>CP136058.1:67139532-69639532 GCA_032464435.1 Aegilops umbellulata
ATTACCTACGATCACGCAAGATCTGTCTAGGAGATGCATAGCAACGAGCGGGGAGAGTGTGTCCACATACCCTCGTAGACCGAAAGCGGAAGCGTTTAGTAACGCGGTTGATGTAGTGGAACGCTTTCATGATCCAACCGATCCAAGAACCGAACGTACGGCACCTCCGCGTCCAGCACACGTTCAGCTCGATGGCGTCCCTCGAGCTCTTGATCCAGTTGAGGACGAGGTAGAGTTCCGTCAGCACGACAGCGTGGCGATGGTGATGATGATGTTAATAGCGCAGGGCTTTGCCTAAGCACTATGACGATATGACCGAGGTGTGTAACTGTGGATAGGGGCACCGCACACGGCTAAGAGAAGACTTGGTGTGCCTTTGGGGTGCCCCCCTCCCATGTATATAAAGGGGGGAGGAGAGGTGGCCGGCCCAAGGGGGCCGCGCCAAGGGGGAGTCCTACTTGGACTCCCTGTCCAAGTAGGATTCGGACCCCTCCTTCCCTTTTCGGAGAAGGGGGAAGGGGAAAGAGGTGGAGCAGAAGAAGGAAAGCCCCCCCCAACCCTATTCCAATTCGGTTTGGGCTTGGGGGGCGCGCGCCTCCACTTGGCCGCTGTCTTCTCTCTCCACTAGGGCTCATGAAGGCCCATTAACTCCCCGGGGGGTTCCAGTAACCCCCGGTACTCCGAAACTTATCCGAGACGACCCGAACCATTCTGGTGTCCGAATGCAACCTTCCAATATATGAATATTTACCTCTCGACCATTTCGAGACTCCTTTTCATGTCAGTGATCTCATCCGGGACTCCGAACAAACTTCGGTCATCAAATCACATAACTCATAATACAAATCGTCATCGAACGTTAAGCGTGCGGACCCTACGGGTTCGAGAACTATGTAGACATGACTAAGACACATCTCCGGTCAATAACCAATAGTGGAACCTGAATGCTCATATTGGTTCCTACATATTCTATGAAGATCTTTATCGGTCAAACCGCACAACAACATACGTTGTTCCCTTTGTCATCGGTATGTTACTTGCGTGAGATTCGATCGTCGGTATCATCATACCTAGTTCAATCTCGTCACCGGCAAGTCTCTTTACTCGTTTTGTAATGCATCATCCTGTAACTAACTCATTAGTCACATTGCTTGCAAGGCTCATAGTAATGTGCATTACCGAGAGGGCCCAGAGATACCTCTCTGATACACGGAGTGACAAATCCTAATCTTGATCTATGTCAACTCAACAAACACCATTAGAGACACCTGTAGAGCATATTTATAATCACCCAGTTACGTTGTGATGTTTTATAGCACATGAGGCGTTCCTCCGGTATTTGGGAGTTGCATAATCTCATAGTCAGAGGAACATGTATAAGTCATGAAGAAAGCAATAGCAATAAATCTAAACGATCATAATGCTAAGCTAACGGATGGGTCATGTCCATCACATCATTCTCTAATGATGTGATCCCGTTTATCAAATGACAAAACATGTCTATGGTTAGGAAACTTAACCATCATTGATTAACGAGCTAGTCTAGTAGAGGCATACTAGGGACACTCTGTTTGTCTATGTATCCACACATGTACTAAGTTCCCGGATAATACAATTCTAGCATGAATAATAAACATTTATCATGATATAAGGAAATATAAATAACAACTTTATTATTGCCTCTAGGGCATATTTACTTCAATAACAAATCCTCGCAACCCGATGTGTTAAAGGGGTTGTCAATCCCTTTCGGGGTACGGCGCCTCAAGTAGGCAAACGGATGTGAGATAAATTTGTAGTAAGTTGATAGATCAAACGCCAAATAAAATAAATAAGAATAAATTGCAGCAAGGTATTTTTGTATTTTTGGTTTAATAGATCTGAAAATAAATGCAAGGGATCGCAAAGGCAAATATAATGAGAAAGACACACGGGGGTCGTAGGTTTCACTAGTGGCTTCTCTTGAGAAAAATAGCAAACGGTGGGTGAACAAATTGTTGTTGGGCAATTGATAGAACCTCAAATACTCATGACGATATCCAGACAATGATCATTATATAGGCATCACATCCAAGATTAGTAGACCGACTCATACCTGCATCTACTACTATTACTCCACACACCGACCGCTATCCAGCATGCATCTAGCATATTAAGTTCATGGAAAAACGGAGTAATGCAATAAGAACGATGACATGATGTAGACAAGATCTGTCTATGTAGAGATAGACCCCATCGTTTTATCCTTAGTAGCAACGATACATACGTGTCGGTTCCCTTTCTGTCACTGGGATCAAGCACCGTAAGATCGAACCCACTACAAAGCACCTATTCCCATTGCAAGATAAATAGATCAAGTTGGCCAAACAAAACCCAAATATCGGAGAAGAAATACGAGGCTATAAGAGATCATGCATAAAATAGATCAAAGAAAGTAAAATACTTTCATGGGTATAAAAAGATAGATCTGATCATAAACTCAAAGTTCATCGATCCCAACAAACACACCACAAAAGAGTTACATCATATGGATCTCCAAGAGACCATTGTATTGAGAATTCATAGAGAGAGAGAGAGAGATGAAGGTCTACAAAGAACTACTCACGCATCATTGGAGAGGCACCAATGGAGGTGGTGAACCCCATCCGAGATGGTGTCTAGATTGGATCTACTGGTTCTGGACTCTGCGGTGGTTGGATGAATATTTCATTGATGCCTTTTGGGTTCTGGAAATATTGGGGTATTTAGAGCAAAGAGGCGGTCCGGGGGCACCCGAAGTGGGCACAACCCACCAGGGCGCCCTTGGGCCTCCTGGCGCGCCCTGGTGGGTTGTGCCTCCCTCGGGGCACCCCCCAGGCGCAGCCAAGGCCCATTACATTCCTTCTGGTCCAAGAAAAATCTTCGTAAAGCTTCGTTGCGTTTGGACTCCGTCTGATATTGATTCCCTGCGATGTAAAAAACATGCAGAAAACAGCAACTGGCACTTGGCACTATGTCAATAGGTTAGTACCAAAAAATGGTATAAAATGATTATAAAACATCCAAGATTGATAATATAACAGCATGGAACAAGCAAAAATGATAGATATATTGGAGACGTATCAATGTGATATGTGAGTTATGTTGATGAGTAATTATGCTTTAGTAAGAATATTGGTGTTAAAGTTTGTGATTCCCTATGCAAGTACTAAAGTCAATAGTCATGCAATAAAATTATATCCGACTTGTGGTGCATTATTCGGTGTTATTTATGCTTAATGCTTGCTTATGAGATTATCCGTTTCTTGATTGGTCCCTTCTCAATCTTTTGCTAGCCTTCATTTTGCACTAAGTACGATCTCTACTTGTGCATCCAAAAACCTTTAAACCAGTTTTGCCACATGAGTCCACTATATCTACCTATATGTGGTATTATTTTGTCGTTCTAAGCAAATTTGTATGTGCCATCTCTAATTTCAAAATAAACTTCTCTTCTGTATGTATGTTTCGCTCGCGGAGCGATGAGGGGTGGCTAATATTTTTCATGCTAGATGTGTTATTCTCAAGATGAGTGTTTGTTCACTTGTCATTGCACGAGAGTAAGGCAAAGGTACTAGGGATGCCCAATCCCGAAATGAAAAATGAATTTACTTTATGTTGTAAAATAATAAATTCCTTGGAAAGTGTTGGAATGGAGGGCAACCGTGGATATGGCTAGCCATGGAAAGTGAAAGTATGGTTGAAAAGGGAATAAACTATTTTCTGTTTGGGAACCGCCTATGATATATCTAGCATGGAAAGTGTTGGGAACTCTAAGTCGTTTTCGTTGGTGGGATGGATACTGTAACATCCCAAATTTTCAATTTGGAATGTTATACATAGATCATTCATGCATATCATACTTTATTGCATTTTCATTTCGCAATCCTCAAAAATCCTAAGCAACTCAAGGACCCTCGGAGAGAGTTGGGGATTTCCCAGTTTTCATATTTGATTTTTATCAAATGATGAAACGAGGATTTTGGTTTTAATTATTTTTCTCTACGAAAAATATTTCATATTAAAGTATATGAGAGGAGATAATATGACTTCTCCAAAATAATTGAAATGTTGGAGGAAAAATATTAAAATCAAATAATTGATTTTATTTGGATTTTATTTGCATTAGAAAATTTGCATATTTTCAAATTTAATTTTAGGGCCAAGAAAATGTTCATCTCGTCCTAAATATTTTATTTAGACAGTGAAAATTTGTTTTGGCATTTTTAGATTTTTATTTTATTTTCTAGGATTTATTTTTTGTTCGAAGGAATTATTTCTTTTTAAGTTTCCGGACCAAACTGGGCCGAAGCCCAGCCGGCCCATTCCGCCGCCGTCTCCCTCATGCGCGCCGCCGTGCGCAGCACGGACGCCGACGGGAGTCCGAGCCGGACTCCTCCCCGGGCGCCCCCTCGCCCAAGCCACGCCGCCCCCTCACCCCCTTTAAATAGCGCCACCCCCACCCCGTCTCGCCACCACCACCGCCCGCCAGCCCCGCCGCCGCAGCCCGCGCACCCGAGCCCCGCCGCCCGCATCGCCGCCTGCCGCTGCTGCCCTGTGCCGCCGCCGCCGAGCCGCCGAGCCGCCGCCGCCTGAGCCCCGCCGGATCCGATGAGATAACGCGTCGTCGCCGCCGGTTTTTTTAAGAAAAACCAATTTGGTTTTTTAAGAAAAACCCTAGTTCGTTTTTTAGAATGGTTTGCCGGTTTTTCTCGGTTCTTCTGTTTAGCGGACGTTCGTCCGTACGTTTGTTTTAACGAATGGTTTTCGCTCGTTAGTTACAGACAACGAACGCTCGTTCGTTAGCCTGTTTGTCAGTTTTCTTTTTCTCGGATTATCCCGCGATTATTTTCGATCGCGATTTCTGATCCGATTTTCGTTTTAGTTTATCTTTTCGCTCGTTTATATGAATCTGGCGATTCAAGCGCCTAGATCTTCGTCTCGAGACCCTCTTTCTGTTTAATCAACTTGAACAAGATTGTGGTACTATAAAATTTGACTTTAGTTTAGATTAGTAAACGGATCTTGTTTCTTTCGCCGTTTGAGTTTCGTTGCTCCATTCGATTCGATTCTTTTTGCAAACCGGAGTTCTTAAGTTGAACTTTCTGGTCAATCTCTCTTATTTGAGTTTTGCTCGTGCATCTTTGCTTGATTGCTTATGTATGCTACTGTTTGTTTGCGATAGAATTCCCGGAGTGCGAAGCGTGCTACTACGAGTCCCTAGGTTTCGCGGATCGTCAGCAAGGCAAGTAACACATTGATCATACTCCTTTCATACCTAGTTTTTATGCATTAGATCCAATCCTCAAACATTGCATGATTAGGATGTCATTAACAAGTGGGTTGGGAAGTAGTTGATGAGGTAGAACCTATTGCCCTGTTTCATTCAAACCTTGGGAGTTACTATTACGTTATGCTTGTAGTGCCATGCAATGCTTGTAGACATGGATTGGGTTTGAGTGAAATCCATGCAGATGTGAGATTGTTAATTAATGGTTCAACTTAAGGTGGCAACTTAAATAAACATCTGGGTGGATTGAGGCACCTGGGGAATCCAGTGTTGCCTGTATTTTTGGAAATCCCGGGGTTTCGTGTGATTTTCCTATGGACCGCCACCCAGGCTCAAAGGGAACTGAGATGATTCATGCTAGAAACTTCCATGTGCAGCCACAAGCTATTATGGGCTCTAGCATAGTTGAGTAAGTTATGTGAAGCTCTCGAAGAGGTAGATCAGCAGGTAGTGGGTTTATAGGTTTGGTATGGTCTGCCCGGAGTAGACACTTAATGTTTCTGAAAGACTGTGTCTCGGTCATCCATTTCTCAAACACCATGTAGTGCGAGAAATCCAACAGAGGCAATCGAGTCTTGTGGGGAAAAGTGCACAAACCTCTGCAAAGTGTACAATCTAATCATGGTTAGCCGTGTCCCCGGTTATGGACAATCTTGAGTATCTAGTACTTGGAGTATCTTAAGTATCTCATCATTCTTAATTAATATTGTTGGGTTGATAATTACTTTAATTGGGATTGAGTTGGAGGAACCTTCTCAATGATGTTTCAACTACCATGATAGTTAAATTAAAATATATTCCTTTGTTATAGGAAAAAATTGGCTTTTCGCAAAAACTGTAACCATAGAGCTTTCCACCAGCCAAATATGCATGTAGTGATAGCATTATTCTGTTCTTGCTCTACTATGTTATATTGCCAGCACATTCCATGTGCTGACCCGTTTTCGGGCTGCAACGTATTATGTTGCAGACTTTTCAGACGAGGAGTAAGGTTCGTTAGGTCGTTGACGTGCAGCTCAGCTATGTCGTTGGAGTTGATGGACTCACTTTATCTTCCAAGCCTTCCGCTGTTATCGTATTAGATGGCCTTAAGCAATATTTATTGTAATAAGTTATCTTTTGAGACATTCGATGTAATAAGTGCGTGATTGCTACTCTGTTATAAATCCTTCGAGTACTGTGTGTGTCAGCATTACCGATCCAGGGATGACACGAAAGCACAGAGACTTGACCGTTTGAGGTCGGGTCGCTACAAGATGGTATCAGAGCACATGCTGAGTGTAGGACACGACCACTAAGATAAAACCCTAGGTCACTCTTCTCTACTCATTTCTGACTTCTCTCCATTTTCTACTCTTTAGGATGGCGGAGATGAAGAACAAGTTTGCACAGCTGGATGAAGACACCCCCTTTGGACGCCACTTGAAGGAAGTCACTAGGTACTTGAACATTGGAATACAAAGCTTCACTGGGACGTATAACGCCACCTTACCAGAAGAGGAGCGCTGGATGATTCAAGTACAAGTTCCAGGAAGGACGTTCTCGCCAACCTCTAAACCCATAGAGTTTTCTTTTGAAGCACCCACCTGGAGCCTAGGCAAGAGCATGGCAGCCCACATTACCATGGGACGCATTGGAGAAGTCTACAACAAGGATCTTAAGGACACTATCTACCAGATATGTGGGCACCGAGACGAGCAATGGGAGGTGATCAGCACCAAGAAGGATAGATCCATTGCAGCTTTCATCCAGGAGTTAAACCAGCACATTCGACGACAGGAGAACCAAATGTGCGCAGACATGATGGACTTGAAGAAGGCTAAGACTAGGATCATCGAGTTGGAGGAAGAACTCAAGTTTACACGCGATGGATATGAGGAGGAAATCAAGACACTACTTGATAAGAATGATGACCTGGTAAAGAAGATCGGAGTATTCATGGGAGATCCAGCGCCAGGAAGAGAAGACGACGATTCCACTTGCCCGGACAACTACATCATCATCGACGACACCGACTCCGACCCTAGTGATGATGACTTTGAAGATGAAGCTGGAGCAGATATCATGGAATCTTCCACCGATCAAAATTTCTAGATGACCACCAAATGATTAGTAGTATTCCCCCATGTATCTAGTAGTAGTTGAGCACTTTTGCAATAGTTCTAGACCGCTTGTATGCCCTTGCTTGATTGATTGAGTGAAATGTTTGTGCTTGTCTCATGTGCATATGGGTAGTGCTTTCTCATTAGACCCCTTTTCTATTCTGATCAACCCATCAGATGCCTCCGAGACGTGACACCAGATTTGCCTTCCCGCTAGAGCTCACTCAGTTGATCCAGCAGCAGAATACCCTGATGCAATTGCTAGTTCAGAACAACAACAACAACAACAACAACAACAACAACAACAACAACAACAACAACAACAACAACAACAACAACAACAACAACAACAACAACAACAACAACAACAACAACAACAACAACAACAACAACAACAACAACAACAACAACAACAACAACAACAACAACAACAACAACAACAACAACAACAACAACAACAACAACAACAACAACAACAACAACAACAACAACAACAACAACAACAACAACAACAACAACAACAACAACAACAACAACAACAACAACAACAACAACAACAACAACAACAACAACAACAACAACAACAACAACAACAACAACAACAACAACAACAACAACAACAACAACAACAACAACAACAACAACAACAACAACAACAACAACAACAACAACAACAACAACAACAACAACAACAACAACAACAACAACAACAACAACAACAACAACAACAACAACAACAACAACAACAACAACAACAACAACAACAACAACAACAACAACAACAACAACAACAACAACAACAACCCGCCTCCAGTTGACAACCTAGCCCGTTTTCTAAGGTTACAGCCGCCGGTGTTTTCCAGTAGCACCGAGCCTATAGTTGCTGATGATTGGCTACGCCGTATTGGAAGGGAGTTGACCACCGGAGGTTGCACAGATGCGGAGAAGGTGCGCTTTGCCGCACATCAATTGGATGGACCAGTAGCCTCATGGTGGGAGAATTACACGCCCACTTTGCCCATAGCCAATGTCACTTGGGACCAGTTTCAGCAAGCCTTCCGTACAGCCCATGTCTCAACTGGAGCCATGAATATGAAGAAGCATGAGTTTCGCAACTTACGCCAGGGGAACCGTACTGTGGCCCAGTACGTGGATGAGTTTAGCAAGTTATCTTGCTATGCCCCTGATGATGTGGCCACAGATGTCGCGAAGCAGGAGAAGTTTATGGAAGGGTTGAATGATGAGATGAGCATGCAGTTGATGGTAGCAACCTTCAACAACTACCAGGAGTTGGTAGATAAGGCTCTTATGATTGAAGGGAAGCAGCAGCAGATTGAGAGCCGTAAGAGGAAGTATGGACAAGGGAGGTATAACTCAGGAGCTCAGTAGAAGCCTCGCCTAACCCCGAACTCGGGAGGACTTGTTCATAACCATGGAGGTCATGACCACACCGGAGGAAGTTCGCATAACCACAATGGTTCTAAGAATGGGAATGGGACGGAACTAGCAATAATCAGAACCGCCCCAATCCAGCCACCCCCGCCAAAAGGGATATAAGTCATGTTACTTGCTTTAAGTGCAGGAAGACTGGACACTATGCCATAGAGTGCCCTGAAGGGAAGAATGGAAACGTAAATGGGAGCGCTGGGAAGAATCCCAATCCATTCAACAAAGGACAAGTGAACCACGTTAACGTGGAGGAGGTTGAAGAGCAGCCAGACGCGGTTATAGTTAAGTTTTTGGTTAAGTCATTTACCACTCTTGTTCTTTTTTATACTGGTGCATCGCATTCATACATATCAAGGGGATTCGTGGATAAGTTTAAACTACCAACCCAAACCCTTAGGACCCCTCTATTAGTGAGTTCACCTGGAGCAGAATATATGGCTAGTCGATGGTGCGACCAGATACCCCTAACCATTGGAAGCCATGATTTTCCATCCGACCTAATAATCTTGGAGTCACAAGGATTGGATGTGGTATTAGGTATGGACTGGATGTCAAAGTATGGAGGAAGCATTGACTATGCTAGTAAGTCGATTTATCTCACCACCCCGGAGGGAAAAAGGATTAAGTATGTATCTAGGCATGTGCCTAGGAGGAGCCAAGTGAATACCCTCATGGGAGTTATTCAAGAGGAAGTGCCTGTAGTGAAGGATTACCCGGATGTTTTCCCAAAGGAGTTACCAGGCATGCCACCGGATCGAGACATCGAGTTTTTGATAGAGCTATTGTTAGGTACAGGGCCAATATCCAAGAGACCCTATCGGATGCCCGCGAATGATCTAGAAGAGATTAAGAAACAGATCAAGGAGTTATTGGAGAAAGGCTACATTCGAAGGAGTTCATCACCTTGGGGAGCCCCAGTGCTTTTGGTTGAGAAGAAGGATAAGTCCCTAAGAATGGTTGTTGATTATCGGGCCTTGAATGAAGTGACGATCAAGAACAAGTACCCACTGCCGATGATCAATGATTTGTTTGACCAGCTGCAAGGAGCTAAGGTGTTTTCGAAGATCGATCTGTGATCGGGATACCATCATTTGAAGATTCGAGAGAAAGATATACCAAAGACAGCATTCACCACGCGGTACGGGTTATACGAGTATACGGTCATGTCGTTTGGACTATCTAACGCCCCTGCCTATTTCATGAGCATGATGAACAAAGTATTTATGGAATATTTGGACAAGTTTGTTGTGGTGTTTATTGATGATATAATGGTATACTCGAAGAATGAAGAGGAGCACAAGGAGCATTTGCGTTTAGTTCTCGAGAAACTCAGGGAACATCAGTTGTATGCCAAGTTTAGCAAATGCGAGTTTTGGTTGAAGGAAGTCGGATTCCTTGGACATGTTATATCAGGAGAACGTATAGCAGTAGACCCCATCAAGGTTCAGTCAGTCACTGAATGGTTGGCACCCACTTCAGTTAGCGAGATCCGCAGTTTTCTTGGACTCGCAGGATACTACCGGAGATTCATTGAGAATTTTTCCAAGATTGCGAAGCCAATGACGGAGTTATTGAAGAAGGATACTAAGTTTAAATGGACGGAAGATTGCGAGGCAAGCTTCCAGGAGTTGAAGAAACGTTTGACTACAGCCCAGTGCTGACACTGCCAGATATACATAAGGATTTCCAAGTGTATTGCGACGCCTCTCACTTAGGACTTGGAAGTGTGCTTATGCAAGACGGAAGAGTTGTTTCGTATGCCTCACGACAACTAAAGCCTCACGAATTGAACTATGCCACGCATGATTTGGAGCTAGCAGCGGTAGTGCATGCGTTGAAGACTTGGAGACATTACCTCATTGGAAACCGTTGTGATGTGTACACGGATCATAAGAGTTTGAAGTACATTTTCACCCAAAAGGAGCTCAACCTTAGGCAAAGGAGATGGTTGGAGCTTATAAAGGATTATGACATGAAGCTACACTATCATCCAGGAAAGGCCAATGTCGTAGCAGATGCTTTGAGCCGGAAGAGTTATGCTAATATCCTAGAGAGTACGGGATTACCAAAGGAGTTAGCAGAGGATATCAGGGAACTTCGATTGGAGATTGTTCCTAGAGATTTTGTTGCAACAATGGAGGTTCAGTCTAGATTGTTGGGAAAGATTCGAGAAGCTCAGAAGGATGACAAAGAGATTGTCGATATAAAGGAGAAAATTAGGAAAGGAAAGGCCAAAGGTTTTCGTGAGGATGAGCACGGCACCTTATGGTTTGAGGACCGAGTTTATGTGCCCAATGACCCAGAGATCAGGAAGTTAATACTTCAGGAGGCTCATGACTCACCATACTCGATACACCCCAGAAACACCAAGATGTATTTGGATTTGAAGGAACGTTTCTGGTGGACAGGGATGAAGAAGGATATCGCCGAGTATGTAGCTGTATGTGATGTATGCCAGAGAGTGAAGGCAGAGCATCAAAAGCCAGCAGGATTGTTA
The DNA here is from genome assembly GCA_032464435.1 of Aegilops umbellulata. Taxonomy (NCBI): domain Eukaryota; kingdom Viridiplantae; phylum Streptophyta; class Magnoliopsida; order Poales; family Poaceae; genus Aegilops; species Aegilops umbellulata. The sequence goes on from CP136058.1 coordinate 67,150,889, forward strand.
CAACCTATGCCGATACCTGAATGGAAGTGGGATAAGCTTGGCATGGATTTTATCACCGGATTACCTATGACCAAATCAGGATATGATTCTATATGGGTAGTAGTTGATCGCTTGACCAAAGTGGCACACTTTATCCAAGTAAAGACCACTTATACAAGTGCGAAGTTGGCCAAGATATATATGTCCAGGATCATATGTCTGCATGGAGTTCCGAGGACCATCGTATCAGATAGAGGAACACAGTTTACCTCAAAGTTTTGGCATCAGCTGCATCAGACTTTGGGAATGAGATTGGAGTTCAGTACAGCGTTTCACTCGCAGACGGATGGACAGACCGAGAGAGTCAACCAGATTCTGGAGGGCATGTTGAGAGCCTGTGCGCTAGATTATGGATCTAGTTGGGATGACAATTTACCTTACGCAGAGTTCTCATACAACAATAGTTACCAAGCCAGCTTGAAGATGGCACCATTCGAAGCCCTGTATGGACGAAGGTGCAGAACACCGTTGATGTGGGATGAAGTAGGAGACCAACAGTTGTTTGGACCAGACTTAATCAAGGAGTCTGAAGAGAAGGTTAAGCTGATTCGGGATAGACTGAAGATAGCTCAGTCCAGGCAGAAGAGTTATGCAGATTCAAAACGCAAGGAGGTAACTTATAAAATTGGAGACTGAGCATATCTGCGAGTATCACCCTTGTGAGGAGTGAAATGTTTTGGAGTTAAGGGAAAGTTAGCCCCGAGATTTGTAGGACTGCATCGTGTTTTGGAACGGATGGGAGAAGTTGCCTACAAGTTGGAGTTACTTGAAGGACTGTCAGGAGTTCACGATGTGTTTCATGTTCCACAGTTGAAGAAGTGTCATGCTGAGATGGCCGATATACTGTTAAGAGATACAGTACCCTTGGAGGAGATTCAGTTGGACAGTGATTTGACTTATGAGGAGAAGCCAGTTAGGATTCTTGAGTTTGCCAGTCGAGTCACCCGCAGCAAGGTTATAAAGTTTTGCAAAGTTCAGTGGAGCCACCATACCGAGGATGAAGCCACCTGGGAACAAGAGGATGATCTTCGCAAAGACCACCCACACCTATTTTCTAGCCAACCCGAATCTCGAGGGCGAGATTCATCTTAATGGGGGTAGGTTTGTAACATCCCAAATTTTTAATTTGGAATGTTATACATAGATCATTCATGCATATCATATTTTATTGCATTTTCGTTTCGCAATCCTCAAAAATCCTAAGCAACTCAAGGACCCTCAGAGAGAGTTGGGGATTTCCAAGTTTTCATATTTGGTTTTTATCAAATGATGAAACGAGGATTTTGGTTTTAATTATTTTTCTCTCCGAAAAATAATTCATATTAAAGTATATGAGAGGAGATAATATGATTTCTCCAAAATAATTGAAATATTGGAGGAAAAATATTAAAATCAAATATTTGATTTTATTTGGATTTTATTTGCATTAGAAAAATTGCACGTTTTCAAATTTTCATTTTAGGGCCGAGAAAATGTTCATCTCGTCCTAAATATTTTATTTAGACGGTGAAAATTTGTTTTGGCATTTTCAGATTTTTATATTATTTTCTAGGATTTATTTTCTATTCGGCGGAATTGTTTCTAAAAAAATTCGGACCAAACTGGGCCGAAGCCCAGCCGGCCCGTTCCGCCGCCGTCTCCCTCACGCACGCCGCCGTGCGCAGCACGGGCGCCGAGGGGAGTCCGAGCCGGACTCCTCCCCGGGCGCCCCCTCACCCAAGCCACGCCGCCCCCTCGCCCCCTTTAAATAGCGTTGCCCCCACCCCATCTCGCCACCACCACCGCCCGCCAGCCCCGCCGCCGCAGCCCGCGCCGCCGAGCCCCGCCGCCCGCACCGCTACTGCCTCGTGCTGCCACCGCCGAGCCGCCTCACCGCCGCCGCCTGAGCCCCGCCGCCCGCCAGCCCCGCCGGAGCCGCGCCCCGCCGGATCCGATGAGGTAACGCGCCGTCGCCGCCGATTTTTTTTTAAGAAAAACTGATTCGTTTTTTTAAGAAAAACCCTAGTTCATTTTTTTAGATCAGTTCGCCGGTTTTTCTCGGTTCTTCTGTTTAGCGGACGTTCGTCCGTACGTTCGTTTTAACGAACGGTTTTTGCTCATTAGTTACAGACAACGAACGCTCGTTCGTTTGCCTATTCGTCAGTTTTCTATTTCTTGGATTATCCCGCGATTATTTTTGATCGCGATTTCTGATCCGATTTTTGTTTCAGTTTATCTTTTCGCTCGTTTATCGGAATCTGGCGATTCAAGCGCCTAGATCTTCGTCTCGAGACCCTCTTTCTGTTTAATCAACTTGAACAAGATTTTGGTACTGTAAATTTTGACTTTAGTTCAGATTAGTAAATGGATCTTGTTTCTTTCGCCGTTTGAGTTTCGTTGCTCCGTTCGATTCGATTCTTTTTGCAAACCGGAGTTCTTAAGTTGAACTTTTTGGCAATCTCTCTTATTTGAGTTTTGCCTGTGCATCTTTGCTTGACTGCTTATGTATGCTATTGTTTGTTTGTGATAGAATTCCCGGAGTGCGAAGCGTGCTACTACGAGTCCCTAGGTTTCGCGGATCGTCAGCAAGGCAAGTAACACATTGATCATACTCTTTTCATACCCAGTTTTTATGCATTAGATCCAATCCTCAAACATTGCATGATTAGGATGTCATTAACATGTGGGTTGGGAAGTAGTTGATGAGGTAGAACCTATTGCCCTGTTTCATTCAAACCTTGGGAGTTACTATTACGTTATGCTTATAGTGCCATGCTATGCTCGTAGATGTGGATTGGGTTTGAGTGAAATCCATGACAGATGTGAGATTGTTAATTAATGGTTCAACTTAAGGTGGCAACTTAAATAAACATCTGGGTGGATTGAGGCACCTGGGGAATCCAGTGTTGCCTGTATTTTTGGAAATCCCGGGGTTCCGTGTGATTTTCCTATGGACCGCCACCCAGGCTCAAAGGGAACTGAGATGATTCATGCTAGAAACTTCCGTGTGCGGCCACAAGCTATTATGGGCTCTAGCATAGTTGAGTAAGTTACGTGAAGCTCTCGAAGAGGTAGATCAGCAGGTAGTGGGTTTATAGGTTTGGTATGGTCTGCCCGGAGTAGAGAGTTAATGTTTCTGAAAGACTGTGTCTCAGTCATCCATTTCTCAAACACCATGTAGTGCGAGAAATCCAATGGAGGCGATCGAGTCTTGTGGGGAAAAGTGCACAAACCTCTGTAGAGTGTACAATCTAATCATGGTTAGCCGTGTCCACGGTTATGGACAATCTTGAGTATCTAGTACTTGGAGTATCTTAAGTATCTCATCACTCTTAATTAATATTGTTGGGTTGATAATTACTTTAATTGGGATTGAGTTGGAGGAACCTTCTCAATGATGTTTCAACTACCATGATAGTTAAATTAAAATCTATTCCTTTGTTGTAGGGAAAATTTGGCTTTTCGCAAAAACTGTAACCATAGAGCTTTCCACCAGCCAAATATGCATGTAGTGATAGCATTATTCTGTTCTTGCTCTATTGTGTTATATTGCCAGCATATTCCACGTGCTGACCCGTTTTCGGGCTGCAACATATTATGTTGCAGACTTTTCAGACGAGGAGTAAGGTTCGTTTGGTCGTTGTCGTGCAGCTCAGCTATGTCGTTGGAGTTGATGGACTCACTTTATCTTCCAAGCCTTCCGCTGTTATCGTACTAGATGGCCTTAAGCCATATTTATTGTAATAAGTTCTCTTTTGAGACATTCAATGTAATAAGTGTGTGATTGCTACTCTGTTATAAATCCTTTGAGTACTGTGTGTGTCAGCATTAGCGATCCAAGGATGACACGGAAGCACAGAGACTAGACCGTTTGAGGTCGGGTCGCTAGAGATACACCTCCCAAAATGTTTTTATCTCTAAGTTTTTCTCTTTGAGCTCTGGCACCTCTACAAATCCCTACTTCCCTCTGCGAAGGGCCTTTCTTTTACTTTATGCAATTTTTATTTTTGAATTTGAGTCTCCATCTTCTCTTAAAAAAGCACCAACTAGGTGGCAATTTGATCATACTTAAGTATTGGGTGTAACTAATATGCGAGTGTGTATCATGAATGTATCAATGGTTGAGCATGATGGGCTAGGGATAACTTACTTTAGCATTGATATTTTGAAAGACATGGTTGCTTGTTGATATGCTTGAGTATTTAAATAATCATGTCAAAACTAGACTATTGCTTTGAACAATATAAAATTCCAAATGTCCATGCTATAAAGAAAAGAATATGATATGACATGTTAGGCAGCATTCCACATCAAATTTTTTGATTTTATCACTTCCCTACTCGAGGACGAGTAAGAGTTGAGCTTGGGGATGTTGATACATCTCCAACAATTCTATCATTTTTTATTGTTCAATGTTGTTATATTATCAATCTTGGATGTTTTATAATCATTTTATAGTCATTTTATATCATTTTTTGTACTAACCTATTGACATAGTGCCAAGTGCCAGTTGTTGTTTTCTGCATGTTTTTTACATCGCAGGAAATCAATATCAAACGGAGTCCAAACGCAACGAAACTTTACGGAGATTTTTCTTTGGACCAGAAGGAACGTAATGGGCCCTGGCTGCACATGGGGGTGCCTCAAGGAGGGCACAACCCACCAGGGCGCGCCAGGAGGCCCAGGCGCGCCATGGTGGGTTGTGCCCACCTCGAGTGCCCCTCGGACCGCCTCTTTGCTCTATAAATACCCCAATATTCCCAAAACCCTAGGGGAGTCGATGAAATATTCATCCAGCCGCCGTAGAGTCCAGAACCACCAGATCCAATCTGGACACCATCTCGGATGGGGTTCACCACCTCCATTGGTGCCTCTCCGATGATGCGTGATAGTTCTTTGTAGACCTTCAGGTCCGTAGTTAGTAGCTAGATGGATTCATCTCTCTCTCTCTCTCTCTGAATTCTCAATACAATGATCTCTTGGAGATCCATATGATGTAACTCTTTTGCAGTGTGTTTGCTGGGATCGATGAACTTTGAGTTTATGATCAGATCTATCTTTTTATATCCATGAAAGTATTTGAGTTTCTTTGATCTCTTTTACGCATGATCTCTTACAGCCTTGTATTTCTTCTCTGATATTTGGGTTTTGTTTGGCCAACTTGATCTATTTATCTTTCAATGGGAAGAGGTGCTTTGTAGTGGGTTCGATCTTACGGTGCTTGATCCCAGTGACAGAAAGGGAACCGACACGTATGTATCGTTGCTACTAAGGATAAAATGATTGGGTCTATCTCTACATAGTTAGATCTTGTCTACATCATGTCATCGTTCTTATTGCGTTACTCTGTTTCTCCATGAACTTAATACACTAGATGCATGCTGGATAGCGGTCGATGTGTGGAGTAATAGTAGTAGATGCAGGCAGGAGTCGATCTACTAATCTTGGACGTGATGCCTATATAATGATCATTGCCTGGATATCGTCATGAGTATTTGAAGTTCTATCAATTACCCAACAGTAATTTGTTCACCCACCGTTTGCTATTTTTCTCGAGAGAAGCCACTAGTGAAACCTACGGCCCCTGGGTCTCTTTCTCATATATTTGCCTTTGCGATCTACTTTTTCCTTGCATTTATTTTCAGATCTATTAAACCAAAAATACAAAAATACCTTTCTGCAATTTATTCTTATTTATTTTATTTGGCGTTCGATCTATCAATCTACTACAAATTTATCTCACGTCCGTTTGCCTACTTGAGGCACCGTACCCGGAAGGGATTGACATAACACGTCAGGTTGCGAGGATTTGTTATCTGTGTGCAGGGGTTGTTTACGTTGTGTTGCTTGGTTCTCATACTGGTTCGATAACCTTGGTTTCATATCTGAAGGAAATACCTACCGCTGCTGTGCTGCATCATCCCTTCCTCTTCGGGGAAATACCGACGTAGCTTCAAGCGACATCACCTATTTTAGACCATACAAAGATTTTAACAACTTGCGCACCTTTCTCTCTTCACCTTTTACCACAAACCCGTCAGGCTGATCCATATAGATTTCCTCTTCCAACTCTCCATTAAGGAAAGTTGTCTTTACATCCATTTGACAAATGATAAGACCATTAGAGGCAGCCAGGGGAAGTAACACTCGAATGGTGGTCATTCTAGCAACGGGTGAATAGGTGTCAAAGTAATATTTGCCTTGTTTCTGAGTGTAGCCCTTGGCCACAATACGTGTCTTGTACTTATCAATAGTACTATCAGGCCTTAGCTTCTTTTTGAATACCCACTTATAGCCCACATGTTTACAACCATATGGTCTATCAGTTAGCTCCCAAGTTCCATTAGAAACAATTGAGTCCATCTCATTATGAACAACTTCTTTCCAATCTTCTACATCCGGAGATGCATATGCCTCTGCAATAGACTTGGGTGTGTCGTCCACAAGGTATAGAATGAAATCACACCAAAGGATTTTGCAACCCTTTGTCTCTTGCTCCTTATAGGAACTTCATTGTTATCCTTCTCAAGGACTTCCTCATGTGATTGTTCAAAAAATTCATCAGTTGTACTAGATTTAGGAATTATCTCAAAAGAAAATCTAGCAATGCTATGCATATCTTTCATAGGGAATATATTCTCAAAAAATGTTGCATCACGAGATTCCATTATAGTATTAACATGCATATGAGGTATTTTAGGTTTAACCACTAAAAATCTATAAGCAATGCTCTGTTGAGCATATCCTAGAAATACACAATCCACTGTCTTTTGTCTGAGTTTGTGTTTCTTAGGAATAGGAATATTGACCTTTGCCTGCATCCCCAAGTGCACAAATAAGACAGTGATGGTTTTCTCCCAACCCACTCCTCATAAGGGGGTTTCTCCTTATTCTTGTTAGGAACTCTATTTAGGACATGACATGAAGTCAATAGAGCCTCCCCACCACCATGCCTTAGATAAACCAACAGTCTCTAACATGGCATTCACCAAGTCAGTCAACGTGCGGTTTTTCCTCTCGGCAACCCCATTTGATTGGGGTGAATAGGGAGGCGTCCTCTCATGAATAATACCATGTCCCTCAAAAAATTCATCAAATACTTTGAGAAAATACTCTCCACCATCATCGTACCTAAGACGCTTAATCTTTCTCTCTAGTTGATTTTCAACTGCAGCTCTATAGATTTTAAAGTAGTCTAATGCTTCATCTTTAGTTTGCAACAAATAAACATAGCAAAATCTAGTCGCATCATCAATCAAAGTCATGAAATATCTCTTTTCACCTTTTGTCAACACCCAACACACCATTCACCTCACAAAGATTAGAATGTATGAGTTCTAGAGGTGGCAAGTTTCTCTCCTCGGCAGCCATATGAGGCTTTCGAGGTTGCTTCGATTGCACGCAACTATGGCTCTTAGAACCTTTGGCAGCAATGAAACTCGGAATTAAACTCATACTGGATAGCAAATACATTAAACCAAAATTATATGACATAAACGAGAGTGCCAAACACTTGCATCATCATCAACACTAGCACAAATTTGGTTTACTGACTTATTGCAAAAATCTAAAAGGGAAAAGTGGAACAAGCCTCCACACTCATAGCCTTCGACTATAAATTGTCCAAATCTTGACACCATTACTTTATTCGACTCTAAAACTACCTTAAACCCCTCTCGTCATAGAAGGGAGCCACTAACTAGATTCTTGTTCATAGTAGGGACATGTTGCACGTTCCTTAGTTGCACGATTTTTCCCGAAGTAAACTTCAGATCGACCATGCCAATGCCACGAATAGAAGCATGTGACCCATTCCCAATTAGGACGGAAGAATCCCTTGTGACCTGATAAGAAGTAAACAAAGAGACGTCAGCACACACATGAATGTTAGCACCCGAATCAATCCACCACGAAGATGTTTGAAATACTAAAAGCACAATAGTTAAATTAACATACCCATCAGTATTGCTAGCGGTCACCATGTTGACAGTCTTGGAGCTCTCTTTCCCTCTGTGGTCTGCACGTTCAGGGCATTCCTTGGAAAAGTGTCCGGGCTTCCCATAGGCGTCGCACTCTAGCTCAGCCTTGTTAAACTTCTTCTTCTTCTTGAAGGTAGTAGTCCTGGTAGGCTTTTTGAAAACAGGTTTGTTCTTTCCTTTTTCTTGCTTTGTGGGAACCTCTGCGCCATATTGGCGGTAGGCTGAACCTCACCTCCTTTCTCAGTAGTGTCTTTAGCCCGAGATTTTTCTTCAACATCAAGAGATGCAATCATATTTTCAACTGATATCTCCTGTCTCTTATGTTTCAGAGTTGTGGCGAAATTCCTCTATGAAGGAGGAAACTTTGCAATCATGCACCCAGCCATGAATTTGTCAGGTAGAACACACCTAAGGAGTTAAAGTTCCTTCACAATGCACGGTATCTCATGAGCTTGTTCAACCACAGAACGGTTATTCACCATCTTGTAGTCATGAAAACTCTCCATGATGTACGGTTCACTGCATGCATCTATTGCACCGAATTCTGCATTCAGTGCATCCCACAGTGTCTTTCCGTCATCTATGTGCATGTACACATCACACATACGGTCAGTAAGAACACTCAGAATGCATCCCACAAACATAGTATTAGCTTTCTGGAATTTTCTCTGATCTTCGTCAGACACTCCCTCTGGAGCACAGTACTAACATGGAAAACTTTCAGAGAAGTAAGCCAGAGCATGTTCTTCACCTGCCACCTCTTAAAGTGCACACTGGTAAACTTATCCGGCCTCAGTGCATTAGCGAATCCAGCCATAGTTAACTCGGGAAATTGCCTACATTTAGATTTTTGGATTGTTGAAATATTATGCGAGTTCATGATCAATTCTAGTAAATAATTCATGACTAAGACAGAAACTAGCATGCAACAATTTAGCAAACTAGAAGAGCAGCAAATCATGTACAACAGCATCGCCCAGAAAATAACAACTTCAGAGAGAGACATGAACATATCACGATTGACGTACTGTTCGGTAGTTGCAACAGGAGCAACGGTGTTGATTATGATGTTGGCGACGATCTCCTGTTGACGATGATGAGTAGCACCGCCCCACTTGGACGAAAGATGACCCATGATGGCGAACTTGAGCAGTCACGTAGAGCGCTTCCCAAAAACCTAATTCATCCTCTCCCGGTGCAGGATCGCAAAGACGAACGGTTCGGGAGACCTGCTCTCCCGTACGCTGATGCACGCCAGCGTTCGGAATAGAGTAGACTACAGTGGTGGCGCAAGGTGTGAGACGAGGCAAAACCCTAGATACTTTCGGTGTGTCTATGGCCGTTGCGGTAGCAGTATATATATTAGGACCCGAGGCGGTATTGTGTCGCAATCACAATCCCAAACCGACTTGGTTTCTAAGTCATATACCGCACAAGAAATCATTAAGTTGTCTGCCAACACATAACAAATAAAACAGCAAAAGGAAGCTACGCCCCTGCAAGGCAACGTATCGTATTTCGATGGACCATGCACGCACATGTCGCACGTACGCGCCGCCTCGCCTCACCTCGCCACGACCCGGCCAGGCGAGGCAAGGCGAGCGAGCGTGCGTGTGGTTTTCCTTTTCTCTTCTCAACACACCACTTAGAGTGGTGAAGAGAACCCACTATATAAAGAGGTCCAACTCTTCTTCAACTTCCGGGGTGGGACTAAACTTTAGCACCACCACTTGCCATTTTACACATGGGCTCATTTGAGATTTCAGATTTTGTTAATGGGTCCGGCCCATTAATTCTAACAGCGAGCTAGTTTATATGGTGGCGGTGACGACAAGTTACGCGTGTAGAGCAAATCTAGTCGAATGGCAGATCGGTGGTGTCTATTTTTTCTCTAGTTCTAAACTTTTCAAGGGCAAACAAAGAATAACTGCTACCAAGGGTCATACTTGGAGCCGTCCTCCTGATGGAGTTTATGCAGTAAGTGTGGACACAACTTTAAACTATGATACTAAACCAGGGGGCTCTTCCGGCATTGTTATTGGAGATACCACTCGTGGTTTTGTTGCTACGAGAAGTTTTAAAATTGATTGTGCAAATGATGTTTTAATGGTTGAAGCAATGGCCACTACAGATGTCCTATGGTTTGCTGAACATATGGGAATGAATAGGGTTGTTCTTCAGTCAGATAGTGAGCTGGTAATCCAAACTATGGTCAAAGGAGGTTTTCCCGCAACAAATAGTTCAACAATTTTCTATGACTACAATCGTAGGGCGAACAAGTTTGATGAAGTGAAGTTTGCTCATTGTCCAAGGGAAGCCAATATGGCGGCATGCTACTTGTGACAGTGTTGGGATTCTCCGAAGAGGAAGGGTGATGTAGTATAGTAGCAGACAGTACTTCCCTCAATCAAGAACCATGGTTTATCGAACCAATAGGAGACACCACACAAACAACGTGAACGGTACCTGCACACACATAAAGCAAATGCTTGCACCCAACAAAGGCAAGAGGGTTGTCAATCCCCTTGTTCTCGTCAATTGCAAGGATTAAATATGATAGTGAGAGGTATATAAATAAGAGAAAATAAGAACAACGAGAAATTTTAGGTTTTCAGTAATAGTGGAGGATGAACCCCGAGTCCATAGGTTCACTAGAGGCATCTCTCATAAGCATAGCATCGATGGGTAAACAAATTACTGTTGGGCAATTGATAGAATTGTGCATAGTTATGCTTATGATTCTTCATGGCATGATTCACATAGGCATTACGTCCATGACAAGATGACCGTTAAACTTACTGACGCTTACTAGTATTACTCCACCCCAAGACTGCTATCTAGCATGCATCTCAAAGTATTAAGTTCATGAAAAGCAGAGTAACGTTTTAAGCAAGATGACATAATGTAGACAAAGTAAGACCAAACAATATGTCCAAGTGTCGGTGTCAAAACCGGCGGATCTCGGGTAGGGGGTCCCGAACTGTGCGTCTAGGCGGATGGTAACAGGAGACAAGGGACATGATGTTTTTACCCAGGTTCGGGCCCTCTCGATGGAGGTAAAACCCTACTCCTGCTTGATTAATATTGATGATATGGGTAGTACAAGAGTAAATCTACCACGAGATCAGAGAGGCTAAACCCTAGAAGCTAGCCTATGGTATGATTGTTGTTCGTCCTATGGACTAAAACCCTCCGGTTTATATAGACACCGGAGAGGGCTAGGGTTACACAAAGTCGGTTACAACGGAAGGAGATCTACATATCCGTGTCGCCAAGCTTGCCTTCCACGCCAAGGAAAGTCCGATCCGGACACGGGACGAAGTCTTCAATCTTGTATCTTCATAGTCCAGGAGTCCGGCCAAAGGTTATTGTCCGGCTATCCGGACACCCCCTAATCCAGGACTCCCTCAGTAGCCCCTGAACCAGGCTTCAATGACGACGAGTCTGGCATGCAAATCGTCTTCGGCATTGCAAGGCGGGTTCCTCCTCTGAATACTTCGTAGAAGATTTTGAACACAAGGATAGTGTCCGGCTCTGAAAAATAAGTTCCACATATTGCCATAGAGAGAATAATATTTACACAAATCTAATCTGCTGACGTACTCCGTAGTGTGACATCACACCACGACCAAGTCTTTATTCGAATCGTTTTACTGTCCCACCTCTGCGTGTTTAGTGAGGCGGTTTCCTTGGCACGTCTTGTCAAAGCAGAGATCGTGTCCCCTTATTCCGAGATTCTCATCAATACGGGCGTGGGTAACCCAACCGCGCCATTGATTATGGCGCTTGGGAGATAAGCGAGTTTTACCAGGCTAGTGGGGGCACGCAGTTTTGTCCGCCCATATAAGGGGATAAGGATCCACCTTTTCACCTACGCCTTCTTCCTCCTTTGCTCATCAGTTTTCGCATACTCGAGCTCCAGCGCCCAAGTTCGCACTCCCCACCTCAACCTTCTCCAGCCATGTCCGGAGCGGGAGGCAAGTGGATGGTCTCCTCCGTCACGGAGGGACACATCAAAAAGCTGAGGAAGGCCGGATACTTGTCTGACGACATCGCGCACCGGCTTCCCGAAGAGGGGTAGCTCCTCCCCACCCCAAGGCCCCATGAGAGGGTGGTGTTCCTCACCCATTTCCTCCGCGGACTAGGTTTTCCTCTCCACCCATTTGTCCGGGGTCTCATTTCTACTACGGCCTAGATTTCCACGATCTGGCCCCAAACTTTATCCTCAACATCTCGGCGTTTATCGTCGTGTGCGAGGCCTTCCTCTGCATCCCACCCCACTTCGGTTTATGGCTGAAGACCTTTAACGTCAAGCCGAAGGTAGTGCGTGGCTGCCAGGCGGAGTGCGGAGGTGCCATGGTGGGCAAAATGCCCAACATCCTATGGCTCGAGGGCTCTTTCGTGGAGACCCTAAAGGGGTGGCAATCGGGGTGGTTCTACATCACCGAGCCGCGTGACCCTGAATGGGTCGCAGCCCCCGAGTTCCGATCCGGAGCTCCTACGCGGCTCACCTCCTGGAAGGAGATGGGCCTATCGTGGGGTAAAAAGGGAGAGCTGACCGGACTCCAAACATGCGTCCAAACCCTGGTGAACAAGAAGCTCAAGCTTGTCAATGTAGTCCAGGTCATGCTCATCCGCAGGATACTCCCGTGCCAACAACGGGCTTTCAGCTTGTGGGAGTTCAATCCGGCCCAGCACCGAACCCTGAGCAGGCTCTTCGACACGACGTACGAAGATGCCTGGAAGGTGCTATTCAAGGGTGCCGAGGCTCCCGCATCCGCTACTGAGGATCGCGGTTTTAGCACGCAGCGTCAAGTCTGCGTGGTAAGCTGTTTTTACCTCTTATAGGATATTTATTTTTCATAGTTTGACTCTATGCGGGATCTAAACTCCCTTACCTTTAGCAGGATTGGCAGGAGACGTCCGGACAGATCAACTATCTGACTCCTTTGCCCGAAGACCCAGCGGACGCCCGCTTGACGGGGCTGCTGGTTCCAGCACCCTACGTGGTGCCGGAGAAGAAGGCCAAGAAAAAGGCCACGGGAACTCGAAAGAGTTCCCGGCGTCTGGTGGTGTCGAAGTCGTCGTCCGACGACTCCAAGACGCACTCCTCCCGTGAAGACGAGGAGGAGTAAGAAGAGGCCTCTCCCCCTCCAGCAGGGGGAGGAAAGAAAAGGAAGGCCGCCCCAACTGGGGAGGCCGGAGGGTCCAAGAAGGGGAAAACCCTTCCTCCGGACTACTCCACCAACCCCGACGACGGCGAAGAGGAGTGGCCGCACAGGGCCAAGCCCCTGTTGAAATCGTAAGTGTTCGGATACCAGAATGACTCATGGCGTTCCTTTATTTCATAGCTTTTCCTGACGTCGAATATATTTATGCAGTCCGCCCAAAGACGGGCTAGACACGTCGTCGAGCGGTTCCCTGGATTCGTCGGATGTGAACAGTACTTCACTTCCGGCCGCCTCCTCCCCTCACCCTACGGATAACGCCGAGGTGTTGTCCCAGGAGGCTCCAGGCCAGGAGGAGGTGGTCCTGGAGGCGCCGCAAGGCGACCTCCCGGACTCCAGGTGCCTAGGGGACAAAGCCCCCAAGGGCTCCAAGTCCGGCCCTGGGCCGGACACCGCTCCGGAACCTTCAAAGGTTCCGGAGTCCGGCAGGCAGCCCCCTACGAAGAAGGGCAAGCCTACGACGTCAGTGACCTCCGCCCAACCGGAGGCACCGGATAACTTGCTGGAGGTGCTTAACGGCGCCTCCATCAACAAGGAGCACCGCACTATTATGAGTGCGGTGATTCAGAAGGTTCAGTCTGCTAATAGCGGGCTGACCGAAGCCTGTGCCAGCCTGTTGACAGGCTTTGAGGTATGTAAAAGATATGTAAAAATATTACCGCATAGATAGTAGCCCCTGATGCTCTGTTTGGCGTTCGGAAAGAAAAGTCGAATAGAGGATCTAATAACATTCGCAGGAGTCTAACAAAAGTAACTCAATATGTGTATGCAGGCTTCGCTACTGGCGTCCGCCGCACTGACTGCGGAGGTGGACACGCTGAAGCAGAACCTCGAGCGGTCCGAGCAAGAGCTCGGCCTTGCCAAGAAGCAGCTCGAAGACAAAGAAGGTAAGAGATACCTTATATATATATATATATATATATATATATATATATATATATATATATATATATATATATATATATATAAGGTGCAATTGCAAGAAAATGACAGCCACAACTGAGGTGGCAACCCTTAAGCAAGCGTTGTCTGAGGCCGAGGAGAAGGCGGCCACGGAGCGTACCGAGCGGGAGAAGCAGGAGGCGCGGGTTGGCGAGGTGTAGCAAGAGCTCCAGGCTCTCATGAAAAAACATGAGAGTTTGGAGCTTGACTCGAAGACGCGAGAGTCCGAGCTCGCGGCAGCCATTGAAAATGCCAAGTCTGCCAAGGCCGAAGCCCAGAAGGCCCTCCAAGAAGTTGAGGCGATGAAGAAGATAGCGGCGGGTAAGGCTTTCTTTATGCGAAGCAAGCATGTTAAAGTGAATTACTTGTTACTTACCCGAATCCGGAGCTCTCCAGGAGCATTCGCAGATTTTCCCTGCAGCGTGTCCGATGCCGCCGCCTTCTATCAAGCCGAGGAGGGCAGCTCAATGGAGAAGGTGTTCTGGTCTCAGTACGTTGAGGCCGGACACCCGGTGCCTTTGAGCGACCAGTTGAAGCAACTGGTCGAGCTCCACAAGGTGGCCGAACAGGCCCTGAAGGGCTTTATAGTTCGGCTGTGGCCTGGAGAGGCCCTGCCTGGGAGCTACTTTGGGCTGGTGAGGCAGCTGGTGGACGCCTGTCCGAGGCTTGAGGTCGTCAAGCGCTCCGTCTGCATCGAGGGTGCCCGTAGGGCCCTTGCCCGTGCTAAGGTGCACTGGGGCAAATTAGATGCTGTGAAGCTTGTGAAGGACGGGCCACCGCAGGGCAAGGAGCATCACCACCCCGAGATGTATTACGAGGGTGTCTTGAAGGGTGCCCGCCTTGTGGCGGATGAATGCTCGAAAGATGTAATATTTGAGTGAAACTTTGTTCATTTTATCTTGTGCGCTGAAAACTTGTTCATATGCGCTATGCAACGCTTGTTTAATTTAAAATATTACCTTCTGTGCGGCCGTTTATTAAATATGAGAGATGGCGAGTCGTTGGCTTCTGCCCCCATGCCACGAGTGCTGGGGTGTTCGGGATAAACCTGAGCACTCTTTTTCCCATTCTTGGGTCCTTTGAGGGAGGTGCTCAGCACAACGAACAAGGCAATCGGACTATAATGCGTTATCACTCTCACTTAGCCATAGAATTCTATAATTTTAAATTTCGGCGAAGCCCCTAGTATTCGGAAGACCGAGTTCGGGGTGCTATACACGCCTAGGCCGGATAAAGCTGGCTCCTCGCTCTAAGCGGCATAAGTCTTTAGGGACTCGAAACCTTCCCGAACAGGGACCAGCTCTCGCCCTATCATGACAGCCAGTTTTAGCTTTCTCTACTGAGGTACTTAGGCCCAGCTCAACTGGGGCACAATCGCAGTAGTTCTCCCAGCGCTACATTAGCCGATATAGCGGAACATAAGGTACCAAAACATGGGAGCCGGGAAAACCCAACTATTGACCAAAGACATGATTCGGAGCTGATGCATATAATGCTATAAGTTCGGAGGGCCGCACTTGTGAAAGTGTTCGGACTTCTCACGCCGTATTATGGGGTGCTTGAGCCCCTGGCGTATTGGCCGTACCAAAGTGTACGGGTGCTAAATGTCATAACTGAACATATATATATATATATATATATATATTAAAAAAGAAATGAATAGAGAATGTAGTAATAAGCTGAAGCTAAGCATTGTTCATTTTAAAATGTTGTTGTAAAAGCAGAACGATACAAATAGTGCGATAAGCAAGAGATGAGACTATTTGACATGTCCCCCTCCAGGGGCGAGCTGCGAGACGATATGTAAGACAGGTATTTTGCTCGTTATAGAGACCACCTGGGAATTCGGCGTAGCTTCCTGCCTCCTTGGTTGCCGCATCATGTGTTCGGTGATTGTACTGCCGGACAGGCCTTCCGTATGATGGAGTCCTGAAAGTAAGAAAAAAATGATGAAATCGGGAGCCCCTAGTGCGGTTGAGCCGCATTTAGGGCGTGCCGTGGACGTGCCCCTCCCCCTGTGCCCATGGAATTTTCAGAGCGTAATTGTGTACGCGTAGCACTGATTTCGCAGTTTCGCGAGGGCTGGGGTTGGGGCCGTATTGCTACGCTTGCTCGAAACGTGCCAGGCGGTCTTGTTGTAGGTTACTCCAGGCGCGCTTGACAGTGTCCGGATGTTTTAAAGCCGGACTGGAGAATTGCCTTGAGAGGCTGCTCTGTACTTCCGCTGCCAGCGCCGCCGTATGCTCCTCCGTTCGGAGAGAGCGTTCGGTGTTTCCATTGACCTTAATGACTCCTCGAGGGCCTGGCATCTTGAGCTTGAGGTATGCGTAGTGCGGCACCGCATTGAATTTTGCAAATGCGGTTCGTCCGAGCAGTGCGTGATAGCCACTGCGGAACGGGACTATGTCGAAGATTAACTCCTCGCTTCGGAAATTATCCGGGGATCCGAAGACCACTTCGAGTGTAACTGAGCCAGTACAGTTGGCCTCTACACCTGGTATGACGCCTTTAAAGGTCGTTTTTGTGGGTTTAATCCTTGAGGGATCTATGCCCATTTTCCGCACTGTATCCTGATAAAGCAGGTTCAGGCTGCTGCCGCCATCCATAAGGACTCTAGTGAGGTGAAATCCGTCAATGATTGGGTCAAGAACCAATGCGGCGAATCTGCCAAGACGGATGCTAGTGGGGTGGTCCCTTCGATCAAAAGTGATCGGGCAGGAGGACCATGGGTTGAACTTTGGGGCGACTGGCTCTAACGCATATAAGTCCCTGAGTGCATGCTTCCGCTCCCGCTTGGGAATGTGGGTTGCGTATATCATGTTCACCGTCCACACTTGTGGGGGGAAACCCTTCTGTCCACTATTGTTCGGCGGCCGGGGCTCCTCCTCGTCATCGCTATGCAGCCCCTTGTCTCTGTTTTCGGCATGTAACTTGCCTACCTGCTTGAACACCCAACAGTCTCTGTTGGTGTGATTGGCTGGTTTGTCGGGGGTGCCGTGTATCTGGCACGAGCGATCGAGTATTCGGTCCAAACTGGACGGGCCCGGAGTATTTCTCTTGAATGGCTTTTTCCACTGGCCAGGTTTAGACCCTCTGAATCCGGCATTAACTGCCGTATCCTCAGCATTGTCGCCGTTAATGCGACGCTTGTGCTTGTTGCGACGCGATCTGCCATTGCTGTCCTTGGTATCCGAATTACCAGGGCTCTTGGTCATGTTATTACTACGAGCTAACCAGCTGTCTTCTCCCGCGCAAAAGCGGGTCATGAGTGTCGTGAGGCTGCCATAGATTTCGGCTTTTCCTGTTCTAGGTGCCGGACAAGCCACCCATCACGGATGTTGTGTTTGAAGGCTGCTAGGGCCTCTGCGTCCGGACAGTCAACGATTTGATTTTTCTTGGTTAGGAACCATGTCCAGAATTGTCTGGCCGATTCCTCTGGCTACTGAATTATGTGGCTTAGGTCATCGGCGTCTGGTGCTCGCACATAGGTGCCCTGGAAATTGTCGAGGAATGCGGCTTCCAGGTCCTCCCAACAACCAATTGATTCTGCTGGCAAGCTATTAAGCCAATGCCGAGCTGGTCCTTTAAGCTTGAGTGGGAGATATTTGATGGCGTGTAGATCATCGCCACGGGCCATGTGGATATGAAGGAGATAATCTTCGATCCATACCGCAGGATCTGTTGTGCCATCGTATGATTCAATGTTTACGGGTTTGAAACCCTCTGGGATTTGATGATCCATAACTTCATCTGTGAAGCATAGTGGGTGTGCGGCGCCTTTGTACTGGGCTATATCGCGACGTAGCTCAAATGAGCTTTGTCTGCTATGTTCAGCCCTGCCGGATTTGTTGTATCCGGCGTGACGGTTATCGTCTCGAGTCGTGGGGCGCCCACGCGATCCATAGATCAATCTTGTTTGCCTTGCCTTGTCCTCCAACATATCACGCAGGTCTAGCGTGTTTCCCCGTGCATTGGTGTTTTTTGAGCGACGCCGGGGTGCAACTTGAACGGAGGGTCGTGAGGCCTCTCTGTCGGGGCCACGAGGTGGCCGATCGGCCACGTCATGCGCTGGTGATGTAGGTTTAGGTGCTTCCTCCTCTAATCGGGGTAGCAGCCTGCGCTTTGGGTAGCTCTTGGAGGGGCGTTCGAGTTCATACTCTTCGGCCGCCAGGACTTCCTTCCATCTGTCGGCTAGCAAGTCTTGATCAGCTCTAAGCTGTTGCTTTTTTTTCTTAAGGCTGCTCGCCGTGGCCATAAGCCTGCGCTTAAAGCACTCTTGTTCGGCGGGATCCTTAGGCACGACAAATTTATCGTCGCCGAGGCTTGCCTCGTCTTCGGAGGGAGGCATGTAATTATCATCCTCTTCCTCTCTGTTTGCCGCCCTCTCAGGAGGGCCGGCTTCTCCATCCTCCTGCGCTGAGTCTTGCTGGAGGGAGTTGTCTTCGGCACTGTCCGGGGTGTTATTGTCCCCGGTGCCAATTTCATCGTTTTTGCTTTGGCGGGACTTAGAGCGGCGCCGCTGACGCTGGCGCTTGGGTTGCTTCTTGGAGGGGTCATCCCTCGTTGTTCCGTTGCCATTCCCTTCTTTGGGTGTATCCACCATATATATGTCATATGACGAGGTGGCTTTCCAGTGCCCTATAGACGTTGGTTCCTGTTCGTCTCCTACATCGTCGTCCATACCGTCGATGTCTTCGGAGTCGAAGTCTAGCATGTCGGTTAAATCATCGACAGTGGCTACAAAGGGGGTGGTGGGTGGGCATCGAATTTCTTTGTTGTCCGCATCCCAATCCTGTTGGCCATAATCCGGCCAAGATTCTCCTGACAAAGAGAGAGACCTTAGTGAATTCATAATATCGCCAAAGGGCGAGTGCTGAAAGATATCCGCGGCGGTGAATTCCATGATCGGTGCCCAATCGGATTCGATTGGCAAGGGCGCGGAGGGCTCGGAGTCCGGAAAGGAGTCCGGCACCTTGGAGTCACGGGCTTCGCAGAGGATAAGGCTGGTGCTCGGCTTGATCGCCATAGAGATTGCAGCCCCTGAGGCGGTGTCCAGCCACCCGTCCTTGATTGGTGTAGTCGGCTCCGAGCTAAGGGTCGGAGCGGACACGGGTGCTACCTCCAGGGCACTGTCCGGTGGCAGAGCTAGATCATGCCCTTCGTGACAGTGCGGCGCGCCCGGCTGTGGCTCGAATCCGTCGAAGATCAAGTCTCCACGGATATCAGCCGTGTAGTTCAAGCTTCCAAATCTGACCTGATGGCCAGGGGCGTAGTTTTCGATCTGCTCCAGATGGCCAAGCGAATTGGCCCGCAGTGAAAAGCCGCCGGATACGAAGATCTGTCCGGGGAGAAAAGTCTCACCCTGGACAGCATCGCCGTTGATGATCGGAGGAGCCATCGGGCCTACAAGTGACGACACAGAGGAACTCTCAATGAAAGCACCAATGTCGGTGTCAAAACCGGCGGATCTCGGGTAGGGGGTCCCGAATTGTGCGTCTAGGCGGATGGTAACAGGAGACAAGGGACACGATGTTTTTACCCAGGTTCGGGCCCTCTCGATGGAGGTAAAACCCTACTCCTGCTTGATTAATATTGATGATATGGGTAGTACAAGAGTAAATCTACCACGAGATCAGAGAGGCTAAACCCTAGAAGCTAGCCTATGGTATGATTGTTGTTCGTCCTATGGACTAAAACCCTCCGGTTTATATAGACACCAGAGAGGGTTAGGGTTACACAAAGTCGGTTACAACGGAAGGAGATCTACATATCCGCATCGCCAATCTTGCCTTCCACGCCAAGGAAAGTCCCATCCGGACACGAGACGAAGTCTTCAATCTTGTATCTTCATAGTCCAGGAGTCCGACCAAAGGTCATAGTCCGGCTATCTGAACACCCCCTAATCCAGGACTCCCTCATCAAGCCTCGTCGATTTATCCATAGTAGCAACAATACAATACATGTCTTGCAACCCCTCCTGTCACAGAGTAAGGACACCGCAAGATTGAACCCACTACTATGCACCACTTCCTTTGAAGTTCTACTCATCAACTTGACCAAAGAGAACTCATAGATCGGAAGGCATACATAGCTATTAAATCACACATAAATAAATCTAAAAATGATTCAGATACTTTCAGTGAATAATCTGATCATAAACCTACAATTCATCGGATCCCAACAAACACACTACGAGAATTACATCGAATAGATCTCTGAAGAGATCATTGTATTGAAGAGCAAAAAGAGAGAGAGAAAGTCATCTAGCTAGTTACTGCTATATATGGATCACGTAGGTCCTAAAGGAACTACTCACACATCATCATGGAGGAAGCAAGGTCGAAGAAGATTGTGTCCCCAATGGTTTCCCCCTTCAGCAGAGTACCGGTAAAGGCCTCCAGATGGGATCGCGGAAGAACAGTGGCTAGCAGCAGCGGAAGAATTGTTTCGGGTCTCGCTCTGGGTTTTTTTTGAATATTTATGAATTTATAGAGTTGGAATTAGGGCAAACGGAGCCACGATGTCCCCACAAGATCACATGGCGCGCCACCTGAGCTTGTGGCCCCCTCTATCATTGTCTGGTGCCTCCCCGAAGCTTCTAGGGTCTCTCCTGGTCTAGAAAAAATCACTGTAAAGTTTCATCGTGTTTGGACTTCATTTGGTTTGGTTTTTCCATGAAACAAAGAAATAGGCAAAAAATAGAAACTAGCACTGGACACTAAGTTAATAAGTCAGTCCACAAAAATAATATAAAATGGTATATAAAGCATACAAGATTGATAATATAATAGCATGAAACAATAAAAAATATATAGATACGATGGAGAAGTATCAGCATTCCCAAGCTTAATTCCTTCTCGTCCTCGAGTAGATAAATGATAAAAACAGAATTTTTATGTTGAATGAGCATGTTTTAATCATGTAATCCTTTAAGTGTCTATTTCATTGATTTGATATCAAAACGATAATATGCAAGAATACTAGAAAGTAATCATTACCTTTCAAAATAAAGAATGCTAAAGAATGCTATTCCAAAACATTTAATCATGTAAACATGGCATAGCTCGGTCTTCCTAACATAAAGTATAAATCATGAACACCCCGGTGCCAAACCAAGAAATTGGATCATAATTTTTCTCGCTTAAGCTTTCTCAACTACACTCAATAAATGAGCATGAGTCATGGACTTAGCATTTTGGATGGCAAAAAGAATGATGGTTGGGGTTTATAAGGGAAGACAAAATTTTGAGAAAGTCTCACATCAACGAGGCGGATCGTTAGGCAATGGACAAGCCTTACAACCAATATCAATGCGAGGAGTAGGGATTGCCATGCCAGAGATGCAATTGAGCTATAAGTGTATGAAAGCTCTCTATGTGAAACTAAGTGGGTTTGCATCTAACTTGCTTGCTCGTGAAGACCTCGAGCATTTGAGGAAGCTCGTCCTCTACACAAGCAAAGTTCGATAATGTAAAATGACACTAGTATATGAAAGTGACAAATCATGGAGACTCTCTCTATATGAAGAACATGATGCTATTTTCAAGCACAAGTGTGGAAAAAGGATAGTAGTGTTGCCCCTCTCTCGTTTTCTCTCATTTTTCTTTCTTAGAATAGCCTCATGGATCTCATCCCCACTTTTTTGAGGACTCATTAGTCTCCACCATTGTTTTCCGTACTAGTAGGGGCAACACTCTAATCATGATGATCATCACACTTTTATTTACTTACAACTTAATAAACTAAAAGAATACGACTCTGAATGCCTTTGGCAGTGTACCAGGATGTGCAATGATATAGCGTAACCTGTATAACAACGATGAACGATGGCTTTGCTAAAAACTATCATGGCATTCCTATATGATCATGCGAAGCAATATGACAATCAATGCTCAAGTCATGTGAATAATAAAGGTGTAAGTTGGGTGGAAATATATCTCGGAATGGCTATGAAAATGCCATAATAGGTGGGTATGGTGGTTGTTTTGAGGAAATATATAATAAGGCTTATGTGTGGAAGAGTGGGTCATTTCACGAGATTTGAATGCATAGGCGAAGTTTGCGTCAAGTCTTGAGGTGAGAACGGGCAATGCATGGTACGGAAGAGGCTAGCAAAATATGGATAGGTGGAGGTACTTATAGTCCAAAAACCCACATTAGTCATAAAGAACTCAAGTATTTATTGTGAAAGCCTAGAAACCCCTGAAGCAAAGTACTACTTGCATGCCCCTAGGAGGGAGGTTGGGAGGAGTTAACCATCACGTGCTCCCGATCTAGATAACACAAGGGATATCAATCAAGGATAAATAATGCTCCAACTTCCTAGCCATGCCATGACCGACACTTTAATGAGAGGGAAATCACAAACCTTAACATCGATATTTTTACTAGACCATGATTATTAACTAGTAAATCTTCATATTATAACCTCAATATCGTTTATCAACCACAACATATTCACTGATCTACATGCAAGTTTTTATTACACCATCCTTGTATATGACCAAACATATAACTCATGTAAATTACCACTACATATTTAACTCTCAAAAATATATAAGTGAAGCAAGAGAGTGCAAATGATTTCTATAAAATATTTCTCGTCGTGCTCAAAATATATAAGTGAAGAACATGAGCAATTGCCTCAATTCAAAATATATAAGTGAAGTTCAATGAACATTCTATAAATTGTGATGAATATGTGTCTCTCATAATTGGTGTGATCAGGAAACAATGATTGTGGAAACAAGCAAACAAATAACACAAAACACACGACGCTCCAAGCCAAACACATATCATGTGATGAATAAAAATATAGCTCCGAGTAATATTACCGATAGATTGAAGACGAAAGAGGGGAAGCCTTCCGGGGCATCTCCGAGCTTAGAAGCTTGAGTTTTCCTTGAATATTACCTTGGGTCCTAAGCTTAGGCTCTTGCCTCTCCTTATTCTTTCTTCCATCATCGTCTCACCCAAAACTTGAAAACTTCGACCACACAAAACTAAACAAAACCTCGTGAGATCCATTAGTACAATAGAATAAATCATTACTTAGGTATGGTCAAAGATAGAATCATAATTGTTCTTATATAATACCTGTTGTATTCTATCATCTACGTGACTTATACCCCCGATACAATCTTGAAACTTTAAAATAAGCATACCATGCAATAAAAACAGCATCTGTCTAAAATAGAACATTACATAATGATGCAATATTTAGTTATACTTATGTAGATCCAAAATTTCCGAAAAATTAGGATAGCGCATAAAATTTGCATAGAAGTAATGCATAAAAAATTCAGGAATTGATCACTTTCAGTATAGATAAACAATTCACGCACTGGATGCTAAACTTTCTATTTTTGCATAGAACCAGATAAACAATCATCCACATCAACCTAAAGGATTAACTTGGCACAAAAATCAAAATAAAAGATACAAACATAATTACTGCAGTAGCAACACAAAAAATAAAGATCAAGATAAAGGATGACTATTGGGTTGTCTCTCAACAAGCGATATTGTTTAATGCCCCTAGCTAGGCATAATGCATAGCATCATGTATTGTCATGTTTGTCCAATTCCTCAATTGTGCAACATGATTTCTTAGGAGTTTTAGCAAGCATATCATTAATCATAACACTCATAGGCACAAAATCAAAGAATCGAGTGTCGAATATAGATTCCTATTTTACATTGATGGAATTGGGGTGAACACTAATCATCTTTAAATATCCTTTCTCCTTCCTAGAGGAAGCACCCTTATTAGTTTTAGGAACATACATAAGATTCGGATTATTGTTCATGGGAGGTTCTTCACTAGTTTTAATGGAAGAAAAAGGCGTACCCAAGTTATTAATGAACTCTTCCAATTTATCAATTATAGCGGGACTTTGTTCTACTCTATTGGTGATTGGTTCTCTATCCTTAAGCAATTTTTAAAGTGGTTCCCACCGTGGAGCCAAATTTGGTTACTTGGCTATGCACCTTTTTATCCAAAATTTTAATGTGTTCAATATTTGGCATTTTGTTTCAGTTACATCTAACCTTCGCATAATGTGTTCCAAAATTAAGTCGTTTCATTGGTAATAGTAGGTGGTGATCCCACTGAATTACCCACAGCATTAAAGGCATCCAAAGGGTGACTACTCAAAAAGTTTTCTCTAGTAATAGTGTAA
Organism: Aegilops umbellulata; assembly: GCA_032464435.1. Classification (NCBI taxonomy): domain Eukaryota; kingdom Viridiplantae; phylum Streptophyta; class Magnoliopsida; order Poales; family Poaceae; genus Aegilops; species Aegilops umbellulata. Next base: position 67,175,237 of record CP136058.1, read on the forward strand.
AGCACAAACCTATACCAAGTAGTAACACCCATATAAAAATTTCGGAGAAGGACATTGGTGGATTCCATGTTCAAGAATTCATCCGATTAACCAGTTAACTTGTCGATTAATCCCTACTCGTAGGGTCATCGAGTAGCCGATTAACTGATTAATCGCCTGAGTAATTGATTAAATGGCCGATTAATTTGCCGGTTAGCCTATTAATCCCCTACTCGTCAGCCAACCGAGCAGCTACCAGTTAACGATTTCCTCAACAATGGGTGGATTGCATACGAGTTGATCTATTTTGAGCATTGCAAATCCTATACCAAGCATCTTTCAAACTTTCTCCATCCCGTTGTTTAGAATTAAGTACTTCATTTGCGGGAGTGGAAGCAATGAGCGGATAACTAGCCATAATAACAAGCAAAGATAGCAACACAAGATATTTTTGGTATTTTTAGGTTTTCTGGAAGAGGAAGGAGATGAAAAGGAGAAGGCAAATGAAAGGCAAATGGCAAACAAAGTAAAAAAAACAAGCAAATGATAAATGTGTGTGAAAGCACCTGGATTGTTTGGTGAAGCATCCCTGGCAACGGTGCCAGAAATTCTTGTGCTACTTGTGATAGTGTTGGGATTCCCCGAGGCGGAAGGGTGATGTAGTTTATTAGTAGATAGTATTTCCCTTAGTGAAGAACCAAGGTTTATCGAACCAATAGGAGACACCACACAAACAACATGAACAGTACCTGCACACACACACACACACACACACAAAGAAAATGTTTGCACCCAACGAAGGCAAGAGGGTTGTCAATCCCCTTATTCTTATAAATAAAAGAAAATAAAAATAGCAAGCAATTTTAGGTTTTTAGTAATAATGGAGAATGGACCCGGGGCCCATAGGTTCACTAAAGGCATCTCTCTCATAAGCTTAGCATCGGTTGATAAACAAATTACTAGCGGGTGATTGACAAAATTACGCATAGTTATGATTATGATTCTAGTGAGCGTACGGCGGCCCCCTTGTTTTATCCTTGGTAGCAACAATACAATACGTGTCTTGCAACCCCTCCTGTCACGAAGTAAGGACACCGCAAGATTGAACCCACTACTATGCATCACTTCCTCTGAAGATCTACTCATCAACTTGGCCAAAGATAACTCATAGATCGGAAAGCATACATAGCTATAAAATCACACATTGATAGATCTCAAAAAGATTCAAATACTTCCAATGAATAATTTTATCATAAACCCATGATTCGTCGAATCCCAACAAATACACTGCGGGAATTACATCAAATAGATCTTCGAAGAGATCATTGTATTGAAGACTAGAGAGAGAGAGAGAGAGAGAGAGAGAGAGAGAGAGAGAGAGATCTAGCTACTGCTATGGGCTCATAGGTCCTGAAGGAACTACTCCCGCATCATCATGGAGGCAGCAATGTCGAAGAAGATTGCCTTCCCAATGGTTTCCCCCTCTGACAGAGTACCGGAAAAGGTCTCTAGATGAGATCGCGGAAGAACAAAGGCTTGCTGCAGTGGATGAATTATTTCGGGTCTCACTCTAAGGGTTTTCAAATATTTGTAAATTTATAAAGTTGGAATTAGGGCAAACGGAGCCATGGTGGCCCCACAAGCTCACATGGCGCGCCCCTAGGGGGGCACCACCTGAGCTTGTGTCCCCCTCGATCACCGTTTGGTGCCTCCCCGAAGCTTCTAGGGTCTCTCTTGGTTCACAAAAATCACCGTAAAATTTCATTGTGTTTGTACTTCGTTTGATTTGGTTTTTCTGCGAAACAAAGAAATAGGCAAAAAAAATAGAAACTGGCACTAGGCACTGAGTTAATAGGTTAGTCTATAAAAATAATATAAAATAATATAAAAAATAAAAAACAGAAACTGGCACTAGGCACTAAGTTAATAGGCGCTTCTCCATGGCGCCCCATCCAGTTTGGAAGAAGTTGTGGAGTTTGAGAGTGCCAGCGGAAGTTAAAATTTATATCTGGAGATGCTTGCACAATGCCATCCCATGCCGGAGTACTCTTATGAATCGCCATGTTGGAAACTTGTCCCAATGCCCATACTGTACAGATGGTGCGGAGGACTTAGCACATATGTTGTTTAAGTGTGCAAGGGCGCAAGCAGTTTGGGAAGCTTTGGGAATCGCAGCAGATATTAACTTTGCTCCATTGACTGAGCGAGCAGGTTCAGCAGTCTTGGAGTTCATTTTATGTGATGATTATTATCGGCGAAAATATTCTGGATTGGTCGAGCTACCAGAGCTCATATCAACAGTTTGTTGGTTCTTATGGTGGCAAAGAAGACAGTTCGTGCGAGGGGAAGAAATATTGACTCCAGAACGAACAGCACCGGCGGTGGTTGCCCTAGCGATTAATTATGTGCGTGGAGCACAAGCTAAATCTACACCCAAGATCAACAGGTGGCCGACGTTCCTAGCAGGACAACTTGTCCTTAATGTCAATGCTTCATTCACATAAGCGATTATGCAGGGTCTTGTGGTGCTGTCATCCGTGATCACCGAGGATCTTTCATGTCGGCTTCCACGGCGAGATTAGAACATGTAGCTGATGTGTTCACGGCAGAAGCGGCAGCTCTGCTTGAAGGACTGAAGCTAGCAAGAGATACGGGATGCAATAACCTGGTGGTGAGATCGGATAATATCACGGTGGTGGATGCACTTAGATTCAATGAAGGTTATTCTATAGTGGCAGTGCCGGTTCTTGATGAATGTCGTAGTTATCTACTAGATTTCGGGAGGTTTACTATTGAGCATTGTATTAGAGAGACAAATTATGTAGCTCATGAGCTGGCTAGATGTGGACGTGCTAATAACCCATCTCGTTGGATTGATGCCCCGCCTGATTTCATTGTGAGTCTGCTAGCAGACGATATATCCATCCTTTGATTAATAAAGTAAACTTTCCCGTCAAAAAAAATAATATAAAATGACATATAAAGCATACAAGATTGATAATATAATAGCATGAAACAATATAATAAGTTAATTAAGAGTGGGGCGTTTTGATGTTTTGATTTTTTTTCGTCACCGCGGGTGTAAAGGAGCTCGGGTACAGAAATGGATTTTCGGTTAATCTGTTTCTCTTTTATCTTTGGAAGCATGTACATGGGTTGATGATCCCCTAATTTTCTCTTGCTCTTGCTTGTATCTAATGTATCTCCGATACACAATCGATTAAACTGCCAGGTGGCTTTTCTCTCGCAAAAAAAATGCCAGGTGGCTTTCCCTAAAAGAATGCTAACCAACATAATAACAAACAAGTCCTGTGAGGGTCCGGATGCTCGCGCGATGCGTGAAAGGAGCGTCCGTCGTCTCTTTTTTTTTTGAACATCAGTATAGACACAAGCGTTCATATACACACGTATACACCCATCCTTATGGATGCACACACATACACCATATCCCTGTGAGCACCTCCGAATGCGCATCGCCAGAAATCCTAAAATAAATTCAAAAATAAATGCGAGCACCAGGATTTGAACCCTGATGAGCTAGGGATATCACAGTCCCTTTAACCATCCAACCACAGGTTGGTTCGCGGCGCCAGTCGTATCTGAACGTACTCGAAGGAAAGAACTTATGAGTAATCATACGGTTGAGAAGCATCTCGATGAATCGAATCAAGTGGCTAGCAAGACGGCCGATCTGTGCGGGGATCAGCCAGCTGACGCATAGTGGGCCTTTTCTTTAAGAGTGTTTCATGGATTTTTCATGTTTGATTATCAGAGGAAAATATATGAGTATCTTTAAGCTTACGGTGTTTTTTTTCTGTGAAATATAATGCAAGAATACTTCAAATAAAAAATCCATATGTATTGTGAATCTTACGTATTATATTCATTTTTTTCGACGAAGCGACCTTTATCCTTGTTTTTAGTTTCCACTAAGTCATTCTTTTCTCAAACTGATCCGTTTCACAAGTAGAATTTATATAAGAAGCTTGCAAGAGCCGAATTGGTTCTGGCAAAAGAAACTACTCCCTCTGTACCATAATATAAGGACGTTTTGCAAGTTGTTTTAGCTTGCAAAATGATCTTATATTATGGGAGGAAAGAGTACGTGTCAAACAGTATATAAACAGCAAATATCATTTGGACAGCTGAATTCTGATTATGGGAGGATCATCCTCACATGCCCCAAAACACACTCGGGTTTATTCTACTCTTCTTTTTTCAGGAAAAGTTTTGTTGTTGCTTCTCATCCCTTGTTCATGTGAATAAACATGACCTTTGTGGTTTGAAACCCCAGGAAATATATAAAAATGAAAAATAATATACCTGCTGCTTTACTATTTTCTGTGGTAATATAAACAATGTTCAAGGGGAATGAAATATTTGAATCAACAATGGTGCAAGTTGCTGTATGGATCATTCCTTGAATATTCACCAATGAGTTTACACATAATAATTTAATAAAGAAGAGTAGGTACAGAACACATCAATAAGATGCTGTTTAATCATTGTAACACCAACACAACAAAGCTTCAAAGATGCAACTAAACCTTCTGTACAATTAATTCTCACAGCCACAAATAAAAGTGACAAATTATAGCAAAAGCATGATGGCATATTGTTGTTTTCCCTAATTTGGATCCTTTACGGGTTTGAACCTAAGCGAGCTAGAAATGGCTTCCCCAAAACTGAAGCCAGAAACCGTGCCGAATATGCGGTGCATGTTGACAGTGAAGATCTTGGCATGCTTCGAGGAGACCAACATTTGTTTACAACCATTCCTCCTTATAACAGTTTGACGGCCTCAATTTTGTGGTGATGCTTGTCAGAATTAATACGGGATCATTTATACTTCACGGCGTTGCACGTAACCTGCGGGTTTCTGATCTCATCCTGGCTTTGTATCAATCGGATCTCTAAGCTGCTGCTTGCTGGGTCAAAGCCTGCTCTTTTATAGTCTTCAACTGTCCTCCTTAGGAGTGCCTGCAGAAGTTTCTGTATATGTTAAGATTCTGAAGTAATGCATGCTAAGTGAACATCAAATAAGCATATACTCCTAACGACAATATCACAAAGTAAAGCCCTAGGCAAGCAAAAAGGGTACCAAGCTGGCTTGCCATTACATTTTAACTTCTGCAAGAGCACGTACTGAGCTTAGAATGACACCTAAACTTAACCAGATTTAAACATGGTCAATGTGATAGTTGCCAGAGACAATAAATTCACTAGCAAGTGAGAACTGGGGCCAAAATGTAAATTCAAATACCTTTCCTAGATCTAGTTTTATGTCACCGGAATCCATGAAACACGTAACACAGGGTTGCTAACACATAATGCTGATAAGAACAGCGCTCAAGACCTAAAAGTTAGATAATGTTGAATAGAAGCACGGACAAGATACCTGCAAACTGGATACTGCCAGTTCTGCCGCTTTCTCAAGGTTATCAGGGTATTTCTGAAAATTGCATCAAAGCAAGCATGAGTTAAAAATGGAATAATCATAAAAAGACCATTCCACAACAACAACGAACTTTCTCTGGGACATACATTGCTCCATCCTAGTAGAAGAGCAGTTGTTAAATCTCCGGTCCCCTACAACATTATGGAGGCAGCAGAATTATACAATAACTGAAATAATTGATGACATATTCACAGGTAGCAATGCTAAAAACACCAAGCTTTGCAGTGCAGAGTGTGTAAAGGGAAACAGAGACATGTCACTTTCTTACTCCATTTCTATACCACCTCATTCGACAGTTATTGGTGTTAGCACATGTGTACAATTGTACGCTAGTCATGGACGTCCTGACGTTTTGCTCTTGTCCTAGTCTTTAGGGCAACTCCAACGCATGAACCCAAACGGACACGCAAAGTGCCCGTTTTTTGTCTGTTTGGGTCGGCCAGGCGGACACCAAAGTCCGGCCGTGTCCGCTGGCCCATAGGTGCGCCCAGCACGCCGGGATGCATTTCTGATTTTGGACCAATTTTCAAATTAAAAATATATTGCCGCCAAAAAGTCCATCTGTACATTAATTAAAAATTAAAAACATAAGTAAAACCTAGATCTAGTGTCCATCGCCGTTGTCCTCGTCGGTGAGGTCGATGTAGACCGGTGCCGGTCATGGATACAGCCACGGCACTACCACCAGTGCCAGTTGCTGCGGTGGCGCAGCGGGCGCCTCCTGCTGCTGCTCCGCGCCCACCCACTCGGTTGTGCACCGCACCAACTCCGGCGTGCACGGGAACGTAGACGTCCACGACGACAAGTGCCCCACTAGTGGCCACGGCTCATTTCTGGCTCAAGCGCAGGCAGGGGTGCGGCGACCTGCACTCTGGCCGATTCGGCCAGCACCAGTGGCAGGCCAGGCCACCTGGCGAGTTCCTCAAGCTCGGAGTCTTCGATGGCCTTCCTATAGGCTCTGTCGTCGTCCTCCTCCTCCCCTGCTGGTTGTGGTGCTGGAGCGCGTGCGCGCGGGGCACGGGGCGCTGGCGGCGCTAGTCGTGCTCATCGGTGAACCACGTGTCCCAGTGTGTGGAGTCTACCACAAACAACGGGTTGTCGCGGAGGTCGGCCGCGAGCTGAGCGCGATGGCGGCGGATCTCCACCTCCCGCGCGCGACTTGTGAGCGGCACTAGAACCCTATTCCAGGTTCAAATACCATCCATGCAGCAGGTTCACGTCCGGCCATGGCACAGGGATGGCGTTCTCCCAGTAGTGCCGGCACCGGTCGATAGGCACGTAGATGCGGTCGCGCGCCAATGGCGCAGCCCCCGGCGGCGTCAGGGTGAAGGTCACCACGCGGTGCCGCCCCGAGGAGGAGCCCGCCTCGTGGTCGTGGGCTCTGGGCATGCGCTTCCACGTCATGGTGGGCGCCTGGGCGGTGGCTATAGCTAGGGTTGGGTCGACTATAGGGCGGCGGGGGGCAGAGAGGGAGAAGAGTGGGTGCGGTGCCCCCCCCCCCCACCCCCGGTCCCTGGCACGCGCGCATTTAGAAGGACCAGCAAGGGTGGTTGGGTGGTTGACACGTGGGGCCGGGCCGGACAACGAGCGGACACACAACGCGTCCGTCTGGTATCCGTGTGGATGCAAACCCGGCCCAAAAAATTTGGGTGGATTTGCGTCCACGCAGACGGCAGATAGACACAATGGATTTGCGTCCGCGTGTTGGGCTGTCATTTCTGCCCACGCGGACATAAACGGACGAAATGCGTCCATGCGTTGTAGTTGCCCTCGGGATCTAGCTCATGGATAGTTGGTTAGTTAGCTAGCCAATGGGACTCTACCCTACGCATGTGTATACTTATACGCCTCCGATCAGTGAAGATAATTGTGTGGCAAATTTCGTTCCTGCCTTACATGGTATCAGCCTTCTGTTTCTAAACACCCACGACCCCTGCTCCACAACTTACGCTCCCCGTCTCCATGGACGGCCCGCCGGCACCTCGACGACCCCGACTGGACCATGATTGACTCATGCATTGTCAATTGGGTCTAAACCAATGTCTTGTCAGAGATACTCATGATCATCGACCAGACTAGACGACACACTTCGTGTGGCTTGCAATCCACAATCTATTCCTCGGGAATAGAGCTCACCGCGACGTCTACACACTTCATGAGTTCCCCAATTTGTATCAAGGCGCTCTTTCAATCACCGCTTATTGCAGCCGACTCAAACAATTGGCGGACACACTCCAGGACATCGGGTATCCCGTTACCAACGAAGGGCTCGTCCTCGACATCTTTCATGATCTCAAAAGCGGACTTCAGCCCATAAGTGTCGAGCATGTCGATCCACGACCTAAAATTCCTGAACTGTCCCTCCTTCCTCGAGCAAGAGGAGCACCGGATCGCACACACCGCCGCCATGAAGGCCAACACCACACTACCCGCTCACTCCAACGGCGGCTCCGACAAGCAACAGCAGGCCCCAATAACAGCGGCACACACCCCCCCCCCCTGCTGCTGGGCCAGAGCTGCGGCCGTCGTCGCTGTTGGAGTGAGCGAACAGGGCGGTGTTGGCCTCCATGGTGGCGGTGTGGGCGATCCAGCGCTCCTCTTGCTCAAGGAATTCCGACAATTCAGGAACGTCGGCAGGCCATGGATCGACATGCTCTTCATGGACTGGCTGAAGTCCGATTTGAGACCGCGAAAGGCGTTTAGGACGAGCCCTTCGTCGGTAATGGGATAGCCAACGTCCCGAAGGGTGTCCGTCAATTGTTTGAGCAGGCTGCAATAAGCTGTAATTGAAAGATCACTTTGGTTCAAATTGTAGAACTCATGGAGTGCATAAAGGGCGTTGTGAGCTCAATTCCCGAGGAATAGATTGTGGATCGCGAGCCACACGAAGTGCGCCATCTCGTCCGGCTTGATGATGATCGCGAGTATCTCCGGCGAGACTGTGGTGTAGACCCAATTGACAATGCATGAGCCAATCACGGTCCAGTTGGGTCGTCGAGGCATTGGCGGGCAATGACAGTGCCGTCGATGTGGTTGAGGAGGACGTAGGTGCAGAATATAGTCATTAACAACGAGTGCTAGACCGTGTGGTTTGACACTTGGAGATTGAGGACGACGGGGATGTGTTGCCAGATAGGAACCTGGTGGATGGAGGAGGCAAAAGGTCCTGCGAATGGATTTCCGCCGCCGCCAGAGTAGACGGAGATGGAGGAGTCCATGGAGGTGGGGAGTGGAAGCTGTGGAGCAGGGATCGTGGGTGTTTAGAAACAGAAGGCTGATACCATGTAAGACAGGAAGGAGATTTGCCACACGATTATCTTTTATTGATTGGAGGCGTATAAATATACACATGTGTAGGGAAGAGTCCCATTGGCTAGCTAACTAACCAACTATCCATGAGCTAGATCCTAAAGACTAGGACAAGAGCACAACATGCACAACGTCAGGACGTGCATGACTAGCATACAAGTGTAAACATGTGTGGCCCATTTCTCCCTCACCATCTGAAGACATAGTCCACAAGCACACAGCTAAAAGGCACTTGCTGAGATTCTAGTTCTACAATCTACTTTCTAATCAGCCAAGAGAAATAAAACAATTCGTACAGTTATTCTTCATTTAGTCGGGAAACATGCAACTGACTAATGTTTGAATGTTGATAATTTTTTTTAACTTCACAGCTAGCTCCGTTGAGTTTTAAAAAATATGGTCATGTATCATACAACTTGGCCAAAATCAAAGTTGCACAAGGTAAACCTGAGATAGAAACAGCGGGCCATAAACAAAAAAATTGCCTCTCCTTGGATTTGATCACTGTTTTGTTGTGCAACATTTATTTGATATAATGTAGGATCGTTCTATGACATTGCTTGTTTGAACAGACAATTATATACAGATCCCACATGAACAAAGCAACAACAGATTAAGCAATAATATGAATTAGTCCATACTGAATACTACAATCTAGGAATAAGCTATGCCAATATGTTCACTACACAATAAGTCAATAACCAACATGCAACAACAGATTCATAAATATATATATATATACACACTATAGGGATTGACTATTCGTCACCCTGGGTGAGGAATAGTTATTCTTCAACCCCCTCTATTTTACCACCTACGCACTGTAATTTTACGTTCCGTAAGTTTTGTCTTATTTCTGACGTAAAAAGAGACCGTAAGAAAATATATAATCGCCGTAAAAAATATTTTATGTTATGTAAAATTACAAACGTAAAAACATAGTGTAAAATATACATAAACTCCAAATTTTCTTGTCTTATGACCTATATTTTTATTTTCTTATATCAAAATTTACGTAGTGAATCAATAGAAATGTAACTATTTGAATTCCAAATGTAATTTAATTATGAAGTGATCGTAAGATTACCTCGGGTGAAGAATAACTTATTCTGCACCCTAGGTGATGAATAGCATATATATATATATATATATATATATATATATATATATATATATATATATATCAATGTACAGGAAAAGTTTCCTCTATTATAGCCACACATACCGTGAAATATGCAGGTATCTTGGGTATCTCAATCTTAAATTGTTCCGGCAGTTGTTCCTGAAAATGAAGAGATGGTAAATATCTTTAAAATCAGCATTCTGACCATTAAGTTACTCCTCAATTATAACAGGGCTGGAGGCTGGATCCCTGGAAGGCTGGAATAGATTCATCACAGGATCAGGGTTTAAGAATTTAATTGACCAATTTGTATATTTAACGGTTTATTTCCAAAGCATTTTATTGAATTATTAAATGTTCTATGAATTCACTCAAACTCAACCAAAGTTACTCAGAGCTAACACATGAATGTAAACATTGTGTTAGATTCAGTTCGTAATGGATCAGTTTACCCATAACAGCACCCCAAAAATGGGACACAAATTTGATCAGAAACAGGCCAATTTGCACAAATAGGTTTGGTCATGCTACATGTCAGAACTATCAATCACACACTATTACTTCCAAATCCTAGCTGTTACTTGTAATCTATCTTGATGTTAATGTAACAATATTAGACCACTGAAGTAGATCTAGAGTACACCTATGATTATGAGCTTTGCAAAGATCAGGCTTACACATCAAGCGGACAAATGTTCAAGAGCGTACCTTGTATAAATTACTACTATTCCACATGACTATATCATAGCTCTTAGATGGCCTACTGCATTGACCTGTCAGTTTATAGCCAGCCAAAAAACCCAGTAGAACACCTATGTAGCATAGGAGCCATATGGAACTAGAATAATAGTATAATGCTTGATTGCAGGTACGTATGATTGCTTTTGGTTTCCTCCAAAAGTAACATCACTATAATGTGGAGGTGCCACTTGCCACACAATGTGCTTGCAATAGTTACCCGATTCGTGATTCGTTCGGTTCACGATTCGCAATTCGCTAACTCGTACGAATTGCATTGTTATGGGGTATACATTTCCGATTCACAAATCGGAGACTGGCTTCGCGAATTCGTTATTTCCAATTCGCAATATGGGAGTATAATAGACATAATAAAACAATAAATATTTTTTTAGTAAGCACATACTATTTAACAACTGTAGAAGATCACAGAATCAAATTGTTTTTTTTAGGTCACAGAATCACATACTAAAGGCAAGTTCTACAGGACGGTGATTCGACCCGCAATGTTGTATGGCGCTTAGTGTTGGCCGACTAAAAGGCGACATGTTCACCAGCTAGGTGTGGCGGAGATGCGTATGTTGAAATGGATGTGTGGCCACACGAGGAAGGATCGAGTCCGGAATGATGATATACGAGATAGAGTTGGGGTAGCACCAATTGAAGAGAAGCTTGTTCAACATCGTCTGAGATGGTTTTGGCATATTTAGCGGAGGCCTCCAGAAGCTCCAGTGCATAGCGGACGGCTAAAGCGTGCGGAGAATGTCAAGAGAGGTCGGGGTAGACCGAATTTGACATGGGAGGAGTCCGTAAAGAGAGATCTGAAGGATTGGAGTATCACCAAAGAACTAGCTATGGACAGGGGTGCGTGGAAGCTTGCTATCCATGTGCCCGAACCATGAGTTGGTCGCTAGATCTTATAGGTTTCACCTCTAGCCTACCCCAACTTGTTTGGGACTAAAGGCTTGTTGTTGTTATTGTTCTTGTTGTCACAGAATCATATAAAAAGCTAAAGAAAACAAACATTCTTTCATGGGTTGGGCCAAATCAGCCCAACTAGCCCATGGCTCAACCCTAGACTATGCACACACATGAGCAGTCTAAAAAAGAAAAACGAGCAGTCTGCTATTCAGTGGTACTCCCGCTGTTGCGGCGCCATGGGCGCCGACCCGCCATCTCAGCACGGCTGCAGCCTTCTCTCGTCCTTCCTCCACCTCTGCCAACTTCCAAGATTGGCTTCCCATCCACCCTGACTCCAACTCCAGCTTCCTCACAGCAAGGATCAGCCGCTGCAGCCTGCTCATCTCCTACGCTTCCACCGCTGTCTCGTCCACGGCCAAGGAGAATCCCATCCCTCCGCCCCGTGTATTCCCTGTGTACATCGATGTGCTGCAGGGCTGTGTTTTCGCTTCAGTTCGACGAACCGGGCACGGATTCGGATCGACCAGAGTGAGTTCAAACCCCGGTCTGGATCAATCGATCGGGATCATGGTTCGAAGCCTCTTTTAGCGAATTTGGTAACTATGTTGTATAATATTTTAATCTTCTCGCAATTCTCATGGGATATTTGGGTAAGATCAAATGGTTTCTTATCCCCCTTTTTTCTTTAACTTTCTGTTGAGTAATATTGTAAAGCCACTAACTTTTCTATTTGCAACTAGTACATTCATAGCATGTACATAGATATAATAAATCCAACAAATTTATCAAAAGTTTACCTCTGTTCTTTTGTAACTTCCAATGAGGAGCAGCTTGTCTTCAATAAGTGCACTAGTTATTATCACCTGTAGAATGATAGCAGTCAAACATATTCATGAATTAGTAATTGTATATTTGCATTAGCAGCATTTTAAATGAAGAAACATGGAACAAGGATAGTTGGTCATAGGGCCAACAGTGACTCTGTGTGGCACATCAATACTTTTATTGGTTTATCTAGCAATCTTATAAGCCTATAAGGGACAAACCTTCCGTGGTCCAGCACTGTGCAGGGTATTGCAAGCTTTCAAGCCATCTTGTTCGGAGGTAATTCTGCATGTACACATTCAAATAGGAAAGAAAACAAATATTTGACAAATGTATGAGAGTACCAAAAAAATGATTTTGTCTGTGTATAGATTTACTGTTATTGTCAAATAAGCATGAAAAAGATATTTCATGCGGAAACTAAGCCATATGCCCTCACCGAAGTATACCAGTTTACAGAATGCCCACGACAGCCCCCCCCCCACCCCACCCCACCCACCCATCCTTTAGTTCTTACGTATCACCTGTATATAGGTCACCCAGTTGTGACTGAATTTCAAATCATTGCACCCTAACCCACACATTGCCCGTTGAGTTAAAGATTAACTATAGAACCCACAAAATGGTATAAAAAATTGGACTACTCAGGCCAAAATTAGCAGTATATATATATTTTTTCTTTCCTGGAAGTGCTAAATTTGAATTTATATGGAATCTGATACAGAAAAGAAGTATGGCGGATTGACGGGGTATATGACAATAAAGAGAATAGCTCTCATTTTCCTTTTCCAAAAAGAATAGAATGAATACCTTAATCCTGTGAGTAGTTCAACTTCAAATTGGTTTGGTGTAAGCATTGAAGCAACTGGGACAACCTGGAGATTATTTGATGAGAAAAAAAGAATACATTACGATGAGCACAGAGCATTATGAGCATTAAACACATTTGAAATCACTGTCCTATCATATAATTTCCATGCCATAGCTCAATGAGTAAATGGGAGAAGTTAACTGAACGAAACACAGAACACACTGCGCATGACTGTTCGACTAACTTCTAAAGGGGAAAGGAGATGCAGCTGCCTATATGTACTGTTTTATTGAAAAATGTAAACCTTCAGTCTAGGGAATGGATTTGCTTATTGAAGAGTAATGGATGCTGGAGTACAGTAAAACTTGCAGTTTTTTTTTTTTTGGTAACATGCTAACTAGCCTTACAATAAGTAATTCCGAGCATTTTTTATATCATAAAAGATAACTTCAGCAAGTTGAAATGGGCTAAATCACCTTCTCCTGATAAACAGATACTAAATCCTGAGGAACATATAGTTTGCCTTCATCACCTAGAACCGGGTCGCAAACTGCAGAGCGTTTGTGGACATGTATTAGCAAATTCTATTTAGAATATGTTTATGACATAATTCCCCATAAGATTTTGTACAACAGAACTGACCATATAGATAATGGAGGTGAGAAAAGGTTACCGTATATAAGATCAGGATTGACCGATCGTAGTTTGTCGACGACTTGTAGCACTGTATTTAAAAAGGAAACAGAGCCGATGTAACCTGAATACCAAGAAATAGCATGTTACTTCAACAAAATAAACAAATAGTGTGCTTTTTTTGTGTATAATAGCATTATGTTTTTGATTAAAAAGAGATGATGATTAATGGTCTGCCATTGAAGACCAATCAACTTGCTTTTTACATGAAGGATGGGAAATCCCAAATTGAAGAAGTCGTAATGGTCATTCACCTGTTAACAAATGCGTATAGTGCAATAATTCATTTTCCTCCAGTCCTTCAATAAGATCCCACAGCTGATTGCCATTGAGAACCTGTCCTCTAAATTTTGGGTATCCTGAGATAACACATAGTGGAAAATATTTAGGCGTGCCAGACATATTGCACATTCTACCGAATAGCCCAATTATATACCTGTATGATTAGAAAACTGTACAGAGTTTATCGGATCCACATCAAAACCAAGGAGTTGCAACGGAAAGACAGCAGATTTGTTGCCAACGTAGCCCTAAATTAAGGAAAAGCAGCATTAGTAGAGGACATAAATAAATCAAATCAAACATAAGGTTTTCAGTAATTTACTAGTACTCCTGATTTCCGAAACAATGTTGTGCACTGTTATTATTGTACACTAAACAATCCCCAAGTATGATCATATGTGAGCCATACAACAACTGCATTCACCAGTAAGCAACCACACGACTTGGTGACACTACACAACGGGAGACAATCATGATGACAGTGTGCAAGCAGCACGGCCTGCATGCATGTCTGATATGAACTGAATAATAAAAATAATAATTCAGTCATGGAGCACTTGCAAATGACTTGAGTACATCTGGTGTTCTCGGCCAAGCCACCGAGATCTTAGAACCCGCAAAACACTTGATTTGCTCCCAAACCCAGACTATCGTACCATACAGCCGCCAATTGCTCGTAGATGCAGGTAGTTAAGCAAGATCATGGCAGATGAACAGAGGAGAGAGAGGGTGGTGTGGCACCTGGACGGTGTGGGACTGGATGCTGAGCACGCGCCCCGTGTCAGACGGCAGTGCAACGGAGAGGATCGGCGGCCGTGCCATCGCCGGATGCACCGCCCCTCCACTCGTCCCCCGCCGCCAACCAGGCCCGTCCCTGCGAAATCGCAGCAGCACAAAGGCAAGCAAAGCTGGTCAGACACAGGAGGGAGAAGGAGAGGCCAAATTGTTCTCTTTTACTCCGGTCTTCCACCATTAATCCAACCTAACCAATTGACTAATCGGCAGCGGAATATCTTCGGAGATTTGGAGGTGGACTACGCAACTACGGGTCTCCACAGCTACTACTTTTTTATATTAATAATTAATTAATCGACAAGTAGATTATCTTTACCCACCTGGAGGAGAAAGGAGTGGATGGGATCCACCGTCCCCGCGAGGCGCACGAGCGGGGGAGCGGCGGCAGGGGCTGCACGGCGGCGGCGGCGAGCATGCGACGGTGAGGAGGGCGGAGGCGGAAGAAGAAGAGTATGCGTGGGAGATAGACGAGTGGACCAGCAGCGGACGGCGATGGGATCGCACGGCTGACAGTTGACGCTATCGTGGCCGTCCGTGTGGCAAGCGAGGGATAGGATTCCTTCGCTCACGACAGCGTAGTTTTTGTTTTTTTAATTAGGAGTGCCCAACACTGTTCTCCGATTTTTTTTATTAACAGTAATCAATAATCATGTAATTATGAAACTAGGAAAGAATTATTACAAATTTGAGAAATAGTAAGGGTGCTGGACATAACAGCGTTCAGACTCGGACGCTATTATCAATCAGGTCCACCATTAGGTTAGTCACATCCGCAATTCAGGAGCCGTTGACTCTGATTTGGGCCTTTCATCCCTTCGGACACCTGACCATGGCCGCCTCTGCCTTCCTCCTCATCTCTCGCTCACTTCCTCAAGGGTGCATCCCTTCATCCCCACATGCACCACCTCTGCCTCATCCCCTCGTCCAACTCCTGAGTCAAACTAGGTTGCGCCACTGTGGCGGTGAGTCCGACGGAGGTGTCGACCCCTCTCTCGTCTCTCCATCGCAGTCTTCACATCTCGTCTATTCCTCGTCCCAGTGTTACTCGCAGCATCAATCATCGCCAGCTAACATCAACATGCAAGGAGTAAATATCACAACCTTACATTGATCTACTACAAACTATGCAAAGTTGAATTTTCGCAACCTATCAGTTCTCCTAAACAGACCTATTTCCAACAATACCACCACATGAATAGAAACAAAATCATCTACATATTGTTTGCTTACATGTCATTGAATCAATTGGACAGAGGAAAATAGAAGAGGGGAAACGGGTATACACTGTCGTGGACTCCTCCCATTGCGACTGCGTCGCCCACGTGTGCGATCGGCCGCACGTCGACCTCCTCCTCCACCAGCCCCCCCCTTCCCCTTCCTCCCGGCCGCCATCGCTGGTGGCGGCGGCCCCCTAACCTTCCCCTTCCCGGTGGCTCTCCGGCGTGGGGCGGAGCTGCACGGGGTGCTCCTAGGCGGCGACGGACCGGGTGGCGGCAGGGTTCCCCAGCGCAGCCCGAGCGGGTGGATGGACGGCAGCGTCATCGTTGGCGGCGGGGTGGCGCAGCGGCGCGCCCTGGCGGCGGTGCTTGTCCCAGATCTGGGCCCTACGGGCCCCATTTGGCATGGGCGGGGCGGGGTCTACGGCGAGACTACCGGGAGATGGGGGAGAGGCATTGAGCGGCCGGGTGCTGGCGGCGCCAACGCCAACCTGCTGCAGCGTGGTCGGCGAGGCTTAGCGGGCCCGTTTCGGGCCTGGCCGGCCCAGGGGTGGCCTGGGATGCCCCGCTGCCATGTCTGGACGACTGCCGCAATGGTTCCGGAGGTACGGGCCTCTTGCATGACAGCGGTGGAGGGGGTTCCCTCCCGCTCGGCCTTGGTGCTGCTGCTCACGTCGCTTGGCAATTATCTCTGGTCTTCTTGGCCTCGTGTTGTTGCTCGCAGTGAGACAACGTGGGTGGCGGCACAACCGCGATGGCGCATGGTGTGGGCGGTGGTTTGGCTGGCCAGCTCCGGTTGGGTGGTTGGGTTTGGAGTGCGGGAGAAATCATTGTCGGTTCGTCCGGCTCCGATGCGGTGACACCCGTTGGTGCCACCATTTCTTCTTGGAGGGTGTCGGCGGTAGCCATCCCCACTTCCCTCTGCATGTCGGGGGAAACCCTAGGACTCACCTGGGCAGCAACGTCGTCGGCGTCGCATCCCTTCTTAAAGGTGTTGCTTGGTACGCGGCATATCAGAGCCTCGGGCTATGGTGGTTTGTCTCCGGAGGGTGCAGCGGGGGCGTTTCATCCATGCTTTGCCGAGTTGCCGTTGTTGGCATTTGTTTTTTCCTTTTCTTTTGGGCTTGATGTGCTGCTCGCCCCAGCAATATTATGTGTATGGTGTTTGTTGCTTTGAAATACAAAGCCGGGAAAAACCCTTTTTTGGTAATCAATTGGACAAAGACCGGAACCAACATAGGGGCAAGACCACCTTACCACAAATCACATGCGTGAACCACGAGATAGATTGGGGGATCCTGCTTGTGTGAAGGAAACAAGAGAGATAGGGTTGCGGTGGTGATCGGAGATGTCGAGTGCTGGAGGCTGGTTAGCACATGGCGAGGTTGAGGAGCGACGAATCCATGCGTACTAGGGTTCAAAGGCGATAGAACGTATGTCTATTAGAGAAAAAGACTCGGTTTAATCTATTTAGAGCAGTTGGTCAAACCATTAACTCGGACGTTGTCCGCAATGGTGTCCAGCCCTCGACATTGTGCGCAATACCTATTTTCAGATTTAGGTAGATCCTTTTCTATTTATCGTAATTACGTGATTAATGAGTATTATTATAAAAAAACAATCGGCATTGTGCTGGTGTGGTGATGTCGTTGAGCCTGATGCGACGTGTTTGGGTGACTGAGTTCAAGGCCTCACTGTTGGGTAACGTAGCATGCAATTTCAAAAAAAATCCTACGTCACGCAAGATCTATCTAGGAGATGCATAGCAACGAGACGGGGAGAGTGTGTCCACGTACCCTCATAGACCGAAAGCGGAAGCGTTATGTTAACGTGGTTGATGTAGTCGAACGTCTTCACGATCCAACCGATCCAAGTACCGAACGTACGGCACCTTCGTGTTCAGCACACGTTCAGCTCGATGATGTCCCTCGAGCTCTTGATCCAGTAGAGGGTCGAGGGAGAGTTCCGTCAGCACGACGGTGTGGCGACGGTGATGGTGATGTGATCCGCACAGGGCTTCGCCTAAGCAGTACGACGCTATGACCAAGGAGTAAAATGTGAAGGGGAGCACCGCACACGGCTAAGAAACAACTGTTGTGCCTTTGGGTGCCCCCTCCCCATGTGTATAAAGGAGGGGAGGAGGAGGCCAGCCCAAGGGGGGCGCGCCAAGGGGGGAGTACTACTTGGACTCCTAGTCTAAGTAGGATTCGCCCCCCCCCTTCCTTCCAATGGAGAGGGGGAAGGGGAAAGGGGGGAGGAGGAGAAGGAAAGAGGGGGGCCGCGCCCCTCCCCTTGTCCAATTCGTATTGGGCAAGGGGGGCGCACGCCACCTCCCATGGCCTGCCTCCTCTCCTCCACTATGGCCCAATAGGCCCATTAACTTTCCCAGGGGGTTTCGGTAGCCTCCCTGTACTCCGATAAACCCCCCAACCTTATTGGAACCATTCTGGTGTCCGTATATAACCTTCCTGTTGGGGAACGTAGTATTTCAAAAAAATTCCTACGATCACGCGAGATCTATCTAGGAGAAGCATAGCAACGAGCGGGGAGAGTGTGTCCACGTACCCTAGTAGACCGAAAGCGGAAGCTTTAAGTAACGCGGTTGATGTAGTCGAACGTCTTCGTGATCCAACCGATCAAGTACCGAACGCACGACACCTCCGCGATCTGCACACGTTCAGCTCGGTGACGTCCCTTGAACTTCTAGATCCAGCTGAGGTCGAGGGAGAGTTTCGTCAGCACGACGGCGTGTTGACGGTGATGATGAAGTTACCGACGCAGGGCTTCGCCTAAGCACTACGACAACATGACCGAGGTGGAAATATGTGGAGGGGGCACCGCACACGGCTAAGATCAACTTGTGTATCTATGGGGTGCCCCTCCCCCGTATATAAAGGAGGGGAGGAGGGGGCCGGCCGACCTCATGGTGCGCCCGCAAGGGGGATTCCTACTCCTACTAGGAGTAGGTCCCCCCCCTCCTTTCCTAGTCCAACTAGGAGGGGGAAGGAAAGGGGGGCCGGCCCCCCTCCCCAATTCGGATTGGGCTTGGGGGGGCACCCCACCTCTTGGCCGCCTCCTCTCTCTTCCATTCAAGCCCATGTAGGCCCATTAAGCCTACGGGGGGTTTCGGTAACCCCTCGGTACTCCGGTAAATGCCCGAACTCATCCAAAACCATTCCGGTGTCTAAACATAACCTTCCAATATATCAATCTTCATGCCTCGACCATTTCGAGACTCCTCGTCATGTCCGTGATCACATACGGGACTCCAAACTACCTTCGGTACATCAAAACACTACCAATAGTCATCAAACGTTAAGCGTGCGGACCCTACGGGTTCGAGAACTATGTAGACATGACCGAGACTCATCTCCGGTTAATAACCAATAGCGGAACCTGGATGCTCATGTTGGTTCCTACATATTCTACGAAGATCTTTATCGGTCAAACCGCATAACAATATACGTTGTTCCCTTTGTCATCGGTATGTTACTTGCCCGATATTCGATCGTCGGCATCATCATACCTAGTTCAATCTCATTACCGGCAAGTCTCTTAACTCGTTCCGTAATGCATCATCCCGCAACTAACTCATTAGTCATATTGCTTGCAAGGCTTATAGTGATGTGCATTACCGAGAGGGCCGAGAGATACCTCTCCGACAATCGGAGTGACAAATCCTAATCTCAATTTATGCCAACTCAACATTGCAAAATAGTAAACGAGATGCGATGTAAATAAAAGAGATGCAATATAATAAGAAAGAGACCCGGGGGCCATAGGTTTCACTAGTGGCTTCTCTCAAGATAACATGTATTACAGTGGGTGAACAAATTACTACCGAGCAATTGATAGAAAAGCGCATAGTTAGGAAGATATCTAGGGCAATGATCATGAACATAGGCATCATGTCCGTGTCAAGTAGACCAAAGCGATTCTGCATCTACTACTATTACTCCACACATAGACCGCTATCCAGCATGCATCTAGAGTATTAAGTTCATAAGAACAAAGTAACGCATTAAGCAAGATGACATAATGTAGAGGGATAAACTCAAGCAATATGATATAAACCCCATCTTTTTATGTCTCTGGGAAAGGACACCGCAAGATTGAACCCAAAGCTAAGCACTTCTCCCATTGCAAGAAAGATCAATCTAGTAGGCCAAGCTAAACCGATAATTCGAAAAGACTTGCAAAGATATCAAATCATGCATATAAGAATTCAGAGAAGAACCAAATAATATTCATAGATAATCTTGTTCATAAACCCACAATTCATCGGACCTCGGCAAACACACCGCAAAAGAGTATTACATCGAATAGATCTCCAAGAACATCGAGGAGAACTTTGTATTGAGAATCAAAGAGAGAGAAGAAGCCATCTAGCTAATAACTACGGACCCGAAGGTCTATGGTAAACTACTCACGCTTCATCGGAGAGGCTATGGTGTTGATGTAGAAGCCATCCGTGATCGGTTCCCCCTCCGGCAGATCGCCGGAAAAGGCCCCAAGATGAGATCTCACGGGTACAGAAGGTTGCGGCAGTGGAAAAGGGGTTTCATGGCTCCCCCTGATGTTTCTAGGGTATAAGAGCGTATATAGGCGAAAGAAGTACGTCGGTGGAGCTACGAGGGGCCCACGAGGGTGGGGGCGCACCTTCCTGCCTCATGGTCGCCTCGTTACGTCTCCGACTTCATCTCCAAGTCTTCTGGTTTGCTTTCGGTCCAAGAAAGATCATCACGAAGGTTTCATTCCGTTTGGACTCCGTTTGGTATTCCTTTTCTGCGAAACTCTAAAATAGGCTAAAAAACAGAAATTGGCACTGGGCCTCCGGTTAATAGGTTAGTCCCAAAAATAATATAAAAGAGCATATTAAAGCCCATTAAACATCCAAAACTGATAATATAATAGCATGGAACAATAAAAATTATAGATATGTTGGAGACGTATCAGTCGTAGAACCTCTCTATTGTTGTTGGTCAAAGTGATGCCCGTCCATGCGACCCCGAAGATGGGCTAGCTCGCCAATAATCACGCAAGTAGCTGGTCCCCGAAGACAACCACTGCATGCGTGTGGCCCAAACATATGTATGTACATGTGTGTTTTTGAGTAACAATGGAAGAACTTTGATGTGGCACCGTGATTTCGAACTAGAAATCCCCACACCGAGTGAGGGTTAGGTTGGCGATGCATGTGTATGTTACACCACACTTCAAGCCAATGACGAGGATGCATGCATGCATAGTATATGAGCTCAAACTTAATTAGGTCTGAATCTCTCCATGACCTATACTATGATAACATGAACCAAATGAAGAATCCGCCATGGTAACCTATCTTGTTGTTGGTCAAGGTGATCATGGATGTCAACGTGGGCCCACAAATATATAGGCTTGTCACTGATAACCACGCGAGGGAGTGTATCATTCGAAGGCAACCACTACATGCATATGTATGGAGGTGATGCGTGCATGCATGTTTGAATACACAACATTGATGTGGCGCATGTGTCAAAAATCGTACACTAGCTCCCCACACAGAGCGACATCGGTTCATGATGTGTCATTGTACTAGCCACTTTGACTCAATGGGAGGGATTCATGTGTACACATGCATGTGTGTGTGCTCAAACTGTATCATGCATGTCATCCCAGAGCAAAAATAATAATCCCCTCCTAAGTCAAATTAACCTATCTTGTTGTCAGGCAAAAAGTAGTGATGGACCAAACGGGCCCACAGATGGAAAGCATCGATATCGCTGATAACCGCTTAAGTGGGTGCGAGAGGACAACCACCACCGCTTTGCATGTGGGCCAAACATATATATGTTGAATACCCAAAATGCACAACTTTGATGTGCCACATGCCTCAAAAACCGTAAACCATGCACCCACACAGAGTGAGGTTCATATCAAGCGTACTACATATGATGGTCCCCTTCCCCCCTCTTCACCGCATACTATATGCTCCTGCCGTAATATATGTACAACCCAAAAGAATCATCATCGATGGTGAAATTAATTAACCTCTCCTGATGTAGGTCAAAGTGATGCATGCATGCATCGATGATGGCCTCGTGGGCCCACAGATGGAAGCGTCACACGTGAGTGTCCTAGCTAGGATATGCATGTGGCCCAAAAAGGTGTTGTGTGATGTTTGAATAACCAATTTCACAATTTTGATGTGGCACGTGCCTCGGTAACCAAAAAGTCCCGACACTGAGTGAGGTGTACTTGTTCATGGACGCATACGTATAGTATATATGCTAGTCCCCTCCCACCTCTTCGACGCGTACTATATACCACCACAACACAAACAAAAAAGATTCTACCTTGCTGGTCAAATTAACCTCACTGCCGGCTGTTCGTCAAAGTGATGGACGATGACCTCGTGAGCCCACAAAAAGCGTCACACACGAGTATCGAGTGTCGTGTAGGACAACCATCGACTGCATGTGGCCAAAACATTTATGTATGAAAGGGTTGTGTAATGTTTTAAATAACGATTTCACGACTCTGATGTGGCACCGACCTGCCTAACAAAACGGACAACCCACACGGTGGCTCACAACTCGTAGTGTACTGCGAGCCACCCGCCACCCCCAGACGCACACATACCCACACACACACACACCGTGAATCCACCGCAACTAAGATGCATGTTAAATTAATTATCCCGCGGTGAACATACATGTTACCAAAGGAGGGACGTTTTAATTTCAAAGAAATCTCATAGATCACTAAGACGTTTTAGTACATTGATTGCTTGATTTATACTGGTATAATGTGTGCAAAAATCAAATTTGAGCTACATGCACACGTGACAGTGCACCTAAATGGATTGTAAAAACACATGTGTCTAACTGGGTGCATGTTTACTCCCCGTGCAACAAATTTCAAGCATTGAGAATCTTGATTTTTAAATTCTAGTACATCGAAAACTTATTTGAAGTTCATGAAACTTATCGTGTTGTCATATGGACACCAATACAAAGTGGCATTGTACTTTTCTGTCAAATTTGAGACCAGTTTTGATGTAATCTTTATCTAATTACAAACGGGAGATTATTAATAATTGGGAACCAATATCCCAAACGGATTATTTATTCGAACCGTGAGCGTTAGACCAACAATGGATACGTGCCATGCTTCGGTTAAGAAATAAAGCGGCAACATTAATAATCCAAATAGAAAAACAATATACGTGCCGCCGCGCGACCCGTGTGGCGTGCGAGCAGGCGTGAGTTGACGGGACGCATGCGAGCAGTCCGCCACGCAGGCAGACGGGGAGGCGTGCGTGCAGGTGTGTGAATTTACGGAGGCGTGCTTGCTGTGGTGTCATCGGGAGGCGTGCGAGTAGCTGTGTGAAACTTTGGTAGGCATGCCAGCAGTCCGGTGCGCAGGCTCACCGGGAGGCGAGCATCGGTTTGACCGCCGCCCGCCTGTCTCCCACAACTCCCACTACTCCATATTAATGGTGTGCCCGAGCGGCCGCACCCCCCATCCTCGCTACGCACACACAATCCTCTCTCTCCGCTTGCATCCTCGACGCCGCTCTCAGTCCTCAAAGCCGTCAGCGTATGAGGATGCCGCCGAAGTGCCTCATCGGAGGGAGTGGCGACGCCGGGGCTGCTAAAGCACCGGAGCACGACGTGGAGATGGAGATAGAGGTTGCCGTCACCGCCGGCGAGTTATCGCTGCATCCTGACGTCGTCGAGCTTCCACAGCCGGAGGCTGAGTTCCACACCGGCGACGACTCCGACAACCACTCCGGCGACGACTCCGACGACCACTCCGGCGATGACTCCGATGACGACGGACAGCTGGTTAGTCATCTATACCCATTTATGTGTCAAATAGACCATAGGGTTTCCCTGGTTACTCCTGCCTCCGCTTTTTTGGGATAGAAATCTTATGGTTATGTTCTCCCAATCCATGAAATCTGAGTAAGTTTCGTTAGATCCGTGTAGTGTATTGATTGTTTGAATGGTATAGGTGATAAGTGATTAGTTGTTTCATATGTGCAAATGATTTCTACTAGTAATTCCTAGACAGGAGTTGACAATTGATTTTGAATGACCTACATATGTTTGTGCCATTATTTTCTTCAAGATTGGTCTATACATAGACGACTGTGCTTAAAAATCAAACCATAATCTTTAGATATGTATAATTAAATAGCCATAAATTCCTAATCCTGCTTCACGGCATGTAATCAGTGATTTGATGCCAAATTAGTTTTACTATTTGTATAGGTGCTGTCTGACGATGTGGACAACAAGGATGAAGATGCCTAGAGGAGGTACAAGAGGCGAATCCTGAGGGAGCTTTATGCGGGAATGCATAACAGGCTGAAAGTGCAACTATCCCTAGGTGGTTTTGGTAATTCATAACAACATATAGCTCATTGAGCTAATGCTATTCCAGGAAAGCTCAATGATTGGCATGGCATGGATGGTGAAAGTGGAACCCTCAAAATGCTAAGGACAAAGGATTGGCTCAAGCTCAAAAGCTCAAGACTCTTCATTTTACATTTTAGTGATCCAAGATCACAATGAGTCCATAGGAAAAGCCAATACTATCAAGGAGGGATGAGGTGTTGCTTAATGAGCCCTTTGATTTATGTGCTTAATGATATGCTCCAAAATCCTCAGCTACTTTCCCATATCCACAAATGACCTAAACCCTAAGCCAAACTCGGTCCTACCGATTCTTTCTATCTGGCGCCACCGAGTTTCATATGTCATAAGCCACTGCCAAACCCTAGCAATTCGGTTCTACCGATAGGGATCTCGGTCTCACCGAGATGGGATTGCAACCTCTTTGTTTCCTTTTCGTAACTTTTCGGTCTCACCGAAAGAGCGGATCGGTCCCACCGAGATTGCAATGCAAACTCTCTGTTTCCCTTTTGTAACTTTTCGGTCTCACCGAAAGAGCAAATCGGTCCCACCGAGTTTGCCTGACCAACTCTCTGGTTAGCTAATTACCAAATCGGTCTCACCGAGTTTGTGTAATCGGTCTCACCGAGATTACGTTATGCCCAAACCCTAACCATATCGGTCCTACCGAGTTGCATGTCAGTCCCACCGAAAATCTCTAACGGTCACTAGGTTTACTATTTCGGTCCGACCGAGTTTGTTGATTTGGTCCCACCGAGATTGGTAAATTGTGTGTAACGGTTGGATTTTAAGTGGAGGCTATATATACCCCTCCACCTCCTCTTCATTCGTGGAGAGAGCCATCAGAACACATCTACACTTCCAACTCATATGTTCTGAGAGAGAACCACCTATCCTTGTGTTGAGGCCAAGATATTCCATTCCTACCATATGAATCTTGATCTCTAGCCTTCCCCAAGTTGCTTTCCACTCAAATCTTCTTTCTACCAAATCCAAATCCTATGAGAGAGAGTTGAGTGTTGGGGAGACTATCATTTGAAGCACAAGAGCAAGGAGTTCATCATCAACACACCATTTGTTACTCCTTGGAGAGTGGTGTCTCCTAGATTGGCTAGGTGTCACTTGGGAGCCTCCGACAAGATTGTGGAGTTGAACCAAGGAGTTTGTAAGGGCAAGGAGATCGCCTACTTCGTGAAGATCTACTGCTAGTGAGGCAAGTCCTTCGTGGGCGATGGCCATGGTGGGATAGACAAGGTTGCTTCTTCGTGGACCCTTCGTGGGTGGAGCCCTCCGTGGACTCGCGCAACCGTTACCCTTCGTGGGTTGAAGTCTCCATCAACGTGGATGTAGGATAGCACCACCTATCCGAACCACGGGAAAAACATCCATGTCTCCAATAGCGTTTGAATTCTCCAAACCCTTCCCTTTACATTCTTGCAAGTTGCATGCTTTACTTTCCGCTGCCTATATACTCTTTGCATGCTTGCTTGAATTGTGTGATGATTGCTTGACTTGTCCTAAAGTTGCTAAAATCTGCCAAGAACTAAAATTGGGAAAAGGCATAGCTTTTATTTGGTCAAGTAGTCTAATCACCCCCCCTCTAGACATACTTCCGATCCTACAAGTGGTATCAGAGCTTTGGTCTCCATTTGCTTTGATTTCCATAGCTTTTGGTGGTCATAGCCTTGGTTTCACAACCTAGGAGAGTATGGCGTCTAGTGAGGGAAATTATACCGTAGAGGTCCTTACTTTGATGGTACTAATTTTGCTAGTTGGAAGCATAAAATGAAAATGCATATTCTTGGACATAACCCCGCCGTTTGGGCTATTGTGTGTGTTGGTTTGCAAGGTGACTTCTTCGATGGGAAAGAACCAAACCGTGAGGCTACCGCAGATGAGTTGAAGATGCTACAATACAACGCTCAAGCTTGTGATATTCTCTTCAACGAATTATGCCCCAAAGAATTCAACAAAATCAGCCGCCTTGAGAATGCAAAGGAAATTTGGGATACTTTGATTGATATGCACGAAGGTACCGACTCCGTCAAGGAATCCAAATTGGATGTGCTTCAAAGTCAACTTGACAAGTTCAAAATGAAGGATGGTGAAGGTGTCGCTGAAATGTACTCTAGGCTTGCTCTCATCACAAACGAGATTGCCGGCTTAGGGAGTGAAGAGATGACCGACAGATTCATCATCAAGAAGATCCTAAGAGCCTTGGATGGAAAATATGATACCGTGTGCACTTTGATCCAAATGATGCCCAATTACAAAAATCTCAAGCCAACGGAGGTTATTGGAAGAATTGTTGCTCATGAGATGTCACTCAAGGATAAAGAGGAACTTCACAACAAATCAAGTGGTGCTTACAAAGCCTCATGTGAAGCTCCCACATCATCAAGTGAGAAACAAAACTTCAATGAAGAATTGAGCTTAATGGTGAAGAACTTCAACAAGTTCTACAAGAGTAGAAGCAAAGATAGAAGCTCCAAGTCAAGGTCCTACAATGACAAGAGATCTTCTAGTCGAGAGCAAAACTGCTACAATTGTGGAAGACCCGGACACTATTCCAATGAGTGTACGACTCCCTACAAAAGAAGAGAAGATTCTCCAAAAAGAAGAGGCAAAAGAGAAGAATCACCATCTAGAGAGAGAAGGAGTAGAGATGATCGTTATGAACGAAGATACTCACGGAGGAGCAAGGATTCGGAAAGAAAGGAAAAATCATCAAGGAGCTACACAAAACGAAGACATCAAGCTCATGTTGGTGAATGGGTATCCGGCTCCGACTCTGACAACCACTCCGAGAGAAGTTATCACTCCGATTCCGAATATACTCAAGATGAAGGTGTTGCCGGTCTAGCACTTGTGTCAACCAACTCCTTCGACATATTTGACTCACCAAATGAAGGAATTGGAAGATGCTTCATGGCCAAAGGTCCTAAGGTAACTCACCCTGAGTATGTTGATTTTAATAGTGATGAAGATGACTTGTTAGGTGATGATGATTTACTTGGTGACAACTCTAGTGATGAATACTATGATGAAACGTCAATTAATCATGATAAAACGAATGACAATGATAAGGAGAAAATTGAGGCTCTAACTAAAGAACTAAACACTCTTAAGTTAGCTCATGAAACTATCTTCGAAGATCATCAAGAACTTTTAAGAGCTCATGAGAGGTTACGCTTTGAAAAGCTCAATCTTGAGCAAAAGCATGAACTTTTAAAGGCAATCAATGATGATCTCCGTAAGAAAAGTTCTTCTTACATTGCCAAACGTTTACTCTTATCCACTTACATGCCTCAAGTCAAGTCTAGTAACAAGAATAAGAAAGATTCTTCCTCTAGTAGTAACAATGATCATGTTAAATCCAATATTGTTGCTTCTAGTAGTTCTCTTGATTCCACTAATGATTCTCTTATCCAAGTTACACTTGAGCAAGAAAATAGCATATTGAAGGAAATCATAGAGAAAGGTGTGTACAAAAGCCTTGCCAGAAGTAAGCAATTCGAGGAGATTGTACGCAAGCAAGGAAGGCACCGGAAGAATCAAGGTGTTGGTTTTGAACGAAAGTTCAATGCCAATGGAGTTGAGTGGGAAGAAGATCAATACCCCAAGACAAAGTTTGTTCCTCAACAAGAGAAGTATGATCCTACTTCTTTCAAGGGGACACAAACTCAAGATGATCTTCCACCACAAGACTACAAGCAAAAAGGCAAGGACAAGCTTCAAGAGGAAACTGATGCATTTGAAGAAGCTCCTAAGACCTTAGTCAAGTGGATTCCCAAGACTACTTCAAGTTCCACTTCATCAAGTACGACTACAACTCCAAGGATTCCCATCAAGATGGTGTGGGTCCAAAAGAAGAAGAACTAGAGAGTTCTTGAGGGTGACTCCGCCAACATACTTCACTCTTATCATTTTGGCAAGAACAAGTGCAATCAACTTCCACATCTTGCACTAGTTCAAGGAGTCACAAACCCTCTTGTTGGTAAGTCAAGGGACAAGGTAACCTAAAAGCTTTCATAGACATCATCTTGTGTGTGCATCACTCTATGTCTATGGATACACTTGCTTGTTCCTTGTGGGAATAACCCATGTAGGTATTGAAAGTGCAATTCACTCAAAAGGATAGCTCCAAGTGATCTACATCAACATTGAGCATCCACATCTTCAACATCCACATGAAGTCATCATCGACAAAACCCAAGGTTAGTTCATCCCTCTTAGGGGGGATATCACATCTAGGGGGAGCTTTACTCTAAGACTTGAGCTAAAGCAACTCTAATGATGTGAACACAACAATGCTTTATGTAAAAGTGGTAACCCCACTTGAGCTTAAACGATGAGTATGACCTATGATCAAATGTTCTCATTTGACTCCTAAGTCAATATACTCATATATAGATGACCTAGTCATCGCCAATTGTTTGATAGATGCTAGAACTGGTTGTGCATGCTTTGTCACATATTTCAATTGCTATTTTATTGTGTGAGCATGTTGGTTGCATATTTTACTCATTCGATGACATCCACTTGTTGTTTTGATTGTTTGGCTTTATTTTTCTTTTGCCAAGTGGATGGACAAGAATGCCTAAGAACCCCCTCTAGCTATCTATGCTTTTCTCGTCTCAAACTCTATTCATGCTGCATCACAAAATTGATCAAGTGAGATTCCAACCACTCCGTGCGAGGAGCACTCGGAGTCCCCGATTCGTCATAGACTTAAACTTCCAAAACCTCTTTGTGATTCTCGGTCTGACCGATACCCCACTTTCGGTCTTACCGAGATCATTAAGTTGATCTATGTTTTCGATCTCGGTGCAACGGATTTGAGCCATTCGGTCACACCGAGTTGCATTAACTGTATACAGTTTTGCATCTCGGTGCCACAGAGTTGTTCCACTCGGTCACACCGACAGGGTCGGGCTATATATAGACACGGGCAAAAATTTGGAAATTTCTCCGAACCCCTTCGCCCGCGCCATAGCTCGCTCTGCCTACGTGGTCACCGGATCGTCTTCTCGCCGCCAGCCGCCTCCAGTCGCTGGTCTCCATCTCCGTCAACGAGAATCAACCCCGCCGTTGCCGCCGTAGCGAGTCTCCGCCGAACTAGTATATGGACTTGATCTTTGTGCTATTCCCCAATCCGATTCCTAGCACATTGTGATCAAATGTATTCTTGCCACGTTTGATAAAATCCTATCCAGTCAATGAACTCGTAGATTAGGTTTGATTCAAAAAAATTTGGGTTAGGTTTCCGCCGAAACCATCTTGGACCCACCGAGTTGAAAAACTCGGTCCCACCGATTTGGCTAATGCCATTGCACAAGTGAGACTCGGTCTGACCGAGTATTACTAATCGGTGTGACCGATTTTGGAACTTTGTGAAACCCTAGCAGTCTCGATGCCACCGAACTATGACTCGGTCTGACCGAGTTCACTAGTTTAGGTTCCAAAAAACTGCTTCGGTATCATCGAGTTTAGAAATCGGTAGATCCGAGATGCTTTCTGTGGGAAACTAAAACTAAGTTTTTGAATCATTCTTTTGCAAAAACCTCTGCATTTTGTGATGCTCATCCACTCTACCTCATCTATAAACTATTCATAGGGTCAGCAGTCAGCTTGTTCATCATGTCAGACGAAAGTGATAGCCAGAATTTGTCAGAGCAGCCAGTGCAAATGAGTGAGGGCACTAGTCCCTCCAGTTCCTCAGATGATGGCAGCAGGAGTACCCCCAGCAACCTGCCAAAAGCTGCCACAAGACAAAGAAAGAAGAGAACCTTAGAATCAGAGGATGAAGATTATGTGGTAGAGGAGGAAGCAACTTCTAAGAAAGTTGAACTCAAGAAAGAGCATGGCTCAAGGCAGAGCACCAAGCCAGGCTTAAAGGTCAAAAGGCCAGCAGGCAGGCAACCTATGCCAAAGGCCAGAGCCTCAACCAAGATTCCTGAGAAGCCCACTCCCAAAGAACCAGTTGTTGCTGAAGGGAAGAATGAAAGGAAGAGAGGAAGATGGTGCAAGAAAGTTGATCCCATGGCTGAATTTGAACAACATTCTTCCGATGAAGAAGAGGAGGAAGAAGAGGGTGCTGCACCAGCACCTAAGGCACCCAAGCTGATGGGTGATGCCATAAGGTCAGGGGAAACTGCATCTAAGCCCAAGGAAGCACCTAAGGCTGCTTCCAAGACCAAGCCAGCTCCAAAGCCAAAACCAAAGAGGAATACAAGAAGCATCCCAGCTGCTGAAAAGAACAAGGCCCCAGTGCCTGACATTGCAGAAGAAGAGGAAGGCCAAGTGCTGAGAAAGTTGAAGCCCAAGATCCCAGACCATAATGATGCTCATCCTGTGGCTGAGGATATGAAGATCAGAAGAGACTCTAGGCCGAGAAAATGGAGAGCTGAGGATCCCTATGCTACCAGGAGGAGGACTGCTGTTGACTACAGGTTCCACACTAAGGAACAACAGGACTTCTATGAGACAGTCTTGTTAGATAAGAAGCCCATTGTTTGTGATATGAGATGGGTCGACTGGGAATATATCAAGGAAAATGAAGAGCACTACCCTGGAGTGCAAGATAGCTTCAAAGCTTGTGGAGTAGCAGACTTTGTTGGGCAGAAGCTCACAAAGTGGAATGAGGAGCTTATCATGCAGTTCTACTCCACAACAATTTTTTATCCAGATGGGAGGATTGTTTGGATGTCTGAAGGTACAAGGTACCAATCAACAGTTGCTGAGTGGGCACAACTTATCAATGCCCCAGAAGAAAATGAAGATGACTTGGATGTCTATGCCAAGAAGAAGATGGATCACAACTCTATGGCAAATATGTACAAGGAGATTCCTGCAGATGATCTTGATACTCACCAGTTTGGGTCTGTGAAACACTTGTTGTCAAGTCTGCCTACGATCAATTGGATCCTTAGGCACACACTTTTGCCCAAGTCTGGAGATCACAGGATGATCAGAGGTCATGCCATCAAGCTGCTACATATCTTTGATGTGCCTCAAAAGTTTAAGGTCATGAGCCTCATAATAGAAACTATCAAGAGGACTGCAGCAGATTAGAAGAGGAGCTGTGGATATGCCCCTTAGATCCATATGTTGATCAACTCAAGAATGCGCATAGACACATACTTGTTGGACAAGGAACATTTGCCTATCCATCCAGATTTCAAGGACAACCAAGTTGTGATGCATGAAAATGAACCATCATCAGTCCAGGCACAAGCCAAGAAGGAGAAGGCAAGGAAGGAGAAAGCTGCCAAGATGCCAACTCAAGAGGAGGCATCTAAGTACTTCTTGAAAAACAAGCAAGAGCAGCTCAGTTACCTGATTGCATCCACCCTGAGGATTGAGAAAGGACTAGCTACCCTGACTCAGAACCAGGCAAGCTTAGAGAGAATCGTAGAACAAAAGTTCTATGACCTGGATATCAAGGTGACAGAAATTCAGACTGCAGTGGAGCAGCTCCAAGATGACATGAAGGAGAGGAAAGGGAAGACAACCACTGATGCATTTGCCAGAGTACCACGAGGTCCGAGGTCCAGTGCAGTGCCAGTTCCTGACACAAGAGCCACCGCCTCAGCTCCAGCCACAGCACCAGCCCAACCTGCTCCAACATCTACTTCAGCTCCAACTCCAACCACGTCTACTTAAGCCTTCGTCCTTGGAGTGATCAGGACTCCACCACCACCTGAAGATCAAGCCTGAGTGTCGATCTAGCACTATGCATTTTCTAGGAACTTTTTGGTAACTTGTTGCCAAAGGGGGAGAAAAATGTATAGATCATAGGCTTCGAGAGAGAGAGAGAGAGTGTTGCTTTTCTCTCTTGCTTTATTTGGTGGTTTTTCAAACATTATTTGCTTTTGGTCGAGATACTTTGATATGCTTGTGAGACATTGATGATCATGTGCTTGATCATAAGCTACACTTATGCATGCTTGATATATCTTATCTATCGTATGTGGTCATTCACTTTTCCTTGGTGATGAGTGCATGTATTTCATTATTATCATTCTGAGCGCTCCACCAAGATGTATGTGACATGGAAGAGTAACCCACAATTTTAACTCCTTGTGCATTTGCAGTCCAAAGCAAATTTTAAACATGCACAAATTTAGGGGGAGCTCTTACTTATCACATACTTCTCAAAGCGACGATGTAATTCATTCTTATTATCATTTGTCGAAGCTTTGATCTATATGTTGTCATCAATTACCAAAAAGGGGGAGATTGAAAGTGCAACTATCCCTAGGTGGTTTTGGTAATTCATAACAACATATAGCTCATTGAGCTAATGCTATTCCAAGACAATTATTTCAAGAAAGCTCAATGATTGGCATGGCATGGATGGTGAAAGTGGAACCCTCAAAATGCTAAGGACAAAGGATTGGCTCAAGCTCAAAAGCTCAAGACTCTTCATTTTACATTTTAGTGATCCAAGATCACATTGAGTCCATAGGAAAAGCCAATACAATCAAGGAGGGATGAGGTGTTGCTTAATGAGCCCTTTGCTTTTTGTGCTTAATGATATGCTCCAAAATCCTCAGCTACTTTCCCATATCCACAAATGACCTAAACCCTAAGCCAAACTCGGTCCTACCGATTCTTTCTATCCGGCGCCACCGAGTTTCATATGTCATAAGCCACTGCCAAACCCTAGCAATTCGGTTCTACCGATAGGGATCTCGGTCTCACCGAGATGGGATTGCAACCTCTCTGTTTCCTTTTCGTAACTTTTCGATCTCACCGAAAGAGCGGATCGGTCCCACCAAGATTGCAATGCAAACTCTCTGTTTCCCTTTTGTAACTTTTTGGTCTCACCGAAAGAGCAAATCGGTCCCACCGAGTTTGCCTGACCAACTCTCTGGTTAGCTAATTACCAAATCGGTCTCACCGAGTTTGTGTAATCGGTCTCACCGAGATTACGTTATGCCCAAACCCTAACCATATCGGTCCTACCGAGTTGCATGTCAGTCCCACCGAAAATCTCTAACGGTCACTAGGTTTACTATTTCGGTCCGACCGAGTTTGTTGATTCGGTCCCACCGAGATTGGTAAATTGTGTGTAACGGTTGGATTTTAAGTGGAGACTATATATACCCCTCCACCTCCTCTTCATTCGTGGAGAGAGCCATCAGAACACATCTACACTTCCAACTCATATGTTCTGAGAGAGAACCACCTACCCTTGTGTTGAGGCCAAGATATTCCATTCCTACCATATGAATCTTGATCTCTAGCCTTCCCCAAGTTGCTTTCCACTCAAATCTTCTTTCTACCAAATCCAAATCCTACGAGAGAGAGTTGAGTGTTGGGGAGACTATCATTTGAAGCACAAGAGCAAGGAGTTCATCATCAACACACCATTTGTTACTTCTTGGAGAGTGGTGTCTCCTAGATTGGCTAGGTGTCACTTGGGAGCCTCCGACAAGATTGTGGAGTTGAACCAAGGAGTTTGTAAGGGCAAGGAGACCGCCTACTTCGTGAAGATCTACCGCTAGTGAGGCAAGTCCTTCGTGGGCGATGGCCATGGTGGGATAGACAAGGTTGCTTCTTTGTGGACCCTTCGTGGGTGGAGCCCTCCGTGGACTCGCGCAACCGTTACCCTTCATGGGTTGAAGTCTCCATCAATGTGGATGTAGGATAGCACCACCTATCCGAACCACGGGAAAAACATCCGTGTCTCCAATAGCGTTTGAATTCTCCAAACCCTTCCCTTTACATTCTTGCAAGTTGCATGCTTTACTTTCCGCTGCCTATATACTCTTTGCATGCTTGCTTGAATTGTGTGATGATTGGTTGACTTGTCCTAAATTTGCTAAAATCTGCCAAGAACTAAAATTGGGAAAAGGCATAGCTTTTATTTGGTCAAGTAGTCTAATCACCCCCCCTCTAGACATACTTCCGATCCTACACAGGCGTATTAGGACCTGGAATGACGGCTATGGATGCCCATTTTGCAACCACAAGCTTCATGACGCGTATCTAAGTGTTCTGGCGCATGCAAGAGGACGGGCCATTGGCTCCTTCAAGCAGAAGTATTCTCGCAGGGTGGCGCACAACGCGTACGCCGAGTACCTGGAGAAGCTTCAGGATCGTGTCGGTCGCATGTGAGATGAGATGTGGGATGGATCGAACTATGTATGCTTGAGTATGCTTAATGACGGTTGAACTATGTACTTATGGTTGAACTATGCTTATGTACATGTACACTTATTATCTATGTCTGAGTATGTTAAATATTTCACCAAATTTTGGTAAAAATTACAACGGGGGACCAATAAACCAGGACGGAGGTAGTACGTCAATCACACACGATTCCCAAAATTGGGACTGTGTGCAGTGACTTTCATTTTGCCTGCTGCGTCAATCACACACGGTTCGCTCTAGCAAACCGTCGCCCCCAAAATTCTTTGTGGGACAAAAAAACCCTCACCACCCAATTCAAAAAATAAAAAAGAAAACCCTCACCATCCCCACGTCACAAAAACCCTCACCCCGCCCGCCACCCCCTCGGCCCCTCCGGTACGTTCCCCATTCACACCTGTACAAGCTCCTCCGCATCTATGCCATGGCACCGCCTATCGCGGCAGACCGACGGTAAACACTTAGCTCGACGCCTGCCGCCGCCGCCAGGCTACCAGCAAAGCCCATCGCATTTCGCCACTTCCGCTTGCCGCCGCCTATCGCCATTGACTTTCTCGATGCTGCTTGCGGTCAACCCAGCTCTGCTTAGTTGGGGAATCTACCGTACAGAGGGTTCTTTCTCATGGATGACAAGGTAACTAATTTAGCGAGATATTATCTCATCTCTTATCCCAGTTCATCTGCCTCCTTTAATCACCCGACGGAAATCACCGTGAACTCATTTTTATTTGAGCCGATTTGAGGGTTTTCTTTCATTCATAGAATGTACAGTGCGCCGACACTTCAGGACTTTGCGACCACCGCCACAGATTCCATCTCTCCGTACCAGATAACTTGAGCACGCGCGCAGTATGCTCAGTCTCACCCTAAATCGGTTGGCATGGCCTACTTTCCTTAACATATTCTAAATATTGCTACATTTGGATAAAAGGTGCCACGTGCACCATATACGTCAAAGGGGATTTTTACCCTCTTCTTTCTATATTAAGCAAATTAATGATGTATTGTTCTTTCGGTTACTCTCATTTTTCCAAAACATCATATTTACCCTATCTGTTTAATTATAGATTTTTGTCCTTCGATTTCAACTATTGTACAGTTCTTTCAATTTGGGCCCATATTTGCATGTTACCATATTTTCTTTAACAATCCTACCATTTTCTGCAGAACATTCCTCACTATGCAACAGATTATGTAGTGCACAAATTTTTCCTTTACATAGATCAAGGCTCCACTGCTGTCATACTGCACACAAACCATGGATTTACAATCATTGCTACTCTAAGACTTGATGAACGTGGTGACTCCTATTTTGGTACTAGCTTTTGGAATGAATTTGCAAAGTTTTATGTACTGAAAGCTGGCACTAAAATTGCACTGCACATAAAAGGGCCTGGTCATGAGATATATGCTAACTTCCCCGACAAAATCATCCGTCCAGACTTTGTTCGAAGTAAGATTTCTTTTCAACTATCTGCATATGTTGACTTACCCAGCAATGTCAAATGAATTGTGTAGTATTTAAGCAACCTATTGTTATTTCCTTTTCTTACTATATTCCTACCTAACAACTTTTAGTTACCAATACACTTCTCGATTGCATGTTTTAACTAAATATTCTCTGTACTCCCATTTCTATCAGAAAGCGCTGCTGACAAGGAGACTCCGGAGGTGGAGAACGGGGCTGCCAACAAGCGGAGGCAGGGCGAGCTAGAACCGCAAGCGACTCCAAAAGGCCTAGACTTAATTAGCAGCCTCCCCGATGATATGTTGAGAGTCATCATCTCCCTCCTCCCAATCAAATATGGGGCGTGGACAACCCTCCTTTCCTCGCGGTGGCGCCCCCTATAGAACTCCAGCCCTCTCGACCTCATCGACACCCACGAGATCTGCCATGGCTATCACAAAAGCTTGGATGCATTCTCCAAGATCCTTGGCAGTCACCTTGGCCCAACCAAAGGCCATAGAATGGGCAAGTTCCGTTCCAACGGCAAGGACCGATCCAAGCTTGACGACTGGTTCCGATCCCCCGCCCTAGATCAGCTCGAGGAGCTCGCTTTTGATGATGGACATATGCGGTCGCTGCCAATGTCCGCACTCCGCCTCGCGCCCACGCTGCGCGTCGCCAAGTTCAGGAACTGCCATTTCCCGCCCCTTAATGACTCGCCCGCTCTTATTCTACCAAGACTGAAGCACCTCGAGCTCGTCGCCATCTGCCTCTCAAAGGGTGACATGGAGTGCCTGCTCCGTGGCTGTACTGCACTTGAGTACCTTCGTCTTTAGGCGATCAATGGGTTGAGTACCTTCCACATCACCTCCATGACTCTTCGGACTATTTATGTGTGTTGCTGGTGTGGCAGGAAGACATCACAAGATGTGTACCACGGTATGGTCATCCAGGACACACCTTCACTTGAGAGATTACTTCTAGTTGATCAAGAAGGTCCAACAAGAATCAATGTCATTTCTGCGCCGAAATTGACAGTGGCGGGCTACTCGTCTGACAAATGCTCCAAACTTGTTATTGGATCCACACCCGTTCAGGTACAACAGCCGCCTTCTACATCTCCTTCTACAAATTAACATTATTTCTAATTTTGAAGATTTTTGTTCGTTTGTCATTCATAAAATGATTCCGACAAGCTTGACCTCGAAACTGCGCACAGTGAAGGTCTTGGCACTAGAATCTATCGGGCCCAACCTGGAGCAAGTTGTCAGTTTCCTGAGATGCTTTCCGTGCCTAGAGAAGTTATATATCGAGGTGATGTTCCTTTCCTGTTAAATGTTAACCATAAGGGAGTTCAATTTGTGACACCCTTTTCCAAGTTCACAATGACAATTGAAGACCCACAAGTATAGGGGATCTATCGCAGTCCTTTCGATAAGTAAGAGTGTTGAACCCAACGAGGATCAGAAGGAAATGATAAGCGGTTTTCAGCAAGGTATTCTCTGCAAGTACTGAAATAAGTGGTAACAGATAGTTTTGTGATAAGATAATTTGTAACGAGCAACAAGTAACAAAAGTAAATAAAGTGCAGCAAGGTGTCCCAATCCTTTTTGTAGCAAAGGACAAGCCGGGACAAACTCTTATATAGAGAAAAGCGCTCCCGAGGACACATGGGGATTATCGTCAAGCTAGTTTTCATCACGTTCATATGATTCGCGTTCGGTACTTTGATAATTTGATATGTGGGTGGACCGGTGCTTGGGTGTTGTTCTTACTTGAACAAGCATCCCACTTATGATTAACCTCTATTGCAATCATCCACAACTACAACAAAAGTATTAAGGTAAAGCTAACCATAGCATGAAACATATGGATCCAAATCAGCCCCTTACGAAGCAATGCATAAACTAGGGTTTAAGCTTCTGTCACTCTAGCAACCCATCATCTACTTATTACTTCCCAATGCCTTCCTCTAGGCCCAAATAATGGTGAAGTGTTATGTAGTCGACGTTCACATAACACCACTAGAGGATAGACAACATACATCTCATCAAAATATCGAACGAATACCAAATTCACATGACTACTAATAGCAAGACTTCTCCCATGTCCCCAGGAACAAACGTAACTACTCACAGAGCATATTCATGTTCATAATCAGAGGGGTATTAATATGCATATAGGATCTGAACATATGATCTTCCACCAAATAAACCAACTAGCATCAACTACAAGGAGTAATCAACACTACTAGCAACCTATTAGTACCAATCCCGGACTTGGAGACAAGAATTGGATACAAGAGATGAACTAGGGTTTTGAGAGGAGATGGTGCTGGTGAAGATGTTGATGGAGATTGCCCTCTCCCGATGAGAGGAGCGTTGGTGATGACGATGGCGATGATTTCCCCCTCCCGGAGGGAAGTGTCCCCGGCAGAACAGCTCTGCCGGAGCCCTAGATTGGTTCCGCCAAGGTTCCACCTCGTGGCGGCGGAGTCTCGTCCCGAAAGGTTTCTTATGATTTTCCTTGGACGAAAGACTTCATATAGAAGAAGATGGCCACTAGAGAGCCAACAGGGGACCCACGAGGCAGGGGGGCACGCCATGGGGGGTGGGGCGCGCCCCCCACCCTCGTGGACAGGTGGTGGCCCCCCTGACGTATTTCTTCCGCTCAGTATTTTTTATTATTTCCAAAAGTAACTTTCGTGGAGTTTCAGGACTTTTGGAGTTGTGCAGAATAGGTCTCTAATATTTGCTCCTTTTCCAGCCTAGAATTCTAGCTGTCGGCATTCTCCCTCCTTATGTAAACCTTGTAAAATAAGAGAGAATAGACATAAGTATTGTGACATAACATGTAATAACTGCCCATAATGCAATAAATATCGATATAAAAGCATGATGCAAAATGGACGTGTCAACAATGTACTACGATTTCTGAAGGTTCTTTTGGAGGATTTCAGTACATACATGCCCCCCCCCCATATTGGTTGCTTGATCCATATGGTTACAATCAATAAGCATTTCTCCTTTGGAGTCATTTGTATTAGTTTTCTTAGGGAACTTTTCATCCACTCCAACCTCTTGTGAAGAAGGCTACATTTTTCTAGAATTTTAATCAAATGCCCATGTTAATCATGTCAGATCGAAGATGGCATGTTAGTGCATTTTACAAATCCTGCAAACCAAATAGCTAGGCGTGTAGTAATGTTCAAAACTGCATGTAGGCACTAACACATTTTCTTCTTTTACAGATAAGATTAGGCCCAGTGGTGGATAATGTGATACAATATAACAATCACGTCGAATGCCTAGATATGCATCTCTCAGAAATTACTTTGAACTCCTACTGAGGGACCTTACCGGAGATTATATTCGCCAGGTTCTTTGTTCTCAAAGCAAGGGTGTTGAAGGAAATGAGGTTTGCCCTACATTTATTTCACAAAAATGAATGGTTTGTTGATTAATGCCGGCGCCTGCGGCAGAATGGAGTAGGCTCCAAAAATGCTGAATTTCATTTTGGAACTTCAGATGATAGAGTAATCGGAAGTCATCGTGTCAACCCCATACATGACTTCTCAATGACTGACCCCTTTGCAAAAATTGTGAGGTTTCGAAGCCAGACTTAGAAGCGGTGATATTAGTTTGAACCTCTCTGATATCCACTAGACCAGGCCGGCGCGCGTTGCTGCGCCCGTCCACTATTTCAATTAAATTATAGAAAACTGTGGAAGTGTTGGAAACATGAAACATGTTGTCCTAGCAAATACTCCATGGGAAGAATGTTTTAGTACAATGATAATGCTATATATAACTTGAAACGGCTGGTAATGAGAACATGCATTGACCATAAGCTGGTCCAGATATCGAATGGATGGACTTCAGTGTGTGGCATTAAATCTAACTCAATACAATATATCATAATCTATTCATAGGGTTTTATAAGATAGTGCTGACATGAAGCAGCGGGCCAAATTGAAATAAGAAGTGCATTTTCTAGTTAGGTTCCTGCAAGATACTTGTACATCTTTGTTATTTCAAGAGTTACTTGATGAAGGAACATGTATGACGACAAGAAAAAGAAGTTGATGTGGAGATCTCATTAGAAAACATGGATTAGTTTTTATCTATAGCTAAGGGGCTGGTCTATAAACTTGGCTTAATAAAACCACCCTTATTGCTCTGTCTTCTGACAATAGAACAAAACTGCCTTATTAGTCTGTCTTTGTGACAATAGAAAAAAACTGGTTAGGTACCAATTATGGAGTCAAGCTTGAATGCTTATTCTCCCAGGTGCCAGGGACCAACCTATCCCTCACGTGAGGAACTCCTCTCTCCCTCTACATGTGGTTTGCCCCCTCCGCGTCAACATCAGTTCGTTTGAACAAAACAGGGGGGTGGGGGGGTGGAGGATCATATGCCAATCGAAAACTGTTGTACGGCACCTAAATGACTTTTAAACATAAGAAATATGTGTTTGCAAGATAGCAAGCTGATTAGCATTTCCGTTACATTGAGTACTCAATAGATCCAATGGTTTTTCCAGCACAGTTGGCATTGCTTCAGCTAAATTAAATAAAACAAGTGTTCTGTTTTTATGCCATCAACAAAGAATGCGGCATTCAGTAGTAGTTGGCATTGCTTCAGCCAAATTAAATAAAACAAGTGTTTTGTTTTTATGCCATCAACAAAGAATGCGGCATTCAGTAGTTCAAAACGTTGGCTGTTTCAAATCTGGACAGTTACTCCATTATAAAGCATAAAATGAAGCTTGTGCAAGTCAATGTGTTATCAAGCTTAAGGAATGATAAAACTTCCCTGCACATAAATAAAATAACTTTATCATCTTCGACTCAAACCATTATCAAGCAATGTTATTGTCTTACGTTATCTCTAACCCATGGGAGCCTCGTAGTGTTGAGAAATTAGAAACAACACCTAATCTTCTATCAATTGTAACCTTATAATCTTGTACCGAAATTCAATGTAATTAAATACTTAGTTTTGTTACCTATTGTGCCTACTTTGTGTGACTCGTTGTTCTCCGCACAAGGTCAAAGTAGGATAAAATTAACTTAGAGCAGGACAGCTCAGCGTCACCTGCATGAATGAAAGCTTTGTAGTGCCACAAGGAAACTTAAGATCTTAGCTAGTAAGAACACCCTTATCGTCCCTACTCTGGTGGTATTTTTGCATTCCAATGCAATGCAAAGCTCAATACAAAATGTAGCAGGTACATAATAAAAGAATAACTGCTCCATAGATTGCACAAAAGGCCCACAATCAAGCATAGCCTGAAGCAGCAGTAAAAACTACATCTTTTCAGGATCTGTGCAAATAGCAGAGATGTCATTTGATCAGAAAAAATGTATTTAAAGATAAATTTAGTTATTGCAATGGGCTAAGCAATACCTATCAAGAGCAATGTTACACGAGGAATGGGATGGTTCTGACATAAATGCAAGCAGACCATACGACAAAGTACAAAACTATGCATACATTTTCTTTTTCTAGAAGGCAGTTCCTAGAATACAAAGCTTGCTATTCCTGATGCATCGTTGCTATATATCCAACATCGCAGAAAGTAATATTAGCACCATCTGACAATCAAAAGTTTGGCTTACCAGTAAGCTACACATATCTGAAGAATTACTATGTCAACTTCAATCCTGATTGAATGGGAGTGTATCTTTGAACATAACTCACTGCAAGGAATCAACGTAGTGACATCAAATCAGAAATTATGAAAAAAGACCTAATACTCATACTATTTGTGCATAGAAAAGCGAGGCTGGAAATGGTACATCTTGAACCAATATTTCGTAATCAGTAATCAAAGTACATTCGCCAGCAAAAAGTGAAGACTATAATCCGCGCCATCCTCATGGTGTAGTGAACACCTTAGAAAAACACGTGTGACTGAAGTTGGGAGGAAATAGAAAAACAGGACGTGCAACCCTCATATCTTCCTCACTTGCATCTGTCTCCCGAAGTGAGCATGCTGGCAAGATCACGCTACCCTTTTTCTCCCTGATCCACGAGAAATCCACTGATGTTGCCATCGGTGTATTTTATACCTAGATGGAACCCAAACATAGTAAAATAACATAACTTCAATAAAAATGTTACTATTAAGTTATGGCAATGAAACCATGCTTGATTATAGTAAATTTAAAATTCAAACAATGTTCAGGGTCTGCTTATGCAGATTGGAA
This sequence comes from Aegilops umbellulata, assembly GCA_032464435.1. Taxonomy (NCBI): domain Eukaryota; kingdom Viridiplantae; phylum Streptophyta; class Magnoliopsida; order Poales; family Poaceae; genus Aegilops; species Aegilops umbellulata. The sequence goes on from CP136058.1 coordinate 67,217,606, forward strand.
ATTCTTTAGAAATTAAAATTTATCTGCATTTAGGAACACAAAGCACTCTTTATTAATTATCTAAATAAATAAAGGTTTTCCTAAAAAGGTAAGAATCCTATGTAAGTGATTGACCGAGTAGGCATTTAAAAGGGCCACTCAATATGCTTGTACAATTTATTTTTTTGACAGAATAGGCAGGATGACTACTACTGTGTTAATGAAAAAGAACATGTTTATCGTCTTATTACAAAGGTAATCAGCCAATGCAGTATTCTCTGAGAAAAAAATGTTAAGGGCTAGGGATAGTACGCTAAGCATTTCTTTCCTAGAAGGACCTAACCACATGTCTCTGTAGTAGTGAAACATCAGAAAGTCCAGACAAATCATGGAACAATGATCTATGGAGTAGAAATTAAATGCTGAGAGAGCTCACATAAACAATATATTAAACCAACCAACAAGTAGGTGAACAAAACAGGAAAAAAAGAGTCAAATGGTGTATCGGTGTTCGCTTGACTGCCCTATGACACCCAAGAGTAAAGGTACGGCTAAGATTAGTAGACATCTTTTGAAATTAAGAACAAAATAAATAACTTATACTACCGCCAGCTCAAAAAGAAAGGATGATGCCTAAAACGCATGCAGCCAAACCATATGAATGATGATAAAGGGATCTAACTGTATGCAATCAAAATTAATGGTCAACATGCCATCTTATTAACTTTAAAAATCAAAACCAATTTTTTCACTTCCAATGTTCTGAATGACTACAAAAGAGTATGTTCATGAGCCAGGCTAAATGCATAGCACCAGCTTATGGGCTTGCAGTAGTGATCATAGTTCCCCTTATTGAACTGGATTATAAATGCCAAAAGCAGTGGTGATCCTAATTCAAAAGCCAAATAATATTTATCAAGTTGCACACAAATAGTACACCTTGATGTTTTATTATAAAAATAGACACAACACACCTTGACAAACAGTATACAAGAACTTGAACTTTATGCAGCAGCTAGAAAGGATCATGCATTGTAATGTTATTTCCAACGGTTCTGCCCCAGTACACATGCACATAATCTATCGTGAAGTAACTCATGGTCAGAAAAATAAGTATGCATACACAGTACTCAATGAAATGAATTATATAATCACCCAACATACAAAATGTTGGGAGAGAAAAAAACATACACAATGTTAGTAATGTTTGACGAAAAGAAGGGAGATAAAAGAGGCTAGATCAAACCCGACAGTAGCAATACAACCGAAATAAGCATCAAGCACACATAGACAAATATGCCTCAGGTGATACATGTGAAACATGGTACAAGGCTACAGGTAAAGCACAACACAGGCAATGCTACATCCTTATTGATCTACCAAAAAATAAATATAAAATTGGCAATAATCCTACTTATTTCATTCTACATGTGGATAATAAGATAACACTCGACGCTCATAAGATATTATGCATTGTCAAAAAGGTTCCATGACCACATATACAAGCTGAATGAGTGACAACCTACAGAACGAGACTATCAGCATTCCAAATGTTTGGACGAGAGATTTCAGCGCAAGGCAGTGAGACACGCCAAGGCACGCATGCAAGGTGTTCGACGGAAAGTGAAGTTAATGGAACAGAGTAGAAGAGGCACCTTGATACCGGGGAATGACATGCCGAGCTCCTCCTCGGGGATGACGACGGGCCACTTCTCCCCGGCCTCGCCGAAGAGCTGTTCGGTCTCGAGGAGGCGGCCGCGGGCGAGGATCTGGTCACGCATGCCCTGCGCAGTGGCGCCGTCGGCGGCGACGAAGGCCTCCTCGGCGCCGTTGAGGTAGGTGACGAGGACGCGCGGGAGCGGCTGGGCCTTGGGGTCCTCGGCCGCGGCCGGGGAGGGCAGGCGCCGCAACTCGACGGAGTAGGTGGGGTTGGAGTCCTTGGCCTTGCGGCCGTTGCACTGCGCGAGGAGCTCCACGGCCGCCGCCTTGCGCGGGTCCAGAGGGTTGTACTCCACCACCACCCTCGACAGGAACTTGAGCATTTGCTCTAGCCGCCGCTTTCCCCGCTCGCTCGCCGCTTCTGATCCGCTTCCAGAAGACGAGCCGCAGTGCCCGCCAAGGAATCCTAGAGCAGGGGTAGCAGGGCAGGCAGCGTATGGTCAAGGCAAATAGGAGAGTAGCGGTGGCGCGGGGCGGCGAGGAAACCAGTGCGGCAGCGCTCGACGGGACGACGTTAGGAGGCGGCGCCGGGCGCTGCTATAGCGGGGGAGCGAGCGATGAAGGCCCTCCCTCGGCCAGTCGGCCTCCCAGCATCAATATTCCTCGCGCACCTGGTACGTTGATACTGCGGTCACAAATCCAGTGAAACGACGGATCAGATTAGGAGGAGGCGAACGGGAGGGAGATGTCGATAGGTCCCTTCTAGGTCCGCTCTGACGACGGATGAGATTAGGAGGGGTAGCCGGGCGCTGCTATAGCGGGGGACGCCACCGCAGAGAGGGGGGAAGTGGGGGGCTGAAGAGGCGCCGCTTGGTTCGCCTTCTTTCCGACACCCCCGGCGAAGCATTCAAAGGCCCATGTCAGCCGGATTCACCAGAGAAGGCCAATTTTGTTACGGGAGCAACAGCCCATGCCCACTCGCGAAAACTGTAGCGATCATAGGTTGATCCAATGACCAAAAACGTTCACAAGTCTAGATCCAACGGCTGAAATCATTGATGGCCTGGGAGGGCTGGAATAGTGCTCGGTTATAATGTATCTAAATGTTCAGCGGATCAGCGCGAGCGTTTGCAGCTGATGAGCTGAATTTCATTTCTAATATCAGTTTGAACCTTGTAATCTTCGAATTTGAGCCATATAACTCTGGAATTTGATACTTGTAACATTTTGAGCTTTTGTGGTACAATCGTTGAAATGGCATCGTATGAGACTCGTATATTGCTAGCACTATTTTGACCTTAATATGTAATGGTCTTAGATTTTATTAACCATTCTTGAATCAGTTTACCTTGTCGATCTCACAGCACACGATCTGTATAGCTAACTCGACTACGATCTTCGACATTATTGCACACAGTTGGTTTCTTCCACCGTGTGCACTGTAGAGTGCAAAATTAATTATTGCACTCGAGTGTCCATCATCACCCTTCTGTGTAACTTTGACCTCATCAACCAAGGGTAAACTTATGACCAAAGTCATTCCACACACTTTGTTTTTACAAAGCTTTATGCCAATAAACGCCCACGATTTGTCCCTCTTCTAGCCGACGCATGGCCAAACTAGTCGGGCGGGAAGCTTGCACGGTAAACAGCACGGTAGCACGGGAACAGGCTCACTGACGATACATTTGGCGCCTCTTCGAGCCCACGCGTGCGGTGCGATGTTGTCAAGCGTGCACTGGAATCCTCCGCTATGAACGATGTGGCAAGACGTGACGATTACAGGCCGGCCGACCCCCATTTATTGCAGCGGCCATTTAACCTACCCTTGTGTCTCTTCAACCTTTCGATCGCGCCCCACCATTGCAAGAAGCACACCCACCACAAGAAATTCTTAGAGGGTATCCTGCGCGGCTCCAATGGCGCTCCGAGTGGCTGCCGATGACGAGCAGCAGTTCACCATGTGTGCCGTGGTGGACACCCACAGAAGGTTCATGGACCTCTCGGTGGTGTACACCAACGACCCGGTCTGGGTGGAGCACTCCATCCACATCATGGAGTTGTTGCTTGCCGCGGAGAAGTACAAGGTGGTCGGGATCGACCTCGAGTACACCTGAGCTCGTACCGGGTCTCGTACCAAGGTCGCCGTCGCCCAGATGTGCGTGCGCCACCACGTCCTCGTCTACCACTACTGCCTGGCCACAAGGCCTTGCGAGCGTTTTGCCAGGTTTGTCAACAGCCCCCACTACATGTTCTCTATGGTGGACATCACCAACGATGTAAAGGTGCTCGAGAATTCGGGCATCACCTGCCAGAATTTTGTCAACATCCAGGGCCAATACAAGATCTGGGGCAGCAAGGAGCATGAGAAGGACTCATGGTTCACCTTGCCGAGGCCATCATCGACCCCCACCACAGAGACATGAAGGATTCGTGCAACAAGGACAAGCGTGCCTGGCACTCGGCCTGGATGGAGAAACTCGACAAAGCTCACGTTGTGTACGCGTCCAAGGAGGCGTACACGAGCTACGACATGTACAAGCGGATCGTTGACATGAGGAAGTGCCTCCGTCCCCAAAACGGTGAGGGATCCAGCCAGAAGCAGAGCAATGGCAAGCGTCATCGGAACAATAAGTAGATGATTAGATCCTCGTTTCTCCTACTTTAGTATGCATGTAATTGCTTTCTTTGGTGTGTGGAAATGTTATGTGTGTAGTCACTTGTGTAACTGTATGCTTAATTTGGTTATGCAATGCTGTCTTTTTAAGTATATATGTTGATGCTCTATAGACAGACCGTAGATGTTGTGCGGACAAAGAAAATCACATCACACACGGACTAAACAATGGAACCCGTCGGTGATGTTTTCATCAATCACTCACAATTCTATACCAGCAATCGTTTTCTCACAACACACACGGCTTGTTAGCAGTAATCGTCTGTGTTGTTATTGGTCTTCGCACACGTTTTCGATTACAGACTTGTTTGCCTCATATCACACACATCTTGTTCATTTGAACCATTTCTGTTCTCATGTCTCAATGCAAACAGTTCATCCGAGTGAACCGCATGCCGTATATCGCACACACCTTTGATCTGGCTGACCATTTCTTTTGTGTTGCCTAATCACAAACAGTTCATCCGAGTGAACCATATGCTGTACATCACACACAACTTCATCTAGCTGCCCGTTTCTTTTGTTCCTCCTCATCGCAAACGGTTAATTGAGCTGAACCGTATGCCCTGCATCGCACACGCAACTAAAATCTGAACCGTGTTTGATGCATCCTCCATCGCAAATGTTCTGCACCTTTTTTGATGGTTTTTTACACCACCGTTTGCGATTATGGCATCGCACACAGTTTCGTCGAAGGGTCTCTGATCATAGTGTCGCGTTAGCAGCATCTTGCAGTAGTGGTATTCCAGAAATTCCTCTCATAATTATGGTAATTCCTATGGAAATTCTTACAATAATAATAGGATACATACTGATCTTGAAAGTAATATTAAAGAATTCATGAATTGTGAAAAGATTTTTAATGCTATGGTATAAGAAAAAATGAATAAAGTTGATGATATGGCTAGGAACATGGATATAATTGCTCATGATGTGGAAAATCTCAAATCTAAAATAAAATGCCATGTTTTGTCTGTTTTCTGAATTTCCCGTGCAGTAAAATGACCCAAAAATAAAAGTTCTCAGAATGCTCTAAAATTTGAATACGTTTTTTCTGAATATTTAAGAATTTCTAGTGCAAATAATATCAGAGGGAGGTGCACCAGGTAGGCACAACCCACCTGGGCGCGCCAGGACCCCCAGGCGCGCCCTGGTGGGTTGTGGTCCCCATGTGGGCCCCCTCACTTATCCCTTCACACCACATCATCACTTACCCCCAGAAAAAATTCTCCATTGCTCTCTCTCCCATGTTCTTGCTCCCAAACCCGCGGATTTCAATCTCTTTGCTTGAAGCTCCGTTTCCGAAACTGTTTTGGGGGATTGTTGCTTGGTATGTAACTTTTTGTTTTAGTGGTTTATATTTTGAATAATTAGCTACTCTTGGTGCTGCTGTAGACGAGCTTGCATGTTGAATTCTTAGAGTTCTAAGTAGTTTGAATACTTGCTATGGCCTCCATGCATCCCTATGAGTAGTTGCTATCAATTTTATGAAGTTTTGTTGAGAAAAGTTTGTGGACTAAAAATTTCAGAATTTTTGTTCATAGGAAAAGGATGAATACCTTTAGGAAGTTTGCTTCTAAGAAGAACTCCAAGGGTGTTATTGGGGAGTCATCTGACAGTGATCTCCATCCTTGGAGGTTGGCGGAGGTACGGCCGTGCGAATGGCCGCACACCCAGTTCATGGAAGAGGCTGGAATCCTTCAGGAGTTCACACAATATGCTGCTAATGCCGGCCTCACCGACTTCATCACAGCTGAATGTGAACAGTATCATCTCCTCACAAACATATTTGTTCAAAGTTTTACTTTCCTTCCTAGTAACAATCCTCCTGAGGTGCGGTTTGATTTATATGCTGAAACCCGTCAGATACCACTCACTGAATTTTGTAACATATGCATGATCCCTTCTGACGGGAGCTTAGCCGAGCCTAGGCCAGCAGAGTTTGAGGCCTTTTATCATACCTTGACAGTGGGAGATGAGAGAGGGGTGTCTGCTATCACTGCCGCTGGCTTGCATTTTCCCGCTGTTCATTACTTTGCTCTTTTCATTGCAAAATGCTTGCTTGCTAGAGAGAAGGTGGGTGCGCTCAGCTCACCAGACCTTGCTGTTTTGCGTCGTGCATTAGAGGGCAACAACACTTATATCTTGGGAGCTATTGTGGCACATTGGCTCCACATCAATAAGTCCAATGGTAAGATACATGGTGGGATTTTCGCTACTCGTTTGGCGGCTCACTTCAATGTTGAGATACGCCTTCATGATTATCCTTTGACCAAGGTTTACCTAGACCACGCAGCCATGGAACACCACCATTTTATTGCACGAGATTACCCTGACATCCCTATTCCTTATAACTTGGTTTTTAGCATTGAAACTCGTGATACTATTCCATTGCATGCTCTTGCTTTGTTTGATCCTGTTGCCAGGGGTGGATATAGGATTATGCCTGCGGACATCATCACTTACCGGAACGACCAGGCTGCAAAGGAGGAGGAAGAGCCTCAGCAGTGGGATCAGTGGATGCCCGCTCCTCAATACCCTGACTACTATCCAGGCTTCTAATTGATTAGCAAGTTAGGCAAAAAGCCTAAGCTTGGGGGAGTACGTGTTTCCCACTAACATTACATTCATGTTCACTTATTTCATTTGTCGGTGTCCACACTTTTTCATTGTATCATCCATGCTTAATTTTATTTTCTCGCTTTCTTATTGTGTGTTAGAAAAAACAAAAAATAGTTGTAGTTAGTTTACTGTCTATGCATGCTTAGCTGTAGCATTGAAAAGAAAACCCAAAAAGATTTCCTTGTTCTTCTTTTTCTTGTTGGGAGCTTTCCTGTGTAAATAGTTTTTCTCGTTTTTGCTTTCCCTTTTATTTGCTTGTTCAAGAAAACCAAAAACTCCAAAGATATTTTAGTGTGTTTCTCTGAATTTCTTTTCTATTTATTTGAGTCATACTAAGGACAAGACCACGATGAAAATGTTGAGTGGCTCTCATATGAATAACTATTTATCGAATAAAGAGCCCATTTTACCTTGTCTTCTCCTGTTGAATAAAATGTTTGCAGATTCCAGCTTAGTCCACGACACTCTTGCACTATTATTGTTTTCACATCGTTCGGTCGTGCAAGTGAAAGGTAATAATGATGATATTCGATGAACTGGCCGTGGCAGAGAGAAGCTGGTATGAACTCGACTTGTTCTGTTTGTGTAAATATGTTTAACCTAGTATCCATGATTCAGCCCATTATGATTAAACATGTTTGCAACGATAATTAGAGATTATAGTTTCTCATGCCATGCATAAGTAGCTGGGAGTGGATAATGATTTATCTTGGATATCAACATTGCGTTAAAGTGATTGTGGTGTAGTATGATGATATGGTATCCTTCTTTGAATGTTCGAGTGGCTTGACTTGGCACATGTTCATGCATGTAGTTGAATCAAAACCAACATAGCCTCTATGATATTTATGTTCATGGTGTTCATATCCTACTCATGCTAGTGTCCAGTGTCACTTATGCATAATGCATGTTCATGACCGTTGTTGCTCTCTAGCTGGCCGCTTCTCAATCTAATTGCTAGCCTTCGCCTGTATTAAGTGGGAATTCTGCTTGTGCATCAAAAACCTTGAACCCAAAGGTTATTCCAAACGAGTCCACCATACCTACCTATATGCGGTATTACCCTGCCGTCCTAAGTAAATTTGCATGTTTCACCTCTAAAAACTTCTAATAAATATCCTTTTTGTGTGCTTGGATCATTCATGGAACGACAGGAGGTGGTCGGTATCTTCCATGCTAAGCGGATTATTCTCAGGTCAAGTGTTTATTCACTCGCCATCGCACGAGAAAAGGTTGTAATAGGGACTCCCAGTCCCGAACTCAAAATGCAAATAATTAAACAAAACACCCCCGGGACTGTTGTTGGTATGGATGGCACCCGTTGTTTCGGACAAGCCGTGGAGTGTGATTGTTGGTGGAGGGGGAGTAAACCTTTTCTTCTATCGCTTGGGAACCGCCACTAGCGTGCTTAGCATGGAAGATATTGATAACTAATAGTCGTGAAGTAAATGAGAAGGGTGCATGTCTCAAAATATCATTTACCTCTGTTTAAAAACTTCAACTCTGGCACCTCTGCAAATCATTGCTTCCCTCTATGAAGGGACTATCTATTTACTTTTATGTTGTGTCATCACCTTCTAAAATAAGCGCCAGAACCTAAGAGCGCTGTTGTCATGCTTATGCATTGTGTGTAGCTAATGTTTGGTGCACCATGACTGTCGGTGTACAAAAAGGGGGGTACACGTTTTGTACCCGTATGACTGTGCACGGGCAGTCTGAGCCACGGGCGCCGCCGCACCAAGCCCGGCAAGGGAGGTAGAACCGAGGTGAGGCCAAAGTCAAAAAGGAGCAGGACGACGCCAAGACCACAAAGAGCAAAGGGGACAAAGCGGCCCCCCTCCCCGGCAAGATCCTTGCCGGGAGGTGGTTTTTGCCAACCCGGCAAGACCCTTGCCGTGGCAGCTCGCCCCTCGCCTATGGAGTGGGTCACCCTTGAGTCCACTGCCCGCATGGGGCAAGGATTCGGGAGGCATCCCCGTGGTGATATGCAGATCTTTGTGAAGACATTCAAGACCAAATGCACACTTTAGAAGATGATGATCCTTGGCGGGATCCCAGCCAAGGAAAACCACAAGGCCCCCGACAAGAGCCTTGCCGGGGATGACAGCAGAACCACGGCAAGACCCTTGTCAGGACCCCGACAAGACCCTTGCCGGGGCCGCGGCAAGGCCCTTGCCAGGGACACCCGCGGGGCCACCATCGGACCCACGCCAGTTACACCTCCACCACCGTTCGCATGCGGCTGCCGACCCAACCAGCTGGGCAGGCACCTGCGTGGCGGCATGCAGATCCTCGTGGAGACCCACCGCTGCGCCACCTCAGTTGCCTGCCCGCCTACATGGCATCGCAGGCACCGCTGGCCAGGGCGCGTGTCGACGCGGGAGAGAGCGGCGACGGACGAGACGGGGCACTCCCCCGCCCCCGACAAAGCAGGGACACCTAAGCAAAGGCGCATTTAATACGCCTTGTCATGTAATACGAGGGATAACCTCGCACCACTGTACCCTTTCCACCTCCTGTGTGCCACTGTGGCAGCCCCTTTTCCTATAAAAGGAGGCCCCAGGTGACCAGGAGGAGGAGCCGACATCTTTGGCGCGCCAGGCAGGGGCAGCGCAGTTGTGAGAATCGGCTTTAGCAGTTAGTTCGACGTTTCTTCATCGTCATGGCGCTCAAGAAGAAGACGACGGTGGCGGTTGGCCCGTCGGACGCCGAGCATCCCGTCCCGACGTGGGCGAGCAGCGGACCGGTCGCCGAAAGGACCCGGGGCGCTGCTCGCGAACACCAACACCGTCCCAGCGGCCGGAGTTTGGGAGGCAGCGATGTTCGTGCGCCCGGTAACGGACCGCACGCCGCCAAATCCAAATACGGAGCCGGGCCCTCCGCAGGTGGCACGGGACCTTCTGAGGTCGCTGCTGCCCCGCCCGCTGGCGGCGCGAGGGCCTCCAGGACTCCCACTCCGGCGCCGACGGCGCGTTCCCCTCAAGCGGCGCGCGACGAGCGGCGTGATCACCCTGAAGACCCCGGGCGTCGCTGCGGGAAAAGCCCCGAGCGCCATTCCCGGGATGTAGAAGGCCTGCCCGCTCGCCGAGGCGCCGGTGAAGGCGGCGTGCGACCGCGCGGTCGTGATGGAGCTCCTTCTGACATGGTCAGAAGTCGAAGCGCGTCGCGATCCGTGCAGGTTTCGCTGCCACCAACGCCAGCAGAAGCCTTGGCGCGCGCAGTTGCTCCTCGACTTTCCTCCCACTACGGGGAAACTCGACGAATGGAGAGCCACCATCCGAAGCCTTGTTGCGGTGGCCAACAAAGGTGAGCCGACCCCGACGGAGCCCCCGGGTCGACGTTCCGACGGAGTCCCGCGTACCAGTGGCAGGAAGGCTGGCGGCGCCGCAACCACGGTGCACTTGCCTCCTCCTCACCCGGTGCCACGGACGCCTGCCCGTCGCGATGTCGCGGGCGACGTGAAAGTGCGTTATATCGACTAGAGGGGGGGGGGTGAATAGGCGATTTTTATGAAATTCTTCACTGAGGAATTTGCTCGTGAGGAAAATTCCTTACCGAAGAACTACTAGCAGCGGAATAAGTACTCAGATGAAAACATAATAGAATTCAAGCATAGTCATCATGATGAAATGAAGACAAACACAGAGTACAGAAAGCGTAAACACAGGATAACTCAAGATGAAGACAAACAGACTGAAGAAATTGAACTGAAGAAATTGAGAAAGTCTTCAGTCAAAGTCTTCAAACACAGATATGATAAACAAACAGCACACTACTGAGGAAATGAAAGAGTTGAGGAAATAGAACCAGTAAGCTTGGTGAAGACAATGATTTGGTAGACCAGTTCCAACTGCTGTCTCAGTTGTACATCTGGTTGGAGCGGCTGAGTATTTAAACTCGAGGACACACAGTCCCGGACACCCAGTCCTGAGCACGCAGCTCGGGACACCAAGTCCTCACCGTATTCTCCTTGAGCTAAGAACACACAGTCCTCGCCCAATCACTCGTGGTAAGTCTTCAGGTGACTTCCAAACCTTCACAGACTTGGTCACTCGGCGATCCACAATTCCTCTTGGATGCTCTAGACCTTGACGCCTAACCGTCTGGAAGAAGCACAGTCTTCAAAGGTAACAAGCGTCGGATCCACGCAGGATCAATCTCTTCAGTGATGCTCAATCACTTTGGGTTTGTAGGTGTTTTGGGTTTGGGGTTTGGATTTTCCTCACTTGATGATTTTCGCTCAAAGTCCTCGGAGGATGGGTTGCTCTCAAATGACAAGTGTCAAGTTCTCGCGGAGCAGCCAACCAGCTAGTGGTTGTAGGGGGCGGCTATTTATAGCCTAGGGAGCAGCCCGACATGATAAGACATAAATGCCCTTCAATGATATGACCGTTAGGTGGACAAGATATTTTTAGGACAGCTGGCGCGCAGCACAACAACGGTCGGAAATTTGAGGTTCAAATTCCTCAGGGCTATCATGTTCCTCACTGTGTAGGCAATTCGCACTGGCGAATTCCTAACTCCTCAGTCAGAGCAAAGTCCTCAGTGACCAGAAGAACCGCGTCTCTGTCACTGAAGAAATTGACTGAGCTGTATGAGATTTCCAATGGCTTCACTCGAAGGGATTGGTAGGTGTAGGATTTGAGTTGAGCATCACATGGAAATTTTCTCCTTAGTATTTCCTCGACCCCCTTTAACAGTACGGTGTTTCCTATGACTCAAGAAAGAGAAAATGAAACTACGAAAACAAAAGTCTTCACGCTTCATGTTCCTCGAATGAATACCAAGTCTTCAAGGTCACACCAATTTCTTCACTTTCAAAGTCTTCAGAAAGTCTTCAAAATATCAAAGTCTTCAGTCGAAGAACTTCATTTTTAGGGGTCGACTTTCTCTGTAAATATCAAACTCCTCATAGACTTATAGACCTGTGTACACTCATAAACGCATTAGATACTTAACCTATAAGTCTTAAATACACCAAAATCACTAAGGGGCACTAGATGCACTTACACGACGAAATCTCCATAGCATCGTCCGACCCGCGGATCCACCAGGACCAACGCCAGGTCCTTCAGGATCGGGAACATGAAGACGCTCGGACCACCATCGAGTGCCGGCGCGGAGCGCGCCACCAGTCAGATAAGCGAGCGGGGCCTGCTGTGGACCACCCAACACAGGAAAGCCCTGGGGGCCTGCCTTACGAGGTAGGCTGCCCGGCTTTTACCCGTGAGCTGTGGCAGTTCCAGTGGCCCACTCACCGCACTTTCAAACCTGACGTGGGCGAGAAGTACGGCGGCAAGACCCACCCATCCGAGTTCCTCAGCATCTACACCATCGCGATGTAGGCTGCTGGAGCTCGTGATGATAAGGTGCTTGCAAATTACTTCCCGTTGGCTCTTAAACCCAACGCCATGTCCTGGTTGATGCACTTGCCGGTAGACTCCATCTCCTCCTGGTCGGATTTGTGCCATGAATTCGTGGGCGCCTTCACTGGCGGTCATCAAGCTCACGGCCAAGCAAGTGATCTCCATGTCATTCCCTAGAAGGGAGGCGAGAGTCTCCGCAAGTACATACAGAGGTTCAGCTGGGTGCAGTACAATATTCCAGATGTTCACCCCGCCGCCATCATCAGCGCGTTCCATCAGAACATTCGGAACCGCAAGATGCGCGAAGAGTTGGCAATGAACAAGGTGAAAGATGTCGTGGAGCTCTATGTTCTCGCAGACAAATGTGCCCGGGCTGAAGAAGGGAGGAAGTACCCCGGCAAAGATGCCGGCGTGGAAATCGACTCCTCTGAAGAGGACACCGCCGCCCCGGCGAAGAAAGGCCGGCGCCGCAACAGGAAGCGCAAAGGGAAAGCTGTGCTTGCCGTCGAGGGGTCTGACTGTTGGAAATATGCCCTAGAGGCAATAATAAAAGCATTATTATTATATTTCCTTATTCATGATAATTGTCTTTATTCGTGCTATAATTGTGTTAACCGGAAATCGTAATACATGTGTGAATAACAGACAACAACATGTCCCTAGTGAGCCTCTAGTTGACTAGCTCGTTGATCGACAGATAGTCATGGTTTCCTGACTATGGACATTGGATGTCATCGATAACGGGATCACATCATTAGGAGAATGATGTGATGGACAAGACCCAATCCTAAACATAGCATAAGATCGCATAGTTCGTTTGCTAGAGTTATCCAATGTCAAGTATCCTTTCCTTAGACCATGAGATCGTGTAACTCCCGGATACCGTAGGAGTGCTTTGGGTATGCCAAACGTCACAACGTAACTGGGTGACTATAAAGGTACACTACGGGTATCTCTGAAAGTGTCTGTTGGGTTGCATGGATCGAGACTGGGATTTGTCACTCCGCTTGACGGAGAGGTATCACCGGGCCCTCTCGGTAATGCATCATCACAATGAGCTCAATGTGACCAAAGTGTTTGATCACGGGATCATGCATTACGGTAACGAGAAAAGTGACTTGCCGATAACGAGATTGAACAAGGTATTGGTATACCGACGATCGAATCTCGGGCAAGTAAAATACCGATTGACAAAGGGAATCGTATACGGGATTAATTGAATCCTTGACATCGTGGTTCATCCGATGAGATCATCGTGGAGCATGTGGGAGCCAACATGGGTATCCAGATCCCGCTGTTGGTTATTGCCCGAGAGCCGTCTCGGTCATGTCTGCATGTCTCCCGAACCCGTAGGGTCTACACACTTAAGGTTCGGTGACGCTAGGGTTGTAGGGATATGTATGTGCAGTAACCCGAATGTTGTTCGGAGTCCCGGATGAGATCCCGGACGTCACGAGGAGTTTCGGAATGGTCCGGAGGTAAAGATTTATATATGGAAAGTCATCATACGGACATCGGGACAAGTTTCGGGGTTATCGATATTGTACCGGGACCACCGGAGGGTCCCGGGGGGTCCACCGGGTGGGGCCACCTATCCCGGAGGGCCCCATGGGCTGTATGAGGGAGGAAACCAGCCCATAGTGGGCTCGTGCGCCTCCCCCCATGGGCCCATGCGCCTAGGGTTTGGGGGGAGGGAAAACCCTAAAGGGGGCGCCCCCCTTGCTTGGGGGGCAAGCCCCCCTTCCCTGGACGCCGCCCCCCTAGGAGATCTCATCTCCTAGGGCCGGTGCCCCCCCCTTGGGGGTTATATAAAGGGGGGAGGGGAGAAGGGGCATCATGAGCTAGGTCTATGCGTAGTTCTTCTTGCGCGAGTAGAACACAATTTGTTGTGGGCGTAGATTTGTCAACTTTCTTGCCGCTACTAGTCTTATCTTGCTTCAGCGGTATTGTGGGATGAAGCGGCCCAGACCAACCTTACACGTACGCTTACGTGAGACCGGTTCCACCGACTAACATGCACTAGTTGCATAAGGTGGCTGGCGGGTGTCTGTCTCTCCTACTTTAGTTGGAGCGGATTCGATGAAAAGGGTCCTTATGAAGGGTAAATAGAAGTTGACAAATCACGTTGTGGTTTGAACGTAGGTAAGAAAACGTTCTTGCTAGAACCCTAATTCAGCCACGTAAAACTTGCAACAACAATTAGAGGACGTCTAACTTGTTTTTGCAGCAAGTGCTTTGTGATATGATATGGCCAAAGTTGTGATGAATGATGAATGATCTATATGTGATGTATGATATGTTCATGCTATTGTAATAGGAATCACGACTTGCATGTCGATGAGTATGACAACCGGCAGGAGCCATAGGAGTTGTCTTTATTTTTTGTATGACCTGCGTGTCATTGAGAATCGCCATGTAAATTACTTTACTTTATTGCTAAACGCGTTAGCCATAGTAGTAGAAGTAATAGTTGGCGAGCAACTTCATGGAGACACGATGATGAAGATCATGATGATGAAGATCATGGTGTCAAGCCGGTGACAAGATGATCATGGAGCCCCAAGATGGAGATCGAAGGAGCTATGTGATATTGGCCATATCATGTCACGTTTATTATTTGATTGCATGTGATGTTTATCATGTTTTGCATCTTGTTTACTTAGAACGACGGTAGTAAATAAGATGATCCCTCATAATAATTTCAAGAAAGTGTTCACCCTAACTGTGCACCGTTGCGACAGTTCGTTGTTTCGAAGCACCACGTGATGATCGGGTGTGATAGATTCTAACGTTCACATACAACGGGTGTAAGACAGATTTACACATGCAAAACACTTAGGTTGACTTGACGAGCCTAGCATGTACAGACATGGCCTCGGAACACGGAAGACCGAAAGGTCGAGCATGAGTCGTATAGAAGATACGATCAACATGAAGATGTTCACCGATGTTGACTAGTCCGTCTCACGTGATGATCGGACACGGCCTAGTTGACTCGGATCATGTAATACTTAGATGACTGGAAGAGGGATGTCTATCTAAGTGGGAGTTCATTAAATAATTTGATTAAATGAACTTTATTATCATGAACTTAGTCTAAATATTTACAATATGTCTTGTAGATCAAATGGCCAACGTAGTCCTCAACTTCAACGCGTTCCTAGAGAAAACCAAGCTGAAAGACGATGGTAGCAACTATACGGACTGGGTCCGGAACCTAAGGATCATCCTCATAGCTGCCAAGAAAGATTATGTCCTATGAGCACCGCTGGGTGACGCACCTATTCTCCCTGCACAACAAGACGTTATGAACGCTTGGCAGTCGCGATGCGATGATTACTCCCTCGTTCAGTGCAGCATGCTTTACAGCTTAGAGCCGGGGCTCCAAAAGCGTTTTGAGAGACATGGAGCATATGAGATGTTCGAAGAGCTGAAAATGGTTTTCCAAGCTCATGCCCGGGTCGAGAGATATGAGATCTCCAACAAATTCTTTAGCTGTAAGATGGAGGAAAATAGCTCTGTCAGTGAGCACATACTCAGAATGTCTGGGTTGCACAACCGCTTGACTCAACTGGAAGTTAATCTTCCGGAAGAAGTGGTCATTGACAGAATCCTCCAGTCGCTTCCACCTAGCTACAAGAGCTTTGTGATGAACTACAATATGCAGGGGGTGGTAAAGACCATTCCTGAGGTGTATGCTATGCTGAAATCAGCAGAGGTAGAAATCAAGAAGGAGCATCAAGTGTTGATGGTGAATAAAACCACTAAGTTCAAGAAGGGCAAGGGTAAAAAGAACTTCAAGAAGGACGGCAAGGAAGTTGCCGCGCCCGGTAAGCAAGTTGCCGGGAAGAAGCCAAAGAATGGACCCAAGCCCGAGACTGAGTGTTTTTATTGCAAGGGAAGTGGTCACTGGAAGCGGAACTGCCCCAAATACTTAGCGGACAAGAAGGCCGGCAAAACCAAAGGTATATGTGATATACATGTAATTGATGTGTACCTTACCAGTACTCGTAGTAGCTCTTGGGTATTTGATACCGGTGCAGTTGCTCACATTTGTAACTCAAAGCAGGAGCTACGGAATAAACGGAGACTGGCAAAGGACGAGGTGACGATGCGCGTCGGGAATGGTTCCAAGGTCGATGTGATCGCCGTCGGCACGCTGCCTCTACATTTACCTACGGGATTAGTTTTAAACCTCAATAATTGTTATTTAGTACCAAGTTTGAGCATGAACATTGTATCCGGATCTCGCTTAATTCGAGATGGCTACTCATTTAAATCCGAGAATAATGGTTGTTCTATTTATATGAGAGATATGTTTTATGGTCATGCTCCGATGGTTAATGGTTTATTCTTGATGAATCTCGTACGTGATGATACACATATTCATAGTGTGAGTACCAAAAGAGTTAAAGTTGATAACAATAGTCCCACATATTTGTGGCACTGCCGCCTTGGTCACATAGGTGTCAAACGCATGAAGAAGCTCCATGCAGATGGACTTTTAGAGTCTCTTGATTATGAATCATTTGACACGTGCGAACCATGCCTCATGGGTAAAATGACCAAGACTCCGTTCTCAGGAACAATGGAGCGAGCAACCAACTTATTGGAAATCATACATACCGATGTGTGTGGTCCAATGACTGTTGAGGCTCGCGGTGGCTATCGTTATGTTCTCACCCTCACTGATGACTTGAGTAGATATGGGTATATCTACTTAATGAAACACAAGTCTGAGACCTTTGAAAAGTTCAAGGAATTTCAGAGTGAGGTTGAGAATCAACGTGATAGAAAGATCAAGTTTCTACGATCAGATCGTGGAGGAGAATACTTGAGTCACGAATTTGGCACACACTTAAGAAAATGTGGAATAGTTTCACAACTCACGCTGCCTGGAACACCTCAGCGTAATGGTGTGTCCGAACGTCGTAATCACACTCTATTAGATATGGTGCGATCTATGATGTCTCTTACCGATTTACCGCTATCTTTTTGGGGCTATGCTTTAGAGACTGCCGCATTCACTTTAAATAGGGCTCCGTCGAAATCCGTTGAGACGACACCGTATGAATTATGGTTTGGGAAGAAACCTAAGCTGTCGTTTCTAAAAGTTTGGGGATGCGATGCTTATGTCAAGAAACTTCAACCTGAAAAGCTCGAACCCAAGTCGGAAAAATGCGTCTTCATAGGATACCCTAAAGAAACTGTTGGGTATACCTTCTACCTTAGATCCGAAGGCAAGATCTTTGTTGCCAAAAATGGATCCTTTCTAGAGAAAGAGTTTCTCTCGAAAGAAGTAAGTGGGAGGAAAGTAGAACTTGATGAAGTGTTGCCTCTTGAACCGGAAAATGGCGAAACTCAAGAAATCGTTCCTGAGGTGCCTGCACCGACTAGAGAGGAAATTAATGATTATGATCAAGATACTTCTGATCAAGCTCCTACTGAAATTCGAAGGTCCACAAGGACACGTTCTGCACCAGAGTGGTACGGCAACCCTGTCTTGGAAATCATGTTGTTAGACAACGGTGAACCTTCGAACTATGAGGAAGCAATGGCGGGCCCGGATTCCGACAAATGGCTGGAAGCCATGAAATCCGAGATAGGATCCATGTATGAAAACGAAGTATGGACTTTGACTGACTTGCCCGTTGAACGGCGAGCCATAGAAAATAAATGGATCTTTAAGAAGAAGACAGACACAGATGGTAATGTGACCATCTATAAAGTTCGGCTTGTCGCTAAGGGTTATCGACAAGTTCAGGGAATTGACTACGATGAGACTTTCTCACCGGTAGCGAAGCTGAAGTCCGTCCGAATCATGTTAGCAATTGCCGCATACTATGATTATGAGATATGGCAAATGGACGTCAAAACGGCATTCCTTAATGGTTTCCTTAAGGAAGAATTGTATATGATACAGCCGGAAGGTTTTGTCGATCCTAAGAACGCTGACAAGGTGTGCAAGCTCCAACGCTCGATATATGGGCTGGTGCAAGCATCTCGGAGTTGGAACATTCGCTTTGATGAGATGATCAAAGCGTTTGGGTTTACACAGACTTATGGAGAAGCCTGTGTTTACAAGAAAGTGAGTGGGAGCTCTGTAGCATTTCTCATATTATATGTAGACGACATACTTTTGATGGGAAATGATATAGAACTCTTGGACAGCATTAAGGCCTATTTGAATAAAAGTTTTTCAATGAAGGACCTTGGAGAAGCTGCTTATATATTAGGCATCAAGATCTATAGAGATAGATCGAGACGCCTCATAGGTCTTTCACAAAGCACATACCTTGATAAAATATTGAAGAAGTTCAATATGGATCAATCTAAGAAAGGGTTCTTACCTGTGTTACAAGGTGTGAAATTGAGCTCAGCTCAATGTCCGACCACGGCAGAAGATATAGAAGAGATGAGCGTCATCCCCTATGCCTCAGCCATAGGTTCTATTATGTATGCCATGCTGTGTACCAGACCTGATGTAAACCTTGCCGTAAGTTTGGTAGGAAGGTACCAAAGTAATCCCGGAAAGGAACACTGGACAGCGGTCAAGAATATCCTGAAGTACCTGAAAAGGACTAAGGAAATGTTTCTCGTTTATGGAGGTGACGAAGAGCTCGTCGTAAAAGGTTACGTCGACGCTAGCTTCGACACAGATCTGGATGACTCTAAGTCACAAACCGGATACGTGTATATTTTGAATGGTGGGGCAGTAAGCTGGTGCAGTTGCAAGCAAAGCGTCGTGGCGGGATCTACATGTGAAGCGGAGTACATGGCAGCCTCGGAGGCAGCACATGAAGCAATTTGGGTGAAGGAGTTCATCACCGACCTCGGAGTCATACCCAATGCGTCGGGGCCAATCAAGCTCTTCTGTGACAACACTGGAGCTATTGCACTTGCAAAGGAGCCCAGGTTTCACAAGAAGACCAGGCACATCAAGCGTCGCTTCAACTCCATTCGTGAAAATGTTCAAGATGGAGACATAGAGATTTGTAAAGTGCACACGGATCTGAATGTCGCAGATCCGTTGACTAAACCTCTCCCTAAGGCAAAACATGATCAGCACCAGAACTCTATGGGTGTTCGATTCATCACAATGTAACTAGATTATTGACTCTAGTGCAAGTGGGAGACTGTTGGAAATATGCCCTAGAGGCAATAATAAAAGCATTATTATTATATTTCCTTATTCATGATAATTGTCTTTATTCGTGCTATAATTGTGTTAACCGGAAATCGTAATACATGTGTGAATAACAGACAACAACATGTCCCTAGTGAGCCTCTAGTTGACTAGCTCGTTGATCGACAGATAGTCATGGTTTCCTGACTATGGACATTGGATGTCATCGATAACGGGATCACATCATTAGGAGAATGATGTGATGGACAAGACCCAATCCTAAACATAGCATAAGATCGCATAGTTCGTTTGCTAGAGTTATCCAATGTCAAGTATCCTTTCCTTAGACCATGAGATCGTGTAACTCCCGGATACCGTAGGAGTGCTTTGGGTATGCCAAACGTCACAACGTAACTGGGTGACTATAAAGGTACACTACGGGTATCTCTGAAAGTGTCTGTTGGGTTGCATGGATCGAGACTGGGATTTGTCACTCCGCTTGACGGAGAGGTATCACCGGGCCCTCTCGGTAATGCATCATCACAATGAGCTCAATGTGACCAAAGTGTTTGATCACGGGATCATGCATTACGGTAACGAGAAAAGTGACTTGCCGATAACGAGATTGAACAAGGTATTGGTATACCGACGATCGAATCTCGGGCAAGTAAAATACCGATTGACAAAGGGAATCGTATACGGGATTAATTGAATCCTTGACATCGTGGTTCATCCAATGAGATCATCGTGGATCATGTGGGAGCCAACATGGGTATCCAGATCCCGCTGTTGGTTATTGCCCGAGAGCCGTCTCGGTCATGTCTGCATGTCTCCCGAACTCGTAGGGTCTACACACTTATGGTTCGGTGACGCTAGGGTTGTAGGGATATGTATGTGCAGTAACCCGAATGTTGTTCGGAGTCCCGGATGAGATCCCGGACGTCACGAGGAGTTTCGGAATGGTCCGGAGGTAAAGATTTATATATGGAAAGTCATCATACGGACATCGGGACAAGTTTCGGGGTTATCGGTATTGTACCGGGACCACCGGAGGGTCCCGGGGGGTCCACCGGGTGGGGCCACCTATCCCGGAGGGCCCCATGGGCTGTATGAGGGAGGAAACCAGCCCATAGTGGGCTGGTGCGCCTCCCCCCCATGGGCCCATGCGCCTAGGGTTTGGGGGGAGGGAAAACCCTAAAGGGGGCGCCCCCCTTGCTTGGGGGGCAAGCCCCCCTTCCCTGGCCGCCGCCCCCCCAGGAGATCTCATCTCCTAGGGCCGACGCCCCCCCTTGGGGGTTATATAAAGGGGGGAGGGGAGAAGGGGCTGACCACCCATTGCCCTGGCGCCTCCCTCTCCCTCTCCAACGCCTCCTCCTCCTCCATTGAGCACGGCGAAGCCCTGCCGGAGTACTGCAGTTCCACCATCACCACGCCGTCGTGCTGCTGCTGGAACCTTCTTCCCCAACCTCTCCTTTGCCTTGCTGGATCAAGAAGGAGGAGACGTCACGCTTTCCGTACGTGTGTTGAACGCGGAGGTGCCGTCCGTTCGGCACTAGATCATCGGTGAATTGGATCACGGCGAGTACGACTACCTCATCCACGTTCACTTGAACGCTTCCGTTGCGATCTACAAAGTGGTATGTAGATGCTATCTAATCTGAATACTCGTTGCTAGATGAACTCATAGATGGATCTTGGTGAAACCGTAGGAAAAATTTTAATTTTCTGCAACGTTCCCCAACACTGACGACACTGGCTCCACCAAGAAGACCAAGGCAGGTGACCCCGGCAAGGAAATTGCCGGATGTGTCGCCTGCCAGGCCTTGGCGACCGCCGAGAAGCCAGGCAACTCCGACAAGCGATACTGCAAGATCCATCGCACCAAAGGCCATGCTCTCCAAGACTGCCGGCAGGTTGTGCTCCTCGCTGAGAAGCAGAGGGCTGAATACGAGAGGCGGGACAAGGAGAAGGGCCAAGACGGTGCTGAGGGATCCGGCAAGAAACGCGATGGCCAGGCGGGCCGTCGCGGCAAGGATAAGCAACAAGAGAGGCCCGCTCGGGGCCATGACAGAAAGCCAGAAGATGACGATGTAGGATCTAGAAGTAGGTGTGTCTAGAGGGGGGGTGATTAGACACTTAGTGCTAAAGTTGCAATCTTTAAGCTTTTTCAGTTTGTGTGGAGTTTTAGGCACAATTTCAACATACACAATACATATCAAGCATGCATGCAAAGAGTATATAGGCAGCGGAAAGTAAAGCATGCAACTTGCAAGAATGTAAAGGGAAGGGTTTGGAGAATTCAAACGCAATTGGAGACACAGATGTTTTTCCCGTGGTTCGGATAGGTGGTGCTATCCTACATCCACGTTGATGGAGACTTCAACCCACGAAGGGTAACGGTTGCGCGAGTCCACGAAGGGCTCCACCCAGGAAGGGTCCACGAAGTAGCAACCTTGTCTATCCCACCATGGCCATCGCCCACGAAGGACTTGCCTCACTAGCGGTAGATCTTCACGAAGTAGGCGATCCCCTTGCCCTTACAAACTCCTTGGTTCAACTCCACAATCTTGTCGGAGGATCCCAAGTGACACCTAGCCAATCTAGGAGACACCACTCTCCAAGAAGTAACAAATGGTGTGTTGATGATGAACTCCTTGCTCTTGTGCTTCCAATGATAGTCTCCCCAACACTCAACTCTCTCTCACAGGATTTGGATTTGGTGGAAAGAAGATTTGAGTGGAAAGCAACTTGGGGAAGGCTAGAGATCAAGATTCATATGGTAGGAATGGAATATCTTGGCCTCAACACAAGGGTAGGAAGTTCTCTCTCAGAACATATGAGTTGGAAGTGTAGATGTGTTCTGATGGCTCTCTGCACGAATGAAGAGGAGGTGGAGGGGTATATATAGCCTCCACTTAAAATCCAACCGTTACACACAATTTACCAATCTCGGTGGGACCGAATCAACAAACTCGGTCGGACCGAAATAGTAAACCTAGTGACCGTTAGAGATTTTCGGTGGGACTGACATGCAACTCGGTAGGACCGATATGGTTAGGGTTTGGGCATAACGTAATATCGGCGAGACCGATTACACAATCTTGGTGAGACCGATTTGGTAATTAGCTAACCAGAGAGTTGGTCAGGCAAACTCGGTGGGACCGATTACTAAACTCGGTTAGACCGATTTTGGTAATGAGTTAACCAGAGAGTTTGCATTGTAATCTTGGTAGTACCGATTGTCTAGACTCGGTGAGACCGATTTTGACAATGGACATACACAGTGAGATTACAATCCCATCCCGGTGAGACCGAGATCCCTGTCGGTGAAACCGATTTGCTAGGGTTTGGCAGTGGCTTATGACATATGAAACTCGGTGGTGCCAGATAGAAAGAATCGGTAGGACCGAGTTTGGCTTAGGGTTTGGGTCATATGTGGAAGTGGGAAAGTAGCTGAGGATTTTGGAGCATATCATTAAGCACATGAAGCAAAAGGCTCATTAAGCAACACCTCATCCCTCCTTGATACTATTGGCTTTTCCTATGGACTCAATGTGATCTTGGATCACTAAAAGGTAAAATAAAGAGTCTTGAGCTTGAAGCTTGAGCCAATTATTTGTCCTTAGCATCTTGAAGGAGTTCCCACAACCTTTAGTCCATGCCACTCCATTGTTGAACTTATCTGAAATATACTAGATAAAAACGTTAGTCCAACAAGAGATATGTTGACATTAATTACCAAAACCACCTGAGGAGCACTTGTGCTTTCAATCTCCCCCTTTTTGGTAATTGATGGCAACATACATCAAAGCTTAGATTAAGATACAAAGAATAGCAAGTAAAGCTTTGGAAGAACATGTAACAAACATAGGCTCCCCCTACATGTATGCAATCATGTAAATATAAAATGTAGAAGCATGTGAGAGCATAATCATGACAGAGTAGGCAATGTGTTACATGTATCTTGGCCATATGCATGAGAGCAAAAGATTATTAAGAGAAATACCTTCATGCTTATGAGTCCTTCTTGCAAACAGTATGTACAAAAGCAAGAATTCCTCATGCTCATGATTCTGATGCATATACTTACCTTGTAGTCTTGAGTTGGCTTAGGATGGAATGAACCTGCATAAACAAGGTTAGATAACACAGGTACATCCACTAGCCAGAGCAAACCAAAGAAAACCACAAGAATACCAAGACTGGGATGACATGTAGAGAGTGAGTACAAGGTACCACATTAGATTAGACATGTCCCCAAGAGTAAAGATATGCAATGAATTTGAATGATTTCTTTCCCTTAGATGTCTTGCTCCCCCTGAATTTGACATGGGATTGGGAGAAGATAGGGAACAGAAAATCAGAGCTGAAATATATGTATAAATAGAACATAATGCAAATGAGCACATATGAACATGTCTTTCCCCAAAAAAGACATGTGGCATCTCTCCTATGGAATCAAGCATCTGGGATCCTTGAGTTTTCTCTCCCCCTGGAGATCTCTTTCTCCCCCTCAATACTTTCTCCTTTGAAGATGATAAGCTTTGATGTGATCTCTCTCTCCCCCTTTGACATCAATTCCCAAGAAGGTTTTTTCTAGAATCTGTCGAATAGGTTTGGTCCTTGAGATTCAGCACAAAGCAATGAATAAAACTATGATGCTTGTAGAGGATAAGATTCATCGAGTGGAGCTGGATCAGAAGAAATATAAAATAAGTGGCAAACTTTTTTCCTGTTGCGAAATCGGTGGCACCGAGTGGCATGTTTTGGTGGTACCGAAGTGATTCGGTTGGACAGAAAATTACAATTCAGTGAAACCGAGTTCACTACAGAGGAAACACTTGTCACCTCAGCTCACTAGTCAAATAAGATCTCACAAGGATTTGCAATGAATTAACTGAAAGATTTGCAAGGAATTTGATGCAGAAATATGCAGAACAAGAAAAAAATGAAAGGTCTAGATGAAGTTTTTTTTTGATAAAGAGGGAAACAAATATGCAAGGGACTAATGCAATAACACACAAAGAAAAGAAACACAAGAGAACTTCATCTAGAATTGGACGGTGACATAGTCACCTATGTTAGAGTATATTGACTTAGGAGTCAAGTGAGAACACTTGATCATAGGTCATACTCATCGTTTAAGCTCAAAATGGGGTTACCATTTTTCGTTTAAGCATCTTGATGTATTCTCATCTTGTTGAGTTGCTTTGACTCATGACTTTGAGTAAAGCTTCTCTAAGATGGAATATCATACCTTGGGTGGTGGTGTGGGTCTTGCTCATGTAGTGGAACTTATGTGGGTGCTCAAGGTTGATGTAGGTCATCAAGAGTTGGGAGCACCACTTGGAATTTGAGTTCATCTACCTACATGGGTTAGTTCTTGCAAGGAAAAACACTTTTATATCCAAAAATGACAATCATGAAGCTCAACATGGAATTTGTCAAAGGATATGTTTGAGTGGTTTCGTGCTTCCTTGTCTTCAACCACCGTTCTGTAGAGACTTGGTGATGTAGAGATTGCTCAAGATGTGAGTGAGTTGCAATCTCATAGACTTAGATTCATCCAAGTACCTACATGGGTTAGGAAACATGCAAGGTACAAATATATCCAAGACATAAGATAGTCATCATAAGAGATATATCAAGGATTAGTCATAAGCTCATGTCTTGCATGTATCCAATGGAGTTTCTACTCCAAGTTCGAAGCATCAATGATGTTCAATTCTCCTCTCAACCTGCAAAACACTTTCTCATCAAGTGGTTTAGTGAATATATCCGCTAATTGCTTATCGGTGCGAACATGCTTAAGATCAATGTCATCCTTAGCAACATGGTCTCGAATGAAATGATGACGAACTTCAATATGCTTAGTTCGAGAATGTTGCACATGATTATGACCAATTTTGATAGCACTTTCATTGTCACAAAGCAATGGAACATGTTTCACATAGACCCCATAATCTCTAAGAGTTTGGGTCATCCAAAGTAATTGAGCACAACATGAACCAGCGGCAATGTATTCCGCTTCGGCGGTGGATAAGGATACCGAGTTTTGTTTCTTGGAGGACCAAGACACAAGAGATCTACCAAGAAATTGACACGTACCCGAGGTGGACTTTCTATCAACCTTGTCTCCGGCATAATCCGAGTCGGAATAACCAACAAGATCGAACGATGACCTCTTAGGATACCAAATGCCAAAATTTGGTGTATGGATTAAGTATCTCACTATCCTTTTCACGGCCTTAAGATGACATTCTTCAGGAGCAGCTTGATATCGTGCACACATGCACACACTTAGCATAATGTCGGGACGTGAGGCACATAGGTATAACAATGAACCAATCATAGAGCGATAAACCTTTTGATCAATCAGTTCACCATCTTTGGTTAAATCATTATGTCCACTAGTAGGCATGGGTGTAGACATAGCTTTGCATTCTTGCATATTGAACTTCTTGAATAAGTCTTTGGTGTACTTTGTTTGAGAGATAAATGTGCCTTCCTTAGTTTGCTTGATTTGCAAACCGAGAAAGAATTTGAGTTCACTCATCATGGACATCTCAAACTTCTTCGACATAAGCTTTCCAAACTTTTCACTAAAAAGAGGGTTAGTAGAGCCAAATATGATATCATCAACATATATTTGGCATACAAATAGTTCTCCATTAACCCTTTTAGTAAAAAGTGTGGAATCAATTTTTCCAATTTCAAAACCACTTGCAATAAGGAATTTGGTCAAGCATTTATACCATGCTCTAGGAGCTTGTTTAAGACCATAAAGAGCTTTGTGAAGTTTGTAAACATGATTAGGTTTCTTAGGATTGACAAAGTCGGGAGGTTGTTTGACATAAACTTCCTCCTCTATTTCACCATTTAGAAAAGCACTTTTAATGTCCATTTGGTACAAGGTGATGTTATGGTGATTAGCATAGGCAAGTAAGATGCGAATGGACTCAAGTCTAGCAACGGGAGCATATGTCTCACCATAGTCCATACCTTCGACTTGTGTGTATCCTTGGGCGACGAGACGTGCTTTGTTGAGAACCACTTGTCCATCTTCATCTTGCTTATTGCGAAACACCCATTTGGTACCAATGATATTGTGGTTGTTGTCGGGCTTCTCAACCAATGTCCAAACTTGGTTTCTCTCAAAGTTGTGTAGCTCTTCATGCATAGCGTTTATCCAATCCGGATCTTTCAATGCTTCTTCGACCTTCATAGGTTCAATGCTAGAGATGAATGAATAGTTTTCACAAAAGTTAGCTAAACGAGTTTTTGAGCGAGTAATTCTCCCGGTTTGGATATCATTGTAGATTTGCTCGACGGGATGATCTTTGGCAATTCTTGCTCGAACTCGTGAAAGCTTTTGCTTGGGTCTTCGTTGAACATCTTCTTCATCTTGTTCTTCTTCTTGGCCTTCTTCATTGTTCGCGTTGTCATTCTCTTGTCGTGGTGGAGGAGGAGGTTGTTGATGTTCGTCTTGATGCATTTCCTCGTTTTCTTCATCTTGGTGTGTCCTACTTGTGGATGCCTCCGTGTTGATTCTTGGTTCACCTTGTCGTGAAGTAGAAGCTTTCACTTGGACGGACGAGGTACTCTCCTTCACCTCCATTGGACGAATTTTGCCAATAGACAAGTCTTGGATTGCTTCCGAAGGGTCTTTGTCTCCTACATCAATTGGCAATTGCTGTACTTGCGAGCCATTAGATTCATCAAACTTCACATCTACCGTTTCTTCGACCTTTCGGGTGAAATTGTTGTAGACACGGTAAGTGTGAGAGTTTGAGCCATAACCAAGTAGAAAACCTTCATGAGATTTAGGAGCAAACTTTGAACGACGATGCTTATCTAGAATGTAGCACTTTGAGCCGATACTCGAAAGTATCCAACTTGGGGTTTGTTACCGGTGAGGAGCTCGTATGCCGTCCTGCCTAGTAGCTTGTGAAGATACAAGCGATTTGTTGCATGACAAGCTGTCTCAACCGCTTCTGCCCAAAAGTGCTTCGGCGTCTTGTACTCATCAAGCATCGTTCTCGCCATTTCGATGAGTGTCCGGTTCTTCCTCTCAACAACACCATTTTGTTGAGGTGTGTACGTAGCCGAGAACTCATGTGAAATCCCTTCTTCATCAAGAAAGGTATCCACATTTGCATTCTTGAACTCCGTTCCGTTGTCACTCCGAACCTTCTTGATCTTCACGTAAACTGATTTTGGGCCTTCCTAGCGAAGTTTTTGAAGATCTTTTGGACTTGCGATTTATCATCAAGAAAGAACACCCACGTAAATCTTGAAAAATCATCAACTATAACTAGACCAAAAGAATTTCCACCGAGACTCTTGTAGGCATTGGGACTAAAAAGATCCATATGAAGTAGCTCAAGTGGCCTCCTTGTGGTCATGATGTTCTTCACGGGATGCCTTCCTCCAACCTATTTACCTGCTTGACAAGCACTGCAAAGTCTATCCTTATCAAATATGACATCGTTAACTCCAAGGATATGATTTCCTTTAATAAGCTTGTCAAGGTTTCTCATGCCAACATGACCTAGTCGTCTATCCCACAACCAACCTTTTGAGGATTTAGCAATAAAGCAAGTTTTAGGTTGTGCCTTTTTAGAAAAATCGACAATGTAAAGGTCACCTCTACGTATACCGGTAAAGACCATTTTATGATTATCTCGACGAAACACTTAGCAATCTACCTCAGTAAATAGGACATTCAATCCGAAATCAGCAAGACTAGATACTGAAAGTAAGTTGTAGCCAAGGGATTCAACGAGCATGACATTTTGAATGGAGCTATCGTGTGAGATGGCCACCTTACCAAGGCCAACCACCTTACCCTTTGAATTATCACCAAAAGTGACATACTTTCGAGGGCCGTCATTTTCAGCAAGCTCACGGAACATCTCTTCGTCTCCGGTCATATGATCGGTACATCCACTGTCGAGAACCCATTCCTTTCCTCCTGACACATATCCTCGAAGATTTGCCATAAGACCAAAGTGTCTCATTGCATCATCAAGATTGAAGTCACTATCATCATTCTCATCGTAGTATCTATGTTCAACATGATCTTGTGACTCATCATTTCCTAGAGAAAGTGATTCATTAGATAAATGATCATCAAAGTGGTCATTTTTATGAATTCTTATAGCTTCGGATATAATATCACTAATGATTCCAACATTTCCTTTAGCATGCATGAGATTAGTAAGCTCAAATAGACAATCACCAAAACTAGGATCACTAGAGTTCATTTTACTCATGGCAATAGATTTATGGAGAATTTCATCCAAATTTTTCAAGAAATAATCGGGGAATCGTTCCTCAAGAAATTTCCATATAGTATAGGCACAATTTAGAGTAGGTAAACTAGCAATCAAGTATTTGGGCAATCCTCTAATGATGAGCTCAACGGTTCTAAGATTGCGAACCATGTCAATATCTTCATCTAGAGTGGGATGCATAGGATCAACATGAGGAGCACAAGGACTAGCAATATACTTGTTCAACTGATATTGATTGAAAACCACAAGCATCTCATTTTTCCATTCATGAAAGAAACTCTCCATCAAGAATAGGCACTCTATGTCTAAGACTCCCTAAAGTAGACACATCCATCTTCCTCCAATGGTGATTAAACCAAGGCAATGGAGACCAAAGCTCTGATACCACTTGTAGGATCTAGAAGTAGGTGTGTCTAGAGGGGGGGGGGGGTGATTAGACACTTAGTGCTAAAGTTGCAATCTTTAAGCTTTTTCAGTTTGAGTGGAGTTTTAGGTACAATTTCAACATACACAATACATATCAAGCATGCATGCAAAGAGTATATAGGCAGCGACAAGTAAAGCATGCAACTTGCAAGAATGTAAAGGGAAGGGTTTGGAGAATTCAAACGCAATTGGAGACATGGATGTTTTTCCCGTGGTTCGGATAGGTGGTGCTATCCTACATCCACGTTGATGGAGACTTCAACCCACGAAGGGTAACAGTTGCACGAGTCCACGGAGGGCTCCACCCACGAAGGGTCCATGAAGTAGCAACCTTGTCTATCCCACCATGGCCATCACCCACGAAGGACTTGCCTCACTAGCGGTAGATCTTCACGAAGTAGGCGATCCCCTTGCCCTTACAAACTCCTTGGTTCAACTCCACAATCTTGTCGGAGGCTCCCAAGTGACACCTAGCCAATCTAGGAGACACCACTCTCCAAGAAGTAACAAATGGTGTGTTGATGATGAACTCCTTGCTCTTGTGCTTCAAATGATAGTCTCCCCAACACTCAACTCTCTCTCACAGGATTTGGATTTGGTGGAAAGAAGATTTGAGTGGAAAGCAACTTGGGGAAGGCTAGAGATCAAGATTCATATGGTAGGAATGGAATATCTTGGCCTCAACACAAGGGTAGGAAGTTCTCTCTCAGAACATATGAGTTGGAAGTGTAGATGTGTTCTGATGGCTCTCTGCACGAATGAAGAGGAGGTGGAGGGGTATATATAGCCTCCACTTAAAATCCAACCGTTACACACAATTTACCAATCTCGGTGGGACCGAATCAACAAACTCGGTCGGACCGAAATAGTAAACCTAGTGACCGTTAGAGATTTTCGGTGGGACTGACATGCAACTCGGTAGGACCGATATGGTTAGGGTTTGGGCATAACGTAATCTCGGTGAGACCGATTACACAATCTTGGTGAGACCGATTTGGTAATTAGCTAACCAGAGAGTTGGTCAGGCAAACTCGGTGGGACCGATTACTAAACTCAGTTAGACCGATTTTGGTAATGAGTTAACCAGAGAGTTTGCATTGTAATCTCGGTAGTACCGATTGTCTAGACTCGGTGAGACCGATTTTGACAATGGACATACACAGTGAGATTACAATCCCATCCCGGTGAGACCGAGATCCCTGTCGGTGAAACCGATTTGCTAGGGTTTGGCAGTGGCTTATGACATATGAAACTCGGTGGCGCCGGATAGAAAGAATAGGTAGGACCGAGTTTGGCTTAGGGTTTGGGTCATATGTGGAAGTGGGGAAGTAGCTGAGGATTTTGGAGCATATCATTAAGCACATGAAGCAAAAGGCTCATTAAGCAACACCTCATCCCTCCTTGATAGTATTGGCTTTTCCTATGGACTCAATGTGATCTTGGATCACTAAAAGGTAAAATAAAGAGTCTTGAGCTTGAAGCTTGAGCCAATTCTTTGTCCTTAGCATATTGAAGGAGTTCCCACAACCTTTAGTCCATGCCATTCCATTGTTGAACTTATCTGAAATATACTAGATAAAAACGTTAGTCCAACAAGAGATATGTTGACATTAATTACCAAAACCACCTGAGGAGCACTTGTGCTTTCAGACGATCACGAAGAGGACGATGAGTCCGGCAACCAAGAGTTCCAGAAAGCTACAGAGGCCATGTGCGTCGACGGCGGCGCTTCGCTGCATGCCTCTCGGCGCCGGCTTAAACAGTGGGCGCGAGAGATTACAACAGCAGAGCCATCGTTTGATGCCCAGAGGCCGCTGAAGTGGTCCAGCACACCTATCATTTTTGACTCTGAGGATCACCCTGATCGCACTACTGCGGTCGGGTGCTTGCCGTTGTTGGTTTCACCGACGATACGCAACCTCAGGATGACAAAAATGTTAGTAGATGGCGGGGCCGGTCTGAACTTGATCTCGCCTGCCGTGGTCGAGAAGCTGCAGATCCCCGATGGAGACCTCGAAGAAACGGGCACGCTTCAGGGGGTCAGCCTGGGGAGAAGCCAACCCAAGGGAAAGGTCACGTTGCCCGTAACTTTCGGGAGCGACTTGAACTTCAGGACGGAGAGGATTGTGTTTGATGTTGTCAAGATCCCCTTGCCCTACAATGGGATCCTTGGCCGCTCGGCGCTGGCCAAGTTCATGGCGACGCCGCACTACGCCTACAATACCCTGAATAAGCCAGGGCCCGTGACGGTCATCACCATCTCCTCCGACAAGAAGGATGCGCTGATTTGTGCTAACCAAGTGTACCAGCAAGCAGTCGTAGCAGCTGCCGCCGCTAGGGCACTTGCTCCTGCTGCCGGGACCCGGGGGGGGGGGGGGGGAAGAAGAAGAAGGCCGGTGAGACCTCGGACACCCACTCCGGCAAGCGCACCTCTTCGGAGTGTAGCGCTGTCGTCGAGGACGTGCCAGAGAGCTCTGCCGGCGGAAGCAAGAGGTCCAGGGCCACGCCGCCGGGAACCAAGAAAGTTTCCGTCAACGAGGACGGCACGGGAGGAGCTTTCACCATAAGCTCCACCCTTGACGACAAATAGGAAGACGCGCTCGTCACCTTCCTGCGGGCGAATGTCCATGTGTTTGCATGGCAAGCTTCCGACATCCCCGACATTCCCAGGGAGTTGATTGAGCACCACCTTGCTGTCTGTCCTCATGCGCGGCCCGTCAAGCAGAAGGTCAGAAAGCAAGCTTTGGAACGACAAGAGTTCATCACAGAAGAAATCCGGAAACTGGAGGCAGCAGGTTTGGTAAGAGGAGTGCTCCATCCGACGTGGTTGGCCAATCCGGTCGTAGTGCGCAAGGCGAATGGGAAGTAGAGGTTGTGTATTGATTACACAGATATCAATAAGGCTTGTCCTAAAGACCCCTTCCCGTTGCCGCGCATCGACCAGATTGTTGACTCCACGGCTGGGTGTGATCTGCTGTCGTTCCTCGATGCCTACTCCGGCTACCACCAGATCTTCATGACAAAAGAAGACGAGGAGAAAACAGCATTCATCACCCCATGTGGTACGTATTGTTTCATACGAATGCCTTTCGGGTTGAAGAGTGCTGGGTCGACGTTCGCGAGGGCAGTCCAGATTGGTTTTGAGCCCCAGCTCCATAGAATATGGAGGCTTATATGGACGACATCGTGGTCAAAACCAAGGACAGGGCCACCCTCATGTCAGATTTGCGGGAGACGTTTGGAAATCTGCGCAAGATCAACCTCAGGCTGAACCCTAAGAAGTGCGTATTTGGCGTCCTGTCCGGCAAGCTTCTCGGGTTCTTTGTGTCGCAGCGGGGGATAGAGGCCAACCCGGACAAGATCAAAGCTATAGAGCAGACTGAAGCACCCAAGAGGATCAAGGACGTGCGCCGGCTCGCCGGCTGCGTCGCTGCCCTGGGCAGGATCATATCCAAGTCCGCCGAGCGCGCCCTTCCCTTTTTTAGGATCCTGAAAAAGGCGGGCCCGATGGAGTGGACACCAGAAGCCGAAGCGGCATTACAAGATTTGAAGAAGTACCTCTCCTCCGCACCAACACTAGTTGCGCCCAGGCCCCAGGAGCCGTTGCTGCTTAGCGGCAACGAACCAGGTGGTCAGCGCCGCGCTAGTGGCGCAGAAGGAGGTCGACGACGAGATAATGGCAGCAACAGAGCCCGACACTACCAGTGCGGAGGCGACACGGTTGGTCGAGGTGCCGCCAAAGAAGAAAGTGATGCAGCGCCCGGTCTACTTCGTTAGCTCCCTCTTGCAGGGGCTAGGTCGAGGTACTCCGGTGTGCAGAAACTGCTCTTCGTCCTTCTCATGGCCTCGAGGAAGCTGCGTCACTACTTCCAGGCACACGAGATCACTGTCGTCACTCGCCTCCCCCTGCAGCGGATATGGCACAACCTAGATGCGACGGGGAGGATTGTGGAATGGGCACTGGAGCTGTCCAGCTTTGGCCTCAAGTTCGAAAGTACCTCGACGATCCAGAGCCGAGTCCTGGCAGAGTTCATTGCAGAATGGACCGCCACACCTGACGAAAAAGCCCAAGAGACTGCTCTCCCCGGCAAGGAGGCAAGTTGCGATTGGATTATGTACTTTGATGGGGCTTTCTCCCTCCAGGGTGCCAGGGCTAGCGTACTGCTCGTCGCCCCCACCGGAGAGCACCTCAAGTACGTGATCCAGATGCACTTCCCCAGAGAGGTGTCAACAAACAACACGGCGGAATACGAAGGGCTGCTTGCCGGTCTTAGGATCGCGGCGGACCTCGGGATCAAAAAGCTCATCGTCAGGGGCGACTTGAAGCTTGTCGTCAAGAAAGTCAATAAGGATTACCAGAGCCCATTGATGAAGGCCTACGTTGATGAAGTGAGAAAGCTGGAAGAGCGTTTCGACGGTATCTGGGCTGAATACGTTCCCGAACGGAGAACGATATCGCCGATTACCTGTCGAAGCGCGCTGCCCTCAAGCTACCTGTGGAACCAGGTACCTTTGTGCTTCAGCTAACTCAGCCATCCGTTGATCCATCAACAGAGCAGAACAAGAGAAGGAAATCAGGACCCGGCAAGTACTTTCCCGCCGAGCTTCCCGGAGCCGCCGGCAAGGATGTTGCCGAGGACACTGAACCCGCCACGGGACGGCTAGCTCCGGCAGGACGCCAAG
The DNA here is from genome assembly GCA_032464435.1 of Aegilops umbellulata. Taxonomy (NCBI): domain Eukaryota; kingdom Viridiplantae; phylum Streptophyta; class Magnoliopsida; order Poales; family Poaceae; genus Aegilops; species Aegilops umbellulata. Next base: position 67,251,440 of record CP136058.1, read on the forward strand.
CTCTTGCCGTCGAGGCGGCCGCCCCTATAGCGGAGGAAATGCCTTTAGTCCTCGCCGTCGATCCTCAGGCTCCAGCGTGGGCACAACATACCGTCCAATTCCTCCAGAGAGGGGAGCTTCTTAAGGAGCAGGAAGAAGCGGAAAAAGTAGCCCGTCGCTCTGCCATGTACCAGTTCGTCGATGACGTCCTGTACAGGAAGAGACCGAACGGTGTGAAATTGAAGTGCATCCCTCGAGAGGAAGGACTGGAGCTGTTGGCAGAGATACATGGAGGCATATGTGGATCCCACATTGGGTCGAGAGCCCTTGCCGGCAAGGCATTCCGGCAGGGTTTCTTCTGGCCCACCGCCCTCCAGGATGCAAGGACACTTGTCACCAGGTGTGAGGCGTGTTAGTTCCATTCAAGAAAGCTTCATCAACCAGCTCAAGCCCTTCAAACCATTCCTCTCTCCTGGCCCTTCTCGGTCTGGGGGCTCGACATACTGGGCCCCTTCCCCCGCGCTGTCGGGGGCTTTGAGTACTTGTACGTGGCCATCGACAAGTTCATAAAGTGGCCAGAAGTGGAGGCGATGAGGAAGGTCACAACTCAGTCGGCCGTCAAGTTCTTCAAGGGGCTAGTGTGCCGTTACGGTGTACACAACCGGATCATCACCGACAATGGTACGCAGTTCACAAGCCGCACCTTCATGCAATATACTCAGGAACTTGGCAGCAAGGTCTGTTTCGCTTCCGTCGCTCATCCACGGAGCAACGGGCAGGCTGAGAGGGCAAATGCTGAAGTGTTGCGAGGCTTAAGGACCAAGACCTTTGACAGGCTGCACAAGAGCGGAAGGCGCTGGATTGATGAGTTGCCGAGGGTTCTTTGGTAAATCAGGACGACACCAAATCGAGCCACCGGCCAGACGCCCTTTGCCCTGGTATACGGGGCAGAAGCAGTTATCCCCACTGAACTCATATACGGGTCACCTCGAGTGCTCGCTTATGACGAGCTTGAGCAAGAGCAACTGCGTCGAGACGACGCACTACTCCTTGAGGAAGATCGTCTTCGGGCGGCTGAGAGCAGCACGCTACCAGCAAGCCTTGCGCCGCTACCATAGCCGCAAGGTTCATGCCCGGGGCCTTGAGGAAGGCGACCTTGTTCTTCGGCGCGTTCAATCGGCCAAGAATTCCAACAAGTTGACGCCGATGTGGGAAGGCCCTTATCAGGTAAAACGAGTCACCAGGCCCGACGCAGTCCGCCTGGAGACCGAAGATGCCGTTCCGGTGAGTAACTCCTGGAACATCGAGCATCTTCGCAAGTTTTACCCATAAGGCGCGGCTTGTCGGGCCTCCCGGCAAGCCACCTTTTGTACAAGCATTGCCGATGATGCATGTAACCCTTTGTACAATGCCAGGCGCAGACCCTGAGCATAAATAAAGCGCTGGCGCCCTAAGTTATAGCATGCATGCTAGGTCGAGTCTTGTTCTTGGTTTGGGTTGATAGTGCTTAGCGGCGGCTAACCCCTAGCTTAGAGGTCGAGTGTGCGTCTCTTTTCCGTTCTTTTGTCTCCTTTGGTTCGCAGAGCTCGGACATCCTTTCCGGATCACTTGAGGATAAAAAAAGAAGGGGAAGAAGAGGGACGGACCAGCATCCGGACCCCGACAAGCCAGTGTTGCCAGGAACTGCAAGTACAAAGATTCACCCACGGCGAACTAGAGTTGCCTGGGGCTGCAATCTCAGATAAGTTTTTCATCCCTTATCATGCATTCTCTTATGGACTGAGGTATGCGAAACCTCGTTTCTTCCTAAAGCTACCGTGCTCCCCTAACTCTAGGCCCTAGGGCTCGTTCCTGGGGCCAGGTTTGGTCGTAGTCGCGGTAGCAAAGGGACGAAACGAGGAGCCTGAACCCGCCTCATCCCTGCCTCCGCCGAAAGCGTGAGAAAGGTCGAGCGACGTGGGAAGACGGCAGGGCCTGCTGCCGGGCAAAGAAGTGTCTATCTTAAAGATATCAAGGATTTGCTCCTTGACGAGGGTTCCACCCGCAAGACAAGTGACCCGGCAAGCATCCCCTTTTTCATTAAAAACATTCCACTCAGGTACAGTTCATGGAGAATGAAAAACATGAATGCTGGGATTACAAGCTTTAAATTCAGCTAAGGCCCGAGGGCTTACAAACTAAAAAGAGATAAGGTGCCCGTAATCCCTTTCTTGTCCCTCTCCCCAGGAGGCAGGTCAAGGAGGCGAAGAGGGCAAAAAGGGCGCCTAGGCGAGATATGGGCGGCAGAAGACACCAGGAGAACGTCCCGGAGGCCACCTCCACGGGAGGCTGGTGATGATGATGACGGTGGAAGAGCTGGAAGATGAGGCAGCGAGGCCGGCAATATGTGACAAAGGCATCGGTGCCCGCGTACTCCGAGCCGACGGCCCGCCATCCGTCTTCTTTGCCTTCCCTGCACCTCCTACGCCAGCCGCCTTCTTCGCCTTCCCCGCTCCTCCTACGCCAGCCGCACAAGGAGACGACCACGAGGAGTTCGAGGGGCTCGGTGCAGATGCTGCTGCTGCCAGCATCGCCCCAGGACAACGGGGCTGACACCTAGTCGGACCCATCGTCCTGTCGCCCATCGCCCTCGTCGTCACTGTTGCTGTCCTCCTCGTCACTCTCGCTCGAGGAGGAGACTTCATCGTCGGAGGACTAACCACGCAGCACTTCAGGCGAGTTCCAAAATCGCCGAAGACCTTGACGGAGAGAAGGCCGCCCTCCATCAACTTAAAATGGAGGGTAAACCCCTCCACTAGGCGGTGGATACGAGCAAAGGTCTTTCATCCCCGACGAAGATACATAGTGTGAGGAGCGGGGAAGTCGATGCGGACCCACGTACCGCCGATCCCGCAGCCCCTCATCTGCAGCCGCAGAGACTCCGGCGGATCCAGCTCCATCTCCCGCGCGAATGGAGTCGGGAGACGAAGGAGACGACGAGGCGGCCGACGCAGCCTGACGAAGAACTTGCAAGGGTCGTCCCCAACATGGACCGCCATGGGAAGAGGAACCACTAGCGGAGGCAAGGCCGGCAAGCCGCCCCGTCCACCTCTTCCCCGAGCACCTCGGCCTCGCCCTCGACCTCGCCCATGGCCTCGCCCTCTCCCCCTTCCCCTCGCGGCTGGCTCGGCCACCGCAGGTGCCGGAGAAGGAGGAACACGCTGTCGAGAGGCGACCCTCGTCGCCACCGTTGAAGGACCAGGGTTCCCTTTCTCCATGGCGAATGAGAGGGAGGGGAGCAGAAGCTGAAGGAAAGAGGAGATGAAAGAATGCGAGCCGCCGTCCTCCCCCTCCCGCTCCTTATAAAGGAACGGGGTGGGGGCTCGGCCGCCCCGCTCAGCCAATCAAAACACAGAGGGAGCAGGGAACTAGGACCGACCCGCTGCCTCGGCCCACGACGGCCCGGTTTCCCGCCTCCACCGTTCACCACCACAAGCGCATGGAAGCCGCATGGCAGGCGTGCAGAACCGAGGCGACGGATGAGGCAACCTCTCCCCACCCTGTGATCGTGGGGAGTGGACGCCTCGAAGACCACGCCTCGGCCCCGTCCAGTAAATGGACCGCGCCTCCACGCCTCCCTCCGTTTATGGGGAAGGCGTGAACCACCTCCTTTACTACGACGTGACGCATGCATGCGGAGCTCAGCCCCACACATGCCACCCATGTCACGCCCGCCTCCCCACGCCGCGCCACGCGCGGGAAGCATGGGAGGCGCGGCACGCGAAGAAACTTACCACGGTAAAAACCGCCCTGCCTGCCCGCGCAGCGTTCTTGGGCCTGGCCCAACAACGCGTAGCGCTCATGTGTGGCCTAGGCCCGGGGGCTCCTGTTGGTGTACAAAAAGGGGGGGGGTACACTTTTTGTACCCCTATGACTGTGCACGGGCAGTCTGAGCCACGGGCGCCACCGCACCAAGCCCGGCAAGGGAGGTAGAACCGAGGTGAGGCCAAAGTCAAAGAGGAGCAGGACGACGCCAAGACCACAAAGAGAAAAGGGGACGAAGCGGGCCCCCCCTCCCTGGCAAGATCCTTGACGGGAGGTGGTTTTTGCCAACCCAGCAAGACCCTTGCCGTGGCAGCTCGCCCCTCGCCTACGGAGCGGGTCACCCTTGAGTCCACTGCCCCCATGGGGCAAGGATTTGGGAGGCATCCCCGTGGTGATATGCAGATCTTTGTGACGACATTCAAGACCAGATGCACACTTTAGAAGATGATGATCCTTGGCGGGATCCCAGCCAAGGAAAACCACAAGGCCCCCAGCAAGAGCCTTGCCGGGGATGACAGCAGACGCCACGGCAAGACCCTTGTCAGGACCCCGGCAAGACCCTTGCCGGGGCCGCGGCAAGGCCCTTGCCAGGGACACCCGCGGGGCCACCATCGGACCCACGCCAGTCACACCTCCACCACCGTTCGCATGCGGCTGCCGACCCAACCAGCTGGGCAGGCACCTGCGTGGCGGCATGCAGATCCTCGTGGAGACCCACCGCTGCGCCACCTCAGCTGCCTGCCCGCCTACATGGCATCGCAGGCACCGCTGGCCAGGGCGCATGTCGACGCGGGAGAGAGCGGCGACGGACGAGACGGGGCACTCCCTCGCCCCCGATAAAGCAGGGACACCTAAGCAAAGGCACATTTAATACGCCTTGTCATGTAATGCGAGGGATAACCTCGCACCACTGTACCCTTTCCACCTCCTGTGTGCCACTGTGGCAGCCCCTTTCCCTATAAAAGGAGGCCCCAGGCGACCAAGAGGAGGATTCGGCTTTTTGGAGCTCCTCACGCCCCATAGCTAGCTCAAGAACACAAGCATATAATCCACCAAAGCAGGAGTAGGGTTTTACGCATCTTCGCGGTCCGAACCTGGATAAAGGAACCGTGTACTGCCTGCTCGATCCGCTCTTCTCACGACCCCCGCGCCCTGCAACCGTAGAAAGGGATCCTCGTGATCCCATAGGTGTCGTTTCCCTCCGACAATGACGGGATCTTTTCTACCATGAATTACAATGTTTAGTCGCTTCTTGAACTTTGGAGGTGCTCTGCATTTATGTTTTACGGTCTCAAAAAGGGCTAGCGAGATACCACTATTGTCATATTATATCATGGTTGTTTTGACAATATGTTGCTGTCTGAGATATCTTATTTTTGCTCGCTAGCGGATTATGTCATTGATATGAGTTAATATAATCTTTAAGAGTTATTGCGGCATGGTTAGTTATAATGTTGGCTGAAAACCTGGGTGCTATTTAAGCTTATTTATGTAAACAAGAGCAAAAGAGTTCGTAAAAGTTTTTCTTTTTCACTTTTAGTTTATCAACTAAATTGCTTGAGGACAAGCAAAGGTTTAAGCTTGGGGGATTTGATACGTCTCCAACGTATCTACTTTTCCTAACTCTGTTCCTTTTGTTTTGGACTCTGATTTGCATGATTTGAATGAAACTAACCCCGGACTGATGCTATTTTCAGGAGAACTACCATGGTGTTTTTTTTGTGCAGAAATAAAAGTTCTCCAAATGGAATAAAAATTTGCGAGGATTTTATATACAACAAATAAGAATTTCTGGAGCCAAGATCCACCGGAGGGGGCACCTGGGTGGGCACAACCCACCAGGGCACGCTCCCCTCCTGGCACGCCCAGGTGGGTTGTCCCCACCTGGTTGCCCCGCACACCCTAAGTAACAATAATCGGGACCACTCCCGGTGATGACTGTAGCTTGAGGAGTTCATGTATTCACCGTGTGTTACTGCTTTGTTCCGGTTCTCTATTAAAAGGAGGCCTTAATATCCCTTAGTTTCCAATAGGACCCCACTGCCACGGGAGGGTAGGACAAAAGATGTCATGCAAGTTCTTTCCATAAGCACGTATGACTATTTATGGAATACATGCCTACATTATATTGATGAACTGGAGCTAGTGTCGTATCGCCCTAGGTTATAACCGTCTCATGATGAATATCATCCAACAAGTCACCGATCCAATGCCTACGAATTTGTCCTATATTGATCTTGCTAAGTTAGCACTGCTGCTGTTACTGTTGCACTTGCTACAAAATTACTGCTATCACTATTACCGTTACCGTTGGTGCTGCTACTATTATCAAAACTATCATACTACTTTGCTACTGATCACTTTGCTGTAGATAATTAATCTCCAGGTGTGGTTGAATTGACAACTTAGCTGCTAATACCTTCAAATATTCTTTGTCTCCCCTTGTGTGGAATATATAAATTTGGGTTGAATACTCTACCCTCAAAAACTGTTGCGATCCCCTATACTTGTGGGTTATCACACCACCTATCGGAACCATGCCAAAAATCTCCATGTCTACATTGCGTTTGCCTTTCCAAACGCCTCCCTTTACCTTCATATGCAATGTTTTACATTCTGCCGCTATACTCTTAGAATTGCATTTGTAGGTTGATTACTTGACTTGTGCTAAGTTGCTAAAATCTGCCAAGACTGAAAATTGGGAAAAGACTAGATTTTTATTTGGTCAAGTAGTCTAATCACCCCCTCTAGACCTACTTTTGATCCTACAAGTGGTATCAGAGCTTTGGTCTCCATTTGCCTTGATTTCCAGCTTTGGTGATCATAGGCTTTGTTTCACAACCTAGGAGAGTATGGTGTCTAGCGAGGGAAATTACCACCATAGAGGTCCTTACTTTGATGGTACTAATTTTGCTAGTTGGAAGCATAAGATGAAAATGCATATTATTGGACATAACCCCACCGTTTGGGCTATTGTGTGTATTGGCTTGTAAGGTGAATTCTTTGATGGAAGAGAACCAAATCGTGAAGCAACCGCGGAAGAATTGAAGATGTTGCAATTCAACGCTCAAGCTTGCGATATCCTCTTCGATGGATTGTGCCATGAAGAATTCAACAAAATTAGCCGCCTTGAGAATGCAAAGGAAATTTGGGATACTTTGATCAATATGCATGAAGGTACCGAGTCCGTCAGGGAATCCAAATTGGATGTGCTTCAAAGTCAACTTGACAAGTTCAAAATGAAGGATGGTGAAGGTGTCGCTGAAATGTACTCTAGGCTTGCTCTCATCACAAATGAGACTGCCGGCTTAGGAAGTGAAGAGATGACCAACAGATTCATCATCAAGAAGATCCTAAGAGCCTTGGATGGAAAATGTGATAGCGTGTGCACTTTGATCCAAATGATGCCCAATTACAAAGATCTCAAGACAATGGAAGTCATTGGTAGAATTCTTGCTCATGAGATGTCACTGAAGGATAAATAAGAGCTTCACAACAAGTCTAGTGGTGCTTACAAAGCTTCATGTGATGCTCCTACAACATCAAGTGAAAAACTAGCCTTCAATGAAGAATTGAGCCTAATGGTGAAGAACTTTAACAAGTTCTACAAGAGTGGAAGCGAAGAAAGAAGTTCTAAGTCAAGGTCCTACAATGACAAAAGATCTTCTAGTCGTCATCGCAACTGCTACAACCATGGAAGACCCGGACACTACTCTAGTGAGTGTATGGCTCCCTATAAGAGAAGAGAATACTCACCTAAAAGGAGAAGCAAAAGAGAGGAATCACCACCAAGAGAGAGGAGGAGTAGAGATGTTCGTTATGAACAATGAACCTCTCGCAGAAGGAAGGATTCGGAAAAGGAAGGACAAGTCGTCAAAGAGCGACACAAGATGAAGACATCAAGCTCATGTTGGTGAATGGGTATCCGGCTCCGACTCTGACAACTACTCCGAGAGAAGCTATCACTCCGACTTTGAATATTCTCAAGATGAAGGTGTTGCCGGACTTGCACTTGTGTCATCCAACTCCTACGACATATTTGATTCACCAAATGAAGGGATTGGAAGATTCTTCATGGCTAAAGGCCCAAAGGTATCACACCCCGAGTATGTTGATTTCAATAGTGATGAAGATGATTTGCTAGGTGATGATGATTTACTTGTTAACAACTCTAGTGATAAAAACTATGATGAAATTGCTGTCAATCATGCTAATCAAGATAAAACGAATGACGATAATAAGAAGGAGATTGAACGTCTAAATAAAGAATTAAACACTCTTAAGTTAGCCCATGAAACTACCTTAGAGGATCATCGAGAGCTTTTAAAGACTCATGAGAAGCTACGCTTTGAAAAGCTCAATCTAGAGCAAGAGCATGGGTTCTTAAAAGCAATCAATGATGATCTTCGTAAGAAAAGTTCTTCTTACATTTCCATGTGTTTACTCTTGTCTACCTACATGCCACAAGTAAAATATAGCAACAAGAGCAAGAAAGATTCTTCCTCTAGTAGTAACAATAATCATGTTAAATCCAATATTGTTGCTTCTAGTAGTTCTCTTGATTCCACTAATGATTCTCTTAGCCAAGTTACACTTGAGCAAGAAAATAGCTTATTGAAGGGAATTATAGAGAAAGGTGTTTACAAGAGCCTTGCCGGAAGTAAGCAATTTGAGGAAATTATATGCAAACAAGGAAGGCACCAGAAGAATAAAGGTGTTGGTTTTGAACGCAAGTTCAATGCCAATGGAGTTGAGTGGGAAGAAGATAAATACCCCAAGACAAAGTTTGTTTCTCAATAAGAGAAGTATGATCCCACTTCTTTCAAGGGAGCACAAGCTCAAGATGATCTTCCACCACAAGACCACAAGCTAAAATGAAGGACAATCTTCAAGAGGAGATTGATGCATTTGAAGAAGCTCCTAAAGCCTTGGTCAAGTGGGTTCCCAAGACTACATCAAGTTCTACTTCATCAAGTACGACTACAACTCCAAGGATTCCCATCAAGATGATGTGGATCCCAAAGAAGAAGAACTAGAGAGTTCTTGAGGGTGACTCCGCCAACATACTTCACTCATATTCATTTTGGCAAGGACAAGTGCAATCAACCTTCCACATCTTGCACTAGTTCAAGGAGTCACAAACCCTCTTGTTGGTAAGACAAGGGACAAGGTAACCAAATGCTTTCATGGACAACATCATGTGTGTATTTCACTCTATGTCCATGGATATCCTTGAGTGTTCCTTGTGGGACTAACCCATGTAGGTATTGAAAGTGCAACTCACTCCAATGGATTGCTCCAAATGATCTACATCAAGATTGAGCATCTACATCTTCAACACCTACATGAAGTCATCATCGACAAAACCCAATATTAGTTCATCCCTCTTAGGGGGGATATCACATCAAGGGGGAGCTTTGCTCTAAGAATTGAGCTAAAGAAACTCCAATGGTGTGAACACAACAATGCTTTATGTAAAAGTGGTAACCCCACTTGTGCTTAAACGATGAGTATGACCTACGATCAAATGTTCTCATTTGACTCCTCAGTGAATATACTCATATATAGATGACCTAGTCATCGCCAATTGCTTGATAGATGCTAGAGTGTTTGTGCATGCTTTTCCACATATTTCATTTGCTATCTTATTGTGTGAGCATGTTGGTTGCATATTTTTCCCATTTGAGGACATCCATTTGTTCCTTTGATTGTTTGGCTTTTCTTTCGCCAAATGGATGGACAAGAATGCCTAAGTACTCCCTCTAGCTATCTATGCTTTTCTCGTCTCAAACTCTATTCATGCTACATCACAAAGTTTGCTCAAGTCATATTCGGACCCTCTGAGTGAGGAGCACTTGGAGCCACCGATTCGTCATAGACATAACTTCCAAAACCTCACAATGACATTTGGGTCTGAACGATGCATTCCCTTCGGTCTCACCAATTCATTGGGTTGATCTAGGTTTTCACCTCGGTGCAACCGATTTGAACCTTTCGGTCACACCGGGTTGTAGCAACCGCTTGCGATTCTGCATCTTGGTTCCACCGAGTCATTCCACTTGGTCACACCGACAGAGTCTGGATATTTATACCCACAGGCTGAAAATATGGAAATTCCTCTAAATACTTCGCTCGCGCCTATCCAGCTCTACCGACTCGAGGTCTCCGGATTGTCTCCTCGTCGCCTGCGACCTCGTGCCACTGGTCTCCGCCGCCGTCAACGGGAATCTTCAATGCCATTGTCGCAGTAGCGGGTTCATCACCAAGTTAGGGTATGGACTCGACCCTTTGTGCCTTCCCCACTCCGATGCTGAGCACAAAGATCAATGCCTATATTCTTTCCACGTTTGAGACTACTCTATCCACTGCAAACTTCGTTAGATTATATTAGATGCAAAAATTTAGGTTTAGGTTTCCGCCGAACTCATCTCAGACCGACCGCTATTAGGATTTCGGTCTCACCGATTTGGCTCAGGCCATAGCACAAGTATTTTTCGGTCTGACTGAACATACAATCGGTATGACCGAGTTCATTTCTCTGTGAAACCCTAGCAACTCGGAGTCACCGAACTGCACCTCGGTCTCACCGATCTTGCATGTTTAGACTCCATAACTGCTTCGGTGTCACCGAGTTTGTAATATCGGTAGCTCCGAAATGCTTTTTGTAGAAAACTAAAACTAAGTTTTTGACTCATTTGATTTGCAAAATGGATGTGCTTTGTGATACTTATCTACTCTATCTCAACCTATATTCACAGGGTCAGCTTTCAGTGTGTCACAGCCCTAGAAATCTTCTTGTAATTAGTGGCGTTGCATCCATGCATCTTTTTCAATTTCAATTAATCTTGAAATGGGGATGACAGAACCCCAGCACCTCCCCTGAAACTAACTAGGGCTTACTAAAATTGGTTTCAATGAACCCAAAATGCCTTCACAAAATGTTCATCATTTCTGGTTTGGGCTAAAACCCCTGGCAAAAATGGTGCACACTTTTCTAGGACATTCTGGATTTTTGAATTAAATCCTAAGTATTTGAATTTGGACATTTAAATTCTATAAAATATTTTAAGTGTCCAAATAATCTTGAAAACATTTGAGGGCTGTTGGAAATAGCTTCAAAAGTGCCCACAATTATTTTCAGGATTTTACAAAATGAATTAGTATTTTTACTAATTCAAAACAGAGAAATAAAATAGAAAACTGAAACAATAGAAAAGAGAGAGGGAGAAAGCACTTACCTGACGCTCACCTGGCAGCCCATCTGGTCGGCCCAGCCCACCAAGGGCAGGGAGGTCTTCTTCCTCCCGCCAGTCGGATGCACAGCGCGTGCCCGACGCGCGCCGGCACACGCCACGGCCACCTCCTCCCTCCCTGCCTGCCTGGCTCCTCCTCGATGCGTCTGGACGACGCCACGCAACCCCCTCGACCGCCTCTCACTCTCTCCCGAGCTCTCTCCATCCTCTGCTCTCTCTCCCTCTCATGCCCGAGCGCAGCCGCCGCCACCGACGCCGTTCGCCGCGGCCGCTGCCACTGCCTCGCCTCGCCGAAGCGCTCAGAAGCTCCGCCTCGACCCCCTCTTCCTCCCCACCGAGCCACGCTCCGCCAGACGCCCCACAACGCCGCCTTGCCCTCGTCTTCAACCTCGGGCGCCGGGGATCCGCCTCGCCGCCCCGCTCGTTCCGGCGCCTCCCCGAGCTCGCTGACCTTCCCTACGTGATCACTGTGAGCTTCTGCTCCCAACCCCTCTCTCCTCCCACTCGATTTCTTCCTCTAACCCCGCTGGCCACCGCACCCGAAAGCTCCCCGCCGCCGGCCAGGGCGCCGTCGTGGCTAGAGCCACAGTGGCTCGAAGCCAAGTTCACCGTTGTGCTCAACGCAGCACCAGGAGCCCGTAGCCACCACTAGCTCCATCCGCCGTGCACCGTAGCGCCGAACCCGTCTTTGCCGAACTCCGGCCGCCGCCATTTTGGTCGTCGCCGTTGACTCCGTCCACCCCCGCTCGAACCACGGCCACCCGCGGTTGCGTCTCGCTTCCCTCTTTCAAACGCGCCCTCCTGCGCGTCGAATGGTGGCCCGTAGAGCAAACCCGACGCGGCCACCGCCGCGGTCTGTGGTCGCCGGCGGTTAAACGCCGGCAGCTGACGTGGCACCATTAGCTTAGGTGCTAATCATGTTTAGGTTAGTGCTAATGACTCCACTCGGCTAATTAAGTTAGGTTAGTATATTAACTAAGCTAGGTTAGTTCAGTTAGAGACTGACATGTGGACCCCAGCGTCAGGTTTGACCTGGGCTGACGCTGTTGACCTGATGACGTCACACAGACGTCATGCTGACGTAGTAAATAATTTCTGTATTTAAAATAATTCAGGAAATTCCAGAAAATGATCTAAACTTCTAAAATTCATAGAAAATAATCTGTAACTCCAATGAAAATAAGTTATATATGAAAAATGATCAGAAAAATCCAAAGAATCTGTTTATGCCATTTTCATGCATGTTTGAGCAAGTTAACCCCACTGTTTAGGATGAAACGTGATTAGGGCAAATTTCATAATAGGTTTGGAGTTGGAATTTGATGTAGTTTGGAATTCCACTTCAATTAAAATGACTTCCTGTTGCATTAGCCCAAATCACAGCATCTTGCCATGTCATGATCATGCATCATATTGTGCATTGCATTAATTGTGTTCTCCCTTGTTTGTCGGTATTTGTCCCCTCTCGGTAGACGACGTTCCGACGGTGAGTTCGATGACACCGATGAAGAACTATACTATCTTCAGAAGTGCCAGGCAAGCAAAAACCCCTTGTTCATTCCGATACAATCCCACTCTCTCGCTCCTGCTCTCTTTTATTGCATTAGGACAACAACGATTTATGTGTTACTTGCTGCGGTAGCTGAACCCCTTTATCCTTTGCATGACCTGTCATTCCACAGTAAATAGATGAAACCCACTAGCATGAGTAGGAGTTGTTTGAGCCCTGATGTGCCTACTCATTCATGCTTGTTGTCATGCCTGCTACTGCTTAGAGTTGAGTCGGGTCTGATTCATCGGGAATGAATTGGAATGTGGTGAACATGTCCTACTGTTGAGAGCTAAGTATGTGAACACGAATTGGTAAAGGTAGCGGTGAGAGGCCATGTAGGAGTACATGGTGGGTTGTCTCATTGCAGCCGTCCTCAGGAACTGAGTTCTGTGTTTGTGATCCATGAACAGTTACTACCACACATTGGGTTCCGGTAACTCGACCCCTCTCGACTTATTAATCAACTTGATCTCGGTCCAGGAGTTGCAACTAGTTTCTGGTGTTTGTAGGTAGTGTTAGTAGTCTACCAAGTGGCACCCGGTACAGGTGGGCTTGGGACAGACTAGGCACAGTGGCACGGTGTACCAAGTGGCACCCGGTTGGTGGGCTTGGGAACCCTGCTCACATCGTTTGGGGCCGTGAGCGACACCCCGGCCGGATCTCCTTGCGGATGGAACCCGAATAGGCGATAAACCTGGACTAGAGACTTGTTGGTTAGTCAGGTCGTGGCCGACTCCCTCGCCCGGTTTCCGCTTGAAGGTTGCCGAGGTACATGACGTGTACAGGGCGATAAGTGGCGAGAGCGTGTGTGAAGAAGTACACCCCTGCAGGGTTATCATTATCTATTCGAATAGCCGGATTCCTCGGATATGGAAACTTGGACCCCTTGCATAGTTCATAGACAAGTGAAAGTGGATACTCTAAAATGCGCAAGATAAGCGTGAGTGCTATGGATGGCGTTCTCATAGGGAGACGGGAGCGGATCCATAATGGTGTATTGATATGGTGAATATGTGGACTCGTGTGCGCCACCTCAAAAGAGTTACTCGCAGTCGTAGTTCAGGTTAGCCACTGAGTCAAAGCTGGCTTGCTGCAGTTAAACTCCACTACCCCCTTTGTTGATACCGATGCATATGTAGATAGTTCTGATGTAAGTCTTGCTGAGTACATTTGTACTCACGTTTGCCTATTTTATGTTTTTGCAGAGAGACTTCAGTCTCGCTAGTAGTACCGCTTGGACTTCGACGTTTAGCTTGTTACCTCAGCTACGATCTTGTGCCCTCGGCAGGATCTAGTGGATAGTCAGGCTTCTCAGCCTTTTTCATTTGTAGATGTCTGTACTCAGACATGTTTAGCTTCCGCATGTGCTTTGCCTTGTATGCTCTGTATGTTGGGTCATGAGACCCATGTTTGTAATATCTCGCTCCTCGGAGCCTAATGAATAAATACTTTGAGTCGTAGAGTTATGTTGTGATGCCATGTTGTATTTACTCATACCGGGCATATTATGTGTATGATTGAAATGCTTGGTATGAGTGGGATCCGACTATCTAGTTGTTTATCCTTGGCAGCCTATCATATGGGGAAATGTAGTCTAGTGCTTCTGAGCGACATTAGTCCGCTACAGCCCGGTTCACCGGAGTCCTGCTAGCCCAGCACTACTGCTCAGGACACTTGACTGGCCGGCATGTGTTTCACTTCGTTCCTGTGTCTGTCCCTTCGGGGAAATGTCACACGGTGACTTCTGGAGTCCTGCCTAGCCTGCTACAGCCCGGGTTACCGGAGTCCTGTTAGCCCAGTGCTACAGCCCGGATTCACACGTTGATGACCGACATGCTCGATGTGATTCATGTATGCCTGTCCTCATAGGTTAGCGTCGCTTTGGGTTCACGACTAGCCATGTCGGCCCGGGTTCTCTGTCATATGGATGCTAGCGACACTATCATATACGTGAGCCAAAAGGCGCAAACGGTCCCGGGCCAGGTAAGGTGGCACCCGTGGGAACACCGTGCGTGAGGCCGCAAAGTGATATGATGTGTTACATGCTAGATCGATGTGGCTTAGGATCGGGGTCCTGACACAGTGTCAGAGATGTCATACCCGAGTGACAGTCAGAATAGGTCAGAGGAGCACCAAAATCTCAGCGAGGGCACTAGTCCCTCCAACAACAGTTATGATGAGGGTACCAGGAACACCCCAAGCAACCTGCCTAAGGCTGCAACTAGGCAGAGGAGGAAAAGGAACTTAGATTCTGAAGATGAAGATTTTGTGGTTGATGAGGAGGTCACTTCCAAGAAGAAGGTGATCAAGAAAGAACAAGTTGTTGATGCTGGCATCAAGCCTGCCATGAAGAAGAAGGCTCCTGCTCAGTGGAAGACCATGCCCAAAGCCAGAGCCTCTACTCTAGAGAAAGCTCAACTAGCAAGTGGTGCTGGAAAGGAAAAGAAGGAAAGAAAAAGATGAAGATGGTGCAAACTTGTAGATCCAATGGCTGAATTTGAGAAGCATTCATCTGATGATGAAGACAAGGAAGAAGAAGAAGATGCTGCACCAGCTCCCAAAGCTCAGAAGTTAATGGGAGATGCAATCAAGTCTGGGGCTGCATCATCTAAGCCCAAGACTACTTCTAAGAAATCTTCTCAAGCTCAAGCCCCGAAGCAAACTGCACCCAAGAGATAAACAAGGAACATCTCAGCTGCAGAGAAGAACAAGGCCCCAGTGCCTGAGGTTCAAGAAGAGGAAGATCCCCAAGTGCCCAGAAAGCTCAAGCCTAAGATACCAGATCATCATGTGTCGGAGTAATCGACCACGGGTACCCCGAGGACGGCAAGACGATATTTCAAGACATCGGGGCTAGCAAAGCCCCTCAGTTCGACTATCCGGCCGCTCCTGCCGGCTTCCCGTCCGACTGCTCTGCCCGGCCGACTACCGGCTGCCGACCGCGCCAACCAGCCGGCTGCCGACTGCAGCACGACCCGACACCGACAAGACCCTGGCATGATGGCCATACCGCGGACAAGACCGCTGTACCCGGACACTGCTGAGCAATAGTGATACACTGTAGCAGGTGTGAGATGTCACATCGTTGTCTCCCAAATAGTGAAGTTGGTCATGTGGGCCATCCCTTGTCCCCTGGGCTCCCCTTTATAAGGAGCACCAGGGGAGGCTCACACCCTGACGGCCACAAGGCCTCACACACACATCCATTCATCCATCCATGGAGAATGGACTCACACACACATGCATACATGCTCACGTAGGAGCACACCCATCCATTCGGCCACATGCCATGGGCATAGCCGGCCACTAGCATACCACATACATGCATTTACCAAGTCAGATGCCTATGGCACTGACCTCAGATACAACTCCAGGAGCACTCTGTACTAGATATACCAGATACACTCAGACATGCAGCAGTAGGAGTATTATCTCTCCGGAGAGCTCCGAAGCTGGGTAAACCACCGCGTGCTACTCGCATACCCGCTCCCGGGCCTATCATTAGCAGTCTTACCCTCACACTAAGCCCTTGTGGCATCTGTCGACTCGCAAAGCCCCCTGTGAGAAATACCACGACATCATGACAACCATCCTATTGCTGAAAATATGGAATTAAGGAAAGATGCAGGTCTCAGACTATGGAGGCAGACATACTCTTATGCAACAAGAAGAAGGACCGCTGTGGATTACAGGTTTCACACCAAGGAGTAGCAGGACTTCTATGAGACAGTCCTCTTGGACAAGAAGCCCATAGTGAGTGATATGAGATGGGTTGACTGGGCATTCATTGATGAAAATGAAGACTACTTTCTTGGAGTTCATGAGATCTTCAAAATGAATGGAGTGGACACATTGGTGGGTCAGAAATTGACCAAATGGAATGATGATATGGTGATGCAATTCTATTCCACTGCACATTTTTACCCTGATGGAAAGATAGTCTAGATGACTGAGGGTACCAGGTACCAATCTTCCATTGCTGAGTGGGCTGAACTGATCAATGCTCCTGCAGAAGCTGAAGTTGACACTGATGTCTATGCAAAGCCCAGGAAAGGCCACAACTCCATGGCACATATGTACAAGGAGATACCAGATGATGCCTTGGACACTAACAAATTTTGATCCATCTACTATTTGCTGTCAGGATTGCCAACCATAAACACCATATTGAGGCATATACTTTGTTACCCAAGTATGGAGATGACAGGATGATCAGAGGGAACTCAATCAACTTGCTACACATGTTTGATGTGCCAGAGAAGTTCAAGGTGATGACCTTGATTGTTGAAACAATTAAGAGGACTACAGTAGATCAAAATAGATCATGTGGATATGCCCCACACATTCAGATGCTCATCAACTCCAAGGTGGGCACATGCACATATCTTCTAGACAGAGAGCACCTTCCCCTGATGCCAGACTTCGGGGACAACACAGTTGTCATGGATGCTTCACATCCTACATCTGTAGAGGCTCAGGAGAAGAGAGAGAAGGCAAAAGCAGCAAAGATTTCCAAGATGCCAGTGTCGGATTGCGGGTTCCGTCTAACCCTTAAGGTTCAAACTCTGGGGTGCGCACGAAGAACACTCTCTTCCTAGCTCGCCCGCTCAACGATCTCACGGCCTAGCTCGACGAACCCAGGGAACAAGAAACACAAGGGATTATACTGGTTCGGGCCACCTTGCGGTGTAATACCCTCCTCCAATGTGGTGGTGGATTGCCTCGAGGGGCTGAGGATGAACTAGTATAGTGGATGAACAACCTCAGGAGGTGAGATGTCCTTGAGCTCGATGAGCTTGTGGGTGTGAGGGTGATCTGAATGATTCGTCCCTTGCTACGGTGGTGGCTAGGCCCTATTTATAGAGGCCCTGATCCTCTTCCCAAATGTTAGGCGGGAAGGGATCCCACAACGGCCATGTTTGAAGGGGACAACTAGTACAAGCTATCCTGAAAAAAGGTGGTCTTGACCTGCCAAAGGCTCTGGCGGTGACGCTGCCATGGGCTCTGCGGTGACCTCCGTCCTGCCGTCCTTGGTCTTGTTGTACCTATATGGAAACCTTTGCTTGACGCCTCGAGACTCCTCGCCTGCGCTTGCCTCTTTAGCACCAAAGAGGAAACTGGTACACTTCGCCCGCTGGCGCCCGCTGGCGCCCGCTGGCGCCCGCTGGCGCCCGCCTGGCCTTGGTCGTCATGGCTCACGTCACGTGAACCTTGCGAGGTACCCCTTGCATAGAGATCTCCGCTCCTCGGGAGCCAGCCTAGTGAGGCTACCCCTGAGGAGGTCTTGGTGTCGTCCGCCTCGTTAGGGTCTTGAGTGGTTGCTGCTGAAGATGGGCCATACCAGGCTGTTGGTGGAGCCACGCACAAGCCCCCAGGCAGGCAAGTCTGGGCAACCTTGGTCCCAGAACACCGACAGTAGCCCCCGGGCCCAAGGAGCACTCGGACTTGGCTTCGAGGCGAAGCCAAAAGGCAAGTGCGGAGTGTCATGGGCCCCAACCGCCTGCGGCCTTGATTGACGCGTGGGGAATGATGGGACGTGGGCATCTCCGCTTCCTCATGCTGCCTCGACAACCGTTCTCACCTGACAAAAGGCTGGCGCACGCTGCAGAGTCTTCATTACCTTCCTTCTCCTTACTCCAGATCCCCTTTCCTATTCTTTGCCCCCAGAGACTCCAGATCCGCATGAACTCCTCTCTGAGCCTGCAACCGATGGCGTCCGACAAGGCGAAGACCGCGAATCGTCCTCCTGGTATGAGCCCGCCCTGGGCGCGCCCAATGTCTCGGAGAAGAACCTCTCCACCGTGCTTGTGACAGCCTGATTTTTGCCCTCCTTTATTTGCCTGATTTTCATTTGGATTTATTTTGAAATTAGGAGTTTTTGAATCTTTTCATATGGACTTACACACTTGGGTACCCTTGGCTTTCACCCAAGTGCTTCATTTCCCTCTCTAATCATCATTCCCTCTCCGGTTCACCCCAAAATAATATTTGGAATATTTTTCTTTAATGAAAAATATTCATTTTCCTCTCTAAAACCCTAGCTAGTTCAATGTGATCCAAAGCAACCCCAATTTTTCTTGCCCACAAAAATATGAGAAAATTCACAAATATTCTTTGAACCCTAGGGCACCTTCCCGAGCAAAAATATTTCATCACTTTTTGGAATATTTCTGCTACAGAAAATATTTTCTGTTCTGGACAGAAATGGTGGTTTCTATAGCAACTACCATTTTACTTGCTCCATTGTGGCTGATTTTTCTTGTGCATCATCACCTTAGTAGATGATTGCTAGCCTCCAAAGCACAGCCCCCAACTCCCAGCCATTTGACCTCAGTAACCTCTCAAAGTTACTGATCAGAAACTTACCAAACGTGTGAAATCTTTTCTACTGCATATGGATCCAAACCAAAGCGTGGTAATCTTCAAAACTACCACGAACAACAAGCCAGACATGAACTTTGGACGTAGGTCGGCCTGAGGGCAGAGTTCGCGCGGTGACCACGTGTGTACGCGACACCAGCCTGCGTGTCGACGCACTCTGAGTGCCGCCGAGCGCTCTGAGGGCCGCCGAGCGCTCTGTTTCGCGTGCCAAACCTCGCCACCATCTTCGTCCCAACCCCCTTAAATCCCCCTTGGCACTCGCCGATGCCGAAGCTAGCCGTAGTGAGTACGGGTGCGGTCCGGCCAATGCCACAGTGCGCTCTGCACTGTGCTCGTCGCCTTCCTCTTGATCCTGTGCTCGTCCCCGTCCGCCCACAGTCCCCGAGTGAGTTGCGTCGCCTTCTCCCCCTCTCATTGACGCTGCTCGTCGCCGGGCGCAGTGTCCAGGTGTCACCGGCGGAGCCTGATCCACCCCCCGACGCTCGCCTATAAAAGGAGCCACCCCCAGCCTCCTCGAGCACCATCCTCCACTCCCACACACTCCACAAACTTCTAGATAGCTGTAGCCCGGCCGGGCAGGCCGCGGGCCGCCGTCCCCGAGCTCGAGCTCGCCGGCGATCCCCTCAGGTCGTCGCGGTAGCTCCAGCCCCTCCCAGGCCTGGGCGACCCTTCCAGAGCCTCCTCCACTCTTCGGTGAAGTTGTTCTGTCCACTTGGAGTCCCTGGAGTTGCCTCTGTTCGCCGTCGTCTTCGTCTCCGACAACCACCGCTCTCTGCCTCCGCTAGAGAGGACGATTCCGACACCGTTCGACCACCCCTAGCTACTCTACGGGTACGGGCAGGTGCGCCTCCGTCTCCTCTCTCGATCCCTCCCTCTCATTTTGGCCAAGGAGCCCTCGCCGCCGGCATGAGCTCCGGCAAAGCCGCGCCACTCTCTGTTCCCCTCTCCCCTCCACCTCACCTGACTAGCGGGGCCCGCTAGACAGCCACTCAGTACGCGCGCGAAGCAGTATGAGTGGTGGCGCCCTGAGGCTTTACGCCTTCGACGCCACCCCCTAGTTTGTTTTATTTAAATTCAAATTCATATATATTTTCCAGAGAGCTTCAAACAGCTATAACTCTTCAACCATAAGTCCAAATGAATTGATTCTTTTTGCATTATGTTCTTTGCAAAGAAATCTAGCAGCTCACCAAAAATGAGATTTTCTATGTTGTCTAGATTTTCTGGTGATTTTCAGAAGGGTTCGTGATATTTTCTTCTTGTGTTTAAAATTATTTTCAGAGGGTGAGGCTTGTCTTGAGGATCACCAGAAGGCTTGTGAACCTCATCTGCACTAAGGCAAGCCACATCAACATTTTCATGGTGCCATTTCAATATTTATGATTTTCTTACTTGAATGAAAGATTTAATCCATGCATTTAAATAACTATTATGTTATTTATATTCTGTTAAGTGCTTGTTTTAGTTAATATGCTTGATTTACAGAATGTTGAAACTAACTTAGTTGGTAAAGAAACTAGGATTCATTTGTGGTAATGAAATAATAATATTGTTATGCATATGAATAATTACTTGAAGTTATTTTCTTGCATGAGTAAAATAATAAAATTTGCTAGAAAATATTCTGTTTAAAGTAAGGTTTATCCTAACCAGGAAAGTGGCATGAGTTATTGACGTTTATGCTTAGTGTGAATATAGTTGAACCTGAATATAACTCAACTTGAATATATCGTTGGCCGGGTCATGGTGCCACTGAATCGAGTTTTTCCCAGTGCAACCACATTTGCCTTTATGGGAAGGCCTTGATTCAGTCCGTTGTCATGCCTCTGGTCGGTGCCTCCAACTAGGGAAGGTTATGGGCATGCTTACCCTGGCCCGGTAAGCAGACATAACCTTGTGTGCCCGTTGTTGAGACTATGGTACCGGGTCCCCTTGTGGGATCGTTTTGGCCATGACGGTGGTCGTTGTGTCTTTGGTAGACACGGGGCCACCCAGGACTAGACCGGTGGGGATTGAGTAGGAGTGGCCGGGAGAGTGTCATGGCAATGGACGGGTTTCGTCGGAATGCTGTTGGTCCACCCGAATGGGAGTGCGAGGCCATGGGTTCCGTGGTGTGGGTACAGAGTGCTACCTCTGCAGAGTGTAATAATCTATCGATAGTCGAGTCCACGTTTACGGACAAGCTCGTAGTAGGTCACACCATGGGTCAACGTTTAATAAATTTTGCACACTAAGTTATGAACTTTGCATTGTGATGGTGGTTGTAAGGCCATCGAGATGTTTGAGACCAAGTATTAGTCGTGGCTGTGATCGCCGTAAGGGTCACGAGACACCCCTAGTTAAGACCATGATGGTGGTACGTTTGTGATGCAAGAACGATCACGATTGGTAAGCCACTCCCGAGGGACTTTTATCACGAGAGCATGATCACAGCATGTTGAAACATTATTGCATTATTAATTGGCTAATTATCATGATATTGTTTGTCATTATGATTATGCCTGTTGTGAGCTTGCAAGTACATTCCATGTACTGACCTGGCGTGTCATGCCAGATTTTAGGAAAGTCTCGTTGGAAAGTAGTGCTGCTTGAGTCTAGATCGTGTCCACATCGGTGTCCCTGAGCTATCGAGTTTCCGCTATGACGTTGTTCCGCTGCTGCGCAGTTGTCATGATCAAGGCCCCTTTATGTTCACTAAATAATGTACATATTGTTCAGCCGCTCCGTGTGTGCCGCTTGGCCTCGACACCTGTTGTAAGATAAACTATGATCCGCTAGCATCAATAAAGAGGTTGTTTCCTATACCAAGATGTTGCGTGTTGCCAGAAGACACGGTCCCTGGGCTGGAAATGCATGGTAAAACGGTCGCTCTGAGCCGGGGTGCCACAACTCTTGGTATCAGAGCCGCGCCGGCTGTAGGCCACGCTAGACTTCGACGCGTTAACTGGACGTTAGATACGAGTCTAAGTCGAGTGCCGGTAGCATTTATAGCTGGTTGTCGCATTGCATACACTTGTTTTATTTTTATGCTAACCTACTAATGGTTGTGAGTGTAGATGGCTCCGGTGCCGTATCCGTGCCAGTTGCAGCTGATGCCGTTCACGTTGCCGCATCTCCTTCGTAGCGTGTGGCGTCGGCTGTACCCCCTTGGAGACGATCCATTCTATCGTGTGTACTGGGAGCGTCTAGCTAACTCAGAGTATGAGTATCACGCAGTGGTTACTCGGTGCACCAGTTCCGATTTCAGCACTTACACTCGTACCTCTCGGAGTGGTTACGCTTCTACCGCTTCTCAGGCTGTCCAGTTTGCTGCATTCGAGGTCCTCGTCGAGCTTCGTTATAACGAGGTCCGGATGCAGAACCACCCAGGTTTCTACTACTATCCTTCTCTGCACGACAATGGTCGTATCCGTTTCCCTATCATTGATTCGTAATCTGATAGTGTTGCTAGCCATCTTGCTCGTTATGTCACCGCTAGCTATCTTATGATCCACGAGCTGGCTCGAGAGCTGACTCGTGCTCGTACTGCTTTAGCCGCTGCTTTAGTCTCTACTAGATCTGCCACTACTCCATCCTCCCTGGTATTTACTCCTTATATTCCAGCCAGTTCTAGTTCCCCTGTTTCGCCGGTTACTCCCCCGAGTAGCTCGGGTGGCTCGATGGTGAACCCTCTCAGTGCCCCTGCTGAGTGGGTTACACTTCTCACTACTCCTGTAGCCCCGATGCTTCACCCTACCCCTGCCCTTGAGGGAGAGCCCTCTAGGCAGCGCCGTCGTGTTACCTTTAACCCGGAGGTTTCCGTTAACCTTGTCAGTTTAGGATCCGAGTCCGCTTCAGGAGAGGACACCGCAGCACCAGCAGAGCAGTAGTGCCCTTAAGTATTCGCAGTCGTCAGCATGGTGTACGGATGTAGTCGTACGAGTCATGATGTTTCATTGCCTGCATGAGAGTAGTTGAACCTGGCATGTTGGTTATCTTTCATGTATGAGTCTATGTATAATTATGTTGGAACTCTATTTTATTCGCCGTGTTTTATTCATCATTTTGATTTTTCTCGGGCTTTTGATGCTGGCTTTTCCCCAATTTATTTTGAATGTTTCTCATCTCGGTTGCGTTGTCTTGGGAAAAATCATAATAGGATGCCGCGGGGAGGCAGCAGTAGCAACGTTCATGAGGGAACTCCTGTTCGTCGTTCCGCATGACAGGCAGGACACTCCCGAGCCGTACGTTCCGCCACCGCCTCCACCGCCAAATCCGCCCTCCACCGAGCAAATTATGTGTATGTTTGAGGAAAGAAGGAACAATTATCTGATTGAAATATTAATAAGTGTGCAAGCTATGGTTGGACAGAATGGAAATCAGAACGGTCATTACTCCAAGCTGTCAGATTTTCAGAGGACCAAGCCCCCCAGTTTCAGTCAGGTTGTTGATCCCTTGGATGCAGACGATTGGTTGCGTACCATTGAGAAAAAGCTTGAGATTGCTTGTACTGAAGAAAATGATAAAGTTCCATTTACAACTCATTATCTTGAAGTCGCTGCTGCCATATGGTGGGAAAATGCAAAAGCCATGTGGCCTGCTGATGAAGAAATCACCTGGTCAAAATTCAACGATCAGTTCCGGAAATATCATATCCCTACTGGAATTATGAAGACTAAGCAGCGAGAATTTCTTGCACTCATCCAAGGAAATCAGTCTGTGGGTGAATATTTGCAAAAATTCAATCATCTGGCCCATTACTCCCTTTATGACGTGGCCACCGAAGAAAGAAAGATTGACATATTTCTTGGTGGATTAAATCCGCAACTCCGGTGTACTCTCCGTATGTTTGATTTCCCAGATTTCCAAACTCTGGTGAATAAGGCTTTCATTGCTGAAAGGGAGCACAAGCTTGTATCGGATAATATGCCTGCTAACAACGACCACAAGCGCAAGTTTGAGCCAAAGAAGGATGGACAACCAGTGCAAAAGGCTCGTACCTGGCAGCATACTTAGGTGGAGTACAAGCCCAATTGGCAACAGAATATTAACAGGACCGAAAGGATCGAGAAGAGGTGTCTAGAGGGGGGGGGGGTGATTAGACACTAGGTGCCAAAAGTTGCAGTTTTTAATATTCTTAAGTTTGAGTGGAGTTTAAGCACAAGTTTAACAAACACAATACATATCAAGCAAGCATGCAATGAGTATATGAGCAACGGAAAGTAAAGCATGCAACCTGCAAGAATGTAAAGGGAAGTGTTTGGAGTATTCAAACGCAATTGGAGACACGAATGTTTTTGTCGTGGTTCCGATAGGTGGTTCTATCGTACATCCATGTTGATGGAGACTTCAACCCACGGAGGGTAACGGTTGCGCGAGTCCACGGAGGGCTCCACCCACGAAGGGTCCACGAAGAAGCAACCTTTTCTATTCCATCATGGCCGTCTCCCATGAAGGACTTGCCTCACTAGCGGTAGATCTTCACGAAGTAGGTGATCTCCTTGCCCTTACAAACTCCTTGGTTCAACTCCACAATCTTGTTGGAGGCTCCCAAGTGACACCTAGCCAATCTAGGAGACACCACTCTCCAAGAAGTAACAAATGGTGTGTTGATGATGAACTCCTTGCTCTTGTGCTTCAAATGATAGTCTCCCCAACACTCAACTCTCTCTCACAGGATTTGGATTTGGTGGAAAGAAGATTTGAGTGGAAAGCAACTTGGGGAAGGCTAGAGATCAAGATTCATATGGTAGGAATGGAATATCTTGACCTCAACACAAGTGTAGGTGGTTCTCTCTCAGAACATGTGTATCGAAAGTGTAGGTATGTTCTGATGGCTCTCTCCATGAATGAAGAGTGGGTAGAGGGGTATATAGCCTCCACACAAAATCTAACCGTTACACACAATTTTCCAAACTCGGTGGGACCGAATGGTTAAACTCGGTCGGACCGATTCAACAAACCTAGTGACCGTTAGGATTTTCGGTGTGACTGAGATGCAACTCGGTAGGACCGATATGGTTAGGGTTAGGGCATAACATAATCTCGGTGTGACCGATTACACAAACTCGGTGGGACCGATTTTGGTAAAAAGCTAACCAGAGAGTTGGTCAGGCAAACTCGGTGAGACCGATTACACAAACTCGGTGGGACCGATTTTGGTAATAAGCTAACCAGAGGGTTTGCATTGTAATCTTGGTAGTACCGATTGCTCAAACTCGGTGAGACCGATTTTGGTAATGGACATACATAGAGAGATTACAATCCCATCTCGGTGAGGCCGAGATCCCTATCGGTGAAACCGATTTGCTAGGGTTTGTGGCAGTGGCTTTGACATCTGAAACTCGATGGCGCCGGATAGAAAGAATCGGTGAGGCCGAGTTTGACTTTTGGTTTAGGTCATATGTGGATGTGGGAAGGTAGTTGAGGGTTTTGGAGCATATCACTAAGCACTTTGAGCAAGCAAGCCATTAAGCAACACCTCATCCCCTCTTGATAGTATTGGCTTTTCCTATAGACTCAATGTGATCTTGGATCACTAAAATAGAAAATGTAGAGTCTTGATCTTGAAGCTTGAGCCAACCCTTTGTCCTTAGCATCTTGAAGGGGTTCCACATCCTCTAGTCCATGCCACTCCATTGTTGAACTTATCTGAAACATACTAGGTAAAAGTGTTAGTCCAACAAGAGATATGTTGACATTAATTACCAAAACCACCCAGGGAGCACTTGTGCTTTCAATCTCCCCCTTTTTGGTAATTGATGACAACATACATCAAAGCTTTAGATAAAGATATAGATAATAGCAAGTAATGCTTTGGAAAGACATGTAACATGCATAGGCTCCCCCTACATGTATGCAATCATGTGAATATTGAATATAGGAGCATGCGAATGCGTAAACATGACAGAGTAAGCAATGTGTTACATGTATCTTGGCTATATGCATCAGAGCAAATGATGTGAATGTGAGAAATGTACCTTCATGCTCATGAGTCCTTCTTGCAAACAGTATGTACATCAGCAAGAACTTCTCATTCACATGACTGTGATGCATATACTTACCTTGTGGTCTTGAGTTGGCTTAGGATGGGATGAACCTGCGCAAACAAGGTTAAATAACACAGATACACCTACTGACCAGAGCAAACAAGAGAAACCACAAGAGAACAAAGACTGGGATGACATGTAGAGTGAGTACTAAGTACCACATTGGATATAGACATGTCCCCAAAGGTAAAGATATGCAATAAAATCAGAGATTTCCTTCCCTTAGATGTCTTGCTCCCCTGAATCTGCATGGGATATTGGGAGAAGATAGGGAATAGAAAATCAGAGCAACTGAAAAGAAACAACAGAGCTTGAGCTAAAGCAAGCAAACAAACATGTCTTTCCCCTCTTAAAGACATGTGACATCTCTCCTCTTGAACACCAAGCATCTGGGGTCTTTGATGATATTACTTTCTCCTTGTTGAGGAACTCTCTCCCCCTGAGTATTCTCTCTTTCTCCCCCTATAGGAAAGATTAAGATTTGATGTGATCTCTCTCTCCCCTTTGACATCAATTTCCAAGAAGGGCTCTTCTGGACATGTGATACAAATGGGTTGGTCCTCGAGTCACAGAGCAAAGCAGCATTTATAATATGATGCTGGTAGAGGACAAGAATCATTGAGTGGAGCTGGAGTAAACAGAAATCAGGAATAAGTGGCAAGTTGGTTTTCCTATGGTGGAATCGGTGACTCCGAGTTGTGTGCTTCGGTTGCACCGAAAGATTTCGGTTGGGCCGAAGAGAACAAACCGGTGTGACCGAGTTCATCCGAGTGAAACCACTTATCACCTCAGCTCACTAGACAAGTAAGATTCACAAGGATATGCAAGGAATTAATTGAAATATTTGCAATGAATTGGATGCAGAAAATGCAGAACAAAAAACAAAGAAAAGAAACTAAATGATCTAGATGAAGTTTTTTTTTGAAAGGGGAAACAAATATGCAAGAGACAAATGCAATATCACAGAAAAGAACACAAGAGAACTTCATCTAGAGTTGGGCGGCTACAAAGTCACCTATGTTAGAGTATATTGACTTAGGAGTCAAGTGAGATCACTTGATCATAGGTCATACTCATCGTTTAAGCTCAAAATGGGGTTACCATTTTTCGTTTAAGCATTTTGATGTATTCACATCTTGTCGAGTTGCTTTGACTCATGACTTGGAGTAAAGCTTCTCTAAGATGGAATAACATACCTTGGGTGGTGGTGTTGATTTTGCTCATGTAGTTGAACTTGTGTGGGTTGCTCAAGGTTGATGTAGTTCATCAAGAGTTGGGAGCACCACTTGGAGTTTGAGTTCATCTACCTACATGGGTTAGCTTTGCAAGGAAGAGCACTTGTGTATCCAAAATGACAATCGTGAGACTCAACATTGAATTTGCCAAAGGATATGTTTGAATGGTTTCGTGCTTCCTTGTCTTCAACCACCATTGTGTAGAGACTTGGTGATGTAGAGATTGCTCAAGATGTGAGTGAGTTGCAATCTCATAGATTTAGATTCAACCAAGTACCTACACGGGTTAGATAACATGCAAGGTACAAATATATCCAAGACATATGAATAGCATCATGTAACGACCAAACCTCGAAGGATTTGAGTCTCTGTGCTTACCGTGCTAGTCCCTGGATCGAACTCGCTAGCACACACAGTATAGATGAATACCAGAATAGCAAGTGCATCATTTATTACAACGTATGATCCAGTATGTATAAAATAAAACAATCTACATAGCACTTGGCTAGCTTTATTCAATCAAACAACGGAAAAGTAGAAGAAATATAACGATGAGTCCCATCATAGCCCACTGGCGATGCTGAGTGCAGACTCGCGACCCTAACGGTACCTTACTCTTCGTCTGAATATCCTGCAACATGAGACGTTGCAGCCATATAGGTCAATACTTGGAATGTATTGGCAAGTTACACAGGAGTAATAATATAGCAGACCTACATGTATATGCATAGTATATCAAAAGGAAGGCTTGAGGGTTTATTTTTGCAGAAAGCTGATTTTATCCTAATAACTACCTAATAGTCAAATTTTTATTTAGTTCTTTTATTACTACAATTAAATACACAAGGTTGAGTTGGCAAAAATCAACTCCAACCTACCCTTTATTAAGTTGCCCAACAAATTTATTAAGTGTCACATCTGTCAAGATCATCCAACAACTGTAATGGCATAGTGGCTCAAAGTTACCCATAACCGGGGGCACGGCTAATCATGATTAGTTTTAACACTCTGCAGAGTTTAGTATGCTTTACCCACTGGACCCAATCCGAAGATTGAGACGAAGTCTTTCAGAAGAGGTTCCCTTAACCACCTGACGGCCACATCCCACCTACATATGCTACATCTGTCGACACAGTCTGGGCAAGGGTTCCAACAACTGATCAACTAAGCCAGAGCCCATATAGCCAGTGGCCGCACATGGAAGCTACTAGTCACTAAGTCTGTCTGATCTTTTTGAACCCGGGCGGCATTCCACTTAGGGTGCACTCTCATGGGCGCATGGCCTTAGAAAAGGTGAAAGACCCCATGATGCCTTCCCTCAACACCAAGCAATACCACTTCCGCCCAGAGGTGAGTTAAATCCTGAGTTACTACTCAATTGTTATATATATATAATCCTCACTTAAACTCAATGAATACATGAAGCACCCTCGTCTACAAAGCATAGCAAACTACAACTACCACGATTTGCAAAAGACGGGAAGATAGCTCAACAACATAGCCAACATATATAATACTCCTATACATGCATATATTCATAGTGTGATATAACTACATGCATAGAAAACAATAGGTGAAGGATGATCAACATGTAACTTGTCTTGGTTCTGGTTCAGAAAGTCACACTCCTCACAAATAGCTCGCGTCGCACTCCGGACAATCTACACGTTTCACACAATTCAACAAATCAATCACCGGAACACGAAAAGAAACAAAACAAAACCAACAGCAAGAAAATCATTTTTGAAACTCAACAACAGAATATTAACAGCACCTAAAATGCACTACGGTCACAATGCAAAAAGAATCACTCGATTCCGATAAACGGTTGGGTAGTTACGGCCTCCAGAAGGTTTAATTTGAATTTGAACGAATTCAAAATTAAACAGTGCAAACATGAGAAATTTTGGTACTGTCATGAAGGGCTGATTTTTGTGAATGCATAGGAAAAAGAATCACCTAAAATGGATATATAGACTAAAAGATATAGCTAAAAGAATTTTGGATGAAAATCTGAGAAAGACAAAAAGAAAAATTCTGTTTTGTAAAAATACTGTAGCGATCGCTGTAGCGTTCACTGTAGCGGTTTACCACATGTCTCTTGCGGATTGGCTCAGGTTTTTTGTTGCGCGTGCGTGCTCACCAGCAAAATAGAGGATGCGGTAGCGATCGGGCGTCGGTGGCGGAGGCTCTCCGGCAAGTCTCCTGCGAAGTTGAAGCGACGGATGGGTGCGGCGGTGAGTGGCGGAGGTGGTGGTGGTTTTCAACGGCGGCGAGGCGGACTGTGCCGGTGGCGGTGACGACGTGAACGCGGCGGCGGTCGAGCTCGTTCCTCTCCCTCTGCTGTGTTTATGGCCACGAGAAGGAGTCAGCGAGAGCGGCGCCGAGAGGGCGTTCGAACGGTGACAAGTGGAGCGGCCGGGCGTCCTTACGGCGGCTGATTCGGACGGTGAACGACGGCGGCGGCTGAAGCTCCTCGGTGAGATCCAATCGCCCCAACGGCTTCGTGTGGTCGAAGAAAGACGAGGGGAGGCTGCGGTAGGGTTCGTCGGGGGCGTGGTCTCGAGGTAGGCAACTCAGACGTGCTCGGGGCGGCTCGAGGGCGCGTACCCCTCAGGTCGGTCTCGGCGTGCGTGCGGTGCCGTGTTCGGCTCGGGGAAGGGGACGAGCAGGTCGCGGGACCCGCTGTCAGCGGCTGAAGCGATGCAGGTTGGGCGATGCGGGCCGGCAGTACGGATCGGGCGAGGCTGCGGCGTACCGCTTCGGCAGTTAGGTGGGCCGCGGCTGGCTTGCTGGGCTGCTGCGCTGGCTGGCTGGCTGGCCTGGGCCGCTGGCCAGCTGGCTGGTGTTTTTTAACACAAACAAAAACTACAGAAGCAAAAAAAATAAATAAAATAAAATACCAAGTATAAATTCTAAATAAAAATACCTAGACACACAGTAAAAATAACCCTACTAATATAATATACAGGAACACTAGTTCCTCACCTAATACAATTTTGTAAAATAATTTTGATGCAATAGGCCACTCAAACAGCAATAAAGCAATCAAATAAAATATTTTGAAGATTGCAAAAATTACCAGAACATATTAGATGAACTGGAAATAATATTCTGCACATTATGAACATTTTTAAACAGGAGAGAAGTCATGTTATCTCCACTCCAATAAATTGCCTTTAGTTGCATAATGATTTGAATATTCTGAAAAAGCAAATAATGCAATAAAAATATGATACGCATATGAATGATCTATTAACATCCTAATTTAAGAAAATTGGGATGTTACAAATCTACCCCCCTTAAGATGAATCTCGCCCTCGAGATTCGGGCTGGCTAGCAAATAGGTGTGGGTGATCCTGCCTGAGATCTTCCTCTCGTTCCTAGGTAGCTTCCTCCTCTTTATGATGATCCCACTGAACCTTGCATAACTTGATTGTCTTGGTGCGAGTAACTCTCTTTGCTGTCTCCAGCATCTTAACAGGCTTCTCCTCATATGTCAAATCACTCTCCAACTGAATTGCCTCAAGTGGCACCGTGTCCCTCAATGGAACATCCATCATCTCTGCATGGCACTTCTTCAACTGAGATACATGAAACACATTATGAACTCCTGACAAGGATTCTGGCAACTCCAGCTGATAAGCTACCTCTCCTCTACGCTCCAAGATCTTGTAAGGCCCCACAAAACATGGTGCTAACTTACCTTTGATTCCAAACCTCTTAATTCCACGAAGTGGTGAAACTCTAAGATATGCACGGTCTCCTACCTCATATGTCACCTCCTTACATTTTGCATCTGCATAACTCTTCTGCCTTGACTGTGCTATCTTCAGCCTGTCACGAATCAACTTGACCTTCTCCTCAGCATCTCTGATCAAGTCTGGTCCAAAGAATTGACGCTCTCCAACCTCATCCCACATCAACGGTGTCCTACACTTCCTACCATACAATACCTCAAATGGTGCCATCTTCAGACTAGCCTGATAACTGTTATTATATGAGAACTCTGCATAAGCTAAATTATCATCCCAACTGGACCCATAGTCCAAAGCATAAGCTCTCAACATATCCTCCAAAATCTGATTTACCCTCTCTGTTTGCCCATCTGTCTGTGGATGGAAAGCTGTACTGAACTCCAGCCTGGTGCCCAAGGATTCATGCAAATGACGCCAAAATTTGGATGTAAACTGAGTACCTCTATCAGACACTACCTTCCTTGGAACTCCATGCAGACAAACAATCTTAGACATATAAATCTTTGCTAGCTGAGAACTGGTATAAGTAGTCTTTACCGGGATGAAGTGAGCGACTTTAGTCAAACGATCAACAACTACCCAAATAGAATCATAACCTGACCGAGTCCTGGGTAAACCTGTAATGAAATCCATACCAATCTCATCCCACTTCCAATCAGGTATAGGCAATGGCTGTAACAAACCTGCTGGTCTCTGATGTTCTGCTTTAACTCTCTGGCACACATCACATGTTGCAATATATCCAGCAATTTCCCTCTTCAGGCTAGGCCACCAAAATTTTTCCCTCAAATCCAAATACATCTTAGTATTACCTGGGTGAATAGAATAAGGTGAATCATGCGCCTCCTGAAGAATCAACTTCCTGATATCTGCATCTTGAGGTACACAAATACGCTTCTCAAACCATATGGCTCCATGTTCATCCTCATGGAAACCTTCCGCCTTACCTTTAGCCATATTCTCTTTTATCTCAGCAATCTCCTTATCATTCTTTGAGCTTCTCTGATCCTGTCAAGCAAAGTAGGCTTTACCTCCAGTGTTGCTAAATACCCCTTAGGAACCATCTCCAACCTGAGATTCCTGAACTGCTCACATAACTCCGGTGGCATATTATCAATATTAATTGCATTAGCATGGCTCCTATGACTCAATGCATCAGCAACAACATTAGCCTTACCAGGATGATACTGCACATTCAAATCACAATCCTTAATAAGATCCAACCATCTCCTCTGCCTGAGGTTCAAATCCTTCTGAGTAAAAATATACTTCAAGCTCTTATGATCAGTAAATATATCACAATGATTACCAATAAGATATGGCCTCCAAGTCTTCAATGCATGCACAACTGAGGCTAACTCCAAATCATGTGTAGGATAATTAAGCTCATGATTCTTAAGCTGACGTGAAGCACATGAAAAAACTTTACCTTCCTGCATCAAAACACTCCCAAGTCCTTGACGAGAAGCATCACAATATACCTGGAAGTCCTTATGTATATCCGGCAGAGTTAAGACTGGTGCTGTAACCAAACGATGCTTCAATTCCTGAAAGCTGGCTTCACATTCATCAGTCCAAACAAACTTCTTATCCTTCTTCAACAATTCAGTCATAGGCTTTGCAATTTTGGAAAACATAAACCTCCTGTAATAACCTGCAAGGCCCAAAAAGCTGCGAATCTCTCCAACTGTCGTGGGTGTCTCCCACTCTGTAACTGCAGCAACCTTAGATGGATCAACTGCAACTCCATTACCTCACACAACATGTCCAAGGAATGCTAGCTCATCCAGCCAAAACTCACATTTGGTGAACTTGGCATACAACTGATGTTCCCTCAATTTCTCCAATACCAAACGCAAATGCACCTCATGCTCTTGCTTATTCTTGGAGAACACCAATATATCATCAATGAAAACAACCACAAATTTATCCAAGAACTCCATAAACACCTTGTTCATCATATTCATGAAGTATGCAGGGGCATTAGTCAATCCAAATGACATAACAGTATATTCATACAACCCATACCTCGTAGTAAAAGCCGTCTTTGGAATATATTGCTCACGAATCTTTAATTGATGATAACCAGAACGAAGATCAATCTTAGAAAACACAATAGCTCCCTCCAACTGGTCAAATAGATAATTTATCATAGGCAAAGGATACTTATTCTTAATGGTTACCCTATTCAGAGAATGATAATCAACACACATCCTCAAGGTCCCATCCTTCTTCTCCACAAACAAAACTGGGGCTCCCCAAGGTGATGAACTTGGGCGAATAAATCCTTGTGCCTGCAATTCTCTTATCTGCTTCTTCAATTCCTCCAACTCTTGAGGAGGCATTCTATACGGTCTCTTTGCAATAGGTCCAGTGCCTGGTATTAAATCAATAAGAAACTCAATATCTCTATCTGGTGGCATACCTGGCAACTCCTCTGGAAACACATCTAGATAATCTCTCACAACTGGCACCTCTTCTAGGCTACCCCCTTAAGAGAGTTCACCTGCACCTGATTATGCTTATACTTACACACATATTTGATCCTCTTCCCTCCCGGTGCACTGAGAGTAATAGATCGACTGGCACAATCAATACGACCTTTATATAACTGCAACCAATCCATATATACCCAAAATAATATCCAGACCTTGTGACTTTAATATAATCAAATCTGTAGGAAACTCATGCTTCCCAATAGACAAAGTCAATTGATGACAACCAACACCTGCTATCATCTCAGCTCCTGGGGAATTCACTCTAATAGGCATACTAAGGGTTTTGGTTGGCAAGAATAGATGAGTTATAGATATAATAGGGGCAAAGGCTATATATATATAAATATATTCTACCCATATGCATAATATGATCAAGCCAACAAAACACAACAACGAATAGCACCAACCAACCAACAAACAACAAACAACAGACAATATGATAATATTATATATATATATATATATATATATATATATATATATATATATATATATATATATATATATATATATATATATAGTCGAATAATTTCGACACTAAGCAATTTAACAAACAACTACCAATCAAGCAAACAATCTAGTATCTTCATACCACGAAAGTGGGCATAATCAGATACGCTAACACGATAACGTTGCAATATAAAACAAGCATGAATGGTGGTCTCAACACTAGTTACTATTTAACTGTTCAAGGTACTTGAGGGGGTTAACAAATAAACAGTAAGAAGTATACCTAGTTTATAAAATAATTTTCACTCCTATGGCTTTTCTAATCCATTTTCTAGGGTCATGTCCTACAGTCAATACACTGCTCTAATACCATCTGTAACGACCAAACCTCGACGGATTTGAGTCTCTGTGCTTACCGTGCTAGTCCCTGGATCGAACTCGCTAGCACACACAGTATAGATGAATACCAGAATAGCAAGTGCATCATTTATTACAACGTATGATCCAGTATGTATAAAATAAAACAATCTGCATAGCACTTGGATAGCTTTATTCAATCAAACAGCGGAAAAGTAGTAGAAATATAACGATGAGTCCCATCATAGCCCACTGGCGATGCTGAGTGCAGACTCGCGACCCTAACGGTACCTTACTCTTCGTCTGAATATCCTGCAACATGAGATGTTGTAGCCATATAGGTCAATACTTGGAATGTATTGGCAAGTTACACAGGAGTAATAATATAGCAGACCTACATGTATATGCATAGTATATCAAAAGGAAGGCTTGAGGGTTTATTTTTGCAGAAAGCTGATTTTATCCTAATAACTACCTAATAGTCAAATTTTTATTTAGTTCTTTTATTACTACAATTAAATACACAAGGTTGAGTTGGCAAAAATCAACTCCAACCTACCCTTTATTAAGTTGCCCAACAAATTTATTAAGTGTCACATCTGTCAAGATCATTCAACAACTGTAATGGCATAGTGGCTCAAAGTTACCCATAACCGGGGGCACGGCTAATCATGATTAGTTTTAATACTCTGCAGAGTTTAGTACGCTTTACCCACTGGACCCAATCCGAAGATTGAGACGAATTCTTTCAGAAGAGGTTCCCTTAACCACCTGACGGCCACATCCCACCTACATATGCTACATCTGTCGATATAGTCTGGGCAAGGGTTCCAACAACTGATCAACTAAGCCAGAGCCCATATAGCCAGTGGTCGCACATGGAAGCTACTAGTCACTAAGTCTGTCTGATCTTTCTGAACCTGGGCGACATTCCACTTAGGGTGCACTCTCATGGGCGCATGGCCTTAGAAAAGGTGCAAGACCCCATGATGCCTTCCCTCAACACCAAGCAATACAACTTCCGCCCAGAGGTGAGTTAAATCCTGAGTTACTACTCAATTGTTATATATATATATAATCCTCACATAAACTCAATGAATACATGAACCATCCCCGTCTACAAAGCATAGCAAACTACAACTACCACAATTTGTAAAGGACGGGAAGATAGCTCAACAGCATAGCCAACATATATAATACTCCTATACATGCATATATTCATAGTGTGATATAACTACATGCATAGAAAACAATAGGTAAAGGATGATCAACATGTAACTTGCCTTGGTTCTGGTTCAGAAAGTCACACTCCTGACAAATAGCTCGCGTCGCACTCCGGACAATCTACACGTTTCACACAATTCAAAAAATCAATCACCGGAACACGAAAAGAACCAAAACAAAACCAACAGCAATAAAATCATTTTTGAAACTCAACAACAGAATCTTAACAGCACCTAAAATGCACTACAGTCACAATGCAAAAAGAATCACTCGATTCTGATAAACGGTTGGATAGTTACGGCCTCCAGAAGGTTTAATTTGAATTTGAACGAATTCAAAATTAAACAGTGCAAACATGAGAAATTTTGGTACTGTCATGAAGGGCTGATTTTTGTGAGTGCATAGGAAAAAGAATCACCTAAAATGGATATATAGACTAAAAGATATAGCTAAAAGAATTTTGGATGAAAATCTGAGAAAGACAAAAAGAAAATTCTGTTCTGTAAAAATACTATAGCGATCGCTGTAGCGCTCACTGTAGCGGTTTACCATGTGTCGCTTGCGGATTGGCTCAGGTGTTTTGCTGCACGTGCGTGCTCACCAGGAAAACAGAGGATGCGGCAGCGATCGGGCGTCGGCGGCGGAGGCTCTCCGGCGAAGTTGAAGCGACGGATGGGTGCGGCGGTGAGTGGCGGAGGTGGTGGTGGTTTTCAACGGCGGCAAGGCGGACTGTGCCGGCGGCGGTGACGACGTGAACGCGGCGGCGATCAAGCTCATTCCTCTCCCTCTGCTGCGTTTATGGCCATGAGAAGGAGTCAGCGAGAGCGGCGTCGAGAGGGTGTTTGAACAGTGACAAGTGGAGCGGCCGGGCGTCCTTACGGCGGCGGATTCGGACGATGAACGACGGCGGCGGCTGAAGCTCCTCGGTGAGATCCAATCGCCCGAGCGGTTTCGTGTGGTCGAAGAAAGACGAGGGGAGGCTGCGGTAGGGTTCGTCGGGGGCGTGGTCTCGAGGTAGGCAACTCGGACGTGCTCGAGGCGGCTCGAGGGCGCGTACCCGACTCAGGTCGGTCTCGGCGTGCGTGCGGTGCCGTGTTCGGCTCGGGGAAGGAGATGAGCAGGTCGCGGGACCCGCTGTCAGCGGCTGAAGCGATGCGGGTTGGGCGATGTAGGCTGGCAGCACGGATCGGGCGAGGCTGCGGCGTACCGCTTTGGCGGTTAGGTGGGCCGCGGCTGGCTTGCTGGGTTGTTGCGCTGGCTGGCTGGCTGGCCTGGGCCGCTGGCCAGCTGGCTGGTGTTTTTTTAACACAAACAAAAACTACAACAGCAAAACAAAATAAATAAAATAAAATACACAGTATAAATTCTAAATAAAAATACCTAGACACACAATAAAAATAACCCTACTAATATAATATACAGGAACACTTGTTCCTCACCTAATACAATTTTGTAAAATAATTTTTTTGCAATAGGCCACTCAAACAGTAATAAAACAATCAAATAAAATATTTTGAAGGTTGCAAAAATTACCAGAACATATTAGATGAACTGGAAATAATATTCTGCACATTATGAACATTTTTAAACAGGGGAGAAGTCATGTTATCTCCACTCCAATAAATTGCCTTTAGTTGCATAATGATTTGAATATTCTGAAAAAGCAAATAATGCAATAAAAATATGATACACATATGAATGATCTACTAACATCCTAATTTAAGAAAATTGGGATGTTACACATCATAAGAGAAATATCGAGGATTAGTTATAGGCTCATGCCCCGCATGTATCAAATGGAGTTCCTACTCCAAGTTTGAATCATCAATGATGTTCAATTCACCTCTCAACCTGCAAAACACTTTCTCATCAAGTGGTTTAGTGAATATATTCGCCAATTGCTTATCGGTGCGAACATGCTTAAGGTTAATGTCCCCTTTGGCAACATGATCTCGAATGAAATGATGACGAACTTCAATATGCTTAGTCCGAGAATGTTGCACGGGATTGTGAGCAATCTTAATAGCACTTTGATTGTCACATAGCAATGGAACATGTTTCACATATATCCCATAATCTTTAAGAGTTTGGGTCATCCAAAGTAATTGAGCACAACATGAACTAGCGGCAATGTATTCCGCTTCGGTGGTGGATAAGGATACCGTGTTTTGTTTCTTGGAAGACCAACACACAAGAGATCTACCAAGGAATTGACAAGTACCCGAAGTGGACTTTCTATCAACCTTGTCTCCGGCATAGTCCGAATCGGAGTAGCCAACAAGATCAAAAGAGGACCTCTTACGATACCAAATGCCAAAATTTGGTGTATGGATTAGGTATCTCACTATCCTTTTCACAACCTTAAGATGACATTCTTTAGGAGCAGCTTGATATCATGCACACATGCACACACTTAGCATAATATCGGGACGTGAGGCACATAGATATAACAATGAACCAATCATAGAGCGATAAACCTTTTGATCAACCGGTTCACCATCTTTGGTCAAATCAAGATGTCCACTAGTAGGCATGGGTGTAGTCATACCTTTGCATTCTTGCATATTGAACTTCTTGAATAAGTCCTTAGTGTACTTCATTTGAGAGACGAAGGTACCTTCCTTAGTTTGCTTGATTTGCAAACCGAGAAAGAATTTGAGTTCACTCATCAAAGACATCTCAAACTTCTCCGACATTAGCTTTCCAAACTTCTCACTAAAATGAGGGTTAGTTGAACCAAATATGATATCATCAACATAAATTTGGCACACAAATAGTTCTCCATTAACCATTTTAGTAAAAAGAGTAGAATAAATTTTACCAATTTCAAAGCTTTTTTCAATAAGGAACTTGGTCAAGCATTTATAGCATGCTCTAGGAGCTTGTTTAAGACCATAAAGGGCTTTGTGAAGTTTGTAAACATGATTAGTTTTCTTAGGATTGACGAAGCCGGGAGGTTGCTTAACATAAACTTCCTCCTCAATTTTGCCATTTAGAAAAGCACTTTTAATGTCCATTTGGTACAAGGTGATATATGGTGATTAGCATAGGCAAGTAAGATGCGAATGGATTCAAGTCTAGCAACGGGAGCATATGTCTCACCATAGTCCATACCTTCAACTTGTGTGTAGCCTTGGGAGACGAGACGTGCTTTGTTGCGAACCACTTGTCCATCTTCATCTTGCTTGTTGCGAAACACCCATTTGGTACCAATGATGTTGTGGTTGTTGTCGGGCTTCTCGACCAATGTCCACACTTGATTTCTCTCAAAGTTGTGTAGCTCTTCATGCATAGCGTTTATCCAGTCCGGATCCTCCAATGCTTCTTCAACCTTCATAGGTTCAATGCTAGAGATGAATGAGTAATTTTCACAAAAGTTAGCTAAACGAGTTTTAGAGCGAGTGATTCTCCCGGTTTGGATATCATTGTAGATTTGCTCGACGGGATGATCTTTGGCAATTCTTGCTCGAACTCGTGAAAGCTTTTGCTTGGGTCGGGGTGGAACATCCTCTTCATCTTGTTCTTCTTCTTGGCCTTCTTCATTGTTGACGTTGTCGTTCTCTTGTCGTGGTGGAGAAGGAGGTTGTTGATGTTCATCTTGGTGTACTTCCTCGTTTTCTTCATCTTGGCGTGTCCCACTTGCGGATGCTTTCGTATCAACTCTTGGTTCACCTTGTCGTGAGGTAGAAGCTTCCACTTGGACGGACGAGGTACTCTCCTTCACTTCCGTTGGACGAATCTTGCTAATGGACAAGTCTTGAATTGATTCTGAAGGGTCTTTGTGTCCTACATCAATTGGCAATTGCTCTACTTACGAGCCGTTAGATTCATCAAACTTCACATCTACCGTCTCTTCAACCTTTCGGGTGAAATTGTTGTAGACACGGTAAAGTGTGAGAGTTTGAGCCATAACCAAGTAGGAAACCTTCATGAGATTTAGGAGCAAATTTAGAACGACGATGCTTATCAAGAATGTAGCACTTTGAGCCGAATACTCAAAAGTATCCAACTTGGGGTTTGTTACCGGTGAGGAGCTCGTATGCCGTCTTGCCGAGTAGCTTGTGAAGATACAAGCGATTTGTTGCAAGACAAGCTGTCTCAACCGCTTCCGCCCAAAAGTGATTTGGCGTTTTGTACTCATAAGCATCGTTCTTGCCATCTCGATAAGAGTCCAGTTCTTCCTTTCAACAACTCCATTTTGTTGAGGTGTGTACGTAGCCGAGAACTCGTGTGAAATTCCTTGTTCGTCAAGAAAGGTGTCCACATTTGCGTTCTTGAACTCCGTTCCGTTGTCGCTCCGAACCTTCTTGATCTTCATGTCAAACTGATTTTGGGCCTTCCTAGCGAAGTTTTTGAAGATCTTTTGGACCTGCGATTTGTCATCAAGAAAGAACACCCACGTAAATCTTGAAAAATCATCAATTATGACTAGACCAAATGAGTTACCACCGAGACTCTTGTAGGCATTTGGACCAAAGAGATCCATGTGAAGTAGCTCGAGTGGTCTTCTTGTGGTCATGATATTCTTCGCGCGGTGACTT
This sequence comes from Aegilops umbellulata, assembly GCA_032464435.1. NCBI lineage: Eukaryota > Viridiplantae > Streptophyta > Magnoliopsida > Poales > Poaceae > Aegilops > Aegilops umbellulata. The sequence continues at coordinate 67,291,500 of CP136058.1, forward strand.
CCTCCAACTTGTTTTCCTGCTTGACAAGCACTACAAAGTCTATCCTTGTCAAATATGACATCTTTTATTCCAAGGATATGATCACCTTTAATAAGCTTATCAAGATTTCGCATACCAACATGACCTAGTCTTCTATGCCACAACCAGCCTTTAGAAGATTTAGCAATTAAGCAAGTTTTAGGTTGAGCCTTTTTAGTGAAAATCAACAATGTAAAGATCTCCTCTACGTATACCAGTAAAGACCATTTTATGATTGTCTCTACGAAACACTTGGCAATCTACTTTAGTGAATAGGACATTGAAACTGAAATCCGCAAGTCTAGAAACTGAAAGTAAATTGTATCCAAGGGATTCAACGAGCATGACATTTTGTATGGAGCTATCATGTGAGATGGCGACCTTACCAAGGCCAACCACCTTACCCTTTGAATTATCACCAAAAGTGACATATTTTCGAGGGCCGTCATTTTCAGCAAGCTAATTGAACATATCTTCATCTCCGGTCATATGATCAGTACATCCACTATCAGGGACCCATTCCTTTCCTCCAGCCATGTAGCCGTGAAGATTTGCCATAAGACCAAAATGCCTCATTGCATCATGAAGATCATAGTCACTATCATCATCTTCATCATAGTATCCATGTTCAACATCATCTTGTGATTGATCAATTCCTAGAGAGGGTAATTCATTAGATAAATGATCATCACAATGGTTACCTTTATGAATTCTAATAGCTTCGGATATGATATCGCTAATGATTCCAACATTTCCTTTAGCACGCATGAGATTGGTAAGCTCAAATAGACAATCACCAAAGCTAGGATCACTAGAGTTCATCTTACTCAAGGCAATTGACTTATGGAGAATTTCGTATAAATTTTTCAAGAAATACTCTGGAAATCGTTCCTCAAGAAATTTCCATATAGTATAGGAGCAATCAAGAGTAGGCAAACTAGCAATCAAAATTTTGGGCAATCCTCTTATGATAAGATTGATGGTTCTAAGATTGCGAATCATGTCAAGATCTTCTTCGGGTGTGGGATGCAAGGGATCAATATGAGGTGGATAAGGACTAGTAATGTACTTGTTCAAATGATATTCATTGAAAATCTCAAGCATTTCATTTTTCCACTCATGAAAATACTCTCCATCAAGAGTAGGCATTCTATGTCTAAGACCCCAAAGTAGACACATCCATCTTCCTCCAAAGGTGTTTAAACCAAGGCAATGGAGACCAAAGCTCTGATACCAATTGAAAGGATCGAGAAGAGGTGTCTAGAGGGGGGTGATTAGACTCTAGGTGCCAAAAGTTATAGTTTTTAATATTCTTAAGTTTGAGTGGAGTTTAAGCACAAGTTTAACAAACACAATACATATCAAGCAAGCATGCAATGAGTATATGAGCAGCGGAAACTAAAGAATGCAACTTGCAAGAATGTAAAGGGAAGGGTTTGGAGTATTCAAACACAATTGGAGACACAGATGTTTTTGTCGTGGTTTCGATAGGTGGTGCTATCGTATATCCACGTTGATGGAGACTTCAACCCACGGAGGGTAACGGTTGCGCGAGTCCACGGAGGGCTCCACCCACGAAGGGTCCACGAAGAAGCAACCTTGTCTATTCCATCATGGCCGTCGCCCATGAAGGACTTGCCTCACTAGCGGTAGATCTTCACGAAGTAGGCGATCTCCTTGCCCTTACAAACTCCTTGGTTCAACTCCACAATCTTGTTGGAGGCTCCTAAGTGACACCTAGCCAATCTAGGAGACACCACTCTCCAAGAAGTAACAAATGGTGTGTTGATGATGAACTCCTTGCTCTTGTGCTTCAAATGATAGTCTCCCCAACACTCAACTCTCCCTCACAGGATTTGGATTTGGTGGAAAGAAGATTTGAGTGGAAAGCAACTTGGGGAAGGCTAGAGATCAAGATTCATATGGTAGGAATGGAATATCTTGACCTCAACACAAGTGTAGGTGATTCTCTCTCAGAACATGTGTATTGGAAGTGTAGCTATGTTCTGATGGCTCTCTCCATGAATGAAGAGTGGGTGGAGGGGTATATATAGCATCCACACAAAATCTAACCATTACACACAATTTGCCAAACTCGGTGGGACCGAATGGTTAAACTCGGTCGGACCGATTCAGCAAACCTAGTGACTGTTAGGATTTTCGGTGTGACTGAGATGTAACTCGGTAGGACCGATATGGTTAGGGTTAGGGCATAACATAATCTCGGTGTGACCGATTACACAAACTCGGTGGGACCGATTTTGGTAATAAGCTAACCAGAGAGTTGGTCAGGCAAACTCGGTGAGACCGATCACACAAACTCGGTGGGACCGATTTTGGTAATAAGCTAACCAGAGGGTTTGCATTGTAATCTCGGTGGTACCGATTGCTCAAACTCGGTGAGACCGATTTTGGTAATGGACATACATAGAGAGATTACAATCCCATCTCGGTGAGACCGAGATCCCTATCGGTCAAACCGATTTGCTAGGGTTTGTGGCAGTGGCTATCACATCTGAAACACGGTGGCGCCGGATAGAAATAATCGGTGAGGCCGAGTTTGACTTTTGGTTTAGGTCATATGTGGATGTGGGAAGGTAGTTGAGGGTTTTGGAGCATATCACTAAGCACTTTGAGCAAGTAAGCCATTAAGCAACACCTTATCCCCTCTTGATAGTATTGGGTTTTCCTATAGACTCAATGTGATCCTGGATCACTAAAATAGAAAATGTAGAGTCTTGATCTTGAAGCTTGAGCCAATACTTTGTCCTTAGCATCTTGAAGGGGTTCCACATCCTCTAGTCCATGCCACTCCATTGTTGAACTTATCTAAAACATACTAGGTAAAAGTGTTAGTCCAACAAGAGATATGTTGACATTAATTACCAAAACTACCCAGGGAGCACTTGTGCTTTCAAGGACCACCACTCAAGTCAAGAATGTCGTGACCAACCCAGTGCATGAGGAGCGGCAGCGCAACAATTCTTGCTTCAGTTGTGGGCAAAATGGACATTATGCCAGACAATGCCCCAAGAACAGCAAGGCAAATGCCCTATTCAGGCCACAAGTCAACTTTATGGAGTCATGCCCGAACCAGCAAGATTTTACTGGGCACGTGCATCACCTCTCTGCCGATGAAGCCCAAGAGAACCCTGAAGTCGTCATTGGTATGTTTTCTGTTAATAACATACCTGCAGTAATTTTATTTAACTCTGGGGCTTCCCACTCTTCTATTTCTCGGAGTTTTGTTGCCCAAAACAAATTTCCTTGTTCGCTTTTGGGCAAAAATATGCTGGTACAAACCCCGGGATCCTTAATCAAGAGCAATCTGGTCTGCCGTAATCTAGAAATCAATATCAATGGAGTCTGTTTTCCAACTTCTTTGATGATCATTGAGTCTGATAAGTTGGATGTTATCTTGGGTATGAATTGGCTGACTCAATATCAAGTATGCATAAATTGTGCAACCCGAGAGGTTACTTTGACCAGTCCGAAGGGGCAGACTTCCAAATTCTATGCTCACAGGAGCATACCCAAGAAAGAAATGGTCTACACCGCTGTGGCTGAATTGGAATGGTCAGTGGATTTCCGGATGTATTTCCAGAAGAGCTGCCAGGCATGCCACCAGATCGAGAGCTTGATTTTGCAATAGATCTTGTGCCCAGAACCACACCGTTATATAAGAAGTATTCTCGGATGCCCTCATCAGAATTAGTGGAGCTAAAGAAACAGCTTGATGAACTGCTCCAGAAAGGATTTATCTGTCCCAGCTCTTCACCATGGGGATCACCTGCTATTTTCATGGACAAAAAGGATGGCAGCCTCCGCATGTGTGTGGATTGCCGTCAGATGAATGAGGTCACCATCAAAAATAAATATCCGCTGCCAAGGATTGATGATCTGTTTGATCAGCTCAGTGGGGCCAAGGTATTCTCTAAGATTGATTTACGGACGGGATATCATCAGCTCAAGATTAAAAAGGAAGATATTCCTAAGACCGCATTCACTACTTGGTACGGTCTTTATGAATATACAGTTATGTCCTTTGGTCTCACCAATTCTCCTACCTTCTTCATGCATATGATGAACAAAGTATTCATGGACTTCCTCGATAAGTTCATGGTAGTCTTCATCGATGACATACTCATTTACTCCAAGAGTGAAGAAGATCACAAGGATCACCTCCGAGCAGTGCTACAACGATTCCGCGACCATCAGTTGTACGCCAAATTCAGATCCGGAGTTTTCTTGGTTTAGCCGGATATTACCGTCGTTTCATTGAAGGGTTTTCCAAGATTGCTAAACCCATGACGGAGCTGCTAAAAAAGGATAAGAAGTTTGAATGGACTGAGGACTGTGACAAAAGTTTCAATGAGCTAAAGATACGGCTAACGACCGCACCTGTATTGACTCTTCCAGATATCTACCGCAGTTTTGACGTGTACGGTGACGCCTCCAGACAAGGACTTGGATGCGTACTGATGCAAGCCGGCAAGGTAGTAGCATATGCATCACGACAGCTACGACCCCACGAGGGAAATTATCCCACTCATGATCTGGAATTGGCCGCGGTGGTTCATGCTCTAAAAATTTGGAGACACTATCTCGTCGGGAAGAGGTGCCAATTTTTTACCGATCATAAAAGTCTCAAGTATATATTTACTCAGCCAGATTTAAATCTCCGTCAATGAAGATGGCTTGAGTTGGTCAAGTATTATGATCTTGGAATAAATTACCACCCGGGTAAGGCCAACGTGGTCGCCGATGCACTCAGTCGAAAGCCTGCCTGCCTGACTGTCATATTGGAATCCTTGCCTCCTGAACTTCAAGAGGAGATTGCTCAGCTCAACCTGGTCATAGTTGATCCTAGCCTTGCTAATATTTTGGAAGTTGCCTCACACTTGAGGAAGAAATCCGCAAGGCCCAGCCAGCTGACATCGATCTACAGAAACGTGTCAAGAGCGCGATGGCAGGACATACTCTAGATTTCTCAAAGGATAAATTCGGTACCCTCCGGTTCCGTGGAAGGATTTGTGTACCCAATCAGTCGGACTTAAAGAAGAAAATCCTGTAGGAAGCACACAAATCCTCATATTCTATTCACCCTGGAGGTACGAAAATGTATTAAGACCTTCGACGAATATTCTAGTGGGATGGAATGAAGAAAGACATTGCCAATTTTGTGGCCTGTTGCGACATATGCAACAAGGTGAGATACTTTCATATAGAGTGCATTAAATAGTATGAGAAGTTTGATACTTGATAGTTGTTTTGGGATATAAAGATGGTAATATTATAGTCGTGCTAGTTGAATAATTGTGGAATTGATAAATACTTGTGTTGAGGTTTGCAAGTCCCGTAACATGCACGTATGGTAAACATTGTGTGACAAATTTGAAGCATGAGGTGTTCTTTGATTGCTTTCCTTATGAGTGGCGGTCGGGGATGAGCGATGGTATTTTCCTACCAATATATCCCCCTAGGAGCTTGCGCGTAGTGCTTGGTTTTGATGACTTGTAGATTTTTGCAATAAGTATGTGAGTTCTTTATGACTAATGTTGAGTCCTTGGATTATACGCACTCTCACCCTTCCATCTTTGCTAGCCTCTTCGGTACCGTGCATTGCCCTTTCTCACCTCGAGAGTTGGTGCAAACTTCGCCGGTGCATCCAAACCCCATGATATGATACGCTCTATCACACATAAGCCTCCTTATATCTTCCTCAAAACAGCCACCATACCTACCTATTATGGCATTTCCATAGCCATTTTGAGATATTATTGCCATGCAACTTTCCACCGTTCGTTTATTATGACATGCTCCATCATTGTCATATTTCTTTGCATGATCATGTAGTTGACATCGTATTTGTGGCAAAGCCACCTTCATAATTCTTTCATACATGCCACTCTTGATTCATTGCACATCCTGGTACACCGCCGGGGATATTCACATAGAGTCATATTTTGTTCTAAGTATCGAGTTGTAATTCTTGAGTTGTAAGTAAATAAATGTGTGATGATTTTCATTATTAGAGCATTGTCCCATGTGAGGAAAGGATGATGGAGACTATGATTCCCTCACAAGTCGGGATGAGACTCCGGACGGAAAAAAAATAAAAAATAAAAGAGGCCAAAGAAGCCCCAAAAAAGAGGCCATAAAAAAAGAGAGAAGGTCCAAATAAAAAAATGAGAGAAAAAGAGAGAAGGGGCAATGTTACTCTCCTTTTTCCACACTTGTGCTTCAAAGTAGCACCATGATCTTCATGAAAGAGAGTCTCTTATTTTGTCACTTTCATATACTAGTGGGAATTTTTCATTATAGAACTTGGCTTGTATATTCCAACGATGGGCTTCCTCAAAATGCCCTAGGTCTTCGTGAGCAAGCAAGTTGGATGCACACCCACTTAGTTTCTTTTGTTGAGCTTTCATACATTTATAGCTCTAGTGCATCCGTCGCATGGCAATCCCTACTCCTCGCATTGACATCAATTGATGGGCACCTCCATAGCCCATTGATAAGCCGCATTGATGCGAGACTTCCTCCCTTTTTTGTCTTCTCACACAACCTCCATCATCTTATTCTATTCCACCCATAGTGCTATGTCCATGGCTCGCGCTCATATATTGCGTGAAAGTTGAAAGAGTTTGAAAAGGCTAAGTATGAAACAATTGATTGGCTTGTCATCGGGGTTGTGCATGATGGGAGCATTTTGTGTGACGAAAATGAAGCATGGCCAAACTATATGATTTTGTAGGGATAAGCTTTCTTTGGCTATGTTATTTTGAGAAGACATAATTGCTTGGTTAGTATGCTTGAAGTATTATTATTTTTATGTCAATATTAAACTTTTGTCTTGAATCTTTGGGATCTGAACATTCATGCAACAATAGAGAGTATTACATTGATAGATGGGATAATTGATTTTATACCCTTAGTTGTGTCCCCCTCGTCAGGATTGCCCCTAATTTCTGAAAACACGTGGTCTTGCCCGACCCACTTTGGCGTCTTATGCTTTTTCCCTTTGACCGTCACTTTGAAAATTTCATAACTAATTCATACTAAATCATAAAAATGCAAATAAGATACCAAAATGTTCAGAAAAACATCACCTGTATGTCAATATCACTTGCATTCATGACAAAAGTGTTGGTAAGTGCCCATCCGAGTTTTAGCTCTTAACATACCACCATGAATAGTAAAATAAAAAAATAAAAAAATCAAGAAAAAGTTGGTGGCAAAGAATGGCTAATGTGTTAAGTGCTTGCCAAGTTTCATCGGAAAATGGCATTCGTGGAAGTCGTGCCAAGAAAAACAATCTATTTTCAAGTGTTGATTGTTATTTTTAGCACGACTTCCATGAATGTCATTCCCTGATGAAACTTGGCAAGCACTTAAAACCTTTGTCATTCTTTGCCACCAACTTTATTTTTAAAATTTTTAGATTTTACTATTCATGGTCGTATGATAAGAGCTAAAACTTGGATGGGCACTTACCAACACTTTTTTCATGACTGCAAGTGACACTGACATACATGTGATGTTTTGCCGAACATTTTGGTATCTTATTTGCATTTTTCTGATTTAGTATGAATTCGTTATGAAGTTATCAAAGTGATGGTCAAACGGTCAAAGGGCAAAAGTACAAGTCACCAAAGTGGGTCAGGCAAGACTACGTGTTTTCAGAAACTAGGGGCAATCCTGACAAGGGGGACACAACTAAGGATATAAAACCAATTATCCCTTGATAAATATGTTATGTAGCATTCCACATGAAAAATTCCATTTTTATCATTTACCTACTCGAGGACGAGCAGGAATTAAGCTTGGGGATGCTGATACGTCTCCAACGTATCTATAATTTTTGATGTATTCATGCCATGTTTATAATATTCTTACATGATTTTGGTATGATTTGGTTAGAACTAACCCGGACTGACGCTATTTTCAGTAGAACTACCATGGTGTTTTTTTGTGCAGAAATAGAAGTTCTCAGAATGCGCTGAAAATCAACGGAGATTTTTTCTGGAAAATATAAAAATACTGGAACAAAGAGTTACTGGAGGGGAGTCCCGTGGGCCCCATGAGGGAGGAGGGCTTGCCCCCTTCCTCGTGGACTCCCTGTGGGGTCCCCTGACTTGTTCTCGACGCCAACTATTCCTATACATACAAAAAACCCCAGAACATAAGCTAGATCGGGAATTCTGCCACCGCAAGCCTCTGTAGCCACCAAATACCAATCGGGACCCTGTTCCGGCACCCTTCCGGAGGGGGGATCCCTCACCGGTGGCCATATTCATCATCTCGGCGCTCTCCATGACGAGGAGGGAGTAGTTCACCCTCGAGGCTGAGGGTATGTACCAGTAGCTATGTGTTTGATCTCTCTCTCTCTCTCTCTCTCTCTCTCTCGTGTTCTTGATTCGGCACGATCTTGATGTATCGCGAGCTTTGCTATTATAGCTGGATCTTATGATGTTTCTCCCCCTCTATCTATTGTAATGGATTGAGTTTTCCCTTTGAAGTTATCTTATCGGACTGAGTCTTTAAGGATTTCAGAACACTTGATGCATGTCTTGCGTGGGATACCCGTGGTGACAATGGGGTATTCTATTGACGCAAGAAAAGAGTCTTGGTGACCCACAAGTATAGGGGATCTATCGTAATCCTTTTGGTAAGTAAGAGTGTCCAACCCAATGAGATGCAAAAGGAAATGACAAGCGGTTTTCAGTAAGGTATTCTCTGCAAGCACTGAAATTATCAGTAACAGATAGTTTTGTGATAAGGTAATTTGTAACGGGTGACAAGTAACAAAAGTAAACAAGGTGCAGCAAGGTGTCCCAATCCTTTTTGTAGCAAAGGACAAGTGAGGGAGTCCTGGATTAGGGGGTGTTCGGATAGCCGGACTATACCTTCAGCCGGACTCCAGGACTATGAAGATACAAGATTGAAGCCTTCGTCCCGTGTCCGGAAGGATCTTTTCTTGGCGTGGAAGGCAAGCTAGGCGTGCGGATATTCAAGATCTCCTACCATTGTAACCGACTCTGTGTAAACCTAACCCTATCCGGTGTCTATATAAACCGGAGGGTTGTAGTCCGTAGGACAACCATCATCATACACAATCATACCATAGGCTAGCTTCTAGGGTTTAGCCTCCTTGATCTCGTGGTAGATCTACTCTTGTACTACCCATATCATCAATATTAATCTAGCAGGAGTAGAGTTTTGCCTCCATCGAGAGGGCCCGAACCTGGGTAAAGTAAAGTGTCCCTTGTCTCCTGTTACCATCCGACCTTGACGCACAGTTCGGGACCCCCTACCCGAGATCCGCCGGTTTTGACACCGACATTGGTGCTTTCATTGAGAGTTCCTCTGTGTCGTCGCTTTTAGGCCCGATGGCTCCTTTGATCATCAACAATGATGACGTCCAGGGTGAGACTTTCCTCCCCGGACAAATCTTCGTCTTCGGCGGCTTCGCTCTGCGGGCCAATTCTCTTGGTCGTCTGGAGCAAATCGAAGGCTACGCCCCTGGCCATCAAGTCAGGTTTGGAAGCTTAAACTACACGGCAGATATCCGCGGAGACTTGATCTTTGACGGGTTCGAGCCACAACCAAGCGCGCCGCACTACCTCGAGGGGCATGATATAGCTCTGCCTCCGAATAGTGCCCTGGAGGCCGCACACGCACCGGCCCCGATCCTCGACTCGGAGCCCGCTGCGTTCTTTGAGGATGAACGGTTGGACGTCACCTCGGGGGCTGCGATCTTGAAGGCGATCGAGCCGAACGCCAGCCCCGTACTCCGCACGGCCCATGACTCCAAGGAGTCGGATTCTTCTCCGAACTCCGGGCCTCCCGTGCCCCTGCCGATCGAATCCGATTGGGCGCCTATAATGGAGTTCACCGCCACGAACATCTTTCAGCACTCACCTTTCGGTGATATCCTGAATTCTCTCAAGTCTCTCTCTATCAGGAGAGCCCAGGCCGGACTATGGTCTGCGAGGTTGGGATTCGGACAACGAAGAAATTCAAAGCCCACCCACCACCCACTTAATATCCACTGTCGATGATTTAACCGACATACTTGACTTCGGCTCCGAAGACTTCGATGGTATGGACGACGAAGGAGGAGACGAACAAGAACCAGCACCTGTAGGGCGCTGGACTGCCACCTTGTCATATGACATATATATGGTGGACGCTCCAAAGGATGGAGATGGCGATGGAACAGCGGAGGATGACACCTCGAAAAAACAGCCAAAACGCCGGCGTCAACGGCGCCGCTCTAAATCCCGCCACAGCAGAAATGGTGATTCCGGCACGGGAGATAATACTACCCCGAATAGCGCCGAAGAACACCAAATCCAGCAAGATTCGGCGCAGGAAGATGGAGAAGCCAACCCTCATGAGAGAGCGGCAGAGCAAGAGGTTGAGGATGATAACTACATGCCTCCCACCGAAGACGAGGCAAGCCTCGACGACGACGAATAGCCTAAGGAAAAAGCAGCAACAGCTTAGAGCTGATCAAGATTTGCTAGCTTACAAATGGACTGAAGTCCTTGCGGCCGAAGAGTATGAACTCGAGCGCCCCTCCAAAAATTATCCTAAGCGAAGGCGCTACCCCAATCAGAGGGGGAAACACCTACATTACCAATGCATGACATGGCAGACCGGCCACCTCGCGGCTGCGACAGAGAGGCCTGTCGAACCTCTAAACAAGCCATGCCCCAGTGCCGCTCAACTAAGGCACGGGAAAATGAGCCAGACCTGCGAGACGTACTGGAGGATAAAGCAAGGCAAACAAGATCGATCTATGGATCGCGCAGACGCCCGACGACATGTGATGATCTTCACTCAGGACACAATAAATCCGACCAGGCCGAACACAACAGGCATAGCTCTTTCGAGCTGCGTCGTGACATAGCCTAGTACAGGGGCGTCGCACACCCACTATGCTTCACAGATGAAGTAATGGATCACAAAATCCCAGAGGGTTTCAAACCCGTCAACATCGAGTCGTATGATGGTACGACAGATCCGGCAGTATGGATTGAGGATTATCTCCTTCACATCCACATGGCACGTGGCGACGATCTACACGCCATCAAATATCTCCCCCTTAAGCTCAAGGGACCAGCCCGGCACTGGCTTAACAGCCTACCAGCGGACTCAATCGGTTCTTGGGAAGACCTGGAAGCCGCATTCCTCGACAACTTCTAGGGGACCTATGTGCGGCCACCGGACGCCGACGACCTAAGCCACATAATTCAGCAGCCAGAAGAATCGGCCAGGCAATTCTGGACATGGTTCCTAACAAAGAAAAATCAGATAGTCGATTGTCCGGACGCAGAGGCCCTAGCAGCCTTCAAACATAACATCCGCGACGAGTGGCTTGCCCGGCACCTGGGACAGGAAAAACCGAAATCTATGGCCGCCCTCACGACACTCATGACCCGCTTTTGCGCGAGCGAAGATAGCTGGCTAGCTCGCAGCAACAACTTATCGAAGAACCCTGGTAATTCGGATACCAAGGACAAAAGTGGCAGGACACGTCGAAATAAGCAAAAGCGCCGCGTTAGTAGCGACAGCAATGAGGATACGGCAGTAAATGCCGGATTCAGAGGCTATAAATCCGGTCAGCGGAAAAAGCCATTTAAAAATAATACCCAGGGCCCGTCCAGTTTGGACCGAATACTCGACCGCTCGTGCCAGATTCATGGCACCCCCGAAAGGCCAGCCAATCACACCAACAGGGATTGTTGGGTGTTCAAGCAGGCAGACAAGTTAAGAGCCGAACACAAAGACAAGGGGCTGCATAGCGATGACGAGGAGGAGCCCAGGCCGCCGAACAACAATGGACAGAAGGGGTTTCCCCCACAAGTGCAGACGGTGAACATGATATACGCGACCCACATTCCCAAGAGGGAGCGGAAGCATGCGCTACGGGACGTATACGCGATGGAGCCAGTCGCCCCAAAGTTCAACCCGTGGTCCTCCTGCCCGATCACTTTTGATCGAAGGGACCACCCCACTAGCATCCGTCACAGCGGTTTTGCCGCATTGGTTCTTGACCCAATCATTGATGGATTTCATCTCACAAGAGTCCTCATGGACGGTGGCAGTAGCCTGAACCTGCTTTATCAGGATACAGTGCAGAAAATGGGCATAGATCCATCAAGGATCAAGCCCACAAGGACGACCTTTAAAGGCGTCATACCAGGTGTAGAGGCCAATTGCACAGGCTCGGTAACACTTGATGTGGTCTTCGGGTCTCCGGATAACTTCCGAAGCAAAGAGTTAATCTTCGATATAGTCCCGTTCCGTAGTGGCTATCACGCCCTGCTCGGACGAGCCGCATTCGCTAAATTCAATGCGGTGCCGCACTACGCATATCTCAAGCATAAGATGCCAGGCCCTCGAGGAGTAATTACGGTCAACGGAAACACAGAACGCTCCATTCGTACGGAGGAGCACACGGCGGCCCTTGCAGCGGAAGTACAAAGCAGCCTTTCAAGGCAACTCTCCAGTCCGGCCGTTAAAAAGCCGGACAATGCAAAGCGCGCCCGGAGTAACCCGCAACAAGACTGCCTGGCACGTTCGGAGCAAGCGTAGAAATACGGCCCCAACCCCAGCCATCGCAACATAGCGGAGCTAGTACCTCGAGTACACAATTATGCCCACGAAATTCCATGGGCACAGGGGGAGGGGCACATTAACGGCATGCTTACAACATGGCGTCAAACATACTAGGGGCTGCCGGATTTTTTTTACTTTCAGGACTCCACACTCTGGATAACCTGTTCGGCTTTGCTGCCGCACAGACGATGCAAGACCCAGGAAAGCAGACAAAGCTACGCCGCATTACGGAACTCTCAGGTGCTCTCTATTTCGAGCGATATATCTGTTTCTAAATTCCGCGGCCTGCGCCTGGTTAGGACATGTTAAATAGTCTAATATCTTTTTGCTTATCGCACTACTTGTATCGTTCAGCTTTGATAAATAGCCTCTCTATAAACAATGCATAGCTTTTCGCCTATTTTTTGCGTTGTCCTCTTTTAATATATATGTTCATTAAAAAACATGATCGCAACCGTACACCATGGTACGACAAAACACGCCAGGGGCTTCATTACCCTTCTATCTGGTGTGAGAAGTCCGTACACTTTCACAAGTGCGGCACCCCGAACTTATAGCACTATATGCATCGGCTCCGAATCATGATTTTGGTCACATGTTGGGTTTGCCCGGCTCCTATGTTTTGGTGCCTTACGTTCCGCTATATCGGCTAAGGTAGCACTAGGAGAACCACTGCGATTGTGCCCCAGTTCAGCTGGGTTAAGCACCTCAGTGGAGAAAGCTAAAACGGACTGTCATGATAAGGCGTGATACCGGTCGCTATTCGAGAGGTTTTTCGAGTCCTTAAAGACTTATGCCGCTTCGAGCGAGGAGCTGGCTATGTCCGGCCAAAGGTGTGGATAGCGCCCCGAATTCGGCCTTCCGAACTAGGGGCTTCGCCGAAATTTAAAATTATAACGTTCTATGGCTAAGTGAGAGTGTTCAAGCATTATAGTCCGATTGCCTGGTTCGTTGTGCTGAGCGCCTCCCTCGAAGGACCCAACTATGGGAAAAAGAGCCCTCAGGTTTATCCCGAACACCCCAGCACTAGTGGCATGGGGCCAGAAGCCGACGACTGGCCATCTCTCAATTTTTGATAAACGGCCGCACAAAAAATAATATTTTAAATTCAATAAGCATTGCTTAGCGCACATGAACAAGTTTTCAGCGCACAGGATACAAACGAGCGAGTTCATTCAAATACTACATCTTTAGTACATTCATCCGCGACAAGGCGGGCTCCGGCAAGAACTTCCTTGTAGTAGTTCTCGGGCTTGCGATGCTCCTTCCCCGGCGGCGGCCCGTCCTTCACCAGCTTCTCTCCGTCCAGCTTACCCCAGTGTACCCTTACACGGGCAAGGGCCCTCCGGGTACCTTCAATGTAGGCGGAGCGCTTGATGACCTCAAGCCGTGGACAGGCCTCCACCAGCCGCCGCACTAGCCCGAAATAGCTCCCAGGCAGGGCCTCTCCAGGCCACAGCCGAACTAGTAAGCCCTTCATGGCCTGTTCGGCCGCCTTGTGGAGCTCGACCAGCTGTTTCAGCTGATCGCTCAAAGGCACAGGGTGTGCGGCCTCAGAATACTGAGACCAGAACACACTCTCCGTCGAGCTGCCCTCTTCAGCTCGGTAGAACGTGGCGGCGTCGGATACGCTGCGGGAAGATCGGCAAACGCCCCTGGAGAACTCCGGATTCGGGTAAGTAACAGGTAGTTTACTTTTATATTCCTACTTTGCATTGAGAATGCCTTGCCCGTTGCTATCTTTTTCACCTCCTCCAACTCTTGGAGGGCCTTTTGGGCTTCGGCCTTGGCACTATTGGCGGTCTCAAGGGCCGACGCGAGCTCGGATGCTTGCGCTTTTGACTCAAGCTCCAAACCCTCATGTTTTTTCATGAGAGCTTGCAGCTCTTGCTGCACCTCGCCGACCTGAACCCCAAGCCTTTCTCGCTCGGCGCGCTCCTCGGCCGTTTTCTTTTCGGCCTCAGCCAGCGCCTGCTTCAAGGTTGCCACCTTGGTTGTGGCCCCTACAATAAGCAGTACAATCCTGTTATTTCTTTCTGCAATCAAGCCTCTCTATAGGCACCTTTTTTCTTTTTTTAGGGTATTTCTTACCTTCTTTCTCCTCGAGCTACCGTTTGGCAAGGCCGAGCTCTTGCTCGGTCCGCCCGAGGTCCTTTTTAAGGACATCCACCTGCGCAGTCAGTGCGGCGGTGGACAGCAGCGAAGCCTGCATACGCATATTTGACTTTTTGTTGTTAGACTCCTGTGAAAATTACTAGATCCTCTATTCGGCTTTTCTTTCCGAACACCGAACAGAGCATCAGGGGCTACTGTCTATGCGGTAAATAGTTTGACATATTTTTACTTACCTTGAAGCCTGTTAGAAGGCTAGCGCAAGCTTCAGTCAGTCCGCTCTTGGCGGACTGAACCCTTTGGATCACCGTACTCATAACAGTACGGTGCTCCTCGTCGATGGCGGCGCCCTCAAGCACCTCCAGCAGATTGTCCGGCATCTCTGGTTGGACGGAGGTCGCCGGCTCAGACGGCTTACTCCTCTCGGAAGGAGTTCGCCCACCGCGGACCAGGACTGTCGAGTCCGGCACGGTGTTCGGCACAAAGCCGGACTTGGAGCCCTGGGGGGTTTCATCCCCTTTACTCCTGGGGTCCGGAGGATTACCTTGCGTCTCCTCCAGGACTATCTCCTCCTGCCCTGCTTGGCGGGAAGCCACTTCGGCATCGTCCGCCCTGCAGTGGGAGACAGCGGGCGGAACGGAGTTCACGTCCGACGAATCCAGGGAGCCGCTCGACGAATCATTGAGTTCGGCCCGGGGCGGGCTACATAAATTACGAGCGATATTAGGGAAAGCCGCACATTAAAAGAATATCATGAGTCACTCTGGTATATAAATACTTACGGTTTCGCCGGACGCTTGGTTCTGTCCGACCACTCCTCTCCGCCCTCTTCGGCGTCGTGGGAGTAGTCCGGCGGAGGGGTCTTCCATTTCCTCGACCCCTCGGCCTCCCCCGTTGGGGTGGCTTTCTTCTTCTTTTCTCCCCTCGCTGGGGGGGAGAGCTTTCTTGTTCCTCCTCCTCGTTTTCATGAGAGGAGAGCGTCGCGGACTCGTCAGATGACGAGTCCGACACCACCATGTTGCGGGAACTTTTTCGAGTCCCGGTGGTTTTCTTCTTCTTGGCCTTCTTCTCCGGCACCACATAAGGTGCCGGAGCCATCAGCTTCACCAAGAGAGCTGGGGCTGGGTCTTCGGGCAGGGGAGCCGGACAGTTAATTGGTCCGGATATAGCCCGCCAAGCCTGTCAAAGGTAAAGGGAGTTTAGATCCCGCATAGAGTTAATCTATGAAGAAGAGCTTAACAAACCTGTCAAAGGTATAGATAGCTCACCTCGCTGGCATGATGCTGCGAGCTGTATCCGCGGTCCTCGGAAGCGGATGTGGGGGACTCGGCGCCTTTGGTCAGCACCTTCCAAACGTCTTCATACGTCGTGTCGAAGAGCCTACTAAGGGTTTGGTGCTGTGCCGGGTCGAATTCCCACAAAGTAAAATCCCGTTGTTGGCACGGGAGGATCCGGAGAACGAGCATGACCTGGATCACATTGATCAGCCGGATTGGCCTGTTCACCAGGGACTGGATGCGCGTTTGCAACCCAGTCACTTCTTCCTCGTTGCCCCACGACAGGCCCGTCTCTTTCTAGGACGTGAGCCGCGTGGGGGGTCCGGATCTGAACTCGGGGGCTGCGACCCATTTCGGATCGCGTGGCTCGGTGATGTAAAACCACCCATCCTGCCACCCCTTAAGGGACTCCACATAGGAGCCATCGAACCAGAGGACGTTGGCCATCTTGCCGGCCATAGCGCCTCCGCACTCCGCCTGGGTGCTGGACACCACCTCGGGCTTGACGTTGAAGGTCTTGAGCCAGAGGCCGAAGTGGGGGCGGACGCGGAGAAAGGCCTCACACACGACGATAAACGCCGAGATGTTGAGGACAAAGTTCAGGGCCAGATCGTGGAAATCCAGGCCGTAGTAGAACATGAGCCCCCGGACAAATGGGTGAAGTGGAAAGCCCAGTCCATGGAGGAAGTGGGGAAGAAAAACTACCCTCTCATGGGGCCCTGAGGTAGGAAGAAGCTACCCCTTCTCAGGAAGCCGATGCGGGATGTCCTTGGACAAGTATTCGGCTTTCCTTAGCTTTTTTACTTGGGCCTCTGTAACGGAGGAGGCCATCCACTTGCCTCCCACTCCGGACATTGTTGGAGAAGGTTGAGGAAGGAAGAGCGGACTTGGGCGCTGGAGCTTGAGTGCGCGAGAGATGGATTGGCAAAGGAGGAAGAAGGCGTAGGTTAAAAAGGTGAATCCTTATCCCTTTATACAAGCGGGTGCGGTTAGGCATCCCCACCTACCTAATAAAACTCACTTGCCTCCCAAGCGTCGTGGTAAATGGCGCGGTTGGGTTACCCACGTCCGTATTGATGAGAATCCCGTTAAAAGGGGCACACGTTCTCTGCTTTGACAAGACGTGCCAAGGAAACCGCCTCGCTAAACTCGCTGAGGTGGAACAATGAAAACAATTTATATAAAGAGCTTGGCCGCAGTGTTATGACGCACTGCGGAATACGTCAGCAGATTTGGTTTGTGTTAATATTATTCTCTATATGGCAATATGTGGAAACTTATTTTGCTGAGCCGGACACTATTTTTGGTGTTTGTAATCTTCTTGAAGAACTTGGAGGAGGAACCCGCCTTGCAATGCCGAAGACAATCTGCGCGCCGGACTCGTCGTCATTGAAGCCTGGTTCAGGGGCTACTGAGGGAGTCCTGGATTAGGGGGTGTTCGGATAGCCGGACTATACCTTCAGCCGGACTCCAGGACTATGAAGATACAAGATTGAAGACTTCGTCCCGTGTCCAGAAGGATCTTTTCTTGGCGTGGAAGGCAAGCTAGGCGTGCGGATATTCAAGATCTCCTACCATTGTAACCGACTCTGTGTAACCCTAACCCTATCCGGTGTCTATATAAACCGGAGGGTTGTAGTCCGTAGGACAACCATCATCATACACAATCATACCATAGGCTAGCTTCTAGGGTTTAGCCTCCTTGATCTCGTGGTAGATCTACTCTTGTACTACCCATATCATCAATATTAATCTAGCAGGAGTAGGGTTTTGCCTCCATCGAGAGGGCCCGAACCTGGGTAAAATAAAGTGTCCCTTGTCTCCTGTTACCATCCGACCTTGACGCACAGTTCGGGACCCCCTACCCGAGATCCATCGGTTTTCACACCGACAACAAGCCTGTACAAACTCTTATATAAAGGAAAACGCTCCTGAGGACACATGGGAATTGTCGTCAAGCTAGTTTTCATCATGCTCATATGATTTGCGTTCGTTACTTTGATAATTTGATATATGGGTGGACCGGTGCTTGGGTACTGCCCTTCCTTGGACAAGCATCCCACTTATGGTTAACCCCTCTTGCAAGCATCCGCAACTACAAAAGAAGTATTAAGGTAAACCTAACCATAGCATGAAACATATGGATCCAAATCAGCCCCTTACGAAGCAACGCATAAACTAGGGTTTAAGCTTCTGTCACTCTAGCAACACATAATCTACTTATTACTTCCCAATGCCTTCCCCTAGGCCCAAACTATGGTCAAGTGTCATGTAGTCGACGTTCACATAACACCACTAGAGGAAAGACAACATACATCTCATCAAAATATCGAATGAATACCAAATTTACATGACTACTTATAGCAAGACTTCTCCTATGTCCTAAGGAACAAAGATAACTACTCAGAAATCATATTCATGTTCATAATCAGAGGGGTATTAATATGCATAAAGGATCTGAACATATGATCTTCCACCAAATAAACCAACTAGCATCAACTACAAGGAGTAATCAACACTACTAGCAACCCACAGGTACCAATCTGAGGTTTTGAGACAAAGATTGGATACAAGATATGAACTAGGGTTTGAGAGGAGATGGTGCTGGTGAAGATGTTCATGGAGATTGACCCCCTCCCGATGAGAGGATCGATGGTGATGACGATGGTGATGGTTTCCCCCTCCCTGAGGGATGTTTCCCCGGCAGAATAGCTCCGCCGAAGCCCTAGATTGGTTTCTCCAGGTTCCGCCTCGAGACGGCGGCGCTTCATCCCGAAAGCTTCCTTCTGATTTTTTTCCAGGGCAAAAGACTTCATATAGCAAAAGATGGGCACCGGAGGCCTGCCAGGGGGCCCATGAGGCAGGGGGCGCGCCCCCACCCTGGTGGATAGGGTGTGGCCCCCCTCTGGTGATTTCTTCACCCAATATTTTTAATATATTCCAAAAATGACTTCCGTGAAATTTTAGGACTTTTGGAGTTGTGCAGAATAGGTCTCTAATATTGGCTCCTTTTCCAGCCCAGAATTCCAGCTGCCGGCATTCTCCCTCTTCGTGTAAACCTTGTAAAATTAGAGAGATTAGGCATAAGTATTGTGATATAATGTGTAATAACAACCCATAATGCAATAAATATCAAGCATGATGCAAAATGGACGTATCAACTCCCCCAAGCTTAGACCTCGCTTGTCCTCAAGCGGAAGCCGATAACGAAAAATATGTCCACATGTTTAGAGATAGAGGTGTCGATAAAATAAAATACGGACATGAGGGCATCATGATCATTCTTATAACAACAACATATTCATATGATTTCTTACGCTAAAGTAACGATCTATTCATAATGTCAAGTATGAATCAGAAACTTCATTGAGAACTAACATACTATGATCTCGGTCATTGAAGCAATTGCAATTTATCATAACATCGGAAAGAGTCAATATAAGAGCTTTTCAGCACGTCCACATACTCAACTATCGTTTAGTCTTTCACAATTGCTAACACTCACGCAATACTTATGGGTATGGAGTTTTAATCGGACACAGAGAAAGATAGGGGCTTATAGTGTTGCCTCCCAACATTTTGCCTCAAGGGTAATGTCAGCAATAATAGTTTATGATAACTTACATCCAATTGGATATGTATATCAGGATCTTTCCAACACAATGTGCTTGCCAAAGGATAAAGTGTAAAAAGGAAAGGTGAAGATCACCATGACTCTTGTATAAGGTATAAGACAAGAATAAAAGATAGGCCCTTCGCAGAGGGAAGCATAGGTTGTCATGTGCTTTTATAGTTGGATGCACAAAATCTTAATGCGAAAGAACGTCAATTTATATTGCCACTTGTGATAGGGACCTTTATTATGCAGTCTGTTGCTTTTATTGCTTCCATATCACAAGATTGTATAAAGCTTATTTTCTCCACACTAATAGATCATACATATTTAAAGAGCAATTTTTATGGCCTCTTTTTTTATTTGGGCTTCTTTGGCCTCTTTTTTTATTTTTCGTCCGGAGTCTCATCCCGACTTGTGGGGGAATCATAGTCTCAATCATCCTTTCCTCACATGGTACAATGCTCTAATAATGAAAATCACCACACTTTTATTTACTTACAACTCAAGAATTACAACTCGATACATAGAACAAAATATGACTCTATGTGAATGCCTCGGGCGGTGTGCCGGGATGTGCAATGAATCAAGAATGATATGTATGAAAGAATTATGAAGTTGGCTTTTCCACAAATACGATGTCAACTACATGATCATGCAAAGCAATATAACAATGATGGAGCGTGTCATAATAAATGGAACGGTGGAAAGTTGCATGGCAATATATCTCGGAATGGCTATGGAAATGCCATAATAGGTAGGTATGGTGGCTGTTTTGAGGAAGATATAAGGAGGCTTATGTCTGATAGAGCGTATCATATCATGGGGTTTGGATGCACAGGCGAAGTTTGCACCAACTCTCGAGGTGAGAAAGGGCAATGCACGGTACCGAAGAGGCTAGCAATGATGGAAGGGTGAGAGTGCGTATAATCCATGGACTCAACATTAGTCATAAAGAACTCACATACTTATTGCAAAAATCTACAAGTCATCAGAACCAAGAACTACACGCATGATCCTAGGGGGATAGATTGGTGGGAAAAGACCATCACTCGTCCCCGACCGCCACTCATAAGGAAAGCAATCAAACAACACGTCATGCTTCAAATTTGTCACACAACGTTTACCATACGTGCATGCTACGGGACTTGCAAACCTCAACACAAGTATTTCTCAATTCCAAAATTACTCAACTAGCACGACTCTAATATTACCATCTTTATATCTCAAAACAACTATCAAGTATCAAACTTCTCATAGTATTTAATGCACTCTATATGAAAGTTTTTATTATACCCATCTTGGATGCCTATCATATTAGGTCTAATTTTATAGCCAAAGCAAATTACCATGCTGTTCTAAAATACTCTCAAAATAATATAAGTGAAGCATGAGAGATCAACAATTTCTATAAAATAAAACCACCACTGTCCTCTAAAAAGATATAAGTGAAGCACTAGAGCAAAATTATCTAGCTCAAAAGATATAAGTGAAGCACATAGAGTATTCTAATAAATTCCAATTCATGTGTGTCTCTCCAAAAGGTGTGTACAGCAAGGATGATTGTGGTAAACTAAAAAGCAAAGACTCAAATCATACAAGACGCTCCAAGCAAAACACATATCATGTGGTGAATAAAAATATAGCCTCAAGTAAAGTTACTGATAGACGAAGATGAAAGAGGGGATGCCTTCCGGGGCATCCCCAAGCTTAGGATTTTGGTTGTCCTTGAATTTTACCTTGGGGTGCCTTGGGCATTCCCAAGCTTAGGCTCTTGCCACTGCTTATTCCAAAATCCATCAAATATTTACCCAAAAACTTGAAAACTTCACAACACAAAACTCAAACAGAAAATCTCATGAGCTCCGTTAGTGTAAGACAACAAACCAACACTTTAAGGTACTGTAATTAACTCATTCTTTATTTATATTGGTGTTAAAACTATTGTATTCCAACTTATCTATGGTTCATACCCCCCGATACTAGCCATATATTCATCAAAATAAGCAAACAACACACGAAAAAACAGAATCCGTCAAAAACAGAACAGTATGTATTAATCTATATCAAACATATTCTTATTGAACTCCAAAAATTCTGAAATAAATTGGTGGACGTGAGGAATTTATGTATTAATCATCTTCAAAAAGAATCAACCTAAAAGCGCTCTCTAGTAAAACATGGCAACTAATCTCATGAGCGCTAAAGTTTCTGCTTTTTACAGCAAGATCGCAAAGACTTCACCCAATTCTTCCCAAAGGTTCTACTTGGCACAAACACTAATTAAAACATAAAACCACATCTAAACAGAGGCTAGATGAATTATTTATTACTAAACAAGAACAAAAATCAAGGAACAAAAACAAATTGGGTTGCCTCCCAACAAGCGCTATCGTTTAACGCCCCTAGCTAGGCATAAAAACAAGAATAGATCTAGGTATTGCCATCTTTAGTATGCAATCCATAAGTGGTTCTCATAATAGATTCATAAGGTAATTTAATTTTCTTCCTAGGAAAGGGTTGCATGCCTTTCCTTAATGGAAATTGGAATCTAATATTTCCTTCTTTCATATCAATAATTTCACCAATCGTTCTAAGGAAAGGTCTACCAAGAATAATAGGACATGTATGATTGCAATCTATATCAAGAACAATGAAATCTACGGGCACATAATTCCTAGTTGCAACAATAAGAACATCATTAATCCTTCCCATAGGTTTCTTAATGGTGGAATCCGCAAGATGCAAATTTAAAGAACAATCATCAAATTCACGAAAACCTAACACATCACACAAATTTTTTGGAATCGTGGAAACACTAGCACCCAAATCACATAAGGCATATCATCCAAGATCTTTAATCTTAATTTTAATAATAGGTTCCCGCTCATCATAAAGTTTTCTAGGAATAGAAACTTCTAATTCAAGCTTTTCTTCATAAGATTGCATTAAAGCTTCAACGATATGTTTAGTAAAAGCATTGTTTTGATCATAAGCATGAGGAGAATTTAATAGGGATTGTAACAAGGAAATACAATCTATCAAAGAGAAATTATCATAATTAAATTCCTTGAAATCCAAAATAGTGGGTTCATTGCTATGTAAAGTGCTGACCTCTTCAATCCCACTTTTATTAATTTTAGCATCAAGATCTAAAAACTCCGAATCATTGGGACGTATTTTATCTAAAGTTGACTCATCTCCAGTCCCATCTTTATCAAGATTCATATTGGAAAACAAAGATTTAGTAGGAGACACATCAATCACTTTTAGATCTTCATCATTATTATTATCTGGATCTTCCGGTTTAGCGGCCATCTTATTAACTAAGGTGGCTTGCTTATCCGAAATTTGGGCTATTAAGTTTTCAAGATGAGCAAATTGAGATTTCAAACCATAAAATTCCTTAGACATATCATCGAGCTCTTTATTCATGTACTCCATAAAACTTTTCTGTTCTTTAAGCTCGTTTCTGAAGAAATTATTACGCTCAAATTGCAAAGACATAGAGCTTCTAACATTGTTTTCAATTTCTTCCAACCTTCTAAGGTGAGGAGCCATTAAGGCAAAACGGGCACACTAGAAGCAAGAGAAAAGAGACGAATGAAAAAGGGCGAATAACACGGCAAAGGTGAAGTGGGGGAGAGGAAAACGAGAGGCAAATGGCAAATAATGTAATGCAAGGGAGAAGAGTTTGTGATGGGTACTTGGTATGTCTTGACTTGAGCGTAGATCTCCCCGGCAACGGCGCCAGAAATCCTTCTTGCTACCTCTTGAGCATGCATTGGTTTTCCCTTGAAGAGGAAAGGGTGATGTAACAAAGTAGCGTAAGTATTTCCCTTAGTTTTTCAGAACCAACGTATCAATCCAGTAGGAGACTACACGCAAATCGCATAGTACCTCCACAAACAATCAAGAACCATGCAACCAACGCGATAAAGGGGTTGTCAATCCCTTCGCAAAAGTGAGATATGATAAAGATAATAAAATAAATATTTTTGGTATTTTTGTTGTATAGATTGAAAAGTAAAGATTGCAAAATAAATAGTAAACTAGAATTATAGATCGGAAACTTATATGATGTGAAGTAGACCCGGGGGCCATAGGTTTCACTAGTGGGTTCTCTCAAGATAGCATATATTACGGTGGGTGAACAAATTACTGCCGAGCAATTGATAGAAAAGCGCATAGTTATGAGAATATCTAGGCATGAACATAGGCATCACTAAGGATGGCAGTTTTACCCATGGACATGGATACCCATGGATATCCGACCCGAATGGATAGGGTTTGGATATGATTTTGTGTCCACGGGTGGCGCCCAAACCCGACCCAATTGCTCGTGGGTAGGGCATGGATATAATCTTGTACCCGTGGGTATACCCAAAACCGACCCGATAGTATGACTTAATGTAACATCCCAAAATTCTAAATTTTGGAATGTTATATTAAATAGATAGTTTTGATTGATTGTTTGATTGCTTGAGTGAAATTGAGTGAAATTCGAAACTTTTTGAAAGTTAAATGAGAGGGAATAAAAGGACTTTCCTAGACTTTCATCTTGCTTTTATGATCTCCGTGAATTCAAATTATTTTCATCACAAAACCCTGGAGAGAAGATGACATGACTTCTTCCATTTATTTAAATGAAAAGGGGTGTTGAAAATATTTGAATTTCATTTGAAAATATTTTTTTTTCAATTCTGAAACTTTACTCAACTCAATGATTTTCACGAGAGAAGATAAAATGACTTCTTCAAATTATATGAAATATGAGTTGGAAGTTTAAAAGGATTAAATTCACAGTCCTTTTTAAATCGTTTTCAATTTGGAGTTATTTGGATTTTATTGAAATTATTTTTATCCAAAATAAAAATATATGGAAAATAGGGTAACATGATTCCCTACATCAGAAAATTGGAGAGGAATAAATTTGAATTAATTTTGGTATTTCTAAAATGATTTTTATTGGGTTTTATTGTAGAAGTAGCACTGTTTGAATTATTTGAATTTTCGTGAATTTTATTTGGTACTAGAGAAATGTTCATGTTGTAGAAAATCTTTTTCTGAAATTTCGATATATAATATGCCTATATATAATTTTACGTTTATTTTCGTTATTCCGTTTTCCTTTTTTGTTCCTATTAAAACTAAACTACGCGTGCGCCTGGAATTAACCGCCGCTCAGATTGACCTAAACTTTCTGATAAGGCCAAATTCACATAATTTTGACTGTAGGACGTGACCCTAGAAACTGGTAAGCCCATAGAAAGGATTTTCTCAAAAACTTTCTTTTTCAAACGGATCTTTTACCTCTCTTCTCTTCGGAGTTTATTCAAATATTCCATTTTAGTGAGACCATACCTTTTTCCCCTTTGGACCACTCGAAGATTCGACAGATGAGACCACTTCAAGAAGTACAAGATATCGGACAACTAAGACCATTCGGAATGAAGAGGATTTTACCATACATTATGATAATGGAAACTACAGTGGTTGAAGACTCCGAAGACTAGGAAATTTGAAGGCTCTAAAGAATTCCCAGATTTTTATGACCTAGGAAAGCTACCCTTATGGAACCTATCAGACTATGGAAGCTGTCAATACCTGAGATCAAGGTGTATCGGAGAAAGACCAGAGCATGGAGAGTTAAAAACTCAAAGTTCTATCAAGGAAAACCCTAAGGCAGGAGATATCAACTATGGAGAGATAGCTCATGTAAATGACAAGAGCAGAAACACTGCTATCCAGGAGGTTATCGCCCACTTATGCTATTGTCACCGTGCTGAGTTAAGCATGCATATGCATGGAAGGATTGGATGGTAGCAGGCTGATGGAGCACCTATCAGCAAGACGAAGTTTTAACCTTAGCCGGTGTATCACCAGGATCTGGAGTGTTACATCAAGAAGTTAAGATGGACATGCAGGAAGCCGTAGTTGACGAGAAAGCATTTCGTGAAGAACTTAGGACCTAGAAGCTGAAAGTAGCCAAACTGGAGGAGCAAAACATTGAGACACCAAAGATCCATCAGGAATTGAAGGACAGTAGGATCATGGTCCATGTCGAGGTTGATGAAACCCATAAGTTGGAACGTAACTCCAGAAATATTGAAGGACGCCACAAGAGACTTTGCATCAATAGAGATGAACTGGCAAAAGAACTTGATAAGGACAAGCACGATCGGAAGAAGCCATCGGAGACATGAACACGACTTGAAGAGTTTGATGGCTTTGAAGATTTATTAACCTTAGAAGACCAAACCCCTGTTATATACCTACGTTAGATGCGACGATTGTGAGCTGTCATTTTGTTTGATGTTTTTCCGACAGCCACAAACTAAAATCTATCTTTTCAAAACTATTGTTTGCATTGTGTGCATCCCTCTCTCTCTCTCTCTCTCCCTCTCTCTCTCTCTCTCTTATCCCACCCCAAACCCATGGACCCAATAGAGGATGAATGGAGATGAGCTTGTAATTTTTTTGGACCGATGAGTCAATTGGAGACGGATCGATGGATTCAGAACATGGAGATCACATGGAGAATAACACTATAGCCAGAAAGGATATGACCCAACATGCTCTTCAGTGCTTTGAAAGAGGTGCTGCTACTTGGTGGAGGATGTACTAAACCATCAATGGATGGCAAAGAGTAACCACTTGGGAAGAATTTAAGTTGACTCTGCAAAGATCTTGTCTTGTGTCCCAGAAGTTGAAGTCTTATGGAAAGGATATGAAGAAACCTTGTGCATACAAGATTTGTTGAGAAATAGGACACAACCATAAAGAAAACAAGGACGAATACCCTCATAAGCGGAGGATTACCAAAGGAGTTAACCGAGGATCTTAGGGAATTTCGGTTGGAGATTGTTCCCAAAAGTTTTGTTGCAGCAATGGAAGTTCAGTATACATTGTTGGGAAAGATCCATGAAGCTCAGAAGGATGTCAAAGAGATTGCTGAGGTAAAAGAGAGGATGAGTAAAGGAAAGGCCAAAGGTTTTTGTAAGGATGATCACGACACCTTATGGTTCGAGGAACGTGTATAGGTGCCCAACAATGCAAAGATCAGGAAGTAAATACTTCAGGAGGCTCATGACTCACCATACTCGATTCGCCCTGGAAACACCAAGATGTATTTGGATTTGAAGGAGCGTTTTTGGTGGACTAGTATGAAGAAGGATATTGCGGAGTATGTAGTCGTAGGTGATGTATGCCAGAGAGAGTAAAGGCAGAACATCAAAAGCCAGCAGGATTACTACAGCCTATGCCGACACCCGAATGGAAGTGGGATAAGCTTGGCATGGATTTTATTACTGGATTTCCCAGTACCCGATCGGGATATGATTCTATCTGGGTAGTAGTTGATTCGCTTGACCAAAGTGGCTCACTTTATCCCAGTGAAAACCACCTATACAAGTGCGAAGTTGGCCAAGATATATATGACCAGGACCGTATGTCTGCATGGAGTTTCGAGGACCATCGTATCAGATAGAGGAACACAGTTTACCTCAAAGTTTTGGAATCAGCTGCACCAGACTTTGGGTACTAGGCTAGAGTTCAGTATAGCCTTTCATCCATAGACAGATGGATAGACCAAGAGAGTCAATCAGATTCTGGAGGACATGTTGAGAACGTGTGAGCTAGATTATGGATCTAGTAGGGATGATAATCTACCTTACGCGGAGTTCTCATACAACAACAATTGCCAAGCCAGTTTGAAGATGTCCCCTTTTGAAGCTTTGTATGGGACAAGGAGCCAAACACCGTTGATGTGGGATGAAGTTGGAAACCGTCAGTTGTTTGGACCAAATGTGATCAAGGAGTCAGAAGAGAATGTTAAGTTGATTCGAGATAGACTGAAGGTAGCTCAGTCCAGGCAGAAGAGTTATGCAGACTCAAAAATGCAAGGAGGTAGTCTATGAAATTGGAGACAGAGCATGTCTTCGTGTGTCCCCTCTGCGAGGAGTTAAACGATTTGGAGTTAAGGGAAAGTTAGCCCCGAGATTTGTAGGACCATACCGAGTTTTGGAGCGTATGGGAGAAGTGGCCAACAAGTTGGAGTCACCCGAAGGACTGTCGGGAGTTCATGATGTGTTCCACGTTTCCCAGTTGAAGAGTGCCATGCAGAGATGGGCAATAATCCCCTGTAAGGAAGCCTGACCCTGGAAAGGATAATGATGTTCCACGAAGTGGAGTATGGATTTCATAAGTATAAGTTTTATCTCGGTATGTGGGATATCCCACGAGGATGAAGAGATGAATTACTATTGCATATAAAGGAGGTATGATGTTGGAAATATGGATCAATGGAAATTCCATGATGAGTCTGAGTAATCATGTCCTAGTTTGGTGCCAAAAGAAGGAAGGAAGATAGTATAATTGGATGGATTTAAGAATGCCAGGAAGCTGGATGTTGGAATAAGGATCAGTTGCCCTGATGATGAATTCAAGGTTTGCAAGTGATGAGATGGGCCATAACCCTCAGGCCCCAGGACCTGCCAAGAAGCAAGCACATACTTGCTGAAGGAAAAACCCTGGAAGAGATTACGACCTTATCGACAGACGATCTTATAGGAGTAACGCAAAACCTGAGAGTTGTGAAGAAACGATAGATGTTTGTTTGCCTTGCAGAATCAATGGATTTATCCGAACCTGGTTTGTTGACAAGAGAAATTCTGCAATGCTTGTGAGGATGACCGAGTGTTAGAATGCGAGATTCGCTAAACCGTATACAAGGTAATGATTTGGGTGCGGGATGGATTGATCACCATACCGACTTACTCTTACTATTCGCCTTGCTATATGGGATGGTAAATCTGAGTGACTTACCTATAGTAGAGTGACGACGATCTAAACCTTGTTTGAACCTTAGAATAGTATAGCAATTTTCCCTTGTACAAGGCAACTTTTGCCAACCGTACGTTATACGGTGAGGATCAATTAGACCCATTTCCTGCAGGAGGAAACCATAAATTGTTGACCACCATGAGATATCGGTAGTTGTTTAGTATTGGCGCCAGATCCGTCAGCTAAGAAGTCATGGAAGAACCTTACCAAGATGAAAGGACAGAAGAATTGTGGTAAATGTTATGCCACTATCGAAAGAGCCCAGAGAAGGAATTATCCTGAAGATCTGAGAAGACCAACACTGTCAAGAATAAGGATGGAGTACATGAGTATTGATGGGACCGTAGCGATGCTTCTAAGGGTGGTAGCACCCCAGACCCCTGTGATGATCGATGGATTTTAAGAGGACCCCAAACCTAACCTATTTCTTTCTAGCCTCTCCGAATCTCGAGGACGAGATTCATTTTAAGGGTGGTAGGTTTGTAACATCCCAAAATTCTAAATTTTGGAATGTTATATTAAATAGATAGTTTTGATTGATTGTTTGATTGCTTGAGTGAAATTGAGTGAAATTCGAAACTTTTTGAAAGTTAAATGAGAGGGAATAAAAGGACTTTCCCAAACTTTCATCTTGCTTTTATGATCTCCGTGAATTCAAATTCTTCTCATCACAAAACCATGGAGAGAAGATGACATCACTTCTTCCATTTATTTAAATGAAAAGGGGTGTTTAAAATATTTGATTTTCATTTGAAAATATTTTTTTTCAATTCTGAAACTTTACGCAACTCAATGATTTTCACGAGAGAAGATAAAATGACTTCTTCAAATTATATGAAATATGAGTTGGAAGTTTAAAAGGATTAAATTCAGAGTCCTTTTGAAATTGTTTTCAATTTGGAGTTATTTGGATTTTATTCAAATTATTTTTATCCAAAATAAAAATATATGGAAAATAGGGTAACATGATTCCCTACATCAGAAAATTGGAGATGAATAAATTTGAATTAATTTTGGTATTTCTAAAATGATTTTTATTGCGTTTTATTGTAGAAGTAGCACTGTTTGAATTATTTGAATTTTCGTGAATTTTATTTGGTACTAGAGAAATGTTCATGTTGTAGAAAATCTTTTTCTGAATTTTTTTTGATATATAATATGCCTATATATAATTTTACGTTTATTTTCGTTATTCCGTTTTTCCTTTTTTGTTCCTATTAAAACTAAACTACGCGTGCGCCTGGAATTAACCGCCGCTCACATGCGCAGCATAGTGGCAGCTGGCGCCCCATATTTTCTTTTTCTTTATCCTATATGGGCCGGCTCAGCCGGCCATATTCCTTCCCCATATTTTTTTATTTCTATAGTTTTTCTTTTCTTTTCTAGTGCTCAAAAAGATTGCAGTGTGCGCGGCCGGCCGAGGCCTTTAGGCCCGTGCGAGGCGTTAGCCTTTTTCTTCTCTGTTTCGTATATTTTTGTCTACGTTTAGTCCCACATTGCCTGGCCTTTGACTTCTAAGCCTCTTTTCCACCTATAAATATAGACCCATAGAGCATCCAAAAATCATCCGATTCGGGTTAAATCAATATTTTGGTTTGACTAGATTCATTTAAGAAAATTATTTTTCTCCTCTGTGGCGCGACTTCTGGAAATTGTCTTCTCTCTCCGAAGTCATCTTTTCTCTGCCTTATAAAGGTATCTTTCTTCGTTTTTTTCTTTTTTATACCTTTGTAGTTTATTATTTTCTAGACTAGTACTACAATAATTAGATTACCAATTAGTCTCCTTTTAGCCGTAGCTATTTTTCTTCCGTAAAACAGCTTGGCCCTGATTTTTTTAAATAGCCATAGCTTTTTACTCATTCATCCAAATTAGATGAAACCAACGCCCACTTCTTCGTTACGATCTCCTCCATCCAGTAATCTAACTCAAACATGTTTTTGAAAGTTTAAAATTTAAATTAGATCAGATTTGAATTTGAACTTCGTTTGATCATAACTTGAGTTTTATAACTCCGATTTAATTGATTCTTTTTGCAAATCGAAGCTCTTGACCTAAACTTTCTGATAAGGCCAAATTCACATAATTTTGGTACTGTTAGAAATTGTTTTATGTTGCAAGAGTTATTTGCTTGGTTTTGATGTTTTCCGAATCGTCTTCTTCGTTCTTTCTGATCCTTTGAGTGATTGCTTATGTGTGGTTACTATTGCTTGCTTACGATAGATTGACCGGAGTGTGACGAGTAGATCTATCAAGAGTGTTGAGTGCGAATAAT
Source organism: Aegilops umbellulata (assembly GCA_032464435.1). Lineage (NCBI taxonomy): Eukaryota > Viridiplantae > Streptophyta > Magnoliopsida > Poales > Poaceae > Aegilops > Aegilops umbellulata. The sequence continues at coordinate 67,322,269 of CP136058.1, forward strand.
CTTCATCAACATTGCAGGCAAGTTCACACTTTGATCATATCCCTTTCATACCCAGTTTTTATGCATTAGTTTCAACCCTCAAACATTGCATGAGTAGGATTGATAACATGTGGGTATTTGTCGGTGTAATAAAGTAGGGGTACCATAGTACCCCGAACTTGTGCACGGGCAGTCGTAGCACCCCGCGGCAAGGCTTGCCAGGCGATCGCCAAAACTCTCCATGGTCCCTCCTTGGGCCATCCAAGAACAAAGTATTTGAGCCAAGGCTCCGGCAGGAGGAGCTTGCCGGGAAGGCCACCCGAAGAGAGCGAGGCCCCGGCAAGAGGAGCTTGCCGGGACGACCACTCGAAGCATAAGGCCCCGGCAAGAGGAGCTTGCCGGGAAGGCCGACGGAGGCACGGCAAGAGACTTGCTGCGACGCGCCACGCGTCCCGGCAAGGACCGGTGAGCGACAAGCTCCCGGGCGCGACAAGGCATCAACCGCGGCAAGGCGCTTGCCGCGGCAAGTCACCACCCCGCGCCTGCGTTCCAGCTCATCCACCCACGCGTCCCTCTGGGGCCATTCCAGACATACGTGGCGAGAGGCTGCGCAGCCAGGGGCATGCGGTGGCAAAGCAACGCTGACAGGGTAGCCGTCGTGGCAAATGGTGGCGCCCCTGACGGTCCCTTTTCTGCATTGTTTGGGCGACCTAGACGGGCATTTAATGCCCTTGTCCCCTGTCGTCAGAGTTAGGTATGATAGCACTGTGCAAACAGCTGTACCCAACGCATCGTTTTCCAGTTTTGCCCCCGCCTACGTTGCTACCTGTGGGTAACCCCTTGCACATATAAAAGGAGGCCCCATGCGCAACGGGAGAGGGGGAGGAGGCCACTCGCGTTTGGTCTGATCAGTTGCCTGAGTGTACTGTAGCACTCAGCGCTCCCGAACCAAGAACACAATAGAAACCACAAAGCAGCAGTAGGGTTTTACGCATCCGTGCGGCCCGAAGCTGGGTAAACCCCTTGTGTGCATCGCCTCGATCTGCTCTTCGCGCGACCTCCGCCCCCCCGCCGAACGAAGAAAGGGGCTCGGTCCCCATAGGTGTTCGTGGAGGCAGATTTCCCCCGACATCTTTGGCGCGCCAGGTAGGGGGCGTCGAGGTTGTGTGAACCTGATCCGGCGTCTGCACAGGCTAGATCTCCATCATCTTCATCGACATGCCACCGAAGAAGAAAGCTCCGGAGGTGGCTGGTCCGTCCGCGTCGAACCCACCGCCCCTGGAGCAAACGGGTGGTGGGGACGGCACCGGCGGCGGAACGGGCGTCGGCGAGCCAGCTCATGGTGCCACGGCGTCCGAACATGCACCGCGCCCCTCTCAGGAGGCGTGGGACCAGCAGCGTCTTGGCACTCACGGTACCATACGCTCGCTGGACCCAGATCAAGCTGGCGGATCCCAGGGTGCTCAAGGCCAGCATGCACACCGACGTGCTGGCGCGAGCGTGGCGCGACTGCCTGGTCCGGGTGTTGCTCCTTCTAACGTAGTTAGAAGTTCGAGCACATCCCGCTCCACGCGCCGCTCGCCACCGCTGCCCGCCACTCCAGCAGAAGCTCTGGCGCGAGCTCAACTGCTCCTAGACTACCCTCCAACGGCGGACAAGCTCGACGACTGGAGGGCCACGATACAGAGCCTCATCGGTTTCGCTAACGGCGACACCCCGCGGCACCATAGTACGTCGCAGCCGCGGCAGGTCGGCCAGGCGAGAACCGACGGCGCCAAGACCGGTGGGGGTGCAACCATCGTGCACTCCCCGCCCCAAAGGCCAAGATCGCCGACTCGCCGGAACCATCACGACAACGACTCCACCGCGTCGTCAAATCCGCGAACTCATAGCGATCAACGCCAAGTTCTTCACGAACGAGAGCAAGAGGATGCTCGTACTCGCATCGAGCGTCGGAGAGAAGCGCGGCGTCAATCAGACCAGCGCGCTGGGCCCTCTGTCGACATGCATGCGCCGGGGGGACCAGGCGACCTGCCGTACGCGGTAGGATGCCCTGCGTTCACTCGTGAGCTGCGGCAAGTCCAGTGGCCCAGCACGAATAATTTCAAGCCAGACGTACCAGAGAAGTACGACGGCAAGTCGCATCCGTCGGAGTTCCTCAGCATCTACACCATTGCGGTGCAGGCTGCTGGAGGGCGAGATGACAAGATCCTTGCCAACTACTTCCCGCTGGTACTCAAATCCAATGTCAGATCCTGGCTCATGCACTTGCCGGATAACTCCATAACCTCCTGGACAGACCTGTGCCATCAGTTTGTTGGCGCCTTTACGGGCGGCCACAAACCCCATGGCCAAGCGAGCGACCTTCATCTGCTCTTCCAGAAGGAAGGGGAACCCTTGCGCAAGTTCATCCAGAGATTCAGCCGTGTACACTACAACATCCCAGACGTCCACCCCGCCGCGGTCATCAGCGCGTTCCATCAGAACGTGCGTAACCGCAGGATGCGGGAGGAGATGGCGATGTGCAAGATCAAAGACGTCAGCGAGCTATATGCCCTGGCCGACAAGTGTGCACGTGCTGAGGAAGGGAGGAAACTTCCCGGAGAGAACATTGGAGCAGGAGAGTTTGACAGTGAGGATACCGCCCCGGCAAGGAAGAACCGGCGGCGGAGCAACAGGAAGAAGAAGAGCCAAGAAGTACTGGTTGTTGAGCAGTCCGGCGATGAAGGCGCCGCCAAGAAGGCCCAGGCTGGTAGCTCCGGCAAGGAGGTTGCCGGATGCGCCAACTGCCAGGTCGTGGCGGTCGCCGACAAGCGGGACGACACCAACAAACAGTACTGCAAGATCCACCGCACCAAGGGCCATGACCTCCAGAGCTGCAAGCAGGTCGAGCGGCTCGTCGAGCTGCAAAAGGCCGAGTACGAGCGACACGACAAGGAGAGAGCCCAGGGAGGTGGCGGAGGATCGGGCACGAAGCGCCCCGGCCAGGGAGGACGCCGCGACAAGGACAAGCAGCGGCAAGCAGACAGACCTCCCCGCGGCCGCGACAAGAACGAAGACGACGACAAAGGCGAAGACATGGATGACGTCGAGACCAGTGAGCAGGAGTTTCAGAAAGCCACAGAGGTCTTGTGCGTAGACGGTGGTGCTTCCCTGCATACTTCTCACCGCCAGCTCAAGCAGTGGGCGCGGGAAGTCAATGCAGCGGAACCACCCGTCGAGTCGCGCAAGCCTCTGAAATGGTCCAGCACGCCTATAATCTTCGATATTGAGGACCACCCTGACCGCACAACTGCGATCGGGTGCTTGCCGATGTTGGTCTCACCAACAGTCCGCAACCTCAAGGTCACTAAGATGCTAGTCGACGGCGGGGCCGGCTTGAACCTGATCTCCTCCGTTGTGCTCCGGAAACTCCAAATCCCCGACAGCGAGCTCGAAGAGACCGACACGTTCCAAGGAATCAACCCGGGAAGGAGCAAGCCGAAGGGGAAGATAACGTTGCCAGTGACATTTGGCAGCGAGCTGAACTTCAATACAGAGAGGATCACTTTTGACGTTGCCGATTTTCCATTGCCCTACAATGGAATTCTCGGCCGTCCAGCGCTCGCCAAAGTTCATGGCGGCCTCTCACTATGCATACAACATGCTCAAGATGCCAGGCCCGATAAGCGTCATCTCTGTCCCCGGCGACAACAAGGATGCCCTTATCTGTGCCGACAAGATCTACCGGGAAGCAGCAGCCGCAGCGGATCACAAGCCACTTGCCGCTGAAGCTCCCGGAGGGAAGAAGAAGACCAAGCCCGGCAAGTGCTCTGGTGCCCACTCCGGCAAGCGCACCTCTTCGGAGTGCTGCGCTACCGTCATGGACGCGCCATCGAGCTCCACCGCCAAGAGTAAGAAGTTAATGGCAGCCCCGCCAACGACCAAGAAGGTGTCCGCCATGGAGGACGGCACTGGTGGTACCTTCACCATCAGTGCCACTCTCGACCCTAAATAGGAAAGCGCGCTTGTTGCTTTCCTGCGGGCGAATGTCGATGTGTTTGCCTGGCAACCATCTGACATCCCCGGCGTTCCCAGGAAAGTGATTGAGCACCACCTCGCCGTCTGTCCTCATGCGCGGCCCGTCAAGCAGAGAGTTAGGAAGCAAGCGGTGGAGCGCCAAGAGTTCATCGTAGTAGAGATTAAGAAGTTGGAAGCGGCAGGCCTTGTCAGAGGTGTGCTCCATCCGACGTGGTTGGCCAATCCTGTTGTCGTGCGCAAAGCAAATTGGAAATGGAGGCTTTGCATCGACTTCACTGATGTTAACAAAGCTTGTCCCAAAGATCCCTTTCCCTTGCCGCGCATTGACCAGATTGTTGACTCCACGGCCGGATGTGACCTGCTTTCATTTCTTGACGCCTACTCAGGATACCATCAGATCTTCATGGCTGAAGAAGATGAGGAGAAGACCGCATTCATCACTCCATGTGGCACGTACTGTTTCGTGCGGATGCCTTTCGGTTTGAAGAATGCTGGTTCGACGTTTGCGAGGGTTGTCCATACCGCTTTTGAGCCGCAAATCCACAGAAATGTGGGAGCCTACATGGATGACATAGTGGTCAAAAGCAGGAACAGGGCAACCCTGATTCAAGATTTAGAAGAGACCTTCATGAACCTGCGCAAGATCAGCCTCAAGCTCAACCCCGAGAAGTGCGTGTTCGGAGTCCCTTCCGGCAAGCTTCTCGGGTTCTTCGTGTCTCAGCGAGGAATTGAAGCCAACCCAGACAAAATCAAGGCCATCGAGCAGATCGAAGCACCAACACGCGTCAAGGACATACGAAGGCTTGCCGGCTGCGTCGCGGCTCTCAGCAGGTTTATTTCCAAGTCTGCAGAACGCGCCCTGCCATTTTTCAAAGTTTTGAAAAAGGCGGGTCCAGTGAAATGGACTCCGGAAGCGGAGGCTGCGCTGCAAGACTTGAAGAAATACTTGTCCTCCGCTCCAATACTTGTCGCGCCTAACCGCAAGAGAAGTTGCTGCTGTACCTGGCGGCAACCAATCAAGTGGTTAGTGCTGCGTTAGTAGCGGAGAGGGAGGCAGACGATGAGCGAGCAACCGCGGCAAGCACGTCCAGCGACAAGCAGGGGGCTTTCCCGACAAGCTCTGGCCCCGACAAGGATGGATCTGCGCAGGAGCGAGTGGAGGTGCAGAAGAAGAAAATGGTGCAGCGCCCAGTTTACTTTGTCAGCTCCCTTCTGCAGGGGGCTAGGTCAAGGTACTCTGGTGTGCAGAAATTGCTTTTCGGCCTTCTCATGGCCTCGAGAAAGCTGCGCCATTACTTCCAAGCACATGAGATTACAGTTGTCACCCGCTTTCCGCTGAAGAGGATACTGCAGAATCCAGAAGCAACAGGCAGGATTGTCGAGTGGGCACTAGAACTATCGAGCTTCGGTCTCAAGTTCGAGAGCACCTCGACTATCCAAAGCAGAGCATTGGCAGAGTCCATAGCAGAGTGGACACCGACACCAGACGAAGAAATCCCAGAGACGAGCATCCCCGTCAAAGAAGCAAGCAAAGAGTGGCTGATGTATTTTGATGGTGACTTCTTGCTGCAAGGCGCCGGTGCTGGCGCGTTGCTTATCGCGCCCACCGGAGAGCACCTCAAGTACGTAGTCCAGATGCACTTCCCCAAGGAGCAAGCAACCAACAATACTGCAGAGTATGAAGGTTTGCTTGCCGGTCTCAGGATCGCGGCAGAACTTGGGATCAAGAGGCTCATTGTCAGGGGTGACTCGCAGCTTGTCGTCCGCCAAGTGAACAAAGATTACCAGAGTCCGTTGATGGAAGCGTACGTTGATGAAGTGAGGAAGCTAGAAGAGCACTTTGACGGCCTGCAAATGGAACACATTCCAAGAGCTGAGAACGACATTGCTGATGGCCTGTCAAAGTGCGCAGCGCTTAAGTTACCTGTGGAACCAGGAACCTTTGTGCTCAAGCTGACTCAGGCATCCGTAACACCATCAACCGGACAGAGCAAGAAGAGGAAGTTGGTCTCCGGTGACTATCTTCCGGCAGAGCTCCCCGGAGCCGCCGCCAAGAAGGTCCCCAAGATTGACGCCAAGAGCGCTGAGGAGCCGTCTGCTCCGGCAAACCCCAGGGTTTGTTCCGTAGAAGCAGGCGCTCCCGACAAGTTCTGCTCCGGCAAGCTTGCCGGGGAACGTCAAGCTCCGGCTGAGCCCCAGATCCTCGCCGTAGAAGCGGACGTTCCCGCAGCAGCAGATGTGCCTTCAGTCCTTGTTGTCGAGCCACAGGCTCCAGCATGGGCGCAGCAGACTGTCCATTTCCTCCAGAACGGAGAACTTCCCGAAGAGCAAGAAGAAGCGGAAAGAGTAGCCCGGCGCTCGAGTATGTACCAGTTCGTCGACATCACGCTGTACAGGAGAGGGCGCAACGGTGTGAAATTGAAGTGTATTTCCCGGGAAGACGGACAGAAGCTGTTGGCAGATATACATGGAGGCATATGTGGTCACCACATCGGCGCAAGAGCACTTGCCGGCAAAGCGTTCCGGCAAGGTTTCTTCTGGCCGACAGCCCTCCAGGATGCAACTGCACAAGTAACCAAGTGTGAAGCGTGCCAGTTCCATTCCAAGCAGATACACCAGCCAGCTCAAGCTCTCCAGACGATCCCTTTATCCTAGCCATTTTCGGTCTAGGGGCTCGACATCCTAGGCCCCTTCCCCCGAGCTGTCGGGGGCTGTGAGTACTTGTACATCGCAATCGACAAGTTCACAAAGTGGCCGGAAGTGGAACCAGTGAGGAAGGTGACAGCACAGTCAACAGTCAAGTTCTTCAGGTCGATTGTTTGCCGCTTCGGGATCCCCAACAGGATCATCACCGACAACGGTACGCAATTCACGAGCCGCGCCTTCATGCAATACGTCCAAGATCTCGGCGCCAAGGTCTGCTTCGCTTCTGTTGCTCATCCCAGGAGCAACGGTCAAGCGGAGAGGGCCAATGTCGAAGTGCTGCGCGGGCTCAAGACCAGAACTTTCAACAGGCGGCACAAGTGCGGAAGAAACTGGATCGAGGAGCTGTCGGTGGCTCTTTGGTCGATCAGAACGACGCCAAATCGAGCCACTGGCCAGACACCATTTGCTCTAGTCTATGGAGCAGAAGCAGTTACCCCCACGGAACTCGTATACAGGTCACCTCGAGTGCTCGCTTATGATGAGCTTGAGCAAGAGCGGCTGCGTGAAGATGACGCGCTGCTCCTTGAGGAAGATCGTCTTCAGGCTGCTGTGCGAGCCTCTCGCTACCAGCAAGCTTTGCGTCGCTACCATAGCCGCAAAGTTAAAGCCAGAAGCTTCGAGGAAGGCGACCTTGTTCTTCGGCGCGCCCCGTCCGCCAAGAATCACAACAAGTTGACGCCGAAGTGGGAAGGCCCTTACCGGGTGAGACGAGTCACGAGGCCCGACACTGTCTGCCTCGAGACCGAAGATGGCACTCCGGTGAGCAATTCCTGGAATATTGAGCATCTTCGTAAGTTTTACCCGTAAGGCGCGGTTGTCGGACCCCGTCCAGCAACCAACCTTTTGTACAAGTCTTGCCGCTGTTGCATGTAATCCTTTGTACAAAGCCAGGCGCAGACCCTGAGCAGCAGTAAATGAAGCGCTGGCGCCCTAAGTTTTAGCATGCATGCTGAGTTGAGTCTCATCCTTGGTTAGGGTTGATAGTGCCTAATAGCTGCTAACCCCTATCTTAGAGGTCGAGTCTGCGTCCTTTTTCATGTTCCTTCGTTTCCCTTGGTTCGCAGGGTTTTGCATATCATGGCCAAACCGCTTAAGGACGAAGAAGAGAAGAAGGGCAGACCAGCATCTGGTCCCCGGCAAACCAATGTTGCCGGGGGCTGCAAGTACAAAGATTCGCCCGCGGCAAGCCAAAGTTGCCGGGGGCTGCAATCCCAGATAAGTTTTTCATCCATTGTCATGCATTCTCTTATGGACTGAGGAATGCGAAAACCTTGTTTTCTCCTAAAAAGCTGTCGTGCTCCCTTAACTCTGGTCCCCGGAGCGCGTTCCTGGGGCCAGTTTTGGTAGCAGCCGCGGCGGCAAAGGGACGGAATGAGGAGCCCGAACCCGCCTCATCCCTACCTCTGCCAAAGGCGTGAGGAAGGTCGAGTGGCGCGGGAAGACGGCAGGGCCTGTTGCCGGGCAAAGAAGTGTCTATCTTAACGATATAAAGGATTCGCTCCTTGGCGTGGGTTTTACCCGCGAGACAAATGGCCCGGCAAACATCCCCTTTTCATTAAAAACATTCCGCTCAGGTACAGTTCAGAGAGAATGAAAAACATGAGAGATGGGATTACAAGCTTTAAATGCAACTAGAGCCCGAAGGCTTACAAGCTAAAAAGAGATAAGGTGCCCGTAATCCCTTTCTTGTCTCTCTCCTCAGGAGGTAGGACAAGGAGGCGAAAAGGGCAAAAGGGGCGCCTAGGCGAGCTACGGGTGGCAGAAGACACCAACAGAACGCCCCGGGGGCCGGCTGAAAGCTGGACGGTGACGGCGGCGCCGGAAGCAGGGCTCGACGAGGTGGTAGGACGTCAGCACGCTGTCGAGGGCGTCGTGCCCTCGTACTCCGAGTTGACGGCCTTGCCGCCCGCCCTCTTCCTCTTCCGCAGCCTCCCTACGCCAGCCGCCAAGGAGACGACCCCGGGAAGCTCAAGGAGCCGGCGACACGGATGATGGGGTCGCCGGTGCCACGCGGAGCCGCGACCGACGCCTAGTCGGACCCGTCATCCCGACGACCGCTACCCTCGTCGTCGCTGTCGCTCCCCTCGTCGTCACTCTCGCTCGAGGAGGAGCCTTCGCTGTCGGAGGAGCTATCCACGCAGCACCGGGCCCGGGTCCCGAAGCACCCGAAGACCTTGATGGAGAGGAGATCGCCCTCCATCAACTTAAAATGGAGGGTGAACCCCTCCATCAAGCTGTGGATACGGGCGAACGTCTTCCACCCACGACCAAGATACATCACGCCGGGGGCTGGGGACTCAACGTGGACCCGCGTGCCGCTGATCCCGCAGCCCCTCATGCGCAGTCTTAGCGTCTCGGGTTGTTCCATCTCCATCACGCTCGCGAAGGGAGCCGGGAGATGGAGGCGACGATGAGGCGCCCGGCGCAGCCTGACGAAGAACTCGCAAGGGTCGTCCCCGATGTGGACCGCTGTGAGAAGGGGAGCCGCTGGCGGAGGCGAGGCCGGCGCGTCGCCTCGTCCGCCTCGTCCACGACCTCGTCCACAACCTCGCCCCCTCCCCCTTCTCCTTACGGTTGGCTCTGCCACCGCGGGTGCAAGGGGAGGAGGGACGCGTTGCCTAGCGGCGACCCTCGCCGCCACAGATGAAGGACCAGGGTTCCCTTTCTCCATGGCGAATGGGGAGAGGGGATCAGAAGTTGAAGGGAAAGAAAAGATGGAGGAGTGTGGATCTCCGTCGCCCCCTCTTGCTCTTTATAAAGGAGGAGGGTGGGGGCTCGGCCGCCCCGCTCAGCCAATCAGAACGCAGGAAGAGCAGGCGACCGGGACCGGCCTGCTGCCTCGACCCGCGACGGCCCGGTTTCCTGCCTCCACCGTCCGCAGCTCCAGGTGCATGGAAGCCGCGTGGCTGGCGTGCAGGACCAAGGCGACGGATGAGGCGACCTCCCCCCGCCCCGTGATCATGGGGAGCGGACGCCTCGGAAACCGTGCCTCGGCCCCGTCTAGCAAACGAGCCACGCCTCCACGCCTCCCTCCACTTATGGAGATGGCGCGAACCGTCCCCCTTTATTGCGACGTGACGCATGCCTGCGGGGCTCAGCCCCGCGCATGCCGCCCACGTCACGCACGCCTCTCCCCACGATGCCGCGTTCGACGCGTGTCGTTCGGGGAGGGCGTGGTGGACGCAGAAGCAGATGCAGCGTGACCCGGGCCACGCGTGCCCGTGCACTGTTTTGGGCCTGGCCCAACAGCGCTCGGCACCGTGTATGACCCAGGCCCGGGGGCTCCTGTCGGTGTACTAAAGTAGGGGTACCATAGTACCCCGAACTTGTGCACGGGCAGTCGTAGCACCCCGCGGCAAGGCTTGCCAAGCGATCGCCAAAACTCTCCATGGTCCCTCCTCGAGCCATCCAAGAACAAAGTATTTGAGCCAAGGCCCCGGTAGGAGGAGCTTGCCGGGAAGGCCACCCGAAGAGAGCGAGGCCCTGGCAAGAGGAGCTTGCCGGGACGACCGCTCGAAGCACAAGGCCCCGTCAAGAGGAGCTTGCCGGGAAGGCCGACCGAGGCACGACAAGAGACTTGCTGCAACGCGCCACGCGTCCCGGCAAGGACCGGTGAGCGACAAGCTCCCGGGCGCGACAAGGCATCAACCGCGGCAAGTCACTTGTCGCGGCAAGTCACCACCCCGCGCCTGCGTTCCAGCTCATCCACCCACGCGTCGCTCTGGGGCCATTCCAGGCGTACGTGGCGAGAGGCTGCGCAGCCAGGGGCATGCGATGGCAAAGCAACGCTGACAGGGTAGCCGTCGTGGCAAATGGTGGCACCCCTGACGGTCCCTTTTCTGCACTGTTTGGGCGACCTAGACGGGCATTTAATGCCCTTGTCCCCTGCCGTCAGAGTTAGGTATGATAGCACTGTGCAAACAGTTGTACCCAACGCAGCGTTTTCCAGTTTTGCCCCCGCCTACGTTGCCACCTGTGGGTAACCCCTTGCACATATAAAAGGAGGCCCCATGTGCAACGGGAGAGGGGGAGGAGGCCACTCGCGTTCGGTCTGATCAGTTGCCTGAGTGTACTGTAGCACTCAGCGCTCCCGAACCAAGAACACAATAGAAACCACAAAGCAGCAGTAGGGTTTTACGCATCCGTGCGGCCCGAAGCTGGGTAAACCCCTTGTGTGCATCGCCTCGATCTGCTCTTCGCGCGACCTCCGCCCCCCGCCGAACCAAGAAAGGGGCTCGGTCCCCATAGGTGTTCGTGGAGGCAGATTTCCCCCGACAGTATTGGGAAGTAGTTGATGAGGTAGGAACCTATTGCCCTGCATTCAAACCTTGGGAGTTACTTCTACATATTGCTAATATTGCTATCCATGCTCGTAGACGTGGTTTGGGTGAGTGAAATCCATGACAGATGTGAGATTGTTAATTAATGGTTCAACTTAAGGTGGCCACTTTAATTCACATCTGGGTGGATTGAGGCACCTGGAGAATCCAGTGTTGCCTGTATTTTTTGGAAATCCTGGGGTTCCGTGTGATTTTCCTATGGACCGCCACCCAGGCTCAAAGGGATCATAAGATTATTCATGCTAGAAACTTCCGTGTGCAGCCACAAGCTATTATGGGCTCTAGCATAGTTGAGTAAGTTACATGAAGCTCTTGAAGAGGTGGATCAACAGGTAGAGGGTTGTAGGTTTGGTATGGTTTGCCCAGAGTAGAGAGTTAATGTTTCTGAAAGACTATGTCTCGGTCATCCGTTTCTCAAACACCATGTAGTGCGAGAAATCCAACGGAGACGATCGAGTCTTGTGCGGAAAAGTGCGCAAACCTGTGCAGAGTGTACAAACTAATCATGGTTAGCCGTGCCCCCGGTTATGGACAATTTTGAGTCTCTGGTCTTTGGATATTCATGTTGATCTCAACACTTTAATTATTAATTTGATTTGGGTTAATGATTATTATTTTGGGATTGAGTTGGAGGAACCTTCTCAATATTTATCAACCAACTTTGTAGTTAAATAAAATATATTCTTTTGCGGTAGGGAAAAATTGGCTTTTCGCAGAAACCTTATAACCATAGAGCTTTCCACCATCCATATATGCATGTAGTGATAGCTATTATTCATCATTGTCCTATGGTGTGAATTTGCCAGTACATTCAATGTACTGACCCTTTGTGGCTGCAACGTCTCATGTTGCAGGATTCTTACGATGAGTAAGTGATACGTTAGGGTTACGATTTCTACACTCAACTTTGTTGTTGGTGTTGATGGGAATCCACAACCTTGTTACTTCCGTTATTTGGATTGAGGTAATAGTATTTACGTTATTTTATACATGTGATTTACCTCTGTTATAAATCCTCGAGTACTGTGTGTGTCAGCATACCGATCCAGGGATGACACTTAAGCTCAGAGACTTGACCGTATGAGGTCGGGTCGCTACACTTAATGGGCAAAAATCTACTATCCCTACACCATAGTTAGATGTCCCGCTGCAATTTTACACTTTGTTATATAAAACATGCAAAATAAATTGCTCTGCGTAACATACTCCAATACCCCTTCCCATACTTTTTTATCTCCTTCTTACATGACTCATCATTCTCATCTATTAGAAAAATAGTAAATGATCTTTGGTTGTTAGTGGATGTTGATTTACCATAAGTTCATGTTTACCATAAGTGAGGCCTAGCCTGTCACGAGGTGAAGAACGGAAGAGCTTATGTTAACATTGTGTTATGCCTTATTGATATCCAATCAGTATGGATATCCATCGGGTTTGGACATGGACACAACTTTTCACCCATGGATTTTTTCATGGGCGGGCAAAGACTGTCTTCATGGATGTGGATATGGATTTGATATTGTTCAACCCGATCCAAACCCGACCCATTGCCATCCTTAGGCATCACGTCCGTGTCAAGTAGACCGAAACGATTCTGCATCTACTATTATTACTCCACACATCGACCACTATCCAGCATGCATCTAGAGTATTAAGTTCATAAGAACAGAGTAACGCATTAGGCAAGATGATATGATGTAGAGGGATAAACTCAAGCAATATGATGTAAACCCCATCTTTTTATCCTCTATGGCAACAATACAATACGTGTCGGTTCCCTTTCTGTCACTGGGATCGAGCACCACAAGATTGAACCCAAAGCTAAGAACTTCTCCCATTGCAAGAAAGATCAATCTAGTAGGCCAAACTAAACCGATAATTAGAAGAGACTTGCAAAGATATCAAATCATGCATATAAGAATTCAGAGAAGAATCAAATATTGTTCACATATAATCTTGATCATAATCCCACAGTTCATCGGATCTCGGCAAACACACCGCAAAAAGTATTACATCGAATAGATCTCCAAGAACATCGAGGAGAACTTTGTATTGAGAACCAAATAGAGAGAAGAAGCCATCTAGCTAATAACTATGGACCCGAAGGTCTGTGGTAAACTACTCACACATCATCAGAGAGGCCATGGTGTTGATGTAGAAGCCCTCCATGATCGAATCCCCCTCCGGCAGATCACCGGAAAAGGCCCCAAGATGGGATCTCACAGGTACAGAAGGTTGCGGCGGTGGAAAAGTGGTTTCGTGGCTCCCTCCGATGTTTTCAGGTTATAAGAGCATATATAGGTGAAAGAAGTAGGTCGGTGGAGCTATGAGGGGCGCGCCTACCACCTGGGCGCGCCCTCCTGCCTTGTGGCTGCCTCGTTGCGTCTCTAAGTTCCACTCCAAGTCTACTGGATTGCGTTTGTTCCAAGAAAGATCCTCGAGAAGGTTTTGTTACGTTTGGATTCCGTTTGATATTCCTTTTCTGCGAAACACAGAAATAGGCAAAAAAACAGCAAATTGCACTGGGCCTTCGGTTAATAGGTTAGCCCCAAAAATAATATAAAAGAGTATATTAAAGACCATTAAACATCCAAAACAGATAATATAATAGCATGGAACAATAAAAAATTATAGATACGTTGGAGACGTATCAGGCCGCCGCGCATGGCTCTTGCCTCTTGAAGCTCCTTGGTGGTCTTGGTGATGAACTCCTGAGCACCGGGCACCTTGTGCCCTGATGAGGGAAGCGTGCGGTGAAGCATGCCTCCATGTGGTGCCCGAGCGCCTCCCTCGTGACATTGGCTAGGTCTGAGGCCCTTTAGAAGAGAGCCTCCGAGCCCATCCTGAGGAGGGTGCTGGGCGCTGTCGGTGTACTAAAGTAGGGGTACCCTAGTATCCTGAACTTGTGCACGGGCAGTCGCAGCGTCCCGTGGCAAGGCTTGCCGGGTGACCGCCAAGGTCCTCCATGGATCCTTTGAAGTCATTCAAGAACAAAGTATTTAAGCCAAGGAGACAAGTCCCCGGCAAGAGGAGCTTGCCGGGAAGGCCACTCAAGGCACAAGACCCCGGCAAGAGGAGCTTGTCGGGAAGGCCAACCAAGGCATCTCAAGGAACTTGCCGCGACGCGCCACGCGTCCTGGCAGGACCCGGCGAGCGACAAGATTTCGGACGCGACAAGACAGCTACCGCGGCAAGGCGCTTGCCGCGGCAAGCCACCACTCTGTACCTGCGCTCCAGCACACCCACCTACGTGTCGCTCTGGGACCCTTCCAGGCGTACGTGGCGGGAGGCTGTGCAGCCAGGGGTACACTGTGGCATGCGGCGCTGACAAGATTGCCATCGTGGCGAGCGGTGGCGCCCCTGACGGTCCCTTTTCTGCACCATCTGGGCGATGTAGATAGGCGCCTTTGTCCCTGCCGTCAGGGTTAGGTATGATACACTGTGTAGGTAGCTGTACCTATCGCAGCACCTTTCCATTTTTGCCCTTGCCTACGTTGCCGCCTGTTGGAGACCCCTTGAGCATATAAAAGGAGGCCCATGCACAACGTAGGGGGGGATCTCTCCAGAGGAACGCTCGGTCTCGTTAGCTGCTTGAGCATACTGTAGCACTTAGCGCTCCCGAGCAAGAACTCAATACAAACCACAAAGCAGCAGTAGGAGTATTATCTCTCCGGAGAGCTCCGAAGCTGGGTAAAAACCCCATCGCGTGCCCCGCCTCGATCTGCTCTTCGCGCGATCTCCGCCCCCCGCCGAACCGAAAGGGGCTTCGTCCCCATAGGTGCTCGTGGAGCCAGATTTTCCCTGGCATCTTTGGCGCGCTAGGTAGGGGGCGTCGAGGTTGTGTGAACCTGATCCGGTGTTCACGCGAGCTAGACCTTCATCGACTTCATCGACATGCCGCCGAAGAAGAAGGCTTCGGAAGCGGCTGCTCCGTCCGCGTCGAATCCACCGCCGCCGGACCAAACGGCTGGTGGGGAGGACGCCGGCGGAAGAACGGGCGTCGACGAGGGAGCCCACGGTGTCACCAAGTCCAAGGAAAAGACTGCGCTGCCCGTCGGCGGCGTAGCCGGCTCCCACGACGACCGGGCGTCCGTGGACGCACCGCGCCCATCTCAGGAGGCGCAGGACCGGCAACATCGTGGTACTCACGGTACCATACGCTCGCTGGACCCAAATCGAGCTGGCGGCTCTCGGGATGCTCAAGGCCAACATACGCGCCAACGTGCTGGCGCGAGCGAGGCACGGTCGCCTGGACGGAATACTGCTCCTTCTAACGTAGTTGGAAGTCCGAGCATATCCCGCTCCTCACACCGTTCGCCACCGCTACCCGCCACTCCAGCGGAAGCTTTGGCGCGAGCTCAACTGCTCCTAGACTTCCCTCCAACGCCAGACAAGATCGACGACTAGAGGGCCACCATTCAGAGTCTCATCGGCTTCGCCAACGGCGACACTCCACAGCAGGCGACCACGTCGCAGCCGCGGCAGGCCAGCCAGGTGCGAGCCGATGGCGACAAAACCGGTGGGGGTGCAACCACCGTGCACTCTCCGCCCCGAAGGCCAAGATCGCCGACTCGCCGGGTCCGCCACGACAGCGACTCCACTGCTTCATCAGACCCGCGAACTCGCCGCGATCAATGCCAAGTTCTCCACGAACAACAAAAAGAAGACGCTCGTACTCGCATCGAGCGCCGAAGAGAAGCGCGACGTCAGTCCGACAAGCGCGCTGGGCCCACCGTCGACATGCATGCGCCAGGGAAACCAGGCGACCTGCCGTACGTAGTAGGTTGCCCTGCGTTCACCCATGAGCTGCGGCAAGTCCAGTGGCCCAGCACGAAGAACTTCAAGCCCAACATACCCGAGAAGTACGACAACAAGTTGCATCCGTCGGAGTTCCTCAGCATCTACACCATTGCGGTGCAAGCTGCTGGGGGGCGCGACGACAAGATACTTGCCAACTACTTCCCGCTGGTGCTCAAGCCCAACGTCAGGTCCTGGCTCATGCACTTGCCGGAAAATTCCATATCTTCATGGGTAGACCTATGCCATCAATTTGTTGGCGCCTTTACAGGCGGCCACAAACCTCTTGGAAAGGAGAGTGATCTTCATCTGCTTGCCCAGAAGGAATGAGAGCCCCTGCGCAAGTACATCCAGAGATTCATCCAAGTGCAACGCAACATCCCAGACGTCCACCCTGCCGCGGTCATCAGCGCGTTCCACCAGAACGTGCGTAACCGCATGATGCGGGAGGAGATGGCGATGTGCAAGATCAGAGATGTCAGTGAGCTGTATGCCCTGGCCGACAGATGTGCACGTGCTGAAGAAGGGAGGAAACTCCCCGGAGAGAATACAGGAACAGGAGGATCTGACAGCGATGATGCTGCCCCGGCAAACAAAAACCGGCGGCGGAACAACAGGAAGAGGAAAGGCAAAGATGTGCTAGTTGTTGAGCAGTCCGGCAATGAAGGTTGCGCCAAGACAGCCAAGACTGATAGCTCCGGCAAGGAGGTTGCCGCGTGCGCCAACTGCCAGGCTGTGGCGGCCGCCGACAAGCAGGATGACACCAACAAACAGTACTGCAAGATCCACCGCACCAAGGGCCATGACCTCCAGAGCTGCAAAAAGGTCGAGCAGCTTGTCGAGCTGCAAAAGGCCGAGTATGAGCGACGCGACAAGGAGAAAGCCCAAGCAGGTGCTGGAGGATCTGGTACGAAGCGCACCGGCCGAGGAGGACGCCGCGGCAATGCCAAGCAGCGGCAAGGCGACAGACCTCCCCGCGGCCGCGATAAGGATGAAGATGACGACGACGAAGACATGGATGACGCCGAGACCAGCGAGAAGGAGTTTCAGAAAGCCACAGATGTCTTGTGCGTTGACGGTGGTGCTTCTCTGCATACTTCACACCGCCAACTCAAGCAGTGGATGCGAGAAGTCAATGCAGCAGAAGCACCCGTTGAGTCACGCAAGCTTGTGAAATGGTCCAGCACGCCTATCATCTTTGATATTGAGGACCACCCTGATCGCACAACTGCTGTCGGGTGTTTGCCGATGTTGGTCTCACCAACTATCCGCAACCTCAAGGTCACTAAGATGCTAGTTGACGGCGGGGCCGGCTTGAACCTGATCTCCTTCGCTGTGCTCCAAAAACTCCAGGTCCCTGACAGCGAGCTCGAAGAGACCGGCACGTTCCAAGGAATCAACCCGGGAAGGAGCAAGCCGAAGGGGAAGATCACGCTGCCAGTGACGTCTGGCAGTGAGCTAAACTTCAGGACTGAGAGGATCACTTTCGACATTGCCGATTTTCCATTGCCTTACAATGGAATTCTCGGCCGTCCAGCGCTCGCCAAGTTCATGGCAGCCTCTCACTATGCGTACAACATGCTGAAGATGCCAGGCCCGATAAGTGTCATCACTATCCCTGGGGACAAGATAGATGCTCTTATCTGTGCCGACAAGATCTACCGGGAAGCAGCAGCCGCAACAGATCGCGAGACACTTGCCGCTGAAGCTCCCGGGGGGAAGAAGAAGACCAAGTCCGGCAAGAGCTCTGATGCCCACTCCGGCAAGCGCACCTCTTCGGAGTGCTGTGCTACCGTCGAGGACGCACCATCGAGCTCCACCAGCAAGTGTAAGAAGATGATGGCAGCTCCGCCAGCGACCAAGAAGGTGTCCGCCAAGAAGGACAGCACTGGTGGTACTTTTACCATCAGTGCCACTCTCGACCCTAAATAGGAAAGCACGCTCGTTGCTTTCCTGCGGGCGAATGTCGATGTGTTTGCATGGCAACCGTCTGACAGCCCCGGTGTTCCCAGGAAAGTAATTGAGCACCACCTCGCCATCTGTCCTCATGCGCGGCCCGTCAAGCAGAAAGTCAGGAAGCAAGCAGTGGAGCGCCAAGAGTTCATCGCAGAAGAGATCAAGAAGTTGGAAGCAGCAGGCCTCGTCAGAGGAGTGCTCCATCCCACGTGGTTGGCCAATCCTGTAGTCGTGCGTAAGGCAAACGGGAAATGGAGGCTTTGTATCGACTTCACCGATGTCAATAAAGCTTGTCCCAAAGACCCATTTCCCTTGCCGCGCATTGACCAGATTGTTGACTCCACGGCCGGATGTGACTTGCTTTCGTTTCTTGACGCATGCTCAGGATATCATCAGATCTTCATGGCAGAAGAGGATGAAGAGAAAACCGCGTTCATCACTCCATGTGGCACGTACTGTTTCGTACGGATGCCTTTTGGTTTGAAGAATGCTGGTTCAACATTTGCAAGGGTCGTCCATACTGCTTTTGAGCCGCAAATACACAGAAATGTGGAAGCCTACATGGATGATATAGTGGTCAAGAGCAGGGACAAGTCAACTCTGATTCAAGATCTAGAAGAGACTTTTGCAAATCTGCGCAAGATCAGCCTCAAGCTCAACCCCGAGAAGTGCGTGTTTGGAGTCCCTTCCGGCAAGCTTCTCGGGTTCTTCGTGTCTCAGCGGGGAATTGAAGCCAATCCCGACAAGATCAAGGCCATCGAGCAGATCGAAGCACCGAAGCGCGTCAAGGATGTACGCAGACTTGCCGGCTGTGTGGCGGCTCTCAGCAGGTTTATCTCTAAGTCGGCTGAGCGCGCCCTACCGTTTTTCAACATTTTGAAAAAGGCAGGTCCAATGAAATGGACTCCGGAAGCGGAGGATGCGCTGCAGGACTTGAAGAGATACCTGTCCTCCACTCCAATACTTGTCGCACCTAAGCCACAAGAGAAGTTGCTGCTGTACCTGGCGACAACCAATCAAGTGGTTAGTGCTGCGTTAGTAGCGGAGAGGGAGGCAGAAGATGGGCCAGCAACCACGGCAAGCGCATCCAGCGACAAGCAGGGGGCTTCCCCGACAAGCTCTGGTCCCGACAAAGATTGATCTGCGCAGATGTGCGAGGAGATACAGCAGAAGAAAATGGTGCAGCGCCCAGTCTACTTCGTCAGTTCCCTTCTGCAGGGGGCTAGGTCAAGGTACTCTGGTGTGCAGAAATTGCTTTTCGGCCTCCTCATGGCCTCGAGAAAGCTGCGCCATTACTTCCAAGCACATGAGATCACAGTTGTCACTCGCTTTCCGTTGAAGAGGATACTACAGAATCCAGAAACAACAGGCAGGATTGTTGAGTGGGCACTGGAACTGTCAAGCTTTGGCCTCAAGTTTGAAAGCACTTCAACTATCCAAAGCAGAGCATTGGCAGAATTCATAGCAGAGTGGACGCCAACACCAAATGAAGAAATTCTAGAGACGAGCATCCCCGTCGAGGAAGCAGGCAAAGAGTGGCTGATGTACTTTGATGGTGCCTTCTCACTGCAAGGCGCCGGTGCTGGAGTGCTGCTTATCGCACCCACCGGAGAGCACCTCAAGTACGTGGTCCAAATGCACTTTCCCAAGGAGCAAGCAACAAACAATACTGCAGAGTATGAAGGATTGCTTGCCGGCCTCAGGATCGCGGCAGACCTTGGGATCAAGAAGCTCATTGTCAGGGGTGACTCGCAGCTTGTCGTCCGCCAAGTAAACAAGAATTACCAGAGTCCGTTGATGGAAGCTTATGTTGATGAAGTGAGGAAGCTAGAAGAGCACTTTGACGGCCTGCAAATGGAACACATTCCAAGAGCTGAGAACGACATCGCCGACGGCCTGTCAAAGTGCGCATCATTTAAGTTACCTGTGGAACCAGGGGTCTTTCTGCTCAAGCTGACTCAACCATCCGTCACGCCATCAACTAGACGGTGCAAGAAGAGGAAGTTGATTTCTGGTGACTATCTTCCGGCAGAGCTTCCCGAAGCCGCCGCCAGGAAAGTCCCCAAGATCAACGCCAAGAGTGCTGAAGAGCAATCTGCTCCGACAGACCCCAGGGTTTGTTTCGTTGAAGCAGACGCTCCCGACAAGTTTTGCTCCGGCATGCTTGCCGGGGAACGTCAAGCTCCGGCTGAGCCGCAGGTTCTCGCCGTAGAAGCGGATGTTCCCACAGCAGCAGATATGCCTTTAGTCCTTGTTGTCGAGCCACAAGCTCCAGCATGGGCACAGCAGATCGTCCGTTTCCTTCAGACAGGAGAACTTCCCGAAGAGCAAGAAGAAGCGGAAAGAGTAGCCCGGCAGTCTAGAATGTACCAGTTCGTCGACAACGAACTGTACAGAAGAAGACTCAACGGTGTGAAATTGAAGTGTATTCCCCGGGAAGATGGACAGAAGCTGTTGGCAGAGGTACATGGAGGCATATGTGGTCACCACATTGGCGCGAGAGCACTTGCAGGCAAAGCGTTCCGGCAAGGTTTCTTTTGGCCGACAGCCCTCCAGGATGCAACTGCACAAGTAACCAAGTGTGAAGCGTGCCAGTTCCATTCCAAGCAGATACACCAGCCAGCTCAAGCTCTCCAGACGATCCTTTTATCCTGGCCATTTTCGGTCTGGGGGCTCGACATCCTCGGCCCCTTCCCCCAAGCAGTCGGGGGCTTTGAGTACTTGTACGTCGCAATCGACAAGTTCACAAAGTGGCCGGAAATGGAACCAGTGAGGAAGGTGACGGCACAGTCAGCAGTCAAGTTCTTCAGGTCGATTGTTTGCCGCTTCGGGATCCCTAACAGGATCATCACCGACAACGGTACGCAATTCACGAGCCGCACCATCATGCAGTACGTCCAAGATCTTGGCGCCAAGGTCTGCTTCGCTTCTGTTGCTCACCCCAGGAGCAACGGTCAAGCGGAGAGGGCAAATGCTGAAGTGCTGCGTGGACTCAAGACCAGGACTTTCGACAGGCTGCACAAGTGCGGAAGAAACTGGATCGAGGAGCTGCCGGTGGTTCTTTGGTCGATCAGGATGACGCCAAATCGAGCCACTGGCCAGACACCTTTCGCTCTAGTCTATGGAGCTGAGGCAGTTACCCCCACGGAACTCGTATACGGGTCACCTCGAGTGCTCGCTTATGATGAGCTTGAGCAAGAGCAGCTGCGACAAGATGACGCGCTGCTCCTTGAGGAAGACCGTCTTCAGGCCAGAAGCCGCAAAGTTAACGCCAGAAGTCTCGAGGAAGGCGACCTTGTTCTTCGGCGCGTTCATTCCGCAAAGAATTCCAACAAGTTGACGCCGAAGTGGGAAGGCCCTTATCAGGTGAAACGAGTCACTAGGCCTGGCGCTGTCCGCCTTGAGACCGAAGATGGCGTTCCGTGAGCAACTCCTGGAACATCGAACATCTTCGTAAGTTTTACCCGAAAGGTGCGGTTGTCGGACCCTGTCCGGCAACCACCCTTTTGTACAAGTCTTGCCGCTGTTGCATGTGATCCTTTGTACAACGCCAGGCGCAGACCCTGAGCATAAGTGAAGCGCTGGCACCCTAAGTTTTAGCATGCATGCTGAGTCGAGTCTCGTCCTTCGTTAGGGTTGATAGTGCTTAGTAGCGGCTAACCCGTAACTTAGAGTTCGAGTGTGCGCCCCTTTGCCGTTCTTTCGTTTCCCTTGGTTCACAGGACTCGCATATCCTTGTCGGACCACTTGAGGACGAAAAGGAGAAGGAGGTCGGACCAACATCTGGACCCCGGCAAGCCAGTGTTGCCGGGGGCTGCAAGACCCCGGCAAGCCAGTAATGCTGGGGGCTGAAAGTGCAAGGATTAGCCCACGGCGAACCAGAGTTGCCGGGGGCTGCTATCTTAGATAAGTTTTTCATCCCTTATCATGCATTCTCTTATGGATTGAGGTATGCGAAACCTCGTTTCTTCCTAAAAGCTACCATGCTCCCTTAACTCTAGGCCCTAGGGCTCGTTCCCGGGGCCAGGTAAGGTCGTAGTCGCGGCAGCAAAGGGACGAAACGAGGAGCCTGAACCCGCCTCCTCCCTGCCTCCGCCAAAAGCGTGAGAAAGGTCGAGCGACGTGGGAAGACGACAGGACCTGCTGCCGGGAAAAAATGTGTCTATCTTAAAGATATAAAGGACTCGCTCCTTGACGTGGGTTCCACCCACGAGACAAGTGACCCGGCAAGCATCCCCTTTTCATAAAAAAGCATTCCACTCAGGTACAGTTCATGGAGAATGAAAAACATGAATGATGGGATTACAAGCTTTAAATGCAACTAAGGCCCGAGGGCTTACAAACAAAAAAGAGATAAGGTGCCCGTAATCCCTCTCTTGTCCCTATCTTCAGGAGGCAGGTCAAGGAGGCGAAAAGGGCAAAAGGGGCGCCTAGACGAGCTACGGGTGGCAGAAGACACCAACAGAACGTCTCGGCGGCCGTCCAAAGGTTGGATGGTGACGGCGGCGCCGGAGGCAGAGCTCGAAGACGAGGCGGCAGGACGTCAGCACGCTGTCGAGGGCGTCGTGCCCTCGTACTCCGAGTTGACGGCCTTGCCGCCTGCCCTCTTCCTCTTCCGCAGCCTCCCTACGCCAGCCGCCCAAGGAGACGACCCCGAGAAGCTCAAGGAGCCGGCGACGCGGATGATGGGGTTGCCGGTGCCACCTGGAGCGGCGCCCGACACCTAGTCGGACCCGTCATCCCGCCGCCCATTATCCTCGTCGTCGCTGTCGCTGTCCCCCTCGTCACTCCTGCTTGAGGAGGAGCCTTCGCTATCAGAGGAGCTCTCCACGCAGCATCGTGCCCGAGTCCCAAAGCACCCGAAGACCTTGACGGAGAGGAGACCACCCTCCATCAGCTTAAAATGGAGGGTGAGTCCCGCCGTCAAGCTGTGGATGCGGGTGAACGTCTTCCACCCTCGACCAAGATACATCACATCAGGGGCCGGGAAGTCGACGCGGACTCGCGTACCGCTGATTCCGCAGCCCCTCATGTGCAACCTCAGTGTCTCGGGCGGATCCAACTCCATCACACTCGCAAATGGAGTCGGGAGACGAAGGCGACGACGAGGCGGCCGACGCAGCCTGACGAAGAACTCGCAAGGGTCGTCCCCGATATGGTCCGCCATGGGGAGAGGATCTGCTGGCGGAGGCGAAGCCGGCGAGCTGCCTCGTCCACCACTTCCCCGACCGCCTCGACCTTGCCCTCGACCTCGCCCACGGCCTCGTACCCTCCCTCTTCCCCTTGCGGCTGGTTCTGCCGCCACGGGTGCGGAGGGAGGAGGGACGCGTTGCCTAGCGGCGACCCTCGTCGCCACCGTCGAAGGACCAGGGTTCCCTTTCTCCATGGCGAGTGGAAGAGAGGGAACAGAAGCTGAAGGGGAGAAGAGATGAAAGAATGCGGTTTTCCGTTCCCCCCTCCCACTCTTTATAAAGGAGCGTGGTGGGGGCTCGGCTGCCCCGCTCAGCCAATCAAGACGCGGAGGGAGCAGGGAACTGGGCCCGACCCGCTGCCTCGGCCCGTGACGACCCAGTTTCCCGCCTCCACCGTTCGCCACTCCAAGCGCATGGAGGCCGCGTGGCAGGCGTGCAGAACTGAGGCGACGGATGAGGCGACCTCTCCCCCACCCCGTGATCATGGGGAGTGGACGCCTCGAAGACTGCGCCTCCACGCCTCCCTCCGTTCATGGGGAAGGTGCGAACCGCCAGGAGGCGGGCGTTTTGCCTTTCCGAATAAAGAAATCACCCACGACCTCTCCCACAACGCCGCAATCGGCGCGTGCCGTTCGGGGAGGGCGCGGTGGATATGGAGCAAGGTGCGACGTGACCCAGGCCGCGCGTGCCCGTGCCCTGTTTTGGGCCTGGCCCAACAGCGCTCGGCACCATGTATGGCCCAGGCCCGGGGGCTCCTGTCGGTGTACTAAAGTAGGGGTACCCTAGTATCCCGAACTTGTGCACGGGCAGTCGCAGCGTCCCGCGGCAAGGCTTGCCGGGTGACCGCCAAGGTCCTCCATGGATCCTTTGAAGCCATTCAAGAAAAAAGTATTTAAGCCAAGGAGACAAGTCCCCGGCAAGAGGAGCTTGACGGGAAGGCCACTCAAGGCACAAGAACCCGGCAAGAGGAGCTTGTCGGGAAGGCCAACCAAGGCATCTCAAGGAACTTGCCGCGACGTGCCACGCGTCCCGGCAGGACCCGGCGAGCGACAAGCTTCCGGACGCGACAAGACAGCTACCGCGGCAAGGCGCTTGCCGCGGCAAGCCACCACTCTGTACCTGCGCTCCAGCACACCCACCTACGTTTCACTCTGGGACCCTTCCAGGCGTACGTGGCGGGAGGCTGTGCAGCCAGGGGTACACTGTGGCATGCGGCGCTGACAAGATTGCCATCGTGGCGAGTGGTGGCGCCCCTGACGGTCCCTTTTCTGCATCGTCTGGGTGATGTAGATAGGCATTTAATGCCTTTGTCCCCTGCCGTCAGGGTTAGGTATGATACACTGTGTAGGTAGCTGTACCTACCGCAGCACCTTTCCATTTTTGCCCTTGCCTACGTTGCCGCCTGTTGGAGACCCCTTGAGGATATAAAAGGAGGCCCATGCACAACGTAGGGGGGGCCTCTCTCCAGAGGAACGCTCGGTCTCGTTAGCTGCTTGAGCGTACTGTAGCACTCAGCGCTCCCGAGCAAGAACTCAATACAAACCACAAAGCAGCAGTAGGAGTATTATCTCTCCGGAGAGCTCCGAAGCTGGGTAAAAACCCCCTCGCGTGCCCCGCCTCGATCTGATCTTCGCGCGACCTCCACCCCCCGCCTAACCAAAAGGGGCTCCGTCCCCATAGGTGCTCATGGAGCCAGATTTTCCCCGGCAGGCGCGCCTTCCTATGCGAGGGAGGGAGGCACCCATCTACGGGCGCAGGTCCTGAGGAGGTGCCGCTGGAGACGCCGCTCTCCTGAAGCCCTTGATGGAGCAACTGCTTCTTCTTGTTGGGGATAGCCTCAGGAGGGTAGACGACGCCTTCTGTAAACTTGGCCAAGGCTGGGGACCCAAGGATGGCGTTGTACGGCAGGCAGATGTGGGCGACGTCGAAGTCGATGAGCTCGGTGCAGTAGTTGTCACGCCTGTCGAAGGTGACAGGAAGGCGGACTTGCCCAATTGGGGTGGTGGAGCCGTCGGTCACTCCTGAAAGGGCTTGGTAGGCTGTAGCTGATCGTATGGAACTTGGAGGCGGTCGAACATCTCGACGGACAGGACATTGAGCCCCGCGCCGCCGTCGATGAAGGTCTTGGTGACTTGGACATTGCTGATGATGGGTCAGCAAAGCGTCGGGAGGGTGTCGGCAGTTGCCGCGCACTTGAGTTGGTCGAAGGAGCTGAAGGTGATGGCACACTTGGACAACCTGAGCAGGCGCGTGGCCTCGAGCCCGGGGAGGGCCGCGTTCACCTCGCGAGCAAACTGCTTGAAGATACGCTGAGAGGCTGGGGCTTGAGCGCCACCCAAGATGCAAGCGATGGAGTGAGGCTCCTGGAAGCCCCCAGACCCCTCGTCCTGATGATGGTCGTCGTTCCTTCTTGGTGGTGGCGACAGCGGAGGTAGACCAGCGTTGCCCTGGGGGCGGTCCTCACGAGGCTAGTCTCTCCAGGCGCCCTCGTGAGGCTGGTCCTGCCAGCGGTCCTCGTGAGGTCGGTCGCGCCACTCCTAGCGGGGGCCGCGATCGTCCCAGCGTCCTCCACTGCGGCCTCCCCCACGGCCGTAGCCTCGGTCGTTGCGCTTGGGGCGTCGACCGAAACGCCCGTTGCGGATGGCCCTGAGCTCGTGGCAGTCGTTGGTGTTGTGGCTGTGCACGTTGTGGAAGGCGCGGAATGAGCGGTTGGCCTTGGTTAACTCGGGGTGGTCACAACCGCGCTTTATCTCTGGCTCCGCCGCAAGCACGACAGCCCCCTTGCGCTTCACGTCCTTGGTCTTGGCCTTCTTGTTTTCCTGGTCGGTGACTGGGAGCTCGAGGAGCGAGATGCCTCCCTCCTTAGCCCTTGCGCACTTGGTCGCCATGTGGAACATCTACAGAGCCGTGCACAGGTCCTCGTGTATGGCGAGCTCCTCCTTCATCATGACATCGCGGACGCCATCGGAGAATGCCGAGATGATGGCCTCGTCCGTCACCTTGGGAATCTTGAGGCAAACGCGTTGAAACGCTGGATCTACTTCTACAGGGTCCCCCCTGGCTGGTGCTTGACGCGTCGTAGGTCACCAGCGGCAGGCGGACGGTCGCGAGTGCCTTGGAAGTTGGCGAGGAAGCGCTCGCGCATTGATACGTCTTCGTCGTATCTACTTTTCCAAACACTTTTGACCTTGTTTTGGACTCTAACTTGCATGATTTGAAAGGAACTAACCCGGACTGACACTGTTTTCAGCAGAATTGCCATGGTGTTATTTTTGTGCAGAAACAAAATTTCTCGGAATGACCTGAAACTTCACGGAGATTATTTTTGGAAATAATAAAAAATACTGGTGAAAGATTCAAGGCCAGGGGCCCACACCCTAGACACAAGGGTGGGAGGCGTGCCTGCCCCCCTGGGCGCGCCCCTGCCTCGTGGGCCCCCGGTGCTCCACCAACCTCAACTCCAACTCTATATATTCACGTTCAGGGAGAAAAAAATCAGAGAGAAAGATTCATCGCCTTTTACGATATAGAGCCCCCGCCAAACCCTAAACTCTATCGGGAGGGCTGATCTGGAGTCCGCTCGGGGCTCTGGAGAGGGGAATCCGTCACCGTCGTCATCATCAACCATCCTCGTCATCATCAACCATCCTCCATCACCAATTTCATGATGCTCACCACCGTGCGTGAGTAATTCATCGTAGGCTTGCTAGATGGTGATGGGTTGGATGAGATTTATCATGTAATCGAGTTAGTTTTGTTAGGGTTTGATCCCTAGTATCCACTATGTTCTGAGATTGATGTTGCTATGACTTTGCTATGCTTAATGCTTGTCACTAGGGCCCGAGTGCCATGATTTCAGATCTAAACCTATTATGTTTTCATGAATATATGTGAGTTCTTGATCCTATCTTGCAAGTCTATAGTCACCTACTATGTGTTATGATCCAGCAACCCCGAAGTAACAATAATCGGGACCACTCCCGGTGATGACCGTAGTTTGAGGAGTTCATGTATTCACTATGTGTTAATGCTTTGGTCCGGTACTCTATTAAAAGGAGGCCTTAATATCCCTTAGTTTCCGTTAGGACCCCGCTGCCACGGGAGGGTAGGACAAAAGATGTCATGCAAGTTCTTTTCCATAAGCATGTATGACTATATTCGGAATACATGCCTACATTACATTGATGAATTGGAGCTAGTTCTGTGTCACCCTATGTTATGATTGTTACATGATGAACCGCATCCGGCATAATTCTCCATCACCGATCCAATGCCTACGAGCTTTTCACATATAGTTCTTCGCTTATTTACTTTTCCGTTGCTACTGTTACAATCACTACAAAACCCAAAAATATTACTTTGCTATCGTTACCGCTACTTCCATACTACTTTGCTACTAAATACTTTGCTGCAGATACTAAGTTATCCAGGTGTGGTTGAATTGACAACTCAACTGCTAATACTTGAGAATATTCTTTGGCTCCCCTTGTGTCGAATCAATAAATTTGGGTTGAATACTCTACCCCTGAAAACTGTTGCGATCCCCTATACCTGTGGGTTATCAAGACTATTTTCTGGCGCCGTTGTCAGGGAGCATAGCTCTATTCTTTGAGTCACTTGGGATTTATATCTGCTGGCCACTATGAAGAACTTGAAAGATGAGAAAACAAAGATTTATCCCTCTACTACGAGGGGAGGTAAGGAACCTCCATCTAGCTCTACACTTGATTCACCTTCTGTTTTGAGTAAGCTTGCGACACCTAAACCTGCTTCTGCTATTAATTTTGATATGTCGCATGTTATTGATGATGCCACTTCTGCTATGCATGATACTTATGATGAAACTACTTCTATGCTTGATACTACTGTGCCACTTGGTGAATTTCTTGATGAACAACTTGCTAGGGCTAGAGAGAATGAAATTATTGAAACTGATAATATTGATGAAAGTGATGATGAAGATTCTCCCCCTAGATATGAATTGCCTATTGTGCCTGAGGGCTATGTTATGGATGAAGAAACTGCTAGAGACTTTCTTGCTTGCAATGATAGAAGTGATCTTAAGAAGTTATTAGCCAAGTTGAAACAAAAAACTTTGAATGCTAGAATGAAATATGATCCTGCTTATGCTACTTCACCTATCTTTGTTACTGATAAGGATTATGAATTCTCTGTCGATCCTGATATAATTACTTTGGTTGAATATGATCCTTTCTATGGCTATGAATCTGAAACTGTTGTGGCACATCTTACTAAATTAAATGATACAGCCACCCTGATCACTAATCATGAGAAAACTTGCTACTATTATATCCTTAAAATATTTCTGTTCTCATTAAAGGGTGATGCTAAGATATGGTTTAATTCTCTTGATCCTGGTTGTGTGCGTAGTCTCCATGATATGATTAACTACTTCTCTACTAAATATTTCCCTGCTCATAAGAAACAAGTTGCTTTAAGGGATATATATATAATTTTATGCAAATTGAAGAAGAGAGTCTCCCACAAGCTTGGGGGAGGCTTCTCCAATTACTTAATGCTTTGCTTGATCATCCTCTTAAGAAAAATGAAATACTTGATATCTTTTATAATGGACTAACCGATGCTTCCAGAGACCACCTGGATAGTTGTGCTGGTTGTGTTTTCAGGGAAAGAACTGTTGATCAAGCTGAAATTATATTCAATGATATGTTGACTAATGAAAATAATTGGACACTTCCTGAGCCAACTCCTAAGCCAACTCCGAAGAAAAGGGGTGTTCTATTTCTCAGTCCTGAAGATATGCAAGAGGCAAAGAAATCTATGAAAGAAAAGGGTATTAAAGCTGAAGATGTTAAGAATTTACCTCCTATTGAAGAAATACATGGTCTTAATTCACCTCCTATTGAAGAAACACATGGTCTTGATAACCCGACACAGGTAGTAAAGGTAAATTATCTCTATAGATATGATAAAGCTAAAATCCCTCCTACTAAGTTTGCTAGCCAATGTTTGGATGAGTTTGATAACTTTATGGTTAAGCAAGAAGATTTTAATGCTTATTTTGGTAGACAATTGAAACAAAATGCTTATATGATTGAACACTTGAGTGATTATATGTCTAGAGTTAAAGGTGAACTTAAACTCATTAGTAAACATGCTTCTATGGTTACAACTCAAGTGGAACAAGTACTTAAAGCTCAGAATGATCTGCTCAGTGAATTGAATAGTAAGAATAATGAATTTGCCGTTAGAGTTGCAACTAGAGGGGGTAAAGTGACTCAGGAACCTTTGTATCCCGAGGGCCACCCTAAGAGAATTGAGCAGGATTCTCAGAGAACTAATGTAGATGCACCTAGTCCTTCTAAGAAGAAGAAAAAGAAAAATGATAGGACTTTGCATTCTTCTAGTGAACCTGTTGTAGACACATCTGAGAATCCAAATGATATTTCTATTTTTGATGCTGAAACACAATCTGGTAATGAACATGAACCTAGTGATAATTTTAATGATGATGTTCATGTTGATGCTCAACCTAGCAATGATAATGATGTAGAAATTGAACCTGCTGTTGATCTTGATAACCCACAATCAAAGAATCAACGTTATGAGAAGAGAGACTTCGTTGCTAGGAAGCACGGTAAAGAAAGAGAACCATGGGTTCAGAAACCCATGCCTTTTCCTCCCAAACCATCCAAGAAAAAGGATGATGATGATTTTGAGCGCTTTGCTGAAATGATTAGACCTATCTTTTTGCATATGCGTTTAACTGATATGCTCAAAATGAATCCTTATGCTAAGTACATGAAAGATATTGTTACAAATAAAAGAAAGATACCGGAAGATGGAATTTCCACCATGCTTGCTAATTATACTTTTAAGGGTGGAATACCTAAGAAACTTGGAGATCCAGGAGTACCTACTATACCTTGCTCCATTAAAAGAAATTATGTTAGAACTGCCTTATGTGATCTGGGAGCCGGTGTTAGTGTTATGCCTATCTCTTTATATCGTAGACTTGATTTGAATAAGTTGACACCTACTGAAATATCTTTGCAAATTGCCGATAAATCAACTGCTATACCCGTCGGCATTTGTGAGGATGTGCCTGTTGTGGTTGCAAATGTTACTATATTAACAGACTTTGTTCTTCTTGATATTCCCGAGGATGATAGTATGTCTATTATTCTTGGAAGAACTTTTTTGAATACTGCATGGGCTGTTATTGATTGCAACAAAGGCAATGTCACTTCTCATGTTAACGGTAATGAGCATACGGTACACTTTCCGAGGAAACAACCTCAAGTCCACAGTATCAATTCTATTGGAAAAATTCCGTCAATTATTTTTTGGAGGTTTTGAATTTCCTCTTCCTACTGTCAAAAAGAGATATGATATTCTTATTACTGGGGACGCGCATATCCCCATTGAGGTAACATAGTGTTATTCAAAATTTCTCCAGTTCCATGTTATTCAGAATGAGTTTGTTAACAAGACTTGATCAACCTTGTTAGTGGATTCCTTTTAATGAGCATGAGATGGATGAAGTTAGAAAGCACAACCTTCTGTACCCTCCTTTTACTTTCTGTTATTTAGTTGAAATAAAGTAAAAATAGTATTTTTGTCAGTTTTCTGATTTATCCGTGCAATAAAAAAATACCCCGAAAATAAAAGTTCTCCAAATGCCCTGAAGTTGTAATATGATTTTTTCTGGAATATTTGAGAATATCTGGCACTGAGAACACAGCAGGGGGAGCAAGCACCTGGCCACGAGGGTCCAGGGCGCTCCCACCCCTACAGGGCGAGCCCCTGCCTCATGGGCCCATGGTGGCTCCCCTCCACTTATTCCAGCCACCACACACTCCTTCTTCCTCCCAAAAAATAACCAACCAGCACAAGCACGGGTTCTATCTCATTTTGCTGCGATTTTTGATCTCCTTTCTCAAAGCACCTCTCACAAAACTGCTTTGGGGGATTGATCCTTCGTATGTAACTCCTCCAATGGTCCAATTAGTTTTTGCTCTAGTGCTTTATTCATTGCAATTTTTTGCTGCCTAGGTGACCCTGTTCTTGAGCTTGCATGTCAAATTCATATGGTCCCAAGTAATTCTAATGCATGATATAGTCTCTAGGCACTTGTGGGAGTAGTTGCTATCAATTTTGTTGAGTTTGGTTCGCTTTTATTTGAAGTTACTAAAAATTTCGGAAATTTTCAGAAAATAATGAAGAGATTTTTGAGGGGCTCTTCGAGCCGAAGCTCGAAGGACAAGCAAAGTGAAGAAGAAGAGAGGCCCAAGTATAATCTCCCTCGTATCACAAAAGTTCGGCCGTGTGAATGGCCTTGTGATGACTTCTTGAGAGCAGCCGGGATTTATGATGATTTTTATGAATTGGCTGAGAATGCAGGCCTCACCGACTTCCTCCACGACCAACGCGAACAGTATCTCTTACTCACCAATATCTTTGTGCAAATTTTCATTTCCATTCTAGGAGGTCACCACCTCCGGTAGATTTTTATTTATATGATGGGTATAAGGAGATGACCCTTCGTGAATTTTGTGAGGTTTTCAAGTTGCCTTTTCCGGGCAGCGTAGAGGAACCACATCGTGACGATGTGGAGGGGTTTATTGATACAATTGCCATAGAGGAAACTAGAAAAGTTTCTGATGCAAGAATCATTAGCATACATTTTCCTGTTTTACGCTACTTTGCATTATTTGCTAGTAGATGCTTAATTGGTCGCGGAAATTGTGGCAACCTAAGTGCCCCAGATATTGTTATTTTGTGCCATGCCTTGTTTCGTGATGACTCTTTCAGTATGGGCGCTATTGTTGCAAAGCGGTTAAATCTTGACCGTACTAAGGGCCCCATCTTGGGAGGGATCTTCGCCTCACGCCTCGCTGCATACTAACACATACCTATTAGGCATTATGACAAGGAAGAAAAATTGTTGCCTACTGTTCTTTTAGATTACAAGAGTATGGTTGCACATGATTTCATTGTTAAGAACAGGAAAAAGGAGCTTAATTATTACCTTGCCTGCTCCTTCCTTGTTTGATTTAACTGCAAGCGAGTACCTTGTTCCGTTGGAGGCCATTCACGCCTACCGGAAACCCACATCAGCTACAGAGCCAGATCTGGAACCACAATTTGTTCCCCCACGCCAGTCTGTTTACCAGTGGAATCCGGAGGAGGTTGCCAACCAGTGGCAACCCGAGGCTTCATCTCAGTACGACCCCGACTATAACTTTGGATATTCGCCAGGCCAGCCGTGGCAATAGACCAACTTGGGCCAAAAGCCTAAGCTTGGGGGAGTACGTATCTCTCACCGACATTTCATTTATATTCACACACTCATTGCTAGATGTCGGCGTTCATACTTTTTCACTGTAATATCCATGCTACTTTATTTTCCTTTTTATGCTTTCTTCTTGTGTGTTTGATCAACCTTAGGAAAAACAAAAAAAATAGTAGTAGCTTTTAGCTAGCTTATTTTCTTGTTGTAGTAGTAATAACTAAAAGAAAACCCAAAAAGATTTCCCGTTCTTCTTTTGCTTGTTGGGAGCTTTCGCGTGTAAATAATTTTATTTCTTTTCTCTTCTTTGGGGGTCGATAGGTGAAGACCATAATAAAATTGTTGAAGTGGCTCTTATATGCATTATTGTTGATTTAACCAAGAGACTATATTGCCTTGTCTTCTCCTATTTATTGAATGCTCGCAGATTCCAGCTTAGTTCAATGCACGTGCACTATTATTATTATTCACGTCATTTGGTCGTTCAAGTGAAAGGCAATAATGACGATATATGATGGACTAATTGAGATGAGAGAAGCTGGTATGAACTGGACCTCTCTTGTTTTTGTAAATATGATTAGTTCATCGTTCCTGATTCATCCTATTATAATAAACATGTTAGCAATGACAATTAGAGATTATAGTTGCTTATGCCATGCTTAATTAGCTAGGAGTTTATAATGGTTTACCTTGCGTGCCAACATGCTATTAAAATGGTTGTGATGTGGTATTATAGGGTGGTATCCTCCTTTCAATGATTCGAGTGACTTGACTTGGCTCATGTTCACGCATGTAGTTGAAACAAAATCAACATAGCCTTCATGATATTTATGTTCATGGTGGATTATATCCTACTCATGCTTGCACTCAATGTTTATTAATTTTAATGCATGTTCATGACTGTTGTCATTCTCTAGTTGGTCGCTTCCCAGTCTTTTGCTAGCCTTCACTTGTACTAAGCGGTAATACTGCTTGTGCATCCAATCACTTAAACCCCAAAAGTTATTCCATATGAGTCCACTATACCTTCCTATATGCGGTATCTACCTGCCGTTCCAAGTAAATTTGTATGTGCCCAACTCTAAACCTTCAAATGAAATTCTGTTTTGCATGCTCGAATAGCTCATGTATCAACTAGGGTTGTCTGTATCTTCCATGCTAGGCGGGTTATTCTCAAGAGGAGTGGACTCCGCTCCTCACTAACGAGAAAATGGCTGGTCACCGGGATGCCCAATCCCATGCTTTATGCAAATCAAATCAAAATAATTGCAAACAAAACTCCCCCGAGACTCTTGTTAGTTGGAGGCACTCGTTGTTTCGAGCAAGCCATGGGTTGATGCTTGTTCGTGGAGGGGGAGTATAAACTTTACCATTCTGTTTGGGAACCGCCTATAAGGTGTGTAGCATGGAAGATATCACCATATCTCGGTTGTTATGTTGAAAATGAAAGTATGCCGCTCAAAATATTATTTATCTCTATTTTAAAACCGAGCTCTGGCACCTCTACAAATCCCTGCTTCCCTCTGCGAAGGCCTATCTATTTACTTTTATGTTGAGTCATCACCCTCTTATTGAAAAGCACCAGCTGGAGAGCACCGCTGTCATTTGCATCCATTACTATTAATTTATATTGGGTATGAATATGACTGAATCTCTTTTACTATGAATTACAATGTTTAGTCAGTCCTTGATCTTTAAAGGTGCTCTGCATTTATGTTTTGCGGTCTCAGAAAGGGCTAGTGAGATACCATCTTGTTATATCATATCATGATTGTTTTGAGAAAGTGTTGTCATCCGAGATTTATTATTATTGCTCTCTAGTTGATTATGCCATTGACATGAGTAAACATGAGACCTAAGTGTTATTGTGAATGTGGTTAGTTCATGATCTTTGCAGAAAACTTGAATGCTGCCTTTACATATTTACAACAACAAGAGCAAACAGAGTTTGTAAAAGTTTTTCTTTATCACTTTCAGTTTATCAGCTGAATTGCTTGAGGACAAGCAAAGGTTTAAACTTGGGGGAGTTGATACATCTCCGTCGTATCTACTTTTCCGAACACTTTTGCCCTTGTTTTGGACTCTAACTTGCACGATTTGAAAGGAACTAACCCGGACTGACGCTGTTCTCAGCAGAATTGCCGTGGTGTTATTTTAGTGCAGAAACAAAAGTTCTCGGAATGACCTGAAACTTCACGGAGATTATTTTTGGAAATAATAAAAAATACTGGCGAAAGAATCAATGCCAGGGGGCCCACACCCTAGCCACGAGGGTGGGACGCGTGCCACCCTGCCTCGTGGGCCCCCTGGTGCTCCACCAACCTCAACTCCAACTCTATATATTCACGTTCGGGGAGAAAAAAATCAGTGAGAAAGATTCATCGCGTTTTACAATACGGAGCCGCCGCCAAGCCCTAAACTCTCTCGGGAGGGCTGATCTGGAGTCTGTTCGGGGCTCCAGAGAGGGGAATCCGTTGCCGTCGTCATCATCAACCATCCTCCATCACCAATTTCATGATGCCACCGCCGTGCGTGAGTAATTCCATCGTAGGCTTGCTGGACGGTGATGGGTTGGATGAGATTTATCATGTAATTGAGTTAGTTTTGTTAGGGTTTGATCCCTAGTATCCACTGTGTTCTGTGATTGATGTTGCTATGACTTTGCTATGCTTAATGCTTGTCACTAGGGCCCGAGTGCCATGATTTCAAATCTGAACCTATTATGTTTTCATGAATATATGTGAGTTCTTGATCCTATCTTGCAAGTCTATAGTCACCTACTATGTGTTATGATCCGGCAACCCCGAAGTGACAATAATTGGGACCACTCCTGATGACCCACAAGTATAGGGGTTCAATCGTAGTCCTTTCGATAAGTAAGAGTGTCGAACCCAACGAGGAGCAGAAGGAAATGATAAGCGGTTTTTCAGCAAGGTATTCTCTGCAAGTACTGAAATAAGTGGTAACAGATAGTTTTGTGACAAGATAAACTGTAACGAGCAACAAGTAACAAAAGTAAGTAAATTGCAGCAAGGTGGCCCAATCCTTTTTGTAGCAAAGGACAAGCCGGAACAAACTCTTATAATAGGAAAAGCGCTCCCGAGGACACATGGGAATATCGTCAAGCTAGTTTTCATCACGTTCATATGATTCGCGTTCGGTACTTTGATAATTTGATATGTGGGTGGACCGGTGCTTGGGTGCTGTTCTTACTTGAACAAGCATCCCACTTATGATTAACCTCTATTGCAAGCATCTGCAACTACAACAAACGTATTAAGGTAAACCTAACCATAGCATGAAACATGTGGATCCAAATCAGCCCCTTACGAAGCAACGCATAAACTAGGGTTTAAGCTTCTGTCACTCTAGCAACCCATCATCTACTTATTACTTCCCAATGCCTTCCTATAGGCCAAAATAATGGTGAAGTGTTATGTAGTCAACATTCACATAACACCACTAGAGGCTAGACAACATACATCTTATCAAAATATCAAACGAATACCAAATTCACATGACTACTAATAGCAAGACTTCTCCCTTGTCCTCAGGAACAAACGTAACTACTCACAAAGCATATTCATGTTCATAATCAGAGGGGTAATAATATGCATATAGGATCTGAACATATGATCTTCCACCAAATAAACCAACTAGCATCAACTACAAGGAGTAATCAACACTACTAGCAACCTACTAGCACCAATCCCGGACTTGGAGACAAGAATTGGATACAGGAGATGAACTAGGGTTTGGAGATGAGATGGTGCTGGTGAAGATGTTGATGGAGATTTCCCTCTCCCGATGAGAGGAGCGTTGGTGATGACAATGGTGATAATTTCCCCATGCCGGAGGGAAGCGTCCCCGGCAGAACAGCTCTGCCGGAGCCCTAGATTGGTTCCGCCAAGGTTCCGCCTCGTGGCGGCGGAGTTTCGTTCCGAAAGGTTCTTCTTTCTATTTTTCTGATCGAAAGACTTCATATAGGAGAAGATGGGCGTCGGAAACCGACCAGGGGCCCACGAGGTAGGGGGGCGCGCTCTAGGAGGGGGGGGGGCGCCCCCACCCTCGTGAACAGGGTGTGGCCCCCCTGGCCTTCATCTTTGGCAAGGATTTTTCTTTATTTCTTTTAAGATATTCCATGGAGTTTCAGGACTTTTGGAGTTGCACAGAATAGGTCTCTAATATTTGCTCCTTTTCCAGCCCAGAATTCCATCTGTCGGCATTCTCCCTCTTCATGTAAACCTTGTAAAATAAGAGAGAATAGCCATAAGTATTGTGACATAACATGAAATAACAGCCCATAATGCAATAAATATCGATATAAAAGCATGTTGCAAGATGGACGTATCAACTCCCCCAAGCTTAGACCTCGCTTGTCCTCAAGCGAAAAGCCGATAACAATAAATATGTCCCCATGTTTAGAGGTAGAGGCGTCGATAAAAATAAAATACAGACATGAAGTCATCATGATTATTCTCATAACAGCAACATATATAGATATTGTCATATGATTACATATGTTCAAGTGATGATCTATTCACAATGCAAAAGTATGAATCAGAAACCTTATTTGGCTCCAAAAAACTATAATCTCAGTCATTGAAAATTGCAATTTATCATAACATCGGAAAGAGTCTATGTCAGAGCTAAAAAGCAAGTCCACATACTCAACTATCATTTAGTCCTTCATAATTGCTAACACTCACGCAATACTTGTGGTCACGAAGTTTTAATCGGACACAGAGAAAGATAGGGACTTATAGTTTTGCCCCACAACCTTTTACCTCAAGGGTAATGTCAACAATAATAATTCATGCTCCCCTACATCCAATTAGATATATATATATATATCATGTTCTTTCCAACATGCTGGGCTTGCCAAAGGATAAAATGAAAAAGGAAAGGTGAAGATCACCATGACTCTTGCATAAGGTAGAGGATAATAATAAAAGATAGGCCCTTCGTAGAGGGAAGCAGAGGTTGCCATGCGCTTTTATGGTTGGATGCACAAAATCTCAATGCGAAAGAACGTCACTTTATATTGCCCCTTGTGATATGAACCTTTATTATGCAGTCCGTCGCTTTTATTGCTTTCACATAACAAGATCGTATAAAGCTTATTTCTCCCACACCAATCAATCATACATATTTTGAGCAATTTTTATTGCTTTGCACCGATGACAACTTACTTGAAGGATTTTACTCAATCCATAGGTAGATATGGTGGACTCTCATGGCAAAACTGGTTTAAGGGTATTCGAAAGCACAAGTAGTATTTCTACTTGGTGCTGAGAATTTGGCTAGCATGAGAGGGAAAGGCAAGCTCAGCAAGTTAGAGGATCCATGATAACATACTTTATCTCAGATATAAGAAAGACATAACTCATTACGTTGTCTTCCTTGTCCAACATCAACTCTTTAGCATGTCATATTTTAATGAGTGCTCCCAATCTAAAAGATGTCCATGATAATATATCTATATGTGAAACCTCTCTTTCCTTATTACTTATTAATTGCAACGATGACCAGAGCTATGTTTGCCAACTCCCAACAACTTTTAATCATCATACTCTTTCTATGTGAAGTCATTACTCTCAATAAGATCAATATGAACTTTTGTTTCTTTTTATTCTTTTTCTACTTTTCTTTTATTCACCCAAGACTCAACACTAATCTTTATTATATATAGCTCACGGACTCGATTACATAGAGAGATCAAAAAGCAAAACTCAAAACTAGATCATGCCATCAACTTTATTCTACTGGATCAAAATACTACTAATAGGATCGAACTAAGAAAAACGGTAAAGATAGGAGTTGTGATCGTGATACAATACCGGGGCACCTCCCCCAAGCTTGGCAGTTGCCAAGGGGAGTGCCCATACCCATGTGATTATGTCTCCTTCTTTGTTGTTGGCGTAATATTCTTGGCGATGATTCCTCTCAGGATACGGTTCTCTTCCTCGAGCTTATTAACTTGTTGCTTGAGGTCCATTATTTCCTTACGAAACTTTCCTGTGATGGCCAAAGCTCCTTGCACCCAAGGGTGTTGCATAGCTGCGGGAGAACAAGTGACACTCCTCTTCATATTTTCATAAGAAAGAAATCTAACATTGGAAGGGATAACCGAATTTGGAATAGCTGAGCTCTGTAGTTCCCCCATCGTGAACCCAGCTCGGAAGCGAGAGGTGACTTCTTGATCCTCCATGGCATCTACCCTCATCAAGTTAGCCCCCATCTCTTCCTCCGTTGCTGGCCCAAAGTGGTCAGCGTCGCTGTTTGCCCTTGGTTCCGGTGCCGGATTAGATACCCGGCTCTCCCCGACTGACTCTTGAGAAGACATCTTGCTCTAATCTGCAGCAGCAATAGCTCGAAACAAAAACAGAGGAGACTTGCATGATACGGGAGTCAAAACCTTCGGGAGTATATATGGTGAATTTTTACCGACCAAAATATGTAACGCGCAAGAAAATGGAGTCCGAAAGGCACGCGAGGTGCTCATGAGGTAGTGGGGCGCGCCCAGAGGGGTAGGGCGCGCCCACCACCCTCATGGGGCCCTCGTGTCCTTCCCGGACTGCTACTTATTTTTCTTTCTAAATATTCCAAAATGGAAAAATATTGCCTTAAAAATTGTTTTGGAGTCGGTTTACTTACCGTACCACATACCTATTCCTTTTCGGAGTCTGAAATAGTCTGGAAAGTGTCTCTTATGTATTCCTCCGGGGTCACGGTCTCAATAATATTGGTTTCAACATTTATGGGATTACCTGAGATGTAATGTTTAATTCTTTGACCGTTTACCACCTTCGGATTTGTACCTTCGAAGTTGTTGATCTTTATGGCACCGGAACAATAGACCTCCTCGATAACATAGGGGCCTTCCCATTTAGAGAGAAGTTTTCCTGCAAAAAATCTTAACCGAGAGTTGTATAGGAATACATAATCACCTACATTAAACTCACGCTTTTGTATCCTTATGTCATGCCATCTTTTAACTTTCTCTTTAAACAACTTGGCATTTTCATAAGCTTGGGTTCTCCATTCATCAAGTGAGCTAATATCAAATAACCTCTTCTCACCGGCAAGTTTGAAATCATAGTTGAGCTCTTTAATAGCCCAATATGCCTTATGTTCTAGTTCGAGAGATAAGTGACATGCTTTTCCATAAACCATTTTATACGGAGACATACCCATAGGATTTTTATATGCAGTTCTATAAGCCCATAATGCATCATCAAGTTTCTTAGACCAATTCTTTCTAGACCTATTAACACTCTTTTGCAAAATTAATTTGAGCTCTCTCTTGCTCAATTCTACTTGACCACTAGACAGAGGATGATAAGGGGATGCAATTCTATGATTAACGTCATATTTAGCAAGCATTTTACGGAAATCACCATGAATAAAGTGTGAACCACCATCAGTCATTAAATATCTAGGGACTCCAAACCTCGGAAAAATAACTTCCTTAAGCATTTTAATAGAAGTGTTATGATCAGCACTACTAGTTGGAATAGCCTCTACCCACTTAGTAACGTAATCAACAGGAACTAAAATATGTGTGTATCCATTAGAGGCAGGAAAAGGTCCCATATAATCAAAGCCCCAAACATCAAACGGTTCAATAACAAGTGAATAATTCATAAGCATTTCTTAACGTCTACTAATATTACCAATTCTTTGGCATTCATCGCAAGACAAGTCAAACTTACGGGCATCCTCGAAGAGAGTAGGCCAATAAAAACCGGATTGCAATACCTTATGTGCATTTCTATCTCCAGCGTGGTGTCCTCCATAAGCTTCGGAGTGGCACTTACGTAGGATCTGTTCCTGTTCATGCTCAGGTACACAACGTCTAATAACACCATCTACTCCGTCTTTATAAAGATGTGGGTCATCCCAAAAGTAATGTCTCAAATCATAGAAGAACTTTTTCTTTTGTTGGTATGTGAAGCTAGGTGGTGTAAATTTAGCAACTATGTAATTAGCATAATCAGCATACCAAGGAGTACTACGAGAAGTACTTATAACATTTAATTGTTCATCAAGAAAGCTATCATTAATAGGTAGTGGGTCATCAAGAACATTCTCTAACCTAGATAAGTTGTCTGCAACGGGGTTCTCAGCTCCTTTTCTATCAACAATATGCAAATCAAATTCTTGTAGCAAGAGAACCCATCTAATAAGTCTAGGTTTAGCATCTTTATTTTCCATAAGATATTTAATAGCAGCATGATCAGTGTGAATAGTTACTTTAGAATCGACGATATAAGGTCTGAACTTATCACAAGCAAATACAACCGCTAAAAGCTCTTTTTCAGTAGTAGCATAATTTCTTTGAGCATTGTCTAGAGTCTTACTAGCATAATGGATAACATTTAATTTTTTATCAACTCTTTGCCCTAGAACAACACCTACAACATAATCAATAGCATCACACATAATTTCAAAGGGTAAATTCCAATCAGGTGGCTGAACAACAGGTGCACAGACTAATGCTTTCTTAAGTATTT
This sequence comes from Aegilops umbellulata, assembly GCA_032464435.1. Taxonomy (NCBI): domain Eukaryota; kingdom Viridiplantae; phylum Streptophyta; class Magnoliopsida; order Poales; family Poaceae; genus Aegilops; species Aegilops umbellulata. The sequence goes on from CP136058.1 coordinate 67,363,049, forward strand.
CAAATGCTTCTACACAATCATCATCAAAGAAAAATGGTACATCTTTTTGTAATAAATTATTCAAAGGCCGAGAATTTTTTGAGAAGTCTTTAATGAACCTCCTATAAAATCCGGCGTGACCAAGGAAACTTCTTATACCTTTGATGTCCTTGGGACATGGCATCTTTTCAATAGCATCAACCTTGGCTTTATCAACTTCAATACCTCTTTCAGAAACTTTATGCCCCAAAACAATACCTTCATTTACCATAAAGTGGCACTTTTCCCAATTCAAGACAAGATAAGTTTCTTCACATCTCTGCAAAACTCGATCAAGATTGCTCAAGCAATCATCAAAAGGAGATCCATAGACGGAAAAGTCGTCCATGAAAACCTCACAAATCTTTTCACAAAAGTCAGAGAATATAGCCATCATGCATCTTTGAAAGGTAGCAGGTGCATTACATAGACCAAAAGGCATACGTCTATAAGCAAAAGTACCAAAAGGGCATGTAAAAGTAGTCTTTGATTGATCTTTAGCTGACACGGGTATTTGAGAGAAGCCAGAATAACCATCTAGAAAGCAGTAATGTGTATGTTTGCATAATCTTTCTAGCATTTGATCAATAAAAGGTAAGTGGTAATGATCTTTCTTAGTAGCCTTATTTAATTTGCGGAAATCAATTACCATCCTATAACCTATGATAATTCTTTGTGGAATCAATTCATCTTTATCATTAGGAACAACAGTAATACCTCCCTTCTTAGGGACACAATGGACAGGACTTACCCACTGACTATCAGCAACAGGATAAATTATACCTGCCTCCAGAAGCTTGAGTATTTCTTTTCTTACCACTTCTTTCATTTTAGGATTCAAACGTCGTTGAGGATCACGAACTGGTTTGGCATCTGCTTCCAAATTTATTTTATGTTGACATAGAGTGGGACTAATGCCCTTAAGATCATCAAGAGTATATCTAATAGCAGCACGGTGCTTCTTCAGAGTTTTCAACAATCTTTCTTCTTCATGCTCTGAAAGGTTAGCACTAATAATAAAACGATATATCTTCTTTTAATCAAGATAAGCATATTTAAGATTATCAGGCAACGGTTTAAGCTCAAATATGGGATCACCCTTGGGTGGAGGAGGATCCCCTAGGATTTAACAGGCAAATTGTGTTGCACAACAGGTTCCTGTTTAAAGAATACTTCATCTATTTCCCTTCTTTCATTCATGAACATATCATTTTCATGGTCTAGCAAATAGTGTTCTAAAGGATCACTTGGAGGTACGGCAATAGAAGCAAGACCAATAATTTCATCCTTACTAGGTAATTCTTCCTCACAATGTTGTTTACTAAATTTAGAGAAATTAAACTCATGAACCATATCATCCAAGCTAATAGTAACAACATTCTTTTCACAGTCTATCTTAGCATTAACAGTGTTCAAGAAGGGTCTACCAAATATAATGGGACAAAAGCTATCTTGTGGATAAGTGAGAACAAGAAAATCAGCGGGATATCTAGTTTTCCCACACAAGACTTCAACATCTCTAACAATTCCCATCGCTGAAATAGTATCTCTATTGGCAAGTTTAATTGTGACATCAATATCTTCTAATTCAGCAGGTGCAATTTCATGCTTGATTTCTTTATACAAGTCATAAGGTATAACACTAGCACTAGCACCCATATCACATAAGCCATGATAACAATGATCTCCTATTTTAACAGAAATAACAGGCACGCCCACCACAGGTCTATATTTATCTTTATCACAAGGCTTAGCAACTCTAGCAGCTTCACCGCAAAATTGAAAAACATGCCCATCAATATTATCAGACAAGAGATCTTTAACAATGGCAGTTCTACTTTAACTTGCTGAGGAGTTGTATAAGTTCTAATATTGCTTTTACGAACAACAGTTGAAGCTTTAGCATGATCCTTTATTCTAACAAGAAAAGGTGGTTTCTCAATATAAGAAGTAGGAACAATAGGATCATTATAAGTGACAGTCTTTTCTTCAACTTTAATAGGTGCAGCTACTTTTACTTCTATGGGAGGATGATATTTAAACTACTTCTCCTTAGGGAGATCAACATAAGTAGCAAAAGATTCACAGAAAGAAGCTACTATCTCGGAGTCAAGTCCCTATTTAGTGCTAAACTTATGAAAAATATCGGTATCCATAAAAGATTTAACACAATCAAACTTAGGTGTCATACCTGACTCCTTACCTTCTCGAGATCCCAATCTTCAGAGTTGCGTTTAATTCTATCCAATAAGTCCCATTTAAATTCAATAGCCTTCATCATAAAAGAGCCAGCACAAGAAGTATCGAGCATGGTGCGATTGTTTTCAGAAAGCCGAGCATAAAAACTTTGAATAATTATTTCTCTCGAGAGCTCATGATTGGGGCATGAATATAACATTGATTTAAGCCTCCCCCAATCTTGAGCGATGCTTTCTCCTTCGCAAGGCCAAAAATTATATATATAATTGCGATCACGATGAACAAGATGCATAGGGTAATACTTTTGATGAAATTCCAATTTCAATCTTTTATAATTCCATGATCTCGTATCATCACATAGCCTATACCATATCAATGCTTCTCCCTTCAAAGATAAAGGGAAGACCTTCTTCTTAGCAACATCATCAGGTATACCTGCAAGCATAAATAATCCACGAACTTCATCCACATATATTAAGTGCTCATCAGGATGCTTTGTTCCATCTCCTGTAAAAGGATTAGCTAGCAGTTTTTCCATCATACCCGAAGGAAATTTAAAAGGAGTTTCATTTTCAATAGGTTCAGTAGGTTGAGGAGAAACTCTTTGCTCTACTGTACGGGGTGAAGATACCCCGAACAAGCCCCTCAGAGAATTACTTTCCATAGTAACAAGTGGCAGTAAATTTCAGCACACTATATAAATTTTTCCTTACCAAATTCCACCTACCGAAGGCGCTACACTCCCCGGCAACAGCGCCAGAAAAGAGTCTTCATGACCCACAAGTATAGGGGATCTATCGTAGTCCTTTCGATAAGTAAGAGTTCAAACCCAACGAGGAGCAAAGGGAAATGATAAGCGGTTTTCAGCAAGGCATTCTCTGCAAGTACTGAAATAAGTGGTAACAGATAGTTTTGTGACAAGATATATTGTAACGAGCAACAAGTAACAAAAGTAAGTAAAGTGCAGCAAGGTGGCCCAATCCTTTTAGTAGCAAAGGACAAGCCGGAACAAACTCTTATAATAGGAAAAGCGCTCCCGAGGACACATGGGAATATCGTCAAGCTAGTTTTCATCACGTTCATATGATTCGCGTTCGGTACTTTGATAATTTGATATGTGGGTGGACCGGTGCTTGGGTGATGTTCTTACTTGAACAATCATCCCACTTATGATTAACCTCTATTGCAAGCATCCACAACTACAACAAACGTATTAAGGTAAACCTAACCATAGCATGAAACATGTGGATCCAAATCAGCCCCTTACGAAGCAACGCATAAACTAGGGTTTAAGCTTCTGTCACTCTATCAACCCATCATCTACTTATTACTTCCCAATGCCTTCCTCTAGGCCCAAATAATGGTGAAGTGTTATGTAGTCGGCGTTCACATAACACCACTAGAGGCTAGACAACATACATCTTATCAAAATATCGAACGAATACCAAATTCACATGACTACTAATAGCAAGACATCTCCCTTGTCCTCAGGAACAAACGTAACTACTCACAAAGTATATTCATGTTCATAATCAGAGGGGTAATAATATGCATATAGGATCTGAACATACGATCTTCCACCAAATAAACCAACTAGCATCAACTACAAGGAGTAATCAACACTACTAGCAACCTACTAGCACCAATCCCGGACTTGGAGACAAGAATTGGATACAAGAGATGAACTAGGGTTTGGAGATGAGATGGTGCTGGTGAAGATGTTGATGGAGATTGCCCTCTCCCGATGAGAGGAGCGTTGGTGATGATTTCCCCCTCCCGGAGGGAAGCGTCCCCGGCAGAACAGCTCTGCTGGAGCTTTAGATTGGTTCCGCCAAGGTTCCGCCTCGTGGCGGCGGAGTTTCGTCCCGAAAGGTTCTTCTTTCTTTTTTTTCTCATCGAAAGACTTCATATAGGAGAAGATGGGCGTCGGAAACCCACCAGGGGGCTCACGAGGTAGGGGGCGCGCCCTAGGAGGGGGGGGCGCCCCCACCCTCGTGAGCAGGGTGTGGGCCCCCTGGCCTTCATCTTTGGCGAGGATTTTTCTTTATTTCTTTTAAGATATTCTGTGGAGTTTCAGGACTTTTGGAGTTGCACAAAATAGGTCTCTAATATTTGCTCCTTTTCCAGCCCAGAATTCCAGCTGCCGGCATTCTCCCTCTTCATGTAAACCTTGTAAAATAAGAGAGAATAGCCATAAGTATTGCGACATAACGTGAAATAACAGCCCATAATGCAATAAATATCGATATAAAAGCATGATGCAAAATGGACGTATCAAGTCCCGGTGATGACCGTAGTTTGAGGAGTTCATGTATTCACTATGTGTTAATGCTTTGGCCCAGTACTCTATTAAAAGGAGGCCTTAATATCCGTTAGTTTCCGTTAGGATCCCGCTGCCACGGGAGGGTAGGACAAGAGATGTCATGCAAGTTCTTTTCCATAAGCACGTATGACTATATTCGGAATACATGCCTACATTACGTTGATGAATTGGAGCTAGTTCTGTGTCACCCTATGTTATAACTGTTGCATGAATAATCGCATCCGGCATAATTCTCCATCACCGATCCAACGCCTACGAGCTTTTCACATATTGTTCTTCGCTTATTTACTTTTCCATTGCTACTGTTACAATCACTACAAATTTATCATTGTTACTTTTGTCACCGTTACCGTTGCTTCCATACTACTTTGCTACTAAATACTTTGCTAGATATACTAAGTTATCCAGGTGTGGTTGAATTGACAACTCAATTGCTAATACTTGAGAATATTCTTTGGCTCCCCTTGTGTTGAATCAATAAATTTGGGTTAAATACTCTACCCTCGAAAACTGTTGCGATCCCCTATACTTGTGGGTTATCACACATCTCGCCCTAGGAGGAGATCGATCCCGCGGGCAGGTTCGGGAGCCACGAGCACGCGTCGTCCTTGAGAGCCATGGGAAACCAGTTTCCATGACCTTCTCGTCGCCGTTGGCCGCCTCGATGCTTAGCTCGTAGAGCTGGAAGAACTCAGCAGGGACGGGGGTACCATCATAGCGCGAAGGCAGGTCAGGCTTGAACTTGCCGGGCCAGACGATGCTGCGCAGCTCGGGGGTGAAGGCGCGGCAGCCCGTCGTGGAGGCGGAGCCCGGTCTTGGTACCCACGCGCCGCCGCCGCAGGCGGCGCACAATCCTGACATGGTGGTGCAGGGAGCGCAGGAGCGTCTTCTTGTGGCCCCGGGATCTCTTGGTAGCTACCTTCTTCACGCGCAGGTGCCCTGCGCGACGGGTCGCGCCGCAAGGCAGTGCTTCTTGGGGCAAGGGTAGCGTCTTGATGTGGAGGTGGTGGAGGCGCTCCATGGGCTACGTCGCCCGCAGCTGGAGGTGGGCGAGGCAGCAAGAGAGACGGTGCGGGAGAGCCCCCAGCAGTGCCGACGAGCTCGGCGATGCGGTCCAGCCAGTCTTTGTAGAGGTCGCCGATCGGGCGGTAATGCAGGAGCTCGCATGCCGTGAGCAACGCAGCCTGCGCGTCCGTGGGTGTGCGACGAGCGTGGGATGACAAGCCGGCCGGAGTCAGTAACGGGGTGGTGGTGCGTCCGTCCCGATGCACGGAGGTGTGCAGCGACGAGGCTTGCTGCTTGTTTCCCGCCGAGCCGGTAGTGGCGTTGGTAGCGGGTGATGGAGAACGGCGGGGAGGTCGGCCAACGGGCACCGTCTGAGCGACGCGAGCGGCAAGGGTGGCCCAACGCTCAGCACGAGCTCGGCGAGCGTCAGTGATGGATGCGGTGGAGCAGTGGTGCGTCGATTGACAGAACAAAGGCTTCAGCGCACCCCTACCTGGTGCACCAAATGTCGGATTGCGGGTTCAGGCTAATCCTTAAGGTTTGAACTCTGGGGTGCACACGAAGACCACTCTCTTCCTAGCTCGCCCGCTCAACGATCTCACGGCCTAGCTCGACGAACCCAGGGAACAAGAGACACAAGGGTTTATACTGGTTCGGGCCACCTTGCAGTGTAACACCCTACTCCAGTGTGGTGGTGGATTGCCTCGAGGGGCCGAGGATGAACTAGTACAGTGGATGAACAACCTCAGAAGGTGAGATGTCCTTGAGCTTGATGAGCTGGTGGGTGTGAGGGTGATCTGAATGATCCGTACCTTGCTATGGTGGTCGCTAGGCCCTATTTATAGAGGCCCTGGTCCTCTTCCCAAATGTTAGGCGGGAAGGGATCCCACAACGGCCAAGTTTGAAGGGGGACAATGATACGTCTCCAACGTATCTATAATTTTTTATTGTTCCATGCTATTATATTATCCATCTAGGAAGTTTTATATGCATTTATATGCTATTCTATATGATTTTTGGGACTAACCTATTAACCTAGAGCCCAGTGCCAGTTTCTGTTTTTTTCTTGTTTTTGAGTATCGCAGAAAAGGAATACCAAACGGAGTCCAATTGACCTCACTACTGCAAGATGCGGCTAACGCGACACTACGATCAGAGACCCTTCGAGAAACTGTGTGTGATGCAATAATCGCAAACGGGCTGTATGATAACCGTCAGAAATGTATAAAACGTTTGCGATGACGGATGCATCAAACACGGTTTAGGTTTTAGTTGCGTGTGCGATGAAGGGCATACGTTCAGTTCAATTAACTGTTTGTGATGAGGAGGAACAAAAGAAACGGGCAGCCAGATGAAGGCGTGTGTGATACACAGCATACGGTTCACTTCATGAACTGTTTGTGATTAGGCTTCACGAAAGAAATGGTCAACTAGATGAAGGTGTGTGCGATATACAGCATACGGTTCACTCGGATGAACTGTTTGTGATTAGGCAACACAAAAGAAACAGTCAACCAGATCAAGGTGTGTGCGATATACGCATGTGGTTCACTCGGCCCTTGTCGTCAGTGTGGACCTTTGTGGCAACCGTTCGCTCCCCAGGCGCCTCTTCATGTACCGTCGCAAGCGTCCATCGCCTCTTCGCCTTTCCCTCTTGATTTGGAACTGTTGTCGCACGCTCTTCCTCCCTCCTCCATTCGCCTTCATCCTTCCTTCTACCATTGTTCGATCATCTTCTCCATGGAGGGAATAGGCCGGAAATGACCCCGTTATTCTTCCCCTGATCTGAATGATGATGTGGTGAAGGAACTCATTGATTGGTGCGACGTCATCATCTCGGCTAGCATGGCAGGTTCGTGATACGTCTCCGTCGTATCTACTTTTCCAAACACTTTTGCCCTTGTTTTGGACTCTAACTTGCATGATTTGAATGGAACTAAGCCGGACTAACGCTGTTTTCAGCAAAATTGCCATGGTGTTATTTATGTGCAGAAACAAAAGTTCTCGGAATGACCTGAAACTTCACAGTGATTATTTTTGGAAATAATAAAAAATACTGGCGAAAGAATCAAGGCCAAAGGGCCCACACCCTTTCCACGAGGGTGGGGGGGCACGCCTGCCCCCTGGGCACGCCCCTGCCTCGTGGGCCCCCTGGAGCTCCACCGACCACAACTCCAACTCTATATATTCACTTTCGGGGAGAAAAAAAAATCAGAGAGAAGGATTCATCGCGTTTTACTATACGGAGCCGCCGCCAAGCCCTAAACTCTCTCGGGAGGGCTGATCAAGAGTCCGTTCGGGGCTCCGGAGAGGGGAATCCGTCGCCATCGTCATCATCAACCATCCTCCATCACCAATTTCATGATGCTCACCGCCGTGCGTAAGTAATTCCATCGTAGGCTTGCTGTACGGTGATGGGTTGGATGAGATTTATCATGTAATCGAGTTAGTTTTGTTAGGGTTTGATCCTAGTATCCACTATGTTCTGAGATTGATGTTGCTATGACTTTGCTATGCTTAATGCTTGTCACTAGGGCCCGAGTGCCATGATTTCAGATCTGAACCTATTATGTTTTCATGAATATATGTGAGTTCTTGATCCTATCTTGCAAGTCTATAGTCACCTACTATGTTTTATGATCCGGCAACCCCGAAGTGACAATAATCGGGACCACTCCCAGTGATGACCGTAGTTTGAGGAGTTCATGTATTCACTATGTGTTAATGCTTTGGTCCAGTACTCTATTAAAAGGAGGCATAAATATCCCTTAGTTTCTGTTAGGACCCCGCTGCCACGGGATGGTAGGACAAAAGATGTCATGCAAGTTCTTTTCCATAAGCACGTATGACTATATTTGGAATACATGCCTACATTACATTGATGAATTTGAGCTAGTTTCGTGTCACACTATGTTATGATTGTTACATGATGAACCGCATCCGACATAATTCTCCATCACCGATCCAATGCCTCCGAGCTTTTCACATATTGTTCTTCGCTTATTTACTTTTCCTTTGCTACTGTTACGATCACTACAAAAATATTACTTTTGCTATCATTACCGTTACTTCCATACTACTTTGCTACTAAATACTTTGCTGCAGATACTAAGTTATCCAGGTGTGGTTGAATTGACAACTCAACTGCTAATACTTGAGAATATTCTTTGGCTCCCCTTGTGTCGGATCAATAAATTTGGGTTGAATACTCTACCCTCGAAAACTGTTGCGATCCCCTATACTTGTGGGTTATCAGTTCGTTCAAGACCATTCTCGACTCAACTAATAACATCATTATAAGGAACCCAAGGGTCCAGGAGCGGTTTGATGTCCCCTATCTTCTTCGTCATGACCCTGCTGACTGGCGCGGGGACGAGGGAAGCCTCGCCTTGTGCAAGTTGATGCCGCTTGATAATGATACATATGATGTTAACATGCCATCGCTTGAGGGCAAGGCTTGGGCAGGCGCAAATGGAGATTGGGTTGTTTACATTGGGTACAACTGCAAGTGGGAACTTGTGAATGTGTACACTCGTCACCGGGTTCCACTTCCAAAAATCTCGGACAACTGCCCAGAGGTTGAGTACACCGGTATTCTACGTGAGTTCAAATACAATCATGGTGACTGTCGTCTATGGAAGATAGCAATTTGTCTAGTTCCCAGCCGCTCTTGGGATTACTCGAAGTATGAAGTTATTGCTATCTTCGACAAGCTTGTTGCCTTCCTTACTTCCACGCCTCGATGGATATTGCTCAAAAATCAATTTCTGTACACGGATGAGTACTGTGATGCAATTCAATACGAGGGTCTTGTGTTTGCTGCCACCACTCATGGCACTATTTTTGCATGGAATCATCATGCTTTAGGTACGTTTGTCTTCCACCATAATTATAATTGTTTCATCCACATGCATGCGGGTTAGCTAGTTTCCCTTTACTAATTAATTAACCTTCTTGTGTTTCCAAGGTCCTGTGAACATTCCACCACCTATACTTTCAAATTTTTATAACCAAGGGGGAGATGACGATGCTGATGATCACGAGCATGAGGACGAGTTGGACCCATATACTTAGTGGCGCCTGGCAACTTATTACGATGGATCACCTCTTCTTCTTGTCTGTATACATGGCACTGCTGATGTTACTAAGGAAGCAGGTGTTGTCTCGCATGGTCGCACTCTCCGGACCTATTCCAACATCTGTTGTAGGGTATTCGGGATGGATACTAGTGTACTAGCGGCAACACCTTCTCCCTGGTTCAGTATTGAAAGTCTTGGAGGAAACTCGCTCTTCCTTGGACAAAACTATCCAATGATGGTGGAAGGCGATCCAGCTGCTGTTGACACAACATTACTACCATTTATGAGAAGCAACTGTTCTATACCTCGGACATTGCTATGCTTCCCTACCGTCTCAATATGGGTCCTGACATAGGCTGCTTCAGCCTGGATGACCAGTCCTGCGTTGGTCTCGAGATTGACAGTAGCTGGCCCTTCCCAGAGAATCACTTCTAGTTCAAAGCAAGCGTTTCCAAAGCTGACGAGTGGTTGAGCTGAACTCCATTTCATTGCTTTGTTATTTGTTGTGTGAGAAAAACTTCACTAGAATATTTTGTTGGAAATGATCTATAATCCAACGTGTATCCTCGTTGTCGTTGTGGGCTCATGACTTGTTGTATGTAATCAATGGTACATTTGCATATGCGTCCATCAACTCAAGCCTGCTAGTGGTGTCCATATGAATAGTGCTAGTGATTTTAGTTGCAAAAATTAGATAGTGCTAGTGATTTCTAGCTGCATATTTTGACAAATCGCAGTGTTACAAGGTTGACAAATGGCAAGGTTACTAGAAACAAATGTCAATCTTTCAAGTTTGACAAATGGCAACATACCCAAAATGACAGATATGCAAATCTTACCCAATTGTTTGTATGTGGTTGCACACGGGTCATGCAAAACAACCGCTTGCGTTGAAGGGATGCAGAAATCCTGCTCGACACATTTTCCCTTGGCTTCCTAGGGAAGCTGTCGGTTTGCATCCGGGTGTTCTAACTAAAAAGTTTGCGATGAGTGTTTTATATTTAAAAACCATTGACTTTTTTCAAAAGAAAATCGTTTGATAAGTCTATACATTAAGAGAGAAAAACGCAAGTTCGTTCAAACCATATCTTTCATTCAGTCACACTGCGAATTTATATTCATATGATCGAGAATTTGAGATACAATATTAAACCCCAAAAAAACTATTTCCGGCGGCGGCAGAGGCGGCGTGCCACATCGTCGTTGTCGTCCTCCGGGACGCCGTTATTGAAGTCTTCAAGGCAGCACAAAATGTTCTTCACTTGTAAATCAAACATCATGTCGTCGCGCGATCGATTGGCGGTGCACGGGAGGACGGCAACTAGTACCACTGAGAGGTAGCGGTCGACGGCAGCGTCCCATGCCGCTGAGGGGGGCGCACGCACGGGCACGGGCACGGGCGCGCCGGGTGCAGCCAAACGCACGGGGGCCGGTGCCACGGTGGGTGGAGGGGCGCACACGAGCATGGGCGCTGGCATGTACACGAGCTCGCGCGGGTCCACGAAGACCTTGCTGATGCCCGCAGCTTCTAGCTCTGCGATAGTGCTCGGCGACCAACCCATTAATGCTACGGGGATGGTCGCTAGCACGGGCGCGGGGATGGGAGCGGGGACAGGAGCGGGGGCAGCAACCTCCGCGGCCAGCTCGTTCTGGGCCATGTCCATGAGGCCCCATTCCTCCTTATTTTCTATCTCCTCTGGCTTGGAGTCGACTTCACCAAACTTGAAGACTAGTGGCAGATGATCGTTCTGCGGCATGGCGTTGGTGGAGGTCTGCGGCTGCGGGAGGGAGGGGAATGGGAGGTGAACAGTAAGGCCGCCTGTATTAAACAACGGCTCGGGCGCCATTAATGGAGAGGAAGGTGGGCGGCTATGGAAGTCAAAGGGCTCGCTTCCCAGTGAGCCTGCGCAGCGTACAACTCGCATGCTTCCCGGTGAGCCTGTGCATTGGAGGACAACTTGCACGCCTCTCAGTCATCCTGCGCACCGGACTGCGCTCGCACGCCTCCCGTTCAGTCAAGGTCAAGAAGTTGTCCGCACGGCACCTCCTACAACCATTAAAACCAAGACACATGGTGTCACATGAATGGTTAAAAGAACGCACACGGTTTGAATTCTACAAACATTTGAGATATTATAGTGGCAGCTATTTTTTCAAAATGCCTTTGTTGGCTGTCATTATTCGAGTGCGCCTTCTCTCAAAATGGGCACAAAAAATGCCACAACATGTCAGGTGCCATTCCATGATAGCATGCCAAGTTTCATGAATTTTAGACGAGTTTTCGATTTACTAGAATTTAAAAACCAAGCATCTCAATGTTTTGCTGGCAATCAACGGTGCCCTGGTGTTTGATATTCATTCCCATTTCTTGCATTGGACCTAAGCATGCACCCAAGGACACAAATTTGATTTTTCAACCAATTTATATGCACTGGAGCATGTGCATGTAGTTCAAATTTGAATTATGCACATAAATGCACTGAAAACTCAGTTAATGCATAAAAATATCCAAACGAACCGCGAAAAATCACAAAAATTGACACAACACTCTTGTTGTTCTATCTTGACACGAGAAAATTTATGAAAGCAATAAGAGGCAATGCATATCATTTCGTACCCAAAGGTGGGACGTTTCCTACCGAAACCATCATGCTAGTTGTGAGAAGCTCTGGTATGTGAGAAGCGTATACCCGAACCTGCCCCGAATGGGAGAATTTTTTTACCACGATATGTTGATGCCGCTCCATGGTAGCATGCCAAGTTACAAGAATTTCAGACGAGTTATGGATTTACTAGAATTTAAAAACCAGGCATCTCATCGTTTTGCCGGCAATCAACAATGCCATGGTGTTTGAATTTCATTCTCATCTCTCGCATGGGACCTAGAAATTCACCAAAGTACACCGATTTGATTTTTCAACCAACTTTAGTGCATTGGAGCATGTGCTTGTAGTTCAAATTTTAATTATGCACATAATATGCCTAGGAAATCAAGTTAATGCATAAAAATGTCCAAACAAACGCCAAAAAATCACAAAAATTGACACAACACTCCTATTGTTCTATGTTGACACTAGAAAAATTTTGAAAGTAATAAGAGGCAACGGATATCATTTCATCCCCAAAGGTGGGACGTTCCCTATCGAAACCATCATGCTTCTTGTGAGAAGCTCTGGTTTGTGAGAAGCTTACACCCGAACCTGCCCCAAATGGGACAAATTTTTTACCACAACATGTTGATGTCGCTCCATGATAGCATGCCAAGTTTCATGAATTTAAGACGAGTTATGGATATACTAGAATTTAAAAACCAGGCATCTCAACATTTTGCTGGCAATAAACAATGCCCTGGTGTTTGAATTTCATTCCAATCTCTTGCATGGGACCTAGAAATTCACCCTAGGACACACATGTGATTTTTCAACCAACTTTGGTGCATTGGAGCCTGTGCTTGTAGTTCAAATTTGAAATATGCACATAAAATGCCTACAAAGCCCAGTTAATGTATATAAAGGCCAAACGAACCCCAAAAAATTCCAAGATTAAACACAACACTCCTGTTGTTCTATGTTGACACTAGAAATTTTTTGAAAGCAATAAGAGGCAACGGATATCGTCCCGTCCCCAAAGGTGGTACGTTCCCTATCGAAACCATCATGCTTATTGTGAGAAGCTCTGGATTGTGAGAAGGTTATACCCAAACCTGTCCCAAATGGGACAAAATTTCCACCATGGCATGTTGATGTCGCTCCATGATAGCATGCCAAGTTTCATGAATTTCAGACGAGTTTTGGATTTACGAGAATTTATAAAACCACGTATCTCAATGTTTTGCCAGCAATCAACAGTGCCCTGGTGTTTGAAATTCATTCCTGTCTCTTGCATGCGACCTAAGCATGCACCCAAAAACACACATGTGATTTTGCAACCAATTTATATGCACTGGAGCATGTGCATGTAGTTCAATTTTGAATTATGCACATAAAATGCCTAGAAAACTCAGTTGATGCATAAAATTGTCCAAACGAACCCTGAAAAATCCCAAAAATTGACACAACACACCTGTTGTTCTATGTTGACATGAGAATTTTTTTGAAAGCAATAAGAGGCAATGGACATCGCTTCGTCCCCAAAGATGGGACATACGTTCCCTACCGAAACCATCAGGCTTGTTGTGACAAGCTCTGGTTTGTGAGAAGCATATACCCAAACCTGCCCCAAATGGAAATTTTTTTACCATGGCATGTTTATGCCGCTCCATGATAGCATGCCAAGTTTCATGAATTTCAGACGAGTTTTGGATTTACTAGAATTTAAAAACCAGGGATCTCAATGTTTTGCCGGCAATCAACGGTGCCCTGGTGTTTGAAATTCATTCCCATTTCTTGCATGGGACCTAAGCATGCACCCAAGGACACATATTTGATTTTTCAACCAATTTACATGCACTTGAGAATGTGCATGTAGTTCAAATTTGAATTATGCACATAAATGCATTGAAAACTCAGTTAATGCATAAAAATGTCCAAACGAACTCCGAAAAATCCCAAAAATTGACACAACACTCCTGTTGTTCCATGTTGACACAAGAAAAAATTTGAAAGCAATAAGAGGCAATGGATATCGTTCCGTCCCCAAAGGCGGGACGTTCCCTATCGAAACCATCATGCTTGTTGTAAGAAGCTCTGGTTTGTGAGAAGCATTTACCCGAACCTGCCCCAAATGGGATAATTTTTTTACCACGGCATGTTGATGCCGCTCCATGATAGCATGCCAAGTTTCATGAATTTCAGACGAGTTTTGGATTTAGTAGAATTTAAAAACCAGGCATCTCAATGTTTTGCCGGCAATCAACAGTGCCCTAGTGTTTGAATTTCATTCCAATCTCTTTCATGGGACCTAGAAATTCACCGAAGGACACACATGTGATTTTTCAACCAACTTTAGTGCATTGGAGCATGTGCTTGTAGTTAAAATTTTAATTATGCACATAAAATGCCTACAAAACCTAGTTAATGTACTCCCTCCGTTCCTCAATATAGGGTGTATAGTTTTTGGCACGGAAATTAAAGAACGCATGTGGAGGGAAAATTTCACAAGTTTTGGGAGAGATTGCACGTGACTAATTGACATGAGAAAATAGAGGAGCTTTCCCTATATAAGGAAATGTAATCAAATCCCTTAAAAAATTATCCAAACGAGTGGTGCAATGCAATAAACCTTATATTTCGGACTTTTTCTCAAAAATCTATACACCTTATATCAAGGAACAGAGGGAGTATAAAAAAGGCCAAACGAACCCCGAAAAATTCCAAGATTAAACACAACACTCATGTTGTTCTATGTTGACACTAGAACTTTTTTAAAGCAATAAGAGGCAACAGATATCGTCCCGTCCCCAAAGGTGGTACGTTCCCTATCGAAACCATCATGCTTGTTGTGAGAAGCTCTGGTTTGTGAGAAGCTTATACCCAAACCTGCCCCAAATGGGATAAAATTTTCACCATGGTATGTTGATGCCGCTCTATCATAGCATGCCAAGTTTCATGAATTTCAGACAAGTTTTGGATTTACTAGAATTTAAAAACCATGTATCTCAACATTTGGCCGGCAATCAACAGTGCCCTCGTGTTTGAAATTCATTCCCATCTCCTGCATGGGACCTAGAAATTCACCCAAGGACACACATGTGATTTTTCAACCAACTTTGGTGCATTGGAGCATGTGGTTGTAGTTCAAATTTGAATTATGCACATAAAATGCCTAGAAAACCTAGTTAATATATAAAAAAGGCCAAACGAACCCCGAAAAATTCATTCCCATTTCTTCCATGGGACCTAAGCATGCACTGAAAGACACAAATTTGATTTTTCAACCAATTTGTATGCACCGAAGCATGTGCATGTAGTTTAATTTTGAATTGTGCACGTGATATGGCTGGAAAACTAGTTTATTGTATAAAATGTCCAAACGAACCCTAAATAATTCCAATTCTTTTATGACACACATATAGTTGCATGTTCACTGCGGATAAAAGGTCTAGCAATTCAAAGAGCGTCCATTGCCGCTGTGACCCCATTTTGTAATTCAAATCAAGTAGATCCCACACAGTTTATTATCACCAACTGTGTGAGATGTAGTACAAAATATCTTGGAGCACCATCGGTGTATAGTACGTCTATTGCTTACGCAAGAAGGTGCGTCAGCTACAGTCCACAACCGGTGTGTCAAGTACACTAGCTCACTCCCCAAAAACTCCCGCCTTTGCATCCCTCACAATCTCGAAAATATCTACCGCCTGGAAGGTTTTAATGTTTGATAGCACACGATTATTATGTGCGGACTGTGTGCGATGTCTGTTACTCCCGCTCTGCTTCAGTCCCTTGATTCAAATTTTCAGTAGCCCAGGCATTATACTCCCGCCTCTGCATTCCTCGCAATCTCAAAAATATCTACTCGCCCTTGATCCAAATTTTCAGTAGCCCTGCCTTGTTACTCGCGCCTAGTAAAATTTTCAGTTGCCGCAGTATTTCCTCAAACACAACCTTGCTCCCCCCTCCACACACACACCCCAAAACCTCCGCTCACACAGACACACACAACCCTCGAAACCATTGGTAGGTCGCCGCCATCGTCGCCGCCTCCATCCTCAACCTCTACCCGTGTGCCGGGGAGCTCGAGGAACCAATGACCAAAAAGAGGTTTATCACGACCTTTTTGCCCGACGCCGGCGAGGTGGCCGCCGCGGTGTCCCCGTCGTCCTCCGCAGGCCCGATCCGCCGTCGCCGGTCCCCAATCCGCCTGCCGCCGCGCCCCTATGCCGGTTCGAGGACTTCCCCGTCCTCCCTCGGACCTGGCAGCCGACGAAGTCCTACCTCAGGGTCCGACAGCGGCGGTGGGGGATGTGGGTTGCCGAGATTACAGATCGAGAGACCCACACCCACCGGTGGCTCAGTAGCTTCCACATGACCGACGAAGCCTACATGCAAGAGCTCCGCCGGCAGCACCCGAAGCTCGTGGAGGCGGAGTGGGCGATCTTTGCCAGCGCGGAGGGCGACGAGGTTATCACGCTCTCCTCTGATGACGAGGTCGAAGGCGGCAAGGACGGCGGCGCGAGGGCGGCGACGTTATCACGCTCTCCTCTGATGACGAGGTCGAAGGCGGCGACGGTGGCGCGGTGGGCGTTGAGGTGGGCCTCGAGGATGCGGCATCTAAGAGTGGAGGAGTGCCTTCCCCAACAACCCCGACGACAGTACTGGCCCGGACCCGGCTCGCGGCACACCGTACATGACGAGGAAGGATTGGCTCGACCTCTACTTCAACCAAAAGTAGTTTAGCTTAGTTTAAATTTATGTTTTATGTTCGGTTATGCAAAACTATATATGTTTATGTTTGAATGCATGCTACTTTTGGTTGAACCTGCTTTGAACTTGATCAAATTGAAGTTTACAACCATAAGTTTAGGGGATCGACTAGAAAAGGCCAAAAATTGCTGGAGTATATATATATATATATATATATCCACTAAGGGTTTTACTCATTTAACTTTTTAAGGATCACCTAGAGATGTCCTTATGACTTGTTTATTTCAGTTCTTCACAATGTGATGCTCTATATGTGCAACTATTTGTCGTGCAGTTCAATTTGATCAATAAAAGTTTCAACAATACCACTATGAATTAAGATATTTGGTTGCTATCAAGGATATTGTAGTTAACATGCCTTTTCGTTTTTGAATTGTTGTTTAGCAACATGCATTGTACCGAATGACTAAATATGCAATCTGAGGCTACATAGCAACAAGGAAGAGTGTTACCTTAATGTTCTGATGATGTCTAGATATACATGTAATAAAATCTTATATAATGGGATGGATGGAGTGTTTTACTACATCATTTTCAATTGTTGTTTAGCTTCTAATATTAACTTGGTGCTTTTAGGTACATATATCATTGCCAAAGATCCACACTTCGACCCTTTTTGCGTATGGGGCAATTAGATATTCATGAACCAGCATCAAGTGAGGAAACTGATAAAGATTGTTATTAAAATGGGTCACAAGATGTCAATTGAACTATTTTTTTACACTTTATGCAAGACAACAGTGAACTGCAGGATGGTAAGTAAGAACCATGTAGCCTTCTTTTTACTACCCGTAATGAGCTGTGTTAGATGACAAGATATGAATCTTTTTTTCTTTTGCAGTGGATCCTGAAGCAGTTTACTCAAGATTACCTCTCAAACTACATGATTGGAGGCCTACCATCACAAGGGGTTGGACTAGAGTCTTGCACGCCTTCTGCATCCAGGAGATCACAATAGGGCCATTCTGCTTTACCTTTTTTCAGCAACTAGAATGGATGTCGCCTCTTTCTTTACCACCTGTAATAGTACAAGTATAGAACCCTGGTACATCATTCTTTATTTGGTGCTTATGTAATTCTTAAACATATGTACCTATGAATCGAATAATGCATTGGTTATTTGAACCTGATGGATATGAATAAAGGTATAGCCTACATTCAAGTTTAAATTAGGTACAATTTTAAATAGCAGCAATTAAATTAGGGTGAAATTACGTCGTGCAGGTCATTACAGCACACACGGTTGCTAAAACACAAACGATTGCGATATACAACATAATCCGAGACGGTTCACAAAGAGGAAACGTGTGCAAGCATGCACACATTTGCCGTTTGCAAAGCGTGTGTGATGTCACACACTATCATATATGGTCCGGGAAAACTAAATGTGTTTGATTGTACCCATCGTACACCATTTATAATCATGAACTGTTTGTGATGTGCCAGGCATCGTAAAACTCCCGTGACTAGATTTTGCCTGGAAAACTCCCTAGTTTGGAATCTGCCTAGTTTTAGGCAGAACCACAAAACTTCGACTGCGATGGCAATGCGAGCACAAATGAGTAGCAAGGATGAAGCGTTTGGGATATTTGAGATAACGAAAACGGTTATATAGGGACAACTGTATGCATCAAGGCTCCCTATCCCCGACAGTTTCTAGGTCGTGTGGGAAGGACCCCCCTATCGCCCACACTCACTTGGCGACGGTTCCAAATGCCCTCGCGGAAAGGGGTAAAAAATCGTTTGTTTAGGACCAAGGCGCACCAGTGCCTGAAAATTCACGGAGATTGTTTTTGGACCAGAAGAAGCCCACGGAGTATCGGAGATGGAACAAAAGAGTCCCGATGCCACCACGAGGGTGGAGGGCGTGCCCAACCCCATGGGCTTACCCCCTACCTCGTGGCCGCCTCGTGGACCCCCCTGATTTGTTCCCGACGCCAACACTTCTTATATATCCCCAAACTTCCAGAACATAACCTAGATCGGGAGTTCCGCTGCCGCAAGCCTCTGTAGCCACCAAAAACCAATCGGGACCCTGTTCCGGCACCCTGCCGGAGGGGGGATCCCTCACCGGCGGCCATCTTCATCATCCCGGCGCTCTCCATGACAAGGAGGGAGTAGTTAACCCTCGGGGCTAAGGGTATGTACCAGTAGCTATGTGTTTGATCTCTCTCTCTCTCGTGTTCTTGATATGGCACGATCTTGATGTACCGTGAGCTTTGCTATTATAGTTGGATCTTATGATGTTTCTCCCCCTCTACCTTCTTGTAATGGATTGAGTTTTCCCTTTGAAGTTATCTTATCGGATTGAGTCTTTAAGGATTTGAGAACACTTGATGTATGTCTTGCATGTGCTTATCTGTGGTGACAATGGGATATTCACGTGATCTACTTGATGTATGTTTCAGTGATCAACTTGCGGGTTCAGTGACCTTGTCAACTTATGCATATGGGTTGGCACACGTTTTCGTCTTGACTCTCCAGTAGAAACTTTGGGGCACTCTTTGAAGTTCTTTGTGTTGGTTTGAATAGATGAATCTGAGATTGTGTGATGCATATCGTATAATCATACCCACGGATACTTGAGGTGACATTGGAGTATCTAGGTGACATTAGGGTTTTGGTTGATTTGTGTCTTAAGGTGTTATTCTAGTACGAACTCTAGGATAGATCAAACGAAAAGAATAGCTTCGTGTTATTTTACTGCAGACTCTTGAATAGATCGACCAGAAAGGATAACTTTGAGGTGGTTTCGTACCCTACAATAATCTCTTCATTTGTTCTCCTCTATTAGTGACTTTGGAGTGACTATTTGTTGCATTTTGAGGGATAGTTATATGATCCAATTATGTTATTATTGTTGAGAGAACCTGCACTAGTGAAAGTATGAACCCTAGGCCTTGTTTCAACGCATTGCAATACCGTTTGTGCTCACTTTTATCATTAGTTACCTTGCTGTTTTTATATTTTCAGATTACAAAAACCTATATCTACCATCCATATTGCACTTGTATCACCATCTCTTCGCCTAACTAGTGCACCTATACAATTTACCATTGTATTGGGTGTGTTGGGGACACAAGAGACTCTTTGCTATTTGGTTGCAGGGTTGTTTGAGAGAGACCATCTTCATCCTACGCCTCCCACGGATTGATAAACCTTAGGTCATCCACTTGAGGGAAATTTGCTACTGTCCTACAAACCTCTGCACTTGGAGGCCCAACAACGTCTACAAGAAAAAGGTTGTGTAGTAGACATCAAGCAATTTCAGGCGCCGTTGCCGAGGAGGTTAGTGTTTGAAGGTATATCTTTAGATCTTGCAATCGAATCTTTTAGTTTCTTGTTTTATCACTAGTTTAGTCTATAAAAGAAAACTACAAAAAAATGGAATTGAGGGTGCCTCATATGCTTCATCTTTTTAATATCTTTCGTGAAAATGACGGAAAGGAAAATTGTGCCAAAGTGTTAGAAGAAGGATGCAATAAAATGTTTGGCATACAATCTTTGAATGATGAGCATGATTGTAATGTTGTTAATTTGAACTCTTTGAATATCCGTAGTACTAATGATGATTGCACTAGTCATGATGAAATTGTCTCTTATAAGCATGTCAATTTTGTGGAATGCATAGAGTTTGCAAGTACACACCAAATAGGGAAGATAGATTTTGCAAGAGGCATAAGTGTTTAGAAACTAAATGGTTGCAAGAGAGGCTAGATGCTTGTGCTGAAAATTTAAAATTTCTTTGCCATCCTTGTGAACTTTGCAATGAACGTGATCATTTAAATCTCCAATGCAAAATGTTTCATGATCGAATCGTGTCCAAAAATTGTGATGACTTGATTTCCCTTGCACATCATAATGAACTTAGTTTGCTTGTGGGTTATGAAGAAATGAAACGTATAACTAAGGATCTTCCAGAATTTGTCCTTGATAAAGTTCTTGATTTTGATCTAGAGGAAATTTATATGTATTGTGCGGTGAATTGCATTGAAAATCCTTATATTACTAATTACATAAAGACAAGAAAACAAATAGAAGATGAAGAGAATACTAATGAAAGGGGAGAGGTTTCCCAATATCCTCCTATTATTTCTTATGATGAATCAGGTAACGAGGAAGAGCCTTCTATTCAACCAATATCATTAATAAGGAGCTCCAAAAATAGGATTAAACCCACACGTAATGTGGAGAAGAAAAAGAAAAGACGGAGAAGCAAAGGTAAAAAGGTATCCCTCCCAAATGATGTTGCTCCTATTACTCATTGTGAGGATGATAATCGCTATACTATTGGGGCTATCCATACTATTAATGGTGAGAGTGATTATGCTTATGATATGCAAAGGCCCAAGCTTGGGGATGCTATGTTTGATGAGAATGACATGTTTGAGAATTTATTTGCTGCAATTAATGTTTGTAACAAGCTTGGGGATGCTATGTGTCGGGGGGAAATCTGCCTCCACCAACACCTATGGGGACCGAGCCCCTTTCTTGGTTCAGTGGGGGGCGGAGCTCGCACGAAGAGCGGATCGAGGCGGTGCACACGAGGGGTTTACCCAGCTTCGGGCCGCACGGATGCGTAAAACCCTACTGCTGCTTTGTGGTTTGGTATTGTGTTCTTGCTCGAGAGCGTGTGGTGCTACAGAACACGCGAGCTGCTGGCGAGACCGAGCGTGAATGGCCTCCTCCCCTCCCTCGTTGTGCATGGGGCCTCCTTTTATATGTGCAAGGGGTTACCCACAGGTGGCAACGTAGGCGGGGGCAAAACTGGAAAACGTTGTGTTGGGTACAGCTGTTTGCACAGTGCTAACATACCTAACTCTGACGGCAGGGGACAAGGGCATTAAATGCCCGTCCGCATCGCCCAGACGATGCAGGGAAGGGACCGTCAGGAGTGCCATCGTTTGCCACGATGGCTACTCTGTCAGCGTTGCCTTGCCACCGCATGCTCCTGGCTACGCAGCCTCTCGCCACGTACGCCTGGAATGGCCCCAGTGCGACGCGTGGGTGGATGAGCTGAAGCGCAGGCGCGGGGTGGTGACTTGCCGCGGCAAGTGCCTTGCCGCGGCTAATGTCTTGTCGTGCCCGGGAGCTTGTCGCTCACCGGTCCTTGCCGGGACGCGGAGCGCGTCGCAACAAGTCTCTTGTCGTGCCTTGGTCGGCCTTCCCGGCGAGCTCCTCTTGCCGGGGCCTTGTGCTTCGAGCGGTCGTCCCAGCAAGCTCCTCTTGCCGGGGCCTTGCTCTCTTCGGGTGGCCTTCCCGGCAGGCTCCTCCTGCCGGGGTCTTGGCTCAAATACTTTGTTCTTGGATGGCCCAAAAAGGGACCATGGAGAGTCTTGGCGATCGCCTGGCAAGCCTTGTCGTCGGGTGCTACGACTGCCCGTGCACAAGTTCGGGGTACTAAGGTACCCCTACTTTAGTACACCGACAGGAGCCCCCGGGCCTGGGCCATACACGGTGCCGAGCGCTGTTGGGCCAGGCGCAAAACAGTGCACGGGCACGCGCGGCCTGGGTCACGCTGCATCTGCTTCTGCGTCCACCACGTCCTCCCTGAATGGCACGCGTCGAACGCGGCATCATGGGGAGAGGCGTGCATGACGTGGGCGGCGTGCGCGGGGCTGAACCCCGCAGGCGCGCGTCACGTTGCAGGTGATTTGTTTATTCGGAAAGGCGAAGCGCCCCCCCTCCTCCCCTTATAAGCAGGGGAAACAGGGGCAGTCCGCCCACCCGCCAGTTGCGATTCCTCGAAAACCTCCGCCACTTCCCAAGAGAAGCAGCGCTCCGCCCCCTTCCGCCGCCACCAGTGCTACCGACGCCGTCGACCTCCCTCCCTCTTTCCGCGATGGCCCTGAAGGGCGACAAGGGGAAAGGGAAGGCCGTGAAGTCGGCCGAGGCGCAGCGGCTTGAGGTGTTGCGAAAGGAGCAGACGACCTTCCCTCCTGAGCTCGACGCGTTGGTCCTGAGGGAGGAATACTACCTCTTCTGGTCGACGGGGACGCGGGCGCACCCGCGCACGAGGGTTCTTCCGGCCGCCGCCCAGAAGGAGTATCCGACCGGGTATCCCTTCTTTGCTCTGTTCTTCTATTGCGGGCTCTGCCCGCCCTTCTCTGAATTTTTCTGTGACATCATGAACACCTACGGGTTCCACCTCCTTGATTTCACCCCCAATGCTGTCTTGACCATGGCAATTTTCGCACATCTCTGCGAAAATTTTGTCGGAGTCTTTCCAAACGTAGCCCTCTTCCGCCATTTCTTCACGCCTCGAGTAGAGAGAGGAGAGCCCCTCTCCGGCCGGATCGCCTGGATCTCGAAGCTTGGCAAGAAGGATGCTTATCTGGAGGGAGAGCTCCACAGCAAATGGGAGGAATGGAGAGCAGACTGGTGCCTGATCGTCGAGGAGAACCCGCAGCCATTCACTGCCAGGCGCCAAACTCCTGTGGTGCGCGGCAGGGATTGGAGCGACGTGGCTCCGGACGATGACAAGCTGCAGATTGCCGTCACCCGGATCCTGCGGCTCAGGCGTGCCGGGCTCACAGTTGGCGCCGTTGGCGCAGATTTCCTCCGCCGCCACATCGCTCCCCTGCAGGAGAAGGGGAGGCCCGCCTGGGAGTTCCAGAATGCGGCGGACATCATGAGGCTGCGCCCTGGCCTCAACTTCAGTTTCACCGTCCTGGAGCTTGACGGGACGCTCAGGGCGCTGTTCAAGCACGACCCTAAGCACCCCGAATGGTTCAAGTTGCCGCGAGGCGTCGTCCCACTGTGCAACAATTCGTCGCTCAGCCGCATCCTTGCAATGATGCCGCTGTGCGACTCACACAGGATCGACTCCACTTGGCAGGAGCCCGCCGACGACGTCGTGCGGGCGTTCTTTGACGACTTGGTGGAGAGGCCAGTCGACGCCGACGAGCAGAAGGGCCTCACCCGAGACACCACCGACGCGGAGTTGGCGCGCATCGCCTCTAGGATGGAAGAGGCGGCGGCAGCCGCGGCCGCGGGCGAGTTCGGCTTCACATTGGCGGAGGTGGACGCAGCGGAGGCGGAAAGCCTTGCCGACCGAGCGGAGTTTGCCGGCGAGGAAGAGCTTGCCGGGCACGGCGCAGGGGCGGACGAGTCCACCGAGGGCACGAGCGGCTTGCCGGAGGCTGACGCCTCCTCCTCCCGACCTTCGGGCAGCTCGTCGCAAGCGGAGCCCCCGGCTCAATCACGGAGGCGTCTCCGCATGGCCGGAGAGGTGGTACGGCAAGCGAGCCAATAGCCGCAGCGCCGCGTGACGCGCTCCGCTGTTTCAGCAGGAGCGGGGTCTTCGCAGGCCGCTGCTTCTGCTCCTGCCGCCCCTCGCGCCAGGGCGGCGGCCGGGGCAGAGCCGTCTCGGGCTAGCGCCACCACTGCCTCCGCCAAGCGGCCAAGGGAGCCTACTCCTCCGCCTCCTCGCGCCAGAAGCGGGCCAGTCTTCGACTTCTCCGCGCTTAGCTCCGACGAGGAAGAGGGAGAGGAGTAAGATCCCCGCTGTTCTTGTGTTTCTTCAATTTTTGTAGTTGTGTCTCGCATCTCATTTGCTTTCCTCTGAATTTGATCCTTTTTAGGACTCTGGCTCAGAGGATGGCAAAGAGAGCCAAGGTCCCGGTGGTAATCCTCGACGACGAGCCCACCGTGACGGCAGGGGGTGCGCCTGAGATGACCTTGTCGGAGCCGCCAACTGATCCTCTGAGCAGCCCCCAGCGCAGCCCCCAGCGTAAGCATATGGCTTGCTTTCTGTCGTTGGGCGCGCCCGGGTACCCTTCGTTTTTCTTGACATCTGGCTGACGATTTGTGTAGGAGCAGAGCAGCCCCACCAGGAGCGTCCGGAGACCGCTCCTGATGCGCCACCCGCTACAACCACACTGCCAAGGGGGAGTTCCCCGACGAGGGAGGAATCCCTGACAAGGGAGCAGTCCCCGGCAAGGGAGAAGTCTCCGGCGAGGGAGCAGTCCCCGGCAAGGGAGCAGTCTCCGGCGAGGGAGCAGTCCCCGGCGAGGGACGGCACCGGCGGCCCCTTGGCGACGGAGACCGTGACTGCAGACCCTGGCCCAGGTAACCTTCTTGCCTCGAAACTCCCCTGGGGTTCTTCCTCTCTGGATAGTTGCTTGATTTCTCCCCTTCTTTCGGCTCTCAGACCCGTCCGCCACGGACCTGATGGAGACCGAGGTCGTCGTCGAGGAGGAGGCGCGCGGCCATACTGACGACGTGACCGCCATCGGAGAGACGGACGGTGCTGAAGATCCGGCCGGCGAAGAGGCCGCCAAGGCTGCCGCGGGCGAGGGGGCCGGCGATCGTACTGACGGCCCTGGGGCCGCAGGAGCGCCAGGCGCTGCGCTGACCGCCGATCCCGCCTCCGCAGCCGCGTCGGGCCCTGAGGAGCCCCAGCCAGGCGTCTACCTGAAGGCCGGCGACGATATCTTCATCAAGCTCCCCTGGGAGTTGACTTCCAGGGCGCCGGTCGAGGGGGAGACCTTGGATGGAGAGGTGCTCGCCTCCGCCGGGCTGACGCTGGTTGATGCGCCAGGCAGCAGCGGCGGCGAGCCTGAGGAGGAGCGGCTACTCCGTAAGCTGGTGTCACTCTACCGCGCCCGACAAGCCCAGGTGGAACGCCGGGAAGCGCTTGTCGTGAAGGCGGGAGCGGACATGGAGAAGCGTGCCGGGGAGCTCCGAGAGCTCAACCAGGAGGCCCTCCGATCCTTGGCGGAGGAGCGAAGGCAGCTCGACGAGGCGCGGACGGCCTTCATCCTCGAGAAGGCAGAGGCCGAAGAGCAGCAAAGGCTTGCCGCCGCGGGGCTAGCTGCGCGGGAGGGCGAGCTGGCACAGCAGAAAGCCAGCCTCGCCAGCCACAAGGAGGAGGTCGCCGCGCGCGAGCAAGCGCTCGGCGGAGCCCTCAAGGAGGCGCAAGATGCCGCCGCGGCCGCCGAGGCTGCCAAGGAGGCACTGGAGGCGAAGGTGGCGCAGCTCAACACTGATCTCAAGGCAAGCGGTGAGGAGCTCGCCGCGCTCAAGCAGGAGCGCGAGAAGGGTGCCCACACCCTCGGCGAGCTGCAGGGCCGCTTCGCCGAGAAGATCAAGGAGCTCGACGCCGCCAAGGACTCCAACGCTGACCTCGAGCTGAAGCTGGACACCTTGTCCAAGGCGCTGGACAGCGCCAAGGAGCAAGAGGTGACCTTGCGGAAGGAGGTCGCGGACAACGAGGCGCTGTTGGAGAGCGCCGCAGTCACCCAGAACGAATTCAGGGCGATGGTGGAGCAGCAGACGGAGGGTTTGGTGGACATCGCCGCCTCCATCGACAAGGAGCTGTCGCTGCTGGGGATGGAGGGTCACGAGTATCCCTCCGACGCGAACCTCCCACCCAGCGCCAAGCTCACTTCGTTCTTCAAAGGCGTGGTGGCGGCCCTTCAGCATCTCCGGAACGCGATCCCAGAGCAGCTGGCCGGCGAGACGCGCGATGCCATCGCCGGAGCCCTCGAGAAGGTGTTGGTGAAGATCGCCTTCCGCAACCCCGGCATCAGGCTCACCAACGTCCTCAAATCCCTGCCGGCAGACGCTGACCTCGAGGAGATCAGGGCCCTCGTCGCGCCCAATGTGGAGAAGGTGGCCGGGATTAAGAGGATCGAGGGCGACCGTGTGGATTAGGCCGCCTCCCCTTTTCTTTTCTTTTCGCTGCTGGCCAAGTCATGAAAGCGATTCATTAGGGCCGCGACAAACTATCTTGTAATATAACTTTATCTTAGGTAGTGATTGCACTGTTATTTCCTCTACTTGACTCCGTGCTTTGTATGTTTTTGCCCTACGCTTTTGGGGACTTGTCGGCGTAGGCCTCAGCCTTACCGCGGGCTCTGAGTGCGGGACATCAGCAGCCCGCCAGCGGCGCCACTACCGGCAAGAAACCTTGCTGCGGCTAGCTGCAGCTCACTTAAATTGTTGAGCAGGCTCAAAACAAAGTAAGTGTTGCGACTGCAGTCGCAGCACACTTAAGCTGCCAAGCGAGCTCGAAACAAAGTAAGGATGCCACCCTGGTTGTAGCACACTTAAGTCATTGAGCGGACTCGAAACGAAGTAAGGGCACAACTAGCCACGAGCCGGTCCCTCCGCGCACAGGTTTTCCATACAAAGTACGGTCGTTCGAGGAAGATAACCTCAAAATTTTAAAAACTCGATTGCTCAAACTTTGGCAACTTAGCTTTTCCGTGGCTCGCTGCCCGGCAAGGTCGCTTTTCCGGCAAGGCGAAACATGGGGCTCGCCGTCGCTTACCGGGGGTCAGTGCTGCACAGAGTGTCAGATAATGCATGCAAAAGATAAAGAGCATGAGATCGACAAGGTGCGCGGAGCACATGAACTCAATCTGCGCACAGGGTCAGCGCCTGGCTCTATACAAAGGATCACATGCAACAGCGGCAAGACTTTGTACAGAAGGGTGGTTGCCGGACGGGGTCCGACAACCGCGCCTTACGGGCGAAACTTACGAAGAAGCCCAACGTTCCAGGAGTTGCTCACCGGAGTGGTATCTTCAGTCTCAAGGCAGGCAGCGCCAGGCCTAGCGACTTGTTTCACCCGGTAAGGGCCTTCCCACTTCCTCGAAACTTCTGGCACTAACTTTGCGGCTATAAAAGCAGGGCAAAGCTTGTTGATAGCGAGCAGCTCGCACAGCGGCCTGAAGGCGGTCCTCCTCGAGGAGCAGCGCGTCATCTCGTCGCGGCTGCTCTCGCTCGAGCTCAGCGTGAGCGAGCACTCGAGGTGGCCCGTATGCGAGATCCGTGGGGCTAACTGCCTCTGCTCCATGGAATAGAGCGAAAGGCTGCCTGGTCATACCAGGGCTTACCTGCGCCGAGAGGTGTCGGCGTAGGCTTGGACGCCGTGGCACCATGAGCTCGGTGCATGTTCGGACGCCGTGGCGCCATGAGCTGGCTCGACGACGCCCGTTCCGCCGCCGGTGCCGTCCCCACCACCCGTTTGCTCCAAGGGCGGTGGGTCCGACACAGACGGACCGGCCACCTCCGGAGCTTTCTTCTTCGGTGGCATGTCGATGAAGATGATGGAGATCTAGCCCGCTCAGACGCCGGATCAGGTTCACACAACTCCGACGCCCCCTACCTGGCGCGCCAAAGATGTCGGGGGGAAATCTGCCTCCACCAACACCTATGGGGACCGAGCCCCTTTCTTGGTTCGGCGGGGGGCGGAGGTTGCACGAAGAGCGGATCGAGGCGGTGCACACGAGGGGTTTACCCAGCTTCGGGCCGCACGGATGCGTAAAACCCTACTGCTGCTTTGTGGTTTGGTATTGTGTTCTTGCTCGAGAGCGTGTGGTGCTACAGAACATGCGAGCTGCTGGCGAGACCGAGCGTGAATGGCCTCCTCCCCTCCCTCGTTGCGCATGGGGCCTCCTTTTATATGTGCAAGGGGTTACCCACAGGTGGCAACGTAGGCGGGGGCAAAACTGGACAACGCTGTGTTGGGTACAGCTGTTTGCACAGTGCTAACATACCTAACTCTGACGGCAGGGGACAAGGGCATTAAATGCCCGTCCGCATCGCCCAGACGGTGCAGGGAAGGGACCGTCAGGAGCGCCACCGTTTGCCACGATGGCTACTCTGTCAGCGGTGCCTTGCCACCGCATGCTCCTGGCTGCGCAGCCTCTCACCACGTACGGCTGGCATGGCCCCGGAGCGACGCGTGGGTGGATGAGCTGGAGCGCAGGCGCGGGGTGGTGACTTGCCGCAGCAAGTGCCTTGCCGCGGCAAGTGCCTTGCCGTGGCTGATGTCTTGTCGCGCCCGGGAGCTTGTCGCTCACCTGTCCTTGCCGGGACGCGGAGCGCATCGCAGCAAGTCTCTTGTCGTGCCTTGGTCGGCCTTCCGGCGAGCTCCTCTTGCCGGGGCCTTGTTCTTCGAGCGGTCGTCCCGGCAAGCTCCTCTTGCCAGGGCCTTGCTCTCTTCGGGTGGACTTCCCGGCAGGCTCCTCCTGCCGGGGTCTTGGCTCAAATACTTTGTTCTTGGATGGCCCAAAAAGGGACCATGGAGAGTCTTGGCGATCGCCTGGCAAGCCTTGTCGCGGGGTGCTACGACTGCCCGTGCACAAGTTCGGGGTACTAAGGTACCCCTACTTTAGTACACCGACACTATGTTTAATGAAGATGATATTTTTAACCTCCCAAGTTTTGATATGCAAATTTATTATGATGATAGCATGCCTCCTATTTATGATGATTATATTGATGAAAGTGGGTTTGGAAGAGTGTCAACTTTAGGAAGTAATGATCCCACTATTTTGGAGGGTGTTGAATCTTATTGTGACAATTATTGAAGTGGATTTGGATAGGTCATGACTTTATTTAGTAATGATTCCACTATCTTGGAAGAGGTTTCAATTGATTATGACGAGAACAAAGTTGCTACTTATGATGATTATTGTGATGACACTTATGCTATAAAAAGTAGTGATGATTATATTTATAAAACTTGTCATGATTATGATTACCCTTTTTCTCAACATTACTCTTTTAATGTGGAAACAATTTATAGCATTCGAGTTTCTTATGATACTCCCACTATTCTGAATGAGAAGAATTTTGCTTATGTGGAGAGTAATAAAATTTATATGCTTGTGCATCATGAAAATAATGCTTTATGTGATAGTTATATTGTTGAATTAATTCATGATGCTACTTAAAATTAATATGAGGGAGGAATATTTGCTTGTAGGAATTGCAATAATATCAAGTTTCCTCTCTATGTGTTGAAAATCTTGAAGTTATGCTTGTTTTGCTTTCCTGTGCTAGTTGATTCTTGTTCCCATGAATTGTTTGCTCATGAAATTCCTATTCATAGGAAGTTGGTTAGACTTAAATGTGCTAGTCATATTCTTCATGAGGCTCTCTTTATGTTTCAATTCTTATCTTTTATGTGAGCATCATTGAAATCGTCATGCCTAGCTCAAAAGGCATTAAAGAAAAGCGCTTGTTGGGAGACAACCCAATATTTACCTCTACTATTTTTGTGTGCCCACATGATTAAGCTACTGTATTAATCATGTTTTACAACTTTTGTTTCAATAAAGTGCCAAGTAGAACCTTTGGGAAGACTTGGGTGAAAGTTCATGTGATCTTGCTGTAAAAAATAGAAACTTTGTGCTCATGATATTAGCTGTCATTTTTTTACAGAAGAGTGATTTTAGGTTGATTATTTTTGCCGATGATTAATAGACAAATTCCTCACGTCCACCAATTTATTTCAGAATTTTTGGAGTTCCATAAGTATTTGAACAAAACATATTACTACAGACTGTTCTGTTTTTGACAGATTCTGTGTTCTATGTGTTGTTTGTTTATTTTGATGAATCTATGAGTAGTATCAGAGGGTATCAACCATCGAGAAGCTGGAATAAATTAGATATTACGCCAATATGAATTTAGAATGAGTTCACAACAGTAACCAAAGTGGTAATTTTATTTTCTTATACTAACGGAGCTTGCGAGTTTTCTGTTGAGTTTTGTGTTGTGAAGTTTTCAAGTTTTGGGTAAAGATTCGATGGACTATGGAATAAGGAGTGGAAAGAACCTAAGATTGGGGATGTCCAAGGCACCCCAAGGTAATATTCAAGGACAAGAAATAGCCTAAGCTTGGGGATGCCCCAGATGGAATCCCCTCTTTCGTCTTCGTTCATCAGTAACTTTACTTGGAGCTATATTTTTATTCACCATGTGATATGTGTTTTGCTTGGAGAGTCATTTTGTTTTATTTTGTTTTGATTGATGTTTGAATAATATCCTAAGATCTTAAATTCTTTGATGTTAGAGAGTCTTCACATAGTTGCATAATTATTCGACTACTCATTGATCTTCACTTATATCTTTCGGACTAGTTTGTCATTTGCTCTAGTGCTTTACTTATACCTTTTTAGAGCACGGCGGTGATCTTATTTTGAAGAAATTGATGAACTCTCATGCTTCACTTATATTATTTTGAGAGTCTTAAACAGCATGGTAATTTGCTTAGGTTATGAATTTAGTCCTAATATGATAGGCATCCAAGAGGGATATAATAAAAACTTTCATATAAAGTGCATTGAATACTATGAGAAGTTTGATTCCTTATGATTGTTTTGAGATATGAAGATGGTGATATTAGAGTCATGCTAGTGGAGTAGTTGTGAATTTGAGAGATAATTGTGTTAAAGTTTGTGATTCCCGTAGCATGCACGTATGGTGAACCGTTATGTGATGAAGTCGGAGCATGATTTACTTTTTGATTGACTTCCTTATGAGTGGCGGTCGGGGACGAGCGATGGTCTTTTGCTACCAATCTACCCCCCTAGGAGCATGCACGTAGTACTTCCTTTTGATAACTAATAGATTTTTGCAATAAGTATGTGAGTTCTTTATGACTAATGTTGAGTCCATGGATTATACGCACTCTCACCCTTCCACCATTGCTAGCCTCTCTAATACCGCGCACCTTTCGCCGGTATCATACACCCACCATATACCTTCCTCAAAACAGCCACCATACCTACCTATTATGGCATTTCCATAGCCATTCCGAGATATATTGCCATGCAACTTTCCATTGTTCCGTTTATTATGACACGCTCCATCATTGTCATATTGCTTTGCATGATCATGTAGTTGACATCGTATTTGTGGCAAAGCCACCATTCATAATTCTTTCATACATGTCACTCTTGATTCATTGCACATCCCGGTACACCGCCGGAGGCATCCACATAGAGTCATATTTTGTTCTAAGCATTGAGTTGTAATTCTTGAGTTGTAAGTAAATAAAAGTGTGATGATCATCATTATTAGAGCATTGTTCCAATGAGGAAAGGATGATGGAGACTATGATTCCCCCACAAGTAGGGATGAGACTCCAGACAAAAAAAGAGGCCATAAAAAGAAGGAAGAGAAAGGCCCAAATGAAAAAATGAGAGAAAAAGAGAGAAGGGACAATGCTACTATCCTTTTACCACACTTGTGCTTCAAAGTAGCACCATGATCTTCATGATAGAGAGTCTCCTATGTTGTCACTTCCATATACTAGTGGGAATTTTTCATTATAGAACTTGGCTTGTATATTCCAATGATGGGCTTCCTCAAATTGCCCTAGGTCTTCGTGAGCAAGTGAGTTGTATGCACACCCACTTAGTTTCTTGTTGAGCTTTCATACACTTATAGCTCTAGTGCATCCGTTGCATGGTAATCCCTACTCACTACTGTAGTGGTTTTGTCACGCAGATGTCCTAGTGTGAGGACTTAGTCATGAGGCCAACGCATCTATGTGGTAGCTTGAGAGGGGTTGAGCGGAATCGAGAGACGCACACAAAACAGGGATTTAGATAGCTTCGGGCCCCGGGAAACATCATCGGTAACAACCCTACATGCTGTTTGAGGCTAGGTATCATTATGATCACGAGGGAGTCGCCGTAAACCAGCTCTCCTAGTTGTGTCTAGCCCTAGAGATTGTTTCTTCTTGCTTGTAGCTTTCCCTCTTTGGGGAGCCCTACCCCTCCTTATATATGTTGAAGAGGCGGGTTACATGTAGAGTACAACTCGGACTTAAGACTTAACTATTCTAACTTATCTTCATGGGCTTCTTAACATCTTGGGCTTCATAACATCTCGGGCTTCATAACCCCTGGCAACCCAGTTATCACTGTTTGCCGGTTTAAGATGGTCTGCTGGTTAAAGATGGTCTGCCGGTTTAAGATGGTCTGCCGGTTTACCACCTGCCTTAACACTTGCCGGTTTACCACCTGCCGGTTTACCGTCCGTCATAGCCATCTGTCTTAACTGTCCGCTAGTTTAACATCCGCCGGTTTACCAAGTCCCAGCCGGTTTACAACTCCGGCCGGGTCATACCGCGGGGTATATCCGCGACATTAGCCCCCAGTTTAATTTGGATTTATCCATGTTAAAATGATCCTGATCCTCTTTAAATCCTTATCATTTCCTTCTTCTAGAAAATCCAGGTCAACAACTCCATAGCCCGTTGATATGCCTAGTTGATGTGAGACTATCTCCTTTTTGTCTTCTCCACAACCACCATTCTATTCCACCTTTAGTGCTATATCCATGGCTCACGCTCATGTATTGTGTGGAGATTGAAAAAGTTTGAGAACATCAAAAGTATGAAACAATTGCTTGGCTTGTCATTGGGGTTTTGCATGATTAAATATTTTGTGTGATGAAGATAGAGCATAGCAGACTATATGATTTTGTAGGGATAGCTTTCTTTGGCCATGTTATTTTGAGAAGACATGATTGCTTTGTTAGTATGCTTGAAGTATTATTGTTTTTATGTCAATATTAAACTTTTGTTTTGAGTCTTATGGATCTGAATATTCTTGCCACAATAAATAGAATTACATGGATAAATATTTTAGGTAGCATTCCACATCAAAAATTATGTTTTTATCATTTACCTACTCGAGGACGAGCAGGAATTAAGCTTGGGGATGCTTGATACGTCTCCAACGTATCTATAACTTTTTATTGTTGCATGCTATTATATTATCCATCTAGGATGTTTTATATGCTATTTTATATGATTTTTTGGACTAACCTATTAACCTAGACCCTAGTGATAGTTTCTATTTTTTCCTTGTTTTTGAGTATCGCAGAAAAGGAATATCAAACGGAGTCCAATTAACCTGAAAATTCACGGAGATTGTTTTTGGACTAGAAGAAGCCCACAGAGTACTGGAGATGGACCAGAAGAGTCCCGAGGCCACCACGATGGTGGAGGGCGCACCCTACCCCCTGGGCACGCCCCCTACCTCGTGGCCGCCTTGTGGACCCCCTGAATTGTTCCCGACGCCAACACTTCTTATATATCCCCAAACATCCAAAACATAACCTAGATCTGGAGTTCCGTCGCCGCAAGCCTCTGTAGCCACCAAAAACCAATCGGGACCCTGTTCCGGCACCCTGCCGGAGGGGGGATCCCTCATCGCCGACCATCTTCATCATCCCGGCACTCTCCATGACGAGAAGGGACTAGTTCACCCTCGGGGCTGAGGGTATGTACCAGTAGCTATGTGTTTGATATCTCTCTCTCTCTCTCTCTCTCTCTCTCTCTCTGGTGTTCTTGATATGGCACGATCTTGATGTACTGCGAGCTTTGCTATTATAGTTGGATCTTATGATGTTTCTCCCCCTCTACCTTCTTGTAATGATTGAGTTTTCCCTTTGAAGTTATCTTATCGGATTGAGTCTTTAAGGATTTGAGAACACTTGATGTATGTCTTGCATGTGCTTATCTGTGGTGACAATGGGATATTCACGTGATCTACTTGATGTATGTTTCAATGATCAACTTGCGGGTTCAGTGACCTAGTGAACTTATGCATATGGGTTGGCACACGTTTTCGTCTTGACTCTCCGTTAGAAACTTTGGGGCACTCTTTCAAGTTCTTTGTGTTGGTTTGAATAGATGAATCTAAGATTGTGTGATGCATATCATATAATCATACCCACAGATACTTGAGGTGACATTGGAGTATCTAGGTGACATTAGGGTTTTGGTTGATTTGTGTCTTGAGGTGTTATTCTAGTACGAACTCTAGGATAGATCAAACGGGAAGAATAGCTTCGTGTTATTTTACTACGGACTCTTGAATAGATCGATGAGAAATGATAACTTTGAGGTGGTTTTGTACCCCACAATAATCTCTTCGTTTGTTCTCCTCTATTAGTGACTTTGGAGTGACTATTTGTTGCATGTTGGGGGATACTTATATGATCCAATTATGTTATTATTGTTGAGAGAACTTGCACTAGTGAAAGTATGAACCCTAGGCCTTGTTTCAACGCATTGCAATACCATTTGTGCTCACTTTTATCATTAGTTACCTTGCTGTTTTTATATTTTTTGGATTACAAAAACCTATATCTACCATCCATATTGCACTTGTATCACCGTCTCTTCGCCGAACTAGTGCACCTATACAATTTACCATTGTATTAGGTGTGTTGCGGACACAAGAGACTCTTTGCTATTTGGTTGCATGGTTGTTTGAGAGAGACCATATTCATCCTAAACCTTAGGTCATCCACTTGAGGGAAATTTGCTACTGTCCTATGAGGCACCCCAGCTCAGAGCAACCGGTTTAGCTTGCATTGCCAGCCTAGAGATCTTGTCTTCTGGCAATACACAACATCTTGGTACAGGAAACAACTGCTTTACTGATGCTAGCAGAACATAGTTCATATTACAACAAGTTGCAAGGCCAAGCGGCACACACGGTGAGGCTGAACAATATCTACATTATTTAGTGAACATAAAGGGGGCCTCGATCACGACAACTACGCGGCAGCGGAACGACGACGTAGCGGAACTCCATAGCACAGGGCACTGATGTGGACACGATCTAGACTCGGACAACACTCCATTCCAACAAGAATTTCCTGAAATCTGGCATGACACGCCAGGTTAGTACATTGAATGTACTTGCAAGCTCACAACAAGCATAAACATAACGACAAGCAATATCATGATCTTAAGCATATTATCATCAATGCAAGAACATACTGGGGATGCAGTGAATAAGATCTCGTTCCTCAAGCCCCTCGGACTTGCTTACCATACGGGTTACCTTGTAACCAAACGGTGATCTTTCTCAGATCACAAACGGACCAACATCTTGGTCTTTAAATGGGTTACCTCGTAACCAAACGGTGATCTTTCTCGGATCACAAACTGACCAATAACTTGGTCTCCATCATCAAAATGGTTTCTCAACCATCCTCTTTCCAACAGTGCAAAGTTATTAGCTTTAGTGTGGAAGATTATTTAAATGTTGACCCATGGTGTGACCTACTTTTGATTTGTGTCCGTAACCGTGGACTCGGCTATCGATAGATTAAATACACTCTGCAGCGGTAGCGCACTGTACCCACACCATGGAATCCATGGCCTCGTACTCCCATTCAGGTGGACCAACGGCATTCCGACGAAACCCCTCCATTGCCATGACACTCTCCCGGCCACTCCGACTCATTCCCCACTAGGCTAAGTCTTGGGTGGCCCCTTGTCTACCAAAGACACCAATGGCCAGCGTCGTGGCAAAAACATAAATGGTCCCAAACGGGGACAATGTACCATAACAACAACGGGCACACAAGGTTATGTCTGCTTACCGGGCTAGAGTAACGCATGCCCATAACCTTCCCTCATTGGAGGCACCGACCAGAGGCATGACAACGGACCGAATAAAGGCCTTCCCATAAAGGAAAATGTGGTTGCACTGGAAAAAACTTGATTCAGTGGCACCATGACCCGATCAACGACATGTTCAAGTTGATTTATTATCAGGTTCAACTTAAAATGAAAATATTGGTGTCATGATATGCCATGAAAATGCAATCATATAATATGCATCACTTATCATTGAAAATAAATGGGTCAACTTCATCAAGTAGTAACCATATGGACCAACAACTCATAACCTTTCTCTGGTTATATTTATTTAGCAAGCTTCACCATGCTACTAACTTAATATAAATCATTTTCTCATTTAAGAAAATATTCACCAAACTAAGTCTTTTTCATAGTCATTTTACCCCACAAGCATTACCTCTATTGACTTACACTAACTTAGTTAGCTTCAAACTAATGTATACTAACCATATCAAGCTAAACAAGCATCCAACAGAATATATATAGTTATTTAAGTGATTTCAATGCATGAACTAAAGCATTTATTCAAGTTAAAAAATCACAAACATTGCAATGGCACCGTGAAAATGTTTTTGTGGCTTGCCTTAGTGCAGGTGAGGTTCACACTCCTCCCGGTGATCATCAAGACAAGCTTCACCTTCTGAAAGCAATTAAAAACACGAAAACAAAACATCAAGAAACATTCTGAAAATCACTAGAAATTCTAGACAGCAGAGAAAAATCTCATTTTTGGAGAGTTGCTAGATATTTTTATTAAGAACACAATGCAAAAAGAATCAATTCATTTGGACTTATGGTTAAAAAGTTGTGGCTGTTTGAAGCTCTCTGGTTAAATTTGAATTTAATTTAAATAAAAACAAAACTGGGGGGTGACGTCGAAGACGTAAACCCGCGGGGCGCCACAACTGGTACCAGAGTGGCTGACAGCAGGCCCCGCTGGTCAGGTGAGAGTGAGGGAATCCTGGATTAGGGGGTGTTCGGATAGCCGAACTATATCTTCACCCGGACTCCAGGACTATGAAGATACAAGATTGAAGACTTCGTCCCGTGTCCGGAAGGTTCTTTCCTTGGCGTGGAAGGCAAGCTAGGCGTGCGTATATTCAAGATCTCCTACCAATGTAACCGACTCTGTGTAACCCTAACCCTATCCGGTGCCTATATAAACCGGAGGGTTGTAGTCTGTAGGACGAACACATCATAACCATCATCATACCCATAGGCTAGCTTCTAGGGTTTAGCCTCCTTGATCTCGTGGTAGATCTACTCTTTTACCACCCATATCATCAATATTAATCTAGCAGGAGTAGGGTTTTATGTCACAGCCCCAGTCCAGCCCTTGCTTGACTTTGCTTGTTCTTCATGCCATCATGTTTAAATTCCAAAGAAACTTGAAATGGGGATTGATTAAACCCTAGCACCAGAAAGAATTCAATAGGATGAAATAAAATCTTTTTCAAGAACCCAAAATGCCCTTCACAAAAATGTTCATCATTTCTGGATTGGGTTAAAACCCCTGGCAAAAATGGTGCACCCTTTTCTAGGACATTCTGGATTTTTGAATCAAATCATAAGTATTTGAATTTGGACATTTAAATGCTATAAAATATTTTAAATGTCCAAATAATCTTGAAAGCATTTGTGGGCTATTGGAAATAGTTTCAAAAGTGCCCAGAATTATTTTCAGGATTTTACAAAACGAATTAGTATTTTTACTAATTCAAAACAGAGAAATATAATAGAAAAACAAAAACAGAATAAAAAGAGGGAGAGAATCCTACCTGGCAGCCCACTGGCCGGCCTAGCACTGTGCTGGCCCGTGCCAGCCAGCTGCTTGCTCTCGCCAGAGCAGGCAGAGAGGTGACGCCGGCGAGTGTGAGCTTGCCACGGCGCCACCTGCTTGCCGTTTCGCCGCTGGATGGGCTGGACGACCTCCACGTCGCGCCCCCGACCCCCTAGACACGTCCACTCTCCCTGCCTCTCTCCCTCGTTCCCCTCTGCCATGGCCGAAGCAGCCGCCGTCGTCCCGCCGCCGTAGCCGTAGCCACCGTCGTCTCTGCGCCGCCCGACCGTGTCCACGAGCTCCGCCACCCTCCTCTCCATCGAGCAGGCCGAGCCCCGAGCGCTCGCGTGCCCCAAAGCCACCGCATCGACCTCGCCCGACTTCGCCACCGCCGGAGATCCCCTTCGACGTCATCATCGCAGCAGGCCGTTCCCGACCTCGTCTTCGGCTCCATCGCAACCGCCGTGAGCCTAGCTACCTCCCCACCCTCTCCGTTCCCTCTCTCAAGCCCCGTAGCGACTGCACGTAGCTCACCCCCACGCGCCGCCGCAGAGATCGTCGCCGACGAGGCTGCGGCCACCCAACGTCCGCGCCACCTTGTCCACCAGCCCCACCGCACCCCCAGTAGCTCAACGCACTAACCCACGTGCCTCGCCGCGCCCCCTAGCGACGAGTCCGAGCTCACCCGAGCTCCGGCCGCCGCCAAACTCGTCGCCGGCGTCATCTCCGGTGACCCCAAGCCCAACCACTAGCACCACCCGCCGCGGCTCATTCCCAGCTGCCCATAGAACCCAACAGCGCCTCGAACGGTGCCCTGTAGCGCGAACCCGCCCCGTCTCCGCCGCGGTTTGTGTCACCGGCGGCTAAACGCCGGTGGGCTGACGTGGCGATGTCATTAGCCTCTAATGACGCCTTAACTAACACCCTAGTGCCACTGCCATGTGGGCCTCGGCGCCAAAATTAATTAGTTTAATTTCTGTTTAGATTAGTGCTAACCCTATGGACCCCACGTGTCAGCTTTGACTTTGGTCAAGTCAACGTTGACTGGTCCCACTTGTCATCCACCCAAACCAGCCTGAGACACTGACGTGTGGGTCCCAGCCGTCAGGTTTGACCTGGACCTGGCGTGTTGACCTGCTGACGTCACAGTGACGCAAAGCTGACGCAGCTAATGATTTTCTGGATTTATTTTTAATCAGAAAAATCCAGAAAATTGCCTAAACTTCTAAAAATCATAGAAATTCAACCGTAGCTCAGAATGAAATAATTTATATATAAAAAATGATCAGAAAAATCCAATCTATCCATCTGTATCATTTGCATGCATGTTAGAGAAACTTATGTCCTCTGTTTAGGACAATTCAATTGAATGGCATTTAAATAACCACATGTGGAGTTTGAATTTGAATCTTAGGTTCAAACCAACTTCATTTAACATGTTGCTAGTTGCATTAGCTCAAACCACAACATTTTGCCATGTCATGATCATGCATCATAATTGTTGCATTGCATTGATTGTGTTCCTTTGTTGCCGGTGACTATTCCCTCTCGATAGACGTATTCCGACGATGAGATCGATGACACCGATGAAGAGCTATAATATCTTCAGAAGTGCTAGGCAAGCAAAACCCCCTTGTTCATTTCGATACAATCCCACTCTCTCGCTCCTGCTCTCTTTTACTGCATTAGGACAACAACGTTTCATCTGTTACTTCCTGCGGTAGTTGAACCCCTTTTATCGTTTGCATGACCTGTCATTGCCACAGTAAATAGATGAAACCCACTAGCATGAGTAGTAGTTGTTTGAGCCCTGATGTGCCTACTCATTCATGCTTGTTTGTCATGCCTGCTACTGCATAGAGTTGAGTCGGGTCTGATTCATCGGGAATGAATTGGAATGTGGTGAACATGTCCTACTGTTGAGAGCTAAGTGTGTGAACACGATTTGGTAAAGGTAGCGGTGAGAGGCCATGTAGGAGTACATGGTGGGTTGTCTCATTGCAGCCGTCCTTAGGAACTGAGTTCTGTGTTTGTGATCCATGAACAGTTACTACCACACATTGGGTTCCGGTAACTCGACCCCTCTCGACTTATTAATCAACTTGATCTCTGTCCAGGAGTTGCAACTACTTTCTGGTGTTTGTAGGTAGTGTTAGTAGTCTACCAAGTGGCACCCGGTACAGGTGGGCTTGGGACAGACTAGGCACAGTGGCACGGTGTACCAAGCGTAGATCTACCCATCGAGGTGGGCTTGGGAACCCTGCACACATCGTTTGGGGCCGTGAGCGACACCCCGGCCGGATCTCCTTGTGGATGGAACCCGAATAGGCGATAAACCTGGACGAGAGACTTGCGTGGTTAGTCAGGTCATGGCCGACTCCCTCGCCCAGCTTCCGCTTGAAGGTTGCCGAGGTACATGACGTGTACAGGGCGATAAGTGGCGAGAGCATGTGTCAAGAAGTACACCCCTGCAGGGTTATCATTATCTATTCGAATAGCCGGATTCCTCGGATATGGAAACTTGGACCCCTTGCATAGTTCATAGACAAGTGAAAGTGGATACTCTAAAATGCGCAAGATAAGCGTGAGTGCTATGGATGGCGTCCCCGTAGGGAGACGGGAGCGGATCCATAGTGGTGTATTGATATGGTGAATATGTGGACTCGTGTGCGCCACCTCAAAAGAGTTGCTTCCAGCCGTAGATCAGGATAGCCACCGAGTCAAAGCTGGCTTGCTGCAGTCAAACTCCACCACCCCCTTTATTGATACTGATGCATATGTAGTTAGTTCTGATGTAAGTCTTGCTGAGTAGATTTGTACTCACGTTTGCCTATTTTATGTTTTTGCAGAGAGACGTCAGTCTCGCTAGTAGTTCCGTGTGGACTTCGACGTTTAGCTTGATACCTCAGCTATGATCTTGTGCCCTCGGCAGGATCTGGTAGATAGTCAGGCTTCACAGCCTTTTTCATTTGTAGATGTCTGTACTCAGACATGTTAAGCTTCCGCATGTGCTTTGACTTGTATGCTCTGAATGTTGGGTCATGAGACCCATGTTTGTAATATCTCGCTCCTCGGAGCCTAATGAATAAATACTTTGAGTCGTAGAGTTATGTTGTGATGCCATGTTGTATTTACACATATCGAGCATATTGTGTGTATGATTGAAATGCTTGCTATGTGTGGGATCCGACAATCTAGTGGTTTATCCTTGGCAGCGTATCATATGGGGAAATGTAGTCTAGTGCTTTCTGAGCGATAGTAGTCCGCTATAGCCCGGTTCACCGGAGTCCTGCTAGCCCAGCACTACTTCTCGGAACACTTGACTGGCCGGCATGTGTTTCACTTCGTTCCTGTGTCTGTCCCTTCGGGGAAATGTCACACGATGACATCCGGATTCCTGCCTAGCCTGCTACAGCCCGGGTTACCGGAGTCCTGTTAGCCCAGTGCTACAGCCCGGATTCACACGCTGTTGACCGACATGCTCGAGGTTGATTCATGTATGCCTGTCCCCATGGGTTAGTGCCACTTTGGGTTCACGACTAGCCATGTCAGCCCGGGTTCTTTGTCATATGGATGCTAGCGACACTATCATATACGTGAGCCAAAAGGCGCAAACGGTCCCGGGCCAGGTAAGGTGGCACCCGTGGGAATACCGTGCGTGAGGCCACAAAGTGATATGATGTGTTACATGCTAGATCGGTGTGACCTAGGATCGGGGTCCTGACAGTGTTGGTATCAGAGCCTGACTGCCTGTAGGATGACCAAGCCAAACCGGTCGAAGTTGAGTCTAGAAATGCTTTAGTTACATAAGGGAATTGATTGTGGGAAGGGAACGTAAGGCTCTTTTTACTTCTTTACCTTATGCCCTTCTGATCTGAGTCATCCTCTTCTTTTCTACGGGGATTAAGAACTAGGCTTCTCTTCTATCTCTCAGGATGACGTGTTACTAAACCGTAGTTGCCTAGGATTGTTGAGTTCAAGCCTCAATTCAGTTTCTACTACTTCCATATGTTCATAGCTGGCCCCAGATCCTTGATATGATGTTGTTAAGTGGCTATGCAAATTATTGTGAATGTCTCAAATCTTTTCTGAGCATTTACAGCCGTTATGCTGTCCGAGTCATCCCAGGTTTCTAAATAATCTGATGCATTTGCAAAACCCTTCTTTCTGTTCCCGATGTCCATTTGGGCCAGATTAATCACACTAATCGGTCTGTTGAGGTACTCCGTCGCCTTGACATATATGTTGGAGCTATTATTATGACCCCAGGTGTCTTAGGGGGTCACCTAGTAAACTAGCCATGTTTTGTGTTCTCGGTGTGATGATTCTGGCCATTATTCTCGAAAGCATCCCATGATGCCATTTAGCAGTAGGTATTCTACTCTTGGGTTCTTGAACCCGAGATTCACCCTATTTACCTCATGTCGATAGTGCTTGCTAGTTCCTTTAGGATATTAGTAACATTTGCGATAGTCCTCAAGGTTCGTGGTACATCCTTCTTCCAATTACCACGAACCATTCTTGGCAGGAGT
Source organism: Aegilops umbellulata (assembly GCA_032464435.1). Lineage (NCBI taxonomy): Eukaryota > Viridiplantae > Streptophyta > Magnoliopsida > Poales > Poaceae > Aegilops > Aegilops umbellulata. Next base: position 67,405,544 of record CP136058.1, read on the forward strand.
TCTTTGAACCGAAGGATCACAATCAGAGTACTCTTGAGGAGTTCTCCATTCTTAATTATGAATCTGCCAGTTCTACCTTTCCGCATGGGTTATCTGGAAGAAATGTTGAGCTTCGCTCGACATACTAATCTATGCATCCACAACTCAGAAAAGATATATTTCTCTTTGAGTTGTCCCTCCTTAGTTGTGTTCTGGCCCTCGTCTATCAATTGATAGTCAGGAGTGGTCGTGCATTCGTGTTCATCGATCCTAGTATTCTTGTGGTTCGTCAAGCCATTATGTTCTGGAATGACTAGGAGAAACAAACTCCAGTACCTCATCCATATCTAGGATTGGGTCAAAGCAATTGTACTTCGCAGATCAAAATGCCAATCCAGCTTTTGTTCTGTTCTACCTCGGAGTATTACCCCCTTTATGTCAGGATGGTCATGAGAATTGCACCATTCTCATGAATTTTTGACGCAGTAATACTTCTTGCCATCATTGTTCATTCCTCGGTTCCGTGTTGTCACAACCGGAATGCCGACAAGTGAACCATGATGTGTGAAATCAATACTCCTAGCAACTGTGTTGCTTGGTAGTAAATGGACGAAATTCTCATTCCTAGCGTGTTGGTTATCAAGTCATCATTCTAAGATTAATCGTGCTACCTAGTCCTTATTTCTGGTGCACTCTTCGATCAATGAGTTAGGATTGTGTCAATCCCTCATTCTTTTGATCATATCATCTTGTCCTGAAAAGCAAGATTGTTCTCGAGCTTCGTAACATATCGGTGGTTCATGATGTTCCGAATATCTTCTCGGAAGTATTACCAGGTTGTCACCTGACCGCTATGTTGAGTTCGTGATTAAGTTGGTTTCTTGCAACCACCCCTTCTCCAAGAGTCTGTGTTGAATACCCTGAGTTAGTTGGTTAAGCTGAACAACAACTTGGAGAGTTGGAAGATAAAAGCTTGCCCTACTTAGTTCATTCCAAAGGGATATCCTTTTGTGTGCGTATGTGTTGAAGAAAGGTGATATCTTCATCGATTGGTCCTCATGATCAGTTGTTGGATCTATTGCCTTGACAAAACTTTGACTTGAGTATGGGCTATCATCAAGTCAAATCAGAACCAACGATGTTCGTAATGTTGTCTTACTCGTGGTTGATCCCTCGAGCATACACCATTACATCTTTTGGTCTGACCAATGCTATCACCGTGTTCACATGATGGTGGAAGTCCAGTGATATGGAAATTCCGATGGGTTGTTGTTGAGCCCACCAGCAACATTTTGTCTCCCCCATGATTCATGTTGAACATCCAGCTAGTATTGGAAACTTTATAAGCATTATCTTCGTGTTCCGTTCATGAAGCATATGCTTGGATGGAAGAAGTGACTTCCTCGAATTCATGTGCATTTGATGAAAGTTGCCGCCGTGAATTCGAGAAAGCTTGTTTTGCTTCCTTCGGAACCATCTCAAGTCATTCATGCATATGTGCGAAGTATTCTATGGTTTGGAGACTTGCAACCTTCATTCTATATGTATCCCTAGCACACCAAGCCACTGATTGATTTGCTCAAGGAAAAGGAGTCTATGGTGTTAATTCTAGATCATGCACAAGACTCCGATATTCTCGATGATGGTTCCCAACCAGAACTCGGTAGTGTTTCATTGCAAGACTACTATGTGGTCATTCTTGTCTTGGACAACATGTTCACATGTATGTAGCAGAACCAACTCATGTTTTGGAGCTTACTATCGTAGTTCATCTCCCGGGAGTCTCGCAATGCCATCTCATCGAATTATGTTGCAAGCTTTTTTTAGACATGCTGTCTGAAATATCCTGTTTCCAATCGGATCTGAATCTCAGGCAGATATGATGGTTGGAACATTCCCAACAGTTGCATGTTATTCCTAGCTTGCACCGCCTTTGTGCCAATTCCCCGTAGGCTGCCTTTCTTGGTAGTTGCTGTCCAATATCACCTTCAAAAGTGGACTTATCATGGGTCCCATCCATTTCCGGTGATAAGCAAAATCATCCATTACGTTGTCTTCAACAAGGTAGTCCACATCAACCATTCTAGTCCGGGTATGCCATCCCTTTGTACCCCGCCAAACGATTGTTGTGAATTTCCTTAGGCTGGTATAAGGATTTCCAATGGTCTCTGAATCAAAAGTAATTCTTTTTGCCACTTAGGGGAATAGTTCCTCGAGTCACCTTCCCTGAGGTGCCCCGTTTCGTAGTCATGGAAAATTTCCTCGCTACTTTGAAACCCTCATCAAATTGTTTCCTCTGTCGCTCCTAATGCAACTTTTGCCTCTCAGCTCCAGAGATGTTTCAATGTCTCACTCGATGAGTTGATCCTGAGTTGTTCGATCTTCGAGAAGATCGATCCTTCTGGAGTTTTCCCTTTCCTCTCATTGTCATGTTGGATATAGTTCTCAAGTAAGACGTCGAGATCAAGGTGATGCAATGAATCAACATCTTCAAGAAGGACAGTTGGATCGAGAAGATTGTGATAGTTTGTGCCCCCTCCGTCTTCTTACCTCACGTCTTGAATCTCGGGACGAGATTCTTGTTTAGTGGGGGTGAGCTGTCACAGCCCCAGTCCAACCCTTGCTTGACTTTGCTTGTTCTTCATGCCATCATGTTTAAATTCCAAAGAAACTTGAAATGGGGATTGATTAAACCCTAGCACCAGAAAGAATTCAATAGGATGAAATAAAATCTTTTTCAAGAACCCAAAATGCCCTTCACAAAAATGTTCATCATTTCTGGATTGGGTTAAAACCCCTGGCAAAAATGGTGCACCCTTTTCTAGGACATTCTGGATTTTTGAATCAAATCATAAGTATTTGAATTTGGACATTTAAATGCTATAAAATATTTTAAATGTCCAAATAATCTTGAAAGCATTTCTGGGCTATTGGAAATATTTTCAAAAGTGCCCAGAATTATTTTCAGGATTTTACAAAACGAATTAGTATTTTTACTAATTCAAAACAGAGAAATATAATAGAAAAACAAAAACAGAATAAAAAGAGGGAGAGAATCCTACCTGGCAGCCCACTGGCCGGCCCAGCACTGTGCTGGCCCGTGCCAGCCAGCTGCTTGCTCTCGCCAGAGCAGGCAGAGAGGTGACGCCGGCGAGCGCGAGCTTGCCACGGCGCCACCTGCTTGCCGTTTCGCCGCTGGACGGGCTGGACGACCTCCACGTCGCGCTCCCGACCCCCTGGACACGTCTACTCTCCCCTGCCTCTCTCCCTCGTTCCCCTCTGCCATGGCCGAAGCAGCCGCCGTCGTCCCGCCGCCGTAGCCGTAGCCACCGTCGTCTCTGCGCCGCCCGACCGTGTCCACGAGCTCCGCCACCCTCCTCTCCGTCGAGCAGGCCGAGCCCCGAGCGCTCGCGTGCCCCAAAGCCACCGCATCGACCTCGCCCGACTCCGCCACCGCCGGAGATCCCCTTCGCCGTCATCATCGCAGCAGGCCGTTCCCGACCTCGTCTTCGGCTCCATCGCAACCGCCGTGAGCCTAGCTACCTCCCCACCCTCTCCGTTCCCTCTCTCAAGCCCCGTAGCGACTGCACGTAGCTCACCCGCACGCGCCGCCGCAGAGCTCGTCGCCGACGAGGCTCCGCCCACCCAACGTCCGCGCCACCTGGTCCACCAGCCCCACCGCACCCCCAGTAGCTCAACGCACTAACCCACGTGCCTCGCCGCGCCCCCTAGCGACGAGTCCGAGCTCACCCGAGCTCCGGCCGCCGCCAAACTCGTCACCGGCGTCATCTCCGATGACCCCAAGCCCAACCACTAGCACCACCCGCCGCGGCTCGTTCCCAGCTGCCCATAGAACCCAACAGCGCCTCGAACGGTGCCCTGTAGCGCGAACCCGCCGCGTCTCCGCCGCGGTTTGTGTCACCGGCGGCTAAACGCCGGTGGGCTGACGTGGCGATGTCATTAGCCTCTAATGATGCCTTAACTAACACCCTAGTGCCACTGCCATGTGGACCCCGGCGCCAAAATTAATTAGTTTAATTTCTGTTTAGATTAGTGCTAACCCTATGGACCCCACGTGTCAGCTTTGACTTTGGTCAAGTCAATGTTGACTGGTCCCACTTGTCATCCACCCAAACCAGCCTGAGACACTGACGTGTGGGTCCCAGCCGTCAGGTTTGACCTGGACCTGGTGTGTTGACCTGCGGACGTCACAGTGACGCAAAGCTGACGCAGCTAATGATTTTCTGGATTTATTTTTAATCAGAAAAATCCAGAAAATTGCCTAAACTTCTAAAAATCATAGAAATTCAACCGTAGCTCAGAATGAAATAATTTATATATATAAAATGATCAGAAAAATCCAATCTATCCATCTGTATCATTTGCATGCATGTTAGAGCAACTTATGTCCTCTGTTTAGGACAATTCAATTGAATGGCATTTAAATAACCACATGTGGAGTTTGAATTTGAATCTTAGGTTCAAACCAACTTCATTTAACATGTTGCTAGTTGCATTAGCTCAAACCACAACATTTTGCCATGTCATGATCATGCATCATAATTGTTGCATTGCATTGATTGTGTTCCTTTGTTGCTGGTGACTATTCCCTCTCGATAGACGTATTCCGATGATGAGATCGATGACACCGATGAAGAGCTATAATATCTTCAGAAGTGCCAGGCAAGCAAAACCCCCGTGTTCATTTCGATACAATCCCACTCTCTCGCTCCTGCTCTCTTTTACTGCATTAGGACAACAACGTTTCATCTGTTACTTGCTGCGGTAGCTGAACCCCTTTATCCTTTGCATGACCTGTCATTGCCACAGTAAATAGATGAAACCCACTAGCATGAGTAGGAGTTGTTTGAGCCCTGATGTGCCTACTCATTCATGCTTGTTTGTCATGCCTGCTACTGCATAGAGTTGAGTCGGGTCTGATTCATCGGGAATGAATTGGAATGTGGTGAACATGTCCTACTGTTGAGAGCTAAGTGTGTGAACACGATTTGGTAAAGGTAGCGGTGAGAGGCCATGTAGGAGTACATGGTGGGTTGTCTCATTGCAGCCGTCCTTAGGAACTGAGTTCTGTGTTTGTGATCCATGAACAGTTACTACCACACATTGGGTTCCGGTAAGTCGACCCTTCTCGACTTATTAATCAACTTGATCTCTGTCCAGGAGTTGCAACTACTTTCTGGTGTTTGTAGGTAGTGTTAGTAGTCTACCAAGTGGCACCCGGTACAGGTGGGCTTGGGACAGACTAGGCACAGTGGCACGGTGTACCAAGCGTAGATCTACCCGTCGGGGTGGGCTTGGGAACCCTGCACACATCGTTTGGGGCCGTGAGCGACACCCCGGCCGGATCTCCTTGCGGATGGAACCCGAATAGGCGATAAACCTGGACGAGAGACTTGCGTGGTTAGTCAGGTCGTGGCCGACTCCCTCGCCCGGCTTCCGCTTGAAGGTTGCCGAGGTACATGACGTGTACAGGGCGATAAGTGGCGAGAGCGTGTGTGAAGAAGTACACCCCTGCAGGGTTATCATTATCTATTCGAATAGCCGGATTCCTCGGATATGGAAACTTGGACCCCATGCATAGTTTATAGACAAGTGAAAGTGGATACTCTAAAATGCGCAAGATAAGCGTGAGTGCTATGGATGCCGTTCCCGTAGGGAGATGGGAGCGGATCCATAGTGGTGTATTGATATGGTGAATATGTGGACTCGTGTGCGCCACCTCAAAAGAGTTACTTGCAGCCGTAGATCAGGATAGCCACCGAGTCAAAGTTGGCTTGCTGCAGTCAAACTCCACCACCCCCTTTATTGATACTGATGCATATGTAGTTAGTTCTGATGTAAGTCTTGCTGAGTACATTTGTACTCACGTTTGCCTATTTTATGTTTTTGTAGAGAGACGTCAGTCTCGCTAGTAGTTCCGTGTGGACTTGGACGTTTAGCTTGATACCTCAGCTACGATCTTGTGCCCTCGGCAGGATCTGGTAGATAGTCAGGCTTCTCAGCCTTTTTCATTTGTAGATGTCTGTACTCAGACATGTTAAGCTTCCGCATGTGCTTTGACTTGTATGCTCTGAATGTTGGGTCATGAGACCCATGTTTGTAATATCTCGCTCCTCGGAGCCTAATGAATAAATACTTTGAGTCGTAGAGTTATGTTGTGATGCCATGTTGTATTTACACATATCGAGCATATTGTGTGTATGATTGAAATGCTTGCTATGTGTGGGATCCGACAATCTAGTGGTTTATCCTTGGCAGCCTATCATATGGGGAAATGTAGTCTAGTGCTTTCTGAGCGATAGTAGTCCGCTACAGCCCGGTTCACCGGAGTCCTGCTAGCCCAGCACTACTGCTCGGAACACTTGACTGGCCGGCATGTGTTTCACTTCGTTCCTGTGTCTGTCCCTTCGGGGAAATGTCACGCGGTGACATCCGGAGTCCTGCCTAGCCTGCTACAGCCCGGGTTATCGGAGTCCTGTTAGCCCAGTGCTACAGCCCGGATTCACACGCTGTTGACCGACATGCTCGAGGTTGATTCATGTATGCCTGTCCCCATGGGTTAGTGCCGCTTTGGGTTCACGACTAGCCATGTCGGCCCGGGTTCTTTGTCATATGGATGCTAGCGACACTATCATATACGTGAGCCAAAAGGCGCAAACGGTCCCGGGCCAGGTAAGGTGGCACCCGTGGGAATACCGTGCGTGAGGGCGCAAAGTGATATGATGTGTTACATGCTAGATCGGTGTGACCTAGGATCGGGGTCCTGACATTTTACCTCCATCGAGAGGGCCCGAACCTGGGTAAAATAAAGTGTCCCTTGTCTCCTGTTACCATCCGACCTTGACGCACAGATCGGGACCCCCTACCCGAGATCCGCCGGTTTTGACACCGACATTGGTGCTTTCATTGAGAGTTCCTCTGTGCCGTCGCGATCAGGAAGGATGCCTTTTCCCGTCTTTAAAGACGGCGTCGTCACTGAGGGAGCTTTGGCTATCGGCCAACCCCTCCGGCTGGGTGGTTTTCTCATGACCGCCCGTTCAGCCATTACGCCGACGGTGACCTCTCGGGTCATCGAAAACAATCTCCGCGTCAGCTCGGAATTGGCCGAGCAGCTAGATCCGGTGGAGCTCTCCTCCATAAATGAGCTCCTGGATCGCATCGCCGCCTTGGGGGTCGCTACAAACTACGACCAGGTTGGGCCTAAACCCGATCTAAGGGAAATCAACTCTCCCCAAGCCACCCATCATGTTGCTGTGGTGGAAACACAATGCGGTGACCCTTCATCAATCTTAAGGACCAGTTACGTCCGAATTCCGGAACCCTCCATGCCGTATATCCACGGAGGGGAGGACACAACCCAAGACCTGGGCTTGGAACCAGGCAAACCGGAAAACATACAGGACTCCGGATCTCGAAATCCGGAGGTCGTTCGGCCTCCGAACAGCAAACCGGGCGAATTATCAGATCTAATGAATTCCGCCCGTCCGATCTTAAGCGATCTCTCCCAAATCAAGCAGATGCCCGAAGAAACAGTACATCATTACTGGGCCAGATTCCTCCTGCTTATGAACAGGATAAAGGACTGCCACGAGGGAGACGCGATTTCAATCTTCTGCAGTAACTGCACGGACAAGGGGATACTCAACGCCATAAGTCATCGTAATATTACGCGCTTTGCTGACTTGGCGTCCATAGTACAAAAATACTATGCGATGGAAAGTGCTCGGAAAACCGAAATTAAATTTTGGGATAATCCGGCCTTGAATAGCAATCCCGTCTGAATCAAAAGGGCGCACTACAGCAAAGCGCCCGGATTAAATAAAAAATCAAAACCCTCTAGGGGGCACGGAACCGTGCTAGAAAGGTGGCTCGATGGACCCTGCAAGATTCATAGTATAAAGGATGCCACCCCAACTCACAGCCTCAGGGCATGTTGGATACTCCGGCAAGTGGCCAAAATTGGTGTGGACCTCCTAAATCCAGAGGTCGAAGGAAACCAGCTCGAGAATTTCAGTACCGTTCTCACAATCTCCGAGACATTCGCATCAAATAACATGCGAAAAAGAACACTTCGCAGCATTGCCGAAGTCTACCAAGTAGCGACTATAAATCCATGGAGCAATACTGCCATCACCTTCAATGCGAGCGACGAACCTAAATTCTGAACAGCCAGAGCGCCAGCCGCATTGGTTCTCAGTCCCATAGTGGACGGCTATCGCCTCGCAAAGGTACTTATGGACGGAGGCAGCGGATTGAACCTCATCTACGAGGAAACCCTCCAAAAGATGGAAATAGACTGGAACCGCATTGAGCGAAGCAGCACAACCTTTAGAGGAATAATCCCCAGTCAGGAAGCGCGCTGCACCGGAAAGATCACACTAGATGTGGTATTCGGCACGCCGGATAATTACAGGTCCGAACAAATCACGTTCCAGGTGGCCCCGTTCAGAAGCGGATATCACGCTATATTAGGACGAGAGGCATTCACAGTTTTCCAAGCCATACCCCATTACGGGTACATGAAGCTTAAGATGCCTGGGCCAAACGGAATTATCACTCTCGCTAGTGATCCGGACATAGCACTCCGCGCCGAAAACAAGACAACCGCATTGGTCCTCGAGGCACTATCTGAAGCCTTAGCGGCCGAAGAGCTGACGGCAGTGCGATCCATGGTTAGCAGGGATGATGTGATACTCGATAAGAGACCCAAATCCACATCCTTCAAACCAGCGGACGAAATAGTCAAATTCCAGGTCCACCCAATGGACCCGAATAAAACAGCCTCCATCGGGGCACAATTGAGCCCTGATGTAAACGCCGCACTGCGTGAGTTCCTACGAGAGAACCGGGATATTTTCGCTTGGCACCCCTCAGATATGCCAGGAATCCCACGCAGGCTGGCCGAGCACAGCTTAAATATCCAGAAAGGATTCAAACCTGTCAAACAAACCCTTCGGCGTTTCTCCAAACCAAAGAGACAGGCCATGGGAGAGGAGCTAGCCAAATTATTGGAGTCCGGATTCATTAGAGATATCAAACACCCGGACTGGCTAGCAAACCTGGTAATGGTACCAAAGAAGGACAAATCCTGGTGCCTGTGTGTCGACTTCAAAGACCTTAATAAGGCCTGCCCAAAGGATCCCTTTCCCCTCCCTCGAATTGATCAAATCATCGATGCCACCGCAGGACACGGTTCCCTGTGTTTCCTCGACGCATACTCCGATTACCATCAAATAAAGATGGCAGAATCCGACCAAGCTGCAACAGCATTCATCACGCCATACGGCCCATTTTGCTTCAACACAATGCCCTTTGGGCTCAAAAACGTCGGCGCGACATATCAGCGCATGATTCAAACATGTTTGGCAAACCAGATCGGCAAAACAGTGGAGGCGTACGTAGATGATGTGGTCGTTAAATCAAGACACGTCGAATCTCTAGTAGACGACTTGAGACTCACATTCGACAACCTGCGAAAATACGACATCAAGCTCAATCCGGAAAAATGTGTTTTCGGCGTCCTAGCCGGAAAGCTCCTGGGCTTCATTGTATTCGGCAGAGGAATTGAAGCAAATCCAGCTAAAATCCGAGCTCTGTCACAATTGGATGTCCCAAAAGATCTCAAGCAAATTCAGAAACTCACCGGATGCGTGGCGGCCTTAGGCCGCTTCATCTCCCGCTTGGGAGAAAAGGCACTACCCCTTTACCGCCTCCTTAGGCGCACCGAACACTTCGAGTGGACGGACGCTGCCACGGCCGGACTCGAGGAAATAAAGGCCATCTTGGCAACAAACCCTGTCCTGGCCGCGCCGAATACTAGCGAACCCATGCTATTGTACATTGCCGCAACCCATCAAGTTGTTAGCGCAGTACTCGTCGTCGAACGGATAACGGACGGACATAAATTACCCCTTCAAAGGCCGGTTTACTACGTGTCCACTGTCCTCACACCATGCAAATCACGGTACCCACATTATCAAAAAATCGCATACGCGGTATTCATGGCATCCCGGAAGCTACGACACTACTCTCAAGAGTGTTCTATTACAGTAGCCTCGGAAGTACCACTCAACGATATTATCAACAACCGTGATGCAACAGGCCGGATAGCAAAATGGGCCATAGAGCTCCTCCCATTCGATATAACCTACAAGCCACGGCGAGCAATTAAATCGCAAGTCCTAGCCGACTTCGTCGCCGAATGGACAGAGGCCGAACTCCCTAAAGAGTACGACACATACTCAAACTGGATCATGCATTTCGACGGCTCCAAAATGCTGGCCGGACTGGGGGCTGGCGTCATTTTGACGTCCCCTACAGGAGATACAGTCCAATATGTACTCCAAATTTTGTACACGGACTCCAACAATGCAGCCGAATACGAGGCCCTTCTACATGGCCTCCGGATGGCGGTATCCATGGGCATTCAACGCCTGGAAGTACGCGGGGACTAAAACCTCGCGATATCCCAAATAAATGGCGACTTCGACGCCAAAGACCCAAAAATGGCAGCTTATCGCAATGCCGTACTAAAAATGTCAGCTCGGTTCGAGGGACTGGAGTTCCATCACATAGCCCGAGAAAATAATCAGGCAGCGGACGTCCTGGCACGCATTGGAGCAAAACGAGATGCAGTCCCCCCCCAACATCTTCTTAGAAATATTATTCAAACCATCCGTAACATGGGAGGGGGAACCCTCGGATAATAGCCCGGGCATAACCGCACAACCCAATGCCGAACAATCAGACATAATCGGCGGCCCCGCCACCGAAATTACACCCTCAGCCCACGCAATAATGGCGGTCATCGCCCCGTGGACGGAACCATTCCTAGCCTACCTTACTAGGCAGGAACTCCCCGAGGACCAAAACGAGGCACGCTGCATAGTGCGGCGATCTAAAGCCTATAAAGTCCACGAGGGAGAGCTATATAAGAAAAGCACTACAGGAGTCCTTCAAAGGTGTATCTCCGAAGAGGAAGGGCGGAGTCTGTTGGCTGAAATTCATGCCGGACTCGGTGGCCATCACGCCGCGGCTCGGTCCCTTGTAAGCAAGGCTTTTCATACTAGCTTCTATTGGCCGATGGCTAGAGCAGACGCTCAGGACCTAGTCAAACGGTGCGTCGGTTGCCAGCTCTTTGCCAACCAAAGCCATATGCCACCCAACGCCCTCCGAACTATCCCCATCACTTGGCCTTTCGTGGTCTGGGGGCTCAATATGGTGGGACCCCTTAAAGCCGGAACCCACAAGAAAAAATACTTATTGGTCATGGTGGATAAATTCACCAAATGGATAGAAGCCAAGCCTGTCAAGACGGCTGAATCCGGACCTGTGATAGACTTCGTATCCGGGGTCGTACACCGTTATGGTGTCCCCCACAGCATTATCACCGATAACGGCACAAACTTCACCTCTGATGAAGTAAAGTTGTGGTGCAAAAACATGGGCATTAAGCTCGACTACGCTTCTGTCTATCACCCACAAACTAACGGTCAGGTCGAACGTGCAAATGGTCTCATCATGAGCGGCATCAAACCCAGACTAGTGCGGTCCCTCAAGGAATCTGATATGCACTGGGTAGAGGAGCTCGACTCCGTACTCTGGGGGCTGCGAACCACGCCCAATCGTACCACCGGATTCACGCCATTCTTTATGGTGTACGGCGCTGAGGCGATTCTGCCCTGCGACATAATTCATGACTCACCTCGAGTGCGCATGTACGAAGAAAGAGAAGCCGAGCTTGATCGGTAGGACAACCTGGACGCCTTAGAGGAAGAGCGTGACATGGCTAAGGCCCGTTCCGCATTCTATCAACAGCAAGCTCGAAGATATCAAAGCAGAGAAGTACGGGCCAAAAATTACAACATTGGTGAACTAGTTCTGCGCCTGCCGGATAAGCAAAAGAACAAACTCAATCCCAAATGGGAAGGTCCATTCATAATCGACCAAGTCCTAACTGGTGGAGCGTACCGCCTGCGAGATGCGTCGGACAACCGACTCGAGCCGAACCCATGGAACGCCACACGTCTCCGAAGATTCTATGCCTAGCGCCGGACTCTGTGTTTGTCTCCTTCCTCTGTCCATTATTTACATTTATACCTTTTTTTTACTTTGTCTACTACTCTTTTCTTTTCTAGCCCTTAAAAGGCTCATTATGTGACGCGCTATCCGCGCTCCTTAAACCTGGGGGCTTCTTTAACAGAAGCTTGTCTATATGGGTTTCACACCCAACGCATGCGTCAGACTTCCGCATGCACCTTTTCTTCGCCATTATATGCATCGATATGACTTAAGTTTTGGCCAAGCTGGGTTGCCTGGCTCCTGTGCTTACCCCTACGTTCCCGATTGTTCAGCTAGGCGGTAAAGGGAGCACCTCTGCGATTGTTACTGCCGGATAAGCCGGATGTGTACCTCAGACTGGGTGAAGCCGAAAGCTAGCGTTCTTAAGGGAATATTCGGTCGGTGAACTAAAGATGAACCTTTTTTATTTTATACATGCCCCCAGATGATCTTCTGCATTTGCAGTCCGGACGTGCACTTTAGGGCATGCCACCCCAGCGAAAGGCCCCTTAACGGAACTATTCTCTCTGGAAGATGTTTCTTACTAACCATGTAATATAACATAACTAGTTGGGCACTTGTCTGATAAAGCACTAATGACCCCTACGCCTGGTCTCCATGCATACCCCGGCTTTTATATAGCCGTTATGGTATTCGGACACACTCCGGACCGTCAGGTCCCGAGGTTGAAGCGAAAAGGTCGGCAACGACAAACGATCTACAATCCGGCTAGAAGGCATTACACATGTCAATTATAAGTTACATAGTCATCTTGACTGATCGTATTCCTCCTCTATACCATCTAACAGGCTGTCTAATTTACAGTCCTGCTGGGAATACTTTGCGGCCAGCTCTACCTGGCCATACACCAAGCTCACAGGGATCTCCTTCCCGTCAGGCCCCACTGGTCCGACCTCGGCCATGTGATTGGGGTCAGACTTCGTAAAGCGGGTCTTCACCATGGCCTAGGCCTCCCTCGCGCCTTGTCGGCAGGCTGATATCTTCCACAACCGGATGCGCCGCCGAGCTCCCGTCAGCTTCTCCGCAAGCTCTCCAAGGCCCTCGGGCGTGGAGTGGGCAGGCCATAAGGCCCGGGCAACCCCTTGCATTGCCTGCCGAATTCGTTCGTGTAGTTGCAGGAGTTCGGGAAGAAGGTCACCCGTAGAACCGGGCATCTCCTCTGCAGGACGATCTGTGAGCGTACCTACAGACATAATTCTGTTATTCGTCTTCCTCGCCGAACTCCTTTTTTTTCAAAGGGTTCGCTCAAGCACTTACTAAATATGCCGTGTCGAGGACGCTGGTTCTCCTTCGTGGAGTCAGATAGCTGGCCACGAACGTCTTTCAGTTCAACATCCAGCTTGGTGTTGGCATCCTGAAGATCATTCTTCTCTCGCCTCACCCTTGTCAACGTACTCTCACCAGCCTTTAACTGGCGTAAGAGTTGTTGCCTCTCCGGATCTAGTCCGGTACCATCTGTAACATTAATTGTCAGATTCGCACATAAGCCGCACAATACTAATCTCTCAAAGTATATCATACCTGAGGGGGTCCCTCTGGGCTCCCCTGTTGCGGCTAGTGCGGCCTCTAGTTGGGCCTTGCACTTTTCCAGCTCCTGGGACAGCACGGTGTTCTTCTCAGTAAGAACCTACATATTATATGATCCTTAAATCAGTTAGTTTAACTGTTTCAAGTCTCGGGGGCTACTGGTATATATATATTTAAATTTTCTTACCCGTATGTCTTTCACATACTGCTCCGTGGCTCTGGCTAAACCATCTTGAGCAGCACGAAGGTACGCATCTCCCGAATTGAAGGCGTCTAAGGCCTCTCGGGAGAAACAAGCGTCGCGTAGAACTGTCCGGCGACACCTATGGTTCATGGCGCTCTCCACTTCTGAATTTGTGGCAGATAGCCGGTCTGCGTCCTTTGTTGGAGGAGCGTCCGGCGCAAGCCTGGTGTTTGTCCCCGCCTCCAGACCAGACGTTGGGGCCTGGCTGGTAGAGGCGCGGTTGGCGGCCCCTCCGGATATAGTCCGGCGAGGCCTCTTCGTCCTGGAAACAGTACGGATGTTAACATGCCCTGACAGAATAACGCCAGGAAGACAGAGGGCGCGTTATACCTTTGTGCCAAACTCTCAGTACGGACTTCATCCCTTTTTACCCCACGGGGCCTGGCGGCTCCTCGTTGGCTAGCCGCCGCAGGTTCGGCCTCCCTCCTCGGAAATCTCCCCTGTAAAATACGGTTGTCGTCAGAAACACCGGAATATGTAAGGACGGAATCTCTCTTGCGGGAATAAACACTCCGGTTTCTGTCACCTGGGAGGCCGGGATTAACCCGGGATAATCAGCCGTAATGGCCACCAAGGTATTATCTTTGCTTAACTGATGGAACACCCCGTCGATGAGCTCCACCGATATGTCCGGATCCTCTTCGGAGTCCGGATCGAGGGACCGTTCTGGGTCCTCAGGCTGTGGAGGGCAGCTGTTGATATCCTTTACCTCTTGTCGAAGCTCCTGCATTGAAATCACCAGATTACGTATCTAGTCATGGGAGCATTAAATAAGCGGGCAAGTGCAATTGTTCACTTACCCAACTTGGAGGTTCATACATAGTGAATCCGGCCCGCGGGTTGACGCGGAGGAAGTCCTCCTTTTCTCCCTTGTACAAAGATGTTAGAATCTTTACTAGAGCGGCAGCTGTGTCTGGCCCCTTGCGACCGTAACGGGTGGCGTCATCCTTCCCGTTGAAATCCCACATGGGGTGGCTCCTATATTGAAGCGGCTGCACCCCCCGCATAATACATACGGCCATGACTCCAATCATGGTTAGTCCGGAATGAGCCAACAGTCTTATCCGGCCCATCAGGTAAAAAACGTCTCTGTTGCTTTCTCTCTGAGAGCTCTGCGGACGCCAACTTAAGCATTTCTTTAAGGGAGCCATGCTGAACTCAGGGAGGCCGACCCGGACAGGGTCCGGCAGCGGGACGTCGTCTATGTAGAACCATTCTGAAGGCCAGTCCTCGGACGCCTTCTTTGGGGTTCCGGATAGGTATCCGGTCCCGGCGATGCGCCATATTTCGGCTCCGCCCACTTGGTATATAGACCCCTTCTGAGAACGGGGCACCAAGCAGAACAACCTCTTCCACAGCGCAAAATGAGCCTCGACGCCTAAAAATAGCTCGCAAAGGGCAACGAAGCCTGCAATATGTAGCACGGAGCCAGGCGTGAGGTTGTGCAGCTGGAGGCCGTAGAACTCCAGAAGCCCGCGGAGGAATGGATGAATTGGAAATCCCAGACCCCTTAATAAATAAGGGACGAGGCTCACCCGCTCTCCTTTAGAAGGATTGGGGGTGCTCTCCGCTTGCTTGCCGCCGTTGTAGGGGGCGAGTCCGGCTCGGACCGGGACCATATATGCTTGGGGAAGGAATCCTTTGGCCTGCAGTGACACTAGCTCGCTGTGTGGGATGGTGCAACTCTCCCAATCTCCGGATTTGGGGCTGGAGGGGCGAGGGGAGGAGCTACGACGGCTGGCCATGTTGGAATGGACCTTTGCTGGAGACGCTCTGATGATAACTCGCGGGGAGAAGAAGATGTGGTTTGGATCTAGACCCCCATCCCATTAAATAGGCGGCTCGTTTATATGACCAAGGGTGTGAATATAAAAACACCCCCGGGCTTTTCGCATTCGTTCAACACGTGGAAGACGGCAATTATTGGGCACCGAGACCGAGGAGCGCTATGGACATTATTCATACAGGTACACAAGATTCGGAGGGGGAACCCGCCTTGCAATGCCGAAGACAAATTTGCGCGCTCGACTCGACGTCATTGAAGCCTAGTTCGGGGGCTACTGAGGGAGTCCTAGATTAGGGGGTGTTCGGATAGCCGAACTATATCTTCAGCCGGACTCCAGGACTATGAAGATACAAGATTGAAGACTTTGTCCCGTGTCTGGAAGGTTCTTTCCTTGGCGTGGAAGGCAAGCTAGGCGTGCGGATATTCAAGATCTCCTACCAATGTAACCGACTCTGTGTAACCCTAACCCTATCCGGTGCCTATATAAACCGGAGGGTTGTAGTCCGTAGGACGAACACATCATAACCATCATCATACCCATAGGCTAGCTTCTAGGGTTTAGCCTCCTTGATCTCGTGGTAGATCTACTCTTGTACCACCCATATCATCAATATTAATCTAGCAGGAGTAGGGTTTTACCTCCATCGAGAGGGCCCGAACCTGGGTAAAATAAAGTGTCCCTTGTCTCCTGTTACCATCCGACCTTGACGCACAGATCGGGACCCCCTACCCGAGATCCGTCGGTTTTGACACCGACAGAGAGGGAGGGGAGAAGGAAACAGAGCACAGCGGGGCTCCGCCGGAGCACACACCAGCGAGGAGGGCACCTTGGCCCGATCCAGAGGGATACATTGACAGAGAAGACCGAGGCGCACCTGCCCGTACCCGTAGAATAGCTAGCGGTGGTCGGACGGTGTTGGAACGGGCCTCTCCAGCGGCGACAGAGAGAAGAGGTCGCCGGAGTTGGGGATGACGTGAGGCAGCACCAGTGGCTCCAAACGGGTCAGACGGCACCACTACAGCACGGCGGAGGCTCTAGAAGAGTAGCCCGAGCCTGGGAGGGGCTGGAGCGGTCGGGGCGAACCGCAGGTATCACCGGTGAGCTCGAGTTCGGGGACAGCGGCCCGAGGCCTGCCGGCCGGGCTATGGCTTCCTACTATCTTGTGGAGTGTGTGAGGTGAGGTTGTGATGCTCGAGAGGGCTGGGGAGGGCTGCATTTATAGGCGAGCAAGGTGAGGGGATGAGGCTCCGCCGGAGGACACCTGGACACGGCACCCGGCGACGAACGGCGTCAGTGAGCGAGGGGAAAGGCGACGCAGCTCACGCAGGCACTATGAGAGGGCGGCGATGAGCACAGGAACGAGGGGGTGGCGACGAACACAGTGCGCGGCGCACTGTTCTGTTGGTCAGGTCGAGCCCGTGCTCACTGCGGCGAGCTCCGGCGTCGGCGAGCGCCAGGAGCGGGTTAAGTGCATCGAGACGGTGATGGTGGCGAAGTTTGGCGAGGTGCGGCAGTAGGGGAAGCGATCACACGGCGAACAGAGCGCCTGGCGGCACTCGAAGCACGTCGGCTAGCATGCTGGCACCATGCACACGCGTGGTCACCGCGTGCACTTCGGCATAGAGCCACGGCTGGCCCCAATTTCATGTCTGGCATGTAGTCTTTAGTGTTTTGGGTTGTGCCAATGCTTTTAGTCCAGCCCAGTTGCTGTAAGTTGGAGTTTCACTTCCTGGTAAGTTTCTGGGAAGTAACTTTGAGAGTTAACTATGGTCAAATGAGTAGGAGTTGGGAGCTAAGCTTTGGAGGTTAGCAATCATCTAGGAAGGTAGTGATGCACAAGAAAATTCAGCAGTATTGGAGCAAGTAAAATGGTAGTTGCTGTAGAAACCACCATTTCTGGTCAGAGCAGAAAACATTTTGTGTAGCAAAAATATTCGAAAAAGTGATGCAATATTTTTGCTCATAAAGGTGCCCTAGGGTTCAAAGAATATTTGGGAATTTTCTCAGATTTTTGTGGGCAAGAAAAATAGGGGTTGCTTTGGAACACATGTGGCTGGTTAGGGTTTGGAGGAGAAAATGAATATTTTTCATTTATGAAAAATATTCATAATATTATTTTGAGGTTAACCAGAGAAGAAATGATGGTTAGGGAGAGGGATGAGTCACTTGGGTGAAAATCAAGGTGATGCCCAAGTGTTTAAGTCCAACTGAAATGATCCAAAATTCCAAATTCAAATAACAACCTAATAAAAATCAGAAAAAGAAGAGGGCAAAAACCAGGTTGTCACAAACCTCCCCCACTTAGGATGAATCTCGTCCTCGAGATTTGGTTGCTCAGGAAAACAATTCTGGATAGGTTGCCTTAAGAAATTCCTCACGTACCCAAGTTGCCTCTGCCTCTGTGTGATACTCCCACTGAACCTTATAAAATTTTCTTGCTTTACTACGGGTGACCCTTTCCATTGTATCCAAGATTCTGAACGGTCTCTCCTCATACTTTAAATGCTTAGCCAGCTCTAATTCTGACATATCAGTCCTTTTCTTGGGACGTGATATACATCGTCTTAGCTGTGAGACATGGAACACATTGTGTACCTCTGACAATTCCGGGGGCAATTCCAACTGATATCCAATAGTACCCACTCTGGACATAACTGGGAATGGGCCAATATACCTGGGTGACAATTTTTCGTGAGTCTGAAATCTCTTGACTCCTTTCATAGGAGTGACTCGGAGGTACACATGCTCTCCGGGTTCAAAACTGATCTGTCGGTGCTTTGCGTCATAGTAACTCTTCTGTTGGGATTTGGCAAATTGCAATCGGTCTCGGATTTCCTTGACTTGCCTTTCTGCCTCCATCATGAGATCTGTTCCAAAAATGCGGCTATCTCTGGTTTGAGACCAATTTAGCGGAGTGCGGCACTTACGGCCATACAGAGCCTCATAAGGTGACATCTTTAGGCTGGCCTCGAAGCTATTGTTGTAGGAGAACTCGGCATACAGCAGACAGTCTTCCCATTTGGGTCCTTGGGCAAAGGCACATGCTCGAAGCATATCTTTGAGTATTTGGTTTACATGCTCAGTTTGTCCATCGGTCTGAGGATGATAAGCTGTCTTGTACTTTAGTGCTGTCCCCAAAGCTTGATGGAGACATGAACAGAAAGCAGAGGTAAAAAGTGACTCTCTGTCGGAAGTGATTGTTCGAGGTACTCCATGCAGACTGACTATTCTGGACACATACAATTGTGCGAGCTGGTCGGCTCGGTATGTGGTTCTGATGGGAATAAAATGAGCTACCTTGGTTAAGGTGTCCACTATGATCCATGCTGCGTCATTGCCTTGCCGAGTCCTTGGTAGACCCGTGATAAAATCCATGCAGACATCATCCCACTTCCATTGTGGAACGGGCAACGGTTGGAGGAGTCTGGCTGGTTTCTGGTGTTCTGCCTTCACTTTGTTGCATATGTCGCAACAGGCCACAAAATAGGCGATGTCTTTCTTCATCCCATCCCACCAGAATATTTGTCAAAGTCTTCATACATTTTAGTGCCTCTGGGGTGAATAGAATACGAAGATTTGTGTGCTGCTGACAGTATTCTCTTCCTTAAATCTT
Organism: Aegilops umbellulata; assembly: GCA_032464435.1. Lineage (NCBI taxonomy): Eukaryota > Viridiplantae > Streptophyta > Magnoliopsida > Poales > Poaceae > Aegilops > Aegilops umbellulata. The sequence goes on from CP136058.1 coordinate 67,424,796, forward strand.
ATTGACTTGGTACACAAATTCTTCCGTGGAACCGCAGGGTACCGTGCTGGTCCTTGGTAAAATCTGGTGTCTGTTCCTCTAACATACGCTTGGCATGTTTTTGTAGCACTGGGTCATATGGTTGAGCCTTGCGGATCTCATCCTCAAGGGTAGGAGTAATTTCCATAATATTAGCAAGACCCACATCAATTATGACCAGATTGAGCTGGTAATCTCTTCGTGAAGTTTGGGAGGCAAAGATTCCATCATGACATTCAGACTGATAGGCTTTCGGCTGAGTGCATCAGCAACCACGTTGGCCTTACCCGGGTGATAATTAATTCCAAGGTCATAATCCTTGACCAACTCAAGCCATCTTCGTTGGAGGAGGTTTAAATCTGCCTGAGGAAAGATGTACTTGAGGCTTTTGTGGTCAGTAAATATTTGACACCTCTTTCCAATGAGATAGAGCCTCCAGATTTTTAGAGCATGAACCACCGCGGCTAATTCCAGATCAAGAGTAGGATAGTTCCCTTTGCGGGGGCGTAGCTGTCGAGATGCATATGCTACAACCTTGCCATCTTGCATAAGTACACATCCAAGACCTTGTCTGGAAGTGTCACAGTACATATCAAAGCTGCGGTAGATGTCTGGAAGAGTCAACACAGGTGCAGTTGTCAGTCTGGTTTTCAGCTCATTGAAACTTTTCTCACAATCCTCAGTCCATTCAAATTTCTTATCTTTCTTGAGAAGCTCTGTCACTGGCTTGGCAATCTTAGAGAAACCTTCAATGAAACGACGATAGTACCCGGCTAATCCCAGGAAACTCCGGATTTGGGATACTGTTGTGGGTGCCAGCCAATCAAGCACGTCGTTCACCTTGCTTGGATCCACGGATATAACTTCCGCTGAAAGTATATTCCCAACAAATCCAACTTGCTTGAGCCAAAACTCGCATTTACAGAATTTGGAGTATAGCTGATGGTCACGGAGTCTTTGTAAGACAGCTCTGAGGTGTCCCTTGTGCTCTTCTTCACTTTTTGAGTATATGAGGATATCATCGATGAAAACCACCACAAATTTATCCAGGAAGTCCATGAATACTTTATTCATCATATGCATGAAGAAAGCAGGGGCATTGGTGAGGCCAAAGGACATAATGGTATATTCGTAAAGACCGTACCGGGTAGTGAATGCGGTCTTGGGAATATCTTCCTTTTTAATCTTGAGTTGGTGGTATCCTTTCCTTAAATCAATTTTGGAGAATACCTTTGCCCCACTGAGTTGATCAAATAAGTCATCAATCCTGGGCAGAGGATATTTGTTTTTGATGGTGACATCATTCAGCTCACTGTAATCCACACACATCCGGAGACTACCATCTTTTTTATCCACGAATATTGCGGGTGATCGTGAAGAGCTGGGTTGGATATAACCTTTCTGGAGCATCTCATCAAGCTGTTTCTTTAACTCCACTAATTCTGATGATGGCATCTGATAATATTTCTTGTGTAACGGTGAAGTTCCGGGCACAAGATATATTGCAAACTCAAGCTCCCAGTCTGGCGGCATGCCTGACAGTTCTTCTGCGAATACATCGGGAAACTCACTGACCACAGGAATTAATTCCAATTCATCAGCCACAACGGTGAAGACCATTTCTTTCTTGGGTATGCTTCTGCGAGCATAGAATTTTGTAATCTGCCCTTCTTGACCTGTCAAGGTGACTTCTCAGGTCGCGCAGTTAATGCATACTTAGTATTGGGTTAACCAATTCATTCCCAAAATAATGTCCAATTTGGCAGATTCAATGACTATCAAGGAAGTTGGAAAACTTACTCCATTGATAATAATTTCCAGATTTCGGCAGACCAGATTGCTTCCGAGCAATGATCCCGGGGATTGTACCAGCATATTCTTGCTCAAAATCAAACAAGGAAATTTGTTTTGGGCAGCAAAACTCCGCGAAATAAAAGAGTGGGAAGCCCCAGAGTCAAATAAAATTATGGCAGGTATGCTATTAACAGAAAACATACCAATGACGACTTCGGGGTTCTCTTGGGCTTCGTATGCGGAGAGGTGATGGATTTGCCCGACGATGTTTTGTTGGACAGGGTATGGCCCCATGAAGTTGACTTGTGGCCTAAATGGAGCATTATTCTTGCCGTTCTTGGGACACCGTCTGGCATAATGTCCGGTTTGCCCACAACTGAAACAAGAATTGTTGCGCTGGCACTCTTCTCGCACCGGGTTGGTCACAACATTCTTGACTTGTGTAGTGTTTTTGTTAACATTCTGCTGCCAATTGGGCTTGTACTATACTTGAGTATGCTGCCAAGTACGAGCCTTTTGTACTGGTTGAACATCTTTCCTAGGCTTGAACTTGCGCTTGTGATCGTTAGTGGAAGGTTTGTTGTCATGTATGAGCTTGTGCTCCCTTTTAGCAATGAGGGCCTTGTTTACCAGAGTTTGGAAATCTGGAAAATCAAACATACTGAGTGTGCACCGAAGGTGCTGGTTTAATCCTCCAAGAAATCGGTCAATCTTTCTTTCTTGTGTGGCCACAACATAGAGGGAGTAACGGGCCAAATGATTGAACTTATGCAAATATTCACTCACAGACTAACTTCCTTGGATGAGCGCGAAGAATTCACGCTGCTTGACCTTCATAATACCAGCAGGAATATGGTATTCACAAAATTGATCTTTGAATTTTGCCCAAGTGATTTCTTCATCAGCAGGCCGCATGGCTTTCGCATTTTCCCACCATATAGCGGCAGCTCCTTCGAGATAATGTGTTGCAAATGGAACCTTGTAATCCTCTTCAGTACGAGCAATCTCAACCTTCTTCTCAATAGTTCGTAACCAATCGTCTGCGCCCAAGGGATCAATAACCTGACTGAAACTGGGAGGCTTGGTTCTCGGAAAATCTGACAGTTTGGAGTGATGACCGTTCTGATTGCCATTCTGCCCAACCATAGCTTGCACACTCCTTAATATTTCGAGCAGATCATTATTCCTTCTTTCCTCAAACATGCTTAAAATTTGCTCGGTGGAGGGTGGATTTGGTGGTGGAGGCCGTGGTGGAACGTACGGCTCGGGAGAGTGCCCTGCCTGTCGCGCGAAACGGCGAATAGGGACATCCTCACAAGTGGCACTACTGCTGGCTCCCCGCGTCATCCTATTATTTGGTTTTCCAAGACAACACATCCGAGATGAGCAACATCCAAAAATGGTGGGGAAAAGCCAGCGACAAAACCCGAAAGAAAACAGAATATCGAAGAAAACACGGTGAATAGGAAAGGGTCCAACATAATTATACATAGGCTCATACATGAAAGATAAATGACATGATAAGTTCGACTACTCTCATACATAGAACAGAACATCATGACTTGTACGACTACATCCGTACATCAACATGTCAACTGCGGATACTCGATCGCTCTAATGCTCTGCTGGTGCTGCGGGGTCCTCCCCTGAAGCGGACTCGGATCCTGAACTGACGACGTTAACCGAGACCTCTGGGTTAAAGGTAACATGACGACGCTGCCTCGAGGGCTCTCCCTCCGGTGCAGGTGCATGATGCGGCTGGAGCATCGGGGCTACGGGGGTAGCGAGAAGGGAAACCCACTCAGCAAGAGCACCGAGAGGAGTCATGGTCGAGGTGCCCGAGCTACTCGGAGGAGTAACCGGTGAAATAGGCAGGCTAGAACCGGGTGAAATATAAGGCGTAAATGTCGGTGTCAAAACTGGCGGATCTCGGGTAGGGGGTCCCGAACTGTGCGTCTAGGATCGATGGTAACAGGAGATGGGGGACACAATGTTTTACCCAGGTTTGGGCACTCTCTATGGAGGTAATACCCTACTTCTTGCTTGATTGATCTTGATGAATATGAGTATTACAAGAGTTGATCTACCACGAGATCGTAATGGCTAAACCCTAAAAGTCTAGCCTGTATGACTATGGTAATGAATATATCCTTTCCGGACTACCCCCTCTGGTTTATATAGGCACCGGGGGGATATAGGTTTACATAGAGTCGGTTACATAAGAAGGAATCTTCATAATCGCTCACCAAGCTTGCCTTCCACGCCAAGGAGAGTCCAATCCGGACACGGGTATAGTCTTCGGCCTTCATGTCTTCATAGCCCATCAGTCTGGCCCATGGATAACAGGCCGAACACCCGAGGACCCTTTAGTCCAGGACTCCCTTAGTAGCCCCTGAACCTGGCTTCAATGACGAGGAGTCCGGCGTGTAGATTGTCTTTGGCATTGCAAGGCGGGTTCCCCCTTCCAAACTCCAGGATAGTCTTCGGATGTGATGATAGAATCTGGACCTATCACACACACCATATACAACCGCAGAGAGAATATATTTTTACACGAGTTCCATCCACCGACAACTTTTTTGCCGCACGATATCATGTCTGACCGGTCATAATTCCGAACTGCTTTCATGTTCGAAGCCCCACTTCCCGAGACGCGGTTGCCATTGGCACGTCTTGTCAACAGAGACCGTGTCCCCTTATCGCGGGATTCTCATCAATGCGGGCATGGGTAACCCAACCGTGTCGTTTATACAACCCTTGGGAATAGGCGAATCTTAAGGCGAGTGAGGAGGCGTTTAATGTTCAGGGCCTTTATAAGGGGATAAGGATCCCCTCTTCCCCTCTCACGCCTTCTCTCTGTCTCTGCCCTTCCGATCTCGAGATGCAGCGCCCAAGTTCTCATCTCCTTTCCACTCAAGGAACCATATCCGGATCTGGAGGCCAGGGCAAGTGGATGGTCTCCTCCATCAAGGAGGAGGACATTACTGAGCTTCGGGCGACCGGTTATCTGGCAAAGGAGATCGCCCACCGTCTGCCGGCCGAGGGACAGGTCGTCCCCACGCCGAAGCCCACCGAGAGGGTAGTATTCATCCCCCATTTCTTCCGCGGGATAGGGTTTCTGCTCCACCCTTTCGTCCGCGGGTTGATGTATTATTGCGGGATAGATTTCCATGATCTGTCCCCGAATTCCTTCCTCAACATCTCGGCGTTCATAGTCGTGTGTGAGGCCTTCCTCCATATCCATCCCCACTTCGGGCTGTGGCTCAAAGTCTTCAATGTGAAGCCGAAGGTGGTGGATGGCCAGCACGCGGAGTGCGGAGGAGCCATGGTGAGCAAGCTACCCAACGTCTCCTGGCCGAAAGGAATTTTTGTGGAGACAGTAAAGGAGTGGCAGAGATAATGGTTCTACATTACAGAACCCCGCGGCACCACCTGGGCCGCGGCTGCCGAATTCCGCCACGGTGCTCCCATGCAAACCTCCTGGGTCGAGAAGAGTCTGGACTGGTGCTCGCCCAATGAGCTGATAGCGTTGCAGACGTGCGTCCAGAGCATGATAGCCAAGGATGTCAAGCTCAACGATGTAATTCAGGTGATGTTGGTTCGCCGGATTCTCCCCTGCCAGCGCAGAAGTCGCCCTCTATGGGATTTTAATCCGAAGAAGCATCAAACCCTGGTGAGGCTCTTCGAAACCACCCATGAAGATGCCTGGAAGTTGCTTTTTAACGGCAACGAGAAGCCACCGGCCACGGATTCAAACTGTGGTCACGATTGTAAACACCCCGCCAGCGAGGTATGTTATTTCTGGCGTATCCCCAACTTAATTGTTTCAAAGATGATGTCTGAGTTTATCATTGCTTTTTAGGACTGGATGGAGAGGGCGAGGCGGATCCAGTGTCCGGCTCCGCTACCTGAAAAACCGGTCATCCCGCGTCTAGCGAAGATGCTGGTGTCGCCGCCGTATAAGGTGCCGGAGAAGAAGGTCAAGGGGGCCAAGAGTGGCCCCCGTCGCAAGGGCACTTCGGGTGTGACGTCCGAAGACGACGAAGCTCATTCCTCTGTCCCTGAGGACAATGACAAGGAAAAGGAGGAGGAGGAAAACAACCCTCCCCCTAAGGAGAGGAAGAAGAAGAGGGCGACTTCGGCGCATCTGGAGGCGGAAACGCCCAAGAAGGGGAAGGGCGTCCCAGCTGTCAACACTGCATGGGACGTTGACAGCAGTCCGGAACGACGCCCCCGCACTAAGCCCCAGGCCGCATCGTAAGTGACATGGCTTGCTCATGTGCACATCCATCCCTTTCTCTTCATTATCTTGACATAGTTAACTGTACTATTGTAGTCCGGCCCGCGACCTTATCCAGCTATCCTCATCTGGAGGTTCGTTGGCTCCGTCGGAGATGGTGAGCATGTCGCCACCGCCTGCTTATTCCCCCGGGGCCAGGGACGACACCGAAGTGTTGTCCCGGAGGACCGCTCCGAACCGGGGAGGAGCCCAGGACGCTGTCCGGGAGGTGCCACAAGGCGAGACCTCCATTGCCGGACACATGGGGGAGCCGATCCCCATGGAGACTGGCGAAGAGGGCCGCACCCAGTTCGGCCCTCAGCCGGATACGATTTCGGAGACCCATACGGCTCCGGGGTCGAGTGAGCAGCACCCTTTGAAGGAGGGGGTGCGCCGCTTCCACCGGTGGCCCCTGTCCATCCAGGGGCGCCGGATAACCTAATGGAGGCGCTATGAGGCGCCTCCGTCGTGGACGAGCACCATGTCCTTATGGGTGCGGTGATCGAGAAGGTTCAGTCCGCCAAGAGTGGACTGAATGAAGCCTCCAGCAACCTTTTGACAGGTTTCGAGGTAAGAAAGAGAAAAACCCCGTGTAGACAGTAGCCTCTGATGCACTGTCCGGTGTTCGGCAAGAAGAACCAGACAGAGGATCAATCTTTTGTTATAGGAGACTAACATAATATGTATGGGTAAGCAGGCATCGATGTTGGCCGCAACCTCGCATGCTGCCGAAGTCTTTGAACTGAGGCAGAGGCTGGAGCGGACCGAGAATGAGCTCGGCGAGGTTAGGTTTCGGCTCTGGGAGAAGCAAGGTGAGTGACGACTTGCTGTGTGTTCGGAAAGGATAGGCGTTGTATATTGACCGTAATGTCGTAATATGTGCAGGAGCCGCGACCGAGGTCGAGGCCCTAGGGAAGGCCCTGGGCGAGGCCAAGGAGAAGGTTGTCCAGCAGCAAGCCGCCCGTAAGAAGGTCAAGGCTCGTGTCAAAGAAGTCCAGCAGGAGCTCCAGGATGTGGTGAAGAAATGTGAGGCCTTGGAGCATGATGCGTCGGTTCAAGGGACCGAACTCGCCAAGGCTCGTCAGAGCACGGAGACCGCACGGAATGAGGCCCAGGACACCCTCTAGGAGATCCAGGAGGCCAAGAAGATTGCAGCAGGTAAGGCATTTAAGATGCAAAGCAAGTATGCGGAGAAGCAGTACCTTTTACTAACCCGGGTTCGGAGTTCCCCAGGGGCTTTTGCAGATTTACCATGTAGTATGTCGGACGCTGCAGAGTTCTACCAAGCTGAAGGAGGGGGTTCTACGGAGAATCTACTCTGGTCGCAATATGCAGCGCCAGAGCATCCCGTGTCCTTCACTGATCAACTGAAAAGCTGGTGGAGCTGCATAGGGTGGCCGAACTAGCCATTAAGGATTTGATAATCCGGCTATGGCCCGCCGAAGCTATGCCAGGCAGCTACTTCGGACTTGTGAGGCGGATGGTGAACGCCTGTCCTCGGCTGGACGTCGTCAAGCGCTCGGCCTGTATTGAAGGTGCGCACATGGCCTTCGCCCGTTGCAAGATGTGGTGGGCGAAGATGGACACCGTCGAGGTGACCAGAGGGCCGCCGGGGGGCAAGGAGCACCGCACACCTGAACGGTATTTTGTGGATGTCCTGGAGGGATCTCGCCTTGCGGCAGCACAATGTTCGCAGGACATTGTATTTGAATAAATGCATTCATGTTGCCTCTGCCTTGTATTATGAAAACAAAGCCTATTTGTAATATAAATTTGTTATGCTTTAGTTGTTTCCTCCCGTGCGGCTGTGTTGTACGTAATCTGAGGGTTGGCCAGGCGTCGGCTTCTGCCCTCACGTAGGTAGTACGGAGGTGTTTGGGATGGAATCTAAACAATCTTGATCCAATTATATGGTCCTTGAAGGAGTTGTTTAGCGCAACGAACAGCGAAATCAGACTATGCGGCTTAAACGCCCTCACTTAGCCATAGGAGTTTTATAATAAAGCATGGTCGCAGCCCCTGGTTCAAACCAGAGTGCTGTCAGCATCTGATCAGGAAGTGCCAATCTTTCGCATAATGCGGAAAAAATCTCCAACGATTTGTAACCCTCGAACAGCTGACCGGCTCTTGCTGTATCATGACAGTCAGTTTTCGGCTTTCTCTACTGAGGCGCTCATCTGGTCAAGGCCAGGGCACAATCGCAGTAGTTCTCCCTTTACTACCCTAGCCGATTTAGCGGAACGTAGGGTAGCAAGCACAGGAGCCGGGCAACCTAACTATCGACCAAAGACATGATTCGGAGCCAATTCATATAATGCTAAATTCGGGGTGTCGAACTTATCTTTAAGGAGTGTTCGGACTTTGTTGCCATATCGTGGGGCGATGGGGAGGCCCTGGCAAATATGAAACGTACCAGAGTGTACGGTTGCTAGGAAATAAGTAATTTAAAGGAAAACAGAGGGAGAACAGCGATAGGATCTGGGGCCCTTGAACTTGGATCATGAACTGTTTCCATTATAGTTGGGTTAATGTGTCCAAGCACATTGGTACAAAATAATGCAATAAGCAACCGGCTATTTGACATGCCACAACCGAAGGCGAGATGCGCGTGGGTCCCGAAAACGGTTAGCCTCTAGGGCTTCCCATGTACGCCTGTGCTTCCTGTTAATCCGGTGTGTTTATCCTTTGACAGGATCATTAATCAGGCCGTCGAAGGAGGCCCGCATAGGAGAAACCTGAAACAAGGGAAAAGGAGATAGTAAAGTTATATGTGTGTCCGGGATCGGTCTAGCCGAATCGTAGATCCCGGGATAGCTTGTGCCTTCGTCGATGCCCATGGAATTTTGAGTGTGTAATTATGTACGCGTGGTATATATGCCACTACCTCATCGGGACTGGGACGGAGGCCGAATTGCTAATCGAGCTCTTGACGAGCCGCGTTGTCCTGTTGCAGTGTAGTCTGGACCCTCTTAATGATGTCCAGGGGCTCGACAGCCAGACTATGATGCTGCTTGAGAAGGCCGCTTTGTACCTCTGCTGCTAGGGCGGCGGTGTGCTCCTTTGTCCGGAGGGAGCGTTCTGTGTTTCACTATTATGACACCGCGTGGACCGGGCATCTTCAGCTTGAGATAAGCATAGTGTGGCACCTCGTTGAATCTAGCAAACGTGGTTCATCCGAGCAGTGCGTGGTAGCCGTTGCGGAAGGAGACGATATCGAATATTAACTCTTCGCTTCGGAAGTTGTCCGAAGAACCGAAGACCACCTCCAGCGTGATTGAGCCCGTGCAGCGGGCCTCAACGCCTGGTATGACTCCTTTGAAGGTAGTCTTTGTGGGTTTGATTCGTGAGGGATTAATGCCCATCTTCCGCACTGTATCATGATAGAGCAGGTTGAGGCTGCTCCCACCGTCCATTAGGACTCGTGTTAGGTGAAATCCGTCGATAATTGGGTCAAGGACTAGTGCGGCTAAACCGCCATGGCGGATACTAGTTGGGTGATCTCAATGATTGAAGGTGATCGAGAACGACGACCACAGATTGAATTTTGGGGCGACTGGCTCTACCGCGTAGACGTCCCTAAGTGCTCGCTTGCGCTCCCTTTTGGGGATGTGTGTAGCGTATATCATGTTCACCATTTTGACTTGAGGGGGAAATTTCTTCTAGCCCCAGTGTTCAGCTGCCGGGGCTCTTCGTCCTCGTCCTCACTCTGTGATCCCTTTTCTTTGTTTTCGACATTTAAATTGCTAGCCTGTTTGAAAACCCAACAGTCTCTGTTGGTGTGATTGGCTTGTTTGTCTGGAGTGCCGTCTATCAAGCACGGACGGTCGACTATGCGGTCCAGGCTGGAAGGTCCTTCATTGTTTCTTTTGTAGGACTTCTTCTGTTGGCCGGACTTGGAGCCGCTGAATCCGGTGTTAACTATGGTGTCATCGGTGTTGTCGCCGTTGCTTCGGCGTTTGTGTCTATTGCACTGAAGCTTGCCAGTGCTGTTCTTGGCCTCGGTGGGGCCTACCTCGCTGGCTTATTTTTACTTCGAGCCAGCCAGCTGTCCTCACCCGCGCAAAAACGGGTCATGAGTGCCGTAAGGGCTGCCATAGACTTCGGCTTTTCTTGGCCGAGGTGGCGCGCTAGCCATTTGTCACGGATGCTGTGTTTGAAGGCCGCTAGGGCCTCGGCATCCGGACAGTCAACGATCTAGTTCTTTTTGGTTAGGAACCTAGTCCAGAATTTTCTGGCTGATTCTCTAGGTTGTTGAACTATGTGGCTTAAGTCATCGGCATCTGGTGGCCGGACATAAGTTCCTTGGAAGTTATCAAGGAAAGCCTCTTCCAAGTCCTCCCAGCTGTAGATGGAATTTTCAGGCAGACTTATTGAGCCAGTGTCTAGCCGGCCCTTTTAAATTTAGTGGGAGGTATTTGATGGCGTGGAGATCATCTCCTCGGGCCATGTGGATGCGGAGAATAAAATCTTCGTCCACACTGCGGGATCGGTTGTTCCGTCGTATGATTCAATATTGACGGGCTTGAACCCCCCGGGGAATTCGTGATCCAGCACCTCGTCTATGAAGCAGAGGGGGTGTGCAGCGCCTCTATAGCGGGTCGCGTCATGGTGCACCTTCGATGAAGTCTGTCTGTAGTTATTGGCCCGGGTATGACTAGGTTTGTCACGTCCGAATAGGTAGCCGTCATCCCGAGTAGGGAAGCGTTCTCGCGATCCATAGATCAATCTGGTGTGTCCTGCTCTGCTGTCCAATTCCTGCCGAAGGTCGTATGTATGGTCCCGAGCTGGTCTGTCCCTGTGTTTATGAGGCGGTGGGGCGGGCTGTTGTTCGTCCTGAGTTGTTGTTTTATCCCGACCGCGGGGTGGTCGTTCTGCCGCACTGTCCCAACCTCGTGGTGGTTGTTTCGCGTTACGCGAGGGATCTGGTGCCTCCTCGTCGAAATGAGGTAGCAGTCTGTGCTTTGGGTAACTCTTGGTTGGGCGCTTTGAGGCCGTATTCTTCGGTTGCCGGGACATCGGTCCATCTATTGATGAGTAGGTCTTGATCAACTTGGAGCTGCTGTTGCTTCTTCTTCAGGCTTCTTAAAGTGGCTATTACCTGGCGCTTGAGGCGCTCCTGCTCGAGGGGTGCCTCAGGCACGATGAAGTCCTCATTGTCGAGGCTCTCATCATCCTCGGAGACTGGACGATAACTATCATCATCTGGGTCATTGGGAATGGCCTGTTTATCAGGGTTATCTTGCTCGTTGTCATGTTCCTCCTGTTCGGATGCAGCCCCGACAGGGTCTTCATTGTTTTCGGCGTCACCCGGAGTACTATTTTCTCCGGTGCCAGTGTTGCCGTCTTTTGAGCGACGAGGCTTAGAGCGGCGTTTAGGGCTCTGGCGCTTGGACTGTGTCTCAGAAGGTTTATTCGCAACTGGATCTCCTTTGTCATCGTCGCTAGCTTTTTTGGTGTGTCAACCATGTACACATCATACGAAGAGGTGGTCGTCCAACATCGAGTGAATGGCGGGTCTTGGCCTTGCTCCTTGTCGGCATCGTCGTCCATACCATCGATGTCTTCGGAGTCATAATCAACCACGTCGGTTAAGTCGTCGATAGTGGCTATGAAGTGGGTGGCGGGTGGGAAGCAAAATTCTCCGTCGTCAGCCCCTAGATCGAGCCGAACATAGTTCAGCTGCGAGTCCTTCTCCAAGGACAAATTCTTTAAAGAGTTCAGCACATCGCCCAAAGGTGAGTGCTGGAAGATGTCTGCGGCGCTAAATTCAGAAATCGATAGTCGATCCAGCTTGGTGTCCGCAGGCGCATGGGGTCCGGAACTTATAGCCGGAGATGAGTCCGGAGTTTCATGGACGCAAATATTGCGGGGTGTCGAGTCCGTGTACGGCTCCAACGCCGAGGACTCTGTGGCCTCGGATGGCATGATCTGCTTCGGTTCTAATGTCGTTGCAGCAACAGGAACCATCTCCTGGACGTGATCCAATGACAAATTTAAGTCATGTTCATCAGGGCGAAGGGGAGCGATCGCTGCGGTCTCAAATCCGTTAAAGATCAAGTCTACGCGGATGTCCGCGACGTAGTTCAAGCTTCCAAATCTGATCTGGTGGCCAGGGGCGTAGCTATCGATCTGCTCCAGATGGCCAAGCGAATTGGCCCGCAGTACGAAGCCACCGAACACAAAAATCTGTTTGGGGGGAGGTTTCTCCTTGGACAGCGTCACTATCGATGATTGAAGGGGCCATCGGACCTTTCGTCGACGGCACAGTGGAACTCTCAATGAAAGCACCAATGTCGGTGTCAAAACCGGCAGATCTCGGGTAGGGGGTCCTGAACTGTGTGTCTAGGATCTATGGTAACAGGAGACGGGGGACACGATGTTTTACCCAGGTTCGGGCCCTCTCTATGGAGATAATACCCTACTTCCTGCTTGATTGATCTTGATGAATATGAGTATTACAAGAGTTGATCTACCACGAGATCGTAATGTCTAAACCCTAAAAGTCTAGCCTGTATGACTATGGTAAAGAATATATCCTTTCTGAACTACCCCCTCCGATTTATATAGGCACCAGGGGGATCTAGGGTTTACATAGAGTTGGTTACATAAGAAGGAATCTTCATAATCGGTCGCCAAGCTTGCCTTCCACGCCAAGGAGAGTCCAATCCAGACACAGGTACAGTCTTCGGCCTTCATGTCTTCACAACCCATCAGTCCGGCCCATTGATAACAGGCCGGACGCCCGAGGACCCCTTAGTCCAGGACTCCCTCAGTAAATCCCATAGACGATGGAGTAGAGAATTCTCTAGTGGTGGCTAAATTAGTGCGAGCACGAGTCAGCTCTCGAGCCAGCTCGTGAATCAGAAGGTAGCTAGCAGTGGTGTAGCGAGAAAGGTGGCTAGCAGTACTATCAGACTCCGGATCAATGACAGGGAAAACGGACACGACTATTGTCATGCAAGGAGGGATACTAGTGGAAACCTGGGTGGTTCTGCATCCGGACTTCGTTATAGCGCAGCTCGACGAGGACCTCAAATGCAGCAAACTGGACATCTTGAGAAGCGGTAGAAGCGAAACCGCTCCTGGAGGTACGAATGTAAGTGCTGGAAGATGAACTGGTGCACAGAGTAACCACCGCGTGATACTCATACACTGAGTCTGCTAGACGCTCCCATTACACGTGATAGGCTGGGTCATCACCGAGAGGGTATAGCCGACCCCACACGTTACGAAGGAGATGCAGTGACGTGTATAGCATCAGCTGCAACTGACATGGATACGGCACTAGAGCCATCTACACTCACAACCATTAGTAGGTTAGAATAAAAATAAAACGAGTACATGCAAGGCAACAATCAACTACAAACACTACCGGCACTCAACTTTTAGTCTAACTAGCGTCCAGTTAACACGTCGGTAGTCTAGCGTGTCCTACAGTCAGCGCGGCTCTAATACCAAGTGTTGAGGCACCCTGGCTCAGAGCAACCGGTTTACCTTGCATTGCCAGCCCAGAGATCTTGTCTTCTGGCAATACACAACATCTTGGTACAGGAAACAACCGCTTTATTGATGCTAGCGGAACATATTCATATTACAACAAGTTGCGAGGCCAAGCGGCACACCCGGTGAGGCTGAACAATATGTACATTATTTAGTGAACATAAAGGTGGCCTCGATCACGACAACTACGCGGCAGCGGAACGACGACGTATCGGAACTCCATAGCACAGGGACACTGATGTGGACACGATCTAGACTCGGACAACACTCTGTTCCAACGAGACTTTCCTGAAATCTGGCATGACACGCCAGGTCAGTACATTGAATGTACTTGCAAGCTCACAACAAGCATAAACATAATGACAAGCAATATCATGATCTTAAGCATATTATCATCAATGCAAGAACATACTAGGGATGCAGTGAATAAGATCTCGTTCCTCAAGCCCCTCGGACTTGCTTACCATATGGGTTACCTTATAACCAAACAGTGATCTTTCTCAGATCACAAACGAACCAACATCTTGGTCTTTAAATGGGTTACCTCGCAACCAAACGGTGATCTTTCTCGGATCACAAACTGACCAACAACTTGGTCTCCATCATCAAAATGTTTTCTCAACCATCCTCTTTCCAACAGTGCAAAGTTATTAGCTTTAGTGTGCAAGATTATTTAAATGTTGACCCATGGTGTGACCTACTTTCGAGTTGTGTCCGTAACCGTGGACTCAACTATTGATAGATTAAATACACTCTGCAGAGGTAGCGCACTTTACCCACACCACGGAATCCATGGCCTCGTACTCCCATTCAGGTGGACCAACGACATTCCGACGAAACCCCTCCATTGCCATGACACTCTCCCGGCCACTCCGACTCACTCCGCACTGGGCTAAGTCCTGGGTGGCCCCGTGTCTACCAAAGACACCAACAGCCACCGTCGTGGCAAAAACATAAACGGTCCCAAACAGGGACAAGGTACCATAACAACAACGGGCACACAAGGTTATGTCTGCTTACCGGGCCAGGGTAACACTACTGCAGGATGCTGCTAACGTGACACTACGATTAGAGACCTTTCTAGAAACTGTGTGCGATGCAATAATCGCAAACGATGTTGTATGAAAACCGTTAGAAATGTATAAAATGTTTGCGATGACGGATGCATCAAACATGGTTCAGGTTTTAGTTGCGTGTGCGATGAAGGGTACACGGCTCAGTTCAATTAACTATTTGCGATGAGGAGGAACAAAAGAAACTGGCAGCCAGATGATGGAGTTTGCGATACACAACATACGGCTCACTTCGATGAACTGTTTGTGATTAGGCAACACAAAAGAAACGGTCAGCCAGATCAAGGTGTGTGCGATATACGGCATGCAGTTCACTCGGAGGAACTGTTTGCGTTGAGACATGAGAACAGAAACAGTTCAACTTAACAAGATGTGTGTGATATGCAGCGAATAGGTTTGTAATCAGAAATGTGTGTGAAGACCGATAATAACACAGACGGTTGCTGCTAATAAGACGTGTGTGTTGTGCGATGGGATTGCATACAGAACAACATATAAGGACATGCTTGCATAACCAAATTAAACATCCACTTACATAGGTGGCTACTACAACCATGGCATTTGCACAAACCAAAGTAAACTATTACATGCATATTTACATAGGTGGCTACTACACACATGACATTTCCATAGAACAATAAAGTAAACTATATATTACATGCATGATTAACTAGCATAAACGATCATCTGGTCATCATCTACTTCTTGTGACGCTTGCTCTACTTGTGGCTTGATCTGGGCTCGTCGATTTGGGTAACAAGGCACTTCCTCATGTCAACGATCCGCATGTGCATCTCATAGCATGTGTACACGCTCTTGGCTGCAAACCTAAGGTGAGGTTCATCCAGTTGCCGCATCCAGGCCCCGTGCCATGATACGGGACTTGTTCTCTGGGCATCCTGCTTCATCTTTTCATAGTAGGGGTCGATGATGGTCGAGGCGAGTTCGACCAGGGAGTCCTTCTTCGTGCTGCCCCAGACCATGTAGTGGTCAGGGATTTTGACAAGGTTCTTGCAGGCCAAGCCCATAACACTGAGCGCTTTTACATCGTTGGTGGTATCCACGATGGCGAACTTGTAGTCAGTGCTGTTGACAAACCTGTTGAAACGGTCGCAAGGCTTTGTGGCCATGCAGTAGTGGTAGATGAGGACATGATGGCGCATGCACAACTGGGTGACGGCAACCTTCTGATCTATGCCGGGACAACCGGCGGTGTACTGGAGGTCGATGCCAACCACCTTGTACTGGTCTCCAGCAAGCAACTTCTCAACTCTGTTGATGTAGTCATCCACCACGGCCGGGTCAATGGTGTACACCACCAAGAGATCCATCTCCCTTGCGTGGATCTCCACTCTATACTCGCCGAACTCCATTGGAGCGCCGCCGGACATCCCCTCTCTATGTGTCGTCATGGGTGTGCTTGTTGTGTTGTGGGGTGCGATCTAAAGGTTGGAGAGACTAAGGTTATTATGGCTGTGGGAATAAAAGGGGAAGTTGGACGGCCAGGAATATCGGCAGGCCCTGATGGCAGTTGAGGGAGTCCTGGATTAGGGGGTGTTCGGATAGACGGACTATACCTTCAGCCGGACTCCAGGACTATGAAGATACAAGATTGAAGACTTCGTCCCGTGTCTGGAAGGATCTTTTCTTGGCGTGGAAGGCAAGCTAGGCGTGCGGATATTCAAGATCTCCTACCATTGTAACCGACTCTGTGTAACCCTAACCCTATCCGGTGTCTATATAAACCGGAGGGTTGTAGTCCGTAGAACAACCATCATCATACACAATCATACCATAGGCTAGCTTCTAGGGTTTAGCCTCCTTGATCTCGTGGTAGATCTACTCTTGTACTACCTATATCATCAATATTAATCTAGCAGGAGTAGGGTTTTACCTCCATCGAGAGGGCCCGAACCTGGGTAAAATAAAGTGTCCCTTGTCTCCTGTTACCATCCGACCTTGACGCACAGTTCGGGACCCCCTACCTGAGATCCGCCGGTTTTGACACCGACATTGGTGCTTTCATTGAGAGTTCCTCTGTGCCGCCGCGATCAGGAAGGATGCCTCTTCCCGTCTTTAAAGACAGCGCCATTACAAAAGGAGCCTTGGCTGTCGGCCAAACTCTCCGGCTAGGTGGTTTTCTCGCAACCACCTGTTCGGTTGTTGCGCCGACGGTGACCTCCCGGGTCATCGAAAGCAACCTCCACATCGGCTCAGAACTCGCCGAGCAATTGGATCCGATGGAGCTCTCTTCTATAAACGAGCTCCTGGATTGCATCGCTGCACTGGGTGTCGCTACAAATTACGACCAGGTTGGGCTTAAACCCGATCTAAGAGAAATTAACTCTCCCCAAGTCACCCACCATGTTGCTGTGATGGAGACACAATGCGGCGACCCTTCATCTATCTTAAGGACTAGCTACGTCCGAATTCCTAAACCCTCCATGCCGGATATCCGCGGAGGGGAGGATACAATCCAAGACATGAGCTTAAAATCAGGCAAATTGGATAACATCCAAGACTCCGGATCTCAGAATCCGGAAGTTCTTTGGCCTCCGAACAGCAAACTGGGCGAAGTCTCAGATTCAACAACACTCGCCCGCCCGATCTTAAGCGATCTTTCCCAAATCAGGCAAATGCCCGAAGAAACAGTACATCATTATTGGGCCAGATTCCTCCTGGTTATGAACAGGATAAAGGACTGCCGCGAGGGAGACGCAATTTCAATCTTTTGCAGTAACTGCACGGACAAGGGAATACTCAACGCCGTAAGTCGTCGTAATATTACACGCTTTGCTGACTTGGCGTCCATAGTACAAAAATACTGTGCGATGGAAAGTGCTTGGAAAACCAAAATAAAATTTTGGGATAATCTGGCCTTGAATAGCAATCCCGTCCGAATTAAGAGGGCGCACCATAGTAAGGCGCCCGGACTAAATACCAAAAAATCAAAACCCTTTAGAGGGCATGGAACCGTACTGGAAAAGTGGCTAGATGGACCCTGCAAGATTCATAGTGCAGAGGACGCCACCCCAACTCACAGCCTCAGGGCATGTTGGATACTCCGGCAGGTGGCCAAAATTGGCGAGGACCTCCTAATTCCAGAGGTCAAAGGAAACCAGCCCGAGAATTTCAGTTCCGTTCTCACAGTCTTTGAGACTTTCGCATCAAATAACATGCAAAAAAGAACACTCCACAGCCTCACTGAAGTCTATCAAGTAGCGACAATAAACCATGGAGTAATACTGCTATCACCTTCAATGCGAGTGACAAACCTAAATTTCGAACAGCCAGAGCACCAGCCGCATTGGTCCTCAGTCCCATAGTGGATGGCTGTCGCCTCGCAAAGGTACTCATGGACGGAGGCAGCGGATTGAACCTCATTTACGAGGAAACCCTCCAAATGATGGAAATAGACTGGAAGCGCATTGAGCGAAGCAGCACAACCTTTAGAGGAATAATCCCCAGTCAGGAAGCGCGCTGCACCGGAAAGATCACACTAGATGTGGTATTCGGCACGCCGGATAATTATAGGTCCGAACAGATCACGTTCCAGGTGGCCCCGTTCAAAAGCGGATATCACGCTATACTAGGACGGGAGGCTTTCACAGTTTTCCAAGCTATACCCCATTACGGGTACATGAAGCTTAAGATGCCTGGGCCAAACGGAATTATCACTCTCGCTAGTGATCCGGACATAGCACTCCGCGCCGAGAACAAGACAGCCGCATTGGCCCTCGAGGCACTATCCGACACCTTAGCGGCCGAAGAACTGACTGCGCTGCGATCCACGGTCAATAGGGATGATGTGATACTCGATAAGAGATCCAAATCCACATCCTTCAAACCAGCGGACGAAATAGTCAAATTCCAGGTCCACCCAACGGACCCAAATAAAATAGCCTCCATCGGGGCAAGACTGAACCCTAATGTAGGGGCCGCACTGCGAGAGTTCCTATGAGAGAACTGGGACATTTTCGCTTGGCACCCTTCAGACATGCCAGGAATCCCACACAGGTTGGTCGAACACAGCCTAAATATCCAGAAAGGATTCAAACCTGTCAAACAAGCCCTCCGGCATTTCTCCGAACCAAAGAGACAGGCTATGGGAGAGGAGCTAGCCAAGTTATTGAAGGCCGGATTCATAAGAGACGTAAAACACCCGGACTGGCTAGCAAACCTGGTGATGGTACCAAAGAAGGACAAATCCTGGCGCCTGTGTGTCGATTTCAAAGACCTTAATAAGGCTTGCCCAAAGGATCCTTTCCCCGTCCGTCGAATAGATCAAATCATCGATGCCACTGCAGGACACGATTCGCTATGCTTCCTCGACGCATACTCCGGTTACCATCAAATCAAGATGGCAGAATCAGACCAAGCCGCAATAGCATTCATCACACCATACGGCCCATTTTGCTTCAACACAATGCCCTTTGGGCTAAAAAACGCCGGCGCAACATATCAGCGCATGATTCAAACATGCCTAGCAAACCAGATTGGCAAAACAGTGGAGGCGTATGTAGATGATGTGGTCGTTAAATCAAGACATGTCGAATCTCTAGTAGACGACTTGAGGCTTACATTCGACAACCTCCGAAAATACGACATTAAGCTCAATCCAGAAAAATGCGTTTTTGGCGTTCCAGCCGGAAAGCTCCTGGGCTTCATTGTATCCGGTAGAGGAATTGAGGAAAACACAGCTAAAATCCGAGCTTTGTCACAATTGGATGTCCTAAAGACCTCAAACAAATACAGAAACTCACCGGATGCGTGGCGGCTTTAAGCCGCTTTATCTCCCGCCTGGGAGAAAAGGCATTGCCCCTTTACCGCCTCCTCAGGCGCACCGAACACTTCGAGTGGACAGACGCTGCCACGGCCGGACTCAAGGAAATAAAGGCCATCTTGGCAACAAACCTAGTCCTGGCCGCGCCGAACACTGGCGAACCAATGCTATTTACATTGCCGCAACTCATCAAGTTGTTAGCGCAGTACTCGTCGTCGAGCGGGCAACGGACGGACACAAACTCCCCCTTCAAAGGCCGGTTTACTACGTGTCCACTGTCCTCACACCATGCAAATCACGGTACCCGCATTACCAAAAGATTGCATACGCGGTGTTTATGGCATCCCGGAAGCTAGGACACTACTTTCAAGAGTGTTCTATAACAGTAGCCTCGGAAGTACCACTCAACGATATTATCAACAACCGCGATGCAACGGGCCGGATAGCAAAATGGGCCATAGAGCTCCTCCCATTCGACATAACCTACAAACCACGGCGAGCCATTAAATCACAAGTCCTAGCCGACTTCGTCGCCGAATGGACAGAGGCCGAACTCCCTAAAGAATACGGCACATATTCAAACTGGATCATGCATTTCGACGGCTCCAAAATGTTGGCCGGACTGGGGGCTGGCGTTGTTTTGATGTCCCCTACAGGAGACACAGTCCAATATGTACTCCAAATTATGTACACGGACTCCAACAATGCAGCCGAATACGAGGCCCTTCTACATGGTCTCCCGATGGCAGTATCCATGGGCATTCAACGCCTGGAAGTACGCGGGGACTCAAACCTCGCGATATCCCAAATAAATGGCGACTTCGACGCCAAAGACCCAAAAATGGCAACTTATCGCAATGCCGTCCTAAAAATGTCAGTTCGGTTCGAGGGACTAGAGTTTCACCACATAGCCCGAGAAAATAATCAGGCAGCGGACGTCCTGGCACGCATGGGAGCAAAACGAGATGCAGTCCCCCCAACATATTCTTAGAAAGATTATTCAAGCCATCTGTAGCATGGGAGGGGGAACCCTCAGATAACAGTCCGGACACAACCGCACAACCCGACGCCGAACAATCCGACATAATCGAAGGCCCTGCCACCGAAATCGCACCTTCATCCCACATAATAATGGCGGTCATCGCCCCGTGGACAGAACCATTCCTAGCCTACCTTACTAGGCAGGAACTCCCAGAGGACCAAAACGAGGCACGCTGCATAGTGCGGCGATCTAAATCCTATAAAGTCCACGAGGGAGAGCTATATAAGAAAAGCACTACAGGAGTCCTTCAAAGATGTATCTCCGAAGAGGAAGGGCGGAGTCTGTTGGCTGAAATTCATGCCGGACTCGGTGGTCACCACACCGCAGCTCGGTCCCTTGTAAGCAAGGCTTTCCGTACGGGCTTTTATTGGCCGACGGCCCGAGCATACGCTCATGACTTAGTCAAACGATGCGTCGGTTGCCAGCTCTTTGCAAACCAAAGCCATATGCCGCCCAACGCCCTCCGAACTATCCCCATCACTTGGCCTTTTGTGGTCTGGGGGCTTGATATGGTGGGACCCCTTAAAGGTGGAACCCACAAGAACAAATACTTATTGGTCATGGTGGATAAATTCACCAAATGGATAGAAGCCAAGCCTGCTAAGATGGCCAAATCCGGACCTGTGACAGACTTCATATCTGGGGTCGTACACCGTTACGGTGTCCCCCACAGTATCATCACCGATAACGGCACAAACTTCACCTCCGACGAAGTAAAGCTGTGGTGCAAAAATATGGGCATTAAGCTCGACTATGCTTCTGTCTATCACCCACAAACTAACGGTCAGGTCGAACGTGCAAATGGTCTCATCATGAGCGGCATTAAACCCAGACTAGTGCGGTCCCTCAAGGAATCTAATACGCACTGGGTGGAGGAGCTCGACTCCGTACTCTGGGGGCTACGAACCACGCCGAATCGTACCGCCGGATTCACACCATTCTTTATGGTGTACGGCGCAGAGGCAGTTCTGCCCTGCGACATAATTCATGACTCACCTCGAGTGCGCATGTACGAAGAAAGAGAAGCCGATCTTGATCGGCAGGACAACCTGGACGCCTTAGAGGAGGAGCGCGACGTGGCTAAAGCCCGTTCCGCATTTTATCAACAGCAGGCTCGAAGATATCAAAGTAGAGAAGTACGGGCCAAAAATTACAACGTTGGCGAACTAGTTCTACGCCTGCTGGATAAGAAAAAGGACAAACTCAAGCCCAAATGGGAAGGTCCCTTCATAATTGACCAAGTCCTGACTAGTGGAGCGTACCGCCTGCGAGATGCGTCGGATAACCGACTCGAGCCGAACCCATGGAACGCCGCACGTCTCCGAAGATTTTATGCCTAGCGCAGAACTCTGGGTTTGTCTCCTTCCTCTGTCCATTTATATATATAATTTTTTGTTTTTATTTTGTCTCCTCCCACTCTTTCCTTTTATAGCCCTTAAAGGCTCATCATGTGACGCGCTACCCGCGCTCCTTAAACCTGGGGGCTTCTTTAACAGAAGCTTGTTTATATGGGTTTCATGCCCAACGCATGCGTCGGACTTTCGCATGCACCTTTCCTTCACCATTATATGCATCGATATGACTTAAGTTTTGGCCAAGCTGGGTTGCCTGGCTCCTGTGCTTACCTCTACATTCCCGATTGTTCGGCTAGGCGGTAAAGGGAGCACCTCTGCGATTGCTACTGCCGGATAAGCCGGATGTGTACCTCAGACTGGGTGAAGCCGAAAGCTAGCGTTCTTAAGGGAATATTCGGTCGGTGAACTAAAGATGAACCTTTTTTACTTATACATGCCCCCAGATGTTTTCCTGCATTTGCAGTCCGGACGTGCACTTCAGGGCACGCCACCCCAGCGATAGGAACCCTTAACGGAACTATTCTCTCTGGAAGATGTTTCTTACTAACCATGTAATATAACATAACTAGTTGGGCACTTGTCTGATAAAGCACTAATGACCCCTATGCCTTGTCTCCATGCATACCTTGGTTCTTATATAACCGTTATGGTATTCGGACAAACTCCGGACCGTCAGGTCCCGAGGTCGAAGCGAAAAGGTCGGCAATGACAAACGATCTACAATCCGGCTAGAAGGCATTACACATGTCAATTATAAATTACATAGTCATCCTGACTGATTGTATTCCTCCTCTATACCATCTAACAGGCTGTCTAATTTACAGTCCTGCTGGGAATACTTTGCGGCCAATTCTACCTGGCCATACACCAAGCTCATAGGGATCTCCTTCCCGTCAGGCCCCATCGGTCCGACCTCGGCCATGTGATTGGGGTCACACTTCGTAAAGCGGGTCTTCACCATGGCCCAGGCCTCCCTAGCGCCCTGCCGGCAGGCCGATATCTTCCACAACCGGAAGCGCCGCCGAGCTCCCTTCAACTTCTCCGTAAGTTCTCCAAGGCCCTCATGTATGGAGTAGGCAGGCGACAAGGCTTGGGCAATACCTCGCATTGCCTGCCGAACTCGTTCGTGTAGTTGTGAGAGTTCGGGAAGAAGATCGCCCGTTGAACCGGGCATCTCCTCTACAGGACGACCTGTAAGCATACCTACAGACATAACTCTGTTAGTCGTCTTCCTCGCCGAACTCCTTTTTCAAGAGTTCGCTTCAGCACTTACTAAAAATGCCGCGTCGAAGTCGCTGATTCTCCTTATTGGAGTCCGACTGCTGGCCACGAACATCTTTTAGTTCAACATCCAGCCTGGTGTTGGCATCCTGGAGATCATTCTTCTCCCGCCTCACCTTTGTTAGCACGCTTTCACCAGCCTTTAATCGGCGTAGAAGCCGTTGCCTGTACGGATCGAGTCCGGAGCCATCCGCAATACCATTTGTCAGATTGGCACTTAAATCCGCACAGTACTAAATATTCTGGTGTATTGTTTACCTGCAGGGGTCTCTTTAGACCCCCTGCTGCCGTTAGTGCGGCCTCTAGTTGGGCCCTGCACCTTTCCAGCTCCTAGGACAGGGCGGTGTTCTTCTCGGTAAAAACTGCATGTTATATGATTCTCGAATCAGTTATTTCCACTGCTTCAAGTCTCGGGGGCTACTGGCATATCTATATTTACCAAAATTTTCTTACCCGTATGTCTTTTACATACTGCTCCGTGGCTCTGGCTAAACCATTTTGAGCGGCATGGAGGTACGTGTCTCCTGAATTGAAGGCATTTAAAGCCTCCTGGGAGAAACAAGCGTCGCGAAGAACTGTCCGGCGACGCCTGTGGTTCATGGCACTCTCCACCTCGGAATGGGTGGCAGACAGCCTATCCGCATCCTCCGATGGAGGAGCGTGCGGTGCGTGCCTTGCACGGGCCTCCGCTTCTGGGCCGGGCGTTGGAGTCTGGCTGGTGGAGGCGCGATTGGCAACCTCTCCGGATATAGTCCGGCGAGGTCTCTTCGTCCTGAAGATAGCTCGAATGTTAATATACCCTGGAGGAGTAAAACACCAGGGAAGAAGAGAGGGTACGCCATACCTTTGCTCTGGCACCTCAGTCCAGACTATGTTCCTTTTTGCCCCACGGGGCCCTGCGGCCCCCCGCCGGCTACCTGCAGCAGGGTCGGCTTCCCGCCTCGGGAATCTCCCCTACAAAGCACGGTTGCTGTCAGAACAACCGAACCCGTGAAAACGGAACCCCTCTTAAGGGGGTAAAGCTCCGGTATTTGTCACCTGGGAGGTCGGGATTAACCCTGGGTAATCAACTATAATATCTACCAAGGTATCGTCCTTGCTTAGCTGATAAAACACTCCGTCGATAAACTCCACCGCTAAGTCCGGATCCTCTTCGGAGTCCGGATCGAGGGACCGTTCTGGGTCCTCTGGCTGTGGAGGATGGCTGTTTATGTTTTTTACCTCCTGACGCAGGTCCTGCGTTGAAGTCGTTAGACTGCCTATTTAATCATGAGAATGTAAAATGAACAGGGAAGCACGATTGTCCGCTTACCCAATTCGAAGGACTATACATGGAAAATCCGCCCTGCGGGTCGACGCGGAGGAATTCCTCTTCTTCTCCCTTGTACAAAGAGGAAAAGATATTCATTAGAGCGGCAGGCGAGTCCGGCCCTTTACGGCCGTAACGGGTGGCGTCATCTTCCCCATTGAAATCCCACATGGGGTGGCTTCTGTATTGGAGCGGCTGCACCCCCCGCATAATGCATATGGCCATGACTTTAATCATGGTTAGTTCGGAATGAACCAGTAGCTTAATCCGGACCATTAAGTAAAGGACGTCTCTGAGGGCGCCAGCTCAGGCGTTTCTTCAGGGGAGCGTTGTTGAACTCAGGGAGACCGGTCCGGATAGGGTTCGGCAGGGGGACGTCGTCTATGTAAAACCATTGTGAAGGCCAGTCCTCGGACGCCTTCTTCGGGGTTCCGGACGGGTATCCGGTCCCGACGATGCGCCATACTTCGTCTCCGCCCACTTGATATATGGACCCCTCTTGGGAACGGGGCACCAAGCAGAATATCTTCTTCCACAGCGCGAAATGAGCCTCGACGCCTAAAAACAGCTCGCAAAGAGCAACGAAGCCCGCAATGTGTAACACGGAGCCGGGCGTAAGGTGGAGCAGCTGGAGGCCATAGAACTCCAGAAGCCCGCGGAGAAAGGGATGAATTGGAAATCCTAGTCCCCTTATTAGATAAGGGACCAGGCACACCCGCTCCCCTTTAGAGGGACTAGGTGAGTTCTCCGCTTGTTTTCCGCCTTGATAAGTGGTGAGTCCGGCTCGGACCGAGACCATATAGTCTTGAGGGAGAAATCCCTTGGCTTGGAGCGACACTAATTCGCTATGCGGGATGGAACAACTCTCCCAGTCTCCAGGGATAGGACTGGAAGGGCGAGAGGAGGAGCTGCGGCGGCTGGCCATGTTGGAATGGATCTTTGCTGGAGACGCTCTGATGATTTCTCGCAGAAGGGGAAGGTGTGGTTTGGATCTGAATCCCCATCCTGTTAGAAGGGCGGCTCGTTTATATGTCTAGGGGCTTGGATGTAAAACCGCCCCAGCTTTTCACATTCGTTTGACACGTGGAAGGTGGCCATTATTGGGCGTGAAAGCCAAGGAGCGCTACATTATAAAAATCAGACGTTATACCCGCAGGTACACAAAGTTTGAAGGAGAACCCGCCTTGCAATGCCGAAGACAATCTGCACGTAGGACTCATCGTCATTGAAGTCTGGTTCGGGGGCTACTGAGGGAGTCCTAGATTAGGGGTTGTTCGGATAGCCGGACTATACCTTCAGCCGGACTCCAGGACTATGAAGATACAAGATTGAAGACTTCGTCCCGTGTCCGGAAGGATCTTTTCTTGGCGTGGAAGGCAAGCTAGGCGTGCGGATATTCAAGATCTCCTACCATTGTAACCGACTCTGTGTAACCTTAACCCTATCCGGTGTCTATATAAACCGGAGGGTTGTAGTCCGTAGAACAACCATCATCATACACAATCATACCATAGGCTAGCTTCTAGGGTTTAGCCTCCTTGATCTCGTGGTAGATCTACTCTTGTACTACCCATATCATCAATATTAATCTAGCAGGAGTAGGGTTTTACCTCCATCGAGAGGGCCCGAACCTGGGTAAAATAAAGTGTCCCTTGTCTCCTGTTACCATCCGACCTTGACGCACAGTTCGGAACCCCCTACCCGAGATCCGCCGGTTTTGACACCGACAGCAGTTCTAATTTACAACGCGTGACTCCATTGTGCCGCACGTAACTGCATCACGTGGCAACGCGCGTGGCACAACCACATGCATATGGGGCCCCCGACATGATCGTGCGCACGCCCAACCGTTGGTAGAGCACGCGCGGAGGGATGTGAGGAGAGCGCTTCGCGGTCGCCTCAAGGAAAGGCTATCCACAAGTCGAGCGCACCGACGGGCGTGAGCATAGCGCGCCAACGGACGCGACAGAGCATGCCGCGGCACCTAACGGCGAGCACAGCGAGCTGCAGCGCCTAACGGCGAGCAGAGCTTGCCAAGGGACGCGAGCAGAGCATGGCACATTGATACGTGGCTGTCCGTGGGAAACGACACCTATGGGATCACAGGAATCCCTACTACGGTTGCGGGGCGCCGGGTTGTGAAAAGAGCGGATCAAACAGATAGCACACGGTTCCTTTACCCAGGTTCGGGCCGCAGGGATGCGTAAAACCCTACTCCTGTTTTCGTGGATTGTATATCTGAGCTCCTGAGCTAGCTATGGGGCGTCGAGAGCTCCAAAAGGCCGAACCCTTCTCCTGGTCACCTTGGGCCTCCTTTTATAGAAAAGGGGTTGCCACAGTGGCACACAGGAGGTGGAAAGGGTACAGTAGTGCGAGGTTATCCTTCGCATTACATGACAAGGCGCATTTAATGCGCCTTGCTTAGGTGTCCTTGCTTTATCGGGGGCGGAGGAGAGCCCCATCTCGTCTGTCGCCGCTCCCCCTCGCGTCGACACGCGCCCTGGCCAGCGGTGCCTGTGGTGCCATGTAGGCAGCTAGGCAGCTGAGGTGGCGCAGTGGTGGATCTCCACGAAGATCTGCATGCCGCCACGCAGGTGCCTACCTAGCTGGTTGGGTTGGCAGCTGCATGCGAATGGCGGTGGGGGCGTGACTGGTGCGGACCTGATGGTGGCCCTACGACCTCCTTGGCAAGGGCCTTGCCGCGGCCCCGGCAAGGGTCCTGCCGCAGCCCGGTCTTGCCGCGGCGCCTGCTGTCATCCCCGGCAAGGCTCTTGCCGGGGGCCTTGTGGTCCTCCTTGGTTGGAATCCCGCCAAGGATTATCATCTTCTGAAATGGGTATCTGGTCTTGAATGTCTTCACAAAGATCTGCATGCCACCACGGGGATGTCTCCCGAATCCTTGCCCCATGGGGACAGTGGACTCAAGGGTGACCTCGCTCCGTAAGTGGGGGGGGGGGCGAGCTCCCACGGCAAGGATCTTGCCGGGCTAGCTAAAGCTGCCCCCCGGCAAGGATCTTGCCGGGGGGTCTGCTCTGTCCCCTTTGCTCTTTGTGTTCTTGGCGTTGTTCTGCTTCCCTTCAGCTTTGGCCTTACCTTGACTTATCTCCCTTGCCGTGCTTGGCGTGGCGGCGCTCGCGGCTCAGACTGCCCGTGCACAGTTATAGGGGTACATAAAGTGCACCCCCCTTTTTGTACACCAACAGGAGCCCCCGGGCCTGGGCCACACATAAGCGCACGCGTTGTTGGGCTAGGCCCAAGAACGGTGCGCAGGCAGGCGGGGCGGTTTTTACCGCGGTAAGTTTTTTCGCGGGCTGCGCCTCCCTCGCTTCCCGCGCGTGGCGCGGCGTGGGGAGGCGTGTGATGTATACTACACAACCTTCTTCTTGTAGACGTTGTTGGGCCTGCAAGTGCACAGGTTTGTAGGACAGTAGCAAATTTCCCTCAAGTGGATGACCTAAGGTTTATCAATCTGTAGGAGGCGTGAGGATGAAGATGGTCTCTCTCAAGCAACCCTGCAACCAAATAACAAAGAGTCTCTTGTGTCCCCAACACACCCAATACAATGGTAAATTGTATAGGTGCACTAGTTCGGCGAAGAGATGGTGATACAAGTGCAATATGGATAGAAGATATAGGTTTTTGTAAACTGAAAATATAAAAACAGCAAGGTAACAAGTGGTAAAAGTGAGCGTAAACGATATTGCAATGATAGGAAACAAGGCCTAGGGTTCATACTTTTGCTAGTGCAAGTTCTCTCAACAATAATAACATAGATAGAACATATGACAAGCCCTCAACATGCAACAAGGAGTCACTCCAAAGCCACTAATAGCGGAGAACAAACGTAGAGATTATCGTCGGGTACGAAACCACCACAAAGTTATTCTTTCAAATCAATCCGTTGGGCTATTCCTATAAGTGTCACAAACAACCCTGAAGTTTTTACTAGAATAACACCTTAAGATACAAATCAACCAAAACCCTAATGTCACCTAGATACTCCATTGTCACCTCAAGTATCTGTGGGCATGATTATACGATATGCATCACACAATCTTAGATTTATCCAACCAACATAAAAGTACTTCAAAGAGCGCCCCAAAGTTTCTACCGGAGAATCAAGAACGTGTGCCAACCCCTATGCATAGGTTCCCAGTGTCACGAAACCCGCAAGTTGATCACCAAGACATACATCAAGTGTTCTCATAAAGACTCGGTCCGATAAGATTACTTCAAAAGGGGAAACTCAATTCATCACAAAGGAGTAGAGGGGGAGAAACATCATAAGATCCAACTACAATAGCAGAGCTCGGGATACATCAAGATCGTGCCATAGAGGAACACGAGAGAGAGAGAGAGATCAAACACATAGCTACTAGTACATACCCTCAGCCCCGAGGGTGAACTACTCCCTCCTCGTCATGGAGAGCGCCGGGATGATGAAGATGGCCACCGGAGATGGACCCCCCCTCCGACAGGGTACCGGAAAGGGGTCCCGATTGGTTTTTGGTGCTTCTGGAGGCTTGCGACGGCGGAACTCCCGATCTATCTTCTGTTATGGAAGTTTTAGGGTACGACGGTATATATGGGTGAAGGGGGAACGTCGGTGGAGCTACGGGGGCCCCATGAGGCAGGGGGATGCACCCAGGGGGAGGGCGCGCCCTCCACCCTCATGACCGCCTCGTGGCTCTTCTGACGTGGGGTCCAAGTCCATCAGGTGGGTTTCCTTCCAAAAATAACTTCTCCAGTTGATTTCGTTCCGTTTTGACTCCGTCTGATATTCCTTTTCCTCGAAATACTGAAATAGGCATAAAACAGCAAATCTGGGCTGGGCCTCCAGTTAATAGGTTAGTCCCAAAAATAATATAAAAGTGGATAATAAAGCCCAATATTGCCTAAAACAGTAGATAAAGTAGCATGGAGCAATAAAAAATTATAGATACGTTGGAGACGTATCATGCATCCCCAAGCTTAATTCCTACTCGTCCTCGAGTAGGTAAATGATTAAAAGAAGAATTTTTGATGCGGAGTCATACTTTGGCATAATTTCAATGTAATTCTTCTTACTTGTGATATGAATATTCAGATCCGAAAGATTTAAGACAAAAGTTCATATTGACACAAAAATAATAATACTTCAAGCATGCTAACTAAGCAATTATGTCATCTCAAAATAGCATGGCCAAAGAAAGTTCATTCCTACAAAATCATATGGTTAAGCTATGCTTTATTTTCGTCACACAAAGATGTTCCCAACTTCTATACCCCCGATGACAAGCCAAGCAATTGTTTCATACTCAAATAATCTCAAACCTTTTCAACCTTCACGCAATACATGAGCGCGAGCCATGGACATAGCACTATTGGTGGTATAGAATATGATGATGGGGATTGTGTGGAGAAGACAAAAAAGGAGAAAGTCTCACATCAACGAGGCTAATCAATGAGCTATGGAGATGCCCATCGATTGATGTTAATGCAAGGAGTAGGGATTGCCATGCAACGGATGCACTAGAGCTAAGAATGGTCAACAAAAGAAAACTAGTGGGTGTGCATCCAACTTGCTTGCTCATGAAGACCTAGGGCATTTTGAGGAAGCCCATCGTTGGAATATACAAGCCAAGTTCCATAATGAAAAATTCCCACTAGTATGAACAAGACAACTTATGAGACTCACTATATGAAAATCATGGTGCTACTTTGAAGCATAATATATGAGACTCACTTCATGAAGAACAAGGTGCTACTTTGAAGCACAAGTGTGGAAAAAGAGATAGTAGCATTGCCCTTGTTATTTTCTCTTTTTTTGGGCCTTTTTTTGGCCTTTCTTTTTTTTTGATTGGGCAATGCTCTAATAATGATGATCATCACACTTCTATTGATTACAACATAATGATTACAACTCGATACTAGAACAAGATATGACTCTATTATGAATGCCTCCAGTGGTGTACCGGGATGGTGCAATGAATCAAGAGTGACATGTATGAAAAATAATGCATGGTGGCTTTGCCACAAATACGATGTCAACTACAAGATCATGCAATGGCAATATGACAAAAGTAAAGCATGTCATGATGATGATGATGGTGATGGTGGAAGTTGCATGGCAATATATCTCGGAATGGCTATGGAAATGCCATGATAGGTAGGTATGGTGGCTGTTTCGAGGAAGATATAGGGAGGTTTATGTGTGAAAGAGCGTATCATATCACGGGGTTTGGATGCACCGGCGAAGTTTGCACCAACTCTCAATGTGAGAAAGGGCAATGCACGGTACCGAAGAGGCTAGCAAATGGCGGAAAGGTAAAAGTGCGTATAATCCATGGACTCAACATTAGTCAAAAGAACTCATATACTTATTGCAAAAATTTAGAAGTCATCAAAAATCAAGTACTACGCACATGCTCCTAGGGGGATGGATTGGTAGGAAAAGAGCATCGCTCGTCCCCGACCGCCACTCATAAGTATGCACATGCCAGGTACACTTCATGCTTCAAATTTGTTACACAACTTTAACCATATGTGCATGCTACGGGACTTGCTAACTTCAACACAAGTATTTCTCAAATTCACAACTACTCAACTAGCACGACTATGATATTATCACCTCCATATCTCAAAACAATTATCAAGCATCAAACTTATCTTAGTATTCAATTCACTCAAAGGAAAGTTTCACATATCTTGAACACTAAGTATATTAACATTAAGCAAATTACCATGCTATTAACGACTCCCAAAATAATATAAGTGAAGCATGAGAGTTCATCTATTTCTTCAAAATAAAACCACCATTGTGCTCTAAAAGATATAAGTGAAGCACTAGAGCAAATGACAAACTACTCCAACAAGATATAAGTGAAGATCAATGAGTAGCTAAATAATTATTATGCAACTATGTGAAGACTCTCCCATTTAGGAATTTCAGATCTTGATACTTTATTCAAACAGCAAGCAAAGCTAAATAAAACTATATCGCAAGGATATCACAACTCATGTGAAGAAGCAAAAAACTTAGGCTCAACCGATACTAACCAATAGTTGTTGAAGAAGAAAGGTGGGATGCCTATCGGGGCATCCCCAAGCTTAGATGCTTGAGACTTCTTCAAATATTATCTTGGGGTGCCTTGGTCATCCGCAAGCTTGAACTTTTTTGTCTCCTTAATTTCTCTCATATCATGGTTTCTCTTTTTATCAAAAGCTTCATTCACAACAAACTCAACAAGAACTCATGAGATAGGTTAGTATAGACCAATGCAAAACCTTATCATATTATACTGTAACAAATCACTTAAATTATTATTAAACATTTAATACTAAATGCCTCTGCATATTTAATACTCCTATCATCAAATAGAATCATTAAACAAGCAAACATATGCAAACAACGCAAACATAACAGCAATCTGTGAAAACAGTACAGTCTGTAAAGAATGCAAGAGTAGCAATACTTCCCTGACTCTAAAAATTATGGACTAAAATTCCCAGTGTAATAAATTTATCATAGCTCAGTATGCAAAAAGATTCAATGTTATACCATGCTCTGAATTTTCTAGGTAATTTTTGCAACAGCGGTAAACTTTGTGTTTTCAAACAGCAACATGCAAACTAGCAAAATAAGCATGGCAAAGGCTATCCTTGACTTTTTTATTGAAACTAAAGATGAAAAACATTATTATAACAACAGAAATAAAATACTAACAAAAGAAAATGACGCTCCAAGCAAAACACATATCATGTGGTGAATAAGAATATAGCTCCAAGTAAAGTTACCGATGAACGTAGACGAAAGAGGGGATGCCTTCCGGGGCATCCCCGAGCTTAGGCTCTTGGTTGTCCTTGAATATTACCTTGGGGTGCCTTGGGAATACCCAATCTTAGGCTCTTGCCACTCCTTATTCCATAGTCCATTGAATCTTTACCCAAAACTTGAAAACTTCAACCACACAAAACTCAAAACAAAACTCGTAAGCTCCGTTAGTATAAGAAAATAAAACCACCACTTAGGTACTGTAATGAACTCATTCTAAATTCATATTGGTGTAATATATACTGTATTCTAACTTCTCTATGGTTCATACCACTTAATACTAGCCATAGATGCATCAAAATAAGCAAATAACACATAGAAAACAGAATCTGTCAAAAACAGAACAATCTGTAGTAATCTGTATCAAACGTATACTTATGAAACACCAAAAATTATGAAATAAATTGCTGGACCTGAGCAATTTGTCTATTAATCATCTTCAAAAAGAATCAACCTAAAAGCACTCTCCAGTAAAAAAAATGGCAGCTATTCTCGTGAGCGCTAAAGTTTCTGTTTTTCGCAGCAAGATCACATAAACTTCACCCAAGTCTTCCCAAAGGTTCTACTTGGCACTTTATTGAAACAAAATCTATAAAACATGATTAATACAGTAGCATAATCATGTGAACACACAAAAACATTAAGGATAAGTATTGGGTTTTCTCCCAACAAGCGCTTTTCTTTAATGCCTTTTAGCTAGGCATGATGATGACAATGATGCTCACATAAAAGATAAGAATTGAAACATAAAGAGAGCATCATGAAAAATATGACTAGCACATTTAAGTCTAACCCACTTCCTATGCATAGGGATTTTGTGAACAAACAACTTATGGGAACAATAATCAACTTGCATAGGAAGGTAAAACAGGCATAACTTCAAAAATTTAAGCACATAGAGAGGAAACTTGATATTATTGCAATTCCTACAAGCATATGTTCCTCCCTCATAATAATTTTCAGTAGCATCATGAATGAATTCAACAATATAACCAGCACCTAAAGCATTCTTTTCATGATCTACTTGCATAGAAATTTTATTACTCTCCACATAAGCAAAATTCTTCTCATTCGGAATAGTAGTGGGAGCAAACTCAACAAAATAACTATCATATGATTGAGAATTAAGATGAAGATGACAAGTTTCATGGTTATCATTATTCTTTAAAGCATACGTTTCATCACAATAATCATCATAGATAGGAGGCATGATTTCATCATAGTAAATTTGCTCATCCAAGCTTGGGGGACAAAAAATATCATCTTCATCAAACATAGCTTCCCCAAGCTTGTGGCTTTGCATATCATTAGCATCATGGATATTCAAGGAATTCATACTAACAACATTGCAATCATGCTCATCATATAAAGATTTAGTGCCAAACATTCTAATGCATTCTTCTTCAAACACTTTGGCACAATTTTCTTTTCCATCATACTCACGAAAGATATTAAAAAGGTGAAGCATATGAGACAAACTCAATTCCATTTTTTTGTAGTTTTCTTTTATAAACTAAACTAGTGCTAAAACAAGAAACAAAAAGATACGATTGCAAGATCTAAAGATATACCTTCACTTACCTAGCCTCCCCGGCAACGGTTGCAGAAAAGAGCTTGATGTCTACTACACAACCTTCTTCTTGTAGACGTTGTTGGGCCTGCAAGTGCACATGTTTGTAGGACAGTAGCAAATTTCCCTCAAGTGGATGACCTAAGTTTATCAATCTGTAGGAGGCGTGAGGATGAAGATGGTGTCTCTCAAGCAACCCTGCAACCAAATAACAAAGAGTCTCTTGTGTCCCCAACACACCCAATACAATGGTAAATTGTATAGGTGCACTAGTTCGGCGAAGAGATGGTGATACAAGTGCAATATGGATAGAAGATATAGGTTTTTGTAAACTGAAAATATAAAAACAGCAAGGTAACAAGTGGTAAAAGTGAGCGTAAACGGTATTGCAATGATAGGAAACAAGGCCTAGGGTTCATACTTTCTCTAGTGCAAGTTCTCTCAACGATAATAACATAGATAGAACATATGACAAGCCCTCAACATGCAACAAAGAGTCACTCCAAAGCCACTAATAGCGGAGAACAAACATAGAGATTATCGTCGGGTACGAAACCACCACAAAGTTATTATTTCAAATCAATCCGTTGGGCTATTCCTATAAGTGTCACAAACAACCCTGAAGTTTTTACTAGAATAACACCTTAAGATACAAATCAACCAAAACCCTAATGTCACCTAGATACTCCAGTGTCACCTCAAGTATCCGTGGGCATGATTATACGATATGCATCACACAATCTCAAATTTATCCAACCAACATAAAAGTACTTCAAAGAGCGCCCCAAAGTTTCTACCGGTGAATCAAGAACGTGTGCCAACCCCTATGCATAGGTTCCCAATGTCACGAAACCCGCAAGTTGATCACCAAGACATACATCAAGTGTTCTCATAAAGACTCAATCCGATAAGATTACTTCAAAAGGGGAAACTCAATTCATCACAAAGGAGTAGAGGGGGAGAAACATCATAAGATCCAACTACAATAGCAAAGCTCGGGATACATCAAGATTGTGCCATAGAGGAACACGAGAGAGAACACAAGAGAGAGAGAGAGAGAGAGAGAGAGAGAGAGAGAGAGAGATCAAACACATAGCTACTGGTACATACCCTCAGCCCCGAGGGTGAACTACTCCCTCCTCGTCATGGAGAGCGCCGAGATGATGAAGATGGCCACCGGAGATAGATCCCCCCTCCGACAGGGTACCGGAAAGGGGTCCCGATTGGTTTTTGGTGGTTCTGGAGGCTTGCGGCCGCGGAACTCCTGATCTATCTTCTGTTCTGGAAGTTTTAGGGGACGAAGGGGGAACGTCGGTGGAGCTATGGGGCCCCCACGAGGCAGGGGGCGCGCCCAGGGGGGAGGGCGCGCCCTCCACCATTGTGACCGCCTCGTGGCTCTTCTGATGTTGTGTCCAAGTCCATCAGGTGGGTTTCCTTCCAAAAATAACTTCTCCAGTTGATTTCGTTCCGTTTTGACTCCGTCTGATATTCCTTTTCCTCGAAATACTGAAATAGGCATAAAACAACAAATCTGGGCTGGGCCTCCGGTTAATAGGTTAGTCCCAAAAATAATATAAAAGTGGATAATAAAGCCTAATATTGCCTAAAACAGTAGATAAAGTAGCATGGAGCAATCAAAAATTATAGATACGTTGGAGACGTATCAGCGTGCGTGACGTGGGCGGCATGCGTGGGGTTGCTTCCCGCGGGCATGCGTCACATCACAGTTAATGTGAAAGGAGGCAGCCCGCGTTTCCCCTCATAAGAAGGAATAACCGCGGCCGCGCTGCTCACTTTCTCTTCTCCCTTCGTGCCTTTTCCAATCTCCGAGCCGCCATTCCCTTTCTTTCTTCCCTCGCAAGCTCTAGCCGCCGCTCACCGTCGCTGCTTCACCACCCCCTCCCCTTCCTCGACCCTTTAGATTCCTTGGCCGCCATGGCGCCTAAATCCGGCAAGGGCAAGGGGGCGGCTACGGGCTCTGGGACTGTGGAGCCACCGGAGAGCGCGCTATTGGGGGACAAGACGAAGTCCGCCTTCTTCTTCCCCTCAACGGTCGACGTTCACGAGCTTCGGGCCGCCTTCAAGCCCTTGTGGGGAGTGAAGATGGGAGGGGAGAACTCGGGACACCCGGCGACGCGCGTCATTCCTGCCGCGTGCACCGATCCTGCCCCAAATCGGTACCCCTTCTTTGTCGACTATTTTTCTTGCAGGCTTTGCCCTCCGTTCTCCGATTTCTTCTGCGACATCATGCACACCTTCGGCTTCCGCCTCTTGGATTTTACTCCGAATGCGGTGGCGTGCATGTCTTTCTTCGCGCATCTTTGCGAGGGCTTTGCCGGAGTGCAGCCCAACACGACGCTCTTCCGCCATTACTTCTACCCTCGAATCCAAATGGGGGGCGCTGTCGCTGGTTGCGTCACCTGGATCCCAAGATCCAAGGAGGCGTACCCAGATGGTGCCGTGAGGGAGAGGTGGGACGAATGCCGCGACCGGTGGTGCTGGATTGAAGACGAAGACCCGCCGGAATTTTGCAAGGTTCGCCGAGTGCCGCCGGTTCGCGGCAACGATTGGGGTGATGTCGATGCCGCCGATGGGAGGCTTAGCGTCGCCACCACTAGGATCCTCTGGCTGACCCAGGCTAGGCTCACCCTCGAGATGATCAGGGCGGATTCATTCGCCGCCGGATCGCCCCGCTGCACAACAAGGGGAGGCCGGCCTGGCTCTTCAAGAATCCTTCCGACATCATGCGGCTCCGGCCTGGCCTTGACCATAACTTCACGGTGATGGGGCATGCCCACTTCTGCCAGTGGCTCTTCCAGCTGGAGGTGGATCGCGACGGCGATGTCGAGCTGACCGGCAAGGCCGCAAGGGCTGCCGTAAAGGCCGGCAAGACCGTCAAGGGGCCGCTCTTCAAGTTGCCAGCGGGGATGGTCCCGCTGTGCAACAACTCGCGCCGGTCTGAGATCATCGCCATGGTGCCAGACTGCAATGCGCACGGGCCTGTTCCGAGCTGGAGGGAGCCGTCGGCCGCAGACGTGTAGCAATTCTTCGACACCTTGATCGAGGTGTACGTCAATGCTGACGCCGAGCGGTGGCGCGTTATGGACACCACCCAGGCCCAGCTGGACTACATTGCCACCAGGGCGAGGGAGGCACAACTTGCCCTGGAGGCCGGCAGCGCCGGGGGTGTGGAAGACGAAGTTGCCGCGGCCGCGGAGGAGGAGCAGTTCACCCTGTGGGCGGCGGCCACTGGGGAGGCCAGAGGTGCCGACACCGGGGCTCCGCTCATTGAGGACGCGGCTGACGAGTCGTCGTCGGAGGAGGGCGTGGTGGCGGGCTCGACGCCAGACAGGGGAAGAGGGCGAGTCCTGAGGCGGGCAGGCTCTAGCGAGCCGGTCCGACCTAGCAGGGCCACGCGGCCTCTATTGACCATGGAGGGGTCCGGGCGGCACACGAGGGCCTCAACAGCGAAGGGGCTGACGAAGGCCGCCGAGAAGAAGAAGAAGGCGGCAGCCCCCTCCTCATCTGGGCGCACGCAGACCCCGCCGCCTCCTTCGCCTCCTCCGACCGGCGTCGACTCGGATGACGACGTGGAGCTCCCTTTTGATCTCGGGCCCCTCAGCCCAGAGAGGAAAAGGAAACTGGCGGAAGAGGAGGAAACGGATGACGAGTAAGTACTTTGTTCCTTACTGTCATTCTCATTTCCCTGAATTGGACCGCTTGTCTTGATCCATTTTTGCTTTTGTAGGGACGTAGAGACGTTGGCCCAGAGGGCAAAGAGGGCGAGGACCTCGGCGAGCGGCCAGTCCCCAGCTGGGGCCTCAAGGACACCATTGGTGGCGCTGAGCAGCCTGGACAGCAGCCCCCGGCGCAGCCCCCAGCGTAAGTTCGCCCCCCTCTTCTCACTCGACATGCGGTAGGTGCTCGATGCCACGACGCTGACCTCGCCGGGTTTGCAGGAGGGGAGCGGCAGCAGGAGGAGCCGCAGAGGGCTAATCCTAACACACCAACCCCATCGACTACGCCGCCGCGGGGGGGGGGGGCGTCCCCGGCAAGGGCGTCAGGCATGGAGTCCACACCCATGGAGGAGGAGGGGAACTCAGGCGCTGGTGGCTCTGCCTCGGCGCCAAATGCTGGCGGAGAGGGGACTTCCGCTCCACGGCCCGGGACTGGTGAGTCGCCCATCCTTCATCCCTGTTTTTTTTCCTTATATTTTTCTTGTCTTCATTGCTCCCGCTACTGCCCAGGCCTTCCTTCAACAGACACGGAGGACGTGCACATCGTTGTCCGGGATATCGCCGAAGAGGCCGTAGCTGAGGCCGACAAGATTGCCGCCGAGGAGGCCGCCAAGAATGCTGACAAGGCCGCCGCTGATGGGGCCTCCAAGGGCACGGCCGAGGGTGCCACCACGGAGGCCGCTGAGGCTACCGGCGAGGCTCCTGCCGCGGGTGCCAGTGGTGGTACTGCCGGGGAGGCCGGCAAGGCCCCCGCTGAGGAAGAGGTGATGGATGATCAGCCTCCCTCCTCCTCAGCCTCGGGCCCCGGCAGGTATTTGAAGGTGGGCGACGATCTTTTCGTCCACCTCCCGGGTGCGTCAAGCCGAGCGCCCGCCGAAGGGGAAACTTTCGACGGCGAGGTGCTCGCCGCCGCCGGGTTCGAGGTTGTCGACGCGCCGGACGCTGGTGGCGATGGTTCCCCAGAGGAGCAGCTCTTCCGCGCCATGGGGGCCAATTTCCGGAAGCTCCAAGTGCTCCACCGCGCCCGCTTGGACAAAGTCAAGTCCAGGGCGGCGGCGGCGGACCATGCGGAGGTGGACTTCAAGGCGCGCATTGCCGAGATGCAGACCTGGTTCCACCAGACTCGCGAGGAGCAGAGGGCCTTCCAGGAGAAATTGGCCCAGCACGATGTGGAGCTCACCATGAGGCTGGTCGACATCGAGAAGGCGGCAAACCTGGCTGCCGCGACCGAAGCCGCCCGGAACCAGCATCAAGCCATCTTGGACTCCCAGGAGGAGGACCTCTCTGCACGTGAGGCGAAGCTTGCCGCAACGCTCCGCAGCAAGGACGAGGAGCTCGAGGCCCTTGTCGTGCGACGGACCCATGAGCTGGGGCAGAGGCACAAAGAGGCGCTCGATGCCCAAGCCCTGGCCCACGCCGGCAAGGTGAAGGAGCTGGAGGCAGAGTGGGACGAGCTGAAGGAGCAGGCCCTCAAGCTGTCCGGCGAGAAGGACACGCTCAACCGCGCCTTGGTAGAGGCGCAAGGAATGGTCGTCAGCAGGACTGGGGAGCTCTCCGAGGTGTGGGACTCCATCAGAGACCTCAAGCTGAAGCTGGAGGATCTCGAGAAGCTGTTGCCGGAGAGCAGGGCTCGGGAGGAGACCTTGGCCAAGAGCCTAGAGGAGGAGAAACAGCTGCGGGCAACCGAGGCAGCCTCCCACCAAGAATACGTGGCGGGTGAGAACAGGTGGATCAGCCATCTGGAGGTCGTCGCCGGCAGGGTTACCTCGCAATTGGCCATCATGGGGTTGCCAAACGTGAGGTACACTCCAGAGCGCAGCGGGACTGCCGGGGT
This sequence comes from Aegilops umbellulata, assembly GCA_032464435.1. NCBI lineage: Eukaryota > Viridiplantae > Streptophyta > Magnoliopsida > Poales > Poaceae > Aegilops > Aegilops umbellulata. The sequence goes on from CP136058.1 coordinate 67,464,184, forward strand.
TTTCCTGGGCTCCCCGAGCACCTATGGGGACGGAGCCCCTTTCTCGGTTCGGCGGGGGGCGGAGGTCGCGTGAAGAGCGGATCGAGGCGAGGCACGCGGGGTTTTTTTACCCAGCTTCGGAGCTCTCCGGAGAGATAACACTCCTACTGCTGCTTTGTGGATTGTACTGAGTTCTTGCTCGGGAGCGCTGAGTGCTACAGTACACCCAAGCAGCTAACGAGACCGAGCGTTCCTCTGAGGACCGACCCCCCCCCCTACGTTGTGCATGGGCCTCCTTTTATATGTTAAAGGGGTCTCCAACAGGTGGCAACGTAGGTAAGGGCAAAAGTGTAAATATGCTGCGGTAGGTACAACTACCTATACAGTGTATCATACCTAACCCTGACGGCGGGGGACAAAGGCATTAAATGCCCGTCTACGTCGCCCAGACGGTGCAGAAAAGGGACCGTCAGGGGCGCCATCGCTCGCCACGATGGCGATCCTGTCAGTGCTGCATGCCACAGTGTACCCCTGGCTGCACAGCCTCCCGCCACGTACGCTGGGAAGGGTCCCGGAGCGACACGTAGGTGGGTGAGCTGGAGCGCGGGTACAGTGTGGCTGCCTGCCGCGGCAAGTGCCCTGCCGCGGCCGTTGCCTTCCCGCGCCCGGGAACTTGTCGCTCGCCGGGTCCTGCCGGGACGCGTGGCGTGCTGCGGCAGGTTCTTTGAGATGCTCTGGTTGGGCTTCCTGGCAAGCTCCTCTTGCCGGGGTCTTGTGCCTCGAATGGCCTTCCCGACAAGCTCCTCTTGCCGGGGACTTGTCTCCTTGGCTTAAATACTTTGCTCTTGGATGGCTTCAAAGGATCAACGGAGGACTTTGGCGGTCGCCCGACGAGCCTTGCCGCGGGGTGCTGCGACTGCCCGTGCACAAGTTCGGGATACTAGAGTACCCCTACTTTAGTACACCGACAAGAGCCCCCGGGCCTGGGCCACACACGGTGTCGGGCGCTATTGGGCCAGGCCCAGAACAGGGCACGGGCACGCACGGCCTGGGGCACGTCGCACCTCGCTCGGCACCACGCCCTCCCCGAACGGCATGCGTTGATTGCGGCGTCGTGGGAGAGGTCGTGGGTGGTTCCTTTACTCGGAAAGGCGAAACGTCCGCCCCCATCCCTCCTTATAAGCAGGGGGAACAGGGGCAGTTCACCCATTTGCCCATTGTTGTTCCTTCCTCAAGAATCTCCGCCACTCTCCTTCTTCCCAAAGCCGAAGGAGAGCAGAGCCCCGTCCCCATCGCCACCAGTACCACCAACGCTGTCGTCCTCCTTCCCCATTCCCGCCATGGCTCCGAAAGCCGAGAAGGCGAAGTCGGCTGAGGCGCAGTGGCTCGCGGCGCTGCGAAAGGAGCGGGCAATCTTCCCTTCGAGGCTCGAGGAAGCAGAGCTGAAGGAAGACTTCTATCTCTTCTGGTCAACGGAAACGCGAGCGCATCCGCGCACGAGGGTACTCCCAGCCACTGCTTGGGATAAGTATCCCACCGGGTATCCCTTCTTCGCCTTGTTCTTCTACTGCGGGCTCTGCCCGCCTTTTTCTGAATTCTTCTGCGATGTCATGAACACCTACGGGCTCCACCTTCTTGATTTCACCCCCAATGTTGTCCTGACCATGGCAGTTTTCGCACATCTCTGCGAAAACTTTGTCGGGATCCATCCAAACGTAGCTCTTTTCCGCCATTTCTTTTCGCCTCGGGTTGAGAAAGGAGAGCCTTTATCCGGCGGAATCGCCTGGATCTCGAAGGCCGGCAAGGAAGACACTTATCTGGAAGGAGAGTTCCGCAGCAAGTGGGAGGAGTGGAGGGCGGACTGGTGTCTGATTGTCGAGGAAAACCCTCATCCGTTTACTGCCCTGCGCGAAACCCCAGTAGTGCACGACGGCGATTGGAGTAGCCTGGCTCCGGAAGACGACAGACTGGGGATTGCCGTCACCCGGATCCTACGCCTCAGGCTTGCCGGGCTTACTGTAGGAGCGGTCGGCGCAGATTTCCTCCGCCGCCGCATTGCCCCCCTGCAGGAGAGGAGGAGACCCGCCTGGGAGTTCCAGAATGCGGCGGATATCATGAGGTTGCGGCCATGCCTCAATTTTAACTTCACTGTCCCGGAGCTCATCGCGACGCTTCAGGAGTTGTTCAAGCACGGCCCGCAGCATCCCGAAGTGTTCAAGTTGCCGAGGGGCGTCGTTCCGCTGTGCAACAACTCCGCACTCGACCGCATCCGTGCAATAATGCCGCTGTGCGACTCGCACGGAATTGATCCAGCCTGGATAGAGCCTGCGGATGATGTCGTTCGGGCGTTCTTCGACAACTTGATAGAAATGCCGGTCGACCCTGACGAGAAAAAGGGCCTCACCCGGGACACCACCGACGACGAGCTCAAGCGTATCGCCACCAGGACGGAAGAGGCGGTGGCAGCCGCCGCCGCGGGCGAGTTTGGGTTCACCGCGGAGGAAGCAGAGGCGGCAAGCCTTGCCGACCGAGAGGAGCTTGCCGGCGAGAGGAGGTCCGCCGAGCACGACGGCGAGAGGAGGTCCGCCGAGCACGACGTCGGGCCGAGCGGGCCCGCCGAGGACACGAGCGGCTCGTTGGAGATCGGCTCCTCTTCCTCCTCGTCTTCGGACAGCCTGCCGCAAGTAGAGCCCCCGGCTCCACAAGCGGAGCCCCCGGCTCCACCAAGAAAGCGTCTTCGCAAGGCTGGGGACGTAGCGGAACAGCGGGCGAGTCAACCCCCGCCGCGCCGCACGACACACTCCACCGTGGCAAGTTCTGTTGCCGCGGGAACACCTCGGGCTGCAGCGGCAACTGGGGCGGGATCCTCTCGGCCTGCTGCCCCAGCTCCCGCCAAGCGGCCAAGAGATCCCACTCTCCCGCCTCCTCGCGCCGGAGTGGGCCAGGCTTTGACTTCTCCGCGCTCAGCTCCGACGAGGAAGAAAGAGAGTAAGATCCTTGTTGTATTTGCATGTCTTCAATACTTGCTGTCTTGTATTGTATCTCATCTGCCTTACTCTGAACTCATTCCTTTTTAGGACGCTGGCCCAGAGAATGGCACAGAGGGCCAAGGTCCCGGTGATTGTTATCGAGGATGACCCCACCGTGGGAGCAGGGGGTGCGCCCGAGATAAACTTGCCGGACCCGACGGCCGTTCTTCAGAGCAGCCCCCAGCGCAGCCCCCAGCGTAAGTATATGGTTCACTTCCAGCTGTTAGGCGCGCATGGATACTCTTTGCTTGCTGATATCTGACCGTTGGCTTATGTAGGAGCAGAGCAGCTCCACCAGGAGCGCCCGGAGGCCACCCCTGACGTGCCACCTGCTTCGACTACGCCGCCAAGGGAGAATTCTCCGGTGAGGGAGAGCTCCCCGGCAAGGGAGAAGTCCCCGACGAGGGAGAGTTCCCCGGCGAGGGAGAAGTCTCCGGCAAGGGACGGTACCAGCGAACCCCCGGCAGCGGAGATCCCCACCACCGAGCCTGGTACAGGTACTCCTTGCTTCTAAACCTCCCTTGGGTTCTTCTTTTTTGGTATTTGCTTAACTTTTCTTCTTTTTCCGGCCGTCAGATCCATCCACTGTGGAGCCGATGGAGACCGAAGTCGTTATTGATGACGCCACTGCCACCAAGGAGACGGCCGGCGTCGATGATCCCGTCGGCGAAGAGGCCGCCAAGGCTGCCGCCGCAGCAGCTGACGGGGGGTCTGGCAATCGTACTGACGACCCTGGGGCTGCAGGAGCGACAGGCGCTACACCGACCGCTGATCCTTCCACCGCTGCCGCAGCGTCAGGCTCCGAGGAACCCCAGCCAGGCGTCTACTTGAAGGCTGGCGCTGGCATCTTCATCAACCTCCCCTGGGCGTCAACGTCCAGGGCGCCAGTCGAAGGAGAAAGCTTCGACGTGGAGGTGCTCCCCTCCGCTAGGCTGACGTTGGTCGACGCACCAAGCAGCAGCAACGATGAGCCCGAGGAGGAGCGGCTGCTGCGGAAGCTGGTGTCGCTCTACCGCGCCCGCCAGGCCAAGCTGGAGTCCCGCGAAGCGCTTGTCGCAAAGGCGGGGGTGGACGTGGAGAAGCGCGCGGAGGAGCTCCGAGGCCTCAACCAGGCAGCTCTACAGTCGCTGGCGGCGGAGCGGGTGCAGCTCGATGAGGCGCAGAAGGCTTTCATCCTCGAGAAGGCAGAGGTTGCAGAGCAACAGCGGGACGGCGAGTTGGTGCAGCTGAAGGCCAGCCTGGACAGCCACGAAGAGGAGCTTGCGGCGCGCGAGCAGGCACTCGGCGGAGCCCTCAAGGAAGCAAAGGACGCTGCCGCAGCCGCCGAGGCCGCCAAGAAAGAGCTGGAGGCGAAAATGGCGCAGCTGGAGAGTGATCTCAAGGCGAGCGGTGAAGCGCTTGCCGCGCTCAAGCATGAGCGCGAGAAGGACGCCTACACCTTTGGCGATCTGCAGGGCCGTCTCGCTGAGAAGATCAAGGAGCTTGACGCCGCCAAGGACTCCAACGCCGATCTTGAGCTGAAGCTGGCTGCTCTGACCAAGACGCTGGACGGCGCCAGGGAGCAGGAGGCGGCCTTGAAGAAGGAGATCGAGGCCGACCAGGCGTTGCTGGAGAGCGTCGCTACCACCCAGAACACCTTCAGAGAGACTATGGAGCAGTGGACGGAGGGTCTCGTGAATGCTGCCGCAAACATCGACAAGGAGTTGTGTCACTGCCCTAGAATTGATTGCAGTTAGTTTCATAAGCATCCATGCATCAAGACTATATTTGTTTGAAATTTGAAATGGGGATGACAAGCCCTAACACTAAATGAAATGCAATTAGGATCAAAAATAAAAATATTTTCAATGAACCCAGAATGCCCTTTGGAAAAAGTTCATTGTTTTTGATAAAGGTGAAAACCTCTGACAAAAATGATGCACATAAATTTAGGCCATTCTGGATTTTTGAATAACCCATATTGTTTTTGAATTGGAGCATTTAAATATTATTAATATTTTTTAAAATGCTCCAATAATTCTGAAAATAGTTAAGGGCCTCTGTAATAATTCATTTAATGCCCATAATTATTTCCAGGATTTATTAAAATGATTTGGGCTATAAACTAAATCAAAACAAAATAACAAAAATAGAAAACATAAACTAACTTAGAAAAGGAAGAAACCTCACCTGGGCCTTACCTGGCACTGTTGGCCTGCTGCCGTTTCAGCCCAGCCCACCTAGCCTCCCCCCTGTCATCTTCTTCCCCTGCCAGGAGGCAGAGCGCGTGGCCGCAGCGCGCCGGCACGCGCCCCGGCCACCTCCACCCTGCCTGCCTGCATCCCCGTCGCCCTGGACGCCTCCATGCGTCGCCACGCAGCCCCCGACCTCCCCCTCTCTCTCCCCCGAACTCTCTCCCCCTCCTCTGTTCTCCCCACCCGAGCGGGTCCGTCGCCGCCGCTCATCGCCTACGCGGCCACCGCCTCCCCCTCGCTTCCCTGACCAGCTCAAGAGCTCCGCGTCGGCCCCCTCTTCCTCTGCATCGAGCCGCGCCCCGCCGGAGGCCTTGCAGCGTCGTCCCCGACATCGTCTTCAACCTCTGGCCGCCGAAGAACTCTCCGGGGATTCGCGAGCTCTAGTCCCTCCCCGGCCTCGCCGTTGCCTCTACCGGATTCTCCATGAGCCCCTGCCTCTTTCCCCTCTGTCCCCGTGCTCTCCCGCGCCTCCTAGCCACCGTGGCCATCGGAGCCGATTGCTCCTCGCCGCCGGCCATGTCGCCACCGCGGCTACGGCCGTGCAAGCTTGCAACCGAGCGCGCCACCGTGCTCAGCACGTTCCCAGGAGTCGACCGCGACCACCCGCGGCTCCTGCCGTTCCTTGCAACGCCGAACCGCTCAACTCCCGAACTCCGGCCGCCACGCAAGTCGCCGCCGCCGTCGTTTTAGGCCACTAGAGCTGCTGCTGTGAGCACCACTGGACGCGGACGAGTCTCCTCGTCATGTAGAGCCTCTCCGCCGTGCAATTGGTCTCCTGTGGGCGATTCCCGAAGCCCTCCGCCGTCTCTGTCGTCGCCGGCGACGAGCCGTGGACCAAGTCCGGCGAGTTTGACCCCTTTTGACCCCGTGTGGGCCCCGGTTGACTCCCCCCTGAGTCTATGACAGGTGGGGGCCGGCCTGTTAATTAGGATAGGATTAGTGTTAACTAAATATTAGTTAGACTAATGACCTGACACGCGGGACCCACAGGTTAGAGTTGACCGTGCTGACATGGTTGTTGACTTGACCCCACATGTCTGTGACCCAGACAGCTCTGTCTCACTGACCAGTGGACCCCACTGGTCAGGTTTGACCTGGACCGACTCCTGTTGACTAGCTGACGCCACAGTGACCTCATGCTGATGCAGTAATGCCTTTTCTGGATTTATTCTAATTCAGGAAATTTCAGAAAATAGTCAAAACTTCTAAAATTCAAAGTAATTCAACCGTAACTCCAAATGAAATAATTTATATATGAAAAATTATCAGAAAAATTCAAGGAATCTGTTTATGACTTTTTCATGCATGTCTGAACAACCTAGAATTTCTGTACAGGGCAATTTACATAAATGGCCTTTGAATTTCCACTTATGGAGTTTGAATTTGAACCTTTGGTTCAAACCAACTTCATTTAATATGGTTGCTAGTTGCATTAGCTCAATCAAAAGCATATTGCCATGACATTATCATGCATCATAATTGTTGCATTGCATTGATTGTGTTCCTCTTTGTTTGCCGGTATTTGACCCCTCTCGATAGATGTGGTTTCGACGATAAGTTCGATGACACCGATGAAGAGCTATAATATCTTCAGAAGTGCCAGGCAAGCAAAACCCCCTTGTTCATTCTGATACAATCCCACTCTCTCGCTCCTGCTCTCTTTTACTGCATTAGGACAACAACGATTCAACTGTTACATGCTGCGGTAGTTGAACCCCTTATCCTCTGCATGACCTGTCATTGCCACAGTAAATAGATGAAACCCGCTAGTATGAGTAGGAGTTGTTTGAGCCCTGATGTGCCTACTCATTCATGTTTGTTGTCATGCCTGCTACTGCTTAGGGTTGAGTCGGCTCTGATTCATCGGGGATGAACTGGAATAGTGATAAACATGTCCTATTGTGTGTGAGCTAAGTGTGTGAACACGATTTGGTAAAGGTATTGGTGAGAGGCCATGTAGGAGTACATGGTGGGTTGTCTCATTGAAGCCGTCCTCAGAAACTGAGTTCTGTGTTTGTGATCCATGAAAGAGCTACTACCACACATTGGGATCCTTAATTGACTCTCTCGGCTTCTTAATCACCCTTGTCCTCTGTCCAGGAGTTGCAAGTAGTTTCTGGTGTTTGTAGTATGCTGGGGGCCGCACGTAGCGCTGACCGTAGGGGTGGGCTGTGTTGCGATGGGCACGTGGCCGGGCCAGCCGGGCGCCCGTTTGGTGTCTCGGAACCCTGTACACATCGTTCGGGGCCGTATGTGGAAACCTCGGCCAGACTCCCTGCGGATGGAACCTGAATAGGCGATAAACCTGGACTAGAGACTCGAGTGTTTAGGTAGGCTGTGGCCGACACCCTCGCTGGGCTTCCGCTTGAAGGTTGCCGAGTACATGTCGTGTAAACGGCGATAAGTGGTGAGAGCGTGTGTGAAGAAGTACACCCCTGCAGGGTTAACATCATCTATTCGAATAGCCGTGTCCGCGGTAATGGACTTCTGGGTTGCCTATAACAGTTCATAGACAGGTGAAAGTGGATACTCTAAAATGCGCAAGATAAGCGTGAGTGCTATGGATGGCGTTCTCGTAGGGAGACGGGAGCAGATCCATAGTGGTGTAATTATATGGTGAATATGTGGACTCGTGTGCGCCACCTCAAAAGAGTTACTTGCAGTCGTAGTTCAGGATAGCCACCGAGTCAAAGCTGGCTTGCTGCAGTTAAACTCCACCACCCCCTTTATTGATACTGATGCATATGTAGCTAGTTCTGATGTAAGTCTTGCTGGGTACATTTGTACTCACGTTTGCCTATTTTATGTTTTGCAGAGAGACTTCAGTCTCGCTAGTAGTACCGCTTGGACTTCGACGTTTAGCTTGATACCTCAGCTACGATTTTGTGCCCTTGGCAGGATCTGGTAGATAGTCAGGCTTCTCAGCCTTTTTCATTTATAGATGTCTGTACTCAGACATGTTAAGCTTCCGCTTGTGCTTTGACTTGTATACTCTGAATGTTGGGTCATGAGACCCATGTTTGTAATATCTCGCTCCTCAGAGCCTAATGAATAATACTTGAGTCGTAGAGTCCTGTTGTGATACCATGTTGTATCTACACATATCGAGCATATTGTGTGTATGATTGAAATGCTTGCTATGTGTGGGATCCGACTATCTAGTTGTTTATCCTTGGCAGCCTCTCTTATGGGGAAATGTAGTCTAGTGCTTCCTGAGCGATAGTAGTCCGCTACAGCCCGGTTCACCGGAGTCCTGCTAGCCCAGCACTACTGCTTGGAACACTCGACTGGACGGCATGTGATTCATGTCGTTCCTGTGTCTGTCCCTTCGGGGAAATGTCACGCGGTGTTATCCGGAGTCCTGCGCAGCCTGCTACAGCCCGGGTTACCGGAGTCCTGTTAGCCCAGTGCTACAGCCCGGATTTATACGTTGTTGACCGACATGCTCGATGTGGTTCATGTATGCCTGTCCCATGGGTTAGTGCCGCTTTGGGTTCACGGCAAGCCATGTCGGCCCGGGTTCTCTGTCATATGGATGCTAGCGACACTACCATATACGTGAGCCAAAAGGCGCAAACGGTCCCGGGCCAGGTAAGGTGGCACCCGTGGGAATACCGTGCGTGAGGCCGCAAAGTGATATGATTTGTTACATGCTAGATCTGTGTGACTTAGGATCGGGGTCCTGACAGCGTTGGTATCAGAGCCTGACTGCCTATAGGATTACCAAGCCAAACTGGTCGAAGTTGAGTCTAGAAATGCTTTAGTTATGTAAGGGAATTGATTGTGGGATGGAACGTAAGGCTCTTTTTACTCCTTATACGTCATGGCCTTCTGATCTGAGTCATCCTCTTCTCTTCTACGGGGGTTAAGAACTAGGCCTTCTCATCTATCTATCAGGATGACGAGTTTCTATGATAGAGACTTATAGGATTGATGGAGTTAAGCCCAGTTCCGTTTATTCTACTTCTGTGTGTTCATAGTTGGTCTCGTAACCTTGATATGATGATGCTGAGTGGTTGTGCCACCCTTTTGCATGATGTCTCAAACCTTTTGAGCATTTACAGTCGTTATGCTGTCCGAGTCATCCCAGGTTTCTAAATAGTCTGATGCATTTGCAAATCCTTTCTTTCCGTTCCCGGTGTCCTTTTGGTCAGAATAAGCACACTACTCGGTGAGTTGAGGTACTCTATTACCTCGACATATATGTTGGAGCTACTATTATGACCCTAGGTGTCTTATGAAACCATCTAGTAATTTGTCCATGTTTTGTGTTCCCAGTGTGATGATTCTGGCCACCATTCTTGAAAGCATCCCGTGATGCCACTTAGTAGTAGGCATTCTACTCCTGGATTTTGAACCCGAGATTCACCCTACCTACCTCATGTCGATAGTGTTTACTAGCTTCTTTAGGATATTAGTAACCTTTGCGATAGTCCTCGAGGTCCGTGGTATCTCCTTCTTCCAAATACCATGAACCATTAATGCAGAAGTTCTTTGAACCAAAAGATCACAACCAGGGTGCTCGTGAGGAGTACTCCATTCATATTGTGACTCTGCCAGTTCTATCATTCTGCATGGGTTATCCGGAAGAAATTTGTTGAACTCGTTTGACATACTAACCTATGCATCCACAACTCAGAAAATTATATGTTCCTTGAGTTGTTTCTCTTCAGTTGTATTCCGACCATCCTCTATTAGTTGATAGCCAAGAGTATGTGGGCATTGATGCTCATCTATGCCTATTATTTTTATGGTCCGTCGGTCCGTTCTATTCCGGAATGATTAGGAGAAACAAACTCCAGCACCTCATCCATTTCTAGGATTGGGCCAAAGTAGTTGTACCCCGCAGATCAAAATGCCAATCCAGCTTTTGCTCTGTTCCACCTTGAAGTGTTACCATATTTATGTCAAGGATACTATAGGAATTGCACCATATCTTATGAATTCTTGATGCAGTGATACTTCTCACCATCACCATTCATTCTTTGGTCCTCGTGTTGTTGTAACCGGAATGCCGACAAGTGAATCGTGATGTGTGAAATCTATACTCCTAGCAACTCGTTGCTTTGTAGTAAATGGACAATATTCTCATTCTTAGCGTGTTGGTTATTAAATCATCATCCTAAGATTGACCGTGCTACCTAGTCCTTATTTCTGGTGCACTCTTCGATCCACGAGTTGGGATTGTGTCGATCCCTCACTCTTTCGATCAAATCGTCTTGCCCTGAAAAGCAAGATTGATCTCGAGCTTAGTATCATATCGGTGGTTCGTGATTTGCCGAAGATCTTCTCGGAAGTATTACCTGGTTGTCACCTGACCGCTATGTTGAGCTCGTGACCACGTTGGTTTCTTATAAACCACCCCTTCTCCAAGAACCTGTGGTGGATACCCCTGAGCTAGTTGGTTAAGCTAAACAACAACTTGGAGAGTTGCAAGATAAAAGCTTGTCTGACTTAGTTCATGTTAGGAGATATCTTTGTGTGTGTGTGTGTGAAGAAAGATGATATCTCCATCGTTTGGTCATCGTGATCAGCTGTTGGATCTATTACCTTGTCAAAACTTAGACTTGAGTATGGGCTATCGTCAAGTCAAATCAGAACCAATGATGTTCATAATGTTGTCTTACTCGTGGTTGATCCCTCGAGCATACATCATTACATCTTTTGGTCTGACCAATACTATCACCGTGTTCACATGATGGTGGAAGTCCAGTGATATGGAAATTTCGATGAGTTTTTGTTGAGCCCATCAGCAACATCTTGTCTCCTCCATGACTCGTGTTGAACATCAAGCTAGTATTGGAAACTTTCGTAAGCATTATCTTCGTGTTCCGTTCATGAAGCATATGCTTGGATGGAAGAAGTGACTTCCTCGAATTCATGTGCATTTGGTGTAAGTTGCCGCCATGAATTTGATAAAGGTTTGTTTTGTTTTCCTTGGAATCATCCCAAATCAGTCATGCATACGTGCGAAGTATTCTATGGTTTGGTAGATTGATTACCTCCACTCCATATGTGTCCCTAGCACACCAAGCCACTGATTGATTGTTCAAGGATAATAAGTTCTAAGTGCTAGTCCTGAAGGTACCAGACGGATTAGTACAGGATTCTGTTATCCTCGATGATGGTTCCCAACCAGAACTCAGTAGTGTTCTATTATAAGACTACCATGTGGTCATGCTTGTCTAGGACAGTATGTTCACAGGTGTGTAGCAAACCAGCTCATGTTTTGGAGCTTGCTATCATAGTTCATCTCCCGAGAGTCCCGCCACGTCATCTCGTCGATTTGCGTTGCAAAACTTTCACTTTTCTTTCTAGATTCGATGAGTCTGGAATATCCTGACACCAACCAGATCTGAATCTCAGGTGGATATGATGGTTGGAACGTGTCCCAAGAATTATAATATTGGTCTCTCGGTAACCCGGTAACGTGGATGTCGTGGCCAACCCACCTAGCCGGAAGGCCTATTATTGTAATATCTTGGTTGAAGAAGTTGGTCACTTCCCCATAAGGATCTCGCAGGATCTGCCTCCGTAGTTATTCCTTATGGATTCTTGAGCTTCCGAAGTCCGACCTTTTACTTGATGTTCTAGTTATCAAGCCATATCTATAAATGGGTTGCGCTAGCACATCAAGGAGAACATTAGAAGCGGGGTGCTAAATGTCTCTCGGTCGATCATCCAGATTTGCTTCTTTGGCATTGCTAAGGAAAAATCTGAGAATGTGTTATCTTCGTTTGCATCTGCATCGTCCATCACTATTCATCATGGTAGTATGTTGTGTTGCCAGGATCCTTGACACGGATGTTGGTAGAACCTTGATGAATATGGAAATGCTCAAGTTCTTGAGAGCACGCACACGCAGAATCATCCATTGCGTTGTCTTCAACAAGGTAGTCCACATCATCCACTCTGGTGTGAGTATGCCATTCTTTCTAATTCGTTCAAACGATCGTTTGTGATTGCCTTAGGCTGGTATAGAGAGTAATTCTTTTTGCCACTTAAGGGAAAAGTTCTACGAGTCACCTCCCTCAAGGTGCCCCGTTATGGAATCATGGCAATTATTTCCTCGCCACCTTGACACCATCCACCATCTCTCTAAGCGTTGAATTGTTGCCCACCAAATCAAACCTCGTTGTTTGTTCTTCCATCCCTCTCGATGTGTTTTGTGTCTCAACTCGAGATGTTCCAACATCTCATTCCACGAGTTGATCTTGAATGCTCGATCTTCGAGGAAATCGTTTCCTATAGAGTTTCTTTCTGTCGCCATCGTGTTGGATAAATATCTCAAAAGCAAGGATGTCAAGATCAACGTATGCAACGAATCAACAATCTTATGAAGTGCAACCTGGATCGTGAAGACCATGTTAACTTGTGCCCCCCTGTCTTCTTACCTCACGTCTTGAATCTCGGGACGAGATTCTTGTTTAGTGGGGGTGAGTTGTCACAGCCCTAGAATTGATTGCAATTAGTTTCATAAGCATCCATGCATCAAGACTATATTTGTTTGAAATTTGAAATGGGGATGACAAGCCCTAGCACTAAATGAAATGCAATTAGGATAAAAAATAAAAAATATTTTCAATGAACCCAGAATGCCCTTTGGAAAAAGTTCATTGTTTTTCATAAAGGTGAAAACCTCTGACAAAAATGATGCAAATAAATTTAGGCCATTCTGGATTTTTGAATAACCCATATTGTTTTTGAATTGGAGCATTTAAATATTATTAATATTTTTTAAAATGCTTCAATAATTCTGAAAATAGTTAAGGGCCTCTGTAATAATTCATTTAATGCCCACAATTATTTCCAGGATTTATTAAAATGATTTGGGCTATAAACTAAATCAAAACAAAATAACAAAAATAGAAAACAGAAACTAACTTAGAAAAGGAAGAAACCTCACCTGGGCCTTACCTGGCACTGTTGGCCTGCTGCCGTTTCAGCCCAGCCCACCTAGCCTCCCCCCCTGTCGTCTTCTTCCCCTGCCAGGAGGCAGAGCGCGTGGCCGCAGCGCGCCGGCACGCGCCCCGGCCACCTCCACCCTGCCTGCCTGCATCCCCGTCGCCCTGGACGCCTCCATGTGTCGCCACGCAGCCCCCGACCTCCCCCTCTCTCCCCCCCGAACTCTCTCCCCCTCCTCTGTTCTCCCCACCCGAGCAGGTCCGTCGCCGCCGCTCATCGCCTATGCGGCCACCGCCTCCCCCTCGCTTCCCTGACCAGCTCAAGAGCTCCGCCTCGGCCCCCTCTTCCTCTGCACCGAGCCGCGCCCCGCCGGAGGCCTTGCAGCATCGTCCCCGACATCGTCTTCAACCTCTGGCCACTGGCAAACTCTCCGGGGATTCGCGAGCTCCAGTCCCTCCCCGGACTCGCCGTTGCCTCTACCGGATTCTCCGTGAGCCCCTGCCTCTTTCCCCTCTATCCCCGTGCTCTCCCGCGCCTCCTAGCCACCGTGGCCATCGGAGCCGATTGCTCCTCGCCGCCGGCCATGTCGCCACCGCGGCTACGACCGTGCAAGCTCACAACCGAGCATGCCACCGTGCTCAGCACGTTCCCAGGAGTCGACCGCGACCACCCGCGGCTCCTGCCGTTCCTTGCAACGCCGACCCGCTCAACTCCCGAACTCCGGCCGCCGCGCAAGTCGCCGCCGCCGTTGTTTTAGGCCACTAGAGCTACTGCTGTGAGCACCACTGGACGCGGACGAGTCTCCTCGTCACGTAGAGCCTCTCCGCCGTGCAATTGGTCGCCTGTGGGCGATTCCCGAAGCCCTCCGCCGTCTCTGTCGTCGCCGGCGACGAGCCGTGGACCAAGTCCGGCGAGTTTGACCCCTTTTGACCCCGTGTGGGCCCCGGTTAACTCCCCCCTGAGTCTATGACAGGTGGGGGCCGGCCTGTTAATTAGGATAGGATTAGTGTTAACTAAATATTAGTTAGACTAATGACCTGACACGCGGGACCCACAGGTTAGAGTTGACCGTGCTGACGTGGTTGTTGACTTGACCCCACATGTCTGTGACCCAGACAGCTCTGTCTCACTGACCAATGGACCCCACTGGTCAGGTTTGACCTGGACCGACTCCTGTTGACTAGCTGACGCCACAGTGACCTCATGCTGACGCAGTAATGCCTTTTCTGGATTTATTCTAATCTAGGAAATTTCAGAAAATAGTCAAAACTTCTAAAATTCATAGTAATTCAACCGTAACTCCAAATGAAATAATTTATATATGAAAAATTATCAGAAAAATTCAAGGAATCTGTTTATGACTTTTTCATGCATGTATGGACAACCTAGAATTTCTGTACAGGGCAATTTACATAAATGGCATTTGAATTTCCACTTATGGAGTTTGAATTTGAACCTTTGGTTCAAACCAACTTCATTTAATATGGTTGCTAGTTGCATTAGCTCAATCAACAACATATTGCCATGACATTATCATGCATCATAATTGTTGCATTGCATTGTTCGTGTTCCTCTTTGTTTGCCGGTATTTGACCCCTCTCGATAGACGTGGTTTCGACGATGAGTTCGATGACACCGATGAAGAGCTATAATATCTTCAGAAGTGCCAGGCAAGCAAAACCCCCTTGTTCATTCCGATAAAATCCCACTCTCTCGCTCCTGCTCTCTTTTACTGCATTAGGACAACAACGATTCAACTGTTACATGCTGCGGTAGTTGAACCCCTTATCCTCTGCATGACCTGTCATTGCCACAGTAAATAGATGAAACCCACTAGTATGAGTAGGAGTTGTTTGAGCCCTGATGTGCCTACTCATTCATGTTTTTTGTCATGCCTGCTACTGCTTAGGGTTGAGTCGGCTCTGATTCATCGGGGATGAACTGGAATAGTGATAAACATGTCCTATTGTGTGTGAGCTAAGTGTGTGAACACGATTTGGTAAAGGTATTGGTGAGAGGCCATGTAGGAGTACATGGTGGGTTGTCTCATTGAAGCCGTCCTCAGGAACTGAGTTCTGTGTTTGTGATCCATGAAAGAGCTACTACCACACATTGGGATCCTTAATTGACTCTCTCGGCTTCTTAATCACCCTTGTCCTCTATCCAGGAGTTGCAAGTAGTTTCTGGTGTTTGTAGTATGCTGGGGGCCGCACACAGCACTGACCGTAGGGGTGGGCTGTGTTGCGGTAGGCACGTGGCCGGGCCAGCCGGGCGCCCGTTTGGTGTCTCGGAACCCTGTACACATCGTTCGGGGCCGTATGTGGAAACCTTGGCCGGACTCCCTGCGGATGGAACCTGAATAGGCGATAAACCTGGACTAGAGACTCGAGTGTTTAGGTAGGCTGTGGCCGACACCCTCGCTGGGCTTCCGCTTGAAGGTTGCCGAGTACATGTCGTGTAAACAGCGATAAGTGGTGAGAGCATGTGTGAAGAAGTACACCCCTGCAGGGTTAACATCATCTATTCGAATAGCCGTGTCCGCGGTAATGGACTTCTGGGTTGCCTATAACAGTTCATAGACAAGTGAAAGTGGATACTCTAAAATGCACAAGATAAGCGTGAGTGCTATGGATGGCGTTCTCGTAGGGAGACGGGAGCAGATCCATAGTGGTGTATTGATATGGTGAATATGTGGACTCGTGTGCGCCACCTCAAAAGAGTTACTTGTAGTCGTAGTTCAGGATAGTCACCGAGTCAAAGCTGGCTTGCTGCAGTTAAACTCCACCACCCCCTTTATTGATACTGATGCATATGTAGCTAGTTCTGATGTAAGTCTTGCTGGGTACATTTGTACTCACATTTGCCTATTTTATGTTTTGCAGAGAGACTTCAGTCTCGCTAGTAGTACCGCTTGGACTTCGACGTTTAGCTTGATACCTCAGCTATGATTTTGTGCCCTCGGCAGGATCTGGTAGATAGTCAGGCTTCTCAGCCTTTTTCATTTATAGATGTCTGTACTCAGACATGTTAAGCTTCCGCTTGTGCTTTGACTTGTATGCTCTGAATGTTGGGTCATGAGACCCATGTTTGTAGTATCTCGCTCCTCGGAGCCTAATGAATAATACTTGAGCCATAGAGTCTTGTTGTGATACCATGTTGTATCTACACATCTCGAGCATATTGTTTGTATGATTGAAATGCTTGCTATGTGTGGGATCCGACTATCTAGTTGTTTATCCTTGGCAGCCTCTCTTATGGGGAAATGTAGTATAGTGCTTCCTGAGCGATAGTAGTTCGCTACAGCCCGGTTCACCGGAGTCCTGCTAGCCCAGCACTACTGCTTGGAACACTCAACTGGCCGGCATGTGATTCATGTCGTTCCTGTGTCT
Organism: Aegilops umbellulata; assembly: GCA_032464435.1. Taxonomy (NCBI): domain Eukaryota; kingdom Viridiplantae; phylum Streptophyta; class Magnoliopsida; order Poales; family Poaceae; genus Aegilops; species Aegilops umbellulata. The sequence goes on from CP136058.1 coordinate 67,480,720, forward strand.
GTCCCTTCGGGGAAATGTCACGCAGTGTTATCCGGAGTCCTGCCTAGCCTGCTACAGCCCGGGTTACTGGAGTCCTGTTAGCCCAGTGCTACAGCCCGGATTTATACGTTGTTGACCGACATGCTCGATGTGGTTCATGTATGCCTGTCCCCATGGGTTAGTGCCGCTTTGGGTTCACGGCAAGCCATGTCGGCCCGGGTTCTCTGTCATATGGATGCTAGCGACACTACCATATACGTGAGCCAAAAGGCGCAAACGGTCCCGGGCCAGGTAAGGTGGCACCCGTGGGAATACCGTGCGTGAGGCCGCAAAGTGATATGATGTGTTACATGCTAGATCTGTGTGACTTAGGATTGGGGTCCTGACAAGTTTGCGCTGCTGGGGGTGGAGGGTCTCGGGTATTCCTCTGACGAGAGCCTCCCATCTAGCGCCAAGCTCACCTTGTTCTTTAGAGGTGTGGCGATGGCCCTCCAGCAACTCCGGGAGAGGATCCCAAAGTAGATGGCTGACGAGTCGCGCGAGATCTGCGCGGGAGCTCTCAAAAAGGTGCTGATGAAGGTGGCCTTCTGCAACCCGGGCCTCCGCCTCGCTAACGTCCTCAGGTCCCTGCCGCCTGAAGCTGATCTGGAGGAGCTTGAGGCCCTCGTCGCACCCATTGTGGACAAGGTGAGCGGGATCAAGAGGGTCGAGGGCGACCGCACGGACTAGGCCGCCTATTTTCTCCTTTGATGGTCATGTTATGAAAACAGTTTATTAGAGCCGCGACAAGCTATCTAGTAATATAACTTTGTTTCATGTCACGATTGCAATGTTATTCCCTTTACTCGATTCCTTCCTTTGTATGTTTTTGCCCTACGCTTTTTAGGGAACCTGCCGGAGTAGGCACCTTTGCCGCGAGGGCTGAGTGCGGGACGTCAGCAGCCTGCTGGCGGTGCCGTTACCGACAAGAAACCTTGTCGCGACTAGTTGCAGCTCGCTTAAGTTGCTGAGTGAACTCGAAAACAAAGTAAGGGCGCGACTCTAGTCGCGGCACACTTAAGCTGTTGAGCAAACTCGAAGCAAAGTAAGGGCGCAACTAGCCACGAGCTGGTTCCTTCGCGCACAGGCTTTCCATTCAAAGCATGGTCGTTCAAGGAAAATAACTTAAAGTAAAAAAAATCTGATTGCTCAAATTTTGGCACTTAGCTTTTTTTTGTCGTTTGCTCCCCGGCAAGGCGGAATTTTTCCTGAACGGCGCCGGGTCCATACCATTATCTTCCCTTCCCCTACCTGGCGCGCCAGAGATGCCGGGGTCCCCGAGCACCTATGGGACGGAGCCCCTTTCTCGGTTCGGCGGGGGGCGGAGGTCACGCGAAGAGCGGATCGAGGCGAGGCACGCGGGGTTTTTTTACCCAGCTTCGGAGCTCTTCGGAGAGATAACACTCCTACTGCTGCTTTGTGCATTGTATTGAGTTCTTGCTCGGGAGCACTGAGTGCTACAGTACACCCAAGCAGCTAACGAGACCGAGCGTTCCTCTGAGGACCGATCCCCCCCCTACGTTGTGCATGGGCCTCCTTTTATATGTTCAAGGGGTCTCCAACAGGTGGCAACGTAGGTAAGGGCAAAAGTGTAAATATGATGCGGTAGGTACAGCTACCTACACAGTGTATCATACCTAACCCTGACGGCAGGGGACAAAGGCATTAAATGCCCGTCTACGTCGCCCAGACAATGCAGAAAGGGACCGTCAGGGGCGCCATCGCTCGCCACGATGGCGATCCTGTCAGTGCTGCATGCCACAGTGTACCCCTGGCTGCACAGCCTCCCGCCACGTACGCTGGGAAGGGTCCCGGAGCGACACGTAGGTGGGTGAGCTGGAGCGCGGGTACAGTGTGGCTGCCTGCCGCGGCAAGTGCCCTGCCACGGCCGTTGCCTTGCCGCGCCCGGGAACTTGTCGCTCGCCGGGTGCTGCCGGGACGCGTGGCGTGCTGCGGCAGGTTCTTTGAGATGCTCTGGTTGGGCTTCCTGGCAAGCTCCTCTTGCCGGGGTCTTGTGCCTCGACTGGCCTTCCCGACAAGCTCCTCTTGCCGGGGACTTGTCTCCTTGGCTTAAATACTTTGCTCTTGGATGGCTTCAAAGGATCAACGGAGGACTTTGGCGGTCGCCCGGCGAGCCTTGCTGCGGGGTGCTGCGACTGCCCGTGCACAAGTTCAGGATACTAGAGTACCCCTACTTTAGTACACCGACAGGGACCGTCAACGCAAGCTGACCCAGTTCTTCGAGGGCGTCCTCGGGGCCTTGGCCTATCTTCACTCAAACAGGACGACCACACTAGCCGAGGAAGCCCGGCGACTTTGCCGGAGGGTCGTGACCAAGGTCCTCACCAAGGTGGCGCACTGGAATCCCGACCTTGACTTCGCGGCCGCGATGACGAGCTTGCCGGATGGTGTTGACCTCATGGTGCTCAAGGAGCACATCAAGCCCATCACCGACTGCATCGACGAGATCAAGAGGGTGGAAGGCCAGCGCCGGGACTAGGCGTCCCGTTCTTCTTCACCGCTGTGAGTTCCCGACCAAGACAAATTTTATCTTTAGTTAGAACCGCAGCAATGATGTGATGTAATATAACTCTGAAGTACTCTTAATTTCCATGCATGTTATTTCCCCGTTCAATTCCTCTTTGTATGTGCGCCCTACGCCGATCGGGAAGGCTTGCCGGTGCGAAAGCCCCAAGCGGCGTCTTGGGGACGGATCCCCATGGCCTGTCGGGTACGCGTGCTGCCGGACAAGCCACCTTTCCGTTCCGAACGCGGCCGCTCGAACTGTCGAGCTTGACTCGAGTCAGAATTGAGGGCGTCGTTGGTCGCGGAAGGCTACTCTGCCACTTTCGACGCAGCCGCTTGAGCTGTTGAGCGGACTCGAAACAGGGCAAGGGCGTTGCCGATCGTGTCAAAGCCCCCTGGCGTGCAGGTTTTTTTCATACAAAGCGAACATCTTCGGGGGGGATAACCTCAAATAAGAAAGGTAGCACAAAACAAGGGTTCGGTGCAACTTAGCTTTTGCTCGCAGTCGCTCGAGCGTCGACCTTCTGGCCTTTCCTCTTCTTTGAGGGTAACCAAGATGAAGGAGCGCCGAACCAACTGCCAAAGCCAATTCTCACAACTGCGCTGCCCCCTACCTGGCGCGCCAAAGATGTCGGTGGGAAACGACACATATGGGATCACAGGAATCCCTACTACGGTTGCGGGGCGTGGGGTTGTGAAAAGAGCGGATCAAACAGATAGCACACGGTTCCTTTACCCAGGTTCGGGCCGCAGGGATGCGTAAAACCCTACTCCTGCTTTGGTGGATTGTATATCTGAGTTCCTGAGCTAGCTATGGGGCGTCGAGAGCTCCAAAAGGCAGAATCCTTCTCCTGGTCGCCTTGGGCCTCCTTTTATAGGAAAGGGGTTGCCACAGTGGCACACAGGAGGTGGAAAGGGTACAGTAGTGCGAGGTTATCCTTCGCATTACATGACAAGGCGCATTTAATGCGCCTTGCTTAGGTGTCCTTGCTTTATCGGGGGCGGAGGAGAGCCCCGTCTCGTCTGTCGCCGCTCCCCCTCGCATCGACACGCGCCCTGGCCAGCGGTGCGTGTGGTGCCATGTAGGCAGGTAGGCAGCTGAGGTGGCGCAGTGGTGGATCTCCACGAAGATTTGCATGCTGCCACGCAAGTGCCTGCCCAGCTAGTTGCGTTGGCAGCTGCATGCGAACGGCGGTGGGGGCGTGACTGGCGCGGGCCTGATGGTGGCGCTACGACGTCCTTGGCAAGGGCCTTGCTGCGGCCCCGGCAAGGGTCTTGCCGCGGCCCCGGCAAGGGTCTTGCCGCGGCGCCTGCTGTCATCCCCGACAAGGCTCTTGCCGGGGGCCTTGTGGTCCTCCTTGGCTGGAATCCCGCCAAGGATTATCATCTTCTGAAATGGGTATCTGGTCTTGAATGTCTTCACAAAGATCTGCATGCCACCACGGGGATGTCTCCCGAATCCTTGCCCCATGGGGACAGTGGACTCAAGGGTGACCTCGCTCCGTAAGTGGGGGGGCGAGCTGCCACGGCAAGGATCTTGCCAGTCTAGCTAAAGCTGCCCCCCGGCAAGGATCTTGCCGGGGGGGGTTTGCTCTGTCCCCTTTGCTCTTTGTGGTCTTGGCGTTGTTCTGCTTCCCTTCAGCTTTGGCCTTACCTTGGCTTATCTCCCTTGCCGTGCTTGGCGTGGCGGTGCTCGTGGCTCAGACTGCCCGTGCACAGTTATAGGGGTACAAAAAGTGCACCCCCCTTTTTGTACACCGACAGTGGCAAATAAGACGAACTGTGCGAGCGATGTCGGAGACGTCAAGCACGAATCAGATTAGAGTTGTGTGTGTGATACATGGCAGACAGTTGATTCGTCAGAGCTGTTTGTGATGGAATAAGCCGTGTGTGTTGCGGGCAAACGCTTGTTGATGTATAACCTTAAATTTAACCAAAAAAGTGTTAATGCATGTTACAAAAATTGTATAGCTGGAAACTATGTTCAAATATGACTCCAACGATATAATCTATGGCGACATGCATTCGTATTTTATTTGTTAAATCCTACTTATAAACAAGGACGGGGGTACAGTAGGTAATTAAATTGCAAAGGTTTTTTTAATTTACTGTATGTGTATGTGTCCTCTCGTCCTCCTCTCACACATCTTGTCACCCCGCTGCTGCAGACGGCTTACAGCGCAAGCTTGCACAGCGCGCGGGGGCGTTCTTTTGGCCAAACGATGGCTCCAATGAATCGTCGGTGAGCCCGTTCCCACTCAACCTCGCAGGTTCCCGCGCAAGCTTCCTGCCTGACTCGGTGAAACCCCCCAAAATCCCAATGCTTATCGGCCTGCTATAAAAACCCTCACGGTCGGCGAGTCCTGCGTCGCATTTTCCCCTCCCTCCCTGTAGCTTATCTCGTCTGCTTCTCCCATAATCGCCAATGGCACCGGTCCATCATCGTCGCTTAGCCACTCTGCCATCATAAGAGGACAGCTCCAGCTGGGAGGCTACACCGCGGCGGCGCGCAGTCCCCGGCATAGTGTAGTGTGCGTGGCGTCCCTATTGGGTGTGCGCGGAACACCCACCACATGCTCCGTCGTCGCTGCCTATCGGCAGTTGTTGTCGGCCACCGTTGCTGCCACACCACTGTCGAAAGCCAGGGCCATCTCCCTCTCCGCCGCAGCGGCCCGAAGGCGGGAGGTGGCCGTCGTGGCCGCCACCCTACTGCAGGCCAACATGGCCATCACCTGCTCTGCCATCACGGCCTGAAGGCGGGAGGTGGTGGTCGTGGCCGCCATGCCATCGTCGGCCCACCATGGACCGCCAGGATCATCACCCGCTCCGCCACCGCCGCCTGAAGGAGGGAGCCGGAGGTGGAGGCCCGCACGTGCGTCAGCGACCTTGCGCGCTACATCGAGTTCCTGCGGGAGGAGGAGCGCCTCGTCGAGCACGCAAAGAGCCTTACTGTAGCTGTGGCCGTAACACACGCCGACGCAGAGGCGAGGAATCAGGAGATCTACGAGCAGTCTGACCGCTTCAAGAGGGATCGTCTGGAGCGGCAATGGGCGTTCGAGCTGGCGAGTGTCGCTGAACGTGCAGCAGCGGCAGGCACCGTATTGCATTCGTCCAGCTCGTCGGTAGGCTCCTCCTCCTCCTCTGTCTCTTACCGAGCACGCTCGGCAGAGGAGAGGCTATCGGAAGTAGCACAAAGCCCCTCCGTGGTAGTACTAGTATTTAGGGGCTATTTTGTTTAGTTCATCTAACTATAGATGTGTGGTTGAACTGTACAACGTACTTAAAATTAGCTAGTATATATAGTTGAACTAGTAATTTCAGTACGTGGATGGCAACAATTGGGGAGAAGTTTGGTCGGTTCAGCTGTCTAGTTGAATTGTTTGTATAAATTAAGAACGACTGCTTAATCTATGAATGAAATCTATGCTTAATTATTGAAATTTAGTTGCAAAAATTACATAGTGCTAATGATTTCTAGCTGCATATTTTGACAAATCGCATTGTTACAAGGATTGACAAATGGCAACGTTACTAGATCAACAAATGTAAATCTTTCCAGTTTGACAAATGGCAACATACCCAATATGACATATGCAAATCTTACCAAATTGTTTGTACGTGGTGCAACATGGGTCATCCAAAACAACCGTTTGCATTGAAGGGATGCACAAATCCTGCGCTGCTCTCACTTTGCATACGGGTGTTCTATTTGAATCATTTGCGATCAAGAGCTGCAAAAATCCTGCTCGGCACATTTTCTCTTGGCTTCCTGGCGAAGCTGTCGGTTTGCATACGGGTGTTCTAACTAAAACGTTTGCGATGAGTGTTTTATATTCAAAAAGCAAATTAAACTGCGGCTTGGGCGCCATTATTGGAGAGGATGCGAGCAAGGAGGGCGGCCATGGAAGTCAAAGGGCTCACTTCCCGGTGAGCCTGTGCACTCGAGGACAGCCTTCCCGCCTCTCGGTCAGCCTGCGTACCGGACGGCGCTCGCACGCCTCCCGTTCGGTCAAGGTCAACCAGATGTGTGCACGGCACCTCCTACAGCCATTAAAACTAAGACACATGGCGTCACGTGAATGGTTAACAGAATTTCGGATTTACTAGAATTTAAAAACTAGGCATCTCAATGTTTTCTCGGCAATCAACGGTGCCTTGGTGTTTGAAATTCATTCCCATTTCTTGCATGGGATCTAAGCATGCACCCAAGCACACAGATTTGATTTTTCAACCAATTTGTATGCACTGGAGCATGTGCATGTAGTTCAAATTTGAATTATGCACATAAATGCATTGAAAACTCAGTTAATGCATAAAAACGTCCAAACGAACCCCGAAAAATCACAAAAATTCACACAACACTCCTGTTGTTCTATGTTGACATGAGAAAAAAATTTGAAAGCAATAAGAGCCAATGGATGTCATTTCGTCCCCAAAGGTGGGACATTCCCTACCGAAAACCATCATGCTTGTTGTGAGAAGCTCCCGCTTGTGAGAAGCATATACCCAAACCTGCCCCAAATGGGAAAAACATTGTACCATGGTATGTTGATGCCGCTCCATGATAGCATGCCAAGTTTCATGAATTTCAGACGAGTTTTGGATTTACTAGGATTTAAAAACCAGGCATCTCAATGTTTTGCCGGCAATCAACGTCGCCCACTACAAAAAAAGACACATCCGTGACATTTTGGGCCGAACGATTTTTTTTGGCATACATATGACAGTTCTATGACGGTAATTGTGAAAAAACCCAGTATCATCATAGATGTGGTGGGATCTTACTTCTACGACAAAAAATGGGCTTTTCGTCCTGGGCGGGCCGGAGACGCAGCTGCATGACATTCTTTGGGCCGTCCATGACAAAAAACCATGGTAGAAGCAAGGGCGAGGAAAATTTCGGGGAGTTCCCGGTTACGGTGGGAGGTTGGGACCGAGTGATGCGCGTTTCTCTTGTACACGTACGCGCGTGTGTGCGAGGCGTTGGCTCTAACTGAACCCGAGCGAGGCGTTGGGCTCTAACTGAACCCGAGCGAGGCGTTGGGCTCTAACTGAACCCGAGCGATCGATCAATGGTTGTTAACTGAACCCGATCGAGCGATTCCTTCGCTACTGCTGCTAACTGAAGCCGATCGATGCTGCCTCTGGGATGAACAGTGAGCGTTGCGGGGGGGGGGGGGGGTTGGATGAACAGTGAGCGGTGGCGTTGCCTCTGGATGAACAAGACCCCGTAGTGTGGTGGAGGGCTGGATGAACAATAGACGGTGGAGGGGTGCCCGTGTAGGGGTGGTTGAACAGGACCCCGTGGTGTGGAGGGCTGGATGAACAGTAGACGGTGGAGGGGTGCCCGTGGAGGGGTGGTTGAACAGTAGCCAGCGGAGTAGCGCGCGGTGGAGGTTGGATGAACAGGAGCCCGTGGAGGCTGGAGGAGGTCGACGGTAGCTCGTGGAGGCTGTAGGAGGTCGACGATGGAGATGATTAGTATCCCGTGGAGTCCCGTTTTGCGGTACGCCACACCCCTCCCGATGAACAGGACCCCCATATCGACCGTAGCGCTCCGACACAAGTCTGTTTCATCCGTTTTGCGGTACGCCACACCCCTCCCGATCAACAGGAACCCCCTTTTGACCATAGGAGGTCCGTTTCATCCGTTTTGCGGTACGCCACACCCCTCCTGATCAACAGGACCCTCGTTTCGACCATAGGAGGTCCGTTTCGTCCATTTTGTGGTACGCTAGACCCCTCCCGATGAACAGGATACCGTTTCGAATGTGGCGGGTCGAACACAAGGCTGTTTCCTCCGTTCTGCGGTACGTCAGGCCTCGTTTCCATCGCATGTTCCGTCCAAGCCCTCCCGATGAACACGACCCCGCATTCCGTTCCGACCCAGCCGGCTGGCTCCCACGCATTCTGTTGCCTCGCGATGAACACGACGCATTCTGTTGCCTCCCCATGAACACGACGCATTCCGTTGCCTCCCCATGAACACGACGACGACGTTGTTTTTCCGTTCTGACCAAGCCATGTCAACAAGCCCTCGCCGTACGTATGCGCGAGTAGGCATTCGAGACCCCGCCCGTATGTACACATACGTGGCCGTATTTTCTTTCTTGCACACTGGCCGTTGTACGTATGTGTACATGCTACATGCGCCCCTCTACTACGACACATGCGCGCCTCTACTACGACACGTGCGCGCCTCTACATCTACCAGTATGTACGCACGTTAGCGACCAGAATGACAACGCTACGTACGCTTCGACCAGGTGGGTCCCGACTGTCAGGCACTTCCTTGCCTGCGAAGATGTAGCTGGTGGGTCCCAGCAGTCAGGGGGGCGAATCGTTTTTTTTTGCCCGGACGCACTTCCTTTCTTGCGAAGGTGTAGTTGTTGGGTCCCAGCAGCCAGGGGGCGAATCGTTTTTTGCCCGGACGCACTTCCTTGCGTGCGAAGATGTTGTTGGTGGGTCCCAACAGTCAGGGGGAAACGTTTTTTTCACGAAATACAGTCGCTCGTCCGGTGGGTCCCAGCTGTCAAGTGGAGGAATCATTATTTTCCGCGTAATAAGGAGGCACTTCCTTGCTGCGGCCGTGGACCCAGCTGTCAGCCTCTCCACATACAGTCCACGTCTGATGGAATTCGTTCCTTGACCACGTTGACCATGCCACACCGAGAGCACCAGGACGATGGACGACGCGAGGCCTAGGAAGGGGACGACGCGGAGCCGGGGAAGACGCGGCAGTGGAAGCCCGCGCGGAGAGGAGTACGAGGGTTCACTGGTTCGGCTGCGGTGTGAGGTTGTCGTCGCCGCAGGGCCTGGCCAGTGGTGGGAATAGTAGGGGGCGGTGAGGCCTCCGCGGCAGCACATCCGGCCACGGGAGGCAGGAGCATGCGGCATGACCGGCGCTGCTTTGGGCGGCTGGAGCAAGAAGACCAGAGGTTGAAGAAGCATTACGACCGTTGGATGGACATCGTACGGTCACTGGAACTAGAATCGTTTATATTGACTAAGCTGACAAAGCCCTCCGTCCCCGTCAACTTAGTAGGCCCACAAGTCAGCCTCCCACCAAGGTGGGTCCCAGCTAGCAGGGGTATTCATTTTTTTGTAGGTAATAAGGAGGCACTTCTGGTGGGTCCGAGCTGACAGCAGGGGGAATGTTTTTTTGCGAAATACGGTGGCCCATCGGGTGGGCCCAGCAGTCAGGGGCAAACGTTTTTTTCGTGAAATACTGGTGGGCGTACGGTGGGTCCCTGCTGTCAGGTGGAGGAATAATTATTTTCCTCGTAATAAGGAGGCACTTCCTTGCGGCTGCCGTTGACCCAGCTGTCAGCCTCTCCACGTACAGTATTCTTCCGATGAAATTCAGTCGTTGACCACATTGACCACGCCGCACCGAGAGCACCATGGCGGTGGACGACGGCGAGGCCTAGGAAGGGGACGACGCAGTGCCGGGGAAGACGCGACAGTGGATGTGTCGGGGGTTGGGTACGACATATGCCAACGGATGGCTTATCATGGTGGGGGCGAGTAGAACGTCGTCGGTGCCTGGAAGCGGGATGAGGCGTAGACATGCACGCCGGCGGATCTTACCCAGCTTCGGGGCTCTCCGAGGAGATAATACCCCTACTGCTGCTCTGCGGGGTCTCCGCATGGTCACTATGGTAATGGTGTGTACAACGTTGCTCCTCGAGCTGTGTTGTAGAGGTAGGGGAAGGCAAGGCTAGCTCCTCCCTTCTATGCCTCTGGTCTGGGGTCGAAAGGTTCGAACCCTTTGCATGGGTGTTCCGGGGGGTTTATATAGGCCTACCCCCCGGGGGTACAATGGTAATCCGACTGGGCGCGGGTCCCAGCTGCCTGTCTCCCAAGTGGCCGTCTTCTCCGCCGACTCCTGGGGCACGCCGCTGGTGGGCCCCGCGGCTGACCTGGTCACTGTAGACGCGCTTTTGTTGATGTCGTCTTGGTCACGGGGTCGTGGCAACAGTGCCGTCGTCCGGCGGGCGATCACTGTGGCCACTCCCCGTCTTATCTGGTTAATGGCGTGCGGGGCCCATGGGAGGAACGGGCCGACTCCTGGAGGCCGACTCCCACGGGGTCTGTCTTTGGGCGCTCTCGCCGTCTTCTATCTCCCCCGCTGACTGGCAGGGCCCGCCGTCTCCAGGCCGTACTGGCGGGCCAACGTGGGAACAGGGTTCCGCCGCTGGGGTGGACGTCAGGGCCGGTATGGCCACAGTGCCGCGCCGTACCGAAGATCTCCTCCGGTACGTCGCACTGTAGCCATACCCGCCCTTGGTAATCAGGATAGGGCAGGGCCGTACTCCGGCCATCCCCAGTCCTGTCCTTCTTCTAGAAGGCTGAAGGTGGCGAAGTCCTGGAGTCGGCTTATGTCGTAGCCGTCTTCGAGATTCGGCCGTGAGTGGGTAGTCGGCGATGCTATAGCCGACTCTCAGAGTCGGCCCTTTGTCTTGGGATCCTTCGAGGGGCGAAGCCGGCCCCGATGTCTTGAAAGGTTCTGGGCCTCGGGTTTGCCTACCCGTGGCCCATTACTCCGACAGTAGTCCACGAAGCTGGTGAGGCGTCGAGGGATGCGCCGAGGGGCCTCAATAGTTTCTTCCTTCGAGGAGTTGGTGCCGTAGCTCGCCTGTCGTCTCCCTTCATGCCGATTATCAGGAGGCGATTCTGCTCCGGCCGTCTTCGTCGAGCCGTCTCTCAGAGGTTGGACTCGCCTTCAAGTCGCCTTGCTCTTCTTTAGGTAGTTTGAAGATCGGGACGCAAACGGCGTGCTTGAGAAGCTACACGGCCGCCGCCCGCCGCGGACCATTCCATGGGCGCCTCGTGGCCGGGCAAGCCTGCCAGCCCACGCGCGTGACGGGACAGGCCCGCGGGCGGGGCCCGCCACTACCGCGCCTCGGCCCTCAAGCAGATCCGCTGCGGCCGCGCGGGCGGTTGGGCTTCTGGCGCAGTAAATGCGCGCGGTAACTCCGCGTGGTAAATCGTGGGGGTCGTGGGGGCGTGGGCGCAGTTAATCCCACGATGCCCCCTCGGCTCCTTAGCCCGTAAGCCTATAAGTAGGCAGAGGGAGCGGGGCGGCGAAGCACGCGCACCCGCTCTCCTCTGCTTCCTCCCGTTCCTTCTTCTTCTTCTCACTGCTGCCGCGCCGGACCACGCCCTGCTCCCGGCGATGAGCTCTTCTTCCGCCGCCGCGCCCGCCGCCGTCCGCTCCGGCGTGTGGGACGGCTCTGAAGTTGACGAAGACACCATCGAGTTTCTTTGTAGGACGCGCCGCATCCCCAGCGCGAACCTCGTGCAGGCCCGCGCCCCGCCGCCGGAGGAGGTGTCGCCGGCGTCTACGGAGGGTGAGCGCGTCGTGTTCCGCTCCCACCTGACGCGCGGCCTGGGGCTGTCGGCGAGCAGATTCTTCCGCTCGTTCCTGCAGTTTCACGGCCTCCAACCGCACCACCTTACTCCAAACACGGTGGTGCTGTTGGCGGCCTTCACCTCGCTCTGCGAGGGATTCCTCGGTGTTCTCCCCACCATCGAGCTATGGGGGGAGTTCTTCCATTCTAAGCTCGGTACGCACGTCGCCGGCGTGCCAGCCCAATGCGGCGCCTTCATCGCGCTACGGAGGTCGACTGCCGACAACTCATTCCCCGCCATCCAGCTGATCAAGTCGGTGAAGATGTGGCAGCGTTCTTACTTCTATGTAAAGAACGTCGCCGCAGACGGCGACTTGGTCAACCTGCCGGCCTTCGAAGCTGGCGCGCCGGCTGGGAGGCAGCCCAGCTGGTCCTACCGTGCCAAGACGCTGACTCCGGCCAGAGCCGCCGCTGTGCAGCGACTTCGGGTGTTGACGCAGTCAGCCGTCCTGACTGGGGCCGACTTGCTGGCCGCCTTCGTGGCGCGCCGAGTTATGCCGCTCCAAAGCCGGCCTCATCTGATCTATCAGATGAGCGGCCACCGGGACCCCAGTCGGACGTGCACCAAAGATCTTCCTCACGCGGAGGTTGCGGACACGGTGAACTTCATCGCGAACTGCGGCCTCTCGGGGGACTGGCAGTTTGGCATGGAGCCATACTCGCGCGCCAACCCCCCGCCGGTGGTAAGTTGCTCTTTTCTTCTCTTTCTCTTTTTCAGCCGAATCCGGCTTCTGCTCTTTATTTCTCTTAACCTTTGAACCAGAACTCTCTTCTCCAGCCCTCGTCTGGCGCCACGGGGCCGCCTCGCCAGTTCGCCTCTGATCGAGCAGAGAGCGATGTCGACGACCCCGACTTGGGGGCGGCTGCATTGGAGGTCGACGCCGAAGGAGGCCGCGAAGGAGAAGAAGGCGGCTTGAGGCCCTCGGCCACCTTCCCCGACTGGCCTGTCGGCGAAGAAGGGGAAGTCGCCCCGCACCACCAGCCGAGGCAGGACGGCGCGAGGAAGCGCCGGGCCGGGACGAGTTCCCTCGGAGGCTGGGAGAAGAAGTTTAAGGGGGCAGCCGCCGCGACCAAACGGGAAGAGGCGGCCGCGAAGGCCCAGCGCTTCCGTAAGGAAGTGAAGAAGCCGCCACTGTCCTCTGCGTGAGTGCCCCTACTTCTCTGTCTTGTTTTTGTCTTCTGGTGGGTTTAGTCTGAGTTTTTACGTGTGCTCCTCGCTTCAGAGCTCCTCTCACCCTAGGGAGGGTCGCCGCCGCCTCCATCAGGGGGTCGGTGGAGTCGTCCGCCACGACTCGGCGCATCGACCCAGCCGCCGACCTCCGGGAGGCGACGGAGCGGAACGCGCAGGAGAAACGCGACGAGGATGAAGCCGCCCGTCGGAAGAAGGCGGAGGCCGATAAGACGGCCGCCCCAGCCCAGCAGGGTCTCGAGGGAGCCGGAGCCGCCGCCGCGGCCCAAGAGCGGGCCGAAGAAGCCATGCGCCGCCAATCGGCGCTGCTCGTCGTTCCGTTGAACTCGGCGCCGCCTCCGGTTTATATGGAGTGGTCTGGAGAAGCCGACGGGGAGTACGCCATTGCGGAGAGGGAGGGCGGCGAGATCCCCAGGCGAGACCTGGTGGTGCCGCCACCACCGCCCCTGCCGTCATTGGGGGGCGCAAAGGATAAACAGTCGGCGGAACCGCCGGTACCACTGACTACAGACGAAGCCATGGCGAACTTGCTTCTTCAAGTCGCCCTGCCAACTCGCCGCCGGCTAGAGAAGGCGACTTCGGCGCCACGCCCTCTGGAGACCGGAGCGGCCAGCTCGGCCACGCCGGAGGTCGAGGTGATGAGCTCCGCGCCCGTCGGGTGGGCGCGAGGAGGCGGCACGGGCCCGCTGAACCAAGCGCTCCTGGACGTCCAGGCGAAGCTGCGAGCTGAAAGCGACGCCATCCAGCACTGCACAAAGGCGCACCTAGCGACACGAGCGGCCGTCCGGGTATGTTCCTTCTGACTTGTTTTTTCTTGTTCTTCTCTGTAGGGGCGCGCCAGCGCACCCACTGGGTGTAGTCCCCGAGTTCCAGGTCGGCTGCTGAGCAGGCGGGTTGGAACTCTAACAGCGAATTCCAAACGCTTATTCTTTTTGAAATGCTCACTGTAGGACTACCACAACCTCCGAGCCACCGTCTTCAACCGAAATGTTGAAGAGCTGGGCAAGCGGACTGCCGACTTGTCGGAGAGCCGGAGTAAGTTTGCTTCTTCGCGGGGGCACGCTGGCGCACCCGCGGGCTGTAGTCCCCGAGATTCAGGCCGACTGCTGCGCAGTCGGGCCGGATCTTCTTGGCGACCTTTTCTGATGACTTGTGTCCTTTTTCTTTTTTCTTCAGAGGCCAACGCCGTCCTTCAGGAGCAGCTGGGCGCTGCTAACACCGCCTTGCGTGCCAAAGAGGCGGACTGCAGCAAGCTTGTCACAGAGCGCGACCTGCTGGCCGCGTAGCTGGCGGAGCAGAAGGAGCTGCTCAAGAAGGTGCAGGAGGGGGCGAAGGACAAGGAGGCTGAGCTCCAGGCCGAGTTCGAGGTCGAACGCTCCTCCTGGACTGATAAGGAGGCGATGTTGAATTCCGGCTTCCACGAGATTGAAGATATCGTCGATGGTAAGTTTTCTTTGCTTGCTTTCTTTGAGCGGCCGACTGTGGGTCAGGCCGACTCTTGCTTTTTCTGACTTGCTTCTTTTTTCGTCTTTGGCAGACTTCTTCCCGGGTTACGCACGAACTGCCGTTCAAGCCATCAAGGCTGACTGTGAGGCGCGGAGGGCGGCCGGCGAGGAGGTTGCTGTCAACGCCCCCCGGACTCTTGACGAACAGCTTCTGAGCATCGAGGCTCGTCTACGGCCGGCTCACCGGATGCTGCGCCGTCTTCAACGAGTCGGCGCCCAGGCGATTGCTGCCTTGTGGCCGGAGATGCCAGTTCTGCGCACTCCCAGTCGGACTGCCGACTGGCTGGAGGTCGCAGCAGGCCGTATGGAGGCTTGGAAGGGCTCCTCGGCACGTGCCGGGGCACGTTGTGCCTTGGAGTTCGTCAAGGCGTGGTATCCAGACCTGAGTCTGGACCAGCTGGCCACGCTCCGAGCTGATGCCCAGCCGGAACTGGCAGCCATGGAGGATGACTTCGTCAAGCGTGCCGCGGCGATCGCCGAGTACGTCGACAATAGCGTCTTCGTTCCTGAGCGTGCTGACAATGGCGAGGAGGCGCCGCCAGAGTGGTTTAGGATGAACCCGAACTACGGCGAGGACTCGGCGGAGGTGATTGGCTCCAGCGTCGAGGAAGAAGACGAGGTGGAAGCCGGCGGCGAGACGGAGGCGCCAGAAGCCGGAGCGGGCGACCAGCCTCAGCTCGATCGAGCCTCCAACAATGAGCCGCACCCAACTACGCCAACTGCTGCTGGAGGTGATCAAGCCGAGTCTGCCCAACCGGCTGCCCCGACGTCCGACACCGCCATCTCCGCCGAGCCCCCAAACCCGTCTGCCGCTTCATAAGCCGCCGTCTTGCTTTACTTATCTGCTTAGTAGTTTCTCGAAGACTTTGTTAATTCGCACATTTCCACCCACTGGGTGTATTTTGAACATCTGTTCATGGATTCGGCCAATGGCCTTTGTGGTGTAAATATTTGTTTAGATTCTATCGTTTCTTGCTTGTTGCTCTTTAGGCTTTTTTCCTTTTGCCGCCTTCCCTTGGGTGCCGTCTTTGCCAGTCGGACAGCCGCTCCGCGGACTGCCGCTGGACCAAATACCTGGCCGCCTTAGGAAGGCAAGTACTTAGCCGTTCGAGAGTTTTTGTAGCAAGTCGGATAGAAAGACGGCAAGCCGACTACTCGGAGTCGGTTTTGCGAGGATCAGCTGAAAAGTCGGCTCGGGCTATGTTTTTACGCTTTGAATCCTTAGCCTTTTTTCGCGCGGGCGCCTATTCTACCTTACTCCGGCCCACCAGTCAGTCGCTCTACGAGCTGTGGCTTTGGCGGGAGTCGGCTTAGGCGCCGCGCACTACTTGTCTGACCGCAGGAAGCGTTTTCATAGCGCGAGACGGCAAGTCCCCGGGCCGACTGGTCGAGCCCGGGGTCAAGCGGCATAAAGAGTGTCGTACTCGGAAGCATAATTCTTATCATACAGATAACAAAAGGGGCAGTCCCCGAGTCCGTCTCGGGGGCCCCAGAATCTTGGTACTTAAAATACAAAAGGGGGGCGTGATACATACTGCATTAGCTGTAGAATCTTCGAAGAAGATTCGCGTTCCATGCTCGCTCCGTCTCTTTGCCGGAGTCGTCCCTCTTGCGTGCTCGGGGCTTCTGAGCGTCGATCAGGTAGTAGGAGTCGTTGCCCAGCACCTTGCTGATGATGAAGGGGCCTTCCCACGGAGCCGACAACTTGTGCTGGCCGGCTGTTCGCTGGATCAGCCGGAGCACAAGATCGCCCTCTTGGAAGGATCTCGGCCTGACCTTCCTGTTGTAGTAGCGACGTAGGCTCTGCTGGTAGATGCTGGACCGGCTGAGTGCCAACAGCCGGCCCTCTTCCAGCAGATCAACGTCGTCTTGTCATGCTTCTTCTGCTTCCTCCATGGTGTACATCGTGACTCGTGGGGAGTCGAACTCTATGTACGTTGGGATGACGGCTTCAGCACCGTAAATGAGGAAGAAGGGCGTGAAGATGGTCGACTTGTTTGGAGTCGTACGCAGACTCCAGAGGACGGCCGGCAACTCGTCAAGCCAACAGCCGACCGAATGTTCCAACGGTTCGACCAACCGAGGCTTGATGCCGGACAGGATGAGGCCATTCGCTCGCTCCACCTGGCCGTTTGACTGCGGGTGGGCAACGGACGCTAGGTCCAGTCGGATGCCCTGTGTCGCGCAGAAACGGGCCAAGGCGCCTTTGGCAAAGTTGGTGCCATTGTCGGTGATGATGTTGTGTGGTATGCCATACCGAATTGTGATGTCTGAGATGAAAGTCACGGCAGTCGGACCATTCAACTTCTTGATGGGCTTCACCTCTATCCACTTGGTGAACTTGTCCACCGCGACAAGTAGATGAGTCAGGCCGCCTCGTGCCGTTTTGAAGGGTCCCACCATATCCAGGCCCCATACTGCAAAGGGCCATGCGATGGGGATAGTCTTGAGTGCTGAAGCCGGCTGGAGCGGCTTGGAGCAGAACTTCTGGCACCCCTTGCATTTCTGGACCAACTCTTTGGCCTCTTCCAGGGCAGTCGGCCAGAAAAAACCGTGTCTGAAAGCTTTGGCGACGAGTGCCCTCGAAGCCGCATGGTGGCCGCACTCGCCCTGGTGGATATATTTGAGAATTGCTTGGCCTTGATCCGACTCAACGCAGCGTTGATGAATACCGGTGACGCTGCGCCTAACTAGCTCTCTGTTGATTATGGTGTATGCTGTTGCTCGGCGTTGTATTTGCCGAGCTAAGGTTTCGTCAGGCGGTAGCTCCTTGTTCACCAGGAATTGGAGGATGGGTTGGGCCCATGAGGGTGCTGCTATCTCTTCTACTGTCAAAACTGCGACTTGGACGCGAGCGGCTGGGCTGGGAGTCGGCGGGCTGGGGTCTGCAGCCGCTTGCTGGATTAACAAAGTCCCCGGGCCGACTGGAGCAGTCCCCGGGCCGAGTTCTGGAGTCTTCTCTCCGGCTGCCGTAGTCCCCGGGCCGAGTTCCGAAGTCCCCGGGCTGGCTGCAACTGCGGCACTCTTGAGATCATCTGCAACGGGTCTTGTGCTGTTTGCTTGGGCTCTCGGGACGGATCCGGCTTCTTCAGGGGGAGCCGGCACAAAAATTGAATCTGACTCTGGTGAGGGCTTGATGGACGGCTTGAGGAGGCGCTGGAGGGCGACGCCTGAAGGTATTACTTGGCGGGTGGAGCCGATTCGTGCCAAAGTATCTGCTTGGTTATTGTCGCTCCTCGGCACGTGGAGGAACTCGCACCCCTCGAAATACCCACTGAGTTGCTGCACGAGAAAACGGTAGCTTGCCATGTTTGCATCCTTGGTGTCCCAGTCGCCTGACGACTGCTGTACCACCAAGTCGGAGTCGCCGTAACACAGGATCCGGCGGATGCCAAGCTCTTTGGCAAGCCGGAGCCCGTGAACGAGCGCCTCGTACTCGGCGAAGTTGTTGGAGGCGGCGAAGTGAATCTGCAGTGCGTACTTGAGCATGTCGCCCTTGGGAGAAGTGAGGACGATGCCGGCTCCCAAGCCGGTGCGCATCTTGGAGCCATCGAAATGCATCCACCAATGGGTGGAGTCGGGCGCCGGTGGCAGGTACTGGGTCTCGGCCCAGTCGACGAGGAAGTCGGCCAGTGCTTGGCAGTTGATGGCAGTGCGGGGTTGATAGTAGATCGTGTAGGGCGCCAACTCTATGGCCCATTTGGCCACTCGTCCAGACGCATCTCGGCTTCCGATGATCTCAGCCAATGGGGCTGTGCAGACCACTGTGATTGGATGTTCTTGGAAGTAAGGCTTCAGCTTCTTGGCGGCGAAGTGCACACCGTAACACATCTTCTGGTAGTGGGGGTAGTTCTGCTTGGAGGTCGACAGTACTTCACTCAGGTAGTATACCGGTCTTTGGACCGGCAGTGCCTTGCCTTCCTCCTTGCGCTCAACTACAATAACCGTGCTGACTACTCGGCTGGTGGCGGCGATGTACAGGAGCATGGGCTCTTTGGGAGTCGGAGCCGCCAACACAGGGGGAGTAACCAACATCTTCTTCAGCTGCAGAAAGGCCTCATCCTCCTTGTGGTTCCACTCGAAAAAATTGGTCTTGTTCATGAGTTGGTACAACGGGAGAGCTTTCTCGCCTAGCCGACTGATGAAACCGATGATGGATGCCAAGCAGCCAGTGAACTTCTGCACATCCAACAGTCGGCTGGGTACCTCCATCCTCTCGATGGCCTTGATCTTCACAGGGTTGCACTCTATGCCGCGTTCGGAGACCAGGAAGACGAGTAGCTGGCCGGCTGGTACTCCGAAAACGCACTTCTCGGGGTTCAGCTTGATCCGGAATCGTCGCGGGTTCTCAAAGGTTTCTTTGAGGTCTTCCAGCAAAGTTCTGCGCTTTTCCGTCTTCACCACCACATCATCCACGTAAACGTGGGCATTTCTGCCGAGTTTCTTGAGGAGGCACTTCTGCATGCAACGCTGAAAGGTGGCACCGGCATTCCTCAAGCCGAACGTTATGGTCAGGTAGCAGAAGGCTCCGAACGGCATGATGAAGGCGGTCTTCAGTCTGTCTGCCGGGTTCAGCTTGATCTGGTGATATCCTGAATAGGCATCTAAGAAGCTCAACAGCTCGCATTCGGCTGTGGAGTCTATCACCTGATCAATTCTCGGCAAAGCAAACGGGTCCTTGGGGCAGTCTTTGTTAAGGCTCATGTAGTCAATACACATTCGCCACTCCTTGTTCTTGTTCAGTACTAAGACTGGGTTTGCTAGCCACTCTGGGAAAAATACTTCCATGATGAAGCCGGCTGCAAGCAGCCGGGCTATCTCTTCACCAACAACTCTTCTCTTCTCTTCTGACAGGCGGCGCAGGGGCTACCAGACGGGCTTTGCATTGGACCGGACATGTAACTTGTGCTCGGCGAATTCCGTCGGCACACCTGGCATGTCTTTGGGGGACCATGCGAAGATGTCCCGATTCTCATGGAGGAAATCTACGAGCTCGCCTTCCTATTTGCTGTCAAGGTTTGCACCTATGACTGCGTACCTCTCCGGGTGCTTTGGGTCCAAAGGTATCTTCTTTGTTTCCTTCGCCGGCTTGAACGAGCCCTCAGCTTCCAACTCCTTGGGGTTGGGCGACAACTCAGGCTGCTTGCCGACCATCGCCACAACCCGGTCAAGAAGCCGCTCTCCGCCGTAATAACCAGGGACTCGGCCAGCCGACTACTCTCGGCCGCACAAGCGGACGACTTCCTGTAGTCGCCGACTACAGTCAGGATTCCCTTGGAACTCGGCATCTTCATCTTGAGGTAGGCGTAGTGGGGGACCGCCATGAACTTGGCCAAGGCAGGTCGGCCAAGTAGTGCATGGTATGGGCTCCGGAGGTCCACCACTTCAAACCAGACTGGCTCTCGACGGAAGTGATCCTTATCTCCGAAAAGGACATCTATCAAAATCTTGCCGATTGGGGAGCAGGAAAGGCCAGGGACGATCCCATGGAATACAGTCCGGCTGTTCTGGAGTTGTCTTTGCTTGACTCCTAACTTCTCCATAGTATCCTTGGACAGGATGTTGATACTGCTGCCTCCATCTATCAAAACTCGCGAGAAGCAAGCTGCCCGCCTATCAGTGGCAAATGTGGCCTCCAGAACCAAGGCGTAGGAACCTGGATTTGGCATCACCTCTGGGTGATCTGCTCTGCTCCAACTGATAGGTTTCTCGGACCAGTGCATGAACTCTGGAGTGTCTGATGCTACTGCGTTGACTTCTTGCTGCTGCAGCCGCCTGCTGCGTCTGTCATCTGCCACACTGGTGAACACCACGTAGGCTCCATGCTCTTCCGGGTACTCGTCTTGCACTGCACCGACTGGCCTAGTAGCCGGCTGCTGGGGCAGAGGCGGAGGCGGCTGTCCAGCAGGTGGAGGAGGCACCAAGCCGTCTCCCTTGGCAATCCTAGTCAGCCAGTGGCACTTTCTGGTGGTGTGGTTTGATGGCTTCGCGCCACTGTGAAACTTGCAGGGGCCATCTAGAGCCTGCTCGTAGGAGAAAGCCGGCAGCCAATTGGGCTTGCCGCCCTTCTGCCGCTTGGGTGGAGGCTGCCCTTCTGGTTGCTGATCGTCGACCGTTGCGACCTGCCGGCTGTTGGAAGCCGGCTGCGGGGCCTTGCGCTTGTGATTGTTCTGCTGCTGCCGCCGGCTGGCGTCTCCAGCCGGGGTTCTGGGAGCCTGAGGGGCGACTTTGCCTGTCGTGCCGACTTGGATCTCCGTCTTCATAGAAGAGTCGGCAGTGGCGTATTTGTCTGCTATGATCAGCAGCTCATCCAGGGTCTCCGGCTCGTCGCAGAGAAGCTTGTGCTTGAGGAGGGTGCCTTCTCTGCACCCAGCGGTGAAGTACTCGATGGCCTGCACCTCGTGCACGCCCTCGCAGGAGTTTCGGAGCTCGGCCCACCGCGTGAGGTAGTCGCGAGTGGATTCGTCGGGGCCATGCACGCACAAGGAGAGCTGGCGAGGCTTGGGAGGTCGCTTGTACGTGCTCGTGAAGTTGCGGACGAAAGCCTCGGTGAAGTAGACCCAACTGTTGATGTTGCGGGGCTTCAGGCTGTTCAGCCATGTCCGGGCCGTGCCCTGGAGCATGAGCGGAACGTACTTGACGGCGACGCGCTTGTTGCCGCTTGCTATGTCGACGGCGGTGGCGTAGTCGACTAGCCAATCTTACGGCTTCACGGAGCCGGTGTACTTGGGGGTATCTCTGGGGAGAGTGAACCCTTTGGGGAAGGGCTCATCTCGGATGCGGGGACCAAAACACGGCGGCCCCAGCTCATCTTCTTCTTCCAGCACCAGAGATCGATGGAGTCGGTCGATCCGGAGGCAGGCATCGTTCTCTCCGACTCCCTCTCGGCGGCCTAGGCGACCTCCGAGAGTCGGATGTTCAACGGGCGGTGGAGAGACTCGCCTTTCTCTGTGGGGTGGCGGAGGCACATAGTCGTCCCGCCGCTCTACCGCTTTCGGGCAGCCGTCCTGGTCGCGCTCGATGGTGATATGAGTCCGACTGCGGCTTGCAGCCGGCTCCTTGTCTTTTCTTCCGCGGACACCGCCAGTCGGCGCCCGAGATGTTGCGCCTTGATCTCGGCGGGGTGGCAGGTCATCTTTCAGCTGCTGCGGTCCTTCGGTGCAGCAGCCGGCCGCGTTCTGCGCGCCGGCCGCGTCAAGGAGTCGCTGGACTTGCACCGTCATCAGTCAGCGCTCTTCGCCTTCAAGGTTATCCAGCTCGTCTGTCGCCGCTTGGGCGGCTCGAATGTTTTCTGCGGGCGTGGCGTATATGGGGCGGTTGGCCCCGAACATGCTGGCGATGTCCGCGCCGCGCTGGCGGACCGCGCCTAGGCGGCTTGGCCCCACCGGGGCCGGCGAGCCGCCCACGGCGCGATCCATCTCGCGCTGGTAGGCCTCTGACAAGCGTCTCATGCTCGCCAGCTTCTTCGCGCCTTCGACGAGCTAGAGGCGGCGCGCCACCAGTGTCTCGGCGTTAGCGTCCTCTGGAAGGGGCGCATCCAGGTCTTGCAGTGCCGCGTCAAGCGGGTCGCGAGCTCTCCCGTCGGAATGATCGCCATGGTCGATGACGAGCACCTCAGTGACGGTGCTTCCGCCGCTCTCCGTGCGAGGGAGCGGTTCATCGTAGACCACCACTTTGGTGGGGAAGGCGTCGAGCGACGTGGTGTCGGAATCGACCAGCATCGGGTCGGTGGAGCCTACGGACTCCAGGTCAGTGGCAGGCTCGCCAGCAACATGGAGGTCGTCGAGGAGGCCCGCGAGAAGGTTCGCGGGGCCACCGGTGCCTGCGTCGGATGCAGGCTCGTCGGAGAGGCTAACCTCGCCGACAAGATCGGCGAGGCAGCTGGCCGCGCAAACGGTCTCAATGTCGCGCAGCGCGTCGGCGCAGATTCCCTCTGGTGTGCCGGGCTAGCTACGCTCGCCGGGGAGAAAAGGGGTTCCCGTCCAGAACAGATCTCCGGACGACGGTGCACCTCGCCCCACGGTGGGCGCCAAATGTCGGGGGTTGGGTACGACATCTGCCAACGGATGGCTTATCATGGTGGGGGCGAGTAGAACGTCGCCGGTGCCTGGAAGCGGGATGAGGCGTAGACATGCACGCCGGCGAATCTTACCCAGCTTCGGGGCTCTCCGAGGAGATAATACCCCTACTGCTGCTCTGCGGGGTCTCCGCATGGTCACTATGGTAATGGTGTGTACAACGTTGCTCCTCGAGCTGTGTTCTAGAGGTAGGGGAAGGCAAGGCTAGCTCCTCCCTTCTATCCCTCTGGTCTGGGGTCTAAAGGTTCGAACACTTTGCATGGGTGTTCCGGGGGGTTTATATAGGCCTACCCCCCGGGGGTACAATGGTAATCCGACTGGGCGCGGGTCCCAGCTGCCTGTCTCTCAAGTGGCTGTCTTCTCCGCCGACTCCTGGGGCCCGCCGCTGGTGGGCCCCGCCGGCTGACCTGGTCACTGTAGCCGCGCTTTTGTTGACGTCGTCTTGGTCACGGGGTCGTGGCAACGGTGTCGCCGTCCGGCGGGCGATCACTGTGGCCACTCCACGTCTTATCTGGTTAATGGCGTGCGGGGCCCATGGGAGGAATGGGCCGACTCCTGGAGGCCGACTCCCACGGGGTCTGTCTTTGGGCGCTCTCGCCGTATTCTATCTCCCCCGCTGACTGGCGGGGCCTGCCATCTCCAGGCCGTACTGGCGGGCCAACGTGGGAACAGGGTTCCGCCGTTGGGCGAACGTCAGGGCCGGTATGGCCACAGTGCCGCGCCATACCGAAGATCTCCTCCCGTACGTCGCACTGTAGCCATACCCGCCCTTGGTAATCAGGATAGGGGAGGGCCGTAATTCGGCCATCCCCGGTCCTGTCCTTCTTCTAGAAGGCTGAAGGTGGCGAAGTCCTGGAGTCGGCTTATGTCGTAGCCGTCTTCGAGATTCGGCCGTGAGTGGGTAGTCGGCGATGCTATAGCCGACTCTCAGAGTCGGCCCTTTGTCTTGGGATCCTTCCAGGGGCGAAGCCGGCCCCGATGTCTTGAAAGGTTCTGGGCCTCGGGTTTGCCTACCCGTGGCCCATTACTCCGACAGGATGCCCACGCGGAGAGGAGTACGAGGGTTCACTGGTTCGGCTGCGCTGCCGTCGCCGCAGAATAACAGGGCGTGTGGGTGAGTGGAGTGGAGGGATGGCCTGGCCAGCGGTGGGAGTAGTATGGGGGCGGTGAGGTCTCCACGGCAGCACAGCCGACCACGGGAGGCAGGAGCAGGCGGCACGACCGGCGCTGCTTTGGGCGGCTAGAACAAGAAGACCAGAGGTTGAAGAAGCACTACGGCCGTTGGATGGACATCGTGCGGTCAGTCGAGCTAGAATCGTGCATATTGACTAAGTTGACAAAGCCTTTTGTCCCTGTCAACTTAGTAGGCCCACTATACTGGGTCCCAGCTAGCAGGGGGAGTATTCATTTTTTTTGTGCATAATAAGGAGGCACTTCCTTGCGTGCGAAGATATAGCTGGTGGGTCCGAGCTGTCAGCGGCGGTAACGTTTTTTTCACGAAATAAAGAGGCCCTTTCGGTGGGTCCCAGATGTCAGGAGGAGGAATCATTATTTTGTGCGTAATAAGGAGGCATTTCCTTGCGTGTGGCCATGGACCCAGCTGTCAGCCTCTCCACTTACAGTCCACTTCAGATGCATGTCGGTCATTGACCACGTTAACCACGCCATGCCGAGAGCACCAGGGTGGTGGACGACGGCGAGGCCTAGGAAGGGAACGACACGGAGGCAGGGAAGACTCGGCAGTTGTTTTTGTTTCCCACGCGGAGGGGAGTACGACTGTACGAGGGTTTACTGGTTCGTCTGCCGTCGCTGGAGAATAACAGCAGGTGTGGGTGAGTAGAGGGATGGCTAGGCCAGCGATGGGAGTACGGTGGGGCGGTGAGGCCTGCGCGGCAGCACAGCCGGCCGCGGGGAGGAGGGAGCAGGCAGTCCCGCCGGCGCTTGTTTGAGTGGCTGGAGCAGGAAGAGCAGAGACTGAAGAAGCACGACAGCCGTTGGATGGACATCCAACAGTATACAAGCCATCTGTGGAAAGCCTCAAATCTATGGAAAACAGCATAGAGCCCATCTGCCATTATTTCAAATAATTTACAGCCCATTTGCTAATTCTTACGGGTTTTTTTGGAGCCCATATTCTCTTTGTTAGCATTGCAGCCCATATTGTGGCCACGGTTAAAAAATTATATGAAATTTTGCATATGTCGGTGCAGTCTAAACAGTTTTTAATCCCGAAATTTCGAGTCACATTCAGACTGATTTTAAAAACAGATGTATATCAATATAAAATCCAATAAATTGTCCACGCATAAAAATCAATGCAATTTAAAATCTTGAAATGAAAAAAAAGATATTTGAAACTAATTGCCCGTTTGATGTGTTTTAAAAATGTACAACCCATTTCTCATTACTGATAGGCCATTTTCTCGGCCAGCCGAATGAAGCTCTCCTCGTCTTGAAAGATTTGCAGCCCAACAGGCCTGATAAAGCGACTTACTTGACAAATCACAAAAAAATGGGGCTAGCCATTTTCAGAAAGAAAAAAACAATTTGGCTGGTCTGTGGTAAACATAAAAGAAAAGGCTGTCCAGATAGGCCAGAGTGTCCCGCACAGCCCAGTTGACACCCTGCTTCCGTCTCAAAAACAAATTAGATAAATGCCACTCCAATTATGGCCATTCATAAAAATGCCACTGCAATTTCCAAACTTTGAATAATGCCACTGCAATTTTTGCAAACTTTGAAAAACGCCACTCCAGACTTTGAAAAATGCCACTAGAAATGGCATGAAATGGCATTTTTCAAAGTTTGGAAATTGCAGTGGCATTTCTCATATACACCAGATTTGGAGTGGCATTTATCAAATTAACCCAAAACAAAAATAACTGGGCGAGCTGCTGGGTCCCTGGTGTGAGCCGCTCGTTGTGCAATTCTCTCGTTTATTGACTACGTTGACAATGGCATGGGACCCAGATGTCAGAAATCCACTAGGAGGAGCCATTTTTTATTGGCTTGAAATAAGGAGGCACTTGCTTGCATGCTGCCATGACCTTGGCGGGTCCCTGCTGTCATCCTCTCCACGTACAATCATCTCCTGATTGTGTACGCGTCAACTTGCTAGGCCAACAAGTCAGCCTCTAAACCCATGGAGGAAAAATACAACGCATTTAAAAAAATAACAGCCCATTCCACATGTTCAAACAGAAAGTTCAACATTCAGAGCAAAGTAACAGGTCTGATCCACATATAAAGTACTGAACTTCCACATTGACAACCATCATAGCCAAGTTAACTATCTACTCCCACTAATACTCTAGTAGCGTGCAAGTACTAACTTACTCTTAGCTAACTAGACGATGCCGACCGCCATCTGTGGTACACGCTAAACACCGGCACCGGCATCGTGCGCCTCGCCTTGAACTTGCAAGAGGTGCGATAGGGCGTGTTGCTCGCGCGCGTTGGCCCTTTCCATGCCGGCGTGGTCCACCGAAGCTTCGGCTTCCAAGCAGGAAACCCACTTGACGAGCTAGTAGTAAAAATTGGCGTCGCGAACGCGTGCTTGCCCGACAGCCTCCAGGGCTATTTGTCGGGCGCCGGCCTCCACGTAGTCGGCCCAGTTGCGGGCGCTCTGCTCGCGACTCAAAGCATCGGTGTGCTGCTGCTCCATGTCCCACTGGCGGCGCAAATCGACGATACGCTGCTCCTCCGCCAGGCGGTCGCGCTCCAACAACTCCTACTCCTCCGCCATGCGGTCGCGCTCCAAAAACTCCTCGATCTCCGCATTGCCATCTAAAGACAGATAGAATGCCTCCTCCCTCCGTCTGCCTTCCGGTGAAAACCCAAACACTAGTTCCGGCAGTGACCGCCTCCGCCGTCGCCTACCGTGGACGGGCGGGGGCATGGCGGACGTGGCGAGCGATGTCGAGCCGGTGGGGGCTTATGAGGATATGGCGAGTTGGGTCACGGTGGCACCGGAGAAGGCCGGGAAACAGTACTTATAGGCGGAAGGTAGCGCGACGGTCATTGGAATTCAATGCATAATGGCTTAGCGTGCCAGCTTGCCGTGGAAAACTAGAGAAACTGAAATTATGACTGTGTCGTCCCGTCCCGTCTGGGTCGCACGCCGGCATGGCGGTCAAACGAGTGCACTCGAATCATCTCCCTCCTTGTCAATAATGATTCCACAGATTTAAAAAGCCCGCAACAATTAAAGCGAATCTTTTCCGCATCAGTTAGTTGCCTTAATTACGGCCAGCTACATGCAGGCACTCAGAATCGCTCGCAGGCAGTACGCGAAGCAGCATGCAACGAGTCGCAGCCGAGGGCACGCATGCAGCCACTTAAATCGCTGGAATTAATTAGGCTTAAACTTCTGCATGCCGTTAATTATTGCCATGCCTTGGTCTTGCTGCTTTGCTCACGGGACTAACAAACCCGGACGGAGGGAGTACGTTGGTTGGTGAGAGGTTTGAATTAAGCCCTGCAAACCGGAATGGAGGTACTAGTACGTGTGTGATCCGCTATTTATTCGTGTAGGATCGAGTAGGTCGTTTCTTGAATTGAGCCCTGCAAACCAGAAAGGAGGTAGTACATGCATGATCCGCGATTTATCTGTGTAGGATCGATAGTGTAGCTTGTCAGTTTCTTCAGAGGTAGGCATTTTTATCAGTGTAGGATCGATAGTGTAGCTTGTCAGTTTCTTCAGAGGTAGGCATTTTTATTCAAAAAACTGCCACTTCGCATTTTGCGTCGCAAATAAAACTGCCAGGAGCGCATTTGTCGGCTAGCTAGTGATCGATCAGTAACTTGTAAACACTGAGCGAACAGAAATAAGTAACTGTTAATGCATCTCAATGATTCACAGATCATATACAAATATGTAGCTCCAAAAGCAAATATCAGCCACTTCGGATCTTGCGTCGCAACTAAAACTAACTAGTACAATTCCCATACATAAGATCAACATGTTAAAGCATCTCAATGATTCACAGATCATATACAAATATGTAGCTCCAAAAGCAAAGATCTAGAAAAAACATCTGTTCTTCCTACTAACATGGATGCTTCTCTTGGCCAACATTCAGTACAGACTGAAAGACAAATTTGTTTGTGAAGTCTACAATTCCTCTTGCAAACGTAAGTGGTTTCACCAATAGCTGGAACCATGAGAATGAACCACACATGATGGAGGAACATCCACTGCAACATGATTTGGTCTTCTCTCGATCACACCGCGAGACTATTTTCGGAATACAAACTTTAACTTAGGCAAAATGATTCCCGTTGTATAATCAGACCAAAGCAATGAAGCACCTAGTGTTGGCCAATAAATAGTACAGTACTACTTTTCTGCAGTCCATGAAGTGACTATCCAATCTTTCTATGTCTATTTTCAAATGGCACTGCATGCAGTGACTATACTATTCTCTTGTGCAGTTCAACCAAAATTGCGGACACTTTGTTTGTTTGCCAAATAGCAACGGGCAGACATCTCTGTCTGCACAAATATCAAGCAGCTACTAAACATATACCACACCTTGTATTTTCGGTTTAAACATGTCTCTTCCGCTTAGCATCTGTCATGTTCTGCACTAGACAATCTGATACAGTTATGTTTTGCCCTGGACAATTTCATACCGAATTGATTTGCTGGTTCAGAGCAGAAATATAGCGCCTATTCTTCATCAGACCAAGGATATCCATGTTCACAGTGATGGAAGAGGTGAAATCGATACAGCCGTAATTGAGCATCCAATCATTGAATCATGTCCTGCACCTCCAATGTAGGTCCACCCTGCAAATAAATTCACATGCAAACCACTAGTATTACTATCTAATGACAGTACAAAAAGAGTAGCAAGATAGTAGCAAACCATGTACCTTCGTAATGAAGAGCTCATAGTGCCACCAATTGGATATAAAGGTTTGGAAAAAAAACATGCTCCTAATGTTGAACCAGTTGGACTTTTTGTGTAGTTCCACTAAAATCGAGCATCCCTATTTGCATAGATATTGAAAGTGTGATTACTCTAGAAGTGGCACTAGTTGAAGCATGGACTCACAAATATAAGCATTCCAATTTCTTAATGGGAAAAGGTAGCAAGACTGTTTCTAACCACCTGTTTGAAGGAATAAATAAAGCAACAACGGCTGATGTCAGGAAGGCATACATAGTTTTTTATGAAAAAATGAGCCATTCCTGACCTTTCCTCTTCTTTTAAGCAAATTTTGTGCAGTTCTACTAAAATAAAATGCCATCACCGCCTTGAAAACTTAGTGACATTGTACAAAAGGAAATGACTTAACATTACATCATGATGTCAGGTATGTAGTCGACAGGCATTAGAGACAAACATACAGACCTCCTCCGATAACATAATGAACATTAATTTTAACAAAGTTGTGACTAGCTTTACCAGGATAATTTGAGTGAACTCTACACCCTTTGTTCCTTAATATAAGACGTTTTCGCGGTTCAATTTAAAGTACCCAAACATCCAGTATTTAGAAAAACAGGTAGCAGTTTTCTTGAGCACATATGTGGGAAAGCTTGCCACACTTTATTTATGTCCATACGCTAATGCAACACCATTCGAATACTACAAATAGACACTAATACAGTGGCTAGTGCAATAGTAGAGTAGTTAGTTTATTACAGGCTACAGTACAATGGTTTTACTGAACAGATTTCAATAAACTCTAGCACGGGAAGGTTTCTATAAGAATTAACAATACAAAATGTAAAGGTAACAAGTTTCAGCATTGGTATACTAGCTGTGCATGAGCATTAAACCAAATACAAAAGTCTGAAGGTAACTATCATTATTAACTAATGACAGTATAAAAAAATTGCAAACCATGTACCTCCAAGGTAAATATCATTTCGAACTCGGGGGGACCTTAAAAATTGCTATCCCAATCTTGATAATCGATCAACATAAAAACTTGATCGAACGAATCAAGAGAACAGCCGGAGGAGGAGGTGCCCACTCTTGACCTTTCCTCTTGTCTTCATAATTGTCTGTGCAGTTTAACCAAAATAAAATGACATCAGCGCCTTGGCATTTTGGTGACACTGTACAAAAAATTAACTTATCTCATGAAAGTGAGGTATGTAATCTATAAGCATTAACAGTGCAAAAATCTAAAGGTAGTAACAAGTTTCATCGTTGGTATACTGGCTGTGCAACAGCATTAGAATGCCTTAGCTAAAAAATCTTTAATACATCCACAATCAATAGCTAACCCTGAAATAATCCAGTGACATTAAATGGCATTGCTTAAATTTATCGGTGGCATTAGACTGAGAGCGGCATTAGTTAAATGTGGCATCACTTTACCAGTAGCATTGCTTGACTTGACTGCTCGTGTTATACTAACAGCAAAAAAAGTGGCAATAAGAGCATGGGAGGCCCATTCGGACAGTGGGCGCACCAGTACGGTGTACCTCACGGACGCAGAGTGGTGAGGGAGGTATGGTTGCCCAGAGCAACAAATATCCAGGCAGCATATGTGGATTACATCCCATTTTTGTTCTCTTTAGCCACCTTTTTCCTATGCGAGGACAACAAACCGATCGTCCTGGTCATTCTCTATTGCGTTGTCATGCCTTTCTACCCTTCTTCAACCAAGAGACACGAGACTCGTTCCTTAGCTACTGATTTTCCCCTTTTCAACCTAGATGCGGGTTCGATACCTACTCTCTTGGACAGTACAGTCTCCCTTCCTTTCCTTATTCAACCCAGACATGGATTAGTCTGCATGAAGTAGGGTTTACTTTAATAGTGCAAGTTATGGTTTCCGTCTGCGTGGCCAGCAGAGCAGAGGATAGCAAATTGGGAAGATGGTGGAGTGGAAAAAGATCCACATGCAACGACGTGGCAGATGGGGCAATAGTACAAGGTTATGGTTCAAAAAGAGGTAGCATACCTGAGGGTCGGCGGGAAGTGGCTTTGCTCGTGGTCGTCGTCCTCCGCACACACTACGGTAGCGAGCTTGGGGACGGAGGCCATCCCGCACGGGTGCTAGTTCTAAGAGGACGGCCTTGTCGTCAGTGCGTGACCTCGCTCGCCGACGACGAGTGCGTCAACGCTGCATGTCCTTTTCTTCCCCAGCGGATCTGTGACCACCGGTGAGGAGGGAGAGAGGGGCCGTCTTTTTTAGATCTGGAGAGAGGGTGGTAGTGTGAGAAGAAAGTGGGCAGCCCTTTGCAAGAAAGCGCTGAAGCTCCAGCCTGTATATCTTTTTTATACTACTAGTACTGGAGGTGGAGTAGTGGTAGAGTAGTTTATATTTTCTCTACGTACAGTACCAGTTAGTCGTGCTTCAAAACTGATCGGCACGCCATTAGAAAAATAAAGGTCGATAAATAATGCGGCACCTCGGGCCAACGCGGCCAGATCGCATTTTGCACGAGAAATTACACACCATGTTTCATTGACATGTGGTCCCGTTCCAACATATCAATGAGACGACGGCGAGTAGTAGGAGTATTTCCGAACGGACGTGTAGGCCGGGGCGCCTCTTCGTGAACCGTGGCAAACTCGCAACCGACCACCGACTCTTCGCCTTTCCCTCTCGATTTGGAACTGCTGTCGCACGCTCTTCCTCTCCCTCCTCCATTTTCCTTTAGCCCTTCACCCTTTCTTCTGCCATTGTTTGATCGTCTTATCCATGGAGGAAACAGGCTGGAAATGACCCCGTTATTCTTGCCCCGATCTGAAAGATGACGTGGTGGAGGAACTCATTGATCGGTGCGATCTCATCACCTCGGCTAGGATGGAAGGTTCGTTCAAGCCCATTCTCGACTCAACTAATAACATCATTACAAGGAACCCAAGAGTCAAGGAGCGGTTTAATCTCCCCTATCTTCTTTGCCGTGACCCTGATGACTGGCGCCGGCACGACGGAGGCCTCGCCCTGTGCAAGTTGATGCCGCTTGATAATGATACGTATGATGTTAAGATGACATCGCTTGAGGGCAAGGCTTGGGCAGGAGCAAATGGAGATTGGGTTGTTTACATTGGGTCCAACTGCGAGTGGAGACTTGTGAATGTGTACACTCGTGACCGGGTTCCACTTCCAAAAATCTCAGCAGACTGCCCAGAGGTTGAGCACACCGGTATTGTACGCACGTTCAAATACGATCATGGTGACTCTCTTCTACGGAAGATAGCAATTTGTCGAGTTCCCAACCGCTCTTGGAATTATAACAACTATGAAGTTGTTGCTATCTTCGACAAGCTTGTTGTCGTCCTTAGTGGTTTGACTCGATGGATATTGCTCAAAAATCAGTTTCTGTACACGGATGAGTACTGTGATGCAATTCAATACGAGCTCCTTGTGTTTGCTGCCACCACTCGTGGCACTGTTTTTGCATGGTATCCTCGTAGTTTCGGTACGTTTTTCTTCCACCGTAATTATAATTTTTTCATCCACATGCATGCGGGTTAGGAAGTTTCCCTTTACTAATTAACCTTCTTCTTGTGTTTCCAAGGTCCTGTGAACATCCCATCACCTATACTTGAAAAATTTTATAACCAAGGGGGAGATGACGATGGTGATGATCACGAGCATGAGGACGAGCAGCACCCATATACTCTGTGGCGCCTGGCAACTAATTCCGATGGATCACCTCTTCTTGTGTGTATACAGCCCACTGATGATGTTACTGCTAAGGAAGCAGGTGTAGTCTCCCATGGTCGCACTCTCCGGACCAATTCCAACACTCGTTGCATGGTATTCGGGATGGATACTAGTGTGCTAGCGCCAACTCCTTCTCCCTAGTATAGGATTGATAGTCTTGGAGAAAACTTGCTCTTCCTTGGACAAAACTATCCGAAGATGGTGAAAGGCGATCCAACTGCTGTTGACACAACGTTACTAGTACCATTTATGAGAAGCAACTGCGTCTATACCTCGGACATTTGGGTGGTTCCCTACCCTGGTACTGATATAGTAGGTCGCTTCAGCCTGGATGATCAGTCCTGCGTTGGTCTCCAGTTCAACAATGGATGGCCCGTCCCAGAGAATCACTTGTGGTCAAAGCAAGCGTTTCTAACACCGAGGAATGGTTGAGTTGAAGTTCATTTCATTGCTTGTTATTTGTTGTGTGGTGAAAACTTTAGTATTTATAATGTATCCTCGTTGTCGATGTGGGTTGATGACCTGTTGTATGTAATAAAATGATATGCCTATGATAAACTTACTAAATTTATGAATGGCTTTCGAGTCGCTTCTCTGAGTGAGTGGTGCGACGAGGCAAAAAAATATTTTCCGAATACATAATTGTACGTGCATTGCAACAGGTTATTGGATGAGGCCAATCAACAATAGTAGTACACTATTTGTACTAGCTTCACATGCTTCGCGCGTCGGGTGGGTGTTTTTACTGTAGCCATATGTTAATGTGTTAGCTGTATGTAACCAGCACCTTGAATCCTCGATACTAGTACTATATAGTAGGAGTAAGTAGTAGGATTAGTAGGGTGGCATGGGCCAAAACAAGCATTCACGTCCAGGAGTAAGACACACGCCACCACCACGGCATCCATATGACACCATATTATTTCTTGGAGTCCGTGCTAGAGCAATCTCTTCAACCTCGTCATTTCTCTAACTTCAGCCATCGCGCGGCGGGCGAGGTGGGGGTTTGCCGATAGTCGGTTTCCTTAACTGCGGTCCCACTTGTAAGGCCAAGTCCAATGCACGACCCCAAACGGACCTCCGTTTTGCACGAACTCCAACGATAATTTTGACTAGAAAAGCAATACCAAAGAAAACAAGAACCACAAGAATACATTTTACTACTCCTGTAAGTTGGATTAGTGCCTTCTCGGTGCATTCATTGTTGATCTGCGGAGTCTTGATCTTGCGTGCTTCTTTCTTCTTCGAGTGTAAAGAAGTAGACATTGCTTCCTCGCATGTAGTCTCATGTCTAGCCTCTATTCTAGTAGGAGTATCAACAAGTGCACTAATCTCATCTCTAGCCTCTGTGCTAGCTAAAAGTGATAGAACATCTACTAAATTGTTCTCTGTCAATATATGGATGTACTCTTCTTCCCAATACAAAAACTTGCATCCATTCTACTCCCTTCGTTGCACAATACATGCCTTATATTTGTACAAATATATATGTATCTAGACATGTTTTAGTATATAGGTACATCCATTTTTGGACAAATGGAAGTCAAGTATTTTGGAACAGAGGGAGTACACAATAAAAAATTTAATTTAGCACAACTAGTCTAATCCGAGAGCACAACCGAAGATTTGGTCGGGTTCTTCCTCCTTTTGCCGACACGTGGGACATCCAGCATCCAGGTCGTGTTATGAAAGAAAATAGAGTGGTACTTGAAGCCACGAGATGTGCATCTTGGGTTAAACTGTAAATAGAATCTTACTACTCTTGAGTAACTCCAAAAGCGGCCACCGAAGATCTTTTTTGGATTTGTTTTTCATCACCAGCACCTCCAGGTGAAAGATGTGCAGGTTCAATGGGTCCTCTTGCGTTTTCACTGACATGTGGGGCCGCATGTGAGCAAACAGACGATGGGCTCCGCACGTCCGCTGGCTGGCTGAGAAGAGAGATAGAGGAGGGCTGAGCATGGACTGCAGGAAATTTGTTCTACGTACCTCGATATAGGCTTGATATAGTAGGGTGGCATGGGCCATAACTAGCATTCACGTCTAGCAGTACGGCACACGCCACCCACACGAGTCCCATCCGACACCAATTTTCTTGGAGTCCATGCTACAGCCATCTCTTCTCCCTCCTGTTTTCTCAGCCATCATGCGGTGGGCGGGGTGGGGTTTGCCGGTAGTCGGTTTGCTCAACTGCGGTCCCACTTGTAAGTGAAAATGCAACACCGCACGCATTCCCGCTTGAGCAGCGTACCGGACCAACCGTGTGGGGGTGCGACGTGAACACGACAGGCTTTTCCTTTTGAACTCGTAACTTGTAAAATTTGGTTCTGCTCCATGGCGCAACCGATAGATAGAAAAAAACGATTATGCCTAGAGTAATGAGAAGTTTGGTTCTGGAGCCGTTCATGCATGGAGTACGTACGAAAATTATGAAGTTGATGCGAAAGGTAAGATAATTACTGTAGTATCATATACTACTACATGGATTTGACGGGAAGATAAAAATACATACGGATCCATCAACAACATCCTCACACCCTAGTGCGCTGGGTCACCAACCGACGTGTGAGGAGCAGCGGCGTTGGCAGCGAGCTCAACGTGCTTCAGAACAGTGCCGTCCAAGGTTGCCTTGCGGTCCAAGAAGGTCAGCGTCCTATCGTCCTCCTCTTGCATGTAGTAGTCCTTGTGGATGATTTTCACGTAGACGTGGGTGATTATGTCGATGGTGTCTTGCTGCGCCAGGCGCTGCACGGCGAGCGCGACCTCGAGCTGGACATTCTCC
Organism: Aegilops umbellulata; assembly: GCA_032464435.1. Taxonomy (NCBI): domain Eukaryota; kingdom Viridiplantae; phylum Streptophyta; class Magnoliopsida; order Poales; family Poaceae; genus Aegilops; species Aegilops umbellulata. The sequence goes on from CP136058.1 coordinate 67,515,873, forward strand.
GACACGACGGCGGGCAGTCCCACGACCACCAGTGCGTCGAAGAGGTTGTCACCATAGTGGCCGTTGAGGGTGGCGAGCATCGCAGATCCTGGGCGCGTCGGCTGGAGGCTTACGTCAAAGTCGTCCGCAAGCTTCTTGACGATGGTGAACTTGTCGAGGAAACCGGCAAGGACCTCGTCGAACAAGAAGACGAAGTTGTCGTCCAAGCATCCCCTCGCCCTGGCGGCCTCAAGCAATACTACCTAGAGACGTTCCTCGGTGCCGGGCCATAGGCCGGCATCGTGGACCATCTGGCACAGCCGGCTGATGCTCTCGCTCATCGCCTCCATGGGTCTAGCTTAGCTTCTAGTCAACTGATCTTGCGATTCGATTGATTACTCTTGCCCTTGGTTAGCGTGCGTAGGTGCGTAGGATTTTGTACTACTCCTCGGCCCTCTACTGCACCTGCCTTTGGCTGTATGATAGGTGGGCCAGCCACCCCCTGGGCCCACATGTCATTCACCCAAAGGCAGTTGTCGTAAGTCAATGAAGTTGCGTCCCCCTCCGTGTCGGTGCAGTATAGTCATCTCACAGGACCTCTAGTTGGGGCCAAACGAGAGAAGTTTGATGTTTACTGGTTTATTGGTCCCCTTTGCATTTTGCGCCAAGTTTTGACCTTTGATTTAACTAATAGAATGTTAATGCATGTAAACAAAAATGTTGTGTAAGTCACCTTACAAAAACCAAATAATCCCAAAATACTTAGGCACGGTGCATTAACTCCCTCCTTGTTTCTTATTTCTAGACATATCAACCAATGAGAGATGTGGGCCGTGCATGCTTTCAATGACTTGAGACTACCAAACATGACATGAAGTGTTTAGTTCATTGTATGTAATCCTATTAGTACTCTAGTTAGCAAAAAAACATTAAGTTCTCTCGCCGATAGGAATAAAACACCATGTATTTATTTACAGAGGGAGTAGTACATTTTTTGTGACATGCATTACTAGATATTGCTAGTCAAATACTAAAATCCAGATGGACGTGGTAGTACTCCTAAATCCAGATGGTGGTGCTACTAGTACTAGTAGTAGTACTACCAATGTAGTAGTAGGAGTACTAGCACTGTACTACCCGTTGGTCAAATTATTACGTGCTGCTCCTTACAGTGAAGTGACAAGACCATGCGCCGGAGATAACACCTGAGTATAGGCGCCGTGTTCGGCATACCATAGTCAGCCTCGCCGTCTGCAGTCACTATCATCATGGCTGTAGAGCTAGCCTGCTTACAACTAGCCCTGTTCAACATAATTTCCCGTGCGTAGATGCCCGTGCATTGCACGGACCACCAAGATTGGGGGTGGACGGCTCCGGCAGCGGCCATCGCGCCAGGTTTTTCCACGGCCTTTTAGATGTGGTGGGGAGGAGATAAGGCTGATTGTGAGAGACAAGGAGTTGTTTGTAAATAGAGAACAAGTGCGGGCATCTTTTTGCAAAAATGGAGAAGCTTGGTTTGTATGCGTCAGATCTAGATCCGACGGCTATTTGTGAAAGATGGGAGGCACAACATCATCACCAACTCAGGACCTGTTTGATTCGCATGATTCTGAAAACGCAGGAATAGGACACGGCAATATTACAAGTTTCAAACTGATATTACAAATGTTAGGAGTAATGCTGCACCTACGAAGAGGGAATTGCTAGGAAGTTTACGTAAGAACTTTCGTTACTTTAGGTGGATGCAGCATTATCGTACAAACTAAAATCCACCGCCCTGACAAGTCACTAATAGGCAAATAAGTTTTTGAGTCTCTGGCCACTTGATGTTTCAAAAACAAATTCAGCTTCTGCGGAGACTTTGTCATTTAGGCTTAGACGCTTGCGGTGATCAGCACGCCATTCATTGTTGCACCAAAGAACGCCAAACCTCATTACCTTGAGCACACTTGCCTCCAGAACAAAGAACCTGGCCAATTTAATCTCAGATGTGCTACCTCGGTAGTCGATCAAATCAATTTCTGTAAGATGGAGATCAAGGCATTCGATGAGATTGTTATAGTGCAGCACATTTTTCACTTTCAGGTCTTTTTTTATCTGCAAAAGAAGAGAACATAATAGAGAAGCTGGCTGCATAAGATTGCCGTGTCATCAAGAGGTACCAATATCATTCGCTCATACGATAGGGTTTGCTGGCTAGTGATATTTCTCTCTCTCTCTCTCTCTCTCTCTCTCTCTCTCTCTCTCTCTCTCTCTCTCTCTCTCTCTCTCTCTTTCTGTTTCCTCTCATTTAACTAGGAGCACGTGAAGAGCTTGGGCATTTGTTGCCTTCCACTATGTGGCCGATGCCATATTTCGCAAAAGTATGCCACATAATACGCATCGATGTCAAATCAAAAGATTTTGGCACCGCTCTCGCAATGTGAGAGAGTTGGCACCGCTCTGCACACAGACCCACATGTATACACAACTCAATCAAACCAACTACACCAGCCTCTCACTCTCCCAAACAAGTGTTTTTTTATTGCCTCAGTCCTCTCTCTCCCACGCAGTGTTTTTTCATTGCGTGAGTTAATTTGGCACCGGAGCAAAGTAGGTGATCCAGATTGGGACACCAGGTGAGCAATGGAGGGGCATCGATGCCAAATGCATCACAAGTGAATTTGGCACATGTTTTGGCCTACATAGCCCACTTTTGTACTCCCTCCGTCCCAAAATTCTTGTCTTAAATTTGTCTAAATACAGATGTATCTAGTTACATTTTAGTGTTAGATACATCCATATCTAAAGAAATGTAAGACAAGAATTTTGGGACGGAGGGAATACTACCTCGTATTTAGTATAAAATTTTGACCATAGATTTACCTAAGAAAATGCCAATGCATGTCACTAAAAATTACACCATTTGAAATTATGTTCAAATACAAATCCAACGATATAGTTCTTAGTGACATGCGTTAACATTTTGTCAGTTAAATCTATGGTCAAATTTTGATACTACAAAATTGGAAGAGTAAACCAGGAAGGAGGTAGTACTTGCTCTTAGGGTAACCATAGAGTTACTGGAGTAGTCTAAGTTACTTTCCACTATGACTAGCCTAGGCTACTATAGTAGTACAGCATAAAAACGATGCAGGTGATCACGTGAGAAAAAATATTAAAAACATTTCTTTCGGTGTCGTGCGTAGATGCAGTTTCGAACACTACACTTGTCATCGTAATTTGGGAAAATTACGAAAAAAATTGAGCTATGTTGTGATTACCGTTTACTTATAGGAAAGAAGGTTCACCTCGATGAGTAGCTTCTCCGTGCATGGAAAGCATGTAAGGAATCCAACAACTTGATCCAGATTGGGGCAGATAGATTTTAGTGCTAAGATCTTCACTGTGCGCATGGACTGGGTTAAGCTTGTGGGAATCATTTTCTAGAAGATGGTCGTAAATACATCAAGAAGAAATTTAAAAATGTGAATTTCAAGAAGACGGAGAAGAAGATGAGTGATGTACCTGAATGATTACGGATCCAATAAAGAGTTCGGAGAATTTGGCAGACGAGTACACCAATGCTGTCAATTTCGGCGCGTCAATGACCCTGATTTTTGTTGGACCTTCTAGATGCGATACAAGCAATCTCTCAAGGAAAGGCGCATTCTCAATGACCATAACGTGGAACAGATGGAGTGATCTCCTCCCAATTGATGTCTTGTTGCGGGGCTAGCAAGACACATAAATCCATCGAAGATTCGTCGAGGCGATGTGGAGGCTAATGAACCCGTGGATTTGCTCAAGACGAAGGTACTCGAGCGCAGTACAGCTGCGGAGCAGGTGCTCCATAGCATTCTTCGAGATGACAACGTCGAAGAGGTCGAGCTGCTTGAGTTGAGGGAGAAGAAGGGCGGGCGCGGCATTAATCTGGGGAAGATAGCAGGAGCTGAAGCTGGCGCGGCGCAACGTTGGCGTGAGGCGGAGCGCGGACAGCAGCAGAGAGCAACATCGTCCAGCTTCAAAGCTGAGCTCCTCGAGCTGATCTAGGGTGGGGGATAAGAACCACTCGTCGAACTTGGGTTGGACCTTGCAGTTGGTACTGAACATGCGGATGTCAAGGCGTCTGGCTGGCCCAGGGTGCGATGAAAGGATCTTGGAGACTGCGGCCATGCGTTTGCAATCCCGTCGCAAAGGCAGCTATCGACGGTGAGGTTGAGGGGGACGCATCGCCAGAGGGGGCGTCACCGCCGGGAGAGCAGGACGGTCCGCACGATGGATTTGGTGGGGAGGAGGTCGATGATGACGAGCAGCATGTCGTCGGGGAGGCTGCTGATGAAGTCCAGGCTAGTCGAATGCGGTTTGGCATGAGCCGCCTCCGCTTGTTGGCTGCCTCGCCGTCCATCTCAACCGGCGGCGACACCGGTGTACACGTGTGCTGGTGTGTGTTGTGTGCTGGGTGTGCGCGAGTGCGTCCTTCTGTGCATGCCACCGCGCAGTGGTGAATTGTGCGCAAGTGCGTCCTTCGCGCGCAAGAAGTTTGTCCTCAATGCGCCCTCAATTTACTAGCGTGCGGGGTGCTACCCCGAGTGTTTTCAACTTTGTTTACTTCACGGCGTGTCAGATGGGCCTCTAGTTTACTTATTTTCACCCACTGCCACATGGGCCAACACACGAAGATACAGAACACGAGCTGACAAGGCAGCATGTGGATTGGCTGACTGGTCAACTAAACAATATACGAAGCTATACGCTAACACAGTGAGCGTATAATCCGTCGGTATAGAGAGTTCGAGTGAGAGGGGAGGCCCGTGAGAGATAGCAGAGAGAGATAAAGAGCTACTCCCTCCGTTCGATAATGTAGTTCCAACATTTTTTTGAGTCAAACTTTTGAAACTTTGACCAAGTTTATAAAGAAATTACTTATATCTACAATACCAAAGATAAATGATAGTATGAAGTAAGTACATGTTGTGATGAATCTAATGATCATTCCAGATGTAAATGTTTTTCTCCACATATACCTTGTCAAACTTTTCTGAGGTTTGACTTTTCAAAACATCCATATGCTTATGGACGTGACAGAGTCCCTAACTAGAGAGAGAGAGAGTGAAAAAAGTGTGTGTGTGTGTGTGTGTGTGTGTGTGAAAGAGACATGGCCAACACACGATAAAAGTAGAGAAAAAGCATGTGTGTCTTATGCAAACATATCACACATGCATCTTCGACAACGGAGGCAAGGTGAGGAGATAGTGTGTGGTTGTTTGGAACTGAGAGAGCAAGACCCCTAGCACATGGCCAAGAGGGGTCTGACAAACAAGGGAGGGAGGTCGAGAGAGACGTACGGAGAAAAGGCATACATGGGGAGGAGAGAGTGTATGTTTGTCATAGAGAGATCCCCTGGAGATCGTGATGGGACTACATGGGTGGGAGATCGAGTGACAAGGTGTGTGCGCGATAGAAGATGCCCCGAGAGATATCGAGATAGACGTATGGATGGAAGGAGACAATACGTGTGTTCCTGATGGCTAGTAAGAGATAATCATACTTAGGAGGGGGAGGAGTGCTTGCGCCTATGATGGAGTGAGGGATTATGGTACTTAGGGGGGTGCGTGTCACATGGAGAGAGAACAAGGGCGGAGAGTGTTGGATGGGTCTATATGTATAGCGCGAGCGAGACATGTGTATGTGTGAACTACGGAGATAAGGCCAGTTTGGCTTGCGTCCTGAGCATCTTTTGCCTGGCCTGGGGTTGTGGCTGGATTTCATGCACGCTTGTTTGGTTGCTACCCTGTGAAAAAGAAAGCCCGCCTGGCCTGGGTTCCCTTGCACTTTAATTAGCCTGGCTGAACTCCAGACACTGCAAGTAGCCTGGCCTAGGCGACCAATTTCGAACGCCTAGCCATGCCTGGTCGTGTGGCCACGAGGCTAACAGCAACATGGATGGATATTAGCATTAAATAATTGATGCATGGATTGATTGATGGGACGTTGATGCTTTGCCTGACCCAGGCATGAACCAAACGCTTCAGCACCACACAAGCCTGGCCAGGCAGAAATATTTTACATCTTACGTCCACACCAGGCAGTACCGGCCATCAAGGCATGAGGGTCAGGTCATGAACCAAACTGACCAATAAAGTTTGAGAGACATTGATTAGCATCGATAAGGCTGTGTGCTGCGTCAGATAGCTGAGAGGGGGAAAGAGATATGACCTCTCGATAAGGCAGTGCATGTAAATTTTTTAGAAGTCAAACTTTGGAAACTTTGATTAGGTTTACGCAAATGTTATTTATATCTACAATACCAAAGATACATCATACAAAACTACATCTCATGGTGAATCTAATGGTATATGTTTTTCGTACTAGATGTAATTCTTTTTCTCCACGTACATGGTCAAACTTTGTGATGTTTGACTTTTCAATAAATCTATATGCTATGGACCGAGGCAAGTGCCTCAGTCGAGACAGATCAAGTGCGTGTGAAGGAGAATGAGTAAGTGTGCAAAAAGAGTATGTGTGTGAAAGATAAAGTGACAACAAACGATAAATTAGAGAGAGTGTGTGTTTTTTCGTTTCTTATGCGAACATATCATGCATGCATCTCCGAGATGGAAAAGCGAGGCGAGGAGATACACGAAGATAGCTAGTGTGTGATTGTTGGCAACGGAGAGAGACACCCCTATAGCACATGTCCAATAGAGGTCTGGCCAACAAGGAACAAAGGTCGAGAGGGACACATGGATGGCATGGACGCATGGGGAGGGAGAGAGGGTGTGTTTGTGACAGAGAGATCCCGTCGATATCGTGAGGGGACTATATGGGTGGGAGATCGAGGGAGTGCGTGCGAGATAGAAAGATGCCCCGAGAGAAATCGAGATATACCATGCACATGTTTGTGATGGAGACTAAGATTAGCTAGTCATATACATATAGGGGGGACTTCGTGTGCCTACAATTGAGTGAGAGACCATCATACTTGGCTAGCTGGGCATGAGATTGTGTGCGTGCGCATGTGAGATGGAGAGAGAACGAGGGGGAGAGATAGAGTTTTAGATGGGCCTATCGAGTGCGAGTGAGATATGCATGTGTATGTGTGACCCAGGTGGATGGAGAGTTTGAGAGAGGGGGAGAAGAGCTCCGAGACGACATAGTGGTGCGTGAGAGAGTTATGGGCAAAAAGCCAAGGAATTCGTGTGCGTACGATGAGTGCACCCAAGATATCTAGCTTGGACTAGCTAGAGTATCATATAATGTGCGAGAGAGACCTATAGATGGTGTATATATGCATGTGAACTAGAAAGACCCCCCCCCCCACACACACACACAGAGAGAGAGAGAGATGGAGAGAGAGAGAGAGAGAGAGAGAGAGAAAGAGAGAGAGTTAGAGAGAGAGAGAGAGAGAGAGAGAGATGGAGAGAAAGGGAGAGGGACCAACAAGGTTTTTGTGTCAGATGCGTGCGACAGAATTGAAGATTGTCAGAGAGAGAGAGAGAGAGAGAGAGAGAAAGAGATATTCCATCCGCTCGATAAGGCAGTGCATGTAAATTTTTTAGAAGTCAAACTTTGGAAACTTTGATTAGGTTTACGCAAATGTTATTTATATCTACAATACCAAAGATACATCATACAAAACTACATCTCATGGTGAATCTAATGGTATATGTTTTTCGTACTAGATGTAATTCTTTTTCTCCACGTACATGGTCAAACTTTGTGATGTTTGACTTTTCAATAAATCTATATGCTATGGACCGAGGCAAGTGCCTCAGTCGAGACAGATCAAGTGCGTGTGAAGGAGAATGAGTAAGTGTGCAAAAAGAGTATGTGTGTGAAAGATAAAGTGACAACAAACGATAAATTAGAGAGAGTGTGTGTTTTTTCGTTTCTTATGCGAACATATCATGCATGCATCTCCGAGATGGAAAAGCGAGGCGAGGAGATACACGAAGATAGCTAGTGTGTGATTGTTTGCAACGGAGAGAGACACTCCTATAGCACATGTCCAATAGAGGTCTGGCCAACAAGGAACAAAGGTCGAGAGGGACACATGGATGGCATGGACGCATGGGGAGGGAGAGAGGGTGTGTTTGTGATAGAGAGATCCCGTCGAGATCGTGAGGGGACTATATGGGTGGGAGATCGAGGGAGTGCGTGCGAGATAGAAAGATGCCCCGAGAGAAATCGAGATAGACCATGCACATGTTTGTGATGGAGACTAAGATTAGCTAGTCATATACATATAGGAGGGACTGCGTGTGCCTACAATTGAGTGAGAGACCATCATACTTGGCTAGCTGGGCATGAGATTGTGTGTGTGCGCATGTGAGATGGAGAGAGAATGAGGGGGAGAGATAGAGTTTTAGATGGGCCTATCGAGTGCGAGTGAGATATGCATGTGTATGTGTGACCCAGGTGGATGGAGAGTTTGAGAGAGGGGGGGAAGAGCTCCGAGACGACATAGTGGTGCGTGAGAGAGTTATGGGAAAAAAGCCAAGGAATTTGTGTGCGTACGATGAGTGCACCCAAGATATCTAGCTTGGACTAGCTAGAGTATCATACATAGTGTGCGAGAGAGACCTATAGATGGTTTATATATGCATGCGAACTAGAAAGACCCCCCCACACACACACACAAAGAGAGAAAGAGAGAGAGAGAGAGAGAGAGAGAGAGAGAGAGAGAGAGAGAGAGAGAAAGAGAGAGAGAGAGAGAGAGAGAGAGAGAGAGAGAGAGAGAGAGATGGAGAGAAAGGGAGAGGGACCAACAAGGTTTTTGTGTCAGATGTGTGCGACAGAATTGAAGATTGTCAGAGAGAGAGAGAGAGAGAGAGAGATATTCCATCCGCTCGATAAGGCAGTGCATGTAAATTTTTTAGAAGTCAAACTTTGGAAACTTTGATTAGGTTTATGCAAATGTTATTTATATCTACAATACCAAAGATACATACAAAACTACATCTCATGGTGAATCTAATGGTATATGTTTTTCGTACTAGATGTAATTCTTTTTCTCCACGTACATGGTCAAACTTTGTGATGTTTGACTTTTCAATAAATCTATATGCTATGGACCGAGGCAAGTGCCTCAGTCGAGACAGATCAAGTGCGTGTGAAGGAGAATGAGTAAGTGTGCAAAAAGAGTATGTGTGTGAAAGATAAAGTGACAACAAACGATAAATTAGAGAGAGTGTGTGTTTTTTCGTTTCTTATGCGAACATATCATGCATGCATCTCCGAGATGGAAAAGCGAGGCGAGGAGATACACGAAGATAGCTAGTGTGTGATTGTTTGCAACGGAGAGAGACACTCCTATAGCACATGTCCAATAGAGGTCTGGCCAACAAGGAACAAAGGTCGAGAGGGACACATGGATGGCATGGACGCATGGGGAGGGAGAGAGGGTGTGTTTGTGATAGAGAGATCCCGTCGAGATCATGAGGGGACTATATGGGTGGGAGATCGAGGGAGTGCGTGCGAGATAGAAAGATGCCCCGAGAGAAATCGAGATATACCATGCACATGTTTGTGATGGAGACTAAGATTAGCTAGTCATATACATATAGGGGGGACTGCGTGTGCCTACAATTGAGTGAGAGACCATCATACTTGGCTAGCTGGGCATGAGATTGTGTGCGTGCGCATGTGAGATGGAGAGAGAACGAGGGGGAGAGATAGAGTTTTAGATGGGCCTATCGAGTGCGAGTGAGATATGCATGTGTATGTGTGACCCAGGTGGATGGAGAGTTTGAGAGAGGGGGAGAAGAGCTCCGAGACGACATAGTGGTGCGTGAGAGAGTTATGGGCAAAAAGCCAAGGAATTCGTGTGCGTACGATGAGTGCACCCAAGATATCTAGCTTGGACTAGCTAGAGTATCATATAGTGTGCGAGAGAGACCTATAGATGGTGTATATATGCATGTGAACTAGAAAGACCCCCCCCCACACACACACACAGAGAGAGAGAGAGATGGAGAGAAAGGGAGAGGGACCAACAAGGTTTTTGTGTCGGATGCGTGCGACAGAATTGAAGATTGTCAGAGAGAGAGAGAGAGAGAGAGAGAGAGAGAGAGAACAGGAGTCCGGGAGAGGGGGAGGTCGTGTTTATGCATCAAAGACTGATATAAACCATGTTTCGATATAAACTTGCATTAAAATATTTAAATTGGAGAAGATGTTGTCTGCAATCCACACATGAACAGATATATGCGTATATCAAACAAGTTCATTAATTTTACTTTCAACATGTTCATGGAGTACTATAATACTGTACAACATGCTACTCAATTGAGGTGTTCAATTTTGGATTTAGTTCACTATTTTGACCTACTGAACGAGCTATTTCATTGAATCGAGATATTTCATTTTGGGTTTGATTCGCGTTTTTGAGTGGGTCAACTATTTGTCATATAGTAAATAGCTAGCAACGAGCATGTAAAAACACATTACTCCAGAGCATCATCTCTCCATCTAAAAAAAAGAAGTGGCAAGCTAATATTTCAAAATTTGATCTGAATCGACTTGGTAAGGTAGACGTCGATGCTCGTTCTCCCAAAATTTGAATGAACCGTTAAACATCCACTCTGCTCGGTGGAATTCGCCCGAGCAAATAAATGGGAGACGCGAAATTACCGTCCTATGTGGGACACGCATCAATTGGCCCGTTGTACCTCGAGGGTAGGTTCGTAACTCCATCCAAGCACACCTTCTCCTCGGTCGAAATGACATGTGTCGAATAATTCATAAACCATGGTCGGCAAAACACGCTCTCCTCGCTCGAAATAGCTCGCCCCCACTATTTCAAAACACGCTCTCCTCGCCCAAAATCGCTCGCGCCACTATAGTTCAAAACACGCCCTCCTCGCCCGAAATCGCTCCCGCCCACTATTTGGGGAGAAGCAAAGTTACTCTACTATCCCCGACCCTCAGTACACAGACCCAAGCCGAGAAGCCTATAGGCAAGGGTAGAACTGTAACTCCCCCTCACATTTCATACAAATGCGTCTGTAAGTCATGGTTCCACTCCCCTCCCAATTCCCCCCCCCCCTCCCGCTCCCCCCCCCCGCCCGCCCCCATTCATACCTCGTGGGCACCAAATCACCTTCTCCCCGAGCCGGAAACCTTAGCTCCACCTCCATGGCGCCCCCACCGCACCAATTTCACAGCCGCCCTCCTCCCTAATGCCGGAGACGTTGTCCAACTTCGGATCCTTCCAGAGTCCTAGCGCTGCTTCCGCGTAGCCGTCGACCGTTGCGACATCGCTCTTTCCCTGCCGCCGGTCGCCACCGCAACCACGCCGACCTCACCGACTTGGCAGCTGGACCTGCCTACTTCACCATGCCGCCTGATAGGTCGCACCCTCATCTCAAATAACTTTATTTAGGCGTCAGTTGTCTAAATTTTTATTCTGGGCCAATCGATTCCCAATGGGAAGCAGCACCCCTCAAGGTGGCGGGGCTCCTAGGCTGCCGGTTGGCTGGTGTCTAACGTAAGGGTGTGGGGCCGCAAGTTCGCCGTGGAAGCAGCGCTTAGATGGGTATCTTTTAGAGTTTCCTGGGTTGAAGGTACTACCGCCGTCGGATGTGGATGACGGGGAGTCTTTGTGGATTGGCCCAGGGGCGGCGCAACCACGGCAGTGCGGTGGGGCGGGGAGCGGGGTTTTGGCCGGGGCCACGGACGGCGGAGGCAGGCTGCTCTGCCATTGGTCGCTGGCTCTTCGGGGAAGATTCCGAACAGTGTCAGCCGGGAGGCACAAGACGGCCAGCCATCCGACGTAGATCGGACAGTACCAAAATAAAATAAAATCGTGTGACCCCAATTTAGTCTTCAGTCAACAAGTGTGTGACCACTCTTGTACCTTGCTGTTGATCTCTTAGTGTATTTCTTCAGATCAAAGAGATATGTCATTCTTAACATTATGCGTTATCTGCATCTTCAGACACACCGTCTTTCGACTCACCACAGCTGCTCCAACAAGGGAAGCATACACCAGAAGGGAGCCATAGTCCCCACTCAACAGTTCCCTGCATCGAATGCGCGTGCCCGACATGGACAACCACAACAACTGCAGGGCCATCGACAAGTCAGCACATTATGCTCACTCCTATGGATGGCAGCCAGATAGGTTGTACCCTCATCTTACTTGTGTGCAACATTTATGGCTTTGTTATTCATCTAAGCATGGAAAATAGATCATCACATTTCACTGTATATTCATGCTGATCTCTTATGGGTCTTGTTCAAGAGTTAACGATGTTCCATAGTTCAGCTAAGATACTTGTTCTTTAGGTAATGTTGTTCCATAGTTATCATCCATCAGCCAATGCTATCCCACAGGCTAGTGATTATAGTATTATACCACTTCAAGTATTACCTATGTTGTTCTTTAATACTTTTGTGTGCCATCTAGTTAATCTCAAGTACAAATGATACATATTCTGTAGCTTTCATCTGTGTTCTCCCTTTAGTTTATGAGGCCTGTTGCTGCTAGTTAACCCCAGTCCTACTATTTATGTCGTCTCCTACAGGCACTCATTACATAAATCTAACTATTAGTTGTCTTCCATGCATGCATGTCAGATATAATTGCACACACTGATATATCCACAAAAACCTCACGGAGCAATGTAAAGGCCAATAAACTTGATGTCAATGATACCCAATATGATGGAACATGTAAAGGCAGTTCTTCAGAAGACTTGCAGAAAGATGATGAATCCTCTTCACCCCACAAGGTCCTTGCTCTAACTTGGCCTGTGATATGGGTACAACATGCATATAATGTCCTGGAGTGTATCTACTCGGTTGCAATGCCATGTGCTTAGCATGCTGATCATGCATGTAAATAGGTCATGCCTTCCTATTTTTCAGTACCTATTCCATTCATGATAGCATGTTTTCAAATTCAAGTATTGTCATCCTACTCTATCGCAATGCCATCTGCTTAATTTGGACATCATGCTTCTGAATATCTTATGCATTGTTATTCATCAATATGTACTTCATCTGTCTACCATACCATGTTTTTTTACATTGAAGTGTTGTTCTAGTGCTCTATTGCAATGCCATCTTATTTTCCCAATCATACACGTGTATGTTGCCTTAGTTATTTCTGTATGTATTCCGCTAGCATATAGTTTTACATTCAACTAGTGTTTTTTTGCTGTGTTGTCCTGTCGTATCCCTAGCTCTTACACCATACTCCCTCCGTCCGGATTACATGTTGCCGAAAAGGATAAAAAAGGATGTATCTAGAACTGAAATACGCCTAGACCCATCCATTTTTTTTCCGGATGGAGGGAATACATGTCAATATGTCATGCCTTTCTATTCTTCACTACCTATTCCATCTCTCTATTGTCGCATGTTTTATAATTAAAGCACCATTCTTCTATACAAGGCATGCAAGGGGAATACAACTATGTTAGAATCTGAAGGGTTACAAACAAGGCCTTTGCAAAAGATCCAAACGCCAGGAGATAATAAACCAACTCCAGTTTTTATAGATACTGCTCTAGCACAGAGAAACTCAATTCCTACTGATAATAAGCAGATTGCAGTGGCCAAAGAACTAGTCCGCTCCAGTCCAGCAAAAATATGTCAACTCAATTCTAAGAAGCGTGTGCGTATCCTTGCATCATGAAATTTTATAGCATGCTGATCATATTTTCTACATGTTTCTTACCCATCTCTCTTTTAGAAAATAAGCTTAACAGATAGAAGAATTTCTGCAATGGTATCGTTTATGAGGAAAGATTCTTAAAGGAATTCTCTGTGCTCCAATGTAGATGTAAGTACCTGTTGTATATCACTATATTTTTACATCAGCATGTATTTTGTTAATCGGCGTGAATCCAACCTTTATCTGATCTAAATTTAGTTGTAGCAAAATGTATGATTAAAGGCCACAATGTTGATTTTTGCAAGGAAAACTGCCGTTTTGCATCCTGAGTTGCATGAGTGTACTATCTCATATCAGTGGGTTTGAATACTTTGGTTCTGCAGTGGGGTTTTCAGTGTTTTTTTACTATGTTGTCATGTCGTATCCCTAGCTCTTACATCATACTCCCTCCGTCCGGATTAAATGTCACAGAAATGGATAAAACTAGATGTATCTAGAACTGAAATATGCCTAGACCCATCCATTTATTTACGGATGGAGGGAATACATGTCAATATGTCATGCCTTTCTATTCTTCAGTACCTATTCCATCTCTGATGTAGCATGTTTTATAACTGAATCACCATTCTTCTATATAAGGCATGCAAGGGGAAGACGGCTATGTTAGAATCTGAAGGGTTACAAACCAGGTCTTTGCAAAAGATCCAAATGCCAGGAGATAATAAACCAACTCCATTTTTCATAGATACTGCTCCAGCACAGAGAAACCCAACTCCCACTGATAATAAGCAGATTCCAGTTGCCAAAGAACTAGTCCGCTCCAGTCCAGCAAAAGAATGTCAACTCCATTCTAAGAAGTGTGTGCATATCCTCGCATCATGAAATTTTATAGCATTCTGATCATATTTTCTACATGTTTCTTAACCATCTCTCTGTTAGAAAATAAGGTTAAACAATACAAGACTTCCTCCATTGGGATCGTATACGAGGAAAATATCTTGCGGGAATTCCCTGTGCTCCAATGCTGATGTAAGTACCTGTTGTATATCACTATATTTTTACATCAGCATGTATTTTGTTAATCGGCGTGAATCTAACCTTTATCTAATCTAAAATTAGTTGTAGCAAAATGTTAAAGGCGCCAATGTTGATTTTTGTAAGGAAAACTGCCTGGTAGTTTTGCATACTGAGCTGCATGAATGTACTATCTCATATCACGCACATTACTGAATTGTAGTGCTTCTTTGGTTGCCCATTCATTCGTTGTGTCAATGTTGCTTTCGTATTACCTTACCTGGCTGATGATAGCTGTGCCATATTGTGTTAATTTGGTGTAGGCTAGTTGCCCAAACGTTCGTTGTGTCAATGTTGCTTTCCTATTATCTGACTTGGCCAATGATAGCAATGCTAGTGTGTTAATTTTGTGCAGGCTGCTGAAGATAAGAAGACAAACTCTGAAAACAGCAAGGGAACCCCATTGTTTCTTTCCATTAAATCTAGGCCAGGTAATATGGCAATAACTCATGATTAATCTGTTTGGTTCCTGTCCTAATTTATGTTATGATGCAGTGGTCGAGACACTCTCCACTATCAATAATACAAGCCTACCAAAATCGCCATCTGAATCTGTTCAGTATCCTCTGTCTCGAATGCAATGGAATAAATGTATGTTTGTGAACCAATTAATGGCTGAAGCAATGATGGAAATGGTGGATGAATTAGAGGTGAAGAGTCGTGCGACACAACTACTGATCAATGTTTTCAAAGACAGTGTAGCAAAGCAGCAAACTTGCCCACATGCTTATGGGCGTCATCTGTGCTGAGGTTGCAGATTGTGACTTTGTAGATGGTTAGGTTCTGCTCATTTATTTGCACTGGCATCAATCTTTGATTGCCCAGTGGATGTAATTTCCTATAATATATGCAGGATGTGCAACGTTACTCCCTGTATGTCGTACCTTTGCTTGATCGGTTTTGGTCTTGTGCATACTTGCTCGTCGTAATGGGCTCAAATTATCTAATTTGGCCTAAAGACATGAACAAACTTTAGTGAGCCCATTAAGTTAATGGGCCATTACTAGGCCGAAAGTTAATGGTCGGCCCTCTTACCTCTCGGGTCGTTAACAGGCCGACATCGAAGCGGGCAACAGGTGGCCCCAATTTATTTCACGGGCCGTTAATAGGCCGTTACTAAATTTGGGCTACATATGGCCCAACTATACTGTAGGCCTTTAGAAGACCGAAAAAAAACAGCGGGCTTGTACTGGACCATGAAGAGCATGGGCCGCAAAGAGGCCAAAAGTCAGGTCGTATTGTAAACGGCCCAACTGTGTTGGGGGCCTTTAGCAGGCCAAAAGAGAAACCGGGCTGGTATTGGACCATGAAGGGCATGGGCCATAAAAGGCCAAAACTAAGGTCCGACTACAAATGGCCCAACTCATTTATGGTCCGTTAACAGGCCGAAAGGCACACAGGGCCGGGAATTGGCCCAACACTTAAATGGGTCGCTAAAAGGCCAAAACTCAGGTCCGACTACAAATGGCCCAACTGATTTATGGGCCGTCAACAGGCTGAAAGTGACACCGGGCCAGAAATTGGCCCAACCATTAAATGGGCCGCTAAAAGGCCGAAACTCAGGTCCGACTACAAATGGCCCATCAGATTTATGGGCCGTCAACAGGCTGAAAGACACACCGGGCCGGAAATTAGCCCAACATTTAAATGGGTCGCTAAAAGGCCGAAAGATGTACATCCTGAAAATTGGCCCATCCATTAAATGGGCCGTTAACAGGCTGAAATCTAATCGGGCCGATATTGAGCCCAAATATATAGTGGGCTGTTAACGGGCTCGAACTGACGATGGGCTGCAATAGTGTCAAATCTTTAACGGGCCGTTGACGGGCCGAATTGGCACATCTCGTATGGGCCGTGGGCTTAAATGGACCTGACACAAGTAGGCCTTATATGGGCCGGCCTGCTAATTTTTGCTGGGTCAGCCTTTTTCACCGGAATGGGCCACTGTTGGGCCGTGCCATGTGTCGACCTATCATAGGCGCCTCCTGTCCAATGAGTGGATGACATTTGTCACAACGGTGAGGCAACATGTGTTTCCTACGGCCAATGATGATTTTACACGTGGAAAATCCCCATTGGTCCGAGCTGTTAACGGGTTATCGGATCCAAAACCGGCCCCGATAGCTTAACGGCGTTCCGTTACGGTGGATGCCACATGTCGATCACCCTTGACGAAAGCACTTCTGTGACGCACGATTTATTGTCATGGAAGTGGACACTTCCGTGATGATAATTTTGGTAATGTCATGGAACACTTCTACGACAGCACATGTATGACTATCTTGATTCTGTCATAAAATCGTCGTGGATGTACATGCATGCCAAAAAACGCGACCTACTGTGACAAACACGTATCATCACGGAAGTGTATTTTTTTGTAGTGGCCCTGGTGTTTGAAATTCATTCCCATTTCTTGCATGGGACCTAAGCATGCACCCAAGGACATAGATTTGATTTTTCAACTAATTCATATGCACTGGAGCATGTGCATGTAGTTCAAATTTGAATCATGCACATAAATGCATTGAAAACTCAGTTAATGCATAAAAATGTCCAAACAGACCCCGAATAATCACAAAAATTCACACAACACTCCTGTTGTTCTATGTTGACACAAGAAAAGAAAATTGAAAGCAATAAGAGGCAATGGATATCGTTTCGTCCCCAAAGGTGGGACGTTCCCTACCGAAAACCATCATGCTTGTTGTGAGAAGCTCCGGTTTGTGAGAAGCATATACCCAAACCTGCCCCAAATAGGAGAAAATTTGTACCACGACATGTTGATGCCACTACATGATAGCATGCCAAGTTTCATGAATTTCAGACGAGTTTTGGATTTACTAGAATTTAAAAACGAAGCATCTCAATGTTTTGCCGGCAATGAACGGTGCCCTGGTGTTTGAAATTCATTCCCATTTCTTGCATGGGACCTAACCATGCACCCAAGGACACAGATTTGATTTTTCAACCAATTTATATGCACTGGAGCATGTGCATGTAGTTCAAATTTGAATTATGCACATAAATGCATTGAAAACTCAATTAATGCATAAAAATGTCCTAACGAACCCCAAAAAATCACAAAAATTCACACAACACTCATGTTGTTCTATGTTGACACGAGAAAAAAAATTGAAAGCAATAAGAGGCAATGGATATCGTTCCGTCGCCAAAGGTGGGACGTTCCCTACCGAAAACCATCATGCTTGTTGTGAGAAGCTCTAGTTTGTGACAAGCATATACCCAAACCTGCCCCAAATGGGACAAAATTTGTACCATGGCATGTTGATGCCGCTACATGATAGCATGCCAAGTTTCATGAATTTCATACGAGATTTGGATTTACTAGAATTTAAAAACCAGGCATCTCAATGTTTTGCCGGCAATCAACGGTGCCCTGGTGTTTGAAATTCATTCCCATTTCTTGCATGGGACCTAAGCATGCACCGAAGGACACATATTTGATTTTTCAACTAATTTATATGCACTGGAGCATGTGCATGTAGTTCAAATTTGAATTATGCACATAAATGCAGTGAAAACACAGTTAATGCATAAAAATGTCCAAACGAACCCCGAAAAATCAAAAAATTGACACAACACTCCTGTTGTTCTATGTTGACATGAGAAAAAAAATTGAAAGCAATAAGAGGCAATGGATATTGTTTGTTCCCAAATGTGGGGCGTTCCCTACCAAAAACAATCATGCTTGTTGTGAGAAGCTCTGGTTTGTGAGAAGCATATACCCAAACCTGCCCCAAATGGGACAAAATTTGTACCACGACATGTTGATGCCGCTCCATGATAGCATGCCAAGTTTCATGAATTTCAGCCGAGTTTTGGATTTACTAGAATTTAAAAACCATGCATCTCAATGTTTTGCCGACAATCAACGGTACCCTGGTGCTTGAAATTCATTCCCATTTCTTGCATGGGACCTAAGCATGCACCTAAGGATACATATTGGATTTTTCAACCAATTTATATGCACTGGAGCATGTGCATGTAGTTCAAATTTGAATTATGCACATAAATGCATTGAAAACCCAGCTAATGCATAAAAATGTCCAAACGAACCCCGAAAAATCACAAAAATTCACACAACACTCCTGTTGTTCTATGTTGACACGAGAAAAAAAACTTGAAAGCAATAAGAGGCAATGGATATCGTTTCATCCCCAAAGGTGGAACGTTCCCTACCGAAAACCATCATGCTTGTTGTGAGAAGCTCCGGTTTGTGAGAAGCATATACCCAAACCTGCCCCGAATGGGACAAAATTTGTACCACGGCATGTTGATGCCGCTCCATGATAGCATGCCAAGTTTCATGAATTTCAGACGAGTTCTGGATTTACTAGAATTTAAAAACCAGGAATCTAAATGTTTGCGGCTGAGTGACGATGGGAGGTGATACGTCTCCATGTTATATACTTTTCCAAACACTTTTGCCCTTGTTTTGGATTCTAACTTGCATGATTTGAATGGAACTAACCCGTACCGACGCTGTTTTCAGCAGAATTGCCATGGTGTTATTTTTGTGCAGAAATAAAAGTTCTCGGAATGACCTGAAACTTCACGGAGAATATTTTTGGAATTAATGAAAAATACTGGCGAAAGAATCAAGGCTAGGGGGCCCACACCCTGTCCACAAGGGTGGGGGCGCGCCCCCTGCCTCGTGGCCCCCCTGGTGCTCCACCGACCTCAACTCCAACTCTATATATTCACATTCGGGAAGAAAAAAATCAGAGAGAAGGATTCATCGCGTTTTATGATACGGAGCCACCGCCAAGCCCTGATCTCTCTCGGGAGGGCTGGTCTGGAGTCCGCTCAGGGCTCCGAAGAGGGGAATCCATCGCCATCGTCATCATCAACCTTTCGCCATCACCAATTTCATGATGCTCACCGACGTGTGTGAGTAATTCCATCGTAGGCTTGCTGGACGGTGATGGGTTGGATGAGATTTACCATGTAATCGAGTTAGTTTTGTTAGGGTTTGATTCCTAGTATCCATTATGTTCTGAGATTGATGTTGCTATGACTTTGCTATGCTTAGTGCTTGTCACTAGGGCCCGAGTGCCATGATTTCAGATCTGAACCTATTATGTTTTCATGAATATATGTGAGTTCTAGATCCTATCTTGCAAGTCTATCACCTATTATGTGTTATGATCCGTTAACCCCGAAGTGACAATAATCGGGATACTTACAGGTGATGACCATAGTTTGAGGAGTTCATGTATTCACTAAATGTTAATGCTTTGGTCTGGTACTCTATTAAAAGGAGGTCTTAATATCCCTTAGTTTCCAATAGGACCCCGCTACCACAGGAGGGTAGGACAAAAGATGGCATGCAAGTTCTTTTCCATAAGCACGTATGACTATATTCGGAATACATGCCTACATTACATTGATGAACTGGGGCTAAATCTGTGTCACCCTATGTTATAACTATTGCATGAGGAATCGCATCCGGCATAATTCTCCATCACCGATCCAATGCCTACGAGCTTTTCACATATTATTCTTTGCTTAGTTACTTTACCGTTGCCACTGTTACAATTACTACAAAACTACTACTGTTACTTTTCCACCGTTACCGTTACTTCCATACTACTTTGCTACTAAATACTTTGCTGCAGATATTAAGTTATCCAAGTGTGGTTGAATTGACAACTCAACTACTAATACTTGAGAATATTCTTTGGCTCCCCTTGTGTCGAATCAATAAATTTGGGTTGAATACTCTACCCTCGAAAACTATTGTGATCCCCTATACTTGTGGGTTATCAAGACTATTTTTTGGCGCCGTTGCCGGGGAGCATAGCTCTATTCTTCGAGTCACTTGGGATTTGTATCTGCTGGTCACTATAAGGAACTTGAAAGACGAAAGAACTAAGATTTTTCCCTCAACTACGAGGGGAGGTAAGGAACTACCATCTAGCTCTGCACTTGATTCACCTTCTGTTTTGAGTAAGCTTGCGACACCTAAAACTTCTTCTGCTATTAATTCTGATATGTCGAACGTTATTGATGATGTCACTTCTGCTTTGCATGATACTTATGATGAAACTACTTCTATGCTTGATACTACTGTGCCACTAGGTGAATTTCTTGATGAACAACTTGCTAGGGCTAGAGAGAATGAAATTATTGAAACTGATAATATTGATGAAAGTGATGATGAAGATTCTCCCCCTTGATATGAATTGCCTGTTGTGCCTGAGGGTTATGTTATGGATGAAGAAACTACTAGAGACTTTCTTGCTTGTAATGATAGGAATGATCTTAATAGATTATTAGTAAAGCTGAAAGAAAAATCTTTGAATTCTAGAATGAAATATGACCCTGCTTTTGCTACTTCACCTATCTATGTTACTGATAAGGATTATGATTTCTCTATCGATCCTGAGATAATTACTTTGGTTGAATCTGATCCTTTTTATGGCTATGAATCTAAAACTGTTGTGGCACATCTTACTAAATTGAATGATATAGCCACCCTGTTCACTAATGATGAGAAAACTCGTTACTACTATATTCTTAAATTATTTCCGTTATCATTAAAGGGTGATGCTAAAACATGGTTTAATTCTCTTGATCCTGGTTGTGTGCGTAGTCCCCAGGATATGATTTATTACTTCTCTGCTAAATATTTCCCCGCTCATAAGAAACAAGCCGCTTTAAGGAAAATATATAATTTCGTGCAAATTGAAGAAGAGAGTCTCCCACAAGCTTGGGTGAGGCTTCTCCAATTACTTAATGCTTTGCCTGGTCATCCTCTCAAGAAAAATGAAATACTTGATATCTTTTATAATGGACTAAACGATGCTTCCAGAGACCACCTGGATAGTTGTGTTGGTTGTGTTTTCAGGGAAAGAACAGTTGAGCAAGCTGGATTGCTATTGAATAATATGTTTACTAATGAAAACAATTGGACACTTCCTGAACCAACTCCTAAGCCAACTCCGAAGAAAAGGGGTATTCTATTTCTCAGTCCTGAAGATATGCAAGAGGCAAAGAAATCTATGAAAGAAAAGGGTATTAAAGCTGATGATGTTAAGAATTTACCTCCTATTGAAGAAATACATGGTCTTAATTTGCCACCTGTTCAAGAAATACATGGTCTTGATAACCCGACCCAGGTAGTAAAGGTAAATTCTCTCTATAGATTTGATGAAGGTGATATTCCTCGTTATAAGTCTGCTAGCCAATGCTTAGATGAGTTTGATAATTTTATTGTTAAACAAGAAAACTTCAATGCTTATGTTGGTAGACAATTGAAACATAATGCTTATATGATTGAACACTTGAGTGATTATATGTCTAGAGTTAAAGGTGAACTTAAACTCATTAGTAAACATGGTTCTATGGTTACCACTCAAGTAGAACAAGTGCTTAAAGCTCAAAATGATTTTCTCAATGAATTAAATAATAAGAAGAATGATAATGATGTTAGAGTTATGACTAGAGGGGGTAAAATGACTCAGGAACCTTTGTATCCTGAGGTCCACCCTAAGAGAATTGAGCAGGATTCTCAGAGAACTAATGTTGATGCACCTAGTCCTTCTAAGAAGAAGAAAAAGAAAAATGATAGGACTTTGCATGCTTCTAGTGAATCTGTTATTGACACACCTGAGAATCCCAATGATATTTCTATTTATCATGCTGAAACGCAACCCAGTGATAAACATGAACCTAGTGATAATGTTAATAATTATGTTCATGTGGATGCTCAACCTAGCAATAACAATGATGTAGAGATTGAACCTGTTGTTGATCTTGATAACCCACAATCAAAGAATCAACGTTATGATAAGAGAGACTTCGTTGCTAGGAAGCACAGTAAAGAAAGAGAACCATGGGTTCAGAAACCCATGCCTTTTCCTCCTAAACCATCCAACAAAAAGGATGATGAGGATTTTGAGCGCTTTGCTGAAATGATTAGACCTATCTTCTTGCGTATGCGTTTTACTGATATGCTTAAAATGAATCCTTATGCCAAGTATATGAAGGATATTGTTACAAATAAAAGAAAGATATTGGAAGCTAAAATCTCCACCATGCTTGCTAATTATACTTTTAAAGGTGCAATACCTAAAAAACTAGGAGATCCAGGAGTACCAACTATACCATGCTCCATTAAAACAAACTATATTAAAACTCCTTTATGTGATCTTTGAGATGGTGTTAGTGTTATGCCTCTCTCTTTATATCGTAGACTTTATTTGAATAATCTAACACCTACTAAAATATCTTTGCAACTGGCCGATAAATCAACCGCTATACCTGTCGGTATTTGTGAGGATGTGCCTGTTATGGTTGCAAATGTTACTATTTTAACGGACTTTGTTATTCTTGATATTCCCGAGGACGATAGTATGTCGATTATCCTTGGTAGACCCTTTTTGAATACTGCAGGGGCTTTTATTGACTGCAACAAAGGCAATGTCACTTTTCATGTTAATGGTAATGAGCATACGGTACACTTTCCGAGGAAACAACCTCAAGTCCACAGTATCAATTCTATTGGAAAATTTTCATCGATTATTATTGGAGGTTTTGAATTTCCTCTTCCTGATGTCAAGAAGAAATATGATATTCTTATTATTGGGGACATGCATATCCCCGTTGAGGTAACCTAGTGCTATTAAAAAATTCTCCGGTTTTATGCGATTCGGAATGAGTTTGTTAACAAGACTTGATCAACCTTGTTAGTGGATTCCTTTTGACGAGCATGAGATGGATGAAGTTAGAAAGCACAACTTTCTATACCCTCCTTTTACTTTCTGTTATTTAGATTAAATAAAGCAAAAATAGTATTTTCTGTCTGTTTTCTGAATTATCCTTGCAATAAAAAATACCCAGAAAGTAAAAGTTCTCCAAATGCCCCGAAAATGAAATATGATTTTTTTTCTAGAATATTTGGCACTGAGAACACATCAGGGGGAGCAAGCACCTGGCCACGAGGGTCCAGGGCGCGCCCCCTGCCTCGTGGGCCCCTGGTGGGCCCCCTCCACTTATTCCTGCACCCACACACTTCTTCTTCCTCCCAAAAAAATCACCAACCAGCTCAAGCACGAGTTCTAGCTCATCTTGTTGCCATTTTGGATCTCCTTGCTCAAAGCTCCACTCACAAAACTGCTTTGGGGGATTGTTCTTCGGTATGTGACTCCTCCAATGGTCCAATTAGTTTTCATTCTAGTGCTTTATTTATTGCAACTTTTTGCTGCCGAGGTGATCCTGTTCTTGAGCTTGCATGTCAAATTTATTTGGTCCCAAGTAGTTCTAATGCGTGATATAGTCTCTAGGCACTTGTGAGAGTAGTTGCTATCAATTTTGTTGAGTTTGGTTCACTTTTATTTTGAGTCACTAATTTTTTTAGAAATGTTGCAGAGGAAGAAATATGTTTAGGAAATTGTACCAAGGTGGTTCTTCAAGGAAGCAAGGACCCATGCCCGCAATACGTGAGCCGGATCACGAACCACCAAGAGAAGCTCAAGTGCGGCCTTGTGAATGGCCGTCAGAAGATTTCATGGTTCGAGCAGGAATTAAGGAGGAATTTGACGCATATGTGCGTAATGCTGAACTTGAGGGCTTCATGCTAGATAAGTGCCCTCAGTATTATTACTTAACTGATCCCTTTGTGAGAAGGTTCAAATTTTCATCTTCACGCAATTATCACACTATCCTATTTGATATCTATGGTAAATCTTATACTATGGACTTAGAAGATTTTAATACTGCTTGCAAACTTCCACAGTGGGGTAGTGCTAGTGAACCTCGCAAATTTGAGTTCGAAGATTTTCTTGCTAGTATCACCGTGGGGGAATCTAGAGAGATAACACAAGCTATCATAGGGAGCATTCATTTTCCTGCTATACATTATTTTGCTCTCTTTATAGGTAGATGCATAAATGGTAAGGATGAGGCATGTCACTTGTGTGTTCCTAACCTTAGTGTTCTCAAGAGTGTTGTTTTAGGAGATAAACAATATAACTTAGGGGCCATTGTTGCACGAAGGTTGCATAATAATGGTTTAAGTGGAGACTTGTTTGGTGGTATTTGTGCAACCCGTGTGGCTAATTTTCTTGAGATACCCATACATGAAAATGATATGGAATTGCCACCCACTTATCTAGATTATAATGCTATGGTTCGCCATCGGTTTATTGAGAGGAATGAACAGCCTCTCCAGTACTGACTAATGTTTGACAAGCGCCGCACTTTCCATGTTTCTCTCCCTGCTCCTACTTTCTTTGACTTTCAGGCAAAAGGGAGATATGTGATAACTAGGGAGGAGGCAAACGAGTATAAGCGGAGGACGGAGGCAGCCCGCCTCCAAGCTGCAACTCATGAGGCAATAGCTGTTGCCTCTCAGTATGACCCCAGCTACAACTTTGGATATCCGCCAGGCCAGCCGTGGCCCTAGACCAACTTAGGCCAAAAGCCTAAGCTTGGGGGAGTATGTATTTCTCATCGACATTACATTCATGTTCACACTCAATCTAGTTGTCGGTGCTCAAACTTTTTCATTGTACTATCCATGCTAATTCATTTTCCTTTTTTATGCTTTCTTCTTGTGTGTTTGATAAACCTTAAGAAAAACCAAAAAATAGTTGTAGCTTTTAGCTAGTTTACTTTCCATGTCTGTAGTAGTAATAATTAAAAAAGAAAACCCAAAAAGATTTCTCGTTCTTCTTTTACTTGTTGGGAGCTTTCCCGTGTAAATAGTTTTATTTCTTTTCTTTTCTTTGGGGGTCGAAAGGAGAAGACCTTGATGAGAATGTTAAGTGGCTCTCATATGCATTATTGTTGATTTAACAAAGAGGCCATATTACCTTGTCTTCTCCTTTGTATCGGATGCTTGCAGATTCCAGCTTAGTCCAATGCACGTGCACTATTATTATTATACACATCGTTCGGTCGTGCAAGTGAAAGGCAGTAATGACAATATATGATGGACTGATTGAGATGAGAAAAGTTGGTATGAACTCGACCTCTCTTGTTTTTGTAAATATGATTAGTTCATCGTTCCTGATTCAGCCTATTAGGAATGAACATGTTTGCAATGACAATTAGAGATTATAGTTGCTTATGCCATGCTTAATTAGCTAGGAGTCTATAATGGTTTGCCTTGTGTGCCAACATGCTATTAAAACGGTTGTGATGTGGTATGATAGGATGGTATCCTCCTTTGAATGATTCGAGTGACTCGACTTGGCACATGTTCACGCATGTAGTTGAGACAAAATCAACATAGCCTTCACGATATTTACATTCATGGTGGATTATATCCTACTCATGCTTGCACTCAATGTTTATTAATTTTAATGCATGTTCATGACTGTTGTCGCTCTCTAGTTCGTCGCTTCCCAGTCTTTTCTAGCCTTCACTTATACTAAGCGAGAATACTGCTTGTGCAGCCACTTCCATAAACCGCAAAGTTATTCCATATGAGTCCACCATACCTTCCTATATGCGGTATCTACCTGCCGTTCCAAGTAAATTTGTATGTGCCAAACTCTAAACCTTCAAATAAAATTATGTTTTGTGTGCTCGAATAGCTCATGTATCAACTAGGGCTGTCTGTATCTTCCATGCTAGGCGGGTTATTCTCAAGAGGAGTGGACTCCGCTCCTCACTCACGAGAAAATGGCTAGTCACCGGGATGCCCAGTCCCATGCTCTAAGAGAATCAAATCGAAATAATTGCAAACAAAACTCCCCAGGACTGTTGTTAGTTGGACGGTACCCGTTGTTTCGGACCAGCCGTGGAGTGTGCTTGTTGGTGGTGGGGGAGTATAAACTTTACCATTCTGTTTGGGAACTGCCTATAATGTGTGTAGTATGGAAGATATCGAGATCTCTCGGTTGTTGTGTTGACAATGAAAGTATGCCGCTCAAAATATTATTCATCTCTATTTCAAAATCGAGCTCTAGCACCTCTACAAATCCCTGCTTCCCTCTGCGAAGGGCCTATCTATTTACTTTTATTTTGAGTCATCACCCTCTTATTAAAAAGCACCAGTTGGAGAGCACCGCTGTCATTTGCATCCATTACTATTAGTTTATATTGGGTATGACTATGATTGGATCTCTTGTACCATGAATTACAATGTTTAGTCAGTCCTTGGTCTTCAGAGGTGCTCTGCATTTATGTTTTGCGGTCTCAAAAAGGGCTAGCGAGATACCATCTTGTTATATCATATCATGATTGTTTTGAGAAAGTGTTGTCATCCGAGATTTATTATTATTGCTCGCTAGTTGATTATGCCATTGACATGAGTAAACATGAGACCTAAATGATATTGTGAATATGGTTAGTTCATAATCTTTGCTGAAAACCTGAATGCTTGCTTTACATATTTACAACAACAAGAGCAAACAGAGTTTGTAAAAGGTTTTATTTATCACTTTCAGTTTATCAACAGAATTGCTTGAGGACAAGCAAAGGTTTAAGCTTGGGGGAGTTGATATGTCTCCATCGTATCTACTTTTCCAAACACTTTCGCCCTTGTTTTGGACTCTAACTTGCATGATTTGAATGGAACTAACCCGGACTGACGAAGTTTTCAGCAGAATTGCCATGGTGTTATTTTTGTGCAGAAATAGAAGTTCTCGGAATGACCTAAAAGTTCACGGAGAATATTTTTGGAATTAATGAAAAATACTGGCGAAAGAATCAAGGCTAGGGGACCCACACCCTGTCCACGAGGATGGGGGCGCGCCTACCCCCCTGGGCGCGCCCCCTGCCTCGTGGTCCCCCTGGTGCTCCACCGACCTCAACTCCAACTCTATATATTCATGTTTGGGGAGAAAAAAAATCAGAGAGAAGGATTAATCGTGTTTTATGATACGGAGCCGCCGCCAAGCCCTAATCTCTCTTGGAAGGGCTGGTCTGGAGTCTGTTCGGGGCTCCGGAGAGGGGAATCCGCTGTCGTCATCATCATCAACCTTCCTCCATCACCAATTTCATGATGCTCACCGCCGTGCGTGAGTAATTCCATCGTAGGCTTGCTGGACGGTGATGGGTTGGATGAGATTTACCATGTAATCGAGTTACTTTTGTTAGGGTTTGATTCCTAGTATCCATTATGTTCGGAGATTGATGTTGCTATGACATTGCTATGCTTAATGCTTGTCACTAGGGCCCAAGTGCCATGATTTCAGATCTGAATCTATTATGTTTTTATGAATATATGTGACTGCTTGATCCTATCTTGCAAGTCTATAGTCACCTATTATGTGTTATGATCCGTTAACCCCGAAGTGACAATAATCAGGATACTTACCGGTGATGACCATAATTTGAGGAGTTCATGTATTCACTAAGTGTTAATGCTTTGGTCTGGTACTCTATTAAAAGGAGGCCTTAATATCCCTTAATTTCCAATAGGACCCCGCTGCCACCGGAGGGTAGGACAAAAGATGTCATGCAAGTTCTTTTCCATAAGCACGTATGACTATATTAAGAATACATGCCTACATTACATTGATGAATTCGAGCTAGTTCTGTGTCACCCTATGTTATAACTATTGAATGAGGAATCGCATCCGGCATAATTCTCCATCACCGATCCAATGCCTACGAGCTTTTCACATATTGTTCTTTGCTTAGTTACTTTACCGTTGCCACTATTACAATTACTACAAAACTACTAATGTTACTTTTGCCACCGTTACCGTTACATCCATACTACTTTGCTACTAAATACTTTGCTGCAGATATTAAGTTATCCAGGTGTGGTTGAATTGACAACTTGATAACCCACAAGTATAGGGGATCGCAATAGCTTTCGAGGGTAGAGTATTCAACCCAAATTTATTGATTCGGCACAAGGGGAGCCAAAGAATATTCTCAAGTATTAGCAGCTGAGTTGTCAATTCAACAACACCTGGAAACTTAGTATCTGCAGCAAAGTGTTTAGTAGCACAGTAATATGATAGTGGTGGTAACGGCAACAGAAGTAAAGACAGCAAATGTAATATTTTTGTTATTTTGTAGTGGTTGTAATAGTAGCAACGGGAAAGTAAATAAGCGTAAACCAGTATATGGAAAACTCGTAGGCACCAGATTAGTGATGGATAATTATGCCGGATGCGGTTCATCATGTAACAGTCATAACATAGGGTGACACAGAACTAGCTCCAATTCATCAATGTAATGTAGGCATGTATTCCGTATATAGTCATACACGTGCTTATGGAAAAGAACTTGCATGACATCTTTTGTCCTACCCTCCCGTGGCAGCAGGGTCCTATTGGAAACTAAGGGATATTAAGGCCTCCTTTTAATAGAGAACCGGAACAAAGCATTAGCACATAGTGAATACATGAACTCCTCAAACTATGGTCATCACCGGGAGTGGTCCCGATTATTGTCACTTCGGGGTTGCCGGATCATAACACATAGTGGGTGACTATAGACTTGCAAGATAGGATCAAGAACTCACATATATTCATGAAAACATAATAGGTTCAGATCTGAAATCATGGCACTCGGGCCCTAGTGACAAGCATTAAGCATAGCAAAGTCATAGCAACATCAATCTCAGAACATAGTGGATACTAGGGATCAAACCCTAACAAAACTAACTCGATTACATGATAAATCTCATCCAACCCATCACCGTCCAGAAGGCCTACGATGGAATTACTCACGCACGGCGGTGAGCATCATGAAATTGGTGATGGATGATGCTTGATGATGATGACGGCGACGAATCCCCCTCTCTGGAGCCCCGAACGGACTCTAGATCAGCCCTCCCGAGAGGTTTTAGGGCTTGGCGGCGGCTCCGTATCGTAAAACTTGATGATTTCTTCTCTCTGATTTTTTTCCCTTCGAAAGCAGATATATAGAGTTGGAATTGGCGTCGGAGGGTTTCCAGGGGGCCCATGAGGTAGGGTGCGCGGCCTAGAGGGGGGGGGCGCCCCCACCCTCGTGGACAAGGTGTGGGCCCCTGGTCTTCATCTTCGGCGAGGATTTTTTATTGTTTTTTCTAAGATGTTCCATGGTGTTTCAGGTCATTCCGAGAATATTTGTTTTCTGCACATAAAACAACATCATGGCAATTCTGCTGAAAACAGCGTCAGTCCGGGTTAGTTCCATTCAAATCATACGAGTTAGAGTCCAAAACAAGGGCAAAAGTGTTTGCAAAAGTAGATACGACAGAGACGTATCAACTCCCCCAAGCTTAAACCCTTGCTTGTCCTCAAGCAATTCAGTTGACAAACTGAAAGAGAAAAAGAAAAACTTTTACAAACTCTCTTTGCTCTTGTTGTTGTAACCATGTCAAGCCAGCATTCCAGTTTTCAGCATATATAATAACTAACCATATTTGCAATAATTCTCAGGTCTCATAATTACTCATATCAATAGCATAATCAACTAGCAAGCCATAATAATAAATCTCGGATGACAACACTTTCTCAAAACAACCATAATATAATATAACAAGATGGTATCTCGCTAGCCCTTTCTGAGACCGCAAAACATAAATGCAGAGCACCTTTAAAGATCAAGGACTGACTAGAGATTGTAATTCATGGTAAAAGAGATCCAATCATAGTCACACCCAACATAGATTAATAGTGGTGAATGCAAATGACAGTTGTGCTCTCCAGCTAGTGCTTCTTAATAAGAGGGTGATGACTCAACATAAAAGTAAATGGATAGGCCCTCCGCAGAGGGAAGCAGGGATTTGTAGAGGTGCCAGAGCTCGGTTTTGGAATAGAGATAAATTGTATTTTGAGCGGTATACTTTCATTGTCAACGTAACAACTAACAGATGGCGATATCTTCCATGATAAACACGTTATAGGCGGTTCCCAAACAGAATGGTAAAGTTTATACTCCCCCTCCACCAACAAGCATCAATCCATGACTTGCTCAAAACAACGAGTGTCTCCAACATACATCAGGTCCCAGGGGGAGTTTTGTTTGCAATTAATTTTGATTTAGTTTGCATAAAGCATGGGACTGGGCATCCCAGTGACCAGCCATTTTCTCGTGAGTGAGGAGCGGAGTCCACTCCTCTTGAGAATAACCCGCCTAACACGGAAGATAAGGACATCCTTGGTTGATACATGAGCTATTCAAGCATACAAAACAGAATGTTTATTTGAAGGTTTAGAGTTTGGCACATACAAATTTACTTGGAACGGCAGGTAGATACCACATATAGGAAGGTATAGTGGACTCATCTGGAATAACTTTGGGGTTTAAGGGATTGGATGCACAAGCAGTATTCCCGCTTAGTACAAGTGAAGGCTAGCAAAAGACTGGGAAGCGACCTACTAGAGAGCGACAACAGCCATTTACATGCATTAAAATTAATAAACATTGGATGCAAGCATGAGTAGGATATAATCCACCATGAACATAAATATCATGGAGGCTTTGTTGATTTGTTTCAACTACATGTGTGAACATGTGCCAAGTCAAGTCACTTAAATCATTCAAAGGAGGATACCACCCCATCATACCACATCATAATCATCTCAATAGCATGTTGGCACACAAGGTAAATCATTATAACTCATAGCTAATCAAGCATGACACAAGCAACTATGATCTCTAATTGTCATTGCAAACATGTTTATTCATAATAAGCTGAATCAAGAACGATGGACTCATCATATTTACAAAAACAAAAGAGGTCGAGTTCATACCAGCTTTTCCCATCTCAGCCAGTCCATCATATATCATCATAATTGCCTTTCACTTGCATGACCGGACGGTGTGAATAATAATAAGAGTGCACGTGCATTGGACTAAGCGGGAATCTGCGAGCATTCAATAAACAAGAGAAGACAAGGCAGTATGGGCTCTTGATTAAATCAACAATAATGCATATAAGAGCCACTTCAAAAATTTAATTATGGTCTTCTCCTAATGACCCCCAAAGAAAAGAAAAGAAAAGAAATAAAAACTATTTACACGGGAAAGCTCCCAACAAGCAAAAGAAGAACGGGAAATATTTTTGGGTTTTCTTTTTAATTACTACTACAGCAAGAAAGTAAAGTACTACTAATTTTTTGTTTTTCTTAAGGTTTAACAATTACACAAGAAGAAAGCGGGAAAAAGAAAATAAACTAGCATGGATATTACAGTGAAAGAGTATGAGCACCGACATCTAGCAATGAGTGTGTGTGAACATAAATGTAATGTCGGTGAGAAATACGTACTCCCCCAAGCTTAGGCTTTTCGCCTAAGTTGGTTTATTGCCAGGGATAGCCTGGCGGATACCCGTAGGTGTAGCTGGGGTCGTACTGCGACGAAGAATAGTTGGGATCATACTATGATGAAGAAGACTCTGACTGCCACTGGCTGACAGTCATCTCTGGATCCCAAGAATAAACAGATTGTCGTGGAGGCTCATCTTGTGGTTCCGGTTCCGGGGCTGGTGCAGGATTTTTGTAGGCTTGGACAGCAGCCCACGTAACGAGATAGGGTCTGTGGATGTTGGTCGCGGACGAAGTCGGTGAGGCCAGCATTCTCAATCAATGAATAGAAATCCTCATAAATCCTAGCCTCTCTCAAGAAATTATCAGAAGGCCATTCACAAGGCCGGATTTCCGCTGTATGAGGCAAATTATATTTGGGCCTTTGAGCTTCTTCATTTTGTTTCTCCTTTGAGCTTCGGCTCGATGAGCCCCTCAAAAGTCTCTTCATTATTTCTGAAATAATCTAAATTTTTTAGTAACTTCAAACAAAAGTGAACCAACTTCAATAAAACTGATAGCAACTACTCCTACAAGTGCCTAGAGCCTATATCAAGCATTAGAACTACTTGGAACCATATAAATTTGACATGCAAGCTCAAGAACATGGTCATCTATGCAGCACAAATTTGCAAAGAATAGAGCACTAGAACAAAAACTAATTGGACCAATGGAGGAGTCACATACCAAGGAACAATCTCCCCAAGCAGTTTTGCGAGAGGTGCTTTGAGCAAGGAGATCGAAAATCACAGCAAAAGTGGCTGGAACTCGTGCTTGAGTTGGTTTTTTGGGTTTGTGTGAGGCAGAGGAAGAAGATGGGTGCTGGGATAAGTGGAGGAGGGCCACCGTGGGCCCACGAGGTAGGGGGCGTGCCCTCCACCCTCGTGGCCAGGTAGCAGCTCCTCCCGCGGTAATTTTTGCATAGTAAATCCTCAAATATTCCCGAAAAAATCATATTAAATTGGCATGGCATTCTGAGGACTTTTATTTTCGGGATATTTTTATATTGCACGGATAAGTCAGGAAACAGATAGAAAGATACTATTTTTACT
Source organism: Aegilops umbellulata (assembly GCA_032464435.1). Lineage (NCBI taxonomy): Eukaryota > Viridiplantae > Streptophyta > Magnoliopsida > Poales > Poaceae > Aegilops > Aegilops umbellulata. Next base: position 67,548,803 of record CP136058.1, read on the forward strand.
TTATTTCTACTAAAGAACAGAAAATATAGAGAGGGTACAGAAGGTTGTGCTTCTAGTTTCATCCGCCTCATGCTCATCAAAAAGAATCCACTAACAAGGTTGATCAAGTCTTGTTAACAAACCCATTCCGATAATCATGAAACCGGAGAAATTTCGAATAACACTAAGTTACCTCAACGGGGATATGCACATCCCCAATAATAAGTATATCATATATTTTCTTTTGACAGTAGGAAGAGGAAATTCAAAACCTCCAATTATAATCGATGGAGCTTTCCAATAGAGTTGATACTATGGACTTGAGGTTGTTTCCTCGGGAAGTGTACCGTATGCTCATTACCATTAACATGAAAAGTGACATTGCCTTTGTTGCAATCAATAACAGCCCCTGCAGTATTAAGAAAAGTTCTTCCAAGAATAATAGACATACTATCGTCCTTGGGAATATCAAGAATAACAAAATCCGTTAAAATAGTAATGTTTGCAACCACAACAGGCACATCCTCACAAATACCGACAGGTATAGCAGTTGATTTATCAGCCATTTGCAAAGATATTTCAGTAGGTGTCAACTTATTCAAGTCAAGTCTACGATATAAAGAGAGAGGCATAACACTAACACCGGCTCCAAGATCACATAAAGCAGTTTTAATATAATTTCTTTTAATGGAGCAAGGTATAGTAGGTACTCCCGGATCTCCAAGTTTCTTTGGTATTCCACCCTTAAAAGTATAATTAGCAAGCATGGTGGAAATTTCAGCTTCCGGTATCTTTCTTTTATTAGTAATGATATCTTTCATATATTTAGCATAAGGATTTGTTTTGAGCACATCAGTCAATCGCATACGCAAAAAGATAGGTCTAATCATTTTCGCAAAGCGCTCAAAATCCTCATCATCCTTTTTCTTGGATGGCTTGGGAGGAAAAGGCATGGGTTTCTGAACCCAAGGTTCCCTTTCTTTACCATGTTTCCTAGCAACAAAGTCTCTTTTATCATAACGTTGATTCTTTGATTGTGGGTTATCAAGATCAACAACAGGTTCAATTTCTACATCATTATCATTACTAGGTTGAGCATCGTCATGAACATCATCATTAATATTCTCTCTAGGTTCATGTTCATTACCAGATTGTGTTTCAGCATCAGACATAGCAATAGGTTCACTAGAAGTTTGCACAGTTCTATCATTTTTCTTTTTCTTCTTTTTAGAAGAACTAGGTGCATCAATATTATTTCTCTGAGAATCTTGCTCGATTCTCTTAGGGTGGCCTTCAGGATACAAAGGTTCCTGAGTCATTATACCAGTTCTAGTAGCCACTCTAACAGCATAATCATTTTTATTACTATTCATTTCATTAAGCACTTCTTTTTGAGCTTTTAGTACATGTTCTAGTTGAGTGGTAACCATAGAAGCATGTTTGCTAACAAGTTTAAGTTCACCTTTAATATTAGCCATATAATCACCCAAGCGTCTAATCATATAAGCATTTTGTTTTAATTGTCTACCAAAATAAGCATTGAAGTCGTCTTGCTTAAACATAAAGTTATCAAACTCATCCAAGCACTGACTAGCAATTTTAGTAGGAGAGACTTCAACTTTATCATATCTATAGAGAGAATTTACCTTTACTACCTGTGTCGGGATATCGGAATCAGGAGGTTCTTCAATAAATAAAGGATTGAGATCATAGGTTTGTTCAACAGGCGGTAAATTAAGACCATGTATTTCTTCAATAGGAGGTAAATTCTTAACATCTTCAGCTTTAATACCTTTTTCTTTCATAGATTTCTTTGCCTCTTGCATATCTTCGAGACTGAGAAATAGAACACCTCTCTTCTTCGGAGTTGGTTTAGGAATAGGTTCAGTAACTGGAGCAGGAGCTGGCTCAGGAGGTGCCCAATTATTTTCATTTGTCAACATATTATTCAATAGAATTTCAGCTTCATCCGGTGTTCTTTCCATGAAAAGAGAACCAGCACAACTATCCAGGTAATCTCTGGAAGCATCGGTTAGTCCATTATAAAAGATATCAAGTATTTCAGGTTTTTTAAGAGGATGATCAGGAAAAGCATTAAGTAACTTGAGAAGCCTCCCCCAAGCTTGTGGGAGACTCTCTTCTTCAATTTGCACAAAGTTATATATTTCCCTCAAAGCAGCTTGTTTCTCATGAGCAGGCAAATATTTAGTAGAGAAGTAATAAATCATATCCTGGGGACTACGCACACAACCAGGATCAAGAGAATTAAACCATATCTTAGCATCACCCTTTAATGAGAACGGAAATATTTTGAGTATATAAAAGTAACGCGATCTCTCATCATTAGTAAACAGGGCGGCTATATCATTTAGTTTAGTAAGATGTGCCACAACAGTTTCAGATTCATAGTCATAAAAAGGATCAGATTCAACCAAAGTAATTATATCTGGATCAACAGAAAATTCATAATCCTTATCAGGAACACATATAGGTGAAGTAGCAAAAGCAGGGTCAGGTTTCATTTTATCTCCAAGTGATACTTTGTTCCATTTAATCAATAACCTCTTGAGCTCATATCTATCTTTACAAGCTAAGATAGCGGTAGAAGATTCCATATCAAAAACATAACCCTCAGGAATAACAGGCATATTTTCATCATCACTATCATCATCGTATTCAGATTCAATAATTTCCTTTTCTCTAGCCCTAGCAATTTGTTCATCAAGGAATTCACTAAGGGGCACAGTAGTATCAGGCATAGAAGTAGTTTCATCATAAGTATCATGCATAGCAGAAGTGGCATCATCAATAACATGCAACATATCAGAACGAATAGCAGAAGCAGGTTTAGGTGTCGCTAGCTTACTCATAACAGAAGGTGAATCAAGTGCAAGGCTAGATGGCAGTTCCTTACCTCCCCTCGTAGTTGGGGGATAAATTGTTGTCTTAGCGTCTTTCAAGTTCTTCATAGTGTCCAGCAGATATAAATCCCAAGTGACTCAAAGAATAGAGCTATGCTTCCCGGCAACGGCGCCAGAAATTAGTCTTGATAACCCACAAGTATAGGGGATCGCAACAGCTTTCGAGGGTAGAGTATTCAACCCAAATTTATTGATTCGACACAAGGGGAGCCAAAGAATATTCTCAAGTATTAGCAGCTGAGTTGTCAATTCAACCACACCTGGAAACTTAGTATCTGCAGCAAAGTGTTTAGTAGCACAGTAATATGATGGGGGAATTTTGTTTTTGCCACTCTAGATTTTGCCAATTTTCCTTATGCCACTCTAGATTTTGACATTTCACTTTTGCCACTCTTAGTTTTTGATAATTATCACAATTGCCATTCTGGTGGCAAAAGCAAAATTTTCAGAGTTGCAATTGTGATACATTTCAAAAACTAAGAGTGGCAAAAATGAAATAAAATTACTTAGCTTTTGCCACAAAATGGTAATTGTGATAATTGTCAAAAGCTATGTGTGGCAAAAGTGAAAAGTCAAAATCTAGAATGGCATAAGGAAAATTGGCAAAATCTAGAGTGGCAAAAACAAAATTTTCCCTAATATGATAGTGGTGGTAACGGCAACAGAAGTAAAGACAGCAAAAGTAATATTTTGGTATTTTGTAGTGGTTGTAACAGTAGCAGCGGGAAAGTAAATAAGCGTAAACCAGTATATGGAAAACTCGTAGGCACCGGATTAGTGATGGATAATTATGCCGGATGCGGTTCATCATGTAACAGTCATAACATAGGGTGACACAGAACTAGCTCCAATTCATCAATGTAATGTAGGCATGTATTCCGTATATAGTCATACGTGCTTATGGAAAAGAACTTGCATGACATCTTTTGTCCTACCCTCCCGTGGAAGCAGGGTCCTATTGGAAACTAAGGGATATTAAGGCCTCCTTTTAATAGAGAACCGGAACAAAGCATTAGCACATAGTGAATACATGAACTCCTCAAACTATGGTCATCACCAGGAGTGGTCCCGATTATTGTCACTTCGGGGTTGCCGGATCATAACACATAGTAGGTGACTATAGACTTGCAAGATAGGATCAAGAACTCACATATATTCATGAAAACATAATAGGTTCAGATCTGAAATCATGGCACTCAGGCCCTAGTGACAAGCATTAAGCATAGCAAAGTCATAGCAACATCAATCTCAGACCATAGTGGATACTAGGGATCAAACCCTAACAAAACTAACTCGATTACATGATAAATCTCATCCAACCCATCACCGTCCAGCAAGCCTACGATGGAATTACTCACGCACGGCGGTGAGCATCATGAAATTGGTGATGGAGGATGGTTGATGATGACGACGGCGACGAATCCCCCTCTCCAGAGCCCCGAACGCACTCCAGATCAGCCCTCCTAGGAGGTTTTAGGGCTTGGCGGCGGCTCCGTATCGTAAAACGCGATGATTTCTTCTCTCTGATTTTTCTCTCTCCGAAAGCAGATATATAGAGTTGGAATTGGCGTCGGAGGGTTTCCAGGGGGCCCACGAGGTAGGGGCGCGCCCTAGAGGGGGGGCGCGCCCCCACCCTCGTGGACAGGGTGTGGGCCCCCTGGTCTTCATCTTCGGCTAGGATTTTTTATTGTTTTTTCCTCCATGGAGTTTTAGGTCATTTCGAGAATATTTGTTTTCTGCACATAAAACAACATCATGGCGATTCTGCTGAAAACAGCGTCAGTCCGGGTTAGTTCCATTCAAATCATACAAGTTAGAGTCCAAAACAAGGGCAAAAGTGTTTGGAAAAATAGATACGACGGAGTCGTATCACAACTCAACTGCTAATACTTGAGAATATTCTTTGGCTCCCCTTGTGTCGAATCAATAAATTTGGGTTGAATACTCTACCCTCGAAAACTGTTGCGATCCCCTATACTTGTGGGTTATCAGCAGGGTGTTTGAAATTCATTCCCATTTCTTGCATGGGACCTAAGCATGCAACCAAGGACACATATTAGATTTTTCAATAAGTTTATATGCACTGGAGCATGTGCATGTAGTTCAAATTTGAATTATGCGCATAAAATGCCTGGAAAACCCAGTTAATGTATAAAAATGTACAAACGAACCCTGAATAATTCCAATTTTTTTGACAACACACCTATAGTTGCATGTTCACTACAGATAAAAGTTCTAACAATTCAAATACCATCCTTTGTAGGTGTGACCCGATTACGTAATTCAAATGATCAAGATGATAAATCAAGTAGATCGCACACAGTTTATTATCACCAACCATGTGAGATGCAGCATAAAATATCTTGGAGCACCGTCGGTGTATAGTACGCCCATGGCTTACGAGAGAAGGTGCGTCGGCTACAGTCCACAGCTGGCGTGTCAAGCACACTAGCTCACTCCCCAAATATCATTTCACTGTTCATTCGTTGCCGGTGAAAGATGGGAACGTGGACCCACGTCGTGAGGGCAACTTTGGTGGCCCACTTCGGCGAGAGCGTGGCCGCAGCCGCCAGGCGCATGCTAACAAGCTTCTTGAGGGCGACCGCAGTCTGCGTCCGGGCGGCCAAGGCAGCCTAAACGGCTGTTGTTGCTTCTCAGGCGGCGGCAGCAGCATCTGCCTCGGGGATAGCAACTGGCGAGAGCACCACAGTAGCTGTCCGTTCTGCAGCGGTGGCCTTAGCCCTGCTGGAGGTCGCCCACTACCATGTCAAGGCCGTCCACGCCCAGCTCGTGGCAGTAACCGCACAAATCGAATGAAGCTTCTCCGACAACGGTCGGCAACCCACGGTCGAAGAGCTGGCAATCGCCGAGAGAGTTCGAGCAGCCGTCTGTTCCTGCGTGGCATACCTTGCCACGACGGAGCCCGCCAGAGCCCAGATCGCGGCCGCCCACGCCTAGCTCGTGGCGGCCTATTCCAAAGATATGGCGGATGCGGATGGCGAGATGCTTGCCGAGTATGGTGCAATTGATGCCATGGAGCCCCTTCCCCAGGAGACCGTCGGGCACGAGCTGGACATGGAGATGGCGGCGGAGATCGACGAGCACCAGCCGTAGTAGTACTCTTTGTTTTGTTTAATTAAGAGCGTCGATCTTTAATTTGTTAGAGTAATGTCTAGGTCAGCTAGCTCTCTTTAATTGCTGAACTTGCTTGATTAAGAAGTTAGTATCCTTTGTGTACCCAAATTACGCAATGACGTGGATGACCACTGTAACTAGGGAAATTCGAACCAAAATTTTTTACGTTCAAACTCAACACACATGGGTTAAGCTATCTGGATCGTTTGTGATGTTCACATATCGTACACAGTTCTGAATAAGGGACCACGTTTGATGACACTTTGCGCGCCAGTTTTTTGGCTGAAGCGATTCCAAATTTTCGGCTTCCGCGGAAATATCTACCTCCCCGCCCCTCCCCCTTACCAAAAGCCACATTTCCCCTCTTTCCGCCTTCCTTTCCAAGTTGAAACCTTCACTCCTTGCTTGCAGCACCGCCGCCTCCTCATCAGCAACCCTCCTTCACGCTCCTCGGCCTCGCCTATCCAGGCAGGTAATCCACACCCGACCCCCATCCTCCTCCTCCTTCCACATCCCACATGCCCCTACCGCAGGCGCGAGCGCGACACCTTCCACCCAAATCACCGACCCCTCCACCACATAAGCGCCGGCCTAAGCCATGGTGCACGCAGTATAGCCAGGACCTCAAGAAGCATTTGGCAGCGGAGAAGCAAATCGTGGCCGCACACGCGGATGAGGTCGCGTTGGCTGCCATTCGTGCCGACCCCCAGATCTTGAAGGAGCACCTTGCCATTTGCTAGCTACGTCGGTTAAGCATGCTCGATTTACCCATTGCGTGTGCTGCTCCTGCCTTTCCTTCACAAATTATAGTGAATTGTGCTATCTAATTTTACCATGCAATCTGTTCCTCTAGTGTATATGTTCTATATGTCGTGCAGTGTGGTGCTCACTTATTAACTATTTTGTTAATTAGTTGTCATCTTCAGTTAACTATTTGGTTCAATTATGCAAATGTGATGTTCAATTCTTCAGGCTGCAATTTTGTATTGTCTTCCATGTGAGAAATAAATCGAATTTATCTTTACAAAATTGTGGGTGCATTCTGTTACTGTATACCATGTGAGGAATAAATTGAATTTGGCTGTAGTAAATACATGAGAAACAAATACAATTGCTACAATTGGTTGTAGTTAACTGTTTGGTTAATTGTCTGATCTTCTATTAGGAGTATGTTATATTGTGCAATGTGGTGCTCAATTAATGTTTGATTCATTTGTTGTGGTGTTTAGTTAACTGCTTGGTTAAATTCTGCAATGGAATGTCTAATTGTCATGGGTAGAATTTTGTATTGTTGTGCTTGTGAGGAATAAATTGAATTTGGCTGCACTTAATACATGAGAAACATATACAAGTGCTATATTTCCTAGTTCTTAATCATGCTTGGTTTGGATAAATAAAATTTCCGTGTGGCTTGAATTAATCTGATGAATCTGCAATGTGATTATTTTTCATCAACATATTTTACTGGTAGCATGCAAACCCTTACTTAACCTGATGACTAACTACCTTATATGTGTTGGAGGGAAACAATGGGAAGCACTGAGGTTTACAGTCGAGGTTAGCATGTGCATGGTCTGTTATCTAACAGCAAATTATTGTGCAATTGCAGGAACCATTCTAATATTTAGGTTTTTAACAATTTGGTCCTGCACATGTAGGTCCTGCTGTCAGAGGTTTTGACCCACTGTTCGACCCTTTTTGCATATGGGGAAATGAGTTGTCCATGAATATCAGTCAAGTCAAGAAACTCACAAAGATTGTTAGGACAAAGAAATTAGCGACAAAAAACAACAAGATCTTTGTCTGCACAATGAAGAAGACATTAGTTCTATTATACCTTGCCTTTTTTATTCCTTTGCCTCATTTCCAATATAGAGAAGATATTTATGCACGTCCTTGTTTTCATGCCATTCCAAAGCAGTTCACTGATGATTACCTCTCAAACCACCTGTATGGTTAGGAGGCGAGGAAGGTATTCATACAACACCCACGATTCAATATTGAAGTGTTCCTGAAGAGGACGAAGGATGGACGGTCAATCATCCACAGGCACTGGCCTAAAGTTAGAAAGACCTTCAACATCAATGAAGGCTCAATATTCGCCTTCTGCTTCAGCAGTTTTCTAGATGAGATACATTTGTCTATGTACCATCTATGATGCTAATTTCGAAAGGTTATAGATGTTGCATGTGAAACTTGGTCCTGGTGTAGTTGTGTAATGGGGTAGCTGAGTGCCGAAGCTATATGATGTTGTACCCTAATGTATTTCAATTATGAAAATGAAATATATTGTGTGCTTAATATGAAATTTCAATTAGATTAATAAATGGATTATGAATAATCGGATAATTATCCTGCTAGTGGTGAATTAACCTGCTAATTGGGTTTTGCTATTGCAAACGGTTGTTGAAAAAATACCGTGGGCGATGACCTCAGGGAACGCACACAGTTTCTAGGAATAAACTGTGTTGGATCAATGAACAATCACACACGACTTTCTCTTGAAAACTGTTTGCGTTAGGCCACCTTGCGCAAACATTTACCACATGAAAACTGTGAGTGATGGACAGCCTTTGCCACATAGTTTCTTCCATGGACCGTGTGTGATATATTCAATAATGCAAGCGATTTAACGGGAAAATTGTGTGTGATGTACTTGTGAACGGAAACATTTTCCTTGGAGCAACTGTGTGGGATGTACATACGAACGAAAACGTTTAGCAGGGACTGACTGTGTGGGATGTACTTGCAACCGGAAATAGTTTTGCTATATAATTGTATTTTTTAGCTCTACTGTATGTATTTCCGTATTTGAGAGCTCGTCGGTCGCACACGACCTCATTTTGCCGAACGTGTGTGCCAGGAGGGCATATCCCTGATGGTTTCTGGGTCGTGTGGGAAGGACCCCCCTATCGCCCACACTCACTTGGCAACGGTTCCAAATGTCGTCACGGAAAGGGGTTAAAAAGTGTTTGTTTAGGACCGACGCCCATAACCTTCCCTCGGTGGAGGCACCGACCAGAGGCATGACAACGGACCGAATAATGGCCTTCCCATAAAGGAAAATGTGGTTGCACTGGGAAAAACTCGATTCAGTGGCACCATGACACGATCAATGACATGTTCAAGTTGAGTTATTATCAGGTTCAACCTAAAATGAAAACAGTCGGTGTCATGATATGCCATGAAAATGCAATCATATAACATGCATCACTTATCATTGAAAATAAATGGGTCAACTTCATCAAGTAGTAACCATACGTATCAACAACTCATAACCTTTCTCTGGTTATATTTATTTGGCAAGCTTCACCATACTAGTAACTTAATATAAATCATTTCCTCATTTAAGAAACTATTCACCAAACTAAATCTTTTTCATAGTTATTTTATTAGTTCACCACCAAGCATTAATTCTACTGACTTAAACTAACTTAGTTAGCTTCAAACTAATGTATACTACCCATATCAACCTAAACAAGCATCCAACAGAATATATATAGTTATTTAAGTGATTTAAATGCATGAACTAAAGCATTTATTCAAGTTGAAAAATCGCAAATATTGCAATGGCACCATGAAAATGTTGATGTGGCTTGCCTTAGTACAGGTGAGGTTCACACTCCTCCTAGTGATCCTCAAGACAAGCTTCACCTTCTGAAAGCAATTAAAAATATGAAAAGAAAACATCAAGAAACATTCTGAAAATCACCAGAAATTCTGGATAGCAGAGAAAAATCTCATTTTTGGTGAGTTGCTAGATATTTTCATTAATAACACAACGCAAAAAGAATCAATTCATTTGCACTTATGGTTAAAATGTTGTGGTTGTTTGAAGCTCTCTGGTTAAATTTGAATTTAATTTAAATAAAAACAGAACTGGAGGTGACGTCGAAGACGTAAACCCGCGGGGCGCCACCACTCGTACCGCTTCGGGCGCGGCCAGAGTGGCTGACAGCGGGCCCCGCTGGTCAGGTGAGAGAGAGGGGGAGAAGGAAACAGAGCACGGCGGGGCTCTGCCAGATCCAAAGGGATAGATCGACAGAGAAGACCGAGACACACCTGCCCGTACCCGTAGAATAGCTAGGGGTGGTCGGACGGTGTCAGAACGAGCCTCTCCAGCAGCGACAGAGAGCAGAGGTAGCCGGAGTTGGGGATGACGGTGATGGTAGGCGGCACCAGTGGCTCCAAACGGGTCGGACGGCACCACTGCAGCACAGCGGAGGCTCTGGAAGAGTAGCCCGAGCCTGGGAGGGGCTGGAGCGGTGGGGGCGAACCGCGGGGATCGCTAGCGAGCTCGAGCTGCGGACGGCGGCCCGAGGCCTGCCCGGCCGAGCTACGGCTTCCTACTATCTTGTGGAGTGTGTGAGGTGAGTTGTGATGCTCGAGAGGGCTGGGGAGGGCTGCATTTATATGCGAGAGAGGTGAGGGGATCGGGCTCCGCCAGAGGACACCTAGACACGACGCCCGGTGACGAACGGCATCAGTGAGCGAGGGGAAAGGCGACGCAGCTCACGCGGGCACTGTGAAAGGGCGGCGACGAGCACAGGAACGAGGGGTGGCGACGAACACAGTGTGTGGTGCACTGTTCTGTTGGCCAGGTCGAGCCCGTGCTCGCTGCGGCGAGCTCCGGCGTCGACGAGCGCCAAGAGGGGGTTAAGTGCATCGAGATGGCGATGGTGGCGAAGTTTGGCGAGGTGCGGCAACCGGGGAAGCGAGCACGTGACGACCAGAGCGCTCGGCGGCACTCAGACCGCGTCAGCTAGCATGCTGGCAACGTGCACACGCGTGGTCACCGCGTGCACTTCGGCATAGAGCCACGGCTGGCCCCAATTTCATGTCTGGCGTGTAGTCTTTAGTGTTTTGGGTTGTGCCAATGCTGTCAGTCGAGCCCAGGTGTTGTAAGTTGGAGTTTCACTTCATGGTAAATTTCTGGGCAGTAACTTTGAGAGTTAACTGTGGTCAAATGAGTAGGAGTCGGGAGCTTAGCTTTGGAGGTTAGCAATCATCTAGGAAGGTAGTGATGCACAAGAAAATTCAGCAGTATTGGAGCAAGTAAAATGGTAGTTGTTGTAGAAAATACCATTTCTGGTCAGAACAGAAAATATTTTCTATAGCAAAAATATTCCAAAACGTGATGCAATATTTTTTCTCACAAAGGTGCCCTAGGATTCAAAGAATATTTGGGAATTTTCTCAGATTTTTGTGGGTAAGAAAAATAGGGGTTGCTTTGGAACACATGTGGCTGGTTAGGGTTTTGGAGGAGAAAATGAATATTTTTCATTTAAGAAAACTATTCATAATATTATTTTGAGGTTAACCAGAGAAGAAATGATGGCTAGGGAGAGGGATGAGTCACTTGGATGAAAATCAAGGTGATGCCCAAGTGTTTAAGTCCAACTTTAATGATCCAAAACTCGAAATTCAAATAAAAACCTAATAAAAATCAGAAAAAGAAGAGAGGGCAAAAACTAGGCTGTCACATCCTACAAACCTCTGCACTTGGAGGCCCAACAATGTCTACAAGAAGAAGGTTGTGTAGTAGACGTCAGACAACTAGTACACGCTATCCTGACAAAAGGTGGTCTTCGCCTGCCAAAGGCTCTGGTGGTGACGCTGTTGTGGGCTCCGCGGTGACCTTCGTCCTGTCGTCCTGCTGGCCTTGGTCTTGTTGCACCTATATGGAAACCTTTGCCTGACGCCTCGGGACTCCTCACCTGCGCTTGCCTCTTTAGCATCAAAGAGGAAACTAGTACACTGCACCCGCTGGCGCCCGCCTGGCCTTGGTTGTCATGGCTCACATCATGTGAACCTCGCGAGGTACCCCTTGCATAGAGATCTCCGCTCCTCGTGAGCCAACCTAGTGAGGCTTCCCCTGAGGAGGTATTGGTGTCGTCCGCCTCGTGAGGCTCGGTCCCTCACGAGGGTCTTTAGTGGTTGCTGCTGAAGATGGGTCGTACCAGGCCGTTGGTGGAGCCACGCACAAGCCCCCAGGTAGGCAAGTCTGGGCACCCCCGATCCCAGAACGCCGACAGTAGCCCCCAGGCCCAAGGCGCACTCAGACTTGGCTTCGAGGCGAAGCCAAAAGGCAAGTGCAGAGCGCCGCGGGCCCCAACCGCCTGCAGCCTTGATTGAGGCGTGGCGATTGATGGGACGTGGACGTCTCCGCTTCTCCATGCTGCCTCGGCAACCGTTCTCACCTGACAAAAGGCTGGCGCATGCTGCAGAGCCTTCATTACCTTCCTTCTCCTTGATCCAGATCCCCTTTCCTGTTCTTTGCCCCCAGAGACTCCAGATCTGCACGAACTCCTCTCCGAGCTTGCAGCCGATGGCGTCCGACAAGGTGAAGGCCGCGTAATCGTCCTCCTGGTACGAGCCCGCCCTGGGCGAGCCCAATGTCTCAGAGAAGAACCTCGTCACCGCGCTCCTGACGGCGGCGGGCGACAACAATGAAGGGGGAGAAATCGTGCTTCGGGTTGGCTCCGCCGAGCCGGAAGCCGCCGGTAGTACCTTCTACCCCTTCTTCATGCACAGTATCTCCGCGGGGCTGGCCCCCCCTTTCTCCGAGTTTTTCTATGCCGCCCTCTACCATTACAAGCTTCATGCCCTCCATCTTCATCCCAACTCTGTCCTTCTCCTGTCGATCTTCGCCTTTTACTGCAAAGCATTCGTGGGGGTGATGTCGTCCGTGGCACTGCTTCACCACTTCTTCTACCTCCGGAACAGGGATGCCCCCTGGTCCCAGAACATCGACAGCCAGATGCCTCAGCTGCAAACCTCAAGACCAAGCAGGACCAACTCAGCTATCTGCTCGAGGCCATAGTGAGAATTGAGAAAGGACTAACCACCCTAACTCAAAATCAAGAAAGTCTTGAGAGGATCATTGAAACAAAATTTTATGATCTAGACTTGAAGGTCACAGAGATTCAGACTGCAGTTGAGCAACTTCAAGAAGAAGCAGAGATAGGAGAGGAAGATCTACCACAGAGGCAAAGGCATTTCAGAGAGTGCCTAGAGCACATAGGTCAGTAGTTATGCCAGTCAGTGACACAAGAGCTACAACTTCAGCACCTGCTGGCACTGCCCCAGTTGCCCCTCCAGTTGCAACCCCTCCAGCTCCTCAGACATCAGCAGAAGTACTTGCAGATGATGTCCTCTCCACGCCATCTTCTCACACCGGAGCTCCCGGAGATTGTGCTTAGAGTACCGCATAGCACTATGCATTTTCAAGCTTTTTGGTAACTTGTTGACAAAGGGGGAGAAAGTGTATAGATCGTAGGCTTCGAGTGTGTGTGTGTGTGTGTGTGTGTGTGTGTGTTTTGCTTTTATTTGCCTTATTTTCCTCTCTTGCTACTTTTTTGCTTGTGTGTTTGCTACAATATTTGTGCTAGTGCGTGAGATACTCTTATGATCATGTGATTGATCATATTATGCTTTCATATGTGTGCTTGAATGATGATATCTTATTTCTTTTGTATGATCAATCATGTTTACCTAGGTGATGAGTGCATGCTATTTATTTTTATCATTTTCAGCGCTCCACCAAGATGTATGTGACATGGAAGAGTAACCCACGATCCTAATCAATAGTGCATTTGCATTCAAAAGCAAATCATAAAAATGCACGAATTTAGGGGGAGATCTTTCTTATCACATACTTCTCAAAGCGACGATGTATTTCATTCATATTATCATTTGTCGAAGCTTTGATCTATATCTTGTCATCAATTACCAAAAAGGGGGAGATTGAAAGTGCAACTAATCCCCGGGTGGTTTTGGTAATTCATAACAACATATAGCTCATTGAACTAATATCCTTTCAAGTGAATATTTCAGAAAGTTCAATGATTGGCATGGCATGGAGTAGAGATGTGGACCCCTCAAAATGCTAAGGACAAATATTCACTAGTAGGGAAAACCTTATACACAGAACTTTAGCAGTAGCACTTGTTAAAAAAGGGCGCTAGTGCTATATAGCAGTAGCGTGTGCAGGTTAACAGCGCTACAGATACGAATGTGGCAGTAGCGCGTCTCCATGGAAAAGCGCTACTACTAAAATTCCCACTACTAAGTCGATAGGCTACACATAGTAGTAGCGGTCTTAGAAAAACCGTGCTACCGCTAATATTATTGTAGCAGGGTGTTTATGGTGAAAAGCGCTACTGCTAATGAAAAGAAAATAAAATGAAAAACAAATAGAAAAGTAAATGAAAATGAAAGAAATAGAAAAAGGAGAAAGGAAAAAAGAAAAAAGAAAAATAAATGAAAAATAAAAAGGAGAAAGGCATACACTACAAAAAAAGACACATCCGTGACATTTTGGGCCGAACAATTTTTTTCCTGTCATGCTTATGACACTTCTATGACGATAATTGTGACAAAACTCGGTATCATCATAGATGTGGTGGGCTCCTACTTCTATGACAAAAATCATGACAGAAAATGGGCTTTTCGTCCTGGGCGGGCCGAAGACGCAGCTGCATGACATTCTTTGGGCCGTCCATGACGGAAAAAACCATGGTAGAAGTGAGGGCGAGGAAAATATCGGGGAGTTCACAGTTACGGTGGGTAGTCGGGGCCGAGGGATGCACGGAGGTTTGCGCGTTTCTCTCGTACACGTACGCGCGTGTGTGTGCGAGGCGTTGCGCTCTAACTGAACCTGAGCGAGGCGTTGGGCTCTGACTAAACCCGAGCGATTGCACTAGCTATGTTACTGAACCCCGATCGATCCCTTGTTGTTAACTGAAACCCGAGTGATTCCTTCGCTACTGCTGCTAACTGAAGCCGATCGATGCTGCCTCTTGATGAACAGTGAGCGTTGTTGGGGGCGTTGGATGAACAGTTCCCAGTGGGGTGGGGGTGGATTAATAGGACCCCGTGGTAGTAGAGGTCGTTGCCGATGCATGAACAGGATCCCGATCGATCGAGCCGGTTGGGGGTGGATGAACAGGACCCCGTGGAGGGGTGGATGAACAGGACCCAGTGGAGGGCTGGTTGAACAGTAGCCGGTGGAGGGCTGGATGAATAGTAGCGCGTGGAGGGGTGGTTGAACACGCCCCCGTGGAGAGGGCTGGTTGAATAGTAGCCGGTGGAGGCTGGATGAACAGGAGCCCATGGATGAACAATCATAGGTGAAGGATGGAGGAGATCGACAGTGGATGAACAATAGCCCATGGAGGCAGTCGATGGTGGAGATGAACAGTATCCTGTGATGTCCCGTTTTGCGGTACGGCACACCCCTCCAGTTGAACAGGACCCTCGTTTCGACCGTAGCGCTCCAACACAAGTCCGTTTCCTCCGTTTTGCGGTATGCCACACCCCTCCCGATCAATAGGACCCCGTTTCAACCGTAGGAGGTCCAAGAGAAGTCTGTTTCCTCAGTTTTGCGGTAGGCCAGACCCCTCCTGATGAACAGGATCCCATTTCAACCGTGGCTAGTCGAACACAAGGTCGTTTCCTCCGTTCTGCGGTACGCCAGGCCTCGTTTTGATTGGTTGTTCCGTCCAAGCTAGTTGGCTCCCGATGAACACGATGACGCAGTTTCTCCATTCCAACCCAGCCATGTACACGAGCCCGGGCTGTAGGTATGCGTGAGTAGGCGTTCGAGACCTCGCCCGTATGTACGTACGTGGCCGTATTTTTTGGCGTGTGGCTGTATGTACATGTACACGGTTTAGACGGGACAGCCTGAACTGCTACGTGGGGGGCTCTACTATGACATGTGCCGCTACTTACTCAGCCACTGTACATCTTGTAGAGCGACCGATCGACCAGTATGTACGTACACGTTTTGACAAGACAGACAACGGTACGTACGCTTCGACCGGGTGGGTCCCAGCTGTCAGGGAGGATAAGGACGCACTTCCTTGCGGGCGAAGATATAACTGTTGGGTCCCAGCTGTCAAGGGGTCTTTTTTTCCCGTAATAAGAACGCACTTCCTTGCGTGCGAAGATGTAGCTGGTGGGTCCCAACAGTCAGGGGGAGAAAACATTATTTTTTAGGGTAAAAAGGATGCAGTTGCATGCATGCATCCATGGGCATGGTACGTCCCCACTGTCCGCCTCTCACGTACAATCATCTTCCGATGACTCTTGTTTGTTGACCACGTTGACCACACCGTGCCGAGCGCACCAAGGCTGATGGACGACGGCGAGGCCCCAGACTGGAACGACCCGGAGATTGGGAAGACGCGACAGTGGAGTCGCAGATGGAGAGGAGTGGGAAACTTGACTGGTTCGGGTGCGCGGCAGCACTACCGCCCATGGGAGATAGGAGCAAGAACAGAGGTTGAAGAAGGAGCACGGCTGTTGGATTAACATCCAACGGTCCAGCTGCTAGAATCATGTGTTGATTAAGTTGACAAAGCCCTACGTACATGTCCGCTTAGTAGGCCCACAAGTCAGCCACCAAATCTGACGGGTCCCAGTTGTCAACGGGGGGAATAGGTTTTTTTGCATAACAAGGAGGCACTTCCTTCCGTGCGAAGATACAGCGAGTGGGTCCCAGCTGTAAGGGGGAGGAAACATTTTTTTCAGCTTAATAAGGAGGAACTTTCCTTGCGTGTGACCATGGACCTCATGGGTCCCAGCCGTCAGCCTCTCCACGTACAGTCCTCTTCCAATGACTTGTTTGTTGACCACGCCGCGCCGAGCGCAGCGAGGCGGTGGACGACGGCGAGGCTCCGAACGGGAATGACCCGGAGATGGGAAGACGCGGCAGTAGAGTCGCAGATTAGGAGGAGTACAAGGGTTATAACTGGTTCTAGTGCGGCGTGGGGCTGCAGTCGGTGGAGAATAACAGGAGGTGTGGAGGGGTGGATGGATAGCCTGGTCGGCGGTGGGGTAGCACTTCGAAGCGATGCGTGCTAAGCAGAGCCGCCAGCCGCCGGAGGCCGAACCAGGTGGTGCTAGCGACGCTGGAGGAAGAAGATGAGAGATTAAAGGTGCATGCCGGCCGTTGGATATAAATCCAATGGCTATGGATGTCATAATCATTTGTTGACCAAGTTGACAATGCCTTGTGTAGGCTTTGACCTATTGGCCCACATGTCAACCTGCAAAAATGTGGCATAGATTTAACCCATGTTTTCTAGAATGTATTGTCCATTTGCTGGGCTGGGTGAACAAATAATTTCGCGTCAATGCGGCCTATTCAATATTTTCTAAGAAACCCCAGCCCATTTGCACTTTCTTGAAATACGCGAAATAGTTGGGCTCGTTCTATATATAATGTTAGGTTAGAAGGAGCAATTAATATAAAAAATAAACCAGAGCGACACATTTTATATATATAAAATTAACAAATTAGCGAGTTATTGCTCAAAACAAAAATGAGCGTGTTATTATTACATTGGTCCTTAAAATCTTCGCAAGCTTTTGTACGCAATCACCAGGATTTTCCTTGCCTGTGAGTCAAAAACAACCAGGATTTTCCTTGCCAACTTTTGTTAAACATTTACTTTTATAAGTTAATAACACGTGGGATGTTTCTGTAATGTATATATAAGTGTCTATTAAATATACGATAATCGTAATAATATAAATGTATATAATATGGTTAGAAGGGAAAACATAAATTGGACACAGCATTACTATTCTTATATATAGATACTAGTAATTTGTACGTGCTTTGCACGTGATATTATTATGTATAATCACAATACAAAGTCATTAAATTAAAATTAAAGAACCTATGTTTGATAAAATTATCATCTAATTTTGAAAAGGATATTTCCGCTTTCTAGTGGGAACTTTTTTTGCTCTTCACTTGAAATCACGGTAGCGCAAATATTGGTTGTAATAACATCTTATATTATGAGAATGAGGGAGTTGTTTTTAATTTTTTTTTAAATATGAAGAAAATTAGTTTGATGTAATTACTTCACCTTTTCACACCTTTAAGTCAGAGTTTTCTCATATTTTTTATTTCATTCATGTGCCCTCGACCCCATGGTGTTTCAAGTAAACTAACATCATGTAAAAAAATTACATCTAAATTTTCTACCAGCTGGTTGGTATTTCTTTCAAAAACCAGCAATACTGCCATGTGCTACTCTTTTCTATGGTGTACTTCTTCTTTTGAGAAAAGAAAATTGTTCCCATGCGATCAACAGTAAACTGCTAGTGTTGTGTTAAAAAAATAGTATACTGCTAGTACTGTGGTACTATTGGCTGCTAGGTAGCCTCTGCATCGACACTTTTGTAGGCACTTCTAGAATGTACTGTCGTATGCTACATGGCCAGCTCACAGCGTAAAGGTCTTCACGTGGGAGTTCTGAACAAAATGTCACATCACAAGGCTGATGACTCCCACAACAGCATACGGCGGCGCCACAGCGAGCACACACGGACGGGAAAAAACCAGAGCCGGGGAAGACGCCTTCATTCTTTCGAACATACCACACTAGCCCGGTGGCTGCAACCCTCTCACCCAAAAGTTGTACTGCCCTGTTTCGATTCCAACTGGTGTGGTTGAAAAATATCTAACACTTGCCAAAATTCCGTCCCTAGTTTACCCAGTTTTTCGCACACTCAACATTGTCTTGCCATTCCCAGTTTCAAAAAAAACATTGTCTTGCCATTTAGAAAATAGCATATATTTTTGACTTTGCATCATATGAAGATGTGTTATACATGAATGTTGATCAGCATGATGTTAACTTGTTGTTAGTTCCATTTTTTACCATGAATAAAATTTCCAACATTCTATTATCCATGTTTGAAAAGTGCATGTTGATATAAATGCTCTGCCTCTGAAACATGCAGTTTCTTATCTAAAAATCACTTGGATAAGCAGCCATCACCGGTGTTGGATTCGATGTCGCGCGTCTTCAATCCCCCGGCAGGTGCGAGGGGGAAATAAACTTCCGACGTGCTGCCAGTTGGGGAATGGAGCGAACTGGATTAAAGAGGGGGGCGGCGGCGCGACTGAAGAAGCACATCAGACGCGATTTTTTTCTTCAGTGTATGGCTCTCGATGGTGTTCTTTTACTTGCCTCTGCACCATACAACTTGTATTTTTAGTCTCCCAATCTGTGGTGGACTAGCATCCCATTTGCTGGGTGGGCCAACCTACAGAAACCAGCACTCGATTTTTCATCAAGTCCCAAAAACAGCGCAGTACTATGTTTGTTTTGAGGCCGAACACATTACGGCAGGAGTTGAGCGGGGGAGGGGGGAAGACAGAGCAAAAAGATTAAAAAGAGTTGATGCACCATTGCTACCCTAACAAAGCAGGCGCAATTCTTCTCGAGAAGAAGGTGTGCCGTTGACACCCACCCGTCACAAATCCCACAGTAGACATGCTAACAAGTTCACACGCAAGTACAACAGAAAAGGTAAACATTCATATAAAACTCAGGTTCACAGGACACGTTCATGTTCATAGCCAACATTGACAATCAGCAACTAAAAAGATTCATATATACACAAGTTCAACATGTCTATGCATCCAAATGATTAATAGATCACACGACAATATTCATAGATAATTCACAAAAAGATTCAAATATACACATGTTCAGTAAGTTTATGCATCCAAATGATTGAGATCACAACCAATATCATCCATGGACGAACTTTAATTGCCTAGGATACAGACTGGTAAATGGTGTTCGGTCGGAGGTACTTCTTGCTAAAATTAATGCTTGTACAAGCAAACTTTCGACTACATAAGAGGCAGCACAGACAATCTGAACTTTGATTGTAGGTTTATCCTCAAATAGTGGCCTCGTGCCGAGGGAGGTTTGAGCAACTTGGCCACTACTTTCATCCAACTAGTTTACTGGATCCTCTTGGTCCTGTAGCTCGCCAAAATTCTACATTGCAGACAAGAAAGGAGGCGGTTGAGAAAATGAACCACCCAAATTTTTTGTGCAGTTCAACTGAAATGGAGCATCCCTGGCGTGAAGACTGATTAAGTGCCATATGAATATACGTGTCAACCAACTTGTCTGGAATCTTTAGACTCCATGCCATACAGCTCGCTACCATATGTGCCGATAATCAAAAGGCACAAGTTGGGACCAAAGACTAGACTGTGTTTTTTGGTCTATGCACCAAGCAATATTTTTGGCGTTCACTCTCCTAATACTTGGAGTTTGGCAAATGGTTGACGCCGGTTGATACCCGAATGAATATAGGCACATCTTGTCAACATCGATGCTTGTCTGAGTGAACTTTCGAGTACATAGCAGCAGCATAAGTATATGTCCATCTGATCTTTTTGTGCAGTTCTACTGAAATCGCCCAATGTAATGATTTGCCTACGAGTTTGGGCTCCAAGTTACTCCTTTATCAAATCGGCAAATAGTAGCACAATACCAAATTACCAATACATATGACAAGCACAATAATCAGGATAAAGACCAGTACCAACCTGTGTGAGGTAGCATATCAATTACTAAGGGCATGTACCTAAACCGGGGCATAAAGTGGTGATTCAGAGTTTGTTGCCCCGAGAAACAAACATCCAAGAAACATATCTAGGTTGGTCCCATTGTTGTTCACCAGCAGTCCAGCATCATGTACCTAAACCGGGGCATAAAGTGGTGACTCAGAGTTTGTTGCCCCGAGAAACAAACATCCAAGAAACATATCTAGGTTGGTCCCATTGTTGTTCACTCTAGCCACCTACTCCTATGTGTGGATAGCAAATCTAGTCCTGGTCATACCACTGTGTACAGTGTTTCCCCTCTATTTCCCTTTTCGACCAAGAGACCGGTTGGATGACCAGTTTGTACTACTTTCACCCCCTTTCCTTCCTGTTTGTACATACTAAATTCCCCCGCCCCCACTTTATTTCTTGTTTGAACCAAGTACAAGATTCGACTGCATGAAGTAGCTTTACCTCTAACAATAGAAAAAAAGATAGGTGGCGTTGGACCATCCGATCGAGAGGGGCTGAGAGGTAGGAAATGATGCACATGCAGCGACGTAGTGAGCTGGGGAAGTAGAGCTAGGGCGGTTTCAAAGGAAGATATATCTGAAGGTTGTCGGGATGGGGATAGGTGGGCGGCAGGAGGCCAGATCCGCCCACACTAGGGCAACGACGAAGGGATCGGAGGACCTCCCGTGCCAGCGCTTGGCCAGAGATAATGGTGCGGCCGACAGTGGGTCCCCTCCCTTGCTGTCAACGACGGCCTAAATGCTGCCCCTCCTCCCCTTCACGGACGGAGGGGGATACATCCGGATCTGTAACTAGCGGTGAGGATAGAAAGACAGTGTTACCACCGCTATCTTGTTTAGATTTGTAGAGGATGAGAGTGTGTGAACAGAGCAACCCTAGCAAGCGCGGAGGCTCCGGCCTATTTTTTGAGATTGTTTTTTGAGATAGCTACCTGCCAGGTCGCACCCTCCATTAAATGAACAACCACCGCCTCGTAAAATTTGTGAACAAGCCCACGGCTAAAATTATCGAAAACGTGGGCTGCCCCAACATCCATTATTATTTATATTTTCTATGTGGGAGTATCCTCAAAACAAAATGTGAGAGTACAATATTTATTGGGCCCCTTTGTAATTGGTGCTAAATTTTGACCAAATATTTAACTGACAAAATGTTAGTGCATGTTAACGAAATTTATACTCCCTCCGTTTAGGTGTATAAGTCATCTTAGATTGTGCACCGCGACCAAGGCGGAGGGGAAAACGAGATAACATAATGTTTTTTTGCTAATTAATAGCATTGCATGCAATGAACTAACCACTGCATGTCGTGTTTGGTAGTCTCAAGTCATTGAAAGCATGCACGGCCCACATCTCTTATTGGTTGATATGTCACGCAACAAAAACGAGATGGGAGTTAATGTATTGTGCCTAAGTGTTTTGGGATTATTTGATTTTCTTAAGGTGACTTATACACCTAGACGGAGGGAGTATCGGTTGATTCGTATTTGAACATAGTTTTCAGTGATGTAATTTTTTGTGACATGCATGAACATTTGGTTAGTTAAATTTATAGTCAAAATTTGGCAAGGTGCAATCAACACATGCAAGTATCAAAAGGAAAGTCACGGCATGCATGCATGCGGTTGTAATTAATGCATCGGTAAACGCAATTTATTGAAATATATCGAGTGCAACGCTTTGATGTGTCGCGTCAACTCGTACAAGAACGAGAAGTTTGATTACTTCGACGCCCTCTCCCTTGCGGCTGAGCTCTGGTGCCTTAACTACACCTGGCTGTATGACAGGTGGGCCACCCACCTGTTGGGCCCACCTGTCATATGCGCAAAGGCAAGAGCAATAAGTCAATGAAGCTGCATCCCTCCCTCGCCCATGAGCGTGGTGGCTGGCAGGACTAGGAGAAGCTTTCGCGACACGCTCTCCCTCCCACACGCGGTGGACATGCAGCAGTTCATTCAGTGTCAGATGGCCAGAAGCATACTGTAGTACTCCACTGCAGTAGTACTCCATCATTGTTCGACTTCACAAAGAGGCGAAGAGCCAAGCATAGCCCGGACGCTCGTGTGGCAGTTTCATGTGTAGAGTAGTCTAGGATAGTGTGTACCGTGCCTCTAAGCTTAAAATCGTTGGGGTCGGCTCCATGCTATCCCTCCCGCACACGGCGGACGGACATGCAACAGTGGATTCGGTACTATAGAAGCACTAGTAGTAACATCATTGTTCGTCTTCTCGAAGAGGCGAAGAGCCAAGCACAACCCAAACGTGGCAGTTGCGAACGCTCGCGTGGCAGTCTTTGTGTAGGGGTGGGGAGTGTTGCGGAGCCTTGGGGTGTGTTTGGTAGGGTGTATGAAGGGTGCATGAGCCCAAGAGTTCCCTTCTCGACCCACTTTTGGGTGTTTGGTAGAGTGTATGAAGGATGGATGAGTCCACACTAGCTTAGCACAAATACACTCGGAACATGCATGAAGAGAGCATGCATGAAGAGGGGTGTTGAGTTGAGCATGCAGGAGGAGGGAACAACTATGCTGAGATAAGAATGCAACCAGCACGCATATAGCCAGGCTCTTGCATGAGATAAAATTGCTATGTGAGCCCACTGTTATAGTATACTTGCTAGTATAGCCCTGTAAACCGGAAAGGAGTATTTGCCTTTCTAGAGATTTCAACAAGTGACTAGACTACACCCTAAATGAGTAGTACTAGCACATATGGAGCAAAATGAGTGAATCTACACCGTAAATAAATACATAGTTCTCTCGTTTTCCTCTCCGCCTTGGTCGCAGTGCACAATATTGAGTACTCCTATATAACTAGCCGCTCTATCTACATGCGGGACATCAAAGCATCCGGGCCCGCGTGCCATCCACCAAATCACAGCGAGGTGCTACAGTCGAGACTCACCGGTCACCCCGGTGTGGCCGTCATGACCCGTCATATCACAAAACCCACACCTTTACCAGAAGTTGTAAAGTGGCCTCGAAGTGGCCTCGAAGTTGGACTGGATGAAGCAACCATCATTTCACTGGAACGCTCGTTGAAGCCCTTTCTCCCCTTTCTTGAAGAAAACCTCACTCCAGGTTACTCACTTCTGCCATTTTTCTTCTGTACCGACGAAGGAAAGGTGGGCGAATCAGTGATGCTACTATATTTTCATTCCAAGAATCTTCTTTTTGCGAAGCACCGACAGATTCTCACATCCTATTCTTTTCCTGTTTTCATTGTGATTGTGGTTTCCTTTCGATTGCTTTTTGTTTGTCAGTTCATTGATAGATCCTGGAGCACTAGGCAAAGAGTTGCCAGCGGACAACCCACTGGGGACAGCGATCTCCAGGAAGCGAGCACCGACCAACGAGTTGACCATGCTGGCGCGCCAGCCCATGGAGACGAAGAACTCCAAGAAACAAGCACTGGCCAAAGAGTTGATGACGTTGGCGGACGAACTCCTCAAAGGAAGCTAGAAGAACAGCAAGGGCCCCACCGTGCCTACCCCAGAAACTCTAATGGCCACCTATGTGAGGCTAAGGGCCGAGTTTGAGGAGATAGTCACCGATGAGAAGCAGTATTCCCCTAGCAAGGTGATGGCCCCCATCGAGGTCGAGGAGACAGCCCCCAGAGGGATGGGATCCCCCGGTGAGCTGCACAAGGTAAAAAATAATGGCTTACCATAGTTGTGGTTTTTTATTATTTGCAATGTTCTTGCTAATATGTTAGGGTTGTGCAGGTGCCAGTGGACATCCTTGATGATTCCGATGTGGCGGCCCGTCCTGTGGACAATGCCCCAGAGATCATTTTTGATGTTGCGGTCCGTCCTGTGGACATCGCCCCGAAGATCGATTCTGATGCCATTGTCCATCCTGTGGACATCGGCCCAGAGATCGATTCCGATGTCGCGGTCCGTCCTGTGGACATCGCCCCAGAGATTGATTCCCATGCCGATGTTTGTGTTGTGGTATTGTCCGAGAGATCTATGATAAGAAATAGTTGGTCGCGCTAATCCTTCAGGGTAGTTTGCATTGTGTTTAATTACCAAAACGATGAGTGTTATCAAACCATCTTAGGGCTAGTGAACTGTCTTGTGTGGGCGGTACTTGCTACTTTTGTTTGATAGTGAATCATGCGAACCCTCTCCGAGTTATGGAAACAGATGTATCCTCACTAGCTTTTGATGTAATATATGGCATGCTTAGATGTAAGTTTGAACTGTTTATCATATCAGCAAGGCTTGTTTGATGATTCTTGGTGTTAGTAGGCTAGCTATTGTGCGAGCTATAGTACTTGCAAAACACTCACCGAAGAGAAATGTTAGGGCTGATGAGCTCGTAGTACGCTTATAGGTCTGATTCGTCGTCGATCAGCCAATAGCCCAAGCTCCTAAAATTGTAGGCTTAGCGATCGATCAGACAATAGTCGACACAGATACATTCAGGCCTCATTTGGTTCATAGGGTAGGAAAATCGTAGCAAAAGTACAGAGACGTACAACACAAAATCATAGCAGTACAGAGAAGTACGCCCTCCGTTCCAAAATAGATGACTCAACTTTGTACTAGTACTAACTTTGAAACGGAGGGAGTACAAATCCTAGGCGGGCTAGTTTTGCCTAGTGGGTTTCAGTGATATGACGTGGTACAGTGCGTCCAGTCTTCGCGTGTGGTAGCAGTATTGCGGGTATAGTAAGTTTTCTTGAAGAAGCGGAATTCAACGAAGTCATGATGGTTCCTTCGTCCGACCAACTTACAGTGGGAAAGGTTGGGCCTGCTCTACGACCGGGGTGGACCAGGATAATTTTGTGCATGGTAGGTGGACCAGGTTGTTTGGTGTCCCACATGTCGGCGAATGAAAGTATTCTTTCCGATATAGAGGACGAGCAACGAGTATTAATTGTTTATTTTTTATGAAAGCTATTGTCTCCACTGTTACGACGGAGGAGCATGAAACACGGCAGCCCAGTGAACTTGGCATATGCACCACTCCCTCCTTCTCATGTAATACTACCATAGTGTTGAATATAAGGTCGGCTATAAGGTTTCAACTTTTTCTCACTTTCTCTCTATCTATTTCCTCTCAAAAAATTTTACCTTTCTTTTTTTAGACACAATTGTTTTTTATGCCTCTTTTTTTAGAATTAGTTTTTTATACCTAGGAGCACGTGTAGAGACGGGCTCTTGCAGAGCCCGCTCCTTGACTTTGTCAATGCCTCTCTCTCCTCCACATAAGCGGGCTTATAGTCCAGTATTTTACTAGTACTACTTGCTATGAATGCGGGCAGCTAGCGTCTGAGGGGGGAGTGCGCGCGAGAGGTGGGGGGGTTTCTGGTGGGCCAGGGCAGTCAGAATCAGGCTTGGAAGCGGTCCGACTTCCGCATGGCCCATCTCACATTATCACCATATATTTCTTGGAGTCCGTGTGTGGCGGGCAGGCGATCTCTTCTCCCTCCCCCGTCTCTCTCTTCTCAGCCGACGCCCGCCGAGCGATTAGATTTCGGCTATCGACGGTTTATTCAATTGTAGTCCCACATGTCAATGAAAATGCAAGACAACGTGTGTCCCCTTTGGTGAGCGGCGTGCGGGCCGGACTATCGGGGGTGCGACACGAACGCGACGTGTACGAGTCGTAAGTGTGCTGCCTTTTCCTTTTGAACTTGCAAAGCGTAACATTTTCGTGTGATCGATCAATAGAAATCTAGAACAAAATGATGAGGGTGGTGCTTTCCCGTGCGTTAGGCGGGCTAGTTTGAGTGATATGACGTGCTACAGTGTCGTCCAGTTGCTCCATTTTTATGTAAGCAAGAGTCTACACTCTTACATGGGAGGAGTGCGGAACACGGCGGATCTGATTTTGATCAAGGGATAACTGTTCCCTACGAAATAATGGAGCCGTGTTAGCGATTATAGCATGATAGTTAGGGCATCTCCAGTGCTAGCCCACAAATTTACACCGGCATTTGTCCGAGGACACTGATGCCAAAGGATGCCATCCAATTCTGCCCGCATACCTTTCGACAACTATATGAACTAGTCTGATGAAATTCGTGCAAACAAAGCAAATTTCAAATTAACCGGATGAAATTCATTACATTTCGAAAACTTCTCCTATAGACTGGACAAAATTCATTACATATTTCGCACAAACCGTACTAAAACCTACTGCCTAATCTAAACGATCACCGGCCCCGAGCACCATGTCCGGCCATGAACCCGAGAAAACCGGCCTTTGCCTTTGCCTCCTCCTCATCCGCCTCAATAACCTCCTCCTCCGGAGCACAAGGTTATGAAGATTTCCACCTCCACGTCGCTGTCAAGCGGCTAACCGGCCACCGATGTTTATCCCGCCAAGCTTGGCGTCGACTGAGTGGAGGAGCGGTGGCCTTCCTGGGACCAGAGCGGCAGCGACCTACCATGTACTACTCTTCCTCGATGCCGGCTGCGCCCGGGCACGCGCGTCGGCTTCCTGGTCGTGGCGGCGGAGGGCGGCCCGGGGGGGAGCCGGCGATCTCCTTCGTCTGCTCCGGCGACAGTGCGTCCAAGAGAGCTTTGGAGCGCACCCGGAGCGGAGCTGCCGATGTCCTTCGTCTGCTCTTGCGACGGTACGTCCAAGAAAGGTTTGGAGCGCCAGGAGGCCATGGTTGGAGTGGTGCCGACAGAAGGAAGGGAACGGAGGAGAATGAGTGTGGGTCTTTGGCTATGGCTAGGAGCTGGGGCTCAAGTTAATATAGCGGGCGAATGGCAATGAGCCGCGGCAGACGGATGGACGACTGGCGCCTGAGAAGGTTCGTCGGCAGCCGCGTGTCATTAATGTGGGCAGCAGATGGAAGGATGGCTATGGTGTCGTTAACGCGGAGCAGTCGCTTGCACCGGGATGCCGTGCGGGTGGCGCTCTCTCGGCTGCTGCAATGCCGACGCCAGTGAGAGGTTGCGTTGGGCGTGAATGCGGATGCTGCTTCAGTGACTTAACTGCAGGTGCAGTTGGGTCACTGACATGTGGGTCCAACAGGCATCTGGCCCGCATGTGAGTGACACACCAACTGCACCTGCAGTTAAGTCCGATGAATGCGGCATTGATGTTCTGGAGAGACGGTGACCATTTCTGGCTGGAAGCACGCGCTAACGATAGAAGGGGTTTCGGTAGGCCAGGGCGGTCAGACGCTGGCGTGGTGGTAAAATGTGAACTTATGGATGACGAGCCTTTGAATCGTATGTGCCATGTATTGATAACCACGCGTCCATGCAACCACTCTTGTTGCCAGCTAGCCTTCGATGACCACCATTAGACACCACACAACCATGCATAACTTACGAATAATGGACGAATCGATCAGACACACACTCGTGTGCAGTGGCACTATGATCGGTCGCTCACGATAGTACATATATAGGTACCATAGTACCCTCTCTAGCTAGGCTATTTTATAGATTGTCGTTGTGATGGATGATATACATGAGCAAGGCATCGAGTCACGAGTATGACCATTGGTGTTGAGCTAGGTGAATACATGCTCGGTGTTCGAGGAGGCCTCCAGCAAATGTCTAAACAGTAATGTCAGACATCGCCGGGGCGCGCAGGTGACGGACTCGCCATTTGCGTTGCGCCATGAGCAGGACTTTGATTGAGAGGCCGACGTGCATGCATTAGCATGGTTTGACAGCGTGAGCATGAGTGTCTACACTCGTACATGCTACTTGCCTCTATGGACGGTGTGCGCTAATGTGTGCATCACGTATAATATATAAAAAATCGGTTTGTGCATTTAACACAAAGTATTTCATTTTCATTTGGCTAACGAGTGTGCGTGGCAGCGACGAGTTCGTGGTTTGATTCCTCACATACGCATAATTTTGGTTTTTATTTCTTTCTCCACTGACAGGTAGGCCCGCATAGATAGATAGATAAAGAACACGAGCTTATGACGCGCATGCAGACTGTTTGACTGGTAAACCAGACAAATACGGAGCTATACGTTGAGCCAGTGACCATATAATCACCATATCTCGTATACAATGATCAAAGTAAGCTATCAAGGCAAGTTCGATGACCGCCAATGCATTTTACTCGGTAATAAATGACCAGGATTGAAGGGGAATCCAAATTTCCTTCGTCTTCTGTCCTTGAGCTCTTGACAAACCAATGCACTATACGGTTGTCTGGCCACTCCACCCCAGAGCTCTCACCAAGCGTCGTTCATGCCACCATGTTGCACACTAACCGGTAAGGAAGCGATGGCATCTCGCCGTGCTGAGTTCCTCGCCACCCACGACCGCACACAAAATGGTAGGGAAGCGATGGCATCCCACCGTGCCGAGTTAATCGCCGCTCGCGACCTCACATCTACGTAGGAGGAATTTGAAGCTGCCAAGGCCGAATGGGCGGTAGAACAAGAGGCGGCCAAAGCCGCACAGAGGGAGCGGAAAAGTCAGAAAGCAGTCAAGAAAAGAGAGGCCCGCCGCCACAAGAAATAAGAGGACGCACGCGCTGCTGCGGAGAGGGCGGCGAAGATCCAAGCACGGTGGGGTGTCACCGACAAAGACGGGAAGGAGAACGACGGCGTCTGGCCAGCATGTGAGAAGTAGTAGTACTAGTAGTTAGTGTGTGTGTCTGTGTCGCTTGTACATTTGTTTAATTAATTATGAGCATGTACCAGTACTAGTTACTACTGTAGTTTTTAGAGCAAATTACCAATACATTAGCCTAGACTCAATGGAAAAATTCCTATCCTATGTGTCAAATGGCATCTCTTTCTCTATAGGAATTGAGATGCATGTCATCTCACTTCGTATGATTTTAATATTCCTATAAAATTCCTATCCAATGAACCAAAGGAGGCCTCTGCTGGAGTAACTACTGTAGCTAGAAGTACTGCTGGTACAGTAGTTTTCTTCAAGAAGCAGAATTCAACGAAGTCATGATGGTTCCTTCATCCGAGAAACTTCATAGTGGGAAAGGTTGGGCATGTGATTTGATGGCTCATTAGTCATTATTATTGTAGTGCGACGACCGAGGTGACTCTCCCTTGGAGTTCTGTGTGCATGGCAAGTGGGCCAGGATGGTCGACGTCCCACATGTCGGCGAACGGAAGTATTATTTCCGATATCGAGGAGCAAGGAAACCGTGTGGTATAGTATCACTGCTGATTTATATTTATTTATTATTTCTAATGAATGTTAGCGTTTCAACTCTTACGACGAAGGAGTGCTAAACACGACACGTGTTGGATGTCCCACACGTCAGCGAAAGGAGTGGGACATGAACAGCGTGGTAGAGCGTCTCCACTTCTTCCACTTCTGGGTCGGAGACCAGACGTAGTAGTACTAGTGGTATGAACGATACAAAGTGCGACCCAGAGAGAAAGACACGTCTAGTTGGAAGGTCTCGGGGCATACACGTAAACAAATATAAAACCTAATATGTGCCTCCAATTAATATAGTAGTAGTAGAGTACTTAGGCACGTACTCCATAACATCACTGTGCATTGCACGTACAACATTTAGTGGTAGTAAGAGACAAATGCCTATATGCCATGCATGTTCATACTATTTGTGTCTTTCTACTTCACTTATTGCGCTACAATACTCAGGTTCGTATGTCCACTCCTGGGTACATGTCCGTCTCATAGTTCCAGTCCCACGTGTTCTTCATAGATGGAACGATCCATAACTGTGGGCAACGGGTGTCCATATCATCGCAGTTAGTGTGGCTCCCCATGATGGAGACTCATCCAAACTATGGCCAGCCTCGATGCGGAGCAGTCGGGTGCACCGAGAAGCGGCGCTCTCCTGGCCGTCGCGCTGCTTCAAAGCCGACGCCAGTGAGAGGTCGCCTCCGCTTTAGCCGGGCATTAATGCGGCACTGACGCTCCGGGGCGACGCTGACGGTTTGACGTGGGAAGTGCGCGTCGGCAAGGGAGGGGGTTGGGTCTGCCAGGGCGGTCCAACGCGGGCATGGTGGTGGTATTGGTTTTGTACCGTTTCAGGTGTAGTACTGGTAGTTTGCAAAACTACTCAATTATTGCACTCTGTTTCCTAAGAAATTGTGGTAAAAACATTACTCCACAACCCGCTTCCCTTCTCCTTCCTCTTCCACCGCCCGCGCACGTCCGCGTGAAGCGACCAGTCAACCCTTATATAGGAGTGATAGCACAAAAAGATGCATGCATGACCACTAAAATTTCCAGATTAAAGCGTCGCTCTGGCGGGAGTATGGCGTATGTCGTTACCTTCAGCCGGGCCATGGCTACCGGGCGACGGCGACCAGAGAAGAGGCGGTGGGAGGGGAATGAATGTAGCTACTGTTTGGGTTCGCCGTCCGGCTTAAATAAATGCGCACCATCACGTGTACCCGCGGGTGCACAAATTGTAACATACGTGTCTGCTTAAAGGGGCGTCACGTAACTGGTGTGTGTGTGAGATTTTGAGAGACAGAGTGCATGTGTGCGACTCTACTCTTCGGACATGTACTCAACCTTTTGCATCTGGATATAAGTACAATAGTATTACACTTTAGCTAGTGTTTTACGTGGCCATGTTAACGTGGTTGTCTAAAAAATGTCACTTCCTGCTCGTGATTTGCGTTATATAATTACTAGCAAGATGCCAGTGCATTACACGGAACACCAAGATGCATTTTTTACAAAACACCTATTGTGATTGACCCATGCAGGAGTAATCCCATGTGTAAAAACTAATGATATCTCGAGACTTTTATCAGAAAAATGGTATCTTGAGAACTTCATCGAAAAAATGAAAGATGAGAGATAACGTGAGGAGGAGTGGAGCGTCGTGGTGACTAGTGGTCGGACTGGGCGGAGGCATCGGGATGGACGGCGCCGGCAGGTGGCAGCGACCACCATGCTAGATTGTTCCAGAGACTTCCTTTTTTAATTGCTCAGCAATGAGGTTGTGGGAGATAAGGATGAACGAGGCAAGGCCTTATCTGTAAATGTGGAGAGAGGTGCGGATATCTTTTGTAAAATTGTCATAGTTTGCTTTCTATCCATCAGATATAGATCGGACGGTCTATATTACAAGAAGGCAGGCGCACCATCATCACCAACTCAGTTTTTTACAAGAGTAGAGAAGATAAGTTTGCTAACTACTAAAGTAAAGTGGAATTTGTCCATGTTATACAAGTAAATTAAGGTGATTGTTTATCATACGGGTAAGGTTGGATGAAGGGTGGTAGGAACAAATGCTCCGCCTAGAGCATGTGTGTGTGAGATGGAGCCTTAGCGTGTGTGTGTGTGTGTATGGGTGGGTGGGTGGGTGCATGTGTGTGTGTGTGTGACGCGGGGTCTTCGATGGCGAACGTAATTTAAGTGTGTGTGGCTTCATCGTAGAGAGGTGATGTGTATGGCAGAGGAAACCAATGAGGGGGTGCGAGAGAAAAAAGGCCCGTTGTCGGTGTCAAAACCGGCGGATCTCGGGTAGGGGGTCCCGAACTGTGCGTCACGGTCGGATGGTAACAAGAGACAAGGGACACTTTATTTTACCCAAGTTCGGGCCCTCTCGATGGAGGTAAAACCCTACTCCTGCTAGATTAATATTGATGATATGGGTAGTACAAGAGTAGATCTACCACGAGATCAAGGAGGCTAAACCCTAGAAGCTAGCCTATGGTATGATTGTGTAGGATGATGATTGTCCTACGGACTACAACCCTCCGGTTTATATAGACACCGGATAGGGTTAGGGTTACACAGAGTCGGTTACAATGGTAGGAGATCTTAAATATCCGCACACCTAGCTTGCCTTCCACGCCAAGAAAAGATCCTTCCGGACACGGTACGAAGTCTTCAATCTTGTATCTTCATAGTCCCTGAGTCCGGCTGAAGGTATAGTCCGGCTATCCGAACACCCCGTAATCCAGGACTCCCTCAGTAGCCCCTGAACCAGGCTTCAATGACGACGAGTCCGGCGCGCAGATTGTCTTCGGCATTGCAAGGCGGGTTCCTCCTCCAAGTTCTTCAAGAAGATTACAAACACCAAAAATAGTGTCCGGCTCTGCAAGATAAGTTTCCACATATTGCCATATAGAGAATAATATTAACACAAATCAAATCTGCTGACGTATTCCGCAGTGCGTCATAACACTGCGGCCAAGCTCTTTGTATAAATTGTTTTCATTGTTCCACCTCAGCATGTCTAGCGAGGTGGTTTCCTTGGCACGTCATGTCAAAGCAGAGATCGTGTGCCCCTTTTAACGGGATTCTCATCAATACGGACGTGGGTAACCCAATCGCTCCATTTACCACGGCGCTTGGGAGGCAAGTGAGTTTTATTAGGTAGGTGGGGATGCCTAACCGCACCCGTTTGTATAAAGGGATAAGGATTCAGCTTTTTAACCTACGCCTTCTTCCTCCTTTGCCAATCCATCTCTCGCGCACTTAAGCTCCAGCGCCCAAGTCCGCTCTTCCTTCCTCAACCTTCTCCAACAATGTCCGGAGCGGGAGGCAAGTGGATGGCCTCCTCCGTTACGGAAGCCCAAGTAAAAAAGCTAAGGAAAGCCGGATACTTGTCCAAGGACATCCCGCATCGGCTTCCTGAGAAGGGGCAGCTTCTTCCTACCCCAGGGCCCCATGAGAGGGTAGTTTTTCTTCCCAACTTCCTCCGCGGACTGGACTTTCCACTTCACCCATTTGTCTGGGGGCTCATGTTCTACTACGGCCTGGATTTCCACGATCTGGCCCCGAACTTTGTCCTCAACATCTCGGCGTTTATCTTCGTGTGTGAGGCCTTTCTCCGCGTCCGCCCCCACTTCGGCCTCTGGCTCAAGACCTTCAATGTCAAGCCCAAGGTGGTGTCCGGCACCCAGGCGGAGTGCGGAGGCGCTATGGTCGGCAAGATGGCCAACGTCCTCTGGTTCGATGTCTCCTGTGTGGAGTCCCTAAAGGGGTGGCAGGCCGGGTGGTTTTACATCACTAAGCCACGCGATCCGGAATGGGTCGCAGCCCCGGAGTTCAGATCCGGACCCCCCACGCGGCTCATGTCCTGGAAAGAGATGGGCCTGTCGTGGGGCAACGAGGAAGAAGTGACTGGGTTGCAAACGTGCATCCAGTCCCTGGTGAACAAGCCAATCCGGCTGATCAATGTGATCCAGGTCATGCTCGTTCGCCGGATCCTCCCGTGCCAACAACGGGATTTTACTTTGTGGGAATTCGACCCGGCGCAGCACCAAACCCTCAGTAGGCTCTTCGACACGACGTATGAAGACGTCTGGAAGGTGCTGACCAAAGGTGCCGAGTCCCCCACATCTGCTTCCGAGGACCGCGGATACAGCTCGCAGCATAATGCCAGCGAGGTGAGCTATCTATACCTTTGACAGGTTTGTTAAGCTCTTCTTCATAGATTAACTCTATGCGGGATCTAAACTCCCTTTACCTTTGACAGGCTTGGCGGGCTATATCCGAACCAATTAACTGTCCGGCTCCCCTGCCCGAAGACCCAGCCCCAGCTCTCTTGGTGAAGCTGATGGCTCCGGCACCTTATGTGGTGCCGGAGAAGAAGGCCAAGAAGAAGAAAACCACCGGGACTCAAAAAAGTTCCCACAACATGGTGGTGTCGGACTCGTCGTCTGACGAGTCCGCAACGCTCTCCTCTCGTGAAAACGAGGAGGAGGAACAAGAAAGCTCTCCCCCCCAGCGAGGGGAGAAAAGAAGAAGAAGGCCACCCCAGCGGGGGAGGCCGAGGGGTCGAGGAAAAGGAAGACCCCTCCGCCGGACTACTCCCACGACGCCGAAGAGGGCAGAGAGGAGCGGCCGTACAGAACCAAGCGTCCGGCGAAATCGTAAGTATTTATATACCAGAGTGACTCATGATATTCTTTTAATGCGCGGCTTTCCCTAATATCGCGCATAATTTATGCAGCCCGCCCCGGGCCGAACTCGACGATTCGTCGAGCGGCTCCCTGGATTCATCGGACGTGAACTCTATTCCGCCCACTGTCTCCCCCTGCAGGGCGGACGACGCCGAAGTGGCATCCCGCCAAGCTCCAGGGCAGGAGGAGATAGTCCTCGAGGAGCCGCAAGGCAATCCTCCAGACCCCAGGAGTAAAGGGGATGAAACCCCCTAGGGCTCCAAGTCCGGCTTTGTGCCGGACACCGCGCTGGACTCGACAGTCCTGGTCCGCGGTGGGCGAACTCCTTCCAAGAGGAGTAAGTCGTCCGAGCCGGCGGCCTCCGTCCAACCGGAGGCGCCGGACAATCTGCTGGAGGTGCTTGAGGGCGCCTCCATTGATGAGGAGCACCATACTGTTATGAGTACAGTGATCCAAAGGGTTCAGTCCGCCAAAAGCGGACTGACTGAAGCTTGCGCTAGCCTTCTAACAGGCTTCGAGGTAAGTAAAAATATGTCAAATTATTTACCACATAAACAGTAGCCCCTGATGCTCTGTTTGGTGTTCGGAAAGAAAAACCGAATAGAGGATCTAGTAATATTCGCAGGATTCTAACAACAAAAAGTCAAATATGCGTATGTAGGCTTCGCTGCTGTCCACCGCCGCACTGACTGCGCAGGTGGATGTCCTTAAAAAGGACCTCAGGCGGACCGAGCAAGTGCTTGGCCTTGCCAAACGGCAGCTCTAGGAGAAAGAAGGTAAGAAATACCCTAAAAAAGAAAAAAGGTGCCTATAGAGAGGCTTGATTGCAGAAAGAAATAACAGGATTGTACTGCTTATTGTAGGGGCCACAACCGAGGTGGCAATCCTGAAGCAGGCGCTGGATGAGGCCGGAAAGAAAACGGCCGAGGAGCGCGCCGAGCGAGAAAGGCTTGGGGTTCAGGTCGATGAGGTGCAGCAAGAGCTGCAAGCTCTCATGAAAAACATGAGAGTTTGGAGCTTGAGTCAAGAGCGCAAGCATCCAAGCTCGCGTCGGCCCTTGAGACCGCCAAAGTGCCAAAGCCGAAGCCCAAAAGGCCCTCCAAGAATTGGAGGAGGTGAAAAAGATAGCAACGGGTAAGGCATTCTTAATGCAAAGTAGGAATATAAAAGTAAACTACCTGTTACTTACCCGAATCCGGAGTTCTCCAGGGGCGTTCGTCGATCTTCCCCGCAGCGTATCCGCCGCCGCCGCGTTCTACCGAGCTGAAGAGGGCAGCTCAACGGAGAGTGTGTTTTGGTCTCAATATTCTGAGGCCGGACACCCTGTGCCTTTGAGCGATCAGCTGAAACAGCTGGTCGAGCTCCACAAGGCAGCCGAACAGGCCATGAAGGGCTTACTAGTTCGGTTGTGGCCTAGAGAGGCCCTGCCTGGGAGCTATTTTGGGCTAGTGCGGCGGCTGGTGGAGGCATGTCCACTGCTTGAGGTCATCAAGCGCTCCGCCTGCATTGAAGGTGCCCGGAGGGCCCTTGCCCGTGTAAGGGTACACTGGGGTAAGCTGGACGGAGAGAAGCTGGTGAAGGACGGGCCGCCGCCGGGGAAGGAGCATCGCAAGCCCGAGAACTACTACAAGGAAGTTCTTGCCGGATCCCGCCTTGTCGCGGATGAATGTACTAAAGATGTAGTATTTGAATGAACTCGCTCGTTTGTATCCTGTGCGCTGAAAACTTGTTCATATGCGCTAAGCAATGCTTATTGAATTTAAAATATTATTTTATGTGCGGCCATTTATCAAAAATTGAGAGATGGCCAGTCGTCGGCTTCTGCCCCCATGCCACTAGTGCTGGGGTGTTCGGGATAAACCTGAGGGCTCTTTTTCCCATAGTTGGGTCCTTCGAGGGAGGCGCTCAGCACAACGAACCAGGCAATCGGACTATAATGCTTGAACACTCTCACTTAGCCATAGAACGTTATAATTTTAAATTTCGGCAAAGCCCCTAGTTCGGAAGGCCGGATTCGGGGCGCTATCCACGCCTTTGGCCGGACATAGCCAGCTCCTCGCTCGAAGCGGCATAAGTCTTTAAGGACTCGAAAAACCTCTCGAACAGCGACCGGTCTCACGCCTTATCATGACAGTCTGTTTTAGCTTTCTCCACTGAGGTGCTTAACCCACCTGAACTGGGGCACAATCGCAGTGGTTCTCCTAGTGCTACCTTAGCCGATATAGCGGAACGTAAGGCACCAAAACATAGGAGCCGGGCAAACCCAACATGTGACCAAAATCATGATTCGGAGCCGATGCATATAGTGCTATAAGTTTGGGGTGCCGCACTTGTGAAAGTGTACGGACTTCTCACACCAGATAGAAGGGTAATGAAGCCCCTGGCGTGTTTTGCTGTACCATGGTGTACGGTTGCAATCAAGTTTTTTTAATGAACATATATATTAAAAGAGGACAACGCAAAAAATAGGCAAAAAGCTATGCATTGTTTATAGAGAGGCTATTTATCAAAGCCGAACGATACAAGTAGTGCGATAAGCAAAAAAGATATTAGACTATTTAACATGTCCTGACCAGGCGCAGGCCGCGGAATTTAGAAACAGATATATCGCTCGAAATAGAGACCACCTGAGAGTTCCGTAATGCGGCGTAGCTTTGTCTGCTTTCCTGGGTCTTGCATCGTCTGTACGGCAGCAAAGCCGAACAGGTTATCCAGAGTGTGGAGTCCTGAAAGTAAAAAAAGAATCCGGCAGCACCTAGTACGTTTGACGCCGTATTGTAAGCATGCCGTTAATGTGCCCCTCCCCCTGTGCCCATGGAATTTCGAGGGCGTAATTGTGTACTCGAGGTACTAGCTCCGCTATGTTGCGATGGCTGGGGTTGGGGCCGTATTGCTACGCTTGCTCCGAACGTGCCAGGCGGTCTTGTTGCAGGTTACTCCGGGCGCGCTTTGCATTGTCCGGCTTTTTAATGGCCGGACTGGAGAGTTGCCTTGAAAGGCTGCTTTGTACTTCCGCTGCGAGGGCCGCCGTGTGCTCCTCCATACGGATGGAGCGTTCTGTGTTTCCGTTGACCGTAATTACTCCTCGAGGGCCTGGCATCTTGAGCTTGAGATATGCGTAGTGCGGCACCGCATTGAATTTAGCGAATGCGGTTCGTCCGAGCAGGGCGTGATAGCCACTGCGGAACAGAACTATATCGAAGATTAACTCTTCGCTTCGGAAGTTATCCGGAGATCCGAAGACCACATCAAGTGTTACCGAGCCTGTGCAATTGGCCTCTACACCTGGTATGACGCCTTTAAAGGTCGTCCTTGTGGGCTTGATCCTTGATGTATCTATGCCCATTTTCCGCACTGTATCCTGATAAAGCAGGTTCAGGCTACTGCCACCGTCCATGAGGACTCTTGTGAGATGAAATCCGTCAATGATTGGTTCAAGAACCAATGCGGCAAAACCGCCGTGACGGATGCAAGTGGGGTGGTCCCTTCGATCAAAAGTGATCGGGCAGGAGGACCATGGGTTGAACTTTGGGGCGACTGGCTCCATCGCGTATACGTCCCGTAGCGCACGCTTCCGCTCCCTCTTGGGAATGTGGGTCGCGTATATCATGTTCACCGTCCGCACTTGTGGGGGAAACCCCTTCTGTCCATTGTTGTTCGGCGGCCTGGGCTCCTCCTCGTCGTTGCTATGCAGCCCCTTGTCTTTGTGTTCGGCTCTTAACTTGCCTGCCTGCTTGAACACCCAACAATCCCTGTTGGTGTGATTGGCTGGCCTTTCGAGGGTGCCATGAATCTGGCACGAGCGGTCGAGTATCCGGTCCAAACTGGGCGGGCCCTGGGTATTCTTTTTAAATGGCTTTTTCCGCTGACCGGATATATAGCCTCTGAATCCGGCATTTACTGTCGTATCCTCATTGTTGTCGCTGCTAACGCGGCGCTTTTGCTTATTTCGACGTGTCCTGCCACTTTTGTCCTTGGTATCCGAATTACCAGGGTTCTTCGATAAGTTGTTGCTGCGAGCTAGCCAGCTATCTTCGCCCGCGCAAAAGCGGGTCATGAGTGTCGTGAGGGCTGCCATAGATTTCGGCTTTTCCTGTCCTAGGTGTCGGGCAAGCCACTCGTCGCGGATGTTATGTTTGAAGGCTGCTAGGGCCTCTGCGTCCGGACAATCGACTATCTGATTTTTCTTTGTTAGGAACCGTGTCCAGAATTGCCTGGCCGATTCTTCTGGCTGCTGAATTATGTGGCTTAGGTCGTCGGCGTCCGGTGGACGCACATAGGTCCCCTGGAAGTTGTCGAGGAATGCGGCTTCTAGGTCTTCCCACGAACCGATTGAGTCCGCTGGTAGGCTGTTAAGCCAGTGACGGGCTGGTCCCTTGAGCTTAAGGGGGAGATATTTGATGGCGTGTAGATCGTCGCCACGTGCCATGTGGATGTGAAGGAGATAATCCTCAATCCATACTGCCGGATCTGTCATACCATCGTACGACTCGATGTTGACGGGTTTGAGACCCTCTGGGATTTTATGATCCATTACTTCATCTGTGAAGCATAGTGGGTGTGCGGCGCCCCTGTACTGGGCTATGTCACGACGCAGCTCGGAAGAGCTATGCCTGTTGTGTTCGGCCCGGCCGGATTTATTGTGTCCGGAGTGAAGATCATCACGTGTCGTCGGGCGTCTGCGCGATCCATAGATCGATCTTGTTTGCCTTGCTTTATCCACCAGTACGTCTCGCAGGTCTGGCTCATTTTCCCGTGCCTTAGTTGAGCGGCACCGGGGCATGGCTTGTTTAGAGGTTCGGCAGGCCTCTCTGTCGCGGCCGCGAGGTGGCCGGTCTGCCATGTCATGCATTGGTAATGTAGGTGTTTCCCCCTCTGATTGGGGTAGCGGCCTGCGCTTAGGATAATTTTTGGAGGGGAGCTCGAGTTCATACTCTTCGGCCGCAAGGACTTCAGTCCATCTGTCAGCTAGCAAATCTTGATCAGCTCTAAGTTGTTGCTGCTTTTTCTTTAGGCTATCCGCCGTGGCTAGAAGCCTGCGTTTAAAACGCTCTTGTTCGGCGGGGTCTGATGGTACGACGAATTCGTCGTCGTCGAGGCTTGCCTCGTCTTCGGAGGGAGGCATGTAGTTATCATCCTCAACCTCTCGCTCTGCCGCTCTCTCATGAGGGCTGGCTTCTCCATCTTCCTGCGTTGAATCTTGCTGGATTTGGTGTTCTTCGGCGCTATCCGGGGTAGTATTATCTCCCGTGCCGGAATCACCGTTTCTGCTGTGGCGGGATTTAGAGCGGCGCCGTTGATGCCGGTGTTTTGGCTGTTTTTTCGAGGTGTCATCCTCCGTTGTTCCATCGCCATCTCCATCCTTTGGAGCGTCCACCGTATATATGTCATATGACGAGGTGGCGGTCCAGCGCCCTACAGGTGCTGGTTCTTGTTTGTCTCCTCCTTCGTCGTCCATAACATCGAAGTCTTCGGAGCCGAAGTCAAGTATGTCGGTTAAATCATCGACAGTGGCTATTAAGTGGGTGGTGGGTGGGCTTTGAATTTCTTCGTCGTCCGAATCCCAACCTCGCAGACCATAGTCCGGCCTGGGCTCTCCTGATAGAGAGAGAGACTTGAGAGAATTCAGGATATCACCGAAAGGTGAGTGCTGAAAGATGTCCGCGGCGGTGAACTCCATTATAGGCGCCCAATCGGATTCGATCGGCAGGGGCACAGGAGGCCCAGAGTTCGGAGAAGAATCCGACTCCTTGGAGTCATGGACCGTGCGGAGTACAGGGCTGGTGTTCAGCTCGATCGCCTTCAAGATCGCAGCCCCCGAGGTGACGTCCAACCGTTCATCCTCAAAGAATGCAGCGGGCTCCGAGTCGAGGATCGGGGCCGGTGCGTGTGCGGCCTCCAGGGCACTATTCGGAGGCAGAGCTATATCATGCCCCTCGAGGTAGTGCGGCGCGCTTGGTTGTGGCTCGAACCCGTCGAAGATCAAGTCTCCGTGGATATCTGCCGTGTAGTTTAAGCTTCCAAACCTGACTTGATGGCCAGGGGCGTAGCTTTCGATCTGCTCCAGACGACCAAGCGAATTGGCCCGCAGAGCGAAGCCGCCGAAGACGAAGATTTGTCTGGGGAGGAAAGTCTCACCCTGGACCTCATCGTTGTTGATGATCAAAGGAGCCATCGGGCCTAAAGGCGATGACACAGAGGAACTCTCAATGAAAGCACCAATATCGGTGTCAAAACCGGCGGATCTCGGGTAGGGGGTCCCGAACTGTGCGTCAAGGTCGGATGGTAACAGGAGACAAAGGACACTTTATTTTACCCAGGTTCGGGCCCTCTCGATGGAGGTAAAACCCTACTCCTGCTAGATTAATATTGATGATATGGGTAGTACAAGAGTAGATCTACCACGAGATCAAGGAGGCTAAACCCTAGAAGCTAGCCTATGGTATGATTGTGTATGATGATGATTGTCCTATGGACTACAACCCTCCGGTTTATATAGACACCGGATAGGGTTAGGGTTACACAGAGTCGGTTACAATGGTAGGAGATCTTGAATATCCGCACGCCTAGCTTGCCTTCCACGCCAAGAAAAGATCCTTCCGGACACGGGACGAAGTCTTCAATCTTGTATCTTCATAGTCCTGGAGTCTGGCTGAAGGTATAGTCCGGCTATCCGAACACCCCTAATCCAGGACTCCCTCACCCGTAGAGAGGTAAGAGAAGGCGTGTGCGCGTGAGAGGAGTCGACATCGAGAGAACGTGTTTGTTCGAGAGATACCGAGGAAGACTACTATATATCGATGGTGCATGTAGGCGGGAATTAAACGAAGGGATGGTCTTATTGGTTTCGGGGGTATAGGGGAAGAGTGAGAGAGGGGCAGCTGGAAGGAGATTGTTAAGTGTGAGTGTGTGTTTTACACATCCAGGCGGAAGTTATGTGCACACAAGAAGAGAACAATTCGATGTGGCATTAGGGCTGAGGGTAATTAATTACGTATGGATACATAGGAGACCTTGAACGTGCATATGCGAGAGGTATACATGTATACGTGGGATGTGTGTGTGCGTGCGGGCATGATCGAGATAAAAGAAAGAAGACATTAAGTCATAAGATCAACGACATGGGAGAGACGGATCGGTATGACAATATGCATGCATGTGAGAGTGCAGGGAAGAAGGCCAGATAATTGAGCATGTGTTTTTGTCTTTAAGA
Source organism: Aegilops umbellulata (assembly GCA_032464435.1). Lineage (NCBI taxonomy): Eukaryota > Viridiplantae > Streptophyta > Magnoliopsida > Poales > Poaceae > Aegilops > Aegilops umbellulata. The sequence goes on from CP136058.1 coordinate 67,590,263, forward strand.
GATAGTGGCGTGGGCTGGAGCATGCATCTATGGCGAGCAGAGAGAGCGATACACAATGATTGTGCAAAAGAGATCAACCTATAGATGCATGTATGGAGAGACATATATAGTGTGCGTGATAGGAAGCAAGAGTGCGTGCGAGAAAGAAATGTTGACCGAGGAACTACAGATAGATATAGAGATAGAGATGCTAGCTAGAGGGACATCGGCTAGTTTGAGTGTTGGAGATGACCGTCGGGTGGTTCAGAGGGTGAAGTTATGAAAGTGCGTTATATCGACTAGAGGGGGGTGAATAGGCGATTTTTATGAAATTCTTCACTGAGGAATTTGCTCATGAGGAAATTCCTTAGCGAAGAACTACTAGCAGCGGAATAAGTACTCAGAGGTAAACATAGCAGAATACATGCATGGTCATCATGATGAAATGAAGACAAACTCAGAGTACAGAAAGCGTAAACACAGGATAACACAAGATGAAGACAAACAGACTGAAGAAATTGAACTGAGGAAATTGAGAGAAAGTCTTCAGTCAAAGTCTTCAAACACAGATATGAACAAATACACAACACAGTAATGAGGAAATGAAAGTGTTGAGGAAATAGAACCAGTAAGCTTGGTGAAGACAATGATTTGGTAGACCAGTTCCAACTGCTGTCTCAGTTGTACATCTGGTTGGAGCGGCTGAGTATTTAAACTCGAGGACACACAGTCCCGGACACCCAGTCCTGAGCACGCAGCTCGGGACACCAAGTCCTCACCGTATTCTCCTTGAGCTAAGAACACACAGTCCTCGCCCAATCACTCGTGGTAAGTCTTCAGGTGACTTCCAAACCTTCACAGACTTGGCCACTCGGCGATCCACAATTCCTCTTGGATGCTCTAGACCTTGACGCCTAACCATCTGGAAGAAGCACAGTCTTCAAAGGTAACAAGCGTCGGATCCACGCAGGATCAATCTCTTCAGTGATGCTCAATCACTTTGGGTTTGTAGGTGTTTTGGGTTTGGGCTTTGGATTTTCCTCACTTGATGATTTTCGCTCAAAGTCCTCGGAGGATGGGTTGCTCTCAAATGACAAGTGTCAAGTTCTCGCGGAGCAGCCAACCAGCTAGTGGTTGTAGGGGCGGCTATTTATAGCCTAGGGAGCAGCCCGACATGATAAGACATAAATGCCCTTCAATGATATGACCGTTAGGTGGACAAGATATTTTAGGACAGCTGGCGCGTAGCACAGCAACGGTCGGAAATTTGGAGTACAAATTCCTCAGGGCTATCATGTTCCTCACTGTGTAGGCAATTCGCACTGGCGAATTCCTAACTCCTCAGTCAGAGCAAAGTCCTCAGTGACCAAAAGAACTGTGTCTCTGTCATTGAAGAAATTGACTGAACTGTATGAGATTTCCAATGGCTTCACTCGAAGGGATTGGTAGGTGTAGGATTTGAGTTGAGCATCACATGGAAATTTTCTCCTTAGTATTTCCTCGACCTCCTTTAACAGTACAGTGTTTCCTATGACTCAAGAAAGAGAAAATGAAACTACGAAAACAAACGTCTTCACGCTTCATGTTCCTCGAATGAATACCAAGTCTTCAAGGTCACACCAATTTCTTCACTTTCAAAGTCTTCAGAAAGTCTTCAAAATATCAAAGTCTTCAGTTGAAGAACTTCATTTTTAGGGGTCGACTTTCACTGTAAATATCAAACTCCTCATAGACTTATAGACCTGTGTACACTCGTAAACGCATTAGATACTTAACCTATAAGTCTTCAATACACCAAAACTAAGGGGCACTAGATGCACTTACAAGTTATGTGTGTGTGAAAGATAAAAAGAGGGCACGTGACTGCATGTAGAGAGAAACATATATAGTGTGTAGGATAGGAAGCAAGAGTGAGGGCGAGAAAGAAGGTTGATGGAGAAACAGATAAATAGAAAGATAAAGATGCGCTAGTGTGCGTTAGAGATAGTAGTCGAGTGGATCAGAAGGCTGAGTTATGTGTGTGGGTGTGAGAGATATAGAGAGAGGGTGCATGTGAGTCACATACAAACAAATATCAGAGAGAAGTGAGATCCCGGGAGACGGAGTTTTGTCTCTGCGAGAGAGAAAGATATTTCACAACGAGAGTGATACCTAGAGAGACATATGAGGGAACACAAGATATCTCTAGCGAGAGAGAGTGTGTGTGAGCGACATACAAGAGAATGGTGGAGAGATATGAGACCCTAGGAGACAGATTTTGTGTTTGTGTGTGAGAAAGAGATATTTAAGAGGAAGAATCATAGCTTCTCATACCTAAGGAGCGAAAGACATCTCAGTGTGAGATGGTGTGTGCGAGTGGCACACAGGGGAATAGTAGAGAGAAATGAGACCCCGGGAGACGAAGTTTGTGTTTGTGTGAGAGAAAGAGATTTCACATGGAGAATCATAGTTAGAGACACATATCAGGGAGCGAGATATACTTAGAGAGAGATAGAGTGATGAAGGTCGAGGGAGAGAGTACCGTCAGTGTGTTATGAAGATAAAGATCATTGTCGACATACAGGTAGCACGAGAGATACCCTAGAGACGATGAAAACGTATAGGTCTAGAGAGATACTCCTATATAAGCATGAATGAGAGCTATATGAGATGAATATCTGGATTAAAGGGGATTCGAATATTAATGAGGAATAAGCATGCAGAGTAGCGCATCAAAAGTATCAAAGCATAGTGCAACAAAAGTATCAGAGCACCGAGCACCATAGGGTTTAAGATTACAACTCGATCCAATAAAAGTTTCGGAAGAACGAGAGTTGTAACTTAAAAAAATGCCCTTATTATAGACCCGCTTGAAGACTAACTCAGATTTCTCCCATTTTGTCATCAAATGACCAAAAGGATCGAAACTGAGGACTAACGCCCCTGAAGATATTCAAGTTGATGGAGGAGCGCCAGCGTTGTTGGGGTCGGTTGTTGAAGTAGGGCCTGATGCAGTGTCGTCTAAGTCTTCATTTTCATCAGTGTCGCGCGATGAAGAATATGAACTGGCCACCAGAGAAGGAACCTTGACCTTCTTGAATTTCTTCGGCGGAGGTGCCGACCAGGCAAATTCTTCTTTGAGGCCCATGTTCTCCAAATCTTCAGCACTATAAACTTGAGATAGAACAGCCCAGGTGCGGTTGAGGGTTTCATGATGGTAGTAATGGTTTTTCTTCACTGCATTATGTGTGGCAGTCATGTTGTGAAGAATTGAACCAAACTGACGCTTGACCCATTTGTGATTGTGATCAACCTTTTGATGAAGACTGAGGAGTAACTCACGATCAGTCATCACCCTGGGTGCCGTGGCTTGAGGATTTGTCTTGGCAGTATTAGCAGCAGAATCATGTGTGGCAGAGTCATCATTGGTGGAATAAGAGGCAGCCTTGTGAAATTGACCATCCAATGGACGAATGCCTTCATCTATCACAGCAGTGGCCTTGCCCTTTTCGTCAGCTGAGGAAAATGTCCTTTTGAGGACTTCAATAGGAGGCAAGTAGCTGCAGTGGTTGAGAGTTTCAGCCTTGTAGTTGAGTGAAGACCTTGTCCTGATGAATCTCATAATCCAAGGTGCATAAGGCTTCAGCTCAAATGGTGACATAGCAATGTTGGCCAGAGTCCTCATGAAGAAATCATGGAAGTTCATGGGAACGCCATGTATGATGTTGAAAAGCATATTCTTCATGATGCCAACAATTTCTTCATCAGAAGAATCGTGTCCTTTGATGGGACTTATTGTCTTCGTCAGAATGCGATACACAGTCCTAGGCACATACAGCAATTCCTTGACGAGGAATTTGGTACGAGGTGATTGCCCTGGCTTCAGAGGCTTCATCAGCACTTGCATATAGTGGTTTGACAGCTCAGGTTCATCATACACACAGCGCGCATCTTCAGTGGGTGGACTCAGAGAAAGGCAGCGAAGCAATTCAGATGTTGGGGCCTTGTAGTCAGTATTTTCAGTCATCTAGTCCAGAACCCATGAATTGACATCTTCAGAGTTGCCAGTGATGTGCAGTGTAGCATAGAACTGAAGAATGAGTTCTTCATTCCAATCGCATATATCAGTGCAGAAATTAAGCAGCCCAGCGTCGTGAAGAACACTGAGGACTGGCGTGAAGGCATAGACTCCATATCCACGTGAGGAATATGTGCATGGTCGAAGACTTTGTCTTTGTTGAAAAGTACTGAGGAATAGAAATTTTCTTGGTTGGCTGTCCAGAAACGCCTTTTCCTTATGCGAGCAGAGTCATAAGGATTGTATTCAGTGAAGAATACGTGCTCGCCATAGAAGTCTTCAGCCTTGAATTTCTGTTTCCTTGAGAATGGATCCTTTGGCCTTGGCAGAGTGTCAGTGAGTTGCATCACAACCTCGGGAATCACAAGCTCAGGTTCCTCGGGCTGAGGAATTTCTGGTTCCTCCTCAGGTGCAGTCACCTTTTCAGTTTCAGCAGCAGTTTCTTCAGCACTAGTGGCTGGAATTCCTTCATTTACAGGTGCAGTAGGATGAGTTTCTTCAGAGCCCATTTGAACAGTTTGTGCAGGGGAGTGAGGAATTTGCTGCAGTGGGGTGAAGAGTGGGGAATTTGGATGCTGACTTTCCCAAAAGTCGTCATTCATTACTGGAGTTGTGCTTCCAATATCCACATCTTCATCATCAATTTCTTCAACACTAGCCTCTTCAGCATCAAACTGAGGCATTGGTGATGAGACCATTGGGGTTGAAGGGATTTTATCCACTTCAATTTCTTCATCAATCTGCTCTGAGGAAGCAGCAGACTGAGTTTCTTCATCAGATCCACTTGGGATCGCATAATCTTCACCAAAAGGAACAGGGTCCTTTGATGGCATGGAGGAGATAGGAATGGCATCAATAGGATTTGCAAATGAGCTTGTCATTGGCTTCATCTTCTTGGGAGCTGAAGATTCTGAAGCAGCTGATGCCTTCCTTTTCTTCACAGCAGCTCGCTCTGCAGCCTTGGTTTTCTTCACATCTAAAGCAGAGGGAAGAATTGGAGTTGGAGTTGGTGCAGGTGGAGCTGAGGAATCTGGTTCATTTTCTTCAGGCACAACTGATGCAGTTGCCCTGATCTCTTCATTTTCTTCAGGCACACCACTAGTGGATGCCCTGGCAATTTCGTCAGTGGCTGGAGCAGAGTCATCAGCCTTCGAGCTGGCTTTTTCTTCAGCAGTCTGAACATCGTCAGCAGTGCTGGCATGTTCTTCAGTGGGTTGGACAGATGCTTCAGCTTGAGGAATTTGTGTTGAGGCTTTGCCCTTGGTGAAAGTATCAGTTAGCCTCACAAATCTGACCTTGGCTCCTTGCCAATCAGCATAGTACGAGTCAAAGTTGTCGCTGAGGGTTTTGATCTCAGCTTGCATCTTGACAAGTTCATCAGGAGTCATCTTAACAACATTTTTCTTCAGTAACTTCTCTTTGCGGTATTGGGTCTTCTTGATCTCTCTGCCCCGATCATATTTCCACTTCTCCTCTTGGATGAAGTGAGTCATCATGTGACTTTGGCCAGGTGTCAGCTTGAAGTCAGGCATAGGTGTGTTGGGATCCTTGTGCCAGAGATCAATATAGTCTAGGATCGCCCTTGGATCCAAAAGCAGGGGCACAGGTGTGCCTTTGGCTTTAGCAGCCCTTTCTTGGCGGTCCCTGATGATTTCAGTGAGTTCTTCTTCATCAGCATCATCATCAGACGGAACAGAGAAGACCACTTGCTTCTTAGGACTTGGGCGATTGCCGCGTCTAGCGGTAGCCTTTTTCTTCAGCAAGGAAGATCCAGCTGAGGAATTTGGTGCAGCCGAAGAACGAGCGGAGACTCCAGTGGCAATAGAGATGCCTGTAGTCCTTTGGCATGAGGCCAGATGCACAGGAGCTGAGGACTTTGTGGGAGCAGGAGCAGCATGAGGAATTTGCTTTGAAGATTTTGAAGATTCTGGCCGTGAGGGAGCAGCTGAGGAACTTGGCCGTGAGGGCATTGAAGGTGAAGCACTTGGCTTACGAGCAGGCTTCTTCATCATTGATTTCCTCGGCTTGGCAGAAGCCTCAGTGGCAGCAGCAGCAGCAGATTCTTCATTGAATTTCCTCACTGCATCTCTTGCTTGCCTTTGCAGTTTTGCTTGGCGCTTGGCCCATTCCTGACGAAAATCCTCACCGCGTCTGATGCTAGTGGGATCAGCCACTTGGCCAGGTGCCAATGGAGGGCGTTGACATGGAGGGTTTACGGCGAATTTCTTCATGTACTTAGGAGTAACATATCTGTACTCCCTCCATTCTCTTGCCCATCTCTTTTCAATCTTCTGTATGCGCACCTTGCGCTGATTTCTATCTTCTTCAGGAGGTGTGCAGTACCCAGCATAAATGTCCTCAGGGATTTCAAATGCAGTCATGACCTCAGGTCTCTTTCCTCCTTTCTGTGGCCTTTTACCTTCAGCCATTTTCTTCAGATGAGGAATTTGAACAATGGAATTCTCTGAAGAAGTATGCAACTTTTCTTCGAGGAACGCTGCAAATGAGTTAAGTTGATGAGAACCTAAGGATTCAGCAGCGGACATGTGTACCTGTGAACAGAGTATAGTTGTGAGGAATTTGAAGAGGTCATATGCGTTCTCAGAGGGTTTTTCATAAAGAACAAGTTTTGAGGAATTTGACCAGATTCGTCTTGAGGAATTTCACTAAGCTCCATATATATCTTAGGTTCCAGAGTTGTATAGATTAAGAATCCACACAATTGAGGAATCTTGAAGAAATTTAGACTTAGGGAAATGAATCAAGAACAGAGAACAAGTGAGTTGTTTTGTGTGTGAGGATTTGAAGAATAAAAACACCTTTGAAGATTTCGTAGAAAAACTTCGAATCAAAGAGGGCAGTAAAAATAGCTTTTAATTACCCTGAATGAAGAACACGACAAACTGTGAGTTGGAACAGTGAAGTTTGTCAATGCAGATCTTCCACGCCCTAACTTGGCGGAGGAAGACGTCTATGGCGGCGGCGGAGGTGAAGATTTCCGCTGTCGGCGCGAGTACGTCGGCGACGAGGTCGAGGCAGTGAAGCTCTTCCTCACCGGCGACGATGGAGTAGCGGCGGCGCTAGGGTTTGGAAGCTCGAGTGGGGGAAGTGAGATCGAGCGGGGTAAAGGAAGTGAGGATGGCGACGGAGGGGTATTTATAGCCGCAGTGAAAAAACTGCTCGTCCGAAGATTTAGGACGAACATGCCGTTGGCCGTTCTCCTTCACTTGACATGTGTCACCCATGTACTGTGTAGTGCAGATCGTGTAAGATCGTGGGTGAGTAAAATAATCCATCGTGGGAAGTGGAACGGTTTGAGCGGCAAAAACGAAAGTTTGGATAAGATTAGTTTTAACGTTCCGTTCGCAATTTCTTCAGCTGACAAGGACACAGTGAAGAATTTGAACGAGTTTCAAATAGAACGCACATGAAGAATTTGTGAATAGACTGAATTGAGTATAGCATAGAGGGGAAGGGTCCGATCACATTCACTTAGCAGAAAAGATTCAACTTGAAGAAACAGCCATAAGTGAATGCTGTAGAGGACATAAACTCATATATATATATATATATATATAGTCAATGAAGAAAAAACGACGGCAAAAATGAAGAATTTGCGAAGTTGAAGAATTTGAAAAACTGAGGAATTTCAAAAATGAGGAAAAACTCAAATTGAGGATTTTCAACTTTTGTGGTGGCGTGACCCACCGTGTAAGAATGATGATTTCAGACACCGCGTACAATTGTCGTAGGGTTCTGAGAATCAAATTCTTCATTAATTTCTTCACACTTGGAGTGTTATTCTTCATTGATTGATGAAAAACGTTTCTTCATGTGTTGCACATCTAAGTCATCAATTATGCATAAGTGTTAGGATGAGTGCATTTTCAAAGTACATTCGAAGATTCTAAGATATTTAGCTCACACCGCAACTTGCTAAATCTCTTCTCATCCAAGGGCTTAGTGAAGATATCGGCTAGCTGTTCTTCAGTCTTCACATGCTCAATAGAAATGTCGCCCTTCAACACATGATCACGAAGAAAATGATGACGAATCTGAATGTGCTTTGTCTTCGAGTGCTGAACTGGGTTGTGAGCAATCTTGATGGCACTCTCATTGTCACAGAGGAGAGGCACATTCTTCACGTTGACTCCATAGTCCTTGAGTGTTTGCTTCATCCATAGTAGTTGAGCACAGCAAGAACCAGCAGCAATGTACTCAGCTTCAGCAGTAGACAGTGATACACAGTTCTGTTTCTTCGAGGACCAACAGACCAAGGATCGTCCGAGGAAATGACAAGTACCAGATGTTGACTTGCGATCCACACGGTCACCAGCATAGTCAGAATCAGAATATCCAATGAGGTCAAAGTCTGAGCCCTTGGGGTACCACAATCCTAGCGTTGGTGTGTGAGCTAGATATCGAAGAATATGCTTCACAGCCGTATGGTGTGATTCCTTCGGTGCAGCTTGAAATCGTGCACACATGCAAACGCTAAGCATTATATCTGGTCTAGATGCACATAAGTACAATAAAGAGCCAATCATGGAGCGGTATACCTTGTGATCGAAGTCAGTACCACTTTCATCAGTGCATAGATGACCATTTGTGGGCATAGGAATTTTGAGACCTTTGCAATCTTGCATGCCGAATTTCTTCAGGACATCCTTGAGGTATTTCTCCTGAGATATGAATATCCCATTGTGCTGTTGACGAATTTGTAGACCTAAGAAGAATTTCAATTCTCCCATCATAGACATTTGATATTCTTCACTCATCATATAGGCAAATTCATCACATTGAGGAATGCACTTTTCACATCCATTTGGTATAAGATGATATCATGATGGTTAGCATAAGCAAGTAATATGCGAATAGCTTCAAGTCTAGCAACAGGTGCAAAAGTTTCATCGAAATCAATTCCTTCAACCTGTGTGTAGCCTTGAGCTACTAGTCGTGCCTTATTCCTCACCACAACACCATTTTCATCTTGCTTGTTGCGGTAGATCCACTTTGTACCAATGATGTTATGCTCGCGAGGATCGGGACGATTGACCAGTTCCCATACGTTGTTGAGCTTGAACTGATGTAATTCTTCTTGCATGGCCTGAATCCACTCAGGCTCCAGAAATGCTTCATCTACCTTAGTGGGCTCTGTGATAGAGACAAAAGCAAAGTGCCCACAAAAGTTAGATAGATGTGAAGCTTTTGAGCGTGTGAGAGGACCTGGTGCTCTAATGTCATCGATGATCTTATCCACTTGCACTTATTTTGCAACGCGAGGGTGAGTTAGTTGCCGTTGAGGAATTTGATCAGCATTTTCTTCAGCATCAATTTCCTCAGCATTTTCTTCAGGTGCATCAGCTCGACGTTCTTCACGTTCTGGAACGAATTCTTCAGCAGATTCTTCAGTAGGAATGATATCTTCAGTAGCCTTGTGCTTGATCGATTCCTCAGGTGCTGGTTCATCTAACACAGAAGGTAGGTGCTCTCTTTGCGAGCCATTAGTTTCATTGAACCGCACATCTACAGTTTCAACAATCTTGTGAAGAACATTGTTGAAGACTCTGTAGGTGTGCGAGTCCTTTCCGTAACCAAGCATGAAACCTTCATGTGCTTTCGGTGCGAATTTAGAGTTGTGATGAGGATCTCTAATCCAGCATTTAGCACCGAAGACTTTGAAATAACTCACATAGGGTTTCTTGTCAGTGAGGAGTTCATAGGCAGTTTTCTTGAAGAATTTGTAAAGATATACTCTGTTGATGATATGGCACGCAGTATCAATTGCATCAACCCAGAAACGACGAGGGGTTTTGTACTCATCGAGCATAGTGCGAGCCATCTCAGCAAGAGTCCTGTTCTTGCGCTCCATGACGTCGTTCTGTTGAGGAGTATAAGGAGCAGATAATTCATGAGTAATGCCAAGTTCATCAAGATAGTCATCGAGACCCGAATTCTTGAACTCAGTGCCATTGTCACTTCTGATGTGCTTGATCTTCACACCAAAGTTAGTTGAAGCCCTCGAGGAAAATCGTTTGAAGACTTCCTGCACTTCAGTTTTGTAAGAGACAAGGTGTACCCATGTGTAACGAGAGTAATCATCAACAATAACAAAACCATATTGAGATGCTTCATTAGAGATAGAGGAATAATGGTTAGGACCGAAGAGATCCATGTGAAGCAATTCGAATGGACGAGTAGTGGTCATGATAGTCTTCGCTGGATGCTTGGCCTTGGTCATCTTTCCAGCTTCACAGGCACCGCATAAGTGATCCTTGAGGAATTTGACATTCTCAATGCCAATGACATGCTTCTTCTTCGCAAGCGTGTGTAGATTCCTCATGCCTGCATGACCAAGTCGTCGATGCCATAGCCATCCTTCTGAAGCTTTTGCAAGTAGGCACACGGCAGGTTGTGAATCTGCAGAGAAATCAACAATATACAAGTCTCCTCTCCTAAAGCCTTCGAAGACTTTGGATTTGTCAGCTTCCATAATCACAACACAACGATACTTGCCGAAGACAACAACCATATCAAGATCACAAAGCATTGAGACAGACATAAGATTGTATCCTAAGGACTCAACAAGCATGACTTTGTCCATGTGTCGATCCTTTGTGATAGCAACCTTACCTAGACCCAATACCTGACTTTTGCTTTTATCAGCGAAGATGATATGCTTCATGTGTGATGCTGATAAGGGAGCATCCATCAACAGATTCTTGTCACCGGTCATGTGATTTGTACATCCACTATCAAGTACCCATTCAGTGGCTTTGGGTTGATCATCCTGCAGATGAATTAGTGCAACTTACGAACCTCATATACTTCAGTAGTGAAGAATATGATATCACAATTCATCAGATCAATTTCATCAAGAAGTACAACCGATAAAACAGAGGGGGGACATGTGAAATGAACGTTCATTTCATCATGGTAAGCCTGCGTCCTTTCATGCATTTTTTGTCAGGTCCCCAGCAAATTCTTCAGACGTTACAGCACGTCTGGAGACCTGACTCTGCAGAAGAGATTAGTTCCTTTTCTTCACCACCCACATCTGAAGGGGTGGCAAAGAGTTCATCACTCTGCAAGCTCCATATGAGAATGGTGGCAAAGCAGCCAAACCATTTCGTTTCACATAAGAGGGGTTAGGGTAAGCATATGCATAAGCAGAGAAATTCTTCAAGGACTTATGAACATAATAATTTGAAGAATAATGCTCATATTCATAGCCCTTGGCTCTTCCCTGCGAAACAGAGTTGTTAGCACGATGATGTTCATATGAGGAATTTGATCCATGTGAGGAATTTGATCCCCTTGAGGAATTTGGTCCGTATGAGGACTTGGATCCATATGAAGAATTTGATCTGAGGTTCCTTTTCTTCACAGGTGGTGTCATGAGGACTTTCACCTGAAGACTTTCAAGGCACCTTTTGGGAACCCAGATTTTCTTCACAGGGGAACCGTTCCTGCAGTTAGTGCCAACATATCTAGCAAATACTTCACCATTTTGATTTTTGAACAATTTATAGTTGGAGTCAAATGACTCATCAGAAGAATGAGAAGATTCACATGTATAGCCAGATAAATTAGATGGATCAACTGGAGGTCCCTTTGCAGCAACCCATGTGGTTTTGGGGTACTGTTCAGGCTTCCAATATGTACCATCAGCATTGAGTTTCCTCTCAAAGGCAATACCCTCTTTCCTAGGGTTCCTGTTGAGGATCTGCTTTTTAAGCACATCACAAAGAGTCTGATGCCCTTTGAGGCTTTTGTACATGCCTATTATGTACAATTCCTTCAGTCCTGCATCGTCAGTAATACTACCAATGTCCTCAGACGAGGAATTAGTGATAGCAGAGGCAGGTGAAGAATTTGTAACATTTGAAGCATTTGAACATTTAGGTGAAGAATTAGCAGATTCTCGTTCAATGCATTTTAAACATGGAGGAATAAATTCTTCCTGAGCAGCGCTGATTTGTTGAGCAAGTAATGAATCGCGCTCCTTCTGAAGATCTTCATAACTCTCTCTCATCTTCTCAAAATCAGACAGGAGAGAGTTATGCTGATCTTGAAGAGAGTCATGCTTGGAATGAAGTCTTTGAAGACTTTCAGCCAAGGCTTGTGACTGATCCATTTCTTCACCCAACATATCATTGCTCTTACTAAGCATATCATTAGCCTTTTGCAAAGCTCTTTGTTGTTTAGCGGCAAGGGAAGCAAGTTTGACATAACTGGGTCCAAATTCATCACCAGATTCTTCATCACTAGACTCAGATAGGTAGCATTCAGTTACCTCAACACTTTTTGCCATAAGGCATGAAGTAGAGGATGATGATTCTGGTTCGAATGTCATCGATTTGAGCGATTCCTTGAAATCCTCAAACCAAGGATCATGACGGGTTCGATGGCCTTCATAGACATCAGAGAGACGGTCCCAGACAAGCTTCGCCTGATCGAGATGCATGATGTTTCTGAACTGGTTTCGAGACAGACTGGAGAAGATGACGGCCTTCGCTATGAGGTTGAGTTGAGTGTACTTGCGAATGTCATTAGCTTCCGCCATCTTGCACAGATCGGTCAGACCAATCTCAGTGACGGTCCATAGCTCGCTGTCCATCACCATGAGACGCTTCTTCGTCATAGCCTTCCATTTGGGATATTCGTGACCGTCAAAGATGGGGCACGACACTTTCTTCATATCTGCGGTCGACATAACTAAAACTCCAGGCGGTTAAACCAAAATCACACAGAACAAGGGAGTACCTTGCTCTGATACCAATTGAAAGTGCGTTATATCGACTAGAGGGGGTGAATAGACGATTTTTATGAAATTCTTCACTGAGGAATTTTCTCCTGAGGAAATTCCTTAGCGAAGAACTACTAGCAGCGGAATAAGTACTCAGAGGTAAACATAGCAGAATACATGCATGGTCATCATGATGAAATGAAGACAAACTCAGAGTACAGAAAGCGTAAACACAGGATAACACAAGATGAAGACAAACAGACTGAAGAAATTGAACTGAGGAAATTGAGAGAAAGTCTTCAGTCAAAGTCTTCAAACACAGATATGAACAAATACACAACATAGTAATGAGGAAATGAAAGTGTTGAGGAAATAGAACCAGTAAGCTTGGTGAAGATAATGATTTGGTAGACCAGTTCCAACTGCTGTCTCAGTTGTACATCTGGTTGGAGCGGCTGAGTATTTAAACTCGAGGACACACAGTCCCGGACACCCAGTCCTGAGCACGTAGCTCGGGACACCAAGTCCTCACGTATTCTCCTTGAGCTAAGAACACACAGTCCTCACCCAATCACTCGTGGTAAGTCTTCAGGTGACTTCCAAACCTTCACAGACTTGGTCACTCGGCGATCCACAATTCCTCTTGGATGCTCTAGACCTTGACGCCTAACCGTCTGGAAGAAGCACAGTCTTCAAAGGTAACAAGCGTCGGATCCACGCAGGATCAATCTCTTCAGTGATGCTCAATCACTTTGGGTTTGTAGGTGTTTTGGGTTTGGGGTTTGGATTTTCCTCACTTGATGATTTTCGCTCAAAGTCCTCGGAGGATGGGTTGCTCTCAAATGACAAGTGTCAAGTTCTTGCGGAGCAGCCAACCAGCTAGTGGTTGTAGGGGGCGGCTATTTATAGCCTAGGGAGCAGCCCGACATGATAAGACATAAATGCCCTTCAATGATATGACCGTTAGGTGGACAAGATATTTTAGGACAGCTGGTGCGTAGCACAGCAACGGTCGGAAATTTGGAGTACAAATTCCTCAGGGCTATCATGTTCCTCACTGTGTAGGCAATTCGCACTGGCGAATTCCTAACTCCTCAGTCAGAGCAAAGTCCTCAGTGACCAGAAGAACTGTGTCTCTGTCACTGAAGAAATTGACTGAACTGTATGAGATTTCCAATGGCTTCACTCGAAGGGATTGGTAGGTGTAGGATTTGAGTTGAGCATCACATGGAAATTTTCTCCTTAGTATTTCCTCGACCCCCTTTAACAGTACGGTGTTTCCTATGACTCAAGAAAGAGAAAATGAAACTACGAAAACAAACATCTTCACGCTTCATGTTCCTCGAATGAATACCAAGTCTTCAAGGTCACACCAATTTCTTCACTTTCAAAGTCTTCAGAAAGTCTTCAAAATATCAAAGTCTTCAGTTGAAGAACTTCATTTTTAGGGGTCGACTTTCACTGTAAATATCAAACTCCTCATAGACTTATAGACCTGTGTACACTCATAAACGCATTAGATACTTAACCTATAAGTCTTCAATACACCAAAACTAAGGGGCACTAGATGCACTTACAAGTTATGTGTGTGTGAAAGATAAAAAGAGGGCACGTGACTGCATGTAGAGAGAAACATATATAGTGTGTAGGATAGGAAGCAAGAGTGAGGGCGAGAAAGAAGGTTGATGGAGAAACAGATAAATAGAAAGATAAAGATGCGCTAGTGTGCGTTAGAGATAGGAGTCGAGTGGATCAGAAGGCTGAGTTATGTGTGTGGGTGTGAGAGATATAGAGAGAGGGTGCATGTGAGTCACATACAAACAAATATCAGAGAGAAGTGAGATCCCGGGAGACGGAGTTTTGTCTCTGCGAGAGAGAAAGATATTTCACAACGAGAGTGATACCTAGAGAGACATATGAGGGAACACAAGATATCTCTAGCGAGAGGGAGTGTGTGTGAGCGACATACAAGAGAATGGTGGAGAGATATGAGACCCTAGGAGACAGATTTTGTGTTTGTGTGTGAGAAAGAGATATTTAAGAGGAAGAATCATAGATTCTCATACCTAAGGAGCGAAAGACATCTCTGTGTGAGATGGTGTGTGCAAGTGGCACACAGGGGAATAGTAGAGAGAAATGAGACCCCGGGAGACGAAGTTTGTGTTTGTGTGAGAGAAAGAGATTTCACATGGAGAATCATAGTTAGAGACACATATCAGGGAGCAAGATATACTTAGAGAGAGATAGAGTGATGAAGGTCGAGGTAGAGAGTACCGTCAGTGTGTTATGAAGATAAAGATCATTGTCGACATACAGGTAGCACGAGAGATACCCTAGAGACGATGAAAACGTATAGGTCTAGAGAGATACTCCTATATAAGCATGAATGAGAGCTATATGAGATGAATATCTGGATTAAAGGGGATTTGAATATTTAAACTAGAGATCACGACATTGATAATATCATAATGCAAATTGGTGTATCAAACATGCATATTCATTTGAATTTGGGGACACGTATAATGTTATATAGTTTATCAATATTAGTGATCCATAGATTCTTTAATTAGAGACAATGCATGGTTTTTATGCAATTAATGTCTAAACGGGATTACACTATATGTTGTGTGTGTGAAACACATTATACATGTTTGAGAAGTAAAAAAACCCGCATGAAACACACATTAATTGGAGACAGTTAGCGAGGAATGCATACATTGGATTTCAACATAAAGTGGTTTCAAATATTTAAAAATCCAAATTAAGATGGATATAGCCTTATGAATCTGAGATCATGCCATTTGTATTCCATATTTATGTACTATAAAGCGTGTTGTGCTTTTGAAAGTATATATAAAAAGATGATGTATATAGAATTTTATTCCAATCGAAAATGGATCATGCCTGAACAAAAATAGAATACAATCTAGATTCGAATTGAGTTGGCATGCTAAACATGCACTCTTGCTCTGCAAAAATTTGAACGAAGCGGGGAAAGTCGCAGTAACCGCCCGAAACCAAAATCTGCGAGATGGAAAGTACTGCCTATCCCTGGCACGCAAAGCCTATCGGCTCGATTTCTATAGGTTTCGATAGGGGTAGGTTTGTAATTTCACTCAAGCGTAACATAACCGCCTCTCACCCGGATTCATATGCGGTGGGCGCCAAAACATAGTTTCTCCTCGGCCAAAATCGACTCCCTCCCCGATTCATACACGGTGGGCGCCAAAACAAACTCTCGTCGGATAATATTCAGTGTATGCGAGATTATCGTCCTATCCCCAACCGACTAATATTGTTGTGATGTAGGAAATTTTAAATGGGGGCTAAGTTTGTAAATTTCCTCGCATTTGAGACAAGCGCGCCTAGAAGACATGGTTCCCCCTTCCTCTCTCCCTCAATTTCCCCATTCGTACTCCATGGGCGCCAAAACACCCTCTCCACCCCAGCCTCCTCCGTCCGCCACCCCATCCACCGTTGTCCTCCTCCACCATGCCGAAGCTGATACCCCGACTCCGTCGTCCATTACAAGAAATCGACCTCTCTCATCCACGGCTTCGGACCGGGATCCTTGCATCCCGTCCTCTCGCTTCATCCCCGTCATCGTCCACCTTGTCGGCCGCTCCTACGACCGTCTCGTCCACCGCGCCCCGCCGCCACCGTCTACCCTCCTAGATCTTCTTCCACGCCACCGACTGCCATCTCTTGAGCATGCGTTAGTTTTCCCTTGAAGAGGAAATGGTGATGCAGCAAAGTAGCGTAAGTATTTCCCTTAGTTTTTGAGAACCAAGGTATCAATCCAGTAGGAGACTACTCGCAAGTCGCCTAGTACATGCACAAACAATCAAGAACCTTCCAACCAACGTGATAAAGGGGTTGTCAATCCCTTCACGACCACCTGCAAAAGTGAGATCTGATAAAGATAATAAGATAAATATTTTTGGTATTTTTGTTGTATAGATTGGAAAATAAAGATTGCAAAATAAATAGTAAACTAGAATTGTAGATCGAAAACTTATATGATGTAAAGTAGACCCGGGGGCCATAGGTTTCACTAGTGGCTTCTCTCATGATAGCATGTATTACGGTGGGTGAACAAATTACTGCCGAGCAATTGATAGAAAAGCGCATAGTTATGATGATATCTAAGGAAATTATCATGAATATAGGCATCACGTCCGCGTCAAAAAGACCAAAATGATTCTGCATATGCTACTATTACTCCACACATCGACGGCTATCCAACATGCATCTAGAGTATTAAGTTCATAAGAACAGAGTAACGCATTAGGCAAGATGACATGATGTAGAGGGATAAACTCAAGAAATATGATATAAACCCCATCTTTTTATCCTCGATGGCAACAATACAATACGTGTCGGTTCCCTTTCTGTCACTAGGATCGAGCACCGCATGATTGAACCCAAAGCTAAGCACTTCTCCCATTGTAAGAAAGATCAATCTAGTAGGCCAAACTAAATCGATAATTCGAAGAGACTTGCAAAGATATCAAATCATGAATATAAGAATTCAGAGAAGAACCAAATAATATTCATAGATAATCAAGTTCATAAACCCACAATTCATCGGATCTCGGCAAACACATCGCAAAAGAGTATTACATCGGATATATCTCCAAGAACATCGAGGAGAACTTTGTATTGAGAACCAAAGAGAGAGAAGAAGCCATCTAGCTAATAACTATGGACCCAAAGGTATGTGGTAAACTACTCACACATCATCGGAGAGGCTATGGTGTTGATGTAGAAGCCCTCCATGATCGAATCCCCCTCCGGCAGATCGCCGGAAAAGGCCCCAAGATGGTATCTCATGGGTACAAAAGGTTGCGGCGGTGGAAAAGTGGTTTCGTGGCTCCCCCGATGTTTTTAGGGTATAAGAGTATATATAGGCGAAAGAAGTAGGTTGGTGGAGCTACGAGGGGCCCACAAGGGTGGGGGCATGCCTACCCCCCTGGTGCGCCCTCCCGCCTCGTGGCCATCTCATTGCGTCTCTAACTTCCACTCCAAGTCTCCTGGATTGCGTTTGTTCCAAGAAAGATCCTCGCGAAGGTTTTGTTCCGTTTGGATTCCGTTTGATATTCCTTTTCTGTGAAACACTGAAATAGGCAAAAAAAACAGCAATTTGCCCTGGGCCTTCGGTTAATAGGTTAGTTCCAAAAATAATATAAAATAGCATATTGAAGCCCATTAAACATCCAAAACAGATAATATAATAGCATGGAACAATCAAAAATTATAGATACATTGGAGACGTATCAAACATCCCCAAGCTTAATTCCTGCTCGTCCTCAAGTAGGTAAATGATAAAAACAGAATTTTCGATGTGGAATGCTACCTAGCATAATTTTCAATGTAATTCTCTTTATTGTGGCATGAATGTTTAGATCCAAAAGATTCTAGACAAAAGTTTAATTTTGACATTAAAAATAATAATACTTCAAGCATGCTAACCAAGCAATTATGTCTTATCAAAATAACATAGCCAAAGAAAGCTTATCCCTACAAAATCATATAGTTTGGCCATGCTTCATTTTCGTCACACAAAATGCTCCCATCATGCACAACCCCGATGACAAGCCAAGCAATTGTTTCATACTTAGCCTTTTCAAACTTTTTCAACTTTCGCGCAATACATGAGTGTGAGCCATGGATATAGCACTATGGGTGGAATAGAATATGATGATGGGGGTTATGTGGAGAAGACAAAAAAGGAGAAGGTCTCACATCAACGAGGCTAATCAATGGGCTATGGAGATGCCCATCGATTGATGTTAATGCAAGGAGTAGGGATTGATGCACTAGAGCTATAAATGTATGAAAGCTCAACAAAAGAAACTAAGTGTGCATCCAACTTGCTTGCTCACGAAGACCTAGGGAATTTTGAGGAAGCCGTCATTGGAATATACAAGCCAAGTTCTATAATAAAAAATTCCAACTAGTATATGAAAGTGACAAAATAAGAGACTCTCTATCATGAAGATCATGGTGCTACTTTGAAGCACAAGTGTGGAAAAAGGATAGTAACATTGCCCCTTCTCTCTTTTTCTCTCTTTTTTTATTTGGGTCTTCTCTTTTTTTATATGGCCTCTTCTTTTATTTGGGCTTCTTTGGCCTCTCTTTTTTCCGTCCGGAGTCTCATCCCGACTTGTGGGGGAATCATAGTCTCCATCATCCTTTCCTCACATGGGACAATGCTCTAATAATGAAAATCATCACACTTTTATTTACTTACAACTCAAGAATTACAACTCGATACGTAGAACAAACTAGTATAATGCCCGTGCGTTGCTACGGGCTTTTGAAATATTTCGTTGGAATTACGTGAACATAATGCATGTTAAATTTCATATATAAAGAAAGATAGCATGGGCACAATCGAGTAATAATTTAAATCCACTTCACTTGCAAGGTAAATCGATAACAATAAGTCAATTTGGCCATGCATACATATAAAACGATGATCTACCTAAAATCGGTTACAAATTAAGATCTATTTAATGCGCTTAAGAAATTCTCGCACAATATCAGAAATGTTGTATTTATCTTCATTGACACAATATTTGAGCAAGTATAATAAAAACGTCTTCCTCAACTCGTACCCATCATGCACAAGCAATATATGCAATTAGCATGAATCCTTCAGGTTGAAGGTCTTAATATGTGTAACAAGGAATACTCATTGTACAAACCAGAAACTAATTCTTTACCATTCCACCAGGTCATAACAAAAAAATAGCCAAAAAATCTCTGCAATTTGCTAAATTAATATTATCTTGAATATATAGTGATAATGCAAATAAAATGTATTAGTATGGTCATGATGCATGTTAGTTCCAAGGGAGTGCCTTTGCGATTAACTAACAAGAAATTTATGTTTTAGTTGAACTCGCTTGTCGCTGGTCTTCCTCCAATTTTTTTGTTCTCTCTTCACTCGTCGATCTAACCACTTCCACTACACCCCACTTGAGAGCATCGACATCCTGGCACCCCAAACCGTCCCTATACGCACGGTCGAATGGACCGGTCACTAACAGCTATGATGTCTGAATCTCCGCCTAGTTGTTAGTGCAATGTGCGTATGCTTCAGAGATAGCAATTTTGAAGGCAACGTGCATGTGCTTTCACCTCTGAAAGAGCTATAGAATATGCTGACTTACCTATGTGCACTTCCTAAATCAGGCGAAAAAAATTTATTTCTATCGGCAATATAAAAAACATAATATTAGGTCAAATTGAATAATACATCAGAATTGCCATTTCAGACTTTTCATCCATCACTAAATACAAAATGAAGGGACAATGTCCACTAACCATGCAAATATGTTGACCATGGGATATTTGGGCTGGCATATATGGGAAACCAAAGCTACAAAATGACTCAGTATGTTAGGAATAGATAAAAAATACTGTAAAAGGGATAAAAACAAATCCGCGGCAACTCACGGCCCTATGAACTCGTATTCTCAGGGAGCAAGCGAGTGAAGCCGCCACGGCAGGCTAGCACCGAGGGACAAGGGTGACAACTGCCTCCCCATCCAGTGCCTAGTGATTCTGCCGGTGCCACTTTCATCATGGACCCACCAATACCACTCGTGTGTTGTAGAGAAACTATGAATTGAAATTATCATCGAAAGCAAGAAAACAAAAATGTTCCTCTCCTCTCCCCTCCCTCATGTGAAATACCCAATTCATGGTTGCCTCACTACATTCAGCGTAGCTCGGATGTGCAATGTTCTCCTCCAACGCTTAACAAATTCATCATAGCTCACAACTGGACGGGCCTTGCGGGTTGAAGAAAAAAATCCAAACCTAAAAAAACAACAAATTGAGGACAACTTACAAGGTAAAAGCAAGGAAGCACACACCTACATGCTCAAACAGAATAGAAGATGCAACTACACTATATAATTTGGGAAATGCTTACCATCACCCAGCAGATCGCAGTGGCCGCGTCCGCCACCTTCCCTGTGTGACACGTGTCCAATTGAGGGCGAGCATACCATCCTTCGTCGAACACGCTTCTGCAACAAGTGCTATGTTTCTGAAACAGACGCGGTGTTGCAATGGACTATGACGGTTTATGTTTTGCAATAAAATCTCTGTTGCAGAAATTTTTCTGCAACAAGACCTTAGTTGCAAAAATTGCAAAACAAACTCAGGTAAAAAAGAAAAAATTGCGACAAAACAGCTGCTGCAACAAGACTCGTGTTGCGAAAATAAAATAATTTCGCAACAAAGTCTGTGTTGCACTGGTGAAGACGCATTCAGCCGCTCCATGCAACACATCATTTTGGCTAGCGACCCGGCTGATCTGTTAAAAAGATCAGCCGGCGGACGCGTAGCACGCCCCATATAATTCACTCATTAAAGGAGGCATCACTCACTGTTCAAGTCTTAGATGTAATTTAGATCGGACAATAATAATGCAACTTGCACATTGAATTTATGGAAATTGAGACAAAACAATATGCACTAAGAAGTTTCGAAAATTCAATATGGGTCATACTACTATATAGTCATATTATCTGCATCGTCGGTCCTCATAGGGATTTGCCATCAAAGGGTATAATGAGCCGTATTGATATAGGGTGGGCGCTTTATGTAAAGTGTTTCTGACATAGAACAGTCATAATTTATTGATGGACCCATCATGCTGGTACTCTATGGTCTCGTTGTTTACCACTTTTCATAAACCGGCTTACACACGTTCTTGGTCCGGCTTCCAGGCGTACGATGGAAGCCAGGGCAGGCGGGACTGGGATCCAGTGACTGCATTCACAGCAACATGCGCCCAGTTCAGCCATCCAAACATTGGCGCAAGTGAAAACAACCCCCACTTTTCTTTTTGACATGAAAACTGCCCAACACTTGACGCTCAGGCATTCAGCGCAATAGAACATAAAGGAGAGACTCGGCCATTAGACATACAAACAACAATTTGTGTTCGAGTCATTAAAGAGTACAAACAACATTTATATATTCAGTACTACCGAATTTGATACATTAAAATTCAGACTTAGCAGTCCTTAACACATCAAAAAATAGCAGTCCTGTATGTTGTACCAAATCATCAATATTTAGGCCCCGTTCGGCAATGCGACGGCTCGTTGAAATCCGTGGATCTACGGAGCATCGTTTCACCCGCTCCAAGACTTTTCACTGCAGCTCTGTCCGCTCCCGGAGCGGAGCAGTGGAGCGGATGGACACCGAACGGGGCCTTACACTCAGAAAACCCATTCATCACAAGAAATTTCAGAAGCACTTAGTTAGAATTCAGTACCACTTGTCATTGACATATCAGAAGCACTTAGTTAAAATTCAGTACCACTTGTCATTGAAATTCAGAAGCACTAAAAATTCATATTCTGACCAAGTGCTACTATTGATCTCGTTGCTAAACAATACAAGAAGATAAGCACGGATGTGAAAAAAGGAAAGCATTGGAACCTCTCTAACTTGGAATGCATGCTGCCATCAGTACATATACATGATTGGGCTTTATGTGGAAACATGAGAAGAGAAGATACTTCAGTTATTTGAAATCGATGCGAGTCAAGGATATTTTTTTAAGTAGGATATGCCAAATAAATGAAAGGATGCTGCAGATATGTGTTGGGGAACGTTGCAGAAAATTAAAAATTTTCCTACGGTTTCACCAAGATCCATCCATGAGTTCATCTAAGCAACGAGTCATGGGAGAGAGATTGCATCTACATACCACTTTCTAGATCGCGAGCGGAAGCGTTCAACGAACGGGGATGAGGTAGTCATACACGACGTGATCCAAATCACCGGAGATCCTAGCACCGAACGGACGGCACCTCCGCGTTCAACACACGTACGGTCAGCGTAACGTCTCCTTCTTCTTGATCCAGCAAGGCAAAGGAGAGGTTGAGGAAGATGGCTCCAGCAGCAGCACGACGGCGTGGTGATGGTGGAGCTGCAGTACTCCAGCAGGGCTTCGCCGAGCTCTATGGAGGAGGAGGAGGTGTTGGAGAGGGAGAGGGAGGCGCCAAGGACCAGGGCGCGGCTGCCCCCCTCCCCTCCCCCCTTTATATAGCGCTTTACCTCTGGACCATTCCGAAACTCCTTGTGACGTCCGGGATCTCATCCGGGACTCCGAACAACATTCAGGTTACTGCATATACACATCTTCACAACCCTAGCGTCACCGAACCTTAAGTGTGTAGACCCTACGGGTTCGGGAGATATGCAGACATGACCGAGACGGCTCTCGGGCAATAACCAACAGTGGGATCTAGATACCCATGTTGGCTCCCACATGCTCCACGATGATCTCATCGGATGAACCATGATGTCGAGGATTCAATTAATCCCGTATACGATTCCCTTTGTCAATCGGTATTTTACTTGCCCGAGATTCGATCGTCGGTATCCCAATACCTCATTCAATCTCGTTACCGGCAAGTCACTTTACTCATACCGTAATGCATGATCCCGTGATCAAACACTTTGATCACATTGAGCTCATTATGATGATGCATTACCGAGAGGGCCCGGTGATACCTCTCCGTCAAGCGGAGTGACAAATCCCAGTCTCGATCCGTGTCAACCCAACAGATACTTTCGGAGATACCCGTAGTATACCTTTATAGTCACCTAGTTACGTTATGACGTTTGGCACACCCAAAGCACTCCTATGGTATCCGGGAGTTACACGATCTCATGGTCTAAGGAACGGATACTTGACATTGGAAAACTCTAGCAAACGGACTATGCGATCTTATGCTATGTTTAGGATTGGGTCTCGTCCATCACATCATTCTCCTAATGATGTGATCTCGTTATCAATGACATCCAATGTCCATAGTCAGGAAACCATGACTATCTGTCGATCAACGAGCTAGTCAACTAGAGGCTTACTAGGGACATATTGTTGTCTGTTATTCACACATGTATTATGATTTCCGGATAACACAATTATAGCACGAATAAATACAATTATCATGAACAAGGAAATATAATAATAATGCTTTTATTATTGCCTCTAGGGCATATTTCCAACAGTCTCCCACTTGCACTAGAGTCAATAATCTAGTTACATTGTGATGAATCGAACACCCATAGAGTTCTGGTGCTGGTCATGTTTTGCCTTAGGGAGAGGTTTAGTCAACGGATCTGTGACATTCAGATCTGTGTGCACTTTACAAATTTCTATGTCTCCACCTTGAACATTTTCACGAATGGAGTTGAAACGACGCTTGATGTGCCTGGTCTTCTTGTGAAACCTGGGCTCCTTGGCAAGTGCAATAGCTCCAGTGTTGTCACAGAAGAGTTTGATTGGCCCCGACGCATTGGGTATGACTCCGAGGTCGGTGATGAACTCCTTCACCCAAATTGCTTCATGTGCTGCCTCAGAGGCTGCCATGTATTCCGCTTCACATGTAGATCCCGCCACGACGCTCTGCTTGCAACTGCACCAGCTTACTGCCCCACCATTCAAAATATACACGTATCCGGTTTGTGACTTAGAGTCATCCAGATCTGTGTCGAAGCTAGCGTCGACGTAACCCTTTACAACGAGCTCTTCGTCACCTCCATAAACGAGAAACATTTCCTTAGTCCTTTTCAGGTACTTCAGGATATTCTTGACCGCTGTCCAGTGTTCCTTGCCGGGATTACTTTGGTACCTTCCTACCAAACTTATGGCAAGGTTTACATCAGGTCTGGTACACAGTATGGCATACATAATAGAACCTATGGCTGAGGCATAGGGGATGACACTCATCTCTTCTATATCTTCTGCCGTGGTCGGACATTGAGCTGAGCTCAATTTCACACCTTGTAACACAGGTAAGAACCCCTTCTTAGATTGATCCATATTGAACTTCTTCAATATCTTATCAAGATATGTGCTTTGTGAAAGACCTATGAGGCGTATTGATCTATCTCTATAGATCTTGATGCCTAATATATAAGCAGCTTCTCCAAGGTCCTTCATTGAAAAACTCTTATTCAAGTAGGCCTTAATGCTGTCCAAGAGTTCTATATCATTTCCCATCAAAAGTATGTCATCTACATATAGTATGAGAAATGCTACAGAGCTCCCACTCACTTTCTTGTAAACGCAGGCTTCTCCATAAGTCTGCGTAAACCCAAACGCTTTAATCGTCTCATCAAAGCGAATGTTCCAACTCCGAGATGCTTGCACCAGCCCATAAATCGAGCATTGGAGCTTGCACACCTTGTCAGCATTCTTAGGATCGACAAAACCTTCCGGCTGCATCATATACAATTCTTCCTTAAGGAAACCATTAAGGAATGCCGTTTTGACGTCCATTTGCCATATTTCATAATCATAGAATGCGGCAATTGCTAACATGATTCGGACAGACTTCAGCTTCGCTACCGGTGAGAAAGTCTCATCATAGTCAATTCCTTGAACTTGTCGATAACCCTTAGCGACAAGCCGAGCTTTATAGATGGTCACATTACCATCTGCGTGTGTCTTCTTCTTAAAGATCCATTTATTTTCTATGGCTCGCCGCTCAACGGGCAAGTCAGTCAAAGTCCATACTTCGTTTTCATACATGGATCCTATCTCGGATTTCATGGCTTCTAGCCATTTGTCGGAATCCGGGCCCGCAATTGCTTCCTCATAGTTCGAAGGTTCACCGTTGTCTAACAACATGATTTCCAAGACAGGGTTGCCGTACCACTCTGGTGCGGAACGTGTCCTTGTGGACCTTCGAATTTCAGTAGGAGCTTGATTAGAAGTATGTTGATCATCATCATTAATTTCCTCTCTAGTCGGTGCAGGCACCTCAGGAACGTTTTCTTGAGTTTTGCCATTTTCCGGTTCAAGAGGTAACACTTCATCAAGTTCTACTTTCCTCCCACTTACTTCTTTCGAGAGAAACTCCTTCTCTAGAAAGGATCCATTCTTGGCAACAAAGATCTTGCCTTCGGATCTGAGGTAGAAGGTATACCCAATAGTTTCTTTAGGGTATCCTATGAAGACGCATTTTTCCGACTTGGGTTCGAGCTTTTCAGGTTGAAGTTTCTTGACATAAGCATCGCATCCCCAAACTTTTAGAAACGACAGCTTAGGTTTCTTCCCAAACCATAATTCATACGGTGTCGTCTCAACGGATTTCGACGGAGCCCTATTTAAAGTGAATGCGGCAGTCTCTAAAGCATAGCCCCAAAAAGATAGCGGTAAATCGGTAAGAGACATCATAGATCGTACCATATCTAATAGAGTGCGATTACGACGTTCGGACACACCATTACGCTGAGGTGTTCCAGGCGGCGTGAGTTGTGAAACTATTCCACATTTTCTTAAGTGTGTGCCAAATTCGTGACTCAAGTATTCTCCTCCACGATCTGATCATAGAAACTTGATCTTTCTATCACGTTGATTTTCAACCTCACTCTGAAATTCTTTGAACTTTTCAAAGGTCTCAGACTTGTGTTTCATTAAGTAGACATACCCATATCTACTCAATTCATCAGTGAGGATGAGAACATAACGATAGCCACCGCGAGCCTCAACACTCATTGGACCGCACACATCAGTATGTATGATTTCCAATAAGTTGGTTGCTCGCTCCATTGTTCCTGAGAACGGAGTCTTGGTCATTTTACCCATGAGGCATGGTTCGCACGTGTCAAATGATTCATAATGAAGAGACTCTAAAAGTCCATCTGCATGGAGCTTCTTCATGCGTTTGACACCTATGTGACCAAGGCGGCAGTGCCACAAGTATGTGGGACTATCATTATCAATTTTAACTCTTTTGGTATTCACACTATGAATATGTGTATCATCACGTACGAGATTCATCAAGAATAAACCATTAACCATCGGAGCATGACCATAAAACATATCACTCATATAAATAGAACAACCATTATTCTCAGATTTAAATGAGTAGCCATCTCGAATTAAACGAGATCCAGACACAATGTTCATGCTCAAACTTGGCACTAAATAACAATTATTGAGGTTTAAAACCAATCCCGTAGGTAAATGTAGAGGTAGCGTGCCGACGGCGATCACATCGACCTTGGAACCATTCCCGATGCGCATCGTCACCTCATCCTTCGCCAGTCTTCGCTTATTCCGCAGCTCCTTTTGTTTTTCCAGCCTTCTTGTCCGCTAAGTATTTGGGGCAATTCCGCTTCCAGTGACCACTTCCCTTGCAATAAAAGCACTCAGTCTCGGGCTTGGGTCCATTCTTTGGCTTCTTCCCGGCAACTTGCTTACCGGGCGCGGCAACTTCCTTGCCGTCCTTCTTGAAGTTCTTTTTACTTCCTTGCCGTCCTTCTTGAAGTTCTTTTTACCCTTGCCCTTCTTGAACTTAGTGGTTTTATTCACCATCAACACTTGATGTTCCTTCTTGATTTCTACCTCTGCTGATTTCATCATAGCATATACCTCAGGAATGGTCTTTACCATCCCCTGCATGTTGTAGTTCATCACAAAGCTCTTGTAGCTAGGTGGAAGCGACTGGAGGATTCTGTCAATGACCGCTTCATCCGGGAGATTAACTTCCAGTTGAGTCAAGCGTTTGTGCAACCCAGACATCTTGAGTATGTGTTCACTGATAGAGCTATTTTCCTCCATCTTACAGCTAAGGAATTTGTCGGAGATTTAATATCTCTCGACCCGGGCATGAGCTTGGAAAACCATTTTCAGCTCTTCGAACATCTCATATGCTCCATGTCTCTCAAAACGCTTTTGGAGCCCCGGCTCTAAGCTGTAAAGCGTTTTGGAGCCCCGGCTCTAAGCTGTAAAGCATGCCGCACTGAACGAGGGAGTAATCATCGGAACGTGACTGCCAAGCGTTCATAACGTCTTGTTCTGCAGGGAGAACAGGTGCGTCACCCAGCGGTGCTTGTAGGACATAATCTTTCTTGGCAGCTATGAGGATGATCCTCAGGTTCCGGACCTAGTTCGTGTAGTTGCTGCCATCGTCTTTCAGCTTGGTTTTCTCTAGGAATGCGTTGAAGTTGAGGACTACGTTGGCCATTTGATCTACAAGACATATTGTAAATATTTTAGACTAAGTTCATGATAATTTTAAAGTTCATCTAATCAAATTATTTAATGAACTCCCACTTAGATAGACATCCCTCTTCTAGTCATCTAAGTATTACATGATCCAAGTCAACTAGGTCGTGTCTGATCATCACGTGAGACGGACTAGTCAACATTGGTGAACATCTTCATGTTGATCGTATCTTCTATACGACTCATGCTCGACCTTTCGGTCTTCTGTGTTCCGAGGCCATGTCTGTACATGCTAGGCTCGTCAAGTCAACCTAAGTGTTTGCATGTGTAAATCTGTCTTACACCCGTTGTATGTGAACATTAGAATCTATCACACCCGATCATCACGTGGTGCTTCGAAACAACGAACTGTCGCAACGGTGCACAGTTAGGGGGAACACTTCTTGAAATTATTATGAGGGATCATCTTATTTACTACCGTCGTTCTAAGTAAACAAGATGCAAAAACATGATAAACATCACATGCAATCAAATAATAATAGTAGTGACATGATATGGCCAATATCACATAGCTCCTTTGATCTCCATCTTGGGGCTCCATGATCATCTTGTCACCGGCTTGACACCATGATCTCCATCATCATGATCTCCATCATCGTGTCTCCATGAAGTTGCTCGCCAACTATTACTTCTACTACTATGGCTAACGCGTTTAGCAATAAAGTAAAGTAATTTACATGGCGACACGCAGGTCATAAAATAATAATGACAACTCCTATGGCTCCTGCCGGTTGTCATACTCATCGACATGCAAGTCGTGATTCCTATTACATGAACATGATCTCATGCATCACATATATATCATTCATCATTCATCACAACTTTGGCCATATCATATCACCAAGCACTTGCTGCAAAAACAAGTTAGACGTCCTCTAATTGTTGTTGCAAGTTTTACGTGGCTGAATTAGGGTTCTAGCAAGAACGTTTTCTTACCTACGTAAAAGCCACAACGTGATTTGTCAACTTCTATTTACCCTTCATAAGGACCCTTTTCATCGAATCCGCTCCAACTAAAGTGGGAGAGACAGACACCCGCCAGCCACCTTATGCAACTAGTGCATGTTAGTCGGTGGAACCGGTCTCACGTAAGCGTACGTGTAAGGTTGGTCCGGGCCGCTTCATCCCACAATACCGCTGAAACAAGATAAGACTCGTAGCGGCAAGAAAGTTGACAACATCTACGCCCACAACAAATTGTGTCCTACTCGTGCAATAGAGAACTACGCATAAACCTGGCTCTGATACCACTGTTGGGGAACGTTGCAGAAAATTAAAATTTTTCCTACGGTTTCACCAAGATCCATCCATGAGTTCATCTAAGCAACGAGTCATGGGAGAGAGATTGCATCTACATACCACTTTGTAGATCGCGAGCGGAAGCGTTCAACGAACGGGGATGAGGTAGTCGTACACGACGTGATCCAAATCACCAGAGATCCTAGCACCGAACGGACGGCACCTCCGCGTTCAACACACGTACGGTCAGCGTAACGTCTCCTTCTTCTTGATCCAGCAAGGCAAAGGAGAGGTTGAGGAAGATGGCTCCAGCAGCAGCACCACGGCGTGGTGATGGTGGAGCTGCAGTACTCCGGCAGGGCTTCGCCGAGCTCTATGGAGGAGGAGGAGGTGTTGGAGAGGGAGAGGGAGGCGCCAAGGACCAGGGTGTGGCTGCCCCCCCTCCCCTCCCCCCTTTATATAGCTCTTTACCTCCGGACCATTCCGAAACTCCTCGTGACGTCCGGGATCTCATCCGGGACTCCGAACAACATTCGGGTTACTGCATATACACATCTTCACAACCCTAGCGTCACCGAACCTTAAGTGTGTAGACCCTACGGGTTCGGGAGACATGCAGACATGACCGAGACGGCTCTCGGGCAATAACCAACAGCGGGATCTGGATACCCATGTTGGCTCCCACATGCTCCACGATGATCTCATCGGATGAACCACGATGTCGAGGATTCAATTAATCCCGTATACGATTCCCTTTGTCAATCGGTATTTTACTTGCCCGAGATTCGACGTCGGTATCCCAATACCTCGTTCAATCTCGTTACCGGCAAGTCACTTTACTCGTACCGTAATGCATGATCCCGTGATCAAACACTTTGATCACATTGAGCTCATTATGATGATGCATTACCGAGAGGGCCCGGTGATACCTCTCCGTCAAGCGGAGTGACAAATCCCAGTCTCGATCCGTGTCAACCCAACAGATACTTTCGGAGATACCCGTAGTATACCTTTATAGTCACCCAGTTACGTTGTGACGTTTGGCACACCCAAAGCACTCCTACGGTATCCGGGAGTTACACGATCTCATGGTCTAAGGAAAGGATACTTGACATTGGAAAACTCTAGCAAACGAACTATGCGATCTTATGCTATGTTTAGGATTGGGTCTCGTCCATCACATCATTCTCCTAATGATGTGATCTCGTTATCAATGACATCCAATGTCCATAGTCAGGAAACCATGACTATCTGTCGATCAACGAGCTAGTCAACTAGAGGCTTACTAGGGACATATTGTTGTCTGTTATTCACACATGTATTACGATTTCTGGATAACACAATTATAGCACGAATAAAGACAATTATCATGAACAAGGAAATATAATAATAATGCTTTTATTATTGCCTCTAGGGCATGTTTCCAACAATATGCACTTTTATTAAGACTAAGACAAGCTGTCAGGCAGTACATTTAGAGCTTCGACCCTGCCCTGCCTGCCGGCATGGTTCGCCATCACAGGCATCACTTTCCCGTCCAGCTCACACTCACCAGCTGCCTCTCCCGCGACCCGCTACACAACTACGGAGCTCCTGCTTCCATGAAAACGCAATATAACTTATATTCACCAAGAAGCAACAGAAGTAAGATCACTACATTAAATCCTAGTATGATGAACCATTTATGCCGAGATACATACGGAGCAACACATAGGTTAAAGTTAAATCTAGCAATGTAGTACACTTGGCACCGGGTAAACCACAGATTAAACAATGTGGTAGATAGTTGTTTACCTGAATGCTGACAGAAGTATACCAAGTAACAAAGCTAGTTACTGGCAAAGCTCAATGCCTCCAAACCAAAGTTTAACTCCTAATACGAAATGTCTCCGAATCAAGCTAGTTGTGGCCAAACTTTGGAACCTGAAAAAATGGAGTGGAAATCAAAATTAGGAAATGCAAGAGAAAGAAAGTAACATAGGATAAAATTACCTCATTGCTCCAAACATATACAGTACTGCTAAGAAATCTCCTTATTAGTTCTTTTTATAGAGTTAGCCCATTGATGAGACAAAGATACTAAATATAGTTATTTCTTACAACAATCTCTGGAAGATTAGTATTACACCAAATGTTGCCAAGAAACATATACACCAGGAGAAATGGTTCTGTTTTAGAGAACTAACCGAACAAAGAGACTTCAACTAATAAAGTAGCACATAATCCGTGATGTAATCCGTAGCCACACACTTATGCCACCTTGGCTCTACCCTATTAGTGAAATAAAAGATGACATATTTTTAAACTTAATTACTATCACATCAACAAAGAAAAAACAAAATTAATTTACTACTCCCTCCATCCCAAAATAATAGTCGCTGAAACTCATCATGCAACGGAGGGAGTACTATAGTTTAGCACGTTTCTCTTTCACAAGTATAGCAGTTGAATAATGCGCAGCAATCTGAAATCCTTCACTTACAAAGAAAGAGGGAAGACATAATACAGGCTTGTTAGCTCACCCATACACAGATGAGTCAGTGATGAAGTGGATTGCCAAAAAGAACATACCGGGAATAATCATATCCATGTGTGGCATACTCAACTCCACCCTTTCTCATCACTATCTTTGGTCACTATATTTGCTAGCACCACACCAAAAGTATGAAATTCCTCATGTTGAATACCTATAAACAAAAGGAGAAATAGGAGGTTATGTCAGCGACCAGTCGAAATCATCGAAACTTCAGCACATCAGTACAATGTGTTGTAGATATTTGATTAATGGATGCAATCAACTTACGCATATTTCTTCATCTTCGGATTCAGGGGTGCAGGTCCCGGATGGATTCTGTGGTGCGCCTCTATGGTCAATGCAAGCTGCGGGGAAAGAAAAGTTGAGATGTGATATCTTCAGACCAAGAACTACAGTTACAGGTTCAGATTTGCTTCAAATCATTTAGGCGCAACCAATAATATCGAGATTAAACGTTCGCTTGTAGCCCTTGATGAATCTCAGGATCTTCTCGTTGAAATTGAAGTCGGGGTTCCAGATCAGGGACCCATACCTGAAGACCCGCACCACCATCTTGTTGTTGTTTCCCCTGCAGACAACAACAAACTGAGCGCACAAGAAGCCATTCCCCTTCCTCGAACAATAATGTCAACATCGCCCCCAAATCAAAAGCCCCAAAACAGTTCAACAAAATCCCCCCAAAAAGGTACGGGTAGGGTAGGTGGATTCGGTTACCTAGCACACCAGAAAGAATGCCGCTGGTGGGTCGGCGGCGCGCGGGAAGGAGCATGATGGGGATTTGGCTCCTCTTACCTCACCCGCGTCTCCTCTCCTCCGCCTGCAGTCTTCTCTCGTCGAACGGATAGATAGGGGTTTCTGGTCGGAGAGGGGGGAGAAGAAGACAGTGGCCTTCTCTCATCTCCTCCGCCATGGTCTCCTCTCCCCGGTTCACGCCCACGCCTATCGGCTCCCTTGCGGCGCTCGTCCTTGCTGCCCGCGCCGCAGCCGCGGCCACACCCTGCCAAGATGATACAACAATAAGAAGCTAGGGGGTGAATCATTATCCTTTAGCATGGACACCATGATGTTTCAGCGTCTTGTCATTGCATTGAACAGGAAAGAACCTTCTTAGCAAAGGTGCATCACTATTACCTTCGGCGGAGCGAATATTGCCACTGAACAACACTCATGGTGCAAGATAGAAATATTATTAAACGGTAAGATAGTTCAAGTGATCATGAATAGCAAGGGAAATGGCGTGTTTTATCACTGATATTATATAGTTGAAATCTCAATGCACATCACATATATATTTTCTAGCAATACCAAGCTTGATCTCAAATAGAACATATCCACATTACCCTCAGGATAACTGAACAACAATACATGATTGTGGGTCACCCAGTTGAATCCATCCATCTTGGCACCAAAATTGAAAGTTCCAGGTAGCTCCAGCTTGCCAAATAAAAACTGAATGATTATGATTTATGCACCTAGGTGATATCCCTCTGTACCTGTTGCCAACTTTGCTA
Organism: Aegilops umbellulata; assembly: GCA_032464435.1. Classification (NCBI taxonomy): domain Eukaryota; kingdom Viridiplantae; phylum Streptophyta; class Magnoliopsida; order Poales; family Poaceae; genus Aegilops; species Aegilops umbellulata. Next base: position 67,623,392 of record CP136058.1, read on the forward strand.
GCCACATCATAGAAATTAACACCTAAAGGGTTGAAGCACAAAATATTCAGTACTTACTATGAGTAAAGGAAAATCATAAGAAATTATATATATGGACTTGCAAAGACAATCAAGAGCAACGGCTGATGTGAAAGCTTACACTGGGTGTATATAGGACTCATCTTTTTCCACCAAATTGTCAGTGATAGCACAAACATTTGTAATTTGGAACTAACTGGACAGAAAAATAGGATGCAAATTTATGTCCTCTTGCATGAAACATATTGTTACAGCTGCAAAAATCATGTCATGGAATAGAAGCTACCATTAATCATGTTAGTACAAGAGGCCACAAACATGCTACCTAGATACACCCTTTGGATCACCCTGGTAGCAGCCAAGCCCTCTGCCGTTCCGCCAGAAGGAGATGAGATTCTTATATCTTTTATGCTTCTGAAAAAAACATAAAAGGCCGATAGATCAAACCATCATATATATGACCATTTCAGTTTCAATAATTTATTGATTCTCTTAAAATTAAATGATGTCTCGTCATCTTGTGTTTGCTTAAATATATAATTAATAGCCAGGGATTAGAGGCCGGATGTATAAAAAAATAAAGCTTGGCTCTTGCACAGTCATTACCAGTTGCATGGACAGCAGTGGACAGAAAGCTAGATAAGCAGGATGCCGCTTAGCAAGCTTACTCGTGCATCAATGAACCGTTGAAGAAGTGAAATCTATCCACATACCCAGGTCGCAAGCTTACTCGTGCATCAATGAACCGTTGAAGAAGTGAAATCTATCCACATACCTACGTCGCAAGCTTACTCCTGCATCAATGAACCGTTGAAGAAGTGAAATCTATCCACATACCCAGGTCGCTTTGCAAGCTTACTCGTGCATCAATAAACCGTTGAAGAAATGAAATATATACACATACCAAGGTCTATGACAGGAGCCTAGAGAGGCCATCTAGATCGATTGAGCCTCTTCTGGAGCTCCCGGGTCCCGATGTCCTGTCTTCCTCAATCTCACTGCACCATTCCTCTCCCCTTGCGGCATCCTCTCTGCTGCATAAATCATATATTGCATTTGCAGCAATATAAATGCCATTCTCAGTACTCCATAGCTTACAGTAGTAAAATATCTAGTTGATTCTCTACGGTTCATTTACTTGAGAACTGCTGACAGATTTTGTTCTATATGCAAATTGAATACTGGAGAGTAGCTAAAATCGAAAGAAGAGAAGGAACAAGGATGTACACGCCTGCTGGAAAGTACCTAAAACTGAAAGAAGAAAAGGAGCAAGGATGTACGCACATGTTAGGCTCCTTCTTCCCCAAGCTCGCACCTGCACCTTCTTCTCTCTACCTCTCCTCCTCCCTGAATCTTCCTCTTTCTCTCTTTTCTACCAAGGAAAACTAAAGCCCCGCCATGGCTTGGAGCTCTCCCTGCCAGCCATGGAGACCCGCCTCTACCTGCAAGGAATTCACGCCGCCGCACCAGATCACTCCGTCTCACGCGCCCGTCCGCCGTTGCTCAGGTCCGGGGAGCTCCTGCCTAGGTCGCTGGATCCCTTGATCCGGCCTTCATCGTCGTCACCGACGACCCCCGCCTGGATACCTCACTTGGTGAGCCCCGCCTCGCCGCCCGCCTTCAGATCAACCAGATCCATGGAGAAGGCCAGGGTGAGCTCCTCCATGGAACCGACAGCATCGGTTGTGGCCACGGCCAGATCCATGGAGAATGACAACGGGAGGTCGGGGAGGAAGAAGAACGGTGACGGTGGAGGTCTCCCTTTGTCGATCTAGGAGGAGATCGATGGAGGTTGAGGGTTGGCGGCAGCGATGGAGAGAAGGGCGTCGGTGGTGGCCATGGCCGAATCACGGAGGAGGGGCGGCGATGGTGACGTCTTGTGGAGGAGGACGGAGAGGGCAACGGCGTCGTCGTGAGGTGGAGAGCCAGATCGGGGATTGGGGTGCGGCGGCGGGTGCGGCTGGAGGCGACGAGACGAGGGGTAGCTAGGAGGCTGGAGGCGGGGAGGGACGGAGCCACGTTCGTGCGGGCAAGCGCATCGAGCGCATCGAGGGCACGAGGGATCGATCCCAGGGCGAAAAAAACAGAGGTGGGAGGATGACGAAAACAAACCAGCGAAAATAAACCGTCTCGGCTGAGCGGGAGGTGGGAGCAAGTACCAAAGAAGTACCAAAAAATACCGGGTGAGGTGGGATGAAAATAAAACCCGGAACGCGACCTACCAACTGAGACATTAGGAGTAGAGAATATGACTCTATGTGAATGCCTCCGGTGGTGTACCGGGATGTGCAATGAATCAAGAGTGACATATATGAAAGAATTATGAAGGTGGCTTTGCCACAAATACGATGTCAACTACATGATCATGCAAAGCAATATGACAATGATGGAGCATGTCATGATAAATGGAACGGTGGAAAGTTGCATGGCAATATATCTCGGAATGGCTATGGAAATGCCATAATAGGTAGGTATGGTGGCTGTTTTGAGGAAGATATAAGGAGGCTTATGTGTGATAGAGCGTATCATATCATGGGGTTTGTATGCACCGGCGAAGTTTGCACCAACTCGCGAGGTTAGAAAGGGCAATGCACGGTACCGAAGAGGCTTGCAATGATGGAAGGGTGAGAGTGTGTACAATCCATGGACTCAACATTAGTCATAAAGAACTCACATACTTATTGCAAAAATCTACAAGTCATCAAGACCAAGCACTACATGCATGCTCCTAGGGGGATAGATTGGTAGGAAAAGACCATCGCTCGTCCCCGACCGCCACTCATAAGGAAACCAATCAAAAAACACCTCATGCTTCAAATTTGTCACACAAAGTTTACCATAAGTGCATGCTACGGGACTTGCAAACCTCAACACAAGTATTTCTCAATTACACAATTACTCAACTAGCATGACTCTAATATTACCATCTTTATATCTTGAAACAACTATCAAGTATCAAACTTCTCATAGTATTTAATGCACTCTGTCGGTGTACTAAAATAGGGGTACCTTAGTACCCCGAACTTGTGCACGGGCAGTCGTAGCACCCCGCGGCAAGGCTTGCCAGGCGATCGCCAAAACTCTCCATGGTCCCTTTTTGGGCCATCCAAGAACAAAGTATTTGAGCCAAGGCCCCGGCAGGAGGAGCTTGCCGGGAAGGCCACCCGAAGAGAGCAAGGCCCCGGCAAGAGGAGCTTGCCGGGACGGCCGCTCGAAGCACAAGGCCCTGGCAAGAGGAGCTTGCTGGGAAGGCCGACCAAGGCACGACAAGAGACTTGCTGCGACGCGCCACGCGTCCCGGCAAGGACCGGTGAGCAACAAGCTCCTGGGCGCGACAAGGCATCGACCGCGGCAAGGCGCTTGCCGCGGCAAGTCACCACCCCGCGCCTGCGTTCCAGCTCATCCACCCACGCGTCGCTCTGGGGCCGTTCCAGGCGTACGTGGCAAGAGGCTGCGCAGCCAGGGGCATGCGGTGGCGAAGCGACGCTGACAGGGTAGCCGTCGTGGAAAACGGTGGCGCCCCTGACGGCCCCTTTTTTTGCACTGTTTGGGCGACCTAGACGGGCATTTAATGCCCTTGTCCCCTGCCGTCAGGGTTAGGTATGATAGCACTGTGCAAACAGCTGTACCCAACACAGCGTTTTCCAGTTTTACCCCTGCCTACGCTGCCACCTGTGGGTAACCCCTTGCGCATATAAAAGGAGGCCCCGTGCGCAACGTGAGAGGGGAGGAGGGAGGCAGACCACTCACGCTCGGTCTGATTAGTTGCCTGAGTGTACTGTAGCACTCAGCGCTCCCAAGAACACAATACAAACCACAAAGCAGCAGTAGGGTTTTACGCATCCGTGCGGCCCGAAGCTGGGTAAATCCCCTTGTGTGCATCGCCTCGATCCGCTCTTCGCGCGACCTCCGCCCCCCGCCGAACCAGAAAGGGGCTCGGTCCCCATAGGTGTTCGTGGAGGCAGATTTCCCCCGACATCTTTGGCGCGCCAGGTAGGGGGCGTCGAAGTTGTGCGAACCTGATCCGGCGTCTGCACAGGCTAGATCTCCATCATCTTCATCGACATGCCACCGAAGAAGAAGGCTCCGGAGGTGGCTGGTCCGTCCGCGTCGAACCCACCGCCCCTGGAGCAAACGGGTGGTGGGGATGGCACCGGCGGCGGAACGGGCGTCGCATAACCAGCTCATGGTACCGCGGCGTCCGAACCTGCACCGCGCCCCTCTCAGGAGGCACGGGACCAGCAGCGTCTTGGCACTCACGGTACCATACGCTCGCTGGACCCAGATCGAGCTGGCGGATCCTAGGGTGCTCAAGGCCAGCATACACACCAACGTGATGGCGCGAGCGTGGCGCGGCTGCCTAGTCCGGGTGTTGCTCCTTCTAACGTATTTAGAAGTTCGAGCACATCCCGCTCCACGCGCCGCCGCCGCCGCTGCCCGCCACTCCAGCAGAAGCTCTAGCACGAGCTCAACTGCTCCTAGACTACCCTCCAACGGCGGACAAGCTCGACGACTAGAGGGCCACGATACAGAGTCTCATCGGCTTCGCTAACGGCGACACCCGTGGCAGCACAGTGCGTCGCAGCCGCGGCAGGTCGGCCAGGCGAGAACCGATGGCGCCAAGACCGGTGGGGGTGCGACCACCGTGCATTCTCTGCCCCAAAGGCCAAGATCGCCGACTCGCCGGAGCCATCACAACAACGACTCCACCGTGTCGTCAAATCCGCGAACTCGTCGCGATCAACGACACGTTCTTCACGAACGAGAGCAAGAGGATGCTCGTACGCGCATCGAGCGTCGGAGAGAAGCGCGGCGTCAATCAGACCAGCGCGCTGGGCCCTCTGTCGACATGCATGCGCCGGGGGGACCAGGCGACCTGCCGTACGCGGTAGGCTGCCCTGCGTTCACCCGTGAGCTGCGGCAAGTCCAGTGGCCCAGCACGAAGAACTTCAAGCCAGACGTACCAGAGAAGTACGACGGCAAGTCGCATCCGTCGGAGTTCCTCAGCATCTACACCATTGCGGTGCAGGCTGCTGGAGGGCGAGACGACAAGATCCTTGCCAACTACTTCCCGCTGGTACTCAAATCCAACGTCAGATCCTGGCTCATGCACTTGCCGGATAACTCCATAACCTCCTGGACAGACTTGTGCCACCAGTTTGTTGGCGCCTTTATGGGCGGCCACAAACCCCATGGCCAAGCGAGCGACCTTCACCTGCTCGTCCAGAAGGAAGGGGAATCCTTGCGCAAGTTCATCCAGAGATTCAGCCGCGTGCACTACAACATCCCAGACGTCCACCCTGCCGCGGTTATCAGCGCGTTCCACCAAAACGTGCGTAACCGCAGGATGCGGGAGGAGATGGCGATGTGCAAGATCAAAGACGTCAGCGAGCTATATGCCCTGGCCGACAAGTGTGCACGTGCTGAGGAAGGAAGGAAACTACCCAGAGAGAACACTGGAGCAGGAGAATCTGACAGTGAGGATACCACCCCGGCAAGGAAGAACCGGCGGCGGAGCAACAGGAAGAAGAAGAGCCAAGAAGTACTGGTTGTCGAGCAGTCCGGCGATGAAGGCGCCGCCAAGAAGGCCCAGGCTGGTAGCTCCGGCAAGGAGGTTGCCGGATGCGCCAACTGCCAGGCTGTGGCGGTCGCCGACAAGCAGGACGGCACCAACAAACAGTACTGCAAGATCCACCGCACCAAGGGCCATGACCTCCAGAGCTGCAAGCAGGTCGAGCGGCTCGTCGAGCTGCAAAAGGCCGAGTACGAACGGCGCGACAAGGAGAGAGCCCGGGGAGGTGGCGGAGGATCAGGCATGAAGCGCCCCGGCCAGGGAGGACGCCGCGACAAGGACAAGCAGCGGCAAGCAGACAGACCTCCCCGCGGCCGCGACGAGGACGAAGACGACGACGAAGACGAAGAAATGGATGATGTCGAGACCAGTGAGCAGGAGTTTCAGAAAGCCACATAGGTCTTGTGCGTAGACGGCGGTGCTTCTCTGCATACTTCTCACCGCCAGCTCAAGCAGTGGGCGCGGGAAGTCAATGCAGCGGAACCACCCGTCGAGTCGCGCAAGCCTCTGAAATGGTCCAGCACGCCTATCATCTTCGATATTGAGGACCACCCTGACCGCACAACTGCGATCGGGTGCTTGCCGATGTTGGTCTCACCAACAGTCCGCAACCTCAAGGTCACTAAGATGCTAGTCAACGGCGGGGCCGGCTTGAACCTGATCTCCTCCGCTGTGCTCCAGAAACTCCAAGTCCCCGACAGCGAGCTCGAAGAGACCGGCACGTTCCAAGAGCTGAGAACGACATTGCTGATGGCCTGTCAAAGTGCGCAGCACTTAAGTTACCTGTGGAACCAGGAACCTTTGTGCTCAAGCTGACTCAGCCATCCGTGACACCATCAACCGGACAGAGCAAGAAGAGGAAGTTGGTCTCCGGCGACTATCTTCCGGCAGAGCTCCCCGGAGCCGCCGCCAAGAAGGTCCCCAAGATCAACGCCAAGAGCGCTGAGGAGTCGTCTGCTCCGGCAAACCCCAGGGTTTGTTCCGTAGAAGCAAGCGCTCCCGACAAGTTTTGCCCCGGCGAGCTTGCCGGGGAACGTCAAGCTCCGGCTGAGCCCCAGATCCTCGTCGTAGAAGCGGACGTTCCCGCAGCAGCAGATGTGCCCTCAGTCCTTGTTGTCGAGCCACAGGCTCCAGCATGGGCGCAGCAGACTGTCCATTTCCTCCAGAACGGAGAACTTCCCGAAGAACAAGAAGAAGCGGAAAGAGTAGCCCGGCGCTCGAGTATGTACCAGTTCGTCGACAACACGCTGTACAGAAGAGGGCGCAACGGTGTGAAATTGAAGTGTATTTCCCGGGAAGACGGACAAAAGCTGTTGGCAGAGATACATGGAGGCATATGTGGTCACCACATCGGCGCCAGAGCACTTGCCGGCAAAGCGTTCCGGCAAGGTTTCTTCTGGCCGACAGCCCTCCAGGATGCAACTGCACAAGTAACCAAGTGTGAAGCGTGCCAGTTCCATTCCAAGCAGATACACCAGCCAGCTCAAGCTCTCCAGACGATCCCTTTATCCTGGCCATTTTTGGTCTGGGGGCTCGACATCCTCGGCCCCTTCCCCCGAGCTGTCGGGGGCTTTGAGTACTTGTACGTCGCAATCGACAAGTTCACAAAGTGGCCGGAAGTGGAACCAGTGAGGAAGGTGACAGCACAGTCAGCAGTCAAGTTCTTCAGGTCGATTTTTTGCCGCTTCGGGATCCCCAACAAGATCATCACCGACAACGGTACGCAGTTCACGAGCCGCGCCTTCATGCAATACGTCCAAGATCTTGGCGCCAAGGTCTGCTTCGCTTCTATTGCTCATCCCCGGAGCAACGGTCAAGCGGAAAGGGCCAATGCCGAAGTGCTGCGCGGGCTCAAGACTAGAACTTTCAACAGGCTGCACAAGTGCGGAAGAAACTGGATCGAGGAGCTGCCGGTGGCTCTTTGGTCGATCAGAACGATGCCAAATCGAGCCACTGGCCAGACACCATTTGCTCTAGTCTATGGAGCAGAAGCAGTTACCCCCACGGAACTCGTATACGGGTCACCTCGAGTGCTCGCTTATGATGAGCTTGAGCAAGAGCGGCTGCGTGAAGATGACGCGCTGCTCCTTGAGGAAGATCGTCTTCAGGCTGCTGTGCGAGCCTCTCGCTACCAGCAAGCTTTGCGTCGCTACCATAGCCGCAAAGTTAAAGCCAGAAGCTTCGAGGAAGGCGACCTTGTTCTTCGGCGCGCTCCGTCCGCCAAGAATCATAACAAGTTGACGCCAAAGTGGGAAGGCCCTTACCGGGTGAGACGAGTCACGAGGCTCGGCGCTGTCCGCCTCGAGACCGAAGATGGCACTCCGGTGAGCAACTCCTGGAATATTGAGCATCTTCGTAAGTTTTACCCGTAAGGCGCGGTTGTCGGGCCCCGTCCGGCAACCAACCTTTTGTACAAGTCTTGCCGCTGTTGCATGTAATCCTTTGTACAAAGCCAGGCGCAGACCCTGAGCAGCAGTAAATGAAGCGCTGGCGCCCTAAGTTTTAGCATGCATGCTGAGTCGAGTCGAGTCCTTGGTTAGGGTTGATCGTGCCTAACAGCTGCTAACCCCTAGCTTAGAGGTCGGGTCTGCGTCCTTTTTCCCTGTTCTTTCGTTTCCTTTGGTTCGCAGGGTTTTGCATATCCTGGCCAGACCGCTTGAGGACGAAGAAGAGAAGAAGGGCGGACCAGCATCTGGTCCCCGGCAAACCAGTGTTGCCGGGGGCTGCAAGTACAAAGATTCGCCCGCGGCAAGCCAAAGTTGCCGGGGGCTGCAATCCCAGATAAGTTTTTCATCCCTTATCATGCATTCTCTTACGGACTGGGGAATGCGAAAGCCTTGTTTCTTCCTAAAAAAGCTGTCGTGCTCCCTTAACTCTGGGCCCCGGAGCGCGTTCCTGGGGCCAGTTTTGGTAGTAGCCGCGGCGGCAAAGGAACGGAATGAGGAGCCCAAACCCGCCTCATCCCTACCTCCGCCAAAGGCGTGAGGAAGGTCGAGTGGCGCGGGAAGACGGCAGGGCCTGTTGCCGAGCAAAGAGGTGTCTATCTTAACGATATAAAGGATTCGCTCCTTGGCGTGGGTTTTACCCACGAGACAAATGGCCCGGCAAACATACCCTTTTCATTAAAAACATTCCGCTCAGGTACAGTTCAGAGGGAATGAAAAACATGAGAGATGGGATTACAAGCTTTAAATGCAACTAAGGCCCAAAGGCTTACAAGTTAAAAAGAGATAAGGTGCCCGTAATCCCTTTCTTGTCTCTCTCCTCAGGAGGTAGGACAAGGAGGCGAAAAGGGCAAAAGGGGCGCCTAGACGAGCTACGGGTGGCAGAAGACACCAACAGAACGCCCCGGGGACCGTCTGAAGGCTAGGTGGTGGTGGCGGCTCCGGAAGCGGGGCTCGACGGGGCGGCGGGACGTCAGCACGCTGTCGAGGGTACCTCGCCCTCGTACTCCGACTTGACGGCCTTGCCGCCAGCCCTCTTCCTCTTCCGCAGCCTCGCCACGCCAGCCGCCAAGGAGACGACCCCGGGAAGCTCAAGGAGTCGGCGACACGGATGATGGGGTCGCCGGTGCCACGCGGAGCCGCGACCGACGCCTAGTCGGACCTGTCATCCCGACGACCACTACCCTTGTTGTCGATGTCGCTCCCCTCCTCGTCACTCTCGCTCGAGGAGGAGCTTTCGCTGTCGGAGGAGCTATCCACGCAGCACCGGGCCCGAATCCCGAAGCACCCGAAGACCTTGACGGAGAGGAGATCGCCCTCCATCAACTTAAAATGGAGGGTGAACCCCTCCATCAAGCTGTGGATACGGGCGAACGTCTTCCACCCTCGACCAAGATACATCACGCCGGGGGCTGGGGACTCAACGTGGACCCGCGTGCCGCTGATCCCACAGCCCCTCATGCGCAGTCTTAGCGTCTCGGGTTGTTCCACCTCCATCACGCTTGCGAAGGGGGCCGGGAGGCGGAGGCGACGACGAGGCGCCCGGCGCAGCCTGACGAAGAACTCGCAGGGGTCGTCCCCGATGTGGACTACCGTGAGAAGAGGGGCCGCTGGCGGAGGCGAGGCCGGCGCGTCGCCCCGTCCGCCTCGTCCCTGAGCGCCTCGGCCTCGTCCACGACCTCGCCCCCTCCCCCTTCCCCTTACGGTTGGCTCTGCCACCGCGGGTGCAGGGGGAGGAGGGGCGCGTTGCCTAGCGGCGACCCTCGCCGCCACCGATGAAGGACCAGGATTCCCTTTCTCCATGGCGAATGGAGAGAGGGGATCAGAAGCTGAAGAGAAGCGAAGATGGAGGAGTGTGGGTTTTCGTCGCCCCCCCTCTTGCTCTTTATAAAGGAGCAGGGTGGGGGCTCGACCGCCCCGCTCAGCCAATCAAGACGCAGGAAGAGCAGGCGACTGGGACCGGCCTGCTGCCTCGGCCCGGTTTCCTGCCCCCACCGTCCGCGACCCCAGGTGCATGGGAGCCGCGTGGCTGGCGTGCAGGACCGAGGCGACGAATGAGGCGACCTCCCCTCGCCCCGTGATCGTGGGGAGCGGACGCCTCGGAAACCATGCCTCGGCCCCGTCCAGCAAACAAGCCGCGCCTCCACGCCTCCCTCCACTTATGGGGATAGCGCGAACCGTCCCCCCTTTATTGCAACGTGACGCATGCCTGCGGGGCTCAACCCCGCGCACGCCGCCGACGTCACGCACGCCTCTCCCAACGATGTCGCGTTCGACGCGTGCCGTTCGGGGAGGGCGTGGTGGATGCAGAAGAAGATGCAGCGTGACCCAGGCCGCGCGTGCCCGTGCACTGTTTTGGGCCTGGCCCAACAGCGCTCGGCACCGTGTATGGCCCAGGCCCGGGGGCTCCTGTCGGTGTACTAAAATAGGGGTACCTTAGTACCCCGAACTTGTGCACGGGCAGTCGTAGCACCCCGCGGCAAGGCTTGCCAGGCGATCGCCAAAACTCTCCATGGTCCCTTTTTGGGCCATCCAAGAACAAAGAATTTGAGCCAAGGCCCCGGCAGGAGGAGCTTGCCGGGAAGGCCACCTGAAGAGAGCAAGGCCCCAGCAAGAGGAGCTTGCCGGGACGGCCGCTCGAAGAACAAGGTCCCGACAAGAGGAGCTTGCTGGGAAGGCCGACCAAGGCACGACAAGAGACTTGCTGTGACGCGCCACGCGTCCCCGCAAGGACCGGTGAGCAACAAGCTCCCGGGCGCGACAAGGCATCGACCGCGGCAAGGCGCTTGTCGTGGCAAGTCACCACCCCGCGCCTGCGTTCCAGCTCATCCACCCACGCGTCGCTCTGGGGCCGTTCCAGGCGTACGTGGCGAGAGGCTGCGCAGCCAGGGGCATGCGGTGGCGAAGCGACGCTGACAGGGTAGCCGTCGTGGCAAACGGTGGCGCCCCTGACGGCCCCTTTTTTGCACTGTTTGGGCGACCTAGACGGGCATTTAGTGCCCTTGTCCCCTGCCGTCAGGGTTAGGTATGATAGCACTGTGCAAACAGCTGTACCCAACACAGCGTTTTCCAGTTTTACCCCCGCCTACGCTGCCACCTGTGGGTAACCCCTTGCGCATATAAAAGGAGGCCCCCTGCGCAACGTGAGAGGGGAGGAGGGAGGCAGACCACTCACGCTCGGTCTGATTAGTTGCCTCAGTGTACTGTAGCACTCAGCGCTCCCAAGAACACAATACAAACCACAAAGCAGCAGTAGGGTTTTACGCATTCGTGCGGCCCGAAGCTGGGTAAATCCCCTTGTGTGCATCGCCTCGATCCGCTCTTCGCGCGACCTCCGCCCCCTGCCGAACCAGAAAGGGGCTCGGTCCCCATAGGTGTTCGTGGAGGCAGATTTCCCCCAACACACTCTATATGAAAGTTTTTATTATACCCATCTTGGATGCCTATCATATTAGGACTAATTTTACAGCAAAAGAAAATTACCATGCTGTTCTAAAGGACTCTCAAAATAATATAAGTGAAGCATGAGAGATCAATAATTTCTATAAAATAAAACCACCACTGTGCTCTAAAAAGGTATAAGTGAGGCACTAGAGCAAAATTATCTAGCTCAAAAGAAATAAGTGAAGCACATAGAGTATTCTGATAAATTCCAATTCATGTGTGTCTCTCCCAAAAGGTTTGTACAGCAAGGATGACTGTGGTAAACTAAAAAGCAAATACTCAAATCATACAAGACGCTCCAAGCAAAACACATATCATGTGGTGAATAAAAATATAGCCTCAAGTAAAGTTACTGATAGACGAAGACGAAAGAGGGGATGCCTTCCGGGGCATCCCCAAGCTTAGGCTTTTGGTTGTCCTTGAATTTTACCTTGGGGTGCCTTGGGAAGCCCCAAGCTTAGGCTCTTGCCACTCATTATTCCAAAATCCATCAAATGTTTACCCAAAAACATGAAAACTTCACAACACAAAACTCAAATAGAAAATCTCATGAGCTCCGTTAGTATAAGAAAACAAATCACCACCTTAAGGTACTGTAATGAACTCATTATTTATTTATATTGGTGTTAAACCTACTGTATTCCAACTTCTCTATGGTTCATACCCCCCGATACTAGCCATAGATTCATCAAAATAAGCAAACAACACACGAAAAACAGAATCTGTCAAAAACAGAACAGTCTGTAGCAATCTGTATCAAACGTATACTTTTGTAACTCCAAAAATTCTTAAATAAATTGGTGGACGTGAGGAATTTGTCTATTAATCATCTGCAAGAAGAATAAACCTAAAATCACTCTCCAGTAAAAAATGGCATCTAATCTCGTGAGCGCTAAAGTTTCTGCTTTTTACAGCAAGATCGCAAAGACTTCACGCAAGTCTTCCCAAAGGTTCTACTTGGCACAAACACTAAATAAAACATAACACCACATATAAACAGAGGCTATATGAATTATTTATTACTAAACAGGAACAAAAAGCAAGGAACAAAAATAAAATTGGGTTGCCTCCCAACAAGCGCTATCGTTTAACGCCCCTAGCTAGGCATTGATAATTTTAAGGATGCTCACATCAAAGACAAGAATTAAAACACAAAGAGAGCATCATAGAACACGTGATAAACACATCTAAGTATAACATGCTTCCTGTGCATAGGCATTTTATAAGCAAACAAATTATCATAGCATGCAAAAATTAGCATATGCAAGGAAGAAGAAAGAGAAGATAGCAATCTCAACATGAGAGAGGTAATTTAGTAAGATAAAAATTCTCAAAACTCTCAAGGTCCTTTAACGGGCCTATAGAAAGTTTGGGCTAGAATGCATCCACGAAGAGTATGAGTCGTTAAGAGGCCGAAAGTAACTACAGCCCATAATTAGGCCCAGGTGCAACTCGGGCCTTTAAATGGCCGAAAGTGAAACTGGGCCGAAAGAGGCCCATATATAGACCGGGCCGCTGACAGGCCGAAACTAGTATCGGGACATACTGTTAAACGGGCCATTAAGAGGGCGAAGAGCAAATCAGGCCGCCAATGGGCCCAATGGCACAGTAGCTGCTAAAAGGGTCGTATCTGTTATGGGCCGTGATTTGGCCCAAGAAATAAAAGTTAGCTAACAGGCCGGATCAGGGATGGACCGTAATTTGGCCCAAACTATTCCAGACTGTTAACGGGCCGGATCTGACATAGTCTGTAAACTAGGCCCGTATCTGATGTGGGCTATAGTTTGGTCCAGAAAATGTTAGGTCGTTAACGGGCCGGCCCATTAGATCTGACGAAATCTTGTGGGCCTATTCCTGGGTCAGCTTTTAGAACTATATCGGCCTCTATTGGGTCGTCCCATGTGTCAACGTTTCATTGGCGATTCTTGTCAAATGGACGGTTGACATCTGTCCCAACACTGAGCCGACACGTGGTTCGTCAGTGAATGAGAATTTTACACGTGGAAAATCACCATTGGTCAGGTCTATTAACGGGTTATCGGATCCAAACCGGAACCCGATAGCTTAACGGTGACCCGTTATGGTGGATGCCACGTGTCGGTTACCCTTGACGAAAGCACTTCTATGACGCGTGATTTATCGTCATGGAAGTGTTCCATGATGATAATTTTGGTAATGTCATGGAAGACTTCTATGACAGCACAGGTATGACTATCTTGATTCTGTCATAAAATTGTCATGGATGTACATGCATGACAGAAAACGTGACCTACTATGACAAACACGTATCATCACGGAAGTGTATTTTTTATAGTGACAACAGTAGAGTCTGTTCATGAGAGGCGCTATAGATAATAGGGTCTTTTACATTTGTGTCCCTAACTCGAACCAACTACTCAGATTTGCCCCTAATTTCGAAGCATGCTCAAATTTGCCCCTCTGTCGTTATGTGCCATTAAAGAAATGCCCTTCCGTGCCGTTTCCGTCTGGTCAAAGGGCTTTGACCGTTTTTCTGGCATTTAATGGACATTTTTGCCCCTCTATGCACATGCCACTTACAAGTGGGACCTACCCACGAAAAAGAACTCTCTTTCTCTCATCCCCTCTCTGACTTACACATGGACCCCACCAATATAAAAAAACTCTCTCCCTCTCTCAGAATCTCTCTCTCCCTGACATGGCGAGGCTTGGCGGCTCGGCCGGTGGCCCTCGCCAGCGAGGACCAGCGTGCCTGCGCGTGAGGACCACAGTGGCAGGCTCGGGGTGGTCCGGCGGAGGGGGTGGAGCCGCCGCCCGCAGCTATCGCCGGACCTATCATCGGAACTACATCCTGAGAGCGCGTGAGATCTTCTGCCGACGACGCTGTTGCTAGCCACCGTGGCCGGAGTCCAAATCGAGCAGCACGAGCATGTCCATGAGCTTTGGCAGGCACCTCTCCTTCGCCCTGTGCAGTGGATCTAGCCTGTGGCTTCCCGTAGACGACGCCCGGGACGTCGAGCTCCGCCATGGCCATCGCTCTTCCCATCCTAAATTCGGCTGCTCTAAGCCATTCTTAACCTACCCAACCCCTATTCTGTCGTCGAGGAAAGCAGGCGCCCCTACTCCCATCTTCTCCCGCCTGATTCCGTGCCCGGAGCCCCCTCACAGAATCCGGCCGCCATGGCCAACCTCGGTTGGCTCGGTTGTGCACGCGCCCATCTCCACCCTGCCGCTCCTAGTGAGCTTGGCCCGTCTCGTGCAGCTTGCGTGCCTCACGCAGGAAGCGCCGTCCCCCCACGGTCATCCTCCGCCCCTACGGCGAGCTGCCAGCGAGCGCAGGAGCTCACGGCCGGGAACGAGTGGACCATGGGTGTTTGACCCTCACAGTGGGTCCCATCGGGAGGATAAGGATGAGAGAGAGTTTTTTTTGTTTTTTCCTGGGTAGGTCCCATCGGTAAGTGACTGACCCACGGGAAGGCTGAGTTGGCCTAGTTTTTCTTTTATTTTTTTAGAGCGGGTCCCACATGTAAGTGTCACATGGATTCAGGGGCAAATTGTCCGACTAACATCCAGAAAACGGTCAAAGCCCTTTGATGAGACGGAAACGGCACGGAAGGGCATTTCTGTAATGGCACATAACGGCGGAGGGGCAAATTTGAGCAGGCTTTGAAATTAGGGGCATATATGAGTAGGTGGTTCGAGTTAGGGATAGAAATGCAAATGGCCCTAGATAATATAGCACCATCGTGTTTTTTATACCCCGCTATAGAAAGGGAAAAGGAAACAAGAAAAGAAAAGGAAAATAAATAGCTATAGCAGTAGCTCATTTTGTAAAAAGCGCAGCTATAGCGCGTTTTTACTTCCAGCGCTACCGCTACGTCTGACTTAACCCCCGCGTGGTTTCCCACCCCCAGCCACCACTTCTCCCCCAAATCCCTCACCCCACCACTTCGCCGCCGTCTCCTGCTACCTCTCGAGCACTGCGTTGGTTTTCCCTTGAAGAGGAAAGGGTGATGCAGCAAAGTAGCTTAAGTATTTCCCTCGGTTTTTGAGAACCAAGGTATCAATCCAGTAGGAGGCCACGCTCAAGTCCCTTGCACCTATACAAACAAATAAGAACCTTGCAACCAACACGATAAAGGGGTTGTCAATACCTTCACGGCCACTTGCAAAAGTGAGATCTGATAGAGATGATAAGATAATATTTTTGGTATTTTTATGATAAAGATTAAAAGTAAAGATTGCAAAGTAAACAAAGATAAAAATAGCTTGTTGAGGGAAGATTAATATGACGGAAAATAGACCCGAGGGCCATAGGTTTCACTAGTGGCTTCTCTCAAGATAGCATAAGTATTACAGTGGGTGAACAAATTACTGTCGAGCAATTGATAGAATTGAGCATAGTTATGAGAATATCTAGGTATGATCATGTATATAGGCATCACGTCCGTGACAAGTAGACCGACTCCTGCCTGCATCTACTACTATTACTCCACACATCGACCGCTATCCAGCATGCATCTAGAGTATTAAGTTCATAAGAACAGAGTAATGCTTTAAGCAAGATGACATGATGTAGAGGGATAAACTCATGCAATATGATATAAACCCCATCTTTTTATCCTCGATGAAAACAATACAATATGTGTCGTTTCCCCTACTGTCACTGGGATCGAGCACCGCAAGATTGAACCCAAAGCTAAGCACTTCTCCCATTGCAAGAAAGATCAATCTAGTAGGCCAAACCAAACTGATAATTCGAAGAGACTTGCAAAGATGCCCAATCATACATAAAAGAATTCAGAGAAGATTCAAACATTGTTCATAGATAATCTGGATCATAAACCCACAATTCATCGAATCTCGACAAACACACCGCAAAAGAAGATTACATCGAATAGATCTCTAAGAGAATCGAGGAGAAATTTGTATTGAGATCCAAAGAGAGAGAGAGGAAGCCATCTAGCTAATAACTATGGACCTGAAGGTCTGAGGTAAACTACTCACACATCATCAAAGAGGATATGGTGTTGATGTAGAAGCCCTCCGTGATCAATGCCCCCTCCGGCAGGACGCCGGAAATGGCCCCAAGATGGGATCTCACGGGTATAGAAGGTTGCGGCGGTGGAACTAGGTTTTCATGGTGCTCCCCGATGGTTTGGGGGTACGTAGGTATATATAGGAGGAAGAAGTTGGTCGGTGGAACCACAAGGGGCCCACGGGGGTGGAGGGCGCGCCTAGGGGGTGCTACCTCTTGAGCTTGCGTTGGGTTTCCCCGAAGAGGAGAGGATGATGCAGCAGAGTAGCGTAAGTATTTCCCTCGGTTTTTGAGAACCAAGGTATCAATCCAGTAGGAGCCACGCTCAAGTCCCACGTACCTGCACAAAATGATAGCTACTCGCAACCAACGCGATTAGGGGTTGTCAATCCCTTCAGGGTCACTTACGAGAGTGAGAACTGATAGATAATGTTTTTGGTATTTTTGATATAGAGATGCAAAGTGAAAAGTAAAAGGCAAAGTAAAAAAAGCAAAGCAAAATCAAAGTGATGGAGATTGATATGATGAGAATAGACCCGGGGGCCATAGGTTTCACTAGTGGCTTCTCTCAAGAGCATAAGTATTCTACGGTGGGTGAAAAAATTACTGTTGAGCAATTGACAGAATTGAGCATAGTTATGAGAATATCTAGGTATGATCATGTATATAGGCATCACGTCCGAGACAAGTACACTGAAACGATTCTGCATCTACTACTATTACTCCACTCATCGACCGCTATCCAGCATGCATCTAGAGTGTTAAGTTAAAAACAGAGTAATGCTTTAAGCAAGATGACATGATGTAGAGAGATAAATTCATGCAATATGAAATAAACCCCATCTTGTTATCCTCGATGGCAACGATGCAATACGTGCCTTGCTGCCCCTTCTGTCACTGGGAAAGGACACCGCAAGATCGAACCCAAAGCTAAGCACTTCTCCCATGGCAAGAAAAACCAATCTAGTAGGCCAAACCAAACTGATAATTCGAAGAGACTTGCAAAGATAACCAATCATACATAAAAGAATTCAGAGAAGATTCAAATATTATTCATAGATAGACTTGATCATAAACCCATAATTCATCGGTCTCAACAAACACACCGCAAAAAAAAGATTACATCAAATAGATCTCCACGAGAGAGGGGGAGAACATTGTATTGAGATCCAAAAAGAGAGAAGAAGCCATCTAGCTACTAACTATGGACCCGAAGGTCTGAGGTAAACTACTCACACTTCATCGGAGAGGCTATGATGATGTACAAGCCCTCCGTGATGACGGCCCTCTCCGGCGAAGCTCCGAACAGGCCCCAAGATGGGATCTCGTGGATACAGAAAGTTGCGGCGGTGGAATTAGGTTTTTGGTTCCTGTTCTGATCGTTTGGGGGTACGTAGGTATATATACGAGGAAGAAGTACGTCGGTGGAGCTCTGAGGGGCCCACGAGGCAGGGGGCGCCCTAAGGGGGGGCGCGCCCCCCACCCTCGTGGCCGCCTCTCTGATGCCTTGGCGTAGGGTCCAAGTCTCCTAGATCACGTTCGGTGAGAAAATAAGGTTCCCGAAGATTTTATTCCGTTTGGACTCTGTTTGATATTATGTTTCTTCGAAACACTGAAGTAGGCAAAAAAACAGCAATTCTGGGCTGGGCCTCCGGTTAATAGGTTAGTCCCAAAAATAATATAAAAGTGGAAAATAAAGCCCAATATAGTCCAAAACAGTAGATAATATAGCATGGAGCAATCAAAAATTATAGATACGTTGGAGAAGTATCAGGCATCCCCAAGCTTAATTCCTGCTCGTCCTCAAGTAGGTAAATGATAAAAAGAGAATTTTTGATGCGGAGTGCTACTTGGCATAATTTCAATGCAAATCTTCTTAATTGTGGTATGAATATTCAGATTCGAAAGATTCAAGACAAAAGTTTATGTTGACATAAAAAATAATAATACTTCAAGCATACTAATAAAGCAATTATGTCTTCTCAAAATAACATGGCCAAAGAAAGTTATCCCTACAAAATCATATAGTCTGGCTATGCTCCATCTTCACCACACAAAGTATTTAAATCATGCACAACCCCGATGACAAGCCAAGCAATTGTTTCATACTTTAACATTTTCAAAACTTTTTCAGTCTTCACGCAATACATGAGCGTGAGCCATGGATATAGCACTATATGTGGAATAGAATGGTGGTTGTGGAGAAGACAAAAGAGGGGAAGATAGTCTCACATCAACTAGGCGTATCAATGGGCTATGGAGATGCCCATTAATAGATATCAATATGAGTGAGTAGGGATTGCCATGCAACAGATGCACTAGAGCTATAAGTATATGAAAGCTCAACAAGAGAAACTAAGTGGGTGTGCATCCAACTCGCTTGCTCACGAAGACCTAGGGCATTTTGAGGAAGCCCATCATTGGAATATACAAGCCAAGTTCTATAATGAAAAATTCCCACTAGTAAATGAAAGTGACAAAATGAGAGACTCTCTATCATGAAGATCATGGTGCTACTTTGAAGCACAAGTGTGGTAAAAGGATAGTAACATTGTCCCTTCTCTCTTTTTCTCTCATTTTTTTATTTGGGCCTTTTCTTTTTTTTAGGCCTCTTTTCTTTTCTTTATTTATTTATTTATTTTTCGTCCGGAGTCTCATCCCGACTTGTGGGGGAATCATAGTCTCCATCATCCTTTCCTCACTTGGGACAATGCTCTAAAAATGATGATCATCACACTTTTATTTTTCTTACAACTCAACAATTACAACTCGATACATAGAGCAAGATATGACTCTATATGAATGCCTCCGGCGGTGTACCGGGATATGCAATGAATCAAGAGTGACATGTATGAAATAATTATGAACGGTGGCTTTGCCACAAATACGATGTCAACTACATGATCATGCTAGCAATATGACAATGATGGAGCATGTCATAATAAACGGAACGGTGGAAAGTTGCATGGCAATATATCTCGGAATGGCTGTGGAAATGCCATGATAGGTAGGTATGGTGGCTGTTTTGAGGAAGGTATATGGTGGGTGTATGATACCGGCGAAAAGTGTGCGGTATAGAGAGGCTAGCAATGGTGGAAGGATGGGAAAAGGTGCATATAATCCATGGACTCAATATTAGTCATAAAGAACTCATATACTTATTGCAAAAATCTAGAAGTTATCAAAGCAAAGTATTAAGCGCATGCTCCTAGGGGGATAGATTGGTAGGAAAAGACCATCGCTCGTCCCCGACCGCCACTCATAAGGAATACAATCAATAAATAAATTATGCTCCGACTTCATCACATAACGGTTCACCATACGTGCATGCTACGGGAATCACAAACTTCAACGCAAGTATTCTTTAAATTCACAACTACTCAACTAGCATGACTCTAATATTATCACCTCCATATCTCAAAACAATTATCATGCTTCAATCTTTTCTTAGTATTCAATGCACTCAAAAGAAAGTTCCACAAATCTTGAATAGCAAGCATATTATTATTAAGCAATTTACCATGCTATTAAGACTCTCAAAATGATCTAAGTGAAGCATGAGAGATCAATAGTTTCTTTGAAACAAATCCACCACCGTGCTCAAAAAGATCTAAGTGAAGCACATAGAGCAAAATTATCACGGTCAAAAGATATAAGTGAAGCACAAAGAACAAAACTACATAGCTCAAAAGATATAAGTGAAGCACAAAGAGTATTCAATCAAATTTTAATTCATAAATGGCTCTCTCAAAAGGTCTGTACAGCAAGGATGATTGTGGGACACTAAAAAATAAAGACACAAATAATACAAGACGCTCCAACAAAAACACATATCATGTTGGTGAATAAAAATATAGCTCCAAGTAAAATACCGATGGAAGTAGACGAAAGAGGGGATGCCTTCCGGGGCATCCCCAAGCTTTGAATTTTTGGTGTCCTTGGATTATCTTGGGGGTTCCATGGGCATCCCCAAGCTTAGGCTCTTGCCACTCCTTGTTCCCTAATCCATCAAAAGATTTCAGCCAAAACTTGAAAACTTCACAACACAAAACTCAATAGAAATCTCGTGAGCTCCGTTAGAGAAAGAAAACATAAAACCACTTCAAGGTACTGTAATGAACTCATTATTTATTTATATTGGTGTTAAACCTACTGTATTCCAACTTCTCTATGGATTATAAACTATTTTACTAGCCATAGATTCATCAAAATAAGTAAACAACACACGAAAAACAGAATCTGTCAAAAACAGAACAGTCTGTAGTAATCTGTAACTAACGCAAACTTCTGGAACTCCAAACAATCTACCAAAATTAGAAGACCTAGAAAATTTGTTTATTGATCAGCAGAAAATGGAATCAGTATTTTATCACGTTCTGGTGATTTTTAATAATTCGGGCACTGAGCGCAAAGTTTCTAGAAATTACAGCAAGATCAAATAACTATTATCCAAGAAGATCCAATAGGTCTAGCTTGGCACAAACACTAATTAAAACACAAAACCACATCGAAACAGAAGGTAGATGGGTTATTTATTCCCTAACAGAAGAAAAACACAGAAAACTAAAAATAAAATTGGGTTGCCTCCCAACAAGCGCTATCGTTTAACGCCCCTAGCTAGGCATTAAGATTTCAATGATGCTCACACGAAAGACAAGAATTGAAGAACAAAGAGCATCATATAGCATGTGAAAACACACATCTAAGTCTAACATACTTCCTATGCATAGGCATCTTATAGGTAAACAAATTACCAAGGCAAGCAAAAACTAGCATATGCAAGGAAGCGGAAAGAAACAATAGCAATCACAACCTAACGAGAGGTAATTTATTATCATGAAAATTTCTACAACCATATTTTCCTCTCTCATAATAATTAAATGTGGGATCATAAGCAAATTCAACAAAATAGCTATCACATAAAATATTTTCAATACGATCCACATGCATGCAAAGTTGACACTCTTCCAAAATAGTGGGATTATCATTAACTAAAGTCATGACCTCTCCAAACCCACTTTTATAAAAAAATTCATAAGATTGAACATTATCCAAATATGTGGGATCTAAAGTTGACACTCCTCCAAACCCACTTTCAATAATATTGAAAACACTATTATCAATCTCATATTCATCATTGGGCTTAAATAAATTTTCAAGATCATAAGAAGAACTATCACCCCAATCATGATCATTGCAACAAGTAGAGGACATAGCAAAACTAGCATCCCCAAGCTTAGGGTTTTGCATATTTTTAGCACAATTGACATCAATAGAATTTATAGTAAAATCATTGCAATCATGCTTTTTATTCAAAGATCTATCGTGAATCGCTTCATAAAGTACTTCATCAAAAAATTTAGATTCACGAATTTCAGGCAAAACCTCATAAAGATAATCTAGTGTACTCAATTCACTAGCAATAGGTTCATCATAAGTGGATCTCTTAAAGAGATTAGCAAGTGGATGAGGATCCATAAACTTTTAGCAAGCGAAGATGCAAGCAAAAAGAAGGCACATGGTAACACAAGATTCAACGGAGGAAGGGCGAATAAAACGGCAAGGGTGAAGTGGGGGAGAGGAAAACAAGAGGCAAATGGCAACTAATGTAATGCGAGAGATAAGGATTGTGATGGGTACTTGGTATGTTGACTTTTTGTGTAGACTCCCCGGCAATGGCGCTAGAAATTCTTCTTGCTACCTCTTGAGCTTGCGTTGGTTTTCCCCGAAGAGGAGAGGATGATGCAGCAGAGTAGCGTAAGTATTTCCCTCAGTTTTTGAGAACCAAGGTATCAATCCAGTAGGAGGCCACGCTCAAGTCACTCGTACCTGCACAAAACAATAGCTACTCGCAACCAACGGGATTAGGGGTTGTCAATCCCTTCACGGTCACTTACGAGAGTGAGAACTGATAGATAATGTTTTTGGTATTTTTGATATAGAGATGCAAAGTGAAAAGTAAAAGGCAAAGTAAAAAAGCAAAGCAAAATCAAAGTGATGGAGATTGATATGATGAGAATAGACCCGGGGGCCATAGGTTTCACTAGTGGCTTCTCTCAAGAGCATAAGTATTCTACGGTGGGTGAACAAATTACTGTTGAGCAATTGACAGAATTGAGCATAGTTATGAGAATATCTAGGTATGATCATGTATATAGGCATCACATCCGAGACAAGTAGACCGAAACGATTCTGCATCTACTACTATTACTCCACTCATCGACCGCTATCCAGCATGCATCTAGAGTATTAAGTTAAAAACAGAGTAACGCTTTAAGCAAGATGACATGATTTAGAGAGATAAATTCATGCAATATGAAATAAACCCCATCTTGTTATCCTCGATGGCAACGATGCAATACGTGCCTTGCTGCCCCTTCTGTCACTGGGGAAGGACACCGCAAGATCGAACCCAAAGCTAAGCACTTCTCCCATGGCAAGAAAAACCAATCTAGTAGGCCAAACCAAACTGATAATTCAAAGAGACTTGCAAAGATAACCAATCATACATAAAGAAATTCAGAGAAGATTCAAATATTATTCATAGATAGACTTGATCATAAACCCACAATTCATCGATCTCAACAAACACACCACAAAAAGAAGATTACATCGAATAGATCTCCACGAGAGAGGGGGAGAACATTGTATTGAGATCCAAAAAGAGAGAAGAAGCCATCTGGCTACTAACTATGGACCCGAAGGTCTGAGGTAAATTACTCACACTTCATCGGAGAGGCTATGATGATGTAGAAGCCCTTCGTGATGACGGCCCTCTCCGGTGGAGCTCCGGAACAGGCCCCAAGTTGGGATCTCGTGGATACAGAAAGTTGCGGCGGTGGAATTAGGTTTCTGGCTCATGTTCTGATCGTTTGGGGGTACGTAGGTATATATAGGAGGAAGAAGTACATCGATGGAGCTCCGAGGGGCCCACGAGGCAGGGGGTGCGCCCCCACCCTCGTGACCGCCTCTCTGATGCCTTGGCGTAGGGTCCAAGTCTCCTGGATCACATTCGGTGAGAAAATCACGTTCCTGAAGATTTTATTGCGTTTGATATTCTGTTTCTTCGAAACACTGAAATAGGCAAAAAACAGCAATTCTGGGCTGGGCCTCCGGTTAATAGGTTAGTCCCAAAAATAATATAGAAGTGGAAAATAAAGCCCAATATAATCCAAAACAGTAGATAATATAGTATGGAGCAATGAAAAATTATAGATACGTTGGAGACGTATTAGGGGGGTAGGCGCACCCCCTGCCTTGTGGCCTCCTTGTCGATTGCTTGACGTCCACTCCAAGGCCTCTGGGTCACGTTTGTTCCAAAAATCACGTTCCCGAAGGTTTCATTCTGTTTGTACTCCGTTTGATATTCTTTTTTTGCAAAACACTGAAATAGGCAAAAGCAGCAATTTGGGCTGGGCCTCCAGTTAATAGGTTAGTCCCAAAAATAATATATAAAAGTGTATAAATAAGCCCATTAAACATCCAAAACAGAATATATAATAGCATGGAACAATCAAAAATTATAGATACGTTGGAGACGTATCATCTCCCCACTTTGTCGTCGCCCCACTTTGCCGCCATCTCCTGCCAACGTCGATGCCCTCGGAGCCACCAGAGCCGCACGCCGTCGGCGCCAGCGGAGCCGCCCCAACGCCACCAGAGCCGCACGGCCTCATCAATGCCACCGGAGTCACCCTTGACGCCCTGTCTCCCTCGCCACAACGGCCTCCCTCGTCGTCACCGGAGACGCCACTGCCTCCCTCACCACCACTACCTCCCTCGCCACCACTGGAGCCATCCTCTGTAAGCCCCCACCCCTCCTCTCTCTCTCTCATGCATAGCACAAACATTGGACAGAGAACTAGCTAGCTAGGTTAACTAGTTTAATTAGGTTAATTATCTAGGTTAGTGCAAAATTTTAGTTAGGGCTTTGATAAAGAACTAGTTAGGTAACTAGTTTAATTAGGTTAACTAGTTTAATTAGGTTAATTATCTAGGTTAGTGCAAAAATTTATTTAGGGCTTTGACAGAGAACTAACTAGGTTAACTAGTTTAATTAGGTTAATTATCTAGGTAAACTAGGTTAACTAGCTAGGTTGATTAGGTTCGTTAGGTTAACAAGCTGGGTAACTAGGTTGGCTAGGTTAGAGCAAAAATTTATTTTAAAGCATTAGGTCAGAAGGGTTAGAGAAATGGAGTTCCTTTGCAATTTAATTGGGTTCTGTCCTAGGCAGAGAAGGGTTAGAGAAAATAATGTGTGTGTGAGAGAGAGGAATAGCTAGAAAAGAATTTGTGTTTTGTCCTAGGCAGAGAAGTGTTTAGTGTGGTCATTTTGCAAAGATTTTTTATTTTTAAAAAGACCACTATTTTTCAACGAAAAGAATTTAGGCAAGTTTTATTTTAAAGATGATCCCTTCCTAGACTTATATTGTTGATTATATGTTTTCATTGAAGTGGTACGATTGTGCCTAAGTGGCCTTTTATTGTTTCCAGGGAATGAAGTCGAGTGGCCTATTTTTTGCCGGAATGTTGGTTCAGTTCCGTTCCGGCAAATTTGGGGCTTTTTAGCAAAGGTCATGCCGAAATTTTCCGTGAATTTCGGCATGACTTGTGCTACAAACTAGGACATATCGAGTGCCCGGGATTTGCCGCACCGGGAAGGAATCAACGTTCCTGCAAAACATAGGACTTTTTTATGTCATTATTCATTTTATTAGGTCTAGAATTAATTGACTAGATTTAATCGTAAGAAACTTGGCTAGCAATGATGAAGGACAGGGTTCTGGTGATTGCGACGACGTCTACCGGGCGGCAGACAAATTTTTGAACCTTGCCAACGATCAGCGGTTGTTGTTGCTGGGCCCACCTGTCGCATCGGAGACTGAGACCGATATCGAGACCAGCGCTGAGATTGAGACCGGCGCCGAGACTGGCAGAGCCGGTATAGAACCGAAACCTAAGAGGCAACGGCGCCTAAACCAGCTCATCACTACTAGAGTGGTGGTCACTAAGGTGGACGACGGCAATTTTGAGCCAAAAGAACCTGAGGAAGCGAGATTTTGCTACGACAATCAAATAGGCTGCATCGTACGGGCAACCGCCACCATCAACAATGAGAAACTAAATATAGAAAATGTGAGGCCCTCCCTCCTAAAGAAGCTGCACCAGGTATTATTATTCCCGGGCCGGGATGAAAAGAAATATATTGATCCAGATAAAGACCCGGCAATGAAGAAGATAAACAAACGCGCCATGAGCAAGTTTAGCGACGCGTTGGCCGCCTGGAAAGTAAGGGTGAAAGCAAGGATCATTGACAAAAAGGAACCCTACTTTGAGATTGTAAAGGATAATCCAACAATCACGGAAGAGCAGTTTGACATATTCAAGGCGGCTTGCGATGCCGAAGCTGCCAAAGAAAAGTCGAAGTACATGAAGGGGCTTCAAAACAGGAACATGGGGTGCCACTGTCGGTGTTCTGGGAACGGGGGTCCCCAGACTTGCCTGCCTGCGGACTGCGGCGTGGCTCGAAAGGGGGCCTAGCACAGCCCATCTTCATTAACACAAGACCCAAGACCCTCGCGAGGGGCCAAGCCTCGCGGGGCGGACGACACGGCGCTCCCTCAGGCGCAGCCTCATCAGGCTGGCTCACGAGGAGGCAGAGAGATCAAGGCGGGGTACCTAGCGAGGTGCCCATGATGCAAGCCATGACGACCAAAGGCGCCAGGCAGGCGCCAGCCCGCGCAGTGTCCTCCCTTTCCTCTTTGGCGCAAAGGGAGCAAGCGCGGGCGAGAGGATCAAGCAAAGGCACCCATTTCGGTGCAACGAGACCAAGACCAGTCCAACGGTGGGAAGGAGGTCATCGTGGAGCCCAGAACGGCGTCACCACAGGGCCTTTGGCAGGCGAGGACCAACTTTAGTCAGGATAAGTGTACCAGATGTTCCCCTTCGAATTGGCCAATTGTTGGCGCCCTTCCCGCTCAATATTTGGGAAGAGGCCCAGGGCCTTTGCCTATCAATAGGACTAGCCAGGCATCGAGAGATCATCGAGCAGTCTAGCAATTGGATCAGAGAGAGAGAAGGGCGATTGAACTCATCCTAGCAGTTCATCCCCCAGGCCAAGAACAGACCCTCGCGAGGTTGTTCTACCTTGTAGTGTTCATCATCACCAGCCCAAGAGGCAATCCACCACACCACACTGGAGTAGGGTATTACACCACATCAGTGGCCCGAACCAGTATAAACTCTGCGTCTCTCGTGCTGTTCTTTTGGTAGTTTAGATCTTTGTGAGACAGAGAGGTAGAGGGCACAATCTCCGCACGCACCCCAGAGTTCAAACCTCAAGGGTCTGCCGGAACCCAAAATCCGACATTTGGCGCGCCAGGTAGGGGTGCGCCGGAGTCCACCTCTCTACCGCTCCGCATCCCATCGCACCGTCATCACCATGTCCGGCGACCAGGCGGGCAACCAAGATCATGGGCGGCATGGCCCGCCCGCGTGGAGCCGCCCGCCTCGGGCGACCCCGCGCCCTAGGCAGCTCGTGGTCCGCAGGGCGCTGCGGGCCGCGGGCGCCGCGGACAGGCTTCAACAATCCTCACGCCGTGGCAAGCGCGGTCGGCGGCAAGGGCCTCCAATCACGCCACGACCACGACACCGTACACCCGCCGGGAACAAGCGAACTCGAGGGCCGCGCTCACGGTGGCTCGAGAGCTGTTGTAGTGTAGGCTGCTGGAAGGCGGCCGCGACGTGCTGCTGGAGTGGGTCGCCGAACTCCTGGGCTTTGCCGCTTCGGGGGCTCGCCCCTTCTGCATCCAGCTTCCGTCTCAAGCCCAGGGCAGCACGCGCGGGGGCCCCGCGCGCTCCCGCGGGCCTGAGGGCTACCCCAACACCAGCGAATCCGTCGGTGCCGGACTGGCGGTGGCGCTACCCCCGCCCCCGGCGCGTGAGGGAGAGGGGCTCGGCGCAGCCCACGGCGCCAGCGGGCAGCCGCGCTACCACCCCGCGGTGGGCACGTCAAGTGGCGCCGCATGGCACATGGAGCACTACAGCACAGCCTTCGGGGTAGCGGCGCTGGAAGAATACGTGCCCCACATGATGGACTAAGGGCACCCTCACGAGGGCGAACAAGGCTCGCTTCTCATACCAAGCTGGGGAGACGAAACACCAGAAGCTGAGCTCTTCCAGGAGCCCCGGGACGGCTCCACCGGCCACGCTGGAGGCGACAATTATCGGGTACCACTAATTCCTCAGGAGCAGGCGTACGCTAATCATGGATCGCAGGAGGTGCAGGTCGCCGCAGCGAGCATCTGCCCCGCTCCCACAGTCTCCTACCCCTCGGGAGGAGGGCGCAGGGGGCTGCAAGAGAGGGGCAGGGACCCCACATCACCACCGCGGCATTCGGAGCAAGGCGTTCTCAGGAGGTAGGCCCTCCGCTGGGGAGGCGCCTAAGGGCCTGCCCCTGGCAGAGGACCCATGGTCGTCGGGGGAACCGCTGGCGACCGCTCTACCCCACCGGCGGCGTCCTGGTTTCCGGTCGTCATTGGTGGCACTAGAGTGTGGAGCAAGGCGGGGCCCTCGTCTGGCGATATGAAGCAAGGCCGGTACCTGTGAAGAAGGCCCAGTGCCTGTGAAGCTTGCCGCCCCGTGACACTCTCACGTAATAACGAGTGGGGTTGTACACGCCCCGGAGTCTCAGGGGTGCCGGCCTCAGGCCCTGAGGCTCCCTCCCACACCCAGTGGACAGCACTTAGCTCCGCGCTGGTGAGAAGACGTCCAAGACTAGATTAGGTGCCAGACGCGGCCTTTTGCCTGTTTTCATTGACTTCTTCTTTGGCTGTAACTTTTCCCCTGCTGGATTTAAGTTGGATTCCAATTTGGGATTTGCGTGTGTTCGGGGAAGGGGTGCTTAGTCTCGTTCGAGCAATTTCTCGTGTTTTGGTCACCGCTCCACCACAGTTGCCTCCTCTCGCGAGCCGGGCCAGGCCTAGCTCGCGCGCAGCCCGGATTGCCGCTGTCGCTCCTTCTCGGGAGGACGTTTTGGTGCCCGCGGAGGATGCCCTTTTAGGAAAAGGCCCAGAGCCTGTGAAGAAGGCGAATGCCTGTGAAGCTATCGTGTTTAGGAAAAGGCCCAGAGCCTGTGAAGAAGGCGAATGCCTGTGAAGCTATCGCGTTTATGAAAAGGCCCAGAACCTGTGAAGAAGGCGAATGCCTGTGAAGCTATCGCGTTTAGGAAAAGGCCCAGAGCCTGTGAAGAAGGCGAATGCCTGTGAAGCTATCGCGTTTAGGAAAAGGCCCAGAGCCTGTGAAGAAGGCAAATGCCTGTGAAGCTATCGCGTTTAGGAAAAGGCCCAGAGCTTGTGAAGAAGGCGAATGCCTGTGAAGCTATCGCGTTTAGGAAAAGGCCCAGAGCCTGTGAAGAAGGCGAATGCCTATGAAGCCATCACGTGCGGGAAAAGGCCCGGAGCCTGTGAAGAAGGCCAGCGCCTGTGAAGCCCCTCGCTGGCGACACTTGCGTGTCCTACGGTTTCAACTAGAGAACACTCAGGACACCACGTCCTCCCACGAGCAGCCTCGGGGCCTGCGCGAAACAAAGGTAAACCAGCCAGCCGCCAGGCGTGGGTGCTCGCGCAATATGATAGCTACTAATACGATCCATATAGGTTTTACATGAGGGGCTTCCCCTCCTCAAAATGCTCTCACAGCCATCAGGCCGAACACCTGAGTTTTACTCGTGCAGGGTAAAAAGACACGGGCGATACATACTCACTCGGACAAATCCCCCAATGCGTCCTCAGGAGCACCTCCCGAGCTGCCGCTGGCATCGCTGAACTCGCCAACGCTACCTGCACCGCCGCCAGCGGCATCAGGGTCGTCCACCACACCGCCCTCGTCGGCAGCCACGATCACGTCGTCGTCATCCGAAGTGAAGGCCCTGATAAGAGCGTCCACGTTGTCTTCCACCCAGTGCGCCAGGTCGCCTCGGACGGCCTGGGGGACTGGGGCGATGGCGGCGTCGAAGTCGAAGTGGGGATCCATGTTCCGGAGATGGCTGAAGACACGAGAGAAGGCGCGCCCTAGTAGGGCGCTGCTCCTCTCCTCCACCAACCTGTCGGCCCTGACCGACCACGCCTCTAGCTGCGTCACCACGGCGGTGAAGAACTGCAGGTTGCCGACATAGTTGATTGTGTGCGGCTCGCCGACAGCCGCCTCGCAGATGTTGCCCAAGGCTGCGTTAGCCCTCTCCCTGAGCGTAGCCAGCATGGGGCCGTGCACGTGCTCCAGGACCTACCGCTGGTGTATCTCATCGGCGTTCTGACGTTCGACGGCCTCAGCCTCTTCCACCCGCTGACGAAGACGGAGCACCTCGGCCTAGAGGGCAGCCGACTCCTTCTGCGCTGCCTCAAGGGCGGCCCGGGAAGTGTCGGCCCGCCGCGTCGCCTCATCCCGTTGGGCCCTCAGGGCCGCGGTTCTTCCCTCGGCCTTGACCCGGATCAACTCCAGCTTCCCCTCGAACTCATGCTCAAGTCCTTGGCGTGCCATCGCCACCCGACGACCAACCTCCTCCAGGACACGTGCCTCCCGTGCGGCGACTTCATCTTCCGCCTGCGTCACCAGGCGCTCCCTCGTCTCCAGCTGCTCGTACTCGCGGGTGCGTTCGGCAGCTTCCAGCGTCAACGCTTCCTCACGCTTCTGGAGCTCAGCTGGGTCGCCAGAGGCCACCTTCATCGAGGCAAGGGCCGCCTCGCGCAGTTCCACTTGCTCCTCCAATGAGTGGGATCGGGCCAGGAGCTCCCGAGCCCTCTCCTCCACTGCTTCTCGCCGTCGGTCGGCTCCCAGGGCCTCCTCAGCGGCCTAGGATCGGGCCACCCGGGAGGCCTCCAGTGACGCCTTCGCTTCTTCGTCTTCAAGGTCGCGCTGGTGACGCGCGAGGGCGATGGCGGCCTCCAGCTCGCGCCTCCCTGCGGCCAGGCGCAGGCCCTCGGCCTCCAGGCGCGCGTCTTCACCAGCGAGCTCCTCCCCGAGCAGGTCCACCGCGTCAGTCGCCCTTCGAAGGAACTCTTGGCGGCGAGCACGGCGCTCCCGAGCGCGCCCGAGCACGTCTTCCACACAATCATCTGCCCCAAGCGAGCGCCGTGGGCTACAAATCATCGCTCCTCCTCCAGGCAGGGGGCTGGGGGCTGGCACCCTCACGACGGCCGGGCGTGCCACACCAGAAGCCCGGCCTGGGGCCAGCCTGTCTCCAGAAGAAGGGCACAGGGGGCGCCTCAGCCAGCCGCAGCTCGCGACTAGATGAGAAGCCCACGGCAGGCCGGCTATGCCAAGAGAGGGCCCGCGGAGGAAGATCGCAGGAAGAGACGGGCTGCCGTGCGCTTCGGGACGGTCCACCCCTTCATTCGCCCTCGCCACGAGAGCAGTGCTGCTCGGAGCACTTGGGGACGACGGGGGAGGCGAAGCCAAAGGAGGCGGCGCCTTAGTGACTCCCACGAGATCGGCTGGAAGAGGCTTGCGGAGTAAGGATCAGTAAACGCAGCAAGGGGATCAGGAGCCAGGAAAGGAGAAGGCTTACTCGTCAGTAGCGAAGTATTTCCAGCGCTTCAGCAAGCGACAAGAGAAGTCATCACCCAGGGCCTCCCTTTTCCTCCGGAGGGCCTCAAAGTCCACATGGAAGCGGCCCAAGAGAAGAGCGCAAGGATCAACCTGCGATGAAGACGGAGCAACAAAGCTATCCGCGTCAGGGGCGCCTGCCTGACGCGTGCTGCCAATCACCTCAGCAGAAGACGTGGCCGGGGCCTCAGGAGCCTCGGCCCCAGGTGCTGGGAGCGACTGCTTGCCACCCACAGCCTCTGCAGCACGGGCCTCAGGAGCTGCTCCCTCGAGGGCATCGCCAGGCGCAGTCTCCTCATCGGGAGCCTTATCGGTCTCCGCCATCTCACGCCTCCCTGCCCCGCCACTCGAGGAGGATTCGCCTTGACCGTCCAGAAGGGCGTTCACCACCACAGGGTTCTCGCGAGGCCCTTGGAAGCCAGCGGGGCACAACCCCCATTCATCGAAGGAGGGTATCTGCTTCACGAAGTCGTCCCTGTTCTGGTAGAGGTATAGCAGGGCCCCTCCTCTCTGGATGCTTCCCGGGTTGGGGTCACCAGTCAGGATCAAGAGCATTGTCCTTAGCGCCCCACGCGTCAGGTCTTCTTCATGGAGCCTCATGCGATCATCATGCTGGCTGAAAGCCCACATTCGGCGAGAGTGGCATTGGAGAGGGGCAATGCGGCGTAATAGGAACTCCTTCACCACCTTGGGTGCCGTCACGCCAAGCGATCTTAAGAACGTGAAGCGGCGCCAGACGAAGGCGAGCCGGGGGCTCACGAGCGTCTCCTGGCCCCAGCTCGAATTGGGTACTGCAGGCGAAGTTGGCTTTGCCAGCAAGGGGCCGGGCACCCCGACATCAACGTACAACCACCGCTCGCGGAACCCAGCTGAAGGCGAAGGAAGCTTGAAGTCAATCCCTGAGGCCGTAGTCTCAGGCGCGGCGACGAAGCTCACACACGCTGAGCATTGAGTGGGGTCAGCAAGGCGCAAAGAGAAGAAGTGGCGCAGCAAGGCAATGGAAGGAGGGATGCCCATCATCGCCTCGCAAACAAAAGCAAAGACCGAAAGGAGGGTGATGGATTCAGGACCCAGATGCATCATATGGATCTGGTAATGAGAGAGGACGGCCTTGAAGAAATCGGAAAAGGGGGGAACCAGACCCGCCCACAAGGCGTCGGCAAAATAATGAACCTCAGTGATTATCCTGTTAGTGGGGAAGTGAGACATAGACCAAGCTGTCATCCTCCCACACACTCGTTGAAGATGGTGGCCAGAGCCGGGCTGAGCTTATCCAGGCACTCTCGATTGAGTATGATCGATCGGTCGACGGCGGGGGCCACCGATGGCGGCGAGCGAGATGGAGCCATGGGTTTCTTCCCTTTCTCCTTCTTCGTCGGAGCCATGGCGATGGAAAGGAGGGGGGAAGATGTGAGATGGGATTGGAGACAAGAGTCGGAGTTCGAAGGGAGGAAGAATAGGGGACGGTCGAGCAACAGGAAGGGGAGCGGCTGTGTACAACTGCGAGTCCACATAGCAGGGCGCAAGATAAGGGAGCATGGGGGAACAGTGCCGCCCACGTCCAATCAACCGCCACGCGGCGCTTCGCTCTTGCCCTTTCGCCTCTCAGCACGGCCAAGTCCATGCGCGCCTTGGGCCCGGGGGCTACTGTCGGCGTTCTGGGAACGGGGGTCCCCAGACTTGCCTGCCTGCGGCCTGCGGCGTGGCTCGAAAGGGGGCCCAGCACGACCCATCTTCATCAACACAAGACCCAAGACCCTCGCGAGGGGCCAAGCCTCACGGGGCGGATGACATGGCGCTCCCTCAGGCGCGGCCTCATCAGGCTGGCTTACGAGGAGGCGGAGAGATCAAGGCGGGGTACCTCGCGAGGTGCCCATGACGCAAGCCATGAAGACCAAAGGCGCCAGGCGGGCGCCAGCCCGCGCAGTGTCCTTCCTTTCCTCTTTGGTGCAAAGGGAGCAAGCGCGGGCAAGAGGATCAAGCAAAGGCACCCATTTCGGTGCAACGAGACCAAGACCAGTCCAACGGTGGGAAGGAGGTCATCGTGGAGCCCAGAACGGCGTCACCACAGGGCCTTTGGCAGGCGAGGACCAACTTTAGTCAGGATAAGTGTACCAGATGTTCCCCTTTGAATTGGCCAATTGTTGGCGCCCTTCCCGCTCAATATTTGGGAAGAGGCCCAGGGCCTTTGCCTATAAATAGGACTAGCCACCCCCAGGGTAGAGGCATCGAGAGATCATCGAGCAGTCTAGCAATTGGATCAGAGAGAGAGAGAGAGAGAGAGAGAAGGGCGATTGAACTCATCCTAGCAGTTCATCCCCCAGGCCAAGAACAGACCCTCGCAAAGTGTTCATCATCACCAGCCCAAGAGGCAATCCACCACACCACACTGGAGTAGGGTATTACACCACATCGGTGGTCCGAACCAGTATAAACTCTGTGTCTCTCGTGCTGTTCTTTTGGTAGTTTAGATCTTTGCGAGACGGAGAGGTAGAGGGCACAATCTCCGCGCGCACCCCAGAGTTCGAACCTCAAGGGTCTGCCGGAACCCGAAATCCGACAGCCACCACCTCGGAAGCCGTGGTTACGTGGGGAAGAGGTCCATATGGGCCAAGGAGGATGCGGAACACGAAAGTCTGGGCATCCCAGACCCCTTGGCGGAGTTCACCGTCCCGCAGGAGCGTGATGTCCTCAGGGCCCGGTACCATTGGGACCCAGTCAAGAAGGTTTTCAAGACAGACCCGGTCACGAAGAGTTCATGAGACTACTGGTAATTTTAGTTTTTGATCAATTCGACTGCACATTTAGTCATATTTGTAAACGATCCTTGTTCCTTTTGAAGAGAGAGAAGCACAGGATTGCGACCGAAAGCGACTCACCGTCTGAGGTGTTGGCGAGGCCCAAGTGGGACACCCCACTCAACCGGGCCTTGAATATATTGAAACGACTCCCAGTGGACACTCCGCCGTTGTATGGACGCGTGCACGGTGTCGGAGATGGCGCCACGTGGAAGAAGTACTACCATGAGACCACGGAGGAGAGAGAGGAAAGACTAAGATTAACTGAAGAAAACATCGACAAGAAGGTTGAGATTGCGGTTGAGAAGAAATCAGCTGAGACAGTCGCAACAGCGGTAGCTGCCACAAAACAGGCGACTGCGGATTCGTGTGGTGTCTTGGTTCCGGATGTCGTCAGTTGGAGCAGGCAAAATCCAAATAAAAATGTTGTGGACTTTCTCCTTGCCGACTTCTTCAGGAGCAGCTCGATTAGCATTGCACCAGCACCTGCTCCTACACTGGCTCCCGCACCAGCTCCTACACTGGCTCGCGCACCTGCTCATAGCAGCCCGTCCTCCGTATCGGACGTCCTCGGCAGTGCTTCATCTTTGGCTGAGCTCGACGCCCTCACGGTACCTGTCACACTGGCCCTCTTCAATAAATGTATAATCTCCCGTTTCCGTTGTCTTTCGGATGTCTCGCGTCGCAGACATGTCTTTGCAGGCCGACGTAACCCCGTGCACCATATTGTACTCCATCAGTGACCAGTAGGTGGACGTGGGGAAGGCGACGATAATGAAGCCGAAGGAACAATTGTTCCACAGCCGGCCGACCCCCTGACATCTTCAAGGTTTCTGTGGCCAGTGTCAAACCGAGACATGAGAATTTGGCTCCTCCGGTACTAGGGGGATGATGACGAGACCCCGCGGCGGCTTGGCGCTTGCAAGGGGTGGGTCATGTTGTGGCCAAAGAGTCTGCTTCGACTGGAGGCGGCCGGGAGCACACCCACGACCGTGCAGCCTCAGCAAGGTATGAACATCAACACCCCACCTACCCAATTAGCATTGGCTGTCGTGCTGGGTGATAGCGGACGGGGTGAGGAAGAGGCTCCATTAGTCACTGATGACGTCGCCATAGATGAGGATGAGGATGACGACGACACTCAACAGTATCTCAATACTGGTGCCTATGATGATCGAGGATTGATGGCTCAGCAGTATGAGTACTCTGGGTTTGAGCGTCATGAGTCGGTGCCTGAATTGCCGCCTCCGGAGGCTGAACATATTATAGATGACCTTTTAGTAGCAAAGAAGCATAGGAAGAGATCGAGGAAAGGCAACAAAGCTGCTTCTATGATCCAGTCGCCTTAGCAGCCTCGGGTTCAAGACCGTATACCTATCCCCGGTGCGGCAAAATGGCATATCCCCGGTGAACCAATCCTACCTAAGGCAGCGGTACAGGCCACACATGACGATCTAAGGAGACTTCATGACGATGTGCTGCGGAGAGAGAAAAGCCTCATCGCCCCGGAAAATCTAGGATACCCACTCTACATGGTTAACATGCGGCGGCAAAGGTCGTACGTCGACACATTCCCTGTGGAGAAGTTCTTCCTTCGATTCGATTCCATCTTCGACATGTTTCACTTGAAGAAGCTGGATTTTACGTTTGTCCGCCTTTATGCCTTGTACATGAACTACATCATCGGGATTGAGCAGATACCTTATATCTGTGTCGTTGACCCGTACTTCATGCACGAGGGCTTCTTGGCAGTCTGCGCAAAGCATCGTGAATACGCGAGGGACTACATCATCAATTTCATGGTCGCCAATAAGGACAAGGAGACGATTCTCATGCCTTATCATCCCCTATAAGTCATCCGTGCGGATATCCTTCCTTCGATTTCAATCATTCGTTTGCACGGTGGAAGCTAATTAATTAGAGGTGTACTTATTTTGCGCAGCGGCGGGCGCGCCGTCGTCATCATCCTTTACCCCCGATACTCCCACACACTTTACTTGGACTCATCGAAGAACATGAACAAAAAGGATTACACCCACATCAAGTCTGTTCTCGACAGTGCTATCTTTTTCTGCGGCATATGGGGTGCAGAGATCAAGACCAAGAAGAAAAGGGACAGCAGGCCCGCCTTCGGCCATAAGACCGACTTCTGCTGCATCCAGCAACCGAGTGATACTCTTAGTGATGGATTCTATGTCCTACACCACATGCTGGAGTACAGACGGGATCAGCAAAACCTTTGCATGTCACCTACATCCGGCGATGCCCATATTCTGCAATGGGCAAAGACCGTAGGAGATATCCTGGATCATCGACTTCGAGCTGAGTTCTATCACATCCAGCGTGAACTTGCCCAAGTCATCATGAAGGAGGTCCTCGACAAAACAGAGATGTTCTACGAGGAAGGGCAAATGTCGTGGGAAGACGTCCGAACACGCGTAGCCGCTCGGCGTCTCGACCTAAAGCCTTTCACTAAGCTCGGGGACTATCTCTGATGGAGAACGTAGTATTTAAAAAAATCCTACGCCCACGCAAGATCCATCTTGGTGATGCATAGCAAAGAGTGGGGAGAGTGTGTCCACGTACCCTCGTAGACCGAAAGTGAAAGCTTATGACAACGTGGTTGATGTAGTCGTACATCTTCACGGTCCGACCGATCCTAGCACCAATGGTATGGTACCTCCGCGATCTGCACACGTTCAGCTCGGTGACGTCCCATGAACTCTAGATCCAGTTGAGGTCGAGGGAGAGTTTCGTCAACACGATGGCGTGATGAAGGTGATGATGAAGCTACCGGCGCAGGGCTTCGCCTAAGCACTGCAACGATATGACCGAGCTGGAAATCTGTGGAGGGTGGCACCGCACACGACTAAACAATCAACTTGTGTGTCTATGGGGTGCCCCCTCCCCCGTATATCAAGGAGTGGAGGAGGGGGAGGACCGGACCTCTATGGCGCCCCAAGGGGGGAGTCCTACTCCCGGTGGGAGTAGGATTCCCCCTTTCCCTTGTTGGAGTAGGAGAAGAGGGAAGGAGGAGAGAGGGAGAAGGAAAGGGGGGCGCCGCCCCCCTTCCCTAGTCCAATTCGGACCGAAGGGGGAGGGGGCGCGTGGCCTGCCCTGGCCACCCCTCTCTCTCTCCACTAAACCCCATTAGGGCCCAATAACTCCCCAGGGGGTTCCGGTAACCCCTCGGTACTCCGGTAAATGCCCGAACTCACTCGAAACCCTTATGATGGCCAAACATGGCCTTCCAATATATCGATCTTTATGTCTCGACCATTTCGAGACTCCTCATCATGTCCGTGATCATATCCGGGACCCTGAACTACCTTCGGTACATCAAAACACATAAACTCATAATAATGATCGTCACCGAATGTTAAGCGTGCGGACCCTATGGGTTCGAGAACTATGTAGACATGACCGAGACTCATCTCCGGTTAATAACCAATAGCGGAACATGGATGCTCATATTGGTTCCTACATATTCTACGAAGATCTTTATCAGTCAAACCGCATAACAACATACGTTGTTCCCTTTGTCATCGGTATGTTACTTGCCCGAGATTTGATCGTCGGTATCTCAATACCTAGTTCAATCTCGTTACTGGAAAGTCTCTTTACTCGTTCCGTAATGCATCATCCTGTAACTAACTCATTAGTCACATTGCTTGCAAGGCTTATAGTGATGTGCATTACTGAGAGGGCCCAGAGATACCTCTCCGACAATCGGAGTGACAAATCCTAATCTCGATCTATGCCAACTCAACAAATACCATTGGAAACACCTGTAGAGCATCTTTATAGTCACCCAGTTACGTTGTGACATCTGATAGCACACTGGGTGTTCATCCGGTATTCGGGAGTTGCATAATCTCATAGTCATAGGAACATGTATAAGTTATGAAGAAAGCAATAGCAATAAACTAAATGATCATAGTGCTAAGCTAACGAACGAGTCAACTCAATCACATCATTCTCTAATAATGTGATCCTGTTCATCAAATGACAACTCTTTGTCCATGGCTAGGAAACTCAACCATCTTTGATTAATGAGCTAGTCAAGTAGCGGCATACTAGTGACACTCTGTTTGTCTATGTATTCACACATGTATTAAGTTGCCAGTTAATAAAATTCTAGCATGAATAATAAACATTTATCATGATATAAGGAAATATAAATAACAACTTTATTATTGCCTCTAGGGCATATTTCCTTCAATCTCCCTGACTTGGATGGATGGCACTACATGTTGAAGTGACTGTCGATATATGACAATGTGTCTGTTTAGTCCATACTTTCTGAATGATGAAACTTTGAGTTATGCACGATGAAACTCTATTTGTGGTGTAATTAAACCATCCTCCTCAACTAGCGAAGATCACTCTAGTTAAGGCATTTTGGGTACGATGAACTTTGTTATTTATGCTTATGATATGTTGCTTCTATTTTTGCCAAGTCTGCCTCTTTCTGTGGCTCAACTATATATGTTGCATATCATCGACTCATGTGACGATGTAGGTGCATAGATCATCGATGACGAAGAAGTGCTACGGCAGGAGTATATGACAAGTGGGCGGAGTGTCAGGCCTAGGTGTACCGGTTTCCGGTTTCCAAGTGACAGCCAATAGTTAGTTTATAGGTTCACGCTAGTGCGAGAGAGGGATACAAACTGACGCCTCAAGAAGTACTACATTATGTATGATGAGACATGTCATGTAACTTGTATAGCTATATCGTGATTATGATGTGACGACATGATTTTTGTGTTGGATGATATGATGAGACTATTATGTGTATGATATGATGAGCATATTGCATGTTTATGATATGATTGGAATATTGTATAAAACCTATACAAAAACATCGCCAATACGTGGGGAAAAAAGATATGAGAAAATATAGTAGTAGCGCTCTTTAGCACTGGATAGGAAAACGCTACTTCTAAAGCACTTAGCAGTACCGCTGGTATGGGACGCGCTACTACTAAGTAGTTATAGCAGTAGCGCGTGTAAACACGCGCTACCGCTAAATGTTAGCTGTAGCACCTTATCAGTAGTGTGGATACCCGCGCTACTAATACACCAAATACCCGCGCTACTGCTAGCTAGGCTTTTCCCTAGTAGTGATTGGCAAAAGCTCAAGACTCTTCATTTCTATTTTAGTGATCCAAGATCACACTGAATCCATAGGAAAAGCCAATACTATTAAAAGGGGATGAGGTGTTGCTTAATGGTCTACTTGCTCAAAGTGCTTAGTGATATGCTCCAAAGCCCTCAACCACTTTCTCAAATCCAAATATGTCCTAAACCTAAAGTCAAACTCGGACCCACCGATTTGATTCATCCGGCACCACCGAGTTCACTTGACATAGCCATAGCCAGAAACCCTAATCAGTTTGGTCTCACCGATAGGGATTTCGATTGTTGGAAATATGCCCTAGAGGCAATAATAAATAGGTCATTATTATATTTCCTTGTTCATGATAATCGTTTATTATCCATGCTAGAATTATATTGATAGGAAACTCAGATACATGTGTGGATGCATAGACAACACCATGTCCCTAGTAAGCCTCTAGTTGACTAGCTCGTTGATCAATAGATGGTTACGGTTTCCTGACCATGGACATTGGATGTCATTGATAACGGGATCACATCATTAGAAGAATGATGTGATGGACAAGACCCAATCCTAAGCCTAGCACAAGATCGTGTAGTTCGTATGCTAAAGCTTTTCTAATGTCAAGTATCATTTCCTTAGACCATGAGATTGTGCAACTCCCGGATACCGTAGGAATACTTTGGGTGTGCCAAACGTCACAACGTAACTGGGTGGCTATAAAGGTGCACTACGGGTATCTCCGAAAGTGTCTGTTGGGTTGGCACGAATCGAGACTGGGATTTGTCACTCCATGTGACGGAGAGGTATCTCTGGGCCCACTCGGTAGGACATCATCATAATGTGCACAATGTGATCAAGGAGTTGATCACGGGATGATGTGCTACGGGACGAGTAAAAAGAGACTTGCCGATAATGAGATTGAACAAGGTATCGGGATACCGACGATCGAATCTCGGGCAAGTACAATACCGCTAGACAAAGGGAATTGTATACGGGATTGATCGAATCCTCGACATCGTTGTTCATCCGATGAGATCATCATGGAACATGTGGGAACCAACATGGGTATCCAGATCCCGCTGTTGGTTACTGACAGGAGAACGTCTCGGTCATGTCTGCATGGTTCCCGAACCCGTAGGGTCTACACACTTAAGGTTCGATGACGCTAGGGTTATAAAGGAAGTTTGTATGTGGTTACCGAATGTTGTTCGGAGTCCCGGATGAGATCCCGGACGACACGAGGAGTTCCGGAATGGTCCGGAGGTAAAGATTTATATATAGGAAGTATGGTTTTGGCCACCGGAAGTGTTCTGGGCGTCACCGGTAGTGTACCGGGACCACCGGAGGGGTCCGGGGGTCCACCAAGTGGGGCCACCGGACCCGAAGGGCTGCATGGGCCAAGTGTGGAAGGGGACCAGCCCCAGGTGGGCTGGTGCGCCCCTCCACCAAGGCCCAAGGCGCCTCCTAGAGGGGAAGGGGGCAAACCCTAGGGCAGATGGGCCCTAAGGCCCACCCCTGGTGCGCCTCCCCCTCCCCTCCACCTGGCCGCCACCCAGATGGAATCTGGGGGCTGCCGCCACCCCTGGGGAGGGAACCCTAGGTGGGGGCGCAGCCCCTCCCCTCCCCCTATATATACTTGAGGTTTGGGCTGCCCAATACACGCGATTCAATCTCTCTCTTGGCACAGCCCTGCTCCTCTCCCTCCTCATCTCCCGCGGTGCTTGGCGAAGCCCTGCAGGATTGCCACGCTCCTCCACCACCACCACGCCATTGTGCTGCTGCTGGATGGAGTCTTCCTCAACCTCTCCCTCTCTCCTTGCTGGATCAAGGCATGGGAGACGTCACCGGGCTGTACGTGTGTTGAACGCGGAGGTGCCGTCCGTTCGGCACTTGGTCATCGGTGATTTGGATCACGACGAGTACGACTCCATCAACACCGTTCACTTGAACGCTTCTGCTTAGCGATCTACAAGGGTATGTAGATGCACTCTCTTTCCCCTCGTTGCTGGTTTCTCCATAGATAGATCTTGGTGACACGTAGGAAAATTTTAAATTTCTGCTACGTTCTCCAACAGTGGTATCAGAGCTAGGTCTATTGCGTAGATTCCATGCACGAGTAGAACACAAAGTAGTTGTGGGCGTTGATTTTGTTGAATATGCTTACCGTTACTAGTCAATCTTGATTCGGCGGCATTGTGGGATGAAGCGGCCCGGACCGACCTTACACGTACACTTACGTGAGACAGGTTCCACCGACTGACATGCACTAGTTGCATAAGGTGGCTAGCGGGTGCCAGTCTCTCCCACTCTAGTCGGATCGGATTCGATGAAAAGGGTCCTTATGAAGGGTAAATAGCAATTGACATATCACGTTGTGGTTTTGCGTAGGTAAGAAACGTTCTTGCTAGAAACCCATAGCAGCCACGTAAAACATGCAAACAACAATTAGAGGACGTCTAACTTGTTTTTGCAGGGTATGCCATGTGATGTGATATGGCCAAAAGGATGTGATGAATGATATATGTGATGTATGAGATTGATCATGTTCTTGTAATAGGAATCACGACTTGCATGTCGATGAGTATGACAACCGGCAGGAGCCATAGGAGTTGTCTTTAATTTATTTATGACCTGCGTGTCAACATAAACGTCATGTAATTACTTTACTTTATTGCTAACCGTTAGCCATAGTAGTAGAAGTAATAGTTGATGTGACAACTTCATGAAGACACGATGATGGAGATCATGGTGTGATGCCGGTGACGACGATGATCATGGAGCCCCGAAGATGGAGATCAAAAGGAGCAAAGTGATGATGGCCATATCATGTCACTATTTGATTGCATGTGATGTTTATCATGTTTATACATCTTATTTGCTTAGAACGACGGTAGTAAATAAGATGATCCCTCATTAAAATTTCAAGAAAGTGTTCCCCCTAACTATGCACCGTTGCGAAAGTTCGTCGTTTCGAAGCACCGCGTGATGATCGGGTGTGATAGATTCTTACGTTCACATACAACGGGTGTAAGCCAGATTTACACACGTGAAACACTTAGGTTGACTTGACGAGCCTAGCATGTACAGACATGGCCTCGGAACACAAGAGACTGAAAGGTCGAGCATGAGTCGTATGGTAGATACGATCAACATGAAGATGTTCACCGATGATGACTAGTCCGTCTCACGTGATGATCGGACACTGCCTAGTTGACTCGGATCATGTAATCACTTGGATGACTAGAGGGATGTCTATCTGAGTGGGAGTTCATAGTCAAAAGATCTTTGCAAATTATGTCGTAAGCTCGCGCTTTAGTTCTACTGTTTTAGATATGTTCCTAGAGAAAATATAGTTGAAAGTTGATAGTAGCAATTATGCGGACAGTAGAAGGCTTGTGTCCTTAATGCACCGCTCGGTGTGCTGGACCTCGAACGTGGTCTGTGGATGTTGCGAACATCTGACATACACGTTTTGATGACTACATGATAGTTCGGTAATGATAAATGGTTTAGAATTGAGGCACTGAAGACATTTTTGAAATGTCGCGGAACATATGAGATGTTTCGAGGGCTGAAATTGGGATTTCAGGCTCGTGCCCACGTCAAGAGGTATAAGACCTCTGACGATTTTCTTGGCCTGCAAACTAAGGGAGAAAAGCTGAATCGTTCAGCTTGTGCTCAGATTGTCTGAGTACAACAATCACTTGAATCGAGTGG
This sequence comes from Aegilops umbellulata, assembly GCA_032464435.1. Lineage (NCBI taxonomy): Eukaryota > Viridiplantae > Streptophyta > Magnoliopsida > Poales > Poaceae > Aegilops > Aegilops umbellulata. The sequence continues at coordinate 67,666,128 of CP136058.1, forward strand.
GAGTTGATCTTCCAGATAAGATAGTGATGTTTCACCAAAGTCATTGCCACCAAGCTGCTAGAGCTCTGTAATGAACTATAACATATCAGGGATAGATATGATGATCCTTGAAATATTCGCGATGTTTGACACCGCGACAGTAGAAATCAAGAAGGAGCATCAATTGTTGATGGTTAGTGAAACCACTAGTTTCAAGAAGGGCAAGGGAAAGAAGGGATACTTCATGAAACGGCAAATCAGCTGCTGCTCTAGTGGAGAAACCCAAGCTTGAACCCAAACCCGAGACTGAGTGCTTCTGTAATAAGGGGAACAACCACTGGAGCAGAATTACCTTAGATACTTGGTAGATGAGAAGGCTGTCGATAGAAGTATATTGGATATACATTATGTGAATGTGTACTTTACTAGTACTCCTAGTAGCATCAGGGTATTAGGTACTGGTTTGGTTGCTAAGTGTTAGTAACTTGAAATAAAAGCTACGGAATAAGCGGAGACTAGCTAAAGGTGAGCTGACAAGATGTGTTGGAAGTGTTTCCAAGGTTGATATGATCAAGCATCGCACGCTCCCTCTACCATCGAGATTGGTGTTAAACCTAAATAATTGTTATTTGGTGTTTGCGTTGAGCATAGACATGATTGGATTATGTCTATCACAATACGGTTATTCATTTAAAGAGAATAATAGTTACTCTGTTTATTTGAATAATACCTTCAATGGTCTTGCACCTAAAATGGATGGTTTATAGAAATCTCGATCGTAGTGATACACATGTTCATGCCAAAAGATATAAGACAGTAATGATAGTACCACCTACTTGTGGCACTGCCATGTAAGTCATATTGGTATAAAACGCATGAAGAAGCTCCATGTTGATGGATCTTTGGACTCACTCATTTTTGAAAAGGATTGAGACATGTGAACCATGTCTATTGGTATATACGCATGAAGAAACTCCATGCAGATGGACCGTTTGGACTCGCTTGATTTTGAATCGCTTGAGACATGCAAATCATACCACATGGGCAAGATGACTGAAAGCTTCGGTTTCAGTAAAATGGAACAAGAAAGCAACTTGTTGGAAGTAACACATTTTGATGTGTGCAGTCCAATGAGTGCTGAGGCAAGCAGTGGACATCGTTATGCTCTTACTTCACAGATGATTTGAGTAGATACTGAGCATATTTACTTGATGAAACACAAGTCTGAATTATTGAATGGTTCAAGTAATTTCAGAATGAAGCTGAAGATCGTCGTGACAAGAGGATAAAATATCTATGGTATGATCATAGAGATGAATATCTGAGTTGCGAGTTTGGTACACAATTGAGACATTGTGGAAATTATTTCACGACTAGTACCGCCTGGAACACCATAGTGTGATGGTGTGTCCGAACATCATAACTGCACCCTATTGGATATGATGCATATCATGATGTCTCTTATCGAATTACCACTATCGTTCATGGGTTAGGCATCAGAGACAACCGCACTCACTTTAAATAGGGCACCACGTAATTCCGATAAGATGACACCATATGAACCATGGTTTAGAGAAACCTAAGTTGTCATTTCTTAAAAGTTTGGGGTCACGACGCTTATGTGAAAAAGTTTCAGGCTGATAAGCTCGAACCCAAAGCGGATAAATGCATCTTCATAGGATACCCAAAACAGTTGGGTATACCTCCTGTCTCAGATCCGAAAGCAATAGGGATTGTTTCTCAAATCGGGTCCTTTCTCGAGGAAAAATTTCTCTCGAAAGACTTGAGTGGGAGGATGGTGGAGACTTGATGAGGTTATTGAACCGTCACTTCAACTAGTGTGTAGCAGGGCACAGGAGTTGTTCCTATGGCACCTACACCAATTGAAGTGGAAGCTTATGATAGTGATCATGAGACTTCGGATCAAGTCACTCCCAAACCTCGTAGGATGACAAGGATGCATACTACTTCAGAGTGGTACGTAATCCTGTCTTGGAAGTCATGTTGCTAGACAACAATGAACCTACGAGCTATGGAGAAGCGATGGTGGGCCCGGATTCCGATGAATGGCTCGAGGCCATAAAATCCGAGAGAGGATCCATGTATGAAAACAAAGTGTAGACTTTGGCAGAACGGCTCGATGGTCGTAAGGCTGTTGAGTACATATGGATTTTAAAAGGAAGACGGACAATGATGGTAAATGTCACCATTAAGAAAGCTCGACTTGTCATTAAGATGTTTTCCGACAAGTTCAAGGAGTTGACTGCGATGAGACTTTCTCACTCGTAGCGATGCTAAGAGTCTGTTGGAATTATGTTAGTGATTACTGCATTATTTATGAAATTGTGTAGATAGAATGTCAAAACATTGTTTCCTCGACGATTTTCTTGAGGAAAGGTTGTATGTGATACAACCAGAAGATTTTTGTCAATCCTGAAAGATGCTAACAAGTATGCAAAGCTCCAGCAATCCTTCTAAGGACTGGAGTAAGCATCTCGGAGTTGGAATGTACGCTTTGATGAGATGATCAAAGATTTGGGTTTATACAAAGTTTATGAGAAACTTGTATTTCCAAAGAAGTGAGTGGGAGCACTATAGAATTTCTGATGAGTATATGTTGTTGACATATTGTTTATCAGAAATGATGTAGAATTTCTGGAAGGCATATAGGGTTGTTTGAAAAATGTTTTTCAATGAAAACCTGGATTAAGCTACTTAAACATTGAGCATCAAGACCTATAAGGATAGATCAAAATCGCTTAATAGTACTTTCAAACAAACACATACCACGACAAGATTTTGAAGGAGTTCAAAATAGATCAGCAAAGAAGGAGTTCTCGGCTGTGTTACAAGGTGTGAGTATTGAGCAAGACTCAAGACATGACCACGGCAGAATAGAGAGAAAGGACGAAGGTCGTCCCCTATGCTTTAGTCGTAGGCTCTAAAGTATGCTATGTTATGTACCGCACCTGAAGTGTGCCAAACCATGAGTCAGTCAAGGGGTACAAGTGTGATCTAGAAATGGATCACAGGACAACGGTCAAAGTTATCCTTAGTAACTAGTGGACTAAGGAATTTTCTCGATTATGGAGGTGGTAAAAGAGTTCGTCGTAAAGGGTTACGCCGATGCAAGCTTTGACACTAATCCAGATTATTCTGAGTAGTAAACTGGATTCGTATAGTAGAACAATTATTTGGAATAGCTCCAAATAGAGCATGGTAGCTGCATCTAGGATATGACATAGATATTTGTAAAGCACACATGGATCTCAAAGATTCAGACCCGTTGACTAGTAACCTCTCTCACAAGCGAGATATGATCAAACCCCATGGGTGTTGGAATCATTGCAATCACATGGCGATGTGAACTAGATTATTGACTCTAGTGCAAGTGGGAGACTGTTGGAAATATGCCCTAGAGGCAATAATAAATAGGTTATTATTATATTTCCTTGTTCATGATAATCGTTTATTATCCATGCTAGAATTATATTGATAGGAAACTCAGATACATGTGTGGATGCATAGACAACACCATGTCCCTAGTAAGCCTCTAGTTGACTAGCTCGTTGATCAATAGATGGTTACGGTTTCCTGACCATGGACATTGGATGTCATTGATAACGGGATCACATCATTAGAAGAATGATGTGATGGACAAGACCCAATCCTAATCCTAGCACAAGATCGTGTAGTTCGTATGCTAAAGCTTTTCTAATGTCAAGTATCATTTCCTTAGACCATGAGATTGTGCAACTCCCGATACCGTAGGAATACTTTGGGTGTGCCAAACGTCACAAGTAACTGGGTGGCTATAAAGGTGCACTATGGGTATCTCCGAAAGTGTCTGTTGGGTTGGCATGAATCGAGACTGGGATTTGTCACTCCGTGTGACGGAGAGGTATCTCTGGGCCCACTCGGCAGGACATCATCATAATGTGCACAATGTGATCAAGGAGTTGATCACGGGATGATGTGCTACGGAACGAGTAAAAAGAGACTTGCCGATAACGAGATTGAACAAGGTATCGGGATACCGATGATCGAATCTCGGGCAAGTACAATACCGCTAGACAAAGGGAATTGTCTACGGGATTGATCGAATCCTCGACATCGTGGTTCATCCGATGAGATCATCGTGGAACATGTGGGAACCAACATGGGTATCCAGATCCCGCTGTTGGTTATTGACAGGAGAACGTCTCGGTCATGTCTGCATGGTTCCCGAACCCGTAGGGTCTACACACTTAAGGTTCGATGACGCTAGGGTTATAAAGGAAGTTTGTATGTGGTTACCGAATGTTGTTCGGAGTCCCGGATGAGATCCCGGACGTCACGAGGAGTTCCGGAGGTAAAGATTTATATATAGGAAGTATGGTTTTGGCCACCGGAAGTGTTCTGGGCGTCACCGGTAGTGTACCGGGACCACCGGAGGGGTCCGGGGGTCCACCAAGTGGGGCCACCGGCCCCGGAGGGCTGCATGGGCCAAGTGTGGAAGGGGACCAGCCCCAGGTGGGCTTGTGCGCCCCTCCACCAAGGCCCAAGGCGCCTCCTAGAGGGGAAGGGGGCAAACCCTAGGGCAGATGGGCCCTAAGGCCCACCCCTTGTGCGCCTCCCCCTCCCCTCCACCTGGCCGCCACCCAGATGGGATCTGGGGGCTGCCGCCACCCCTGGGGAGGGAACCCTAGGTGGGGGCGCAGCCCCTCCTCTCCCCCTATATATACTTGAGGTTTGGGCTGCCCAATACACGCGATTCAATCTCTCTCTTGGCACAGCCCTGCTCCTCTCCCTCCTCATCTCCCGCGGTGCTTGGCGAAGCCCTGCAGGATTGCCACGCTCCTCCACCACCACCACGCCGTTGTGCTGCTGCTGGATGGAGTCTTCCTCAACCTCTCCCTCTCTCCTTGCTGGATCAAGGCATGGGAGACGTCACCGGGCTGTACGTGTGTTGAACGCGGAGGTGCCGTCCGTTCGGCACTTGGTCATCGGTGATTTGGATCACGACAAGTACGACTCCATCAACCCCGTTCACTTGAACGCTTCCGCTTAGCGATCTACAAGGGTATGTAGATGCACTCTCTTTCCCCTCGTTGCTGGTTTCTCCATAGATAGATCTTGGTGACACGTAGGAAAATTTTAAATTTCTGCTACGTTCTCCAACATCGATCTCACCGAGATGGGATTACAAACTCTCTGTTTCCCTTCGTAACATTTCAGTCTCACCGAAATGAGCGATCGGTCCCACAGAGTTCGCAATGCAAACTCTTTGTTTCCCCTTCATAACGTTTTGGTTTCACCGAAAGGAGTGATCAATCCCACCGAGTTTGCCTGACCAACTCTTTGTTTGCTCATTGCTGAAATCGGTCCCACCGAGTTCATGCAATCGGTCAAACCGAGATTAAGTTTTGCCTAACCCTAGCGCATCGGTCCCACCGAGTTGATTCGGTCCCACGGAGAATCCTAACGTTCACATTTTGAACTGAATCGGTCACACCGAGTTCACCTATTCGATTTGACCGAGTTGGGTCAAATGTGTGTAACGGTTAGATTTTGTGTGGAGGCTATATATACCCCCACCCCCTTCTCTATTCAAGAGAGAGCCATCAGAACGTGCCCCTCATTTTTTGAGAGAGAACCGCCTACTCATGTGTTGAGACCAAGACATTCCAATCCAACCACAAGAATCTTGATCTCTAGCCTTCCCCAAGTTTCTTTCCACTCAAATCATCTTTCCACCATAACCAAATCTGTGTGAGAGAGTTGAGTGTTGGGGAGACTATCATTTGAAGCACAAGAGCAAGGAGCTCATCATCATCACACCATCTATTACTTTTTGGAGAGTGGTGTCTTCTAGATTGGTTAGGTGTCACTTGGGAGCCTCCGTCAAGATTGTGGAGTTGAACCAAGGAGTTTGTAAGGGCAAGGAGATCGCCTACTTCGTGAAGATCTACCCAAGTGAGGCAAGTCCTTCGTGGGCGATGGCCATGGTGGGATAGACAAGGCTGCTTCTTCGTGGACCCTTCATGGGTGGAGCCCTCCGTGGACTCATGCAACCATTACCCTTCGGGGGTCGAAGTCTCCATCAATGTGGATGTACGATAGCACCATCTATCGGAACCACGCCAAAAATCTCCGTGTCTACATTGCGTTTGCCTTTCCAAACCCCTCCCTTTACCTTCATAAGAAATGTTTTATATTCCGCTGCTATACTCTTAGAATTACATGTGTAGGTTGATTGCTAGACTTGTGCTAAGTTGCTAAAATCTGCCAAGACTTAAAATTGGGAAAATGCTAGATTTTTATTTGGCCAAGTAGTCTAATCACCAGCCTCTAGACCTACTTTTGATCCTACAACTACTATTGGCACTAAGGTATAGTTTTAATGTTCATATATTGTGTATTAGTAATATGTAGATGATTATTATATTAATTATCTATCACAACAAATGTTCCCCACAAGATGCTCATTTAATCACATCCATTCAAAGCATTTACCAACGGAAGGAAATAATGTAACATCCCAAATTTTCAATTTGTAATGTTATACATTACATCATCATTGCATATCATATTTTACTGCATTTTGGTTTCATCCTAGAAATTGTACGCAACTCAAGGACCCGCGGAGAGAGTTGGGGATTTCATTATTTTCATATTTGAGTTTTCTCAAATTTTGGAAAAGAGGATCGTTTGATTTTAATTATTTTCTCTTCGAATATTTCTTTTATAAAAATAAAAGAGAGAGAATAAAATGACTTCATCAAAATAAAGAAATATTGGAGATTTAATATTAAAACCAAATAAGATTTTTATTTGGAGTTTTATCGCTATTTTATTTGAATTAGGAAAAATATGCGTTTTTTAAAATTGCATTTTAGGCCCAAATAAATGTTCACCTTGTTCGGCCTATTTTTAGAGGACGGGGAAATTTTATTTCACAATTTTTCGAGTTTTTTAAGTATTTCTTTTCTTTCTTTTTCTGCTCGTCGGAATCTTTAAAAAAAGAAGAAAAAACGCCAACCGACTTAACGCACCGTGTCCGACCCGCACACTGCGCCTGGTCGGCCTTTAAGAGCCGGGAGGCCCGAGCAGCAGCCCCAGCCCAGCCCCCCGAGACCCTAGCACCGCCACCCGCCGCCACCACCGCAAAGCCGCCGCCGCCGCGAGATGCCGCCGCCGCCGCCGAGTCCCGACGCCGCCGCCTCCCGCCCACGACGCCGCCGCCCCTCGGAGCCCCGCCACCGCCCGTCGCCGCCGCCGGGGCGGCCATCGCTAGAGTTGCCGCCGCCCCACCGCCCTCCGACCCCGTCCCGAGGTAGCCGCCCGATCCGCCGCCGGTTTTCGTCGGAAAAACCATTCGGTTTTTTTAAAACCTAGATTTGTTTTTTTAGATTAGATCCGGTTCGGTTTAATTTTTTTCGGTTTAGTTATTTAGCGAACGCCCGTTCGTAAGTTCGTTTTAACGAATGGATTTCACCGTTTAGCCGCAGACGGCGATCGTTCGTTCGTTAGCCTAGATTTTTCGCGATTATTTTTTATCGCGATTTCTGATCCGATTTTCATTTTAGTTTAACTTTTCGCTCGTTTATCGAAATCAGGCGATTCAAGCGCCTAGAGTTTCGTCTCGAAGCCCTCTTTCTGTTTAGCCAACTTAAATAAGTTTTTGCTACTGTAAAATTTGACTTTAGCCCAGATTAGTAAATGAAGCTTGTTTCTTTCGCCTTTGAGTTTTGTTGTGTCGTTTGATTTGATTCTTTTTGCAAACCGGAGTTCTTAAGTTGAACTTTCTGGTAAGATCTCTTATTTGAGTTTTACCCATGCCCTTGCTTGATTGCTTATTGTATGCTTGTTTGTTTGCGATAGAGTACCCGGAGTGTGAAGTGTGCTAGGTATCGCGGAATCATCAGCAAGGCAAGTAACACTTTGATCATACCTCTTTCATACCCAGTTTTATTGCATTAGATCAATCCTCAAACAATCGCATGGTTAGGATCTGATTTAAATTGTGGGTTTGGGAAGTAGATAAGGTAGTACCTATGCACCTGTTTATTATCAAACCTTTGGGAGTTACTTCTATGTTGCTTATATTGCTATGCTATGCTCGTAGACGTGGATTGGGTTTGAGTGTATTCATGACAGATTTGAGATTGTTACTTAATGGTTCAACTTAAGGTGGCAACTTTAATACACATCTGGGTGGATTGAGGCACCTGGGGAATTCCAGTGATTGCCTGTATTTTTGGAAATCCCAGGGTACCGTGTGATTCTCCTATGGACTGCCACCCAGGCTCAAAGGGATCATAAGATTATTCATGCTAGAAACTTTCGTGTGCAGCCACATGCCAATATGGGCTCTAGCATAGTTGAGTAAGTTGTGGGAAACTTTTCCATGATGGGCTAGCAGATGTAGGGGATTGTAGATGTACAAGCCTATCTATCAGTTAAAGGGACCTCTTCGGAAAGACTGTGTCTCGGTCATCCATTTCTCAAACATCATGTAGTGCGAGAAATCAAACGGAGGAGATCGAGTCTTATGGGGAAAAGTGTACAAACCTCTGCAGAGTGTACAAACTAATCATGGTTAGCCGTGTCCCCGGTTATGGACATCTTGAGTATCTAGTTCTTGGATTATCATGTGGATCTCATCACTCTTAATTATAAAAATTTGATTGGGTTTTAATGATGATGCTTAATTGGGATTGAGATGGGGTTTACCATTCCCAATGTTTAACAACTACCATGATAGTTAAATAAAATTTATTCCTTTGTTGTAGGAAAAAATTGGCTTTTCGCAGAACATATTAACCATAAAGTCTCCACCAACCATATATGCATGTAGTGATAGCTTTATTCTGTTCATTACTCTCTTGTGTTACATTGCCAGCATATTCCATGTGCTGACCCGTTTACGGGCTGCAACGTATCATGTTGCAGACTTTTCAGACAACGAGTAAGGAGCCTTAGGTCGTGGTCTTTCACTCAGTGATGCCGTTGGAGTTGATGGACTCACTTTATCTTCCAAGCCTTCGGTTGTTATCATATTAGATGGCCTTAAGCCATATTTATTGTAATAAGCTCTCTTTTGAGACATTCGATGTAATAAGTGTGTGTTTGCTACTCTATTATAAATCCTTCAAGTATTGTGCGTGTCAGCATTACCGATCCAGGGATGACACTAATGCACGGAGATCAGACTGTTTGAGGTCTGGTCGCTAGAAGATGGTATGAGAGCACACACTGGCTGTAGGACACGACCACTAAGCTAAAGCCCTAGATCACTACTCTCTTCTCATTTCTAACTGCTCTCCATTTTCTACTCTTTAGGATGGCGGATGCAAGGATCAAGTTCACTCAACCGGATGAAGATACACCGTTTGGACGCCACTTGAAGGAAGTTACTAGGTACCTGAACATTGGAATACCAAGTTTCACTGGGACTTACAATGCCACTTTACCAGAAGAGGAGCGCTGGATGATTCAAGTTCAAGTTCTAGGAAGGACATTCACGCCAGTCACTGAGCCCATAGAGTTTTCCTTTGATGCACCAACCTGGAGTCTAGGAAAGAGTAGAAGTTTACCACAAGGATCTCAAGGATACTATCTACCAGATTTGTGGGTGCCGAGATGAGCAATGGGAGATGATCAGCACCAGGAAGGATAGATCGATTGCCGCTTTCATCCAGGAGTTAAACCAGCACATTTGACACCAGGAGAACCAGATATGCGCAGGTATGATAGATTTGAAGAAGGCGATGACAAGGATCACGGAACTGGAGGAAGAACTCAAGGCTACACGCAAAGATTATGAGGAGGAAATCGTTGTACTAGTGGAGAAGAAAGACGACCTGACAAGGAAGAACGGAGTATTCATGGGAGACCCCGCGCTAGGAGGAGAAGATGACGGTTCCACTTGCCCGGAGAACTACATCATCATCGACGACACTGACTCGGACCCTGACGATAGCGATGATGACTATGTTGATGAAGCTGGAGCAGATATCATGGAGTCTTCGACCGATCAATTTTTCTAGTCGACCACCAGTAGTAGTATTCCACCATGTATATAGTATAGTCCAAGCACTTTTGTAACGATAATTCTAGACCGATTGTATGCCCTTGTTTGATTTGATTGAGTGATATGATTGTGTTTGTCTCATGTGCATATGGGTAGTGTTTTCTCCCTAGACCTCATTCTACTCTGTTTTCTCATCTTTTCTAAACCCAGCAGATGCCTCCGAGACGCGATAATGGATTTGCTTTCCCACTGGAGCTCACTTAGTTGATCCAGTAGCAAAATGCATTGATGTAGATACTAGTCCAGAATCAGAACCAGGGGAACAACAACAACAACCCACCACCACCACCACCAGTTGATCACTTAGCCCGTTTTCTTAGGCTGAATCCGCCAGTGTTCTCTAGTAGCATCGAGCCGATTGTTGCAGATGATTGGCTCCGCAAGATTGAAAGGGAGTTGACTACTACAGGATGCACAGATGCGGAGAGAGTGCGTTTTGCCGCACATCAGCTAGATGGACCCGCAACATCATGGTGGGAGAATTTCATAGTCACTTACCCCATTGACACTATGACATGGGACCAGTTCCAGCAAGCTTTTCGTACTGCCCATGTATCAACAGGAGCTATGGCCATGAAGAAGCGTGAGTTTCGCAACTTACGCCAAGGAGGGCGCACCGTTGGCCAGTATGTGGATGACTTTAGTAAGTTAGCATGTTATGCCCCGGATGACATCGCTACAGATGCAACTAAGAAGGAGAAGTTTCTGAAAGGACTAGATGATGAGCTGAGCATGCAGTTGATGGTGGCAAATTTCAATAACTACCAGGAGTTGGTGGATAGAGCTCTCATGCTTGAAGGGAAGCAATAGCAGATTGACAGCCGCAAGAGGAAGTATGGACAAGGGAAGTATAATTCTGGAGCTCAGCAGAGACCCCGTTTCACCCCGAACTCGGGAGGACTTGTTCATAACCATGGAGGCCACACTCATAATGGTGGAAGTTCGCACAATCATAGTGACCCCAAGAATGGGAATGGTAATGGAGGAAGTAACGGACAGAACCGTTCCAACCCGGCAACACCAGCCAAGAAAGATCTAAGCCACGTTACTTGCTACAAGTGTCAGAAGACCAGACATTACGCCAATGAATGTCCCGAAGCTAAGAATGGAAACAACAATGGAAGCTCTGGGAAGAAGCCCAACCCTTTCACCAGGGGACAAGTGAACCACGTTAACGTGGAGGAGGTTGAAGCTCAACCAGATACAGTAATAGGTAAGTTTTCGGTTAAGTCATTTACTGCAGTTGTTCTTTTCAATACTGGTGCATCGCATTCATACATATCAAGGGGATTTGTCGATAAGTATAAACTGCCCAGCAAAGTTCTTAGTACACCTTTGTTAGTAAGCTCGCCAGGAGCAGAGTATATGGCAAGCCAAGGATGTTTTCAGATGCCATTGACCATAGGTAGGCATGGTTTCCCCTCAGATCTGATGATTTTGGAGTCACAAGGTCTGGATGTGATTCTGGGTATGGATTGGCTATCGATGTATGGAAGAAACATCGATTGCGCCAGTAAGATGATTTTGCTCACCACCCCAGAAGGAAGAAGGATCAAGTATCTATCCCGGCATGTGCCGAATAGGACTCAAGTAAATTCCTTATCAGGAGTTGTACAGGAGGAAGTACCAGTGGTGAAGGATTTTTCGGATGTATTTCCAGAAGAGTTGTCAGGCATGCCACCGGATAGAGACATTGAGTTTTTGATTGAGCTTTTGCCAGGCACAGGGCCAATATCTAAGAGACCGTTCAGAATGCCCGCAAAGGATTTGGAGGAAATTAAGAAGCAAATTAAGGAGTTACTGGATAAAGGTTATATCCGCCCAAGTTAGTCACCTTGGGGATCCCCAGTACTTCTAGTGGAGAAGAAGGATGGATCGTTAAGGATGGTTGTTGATTATCGAGGATTGAATGAAGTGACGATCAAGAACAAGTACCCACTACCGATGATCAATGATTTGTTTGACCAACTGCAAGGAGCTAAGGTGTTTTCCAAGATCGATCTACGATCAGGGTATCACCAGCTGAAGATTCGAGAGCAGGATATACCTAAGACAACTTTTACCACGAGGTATGGGCTATATGAGTATACTGTTATGCCATTTGGCCTGACTAACGCACCTGCCTATTTTATGAACATGATGAACAAGGTGTTTATGGAGTTTTTGGATAAGTTCGTCGTGGTGTTCATTGATGATATTCTGGTCTACTCGAAGAATGAAGAGGAACATAAAGAGCATTTGCGTTTGGTACTTGGGAAACTCAGAGAACATCAGTTATACGCCAAGTTCAGCAAGTGTGAGTTTTGGCTGAAGGAAGTTGGATTTCTTGGACATGTTACATCCGGAGAAGGAATAGCGGTAGACCCCACCAAGGTTGTCACTGTGACAAATTGGGAGTCACCCACGACAGTTGGAGAGATCCGGAGTTTCCTTGGACTCGCAGGATACTACCGGAGGTTCATTGAGAATTTCTCAAAGATTGCGAAGCCCATGATGGAGTTGTTGAAGAAGGACACCAAATTCAAATGGACTGAGGAATGTGAGGCCAGTTTTCAGGAGTTGAAGAGACGCTTGGTTACATCACCAGTGTTGATTCTGCCAGATCAACACAAGGATTGCGAAGTGTATTGCGATGCTTCTCGTCGAGGACTTGGAGCCGTACTTATGCAGGAGGGAAGAATTGTTTCATATGCCTCACGACAGCTTAAACCCCATGAATTAAATTATGCTACGCATGATTTGGAGTTAGCAGCCGTAGTGCATGCATTGAAGACATGGAGACATTTTCTCATCGAAAACCATTGTGAGGTATACACGGATCACAAGAGTTTGAAGTATATCTTCACATAGAAGGAATTGAATCTCAGGCAGAGGAGATGGTTAGAACTCATTAAAGATTATGACATGAGGTTGCATTATCATCTCGGAAAGGCTAACGTAGTAGCCGATGCGTTGAGCCGCAAGAGTCATGTCAATACACTCATGACCGGAGAGTTACCCAAGGAGTTAGCAGAGGATCTTCGCGAGCTATGTTTGGAGATAGTTCCGAGAGGTTATGTAGCAGCTTTGGAGATTCAATCTACTTTGATGGATAAGATCAGAGAAGCTCAGAAGACGGACAAGGAGATTGCCGAAATAAAGGAAAGGATGAGCAAAGGAAAGGCTAAAGGATTTCGTGAGGATGAGCATGATACCTTATGGTTTGAGGACCGCGTATATGTGCCAAATTATCAGGAGATCAGGAAGTTGATTCTGTAGGAGGCCCATGATTCACCATATTCGATTCACCTAGGAAATACCAAGATGTATCTGGATTTGAAGGATAGTTTCTGGTGGACCGGAATGAAGAAGGATATTGCAGAGTATGTAGCAGTTTGTGATGTATGTCAGAGAGTGAAGGCAGAGCATCAGAAGCCAGTAGGATTGCTACAACCATTGTCGATACCCGAATGGAAGTGGGATAAGCTAGGCATGGACTTTATCACGGGATTACCCAGGACTCGTTCAGGCTATGACTCGATATGGGTTGTAGTCGATCGTTTGACGAAAGTAGCTCATTTCATCCTAGTAAAGACCACTTACACCAGTGCTAAGTTGGCAAAGATATACATGACCAGGATCGTATGTCTGCATGGAGTTCCGAGGACCATTGTATCAGATAGAGGAACCCAGTTTACTTCAAAGTTTTGGAATCAGTTGCATGAAACTTTGGGAACCAGGCTAGAGTTCAGTACAGCTTTTCACCCGCAAACAGATGGACAGATTGAGAGAGTCAATCAGATTCTGGAGGACATGTTGAGAGCTTGTGCGCTAGACTATGGATCTAGTTGGGACGACAATTTGTCGTATGCAGAGTTCTCTTATAACAATAGTTACCAAGCCAGTTTGAAGATGGCCCCTTTCGAAGCACTGTACGGAAGGAGCTGCAGAACACCGTTGTTGTGGGACGAAGTTGGAGACCGATAGTTGTTTGGACCAGATTTGATTAAGGAGTCTGAAGAGAAGGTTAAGCTGATTCGCGAAAGACTCAAGGAAGCCCAGTCCAGGCAGAAGAGTTATGCGGATTCAAAACGCAAGGAGACAGTTTACGAAGTTGGAGACAGTGTATCTTCGTGTATCCCCACTTCGAGGAGTGAAGCGCTTTGGAGTTAAGGGAAAGTTAGCACCACGTTTTGTGGGACCATACAAGGTTTTGGAATGTATGGGAGAAGTTGCTTACAAGTTGGGATTGCCCGAAGGATTGTCAGGAGTTCATGATGTGTTCCACGTATCTCAGTTGAAGAAGTGCCACGCAGAGATGGCTGATATTCCTCTCAGAGATACAATGCCACTGGAACCGATACAGTTGGATAGCGATTTGACCTACGAGGAGAAGCCAGTTAAGATTCTCGAGTTTTCCAGCTGAGTCACAAGAAACAAAGTAATCAAGTTCTGCAAAGTTCAGTGGAGTCACCATACTGAAGATGAAGCCACCTGGGAATGAGAGGAAGACCTACGGAAGGATCACTCTCACCTATTTTCTAGCCAACCCGAATCTCAAGGATGAGATTCATCTTAAGGGGGTAGGTTTGTAACATCCCAAATTTTCAATTTGGAATGTTATACATTAGAGCATCATTGCATATCATATTTTATTGCATCTTGGTTTGATCCTAGAAATTCTACGCAACTCAAGGACCCGCGAAGAGAGTTGGAGATTTCATTATTTTCATATTTGAGTTTTCTCAAATCTTGGAAAAGAGGATCGTTTGATTTTAATTATTTTCTCTTCGAATATTTATTTTATAAAAATAAAAGAGAGAGGATAAAATGACTTCCTCAAAATAAATAAATATTGGATATTTAATACTAATATCAAATAAGATTTGTATTCAGAGTTTTATCGCTATTTTATTTGAATTAGGAAAAATATGCGTTTTTCAAAATTGCATTTTAGGCCCAAATAAATGCTCACCTTGTTCGGCCTATTATTAGAGGATGGGGAAAATTTATTTAGAGATTTTTGGAGTCCGTTTAGTATTTCTTTTCTTTCTTTTTCTGCTCGTTGGAATCTTAAAAAAACGCCAACCGACTTAACGGGCCGTGTCCGACTCGGACACTGCGCCCGGCCGGCCTTTAAGAGCCGGGAGGCCCGAGCCGCAGCCCCAGCCCAGCCCCCCCCCCCCCCGAAACCCTAGCGCCGCCACCCGCCGCCGCCGCCGCCGAGTCCCGACGTCGCTGCCCCTCGGAGCCCCGCCACCGCCAGTCGCCGCCGCCGCCGCCGGCCATCGCCGGAGTTGCCGCCACCCCACCGCCCACCGACCCCGTCCCGAGGTAGCCGCCCGATCCGCCGCCGGTTTTCGCTGGAAAAACCGTTCGGTTTTAAAAAAAACCTAGATTTGTTTTATTAGATTAGATCCAGTTTGCTTTATTTTTTTCGGTTTAGTTATTTAGTGAACGCCCGTTCGTAAGTTCATTTTAACGAACGGTTTTCACCGTTTAGCCGCAGACAGCGAACGTTCATTCGTTAGCCTGTTTGTCAGTTTTTCTTTTCATCGGATTTTCCGCGATTATTTTCGATCGCGATTTCTGATCCGGTTTTCGTTTTAGTTTAACTTTTCGCTTGTTTATCGGAATCAGGCGATTCAAGCGCCTAGAGTTTCGTCTCGAAGCCCTCTTTCTGTTTAACCAACTTAAACAAGTTCTTGCCATTGTAAAATTTGACTTTAGCCCAGATTAGTAAACAAAGCTTGTTTCTTTCGCCGTTTGAGTTTTGTTGCGTCGTTTGATTTGATTCTTTTTGCAAACCGGAGTTCTTAAGTTGAACTTTCTGGTTATATCTCTTATTTGAGTTTTACCCGTGCCCTTGCTTGATTGCTTATTGTATGCTTGTTTGTTTGTGATAGAGTACCCGGAGTGTGAAGCATGCTACTACGAGTCTCTAGGTTTCGCGGAATCATCAGCAAGGGAAGTAACACTTTGATCATACCTCTTTCATACCCAGTTTTATTGCATTAGATCAATCCTCAAACAATTGCATGGTTAGGATCTGATTTAAATTGTGGGTTTGGGAAGTAGATGAGGTAGTATATTCACCTGTTTATTATCAAACCTTTGGGAGTTACTTCTACGTTGCTTATATTGCTATGCTATGCTCGTAGACGTGGATTGGGTTTGAGTGTATTCATGACAGATGTGAGATTGTTACTTAATAGTTCAACTTAAGGTGGCAACTTTAATACACATCTGGGTGGATTGAGACACCTGGGGAATTTCAGTGATTGCCTGCATTTTTGGAAATCCCGGGGTACCGTGTGATTCTCCTATGGACTGCCACCCAGGCTCAAAGGGATCATAAGATTATTTATACTAGAAACTTCCGTGTGCAGCCACATGCCAATATGGGCTCTGGCATAGTTGAGTAAGTTGTGGGAAACTTTTCCATGATGGGCTAGCAGATGTAGGGGATTGTAGGTGTACATGCCTATCTATCGGTTAAAGGGACCTCTTCGGAAAGACTGTGTCTCGGTCATCCGTTTCTCAAACATCATGTAGGCAAGAAATCAAACGGAGGAGATCGAGTCTTGTGGCGAAAAGTGCACAAACCTCTGCAGAGTGTACAAACTAATCATGGTTAGGTGTGTCCCCGGTTATGGACGTCTTGAGTATCTAGTTTTTGGATTATCATGTGGATCTCATCACTCTTAATTATAAAAATTTGATTGAGTTTTAATGATGATGCTTAATTGGGATTGAGATGGGGTTTACCATTCTCAATGTTTAACAACTAACATGATAGTTAAATAAAATTTATTCCTTTGTTGTACGAAAAAATTGGCTTTTCGCAAAAAATATTAACCATACAGTCTCCACCAACCATATATGCATGTAGTGATAGCTTTATTCTGTTCATTGCTCTCTTGTGTTACATTGCCAGCATATTCCATGTGCTGACCCGTTTTCGGGCTGCAACGTATCATGTTGCAGACTTTTCAGACGACGAGTAAGGAGCCTTAGGTCGTGGTCTTTCACTCAGTGATGCCGTTGGAGTTGATGGACTCACTTTATCTTCCAAGCCTTCGACTGTTATCATATTAGATGGCCTTAAGCCATATTTATTGTAATAAGTTCTTTTTTGAGACATTCGATGTAATAAGTGTGTGTTTGCTACTCTGTTATAAATCCTTCAAGTACTGTGCGTGTCAGCATTACCGATCCAGGGATGACACTAATGCACGGAGATCAGACTATTTGAGATCTGGTCGCTACAAATAATAGCTATCTACCATCTACTTTCCATGTAAACGACAGTACATCTTTTGTTGCTCGTCACCGTTACTAGAAACTTCCTGCTACACAAATATACACAATATTTTTTCAACACACTATGCGCATGATACGCAAAGAAATGTTAGGTTATATTACCATGTCACAATTTCCTCATCATCCAAGGTATTTACCATATATATTGCAACACAAATATGTATACAAACCCGAGAAGAAATGCATACACATATTTTTGTTTATTTTTGTACATCAAAGGAAAATCAATTCAAAATTATATAGTACAAACGAAAGGATAGAAAATCAAAGGAAACCGGCACAACAAACATGTCGTTACCTCTAGACAAGAATGATGACAACACGACAAACACAATAAAATAATAATACAAGCAAGATATATATTCAAGGGTCATATTTATACGATACAAGCTTGTTAGTCATAATAAAGTATGATGTATTAGTTTGTTTTGCACGCAAATTGAACCTCAAATGGTCACCATGACATGGTGAACTAGTTTTGACCCAAGCAGAGACACCGACTATCAATGAAACAACAATGGTGTCCTTTTTTATCATGCTCTGGCTACTAAAGAAATTTAGTTTTCCGAGATATACCCAGAGAGAGAGAACAGAAGGAATACACAAAATAGTTAGCACAACACTAATTTCCGCATAAGGTTCAATTTAATGAGCATATATTGCGATATTAATATTGTATGCTTATTATTTTTACACGTCAAGGGGAAGGATCTCCAAGAGATGCCCATTTAATCATATCCCTGCAAAGCGTTTATAGATGACAAAAGAAATAGCTATCTACCATCTATTTTCCGTGGAAACAACGGAAATGGTAGGATGTCTTTTATTGCCAGTTACGGTTCTAGAAACTTCGCTACAAAAGATACAAAGTTTTTGTGTTTATTGATACGGTATTTGCTGGATCCAGCCTGTATGAGAAGCTTAGTTCATGAACTTTAGTATGACACAATTTTCTCACCATTAATGGGTATTTACGATGTCATTACCACTAGAAAGAATGAGAACAATACAATGAAAACAATAAAATCACAAAATCAAAATATCGACTACATAGGTATTCATTTGCCATTTTTTGCGCCTATTTTTTCTGCGACGGAGTTCAATTTCCATTATTATATGATATAAGCTAGTTACCTCTAATAGAACACACGTTTGTTTTTGCACACATATAGAACCGAATTGATCACCATGACGATGAACTAATTTTAATTCGAGCAGAGACATACAACTATCAATGAGACAAAAAAAATACTTGGCTGCCAAGTATCAAGGTTTTCAACGACGACAATGTACCCATTTCTATCATGCTTTGCGTACTGTAGGAACATATACTAGTTAGGAAGCTATTTTCTCAGGAATCAGGATGTATCCATAGAAAAGGAACCCAATAGTCATCACAATGTTACTCTCAACACTAATATACGTTTCTAACATGCGTATATTGCGATATTAATAATATATATGCTTATTATAACACCAAGATACGTTTCTAACGTGCGTATATTGCAACATTAATAATATATATATAATTATTATATTTTTTACGCGTCACAACGAAGGATCATCATGATATGCCCATTTAATCACATTCATGCAAAGCGGTTATCGATGACAGCAAGCAACAACTATGTGCCATCTATTTTCCCGTGACAACAGTGGAAATGGCATCCCCGAAAGCTTCGTGCTGCAAATAATACAAAATATTTGCTTTTATCAACACGGTGCTGGATCCAGCCATACATAACATATATCAAAAGAAACGTTCGGTAACCTTACCACATCACATTTTTGTCACCATATATATTGCGACACAAATATGCATATACACCCCATAAAAGATGGATATACAGACTTATTGTGTTTTATACAGCAAAAGATAAGGAAAGCAAATGAAAAAGAAATAGTACAAAAGCAAGGATAGAAAACCAATTTCAATATCAATATATACATAAAACCAACGCAATAACCTCTCTGGCTTCTCCATCCGTCCTCCGTTTCTTCTCCTTCCCCCTTCCCTCGATTAATACGCAAATACTTATTTCTCTCTCTCTCTCATATTCAACTCCCTTCTCCACCTCGTCGGCGTCCTCCTCTTCTTCGATCTCTCCTCCCATTTCAACGCTCAGGGGAGAGGCGGCGGGTAGAAAGTCCCTGCTTTTGCGCCTCCGCAGCATGTGGCGCTAGCTGCGCTGGGGCCCCACGCCATGCAGAGCGGGCCCGCATCGCCGGCCCCGCCGGAGGACACACCGATGGCGGCGGCGGCGGCGGTGGCTGAGGTGGAGGTGATGGAGGAGGCTGACGGGGAGCAGGCGAAGGAGGATGCTGTGAAGGTGGCGGAGGCGCAGGCGGATAGGGGAGTGAAGAGGGGGCGGGGGCGACCGCGGCGGCGGCCCGTGGCCGTGGAGGGGAGCGGGGTGGTGATGGTGAAGCGGGAGCAGCTCGCGCGCTGCATGACGTGCCAGCTCTGCCACCGCCTGCTCCGCAACGCCACCACCATCTCCGAGTGCCTTCACACATGTGAGTACCCCGCTCCACCGCTGCAACTAGTACGGCGGCGCCGCCGCCGGTAGCATCGAAGGCTTAAATCTTTACGAAGATTCCCGCGGTGTCGAGCATTGCGGCGGCGATTCGACGAGTTCTTGGGGCTCCGGATTCGGCCGTCGGCGACGTCGGTTTTGGTT
Source organism: Aegilops umbellulata (assembly GCA_032464435.1). Lineage (NCBI taxonomy): Eukaryota > Viridiplantae > Streptophyta > Magnoliopsida > Poales > Poaceae > Aegilops > Aegilops umbellulata. Next base: position 67,686,165 of record CP136058.1, read on the forward strand.
GCGTCGAGCCCGCCATTCCCTGATCCGGGGATGCTGTATTGCCATCCCCTACATGGTTCTTGCATTGTTCATTGTTCTTGCGCGCTTCGAGTTCTGGCGTTATGCTCGTGTCGCGGGTGCGCCTCTTGATTGCACGTCAATCTGGGGGACTCATTCCTCGTGTTCGTTTCGTAACTTCCATGCTTATAGATTCAATCTGCGGTTCAACGGATGGATTTACGTAGATTTGTTATCTTTGTGCAAATCTGTCAATTGCTTTGGTGCGTATAATCTTGTTTGGATAGTTGTTTAGTTCCCCATTGCTACTATTCATGATGTTATATTAACTTGCCGTGCTCTGGTCTGAGATAGCATCTAGCTCGAATTCATGATTTATACTAATGCTGTAAGAGATTGGAATGATGATTTTAGCGGCCTATTGTTTTTATTTTGCACGTGGGGTTCTTGCAATGTTGGCCTGTATTTGGTGGAACAGTACACATTGTTTTGGGGTCCCCAATGTGGAATCACGGTTGTGTAAATATTTTCAAGCTATCTAATTATTATGCATGCATGAATTCAGTAATTGTAGTTGTTCATATCGTGTGTGCCCTTGAGATATTGTCAATCTTGATTCGTTTCTGGTGTTTGTAATTATTTCATTGTCACTTTGGTTAGATGTTAGGAGTGAAATTTGTATCTCTTGGGCAGATGATTCAAGCTTTAAATCCTTGCACTAAAATGATACTTGAACCTGATCTATCACATAGTCACATCTGTTGCTACAATGTTTCCTTTTACTTGATTTTGGTTAGGTTGTGACTATCATTTGAGCTCTGTCTCCTTGTTGTAAAATCTCTTATGGCTACATCACCATTTTATCTAGCCAATTGTAGCTTTGTTCTAAAATAAGCTTCTTGGAAGACACCTCATTTTGATATATATCTGATACTAAAAAGTACAGTAGTTAGTTTATTAATGGCATATTGGCAACTGGGAGGAAAGATAGGTGGTTTTGATCTATTGTGTACCTCCTCCTAGTATATTTATTTTATTTTTCTTGTTTTGTTTTGAGATTGGCATGTGTGGATGTCAAGTAAATAACAGTTCCAAATTGGTTGATAGAAATATTATCTCCATTTTAACTTCTGAAAAAAAAACTTGCACATCTTGTTGCTTTGCTTAAATCTGTAGGATACAAGAGTTTACTACAATGTTTCTTCTATCCAATTTTTTGTTATAAAAACATTGTTAATGATATTTTTTGTCGATCGACCTCCTTTGCTTAATTGTAACAGTTTCGGGGAATTTTATGCTATATGGCAAGGCTAGAGTCAGGTTTTCATTCATTTGCATGCATGATGTACAGACACTAAAGAGCATTCTTTGTGTTTTCCATAGAAAGGATTTTTCACGCTGCAGTTTCTTTACCCCTTTATAAGGAAGCACCAATGCTATGAAATCCACACATCTTGAGTCCTCACTATTTTGAACTTTTTTCTTGGCATTATGCAGTTTGTAGAAAGTGTATCTATAAGAAGCTTAATGATGAAGAGTGTGACCATTGTCCAGTATGTAAAATTGATCTCGGCTGTGCCCCAATTGAGAAGCTTAGGTATTCTTCTCCTGATCTTATATTTTTGGGTGGGAGACACTGTATGAAGTTAAACTTTTGTTCTGTTAGATTGTTTGCTTTATCAAATGTTCTTTTACGTTTTTTAGTGTCATAATACATGTTTATTTGCTCTGTCTTTTTTTTACTTCACTGCTAAGTTCTCTTGATTGATTACTGTTAGCATCTATTTCCATTGTATAAAAAGATGTTAGTTAAATTTTGATCTTAAATCATCAAACAGATAGTTGGAATGAACTACAGGTTGAAGGTAGTCAATAGCAGTATAAGCATAGAAAATCAGAAAATCTGCAGTATAAATGAGTTACCCAGCTTTCTGAATAAGCTGGAATATATATAAGCTTTCTGAGCATCCTTCTGGGATTGTTACACTCCAATGAACTGTACATCTGCAATTTGGCGAACCATCTTATATGATGTTAGAAATATACTTCCATCTAAGGTTCCTACTATGACAATGCATTGTGGAACAGAATATTCCACTAAGCTTGATATAAAAATTGCTTATAAATATATGTATCCACAGTTGACCTCCAGTGTTCTTCATATCTGGCAGCATTTATGTTTTCAATAACTGACACCATTTTAAGTGTTACTAATACCAAAACTTTGCTGTCATTATACCTCTGTTTCAAGATCTTTTCTCAAGCATTTGTTCATGGAGAAAACCATTTATATTGATCTGTATACTGGCGAGATGCAACTCTTTCTGTAGTAATGAATTGCTTTTCGTCTAAAATACTAGTGCTGTTTGCATAGTTTATTTTTCTGGATTTGCTTTTTGTGAGGTCATTTTAGATATATTAGAATTCTATAGGGATCTATGAGACCGAGTATGTAATGTTTACTGACTTTAAATTGAGTATCCGTTTCCCTCATTTTCCCGCTAGGATCGGGACTTTATCATGTAAATCTTCTGAATTGGGGGATTTTATTATGGTGAATGCTATTTTACATTCTGAACTTGTGTTTTTTCTTCTATTCATTTCTGTTATCTTGATTTTAGGGCTGATCACAATAAACAAGACGTGAGGTCAAAAATTTTCCCATTGAAAAGAAATAAGATCGGTGCTAAAGAATCTCCAGTTACACTGCCTATTAAAAGGAAAGAGAGGTCTATCTCTTCATTGGTGGTTGACACACCTCGAATAACAACGGGTTTGACTGGGCGCCGAACAAGAGCCGTTACTAGGAAGGCTGCTGCTGCATTACGTGGCCTTGGTCCTATCCTTGATCCTGTAGAAAGGGATAATGGTAGCGCCAATAAGCATCCTGATAATTTAAGCTTGCTGGACAGCTTGAGCAAAGTGCCTCAAACAAGAAGAAAGGTAAAAAAAAACGGCTGTAGCATCCTGACTGAACCATGTGCTTTTTAACATTTTTTCTTACTTTGCTGTTGTGTTTTGCATGGGCTACGTATATTTAGTGCATCATGTCATCAGTAGCAGTGATTTGACGTTATTATTTGCAGGCATCATCAATTGCAGAAACGTCAAGTCATAACTCTAATAAAGATAAAGCAGGTGATGATAAGGACTTGGACAAGGCAGATCTATGGAAACCTCTAAACTGTCTTGTAGAGGCTGCAAGCAAAACAAAGTCCTTCAGGTCAAGTCCATCTGTTAAGGGAGATCAGCCCAATGGATCTCCTAGTAGTGAACATGCTAGCAAAGAGAAGCCTGTGGAGAATCTACGAAAGACCAGATTTCAAGATGACAAGAAAGATGCTCCACAGCCAGTAATGCTTAAAAAGAAAGGGACTGGCCGGGCGAAGAATGCAACCTCTGTTGCTGCAGCTAGCCAGAAGGCCCAGAATAGTAGGGCACTGAACCCCGTATGGTTCTCATTGATTGCCTCGTTTGAGCAGTAAGTCAAGATTATAGTATCAGTTATCTTCAATTCAGTGAAAACATTATCTTAGGTGTCTCCCGCCTCCCCCTTGATCTTCTGTCATTCAAATATTTTCAGGAAAGGTGTCCCACCCTTGCCACAGATACCTGCCCATTATTTGAGAATAAAGTAAGCTCATGTTCCTCAGCTCTGCTGCTGATGATCTTATCTATCACAATAGTTCTTTAAATCCACATTTTAAATGGATGCTCTTGGCACTTGGTTATTGAACTTATATGGTATCTTTCTAATGGAATAGCATGAAAACTGTAAAATACCAAGGAAAGAATGCTAATAACTTGGATAGAAGAAAACTATGTCCAGAGATACTATGCCATGGTCTTAGGCGATGGTACCATGCAAGTATGAATTCATTTGCAAAATCTTATTTAGTTTCAGTTTCAAAGTATGTATCCTTCCAGTGGAAATTGGTGATCAGTTCATAATTGTGGATTTTGTCTAGCTCATAGAAGGGGGCACATGGAAGGGGCTTAGATGGAGATAAGCGTATCTGCACATCTAAGCTTGTTCCTTTATTGTCTTGTAGTAATGCAGTTGTCACAACTTATAAGCTTGTTAAGCTGTTCTTTGCCACCTCCTGATCACTTTAGTCCGTTTGTACAAAATGTGTAAGTAACTTGGCTGAGGAGTCAAGTGAGCTTCAAAATTTCTCCTGTAAATACACACCTAACTTTTTTTGGCATATATTAAAGTAAAATACAACAAAATAGAAAAGTCAACTTACATAGTTTGATTAGTCTCCCCCCTTGTAGGTGCGGTCACTTGCATTTTTATTGTTGCAATCAGCAGTTGTTTATGTTTTGTTGCATCTATACATCTTTCAGTTTTATCGGTTGTGGCTAATGCATTTTCTAATGATAGAGATGGAAGTATAGCTGCATCATCCATCCAAAGGTATATTATGCAGAAGCTCAGTCTTGGAAGTGAGTCTGAGGTGAGACTTCTACCTTTGCTTAATGTTTTACGAGTTGTCCAAAACTATGAGCGTTATTTGTAGAAGAACACACATTATTGTAGAGTGGAATCAGCGTAAATTTTGGCTTGCTCTTAAATTTAGAAGTTTCATCTTAGAAGTAGAAGTCCAAACTCACCTGATGTTTACCAGCATTTCTTATCACCTTACTGCTGCTATAGCTATGCATCTAAGTCTATTCTTCTTGAGCCCAGAACCACAGCTTGTCTGAACAGTACCTGATCTTGGTGTTTACAGGTTGAACTGAGCTGCTGTGGGCAGTCAATAAACCCCATACAACCGGTGCACAACCTGATGGATAGGTGGCTGAGGGTTGGCCCGTCGCGCCATTTGCAGACGTCGGTAGGCTCCTCCGGGGGAGAGTATGTAATGGTGATAACCTATGGGCGGCCAAAGTCTTGAGCGCACCATGTTGCGCCCGGTGATCTCCTGATTCGCCAGGAGGGTTGCGCCTTGCCCTGGGAAGAGGTCCTCGAAAGATGAAAGGGTTCTCTCTCCCAGTCGACATATACTGAAAAGAATGCGGCTGGCTCGTTCTGCAGCTAGCCCACCTTGTTGGTCTTGATCTGATGCTGTTGGATTCTCTTAGGGTTTATTCGTACTGGTTGTTCCCCTAGTTCGTTTTATACCCCTGTTATATACAGATGAAATTTGTTGTTCTAAACTTGGCGAAAGTTGACCTATGTTGAGGCTGGATAAAGTGATGATATGTTTCAACCTTCGTGTGGAAGGGGTGAATGGTTGCAGTGCTCGGCTGCTTCGTGGGCTGAAAGTTTCGTTGCACCGGAGCGTCATGCCAATGGCTGATGGTTTAGTTTGATTCGTGCCTCGTCGCTTCCACTGGAGCATTACACCTTTTGAAAGTTTCTGATTTTTTTTAGATAAACATTGTTGAATGTTTTACTAACATGCAAAGTTTCGTGATGAAAAAACATCTGTGGAGGTCTGGACAGAAAAACAAAATTAACGTTCCAAAACGCTTTCAAAAAGTTGCAATTTTGGGAAAATCATTTTAGTGGTTTTGCCCAGACATTCACGAATGGTTTTTTCACCACAAAATTTTGCATCTTGGTAAAACATTCAACAGTGTTTGTCTACAAAAACAGTTGATAATTTTTTGAACTTTTTCCCTATTGTTTGCCCTAGGTGCATATGCACCCAAATGAGGAAACTCCATGTTCAAAAACTTTTTTGCTACCCTTTTGTGAACATATGAAAGTATGGAATGTTGTTAGTGTTGAGAAAAGTAGTAGAAAACAAGAAAAGAAATCACCCTACAATCACCTAGAAACACTATGAAGATGCGATAAACGGTTTGAATCAGATCGTTACTGACTCTGAGTTGCAGCGGAAGAATACGCGTCAGTGTAAATCATACTTGGAGTTCCTCGAACTATAGATGAACGATCCCACGAACAGTCCCTCGATCGAAAGGTCAAAAACACGGCCTCCCTACGAGTTGCAAGCGTACGGTCTTCACGATCCGACATCACTTCACCGTCCAGAGCTTATAGTCGCCGGAGAATTAGAGGTAGGAGATTAGAACCATACTGGGTCCAGAGCTTATAGTCGCCGGAGAATTAGAGGTAGGAGATTAGAACCATACTGGACTTCTAATTATGATGACTAGAGAATCTAGGTCTAGCTCGAATTGATCAATTAGGACTAACTAGAAATAAAGAACTAGAGGAGGCTCCAAAACTTGTGTATCAAAAGTGGCCAAAACCACTAGTATATATATGTTGGCGGAGAGGGGAGGGGGCGCCACAAGGGGGGAAGGATGCCTTCCCCCTTGGCCGGCCAAGGAGGGGGAGTTCCACTCCAATTCAGGAGAGCAACTAAGTAAAGAGCGCTCGTTCCAACCTCTCCAAGGGTCACTTGGGGATGGGCTGAGAGCACGCCACCGCCACGTGTCGCGCTCTGGGCGCTTTCTTAGGATTTTGTTTTTTTCGGACACGTTTTCGGCTTTTTAGATGGGATTTTCCCGGGTGTTTTTGGCTTTTCGGTTTTTCGCCGGTCTTTCTTAGCTTCTGGACAAAAATAATATTTTTTTACGCGAAAAAACATGTTTTCGTCTTTTTTTCCTTTTCGCGAGAGGCACGGTTTTACTTCCGCGAGAGGCATGGTTTTGCTTCCGTGGGAGGCACGGTTGTGCCTCTCGGAAACGAGAAAAAAACATGTTTTCTTTTTTTTTCTTCCGCGAAAGGCACTATTTTGCTTCTGCGAGAGGCCTCTCGGAAACGAAAAAAAACTCGTTTTCATTTTTTTCCCTTCCGTGAGAGGCACGGTTTTGCTTCTGCGAGAGGCACGATTTTTCTTCTGTGAGAGGCACGGCCGTGCCTCTCGATAACGGAAAAACGTGTTTTCTCTTCTTTTTTTCCCATGAGAGGCATAATTTTGCTTCCTCTAGAGGCACAATTTTGCTTTTGCGAGAGGCACGGCCGTGCCTCTCGGAAATGGCTTTCGGAAAGGGAAAAAAGTGCTCCCATTCTGGTTTTTTCATGAAGAAAAAGTTTGTCAAAACCTACCAACATGGATCTAGTTTTGAGATCTCGACGTGAGGAATCCAACGGTGAAAGCGGTTCAGGATTTGGATGCACGGTTTAAGAGATAAATCGTTTTGAATAAACGGATCTACAAAAAAGGGAAAACTCACAAGAAGTGGTCTTTGGAAGGAGTACTCCTCAATTGGTGATTTCGCCAATTCGGTCTTCCTCCAAGAAGCTAAGGGGCGCCTCCATTAGTGGGCCCAAGTGGCCCAATATCTTTCCATCACTTGGCCAAGGCCCATTGGTATTTAATTAAATATAAAAACCTCTTAAATATTATTAGAGCCTTTTATTATTAATTTAACATCTCCAGAAACATTTTCCGCCCACATATTATCGGTATTGCCTGGTAAACCCCGAAACCCTCCCCGTGACCCCGAAACGCTTCTGCTTCCTCTCGAAACTATTTTGAATATTAATGAAACTATCTCGTAAATATTTCTCATTACTCTTGTCCTACTAACACTCAGCAGATCATGATTACCTTATACTTGTGACCCTATAGGTTTGGTAAAACATAGACATGAACAAAACCCCTTTCGTTCAATAACCGATAGCGAAACGTGCACATCCATATCGATCCCTATGAGTACATGAATAAAATTCGAGTGAACCTTTGGTTATCATGTGCTTTTCCCTTTGTTTCACGATACTTTATAAAACCCGAGGTGAGATATATTGGTACCTCTTGAGTCATACACATGCTCACTATACCAGTCTCTTCGTTGCCAATTTCGTTTTTCTTTCTCGTTGACATGTTTCGGCATCCCCATGACTTAGTCATCTGTGTATGGCCAGACGATGATGGATGCCATAACATAGAGAGAGCCCTAAGAATATCTCTCCATCGTCGGAGGAGCAAATCTCACTCTTGAGCTATCTAATCCCTTGTCAAACTTTCCGATGAACCTGTAAGTTGTTGTTATGATTACCGTGTTACAAATGATGTTTGAGCAGCCCCAAAGTCCACCGTACTGTAAGAAGTGACTACAATACTCTCATTGTCTAAGGAACTTAAGCACACGTTAATGAAGGAAATATGCCCTAGAGGCAATAATAAAGTTGTTATTTATATTTCCTTATATCATGATAAATGTTTATTATTCATGCTAGAATTGTATTAACCGAAAACTTAGTACATGTGTGAATACATAGAAAAACAGAGTGTTACTAGTATGCCTCTACTTGACTAGTCTGTTAATTAAAGATGGTTAAGTTTCCTAGCCATGGACATGAGTTGTCATTTGATGAACGGGATCACATCATTAGAGAATGATGTGATTGATAAGACCCATCCGTTAGCTTAGCACTATGATCGTTTAGTTTGTTGCTATTGCTTTCTTCATGACTTATACATGTTCCTATGACTATGAGATTATACAACTACCGAATACCAGAGGAACACTTAGTGTGCTATCAAACGTCACAACATAACTGGGTGATTATAAAGATGCTCTACAGGTGTCTCTGATGGTGTTTGTTGAGTTGGCATAGATCGAGATTAGGATTTGTCACTCCGATTGTCGGAGAGGTATCTCCGGGCCCTCTCGGTAATGCACATCACTATAAGCCTTGCAAGCAATGTAACTAATGAGTTAGTTGCGGAATGAACACTACAGAACGAGTAAAGAGACTTGCCGGTAACGAGATTGAACTAGGTATGATGATACCGACGATTGAATCTCGGGCAAGTAACATACCGATGACAAAGGGAACAACGTATGTTGTTATGCGGTTTGACCGATAAAGATCTTCGTAGAATATGTAGGAACCAATATGAGCATCCAGGTTCCGCTATTGGTTATTGACCGAAGATGAGTCTCGGTCATGTCTACATAGTTCTCGAACCCGTAGGGTCCGCACGCTTAACGTTCGATGACGATATGTATTATGAGTTTTGTGATTTGATGTACCGAAGGTTGTTCGGAGTCCCGGATGTGATCACGGACATGACGAGGAGTCTCGAAATGGTCGAGACATGAAGATTGATATATTGGAAGGTTATGTTTGGACACCAGAAAAGTTTTGGATGAGTTCGGGCATTTTCTGGAGTACCGGGGGGTTACCGGACCCCCCCCGGGGAGTTAATGGGCCTTAATGGGCCATGGTGGAAGAGAGGAGGAGGCGGCCAGGTGTGGTGTGCCCCCCTAGGCCCAATCTGAATTAGGGTAGGGTTTGGGGGGGCTTTCCTTTCTCTCCCTCTTCTCTTCCTTCCCCCTCCTAGATGGACTAGTAAAGGGGGGAAACCTACTTCTAGTAGGAGTAGGAATCCCCCTTGGGGGCGTCCTAGGAGGCCGGCCCTTCCCCTCCTCCACTCCTTTATATACGGGGGATGGGGGCACCCCATAGACACAGTTGATTTTAGCCGTGTGCGGTGCCCCCCTCCACAGATTTCCACCTCGGTCATATTGTCGTAGTGCTTAGGCGAAGCCCTACGTCGGTAACTTCATCATCACCATCACCACGTCGTCCTGCTGACGAAACTCTCCATTGGCCTCAGCTGGATCTAGAGTTCGTGGGACGCCACCGAGCTGAACGTGTGCACATCGCGGAGGTGTCGTGCGTTCGGTACTTTATCGGTTGGATCGCGAAGACGTTCGACTACATCAACCCCGTTACTTAACGCTTTCGCTTTCGTCTACGAGGGTACGTGGACACACTCTCTCCGCTCGTTGCTATGCATCTCCTAGATAGATCTTGCGTGTTCGTAGGAAATTTTTGAAATACTGCGTTCCCCAACAGTTAACACTCCGTGTTATAACAATTGACTTCTGACGATATTACCTCAAAGTATAACAAACAAATTTGGGTCGATTTAATATGACCGTTCTTTCAATGTCATATTCTCAATGTTGTTTTAGGACTATCATTAAATTTAACAATATCCTGAGATCTGGAAAACATGATCACGAACAACACTTGAGCTAGTGTTAGAGGCGAGACTAGGGATAATGTTTTACCGTTTATTATTCCACGTTTTCCACTGAATAGCATATTCCAAGATCATAGCACTTATAACATATAATATAAACTATTAATTATGAGTATGGAAACATAATAATACAATATTATTGCCTCTAGGGCATATTTTCAACAATCTCCCACTTGCACTAGAGTCAGTAATCTAGTTAGCATATTTTGCCGCAAGACTGCGAAAGCGCTCTGGCTCAGCATCGAGGAGTCCCAGCGGGCTACGAAGAGGGTGGCCGGCGACGCGAAAGCGATCTAGATGGCGTAGGAGCAGCACTGTGCCGCTCGCCGTCTCGCGGGCTTCATCTCACCCTCCTCCGATGACAGCGGTGCGAAGAGCATGGACAACGACGACACCCCTCCAACCGCGGACACCTTCACGGAGGACAACTAACGCCGCTCTGGTGACCGCAAGGGCCCGGCGCAGAAATGGTGAAGTTCGGCGCCCCTCTGTTTAATTCTAGTATCCTATCTAGTGTTCGGTGATGAACTGCCTCTTTTGGTCATGTTGTACATGTCTGGTGATGAACTTTTGCTATGTGCGCGAATTTTATCTATGTTTGTTTCTTTCTATGATTCATTTGTTGATGATCTGGGTAGTGCGTGGATTCCAGGACCGGATATGAGGGGGCAGCTGCAAACGCTAAGAATGTTCGCGGACACGCCTGTGGACGTAAGGGTCAAATTTGTGAAGTCCAGCTGTAGATGCTCAAAATACCTTTTGGAAGGAAAAACGAACATATCTAGTGTAGTCGTGTAGAAAGAGAATTCCCCATAAACCTCTTGCCCTAACAATTGCAGAGTATACCAAAAAGATGAGAAAAACAACATGAGCATAACTCAGGAGCAAAGCTGAATGCAGAACTCTGTTCAGAGAATAGCAAAGAAAGGATAGGCCAGTTTATGCAGCTCCAAACCCATTAAGATAGGAAAATCCTATCTACTGCTCGTTGCGGCAAACTGTCAACCAAACGCACACCCGAGCAAGGCGAGCGGTCTGTGATGGGCTGGCCTATTTTAGCGTAGCATAGCACCTCTTTCAACCGGTTTTGGGAACCTTCTAGAAGGCCTTGAACCGGTTTTTCTTTATAGTTTTTTCTGGTTTTCCGTTTCTTGTTTTGTATTTTTTGTTTTTCCTTTTCCTTTTCCTGTTTTTGTTTCCTTTTTTTCTATTTCTGTTTCCTTTCTTCATTTTCTATTACTGTTTATTTTTCCTTTTCGTTGTTCGTTTTCCTTTTTTCAGTTTGTTTGTCAACTTTTCAAAAAATCTTCTAAATTTCGAAAATATTAGAATTTTCAAATTTTGTTCATAAATTATAAAATGTTCCTATTTTTTAAACGTTGTTCAGTAATTTAAAAAATTGTTTTTGTTTTAAAAAAACTTACTTTTTCTTTAATCGAAACCTTTTTTTCAAGATTTCGAAAATAATAATAATTGTAAACATTGTTTGCAAATTTGAAAAAAAAATGTTCACGTCTTCAATTGTTTTTGGGAGTTTGAAAGAATGTTCGCCTATTCCAAAAATTTGAAAATGGTTCCAAATTCAAAAGACATTTGTATTTTTCGACTTTTCTATTTCCCTTTTTTGTTTCTTTCCTTTTTCTATTGGCCCGGCCCGTTCAAACGTTTGGGCTAATCGGGTTTTGGGAATCTTCTAGAAGGTTCCTGAACCGGTTTTTCTATTTCCGTTTTTTGTTTCTTTCCTTTTTCTACTTCTTTTTCTTTTTCATTAAAAATTTTGTTTTCTGTTTTCTTTTCTTTTCTTTGCTCTTTTTTCTCTCTTTTTTCATGTTTCTTTTGTTTGAGAATTTCAAATCTTTATTCAGAATTTTATAAGATATTCTTATTTTCAAAATTTGCTCTTGGTTTCAGAAAATGTTCACATTTTCAAAATTTCTTCATAATTTCAGAAAATGTCCGTGTTTCAAAAAGTATTCCAAGAATTAAAAAAATGTTCTTCTTTCAAATTCTGTTCACAAATTCAGAAAATGTGTGGTTAATTCATACAAAATGTTCTTATTTTCAAATAATTGTTTCGTCCATGTATTGGAAAACTGTTCAGGAATTTCATAAAATGTTCCTATTTTCAAATTTTGTTCACAATTACAAAAAAATGTTTGTGTTCCGAAAAGACTTTTAGGAATTTCAAAAAAATATTCTTGTTTTAAAAAATGTTCCATAAATTCAAAAAAATGTTTTTGTTTTCAAATATTTGTTACGTTCATGTTTCGAAGAAATGTTCAGGAATTTCATAAAATGCTCCCGTTTTCCAATTTTGTTCACAATTTCAAACAGTATTCGTGTTTCAAAAAGTCTTTAAGGAATTTCAAAAAATGTTCTTGTTCTAAATTTTGATCACAATTTAAAAAATGTTCAGTAAATTCAAAATAATGTTCTCGTTTTCAAATAATTGTTATGTTCATGTTTGTGTTCAGGAATTTTATAAAATGTTCCGGTTTTCAAATTTTGTTCACAATTTCAAAAAATGTTCAAGTTTAAAAAGTCTTTAGGGAATTTAAAAAAATGTTCTTGTTTTAAATTTTATTCACAATTTGAAAAAATATTTGTGTTTTTAAAAATGCATTAATTTGAAAAAAAAAGTTCTCGTTTTCAAATCTTTGTTATATTTATCTTTAAATAAATGTTCTCTTTATCAAAATATGTTCAGAATGTCATTCAGAAAATGTTTATGTTTCAGAAAATGTATAGGATTTTCAAAATATGTTCTCATTTCCAAAATTTCAGTAAAATGTTCGTGCATCAAAAAATGTTCAAGAATTGCAGAAAATGTTTCTTCTTTAAAAAAATACACAATGTCAGGAAAGTTTCAATTTTCCCAAAATTGTTCACGTTTTAGAAAACTGTTAGGTTTTGTAAAAAATGTCCGTGTTTTTCTAAATTCGGATTAGAAAAAATGTTCATATTTTTTTAGGAAATAAGCTTATATTATCAGAAAATATTTTTGGCATTTCGAACTGTTTGAAAATTTCAAGAAATGTTTTCAAAATATATTTTTTCTAAAATCTCAACCCTTTTAGATGTTGTTATATAGTCTTTCGCGCTTTTATTTTCAGTAGCACCTTTATGGTCGAGTGGCCAGCTGGTCGAGGTCTGCTCTGTCGTGTGCGCGGGTTGGTATGATCGAATCCTAGTGTAGCCAAGCTGTTTGTCTGGGTTTTTTTTAGGTCACGCGAGGAAACACAGGTGGCTTTCTCGCGTTGATGGGCCGGCCCAGTCATGCATCGCGCGTGTGCATCGAGCTTCTGTTTAACGCAGAATGTGTCTTACAGGAGGTCCCCTCTCAGGAGAGCAACTAGTTAACGAGTGCTCCTTCGGGAGCCTCGCAACGATCAACGCCACTTGGCGCGCTCTCAGTCATTCGCCGCTTGTCACGCTTTGGGCGCTTCCTTCGGATTTTAATTTTTTATTTTTCCGCACGCGTTTTCGGCTTTTTAAACGGTTTTTTTTCATGTTTTGATTTTCCACCGGTCTTCCTTAGCTTTTCAATAAAAAAACAAAAAAAAATGCGTGAAAAAATATTTTTTTTCTTTCGCGAGAATCGCGGTTTTTGCTTCCGCGAGAGGCACGGTTTGCTTTCGCGAGAGTTATGGCCGTGCCTCTCGAAAACAAAAAAAACATGTTTTCTATTTCTTTTTGTTGTCGCAAGTCACGGTTTTGCTTCCGCGAGAGGCATGGGTGTGCTTTCGTGAGAGTCACGGTTGTGCCTCTCAGAAAGGGAAAAAAATGTGTTTTCTGTTTTTTTCTTTCACGTGAGTCACCGTTTTGCTCTCGCGAGAGGGACGGTTGTGTTTTCACGAGAGTCACGACCGTGCCTCTCAAAAAGGAAAAAACGTGTTTTTTGTTTTTTTTGTCGCGAGTCACGGTTTTGCTTCCGCGAGAGGCACGGGCATACCTCTTTCGGAAAGGGAAAAAACCCATGCTCCCTGTTCGGTTTTTCGTTTGATTTTTTTGTGAAAAAAAGTTCGTCAAAACCTATCAATATGAGATCTAGTTTTGAAGATCTCAACGCGAGGAATCCAACGGTAAAAGCGATTCGAGATTTGAACGCACGGTTTGAGAGATAAAATATTTTGAATAAATGTCGAGAATTGAAGTGATCTTTACAACGAGTATTCCTCAATTAGTGATTTCGCGGCATGACTGGACGGTCCATCGACAAGAAAGCCACTTGTATTTTCCTGTAACACGCGCGAGAGGCATGGGTGTGCTTTCGTGAGAGTCACGGTTGTGCCTCTCAGAAAGGGAAAAAAATGTGTTTTCTGTTTTTTTCTTTCACGTGAGTCACCGTTTTGCTCTCGCGAGAGGGACGGTTGTGTTTTCACGAGAGTCACGACCGTGCCTCTCAAAAAGGAAAAAACGTGTTTTTTGTTTTTTTTGTCGCGAGTCACGGTTTTGCTTCCGCGAGAGGCACGGGCATACCTCTTTCGGAAAGGGAAAAAACCCATGCTCCCTGTTCGGTTTTTCGTTTGATTTTTTTGTGAAAAAAAGTTCGTCAAAACCTATCAATATGAGATCTAGTTTTGAAGATCTCAACGCGAGGAATCCAACGGTAAAAGCGATTCGAGATTTGAACGCACGGTTTGAGAGATAAAATATTTTGAATAAATGTCGAGAATTGAAGTGATCTTTACAACGAGTATTCCTCAATTAGTGATTTCGCGGCATGACTGGACGGTCCATCAACAAGAAAGCCACTTGTATTTTCCTGTAACACGCGCGACCTTAAAAAAAGCCCTGAAAAACAAGTGAGCTGCTACACCAAGATTCGATCCTACGACCACACTCGAAATAGAGCGCTGACCGCGATAAGCTAACCACTCCACATACGAGTTGTTAATGAAAATTAAGGCGCGTAAGAGAACAGAATCGATCACGCACGAGGATTCCCCCTCCCCCGCGTCGTCTCCCCCAAGGCGACTCAGGGGCAACCCTAGCCGCCACAGCCGCGCCCCCCTCCTCCCCCCTTCCTCTCCGCCGCCGCCTGAGGTGTGCTCCGGCGCGCGCGCTCGACACCGATGAAGGTGGCGGCGGGGATTCGGCGGCTGCTGGTCTCGGGCAGGGCCTCGGCACGCGGGGCGGCGGCCCCGGCAGGTGAGGGTGGGGTGGTCCTGGCGGCGGGCCGCCCTGCCGGTGCGAGCTAGGCGCCTCCTCGGTCTCGCGGGTGACGAGGTGGCGGCGGTCAACAGTCGCAGGTGTGCATCCCTCCCTGCAGGTATGCCACTGATGAAGTCCATCCCCTCCGCCCCGATCTGCTCCTTCCTTGGCCAGATCTGGGTCCTGGTGGCTTAGACCGCTGCTCTCGGTTGTTGGCTGCGCGGATCTCGTCGGGCGGGGCTGGATCCGAGGGAAACCCCTGGCCGGTGCGGCGGTCACACCAAAGGCGACGCCTTGGGCGCCGTTCCCCTCCTTGGAGGCTGTGGTGTGGATTCTTCCCCTCCTTTCGTCCCCTGCTAGGTGAAAGCCTAGGTCCCCTGCTTCGGGCGGCGACGGCACGTCCGTGTCGTGTTCCTTCTTGGAGGCACCGTCCGGGGATTGTAGGGGCGGCAAGAGAGTTTGGTTGTGGACGTGATGGTGGCGGGAGACAGCTTGGTTTCTTCATAGGTTGCTGCTGGAGGGTCCCTGACGAGGTCGCCGGTGGGTCGACGCCCACGAGCCTGGGCAAGAGGGGATCGGGTTCCCCTCTTCGGCGACAACACTACACCTTTGGGTGGGAGCATTGTGCTCCGGCGAATCCAGCGCTGGCCTCTGATCTACTTTTCGCTGCTTCCCTTGCTTCTGCGGATGTGGCCGGCAGCTCTCGCCCTTTGGTGCGGCTGAGCCGCAGACGATGATGGTGCTTGTTTGTAGTGTGCCATGGGCTTGCGGTCCTGCTCTAGTCTCTTCTCCTTGCAGCTTGGAGGCCATCCATTTGGGTTCTGGGGTGAACCGAGCCGCCGTCTGCCGGTACGGCATCCTTCGAGCCAGGATGAAGGGGTAGGGGCCCTTTGCAGAGGCAGTAACGGATGGTGGTCTGGTCCATGGCTGGTTCCGAGGGTGGCTGAGATCACGAAGCTTGCGCGGCGATGCATTCCTCCCAAGACCGTAGTTTTGTTCTGTTGGTGTAGGTCGTCCAGTAGGGTGTTGGTAGCAGCGTTTTTGTTGCTGCCTTGAGTTGTTTTGCTTGAGTCCCTTGTATCCGTCGCTCGGTTCCCTTTTCTTTGCGTTGTAAGCGGTTGTCCGTGTAATCCTGGCCGGTTGATGGCTTTGTTAATTTAAAGCCGGGCTTTTCTTGAGCCTTCGTTCTAAAAAAAGAAAATTAAGGCGCGAAACTATATAACAACAGAAAGCAGGGGTGAGATTTTGGATAAAAAACTATTTACAAACATTTCTTGACAATTTCAAACAATACGAAATGCCGATTTTTTTTTATATTTCAAGTTTTTTTTTCTAAAAAATCAAAATATTTTTGTAATCCGAATTTAGAAAAAAAAAACACGTACATATTTTGGCAAAACCTAACAGTTCTTTAAAACGTTAACAATTTTGGAAAATTTGAACAATTTCTGATATGTCATTTTTTAACCAAGAAAATTTTTCTGAAATTCTTGAACATTTTTTGAAACACGAACATTTTTATGAAGTTGTGAACAAATTTTGGAAATGAGAACATATTTTGAAATTCCCGTACATTTTCTGAAACATAAACATTTTATGAATAACATTCTGAACAGATTTTGAAATGGGGAACATTTTTTGAACTTCCTGAACATTTTTTCAAAACATGAACATCACAAAAATTTGAAAACAAGAACATTTTTTTGAAATTACTGAACATTTTTTAAAACAAGATTTTTATTGAAATTTTGAACAAAATTTTAAAACATAAACATTTTTTGAAATTCCTGAAAGACTTTTTGAAACACGAACATTTTTTGAAATTTTTGAACAGAAATTAACAACAGGAACATTTTTGAAAATTTCTGATATTTGTGACAGACTTCTTCAAACACCAACATTTTTTGAATTTTTGAAAAAAAATTGACAACAGGAACAATTTTGAAAATTCCTGAACATTTTTTGAAATTAGGACCAAATTTTGAAAATGAGAACATCTTGTAAACTTCCAAATAAATATTTGAAATTCTCAAACAAAAGAAACATTAAAAAAAGAGCAAAGAGAAGAAAAGAGAAGAGAAAAAGAAAAAAAATTGAAACGAAAAAGAAAAAGAAACAGAAAAAAGGAAACAAAAAGCCAAAAAAAGGGAAATTGAAAAACCAGTTCAGGAACCTCCTAGAAGGTTCCCAAAACAAGAAAAAACCAGCTGGGAACCACCTAGAAGATTCCCAAAACCGGATTCGCTCAGACGTTTGAACGAGGCGGCCCATGCGAACGCTCGTCCATCTGCCCGACTACTTGCCGCAAAGAGCGGCAAATAGGAATTTCCCTTCTCAGGGGCCAACCTGGGCCGTCGCCCCCAGCCCATGAAAAATTTCTGGAATACCCTTAGTATTAGTACTACTATTTTCACAGGGACAGAAAATTTAAAGACACGGTAACGACCATATCATTGCAGAGCATATTATATACAACACACCATCAGGCATATGCTGTCTGTCACAAAGCGTAAGGTCTCGTCGCCGTAGCCTACCAAAATCGAGACCCCTGATCCAGCACAGCTTCGGAACTCCAGCGGCAACACCTTCTGACATACGGGCAGTCATATCTAATATAGTACTAGTAGGGTAAGCATCTGGTGCAAGGAATGTACAGCAGGGTCGATGCAGAGATGGGAGAATGAATCAAAGTCAGCGCGTCTTCTTCCCTTCTTCCTTCTCTCCGAGCGACCCGGCACCGGCAGCTGCTTAGATTACACGCGCAGCTCCTCCATGGCATCAACAGCCTCCCTGCAAGCAAGACGCGAGAATCAAAGGCATCAAAAAGGATGCCTAATCATTCAGGGCAGTGAGTGTGTGAGTGGCTAGCATTGCATTGCTACCTCAGAGCTTTGGTGATCTCATCGCTGTTAGGGTCGAGTTGCTGTGCTTTCAGGAACGCGGCGGATGCTCCTTTGTAATCCTGCGCATGGGCGAAATGTCGCAAGAGGTGTATCGAATCAGATTGCTGAGGGGGAACTGGACAGAGAGTGGCTAGCTATACATACCTTCATGAAACTGAGAGCTTTGCCCTCACGGTACCATGCCTTGGACCAACGGGGCCGCATCATTATGCACTGCCGTGCATCTTCCAAAGCTCTGTCCCCTTCTCGCATCCGCAGCCAGCAGAGGCTCCGGTTAGCAAACATGGTGGCATCAAGTGGGTCTATATCCATTACCTGCATTTACGACAAGGGAGCTCAGCTTCGGGTGTCTGTTGGTGCAGTGGTAAATTAATCTAACAGGCTCTGTCAAGCACATCATTGCCTTTTCGTTAGTTTAACATCTCATCTGATGTAACAAAAGTGGTGATGGGCTTCCCAGGTAAAATCATGAATGGTCTATCCTATGAAATGCAGTGTAATCACCCAACCATCACCCCACATAAGCCGACCATAATTCTATGGAAATTTCAAAACAACCAACCAAACAGTTCAATGAACCATCGTTCAGAGAATTAAGTATAAGACTACAATAAAAACTACAAGCCAGCCCATCTTCACCCCAAAATCTGACGTCTTAAAACATGAAATAAATCATTAAATGGTTCATGCATTTACCAGGCCATAGAAGTACATCGCTGTAATGTAGTCTTCCTTTCCAAATGCTTCCTTTCCTCGTGACTTCAAATCAGCTATCCGTTGTTCCACAGAAGATGCCTCCTGGACCAGTACCATGGTCAGTTACATGCATACATAGTGAATGACAGGTTCCAACAGCATGCTAAGTATTACAGTTGGAAAATTAAATTGAAGTTCTTGGTCAGTAATCCTTCAATAATAGGCATACACACTGTTTCCTCAGTTAGCTTTGCAAACTTGGTCAAACAAAATGCCAACTAAATTTGAATACATATATCTATTTATGTATACCGTCCACTATCCTAATATTGTACTCTCACTGTTCACTATTATAAGTTGTTCTCACTTTTTTTCTGATTTGGATGTATACAGATGCATTTTTAGTGTGTTTGTTCACTCATTTCAGTCCATAGTCCATATTGAAACATCGAAAACATCTTATATTTGTGAACAGAGGGAGTAATACCTAAAGAGTGCCTATACAACTGGGTTTAGTAACTTCCCTATGATGATACTGTACTTCCTTTTACCAGTTCTTAAATTTCTCAAGAAAAATGCAGGCTTGCAGGCAGGCTACAGTTGCCCCGTTTTATCATGTTTAGTTGCATTTTTCTTCTGAAGGGGAGCCTTGGCGCAGTGGTAAAGCTGCTGCCAGGTCACGGGTTCAAGTCCTGGAAACAGCCTCTTGCAGAAATGTAGGGAAAGGCTGCGTACAATAGACCCAAAGTGGTCGGACCCTTCCCCAGACCCTGCGCAAGCGGGAGCTACATGCACTGGGGCTGCCCTTTTTTTTTAGTTGCATTTTTCATGAGTATGCATACGGCCTGGTGATTTTTCACTCTATCAAGGAGAATACAGCATATGGAAGTACTGGCTCGAAGTAGAAGATATCAACCAACATGCAGCTTCAGGACTACAGGTTATGGCAGAATGAAGTGATCAATAAATCATCTACACACCTGATGCTTGATACGTGGAGATCTTGCAGTATTCATTATCCCATTAACACTCCAAACTGGCTGAGATGGAATTGGTTTTGTCTTAGGAAACAGAATTTCAACAAGCTCACGTTGACCACGAGCTGCTGCTAACTCAATTGGAACTGCGCCATGCTATATCATAGAACAGAACATAATTTGTTATATGATCCAGGATGAAAGATAAAGCAGTCAACATCATTAAATTACTATTTGTCATCTATTTTGGAACGGAGGGAGTACATCCCAGTGGCAGCAAGAATCCTAGATACTGCTAAATGAACTTCATTTGGGAGCATAAATGTTAGTACACAGAGAGACAAGGGCAGAGCTACAGTTACCTGGTTAGGGATGTTAGGGTCGGCTCCAGCCTCTAGTAAAATCATGACAAAGTCCATTAAGCCATCATCAACTGCCTCCGTTAAAGGATTTGGTCCAGAGTAACCATGAACATTCACATCAGCACCAGCCTATTAATGAATAGGAGTAAAAAAAACTTCAGTGATAGGAAAAAACAAGCTACTCAACCATGAAACATCCGACAAGGGAAAAACAAGGTACTCAACAAAATCAGGACACATTTAAACATAAAAAACATATGAAAATACATGAAGTAAGTTATTGGAACCTCAATCAGTAGCGTCATGCATTTCAAGGCCTTTCCACAGACGGCCATCATGAGTGGTGAAAAGACGTGATTAGCCACTCTGTTGGGCTGAAAAGATAAATGGGCCGTAGTTTTGAAAAGAGTTAGTTAGATCACATAAAGATAATTTATAAATGAGCCCATCAAATATTTGATACGCCACCAAGAATAAATCATCACATCATCAAACCAAACGGAGTTAATCGTGTTTGCCTTTCCAATTCATAATTTTGCATTCAATTAGCTGATAGTGGAATAGACAACTTACATCAGCACCATGCTCCAGCAGAACCTTCACAACCTCAACATGGTCCTTTGCAACCGCCAAGTGTAATGGCATGCCCCGATGATCCATAGGATCCACATGCACCCCTTTGGCCAGCAATAGCCTCACAGCCTCGCAGTGTCCTGGAGGCACAACAAACATGGTGCAAATCCAAATAGATCAGAACCATAGCCTCTACAGAAGAGTAGCTCCTTTGTATGTAGGCAATGTCAATCCTTTGATTTTAGGGACTCAAAGTGAACTCAAGAATGAGAAAGACCACCTTCCTCTGCTGCATTGTGCAGTGACACGGAGCCCCTGTCATCGGCCATGGATGGGTCGGCGCCGCGGTCGAGAAGGTACCTCATAGCCTCGACATTTCCCCCAAATGCGGCGTAGAACATCGGTGTCACACCTACAAGGGTAACGCAACATCTCGGTACTAACAGAACCAAAACTTCCTGCTATGGACGCATAAGATTCCAACTAGGTGCGCCGTGCGCGCACCTGCTTTCGTGGCAGAATTGACATCAAGCCCCGATTCCTCCACCAGGAACCTGCAGCTGTCCAGGCACCCCTTGGCCGCGGCGAAATGAAGTGCGGTTTGCCCTTTATCGTCCTTGGCTCGCCGCAGATCCACCTTCTTGGCCATTCCTAGCAAGGGGGGATCGCAGGAGCAACTGAAGTCAGACAGCACAATCATTCGTGAAGTGATTACACACGGCCTCAAATCTAGGGTTTCTTCCTTGAAAATGTTTTTGGGGGTTTACCGCCTTAATGAACAAATCGAAGTTTCCTCAGAAAATCAGCAACCACCCCACCCAAAATTCGGAAGAAAAGTAGTAGTAGATTTGCATCCACCCCGCATCAAATTCGTCCGTACGGAAAAAGCACCACTTGAGCGTTCGCAACAAAGAAGACGAATCGAACATACATCGTTCCATCAACGGCGCGGAGAGAGAGAGAGAGAGAGAGAGAGAGAGAGAGAGAGAGAGAGAGAGAGAGGCGGCGCTTACTCTTGAGGAGGCGGAGTTGGCCGCCGAGGGCTGCCTTGAGGGCGATGTCGCAGGGAGACGAAGCCATGGCGGCGGCGGCGGAACTGAGGAGAACGACAGCGGTGAAGGGTTTGGGGAGGGGAAACTGAGGAGTCGGCAGTCGGCGCCGAGAGCGGTGAAGGGTTTGGAGGAGGGGAAACTGGGGAGTCGGAAGCCGGCAGTTGCGGAGATGATATGGCGCCAAACAGAGGAGCCTCTAGCAGACCCCGCAAAAAGCCTCGATTCGTAAAATAATCATTAAAATATGGGTCGGTGCGGAAAATCTCGCCCAAACAGAACCTGTAAATACGGTCGGCCCGTAAAAAAATTTAAGGGGCGCGGCAAAATCTCGTTCCCAACCCGCGAATACGCGGGTTTTCCCCTCGCCCATGCGGTGCCCTGCATATAAGCGGAAGCGATTGGTGGGGAGGCCATTTCAGCCCGCGGTTTTTCCCACCAACAACCTCTCCTCTCTTCCTTGCCCCGCCGCCGGGCCGCCGCCCATGATTTCGGCGAAAGCAGACGGCGGGAGCGCGCCGAAAGGCCGCCACACGCACGAGGTTGCCCCCCCTCATGCGTCGGCGGGCCGGAAAGTTGCGGATCTGCGGCCCTTCATTGCGGGCCGCCGAATTTGGCTTTTCCGGCCGCCGGTGGCTGCGCCAAGCGATGGAATGGTCGGGGAGCATCTCCCGCAGCCCCGGCAGGTCGCATCGCCGCATGCAGGTACGGGTTCGTCCTCCCGCAGCCGTTGACGGTTTGCGGGCATGGATTCGTCCGGCCGTCCACCGGGCTCGGCGCTCGCGCAGCAGCTCTGTGGTTCGCCGATGCCGCTCATACAGTGCGACGACTGCATGCGGACAGTGTTGCGGCTAACTTCGGGCACGCCGAAGCACCCTGGATGGGTGTTCTTCAAATGCGAAAATGATGGGGTACGTGTTGTTTTCATTCGGCTCATTTTGATAGCTCATTCTTTGGTTCAATTGCGGTAGCTCATGTCGAACATCATCATGTATGTAGGAAGATGGATGCTCATTTTGGTTTGGTAAGGAGAATACATTGATTTATTGATAGAAAGAAACTTAATAAACGCTCGTGGACTCCTTAATAGAACCGAAGGCAATGATGCGGCTGCATGTGCAACTAGAGGGGAAACAATGTCTACTTCTTTTGAACCAAAAATGAAGAAAGAAGAATGCAAAATCAAGAATCCACAGATCAACAACGAATGCATGGAGAAGATATTAGTCCAACTAGTGGGAGGAGTTATGAAAGTTGGAAATCTTCTAAAATGCATATTCGTGGTTCTTGTTTTCTCTGGTCTTGCTATTCTAGCAAAGATTTGGTGATGTCTTATGTATCCAATGTTGTTGAAAAAGCAAAGAAATGCATTATGTTGGATCAAATTAAGGTGCAAATTTAGGTTTTCCGGGCCGGGAGGAGCTGCACCAGATCAGACCCCGCAAAGTCGACCTGTAAAAGAGCATATTCCGTGAATATCCTTTTTTACGGGTTCGTTATGCAGGGTCTGCATCTGCAGCCGTCCGCACCGGCCCGCAAAGCCGTTTTCCCACGAACTGCAAGCGCGTTTTGTGGGCCAGCCGAATGCGGGGTTGCTACCTCTTGAGCACCGCGTTGGTTTTTCCTTGAAGAGGAAAGGGTGATGCAACAAAGTAGCGTAAGTATTTCCCTCAGTTTTTGAGAACCAAGGTATCAATCCAGTAGGAGGCTACGCGCGTCCCTCGTACCTACACAAAACAAATAACTCCTCGCAACTAACACGATAAGGGGTTGTCAATCCCTTCACGGTCACTTACGAGAGTGAGATCTGATAGATATGATAGGATAATATTTTTGATATTTTTGTGATAAAGATGCAAAGTAAAATAAAAGCAAAGGAAAAAGCAAAGGAAATAACTAAGTGTTGGAAGATTAATATGATGAAGATAGACCCGGGGGCCATATGTTTCACTAGTGGCTTCTCTCAAGAGCATAAATATTTTACGATGGGTGAACGAATTACTGTTGAGCAATTGACAGAATTGAGCATAATTATGACAATATCTAGGTATGATCATGTATATAGGCATCACGTCCGAGACAAGTAGACCGACTCCTGCCTACATCTACTACTATTACTCCACTCATCGACCGCTATCCAGCATGCATCTAGAGTATTAAGTTCATGAAAACAGAGTAACGCCTTAAGCAATATGACATGTTGTAGAGGGATAAATTCATGCAATATGATAAAAACCCCATCTTGTTATCCTTGATGGCAACAATACAATACGTGCCTTGGTGCCCCTACTGTCACTGGGAAAGGACACCGCAAGATTGAACCCAAAGCTAAGCACTTCTCCCATTGCAAGAAAGATCAATCTAGTAGGCCAAACCAGACTGATAATTCGAAGAGACTTGCAAAGATAACCAATCATACATAAAAGAATTCAGAAAAGATTCAAATATTGTTCATAGATAATCTTGATCATAAACCCACAATTCATCGGTCTCAATAAACACACCGCAAAAAGAAGATTACATCGAATAGATCTCCACGAAAGAGGGGGAGAACATTGTATTGAGATGAAAAAAGAGAGAAGAAGCCATCTAACTACTAACTATGGACCCGAAGGTCTGAGCACACTTCATCGGAGAGGCTATGGTGTTGATGTAGAAGCCCTCCGTGATGGATGCCTGCTCCCCGGAGCTCCGGAACAGGCCCCAAGATGGGATCTCGTGGGTACAAAAGGTTACGGCGGTGGAATTAGGTTTTTGGCTCCATCTCTGATCGTTTGGGGGTACGTAGGTATATATAGGAGGAAGGAGTACGTCGGTGGAGCAACAGGGGGCCCACGAGGGTGGAGGGTGCGCCCCCTACCTCGTAGCCTCCTCTTTCTTTTCTTGACGTAGGGTCCAAGTCTCCCGGATCATAATCTTCCTAAAAATCACGTTTCCGAAGGTTTCATTCCGTTTGGACTTCATTTGGTATTCCTTTTCTGCGAAACTCTGAAATAGGCAAAAAACAACAATTCTGGGCCGGGCCTCTGGTTAATAGGTTAGTCCCAAAAATAATATAAAATTGCATAATAAAGCCCAATAATGTCCAAAACAGTAGATAATATAGCATGGAGCAATCAAAAATTATAGATACGTTGGAGACGTATTAGGCATCCCCAAGCTTAATTCCTGCTCGTCCTCGAGTACGTAAATGATAAATACAAATTTTTTGATGTGAAGTGCTACTTGGCATAATTTCAATGTAATTCTTCTTAATTGTGGTACGAATATTCAGATCCGCAAGATTCAAGACAAAAGTTTAATATTGACATAAAAATAATAATACTTCAAACATACTAACAAAGCAATCATGTCTTCTCAAAATAACATGGCCAAAGAAAGTTATCCCTACAAAATCATATAGTCTGGCTATGCTCTATCTTCACCACACAAAGTATTTAAATCATGCACAATCCTGATGACAAGCCAAGCAATTGTTTCATACTCTTGACATTCTCAAACTTTTTTCAATCTTCACGCAATACATGAGCGTGAGCCATGGATATAACACTATATGTGGAATAGAATGGTGGTTGTGGAGAAGACAAAAAGGCAGAAGATAGTCTCACATCAACTAGGTGTATCAAACGGGCTATGGAGATGTCCATCAATAGATATCAATGTGAGTGAGTAGGGATTGCCATGCAATGGATACACTAGAGCTATAAGTAAATGAAAGCTCTACAAAAGAAACTAAGTGGGTGTACATCCAACTCGCTTGCTCACGAAGACCTAGGACATTTTGAGGAAGCCCATCATTGGAATATACAAGCCAAGTTCTATAATAAAAATTTCCCACTAGTATATGAAAGTGACAAAATGAGAGACTCTCTATCATGAAGATCATGGTGCTGCTTTGAAGCACAAGTGTGGTAAAAGGATAGTAACATTGTCCCTTCTCTCTTTTTCTCTTATTTTTCATATATATATATATATATATATATATATATATATATATATATATATATATATATATATATATATTGGGCCTTTTCTCTTTTTTTATGGCCTCTTTTCCTTCTTTTTTTATTTTTCGTCCGGAGTCTCATCCCGACTTGTGGGGGAATCATAGTTTCCATCATCCTTTTCCTCACTTGGGACAATGCTCTAAAAATGAAGATCATCACACTTTTATTTTCTTACAACTCAACAATTACAACTCGATACTTAGAACAAAATATGACTCTATATGAATGCCTCCGGCAGTGTACCGGGATATGCAAGGAATCAAGAGTGACATGTATGAAAGAAATATGAATGGTGGCTTTGCCACAAATACGATGTCAACTACATGATCATGCTAAGCAACATGACAATGATGGAGCGTGTCATAATAAACGGAACGGTGGAAAGTTGCATGGCAATATATCTCGGAATGGCTATGGAAATGCCATGATAGGTAGGTATGGTGGCTGTTTTGAGGAAGGTATATGGTGGGTGTATGATACCGGCGAAAAGTGTGCGGTATTAGAGAGGCTAGCAATGGTGGAAGGAAGAAAAATGCGTATAATCCATGGACTCAACATTAGTCATAAAGAACTCATATACTTATTGCAAAAATCTACAAGTTATCAAAGCAAATTATTACACGCATGCTCCTAGAGGGATAGATTGGTAGGAAAAGACCATCACTCGTCCCCGACCGCCACTCATAAGGAAGACAATCAATAAATAAATCATGCTCCGATTTCATCACATAACAGTTCACCATACGTGCATGCTACGGGAATCACAAACTTTAACAAAAGTATTTCTCAAATTCACAACTACTCAACTAGCATGACTCTAATATCACCATCTTCATATCTCAAAACAATTATCAAGCATCAAACTTCTCATAGTATTCAACACACTCATAAGAAAGTTTTTATTATTCTTGAATACCAAGCATATTAGGATTATTTAAGCAAATTACCATGCTATTTAAGACTCTTAAAATAATCTAAGTGAAGCATGAGAGATCAATAGTTTTTATAAAACAAATCCACCACCGTGCTCTAAAAGATATAAGTGAAGTACTAGAGCAAAACTATATAACTCAAAAGATATAAGCGAAGCACATAGAGTATTCTAACAAATTCCAAATCATGTATGTCTCTCTCAAAAGGTGTGTACAGCAAGGATGATTGTGGTAAACTAAAAAGCAAAGACTCAAATCATACAAGACGCTCCAAGCAAAACACATATCATGTGGTGAATAAAAATATAGCTCCAAGTAAAGTTACCGATGGAAGTAGACGAAAGAGGGGATGCCTTCCGGGGCATCCCCAAGCTTTGGCTTTATGGTGTCCTTAGATTATCTTGGGGGTGCCATGGGAATCCCCAAGATTAGGCTCTTGCCACTCCTTGTTCCATAATTCATCAAAAAAATTCACCCAAAACTTGAAAACTTCACAACACAAAACTCAACAGAAATCTCGTGAGCTCCGTTAGCGAAAGAAAACAAAATACCACTTCAAGGTACTGTAATGAACTCATTATTTATTTATATTGGTGTTAAACCTACTGTATTCCAACTTCTCTATGGTTTATAAACTATTTTACTAGCCATAGATTCATCAAAATAAGCAAACAACACACGAAAAACAGAATCTGTCAAAAACAAAACAGTCTGTAGTAATATGTAACTAACGCAAACTTCTGGAACTCCAAAAAATCATCCAAAATAGGACGACCTAGGAAATTTGTTTATTGATCAACATAAATTGGAATCAGTATTTTATCACGTTCTGGTGATTTTTAACAATTGTTTTAGTGAACAGAAAGTTTCTGGAAATTACAGCAAGATCAAATAACTATCATCCAAGAAGATCCTATAGGTTTAACTTGGCATAAACACTAATTAAAACATAAAAACACATATAACCAGAGGCTAGAACATAGATTTATTTTTAAACAGAAGCAAAAAGCAAAAACCTAAAAATAAAATTGGGTTGCCTCCCAACAAGCGCTATCGTTTAACGCCCCTAGCTAGGCATAAAAGCAAGCATAGATCTAGGTATTGCCATCTTTGGTAGGCAATTCTTCAATGAGACATCTATCATCCTTAGGAATTTCTTTCTTTTTAGTAATTATCAAACTTTTAGGTACAAGATCGAAAAATTCATTCGTAGCAAATGGTTCCTTAATGATGGCAAAAATATTGGATGAATACTTATAGATTTGAGATCCGCAGTTTCCTTACTAGAGGATTCACCCTTATTTTTAGGAACATACATAAGCTTGGAAATTTTAGTAGGAGGATTTGGAGTATTCTTTACGGAAGAAAAAGCGGTTCCCAAGTTGGTAATGATACCCTCAATTTTATCGGTTCTAGTGGAATCTTGATTTATTCTCTCATTAACTATGGGTTCCTTCTCCTTAATATTTTTCAAAGTAACTCCTACCTTAGATCCATATTGGGTAATTTGGTTGTGGATCTTTTTATCCAGATTTTCAATTAACTATAGGGTAGCAACTTTATTTTCAATAATTTCAAGTCTTTGCATTACATGCTCCAAAGTTAGCATAGTTCCATTAACCAAAAGAGGTGGTGAGCCAAATAAATCTATCATAGCATTATAAGAGTCAAAAGTATGGCTACCCAAGAAATTCCCTCCGGTAATGGTATCAAGAATATATCTATACCAAGGATTAGCACCTACATAAAAATTGCGGAGAAGAACAGAAGTAGATTGCTTCCTGGCAGATCTATTTTGAGCATTGCAAATTCTATACCACGCGTCTTTTAGATTTTCTCCCTCCCTTTGTTTAAAATTTAGGACTTCATTCTCGGGAGACAATGGAGAAGATAGAGGATTAGCCATAAAGACAAGCAAGCGAGAAAGAGGCACACGGAAAATAGAGGGCGAATAAAACGGCAAGGGTGAAGTGGGGGAGAGGAAAACGAGAGGCAAATGGCAAATAATGTAATGCCGGAGATAAGGGATTTGTGATGGGTACTTGGTATGTTGACTTTTGCGTAGACTCCCCAGCAACAACGCCAGAAATCATCTTCTACCTCTTGAGCACTGCGTTGGTTTTTCCTTGAAGAGGAAAGGGTGATGCAACAAAGTAGCGTAAGTATTTCCCTCAGTTTTTGAGAACCAAGGTATCAATCCAGTAGGAGGCTACGCGCGAGTCCCTCGTACCTACACAAAACAAACAACTCCTCGCAACCAACGCGAAAGGGGTTGTCAATCCCTTCATGGTCACTTACGAGAGTGAGATCTGATAGATATGATAGGATAATATTTTTGGTATTTTTGTGATAAAGATGCAAAGTAAAATAAAAGCAAAGTAAAAAGCAAAGGAAATAACTAAGTGTTGGAAGATTAATATGATGAAGATAGACCCCGGGGGGCCATAGGTTTCACTAGTGGCTTCTCTCAAGAGCATAAATATTTTACGGTGGGTGAACAAATTACTGTTGAGCAATTGACAGAATTGAGCATAGTTATGAGAATATCTAGGTATGATCATGTATATAGGCATCACGTCCGAGACAAGTAGACCGACTCCTGCCTGCATCTACTACTATTACTCCACTCATCGACCGCTATCCAGCATGCATCTAGAGTATTAAGTTCATGAAAACAGAGTAACGCCTTAAGCAAGATGACATGATGTAGAGGGATAAATTCATGCAATATGATAAAAACCCCATCTTGTTATCCTCGATGGCAACAATACAATACATGCCTTGCTGCCCCTACTGTCACTGGGAAAAGACATCGCAATATTGAACCCAAAGCTAAGCACTTCTCCCATCGCAAGAAAGATCAATCTAGTAGGCAAAAGCAAACTGATAATTCGAAGAGACTTGCAAAGATAACCAATCATACATAAAATAATTCAGAAAAGATTCAAATATTGTTCGTAGATAATCTTGATCATAAACCCACAATTCATCGATCTCAACAAACACACCACAAAAAGAAGATTACATCGAATAGATCTCCATGAGAGAGGGGGAGAACATTGTATTGAGATCCAAAAAGAGAGAAGAAGCCATCTAGCTACTAACTATGGACCCGAAGGTCTGAGGTAAACTACTCACACTTCATCGGAGAGGCTATGGTGTTGATGTAGAAGCCCTCCGTGATGGATGCCCCCTCCGGCGGAGCTCCGGAACAAGCCCCAAGATGGGATCTCGTGGGTACAGAAGGTTGCGGCGGTGGAATTAGGTTTTTGGCTCCGTCTCTGATCGTTTGGGGGTACGCAGGTATATATAGGAGGAAGGAGTGCGTCGGTGGAGCAATAGGGGGACACGAGGGTGGAGGGCGCGCCCCCTACCTCGTGGCCTCCTCTTTTGTTTCTTGACGTAGGGTCCAAGTCTCCCGGATCATAATCTTCCTAAAAATCACGTTCCCGAAGGTTTCATTCCGTTTGGACTCTGTTTGGTATTCCTTTTCTGCGAACCTCTGAAATAGGCAAAAAATAGCAATTCTGGGTTGGGCCTTCGGTTAATAAGTTAGTCCCAAAAATAATATAAAAGTGGATAATAAAGCCCAATAATGTTCAAAACAGTAGATAATATAGCATGGAGCAATAAAAAATTATAGATATGTTGGAGACGTATCAGGGTTCTACTAGAGATGCGCAAAAAGCCCTGACCCGCAAAATAACCGCCAAAATGCGGGTCGGCGCGGAAAATCCTGCCCGAACAGACCCCACAGACACGGCCGGTCCGTAAAATTTTTTTAGGGGCACGACAAAATCTCGGCCCCAACCCACGAATACATAGGTTTCCGCCTCGCCCCTACGGAGCCCCGTGCTACCTCATGAGCTTGCGTTGCTTTTCCCAAAGAGGAGAGGATGATGCAGCAGAGTAGCGTAAGTATTTCCCTTAGTTTTTGAGAACCAAGGTATCAATCCAGTAGGAGGCCACGCTCAAGTCCCTCGTACCTGCAGAAATCGATAGCAACTCGCAACCAACATGATTAGGGGTTGTCAATCCCTTCACGGTCACTTACGAGAGTGAGAACTGATAGATAATGTTTTTGGTATTTTTGGTATAAAGATGCAAAGTGAAAAGTAAAAAAGCAAAGTAAAAAGCAAAGCAAGATTAAAGTGATGGAGATTGATATGATGAGAATAGACCCGGGGGCCATAGATTTCACTAGTGGCTTCTCTCAAGAGCATAAGTATTCTACGGTGGGTGAACAAATTACTGTTGAGCAATTGACAGAATTGAGCATAGTTATGAGAATATCTAGGGTATGATCATGTATATAGGCATCACGTCCGTGACAAGTAGACCGAAACGATTCTGCATCTACTACTATTAGTCCACTCATCGACCGCTATCCAGCATGCATCTAGAGTATTAAGTTAGAAACAGAGTAACACTTTAAGCAAGATGACATGATGTAGAGAGATAAATTCATGCAATATGAAATAAACCCCATCTTGTTATCCTCGATGGCAACGATGCAATACGTGCCTCGCTGCCCCTTCTATCACTGGGAAAGGACACCGCAAGATCGAACCCAAAGCTAAGCACTTCTCCCATGGGTAGGCCAAACCAAACTGATAATTTGAAGAGACTTGCAAAGATAACCAATCATACATAAAAGAATTCAGAGAAGATTCAAATATTATTCAAAGATAGACTTGATCATAAACCCACAATTCATCGGTCTCAACAAACACACCGCAAAAAGAAGATTACATCGAATAGATCTCCACAAGAGAGGGGGAGAACTTTGTATTGAGAACCAAAAAGAGAGAAGAAGCCATCTAGCTACTAACTATGGACCCGAAGGTCTGAGATAAACTACTCTCACTTCATCGGAGAGGCTATGATGATGTAGAAGCCCTCCGTGATGACGGCCCTCTCTGGCGGAGCTCCGGAACAGGCCCCAAGATGGGATCTCATGGATACAGAAGGTTGCGGCGGTGGAATTAGGTTTTTGACTCCTATTCTGATCGTTTAGGGGTACATAGGTATATATAGGAGGAAGGAGTACGTCGGTGGAGCTTTGAGGGGCCCACGAGGCAGGGGGGCGTGCCCTAAGGGGGGGCGCCCCCCACCCTCGTGACCGCCTCTTCGATGCCTTGGCGTAGGGTCCATATCCTCTGGATCACGTTCGGTGAGAGAATCACGTTCCCGAAGATTTTATTCCGTTTGGACTCCGTTTGATATTTTGTTTCTCCCAAACACTGAAATGGGCAAAAAACAGCAATTCTGGGCTGGGCCTCCGGTTAATAGGTTAGTCCCAAAAATAATATAAAAGTGGAACATAAAGCCCAATATAGTCCAAAACAGTAGATAATATAGCATGGAGCAATCAAAAATTATAGATACGTTGAAGACATATTAGGCATCCCCAAGCTTAATTCCTGCTCGTCCTCGAGTAGGTAATGATAAAAAGAGAATTTTTGATGCGGAGTGCTACTTGGTATAATTTCAATGTAAAACTTCTTAATTGTGGTATGAATATTCAGATTCGAAAGATTCAAGACAAAAGTTCATATTGACATAAAAATAATAATACTTCAAGCATACTAACAAAGCAATTATGTCTTCTCAAAATAACATGGCCAAAGAAAGTTATCCCTACAAATTCATATAGTCTGGCTATGCTCCATCTTCACCACACAAAGTATTGAAATCATGCACAACCCCGATGACAAGCCAAGCAATTGTTTCATAGTTTAACATTTTCAAAACTTCTTCAACTTTCACGCAATACATGAGCGTGAGCCATGGATATAGCACTATATGTGGAATAGAACGGTGGTTGTGGAGAAGACAAAAAGAGGGGAAGATAGTCTCACATCAACTAGGCGTATCAGCGGGCTATGGAGATGCCCATTAATAGATATCAATGTGAGTGAGTAGGGATTGCCATGCAACGGATGGATTAGAGCTATAAGTATATGAAAGCTCAACAAAAGAAACTAAGTGGGTGTGCATCCAACTCGCTTGCTCACGAAGACCTAGGGCATTTTGAGGAAGCCCATCATTGGAATATACAAGCCAAGTTCTATAATGAAAAATTCCCACTAGTATATGAAAGTGACGACATAGGAGACTCTATATCATGGAGATCTTGGTGCTACTTTGAAGCACAAGTGTGGTAAAAGGATAGTAGCATTGTACCTTCTCTCTTTTTCTCTCATTTTTTTATTGTTGTCCGGAGTCTCATCCCGACTTGTGGGGGAATCATAGTCTCCATCATTCTTTCCTCACTTGGGACAATGCTCTAAAAATGATGATCATCACACTTTTATTTTTCTTACAACTCAACAATTGCAACTCGATATTTAGAACAAGATATGACTCTATATGAATGCCTCCGGCGGGGTACCGGGATATGCAATGAATCAAGAGTGACATGTATGAAAGAATTATGAATGGTGGCTTTGCCACAAATATGATGTCAACTACATGATCATGCTAGCAATATGACAATGATGGAGCATGTCATAATAAACGGAACGGTGGAAAAGTTGCATGGCAATATATCTCGGAATGGCTATGAAAATGCCATGATAGGTAGGTATGGTGGCTGTTTTGAGGAAGATATATGGTGGGTGTATGATACCGGCGAAAAGTGCGCGGTATTAGAGAGGCTAGCAATGGTGGAAGGATGGGAAAAAGTGCGTATAATCCATGGACTCAACATTAGTCATAAAGAACTCATATACTTATTGCAAAAATTTAGAAGTTATCAAGGCAAAGTATTACGCGCATGCTCCTAGGGGGATAGATTGGTAGGAAAAGACCATCGCTCGTCCCCGACCGCCACTCATAAGGAGGACAATCAATAAACACCTCATGCTCCGACTTCGTTACATAACGGTTCACCATACGTGCATGCTACGGGAATCACAAACTTCAACGCAAGTATTCTTTTAATTCACAACTACTTCCACTAGCATGACTCTAATATTATCACCTCCATATCTCAAAACAATTGTCATGCTTCAATCTTTTCTTAGTATTCAACGCACTCAAAATACAATTTCACAAATCATGAATACCAAGCATATTAATATTAAGCAATTTACCATGCTATTAAGACTCTCAAAATGATCTAAGTGAAGCATGAGAGATCAATAGTTTCTTTAAAACAAGTCCACCACCATGCTCTAAAAAAATCTAAGTGAAGCACATAGAGCAAAATTATCACGCTCAAAAGATATAAGTGAAGCACATGGAGCAAAACTGCCTAGCTCAAAAGATATAAGTGAAGCACAAAGAGTATTCTAACAAATTTTAATTCATAGATGGCTCTCTCAAAGGTGTGTACAGCAAAGGATGATTGTGGCACACTAACAAACAAATACACAAATAATACAAGACGCTCCAAGCAAAACACATATCATGTTGGTGAATAAAAATATAGCTCCAAGTAAAATACCGATGGAAGTAGACGAAGGAGGGGATGCCTTCCGGGGCATCCCCAAGCTTTGACTTTTTGGTGTCCTTGTATTATCTTGGGGGTGCCATGGGCATCCCCAAGCTTAGGCTCTTGCCACTCCTTGTTCCATAATCCATCAAAAGATTTCACCCAAAACTTGAAAACTTCACAACACAAAACTCAATAGAAATCTCGTGAGCTCCGTTAGAGAAAGAAAACATAAAACCACTTCAAGGTACTGTAATGAACTCATTCTTTTTTTATTGGTGTTAAAACTACTGTATTCCAAGTTCTCCAGGGATCATACCCTCCAATACTAGCCATAGATTCATCAAAATAAGTAAACAACACGCGAAAAACAGAATCTGTCAAAAACAGAATAGTCTGTAGTAATCTGTAACTAACGCAAACTTCTGGAACTCCAAAACATCTACCAAAATTAGACGACCTAGAAAATTTGTTTATTGATCAGAAGCAATTAGAATTAGAATTTTATCACATTCTGGTGATTTTTAATAATTCGGTCACTAAGCGCAAAGTTTCTGGAAATTACAGCAAGATCAAATAACTATCTTCCAAGAAGATCCAATAGGTCTAGCTTGGCACAAACACTAATTAAAACACAAAACCACATCTAAACAGAAGGTAGATGGGTTATTTATTACTAATAAGCAAGGAAAAATATTGGGTTGTCTCCCAACAAGCGCTTTCCTTTAACGCCCCTAGCTAGGCATTGAGATTTCAATGATGCTCACAAGAAAGAGAAGAATTGAGGCACAAAAAGAGCATCATAAAACATGTGACAAACACATCTAAGTCTAACATACTTCCTATGCATAGGCATCTTATAGGAAAACAAATTATCAATGCAAGCAAAAACTAGCATATGTAGGGAAGCGGAAAGAAACAATAGCAATCTCAACATAACGAGAGGTAATTTAGTAACATGAAAATTTCTACAACCATATTTCCCTCTCTCATAATAATTACACGTAGGATCATAAGAAAATTCAACAATATAGCTATCACATAACATAATCTCAACACGATCCACATGCATGCGAAGTTGACACTTTTCCAAAATAATGGGATTATCATTAACTAAAGTCATGATTTCCCCAAGCCCACTTTTATCAAAAATTTCATAAGATTGAATGTTATCCAAATATGTGGGATCTAAAGTTGACACTCTTCCAAACCCACTTTCAATATTATTGCAAACACTATCATCAATCTTATATTCATCATGGGGCTTAAATAAATTTTCAAGATCATAAGAAGAATCTCCCCAATCATGACTATTGGACATAGCAAAACTAGCATCCCCAAGCTTAGGGTTTTGCATATTATTAGCAAAATTGACATCAAGATAATTTATAATAAAATCATTGCAATCATGCTTTTTATTCACAGATCTATCGTGAAGCACTTCATCACAATTTTCAGATTTACGGATTTCAGGCAAAGGCTTATAAAGATAATCTAGTGCATCTAAATTACTAGGAATTGGTTCATCATAATTGGATCTCTTAAAAATATTGGCAAGCGGATGAGGATCCATAGATATTAGCTTCTCTGTTTAGGAATAAATACTCAACTATTTCAACCAAACGAGCAAACAAGCCAAGTAAGACATCAAGACGAACAGAAAAAGGGTGAATAAAACGGCAAGGGTGAAGTGGGGGAGAGGAAAACAAGAGGCAAATGGCAACTAATGTAATGCGAGAGATAGGGATTGTGATGGGTACTTGGTATGTTGACTTTTTGTGTAGACTCCCCGGCAACGGCGCCAGAAATTCTTCTTGCTACCTCTTGATCTTGCATTGGTTTTCCCCGAAGAGGAGAGGATGATGCAGCAGAGTAGCGTAAGTATTTCCCTCAGTTTTTGAGAACCAAGGTATCAATCCAGTAGGAGGCCACGCTCAAGTCCCCCGTACCTGCACAAATCGATAACAACTCGCAACCAACGCGATTATGGGTTGTCAATCCCTTCACGGTCACTTACGAGAGTGAGAACTGATAGATAATGTTTTTGGTATTTTTGGTATAGAGATGCAAAGTGAAAAGTAAAAAAGCAAAGTAAAAAGCAAAGCAAGATTAAAGTGATGGAGATTGATATGATGAGAATAGACCCGGGGGCCATAGGTTTTACTAGTGGCTTCTCTCAAGAGCATACGTATTCTACGGTGGGTGAACAAATTACTGTTGAGCAATTGACAGAATTGAGCATAATTTTGAGAATATCTAGGGTATGATCATGTATATAGGCATCACGTCCGTGACAAGTAGACCGAAACGATTCTGCATCTACTACTATTACTCCACTCATCGACCGCTATCCAGCATGCATCTAGAGTATTAAGTTAGAAACAGAGTAACGCTTTAAGCAAGATGACATGATGTAGAGAGATAAATTCATGCAATATGAAATAAACCCCATCTTGTTATCCTCGATGGCAACGATGCAATACGTGCCTTGCTGCCCCTTCTGTCACTGGGAAAGGACACCGCAAGATCGAACCCAAAGCTAAGCACTTCTCCCATGGCAAGAAGAACCAATCTATTAGGCCAAACCAAACTGATAATTCAAAGAGACTTGCAAAGATAACCAATCACACATAAAAGAATTCAGAGAAAATTCAAATATTATTCAAAGATAGACTTGATCATAAACCCACAATTCATCGATCTCAACAAACGCACCGCAAAAAGAAGATTACATCGAATAGATCTCCACAAGAGAGGGGGAGAACTTTGTATTGAGATCCAAAAAGAGAGAAGAAGCCATCTAGCTACTAACTATGGACCCGAAGGTCTAAGATAAACTACTCACACTTCATCGGAGAGGCTATGATGATGTAGAAGCCCTCCGTGATGACGGCCCTCTCCGGCGGAGCTCCGGAACAGGCCCCAAGATGGGATCTCGTGGATACAGAAGGTTGCGGCGGTGGAATTAGGTTTTTGGCTCCTATTCTGATTGTTTGGGGGTACGTAGGTATATATAGGAGGAAGGAGTACGTCGGTGGAGCTTCAAGGGGCCCACGAGGCAGGGGGCGTGCCCTAAGGGGGGGGGGGCGCCCCCCACCCTCGTGGCCGCCTCTTCAATGCCTTGGCGTAGGGTCCAAGTCCTCTGGATCACGTTCGGTGAGAGAATCACGTTCCCAAAGATTTTATTCCGTTTGGACTCCGTTTGATATTCTGTTTCTCCGAAACACTGAAATAGGCAAAAAACAACAATTCTGGGTTGGGCCTCCGGTTAATAGCTTAGTCCCAAAAATAATATAAAAGTGGAAAATAAAGCCCAATATAGTCCAAAACAGTAGATAATATAGCATGAAGCAATCAAAAATTATAGATACGTTGGAGACGTATCACCCAGTATCACAGGAAAGCGGTTGGCAGGAGGGACATTTCAGCCCACGCCCTTTCCCCACCTCCTTCTGCCGCCGCCCGTCATTGGTTTCGCCTGTCCGACACCGGTGATTCTGGCCAAATCTGCAGGCAGAATAGCGCCGCGGGGGCGACCCCCACCCTCCACCACCGATACGCTACACCCCCCAGATCCGGCGAGACGAGCCGCCCCTGGTCGCCATCGCCACCGGGGATCGACCGCCATAGTCGCCGCCCGGGATCACCCGCCCCACGAGCCGCCGGTGAGTGTTTGCTTGTGCTTTATGCCGAGCGCTATGCATAGTTGGTTGACGTGGCGTGCGTTTTTTGTTCATGTAGATGGAATTGAGCCTGTGCGAGAAGTTTTTGCTCGACGATTCGTCCGATTCGAACGACTCGGATGTTGAGACGCTGCTTGCAAACTATCTGCAGGAAACGTTGGTGATGGCCCTTGCCGTGAAGGAGCGCGAAGACGAGAACCAAAAGATGCGACGAGGATCCACCGTCGGGCGTCTTTGCATTCCTCGAAATTCCCATCTCGGGAAGAGATGTTGATGCAAGACTACTTCACAGAGAATCCAACATATCCACCGCACCTCCTCCGGAGAAGGTACCGAATGCGCCGATCTCTTTTTGTGAAAATTGTTCAAGCTTGCGAGGCAAATTGTCGATATTTTACTCAAAGAAGACATGCTGCGGGCTTGAAGGGATTTTGTGCATATCGAAAAATCTCGGCAGCTATGCGGGTGATTGCATATGGCGTTTCGGCTGACTATGAAGACGTCCGTGATGACTTCGTCAATCTAAGATGATGTGTCAGCTTAATCTCTTGAAGATGCTTATAGAAATAGGGTATGTGGGCGCGTTCATAATGATGAGTGCATGTGCATATGCACGAGCGTCAACGTTTGTACTGTGTTAAAAAGACAAATTAACAAATAACCCATGTCTGATTAATAAATAGTTGTCTAATTTAGGGCAAATAAGAAACTCAATTCTCATTTGTTTCTCGCACGAATGAAACCTTCACCATCGTTGCAGGACATGCAGGTACCTTGGATGATGCCCGCGTGGCTCAACCCCCACATAATAGGGACAAGTCAACGGGTATAAGTCTATTGACATGTGTCGCTGCCTTGACGATGGGCTTCACCTTCCCATGATAGTCCTTCTAACATATTTTATTAAACAAAAACGATTGGGCCTAAACTTATTCTAGATCTATGACAGTGCCCGTCCACCAAGTTCGTGTTGTTCCCCTTCATGCTCATGGCAGGTGACCATGACCATGTCTGACTACGATAAGACCCATGAAATGAAGGTGTGGTCGCCAATGAGTAAGAGTAGGATATTGGACAGGGACCAACCCACTCGAGACTTGAGGCCCAAACTGTCCGCCGCCAGTGGACGCGAAGTCGATGCTGGACGTGGACAAGCCAGCCTCGTCGTCGTAGCGGTGCCAACAAAAAGCACAGTTGACATCATGAACAATGTGCTACTACTGGCGTTCTTGTCCGCGATCGCGAGGGCTGTCTCCTTGTTCGTCTGTATCGTGACAATGTTGCAGGCGGCGCGAGCGTGCTCGGCCTCGTACATCGCCCGGTGCTCCACGACGAAGTTTGGGTTCTCTGTGGCCATGGTTGTCACGACCTCCTCACTCGCGAGCCCGTCGTATATTTGAGCCGCTCGAGGAGGAAGAGGTTGTACCGCTACTCCTCTCCTGTGTGTGTCGGAACATCGACATCGGTTGCAGCTCTGCTTGTTCCTCCGCCATGTCGGCGTTGCAGTGCGCATGCGCCTGCTCCATGGGCAAGCCGACATGGAACAACGCAGGCAGGATTGCCTCCATCATCCTGTCGTCGTCGGAGACCTCCAGGGAGCTGGCCGGCAGGCTAGCCTCTACCCTCCTTGCATGGCGGCACGGCAGCCAGCCGCAAGGTAGCCAACTCGTGCTTCTGCTCCATCGAGAGGCTCTCCCACGGAGCAGCCTGTTTGAATGCGGTAGATATCCACCCATCCTGTCGAGCCACATCTCTTTGGCAATATAGCTGAAGTGACAGTTATAATGTGTGACAAATTTTCAATACAAGATGATTTAGACTTCTATATGATCCACTTTGACAAAGTAGAGAGACACAGAAGAATTATAATTCAGGCTTCGATATGCGGTAATACCTATATGAGCCAAGCTCATCTGCTCCTGATGAAATAGTAAATTCCCAAAAAAAATACCAGACACATACGATCTAAATTTGTTTTTGACATTCAAGAGGTCCTGCAAACTTTCGTAGTATTTGGACATCCATGAAGGTCATGAAAAAAAAACAAAATCGAGTCTAAATAGTGTGTTTTTATACAGTTTCTTTTAGAGCCAATTTTCTTTTGCCACAACCTTCTTGAATGTCCAAATACCACGAATTTGTCGTCGAGGCCTGCATTGGGGGCGATGTTGCAGGGGCAAAGCCATGGTAGTGGTGGGAGGTTCTTAGGTAGGCAACAAGAGGGCGAAGGGTTTGGGCGAGGGGAAACTTGGGGGTCCGGAGTCAATAGTGGTGAAGGGTTTGGGGGAGGGGAAACTGGGGAATCGGGAGTCGTAGAGATGCATGGCGTGAAAGAGAGGGAATAGTCCGAGGTGGGATTGTAATTGACCACTTAAATGCAAATTGGCAAATTACCTCATATACGATTAATAATTAGTTATATTATTTGGGGCGGAGAAGAAAGGAATAAACGTCACCGCCGTCGGGGCGTACAGGAACCGAAAATGATGCCCCCGTGGCTCAGCCACCATGCAATGGTGATAACTCAGCGGTTGCGAGTCTACCAACACATGACAGTGACTCGATGATCGATGTGAGGGTCATAAGATGATGACTTCAGCTTTGTGCTTCCATGCTCAGTTTCTGCGTTGTCTTGTGTCTTGTTTGAATATGTGTTACTGTATTTTCTGCAGTTTCTTGTGTGAAGATGTTACTGAATTTCTGTGCTTTTGTTCCTATACCTACCATAGTAAGAACTTTGAATTTTTGACAGGAGGATGATAAATCTGTGAATGTGTATTGAGGTAAAAAATAAATATAGATCTTCTAAGTTTTGATGCAATGTTGAACATTTTTCCATTGTTAAAAGTGACAATTACAGTGCATGATAAATTTCTAGATAAGATGATTCAGGCTTTGAAAAAAAAAGACAACGAAGAATTATGTATGAAAATGATTTAGCATACACAAAGTGCAAAGAAGAAGCCATTCTTCAGGCTGGCTCTGAAAAGACAGCCATGCATACTTCGTCTTGTAAAGATGTGATTCATCATAGGCCGGCTTTACAAGAGCTACAACATCCAGTAATACAAAATCTTGTACCCAGAATAGAGTAAAGGGAGAGAAGTAACACGACTTTTATTGCATACAAACAACAATTCAACTAACTGAACAGAAAATACAACAAAGAACAAACATTCGACAACTAACTTGTTTTCAAACAAACTTATTCATGGGTTCGTGTGCATTTCGTCATTTCCGATGGATTATGTGATCATTGTTTTTTTGCGAACATGACTCACTTATAAAGATTCACCGGAAATACAAAAGCAACCTAACATATAAAAACTATACTAAGGTCTTGTTGGACACCTCCATTGCTCCGACGCCACATAGACCCAGGCACCCGGCAGATCGATTGGTGCATCTTCCGGTGCTTGTATCTCATCGTCTCCGACGAGATCTTGCAGTCCGTCCAACACAACAACGAGACGACGTACACTCTCATGACGATGATCAGGCCCTCTTCCTCGACAACCGCAACCAATGCGGCTGCCAGGCACTCGAGGCCTACCACACCCTCCGCCCAAAGCATCTCTCCATCAACGCCTACTTCACACGCCTCAAAGTGTTGGCGACACGCTCCGGGACTACGGCATGCCCGTCTTCGACCGGGCTCTCGTCTTCAATATGGTATGTGGACTCAGCAACAAATTTGTTCCCTCGTCTTGCGGATGACCTACGAAACAAGAAGCTGCACTCCTTCGTCAAAGAGAACACATACCTGCTGTGCAAGGAGAGCCACATTAACCGTGTTCTCTTATCTCACAGCTAGTACTAAAACTTTAACCTATACTAACCGGAGCCGGAGCATTATAGGTGATATCTAGCGACATATGTCAGGGAGTGGCTTATCATGGATGGGGACAGGAGTATGTCACCGGGCCCTAGAAGCGGGAGTGAGCGAGATCTCAAACGCCTACGAGTCTTACCTAGGTTCGGGGCTCTCCGTGGCAATAACACCCCTAGTCCTGCTCTGCGGGGTCTCCGCATGATGAATATCGTCCATAAGGTGGCTACAAGGTTGCTCCTTGAGCTGTTCGGCTAGAGGAGGAAGAAGGGCAAGGCTAGCTCTATCTCCTCTCTAGCCACATGGGTGTATGTTGGCTAGGGTTCTGAACCCTTTGCATGGGTGAGCCTGGGGGGTTTATATAGGCCTACCCCCAGGGGTACAATGGTAATCCGTCCAAGTGTAGGACCCGGCCGTCAGTGTCCCTGGGCGCCGGCTTCTCCGTCGACTGCTGGGCCCACCGCTTGGTGGGTCCCGCCGGCTGCCGCGAACTCGGCCGATAGGTAGGGCCCGCCACCTGCGGGCCATGCTGACTGCTTTCTACTGTAGCCCCACCCTTGGTGACGGAGGCTTTGTCAGAGGGTGCATGGCTACAGTCCCGCCGCCTGGCGGGCGCTCACTGTGGCCATGCTCCGTCTCATCAGATTAATGGTGCGCAGATTCCGAGGGAAGGGAGGGCAGACTGCTGGGGGTCGGCCCACCCTCAAGGCCGCCTGCTTGGGATGCGTCGTCTTCTAGCTGCTCGTAGACAGGTGTAGGATCGGAAGTATGTCTAGAGGGGGGGGGGGTGATTAGACTACTTGACCAAATAAAAGCTACGCCTTTTCCCAATTTTAGTTCTTGGCAGATTTTAGCTATTTTAGGACAAGTCAAGCAATCATCACACAATTCAAGCAAGCATGCAAAGAGTATATAGGCAGCGGAAAGTAAAGCATGCAACTTGCAAGAATGTAAAGGGAAGGGTTTGGAGAATTCAAACGCTATTGGAGACACGGATGTTTTTCCCGTGGTTCGGATAGGTGGTGCTATCCTACATCCATGTTAGTGGAGACTTCAACCCACGAAGGGTAATGGTTGCGCGAGTCCACGGAGGGCTCCACCCACGAAGGGTCCACGAAGAAGCAACCTTGTCTATCCCACCATGGCCATCGCCCACGAAGGACTTGCCTCACTAGCGGTAGATCTTCACGAAGTAGGCGATCTCCTTGCCCTTACAAACTCCTTGGTTCAACTCCACAATCTTGTCGGAGGCTCCCAAGTGACACCTAGCCAATCTAGGAGACACCACTCTCCAAGAAGTAACAAATGGTGTGTTGATGATGAACTCCTTGCTCTTGTGCTTCAAATGATAGTCTCCCCAACACTCAACTCTCTCTCACAGGATTTGGATTTGGTGGAAAGAAGATTTGAGTGGAAAGCAACTTGGGAAAGGCTAGAGATCAAGATTCATATGATAGGAATGGAATATCTTGGTCTCAACACATGAGTAGGTGGTTCTCTCTCAGAACATATGAGTTGGAAGTGTAGGTGTGTTCTGATGGCTCTCTCCACGAATGAAAAGGAGGTGGAGGGGTATATATAGCCTCCACACAAAATCCAACCGTTACACACAATCTACCAATCTCGGTGGGACCGAATCAACAAACTCGGTCGGACCGAAATGGTAAACCTAGTGACCGTTAGAGATTTTCGGTGGGACTGACATGCATCTCGGTAGGACCGATGTGGTTAGGGTTTGGGCATAACGTAATCTCGGTGAGACTGATTACTCAAACTCGGTGAGACCGATTTGGTAATTAGCTAACCAGAGAGTTGGTCAGGCAAACTCGGTGGGACCGATTTGCTCTTTCGGTGAGACCGAAAAGTTACAAAAGGGAAACAGAGAGTTTGCATTGCAATCTCGGTGGGACCGATCCGCTCTTTCGGTGAGACCGAAAAGTTACGAAAAGGAAACAAAGAGGTTGCAATCCCATCTCGGTGAGACCGAGATCCCTATCGGTGAAACCGATTTGCTAGGGTTTGGCAGTGGCTTATGACATATGAGAAACTCGGTGGCGCCGGATAGAAAGAATCGGTAGGACCGAGTTTGGCTTAGGGTTTAGGTAGCTCATTAAGCAACACCTCATCCCTCCTTGATAGTATTGGCTTTTCCTATAGACTCAATGTGATCTTGGATCACTAAAATGTAAAATGAAGAGTCTTGAGCATTTGAGCTTGAGCCAATCCTTTGTTCTTAGCATTTTGAGGGTTCCACTTTCACCATCCATGCCATGCCAATCATTGAGCTTTCCTGAAATAATTGTCTTGGAATTGCATTAGCTCAATGAGCTATATGTTGTTATAAATTACCAAAACCACCTAGGGATAGTTGCACTTTCAATCTCCCCCTTTTTGGTAATTGATGACAACATATAGATCAAAGCTTCGACAAATGATAATAAGAATGAATTACATCGTTGCTTTGAGAAGTATGTGATAAGTAAGAGCTCCCCCTAAATTTGTGCATATTTAAAATTTTGCTTTGGACTGCAAATGCACAAAGAGTTAGAGTCATGGGTTACTCTTCCATGTCACATACATCTTGGTGGAGCGCTCAAAATGATAAATAATGAAATACATGCACTCATCACCAATGTAAAGGTGAATGACCACATAAGATAGATAAGATATATCAAGCATGCATAAATGTAGCTTATGATCAAACACATGATCATCAATGTCTCACAAAGCATATCAAAGTATCTCAACCAAATGCAAACAATGTACCAAAGACCATCAAATAACACAAGAGAGAAAAGCAACACTCTCTCTCTCGAAGCCTATGATCTATACATCTTCTCCCCCTTTGGCAACAAGTTACCAAAAAGTTCCTAGAAAATGCATAGTGCTATATCGACACTCAGGCTTGATCTTCAGGAGGTGGTGGAGTCTGGATCACTCCAAGGATGAAAGCTTCTGTTGATGCTGATGGAGTTGGAGCTGAAGTGGATGCTGGAGCAGGTTGGGTTGATGCTGCGGCTGGAGCTGAGGCGGTTGCTCTTGTGTCAGGAACTGGCACTGCACTGGACCTCTGAGCTCGTGGAACTCTAGCAAATGCATCTGTAGTTGTCTTCCCTCTCCTCTCCTGCATGTCATGCTGGAGCTGCTCCACTGCTGTCTGTATCTCTGTCACCTTGATATCCAAGTCATAGAACTTCTGTTCTACAATCCTCTCTAAGCTCGCCTGGTTCTGAGTTAGGTTGGCCAAACCTTTCTCAATGCGCAGGGTGGATGCAATCAGGTAGCTGAGCTGCTCTTGCTTGGTCTTCAAGAAGTATTCTGATGCCTCCTCTTGAGTTGACATCCTAGCAGCTTTCTCCTTTCTAGCCTTCTCCTTTTGTGCTTGGGCATGGGCTGAAGATGGTTCATC
Organism: Aegilops umbellulata; assembly: GCA_032464435.1. NCBI lineage: Eukaryota > Viridiplantae > Streptophyta > Magnoliopsida > Poales > Poaceae > Aegilops > Aegilops umbellulata. The sequence goes on from CP136058.1 coordinate 67,731,154, forward strand.
CATGTTCATCACAACTTCATTGTCTTCAAACTCAGGATGAATAGGAAGATGTTCCTTATCCAAAAGATATATGCCAGTGCCCATCTTGGAGTTGATCAGTTCTTGGATCTGAGGAGCATATCCACAGCTTCTCTTCTGGTCTGCTGCTGTCCTCTTGATTGTCTCTATCATCAGGCTCATGACCTTGAACTTCTGAGGCACATCAAAGATATGAAGCAGGTTGATAGCATGGCCTCTGACCATCTTGTGATCTCCAGACTTTGGTAGCAGAGTGTGCCTTAAGATCCAGTTGATTGTTGGCAATCCTGACAGAAGATAATGTACAGATCCATACTTGAAAGTTTCAAGTGCCTTATCAGGGATCTCCTTGTACATGTTGATCATTGAGTTGTGGTCCATCTTCTTCTTGGAATAGACATCCAAGTCATCTTCACTTTCTTCTGGGGCATTGATCAGTTGAGCCCATTCTGCAACAGTTGATTGGTACCTCGTACCTTCAGACATCCAGACAATCCTCCCATCTGGGTAAAAGTGTGCTGTGGAGTAGAACTGCATGATAAGTTCCTCGTTCCACTTTGTGAGCTTTTGTCCAACAAAGTCTGCTACTCCACAAGCCTTGAAGCTGTCCTCCACTCCTGGGAAGTGCTCTTCATTGTCCTTTATGTATTGCCAATCGACCCATTTCATGTCACAGACAATTGGCTTCTTGTCTAACAGGATTGTCTCATAGAAGTCCTGCTGTTCCTTAGTGTGGAACCTGTAGTCTACAGCAGTTCTTCTCCTGGTAGCATAGGGATCTTCTGCTCTCCATTTTCTCAATCCAGAGTCTCTCTTGATATTCATATCCTCAGCCACAGGATGAGCATCATTGTGGTCTGGGATCTTGGGCTTCAATTTCCTCAAGACTTGTCCTTCTTCTTCTTCAGCAACATTAGGCACTGGGGCCTTGTTCTTCTCAGCAGCTGGAATATTTCTTGTATTCCTCTTGGGTTTTTGCTTTGGAGCTGTCTTAGGGGATTCCTTGGGCTTGGATGTAGCTCCCCTTGATCTAATGGCATCACCCATCAGCTTGGGTGCCTTGGGTGCTGGTGCAGCACCTTCCTCTTCCTCTTCTTCTTCATCAAAAGAATGTTGTTCAAACTCAGCCATAGGATCTACTTTCTTGCACCATCTGCCTCTTTTCCTCTCTTTCTTTTCTACAGCAACAACTGGCTCCTTGGAAGTGGCTTTGTCTGGAATCTTGGTTGAGGATCTGGCTTTTGGCATTGGCTTCCTGCCTGCTAGTCTTTTGACCTTCAAGCCTGGCTTGGTGCTCTGCCTTGAACTATGTTCCTTCTTGAGTTCAATTTTCTTGGAGGTTGCCTCCTCCGCTGCCATATAGTCTTCATCCTCTGAATCTGAAGTTCTTTTCTTTCTCTGTCTGGTGGCAGACTTTGGCAGATTGCTTGGAGTGCTCCTGCTGCCATCATCTGAAGAACTTGAGGGACTAGTGCCCTCACTCATATGCACAAGCTGCTCTGACTGATTCTGACTGTCACTCTGGTCTGACATGTTGAACAAGCTGACTGCTGACTGCTGACTCTGTGAATAGTTTATAGATGAGGTAGAATGGATGAGCATCACAAAAAGCAGAGATTTTTGCAAATGAATGATTCAAAAACTTAGTTTTAGTTTCCCACAGAAAGCATTTCGGATCTACCAATTTCTAAACTCGGTGATACCGAAGCAGCATTTGGAACCTAAACTAGTGATCTCGGTCAGACCGAGTCACAGTTCGGTGGCACCGAGACTGCTAGGGTTTCACAAAGTTCAAAAATCGGTCACACCGATTATTTACACTCGGTCAGACCGAGTTTCACTTGTGCAATGGCGTAGGCCAAATCGGTGGGACCGAGTTTTTCAACTCGGTGGGTCCGAGATGGTTTCGGCGGAAACCTAACCCTAAATTTTTCGAATCAAACCTAATCTACGAGTTCTTTGACTGGATAGAAGTTTATCAAACGTGGCAAGAATCATTATGATCACAATGTGCTAGGAATTGGATTGGGAATAGCACAAAGATCGAGTCCATACCCTAGTTCGGCGGAGACTCGCTACGGCGGCAACGGCGGAGGTGATTTCCGTTGACGGCGACGAAGACCAGCGACTGGAGGCTGCTGGCGGCGAGAAGACGATCCGTAGACCACGTCGGCAGAGCGAGCTATGGCGCGGGCGAAGGGGTTTGGAGAAATTTCCAAATTTTTGCCCGTGTCTATATATAGCCCGTCCCTGTCGGTGTGACCGAGTGGAACGACTCGGTGGCACCGAGATGCAAAACTGTATACAATTATTGCAACTCGGTGTGACCAAATAGTTCAAGTCGGTTGCACCGAGATTGAAAACATAGATCAACTTGATGATCTCGGTAGGATCGGAAGTGGGGTATCGGTCAGACCGAGAATCAGAAAGAGGTTTTGGAAGTTTAAGTCTATGACGAATCGGGGACTCCGAGTGCTCCTCACACAGAGTGGTTCGAATTTGACTTGATCAATTTTGTGATGTAGCATGAATAGAGTTTGAGATGAGAAAAGCATAGATAGCTAGAGGAGGTTCTTAGGCATTCTTGTCCATCCACTTGGCAAAAGAAAAGATAAAGCCAAACAATCAAAACAACAAGTGGATGTCCTCGAATGAGTAAAATATGCAACCAGCATGCTCACACAATAAAATGGCAATAGAAATATGTGACAAAGCATGCACAATCAATTCTAGCATCTATCAAGCAATTGGCGATGACTAGGTCATCTATATATGAGTATATTGACTTAGGAGTCAAATGAGAACATTTGATCATAGGTCATACTCATCGTTTAAGCTCAAGTGGGGTTACCACTTTTACATAAAGCATTTTTGTGTTCACATCATTAGAGTTGCTTTAGCTCAAGTCTTAGAGTAAAGCTCCCCCTAGATGTGATATCCCCCCTTAAGAGGGATGAACTAACCTTGGGTTTTGTCGATGATGACTTCATGTAGATGTTGAAGATGTGGATGCTCAATATTGATGTAGATCACTTGGAGCTATCCTTTTGAGTGAATTGCACTTTCAATACCTACATGGGTTAGTCCCACAAGGAACAAGCAAGTATATCCATAGACACAGAGTGATGCACATACAAGAAGATGTCTATGAAAGCTTTTTAGATTACCTTGTCCCTTGACTTACCAACAAGAGGGTTTGTGACTCCTTGAACTAGTGCAAGATGTGGAAGTTGATTGCACTTGTTCTTGCCAAAATGATAAGAGTGAAGTATGTTGGCGGAGTCACCCTCAAGAACTCTCTAGTTCTTCTTCTTTTGGATCCACACCATCTTGATGGGAATCCTTGGAGTTGTAGGTCTTAGGAGCTTCTTCAAATGCATCTATTTCCTCTTGAAGCTTGTCCTTGCCTTTTTGCTTGTAGTCTTGTGGTGGAAGATCATCTTGAGTTTGTGTCCCCTTGAAAGAAGTTAGATCATACTTCTCTTGTTGAGGAACAAACTTTGTCTTGGGGTATTGATCTTCTTCCCACTCAACTCCATTGGCATTGAACTTTCGTTCAAAACCAACACCTTGATTCTTCCGGTGCCTTCCTTGCTTGCGTACAATCTCCTCGAATTGCTTACTTCCAGCAAGGCTTTTGTACACTCCTTTCTCCATGATTTCCTTCAATATGCTATTTTCTTGCTCGAGTGTAACTTGGCTAAGAGAATCATTAGTGGAATCAAGAGAACTACTAGAAGCAACGATATTGGATTTAACGTGATCATTGTTACTACTAGAGGAAGAATCTTTCTTGTTTTTGTTACTAGACTTGACTTGAGGCATGTAAGTGGATAAGAGTAAACGTTTGGCAATGTAAGAAGAACTTTTCTTACGGAGATCATCATTGATTGCCTTTAAAAGCTCATGCTCTTGCTCAAGATTGAGCTTTTCAAAGCGTAACTTCTCATGAGCCCTTAAAAGTTCTTGATGATCTTCGAAGATAGTTTCATGAGCTAACTTAAGAGTGTTTAGTTCTTTAGTTAGAGCCTCAATTTTCTCCTTGTCATTGTCATTCGTTTTAGCATGATTAATTGATGTTTCATCATAGGATTCATCACTAGAGTTGTCAACAAGTAAATCATCATCGCCTAACAAGTCATCTTCATCACTATTGAAATCAACATACTCAGGGTGAATTACCTTAGGACCTTTGGCCATGAAGCATCTTCCAATTCCTTCATTGGGTGAATCAAATATGTCGTAGGAGTTGGTTGACACAAGTGCTAGTCCGGCAACAACTTCATCTTGAGTATATTCGGAGTCGGAGTGATAACTTCTCTCGGAGTGGTTGTCGGAGTCGGAGCCGTATACCCATTCACCAACATGAGCTTGATGTCTTCGTTTTGTGTAGCTCCTTGATGACTTTTCCTTCCTTTCCGAATCCTTGCTTCTCCGTGAGTGTCTTCGTTCATAATGATCATCTCTACTCCTTCTCTCTCGTGATGGTGATTCCTCTCTTTTACTTCTTTTTGGAGAATCTTCTCTTCTTTTGTAGGGAGCCGTACACTCATTGGAATAGTGTCCGGGTCTTCCACAATTGTAGTAGTTTCCCTCTCGACTAGAAGATCTTTTGTCATTGTAGGACCTTGACTTGGAGCTTCTATCTTTGCTTCTACTCTTGTAGAACTTGTTGAAGTTCTTCACCATTAAGCTCAGTTCTTCATTGAAGTTTTGTTTCTCACTTGATGAAGTGGGGGCTTCACATGAGGCTTTATAAGCACCACTTGATTTGTTGTGAAGTTCCTCTTTGTCCTTGAGCGACATCTCATGAGCAACAATTCTTCCAATGACTTCCGTTGGCTTGAGATTTTTGTAATTGGGCATCATTTGGATCAATGTACACACGGTATCATATTTTCCATCCAAGGCTCTTAGGATCTTCTTGATGATGAATCTGTCGGTCATATCTTCACTCCCTAAGCCGGCAATCTCATTTGTGATGAGAGCGAGCCTAGAGTACATTTCAGCGACACCTTCACCATCCTTCATTTTGAACTTGTCAAGTTGACTTTGAAGCACATCCAATTTAGATTCCTTGACGGAGTCGGTACCTTCGTGCATATCAATCAAAGTATCCCAAATTTCCTTTGCATTCTCAAGACGGCTGATTTTGTTGAATTCTTCGGGGCACAATCCGTTGAAGAGAATATCACAAGCTTGAGCGTTGTATTGTAGCATCTTCAACTCATCCGTGGTAGCTTCACGGTTTGGTTCTTTCCCTTCGAAGAAGTCACCTTGCAAACCAACACACACAATCGCCCAAACGGCAGGGTTATGTCCAAGAATATGCATTTTCATTTTATGCTTCCAACTAGCAAAGTTAGTGCCATCAAAGTAAGGACCTCTACGGTGATAATTTCCCTCACTAGACGCCATACTCTCCTAGGTTGTGAAACCAAGGCTATGACCACCAGAAGCTATGGGAATCAAAGCAAATGGAGACCAAGGCTCTGATACCACTTGTAGGATCGGAAGTATGTCTAGAGGGGGGGGGGGGTGATTAGACTACTTGACCAAATAAAAGCTACGCCTTTTCCCAATTTTAGTTCTTGGCAGATTTTAGCTATTTTAGGACAAGTCAAGCAATCATCACACAATTCAAGCAAGCATGCAAAGAGTATATAGGCAGCGGAAAGTAAAGCATGCAACTTGCAAGAATGTAAAGGGAAGGGTTTGGAGAATTCAAACGCTATTGGAGACACGGATGTTTTTCCCGTGGTTCGGATAGGTGGTGCTATCCTACATCCACGTTAGTGGAGACTTCAACCCACGAAGGGTAATGGTTGCGCGAGTCCACGGAGGGCTCCACCCACGAAGGGTCCACGAAGAAGCAACCTTGTCTATCCCACCATGGCCATCGCCCATGAAAGACTTGCCTCACTAGCGGTAGATCTTCACGAAGTAGGCGATCTCCTTGCCCTTACAAACTCCTTGGTTCAACTCCACAATCTTGTCGGAGGCTCCCAAGTGACACCTAGCCAATCTAGGAGACACCACTCTCCAAGAAGTAACAAATGGTGTGTTGATGATGAACTCCTTGCTCTTGTGCTTCAAATGATAGTCTCCCCAACACTCAACTCTCTCTCACAGGATTTGGATTTGGTGGAAAGAAGATTTGAGTGGAAAGCAACTTGGGAAAGGCTAGAGATCAAGATTCATATGATAGGAATGGAATATCTTGGTCTCAACACATGAGTAGGTGGTTCTCTCTCAGAACATATGAGTTGGAAGTGTAGGTGTGTTCTGATGGCTCTCTCCACGAATGAAGAGGAGGTGGAGGGGTATATATAGCCTCCACATAAAATCCAACCGTTACACACAATCTACCAATCTCGGTGGGACCGAATCAACAAACTCGGTCGGACCGAAATGGTAAACCTAGTGACCGTTAGAGATTTTCGGTGGGACTGACATGCATCTCGGTAGGACCGATGTGGTTAGGGTTTGGGCATAACGTAATCTCGGTGAGACCGATTACTCAAACTCGGTGAGACCGATTTGGTAATTAGCTAACCAGAGAGTTGGTCAGGCAAATTCGGTGGGACCGATTTGCTCTTTCGGTGAGACCGAAAAGTTACAAAAGGGAAACATAGAGTTTGCATTGCAATCTCGGTGGGACCGATCCGCTCTTTCGGTGAGACCGAAAAGTTACGAAAAGGAAACAGAGAGGTTGCAATCCCATCTCGGTGAGACCGAGATCCCTATCGGTGAAACTGATTTGCTAGGGTTTGGCAGTGGCTTATGACATATGAGAAACTCGGTGGCGCCGGATAGAAAGAATCGGTAGGACCGAGTTTGGCTTAGGGTTTAGGTCATATGTGGATATGGGAAAGTAGTTGAGGATTTTGGAGCATATCATTAAGTGTTGGGGAACGTAGCAGAAATTCAAAATTTTCCTACGTGTCACCAAGATCTATCTATGGAGAAACCAGCAACGAGGGGAAGAAGAGTGCATCTACATACCCTTGTAGATCGCTAAGCGGAAGCGTTCAAGTGAACTGGGTTGATGGAGTCGTACTCGTCGTGATCCAAATCACAGATGATCCTAGTGCCGAACGGACAGCACCTCCGCGTTCAACACACGTACAGCCCGGTGACGTCTCCCATGCCTTGATCCAGCAAGGGGAGAGGGAGAGGTTGAGGAAGACTCCATCCAGCAGCAGCACAACGGCGTGGTGATGATGGAGGAGCGTGGCAATCCTGCAGGGCTTCGCCAAGCACCGCGGGAGAGGAGAAGGACTTGGGAAAGGGGGAGGGCTGCGCCAGCACATTGGTACGGTTGCCCTCCCACCCCCTTCATATATATATGGGCAAGGGAGAGGGGGGCCGGCCCCCTCAGATCCCATCTGAGGAGGGGGCGGCGGCCAGGAGGGGGTAGCTTGCCCCCCAAGGCAAGGGGGGGCGCCCCCTTCTAGGGTTCCCCCAAACCCTAGGCGGCTTGGGCCCTTGTGGGGGGGGGCACACCAGCACACCTGGGGCTGGTCCCCTCCCACATGTGGCCCATGCAGCCCTCCGGGGCCGGTGGTCCCACTTGGTGGACCCCCGGGACCCTCCTGGTGGTCCCTGTACATTACCGATAAAACCCGAAACCCTTTCGGTGACCAAAACAGGACTTCCCATATATAAATCTTTACCTCTGGACCATTCCGGAACTCCTCGTGACGTCCGGGATCTCATCCGGGACTCCGAACAACATTCGGTAACCACATACGAACTTCCTTAATAACCCTAGCGTCATCGAACCTTAAGTGTGTAGACCCTACGGGTTCGGGAGACATGCAGACATGACCGAGACGTTCTCCGGTCAATAACCAACAGAGGGATCTGGATACCCATGTTGGCTCCCACATGTTCCACGATGATCTCATCGGACGAACCACGATGTCAAGGACTTAATCAATCCCGTATACAATTCCCTTTGTCTATCGGTACGATACTTGCCCAAGATTCGATCATCGGTATCCCGATACCTTGTTCAATCTCGTTACCGGCAAGTCTCTTTTACTCGTTCCGCAACACATCATCCCGTGATCAACTCCTTGATCACATTGTGCACATTATGATGATGTACTACCGAGTGGGCCCAGAGATACCTCTCCGTCACACGGAGTGACAAATCCCAGTCTCGATTCGTGCCAACCCAACAGACACTTTCGGGGATACCTATAGTGTACCTTTATAGCCACCCAGTTACGTTGTGACGTTTGGCATACCCAAAGCACTCCTACGGTATCCGGGAGTTGCACAATCTCATGGTCTAAGGAAACGATACTTGACATTAGAAAAGCTTTAGCATACGAACTACATGATCTTGTGCTAGGCTTAGGATTGGGTGTTGTCCATCACATCATTCTCCTAATGATGTGATCCCGTTATCAACGACATCCAATGTCCATGGTCAAGAAACCGTAACCATCTATTGATCAACGAGCTAGTCAACTAGAGGCTTACTAGGGACATGGTGTTGTCTATGTATCCACACATGTATCTGAGTTTCCTATCAATACAATTCTAGCATGGATAATAAACGATTATCATGAACAAGGAAATATAATAATAATCAATTTATTATTGCCTCTAGGGCATATTTCCAACAGTCTCCCACTTGCACTAGAGTCAATAATCCAGTTCACATCGCCATGTGATTGCAATGATTCCAACACCCATGGGGTTTGATCATATCTCGCTTGTGAGAGAGGTTACTAGTCAACGGGTCTGATTCTTTCAGATCTGTGTGTGCTTTACAAATATCTATGTCATCTTGTAGATGCAGCTACCACGCTCTATTTGGAGCTATTCCAAATAACTGTTCTACTATACGAATCTGGTTTACTACTCACAATCATCCAGATTAGTGTCAAAGATTGCATCGGCGTAACTCTTTACGACGAACTCTTTTACCACCTCCATAATCGAGAAAATTCCTTAGTCCACTAGTTACTAAGGATAACTTTGACCGTTGTCCTGTGATCCATTTCTAGATCACACTTGTACCCCTTGACTGACTCATGGTTTGGCACACTTCAGGTGCGGTACATAACATAGCATACTTTAGAGCCTACGACTAAAGCATAGGGGACGACCTTCGTCCTTTCTATTCTGCCGTGGTCATGTCTTGAGTCTTGCTCAATACTCACACCTTGTAACACAGCCGAGAACTCCTTCTTTGCTGATCTATTTTTGAACTCCTTCAAAATCTTGTCATGGTATGTGTTCGTTTGAAAGTACTATTAAGCGATTTTGATCTATCCTTATAGATCTTGATGCTCAATGTTCAAGTAGCTTAATCCAGGTTTTCCATTGAAAAACACTTTTCAAATAACCCTATATGCTTTCCAGAAATTCTACATCATTTCTGATCAACAATATGTCAACAACATATACTGATCAGAAATTCTATAGTGCTCCCACTCACTTCTTTGGAAATACAAGTTTCTCATAAACTTTGTATAAACCTAAAATCTTTGATCAACTCATCAAAGTGTACATTCCAACTCCGAGATGCTTACTCCAGTCCTTAGAAGGATTGCTTGAGCTTTGCATACTTGTTAGCATCTTTCAGGATTGACAAAAATCTTCTGGTTGTATCACATACAACCTTTCCTCAAGAAAATCAAGGAAACAATATTTTGACATCCTATCTGCAATATTTCATAAATAATGCAGTACCTGCTAATATAATTCCAACAGACCCTTAGCATCGCTACGAGTGAGAAAGTCTCATCGCAGTCAACTCCTTGAACTTGTCGGAAAACATCTTAATGACAAGTCGAGCTTTCTTAATGGTGACATTTACCATCATTGTCCGTCTTCCTTTTAAAATCCATCTGTACTCAACAACCTTACGACCATCGAGCCGTTCTGCCAAAGTCCACACTTTGTTTTCATACATGGATCCTCTCTCGGATTTTATGGCCTCGAGCCATTCATCGGAATCCGGGCCCACCATCGCTTCTCCATAGCTCGTAGGTTCATTGTTGTCTAGCAACATGACTTCCAAGACAGGATTACGTACCACTCTGAAGCAGTACGCATCCTTGTCGTCCTACGAGGTTTGGGAGTGACTTGATCCGAAGTCTCATGATCACTATCATAAGCTTCCACTTCAATTGGTGTAGGTGCCATAGGAACAACTCCTGTGCCCTGCTACACACTAGTTGAAGTGACGGTTCCATAACCTCATCAAGTCTCCACCATCCTCCCACTCAATTCTTTCGAGAGAAACTTTTCCTCGAGAAAGGACCCGATTCTAGAAACAATCCCTATTGCTTTCGGATCTGAGACAGGAGGTATACCCAACTGTTTTGGGTGTCCTATTAAGATGCATTTATTCGCTTTGGGTTCGAGCTTATCAGCCTGAAACTTTTTCACATAAGCGTCGTGACCCCAAACTTTTAAGAAATGACAGCTTAGGTTTCTCTAAACCATGGTTCATACGGTGTCATCTTATCGGAATTACGTGGTGCCCTATTTAAAGTGAGTGCGGTTGTCTCTAATGCCTAACCCATGAACGATGGTGGTAATTCGATAAGAGACATCATGGTATGCATCATATCCAATAGGGTGCAGTTATGATGTTCGGACACACCATCACTCTATGGTGTTCCAGGCGGTACTAGTCGTGAAACAATTTCCACAATGTCTCAATTGTGTACCAAACTCGCAACTCAGATCATATCATAGACATTTTATCCTCTTGTCACGACGATCTTCAACTTCACTCTGAAATTACTTGAACCTTTCAACAATTCAGACTTGTGTTTCATCAAGTAAATATACTCAATATCTACTCAAATCATCTGTGAAGTAAGAGCATAACGATATCCACTGCGTGCCTCAGCACTCATTGGACTGCACACATCAAAATGTGTTACTTCCAACAAGTTGCTTTCTTGTTCCATTTTACTGAAACCGAAGCTTTCAGTCATCTTGCCCATGTGGTACGATTTGCATGTCTCAAGCGATTCAAAATCAAGTGAGTCCAAACGGTCCATCTTCATGGAGTTTCTTCATGCGTACATACCAACAGACACGGTTCACATGTCTCAATCTTTTCAGAAATGAGTGAGTCCAAAGATCCATCAACATGGAGCTTCTTCATGCGTTTTATACCAATATGACTTACATGGCAGTGCCACAAGTAGGTGGTACTATCATTACTATCTTATATCTTTTGGCATGAACATGTGTATCACTATGATCGAGATTCAATAAACCATTCATTTTAGGTGCAAGACCATTGAAGGTATTATTCAAATAAATAGAGTAACCATTATTCTCCTTAAATGAATAACCGTATTGAGATAGACATAATCCAATCATGTCTATGCTCAACGCAAACACCAAATAACAATTATTTAGGTTTAACATCAATCTCGATGGTAGAGGGAGCGTGTGATGCTTGATCATATCAACCTTGGAAACACTTCCAACACATCTCGTCAGCTCACCTTTAGCTAGTATCCGTTTATTCCGTAGCTTTCATTTTGAGTTACTAACACTTAGCAACCGAACCGGTATCTTATACCCTTGTGCTACTAGGAGTACTAGTAAAGTACACATTAACATAATGTATATCCAATATACTTCTATCAACAGCCTTTTCATCTACCAAGTATCTAGGGTAATTCTTCTCCAGTAGCTGTTCCCCTCATTATAGAAGCACTTAGTCTCGGGTTTGGGTTCAACCTTGGGTTTCTCCACTAGAGCAGCAGCTGATTTGCCGTTTCATGAAGGATCCCTTCTTGCCCTTGCCCTTCTTGAAACTAGTGGTTTCACTAACCATCAACAATTGATGCTCCTACTTGACTTCTACTTTCGCGGTGTCAAGCATCGCGAATATCTCAAGGATCATCATATCTATCCCTGATATGTTATAGTTCATCACGAAGCTCTAGCAGCTTGGTGGCAATGACTTAGGTGAAACATCACTATCTTATCTGGAAGATCAACTCCCACTCGATTCAAGTGATTGTTGTACTCAGACAATCTGAGCACAAGCTCAACGATTGAGCTTTTCTCCCTTAGTTTGCAGGCCAAGAAAATCGTTGGAGGTCTTATACCTCTTGACGTGGGCACGAGCCTGAAATCCGAATTTCAGCCCTCGAAACATCTCATATGTTCCGCGACATTTCAAAAAATGTCTTCGGTGCCTCAATTCTAAACCATTTATCATTACCGAACTATCATGTAGTCATCAAAACGTGTATGTCAGATGTTCGCAACATCCACAGACCACGTTCGAGGTCCAGTACACCGAGCGGTGCATTAAGGACAAAAGCCTTGTACTGTCCGCATAATTGCTACTATCAATTTTCAACTATATTTTCTCTAGGAACATATCTAAAACAGTAGAACTAAAGCGCGAGCTTACGACATAAAATTTGCAAAGACCTTTTGACTATGTTCAGGATAATTAAGTTCATCTTATGAACTCCCACTCAGATAGACATCCCTCTCGTCATCTAAGTGATTACATGATCCGAGTCAACTAGGCCGTGTCCGATCATCACGTGAGATGGACTAGTCATCATCGGTGAACATCTTCATGTTGATCATATCTACCATACGACTCATGCTCGACCTTTCGGTCTCTTGTGTTCCGAGGCCATGTCTGTACATGCTAGGCTCGTCAAGTCAACCTAAGTGTTTGCATGTGTTCCGAGGCCATGTCTGTACATGCTAGGCTCATCAACACCCGTTGTATTCGAATGTAAGAATCTATCACACCCGATCATCACGTGGTGCTTCGAAACGACGAACTTTCGCAACGGTGCACAGTTAGGGGGAACACTTTCTTGAAATTTTAATGAGGGATCATCTTATTTACTACCGTCGTTCTAAGCAAATAAGATGCAAAAAACATGATAAACATCACATGCAATCAAAATAGTGACATGATATGGCCATCATCACTTTGCTCCTTTTGATCTCCATCTTCGGGGCTCCATGATCATCGTCGTCACCGGCATGACACCATGATCTCCATCATCATGATCTCCATCATCGTGTCTTCATGAAGTTGTCACGTCAACTATTACTTCTACTACTATGGCTAACGGTTAGCAATAAAGTAAAGTAATTACATGACGTTTATGTTGACACGCAGGTCATAAATAAATTAAAGACAACTCCTATGGCTCCTGCCGGTTGTCATACTCATCGACATGCAAGTCGTGATTCCTATTACAAGAACATGATCATCTCATACATCACATATATCATACATGATATCCTTTTGGCCATATCACATCACATGGCATACCCTGCAAAAACAAGTTAGACGTCCTCTAATTGTTGTTTGCATGTTTTACGTGGCTGCTATGGGTTTCTAGCAAGAACGTTTCTTACCTACGCAAAACCACAACGTGATATGTCAATTGCTATTTACCCTTCATAAGGACCCTTTTCATCGAATCCGATCCGACTAAAGTGGGAGAGACTGGCACTCGCTAGCCACCTTATGCAACTAGTGCATGTCAGTCGGTGGAACCTGTCTCACGTAAGTGTACGTGTAAGGTCGGTCCGGGCCGCTTCATCCCACAATGCCGCCGAATCAAGATTGACTAGTAACGGTAAGCATATTGAACAAAATCAACGCCCACAACTACTTTGTGTTCTACTCGTGCATGGAATCTACGCAATAGACCTAGCTCATGATGCCACTGTTGGGGAACGTAGCAGAAATTCAAAATTTTCCTACGTGTCACCAAGATCTATCTATGGAGAAACCAGCAACGAGGGGAAGAAGAGTGCATGTACATACCCTTATAGATCGCTAAGCGGAAGCGTTCAAGTGAACTGGGTTGATGGAGTCGTACTCGTCGTGATCCAAATCACCGATGATCCTAGTGCCGAACGGACAGCACCTCCGCGTTCAACACACGTACAGCCCGGTGACGTCTCCCATGCCTTGATCCAGCAAGGGGAGAGGGAGAGGTTGAGGAAGACTCCATCCAGCAGCAGCACAACGGCGTGGTGATGATGGAGGAGCGTGGCAATCCTGCAGGGCTTCGCCAAGCACCGCGGGAGAGGAGAAGGACTTGGGAGAGGGGGAGGGCTGCGCCAGCACATTCGTACGGTTGCCCTCCCACCCCCTTCATATATATAGGGGCAAGGGAGAGGGGGGCCGGCCCCCTCAGATCCCATCTGAGGAGGGGGCGGCGGCCAGGAGGGGGTAGCTTGCCCCCCAAGGCAAGGGGGGGCGCCCCCTTCTAGGGTTCCCCCAAACCCTAGGCGCCTTGGGCCCTTGTGGGGGGGGGGGGGGGCACACCAGCCCACCTGGGGCTGGTCCCCTCCCACATGTGGCCCATGCAGCCCTCCGGGGCCGGTGGTCCCACTTGGTGGACCCCCGGGACCCTCCTGGTGGTCCCGGTACGTTACTGATAAAACCTGAAACCCTTTCGGTGACCAAAACAGGACTTCCCATATATAAATGTTTACCTTCGGACCATTCCGGAACTCCTCGTGACGTCCGGGATCTCATCCGGGACTCCGAACAACATTCAGTAACCACATACGAACTTCCTTAATAACCCTAGCGTCATCGAACCTTAAGTGTGTAGACCCTACGGGTTCGGGAGACATGCAGACATGACCGAGACGTTCTCCGGTCAATAACCAACAGCGGGATCTGGATACCCATGTTGGCTCCCACATGTTCCATGATGATCTCATCGGACGAACCATGATGTCAAGGACTTAATCAATCCCGTATACAATTCCCTTTGTCCATCGGTACGATACTTGCCCAAGATTCGATCGTCGGTATCCCGATACCTTGTTCAATCTCGTTACCGGCAAGTCTCTTTTACTCGTTCCGCAACACATCATCCCGTGATCAACTCCTTGATCACATTGTGCACATTATGATGATGTACTACCGAGTGGGCCCAGAGATACCTCTCCGTCACACGGAGTGACAAATCCCAGTCTCGATTCGTGCCAACCCAACATACACTTTCAGAGATACCTGTAGTGTACCTTTATAGCCACCCAGTTACGTTGTGACGTTTGGCATACCCAAAGCACTCCTACGGTATCCGGGAGTTGCACAATCTCATGGTCTAAGGAAACGATACTTGACATTAGAAAAGCTTTAGCATACGAACTACATGATCTTGTGCTAGGCTTAGGATTGGGTGTTGTCCATCACATCATTCTCCTAATGATGTGATCCCGTTATCAACGACATCCAATGTCCATGGTCAGGAAACCGTAACCATCTATTGATCAACGAGCTAGTCAACTAGAGGCTTACTAGGGACATGGTGTTGTCTATGTATCCACACATGTATCTGAGTTTCCTACCAATACAATTCTAGCATGGATAATAAACGATTATCATGAACAAGGAAATATAATAATAATCAATTTATTATTGCCTCTAGGGCATATTTCCAACATTAAGCACATAAGGCAAAGAGCTCATTAAGCAACACCTCATCCCTCCTTGATAGTATTGGCTTTTCCTATAGACTCAATGTGTCTTGAGCATTTGAGCTTGAGCCAATCCTTTGTCCTTAGCATTTTGAGGGTTCCACTTTCACCATCCATGCCATGCCAATCATTGAGCTTTCCTGAAATAATTGTCTTGGAATTGCAGTAGCTCAATGAGCTATATGTTGTTATAAATTACCAAAACCACCTAGGGATAGTTGCACTTTCAACAGGTAGGGCCCGCCGCCTGCGGGCCGTAACGACTGCCCGTCGTGGGAGCATGGCTCCTGCTGACATTGGTCGTGTCATGGACCGCGTGGCAACGGTGCCGCGCCGAGCGAGGGGTGTCCGCTTGGTACACCCACACCATTGCCACGTTCGTCCTGGATTCGGGGGTGGCAGGTTACATTGTAGCCACACCCCATCTCGTCGTAGTAAATGGGTGCAAACTTTGAGGGGGCGCGGGGCCACCTGCTGGATGCTGGCTCCCTAAAGCCACCTGCTGGGGGCACGCCGTCTTCTAGCAGCCCCCCTGGACTAGCCGACCCAAGGAGTCGGCCATTTGTCCGGGAGGTGTGAGGGGTGCAGCTGGCCCCGATGTCTTGAAATACTATGGGGTCCTGATGAGGCTACTCGTGGTCAATCCCTCTGACAGTAGTCCCCGAAGCTGGTGGGGCGCCGCGGCTCGAATCTTGGAGCCTCAGCAGCTTCCTTCTCCGAGTGATTTCGCGTTCTTGCTTCGTCCGGCTTCCGGTGATGCCGCCTGTTAGGAGTCGACCAAGGATAGGTCGGCCGACTAGTGAATTCGAAACGTCGTGGTAGACGTCGGGTGGCGAGCCGGGCGGGTGGCAGGCTTGCCGCCCGTTGCTCGCTTGCCATGCGTTGCCAGCAGACCGGGCTGGCCTGCCATTCCACGCGCCTGACAGGACATTGTCGCAGGTCTGGGCCTGCCACTACAGGGCCTTGGCGCGCACACGGATCCGCTGCGGCCGAGGCCGACGGTTTCCCTTCTTGGGCGCTTTAATTACACGCTGTTAAAGCACATAACGCGCGGGGTCGTGCGGGGCGTGGGCGTAGTTAATCCCACGCCCCCACGTCTTGCCTCTTCGGCTCCGCCACCGTGGGCCTATAAGTAGGGGGGAGGGCGCGACAGAACGCACGCGCGCCCTCATCATCCTTCGTCTTCCTTTTCCTCCTTCTTGCTACTACTTTCTCGCTGCCGCTGCGCGGCCACGCTGTTGAACCGCCGTTGCAGCTCTTCGCTGCTCGTCCTCGCCGCGCCACCACCAAGCTACCACAAGCAATGGCTCGCGGCGACTAGGACAGGTCAAACATTCACGACGCGCATCTTGAATTTCTTTGTCAAACGAGGTGGCTTCCCTGCGCGGCGCACGTGGAGGTGCGGGTTCCCCACGAGAGGGACATCTTGCCGGTGCCGGAGGAGGGCGAGCGCGTCGTCTTCTGGACTCATTTCCTCTGTGGCTTCATCCTCCCGTAAGCGGCTTCCTCCGCTCCTTCCTCGACTTCTATCGTCTTCAACCCCACCACCTCACGCCAAACATGGTGGTACTGCTCTCCGCCTTCATCACCCTCTACGAGGGGTACCTCGGCGTATTGCCCACCCTCGAGCTGTGGGGGGAGCTCTTCTACCTCAAGCTCGGCACAGCCGCAAAGGCGTGGCGGCCCAGTGTGGGGCCTGCATGGTGGTGCGGCGCACCGGCTCCGGGGTCCACTTCCCAGCCCTCGCTCTGCTAGAGTCGGCCAAACTCTGGCAGAAGTAGTACTTCTACGTCCGAAACATCCACGCGACGCGGGACTACGTCAACTTGCCGGCTTACACAACCGGCCCGCCAGTCAAGCCTCACACCAACTGGAAGTTTCGACCGGGACGCTGTCGATGCCATCACCACCCTCTCACTCAGCTCCAAAAGATGACGGAGTCGGAAGGCCTCAAGGCCTCGGATCTGTTGTCCGTCTTCATCGAGCATCGGGTGCTACCTCTTTAGGCCTGGCCCCACCTGATCAGCAACATGAGTGGGCTTCGGGACCCATGCCGGATGTCCGCCAAGGTGCTGTCGACTAAGGAGGTGGTCCGGATGGTCAATTACTTCTCCAACTTCAAGCTCGACGAGGAGAGCTGGTAGTTCGGCAAGGAACCATACAGCTGCGCCAATCCGCCGCCTCCGGTGAATCTATAAATCTTTTTCTTTGCTTGTGTCAATCTTCTCGTGTCGCCTGACCGTCTGGCTATGACGCAACGCTCCCGGGCCAGACGGCAGCTCGCGCGCTGGCCCCAGGTCATTGGTACCCAGTGGACCGCGCAGAGAGCAACATGGATGACTCGAGCTGGGGGCGGCCGCCATGGAGGAGGACGACGCCGCAGGAGGCGGCGATGAGGGAGCAGGAGGCTCCGCAGGAGGCGGCATTGGGGAGTGGCCGGACGATGATGAGGAAGACGACAAGCCGCGCCATGCCCCCAACGTGGGCAGGACAGGCGCCGGCTCCTCAACGTTGCAGACTGGAGCACCCGGCGCACCGAAGCGTCGAGCCGAAGTCGGGATGTACGGTAGCCGGCCGTCCAAGAAGGCCAGGGCCACGGTTGCCGCGACCAAGTGGCAAGAGGCCACGAAGGCGGCCGCCATCCGGAAGGGCCCGAAGCAGCGCCTGATGACCCACAAGTATAGGGGATCTATCATAGTCCTTTCGATAAGTAAGTGTGTCGAACCCAATGAGGAGGAGAAGGAAATGATAAGCGGTTTTCAGCAAGGTATTCTCTGCAAGTACTGAAATAAGTGGTAACAGATAGTTTTGTGATAAGATAATTTGTAACGAGCAACAAGTAACAAAGGTAAATAAAGTGCAGCAAGGTGGCCCAATCCTTTTTGTAGCAAAGGACAAGCCTGGACAAACTCTTATATAAGGAAAAGCGCTCCCGAGGACACATGGGAATATCGTCAAGCTAGTTTTCATCACGTTCATATGATTCGCGTTCGGTACTTTGATAATTTGATATGTGGGTGGACCGGTGCTTGGGTGCTGTTCTTACTTGAACAAGCATCCCACTTATGATTAACCTCAATTGCAAGCATCCGCAACTACAACAAAAGTATTAAGGTAAACCTAACCATAGCATGAAACATGTGGATCCAAATCAGCCCCTTACGAAGCAACGCATAAACTAGGGTTTAAGCTTCTGTCACTCTAGCAACCCATCATATACTTATTACTTCCCAATGCCTTCCTCTAGGCCCAAATAATGGTGAAGTGTTATGTAGTCAACATTCACATAACACCACTAGAGGCTAGACAACATACATCTCATCAAAATATCGAATGAATACCAAATTCACATGACTACTAATAGCAAGACTTCTCCCGTGTCCTTAGGAACAAACGTAACTACTCACAAAGCATATTCATGTTCATAATCAGAGGGGTAATAATATGCATAAAGGATCTGAACATATGATCTTCCACCGAATAAACCAACTAGCATCAACTACATGGAGTAATCAACACTACTAGCAACCTACTAGTACCAATCCCGGACTTGGAGACAAGAATTGGATACAAGAGATGAACTAGGGTTTTGAGATGAGATGGTGCTGGTGAAGATGTTGATGGAGATTGCCCTCTCCCGATGAGAGGAGCGTTGGTGATGACGATGGCGATGATTTCCCCCTCCAGGAGGGAAGTGTCCCTGGCAGAATAGCTCTGCTGGAGCCCTAGATTGGTTCCGCCAAGGTTCCGCCTCGTGGCGGTGGAGTTTCGTCCCGAAAGGTTGCTTATGAGTTTTTCCTCGACGAAAGACCTCATATAGCACAAGATGGGCATCGGAGAGCCAACAGGGGGCCCATGAGGTAGGGGCGCGCCCTGGGAGGTAGGGCGCGCCCCCAACCCTCGTGGACAGGTGGTCCCCCCTCTGGTGAACTTCTTCCGTTGGATATTTTTTATTATTTCGAAAAATGACTTTTGTGGAGTTTCAGGACTTTTGGAGTTGTGCAGAATAGGTCTCTAATATTTGCTCCTTTTCTAGCCCAGAATTCCAGCTGCCGGCATTCTCCCTCCTTATGTAAACCTTGTAAAATAAGAGAGAATAGGCATAAGTATTGTGACATAACGTGTAATAACAGCCCATAATGCAATAAATATCGATATAAAAGCATGATGCAAAATGGACGTATCAAGTCCCCCAAGCTTAGACCTCGCTTGTCCTCAAGCGGAAGCCGATAATGATAAATATGTCCCCATGTTTAGAGGTAGAGGTGTCGATAAAAATAAAATACGGACATGAAGGCATCATGATTATTCTCATAACAGCAACATATATGGACATTGTCATATGATTTCTTATGCTCAAGTAATAATCTACTTAGAATGCAAAGTACGAATCATTAACTTTATTGAGAACCAACAAACTATAATCTCAGTCATTGAAGCAATTGCAATTTATCATAACATCAGAAAGATTCTATGTCAGAGCTTAAAAGCAAGTCCACATACTCAACTATCATTTAGTCCTTCATAATTGCTAACACTCACGCAATACTTGTGGTTACGGAGTTTTAATCGGACACAAAGAAAGATAGGGGCTTATAGTTTCGCCCACAACCTTTTACCTCAAGGGTAATGTCAACAATAATAACTCATGCTCCCCTACATCCAATTATACATATATATATATATATATATATATATATATATATATATATATATATATATATATATATATATATATATATATAAGGATCTTTCCAACATACTGTGCTTGCCAAAGGATAAAATGAAAAAGGAAAGGTGAAGATCACCATGACTCTTGCATAAGGTAGAAGATAATAGTAACAGATAGGCCCTTCACAGAGGGAAGCAGAGGTTGCCATGCACTTTTATGGTTGGATGCACAAAATCTCAATGCGAAAGAACGTCACTTTATATTGCCACTTGTGATATGAACCTTTATTATGTAGTCCGTCGCTTTTATTTCTTCCACATCACAAGATCGTATAAAGCTTATTTCCTCCACACCAATCAATCATACATATTTAGAGCAATTTTTATTGCTTTGCACCAATGACAACTTACTTGAAGGATCTTACTCAATCCATAGGTAGATATGGTGGACTCTCATGGCAAAACTGGTTTCAGGGTTTTGGAAGCATAAGTAGTATCTCTACTTGGTGCTGAGAATTTGGCTAGCATGAGGGGGAAAGGCAAGCTCAACATGTTGGAGGATCCATGACAACATACTTTATCTCAGATATAAGAAAACATAACTCATTACGTTCTCTTTCTTGTCCAACATCAACTCTTTAGCATGTCATATTTTAATGAGTGCTCCCAATCATAAAAGATGTCAATAATAGTATATTTATATGTGAAACCTCTCTTTCCTTATTACTTCCTATTAATTGCAACGATGACCAAGGCTATGTCTGCCAACTCCCAACAACTTTTAATCATCATACTCTTTTTATGTGAAGTCATTACTCTCAACAAGATCAATATGAACCCTTTGTTTCTTTTTATTGTTTTCTTTTATTCACTCAAGATTATGACAAAATAATCAAGCCCTTAACTCAACACCAATCTTTGTTATATAGCTCACGGACTCGATTACATAGAGAGATCATAAAGCAAAACTCAAAACTAGATCATGCCATAAACTTTATTCTACTAGATCAAGATACTACTAATAGGATCGAACTAAGAAGAACGCTAAAGATAGGAGTGTGATGGTGATACGATACCGGGGCACCTCCCCCAAGCTTGGCAGTTGCCAAGGGGAGTGCCCATACCCATGCGATTATATCTCCTTCTTTGTCGGTGAAGAAGGTGGAGGTGTTGTCGATGATGCGGGCTTGTCATCCATCTTCCAAGGCATAGGCTCACCATCATAGAAGGATGATCGAGTCTCCGGGATCCTCAAATCTATAGCCAAACTCATCCTTTTGAATCTATATTCATACTCACAATTTTGGTTTTGCAGGTCATAGATTTGGGCTTGAAGGTTCTCGATCTTCTCATGAAGCTTGAAGATGGCCTCCCCGATGTTGTCGGTATCCAGCTTGTGGTTGCTAGTGAACTCCGCGATCATCATGTGGTTGGAGTTGAGTCCATGTTCCACCATCCCTTGACACTTGAAAACTTGTTGTCCACTGCTTCGAGCCTCGTCTCCACGCTTCCGGTCCCCTTGGGTCCCTCTTCATCGCGGATGTGCAGCAACCCATCACGCAACTCAATGGTTTGAGGGTGTCACAGCACCTCCACGAGGTAAGGGTTGATGACTTTCTCGAAGAACTTGTCCTTGGAGGCACTCGGGGACGTCATGGTAATCTAGATCTGTCAGAAAAACAGCCCGAAACAAGAACAGAGGATAATTGCGTGATACAGGAGTCAAAACCTTCGGGAGAATAGATAATGAATTTTTACTGACAAAAATACGTATCGTGCAAGAAAACGGAGCCCGGAAGGCACACGAGGTGCCCACGAGGTAGGGGGCGCGCCCAGGGGGTAGGGCGCGCCCTCCACCCTCGTGGAGCCCTCGTGTCCTTCACGGACTGCTACTTATTTTTCTATTTTTCTAAATATTCCAAAACGGAAAAATATTGCCTTAAAAATTGTTTTGGAGTCGGTTTACTTACCGTACCACATACATATTCCTTTTCGGAGTCTGAAACGTTCTGGAAAGTGTCCCTTATGTATTCCTCCGGGGTCACGGTTTCAATAATATTGGTTTCAACATTTATAGGATCACCTGAGATATAATGTTTGATTGTTTGACCGTTTACCACCTTCGGATTTGTGCCTTCGAAGTTGTTGATTTTTATGGCACCGGAACGATAGACCTCCTTGATAATGTAAGGACCTTCCCATTTAGAGAGAAGTTTTCCTACAAAAACTTAAACGGGAGTTGTATAACAATACATAATCACCTACATTAAACTCACGCTTTTGTATTCTTTTGTCATGCCATCTTTTAACTTTTTCTTTAAACAACTTGGCATTTTCATAAGCTTGGGTTCTCCATTCATCAAGTGAGCTAATATCAAATAACCTCTTCTCACCGGCCAGTTTGAAATCATAGTTGAGCTCTTTAATAGCCCAATATGCCTTATGTTCCAGTTCGAGAGGTAAGTGACATGCTTTTCCATAAACCATTTTATACGGAGACATACCCATAGGAATTTTATATGCAGTTCTATAGGCCAATAATACATCATCAAGTTTCTTGGACCAATTCTTTCTAGACCTATTGACAGTCTTTTGCAGAATTAATTTGAGCTCTCTATTACTCAATTCTACTTGACCACTAGACTGTGGGTGATAAGGAGATGCAATTCTAAGATTAACATCATACTTAGCAAGCATTTTACGGAAAGCACCATGAATAAAATGTGAACCACCATCAGTCATTAAATATCTAGGGACTCCAAACCTCGGAAAAATAACTTCTTTAAGCATCTTAATAGAGGTGTTATGATCAACACTACTAGTTGGAATAGCTTCTACCCACTTAGTAACGTAATCAACATCAACGAAAATATGTGTATAACCATTAGAGGCAGGAAAAGGTCCCATATAATCAAAGCCCCAAACATCAAATGGTTCAATAACAAGTGAATAATTCACAAGCATTTCTTGGTGTCTACTAATATTACCAATTCTTTGACATTCATCACAAGACAAGACAAACTTACGGGCATCCTTGAAGAGAGTAGGCCAATAAAAACCGGATTGCAATACCTTATGTGCAGTTCTATCTCCCGCGTGGTGTCCTCCATAAGCTTCGGAGTGGCACTTGCGTAGGATCTATTCTTGTTCATGCTCAGGTACACAACGTCTAATAACACCATCTACTCCTTCTTTATAAAGATGTGGGTCATCCCAAAAGTAATGTCTCAAATCATAGAAGAACTTTTTCTTTTGCTGGTATGTGAAACTAGGTGGTATAAATTTAGCAACAATATAATTGGCATAATCAGAAAACCATGGAGTACTACGAGAAGTATTTATGACATTTAATTGCTCATCAGGAAAGCTATCATCAATAGGTAGTGGGTCATCAAGAACATTTTCTAACCTAGACAAGTTGTCTGCAACGGGGTTCTCAACTCCTTTTCTATCAACAATATGCAAATCAAATTCTTGTAGCAGGAGAACCCATCTAATGAGTCTAGGTTTAGCATCTTTCTTTTCCATAAGGTATTTAACAACAGCATGATCAGTGTGAATAGTTACTTTAGAATCAACAATATAAGGTCTGAACTTATCACAAGCAAATACAACTGCTAAGAATTCTTTTTCAGTAGTAGGATAATTTCTCTAAGGATTGTCTAGAGTCTTACTAGCATAATGGATAACATTTAATTTCTTATCAACTCTTTGCCCTAGAACAACACCTACAGCATAATCACTAGCATCACACATAATTTCAAAGGGTAAATTCCAATCAGGTGGCTGAACAATAGGTGTAGAGATCAATGCTTTCTTAAGTATTTCAAATGCTTCTACACAATCATCATCAAAGACAAATGGTATATCTTTTTGTAATAAATTAGTCAGAGGCCGAGAAATTTTTGAGAAGTCCTTAATGAACCTCCTATAAAAACCGGCATGACCAAGGAAACTTCTTATACCTTTGATGTCCTTGGGACATGGCATCTTTTCAATTGCATCAACCTTGGCTTTATCAACTTCAATACCTCTTTCAGAAACTTTATGCCCCAAGACAATACCTTCATTAACCATAAAGTGGCACTTTTCCCAATTCAAGACAAGATTAGTTTCTTCACATCTCTGCAAAACTTGATCAAGATTGCTCAAGCAATCATCAAAAGAAGATCCATAGACGGAAAAGTCGTCCATGAAAACCTCACAAATCTTTTCACAAAGTCAGAGAATATTGCCATCATGCATCTTTGAAAGGTAGCAGGTGCATTACATAAACCAAAAGGAATACGTCTATAAGCAAAAGTACCAAAAGGGCATGTAAAAGTAGTCTTTGATTGATCTTTAGCCGACACAGGTATTTGAGAGAAACCAGAATAACCATCTAGAAAGCAATAATGTGTATGTTTGCATAATCTTTCTAGCATTTGATTGATAAAACGTAAGGGGTAATGATCTTTTTTAGTAGCCTTATTTAATTTACGGAAATCAATTACCATCATATAACCTGTAATAATTCTTTGTGGAATCAATTCATCTTTATCATTAGGAACAACAGTAATACCTCCCTTCTTAGGGACACAATGGACAGGACTTACCCACTGACTATCAGCAATGGGATAAATTATACCTGCCTCCAGAAGCTTTAGTATTTCTTTTCTTACCACTTCTTTCATTTTAGGATTCAGACGTCGTTGAGGATCACGAACCGGTTTGGCATCTTCTTTCAAATTTATTTTATGTTGACATAGAGTGGGACTAATGCCCTTAAGATCATCAAGAGTATATCCATTAGCAGCACGGTGCTTCTTCAGAGTTTTCAATAATCTTTCTTCTTCATGCTCTGAAAGGTTAGCACTAATAATAACAGGATATATCTTCTTTTCATCAAGATAAGCATACTTAATATTATCAGGAAATGGTTTAAGCTCAAACACGGGATCACCCTTGGGTGGAGGAGGATCCCCTAAGATTTCAACAGGAAAATTGTGTTTCAGAATGGGTTCCTGCTTAAAGAATACTTCATCTATCTCCCTTCTTTCATTCATAAACATATCATTTTCATGGTCTAGCAAATATTGTTCTAAAGGATCACTAGGAGGGACGACAATAGAAGCAAGACCAATAATTTCATCCTTACTAGGCAATTCTTCTTCACGGTGTTGTTTACTAAATTTAGAGAAATTAAACTCATGAGACATATGACCCAAACCAATAGTAACAACATTCTTTTCGCAGTCTATCTTAGCATTAACAGTGTTCAAGAAGGGTCTACCAAATATAATGGGACAAAAGCTATCTTGTGGGGAACCAAGAACAAGGAAATCAGCAGGATATTTAGTTTTCCCACACAAGACTTCAACATCTCTAACAATTCCCATTGCTGATATAGTATCTCTATTGGCAAGTTTAATTGTAACATCAATACCTTCTAACTCAGCTGGTGCAATTTCATGATTAATTTCTTCATATAAAGTGTGCGGTATAACACTAGCACTAGCACCCATATCACATAAGCCATGATAACAATGATCTTCTATTTTAACAGAAATAACAGGCACGCCTACCACAGGTCTATGTTTATCTTTAGCACCGGGTTTTGCAATTCTAGCGGTTTCACCGCAGAAATGAATAACATGCCCATCAATATTATCAGACAAGAGATCTTTAACAATAGCAATAATAGGTTCAACTTTAACTTGCTCAGGAGGTGTATAAGTTCTAATATTTCTTTTACGAACTACAGTTGAAGCTTTAGCATGATCCTTTATTCTAACAGGGAAAGGTGGTTTCTCAACATAAGAAGTAGGAACAATAGGATCATTATAAGTGTCGGTGTACTAGAGTAGGGGTACCCTAGTATCCCGAACTTGTGCACGGGCAGTCGCAGCGTCCCGCGGCAAGGCTTGCCGAGTGACCGCTAAGGTCCTCCGTGGATCCTTTGAAGCCATTCAAGAACAAAGTATTTAAGCCAAGGAGACAAGTCCCCGGCAAGAGGAGCTTGCCGGGAAGGCCACTCAAGGCACAAGACCCCGACAAGAGGAGCTTGCCGAGAATGCCAACCAAGGCATCTCAAGGAACTTGCTGCGATGCGCCACGCGTCCCGGCAGGACCCGGCGAGCGACAAGCTTCCGGACGCGACAAGACAACTGCTGCGGCAAGGCGCTTGCCGCGGCAAGTAACCACTCTGTACCTGCGCTCCAGCACACCCACCTACGTGTCGCTCTGGGACCCTTCCAGGCGTACGTGGCGGGAGGCTGTGCAGCCAGGGGTACACTGTGGCATGCGGCGCTGACAAGATCGCCATCGTGGCGAGCGGCGGCGCCCCTGACGGTCCCTTTTCTGCACCGTCTGGGCGACGTAGATAGGCATTTAATGCCTTTGTCCCCTGCCGTCAGGGTTAGGTATGATACACTGTGTAGGTAGCTGTACCTACCGTAGCACCTTTCCATTTTTGCCCTTGCCTACGTTGCCACCTGTTGGAGACCCCTTGAGCATATAAAAGGAGGCCCATGCACAACGTAGGGGGGGATCTCTCCAGAGGACGAACATTAGAACACTCATGCTCGGTCTCGTTAGCTGCTGGTGTGTACTGTAGCACCCAACGCTCCCGAGCAAGAACTCAATACAATCCACAAAGCAGCAGTAGGAGTATTATCTCTCCGGAGAGCTCCGAAGCTGGGTAAAAACCCCTCGTGTGCCTCGCCTCGATCCGCTCTTCGCGCGACCTCCGCCCCCCGCCGAACCGAGAAGGGGCTCCCTCCCCATAGGTGCTCGAGGATCCAGAATTCCCCGGCATCTTTGGCGCGCCAGGTAGGGGGTGTCGAGGTTGTGTGAACCTGATCCGGCGTTCACGCGAGCCAGACCTTCATCGACTCGATCGACATGCCGCCGAAGAAGAAGGCTTCGGAGGCGGCTGCTCTGTCCGCGTCGAATCCACTGCCGCCGGAGCAAACGGCTGGTGGGGAGGACGCCGGCAGAAGAACGGGCATCGACAGGGGAGCCCACGGTGCCGCCAGGTCCAAGGACAAGACTGCGCTGCCCGCCGGCGGCGTAGCCGGCTCCCACGACGATCGGGCGTCCGTAGAGGCACCGCACCCATCTCAGGAGGCGCAGGACCGGCAGCGTCGTGGTACTCACGGTACCATATGTTCGCTGGACCCAAATCGAGCTGGCGGATCTCGGGATGCTCAAGGCCAGCATGCACGCCAACGTGCTGGCGCGAGCGAGGCACGGTCGCATGGACGGAATACTGCTCCTTCTAACATCGTTGGAAGTCCGAGCATATCCCGCTCCTCGCACCGCTCGCCACCATTACCCGCCACTCCAGCGGAAGCTTTGGCACGAGCTCAACTGCTTCTAGACTTCCCTCCAACGCCAGACAAGATCGACGACTGGAGGGCCACCATTCAGAGTCTCATCGGCTTCGCCAACAGCGACACTCCACGGCAGGTGACCACCTCGCAACCGCGGCAGGCCAGCCAGGTGCGAGCCGATGGCGACAAAACCGGTGGAGGTGCAACCACCGTGCACTCTCCGCCCCGAAGGCCAAGATCGCCGACTCGCCGGGTCTGCCACGACAGCGACTCCACTGCTTCATCAGATCCGCGAACTCGCCGCGATCAACGCCAAGTTCTTCACGAACGACAGCAAGAAGACGCTCGTAATCGCATTGAGCGCCGAAGAGAAGCGCGACGTCAGTCAGACAAGCGCGCTGGGCCCACTGTCAACATGCATGCGCCAGGGGAACCAGGCGACCTGCCGTACGCGGTAGGTTGCCCTGCGTTCACCCGTGAGCTGCGGCAAGTCCAGTGGCCCAGCACAAAGAACTTCAAGCCCGACGTACCCGAGAAGTACGACGGCAATTTGCATCCGTCGGAGTTCCTCAGCATCTACACCATTGCGGTGCAAGCTGCTGGGGGGCGCGACGACAAGATCCTTGCCAACTACTTCTCGCTGGTGCTCAAGCCCAACGTCAGGTCCTGGCTCATGCACTTGCCGAAAAACTCCATATCTTCCTGGGCAAACCTATGCCATCAGTTTGTCGGCGCCTTTGCACGCGGCCACAAACCTCATGGCCAGGAGAGTGATCTTCATCTGCTTGCCCAGAAGGAAGGAGAGCCCCTGCGCAAGTACATCCAGAGATTCAGCCAAGTGCAACGCAACATCCCAGACGTCCACCCTGCCGCGGTCATCAGCGCGTTCCACCAGAACATGCGTAACCGCAGGATGCGGGAGGAGATGGTGATGTGCAAGATCAGAGACGTCAGTGAGCTGTATGCCCTGGCCGACAGGTGTGCACGTGCTGAGGAAGGGAGGAAACTCCCCGGAGAGAATACAGGAACAGGAGGATCTGACAGCGATGATGCTGCCCCGGCAAGCAAAAACCGGCGGCGGAACAACAGGAAGAGGAAAGGCAAAGATGTGCTAGTTGTTGAGCAGTCCGGCAACGAAGGTGGCACCAAGACAGCCAAGACTGGTAGCTCCGGCAAGGAGGTTGCCGCATGCGCCAACTGCCAGGCTGTGGCGGCCGCCAACAAGCAGGACGGCACCAACAAGCAGTACTACAAGATCCACCGCACCAAGGGCCATGACCTCCAGAGCTGCAAGAAGGTCGAGCAGCTCGTCGAGCTGCAAAAGGCCGAGTACGAGCGACGCGACAAGGAGAAAGCCCAAGGAGGTGCTGCAGGATACGGTACGAAGCGCACCGGCCGGGGAGGACGCCGCGGCAACGCCAAGCAGCGGCAAGGCGACAGACCTCCCCGCGGCCGCGACAAGGATGAAGATGACAACGACGACGAAGACATGGATGACGCGGAGACCAGCGAGCAGGAGTTCCAAAAAGCCACAGAGGTTTTGTGTGTTGACGGCGGTGCTTCTCTGCATACTTCACACCGCCAACTCAAGCAGTGGGTGCGGGAAGTCAATGCGGCAGAACCACCCGTTGAGTCACGCAAGCTTCTGAAATGGTCCAGCACGCCTATCATCTTTGATATTGAGGACCACCCTGATCGCACAACTGCTGTCGGGTGTTTGCCGATGTTGGTCTCACCAACTATCCGCAACCTCAAGGTCACTAAGATGCTAGTTGACGGCGGGGCCGGCTTGAACCTGATCTCCTCCGCTGTGCTCCAAAAACTCCAAGTCCCTGACAGCGAGCTTGAAGAAACCGGCACGTTCCAAGGAATCAACCCGGGAAGGAGCAAGCCGAAGGGGAAGATCACGCTGCCGGTGACATTTGGCAGCGAGCTGAACTTCAGGACTGAGAGGATCACTTTTGACGTTGCCGATTTTCCATTGCCTTACAATGAAATTCTCCATCGTCCAGCGCTCGCCAAGTTCATGGCAGCCTCTCACTATGCATACAACATGCTGAAGATGCCAGGCCCGATAAGTGTCATCACTGTCCCTAGCGACAAGAAAGATGCTCTTATCTGTGCCGACAAGATCTACCGGGAAGCAGCAGCCGCAACAGATCGCGAGACACTTGCCGCTGAAGCTCCCGGGGGGAAGAAGAAGACCAAGTCCGGCAAGAGTTCTGATGCCCACTCCGGCAAGCGCACCTCTTCGGAGTGCTGCACTACGGTCGAGGACGCGCCATCGAGCTCCACCGGCAAGTGTAAGAAGACGATGGCAGCTCCGCCAGCGACCAAGAAGGTGTCCGCCAAGGAGGACGGCACTGGTGGTACTTTCACCATCAGTGCCACTCTCGACCCTAAATAGGAAAGCACGCTCGTTGCTTTCCTGCGGGCGAATGTCGATGTGTTTGCATGGCAACCGTCTGACATCCCCGGTGTTCCCAGGAAAGTAATTGAGCACCATCTTGCCGTCTGTCCTCATGCGCGGCCCGTCAAGCAGAAAGTCAGGAAGCAAGCAGTGGAGCGCCAAGAATTCATCGCAGAAGAGATCAAGAAGTTGGAAGCAGCAGGCCTCGTCAGAGGAGTGCTCCATCCCACGTGGTTGGCCAATCCTGTAGTCGTGCGCAAGGCGAACGGGAAATGGAGGCTTTGTATCGACTTCACCGACGTCAATAAAGCTTGTCCCAAAGACCCATTTCCCTTGCCGCGCATTGACCAGATTGTTGACTGCACGGCCGGATGTGACTTGCTTTCATTTCTTGACGCATACTCAGGATATCATCAGATCTTCATGGCAGAAGAGGATGCAGAGAAAACCGCGTTCATCACTCCATGTGGCACGTACTGTTTCGTACGGATGCCTTTCGGTTTGAAGAATGCTGGTTCAACATTTGCAAGGGTAGTCCATACTGCTTTTGAGCCACAAATACACAAAAATGTGGAAGCCTATATGGATGATATAGTGGTCAAGAGTAGGGACAAAGCAACTCTGATTCAAGATCTAGAAGAGACTTTTGCAAATCTGCGCAAGATCAGCCTCAAGCTCAACCCCGAGAAGTGCGTGTTTGGAGTCCCTTCCGGCAAGCTTCTCGGGTTCTTCGTGTCTCAGCGGGGAATTGAAGCCAATCCCGACAAGATCAAGGCCATTGAGCAGATCGAAGCACCGAAGCGCGTCAAGGATGTACGCAGACTTGCCGGCTGCATGGCGGCTCTCAGCAGGTTTATCTCTAAGTCTGCTGAGCGCGCCCTGCCGTTTTTCAAAATTTTGAAAAAGGCAGGTCCAATGAAATGGACTCCGGAAGCGGAGGATGCGCTGCAGGACTTGAAGAGATACCTGTCCTCCACTCCAATACTTGTCGCACCTAAGCCACAAGAGAAGTTGCTGCTATATCTGGCGGCAACCAATCAAGTGGTTAGTCCTGCGTTAGTAGCGGAGAGGGAGGCAGAAGATGAGCCAGCAACCACGGCAAGCGCATCCAACGACAAGCAGGGGGCTTCCCCGACATGCTCTGGTCCCGACAAAGATGGATCTGCGCAGATGTGCGAAGAGATACAGCAGAAGAAAATGGTGCAGCGCCCAGTCTACTTTGTCAGTTCCCTTTTGCAGGGGGCTAGGTCAAGGTACTCTGGTGTGCAGAAACTGCTTTTCGGCCTTCTCATGGCCTCGAGAAAGCTGCGCCATTACTTCCAAGCACATGAGATCACAGTTGTCACTCGCTTTCCGCTGAAGAGGATACTGCAGAATCCAGAAGCAACAGGCAGGATTGTTGAATGGGCACTGGAACTGTCAAGCTTTGGCCTCAAGTTTGAGAGTGCTGGGGAAAATCTGGCCCCACGGGCACCTATGGGGACTGATCCCCTTTTCGGTTCGGCGGGGGGCGGAGGCCGCATGAAGAGCAGATCGAGGCGGGGCACATGAGGGGTTTTTACCCAGCTTCGGAGCTCTCCGGAGAGATAATACTCCTACTGCTGCTTTGCGGTTTGTATTGAGTTCTTGCTCGGGAGCGCTGAGTGCTACAGTACACTCGAGCAGCTAACGAGACCGAGCGTTCCTCTCGAGCCCTCTCCCCCCTACGTTGTGCATGGATCTCCTTTTATATGCTCAAGGGGTCTCCAACAGGTGGCAACGTAGGCAAGGGCAAAAATGGAAAGGTGTTGCGGTAGGTACAACTACCTACACAGTGTATCATACCTAACCCTGATGGCAGGGGACAAAGGCCTTAAATGCCTATCTACATCGCCCAGACGATGCAGAAGAGGGACCGTCAGGGGCGCCACCGCTCGCCACGATGGCAATCTTGTCAGCGCCGCATGCCACAGTGTACCCCTGGCTGCACAGCCTCCCGCCACGTACGCCTGGAAGGGTCCCAGAGCGACACGTAGGTGGGTGTGCTGGAGCGCAGGTACAGAGTGGTGGCTTGCCGCGGCAGGCGCCTTGCCGCGTCCGGAAGCTTGTCGCTCGCCGGGTCCTGCCGGGACGCGTGGCGCGTCGCGGCAAGTTCCTTGAGATGCCTTGGTTGCCCTTCCCGACAAGCTCCTCTTGCCGGGGTCTTGTGCCTTGAGTGGCCTTCCCGGCAAGCTCCTCTTGCCGGTGACTTGTCTCCTTGGCTTTAAATACTTTGTTTTTGAATGGCTTCAAAGGATCCATGGAGGACCTTGGTGGTCACCCGGCAGGCCTTGCTGCGGGACGCTGCGATTGCCCGTGCACAAGTTCGGGATACTAGGGTACCCCTACTTTAGTACACCGACAGGAGCCCCCGGGCCTGGGCCATACACGGTGCCGAGCGCTGTTGGGCCAGGCCCAAAACAGGGCACGGGCATGCGCGGCCTGGGTCACGTCGCACCTTGCTCCGTATCCACCGCGGCCTCCCCGAACGGCACGCGTCGATTGCGGCGTTGTGGGAGAGGTCGTGGGTGGTTCGTTTATTCAAAAAGGCGAAACGCCCGCCTCCTAGCGGTTCGCACCTTCCCCATGAATGGAGGGAGGCGTGGAGGCGCGGTCTTCGAGGCGACCACTCCCCACGATCACGGGGTGGGGAGAGGTCGCCTCATCCGTCTCCTCAGTTCTGCACGCCTGCCACGCGGCCTCCATGCGCTTGGAGTGGCGAACGGTGGAGGCGGGAAACTGGGTCGTCACGGGCCGAGGCAGCGGGTCGGGCCCAGTTCCCTGCTCCCTCCGCGTCTTGATTGGCTGAGCGGGGCGGCCGAGCCCCCACCCCGCTCCTTTATAAAGAGCGGGAGGGGGGAACGGAAAACCGCATTCTTTCATCTCTTCTCCCCTTCAGCTTCTGTTCCTCTCTCTTCCACTCGCCATGGAGAAAGGGGACCCTGGTCCTTCGATGGTGGCGACGAGGGTCGCCGCTAGGCAACGCGTCCCTCCTCCCTCCGCACCCGTGGCGGCAGAGCCAGCCGCAAGGGGAAGAGGGAGGGGACGAGGCCGCGGGCAAGGTCGAGGGCGAGGCCGAGGCGGTCGGGGAAGAGGTGGGTGAGGCAGCTCGCCGGCTTCGCCTCCGCCAGCAGATCCTCTCCCCGTGGCGGACCACATCGGGGACGACCCTTGCGAGTTCTTCGTCAGGCTGCGTCGGCCGCCGCGTCGTCGCCTTCGTCTCCCGACTCCATTTGCGAGTGTGATGGAGTTGGATCCGCCCGAGACACTGAGGTTGCACATGAGGGGCTGCGGAATCAGCGGTACGCGAGTTCGCGTCGACTTCCCGGCCCCTGATGTGATGTATCTTGGTCGAGGGTGGAAGACGTTCACCCGCATCCACAGCTTGACGGCGGGACTCACCCTCCATTTTAAGCTGATGGAGGGTGGTCTCCTCTCCGTCAAGGTCTTCGGGTGCTTCGGGACTCGGGCACGGTGCTGCGTGGAGAGCTCCTCCGACAGCGAAGGCTCCTCCTCGAGCGGGAGTGACGAGGAGGACAGCGACAACGACGACGAGGGTAACGGGCGGCGGGATGATGGGTCTGACTAGGTGTCGGGCGCCGCTCCAGGTGGCACCGGCAACCCCATCATCCGCGTCGCTGGCTCCTTGAGCTTCTCGGGGTCGTCTCCTTGGGCGACTGGCATAGGGAGGCTGCGGAAGAGGAAGAGGGCAGGCGGCAAGGCCGTCAACTCGGAGTACGAGGGCACGACGCCCTCGACAGCGTGCTGATGTCCTGCCGCCTCGTCTTCGAGCTCTGCCTCCGGCGCCGCTATCACCATCCAGCCTTTGGACGTCCGCCGAGACGTTCTGTTGGTGTCTTCTGCCACCCGTAGCTCGTCTAGGCGCCCCTTTTACCCTTTTCGCCTCCTTGACCTGCCTCCTGAAGATAGGGACAAGAGAGGGATTACGAGCACCTTATCTCTTTTTAGTTTGGAAGCCCTCGGGCCTTAGTTGCATTTAAAGCTTGTAATCCCATCATTCATGTTTTTCATTCTCCATGAACTGTACCTGAGTGGAATGCTTTTTTTATGAAAAGGGGATGCTTGCCGGGTCACCTGTCTCGTGGGTGGAACCCACGTCAAGGAGCGAATCCTTTATACCTTTAAGATAGACACTTTTTTTCCCGGCAGCAGGCCCTGCCGTCTTCCCATGTCGCTCGACCTTTCTCACGCTTTTGGCGGAGGCAGGGAGGAGGCGGGTTCAGGCTCCTCATTTCGTCCCTTTCCTGCCGCAACTACGACCTTACCTGGCCCCGGGAACGAGCCCTAGGGCCTAAAGTTAAGGGAGCATGGTAGCTTTTAGGAAGAAACGAGGTTTCGCATACCTCAATCCATAAGAGAATCCATGATAAGGGATGAAAAACTTATCTGAGATAGCAGCCCCCGGCAACTCTGGTTCGCCGTGGGCTAATCCTTGTGCTTGCAGCCCCCGGCATTACTGGCTTGCCGGGGTCTTGCAGCCCCCGGCAACACTGGCTTGCCGGGGTCCAGATGTTGGTCCGTCCTCCTTCTCCTTTTCGTCCTCAAGTGGTCCGGCAAGGATATGCGAGTCCTACGAACCAAGGGAAACGAAAGAACGGCAAAGGGACGCACACTCAACCTCTAAGTTAGGGGTTAGCCGCTACTAAGCACTATCAACCCTAACCAAGGACGAGACTCGACTCAGCATGCATGCTAAAACTTAGGGCACCAGCGCTTCACCTATGCTTAGGGTCTGCACCTGGCTTTGTACAAAGGATCACATGCAACAGCGGCAAGACTTGTACAAAAAGGTGGTTGCCGGACAGGGTCCGACGATCGCGCCTTACGGGTAAAACTTACGAAGATGTTTGATGTTCCAGGAGTTGCTCACCGGAACGCCATCTTCGGTCTCAAGGCGGACAACGCCAGGCCTAGTGACTCGTTTCACCCGATAAGGGCCTTCCCACTTTGGCGTCAACTTGTTGGAATTCTTAGCGGAATGAACGCGTCGAAGAACAAGGTCGCCTTCCTCGAGACTTCTGGCGTTAACTTTGCGGATATGGTAGCGGCGCAAAGCTTGCTGGTATCGAGGAGCTCGTACAGCAGCCAGAAGACGGTCTTCCTCAAGGAGCAGCGCGTCATCTTCCTGCAGCTGCTCTTGCTCAAGCTCATCATAAGCGAGCACTCGAGGTGACCCGTATGCGAGTTTCGTGGGGATAACTGCCTCTGCTCCATAAACTAGAGCGAAAGGTGTCTGGCCAGTGGCTCGATTTGGCGTCATCCTGATCGACCAAAGAACCACCGGCAGCTCCTCGATCCAGTTTCTTCCGCACTTGTGCAGCCTGTCGAAAGTCCTGGTCTTGAGTCCATGCAGCACTTCAGCATTTGCCCTCTCCGCTTGACCGTTGCTCCTGGGGTGAGCAACAGAGGTGAAGCAGACCTTGGCGCCAAGATCTTGGACGTACTGCATGAAGGTGCGGCTCGTGAATTGCGTACCGTTGTCGGTGATGATCCTGTTAGGGATCCCGAAGCGGCAAACAATCGACCTGAAGAACTTGACTGCTGACTGTGCTATCACCTTCCTCACTGGTTCCACTTCCGGCCACTTTGTGAACTTGTCGATTGCGACGTACAAGTACTCAAAGCCCCCGACTGCTCGGGGGAAGGGGCCGAGGATGTCGAGCCCCCAGACCGAAAATGGCCACGATAAAGGGATCGTCTGGAGAGCTTGAGCTGGCTGGTGTATCTGCTTGGAATGGAACTGGCACGGTTCACACTTGGTTACTTGTGCAGTTGCATCCTGGAGGGCTGTCGGCCAAAAGAAACCTTGCCGGAACGCTTTGCCGGCAAGTGCTCTGGCACCAACGTGGTGACCACATATGCCTCCATGTATCTCTGCCAACAGCTTCTGCCCGTCTTCCTGGGGAATACACTTCAATTTCACACCGTTGAGTCTTCTTCTGTATAGTTCGTTGTCGACGAACTGGTACATACTAGACTGCCGGGCTACTTTTCCGCTTCTTCTTGCTCTTCGGGAAGTTCTCCTGTCTGAAGGAAACGGACGATCTGCTATGCCCATGCTAGAGCTTGTGGCTCAACAACAAGGACGAAAGGCATATCTGCTGCTGCGGGAACATCCGCTTCTACGGCGAGAACCTGCGGCTCAGCTGGAGCTTGACGTTCCCCGGCAAGCTTGCCGGAGCAAAACTTGTCGGGAGCGTCTGCTTCAACGAAACAAACCCTGGGGTCTGTCGGAGAAGACTGCTCCTCAGCATTCTTGGCGTTGATCTTGGGAACGTTCTTGACGGCGGCTTCGGGAAGCTCTACCGGAAGATAGTCGCCAGAAATCAGCTTCCTCTTCTTGCTCTGTCCAGTTGATGGTGTCACGGACGGTTGAGTCAGCTTGAGCAGAAAGATCCTTGGTTCCACAGGTAACTTAAATGCTGCGCACTTTGACAGGCCGTCGGCGATGTCGTTCTGAGCTCTTGGAACATGTTCCATCTGTAGGCCGACAAAGCGCTCTTCTAGCTTCCTCACCTCGTCAACATAAGCTTCCATCAACGGACTCTGGTAATTCTTGTTTACTTGGCGGACGACAAGCTGCGAGTCACCCCTGACAATGAGCTTCTTGATCCCAAGGTCTGCCGCGATCCTGAGGCCGGCAAGCAGTCCTTCATACTCTGCAGTATTGTTTGTTGCTTGCTCCTTGGGAAAGTGCATTTGGACCACGTACTTGATGTGCTCTCCGGTGGGTGCGATAAGCAGCACGCCAGCACCGGCGCCTTGTAGCGAGAAGGCACCATCAAAGTACATCAGCCACTCTTTGCCTGCTTCCTCGACGGGGATGCTCGTCTCTGGGATTTCTTCATCTGGTGTTGGCGTCCACTCTGCTATGAATTCTGCCAATACTCTGCTTTGGATAGTTGAAGTGCTTTCAAACTTGAGGCCAAAGCTTGATAGTTCCAGTGCCCACTCAATAATCCTGCCTGTTGCTTCTGGATTCTGTAGTATCCTCTTCAACGGAAAGCGAGTGACAACTGTGATCTCATGTGCTTGGAAGTAATGGCGCAGCTTTCTCGAGGCCATGAGGAGGCCGAAAAGCAATTTCTGCACACCAGAGTACCTTGACCTAGCCCCATGCAGAAGGGGACTGACGAAGTAGACTGGGCGCTGCACCATTTTCTTCTGCTGTATCTCCTCGCGCATCTGAGCAGATCCATCTTTGTCGGGACCAGAGCTTGTCTGGGAAGCTCCCTGCTTGTCGCTGGATGCGCTTGCCGTGGTTGCTGGCCCATCTTCTGCTTCCCTCTCCGCTACTAACGCAGCACTAACCACTTGATTGGTTGCCGCCAGGTACAGCAGCAACTTCTCTTGTGGCTTAGGTGCGACAAGTATTGGAGTGGAGGACAGGTATCTCTTCAAGCCCTGCAGCGCATCCTCCGCTTCCGGAGTCCATTTCATTGGACCTGCCTTTTTCAAAATTTTGAAAAACGGCAGGGCGCGCTCAGCCGACTTAGAGATAAACCTGCTGAGAGCCGCCACACAGCCGGCAAGTCTGCGTACATCCTTGACGCGCTTTGGTGCTTCGATCTGCTCGATGGCCTTGACCTTGTCGGGATTGGCTTCAATTCCCCGCTGAGACACGAAGAACCCGAGAAGCTTGCCGGAAGGGACTCCAAACACGCACTTCTCGGGGTTGAGCTTGAGGCTGATCTTGCGCATATTTGTAAAAGTCTCTTCTAGATCTTGAATCAGAGTTGACTTGTCCCTGCTGTTGACCACTATATCATCCATGTAGGCTTCCACATTTCTGTGTATTTGTGGCTCAAAAGCAGTATGGACGACCCTTGCAAATGTTGAACCAGCATTCTTCAAACCAAAAGGCATCCGTACGAAACAGTACGTGCCACATGGAGTGATGAACGCGGTTTTCTCTTCATCCTCTTCTGCCATGAAGATCTGATGATATCTTGAGTATGCGTCAAGAAACGAAAGCAAGTCACATCCGGCCATGGAGTCAACAATCTGGTCAATGCGCGGCAAGGGAAATGGGTCTTTGTGACAAGCTTTATGGACATCGGTGAAGTCGATACAAAGCCTCCATTTCCCGTTCGCCTTACGCACGACTACAGGATTGACCAACCACGTGGGATGGAGCACTCCTTTGACGAGGTCTGCTGCTTCCAACTTCTTGATCTCTTCTGCGATGAACTCTTAGCGCTCCACTGCTTGCTTCTTGACTTTCTGGTTGACGGGCCGCGCATGAGGACAGACGGCGAGGTGGTGCTCAATTACTTTCCTGGGAACATCGGGGATGTCAGACGGTTGCCATGCAAACACATCGACATTCGCCCGTAGGAAAGCAACGAGCGCGCTTTCCTATTTAGGGTTGAGAGTGGCACTGATGGTAAAAGTGCCACCAGTGCCGTCCTCCTTGGCGGCCACCTTCTTGGTCGCTGGCGGAGCTGCCATCGTCTTCTTACACTTGCCGGTGGAGCTCGATGGTGCGCCCTCGACGGTAGCGTAACACTCCGAAGAGGTGCGCTTGCCGGAGTGGGCATCAGAGCTCTTGCCGGACTTGGTCTTCTTCTTCCTCCCGGGAGCTTCAGCGGCAAGTGTCTCATGGTCTGTGGCGGCTGCTGGTTCCCGGTAGATCTTGTCGGCACAGATAAGAGCATCTTTCTTGTCGCCAGGGACAGTGATGACACTACTGGAAATAGAGAATTTGCCATCAGTTAGTTCTTTGCCATCTGCCAGCAGATGGCAAAGAACATCTTTGCCATCTGCTTACAAAAAACAGATGGCAAAGAAATAACAGATGGCAAAGAACCTGGTTGCCATCAGCCATTTCTTTGCCATCTGCCAGCAGACGGAAAAGATTCTTTGCCATCTGCCAGCAGACGGAAAAGATTCTTTGCCTTTGCCGATAGGATCTTAGACAAACTGTTTGCCATCTGCTGGCTGATGGCAATCCGCCGACCATGCCTTTGCCATCTGCCATGGCAGATGGCAAATTGCCAGATTCCAGTAGTGTGACACTTATCGGACCTGGCATCTTGAGCATATTGTATGCATAGTGAGAGGCTGCCATGAACTTGGCGAGTGCTGGACGCCCGAGAATCCCATTGTAAGGCAATGGAAAATCGGCAACGTCAAAAGTGATCCTCTCAGTCCTGTAGTTTAGCTCGCTGCCAAACTTCACTGGCAGCGTGATCTTCCCCTTCGGCTTGCTCCTTCCCGGGTTGATTCCTTGGAACGTGCCGGTCTCTTCGAGCTCGCTGTCAGGGACCTGGAGTTTTCGGAGCACAGCGGAGGAGATCAGGTTCAAGCCGGCCCCGCCGTCAACTAGCATCTTAGTGACCTTGAGGTTGCGGACAGTTGGTGAGACCAACATCGGCAAACACCCGATAGCAGTTGTGCGATCAGGGTGGTCCTCAATATCAAAGATGATAGGCGTGCTGGACCATTTCAGAAGCTTGCGTGACTCAACGGGTGGTTCTGCTGCGTTGACTTCTCGCACCCACTGCTTGAGTTGGCGGTGCGAAGTATGAAGGGGAGCACCACCGTCAACACACAAGACCTCTGTGGCTTTCTGAAACTCCTGCTCGCTGGTCTCCGGCGTCATCCTTGTCTTCGTCTTCGTCGTCATCTTCATCCTTATCGCGGCCGCGGGGAGGTCTGTCGCCTTGCCGCTGCTTGGCGTTGCCGCGGCGTCCTCCCCGGCCGGTGCGCTTCGTACCAGATCCTCCAGCACCGGCTTGGGCTTTCTCCTTGTCGCGTCGCTCGTACTCGGCTTTTTGCAGCTCGACAAGCTTCTCGACCTTTTTGCAGCTCTGAAGGTCATGGCCCTTGGTGCGGTGGATCTTGCATTACTGTTTGTTGGTGCCGTCCTGCTTGTTGGCGGCCGCCACAGCCTGGCAGTTGGCGCACGCGGCAACCTCCTTGCCGGAGCTATCAGTCTTGGCTGTCTTGGCGCCACCTTCGTTGCCGGACTGTTCGACAACTAGCACATCTTTGCCTTTCCTCTTCCTGTTGTTCCGCCGCCGGTTTTTGTTTGCCGGGGTAGCATCATCACTGTCAGATCCTCCTGTTCCTGTATTCTCTCCGGGGAGTTTCCTCCCTTCTTCAGCACGTGCACATCTGTCGGCCAGGGCATATAGCTCACTGACGTCTTTGATCTTGCACATCGCCATCTCCTCCCGCATCCTGCGGTTACGCACGTTCTGGTGGAACGCGCTGATGACCGCGGCAGGGTGGACGTCTGGGATGTTGCGTTGCACTTGGCTGAATCTCTGTATGTACTTGCGCAGGGGCTCTCCTTCCTTCTGGGCAAGCAGATGAAGATCACTCTCCTGGCCATGAGGTTTGTGGCCGCCTGTAAAGGCACCAACAAACTGATGGCATAGGTCTGCCCATGAAGATATGGAGTTTTTCGGCAAGTGCATGAGCCAGGACCTGACGTTGGGCTTGAGCACCAGCGGGAAGTAGTTGGCAAGGATCTTGTCGTCGCGCCCCCCAGTAGCTTGCACCGCAATGGTGTAGATGCTGAGGAACTCCGACGGATGCAACTTGTCCTCGTACTTCTCGGGTACGTCGGGCTTGAAGTTCTTCGTGATGGGCCACTGGACTTGCTGCAGCTCACGGGTGAACGCAGGGCAACCTACTACGTACGGCAGGTCGCCTGGTT
Organism: Aegilops umbellulata; assembly: GCA_032464435.1. NCBI lineage: Eukaryota > Viridiplantae > Streptophyta > Magnoliopsida > Poales > Poaceae > Aegilops > Aegilops umbellulata. The sequence continues at coordinate 67,771,751 of CP136058.1, forward strand.
CCCCTGGAGCATGCATGTCGACGGTGGGCCCAACGCGCTTGTCGAACTGACGTTGCACTTCTCTTCGGCACTCGATGCGAGTACGAGCGTCTTCTTGCTGTCGTTCGTGGAGAACTTGGCGTTGATCGCGGCGTGTTCGCGGGTCTGATGAAGCAGTGGAGTCGCTGTCGTGGCGGACCCGGCGAGTCGGCGATCTTGGCCTTCGGGGCGGAGAGTGCACGGTGGTTGCACCCCACCGGTCTTGTCGCCATCGGCTCGCACCTGGCTGGCCTGCCTCGGCTGCGATGTGGTCGCCTGCCGTGGAGTGTCGCCGTTGGCGAAGCCGATGAGACTCTGAATGGTGGCCCTCCAGTCGTCGATCTTGTCTGGCGTTGGAGGGAAGTCTAGGAGCAGTTGAGCTCGTGCCAAAGCTTCTGCCGGAGTGGCGGGTAGCGGTGGCGAACGGTGTGAGGAGCGGGATATGCTCGGACTTCCAACGATGTTAGAAGGAGCAGTATTCCGTCTAGGCGACCGTGCCTCGCTCGTGCCAGCACGTTGGCGTGGATGCTGGCCTTGAGCATCCCGAGATCCGTCAGCTTGATTTGGGTCCAGCGAGCGTATGGTACCGTGAGTACCACGACACTGCCGGTCCTGCGCCTCCTGAGATGGGCGCGGTGCGTCTACGGACGCCCGGTCGTCGTGGGAGCCGGCTACGCCGCCGACGGGTAGCGCAGTCTTGTCCTTGGACTTGGTGACACCATGGGCTCCCTCGTCGACGCCCGTTCTTCCGCCGGCGTCTTCCCCACCAGCCGTTTGCCCCAGCGGCGGTGGATTCGACGCGAACGGAGCAGCCGCTTCCGAAGCCTTCTTCTTCGGCGGCATGTCGATGAAGTCGATGAAGGTCTAGCTCGTGTGAACGCCGGATCAGGTTCACGCAACCTCGATGCCCCCTACCTGGCGCGCCAAAGATGCCGGGGAAAATCTGGCCCCACGGGCACCTATGGGGACGAAGCCCCTTTTCGGTTCGGCGGGGGGCGGAGGCCGCACGAAGAGCAGATCGAGGCGGGGCACACGAGGGGTTTTTACCCAGCTTCGGAGCTCTCCGGAGAGATAATACTCCTACTGCTGCTTTGCGGTTTGTATTGAGTTCTTGCTCGGGAGCGCTGAGTGCTACAGTACACTCGAGCAGCTAACGAGACCGAGCGTTCCTCTCGAGCCCTCTCCCCCCTACGTTGTGCATGGGCCTCCTTTTATATGCTCAAGGGGTCTCCAACAGGTGGCAACGTAGGCAAGGGAAAAAATGGAAAGGTGCTGCGGTAGGTACAGCTACCTACATAGTGTATCATACCTAACCCTGACGGTAGGGGACAAAGGCCTTAAATGCCTATCTACATCGCCCAGACGGTGCAGAAGAGGGACCGTTAGGGGCGCCACCGCTCGCCACGGTGGCAATCTTGTCAGCGTCGCAAGCCACAGTGTACCCCTGGCTGCACAGCCTCCCGCCACGTACGCCTGGAAGGGTCCCAGAGCGACATGTAGGTGGGTGTGCTGGAGCGCAGGTACAGAGTGGTGGCTTGCCGCGACAGGCGCCTTGCCGCGACAGCTGTCTTGTCGCGTCCGGAAGCTTGTCGCTCGCCGGGTCCTGCCGGGACGCGTGGCGCGTCGCGGCAAGTTCCTTGAGATGCCTTGGTTGGCCTTCCCGACAAGCTCCTCTTGCCGGGGTCTTGTGCCTTGAGTGGCCTTCCCGGCAAGCTCCTCTTGCCGGGGACTTGTCTCCTTGGCTTTAAATACTTTGTTTTTGAATGGCTTCAAAGGATCCACGGAGGACCTTGGTGGTCACCCGACAGGCCTTGCTGCGGGACGCTACGACTGCCCGTGCACAAGTTCGGGATACTAGGGTACCCCTACTTTAGTACACTGACAGAGAGTACTTCAACTATCCAATGCAGAGCATTGGCAAAGTTCATAGCGGAGTGGACGCCAACACCAGATGAAGAAATTCCAGAGACGAGCATCCCCGTCAAAGAAGCAAACAAAGAGTGGCTGATGTACTTTGATGGTGCCTTCTCGCTGCAAGGCGCCGGTGCTGGCGTGCTGCTTGTCGCACCCACCGGAGAGCACCTCAAGTACGTGGTCCAGATGCACTTTCCCAAGGAACAAGCAACAAACAATACTGCAGAGTATGAAGGTTTGCTTGCCAGTCTCAGGATCGCGGCAGACCTTGGGATCAAGCAACTCATTGTCAGGGGTGACTCGCAGCTTGTCGTCTGCCAAGTGAACAAGAATTATCAGTGTCCGTTGATGGAAGCTTATGTTGATGAGGTGAGGAAGCTAGAAGAGCGCTTTGTCGGCCTACAGATGGAACATGTTCCAAGAGCTCAGAACGACATCGCTGACGGCCTGTCAAAGTGCGCGGCACTTAAGTTACCTGTGGAACCAGGGATCTTTGTGCTCAAGCTGACTCAACCATCTGTGACACCATCAACTGGACAGAGCAAGAAGAGGAAGTTGATTTCTGGTGACTATCTTCCGGTAGAGCTTCCCGAAGCCGCCGCCAAGAAGGTTCCCAAGATCAACGCCAAGAGTGCTGAGGAGCAGTCTGCTCCGACAAGCCCCAGGGTTTGTTTCGTTGTAGCAGACGCTCCCGACAAGTTTTGCTCCGGCAAGCTTGCCGGGGAACGTCAAGCTCCGGCCGAGCCGCAGGTTCTCGCCGTAGAAGCGGATGTTCCCGCAGCAGCAAATATGCCTTTAGTCCTTGTTGTCGAGCCGCAAGCTCCAGCCTAGGCGCAGCAGATCGTCCGTTTCCTCCAGACAGGAGAACTTCCCGAAGAGCAAGAAGAAGCGGAAAGAGTAGCCCGGTAGTCTAGTATGTACCAGTTCATTGACAACGCACTGTACAGAAGAAGACTCAACAGAGTGAAATTGAAGTGTATTCAGCGGGAAGATGGACAGAAACTGTTGGCAGAGATACATGGAGGCATATGTGGTCACCACATTGGCGCCAGAGCACTTGCCGGCAAAGCATTCCGGCAAGGTTTCTTTTGGCCGACAGCCCTCCAGGATGCAACTGCACAAGTAACCAAGTGTGAAGCGTGCCAGTTCCATTCCAAGCAGATACACCAGCCAGCTCAGGCTCTCCAGACGATCCCTTTATCCTGGCCATTTTCGGTCTGGGGGCTCGACATCCTCGGCCCCTTCCCCCGAGCAGTCGGGGGCTTTGAGTACTTGTACGTCGCAATCGACAAGTTCACAAAGTGGCCGGAAGTGGAACCAGTGAGGAAGGTGACATCACAGTCAGCCGTCAAGTTCTTCAGGTCGATTGTTTGCCGCTTCGGGATCCCTAACAGGATCATCACCGACAATGGTACACAATTCACGAGTCGCACCTTCATGCAGTACGTCCAAGACCTTGGCGCCAAGGTCTGCTTCGCTTCTGTTGCTCACCCCAGGAGCAACGGTCAAGCGGAGAGGGCAAATGCTGAAGTGCTGCGTGGACTCAAGACCAGGACTTTCGACAGGCTGCACAAGTGCGGAAGAAACTGGATCGAGGAGCTACCGGTGGTTCTTTGGTTGATCAGGACGATGCCAAATCGAGCCACTGGCCAGACACCTTTCGCTCTAGTCTATGGAGCAGAAGCAGTTATCCCCACGGAACTCGTATACGGGTCACCTCGAGTGCTCGCTTATGATGAGCTTGAGCAAGAGCAGCTGCGACAAGATGACGCGCTGCTCCTTGAGGAAGACCGTCTTCAGGCTGCTGTGCGAGCTGCTCGCTACCAGCAAGCTTTGCGCCGCTACCATAGCCGCAAAGTTAATGCCAGAAGTCTCGAGGAAGGCGACCTTGTTCTTCGGCGCGTTCATTCTGCCAAGAATTCCAACAAGTTGACGCCAAAGTGGGAAGGCCCTTATCGGGTGAAACGAGTCACTAGGCCTGGCGCTGTCCGCCTTGAGACCGAAGATGGCGTTCCGGTGAGCAACTCCTGGAACATCGAGCATCTTCGTAAGTTTTACCCGTAAGGCGCGGTTGTCAGACCCTGTCCGACAACCACCTTTTTGTACAAGTCTTGCCGCTGTTGTATGTAATCCTTTGTACAAAGCCAGGCGCAGACCCTGAGCATAAGTGAAGCGCTGGCGCCCTAAGTTTTAGCATGCATGCTGAGTCGAGTCTCGTCCTTGGTTAGGGTTGACAATGCTTAGTAGCGGCTAACCCCTAACTTAGAGGTCGAGTGTGCGTCCCTTTGTTGTTCTTTCGTTTCCCTTGGTTCACAGGGCTCACATATCTTGACCGGACCACTTGAGGACGAGAAGGAGAAGAAGGACGAACCAACATATGGACCCCGGCAAGCTAGTGTTGCCGGGGGCTGCAAGACCCCGACAAGCCAGCAATGCCGGGGGCTGCAAGTGCAAAGATTAGCCCACGGCGAACCAGAGTTGCCGGGGGCAGCAATCTCAGATAAGTTTTTCATCCCTTATCATGCATTCTCTTATGGACTGAGGTATGCGAAACCTCGTTTCTTCCTAAAAGCTACCGTGCTCCCTTAAATCTAGGCCCTAGGGCTCATTCCCGGGGCCAGGTTAGGTCGTAGTCGCGGCAGCAAAGGGACGAAACGAGGAGCCTGAACCCGCCTCCTCCCTTCCTCCGCCAAAAGCGTGAGAAAGGTCGAGCGACGTGGGAAGATGGCAGGGCCTGCTGCCGGGAAAAAAGTGTCTATCTTAAAGATATAAAGGATTCGCTCCTTGACGTGGGTTCCACCCACGAGACAAGTGACCCGACAAGCATCCCCTTTTCATAAAAAAGCGTTCCACTCAGGTACAATTCATGGAGAATGAAAAACATGAATGATGGGATTACAAGCTTTAAATGCAACTAAGGCCCGAGGGCTTACAAATTAAAAACAGATAAGGTGCCCGTAATCCCTCTCTTGCCCCTCTCTTCAGGAGGCAGGTCAAGGAGGCGAAAAGGGCAAAAGGGGCGCCTAGACGAGCTACGGGTGGCAGAAGACACCAAGAGAACGTCTCGGCGGCCGTCCAAAGGCTGGATGGTGATGGCGGCGCCGGAAGCAGGGCTCGAAGACGAGGCGGCAGGACGTCAGCACGCTGTCGAGGGCGTCACGCCCTCGTACTCCGAGTTGACGGCCTTGCCGCCCACCCTCTTCCTCTTCCGCAGCCTCCCTACGCCAGCCGCCCAAGGAGACAGCCCCGAGAAGCTCCAGGAGCCGGCGATGCGGATGATGGGGTCGCCGGTGCCACACGGGGGGGGGGGGCACCCGACACCTAGTAGGACCCGTCATCCCGCCGCCTGCTACCCTCGTCGTCGCTGCCCTCGTCGTCGCTCCCGTCCGAGGAGGAGTCTTCGCTGTCGGAGGAGCTGTCCACGCAGCACCTTGCTCGAGTCCCGAAGCACCCGAAGACCTTGATGGAGAGGAGACCACCATCCATCAGTTTAAAATGGAGGGTGAGCCCCTCCGTCAGGCTGTGGATACGGGCGAACGTCTTCCACCCTCGACCAAGATACATCACATCAGGGGCCGGGAAGTCAACGCGGACTCGCGTACCGCTGATTCCCCAGCCCCTCATGTGCAGCCTCAGTGTCTCGGGCGGATCCAACTCCATCGCACTCGCAAATGGAGTCGGGAGGCGAAGGCGACGACGAGGCGGCCGACGCAGCCTGACGAAGAACTCGCAAGGGTCGTCCCCAATATGGACCGCCACGGGAAGAGGAGCCGCTGGCGGAGGCGAGGCCGGCGAGCCGCCCCGTCCACCTCTTCCCCGAGCGCCTCGGCCTCGCCCTCGACCTCGCCCCCTCCCTCTCCCCCTTGCGGCTGGCTCCGCCGTCGCAGGTGCGGGAGAGGGAGGGACGCGTTGCCTAGCGGCGACCCTCGTCGCCACCGTCGAAGGACCAGGGTTCCCTTTCTCCATGGCGAATGAGAGAGAGGGGAACAGAAGCTGAAGGGAAGAAGAGATGAAAGAATGCGGTTTTCCGTCCCCCCTCCCGCTCCTTATAAAGGAGCGGGGTGGGGGCTCGGCTGCCCCGCTCAGCCAATCAAGACACGGAGGGAGCAGGGAACTGGGCCCGACCCACTGCCTCGACCCGTGATGACCCAGTTTCCCGCCTCCACCGTTCGCCACTCCAAGCGCATGGAGGCCGCGTGGCAGGCGTGCAGAACTAAGGCGACGGATGAGGCGTCCTCTCCCCACCCCGTGATCGTGGGGAGTGGACGCCTCGAAGACCACGCCTCCATGCCTCCCTCCATTCATGGGGAAGGTGCGAACCGCCAGGAGGCGGGCGTTTTGCCTTTCCGAATAAAGGAACCACCCACGACTTCTCCCACGACGCCGCAATCAACGCGTGCCGTTCGGGGAGGGCGCGGTGGATACGGAACAACGTGCAACGTGACCCAGGCCGCGCGTGCCCGTGCCGTGTTTTGGGCCTGGCCCAACAGCGCTCGGCACCGTGTATGGCCCAGGCCCGGGGGCTCCTGTCGGTGTACTAGAGTAGGGGTACCCTAGTATCCCGAACTTGTGCACGGGCAGTCGCAGCGTCCCGCGGCAAGGCTTGCCGGGTGACCGCTAAGGTCCTCCGTGGATCCTTTGAAGCCATTCAAGAACAAAGTATTTAAGCCAAGGAGACAAGTCCCCGGGAAGAGGAGCTTGCCGGGAAGGCCACTCAAGGCACAAGACCCCGGCAAGAGGAGCTTGCCGAGAAGGCCAACCAAGGCATCTCAAGGAACTTGCCGCGACACGCCACGCGTCCCGGCAGGACCCGGCGAGCGACAAGCTTTCGGACGCGACAAGACAACTGCCGCGGCAAGGCGCTTGCCGCGGCAAGTAACCACTCTGTACCTGCGCTCCAGCACACCCACCTACGTGTCGCTCTGGGACCCTTCCAGGCGTACGTGGCGGGAGGCTGTGCAACCAGGGGTACACTATGGCATGCGGCGCTGACAAGATCGCCATCATGGCGAGCGGTGGCGCCCCTGATGGTCCCTTTTCTGCATCGTCTGGGCGATGTAGATAGGCATTTGATGCCTTTGTCCCCTGCCGTCAGGGTTAGGTATGATACACTCTGTAGGTAGCTGTACCTACCGCAACACCTTTCCATTGTTTCCCTTGCCTACGTTGCCACCTGTTGGAGACCCCTTGAGCATATAAAAGGAGGCCCATGCACAACGTAGGGGGGGATCTCTCCAGAGGACGAACACTAGTACACTCACGCTCGGTCTCGTTAGCTGCTGGTGTGTACTGTAGCACCCAGCGCTCCCGAGCAAGAACTCAATACAATCAACAAAGCAGCAGTAGGAGTATTATCTCTTCGGAGAGCTCCGAAGCTGGGTAAAAACCCCTCGTGTGCCTCGCCTCGATCCGCTATTCGCGCGACCTTCGCCCCCCGCCGAACCGAGAAGGGGCTCCGTCCCCATAGGTGCTCGAGGAGCCAGAATTCCCCGGCAATAAGTGACAGTCTTTTCTTCAACTTTAGTAGGTGCAGCTACTTTTACTTCTATGGGAGGATGATATTTAAACCACTTCTCCTTGGGGAGATCAACATAAGTAGCAAAAGATTCACAGAAAGACTATCTCAGAGTCAAGTCCGCATTTAGTGCTAAACTTACGGAAAATATCGGTATCCATGAAAGATTTAACACAATCAAACTTAGCTGTCATACCTGACACCTTACCTTCGTTGAGATCCCAATCTTCAGAGTTGCGTTTAATTCTATCCAATAAATTCCATTTAAATTCAATAGTCTTCATCATAAAAGAGCCAACACAAGAAGTATCGAGCATGGTGCGATTGTTATCAGAAAGCCGAGCATAAAAACTTTGAATAATTATTTCTCTCGAGAGCTCATGATTGGGGCATGAATATAGCATTGATTTAAGCCTCCCCCAAGCTTGAGCTATGCTTTCTCCTTCTCGAGGCCAAAAATTATATATATAATTGCGATCACGATGAACAAGATGCATAGGATAAAATTTCTGATGAAATTCCAATTTCAATCGTCTGTAGTTCCATGATCTCGTATCATCACATAGCCTATACCATGTCAATGCATCTCCCTTCGAAGATAAAGGGAAGACCTTCTTCTTAACAACATCATCGGGTATACCTGCAAACTTAAATAATCGACAAACCTCATCCACATATATTAGGTGCTCATCAGGATGCTTGGTTCCATCTCCTGCAAAAGTATTAGCTAGCAGTTTTTCTAGCATACCCGAAGGAAATTCAAAGTAGACATTTTCATCTTCAGTAGGTTCAGTAGGTTGAGGAGCAACTCTTTTGTCTACAGGTCGGGGTGAAGATACCCCGAACAAGCCCCTCAGAGGATTACTTTCCATAGTAACAAGTGACAGAAAATTTCAGCACACTATATAAATTTTTCCTTACCAAATTCCACCTACCAAAGGCGCTTCACTCCCCGGCAACGGCGCTAGAAAAGAGTCTTGATGACCCACAAGTATAGGGTATCTAACGTAGTCCTTTCGATAAGTAAGAGTGTCGAACCCAACGAGGAGCAGAAGGAAATGATAAGCGGTTTTCAGCAAGGTATTCTCTGCAAGTACTGAAATAAGTGGTAGCAGATAGTTTTGTGATAAGATAATTTGTAACGAGCAACAAGTAAAAAAAGTAAATAAAGTGCAGCAAGGTGTCCCAATCCTTTTTGTAGCAAAGGACAAGCCTGGACAAACTCTTATATAAGGAAAAGCGCTCCTGAGGACACATGGGAATATCGTCAAGCTAGTTTTCATCACATTCATATGATTCGCGTTCGGTACTTTGATAATTTGATATGTGGGTGGACCGGTGCTTGGGTGCTGTTCTTACTTGAACAAGCATCTCACTTAAGATTAACCTCAATTGCAAGCATCCGCAACTACAACAAAAGTATTAAGGTAAACCTAACCATAGCATGAAACATGTGGATCCAAATCAGCCCCTTACGAAGCAACGCATAAACTAGGGTTTAAGCTTCTGTCACTCTAGCAACCCATCATCTACTTATTACTTCCCAATGCCTTCCTCTAGGCCCAAATAATGGTGAAGTGTTATGTAGTCGACGTTCACATAACACCACTAGAGGCTAGACAACATACATCTCATCAAAATATCGAACGAATAGCAAATTCACATGACTACTAATAGCAAGACTTCTCCCGTCACTACTAGGAAAAGGGCTATAGATAGGATTGATACTAATGGCACACCATGGAAGCAGTGCGCCACTACTATATACTAATGGCGCACCGGTTGGTGATGCGCCATTAGTGTGGAAGACACTAATGGCGCACCAGAAACAGGGTGCGCCACTAGTATTAATTTTTTTTCCATTTTTCTATACATACTAATGGCACATCAGGTCGAAGTGCGCCATTAGTAGTTCTAACTAGTAATGGCGCACCAGGCAGATAGTGCGCCATTACTGTATTTTTTTATTCTTTTTTTGCAAAACTACTAATGGCGCACCGTTTCATAGTGCGCCATTACTAGTTTAAACTAGTAATGGCGCACTATTACCCGGTGCACCATTAGTATATATATATATATATATATATATATATATATATATATATATATATATATATATATATATATATATATATTACTTTTTTGCAAAGCTACTAATGGCGCACCACCTGCAGGTGCGCCATTAGTAACCAGGGTTACTAATGGCGCATTTGCTGGTGGTGCGCCATTAGTAACCTGGGACCCCAACAAGATATTTTGGACAGCCCCACACCTACCCACTATCTTTCCCCACTTCATTCCCTCCACCTCCTTCTCCAAGCTTTCGGTTGCCTCCTCCTCCTCACCTCATTTCCACCATAGATTCATCAAAATTAAGTGGTGAAATTACCTTTTTTTTGATAGGTAAGTAAGGGGAAAGCTATCTTCATGATGTAGATCTACTTTTTTTCTCCCTAGCTCGCTCCAACAACGTGCACATGCACTTTTTGTGGCCTAGCTAGATCTATGTATGTTTGTGGTGTTGCATGTGTTTGTGGTGTTGCATATATGTTTGTGTTTGAAGGTACCGGTATTTGAAATGCGATAGTTGCCAATATTTTGCCGGAATGTTTTGATTCATTTCCGTTTTGGCGAGAATTTTGGCACTATGCATTATTTTTGGTCCTATTTTTAGGGAAGGTCATGCCAAATTTTTTCTTGGTTTTAAAATATCGTTTTGCTCTACCCCGCAGGCGACCATGGTCCGCACGATGATTGAAGGCATCGTGAATAGGTTTTTGACCTCCGCGAAGGCCGAGATGCTTCAAAAGAACGAGACGGAGATAAGATGTCCGTGTCGAAGATGCAAGCTGAAGAGCCTTATTGCGGACCCGGATTCCGGGCAGGTGCGGGACCACCTGCTCTTGCGTGTTTTCATGGATGGCTATCGGTGGCAAGGTGATGAAGATGACTATGAAGTCGTCCATGGGGGCCAGGCAAGAAATGAGGAAGGGCAACAAGACAAGTACCACCGCGGCGAGGGCGGGCGAGAAGACGAAGAATCTCCAGGACATGATCACGACGGTGATGCTGTACACAGTCATCATGTAGAAGATGTCCTACATGATGATGAGGAAGATCAAGATGAAGGGCATGATCATGAAGACAAAGATGCCGGAGCAGACGACGATGGAGACTGGGTGCAGGACCCTCATATTCAAGAGCTGCTTCTCAAGAAGACGGATAATGCAAGAGCTGCCGCCCGAGAGAAAGCCAAGCTGGATCAACTGGAGATAGATGCGGTTACTCCATTGTATGAAGGATGCAGGCCCGAGGATACCCTCCTGAAAGTAACGCTCATGGCTCTGGAGATGAGGGTAAAACACAAAATGACCGACACATGCTTCGACGAGAACATGTCATTCTGGCACGAACGTCTTCCCAAGGGGAACAAGTGCCCGACCAGTTTCGAGGAGGCGAAGAAAATCATGCGTCCTCTGGATTTACCGCACGTGAAATACCATGTGTGCATGAACAATTGTATCATTTATCGGGACGAGCACACAGAGTCTACCATATTTCCGTTGTGCGGCGTCACTCGATACAAGAAGAGGAAGAAAGCTCCTTGAAAATCGGTGTGGTACTTTCCGATCACTCCTCGTCTGCAGCGGTATTTCGCGGACCCTAAGGTAGCAAAGCTCCTGCGTTGGCACGCAGATAGGGAGGAGAAGAAGCGGGAAGATGACGGAAATGATCCGGAGATAAATAAAAAAGACAAGATGCTTAGTCACCCTAAGGATGCGAGCCAGTGGCAAGCGTTGAACTTCGAATACCAGAATTTGGGAAGGATCCAAGGAACATCATGCTGGGCACGAGCACCGATGGAATCAATCCGTTTGGTAGCCAGAGAAGCACACATAGCACCTGGCCTGTGTTTGTGTGGATGTACAACCTTCCCCCTGGTTGTGCATGAAGAGGAAGTACATTCACATGAGTATGCTAATTGAAGGGCCGAAACAACCAAGGAACGACATCAATCTGTATCTTGGGCTGCTGAAGGAGGAGCTAGACACGCTGTGGAAAACGCCAGCACGTGGGACGCCGCAGAGAAAGAATATTTCCCTACGAGAGCCGCACTGCTCACGACGGTGCACGACTATCTCAGTTATGAATATCTCACGGGGCAGGTAGTCCACGGATTTTCTGGATGCGTAAGGTGCATGGATGACACAACGTATCGCCAGCTAGAAAGAGATCCCGGGTCTTTGAAAACCGTGTTCATGGGACATCGAAGGTGGCTTCGCGACGATGACCCATGGAGGAAACACAAGGATCTGTTCGATGGTGAAACCGAACCCCGAAAACGCTCGTGTACGAGGAGCGGCGAGGAAATGGACGAGCTGTTGAAAAATTGGAAAGACTGCCCACTGCCTGGAAAGAAGCAAAAGGCGCCAGAGCCGGGAAAGAAGCGAAAGGCGCCAGAGCCGCTGCTGAAGGTATGGAAAACGAGGTCTGTTTTCTGGGACTTTCCGTACTGGAAGATCCACCGTGTGCCTCACAGCCTTGATGTCATGCATATCACGAAGAACGTGTGCGAGAGTCTGCTTGGTACCCTGCTCAACATGCCAGAGAGGACCAAAGATGGGCCGAAAGCAAGGGCAAACTTGAAATCAATGGGCATTAGGAAGGAGCTTCACGCTAATGATGATGATGATGATGAGGCGAAGCAGGACACAGAAAGTCGTCGCAAAGGCAAAAAGGCCAAGAAGACCAGAAATGACTACCCTCCCGCGTGCTTGACTCTAAGTCAGGAGGAGATCGAGCAGTTTTTCACCTGCCTCCTAGGAGTAAAACTTCCTTACGGTTACGCAGGGAAGATAAGTAGATACCTAGACCCAGCGAAGCAGAAGTTCAGCGGGATGAAGTCTCACGACTGTCACGTGCTGATGACGCAGATACTTCCAGTTGCAATCCGTGGGATCATGGACGCGCACGTCTGTGAAATGCTATTTGGCCTATGCAACCTTTTCGACGTCATCTCTCGGAAGTCGATTGGCATGAGGCAACTCAGAAGGCTACATGAAGAGATCGTGGTGATACTATGCGAGCTTGAGATGTACTTCCCACCCGCATTCTTCGACGTTATGGTGCATCTGCTGGTCCATATCGTGGAGGATATCATCCAACTCGGGCCGACGTTCCTGCACAGCATGATGCCGTTCGAAAGGATGAATGGTGTCATCAAAGGATACGTTCGCAACATGTCACGTCCAGAGGGAAGTATAGCCAGGGGCTTTCTGACCGAAGAGTGCATCTCCTACTGCACGAATTATCTAGGCATCGAGAACCCCGTTGGTCTTCCCGTCAACAGGCACCTCGGCAGGCTCGCTGGATGGGGTCACCGTGAGGGTCGCCGCGAAATGCATGTCGACTTCAAGGGTCGACTCGCCGACTTTGAAAGAGCAAACCTAGTCACGCTACAACACATAGATGTGGTCGATCCTTGGGTGGTAGAGCACAAAACCTTTATTGAGAAGACGTAAAATGACCGAGGCCAACAGAGGACGGATGGAGATATACTCAAAGAGCACAACTCATGTTTCACGCGTTGGTTCAAGCAGAAGCTTTTGTCGTACCCTTTACATGAGGATTCTTCCGCGGAAGAACAACTCATATTCGCCTTGTCACAGGGCGCCGAGCACAACCTGATGACCTATGAGGCGTACGATATCAATGGCTACACATTCTACACCGAGGACAAGGACATGAGGAGCGATGGTTATCAGAACTCCAGGGTAACGATGGGATCCTACACCGGTAACGACAAGGACAGATACTACGGAAGGATCGAGGAGATCTGGGAGCTGAGCTACACTGGAGAGAAGGTCCCGATGTTCCATGTCAGATGGGCCAAGAGTGTCCTAAAAGAAGACCGGTATTTCACCACCATGGTTATACCCGAAGCCAAATCCAAGACCGCGGGCGCAAATGTCACTGCGAACAATGAGCCATGGGTACTGGCTTCCCAAGTGGACCAATGCTTCTTCATTACCGACCCATCAAAGCCCAGTCGTGTTGTCGTGAGGAGAGGCAAAAGGAAGATCATCGGAATGGATGGAGTAGCCAATGAGCAAGACTTCGACAAGTACGGCGACCCGAAGATCGAACATGACGACGACGATGAAGTAGCAGCACACACCACAAGAAGAAGCAGGACCACCCTACCTAAAGGACGTCCATTCCACAGAAGAACTCCATCTGCGAAAAAGAAGGGCAAGAAGATTGTGAACAGATAGCTAGCTAAGATCGATTGTATTTAAATCGTAGTCTTCATTTCTCGATTGTATTTCATGGGCACTTTTTGATATCATGAATATTTTTAAATTTCATGGGCACTTTTTGAATACATGAGGACACTTGATCTCGATCCCCCCATCTTGATCTCGATTCCCCCTCCATCTCGATCTCGATCCCCCTCCATCTCGATCGATATCCCCCTCCATCTCCATCTCGATCCCACCCGCACCCTCCTCCGCTAGCTCCACCGCCGCCGATGACCCACCGCACCCTCCCCCACTCCACCGCCGCCGACGAGCACCCCCTGCACCCTCCCCCGCTCCACCGCCGCCGACGAGCACCCCCCGCACCCTCCCCCGCTCCACCGTCACCGCCGATGATATTTTCAAATAAGAAATTTGATGATATTTTTAAAAAAATTATTACTGTTTTTATAAAAAATTATTACTGTTTCATATTCATATTCATTTTCTAAAAAATATTAATAAAAAAGTGTAGACTACAATTGTTGTTAAACAACAATTATTACTGTTTTTATAAAAAAATATTACTGTTTCATATTCATATTCATTTTTAAAAAAATAATAATAATAAAACATACTAATGGCGCACCAGCCTTTTGGTGCGCCATTGCTATCTATTTTTTTTCTAATGGCGCACCGACGGGGGCTGCGCCATTGTTATCTAAAAAAAGATTTCTAATGGCGCACCGCCGCGGGGTGCACCATTAGTAAGCTTCCCCCTAGCTAATTCCTCCCTCTCCCTCGCCAGATCCCCTTCGTCCCTCTCTCCCTCGCCAGATCCACTCGCGCGCTGCCCCGACCCACGGCGCCGCCGCCCCGACCCTCGCTGGACTCCACCCCCGCCACCCCCGCGCCCCCGCGCCCCCACCCCCGCCGCCCCGACCCCCGCCGGACTCCACCCCCGCCTCCCTCGCGCCCGGCCTCCCTTGTGCTCTGCGGCTTCCTCATCTTCCTCAACGTCTTCGCCTTCCTCCTCGCCGTCGGTGCCGAGCAGCGACGCAGCACCGTACGCCCCCGACCCTCCTCCTCCCCTTGCCCCCCGCCTACGCCGGGGCTGACGACCCCTTCTCTGTCTCGCAGGGCAAGGTCTTTGGCGCCTCTACGACATCGACGCCTCCACCATCACCCGTTGCCTCTGCTTCGCCGTCTTTGCCGTCACCCGCTGCCTCCTGCCCCGCCCGCTCGCCGGTCGGTCCGCACCCTGCGCCAAACTACTTGTCGACCTCTCAGGTTCTACTCTGATCCTTGCTTGCTTGTGTACAAAGGGTGCCCTGGTCGATATTATTTGCTGCATTGACAGTGCTATTGTGCTAATCTTCAGTTAGGAGTTTACTGAAACTGTTGTATTCTGTAACTGCTGCTAATATTCAGTTAGGAGTTCACTGAAACTATTGTATTCTGCAACTGCTATTAATCTTCAGTTAGGAGTTAGGAGTTGTCTGGACTATTGTCTGTATTAGGTATAAGTAGAAGGAGTTGAATAGAAGTACTAGTTGGTACTTGCATTATGCATGTTGGAGAGATGCTAGAAGGTTGATCTGGAGCTAAATTGGTTGTTGGGGAGAAAATCATTACTTAAGTCACATATTCACACTAAATTTCCCCATTTGGAACTCAGAAACCCAACTCAGTCAAGTTATGTGTTTTGAGCCTTGAAGAGAAGATACAGATTTCTGGTTGATTTAGCATACTGTACATTTTTAGAACACCATGCAAACCAAATTCAGGTTATATTGAGGGTACCAAATTCAGGTTGTTTTTCAGGTTTTGTACATAAGCTTTTTTCTTCGTCAATTATGCTAAATTGTAAACACTTGTCAGATATCTTTGTGTATAGTTCTCTATAAAATTGTAAACACCCTAATTTTCTCTTTAATCTTTTGAGAAACCCAGTCAATATCCTTGGTTTTAGATTACGACAAACAGGGCTGGTGTGGCCTCAGTTTCAAATATTTCAGCAATTACTTGACCATAAATAAAAAGAAGATTTGGGGATGGTAACTCCTGTGTGGTTTCTATTAAATTTAAAATAGTGAGGGTGTCATTTAGGAGCCATGGTCATAAGCAGTCTGCTTGAGGGTGGTCTTCCACAACATATGGAATTTCTCCATCTAATATAGTCAATAGATGTTGTCAAGTGATTGTGTCATGGTTTTGGTTCTGTTTTTAAAAAGGAAAGCCAGTTGTTCAGGCTTCAAGAAAATATTTTCACAGAATATTACTGCTAAGCCCAAGCTTGTTAATCAGCATGTACATTTCTGTCATATATTGCTAATGTCTGCTCAGATGTGTGCTTGCTATTGTCACCTATCTTTTTTTCTTCTACATGATATGGAACCTTATGATACTGCACCAATAGCCTTTGTGCATCCAAGTTATCAAACTATGTGAACTAGAAACAGAAATAGAGAGAATTGATCATTACTTTTCTGAACTATCGCAGAAGCCTCAGTAGTTCTTTCAAGTTCATACATTGAAAGGCTTGTTTCACAATTTCTGAATTACTTGTGATCACATTGAGAAAGACTTGCAAAGATGATGATCATCTTTTACAGAAAACAATTTCTGTAAACATGTCAGTAACTTTGCTAGTTTGCTGGGTTTTGTCTCCGACCATTGTGTCGTGATGAATTTAGAGGTACCCCGAGAGGCCCTTGAGTTTGCCAGAATGTCGATTAACTTCCGTTCCGGCAAATTCGGGTACTCCATATGTCCTATTTTCAGCAAAGGTCATGCTAAAATTTTCCGTGAATTTTAGCATGATTTTGCTAAAAATAGGACATATGGGGTACTTGCGACTAATGCATGGGTCGGGGTATCTTAGTACTTAGTTAAGTAGGATCAACTGCCCTGCCATTCTTGCTGCATTAAACCATAGGTGGCAATAGAGCCAGGTTATTAGGCCCAACTTAGAATTCTCCTTAGCATCGATAAACCCTAGATGATAAACCCAACATAGGTGGCAATAGAGCCAAGTGATTAGTGCCAAGTGATTATGCCCAACCTAGGGTGCCTCGGCATCGATAAACCCTAAATGATGAAAACTTAACTTGGCTGCCCCGGATGCCTCGGTGTCGATGAGAACCTAAATGATGTACGCTTAGGCTTTTAGGGTGCCTCGGTGTCGACAAACCCTAAATGATGAGACCATGATCTTGTTCCTTGACAATAACCAACTTTTTGACCAAACTTTTTTCCTATTTAGAGCGAAACATGGCCCACAACGATGAGGCCGGTGGTTCGGGCGGCAAGCAATTCTGGGAGCTGTCCCAGGAGATGGAGGAACAACCTCACCGCTATGAGGACGCCGCGGAAGACACCGATCCTGATTACACAACCCCTAGTGGCATCGGGGATGACACCACTGATGGTGCCGCCGAGGATGCCACCACTGATGATGGCGGCGCACACACAGATGGCAGCCAACCGAAGAAGCAAAGGAAGGACCGGCGCCCGAATGCGCTCCGCACCCTCAAGGAGGAATTCACTCAAGTGGACTCCAACGGGAATCCAACGGAGCCCAAACATATAGTCAAGGGGTACTCGGTTCAGCTCGGGTGCATTCTCCGGAGCACCGTCTTGATCAACACCGAGAACCTTAGGCATAAGGACCGAGGGAATCTACGCAACCTCCTCTTCACGAAGCTGCACGAACGATACAAGTTCCCCGCCGAATTAGAAAACACACGCCTCTCAGGGAATAAAGTGAACAGTGCCGCCCTCACGAAGATGAGCACGGCCCTGTCTACTTGGAGAAGCGCGGTGAAGAGAATGATTGATAAAGGTGATAGTTATGAGAAGATCAAGGCAAAATATCCTTTGATGAGCGAAGATGAGTACAAGGAGTTCAAGATCAAGTGCGAGAGCAGTGCAACCTCCGAATCAAGTCAGTGGGGGGAAGAAATGCGGGAGTTGAACTTAGGGGAACACAAACTCGGTCCCGACGGTTACAGAGTGGCGGAGCCTATATGGGACAAGGAGGACGCGGAGCGTGCCGAGCAAGGCCTACCGCCCCGCTTCGAGAAATACAGCGGTGACAAGCAGACCAGGAACAATGTCAGGGCCCGGTACAAGGAGGACCCGATAACAAAGGAGCTTACCATGGATCCGAAGACCAGGGCACTTGAGCTTGTTCTGGTAAGGAATACACCCCCGCGTAATTAGCTCCATATGGTTGCACTCTAATTAATCCCCAATATTTCTAAACGGTTCACGTTCCTTTCGCAGGACACTGAAAGCAGTAGCGCGGGGTCGTCTCAGAGCTCCCCTTTCGACACCCCTTTAAATAGGGCGTTGAACATAATGAAAAACAAGGATAAGCTCACTAAGCCGACGTCAGCTGGTCGTGTGGCCGGCAAAGGCTTGTCCACAAAATGGGGGTCATACTATACCGCTGGTGTGCGGAAGGAGAAAAAGACCAGCTCGGAAAGCCATGCGCGCGAGGTTGGAGAACTCAAGGCACAAGTGGCGCGGATTCTGGAGCTTGTCCAAGAGCAAGTGGAACAACAACTGGGAATGAAGCTCAACGCCATGGTGCCTACGTTGATTCATGGGCTGACGACGTGGATTGCGGGCGGCCAACAGGGGCCTCCCCCGGTTCCCAGCTTCACGGCCAGCAACTCGCACAGCGCGCAGGCGGCGCCATTGGTGTCTCCGGCGGCAGCGCCATTGGTGTCTCCGGCGGAGGCGGTATTCGTGTCTTCGGCGCCGGCACGGGCATTGGAGCTTAATGCACCCAGGTGTACGCCGGCCGGCACCTCGCCAGCAAGCGCCCCCTCCGTCAGTTGCACGCCCGCCGTTGGCGGTGCCTCGACATTAGCCGAGCTCGACGGCATCACGCTAACTAAGCCTCTCGGCCGATGACTTCATCTCCTTGCCTTTGACTGGGCATCCCTGACGCCCTGTACATGTTTTCGCAGGGCACCGCCGACGTTCCTTGCACTCTTCTACACTTCGTGGGCGCTGAGTTGGTCGATGTCGCCAAGGGCAGAATCGTTCAACCGGGCAACCCAATGTTCCACGATAATCCGATGCCACACACAATGTATAGGGTTGAAGTGGTTCGGGTGCTGCCAGGCTGCGACGAGCTGTTACCTCCGATTCAACCCGCTGGGGCCGACGAAGAAGATGAGATGACCCTCAGTGCCTGCGTAAACTGGCCCCTGCTTTGGCCAAAGAGCCAGATTCGTTTGGGGGCGGGGGACACCACCCCATAGACAAGACCGCCAGTCGTGCCGGTGCCAAGCCATGGCAAGAACGCCGCAACGCTACCGGACCTGCCGGACATCCCTATGGCACAGGATCCGGACAACCCTATGGCACAGGATCCGGACGACGACGACGGTACATTTACCAAAGTTGATAAGTACTTTGCCGAACATGGGTACGCTGACGAGTTCTGCGGGCCTCTTTCTCAAGAACCCAACCAAGACGACCGCGATCTAGCTAGTACGGCGGAGAAATCCAATTGCAACAGGCGTCGTCTAGCGTTCAGTTCTCAGGACACGCCTCCAGCTCCCGCCTTCACCGAGCCTCAGATAGCCGAGGTGTGAAATATTATCAGCCCCAACACGCTCAAGAAGGCGGTCTGTGAGCAGAACTCGGTCCCATTATAGGAGATCAAGAAGAAGGGACAGAAACGAAAGACTAACAAAGGCGCCGGTGCGAGCCAGCCGGCACCGAGTTCGATCCGTGCTCAAGACGGGCCACCTTCACCTAAGGATATCTCGAGGAGGGTGCATGTGGTGGGTAGGGTGATGCTACCGCCAAATATGCTCAATGCTGCAACCGGTGCTATGCGGAGTCTGTTGGAAATATGCCCTAGAGGCAATAATAAAAGCATTATTATTATATTCCCTTGTTCATGATAATTGTCTTTATTCATGCTATAATTGTGTTATCCGGAAATCATAATACATGTGTGAATGATAGACACCAACATGTCCCTAGTGACCCTCTTGTTGACTAGCTCGTTGATCAATAGATAGTCATGGTTTCCTGACTATGGACATTGGATGTCATTGATAACGAGATCACATCATTAGGAGAATGATGTGATGGACAAGACCCAATCCTAAACATAGCACAAGATCGTATAGTTCGTTTGCTAGAGTTTTCCAATGTCAAGTATCCTTTCCTTAGACCATGAGATCGTGTAACTCCCGGATACCGTAGGAGTGCTTTGGGTGTGCCAAACGTCACAACGTAACTGGGTGACTATAAAGGTATACTACGGGTATCTCCGAAAGTGTCTGTTGGGTTGACACGGATCGAGACTGGGATTTGTCACTCCGCTTGACGGAGAGGTATCACCGGGCCCACTCAGTAATGCATCATCATAATGAGCTCAATGTGATCAAAGTGTTTGATCACGGGATCATGCATTACGGTACGAGTAAAGTGACTTGCCGGTAACGAGATTGAACGAGGTATTGGGATACCGACGATCGAATCTCGGGCAAGTAAAATACCGATTGACAAAGGGAATCGTATACGGGATTAATTGAATCCTCGACATCGTGGTTCATCCGATGAGATCATCATGGAGCATGTGGGAGACAACATGGGTATCCAGATCCCGTTGTTGGTTATTGCCCGAGAGCCGTCTCGGTCATGTCTGCATGTCTCTCGAACCCGTAGGGTCTACACGCTTAAGGTTCGGTGACGCTAGGGTTGTAGGGATATGTATATGCAGTAACCCGAATATTGTTCGGAGTCCCGGATGAGATCCCGGATGTCACGAGGAGTTTCAGAATGGTCCGGAGGTAAAGAATTATATATAGGAAGTGCTATTTTGGCCATCGGGACAAGATTCGGGGTCACCAGTATTGTACCGGGACCACCAGAAGGGTCTCGGGGGTCCACCGGGTGGGGCCACCTATCCCGGAGGGCCCCATGGGCCAAAGTGGGGAGGGGAACCAGCCCATAGTGGGCTGGTGCGCCCCCTAGGCCCACCCCATGCGCCTAGGGTTGAAACCCTAGGGGTGGGGGGGCGCCCCACCTTGGCTTGGGGGCCACTCCAGCCCTTGGTCGCCGCCCCCCTTGGGAGATCCAATCTCCCAGGGCCGGCGCCCCCCCAGGGGCCTATATAAAGGGGGGAGGGGAGGGGGGCAGCCGCACCCTTTGCCTTGGCGCCTCCCTCTCCCTCTCCAACACCTCCTCCTCCTCCGTAGAGCTCGGCGAAGCCGTGCCGGAGTACTGCAGCTCCATCACCACCACGCCGTCGTGCTGCTGCTGGAGCCATCTTCCTCAACCTCTCCTCTCCCCTTGCTGGATCAAGAAGGAGGAGACGTTACGCTGACCGTACGTGTGTTGACGCGGAGGTGCCGTCCGTTCGGTGCTAGGATCTCCGGTGATTTGGATCACGTCGTGTACGACTACTTCATCCCCGTTCTTTTGAACGCTTCCGCTCGCGATCTACAAAGGTATGTAGATGCATCCGATCACTCGTTGCTAGATGAACTCATAGATGGATCTTGGTGAAACCGTAGGAAATTTTTTGTTTTCTGCAACGTTCCCCAACAGTGGTATCAGAGCCAGGTTTATGCGTAGTTCTTCTTGCGTGAGTAGAACACAATTTGTTGTGGGCGTAGATTTGTCAACTTTCTTGCCGCTACTAGTCTTATCTTGCTTCAGCGGTATTGTGGGATGAAGCGGCCCGGACCAACCTTACACGTACGCTTACGTGAGACCGGTTCCACCGACTAACATGCACTAGTTGCATAAGGTGGCTGGCGGGTGTCTGTCTCTCCCACTTTAGTTGGAGCGGATTCGATGAAAAGTGTCCTTATGAAGGGTAAATCAAAGTTGACAAATCACGTTGTGGCTTTCACGTAGGTAAGAAAACGTTCTTGCTAGAACCCTAATTCAGCCACGTAAAACTTGCAACAACAATTAGAGGACGTCTAACTTGTTTTTGCAGCAAGTGCTTTGTGATATGATATGGCCAAAGTTGTGATGAATGATGAATGATCTATATGTGATGTATGAGATGTTCATGCTATTCTAATAGGAATCACGACTTGCATGTCGATGAGTATGACAACTGGCAGGAGCCATAGGAGTTGTCTTTATTTTTGTATGACCTGAGTGTCATTGAGAAACGCCATGTAAATTACATTACTTTATTGCTAAACACGTTAGCCATAGTAGTATAAGTAATAGTTGGCGAGCAACTTCATGGAGACACGATGATGGAGATCATGATGATGGAGATCATGGTGTCAAGCAGGTGACAAGATGATCATGGAGCCCCAAGATGGAGATCAAAAGGAGCTATGTGATATTGGCCATATCATGTCACGTTTATTGTTTGATTGCATGTGATGTTTATCATGTTTTGCATCTTGTTTACTTAGAACGACGGTAGTAAATAAGATGATCCCTCATAATAATTTCAAGAAGTGTTCCCCCTAACTGTGCACCGTTGCGACAGTTCGTTGTTTCGAAGCACCACGTGATGATCGGGTGTGATAGATTCTAACGTTCACATACAACGGGTGTAAGACAGATTTACACATGCAAACACTTAGGTTGACTTGACGAGCCTAGAATGTACAGACATGGCCTCGGAACACAGAAGACCGAAAGGTCGAGCATGAGTCGTATAGAAGATACGATCAACATGAAGATGTTCACCGATGTTGACTAGTCCGTCTCACGTGATGATCGGACACGACCTAGTTGACTCGGATCATGTTATACTTAGATGACTAGAAGAGGGATGTCTATCTAAGTGGGAGTTCATTAAATAATTGGATTAGATGAACTTTATTATCATGAACTTAGTCTAAAATATTTACAATATGTCTTGTAGATCAAATGGCCAACGTAGTCCTCAACTTCAACGCGTTCCTAGAGAAAACCAAGCTGAAAGACGATGGCAGCAACTATACGGACTGGGTCCGGAACCTGAGGATCATCCTCATAGCTGCCAAGAAAGATTATGTCCTACGAGCACCGCTGGGTGACGCACATGTTCTCCCTGCAGAACAAGACGTTATGAACGCTTGGCAGTCACGTTCCAATGATTACTCCCTCATTCAGTGCGGCATGCTTTACAGCTTAGAGCCGGGGCTCCAAAAGCGTTTTGAGAGACATGGAGCATATGAGATGTTCGAAGAGCTGAAAATGGTTTTCCAAGCTCATGCCCGGGTCGAGAGATATGAAGTCTCCGACAAATTCTTTAGCTGTAAGATGGAGGAAAATAGCTCTGTCAGTGAACACATACTCAAGATGTCTGGGTTGCACAACCGCTTGACTCAACTGGAAGTTAATCTCCCGGATGAAGCGGTCATTGACAGAATCCTCCAGTCGCTTCCACCTAGCTACAAGAGCTTTGTGATGAACTACAACATGCAGGGGATGGTAAAGACCATTCCTGAAGTATATGCTATGCTGAAATCAGCAGAGGTAGAAATCAAGAAGGAACATCAAGTGTTGATGGTGAATAAAACCACTAAGTTCAAGAAGGGCAAGGGTAAAAAGAACTTCAAGAAGGACGGCAAGGAAGTTGCCGCGCCCGGTAAGCAAGTTGGCGGGAAGAAGCCAAAGAATGGACCCAAGCCCGAGACTGAGTGTTTTTATTGCAAGGGAAGTGGTCACTGGAAGCAGAACTGCCCCAAATACTTAGCAGACAAGAAGGCCGGCAAAACAAAAGGTATATGTGATATACATGTAATTGATGTGTACCTTACCAGTACTCGTAGTAGCTCTTGGGTATTTGATACCGGTGCAGTTGCTAACATTTGTAACTCAAAGCAGGAGCTGTGGAATAAACGGAGATTGGCGAAGGACGAGGTGACGATGCGCGTCGGGAATGGTTCCAAGGTCGATGTGATCGCCGTCGGCACGCTACCTCTACATTTACCTACGGGATTAGTTTTAAACCTCAATAATTGTTATTTAGTGCCAAGTTTTAGCATGAACATTGTGTCTGGATCTCGTTTAATTCGAGATGGCTACTCATTTAAATCCGAGAATAATGGTTGTTCTATTTATATGAGAGATATGTTTTATGGTCATGCTCCGATGGTTAATGGTTTATTCTTAATGAATCTCGTACGTGATGATACACATATTCATAGTGTGAATACCAAAAGAGTTAAAGTTGATAACAATAGTCCCACATATTTGTGGCACTGCCGCCTTGGTCACATAGGTGTCAAACGCATGAAGAAGCTCCATGCAGATGGACTTTTAGAGTCTCTTGATTATGAATCATTTGACACGTGCGAACCATGCCTCATGGGTAAAATGACCAAGACTCCGTTCTCAGGAACAATGGAGCGAGCAACCAACTTATTGGAAATCATACATACCGATGTGTGCGGTCCAATGAGTGTTGAGGCTCGTGGTGGCTATCGTTATGTTCTCACCCTCACTGATGACCTGAGTAGATATGGGTATATCTACTTAATGAAACAAGTCTGAGACCTTTGAAAAGTTCAAGGAATTTCAGAGTGAGGTTGAAAATCAACGTGATAGAAAAATCAAGTTTCTACGATCAGATCGTGGAGGAGAATACTTGAGTCACGAATTTGGCACACACTTAAGAAAATGTGGAATAGTTTCACAACTCACGCCGCCTGGAACACCTCAGCGTAATGGTGTGTCCGAACGTCGTAATCGCACTCTATTAGATATGGTGCGATCTATGATGTCTCTTACCGATTTACCGCTATCTTTTTGGGGCTATGCTCTAGAGACTGCCGCATTCACTTTAAATAGGGCTCCGTCTAAATCCGTTG
Organism: Aegilops umbellulata; assembly: GCA_032464435.1. Taxonomy (NCBI): domain Eukaryota; kingdom Viridiplantae; phylum Streptophyta; class Magnoliopsida; order Poales; family Poaceae; genus Aegilops; species Aegilops umbellulata. The sequence goes on from CP136058.1 coordinate 67,796,245, forward strand.
AGACGACACCGTATGAATTATGGTTTGGGAAGAAACCTAAGCTGTCGTTTCTAAAAGTTTGGGGATGCGATGCTTATGTCAAGAAACTTCAACCTGAAAAGCTCGAACCCAAGTCGGAAAAATGCGTCTTCATAGGATACCCTAAAGAAACTGTTGGGTATACCTTTTACCTCAGATCCGAAGGCAAGATCTTTGTTGCCAAGAATGGATCCTTTCTAGAGAAGGAGTTTCTCTCGAAAGAAGTAAGTGGGAGGAAAGTAGAACTTGATGAAGTGTTACCTCTTGAACCGGAAAATGGCGCAACTCAAGAAAACGTTCCTGAGGTGCCTGCACCGGCTAGAGAGGAAATTAATGATGATGATCAAGATGCTTCTGATCAAGCTCCTACAGAAATTCGTAGGTCCACAAGGACATGTTCCGCACCAGAGTGGTACGGCAACCCTGTCTTGGAAATCATGTTGTTAGACAACGGTGAACCTTCGAACTATGAAGAAGCGATGGCGGGCCCGGATTCCGACAAATGGCTAGAAGCCATGAAATCCGAGATAGGATCCATGTATGAAAACGAAGTATGGACTTTGACTGACTTGCCCGTTGAGCGGCGAGCCATAGAAAATAAATGGATCTTTAAGAAGAAGACAGACGCAGATGGTAATGTGACCATCTATAAAGCTCGGCTTGTCGCTAAGGGTTATCGACAAGTTCAAGGGGTTGACTACAATGAGACTTTCTCACCGGTAGCGAAGCTGAAGTCCGTCCGAATCATGTTAGCAATTGCCGCATTCTACGATTATGAAATATGGCAAATGGACGTCAAAACGGCATTCCTTAATGGTTTCCTTAAGGAAGAATTGTATATGATGCAGCCGGAAGGTTTTGTCGATCCTAAGAATGCTAACAAGGTGTGCAAGCTCCAACGCTCGATTTATGGGCTGGTGCAAGCATCTCGGAGTTGGAACATTCGCTTTGATGAGATGATCAAAGAGTTTGGATTTACGCAGACTTATGGAGAAGCCTGTCTTTACAAGAAAGTGAGTGGGAGCTCTGTAGCATTTCTCATACTATATGTAGATGACATACTTTTGATGGGAAATGATATAGAACTCTTGGACAGCATTAAGGCCTACTTGAATAAGAGTTTTTCAATGAAGGACCTTGGAGAAGCTGCTTATATATTAGGCATCAAGATCTATAGAGATAGATCAAGACGCCTCATAGGTCTTTCACAAAGCACATACCTTGATAAGATATTGAAGAAGTTCAATATGGATCAATCTAAGAAGGGGTTCTTACCTGTGTTACAAGGTGTGAAATTGAGCTCAGCTCAATGTCCGACCACGGCAGAAGATATAGAAGAGATGAGTGTCATCCCCTATGCCTCAGCCATAGGTTCTATTATGTATGCCATGCTGTGTACCAGACCTGATGTAAACCTTGCCGTAAGTTTGGTAGGAAGGTACCAAAGTAATCCCGGCAAGGAACACTGGACAGCGGTCAAGAATATCCTGAAGTACCTGAAAAGGACTAAGGAAATGTTTCTTGTTTATGGAGGTGACGAACAGCTCGTCGTAAAGGGTTACGTCGATGCTAGCTTCGACACAGATCTGGATGACTCTAAGTCACAAACCGGATACGTGTATATTTTGAATGGTGGGGCAGTAAGCTGGTGCAGTTGCAAGAAGAGCGTCGTGGCGGGATCTACATGTGAAGCGGAGTACATGGCAGCCTCGGAGGCAGCACATGAAGCAATTTGGGTGAAGGAGTTCATCACCGACCTCGGAGTCATACCCAATGCGTCGGGGCCAATCAAACTCTTCCGTGACAACACTGGAGCTATTGCACTTGCCAAGGAGCCCAGGTTTCACAAGAAGACAAGGCACATCAAGCGTCGCTTCAACTCCATTCGTGAAAATGTTCAAGATGGAGACATAGATATTTGTAAAGTACATATGGACCTGAATGTAGCAGATCCGTTGACTAAACCTCTCCCTAGAGCAAAACATGATCAACACCAGAATTCCATGGGTGTTCGATTCATCACAATGTAACTAGATTATTGACTCTAGTGCAAGTGGGAGACTGTTGGAAATATGCCCTAGAGGCAATAATAAAAGCATTATTATTATATTTCCTTGTTCATGACAATTGTCTTTATTCATGCTATAATTGTGTTATCCGGAAATCGTAATACATGTGTGAATGATAGACACCAACATGTCCCTAGTGAGCCTCTAGTTGACTAGCTCGTTGATCAACAGATAGTCATGGTTTCCTGACTATGGACATTGGATGTCATTGATAACGAGATCACATCATTAGGAGAATGATGTGATGGACAAGACCCAATCCTAAACATAGCACAAGATCGTATAGTTCGTTTGCTAGAGTTTTCCAATGTCAAGTATCCTTTCCTTAGACCATGAGATCGTGTAACTCCCGGATACCGTAGGAGTGCTTTGGGTGTGCCAAACGTCACAACGTAACTGGGTGACTATAAAGGTATACTACGGGTATCTCCGAAAGTGTCTGTTGGGTTGACACGGATCGAGACTGGGATTTGTCACTCCGCTTGACGGAGAGGTATCACCGGGCCCACTCAATAATGCATCATCATAATGAGCTCAATGTGATCAAAGTGTTTGATCACGGGATCATGCATTACGGTACGAGTAAAGTGACTTGCCGGTAACGAGATTGAACGAGGTATTGGGATACTGACGATCGAATCTCGGGCAAGTAAAATACCGATTGACAAAGGGAATCGTATACGGGATTAATTGAATCCTCGACATCGTGGTTCATCCGATGAGATCATCGTGGAGCATGTGGGAGCCAACATGGGTATCCAGATCCCGCTGTTGGTTATTGCCCGAGAACCGTCTCGGTCATGTCTGCATGTCTCTCGAACCCGTAGGGTCTACACGCTTAAGGTTCGGTGACGCTAGGGTTGTAGGGATATGTATATGCAGTAACCCGAATGTTTTTCGGAGTCCCGGATGAGATCCCGGACGTCACGAGGAGTTTCGGAATGGTCCGGAGGTAAAGAATTATATATAGGAAGTGCTGTTTTGGCCATCGGGACAAGATTCGGGGTCACCGGTATTGTACCGGGACCACCAGAAGGGTCCCGGGGGTCCATCGGGTGGGGCCACCTATCCCGGAGGGCCCCATGGGCCAAAGTGGGGAGGGGAACCAGCCCATAGTGGGCTGGTGCGCCCCCCTAGGCCCATCCCATGCACCTAGGGTTGAAACCCTAGGGGTGGGGGGGCGCCCCACCTTGGCTTGGGGGCCACTCCAACCCTTGGCCGCCGCCCCCCTTGGGAGATCCAATCTCCCAGGGCCGGCGCCCCCCCAGGGGCCTATATAAAGGGGGGAGGGGAGGGGGGCAGCCAGCTGCACCCTTTGCCTTGGCGCCTCCCTCTCCCTCTCCAACACCTCCTCCTCCTCCGTAGAGCTCGGCGAAGCCCTGCCGGAGTACTGCAGCTCCATCACCACCACGCCGTCGTGCTGCTGCTAGAGCCATCTTCCTCAACCTCTCCTCTCCCCTTGCTGGATCAAGAAGGAGGAGACGTTACGCTTACCGTACGTGTGTTGAACGCGGAGGTGCCGTCCGTTCGGTGCTAGGATCTCCGGTGATTTGGATCACGTCGTGTACTACTACTTCATCCCCGTTCTTTTGAACGCTTCCGCTCGCGATCTGCAAAGGTATGTAGATGCATCCGATCACTCGTTGCTAGATGAACTCATAGATGGATCTTGGTGAAACCGTAGGAAATTTTTTGTTTTGTGCAACGTTCCCCAACAGAGTCTGCACGACAGTGTTCTTTCTTTTGGTACATATGGCCCCCTGGGAGGCATTCTAATGGCGCACTGCAGGATATACTAATGGCGCACTACGTGGTGCGCCATTAGAACACCAGATACTAATGGCGCACCAGTGGTGCGGCATTAGAATTTAATTCTAATGGCGTGATGCCAGTGGCGCACGAGTAGTGCGCCATTAGAAGGCAAAATCGGTGCGCCACTAGCATGCCTTTTCCTTGTAGTGCGTGTCCTCAGGAACAAACGTAACTACTGACAAAGCATATTCATGTTCATAATCAGAGGGGTAATAATATGCATAAAGGATCTGAACATATGATCTTCCACCGAATAAACCAACTAGCATCAACTACAAGGAGTAATCAACACTACTAGCAACGTACTAGTACCAATCCCGGACTTGGAGACAAGAATTGGATACAAGAGATGAACTAGGGTTTTGAGATGAGATGGTGCTGGTGAAGATGTTGATGGATATTGCCCTCTCCCAATGAGAGGAGTGTTGGTGATGACGATGGTGATGATTTCCCCCTCCAGGAGGGAAGTGTCCCCGGCAGAACAGCTCTGCCGGAGCCCTAAATTGGTTCTGCCTCGTGGCGGTGGAGTTTCGTCCCGAAAGGTTGCTTATGATTTTTTTCCTCAACGAAAGACCTCATATAGCAGAAGATGGGCGTCGGAGAGCCAACAAGGGGCCCACGAGGTAGGGGGGCGCGCCCTGGGGGGTAGGGTGCGCCCCCACCCTCGTGGACAGGTGGGCCCCCCTCTGGTGAACTTCTTCTGCTGGATATTTTTTATTATTTCCAAAAATGACTTTCGTGGAGTTTCAGGACTTTTGAAGTTGTGTAGAATAGGTCTCTAATATTTGCTCCTTTTCCAGCCCAGAATTCCAGCTGCCGGCATTCTCCCTCCTTATGTAAACCTTGTAAAATAAGAGAGAATAGGCATAAGTATTGTGACATAACGTGTAATAACAGCCCATAATGCAATAAATATCGATGTAAAAGCATGATGCAAAATGGACGTATCAGCACCCAATGGTGTGTGCGTAAGTATCTTGATCACTCTTGCCTTGATCATCTCTGTCTTGCGTTTGTTTCTTCTTTTTCACAAACTCTTCTTAGTTTTCTTCCCGTGTTGTATAGGGCTCTGCTTTATCTGTCGCGGGCCCCGTCTGCCTCGGTGATTGGGGGAGCAGACGGCTCCGAGAACGCCCGCCGCATGGACCTGGCCGCCGCCCTTCGAGAGGTGACGGAGAGGAATGCGCGGGAGGCGCAGCTAGAGCGGGACACCGCGGCCCAGGCAGAGGCGGAGGCGGCCGACACGGCACGGGCGAAGGCCGACACGGCGGCCAAGGTGCAGGCCGACGCGGCGGCCAAGGAGCAGGCGGACGTGGCGGCTAAGACGCGGGAGGAGGAGGCATCCTGCGGCGGGGCTCCGAAGGCCACCAGCCCACAACACGCGGAGACGTCGGTGGTGGAGGGCCCGGTGCCGACAGGAGGAGCCGGAGCCAAGAAGCCGACCTTGGAGAGGGGAGGGACCGGCCCCGTCATCTCGAAGACGGAAGTGCCTCCGCGTGCACCGACTGCTGGCGGGCGGAGCGGCCGACCGAAAGAGCCGGTTGTGCCACTATCTGGCGGCGAGCTGGTAGTGGGCCTGGTGACGACGACCCGCGTCCCCGCGCGCCAGCGCCCGGCGATGGCGGTCTCAGCGCAAAGGCGTTGGAGGTTGGGGCCGCAAGCTCGTCGGCGCCTGATGATGTGGCTTGAAGCTACGTCGGTATTTCCCCAAAGAGGAGGGGATGATGCAGCACATCGGTGGTAGGTATTTCCCTCAGTTATGAGACCAAGGTTATCAAACCAGTAGGAGAACCAAGCAACACAACATAAACAACACCTGCACACAAATAACAACTACTCACAACCCACCGTGTAAAAGGGGTTGTCAATCCCTTTCGGGTAGCGGCGCATGAAGATAGGCAAACAGACGTGAATAAAATTGTAGTAGATTGATAGATAGAACGCCAAATAAAATAAATAAGAATAAAATGCATCAAGGTATTTTTGTATTTTTAGTTTAATAGATCTGAAAATAAAAGCGAAGGAAAAGTAAATCGCAAAGGCAAATAATATGAGAAAGAGACCCGAGGGCCGTAGGTTTCACTAGTGGCTTCTCTCGAGAAAAATAGCAAACGGTGGGTAAAGAAATTACTGTTGTTGGGCAATTGATAGAACTTCAAATAATCATGACGTTATCCAGGCAATGATCATTATATAGGCATCACGTCCAACATTAGTAGACCGACTACTGCCTGCATCTACTATTATTACTCCACACATCGACCGCTATCCAGCATGCATCTAGTGTATTAAGTTCATGGCGAAACAGAGTAATGCAATAAGAACTATGACATGATGTAGACAAGATCTATCTATGTAGAGATAGACCCCAACATTTTATCCTTAGTAGCGATGATACATACGTGTTTGTTCCCCTTCTGTCACTGGGATCAAGCACCGTAAGATCAAACCCACTATAAAGCACCTCTTCCCATTGCAAGATAAATAGATAAAGTTGGCCAAACAAAACCCAAATATCGGAGAAGAAATAGAGGCTATAAGCAATCATGCATAAAAGAGATCAAACAAACTCAAGTACTTTCATGGATATAAAAAGATAGATCTGATCATAAACTCAAAGTTCATCCGGTCCCAACAAACACACCGCAAAAGAGTTACATCATATGGATCTCTAAGAGACCATTGTATTGAGAATTTAGCGAGAGAGAGGAAGCCATCTAGCTACTAACTACAGACCCGAAGGTCTACAAAGAACTACTCACGCATCATTGGAGAGGCACCAATGGAGGTGGTGAACCCCATCTGTGATGGTGTCTAGATTAAATCTGGTGGTTCTGGACTCTGCAGCGGCTGGAATTGATATTCGTCGACTCCCCTAGGGTTTTTGGAATATTGGGGTATTTATAGAGCAAAGATGCGGTCCGCGGGGCACCCGAGGTGGGCACAACCCACCAGGGCGTGCTTGGGCCTCCTGGCGCGCCCTGGTGGGTTGTGCTCTCCTCGGAGCACCCCCAGGCGCAACCTTGGCCCATTAGGTGTCTCTTGGTCCAAAAAAAATCTCTGTAATGTTTTGTTGCATTTGGACTCCATGTGGTATTGATTTCTTGTGATGTAAAAAACATGCAGAAAACAACAACTGGCACTTGGCACTATGTCAATAGGTTAGTACCAAAAAATGATATAAAATGACTATAAAATGATTATAAAACATCCAAGATTGATAATATAACAGCATGGAACAATCAAAAATTATAGATACGTTGGATACGTATCAGCATCCCCAAGCTTAACTCCTACTCGTCCTCGAGTAGGTAAGTGAAAAAACAGAATTTTTGATGTGGAATGCTGCCTATCATGTCATATCATATTTCTTTTCTTTATAGAATGGACATTTGGACTTTTATATTGTTCAAAGCAATAGTCTAGTTTTGACCTGATAACTTAAATACTCAAGCATATCAACAAGCAACCATGTCTTTCAAAATATCAACGTTAAAATAAGTTATCCCTAGCCCATTATGCTCAGTCATTGATCCATTCATGAAACACACTCGCATATTAGCTACACCCAATACTCATGTACGATCATATTGCCTCCTAGTTGGTGATTTTGTAAGAGAAGATGGAGACTCAAATAATAAAAATTGCATAAAGTAAAAGAAGGGTGTCAAGACCGGATTTTCGGGATATAATTTTCCCAGAAAGTGGCCCTTGTGCTCATCAGCCCCAGGATTACAGTTAGCTGATGAGGCACCAACTTGATACAGAAATTCCAAGCAAGGTACATAATATGTAGTACAAGACCATTCTGGCCTATGAGTACAACAAATGGTTTCTAGTGGTTGATGGCGGAAGCGGTTTGCGGACCATCAGCGTCTATGGGACTCCATTTCCCATGGGAACAGCTGACCAGGATAACTCCTATCTTCGCGAGGTTTCTATCTCCATTGCGTAGGTTCCGGGGCTGTCATCGCAACGCACCTCTCCACACAAGAAATCTGGCCAAGACAATAGCCAGGGACAAGCCAGTGAGTACTTTGAATGTACTCGCAAACATTAAGAACGCAGGTATAATATAGCCACTGATAATCATGCTTTGAAATAGTCTATGATTGCTTCGTCAGTTATGAAATAAGGTTCATGATGCACGCAAGTAGATCATTTAAATAAATCATGAGTAAACAATCAGGGTGTAAAAATGTAAAGCACCGATCGGGTGTCTGAAGCGACGCCTCGAAAGGATAATAATATGAAGCATGCCTCAGTCGGGCGTCTGAGCGACACCACAGAAAGGGCTTATATATAAAAGGAATAACAAGCATGCCACAGTCGGGCGTCTGTGCGACACCACATAAAGGGCTTATAAGTAAATGAAATGGCAAGCATGCCACAGTCGGGCGTCTGAGCGACACCACATAAAGGGCTTATAAGTAAATGAAATAACGAGCATGCCACAGTCGGGCGTATGAGCGACACCACATAAAGGGCTTATAAGCAAATGAAATAACGAGCATGCCACAGTTGGGCGTCTGTGCGACACCACATAAAGGGCTTATATATATAAACATAATCACGGTGAATATCCAGGAGGTAGTACCGTCCCAGGGATATTCATTATTTCAAATAATGCCAATGGTTAGTCCATAATGATAATAATCATAACCCTCATATATTACAAGTCATAGTCAATATTCTGATTTAGTAGTTTCTCCTCCGAAGACCGACACTTGACCCATCCCAGGCTGTAGTCCTTAACCATGGACACGGCTATTTGAATAGGTTTAATCTCCGCAGAGGGTGTACTCTTTACCCACTAGTAACGGATTACTTTAGTCCATCAGGACTAATTCCGTCCACGGTCTTTTGATTGAAAACACACCTGACCGCACACACCAGCCTAACTCACCGGTGTCTGGAATCACCCTTGACACCCGTTAAGCAAACTCTAAGTGGGGAGGCTACAACCTCGACTAGCATGGGATCACAAAATTTATACCGCGCGCAAACTAGGGGAGCTACCCCTTCGGCTACAACCGAAACACCCATGCCCCTGAACCAGGTGGCATGCCTACCGGGTGCAGCCGGTATCTACCACCATGGCCTCTCTGTACAGTGTGTGCTAGGAGAGGGGTTGACAACTTACTGAACCGTACCCTGCCTATGGTAGGGACAAGTGGTAGTATGAAACAAGTATGGGGGTTACCGGAACAAGAATCGATCTATGGTCGACTCAGGAGGCTTAGGTATTCCCTGCATGATTAGCATAACAAATATATTTCAATCCAACAGACAGAATCACCACTCATCATACCTCATCATGCCAAACCGGACACAACTGTCTCGACAAGGAACTGGAGACAAGCATCATGTCTACTCAAGACAGAGGCTCTCCCGGTTTCCTTCCGGTAGGCCAGAAGGCTATATGAGGGTGTATGCTGTCACAATATATCAATGTTCAAAATTATAGTACCATTGACATGCACTCACGAGTAGGATCATATCACCCTAATCAATAACGGAAATTTCAAGACATGGTGGTGTTGTAACCAATTTAAACAACACACAGCAATTTTATGCCCGGGTTCAGAATGCTTGCCTTCCAGGTGTGGAGGGGTGAGGTGCTCTCCAAAACTTTTGAAAGTTTTTCTCCTCTCTCCAAAAATCCTATTTTCGAAAATATGCAAATAACACATACTTTAAAAACAGTACAAAAAGTTGTCCTAATTATTTTTGAAATAAATCTTAAAATAAACTAGGTGAAATTTGAGAGTGGTAGGAAAAAGAATCAATCCATTTGGAGTTTTATTTAAAAAGATATAGCCACTCAAAGTTTTGGTCAAATTCTGTTTTTAAATTAAAACAGAAAAAGAAAACGTTTCAGATAGGAATACGCTACCGGGGCAGAGGGGACGTACTTATGAAGTTTACGCCTTCACTTGAAACACGTGGAGGCGGGCTGGATCACTGACAGTGGGTCCAGGTGGCCCACTGGTCAGGTTTGACCAGTCGCCTCTCCCTCCTTTTCCTCTGCCCGAGCGGGGGCGGGACTCCGGCGATCGTCGCCGGCGAACGGCGGTTCCTCGCGGGGAGCTGAGGGCGGGGATGGATCCGCGGGTCTAGGGCGGTCCTCCCGATGGTCGTTAGGTAGGTGGGGACGAAGGGAATCGCCGGCGGTGAGCTTCGCGACGGAGATAGCTTCGGGCCGATTTGGGGGTCCTGGCTAGGGTGGTGCTCAGTCGTAGCTGGGGGTCTGGGCGGCTCCGCAAGACGAAGAGGAGTTGGGTGATGGTGCTGGAAGGGTGGGGGAGGCCCTGGTGGTGCCGGAGTGGTCGAGACAGGGGCAACGGCTGTGGTTGCCGGAGAAGAAAAAGAGGACCACTTCTGGTCTATCCACTGCTACGGAAGGGTCAGTGAGGGAGCGAGATGAGTTGCTTGAGGGCTGACGAGCTCGGGGGCTTCTTATATAGGCGGGCAAGGGCGGTTCCGCGGAGGCCAGGGATAAGATCGTCGGCGACCGCCGTACTGTGCTTTAGGGCGACGTGGCGGTGGTTTGGGCTGGCTGGTGCATTCCGACGAGTTCCCTACTGCTCAACAGGGCGAGCTGGCACGTGTGGGTGGCTCGGGGCGGCTCTGCGACGAGGGGAAGGGGCGGGGGTGTTGGCTGCGAGCGGGGAAGGGCCAGAACGAGCGCGAGGCGATGGCAGTGCGACGCGGTGGCTCAGTGCACGCGCGTGCAAAACGTGCGCTCTGGGCGCGCCCAGAGCATGTACGCGACGTGTTCGACCAAATGCCAGGGCATGCTAGGGGGCTCCAATCCACAAGAGAGTTAGCAGGGTGGGGCTATAGGCTTGGTCAAGTCCATGGGACATGCTGGCCTGGTCAGGGGATCATGTTCACAATGTAAACCTGAAATCATGCCAAATCTAGCTATGCACACAGGGTGTTTGACAAAATGCCAAGGGCATCTAGGAAATTCTTGGGGTGGCCAAATTCTCCAGATCAGTGTCTCCTTGGATGAAAAAGAGGGTGGTGAAGTTATTTTGACAAAAGCAGGAACTGGTTAGTGCAAGTTTTGCCAAACTTCAGTTCTGGGCAGAAGGTAAATGGCATGTTTCATGAACCAAAAATCCTCCAATGGGTCCACTCTTCTGGACTTAAGGGTTTTGCAAGATGGGCTATAAGCAGGAGAAAGCTCAAGGGCACTAGAGCAAATTAAACTAGGGTTGCGGTAGAAAAAGCCACTCTGGACAAGAAAGCAAAAGGGGTTGATCCACTCAATTTTTTCAAAGAACACCACTGGGTTTTTGCATAAAGTTGAATTACATACCACTACTAACATCCCACAATTTTGGTGGAGGCTAGAAAGAAATATTTAAAAGGGTTGTAGTGCAATACTGCCATCTGGACTAGTTTTGAAAACTTGGGGTAGAGCTCAAAATATTTAATGAATGAAATATATATTTGCATAAAAGTGATTTAAACACATCACATAACATCTCCAAATTTTGGTTGGAATTGTAGATAAATGTATCAAGGGGTTGCAATGCAAATTGGGTCCTGAAACTTAAGAAAAATCATTTTAAGGAATAAGGCTCAGAGAGAATTAATTATGCAATTAAATCCACTTTTAAGAGAAATGTTTTTCTTAAGGGAGAAAACAAGTCCAATAATATATTTGGAAGCTTTCACTTGGGGTAAAAACTCCCTAAAAATCCAAGAAAGGATGGTACTGAAATCAAAGGAAACCCAGAAAAAGAAAAGTTTAATTTCCTGGCAAGATTTTAATTAATGAAACAAGGTCAAAATTTTTGGGGTGTCACAACACTACCCCCCTTAAGAAAAAATCTCATCCTCGAGATTTGCTAAAAGCTGTTGAGGGAGTCCTGGATTAGGGGGTGTTCGGATAGCCGGACTATACCGTCAGCCGGACTCCAGGACTATGAAGATACAAGATGAAGACTTCGTCCCGTGCCCGGAAGGATCTTTTCTTGGCGTGGAAGGCAAGCTAGGCGTGCAGATATTCAAGATCTCCTACCGTTGTAACCGACTCTATGTAACCCTAACCCTATCCGGTGTCTATATAAACCGAAGGGTTGTAGTCCGTAGGACAACCATCATCATACACAATCATACCATAGGCTAGCTTCTAGGGTTTAGCCTCGTTGATATCGTGGTAGATCTACTCTTGTACTACCCATATCATCAATATTAATCTAGCAGGAGTAGGGTTTTACCTCCATCGAGAGGGCCCAAACCTGGGTAAAATAAAGTGTCCCTTGTCTCCTGTTACCATCCGACCTTGACGCACAGTTCGGGACCCCCTACCCGAGATCCGCCGGTTTTGACACCGACATTGGTGCTTTCATTGAGAGTTCCTCTGTGTCGTCGCTTTTAGGCCCGATGGCTCCTTTGATCATCAACAATGATGAGGTCCGGGGTGAGACTTTCCTCCCCAGACAAATCTTCATCTTTGGCGGCTTCGCTCTGCGGGCCAATTCGCTTGGTCGTCTGGAGCAGATCGAAAGCTACGCCCCTGGCCATCAAGTCAGGTTTGGAAGCTTAAACTACACGGCAGATATCCGCGGAGACTTGATCTTCGACGGGTTTGAGCCACAGCCAAACGCGCCGCACTACCTCGAGGGGCAGGATATAGCTCTGCCTCCGAATAGTGCCCTGGAGGCCGCACACGCACCTGCCCCGATCCTCGACTCGGAGCCCACTGCGTTCTTTGAGGATGAACGGTTGGACGTCACCTCGGGGGCTGCGATCTTGAAGGCGATCGAGCCGAACGCCAGCCCCGCACTCCGCACGGCCCATGACTCCAAGGAGTCAGATTCTTCTCCGAACTCCGGGCCTCCAGTGCCCCCGCCGATCGAATCCGATTGGGCGCCTATAATGGAGTTCACCGCTGCGGACATCTTTCAGTACTCACCTTTCGGTGATATCCTGAATTCTCTCAAGTCTCTCTCTCTATCAGGAGAGCCCAGGCCGGACTATGGTCCGTGAGGTTGGGATTCGGACGACGAAGAAATTCAAAGCCCACCCACCACCCACTTAATAGCCACTGTCGATGATTTAACCGACATACTTGACTTCGGATCCGAAGACTTCGACGGTATGGACGACGAAGATGGAGACAAACAGGAACCAGCACCTATAGGGCGCTGGACCGCCACCCCACCTAACGATGTATTCATGGTGGATACCCCTAAAGGAAACGACAACGAGGAAAAAGGGGACGAAAAAAGGGATAAACCCTCCGAAAAGCAATCAAAGCGGCGACGAAAACGCCGAGCCAAGCCCCGCTTCGATCAAGACCCAGCCATAGAGCAGCTTGAGCCGGTAGACGACGAGCATGCCTCAGAGCAACCGTCCGAACAGGGCAACGCGGATAGAGAGGACAGATAGCCCTCCCCCGGCCATAACAGAACTCCGGATGATCTCAAACCGGATAAAACCACGGAGCAGAAGAATCTCCATGAAAGGCTCGTTGCCATAGCACGCAGCCTGAAAAAGCAGAAGCGGAAGCTAAAGACGGCAGAAGATGCACTTAGAATAAGATGGAGCAAGGTAATCAAGACCGCAGACAAATACGGCGGCAGCCGCCGCACTAAAAGCTATCCGAAGAGAAAACTACTGCCCGAATTCGACCAAGAGGCCCTAGAGCCCTCGCATTCAAAAAATAAAAAAGCCACACGGTCGGAGAGACGACCCCACGACCACCATAAAACGGCAAGCGGCTCCGCACTCAATGCGGCATGCGACCCAATTAAAGACTTGCATCATGGCCCAGCCAGGTCCATTTACGGGCCAAGAAAGCAAGCTCTCACAAGCAATGCAAAAAAGCCATCATCAGAATCCGGCACACCCAAATACAGGGGCGCCGCACACCCCCTATGTTTCACCGATGAGGTCCTGGAATATGAATTTCCAGAGGGATTCAAACCCATCAACATAGAGGCGTACGATGGAACAACAGACCCCGAAGTCTGGATCGAGGATTATATCCTCCACATACATATGGCTAGAGGAGATGATCTCCACGCCATCAAATATTTACCCCTTAAGCTTGAAGGGCCAGCCCGGCACTGGCTTAAAAGCCTTCCCGAAAACACAATTGGAAGTTGGGAAGAGCTCGATGATGCTTTCCGAGCAAATTTTCAAGGGACCTATGTCCGGCCCCCGGACGCAGATGATCTCAGTCACATAACTCAACAGCCCGGAGAATCAGCTCGGCAGTTCTGGAACAGATTCCTTACTAAAAAGAATCAGATAGTGGATTGTCCGGACGCCGAAGCCTTAGCAGCTTTCAGGCATAATGTCCGAGACGAATGGCTCGCCAGACACCTCGGCCAGGAAAAGCCAAGAACAATGGCCGCACTCACAAGCCTCATGACCCGCTTTTGCGCAGGAGAGGACAGCTGGTTGGCACGATGCAGCCCCAGCGACCCAAGTACATCCAAAATCAGGGATGGAAACGGAAAACCGCGACGAAATAAGAACCGTCGCCGAACCAAAGAAAAAAGTCCGAAGAGTACGGCAGTCAATGCCGGATTCAAAAGCTCACGGCAAAATCAGACAAAACCACCCCTTCGGGATAATAGGGACGATCCGTCCAGCTTAAACAGAATCCTGGACAAAATATGTCAGATACACGGTACTCCTGGGAAGCCTGCCAATCACACCCACAGAGACTGTTGGGTTTTTAAACAATCTTGAAGGCTTAACGCCGAACACAAGGGGCTCGATACACCAAGTGAAGACGAGGACAAACCCCAGAAGCAGAACACCAGGAAACAAAAGAACTTCCCACAAGAAGTTAAAACAGTGAACTCACTTCACGTAACAAAACGTGTGGCACCCATAAAGGTACGCACAATAAAACCTATCCCTCAGGGGTCCCGCCACTGGTTATTAAAACCAATCATTTTTTATCAGCTAGATTATTCTAGAAATATCAAAAACGCAGGCCGGACTGCCCTGATACTCGATCCAATAATTGACGGATTCCAGTTTACCAATGTCCTTATGGACGGCGGCAGTGGACTAAACCTAATATATCAGGATACAATCCACCGCATGGGCATAAACCCAGCAAGAATCCACCACAGCAAAACCTCCTTTCAAGGGGTAGCACCGGGCCCGGACACCCATTGTATGGGTTTTCTCCAGCTTGCAGTCATATTTGGCTCTGCCAATAACTTCCATCGCGAAAAGCTGACCTTCTATGTCGTCCCGTTTTCAAGTCGCTATCAAGCACTAATGGGACGCGGAGCTTTCGCTCGCTTTAACGCAATACCGCACTATGCATCTCTCACACTTAAGATGCCCGGTCCACGAGGCATCATCTCTTTAAAGGGAGCGCACTAAAATACGCCTCCTCCAAACGGAGGATTGCGCGTCCGCTTAAACAGCCGCACAATAAAGTGGCCTCGCCAGCCAAAAGACTTTTTCGATATAAGTCATTAAAGGCCACGGACCTGGACTAAATGAGTTCGGCACAAGTCCATCATCAACGCAGGCTTAAAAAACCATATACCCCCGTACCGGGGGCTATACGCAGAGACAATAAAGCTCAACTTTATATATTTTTTTACTTTATATTTTGTTTATTATCTTTTTGTTCCGCACGACCCATTTTCAATTCAGTTCCTCTCTTTTACAGATGAACGTCGTGCGGCGCCCGTCCAGGACACGGCACAACGGAGACACAGGCGCAGACGTGCAGTAGGGACCCGTCCTAAGGATTCTTTTTAGATTAAGAACCTGCGTAAACCTTTTTTACTGTCTCTTGCTGCTATACATCCCCTGGTTTTTTCTACTATAACCAAGGAGGAGGCTGGCGTTTTGGCATGTGGCCACGCCAGAATTTTTGCTCGTACCTGGACACTAGGGGCTCTTTTTTTAAGGGTGTTGTTTCACCGCACTCATAAAGACCGAACACCTTAGGGACTGTTCGGCGTCGCGAGTTTTGGCACTATATGCATCAGCTCTGAATCATGTCTTTGGTCAAATGTTGGGTTGCCCGGCTCCTAAGTTCGGCTACCTTACGTTCCGCTCCATCGGCTAAGGTAGCACCAGGAGAACTACTGCGATTGTGCCCCGGTTCGACCGGGTGAGCACCTCAGTAGAGAAAGCCAAAAACTAACTGTCATGATGTAGCGCGAGACTGGTCGCCACTCAATGACTTATAGGAATTTATTGGATTCCTCCGCTTTGACGAAGGGCCGTTTCCCGGTCAGGCACGTATGCGCCCCGAATTTGGGCAAGCGCAGTCGCCACTAAGGGGCTACCTAAAGAGTCCACTGTCAAGCTCCTATGGCTAAGTGAAAGTGTTAAAGCATTATAGTCCGGTTGCCTAGCCCGCTGCGCTATCACCTCCTTTGTAGGACCAAGACGTTGGGTTAAGTGTGAAAATGCGTCTTCTGCGCGCACCCCCGCACTATGTGCATGGGGGCTGAAGCCAACGACTGCAATCTTTCAGAATTTATATATTAAAACGGCCGCACAGGAGGTGTTCTTAATACTTGAAGGCACAAGTCTAAAAAATGCCACTACAATCTATCAAAATACTGTTTTATGATTACATATGCTATCATAATATAGCATCCTTCGAGCACTGCGTCTATTATGCGAGCGCCTTCGAGGAATTCCTTAAAATAGTGCTCAGAAGGTATTCGGCTTTTATCCGAATCCCGGGACGCAACAATGGTGGGCTCCATATCTGCTCAGTATATCTTGACACGGGCAAGAGCCAGCCGAGCGCCCTCTATGCACGCTGACCTCTTCATAGCATCGACACGTGGCACCACGTCTAGAAATTGCTGCACCAAGCTGAAATAACTCTTCGGCTTCGATCTCCCCGGACACAGATGATCCATGATGTACTTCATGGCGAGTCCAGACAACCTATTCAGTTCGGCCCATTGGGCCAGGCGATCGTCCACTGCCAGTGGACGCTCTGGATTGATGAATTGCGACCAAAAGAGCTTCTCCACTTCATGATCCTTTTTATCTCGAAAGTGTTCGGTCGCATCAGCAACACTAGCCGCCAAATCCAGATAGGTGTCCTCTACACTCCACATCCGGTCTAACGGGGCAAACTTTGGATCACAAAATTTTCTCCGCAGCGAGAAGGGCTTTCCATCCGCAATTTGTCCAGCTTGACGCAGCTCTTCCCTTGCCGCTCTCATTATAGAGCGGGCGTCCTTGGCGTCAGCAACAGCCTTCTCTAAGCTCGTTTGCCTCACCCGACCCTCTTCTTCAAGAAGCTTGCAACGGTCAGTAGCACTCTTTAACTCTACGGCCATATCAGCCGTCTCCTACTTGCTTCGGCAATGGGCAGCCTATTCGGCTTTCAGCTCTTCAAGGGCTTTCACGGCAGCCGCATCGCTTTTCCTGGCTTCTTCCTTCGCTCGGGCGAGTTCGACCCTAAGACCCTCCACGGCGGCCGCACCATCTGCGTCAAGCATACACACGGTAAGATATTGACATAAAGCTCCTCTTACTAACCATCGCCCGATGATTTCAATACCTTGAGCATCATCAAGCCGCTTGTTAACAAGCGCGGTGCCGGCTTCTGCCTCATCTAGTTGTCGCTTCAGTTCAGCAAATTCACGAGTCCGGCTTGACTCCAGACAATCCGCCACCTACATATAAAGGTGCCACTTAAAGGACCTGGGATTAAGATCCTCTGCGCGCCATCAATTTTAACAACACACAGAGTCTCAGGGGCTACTATCTACACAGGGCGCACTTTATTTATGCACAACTAACACAAGTGTACATTATTTAAAACGTACCTCAAGGCCTGCCAGTAAACTTTTGACGGCCTTGTGCAATCCGCTTTCTGCGGATGAAATCTTTTCAATCACCGTGTTCATCAACGCACGATGCTCCTCTGAGACAGAGGCTCACCCCAGCAGAATCTTTAGCTCCTCCGGCCGAACACCAGATGGTGCCGGACTCGTCCCATGGCCTCGCTCAAAGGCCGGACGCGGAGAACCTCGGGGGGCCACATGGCCACCTTCCGCCCCTGTTGGATCCAGAGAAATCCTCCGCGACGACACTTCAGCGTCGCCCGCCTTGCTAGGCGATACAGAAGGAGGAGGCGTTCCGCTCTCCATCATCTCCGGAAGAAGATCCCCCGAGGACGAGTTCTGCTGAGAAGGGCTGAGGTCCGAACTACAAAGTAAGGTTTCGGTTAAAACTTCTCAGATATAAATCAAGGATTTCTCTTAAAAGAAAAACTCTTCTTCTACTTACGGCTCGCTGGAGAGCTGGTCCCTTTGAGGGTTTAGTTCGGCCGAGGGGCTCCCCGGCGTCGGGCCCTCTGACAAGGATTCTTTCCCCCGCTACGAGGCTACGGTCTCCGGGTCGTCAGAGGCGGCCCTTTTCTTTCCCTTAGGAGAGGAATTATCGATTCCCCCCTTCGGAATGGCCTCTTTCGAGGAGGCCATGGTTTCCTTGTCCTCCCCCTTATTTCCCTCCAAAGGCACTACCTCCAGCATCCTGACTAGCACGGGATCCAGCCTGGTTTCGGGAAGGGGAGCCGGACACCTGATCAACTTCGCCTTCGCTATCCACTCCTGCTTAAAAGGAGAAGCGCTGTTAAGAGCAAGTCAATTATGCGGATAGAAGGTCCGGGCACAAGGTCACTTACTTGAGTATCCGGGCGATTGCGGCTTAAACCCACATCCTCGGTCAAATCCGGACTCACTTCTTGTGATCCGAAGAACAGTTTATACATGTCCGCGGGCGTCACGCCCATAAAATCCCGGAGAACTCGCGGTCCCTCTGGATTGAACTCCCACAGGCGAAGGGGGCTACGTTGGCCGGGCAGTGTCCGGCGAATCAGCATGACTTGTGTCACCTTGACCAGGTTGAGGTCTCCTTCCAAGAGATCCTTAATGCGGCCCCGCAGCAGAGGTACGTCTTTGGGCAAGCCCCGATCTAACCCTGTGTTGATCCACGACGCTAACCGCGGTGGGGGACCCGAGCGAAAGGCAGGAGGCGCCACCCATGCGGTGCCCCGAGGAGCGGTGATATAGAACCACTCCTGTTGCCATAAGCCAAGCTCCTCTTGAAAAGCGCCCTCGGGCCATGGAGCATCGGCATTTCTTTTTATAGCAGCGCCTCCGCACTCTGCGTGGCGCCCCTCGATCATCTTCGGTTCTACTTTGAAGGTCTTGAGCCATAATCCAAAGTGAGGGGTAACACGGTGGAACGCTTCGCACACAACAACGAACGAGGAGATATGTAGGATGGACTCCGGAGCTAAGTCGTGGAATTCCAGCCCATAATAAAACATCAGCCCCCTTACAAAGGGATCCATTGGGAAGCCTAATCCCCGAAGGAAGTGGGATATGAATACCACACTCTCACCGGGCTGAGGGCTAGGGATCACCTGTCCTTGAACAGGCAACCTGTGCGAAATCTCGCCGGTCAGGAATTTAGCTTCCCTCAACATTAATACGTCCTCCTCCGTAATGGAGGAGGGCATCCATCGGCCTTGGAGGTCGGAGCCGGACATTGTCAAACGTCCGGTGCGCCTGGAATCTAGAAGCCTAGGGTGTTGGAACTCGAGGCGACGGGTGAGCTCGTTTTGAGAATAGAAGAGG
This sequence comes from Aegilops umbellulata, assembly GCA_032464435.1. NCBI lineage: Eukaryota > Viridiplantae > Streptophyta > Magnoliopsida > Poales > Poaceae > Aegilops > Aegilops umbellulata. Next base: position 67,815,764 of record CP136058.1, read on the forward strand.
GGAATAGGGTCTTGGTCTCTTTATAAGAGGCAGAATACCAAGAGCCCTCCCCGTAACCGTCTTGGACTAGCCTTTAATTAAGGCAAAACGTGCTAACGGGCATGACTGGGTTACCCACGTCCGTATTAATGAGAATCCCATTAAAAGGGGTACACGATCTCTGCTTTGACAAGACGTGCCAAGGAAACCACCTCGCTAAACACGCTGAGGTGGAACAATGAAAACAATTTATATAAAGAGCTTGGCCGCAGTGTTATGACGCACTGCAGAATACGTCAGCAGATTTGATTTGTGTTAATATTATTCTCTATATGGCAATATGTGGAAACTTATTTTGTAGAGCCGGACACTATTTTTGGTGTTTACAATCTTCTTGAAGAAATTGGAGGAGGAACCCGCCTTGCAATGCCGAAGACAATCTGCGCGCCGGACTCGTCGTCATTGAAGCCTGGTTCAGGGGCTACTAAGGGAGTCCTGGATTAGGGGGTGTTCGGATAGCCGGACTATACCTTCAGCCGGACTCCAGGACTATGAAGATACAAGATTGAAGACTTCGTCCCGTGTCCGGAAGGATCTTTTCTTGGCGTGGAAGGCAAGCTAGGCGTGTGGATATTCAAGATCTCCTACCGTTGTAACCGACTCTGTGTAACCCTAACCCTATCCGGTGTCTATATAAACCGGAGGGTTGTAGTCCGTAGGACAACCATCATCATACACAATCATACCATAGGCTAGCTTCTAGGGTTTAGCCTCGTTGATCTCGTGGTAGATCTACTCTTGTACTACCCATATCATCAATATTAATCTAGTAGGAGTAGGGTTTTACCTCCATCGAGAGGGCCCGAACCTGGGTAAAATAAAGTGTCCCTTGTCTCCTGTTACCATCCGACCTTGACACACAGTTCGGGACCCCCTACCCGAGATCTGCCAGTTTTGACACCGACAGCTGTTTTTAGAAAAATATATGCAGTAAAAATGTGGCTACAGTGAGAGGGCAATAAGTGGTGTAAAACCACAGTGTGGGTCACTGGCGCTATGTGGAAAAATCTACGGTTAGAGGAAAAACAAGAGATTCCCACGCTGGATACAGTAAATTTAGAATAAATTATAAATTTAAAATACGCTGGTCGTACCCGAGAGCACAGTGCTTTCTCTGGCTGACAGGTGGACCCGGGGTCCATTGTCAGTCTCTTCTTCTTCCTCCGGTTCTCTCTTCTTCCTCTCTCCCGCGCACTTTCCCGCGCTTTCTCCACCGGCGACGTTTAGCGCGTAGGGCATCTAGGCCGTACCGCGGAAGTGCGCAGCATGCTAGCTGCCGGTGCAGCATGCACTCACCTCGCGGGACAGCGTGCTGTCGGCACTGCTCGCGGATTCGCCTCCGAACACCGGCGATCGGGCGACGAGCGGCACTGGTGGACTTCGCCCACCGTACACCGAGCTCGAGCTATAAAACGGCCGAGGTGTTCCTCTCTTCTTCCTCACACCTGGCCTCGCTTCTCCTTATCCTCCTTCCTCCTCCATTTCCGTTTACAGAAGCTCGGGTGAGGCTCTAATGGCGGAGGCGATGCCGGACTGGTACGTGATCCTGGTGTGTGGAGGGCTGGCGGCATTGCTGGGGCTCTCCGTGCTCGTGTGCGCGATGATCCTCGATGATCGTCGTGATGCTACCGCTCGAGTGTTGGCTCTCCGTGGTGGCGGTGGTCACGAGGAGTAGGTGTGGTGTTGGGTGCTAACTGTTGTCGGTGTGCGGGAGGTACTTGCACCTGGATGATTACCCACTAATCTCTCCTCTAGAGACTGTGGTGTATTAGGGAGATGATTAGCCAGATGCAACTCGGTTATATGGTGTTGCGAGTAGTGTATGTGTGCGAGTGGTTGTGGCTGTGAGCCTGCTGCCGTGGTGCTGCGTGAATAAAAATCCATGTCATGAGGAGGTATATGCTGTAGCAGCTCAGGGAAAAGAAATCTCACTCCAGGATTTTTCGCGAGTGAAAACTTGTTAATCTAAAATAACCGCAGCAAAGATTACTCATAATAATTTGCAACCAAATAATTGACTCGCCGCACAAACTCAGGGTACCACGCATAAGTTACAACACAAAAATAAATGTTGCAATAATAAACATAGCAGTGACGCCTACAATGCAAACGGTAACTGGACGGGGTCCTGAGAAAACGTCTCTAGTACTAGGACACACTCTTCCTCTATCGGGGGAAGCGGGTTGACTAGTCGAGGAACGTGTCTCTCTTGGTTAGGCCTCAGTGGTCTGCCGATGGAAATTTGAGGATTTAAATCAGCGAGGCTCTGGAGATAACCCATTACTCGCTGGGTCAGACGCTCTTGGGCGATGACATACTGGACAAGGTTGGCCAGTACTGGGTCTCTCTCAATTGGTCCCCCGGGAAAAGATGTTACTCCTCCGGGTGCCGCACGACTCGGAAAGTAATAATACCCTCGTTCGCTGGCATAAGTTACCGCGAATCGAAGGCGGACAATCGCCTCGTGTGCAGCTGCTTCTATGGCCATTCGCGGAGTCGACATAGATTTGCCCAGGAAGGAGACTTCCGTTGGGTCTTGGTTTGAGTTTACGGGGGGAATGTGTACTACTGCCCAATATTTCGAGGTGGAAGGGGTGATCCTCGATTTGAGCAGCTCGTACTGGGGTGGCTGGGTAGAACCCATGGTACTGCAGGTAAAGTCCCACAATATTTTAACAAAACTACCAGGGGTGGCATCTGGGGTTCTCAGATAAATGCTAGGGCTCGGCATGGCAAGAAATGGTTGTGAGAGCGGTGCACAAGGTGAGAGGTACTTGGCAAGGTCACGAGTTGTGAGAGAGGTGCACAAGGTGAGAGGTACTTGGCAAGGTCACCAGGTGGCCTTTTATATAGCATCCTGGCTGGGTCATTTACCGCGGTGAGGGGCAACTGGTTTTGTCGGTTCTGCTCTCATGGGGTCAGGGTCAAAGCCACAGATGCACACATCTCACAAAAGTGACGTGTTATTGTGGTGCCGTCAGGGTTGGTTTTCGGTAGCTGCGCCCGGAATAAAAAAACGCGACCGTACCCACGCGCTTACGCATGGCTACAATTTAAAGTAGGGGCGCACAGGCGAACAACATTAATTATGGCGATACAAGATTACACCATTTCAGAGCGTGGCCGTACTAAGACTCGGTACTACTCGAGTGACTTAGTCTACCTCGTTCATATCTAAGTGGGCGTGCCTTGCGGATGCCGAGGCCTCTCCATTGGCTTCACTGTCGGGGTTAGCTGCAGGGGGTTGAGGGACTGCAGGGTCGGGGTAGCGATGATGACCATCGCGAGGGTTGTTGGCCACAATCCCGTTGGAGTGTGTTCCCAAAAGGCGACGAAGCATTTCTGGGGTCATCAAAGCACCTTAGTTGATGGTTGGGGCTGGCCTCAAGCTCTCGATCGGTTGTCCGAACAACACGACTAGGTTGTCGGCCTCGGGCTCATCTTCTCTTCTTGCCGGGGCTCGGCGAATCAGTTCTCCACGAGCCGCGATCAGATCAAGGGTGATTTGATCGAACAGACCCTCTAGTGCACTTACCTAGCGCACCAGATGCAATAATGCAGGATCTGTCTCGTGGTCTTCGTTGGCAACTTGGGGTGGTCTACCATACCCGTCACGGCTGGGGTAGTAGTAGAAGGAGCGACAGTTAACTCTGGGCGACAAGTGCCGGAGTTGAACTATAGCCTCTCGAGCAGCTAGTTGGATGGCTTGTGGCTCAAAGGAAGTTGTCCTTCCGGTGAACGTGTAGGGGCGTTCTGGTGATAGACCCCTACCATAGATGTGCACAGTGGCCCAAAATTGACGGCTCTCACCGCTCATGGACCCTTGGTACACAACATATTCTGGGGGCTCTTCTAACGCGAAGGCACGACGGGTGAGGTTTGCTAGCACGGTCACAAAACCTCCAAGGTTGGTTGCTGTGGTCTCATTGTGAACAATGGGGCCAGGCATTTTAGCTCAGTTTGGGGTAGAGGCTATGCTGTGCTGGGTTGGGGTTAGCGTGCCCTTTTTATAGGAAAAGGGGACGGAGTCTTCCCTCGCACGCTTGCGAAAAAGACTACTTAGGGGCCGGTCACTGGCGCGTGATCGACAGGCTAGGCGAGTAGGTTGGGAACCGACTGACAAAAGGTGTCGGGTTCACTGGGTGGCTACCTTATGCGAGAAGCTTGGCCGGGGTTTGGTTAAGGTCTGGTGGGTTGGTTTCCTAGGTTTATCGACCTGGCTAAGATAGGATTAGCCAATGGTCAGCCTGGCTCTGATACCAAGTTTGTCAAGACCGGATTTTCGGGATATAATTTTCCCAGAAAGTGGCCCTTGTGCTCATCAGCCCCAGGATTACTGTTAGCTGATGAGGCACCAACTTGATACAAAAATTCCAAGCAAGGTACATAATATGTAGTACAAGACCATTCTGGCCTATGAGTACAACAAATGGTTTCTAGTGGTTGATGGCGGAAGCGGTTTGCGGATCATCAGCGTCTATGGGACCCCATTTCCCACGGGAACAGCTGACCAGGATAACTCCTATCTTCGCGACGCTGCTATCTCCATTGCGTAGGTTCCGGGGCTGTCATTGCAACGCTCCTCTCCACGCAAGAAATCTGGCCAAGACAATAGCCAGGGACAAGCCAGTGAGTAATTTGAATGTACTCGCAAACAGTAAGAACGCAGGTATAATATAGCCACTGATAATCATGCTTTGAAATAGTCTATGATTGCTTCATCAGTTATGAAATAAGGTTCATGATGCATGCAAGTAGATCATTTAAATAAATCATGAGTAAACAATCAGGGTGTAAAAATGTAAAGCACCGATCGGGTGTCTGAAGCGATGCCTCGAAAGGATAATAATATGAAGCATGCCTCAGTCGGGCGTCTGAGCGACACCACAGAAAGGGCTTATATATAAAAGGAATAACAAGCATGCCACAGTCGGGCGTCTGTGCGACACCACATAAAGGGCTTATAAGTAAATGAAATGGCAAGCATGCCACAGTCGAGCGTCGGAGTGACACCACATAAAGGGCTTATAAGTAAATGAAATAACGAGCATGCCACAGTCGGGCGTCTGAGCGACACCACATAAAGGGCTTATAAGCAAATGAAATAACAAGCATGCCAAAGTCGGGCGTCTGTGCGACACCACCTAAAGGGCTTATATATATAAACATAATCACAGTGAATATCCAGGAGGTAGTACCGTCCCAGGGATATTCATTATTTCAAATAATGCCAATGGTTAGTCCATAATGATAATAATCATAACCATCATATATCACAAGTCATAGTCAATATTCTGATTTAGTAGTTTCTCCTCCGAAGACCGACACTTGACCCATCCCAGACTGTAGTCCTTAACCATGGACACGGCTATTTGAATAGGTTTAATCTCTGCAGAGGGTGTACTCTTTACCCACTAGTAACGGATTCCTTTAGTCCATCAGGACTAATTCCGTCCATGGTCTTTTGATTGAAAACACACCTGACCGCACACACCAGCCTAACTCACCGGTGTCTGGAATCACCCTTGACACCCGTTAAGAAAACTCTAAGTGGGGAGGCTACAACCTCGACTAGCATGGGATCACAAAATTTATACCGCGCGCAAACTAGGGGAGCTACCCCTTCGGCTACACCGAAACACCCATGCCCCCGGACCAGGTGGCATGCCTACCGGGTGCAGCCGGTATCTTCCACCATGGCCTCTGTGTACGGTGTGTGCTAGGAGAGGGGTTGATAACTTACTGAACCGTACCCTGCCTATGGCAGGGACATGTGGTAGTACGAAACAAGTATGGGGGTTACCGGAACAAGAATCGATCTATGGTCGACTCAGGAGGCTTAGGTATTCCCTGCATGATTAGCATAACAAATATATTTCAATCCAACAGACAGAATCACCACTCATCATACCTCATCATGCCATACCGGACACAACTGTCTCGACAAGGAACTGGAGACAAGCATCGTGTCTACTCAAGACAGAGGCTCTCCCGGTTTCCTTCCGGTAGGCCTGAAGGCTATATGAGGGTGTCTGTTGTCACAACATATCAATGTTCAAAATTACGGTACCATTAACATGCACTCACGAGTAGGATCATATCACCCTAATCAATAACGGAAATTTCGAGACATGGTGGTGTTGTGACCAATTTAAACAACACACGGCAATATTATGCCCGGGTTCAGAATGCTTGCCTTCCAGGTGTGGAGGGGTGAGGCTCCAAAACTTTTGAAAGTTTTTCTCCTCTCTCCAAAAATCCTATTTTCGAAAATATGCAAATAACACATACTTTAAAAACAGTACAAAAATTTGTCCTAATTATTTTTGAAATAAATCTTAAAATAAACTAGGTGAAATTGAGAGTGGTAGGAAGAAGAATCAATTCATTTGGAGTTTTATTTAAAAAGATATAGCCAGTCAAAGTTCTGGTCAAATTCTGTTTTTAAATTAAAACAGAAAAAGAAAACGTTTCAGATAGGAATACGCTACCGGGGCAGAGGAGACGTACTTCTGAAGTTTACGCCTTGAGTTGAAACACGTGGAGGCGGGCTGGGTCACTGACAGTGGGTCTAGGGGGCCCACTGGTCAGGTTTGACCAGTCGCCTCTCCCTCCTTTTCCTCTGCCCGAGCGGGGGCGGGACTCCGGCGATCGTCGCCGGCGAACGGCAGTTCCTCGCGGGGAGCTGAGGGCGGGGATGGATCCGCGGGTCTAGGGCGGTCCTCCCGGTGGTTGTTAGGTAGGTGGGGACGAAGGGAATCGCCGGCGGTGAGCTTCGCGGCGGAGATAGCTTCGGGCCGATTTGGGGGTCCTGGCTAGGGTGGTGCTCCATCATAGATGGGGGTCTGGGCGGCTCCGCAAGACAAAGAGGAGTCGGGTGGTGGTGCTGGAAGGGTGGGGGAGGCCCTGGTGGTGCCGGAGTGGTCGAGACAGGGGCGGCGGTTGTGGTTGCCGGAGAAGAAGAAGACGACCACTTCTGGTCTATCCACTTCTACGGAAGGGTCAGTGAGGGAGCGAGATGAGTTGCTTGAGGGCCTGACGAGCTCGGGGGCTTCTTATATAGGCGGGCAAGGGCGGTTCCGCGGCGGCCGGGGATAAGATCGTCGGCGACCGCCGTACTGTGCTGCAGGGCGACGTGGCGGTGGTTTGGGCTGGCCGGCGCATTCCCACGAGTTCCCTACTGCTCAAGGGGGCGAGCTGGCACACATGGGTGGCTCGGGCGGCGCCGCCCACGGCAAGGCTGCTGTAGCCGGCTGCTTGCGGCCACGGCCGACCTGACGGCGGCCCTGTAGGGCGCCAGGGGCGGCTCTGCGGCGAGGGGAAGGGGCGGGGGTGTTGGCTGCGAGCGGGGAAGGGCCAGAACAAGCGCGAGGTGACGGCAGTGCGACGCGGTGGCTCAGTGCACGCGCGTGCAAAACATGCGCTCTGGGCGCGCCCAGAGCACGTACGCGACGTGTTCGACCAAATGCCAAGGCATGCTAGGGAGCTCCAATCCACAAGATAGTTAGCAGGGTGGGGCTATAGGCTTGGTCAAGTCCATGGGACATGCTGGTCTGGTCAGGGGATCATGTTCACAATGTAAACCTGAAATCATGCCAAATCTAGCTATGCACACAAGGTGTTTGACAAAATGCCAAGGGCATATAGGCAATTCTTGGGGTGGCCAAATTCTCCAGATGAGTGTCTCCTTGGATGAAAAAGAGGGTGGTGAAGTTAGTTTGACAAAAGCAGGAACTTGTTAGTGCAAGTTTTGCCAAACTTCAGTTCTGGGCAGAAGGTAAATGGCATTGTTTCATGAACCAAAAATCCTCCAATGGGTCCACTCTTCTGGACTTAAGGGTTTTGCAAGATGGGCTATAAGCAGGAGAAAGCTCAAGGGCACTAGAGCAAATTAAACTAGGGTTGCAGTAGAAAAGGCCACTCTGGACCAGAAAGCAAAAGGGGTTGATCCACTCAAAATTTTCAAAGAACACCACTGGGTTTTTGCATAAAGTTGAATTACATACCACTACTAACATCCCACAATTTTGGTGGAGGCTAGAAAGAAATATTTAAAATGGTTGTAGTGCAACACTGCCATCTGGACTAGTTTTGAAAACTTGGGGTAGAGCTCAAAATATTGAATGAATGAAATATATATTTGCATAAAAGTGATTTAAACACATCACATAACATCTCCAAATTTTGGTTGGAATTGTAGATAAATGTATCAAGGGGTTGCAGTGCAAGTTGGGTCCTGAAACTTAAGAAAAATCATTTTAAGGAATAAGGCTCGGAGAGAATTAATTATGCAATTAAATCCACTTTTAAGAGAAATGTTTTTCTTAAGGGAGAAAACAAGTCCAATAATATATTTGGAAGCTTTCACTTGGGGTAAAAACTCCCTAAAAATCCAAGAAAGGATGGTACTGAAATCAAAGGAAACCCAGAAAAAGAAAAGTTTAATTTCCTGGCAAGATTTTAATTAATAAAACAAGGTCAAAATTTTTGGGTTGTCACAAAAGGCCCTTCGCAGAGGGAAGTAGGGATTTGTAGACGTGCCAGAGCTCAAAGCGAAAAACTTAGAGATAAAAACATATGGGAGGTGTGTCCTTCCCACCAACGAAAACGACTTAGAGTTCCCAACACTTTCCATGCTAGATATATCATAGGCGGTTCCCTAACAAAAAATAAAGTTTATTCATTTTTAAACCATACTTTCACTTTCCATGGCTAACCGTATCCATGGTTGCCTTCCATACCAACACTTTCCAAGGAATTTATTCTTTGACAACATAAAGTAAATTCATTTTTCATTTCGGGACTGGGCATCCCTAGTACCTTTGCCTTACTCTCGTGCAATGACAAGTGAATAAACACTCATCGTGAGAATAACACATCTAGCATGAAAAATATTAGCCACCCCTCACCGCTCCGCGAATGAAACAAACACACAAAAGAGAAGTTTATTTTGAAAATTAGAGATGGCACATACAAATTTGCTTAGAGCGGCAAAAGAATACCACATATAGGTAGATATAGTGGACTCATGTGGCAAAACTGGTTTAAAGGCTTTTGGATGCACAAGTAGTGATCATACTTAGTGCAAAATGAAGGCTAGCAAAAGATTGAGAAGCGACCAACCAAGAAACGAATAATCTCATAAGTGAGCATTAAGCATAATTAACACCAAATAATGCACCACAAGTAGGATATAATTTCATTCCATAATTATTGACTTTCGTGCTTGCATAGGGAATCACAAACCTTAACACCAATATTCTTACTAAAGCATATTTACCCATCAACATGACTCACATATCACATCATCATATCTCAAAACTATTACTAAGAATCAAGTTTATTTTGTCCAGTGATCTTCATGAAAGTTTTTATATATCCTTCATGGATATCTATCACTTTGGAACTAATTTTCATGTGTTGCTTTTGGTAAGCTCAAACAAATATAAGTGAAGTTCATGAGCATAAAATTTCTTTCTCTCAAATTAATTGAAGTGAAGCAAGCGAGAATTTCTTGAAAAATTTAATAACTCTCAAATAAATCTAAGTGAAGCAAGAGAGCATTTCTTCAAAAATACTAAAGCTCACCGTGCTAAAAAAGATATAAGTGAAGCACTAGAGCAAGTCCATAGCTCATAAAAATTTAAGTGAAGCATAGAGAGCAATTCTAACAAGTCATGACATGATTTTGGCTCTCTCAAATAGGTGTGTCCAGCAAGGAATCAAGACTTAAAACACAAACTAAAACAAACAAAGACTCATATCATACAAGACGCTCCAAGCAAAACACATAGTATGTGATAAATAAAAATATAGCTTTGAGTAAAATATCGATGGTCGTTAGAAGAAAGAGGGGATACCACTTGGGGCATCCCCAAGCTTAGTTGCTTGCTCTCTTTTGGATAATAGCTTGGGATGCCGGGGCATCCCCAAGCTTAGGCTCTTATTACTCCTTATTCCTTCATCCATTGTAAGGTAACCCAAAACTTGAAAACTTCAATCACACAAAACTCAACAAAACCTTCGTGAGATCCATTAGTATAAGAAAGCAAATCACTACTATAAGTACTATAAAAAACCAATTCATATTTTGTGTTTGCATTATATCTATTGTATTACAACTTTTCTATGGCAAAAACTCATCAAATAAAACCATAGAGCCACCAAAACAAGCACACAACGCAAAGAAAACAAAATCTGTCAAAACAGAACAGTCTGTAGCAATCTGACTATTTCGAATACTTCTAAAACTCCAAAAATCCTCAAAAGTTAGGACAACCTGAGAAATTTGTATATTAATCTATGCAAAAATAATTGGCATTTTAGCATGCTCTGGTAAAAAATGATAATTGTTTTCGTGAGAGAAAAAGTTTTTGTTTTTCAGAAAGATCAAACAACTATCTCCCAAGAAGATTCTAAAGGCTTTACTTGGCACAAACAGTAATTAAAACAAAAAACCACAATCATAACAGTAGCGTAATTGTTCTAACACTCAAGAACAGAAAGCAAAAAGCAAATATAAATTTTATTCATTGGGTTGCCTCCCAACAAGCGCTATAGTTTTATGCCCTTAGCTAGGCATAAATCAAAGATCTAAGTTTTGTCATCTTTGTTTCGAGATCCGTAAGATGCCCTCATAATTGATTCATATGGTGGCCTAATTCTTGTTCTAGGGAAGTGTTACATACCCTTCCTCAAAGTAAATTGGAACTTAATATTGCCTTCTTTCATATCAATCACGGCACCGATAGTTCGTAAAAACGGTCTACCAAGAATAATTGAACAAGACGGATGTCGGGGGGAATCTGCCTCCACGGACACCTATGGGGACCGAGCCCCTTTCTGGTTCGGCGGGGGGCGGAGGTCGCGCGAAGAGCGGATCGAGGCGATGCACACAAGGGGTTTACCCAGCTTCGGGCCGCACGGATGCGTAAAACCCTACTGCTGCTTTGTGGTTTGTATTGTGTTCTTGTTCGGGAGCGCTGAGTGCTACAGTACACTCAGGCAACTAATCATACCGGGCGTGAGTGGCCTTCTTCCTCCCTTCTTCCCCCATGTTGCGCATGGGGCCTCCTTTTATATGCGCAAGGGGTTACCCACAGGTGGCAACGTAGGCGGGGACAAAACTGGAAAACGCTGTGTTGGGTACAGCTGTTTGCACAGTGCTATCATACCTAACTCTGACGGCAGGGGACAAGGGCATTAAATGCCCGTCTAAGTCACCCAAACAGTGCAGAAAAGGGACCGTCAGGGGCGCCACCGTTTGCCACGACGGCTACCCTGTCAGCGTTGCTTCGCCACCGCATGCCCCTGGCTGCGCAGCCTCTCGCCACGTACGCCTGGAATGGCCCCAGAGCGATGCGTGGGTGGATGAGCTGGAACGCAGACGCGGGGTGGTGACTTGCCGCGGAAAGCGCCTTGCCGCGGTTGATGCCTTGTCGCGCCCGGGAGCTTGTTGCTCACCGTTCCCTGCCGGGACGCGTGGCGCGTCGCAGCAAGTCTCTTGTCGTGCCCTGGTCGGCCTTCCCGGCAAGCTCCTCTTGCCGGGGCCTTGTGCTTCGAGCGGCCGTCCCGGCAAGCTCCTCTTGCCGGGGCCTTGCTCTCTTCGGGTGGCCTTCCCGGCAAGCTCCTCCTGCCGGGGCCTTGGCTCAAATACTTTGTTCTTGGATGGCCCAAAAAGGGACCATGGAGAGTTTTGGCGATCGCCTGGCAAGCCTTGCCGCGGGGTGCTACGACTGCCCGTGCACAAGTTCGGGGTACTAAGGTACCCCTACTTTAGTACACCGACAGGAGCCCCCGGGCCTGGGCCATACACGGTGCCGAGCGCTGTTGGGCAAGGCCCAAAACAGTGCACGGGCACGCGCGGCCTGGGTCACGCTGCATCTTCTTCTGCATCCACCACGTCCTCCCCGAACGGCACACGTCGAACGCGGCATCGTGGGGAGAGGCGTGCGTGACATGGGCGGCGTGCGCGGGGCTGAGCCCCGCAGGCATGCGTCACGTCGCAATAAAGGGGGACGGTTCGCGCCATCTCCATAAGTGGAGGGAGGCGTGGAGGCGTGGCTCGTTTGCTGGACGGGGCCGAGGCACGGTACCCGAGGCGTTCGCTCCCCACGATCACGGGGCGGGGGAGGTCGCCTCATCCGTCGCCTTGGTCCTGCACGCCAGCCACGCGGCTTCCATGCACCTGGAGTTGCGGACGGTGGAGGCAGGAAACCGGGCCGTCGCGGGTCGAGGCAGCAGGCCGGTCCCAGTCGCCCTCTCTTCCTGCGTCTTGATTGGCTGAGCGGGGCGGCCGAGCCCCCACCCTGCTCCTTTATAAAGAGCAAGAGGGGGCGACGGAAACCCACACTCCTTCATCTTTGCTTTCCCTTCAGCTTCTGATCCCCTCTCTCCATTCGCCGTGGAGAAAGGGAACCCTGGTCCTTCATCGGTGGCGGCGAGGGTCGCCGCTAGGCAACGCGCCCCTCCTCCCCTTGCACCCACGGTGGCAGAGCCAACCGTAAGGGGAAGGGGGAGGGGGCGAGGTCGTGGACGAGGTGGACGGGGCGGCGCGCCGGCCTCGCCTCCGCCAGCGGCTCCTCTTCTCACGGCAGTCCACATCGGGGATGACCCTTGCGAGTTCTTCGTCAGGCTGCGCCGGGCGCCTCGTCGTCGCCTCTGTCTCCCAGCCCCCTTCGCAAGCGTGATGGAGATGGAACAACCCGAGACGCTAAGACTGCGCATGAGGGGCTGCGGGATCAGCGGCACGCGGGTCCACGTTGAGTCCCCAGCCCCCGGCGTGATGTATCTTGGTCGAGGGTGGAAGACGTTCGCCCGTATCCACAGCTTGATGGAGGGGTTCACCCTCCATTTTAAGTTGATGGAGGGCGATCTTCTCTCCGTCAAGGTCTTCGGGTGCTACGGGACCCGGGCCCGGTGCTGCGTGGATAGCTCCTCCGACAGCGAAGGCTCCTCCTCCAGCAAGAGTGACGAGGAGGGGAGCGACAGCGACGATGAGGGTAGCGGTCGTCGGGATGACGGGTCCGACTAGGCGTCGGTCGCGGCTCTGCGTGGCACCGGCGACCCCATCATCCGTGTCGCCGTCTCCTTGAGCTTCCCGGGGTCGTCTCCTTGGCGGCTGGCATAGGGAGGCTGCGGAAGAGGAAGAGGGCGGGCGGCAAGGCCGTCAACTCGGAGTACGAGGGCACGGCGCCCTCGACAGTGTGCTGACGTCCTGCCGCCTCGTCGAGCCCTGCTTCCGGCGCCGCCGTCACCGTCCAGCTTTCAGACGGCCCCGGGGTGTTCTCTTGGTGTCTTCTGCCACCCGTAGCTCGTCTAGGCACCCCTTTTTCCCTTTTCGCCTCCTTGTCCTACCTCCTGAGGAGAGAGACAAGAAAGGGATTATGGGCACCTTATCTCTTTTTAACTTGTAAGCCTTCGGGCTTTAGTTGCATTTAAAGCTTGTAATCCCATCTTTCATGTTTTTCATTCTCTCTGAACTGTACCTGAGCGGAATGTTTTTTTTTAATGAAAAGGGGATGTTTGTCGGGCCATTTGTCTCGTGGGTAAAACCCACGCCAAGGAGTGAATCCTTTATATCGTTAATATAGACACTTCTTTGCCCGGCAACAGGCCCTGCCGTCTTCCCGCGCCACTCGACCTTCCTCACGCCTTTGGCGGAGGTAGGGATGAGGCGGGTTCGGGCTCCTAATTCCGTTCCTTTATCGCCACGGCTACTACCAAAACTGGCCCCAGGAACGCGCTCCGGGGCCCAGAGTTAAGGGAGCACGGTAGCTTTTTAGGAAGAAACAAGGTTTTCGCATTCCTTAGTCCATAAGAGAATGCATGACAAGGGATGAAAAACTTATCTGGGATTGCAGCCCCCGGCAACTTTGGCTTGCCGCGGGCAAATCTTTGTACTTGCAGCCCCCGGCAACACTGGTTTGCCGGGGACCAGATGCTGGTCCGCCCTTCTTCTCTTCTTCGTCCTTAAGCGGTCTGGCCAGGATATGCAAAACCCTGCGAACCAAAGGAAACGAAAGAACAGGAAAAAAGGACGCAGACTCGACCTCTAAGCTAGGGGTTAGCAGCTGTTAGGCACTATCAACCCTAACCAAGGACGAGACTCGACTCAGCATGCATGCTAAAACTTAGGGCGCCAGCGCTTCATTTACTACTGCTCAGTGTCTGCCCCTGGCTTTGTACAAAGGATTACATGCAACAGCGGCAAGACTTGTACAAAAGGGTGGTTGCCGGACGGGGTCCGACAACCACGCCTTACGGGTAAAACTTACGAAGATGCTCAATATTCCAGGAATTGCTCACCGGAATGCCATCTTCCGTCTCAAGGCGGACAGCACCGGGCCTCGTGACTCGTCTCACCCGGTAAGGGCCTTCCCACTTCGGCGTCAACTTGTTATGATTCCTGGCGGACGGAGCGCGCCGAAGAACAAGGTCGCCTTCCTCGAAGCTTCTGGCTTTAACTTTGCGGCTATGGTAGCGACGCAAAGCTTGCTGGTAGCAAGAGGCTCGCACAGCAGCCTGAAGACGATCTTCCTCAAGGAGCAGCGTGTCATCTTCACGCAGCCGCTCTTGCTCAAGCTCATCATAAGCGAGCACTCGAGGTGACCCGTATACGAGTTCCGTGGGGGTAACTGCTTCTGCTCCATAGACTAGAGCAAATGGTGTCTGGCCAGTGGCTCGATTTGGCATCGTTCTGATCGAACAAAGAGCCACCGGCAGCTCCTCGATCCAGTTTCTTCCGCACTTGTGCAGCCTGTCGAAAGTTCTGGTCTTGAGCCCACGCAGCACTTCGGCATTGGCCCTCTCCGTTTGACCGTTGCTCCTGGGATGAGCAACAGAAGCGAAGCAGACCTTGGCGCCGAGATCTTGGACGTATTGCATGAAGGCGCGGCTCATGAATTGCGTACCGTTGTCGGTGATGATCCTGTTGGGGATCCCGAAGCGGCAAACAATCGACCTGAAGAACTTGACTGCTGACTGTGCTGTCACCTTCCTCACTGGTTCCACTTCCGGCCACTTTGTGAACTTGTCGATTGCGATGTACAAGTACTCAAAGCCCCCGATAGCTCGGGGGAAGGGGCCGAGGATGTCGAGCCCCCAGACCAAAAATGGCCTTGATAAAGGGATCGTCTGGAGAGCTTGAGTTGGCTGGTGTATCTGCTTGGAATGGAACTGGCACGCTTCACACTTGGTTACTTGTGCAGTTGCATCCTGGAGGGCTGTCGGCCAGAAGAAACCTTGCCGGAACGCTTTACCGGCAAGTGCTCTTGCGCGAATGTGGTGACCACATATGCCTACATGTATCTCTGCCAACAGCTTTTGTCCGTCTTCCCGGGAAATACACTTCAATTTCACACCGTTGCGCCCTCTTCTGTACAGCGTGTTGTCGACGAACTGGTACATACTCGAGCGCCGGGCTACTCTTTCCGCTTCTTCCTGTTCTTCGGGAAGTTCTCCATTCTGGAGGAAATGGACAGTCTGCTGCGCCCATGCTGGAGCCTGTGGCTCGACAACAAGGACTGAAGGCACATCTGCTACTGCGGGAACGTCCGCTTCTACGGCGAGGATCTGGGGCTCAGCCGGAGCTTGACGTTCCCCGGCAAGCTTGCCGGAGCAAAACTTGTCGGGAGCGCCTGCTTCTACGGAACAAACCCTGGGGTTTGCCGGAGCAGACGGCTCCTCAGCGCTCTTGGCGTCGATCTTGGGGACCTTCTTGGCAGTGGCTCCGGGGAGCTCTACCGGAAGATAGTCGCCGGAGACCAACTTCCTCTTCTTGCTCTGTCCGGTTGATGGTGTTACGGACGGCTGAGTCAGCTTGAGCACAAAGGTTCCTGGTTCCACAGGTAACTTAAGTGCTGCGCACTTTGACAGGCCATCAGCAATGTCGTTCTCAGCTCTTGGAACGTGTTCCATTTGCAGGTCGTCAAAGTGCTCTTCTAGCTTCCTCACTTCATCGACGTGCGCTTCCACCAACGGACTCTGGTAATCTTTGTTCACTTGGCGGACGACAAGCTGCGAGTCACCCCTGACAATGAGCTTCTTGATCCCAAGTTCTGCCGCGATCCTGAGACCGGCAAGCAAACCTTCATACTCTGCAGTATTGTTGGTTGCTTGTTCCTTGGGGAAGTGCATCTGGACTATGTACTTGAGATGCTCTCTGGTGGGCGCGATAAGCAACGCGCCAGCACCGGCGCCTTGCAGCGAGAAGGCACCATCAAAATACATCAACCACTCTTTGCTTGCTTCTTTGACGGGGATGCTCGTCTCTGGAATCTCTTCGTCTGGTGTCGGTGTCCACTCTGCTATGAACTCCGCCAATGCTCTGCTTTGAATAGTTGAAGTGCTCTCGAATTTGAGACCGAAGCTTGACAGTTCCAGTGCCCACTTGACAATCCTGCCTGTTGCTTCTGGATTATGCAGTATCCTCTTCAGCGGAAAGCGGGTGACAACTGTAATCTCATGTGCTTGGAAGTAATGGCGCAGCTTTCTCGAGGCCATGAGAAGGCCGAAAAAACAATTTCTGCACACCGGAGTACCTTGACCTAGCCCCCTGCAGAAGGGAGCTGACAAAGTAAACTGGGCGCTGCACCATTCTCTTCTTCTGCACCTCCACTCGCTCCTGCGCAGATTCATCCTTGTCGGGGCCAGAGCTTGTCCGCCGTTGGAGGGTAGTCTAGGAGCAGTCGAGCTCGTGCTAGAGCTTCTGCTGGAGTGGCGGGCAGCGGTGGCGAGCGGCGCGTGGAGCGGGATGTGCTCGAACTTCTAACTATGTTAGAAGGAGCAGCACCCGGACCAGGCAGTCGCGCCACGCTCGCGCCAGCACGTTGGTGTGTATGCTGGCCTTGAGCACCCTGGGATCCGCCAGCTCGATCTGGGTCCAGCAAGCATATGGTACCGTGAGTGCCAAGACGCTGCTGGTCCCGTGCCTCCTGAGAGGGGCGCGGTGCATGTTCGGACGCCGTGGCACCATGAGCTGGCTCGGCGATGCCCGTTCCGCCGCCGGTGCCGTCCCCACCACCCGTTTGCTCCAAGGGCGGTGGGTTCGACGCGGACGGACCAGCCACCTCCGGAGCCTTCTTCTTCGGTGGCATGTTGATGAAGACGATGGAGATCTAGCCTGTGCAGACGCCAGATCAGGTTCACACAACCTCGACGCCCCCTACCTGGCGCGCCAAAGATGTCGGGGGGAATCTGCCTCCACGGGCACCTATGGGGATCGAGCCCCTTTCTGGTTCGGCGGGGGGCGGAGGTCGCACGAAGAGCGGATCGAGGCGATGCACACAAGGGGTTTACCCAGCTTCGGGCCGCACAGATGCGTAAAACCCTACTGCTGCTTTGTGGTTTGTATTGTGTTCTTGTTCGGGAGCGCTGAGTGCTACAGTACACTCAGGCAACTAATCAGACTAGACGTGAGTGGCCTTCTTCCTCCCTTCCTCCCCCATGTTGCGCATGGGGCCTCCTTTTATATGCGCAAGGGGTTACCCACAGGTGGCAACGTAGGCGGGGGCAAAACTGGAAAACGCTGTGTTGGGTACAGCTGTTTGCACAGTGCTATCATACCTAACTCTGACGGCAGGGGACAAGGGCATTAAATGCCCGTCTAGGTCGCCCAAACAGTGCAGAAAAGGGACCGTCAGGGGCGCCACCGTTTGCCACGACGGCTACCCTGTCAGCGTTGCTTCGCGACCGCATGCCCCTGGCTGCGCAGCCTCTCGCCACGTACGCCTGGAATGGCCCCAGAGCGACGTGTGGGTGGATGAGCTGGAACGCAGGCGCGGGGTGGTGACTTGCCGCGGCAAGCGCCTTGCCGAGGTTGATGCCTTGTCGCGCCCGGGAGCTTGTTGCTCACCGGTCCCTGCCGGGACGCGTGGCGCGTCGCAGCAAGTCTCTTGTCGTGCCCTGGTCGGCCTGCCCGGCAAGCTCCTCTTGCCGGGGCCTTGTGCTTCGAGCGGCCGTCCCGACAAGCTGCTCTTGCCGGGGCCTTGCTCTCTTCGGGTGGCCTTCCCGGCAAGCTCCTCCTGCCGGGGCCTTGGCTCAAATACTTTGTTCTTGGATGGCCCAAAAAGGGACCATGGAGAGTTTTGGCGATCGCCTGGCAAGCCTTGCCGCGGGGTGCTACGACTGCCCGTGCACAAGTTCGGGGTACTAAGGTACCCCTACTTTAGTACACCGACAACGGATTGCAATCAATATCAAGAACAATAAAATCTATGGGCACATAATTCCTATTTGCAAGAATAAGAACATCATTAATTCTTCCCATATGTTTTTTAATAGTAGAATCCGCCAAGTGCAAATTTAAAGAGCAAGATTCAATATCGGTAAGACCAAACACATCACATAAAGATTTCGAAATAGTAGAAACACTAGCACCCAAGTCACAGAAAGCAAAACACTCATAATTTTTAATCTTGAATTTGATAGTAGGTTCCCATTCATCATGCAATTTTCTAGGAATTGAAACTTCTAATTCCATTTTTTCTTCAAAAGCTTTCATCATAGCATCAACAATATGTTTAGTAAAAGCTTTATTTTGTTCATAAGCATGGGGTGAATTTATCATGGATTGCAACAAAGAAATACGATCAATCCAAGAGCACCTATCATAATTGAAGTCTTTGTAATCCAAAAGAGTGGGCACATCACTAGTTAAAGTTTTGACCTCTTCAAACCCACTTTCATCAATTTTCTCAACAATATTTTCACCCTCCGAAATATTGGGACGCCTTCTAGCTAAAGTTGACTCTTCTCCAGACCTTTTTCATCAATCTTAACTTTACTAAACAAGGAATCAATAGAAGAAACACCAATCATTTTAAGATCTTCATCACTTTTACGAAAGTAATCACTAGAAAATGCTTTTTCTAAAAATTCTATTTTAGCTCTAAGCATAGCGGTTATTTTCTTACTATCATCCATAGAAACATAAAGAGCTTTAATTGATTCATCAACCTTAGGCACAAAATTTTCATATTGAGATTTTCCACATCATGAGAAATTCTATCAACACTTCTAGACAAATCATCAATCCTATTCAACTTTTCTTCTATGGAAGTGTTGAAAACTTTTTGCGTGTTGATAAATTCTTTAATATTATTCTCATGATCAGAGGTGTTCCTATTATTATTATAAGAAATATTTCCATAGGAATTACCATAATTATTAGAGGAATTACTAGGAAAAGTCCTAGTATTAAAATTACCTCTATAAGCATTGTTGTTGAAATTATTTCGGGAGATAAAATTCACATCTATGGCATCACTATTTTTCTCAATCAAAGTAGACAAAGGCTTACCATTAAAATCAATAGGAGTACTTTTACTAGCAACCAATTTCATAAGAGCATCAACTTTTTCACTCAAAGAAGAAATTTCTTCAATCGAATTAAGTTTTTTACTAGCAGGAGCTCTTTCGGTATGCCATTGCGAATAATTTGCCATAATATTATCAAGCAATTTGCTGGCTTCACCCAAAGTCATTTCCATAAAAGTACCACCCGCGACAGAATCTAAAAGATTACAAGAAACAAAATTCAATCCCGCATAAAGTTTTTGTATGATCATCCAAATATTTAACCCATGAGTTGGGAAATTCCTTAGCATCATTTTCATCCTTTCCCAAGATTGTGCAACATGCTCATGTTCAAGTTGATTGAAATTCTTGATCTGGATTCTAAGGGAAATAATTTTTGCAGGCGGAAAATACTTAGTGATAAAAGCATCTTTGCCCTTATTCCAAGAATCGATACTATTGCGAGGCAAAGAAGAGAACCAAATTCTTGCAGAATCACGCAAAGAAAACAGAAATAATTTGATCTTCACAACATCATTGTCCACATCTTTTTTCTTTTGCATGTCACATAATTCCATGAAGGTATTAATATGGGATGCGACATCCTCATTAGGAGTACCGGAAAATTGATCTTTCATAACAAGATCCAACAAAGCAGTATTAATATCACAAAACTCCGCACTAGTGGCGGCAGGAGCAATCGGAGTGCCAATAAAATCATTGTTGTTGGTATTTGAGAAATCAAACAACTTCGTGTTCTCTTGAGTCATGATGACTACTCAACAAGATTGCACTCAAAAATAGATTCGGCAGGAAAACAGCGAACGAAAAAGAGGGGCGAATAAAACGGCAATTTTTTGTGAAGTGGGGGAGTGGAAAACAAGAGGCAAATGACAAATAATGTAAATTGCGAGGAGATGAGATTTGTGATTAGGAACCTGTTATATGTTGAAGATCCTCCCCGACAACGGCGTCAGAAATTCCTTTTGATGCGGCTTGAAGCTACGTCGGTATTTCCCCAAAGAGAAAGGGATGATGCAGCACAGCGGCGGTAGGTATTTCCCTCAGTTATGAGATCAAGGTTATTGAACCGGTAGGAGAACCAAGCAACACAACATAAACAACACCTGCACACAAATAACAACTACTCGCAAGCCGACATATAAAAGGGGTTGTCAATCCCTTCCGGGTAGCGGAGCCTAAAGATAGGCAAACAGACGTGCATAAAATTGTAGTAGATTGATAGATCGAACGCCAAATAAAACAAATAAGAATAAAGCGCAGCAAGGTATTTTTGTATTTTTAGTTTAATGGATATGAAAATAAAATCAAAGGAAAAGTAAATCGCAAAGGCAAATAATATGAGAAAGAGACCCGGGGGCCGTAGGTTTCACTAGTGGCTTCTCTCGGTAAAAATAGCAAACGGTGGGTAAACAAATTACTGTTGGGCAATTGATAGACCTTCAAATAATCACGACGATGTCTAGGCAATGATCATTATATAGGCATCATGTCCAAGATTAGTAGATCGACTCCTGCCTGCATCTACTACTATTACTCCACACATCAACCGCTATCTTGCATGCATCTAGTGCATTAAGTTCATGGAGAAACGAAGTAATGCAATAAGAACGATGACATGATGTAGACAAGATCTATCTATGTAGAGATAGACCCCATCGTTTTATCCTTAGTAGCAACCATACATACGTGTCGGTTCCCCTTCTGTCACTGGGATCAAGCACCGTAAGATCGAACCTACTACAAAGCACCTCTTCCCATTGCAAGATAAATAGATCAAGTTGGCCAAACAAAACCCAAATATCGGAGAAGAAATACGAGGCTATAAGCAATCATGCATAAAAGAGATCAAAGGAACTCAAGTACTTTCATGGATATAATAAAAAGATAGATCTGATCATAAATTCAAAGTTCATCCGATCCCAACAAACACACCACAAAAAGAGTTACATCATATGGATCTCCAAGAGACCATTGTATTGAGAATTCAGCGAGAGAGAGGAAGCCATCTAGCTACTAACTATGGACCTGAAGGTCTACAAAGAACTACTCACGCATCATCGAAGAGGCACCAATGAAGGTGGTGAACCCCATCCGTGATGGTGTCTAGATTGGATCTGGTGGTTCTGTACTCTGTGGCGGCTGGAATTGATTTTCATCGACTCCCCTAGGGTTTTTGAAATATTGGGGTATTTATAGAGCAAAGAGGCGGTCCGGGGGGCACCAGAGGTGGGAACAACCCACCTGGGCGCGCCTGGGCCTCCTGGCGCGCCCTGGTGGGTTGTGCTCTCCGCGAAGCACCCCCAGGCGCAGCCTTGGCCCATTAGGTGTCTTCTGGTCCAAAAGAAAATCTCCGTACAGTTTCGTTGCATTTAGACTCCGTTTGGTATTGATTTCCTGTGACGTAAAAAACATGCAGAAAACAACAACTGACACTTGGCACTATGTCTATAGGTTAGTACCAAAAAATGATACAAAATGACTATAAAATGATTATAAAGCATCCAAGACTGATAATGTAACAACATGGAACAATAAAAAATTATAGATACGTTGGAGACGTATCACGTGACATCGAGGCGACCAGCGCCGCTCCGCCTGACTGGACGTTAGGAGCTGGCTTGGCCGTCCTCAATGTGGCGGTGAAGGACGTCTTGGATCGGTTCAACGCCCATGGCGCCACCCTTCTGAAATCTAGGGAGGAGTTGTTGGCGATCCAGATGGCCGTCCGGGTATGTTTCTTGCAATCTTGTTTTTGATTTTTGTAATCTTTCGTGGGGGCGCGCCCGCGCACCCACTGGTTGTAGCTGATAATCCCCAAGTGCAAGGAATCATCGTAGCAATTTCCAAAGGTGGAAGTGATAAGTATGGAGTGTCGAACCCACAAGGAGCTAAAGGTAAGATCATTATTCTCTCAAGCCCTATCTGCCACTGATACGACTCTACGTGCACCGAGCGTTTGCTTCCAACTAGTAACGAGAAATAAAACTACGTTGTGGGTATGAAGAGGGTAACTTTGCATGGTAATGGAGAGCTAAAATATAAAAGTAGGTGTTGTTATCATAAAGTTAGAATATATTACTAAATATTATAAATAGCGAGTGTGGAATAATGGTGGGTCGGTGTGCGGAATTGTCCTAGACAATTGTTAACAAGACCGATAGTCGTCATTGCAATTTCATATGAGGGAGAGACATAAGCTAACATACTTTCTCTACTTGGATCATATGCACTTATGATTGGAACTCTAGCAAGTGTCCTCAACTACTAAAGATCATTAAGGTAAAACCCAACCATAGCATTAAAGAATCAAGTCCTCTTTATTCCCATACGCAACAACCCCCTTACTCGGGTTTGTGTTTCAGTCACTCACCAACCCACTATAAGCGAATCATGAACGTATTGCAACACCCTACAGAGGGAATCCCTCACGCTTGCGTGACACAGAGGGCACCATAGGACAACACCGAAGTATAACATACAACTCGTACCAAACTAGATCATCAATCAACCCAAGGACAAAACATATCTACTCAAAACATCATAGGATGGCAACACATCATTGGATCATAATATGTGGCATAAAGCACCATGTTCAAGTAGGGATTACAGCGAGGTGCGGGAGAGTGGACCGCGTAAAATAGATGAGGATGGTGATGATGATGGTGATGTTGATGAAGACGATCACCACGATGATGATTCCCCTCCCGATGGCACTCCGACGCCACCGGAAGAGAGGAGGAGAGGTTCTCCCCCTTGTGCTTCCTCCTCCATGGCCTCCCCCCCTAGATGGGGAAAGTTTCTCCCTTTGGTCCTTGGCCTTCATGGCAATGGTGGCCTCTCCGGGATACTCCTCCATGCCACCGGTGATGATGGCCCCCTCCGGCAGGGTGCCGGAGAGGGCCTAGATTGATTTCTCGTGGCTACAGAGGCTTGTGGCGGCAGAACTTGAATATTCACTTGGAGTGCCTTGGGCATCCCCAAGCTTAGGGTATTTCCACTCCTTATTCTCCTCATATCGATATCTCACCCAAAACTTGAAAACTTCAATCACACAAAACTTAACGAAACTTCGTGAGATAGGTTAGTATGATAAGGATTAAACCATTCACTTTGGTACTGTCAAAGGCAAGGTTCATAATTGTTCTCACACAATGCCTACTGTACCATATCATTTCTATAATTTATATTGAGAAATATAAGCCATAGAAACTAGAAAACAAGCAAACTATGCAATGAAAACAGAATTTGTCAGAAACAGAACAGTCTGTAATGATCTAAACAATAACATACTTCTGCTACTCAAAAAATTATGAAATAAATTGGTGGACGTGAGTAATTTTTATATTAATCTTCTGCAAAAAGGATCAACTCAAAATCACTCTTCTGTAAAAAATGACAGCTAATCTCGTGAGCGCAAAGTTTCTGTTTTTTACAGCACGATCATATTAACTTTCTCCCAAGTCTTCCCAAAGGTCTTACTTGGCACTTTATTGAAACAAAAGCTATAAAACATGATTAATACATTAGCTTAATGATGCGAACATGCAAAAATAGTAAGGGTAAATATTGGGTTGTCTCCTAACAAGTGCTTTTCTTTAATGCCTTTTAGCTAGGCATGACGATTTCAATGATGCTCACATAAAAGATAAGAATTGAAACACAAATAGAGCATCTTGAAGAATATGACTAGCACATTCAAATCTAACCCACTTCCTATGCCTAGGGATTTTGTGAGCACACAACTTATGGGAACAGGAATCAACTAGCATAGGAAGGCAAAACAAGTATAACTTCAAAACTTTAAGCACATAGAGAGGAAATTTGATATTATTGCAACTCCTACAAGCATGTATTCCTCCCGCATAACAATTTTAAGTAGCATCATGGATAGCAACTTTGTTCTCATACTCAATTGGAACCTCTTCCGAAATAGTGGAACCATTACTAGCTAAAGTTGACACTCTTCCAAATCCACTTTCATAAATTGTGACGCCCGGATATTCAAGCTACAGTAACCCTCTACTAATGATGCCACGTCACCTCGATTTCTGTTGCTAACCTTGCGTTAGTTTGAAACCGATTCGAATTTAGTTTCAAAATCAAGCAAACAATAAAATTTTTCAAATATTAAAACTAAAATGTTCGGAGTGAGCCAAATAATGCATAGGTAAGTATGGTGGAGAAACCACACTTTTATAAAATATTTAAATGCTCAAATGGGAATGAAACAACAACATAACCAATTTAATAACTGCCTTTTGTTAATTATAAAATGTTAAAATATTTTATCTAGGGGTCTAAACTTTAGTATCAGAGGTAAAATTAGTAATGCTGATTTTTGTACAACTTTTATGTTTTTATAAAACGTAGATAAGATGGGACTAAAAATAAAACAACAAAAGGAAATATTAAAAAAAGCAAAATAGAAAATAAACAAAAAAAGGCAAAGCCCCCTCCCCCTCTCCCTGGGCCGTTTGGCCCAGCTGGCCACTGCGCCGGCCGGCCCAGCCTTGGCCTATATGGCCCCTCACCCCGTAACCTAACCGACCCCCTCCCCCACGATCCCCATAATCCGCTCGCCTGGATCTGGATCGCGCCCCGGCGCGCCCGGACCCTGCCGCCTCGTCCCTACGCCCCGTCGCCGGCGTCGTTCGTCTCCGCCGTCGCCTCCCCGTCTCCTCCCCACGCCGGACCTCCTCGACCTCCTCCCCGACGGCCTCCCCAAGCCACAATGCGCCCTGTCGCCGTCTCTGGAGCCACCTCGCCGACGCCGCCCCACCGCCTCTTCCTCGCCGGACCACACCGAGCCTCGCCGCCCTCTTCTCATCAACGGGGGTGAGCTCCCCGTCGGCCCCCGTTTGTCTTCCCCCTCCGTACGCTGCACCCCACGCCGTCCCATCACCGCGCCTGCCTCTGCGTGGTCGCGCCCCGTCGCAGCTCCCGCACGCCCGCGCGCGCCTCCCCCTCTACGCCCGTCGCCTGCGCCGACTCTCAGCGTTGCTGGCGCCACTCGTCGTCCGCCTTTGCTAGTCCCTACGGCCGTGACCGCGCCCTGCGGATTCCCCCGCGCCGTGCTCCTCTGCCCGCGCACTCGCGCTGCTGCGTGCTGCCTTTGCTGCTGCAGAGCCCACCTGCTCGTCCCTTCGTTGCCCGCGCGGCAATTCCGGCAAGATCCCGTGCCATCGCCGTCGTACCTATGGTCGCCGGCGCGCGTAGCGCTTCGAACTGGCCTCTGTGCCGCTGGCTAGCAGGCCATGATCATTATATTAGGGCGCTAACCCACTAATTAGCACGCACCTGAACACTTAGTGGCACTAACAGATGGGCCTAGGGTCTTTAAACACTAACAAAAGAAAAACCCTAAACTGCCACTGACAGTCGGGCCCCACCCCCTGACAACATTAAAATAATCATAAAGATTTAAATTAAAAATTATAATTACATTAATTAATTAATTAATTATGTTTAGTTAACCTAATTAGTTAATTAAGTTAATTAACTATTGTTAATTAACTAAACAGTATGACATGCAGGACCCACACGTCAGTTTGACCCAGTCAATGCCCTGTTGACTGCTGATGTCATGCTGACATCATGATGACATCAGCACACACTATTCTGGATATTGTTGATTTAAAATAATTAAATAAATCCTAAAATTATTTAAATCTTTTAAAATTAATATAAAATAAACCGTAGCTTGAAAACCTTTTCTACATGAAAGTTGCTCAAAACGACGAGACGAATCCGGATACGTAGCATGTTCGTCCGCCACGCATCCCTAGCATAGCAAACACGTAACTTTTCCCCTCCGATTCATCTGTCCGAAAACGCGAAACACCGGGGATATTTTCCCGGATGTTTCCTCCCTTCACCGGTATCACCTCCTACTGCGTTAGGGCACACCTAGCACCGTTACTTGTCATGTCATGCATTGATATGCATCTGTTTGCATTGTATCCATTGTTTCTTCCCCCTCTTCTCTCCGGTAGACTACGAGACTGACGCCGCTGCTGGTGCCCCGGTCAACTACGCTGTTGACGACCCCTCCTTGCCAGAGCAACCAGGCAAGCCCCCCCTTGATCACCAGATATCGCCTATTCCTCCTCTCTACTGCTTGCATTAGAGTAGTGTAGCATGTTACTGCTTTTGGTTAATCCTATTCTGATGCATAGCCTGTCATTGTTGCTATAGTTGTTACCCTTACCTGCTATCCTACTGCTTAGTATAGGATGCTAGTGTTCCATCAGTGTCCCTACACTCTTGTCCGTCTGCCATGCTATACTACTAGGCCGTGATCACTTGGGAGGTGATCACGGACATATGCTATGTACTTTATACTGTTACGTTACTTATGATATTGTTCGGAGATGGGGGCTGAAGGGGCAGGTGGCTCCATCCCGGTAGAGGTGGGCCTGGGTTCCCGACGGCCCCCGACTGTTACTTTGTGGCGGAGCGACAGGGCAGGTTGAGACAACCTAGGAGAGAGGTGGGCCTGGCCCTGGTCGACGTTCGCGGATACTTAACACGCTTAACGAGATCTTGGTTTTTTTCATCTGAGTCTGGCCACTGTCCTATATGCACTAACCAACTACGTGGGAACAGTTATGGGCACTCGGCGTCATCGTATCAGACGAAGCTCTTTTTGACGTCAGCGACTGAGCGGCGCGCGCCGCATTGGACTGTAAGCTCGCGCTTGTATTAAGGGGGGCTAGGTCTGCTTCCGGCTGCGTACGCAACGTGCAGGTGTGCAATGGGCGATGGGCCCAGACCCCTGCGTGCATAGGATATAGACCGGCGTGCTGACCTCTCTATTGAGCCTAGGTGGGGCTGCGACGTGTTGATCTCCCGAGGCCGGGCATGACCCAGGAAAGTGTGTCCGGCCAAATGGGATCGAGCGTGTTGGGTTATGTGGTGCACCCCTGCAGGGAAGTTTATCTATTCGAATAGCCGTGATCTTCGGTAACAGGACGACTTGGAGTTGTACCTTGACCTTATGACAACTAGAACCGGATACTTAATAAAGCACACCCTTCCAAGTGCCAGATACAACCCGGTGATCGCTCTCTAACAGAGCGACGAGGAGGGGATCGCCGGGTAGGTTTATGCTACGTGATGTTACTTGGTGAACATACCATCTACTCTTTTCTACATGCTGCAAGATGGAGGTGGCCCCAGAAGCATAGTCTTCGACAGGATTAGCTATCCCCCTCTTATTCTGGCATTCTGCAGTTCAGTCCACCGAGATGGCCCTTTACACATATACCCATGCATATGTAGTGTAGCTCCTTGCTTGCGAGTAATTTGGATGAGTACTCATGGTTGCTTTTCTCCCTCTTTTCCCCTTTCCCTTCTACCTGGTTGTCGCAACTAGACGCCGGAGCCCAGGAGCCAGACGCCACCGTCGACGATGACTCCTACTACACCGGAGGTGCCTACTACTACGTGCAGCCCACTGACGACGACCAGGACTAGTTTAGGAGGATCCCAGGCAGGAGGCCTGCACCTCTTTCGATCTGTATCTCAGTTTGTGCTAGCCATCTTATGGCAACTTGTTTAACTTATGTCTATACTCAGATATTGTTGCTTCCGCTGACTCGTCTATGATCGAGCACTTGTATTCGAGCCCTCGAGGCCCCTGGCTTGTATTATGATGCTTGTATGACTTACTTTATTTTAGAGTTGTGTTGTGATATCTTCCCGTGAGTCCCTGATCTTGATCATACACGTTTGCGTGTATGATTAGTGTACGATTGAATCGGGGGTGTCACAAGTTGGTATCAGAGCCAACTGCCTGTAGGAATCCCCCTCCTGTAGGAATCCCCCTTCCACACTCCTTGTCAAAGTCGAGTCTAGACATTGCAAAAACTTTTACTAACATGGTTGTGTGCCTTACGGGCCCACGTCGCCATTGGGTGGTATTAGGATCTTTTATTCCTCGATCTATACTCTGGGACTCTGATCTATCTTCTATTCGGGTTAAATGATTTTACTAACGCCGACTCTAGGTTCTCGTAACTACTTCCACCCGGAGAGCCCCTTACTCCATATGATTACTTGGTCCACCGAGGGATTTCGAAGATACTCTCCGACGTTCTCTCGAGACTTTGAGCCCATTGCTTTTGCAATTCCCTACCACCAAAATATCCCTAGGGATAATTACATACACTTGCCGTTCTTACTTTTATTCCAAGTTGATCTTATTATAACAAGATACCCTGAAATCCCCTCTATTGTTCCGAGAATATTTTGTGCCTACCGCCTTGTAGTTCCTTGCCACCTGAATACCCATATGGATAATTTCTTGCCCTTATCGAGTGTCCGCTCATCCCCAGTTGTTCATGTGTTTCACAATTGTCTTTGAAATACTATTCGATCCTCCCAAATTCCTCAGTAGCTTATTGCTCTGCAATACTTGTCTGCTTGCATTATGGATGCTTTCCATATGTCTGGCAATATTCGTTAGTATCCATAGTCACCGTGATTTTGATCCTATTGATTCAACATGAGTGCGAATGCACGCAATCATCAGTTGATCCTTTTAAATTATCTTTCCGGCTCGGACTGAGCTGGTTCTCAACCAATCCAATTGCCGTCGATTGTACCCCTAAGGCTATTCCACTTATCCATCCCTAATCAGAACATTGCTTCTGATCCCTTGATTTGAAAATCATAATTCCTTTGAATTTGAGCTCTAGATTAGTCAGTTGTTTTTATAATCCAATGCCTTTGCATTGTTACTTCCTCTGGTTGTGTGCTGATGCTCACATCAACTCTGTTATGGACCGGCAGATCCTTTAATGGATTTTATCCGACATTGTCCTTCATATCCAATAACCTTGTGAGCCTTCCCTCGGATACATAATGCCTTTGGTAAATTGTATCCTCTACTTTCTCAACCTTGCTCTGCTTTCGAGCTGGTGATATTTACTCTTGAAGCTTGTGGTATATGTTTCTAAGATACCCTGATGGGTTGAACCTATGCCTTTTCTAAACCGTGTGAACCCGAAAGTTTTCACGAGTCGTACTCTTCTGGTGCTTCGCTAGATAAAATTTCAACAGTACAACTTCTTCGAAAATGTGAAGTGAATGAAAGGTTATGCATTGGAGAAGGGGGAGTCGACCTTGAACTTTGTGTTCATGCCCATGGACCCGATGTGGAACTTATCATGAAAGCTTATTGTAATAATAACTATTTCCTTGATATGATATCATCTGGTATCTATGTATTGATCCTTTGCAATCGCGGTCCTGACCACATTTTCTCCTTGATTCCATTTCTCAGACAAGTTAAAGCACTTGTCTTCTGTTGATCGATACATCTCCGCAACCTCTGTTTTGATCTTCCTCGAGTATTAACCTCTGGTATCTCGAGAACTGTGTTCCTTCCTGCGAGTCTTCATCTAGTATCGCTTCTCACCGATCTCAGATTTCCCCCAGGTTCTGAGTTATTAGTCACTCGAGAACACCGATAAGTGAATCGATTCCGCACTGTGATTCAATAACTCTAAGTAATTCTTGTTGCTTACGAGTTTAATAATCCTTCAAGTCATTTCCAAGCCTTATCAGCTATATCATTATCGTGCAAACTTTTAACTGTGCTACCTGGTCCTTCTTCTTGGAGCACAATTTTCGATGATGAGCTAATCTTACGTTGATTTTCCTCATCTTATCGTTTCACCTCGGACAACAAACTTGACCCCGAGTTCGTGTCGTATCTGTGGCTCCAATAATCTTTTGCTGCATCAGTCCTTTTGCTTGATGCAGTCGCCGATCAATTGCTTCTTCGTGGATCCTCTCGACAACAAATTGTCGTGATCATCATCAACATTTTGACTCCTTCCAGGATATCAATGGAATTCTTGATGATAAGTGCCATCCTCGTTCCTTGGTAATTTGAGTTACCATCGACAACATCCTTACCTTCCCTTCATCACAAACTTGTTCATGTGGAGCTCCTTGCTAACCAGCTTATGCTATGTTCTACCTTGGATTATTACCATCTTTTATGTCAAGGATATTGTGAGAATTGCTCCACCTCTTGAGAATTCTTGATATAGTAATACTTCTCGCCATCTCCATTCGTTTTCTGATCCTCGTGTTGTTTCTAACCTGAATACCGACAACTATGATGCGTGAATTCAAAACTTCTAGCAATCCTATTGCTTTGGAGTTAATGGTCGATAGTTCATTCTTAGACTATTGGTTATCGAATCAACATTCTAACATTGATCATGCTACCTAAGCCCTTATATTGGGTGCACTTTTCAACCGATGTTTGAATGTGTATGTTTTCCTCGAGCATACCTCATTATATCAGTTGATCTGACAAGTGTTACCTCCTTGTTCACATAATTATGGAAATCCGTCTTTGGTTAATCTCGATGAATTGTCACTAACTCTATCAACCACATCCTCATTTTCTCCTTGGTTAATGATGAACTTTTGTTTTGGAACTTGCTTCTATAGTTCATTTCCGGAGAATCTTATAATGTCATCTTGTCAACTTGTGTTGCACCTTTTCTTCTCAGGCATCCTAAGTCTGAGGTATCCTGACACAATCCAGATCTGAATCTCGGTCAGATATGATGGTTGGAACATTTTCCAAGCGTTATAACATTGGTCTTCATGTGACCTGGTAAGGTGATGTCATGCCTAGCACACCTGGCCAGAGGACATATTGATATAGTTCCCTTTTTAGCGAGGTTAATCATTCTTCCCTAAGGAAATTGTAAGACTTATTCTATAAGTTTTTCCTGATGGATCCTTTGTGTATCCATAGCCTGATCTTTACCTAATGACCATGTCAATGCTATCTCGAAGCATGTTTGGGGTACTCCGATCATCAACAAGAGCATCTGAAGCACAATGCTAAATTTCCTTTATCAATTATTCAAACACAGTTGTTTTGGTAATGTCATGAAATTCCTCTTCCCTAACCTAAATGGTTTTCTACGTTATAACCTGTCATGGATATCATGCTCTGCTTGTCCTTGGGAAGGATATACCCCTGAAATATGTGTTTAAACACATTTTTCTTTCCATTGTTCTGATTAAATCTGATAGACATTTTCCCTTTCCATTGGTTTGTTTAAACCCTTTCTATGATCTATATGATATAAGCAGTAACAATTCCCTGCTTGTGCAAACACCTCGGTGTACAACTCTGTCAGTAAGACCCTGTTACTATTGTTGATGACATTCTGGTAACCACTAATGGACGAGAACTTTGCCTATTGGTCCGCCTCGTTTCAATGAGCAGGAAAATGGTTCTCTTTGTCCCTCGCCCTTGGTACCGATGTTGTTGCCGACATAACTAACATGCTATCCTCTAGCATGCCTTGCTTACATGATCGTGCAAATCGTCACCGCCTTCTTACTTTTAACCCACATGGTGGGCCCATAACCCAAAGTTCCACAGGATCGAAACCTGACTCTCCTGTACACCCCTGTTCCCAAGGTTGTTCCTCACGCATGGCCTCGTATGTAATTCACACGCCACCTTCAAATCTGGTATTAGACATAATACTTACTCCCGTTGCTTTGAACCCCTTTCACGCCCCGTTTCAGGCATCGAACGTTTGTCTGCCCGCTTGAAACTTCACATGATACCTCCTTACCGCGCTCTCGAAATTTTCTTAAGTTTAAATTCGAGAGTTACTTCCGCCATCTTCCTCGATGTTATCGACCAGATAGTCGACCTTGCAGAGGTCCGTACTCCCGGAATGCCCAGCCTTTATTCTTTCCGTAAGTACGATGAAGATCCCGAAGAAAGGATGTGTACTACATCATGATGACCTGAAGCAGAGAAATGAAGACATCAACGTAATGGATCGACCGCTTCGAGAAGAGCATCCAAGATCGAGAAGATTCGTTAGAATACGGTAACCAGACCTTTCCCCCTTACTCCCCCTCTTAAAATCTCAGGACAAGATTTCTTGTAGTGGAGGAGAATTGTGACGCCCGGATATTCAAACTACAGTAACCTCTACTAATGATGCCACGTCACCTCGATTTCTGTTGCTATTTGAAACTGATTCGAATTCAATTTCAAAATCAAGCAAACAATAAAAGTTTTCAAATATTAAAACTAAAATGTTCGGACTGAGCCAAATAATGCATAGGTAAGTATGGTGGAGAAACCACACTTTTATAAAATATTTAAATGCTCAAATGGGAATGAAACAACAACATAACCAATTTAATAAATGTCTTTTGTTAATTATAAAATGTTAAAATATTTTATCTAGGGGTTTAAACTTTATTATCAAAGGTATAATTAGTAATGCTGATTTTTGGTACAACTTTTATGTTTTTATAAAACATAAATAAGATGGGACTAAAAATAAAACAGTAAAAGGAAATAAAAAAAGCAAAATAGAAAATAAGCAAAAAAGGCAAAGCCCCCTTCCCCTCTCCCCGGGCCCTTTGGCCTAGCTGGCCACTGTGCTGGCCGGCCCAGCCTTGGCCTATATGGCCCCCTCACCCCGTAACCAAACCGACCCCCTCCCCCACGATCCCCATAACCCCCCGCCTGGATCTGGATCGCGCCCCGGCGCGCCCGGACCCCGCCGCCTTGTCCCTACGCCCTGTCGCCAGCGTCGCTCGTCTCCGTCGTCGCCTCCCCGTCTCCTTCCCATGCCGAACCTCCTCGACCTCCTCCCCGACGGCGTCCCCAAGCCATGCTGCGCCCCGTGACAGTCTCTGGAGCCACCTCGCCGACGCCGCCCCACCGCCTCTTCCTCGCCGGACCGCACCGAGCCTCGCCGCCCTCTTCTCGTCAACGGGGGTGAGCTCCCTGTCGGCCCCCGTTTGTCTATGCCCTCCGTACGCTGCACCCCACACTGTCCCATCGTCGTGCCCGCCTTTTCGTGGTCACGTCCCGTCGCGGCTCCCGCACGCCCGCGCGCGCCTCCCCCTCTGCGCCCGTCGCCTGCGCCGACTCTCAGCGTTGCTAGTGCCGCTCGCCGTCCTCCTCTGCTAGTCCCCGCGGCCATCGCCGCGCCCTTCCGCTACAGCGCCTCCCGGTCGCGCGCGCGCTCGTGCGTGACCGCGCCCTGCGGATTCCTTCGCACCGTGCTCCTCTACCTGCGCACTCGCATTGCTGCGTGCTGCCTTTGCTGCTGCAGAGCCCACCTGCTCGTCCCTTTGTTGCCCACGCGGCAATTCCGGCAAGATCATGTGCCATCTTCGTCGTACCTGTGGTCGCCGGCGCGCGTAGCGCTTCGAACCGGCCTCTGTGCCGCTGGCTAGCAGGCCCTGATCATTATATTAGGGCGCTAACCCACTAATTAGCACGGACCTGAACACTTAGTGGCACTAACAGATGGGCCTAGGGTCTTTAAACACTAACAAAAGAAAAACCCTAAACTGTCACTAACAGTGGGGCCCCACCCCCTGAGAACGTTAAAATAATAATAATACAGATTTAAATTAAAAATAATAATTACATTAATTAATTAATTAACTTAATTAATTATGTTTAGTTAACCTAATTAGCTAATTAACCTAATTAACTATTGTTAATTAACTAAACAGTATGACATGCGGGACCCACACGTCAGTTTGACCCAGTCAACGCCCTGTTGACTGCTGACGTCATGATGACATCAGCACACACTATTCTGAATATTGTTGATTTAAAATAATTAAATAAATCCTAAAAATGATTTAAATCTTTTGAAATTAATATAAAATAAACCGTAGCTCAGATGAAAACGTTTTCTACATGAAAGTTGCTCAGAACGACGAGACGAATCCGGATATGCAGCCCGTTCGTCCGCCACACATCCCTAGCATAGCAAACTCGCAACTTTTTCCCTTCGATTCATTTGTCCGAAAACGCGAAACACCGGGGATATTTTCCCGGATGTTTCCTCCCCTTCACCGGTATCACCTCCTACTGCGTTAGGGCACACCTAGCACCGTTACTTGTCATGTCATGATCGACATGCATCTGTTTGCATTGTATTCATTGTTTCTTCCCCCTCCTCTCTCTGGTAGACTACGAGACTGACGCCGCTGCTGGTGCCCCGATCGACTACGCTGTTGACGACCCCTCCTTGCTAGAGCAACCAGGCAAGCCCCCCCTTGATTACCAGATATCACCTATTCCTCCTCTCTACTGCTTGCATTAGAGTAGTGTAACATGTTACTGCTTTAGGTTAATCCTATCCTGATGCATAGCCTGTCATTGTTGCTACAATTGTAACCCTTACCTGCTATCCTATTGCTTAGTATAGGATGCTAGTGTTCCATCAGTGGCCCTACACTCTTGTCCGTCTGCCATGCTATACTACTGGGTCATGATCACTCTGGAGGTGATCATGAACATATGCTATGTACTTTATACTGTTACATTAATTATGATACTGTTCGGAGATGGGGGCTGAAGGGGCAGGTGGCCCCATCCCGGTAGAGGTGGGCCTGGGTTCCCGACGGCCCCCGACTGTTACTTTGTGGCGGAGCGACAGGGCAGGTTGAGACCACCTAGGAGAGAGGTGGGCCTAGCCCTGGAAGGCATTCGCGGATACTTAACACGCTTAACGAGATCTTGGTATTTGATCTAAGTCTGGCCACTAGCCTATACGCACTAACCAACTACACGGGAACAGTTATGGGCACTCGGCATCGTGGTATCAGCCGAAGCTCTTTTTGACGTCAGCGACTGAGCGGCGCGCGCCGCATTGGACCGTAAGCTCGCACTTGTATTAAGGGGGCTAGGTCTACTTCCGGCCGCGTACACAACATGCAGGTGTGCAATGGGCGATGGGCCCAGACCCCTGCGCGCATAGGATATAGACCGGCATGCCGACCTCTCTGTTCAGCCTAGGTGGAGCTGCGACGTGTTGATCTTCCGAGGCCAGGGATGACCCAGGAAAGTGTGTCCGGCCAAATGGGATCGAGCGTGTTGGGTTATGTGGTGCACCCCTGCAGGGAAGTTTATCTACTCAAATAGCCAAGATCTTCGGTAACAGGACGATTTGGAGTTGTACCTTGACCTTATGACAACTAGAACCGGATACTTAATAAAACACACCCTTCCAAGTGCCAGATACAACCCGGTGATCGCTCTCTAACAGGGCGACGAGGAGGGGATCGCAGGGTAGGTTTATGCTATGTGATGCTACTTGTTGAATTTACCATCTACTCTTTTCTACATGCTGCAAGATGGAGGTGGCCAGAAGCATAGTCTTCGACAGGATTAGCTATCCCCCTCTTATTCTGGCATTCTGCAGTTCAGTCCACCCAGATGGCCCTTTACACATAGAACCATGCATATGTAGTGTAGCTCCTTGCTTGTGAGTACTTTGGATGAGTACTCACGGTTTATTTCCTCCCTCTTTTCCCCTTTCCTTTCTACCTGGTTGTCGCAACCAGATGAGCCCAGGAGCCATACGCCACCATCGACGACGACTCCTACTACACCGGAGGTGCCTACTTCTACGTGCAGCCCGCTGATGACGACCAGGAGTAGTTTAGGAGGATCCCAGGCAGGAGGCCTGCGCCTCTTTCGATCTGTATTCCAGTTTGTGCTAGCCATCTTATGACAACTTGTTTGACTTATGTCTGTACTCAGATATTGTTGCTTCCGCTGACTCTTCTATGATCGAGCACTTGTATTCAAGCCCTCGAGGCCCCTGGCTTCTATTATGATGCTTGTATGACTTATTTTATTTTAGAGTTGTGTTGTGATATCTTCCCGTGAGTCCCTGATCTTGATCGTACACGTTTGCGTGTATGATTAGTGTACGACTGAATCGGGGGTGTCACATAAATATCACACTAAGATTCAACACCCTCCAAAATAGTGGGATCACTAATTCCTAAAGTTGACACTCTTCCAAACCCACTTTAAATGATAGTATTATTCATACTCCAAAATATATAAGTGAAGTTCATGGAGCATTCTACAATTAACATAGACTAACCAATATCCAAGCTCAAAATATATAAGTGAAGCACACGAAGCATTCTATAAAACCATACTCAAAAGATTTAAGTTAAGCACAAAAAGCAATTCTATAAAATCATACTTAAAAGATATAAGTGAAGCTCATGAAGTATTCTATAAAACCATACTCAAAAGATTTAAGTGAAGCACAAAGAGCAATTATATAGAATCATACTTAAAAGATATAAGTGAAGCTCATGAAGTATTCTATAAATCAATGAAGGGCTATCTCATGCTAGCATGGTTCTTAAAGAAAAAGAAAAACACAAAGGACACAAATCATGTGAACAAAACAAAAACCGAGGTATACCGATAATTGTTGAAGTAGAAAGATGGGATGCCAACCGGGGCATCCCCAAGCTTAGATGCTTGAGTGTCCTTTGAAATATTTACTTGGGGTGCCTTGGGCATCCCCAATCTTGAAATCTTGCCTCTCTTTATTCTTCTCACATCGGTAACTCCTCGTTCTTCGAACACTTCATCCACACAAAACTTTAACAAAAACTTGTGAGATCCGTTAGTATAACAAAGCATATCACTACTATAAGTACTGTTGCAAACCAATTCATATTTTGTTTTTGCATTATAGCTACTGTAATATAACTTTTCCATGGCTTAATCCACTGATATAAATCGATAGTTTCATCAAAACAAGCAAGCAATGCATCAAAAAACAGAACCTGTCTTAAACAGGACAATCTGTAGTAATCTGGAAGTTTAGCAAACTTCTGTAACTCCTAAAATTATGAAATAAATATGAAAATTTGAAAAATTTGTACAGAAGTAATGTGCAAAACGTTTCAGACCCATTTGAATTTCTAGTAAAAAATGTAAATTCACGGACTACAACCAAAGTTTCTGTTTTTGTTCTGCACATAGTAAACAAGCAACCTAATCATCCTAAAACCAAAGCTTGGCACATTATTTTTATAATACAATGGATATACACAAGGGGATAATTATTTACAGATAATCTTCCATGAAAAATTCTACATTGTTTCCGTGAGCATGAACACAAGTGCTCAAGGTCGACCCTCACTTCTTCAATGCATAACTTTCCAATCACTTCTCTTTTTGAAAAACTTTTTAGACATGAGAGGCAAATATTTTTTTTGGTATTTTCATTCTTTAAAAAAAATTGTATGTTTCACCCACAACTAAATACAAACGAAAAGGAAAAACAAAATCTACATAGTGAAGAAAGCAAACAAGCACACACGAGAATATCAACCCCACGCTATTGCTCCCCGGTGATACGTCTCCAATGTATCTATAATTTTTGATTGCTCCATGCTATATTATCTACTGTTTTAGACAATATTGGGCTTTATTATCCACTTTTATATTATTTTTGGGACTGACCTATTAACCGGAGGCCCATCCCAGATTTGCTGTTTTTTTTGCCTATTTCAGTGTTCCGAAGAAAAGGAATATCAAACGGAGTCGAAACGGAACGAAATCAACTGGGGAAGTTATTTTTGGAAGGAAAGCTACCGGATGGACTTGGACCCCACGTCAGGAGATAAGGGAGGTGCTCACGAGGGTGGGGGGCGTGCCCCCCCTAGGGCGCCCCCTGCGTCGTGGGGCCCCCGAGGCTCCACCGACGTACTTCCTGCACCCATATATACTCATGTACCCTAAAACTTCCAGAACAGAGATTAGATCTGGAGTTCCGCCGCCGCAAGCCTCTGTAGCCACCAAAAACCTCTCGAGACCCTGTTCCGGCACCCTGCCGGGGAGGGACCCTCACCGGTGGTCAACTTCATCATCCCGGTGCTCTCCATGACGAGGAGGGAGTAGTTCACCCTCGGGGTTGAGGGTATGTACCAGTTGCTGTGTTTGATCTCTCTCTCTCGTGTTCTTGATTTGGCACGATCTTGATGTATCGCGAGCTTTGCTATTATAGTTGGATGTTATGTTTCTTCTCCCCCTCTACTCTTTTGTAATGGATTGAGTTTTCCCTTTGAAGTAATCTTATCGGATTGAGTCTTTAATGACTTGAGAACACTTGATGTATGTCTTGCCGTGTGTATCTGTGGTGACAATGGGATATCACGTGATTCACTTGATGTATGTCTTGGTGATCAACTTGCGGGTTCCGCCCATGAACCTATGCATAGGGGTTGGCATACGTTTTCATCTTGATTCTCTGGTAGAAACTTTTGGGCACTCTTTGAAGTTCTTTGTGTTGGTTGAATAGATGAATCTGAGATTGTGTGATGCATATCGTATAATCATACCCACGAATACTTGAGGTGACATTGGAGTATCTAGGTGACATTAGGGTTTTGGTTGATTTGTGTCTTAAGGTGTTATTCTAGTACGAACTCTAGGGCTGTTTGTGACACTTATAGGAGTAGCCCAACGGATTGATTGGAAAGAATAACTTTGAGGTGGTTTCGTACCCTACCATAATCTCTTCATTTGTTCTCCGCTATTAGTGACTTTGGAGTGACTCTTTGTTGCATGTTGAGGGATAGTTATATGATCCAACTATGTTATTATTGTTGAGATAACTTGCACTAGTGAAAGTATGAACCCTAGGCCTTGTTTCCTACATTGCAATACTATTTACGCTCACTTTTACCACTTGCTACCTTGCTGTTTTTATATTTTCAGTTTACAAAAACCTATATCTACCATCCATATTGCACTTGTATCACCATCTCTTCGCTGAACTAGTGCACCTATACAATTTACCATTGTATTGGGTGTGTTGGGGACACAAGAGACTCTTTGTTATTTGGTTGCAGGGTTGCTTGAGAGAGACCATCTTCATCCTACGTCTCCCACGAATTGATAAACCTTAGGTCATCCACTTGAGGGAAATTTGCTACTTTCCTACAAACCTCTGCACTTGGAGGCCCAACAACGTCTACAAGAAGAAGGTTGCATAGTAGACATCAAGCAGTTTCTGGCGCCGTTGCCGGGGAGGTTAGTTCTTGAAGGTATATCTTTAGATCTTGCAATTCCTTTAGATCTTGCAATTGAATCTTTTTGTTTCTTGTTTTAGCACTAGTTTAGTTATAAAAGAAAACTACATAAAAAAATGGAATTGAGTTTGCCTCATATGCTTCATCTTTTTAATATCTTTCGTGAGTATGATGGAAAGGAAAATTGTGCCAAAGTGCTAGAAGAAGAATGCATTAAAATGTTTGGCACTAAATCTTTTAATGATGAGCATGATTGCAATGTTGTTAGTATGAACTCCTTGAATATCCATAGTACTAATGATGATTGCACTAGTTATGATGAAAATGTCTCCTATAAACATGCCAATTTTTGTGGAGTGCATTGGGTTTGCAAGGACACACCAAATAGGGAAGATAGATATTGTAAGAGGGATAAGTACTTAGAAACTAAATGGTTGCAAGAAAGGCTAGACGCATGTGCTGAAAATTTATTTTTTTCTTAGCCATACTTGTGAACTTTGCAATGAACGTGATCATTTTAGTACCCAATGCAAATTGTTTCATGATCGTATCGTGTCCAAAAATTTTGATGACTTGATTTCCCTTGCACATCATAATGAACTTAGTTTCCTCTTGGGTTATGAAGAAATGAAACGTATAACTAAGGTTATTCCAAAATTTGCCCTTCATAGAGTTCTTCATTTTGATCTAGAAGAAATTTATATGTATTGTGCGGTGAATTGCATTGAAAATCCTTATATTGCCAATTACATAAAGAAAAGAAAACAAATAGAAGATGAAGAGAATGCTAACGAAAGGGAAGAGACTTTCCAATATTCTCCTATTATTTCTTATGATGAATCAGGTAACGAGGACGAGCCTTCTATTCAACCAACCTCATTGATAAGGAGCTCTAAAAAGAGGATTGAACCCACACATCAGGTGAAGAAGAAGAAAAGAAAAGAAAAAGGAAGAGAGGTAAAAAGGCATCTCTCCCAAATAAGGTTGCTCCTATTATTGTTGTGCCTCATGAAAATGAATCAAAAATAATTGTGGAAGATGATGCACTTGATGATGATCTCGTTATGCCTATTGCTTGTTGTGATGATTATGATTGGGAAGGTAATGATACTTCTTATGATCTTGAAAATCTTTTTGGCACTTTCTTGGAAGAATATAATAATAGCTATACTATTGGTGCTATCCAAGCTATTAATGATGAGAGTGATTATGCTTATAATACGAAAAGGCCCAAGCTTGGGGAAGCTATGTTTGATGAGGATGACATATTTGAGAATATATTTGCTGCAATTAATGTTTGTCCCAAGCTTGGGGATGCTGTTTAATAATTATGATATTTTTAGCCTCCCAAGTTTTGATATGCAAATTTGTAAGAATGATAGCATGCCTCCTACTTATGATGATTATATTGATGAAATTGGGTTTGGAAGAGTGTCAACTTTAGGAAGTAGTGATCCCACAATATTGGAGGATGTTGAATCTTATTATAATATTTATTAAAGTGGATTTGGAGAGGTCATGACTTTATTTAGTGATGCATCCACTATTTCGGAAGAGGTTTCAATCGATTATGATGAGAACAAAGTTGCTACTTATGATGATTATTGTGATAAAACTTATGCTATAAAGGGTAGTGATGATTATATTTATAAAACTTGTCATGATTATGAGTACCCTTTCTCTGAACATTACTCTTTTAATGTGGAAACAATTTATAGTATTCAAGTCTCTTATGATACTCCCACAAATCCCGAATGAGAAGAATTTTGCTTATGTGGGAAGTAATAAAAATTCTATGCTTGTAGATCATGAAAAGAATGCTATAGGTGCTGGTTATATTGTTGAATCCATTCATGATACTACTGAAATTTATTATGAGAGAGGATCATATGCTTCTACATATTGCAATAATATCAAGTTTCCTCTCGATGTGCTTAAAGTTTTGAAGTTATGCTTGTTTTGCCTTCCTATGCTAGTTGATTATTGTTCCCATAAGTTGTTTGCTCACAAAATCCTTATGCATATGAAGTGGGTTAGACTTAAATGTGCTAGTCATATTCTTCATGATGCTCTCTTTATGTTTCAATTCTTATCTTTTATGTGAGCATTATTGAAATCATCATGCCTAGCTAGGGGCGTTAAACGATAGCGCTTGTTGGGAGGCAACCCAATTTTATTTTAGTTTCTTGATTTTTGATTCTGTTTAGTAATAAATAACCCATCTAGCTTCTGTTTAGATGTGGTTTTATATTTTAATTAGTGTTTTTGCCAAGTAGAACCTTTGGGAAGACTTGGGCAAAGTCTTTATGATCATGCTGTAAAAAACAGAAACTTTAGCGCTCACGAGATTAGCTAGAACTTTTTACTGGAGAGTGATATTTAGTTGATTATTTTTGTAGATGATCACTATACAAATTACTCAGGTCCACCAATTTATTTTAGAATTGTTGGAGTTCCAGAAGTTTGTATTAGTTACAGATTACTACAGACTGTTCTGTTTTTGACAGATTCTGTTTTCATTGTGTTGCTTGCTTATTTTAATGAATCTATGGCTAGTAAAATAGTTTATAAACCATAGAGAAGTTGGAATACAGTAGGTTTAACACCAATATAAATAAAGGATGAGTTCATTACTTTACCTTGAAGTGGTGTTTTGTTTTCTTTCGCTAACGGAGCTTACGAGTTTTCTGTTGAGTTTTGTGTTGTGAAGTTTTCAAGTTTCGGGTAAAGATTCGATGGACTATGGAATAAGGAGTGGCAAGAGCCTAAGCTTGGGGATGCCCAAGGCACCCCAAGGTAATATTCAAGGATAACCAAGCGTCTAAGCTTGGGGATGCCCCGGAAGGCATCCCCTCTTTCGTCTTCGTTCATCGGTAACTTTACTTGGAGCTATA
This sequence comes from Aegilops umbellulata, assembly GCA_032464435.1. Classification (NCBI taxonomy): domain Eukaryota; kingdom Viridiplantae; phylum Streptophyta; class Magnoliopsida; order Poales; family Poaceae; genus Aegilops; species Aegilops umbellulata. The sequence goes on from CP136058.1 coordinate 67,857,904, forward strand.
TTTTTATTCACCACATGATATGTGTTTTGCTTGGAGCGTCATTTTATTTTCTTTTGTTTTGCTTGTTGTTTGAATAAAGTACCAAGATCTGAAATTCTTCAAATGGGAGAGTGTTGGGGATATAACTATTTGTGTAAGCCGCCCAGGAGGGGCCGGGTTACACAAAGAAGACTTATTAGAAGGAAGCCCAAGATCAAGCATAAAGATGGCGGTTCAAAGGGTCTAAGGCCCACAGGAGGCTTAAGGCCCGTAGTGACAAACCGCCATGATGGCATGACTTGTAACATAAGGTAGAAGTAACTAGTCATCGAGCCTGACACTGTTTATGAGCCGGTCGGGACTCTGTAGGCCGTAGGGCGTCAACCCGTGTATATAAGGGGACGACCCGCCAGCGGCTTAGGGCAAGAAACAACCAATCGAGAACCGGGCATAGCGTATCTCGCTCCCTGGTTATCAAAACATCAAGCAATACCAACACAACTAGACGTAGGCCTTACCTTCACCGTAAGGGGCCGAACTAGTATAAACCTCTCGTGTCCTTTGTCCCGATTAACCCCTTTAAGCTTCCTAGTTGCGATGGCTCCACGACTAAGTCTTTGCAAGAGGACATCTGCCGTGACAATCCCACGATAGTTGGCGCCCACCGTGGGGCCAGCGCAGGGTGGATTTGAGTTCTTGAAGGGCAGCTTTGAAGGGCTCAAGGGATACGCGGTCGATCGGATGACCAAGAGTCGTCGCGGCAAGATCTACATCGACGACGAAGGCTGGGGCCCCGACGCCGGCTCAATTGATTACGGGTACCGGGTCCCCTTCGGCGGAATCCACGTCTTCATCGGCCGGATTGGTGAGCCGGGCCCTGAGCTGGACAACTGCACCGACCTCATCGAAACGGCTCAGCGCGCGAGACTCGCCCAGGCTCAACCCGTCGTGAAGCGTGCCTTCATGGGCTGCATCCACGGAGGGGAACTTTCTGAAGGATCTGAAGGTGGTGGTGAGACGGCCATCCTCTCTGATGGTGATTCGTCCGCCGGTTCAACGGATTCACTATATCTAGTGCGAGACGGCGGGCTTGGGGGCTGTTCCGATGGCAGCACTATTCCGGACCCCTCCGAGTCACCAAATTGGGCAGGAGTCTTTATGGCTGGTACTCAACCCGGCCAAAATTCCACAGCCGCAACAGCCATAACGTCCGGGTCAGGAGCAGCCGGGGCAGGAGGCCTCGTGCGCCCGCCGGCTCAGGTGCTGATGGATCTCATGGATAAACTTACGGCCCTGTTAACCACCACAGTTATCCCTGCGAATCAAGATGAGCATAATGCAGAGGTGGCACAGGTTCGTGAGGAGATAGCTCGGGCCAAGGAGGCCTTAGCAGCTAAGGACGTCAGGTTAGCCACAGAACGGGCGGCTTTGGATGCTCGGGCGCAGCAGCTCCAATCAGAGGCTTTCCAGCTTACCATGAGCCTGAACGCGTCTAATGAGGTGATGAGGAGAAGGCATCAAAAAACTCAGTCCCGTTTACCTCCGGTTTACGATCCACGGAACCTCTTCGCGATGCCCGGAGCTGGTCCAAGTAACCCGCCGGAGGTCAATTAGTTCATAACAGCCGGGGGTCTGGTTCAACCTCAGGTGACGGCACCTCCTCATGGGAACATGGCACCACCCTGTTATGTGCCGATACCACCGGGTCACTTCTCCAACCCCATGGAGAACTTAATTGCCGCCTCAGCACGCTTGGTGGCTCTTCCAGTGGACGGTGATGATCCGACAGCAGTGGAGACCCAGAGGATCAGAGATCTCGTTCAGACAGCCCTGGCTCAGCAAGAGACCTATTCTTATAGCCGGGACATGATTCATTCAACCCCACCGCCCTGGTTAGCTCCGACTTGTCCAAACTGGAGCTCGAGTTGCAGCAGGCACATGGAGTTAGAGGCCTTATCAAGCAACGCTCAGCGCCGTAACCAGCCCGACAGTTATAACCCGGTGCAGGACCGAATACGTCAGGAGGACGAGCGGGTGGCTCAACTGGCGGCTTAGCTGACGGCTCAGGAGGCCCTTCCGGATTACCCGACGACTTCTGTTGAGGGAGGAGTAGCCACCAGAACCGGCGGTGTCCCTTGTTTACTGCCGGCTCTACGTAATGTGCGTTTGCCCAAGGACTTCAAGGGGCCTCGGAAGGTGCCAAATTACATGGCCGACTTACAGCCCGGAGCATGGATTGAAAGTTACGATATGGCCATGGAGCTGTTGGAAGTCAGCGATGCAGCAATGGCTAAGTACTTCACCATGATGTTGGACGGAACGGACCGGTCTTGGTTAAAGGGTTTGCCACCCAATTCCATTAGTTCTTGGGCAGAGCTGAAGGCCCGATTCATACAGAACTTCAAAGACACTTGCAAGAAATCTATGTCGATTGTGGACTTGACAAATTGTAAGCAGGAGGAGGGTGAATCCACAACTCATTGGGTGCGCCGGGTTAAGGAGATAATACACTCGTCTGACAAGATGGATGCCGGCTCTGCAGTCCTCATGTTGGAGAAGAATTGCCGTTTTGAGCCGCTGAGGCAAAAGCTGGGGCGCCTTAAGCGTGATTGTAATGACATGGGTACGCTGATGGCGGCTTTAGTCAAATACGCCGACTCTGATAGTACCAAGGATCCCGCATCTGATGAGGAAAAGACAGGGAAGGGAAAGAAGAACGGCAATGGAAAGGGTCAGCAGCATAACCCGGTCAATCAAGGAGGTAATAAGCGTAAGGCGGAGGGCAACCCGGAGTTTGTAGCCAACGCCAATGCGCAGGGTAACAATCAGAGACGTAAGGGAAAACCGCCCCCTCGATCTGGCGGGTCAGGTCCATCTCTTGAGCAGCTACTCAATGAGCCCTGCCCGAGATACGGCACCTGGGAACGACCCGCCACCCACTTGTGGAAAGATTGTGCCATCATGAAGGCTTTCAAGAATTCCAACACGTTTGATGGTAATCATGGGTCGGGCGGCGGCTCACGCGCCGACGGTTTTCATGGCCCGGGTGGCGGTTCAAGTTCCGACTTTCAGGGAAATCAAGGCGGCTATAATCAACAACAGTCCGGTCAAGGAGGACATCAGCAGCAGCAATTGGGTTACCAAAGCCATCCGAAGCAGCTGAATAGTGGGCAGTATCATGTGTTCACCACTAGCTTATGTAAACATGACCAGAAGATTCATAAGAGGGCCGTAAACTCTGTTGAGCCGGCAGTTCCTCGTTACCTGAGGTGGTCAGAGCAGCCCATCGTATGGAGCAGGGAAGATCACCCTCCCCCGGTTGATAATCCGGGTCAGTTAGCCTTGGTGGTGGCACCTCAGGTCGGTGGATATAAATTCACCAAGGTACTCATGGATGGAGGTAGCAGTATCAACATCCTCTATTACGAGACCTTTCGGCGCATGGGTTTGACTGATAAAAATTTAAAGAAATCCAACACCGTCTTCCATGGAGTGGTGCCTGGTAAGTCGGCATACCCGGTCGGTAAGATTGAATTGGAGGTGGCCTTTGGAGATGAATATGATTCCAGGGCTGAGAAATTGACGTTTGAGGTGGTTAAAATAAAAATTCCATATCATGCTCTGTTTGGGCGGCCGGCTTATGCCAAGTTCATGGCACGGCCATGTTATGTTTATCTGCAGCTTAAGATGCCCGGTCACAAGGGCACCATGACTGTGCATGTGAGTCAAAAGGTAGCCTTGGAGTGTGAAGAGGGCGATGCGGCTTATGCTGAGTCTGTTTGTGCAGCAGAAGAGCTAAAGTTTTATCAAGATAATCTTGACCCGGCAGATATGACCTCCCTCAAGAAGCCAACCACGGAACATGACCCGGCGATGAAGTTTAAGTCGGCTGCTGAGACCAAGCTTGTTGATTTCACTCTAGGCGACTCATCTAAGCAGTTCAGCATCAGTGCCAACTTAGATCCTAAATAGGAAAACGCGCTCATCGAGTTCATCCGTGAGAACCGGGACATCTTTGCATGGAAACCTTCTGACATGCCGGGTGTACCGAGAGGACTCGCTGAGCACACTCTTAATATTGATCCAAAGTATAAGCCGGTCAGACAGTTTCTTCAGCGATTCAACGAAGAAAGACGGAAAGCTATTGGAGAGGAGGTCGCACGGCTCTTAGCAGCCGGATTCATTGTTGAAGTTTTTCACCCGGAGTGGTTGGCCAACCCGGTGCTCGTGCTCAAGAAGAACGGCACCTGGCGGATGTGTGTGGATTACACGGACTTAAATAAGGCTTGTCCGGCTGATCCTTTTGCTCTCCCCCGTATTGACCAAATCATTGACGCTACGGCGGGTTGTGAGCGTTTGAGCTTTTTGGATGCTTATTCTGGATATCATCAGATCAAGATGGCAATTAAGGACCAGGAGAAGACGGCTTTCATCACTCCATTTGGAGCCTTCTGCTATGTATCTATGCCTTTTGGGCTCAAGAGTGCCCAGGCGACTTATCAGCGGTGTGTACAGAACTGTCTCCACAATCAGATTGGGTGCAATGTTCATGCTTACGTAGATGACATAGTGGTGAAGTCCAGAGAAAAGGAAACCTTGATATCTGATTTGAAGGAGACCTTTGATAATCTCCGAGTTTACAAGATGATGCTTAACCCGGACAAGTGTGTGTTTGGTGTACCTGCAGGCAAGCTTTTGGGATTTCTGGTCTCGAATAGGGGCATTGAAGCTAATCCGGAGAAGATCAAGGCAATTACCTCTTTGGCTAAACCGACATGCATTAATGATGTTCAGCGACTGGCGGGTCATGTTGCCTCTTTAAGCCGGTTCATAAGCCGGTTAGGTGAGAAGGCCTTACCGCTGTATCAGATGATGAAGAAAACAGACACTTCTGTCTGGAGCGATGCTGCTAATACTGCCTTTGAGGATTTAAAGAGACAGTTATCTGAGCCGCCGGTCCTAGCAGCTCCCATTGATAGAGAGCCATTGCTGTTATATGTGGCTACTAACTCACGAGCTATCAGTGTTGCGATCGTGGTAGAGCGCAAGGAGGTTGGCAAGGAGCATCCGATTCAACGGCCGGTTTATTACGTCAGTGAGGTGCTCATTGAGTCTAAACAAAGATATCCACATTGGTAGAAGCTTGTTTACAGAGTGTTCATGGCAAGCTGGAAGCTGAAGCAATACTTCCAAGGTCACCCTATCACTGTGGTAAGTTCTGCCCCCTTGGGAGACATAATCCAGAACAGAGATGCCACGGGACGAGTCGCTAAGTGGGCCATTGAGCTTGGGCCTCACGGTCTCAAGTACATGCCACGTACTGCTATTAAGTCTCAAGTCTTGGTGGATTTTATCAATGATTGGACAGAGTTGCAGGAACCTGAGGAGAAGCCGGATAATACATATTGGACTATTCACTTTGATGGGTCCAGGCAGTTAGAAGGCTCGGGGGCTGGTGTAGTTTTAACTTCCCCTCGAGGTGACAAATTCTGTTATGTGCTCCGGCTTATGTTTCCTTGTACTAACAATGCAGCTGAGTATGAGGCCTTACTCCATGGTCTCCGGATGGCCAAAGAGATGAATTTGAGCCGGGTAAGGTGCTTGGGCGACTCAGACCTTGTGGCTCAACAGGTGTCAGGCAAGTGGGACTCCAAGGATCCCCTTATGGCGGCTTACTGTCGTGAAGTTGATGTTGTAGCTGGGCACTTCAAGGGTTATCAGGTGGAACACATTGAACGAAGGAAGAATGAGGCGGCTGATGCCTTAAGCCAGCTGGGATCTCAACGTAAGCCGGTGCCGCCTAACTCCTTTCTCGATGTATTGCATAACCCTTCTGTCAAGTTACCTAAAGAAGAAGATCTAGCGGTGCCAGACCCGGAGGCGCAGCTTGTAGTGGCTCTCCACATCATCCCGGATTGGACAGTGCCTTATTTGGCTTATATGACCCCGGGAGAGCTGCCTGAGGATGAGACCTTGGCGAGACAAATCATCCGGCGGTCAAAGTTCATGACAATCGTTAATGGCGAGTTACATCACTGCAGCGTCACTGGAGCGTTTCAATGTTGCGTGTCACCTGCGGAGGGTCAGGAGATACTTCGTGAGATCCATGAAGGAGATTGCGGTCATCATGCCGGCTCAAAATCCCATGCGGCCAAGGCTTTCTGTCATGGGTTTTATTGGCTGATGGCTCATGCCGATGCAGAAGATCTGGTCAGTAAATGCGACGGATGTCAGAAATTCTCACGACGAGCTCATGTGCCGGCTCAAGAATTGAGAATGATTCCAATTACTTGGCCGTTCGCAGTCTACGGGCTTGACATGGTTGGACCTTTCAAAAGGTCTAAAGACAAAAAGACACACCTCCTGGTGGCAGTGGATAAGTTCACAAAGGGGGTCAAGGCAGAGCTGGTCAGTAAGTGTGATGCAACCACAGCGGTTCAATTCATGAAAAAGGTGATCTTTCGTTTTGGTTTTCCACACAGCATCATAACTGATAATGGCACTAATCTCTCCAAGGGTGCCATGGAAGAGTTCTGTCAAAGAGAACATATCCGGCTTGATGTTTTGGCTGTTGCTCATCCTCAATCCAATGGTCAAGCAGAAAGAGCAAATCAGGAGATCTTGAAGGGCATCAAACCCCGACTCTTGGTCCCCTTACAGCAGACGCCAGGTTGTTGGGTGGAGGAGTTACCCTCTGTACTTTGGAGTATCAACACTACACCTAACAGATCTACGGGTTACACACCTTTCTTCATGGTGTACGGAGCAGAGGCGGTCCTACCAAGTGACATCCGTCATGACTCGCCCCGCGTAGTGGCTTACGTTGAGGCTGACAACGAAAAGGCTCGTCAGGATGCATTTAACTTGTTGGATGAGGAGCGAGACTTGGCAATAGCCCGCTCAGCGATTTACCAGCAAGACCTGCGCCGCTATCATAGCCGCCGGGTTAGAAGCAGAACCTTTCAGGAAGGCGACCTAGTGCTCGGGCTCATTTAGGATCAGTCTGACATGCACAAGCTATCCCCTCCTTGGGAAGGACCCTTTGTGGTCAGCAAGAATCTGAACAACGGGTCATACTACCTTATCGATGTTCGTGAGCATAAAGACTCACGTAAGTCGGAGGAAGAGACCCGCAGGCCATGGAATATCACTCATCTTCGGCCGTACTATACCTGAGCCACCGGCTCTCAAGATGTATATATTTTAATAATGTATATATTATATAAAGCAATAAAGCAAGACCTCTGTCCTTTTCACCCTCAAAGATTTGCATGTCTTCTTTTTTCATGTGGTGGAAACAACCAACAGGGAGCGGGTCATATCTGAATCCGGCTTTCCCTTTGGTCCGGCTTAAGATCATATCTGAATCTAGCCATGGTCACCTGGGGGCTTCCTGTCCAAACATAGGTCGTATTCGAACCAAAGAGAGCATAGCTGTCGATACCCACTTGATCGGCATACTGCCAAACCCACTTGGGGGCTTCTTGATCATATTTGAATCATAGCTTAACCCCTTTGGGTCTGACGCAGATCGTATTCGAATCATCATCATTAAACAACTCTTATGGTCACTTGGGGGCTTCCTGTTCAAACATAGGTCATATTCGAACCAAAGAGAACATAGGTGTCGATACCCACTTGATCGACATCGCCACAGCCACTAGGGGCTATATGATCATATCCGAATCTTAGCTTAACCCCTTTGGAACGGTTCACTGATCGTATTCTAATCAGAGGCCCTTAAATTTGTTTATTATTTATCTTATTTTATAAGTTTCAATATTTGACTGTCTTGAGACCTTCTTGAAAGTGCTATGGAGTGTATTTCGTTCCTCCGGGTTAATATTGGTTACCTCGAATTGTTAAGTCCAGGTGAACTTTTATATGCCAATTTTCAGGAGTTAAACTTACCCTCAGGGGTTGAGTTACATGAACCGGAGAGATAACCACAACCATCACATGTATATCATTATGATTATGTCTATTAAGTCTAATCGTAAGTTGTTTTTTTCTAAAATTGTTTGGTATATATTCCGGGTTATCAATACTTTATGTGACCCCCGATGTGATAAGTCGCCAAGGGATTTCTGTTTGTCTCATCTACAGGATAAGCCAAGCAACTTTTTGTTTAACATAAGGGAATTGGAAGATCAATAAAAACTGGAAGTATATAGCAGTGAGGGCTTAAGAAAGTATTGAGCGCCATAAACATGCACGAAAGGCATGACAAAAATTGAGAGTTTTTCTACCCTATTACAAGACTCCCCGAGTCTGAATGGTGCGGCATTGTTCTCATAAAGACATAAAACATATGACGCCTGGCGGTTTACTCCTGGGGTTGACCTGAAGCTTCCGGATTATCCTTTTCCGCCCCTCCGTCGGCTGCCCTGTCCTGGAAGATTGATGAGGCCCAGTCAATGTCACTCAAGGCTTCAAACTCAGCTTCATCATCTATTAAACCGGTTGGGCCAACTTCAGGGGCAAAGGTATGCTTACGAGTTGGAGGGATCAAGCTGACTTCATCATAATGAGGTGTTGGAATCCTCCGGTTCTCGCTGTCATAACCCGGCTGATACTTGGTAAGATCAGTGTCGTTTCCAATAAGAGTAGCCACGGGGCGTATGTCTTTTACAAGGCAGTGAAGTCTGATTCATCAAACAAGGTTCCATCCTCCTTCAGACTGGGGTATCCAAGAGTGAGGTCGGCCGGGTCTAGCTCTGGAATCCATGCCTTGGCACGGCTCAAGGCAGCTATAGCTTCGGCTCTTGCAGATGCCCGTCTTAACTCTTGGACCCGCTGAGGTAGCACAACAAGCCGTTTTAGCACATCTTACAGGAGATGGGGGACATCATTTGATAAAGCCACAACGGCCAAAGCACGTTGTGACCCGGTGTACAGTTGCTCCACCAGAGTATAGACTGCCTTCAGCTTGACCATCATGTTCTGCTTGAGGTTTGTGCTCCTGGGGCCTGTGTTATTAAACAAAAGGTGAGTCGGAGGTAATAATTAACATAGTCATCAAGGGAAGGATTGCAATATTTGAGGTTTATATATAGTGGCTTACCGAAGATTGTTGAGACCATTTGAGATATCTGGCGCTTTAAGCCGGACAACTCAGTTGTTGCTTCCGCGAGTGAGGTTTCTGCCGTCTCGGCCCGAGTCACCAGAGAGGCCTTCTCATCAGCCCAGGCTTTCTTCTCCGCCTCAAAGTTCTTCTTCAACTTCTCTTGTTCAGAGATGCTGAATTCAAACTTGGAGTTGGCCTTTTGAATTTCAAGTTCCTGGGCTGCCAGGCGGCTCTTCAGGTCAGCAATCTCCGACTCAAATTGACTTATGGTGGCCTGCATTGATACCGGGTCATACTCAGGATCATGATAAAATAATGTTAAGTCCCAAGCACTTTGCAAGCAAAGATACTTGACACTTGGGGGATAATGTATGCTGAAGAACTCTACATTACTACGCCGGTTTAAGCAGAGTAAAGTCCCAAGCACTTTGCAAGCAAAGGTACGTGGCACTTGGGGGCTAATTTGTATCGCAAGTTCAACATTTCTTGCTATGACCGGGTTAATTGTCTTCTTTCTAAGCCGGACAAACGGTGCTAGAAAATTTTGTAAGTCTACAACATATTTAGTTATAAGCAATAGACTTGGGGGCTGGTACAGTAAGTATGGTTAAAGGAAGGAGGCATAAGTCATACCTCAGATTTTTGCTGTATTTGCTTCACCATGTCAATTTCCAAGTCACGACTGCTATGCACTTGGTTAATATAGCCCGAGACGATCTCTCCAATACTCAAATGAGTATAGTCAGTGATGTCCATCTTGGCCTTTCGGCATTCTAGCAACTCCTCCTTAGCAGAACACTTGGCGAGTACGATGGGCCGTGCCGGCTCAACAAACTGAGTCTTGAGAATTTCCACTTCTGGATCGGTCGTCTTGGCCGGCTAGGTGCTTCCGGGTTATCAGAGCCATCAAGATTATCATCAGCAGGCGGGTCGGAAGTTGGTGCTGGAATATCATGAGCCGGCTCAGGCGGCGGCTGATGTGTGGAAGAGTCGGGAGCAGTCGTGCCCAGTTCTGGCTCAATCACTACAGGGTATTGGGCCAGTTTATCCTTCTTTGTTTTCTTCCTGGGCTTCACTTGCACACTATGGACAAGGCAGAAGAGTGAGTACAAAAGCATGAGTAAGATAAAGCACAAGGTAAATAAACCGACATTACCCAGGGGCAGTTTTAAAAGCCGGCATGTTTGACTGCATAGACTCGCCGGAGGAAGGAGAGGTATCCTGATAATTGGAGTCAGATGAATTGAGAGGTTGACGGATTAAACCCGCCAAAGGTGAAACAGAATGTAAGTCGGAGATAACCTCATTCCGGCGCTTCCTGGTTACGTCAGGTAAGCCGGAGGAGAGCTCTGCATCCTTACTGGTCCGGGTCTGCCTCCGGCTTTCAATTTGCTGTCGCTTCAAAAGAAAGTCAGGATCTTGGTAAGCCAAAGGGTGTGAAAATCTTACTTTCCGGGTTACTCTTCGAATTTTCTGACGCGGCCGAAGCTCGGAGTCGGAGGAGATTATAGTTACCTCTTCCTCGACGGGTTGGCTGTTTCCCGTGTCTTCTTGAAAGGGGAATAATGTCAGCAAGGTGATGATAAAAGAGCAAGGGAAGTTAAAAAGTTACCTCTTCTTCATTGTCATCAGAGTCATCAAGTCGGAACATCTCTGAGGCGCTTGGCTTCCTTTTCTTTGAAGTCCCAGTCTTGGTGGTTTTTCTTTCGTCCCTTTTAGCCGCCCTGGCTTGTTTGGCCGCCTCATGATCATACTGGACCTTCCAGAAGTTGTCATTTGCCTGTAAAGGATTGTAAAGGGTTATGAGTAAAAATAAGGTATAACATAGTAAAGAGTAATCATTGAGGCTGATGACTTACTGCAGGGGCCGGGTTCTTCTTGCAGAAGGGCAGTAAGCCGAAGGCATTACTGGTCACTGTGCCCTCTTTCAACAAGGACTGGGTGGTAGCCTCCACCACATCATCTGGTATGTCGTCAGGACTATGACACTGAGGACCATCCTTCTCGCCTGAGTAAGTACACATTAAGCCGGGACGGCGGCTTAAAGGAATCACTCTCCAAGCAACCCAGACTCGGACCAGATCGATGCCATCTAAGCCGTTCCCCAAAAGAGCTTTGATTTTCTTGATAGTGGGGGTGAGTGGCAGACGTTTAACAGTAGTCAATTTATCCGGCAGAGGGTGGTTGGATTCAACACGTAAGGCACGAAAGTCGGGCAGTGGATTTTCGCCAGCCGGAGAAGTGTCCTGATAGTAGAACCACGTCTGGTTCCAATCTTTGGGATGACTCGGTAGTTCAGCGTAAGGAAAAAGGCAATCTCTTCGCCGCTGAATTGAGATACCACCGAGCTCTAGACTGGGCCCGTTGGCACGCTTGTTCTGCCGGTTCAAGTAAAACAACTCTCTGAATAAAAGTAAGTTGGGTTCTTCTCCAAGGTACACCTCGCAGAAGACTTGGAAGTTGCATATGTTTGACACGGAATTGGGTCCGATGTCTTGAGGCCTTAGATCAAAGAATTTCAGAACATCCCTAAAGAATTTTGAACCGGGTGGAGGAAATCCCCGACTCATATGATCAGTAAAAATGATCACCTCCCCTTCCTTGGGTTGAGGTTTTTCTTCAGATGGCTTAGGGGCACGATAGGACATAACATCCTTCTTGGGCAGATAGCCAGATTTCACAAATTCGGACAATTTGCTTTCTGTGACAACGGAGGGGACCGAATTACAGGTCACCGGAGGTTTGGGAGCTTTGGCGCAATTGCGTAAATCGAAGCCTACAACAAGATAAAAGAAATTTTCCGGCTCAATTTATAACCCGGATGAGAGCACTATTGATTTATTTTCAAGGTGGCGGCTTAAGAAGGGGCCTAATGACATATGGGTAACTACGCGATGGTATTTAAGTTGCTACAGGTATCAAAGGTAATTAAAATTTTCTTAAGTCGCATGAAGCAAGCGGTGCCGATAGCCGGTGTTGTCTTAAGCCGGTCACATGGACTACTATGGCTAAAACAGATTCAACAGAGGCAATTTATGGCTAAGTGTGGAACAAACAGGTTTCACAAGTTGCAATTATTATTTTGGATCAAACGGTCGCTCTGGAAAGAAAAATTTCTAGACCAAAAACAGTGCAGAGAAGTTCATACACTCGAAGAGGGTTTCCAAACAAGGTAAATGAGATCTATTTTTATACAAAATAAGTGCAAACAATCGCCGCAGCAATTCTACGTTATTTTTACGATCTAAACAGGGCATTGGAGGAGGAAACTAGCGAGGGTTTGCGTCGGGCGGCGATGAACGCCGACGAACTCAACAAAATTCCAATATAGATTTAAGAAAGGGAAGGAGAGGAACTCACGGATGTGGACGAGCTGCGGAGGTTCGCCGTCGATTTCTGGTCAGAGTCAGGTTGATGCAGCGGCCTGAGTCATTGAAGACGAGGGGTTCGACGGCGGCGCGGCGGAGCTCGAGCAGCAGAGAAGGGAGTGCGAGGAGGAAGACGACCGAAGGAGAATGGGAAAGACCTGGGTCGCACCTATTTATAAGGAGGGCCGACTAAGACGGCGCGAGAAACGAGGAGGCCAAACATCATTATCCAGCGGCCCCGACGCCTTAGTTTTCGGAAGGGTCAGTAAAGGCAAAGATCCGTTGGAGGATATGACGGAGTAGAATATGAATTTAATTAAAAATGACGTCACGGCGGGTTAAGGAGGATCCAGAAGATAACGTCACGGCGGGTTATGACCTTTTTACAGAGAGAAGGCAGAAAGACTGGTTGTCAAGGTATTTTAAGATTGACGTGAACCGGTTCAAATCAATCTGGGGCCTAATGTTGGGATATAACTATTTGTGTAAGACTCCTAGGAGGGGCCGGGTTACACAAAGAAGACTCATTAGAAGGAAGCCCAGGATCAAGCATAAAGATGGTGGTTCAAAGGGTCTAAGGCCCACAGGCGGCTTAAGGCCCGTAGTGACAAACCGCCATGATGGCATGACTTGTAACATAAGGTAGAAGTAACTAGTCACCGAGCCGAACACTGTTTATGAGCCGGCCGGGACTCTGTAGGCCGCAGGGCGTCAACCTGCGTATATAAGGGGACGACCTGCCAGCGGCTTAGGGCAAGAAACAACCAATCGAGAACCGGGCATAGCGTATCTCGCTCCTTGGTCATCGAAACATCAAGCAATACCAACACAACTAGACATAGGCCTTACCTTCACCGTAAGGGGCCGAACTAGTATAAACCTTTCGTGTTCTTTGTCCCGATTAACCCCTTTAATCTTCCTAGTTGCTATGGCCCACGACTAAGTCCTTGCAAGAGGACATTTGCCGTGACAATTCCACGACTAAGTCCCTTTATGCTTGTTTTGCCTTCCTATGCTAGTTGATTTTTTGCTCCCATAAGTTGTTTGCTCACAAAATCCTTATGCATAGGAAGTGGGTTTGACTTAAATGTGCTAGTAATATTCTTCATGATGCTCTCTTTATGTTTCAATTCTTATCTTTTATGTAAGCATCATTGAAATCATCATGCCTAGCTAGGGGCGTTAAACGATAGCGCTTGTTGGGAGGCAACCCAATTTTATTTTAGTTTCTTGATTTTTGGTTCTGTTTAGTAATAAATAACCCATCTAGCTTCTGTTTAGATGTGGTTTTATGTTTTAATTAGTGTTTGTGCCAAGTAGAACCTTTGGGAAGACTTGGGTAAAGTCTTTATGATCATGCCGTAAAAAACAGAGATTTTAGCGCTCACGATATTAGCTAGAACTTTTTACTGGAGAGTGATATTTAGTTGATTCTTTTTGCAGATGATTACTAGACAAATTACTCAGGTCCACCAATTTATTTTAGAATTGTTGGAGTTCCATAAGTTTGCGTTAGTTACAGATTACTACAGACTGTTCTGTTTTTGACAGATTCTGTTTTCATTGTGTTGCTTGCTTATTTTCATGAATCTATGGCTAGTAAAATAGTTTATAAACCATAGAGAAGTTGTAATACATTAGTTTTAACACCAATATAAATAAATAATGAGTTCATTACTGTACCTTGAAGTGGTGTTTTGTTTTCTTTCGCTAACGGAGCTTACGAGTTTTCTGTTGAGTTTTGTGTTGTGAAGTTTTCAAGTTTTGGGTAAAGATTCGATGGACTATGATATAAGGAGTGGCAAGAGCCTAAGCTTGGGGATGCCCAAGGCACCCCAAGGTAATATTCAAGGATAACCAAGCGTCTAAGCTTGGGGATGCCCCGGAAAGCATCCCCTCTTTCGTTTTCGTTCATCGGTAACTTTACTTGGAGCTATATTTTTATTCACCACATGATATGTGTTTTGCTTGGAGCGTCATTTTATTTTCTTTTGTTTTGCTTGCTGTTTGAATAAAGTACCAAGATCTGAAATTCTTAAAATGGGAGAGTCTTCACATAGTTGCATAATTATTCGACTACTCATTGATCTTCACTTATATCTTTCGGAGTAGTTTGTCGTTTGCTCTAGTGCTTCACTTATATGTTTTAGAGCATGGTGGTGGATTTGTTTTATAGAAACTATTGATCTCTCATGCTTCACTTATATTATTTTGAGAGTCTTAAATATCATGGTAATTTGCCTAAAATCTTAATATGCTTGGTATTCAAGATTTGTAAAGCTTTCTTTTGAGTGCGTTGAATACTAAGAGAAGTTTGATACTTGATAACTGTTTTGAGATATGGAGGTGATAATATCAAAGTCGTGCTAGTTGAGTTGTTAGGAATTTGAGAAATGCTTGTGTTGAAGTTTGCAAGTCCCGTAGCATGCACGTATGGTAAACGTTATGTAACAAATTTGAAACAGGAGGTGTTCTTTGATTGTCTTCCTTATGAGTGGCGGTCGGGGACGAGCGATGGTCTTTTCCTACCAATCTATCCCCCTAGGAGCATGCGCGTAGTGCTTTGGCTTTTGATGGCTTGTAGATTTTTGCAGTAAGTATATGAGTTCTTTATGACTAATGTTGAGTCCATGGATTATACGCACTCTCACCCTTCCATCATTGCTAGCCTCTTCGGTACCGTGCATTGCCCTTTCTCACATTGAGAGTTGGTGCAAACTTCGCCGGTGCATCCAAACCCCGTGATATGATACGATCTTTCACACATAAACCTCCTTATATCTTCCTCAAAACAGCCACCATACATACCTATTATGGCATTTCCATAGCCATTCCGAGATATATTGCCATGCTACTTTCCACCATACCATTCTTCATGACACATTCATCATTGTCATATTGCTTAGCATGATCATGTAGTTGGCATAGTATTCGTGGCAAAGCCAATGTTCATAATTCTTTCATACATGTCACTCTTGATTCATTGCATATCCCAGTACACCGCCGGAGGCATTCATATAGAGTCATACCTTGTTCTAGTATCGAGTTGTAATCATTGAGTTGTAAATAAATAGAAGTGTGATGATCATCATTCAATAGAGCATTGTCCCAAAAAAAAAGAGAAAGGCCAAAAGAAAAAAGGAAGTCCCAAAAAAATAAAAAAAATAAAAAATAAAAAGGGGCAATGCTACTATCCTTTTTTTCCACACTTGTGCTTCAAAGTAGCACCATAATCTTCATGATAGAGAGTCTCTTGTTTTGTCACTTTCATATACTAGTGGGAATTTTTCATTATAGAACTTGGCTTGTATATTCCAACAATGGGCCTCCTCATGTGCCCTAGGTCTTCGCGAGCAAGCAAGTTGGATGCACACCCACTTAGTTTCTTTTGTTGAGCTTTCATACATTTATAGCTCTAGTGCATCCGTTGCATGGCAATCCCTACTCCTCGCATTAACATCAATCGATGGGCATCTCCCTAGCCTATTGATTAGCCTCGTTGATGTGAGATCTTCTCCTTTTTTGTCTTCTCCACATAACCCCCATCATCATATTCTATTTCCACCCATAGTGCTATATCCATGGCTCACACTCATGTATTGCGTGAAGGTTTATGAGTTTAAGATTATTAAAGTATGAAACAATTGCTTGGCTTGTCATCGGGGTTGTGCATGATGAGAGCATTCTTGTGTGACGAAAATGGAGCATGACTAAACTATATGATTTTGTAGGGATAAACTTTATTTGGCCATGTTATTTTGAGAAGACATAATTGCTTAATTATTATGCTTGAAGTATTATTATTTTTATGTCAATATGAACTTTTATCTTGAATCTTTCAGATCTGAATATTCATATCACAATTAAGAAGAATTACAATGAAATTATGCCAACTAGCATTCCACATCAAAAATTATCTTTTTTATCATTTACCTACTCGAGGACGAGCAGGAATTAAGCTTGGGGATGCTTGATACGTCTCCAACATATCTATAATTTTTGATTGCTCCATGCTATATTATCTATTGTTTTAGACAATATTGGGCTTTATTATCCACTTTTATATTATTTTTGGGACTAACCTATTAACCGGAGGCCCAGCCCAGATTTGTTGTTTTTTTGCCTATTTCAGTGTTTCCAAGAAAAGGAATTCAAACGGAGTCGAAACGGAACGAAATCAACTGGAGAAGTTATTTTTGGAAGGAAAGCTACCGGATGGACTTGGACCCCATGTTAGGAGATAAGGGAGGTGCTCACGAGGGTGGGGGGCGCGCCCCCCTAGGGCGCGCCCCCCTTCCTCGTGGGGCCCCCGAGGCTCCACCGACGTACTTCCTGCACCCATATATACTCACATACCCTAAAACTTCCTGAACAGAGATTAGATCTGGAGTTCCGCCGCCGCAAGCCTCTGTAGCCACCAAAAACCTCCCGGGACCCTGTTCCGGCACCCTGCCGGGGGGGAACCCTCACTGGTGGTCATCTTCATCATCCCGGCGCTCTCCATGACGAGGAGGGAGTAGTTCACCGTCGGGGCTGAGGGTATGTACTAGTAGCTATGTGTTTGATCTCTCTCTCTCTCTCTCTCTCTCGTGTTCTTGATTTGGTATGATCTTGATGTATCACGAGCTTTGCTATTATAGTTGGATGTTATGTTTCTTCTCCCCCTCTACTCTTTTGTAATGGATTGAGTTTTCCCTTTAAAGTAATCTTATCGGACTGAGTCTTTAATGACTTGAGAACACTTGATGTATGTCTTGCCGTGCGTATCTGTGGTGACAATGGGATATCACGTAATTCACTTGATGTATGTTTTGGTGATCAACTTGCGGGTTCCGCCCATGAACCTATGCATAGGGGTTGGCACACATTTTCGTCTTGATTCTCTGGTAGAAACTTTTGGGCACTCTTTGAAGTTCTTTGTGTTGGTTGAATAGATGAATCTGAGATTGTGTGATGCATATCGTATAATCATACCCACGGATACTTGAGGTGACATTGGAGTATCTAGGTGACATTAGGGTTTTGGTTGATTTGTGTCTTAAGGTGTTATTCTAGTACGAACTCTAGGGCTGTTTGTGACACTTATAGGAATAGCCCAACAGATTGATTGGAAAGAATAACTTTGAGGTGGTTTCGTACCCTACCATAATCTCTTCGTTTGTTCTCCGCTATTAGTGACTTTGGAGTGACTCTTTGTTGCATGTTGAGGGACAGTTATATGATCCAACTATGTTATTATTGTTGAGAGAACTTGCACTAGTGAAAGTATGAACCCTAGGCCTTGTTTCCTAGCATTGCAATACCGTTTACGCTCACTTTTACCACTTGCTACCTTGCTGTTTTTATATTTTCAGTTTACAAAAACCTATACCTACCATCCATATTGCACTTGTATCACCATCTCTTCGCCGAACTAGTGCACCTATACAATTTACCATTGTATTGGGTGTGTTGGGGACACAAGAGACTCTTTGTTATTTGGTTGCAGGATTTCTTGAGAGAGACCATCTTCATCCTACGCCTCCCACAGATTGATAAACCTTAGGTCATCCACTTGAGGGAAATTTGTTACTATCCTACAAACCTCTGCACTTGGAGGCCCAACAACGTCTACAAGAAGAAGGTTGCATAGTAGACATCAGCCGACAACGGCGCCAGAAAAGAGCTTGATAATCCCCAAGTGCAAGGAATCATCGTAGCAATTTCCAAAGGTGGAAGTGATAAGTATGGCGTGTCGAACCCACAAGGAGCTAAAGGTAAGATCAATATTCTCTCAAGCCCTATCTGCCACTGATACGACTCTACATGCACCGAGCGTTTGCTTCCAACTTGTAACGAGAAATAAAACTACGTTGTGGGTATGAAGAGGGTTACTTTGCATGGTAACGGAGAGCTAAAATATAAAAGTAGGTGCTGTTATCATAAAGTTAGAATATATTACTAAATATTATAAATAGCGAGTGTGGAATAATGGTGGGTCGGTGTGCGGAATTGTCCGAGGCAATTGTTAACAAGACCGATAGTCGTCATTGCAATTTCATATGAGGGAGAGGCATAAGCTAACATACTTCCTCTACTTGGATCATATGCACTTATGATTGGAACTATAGCAAGCATCCGCAACTACTAAAGATCATTAAGGTAAAACCCAACCATAGCATTAAAGCATCAAGTCCTCTTTATTCCCATACGCAACAACCCCCTTACTCGGGTTTGTGTTTCAGTCACTCACCAACCCACTATAAGCGAATCATGAATGTATTACAACACCCTACAGCGGGAATCCCTCACGCTTGCGCGACACAGAGGGCACCATAGGACAACACCAAAGTAAAACATACAACTCGTACCTATCTAGATCATCAATCAACCCAAGGACAAAAGATATCTACTCAAAACATCATTGGATCATAATATGTGGCATAAAGCACCATGTTCAAGTAGGGATTATAGCGGGGTGCGGGAGAGTGGACCGCGTAAAATAGATGAGGACGGTGATGTTGATGAAGACGATCACCGCGGCGATGATTCCCCTCCCGATGGCACTCCGGCGCCACCGGAAGAGAGCAGGAGAGGTTCTCCCCCTTGTGCTTCCTCCTCCATGGCCTCCCCCTAGATGGGGAAAGGTTCTCCCTCTGGTCCTTGGCCTTCATGGTGATGATGGCCTCTCCGGGATACTCCTCCATGGCCACCTGTGATGATGGCCCCCTCCGGTAGGGTGCCGGAGAGGGCCTAGATTGATTTCTCGTGGCTACAGAGGCTTGCGGCGGCGGAACTTCTGATCTAGGTTTCTTTCTGGAAGTTTGGGTATATATGAGAGGTGTTGCCGTTGATTTCACGTCAGGGGGGTTTTCGGGCTGTCCACGAGGCAGGGGGCGTGCCCTAGGGGGGTGGGCGCGCCCCCCGCCCTCATGGGCAGCCTGGGACTCTTCTGGCCTACTTCCGGTACTCCGTGGGCTTCTTCTGGTCCAAAAATGATCTCCGTCAAGTTGCACGTCAATTGGACTCCGTTTGGTTTTCCTTTTCTGCGATACTCTAAAACAAGGAGAAAACAGAAACTAGCACTGGGCTCTAGGTTAATAGTTTAGTCCCAAAAATCATATAAAAGTGTATAATAAAGCCCATTAAACATCCAAGATAGGTAATATAACAACATGAATACTTCATAAATTATAGATACGTTAGAGACGTATCAGTAGCCCCCGAGTTCCGGGCCGGCTTCTGAGCAGGCGGGCCGGAACTTCAAGGTGTGCTTCCGAGTGCTGAAATGTCATTCTGTTGCAGGATTACCACAATATTCGTGTGGTCGCCTACAACTCCCAGAACCAGGCACTGGCCAAGCGGACCTCTGACCTGAAACAGAGTCGAGGTATGAATTTTATCTTTCCGCGGGGGCGCGTCAGCGCACCCGCTAGGTGTAGCCCCTGAGATTCGGGCCGACTGCTGAGCAGTCGGGCCGGATCTTCCGACAACTTCTTGTTTTTGTGTCGATGCTTGACGCTTTTATTTCTTGTCTTGGCAGAGGCCAACGCTCAGCTTCAGGCACGTGTGGGCGAGCTCGAGGCTAAGTTGCGCGCAAAAGAGCAGGAGCGCATCCGGGCCGCCACGGAGTGCGACCGACTAGCGAAGGAGCTGGCGGACCAGGCGGGAAGCGCAAGGCGGAGGTCCAGCAGCTCAAGGACGGCGAAGCTCTCCTCAAGGCCGAGTTCGTCGCTCAGTGCTTGAACTGGGCCGTGAGGGAGAAGTTTCTGTCGGACGGCTACGGAGAGATCGAGGACATGATGGATGGTAAGTCGTTTCTTCTTTTGTACTGCCGCCGACTGCTGCAGGAGCCGTCTTCTGGCTTCTAAACTCTTTGTTCTTCTTCTCGGACAGAATTTCTTCCCGGTCAGTCC
Source organism: Aegilops umbellulata (assembly GCA_032464435.1). Lineage (NCBI taxonomy): Eukaryota > Viridiplantae > Streptophyta > Magnoliopsida > Poales > Poaceae > Aegilops > Aegilops umbellulata. The sequence goes on from CP136058.1 coordinate 67,878,213, forward strand.
GTCGCCGTTAGCCAGGCCATCGAGGAGCGACGCGAGCAGCGGAGGAGGGTGGGCGTGGACATTCCGCCAAACATGCCTCGGAACCTTGGCGAGCAGCTTCTGGCCATCAAGACGCGCTTGGAGCCAGCTCACCGTCTGCTCCGCTGCCTGTAGCACGCCGGGTCACAGGTGCTGGCCGCACTCTGGCTAGATGCTCAAGTCCCTCGCACTCCTAGTCGGACTGCTGACTGGCTGGAGGTGGCGGTTGAGCAGTTCGAAGCTTGGAAGGGCGCCGCAGCCCGGGCGGGCACTCGGACAGCCTTGGAGTTCGTCAAGGCCTAGTACCCGGAGCTGAATCTGGCCAAGTTGGCCACCTTTCGGCAGGAGGCCGGGCCCGAGCTGGAGGCGATGCCTGGCGATCTCGTCAAGCGCGTGGCGGTGATTGTCGTGTACGCCGACACCGCCGTCTTCATCCCGGAGCTGGACGAAGAAGGCACTGAGGTGTCGCCCAACTGGTTCGGGCTGAACCCGGAGGTGGGGGAGGACTCGGCGGAGGAGATTGCCTCCAGCGACGAGGGTGAGGAAGATGAGGACGAGGAAGGCGAGGACATTGCACCAGACGATGAAGCAAGCGTCCGGCCTTAGCCTGATCAGGCCTCGACCAGCGAGCCGCGGGAGGTCGTGCCGACTGCTGCCGATGCCGACCAAGCTGAGACCCACCAGTCAGCTGCTCCACCAGCCGGCGCCTCTGCCTCCGCCGACCCGTCTACTCCACCTGCAGCGCCCCTGGCCTAGGTGGCCATTTATCTTTCATGTTTTTCCTATCTTGTAACTTTTGAACGAGCAAGTTAAATTTGCGCAGTTCCACCCACTTGGGGTGTGATTCAAACTCCATTGAATGCTGGCCATGGGCTTTTTGGTATGTAAATAACTTATTCTCGCACAAGTTTGTGCTCTTGCCGGGTTCTGGCTTGCTGTTGCTTTTTGTTCTTTTTGGCTTTTTCCTTTGCCGCCTTCCTTTGGTTGCCGCCCTGCCAGCCGGACAGTCGCTCTGCGGTCTGTGGCTGGGTCAGGGACTTGGCCGTTTAGGATAGACAAGTACTTCAGCCGTCTAGAACTTAGCTTAGTCAAGCGAGAAGCCGGCCGGCCGGCTGCTCAGCAGTCGAATGGGTGAGGCGAGGAGCTGGCTTGGCCTATGTTGGCATTCTTCCTTAGTCATTTTTCGTGTGGACATCATTTCCTGCCTTTAGCTCTTGCCAGCCGGACAGTCGCTATGCGAGCTGCGGCTTAAGGTAAGAGGGGGCTTAGATGTCGGCACACTACTTGGATGTGAATTTTGTTGGTAGGAATAATTTTGGTAACAACGCGTATAGAGGAAACTTTAATCCTAGGCCGTTCCCTAGTAATTCCTCTAATAATTATGGTAATTCCTACAACAATTCTTATGGAAATTTTAATAAGATGTCCTCTGAATTTGAGACTAGTGTTAAGGAGTTTATGAATTCGCAAAAGAATTTCAATGCTTTGCTTGAAGAAAAATTGCTTAAGGTTGATGAATTGGCTAGGAACGTAGATAGAATTTCTCTTGATGTTGATTCTTTGAAACTTAGATCTATTCCACCTAAGCATGATATCAATGAGTCTCTCAAAGCCATGAGAATTTCCATTGATGAGTGCAAAGAAAGAACCGCTAGGATGCGTGCTAAGAAAGATTGCTTTATGAAAGCGTGTTCTTCTAATTTTTGTGAGAATAAAGATGAAGATCTAAAAGTTATTGATGTGTCTCCTATTAAATCTTTGTTTTGCAATATGAATCTTGATAATGATGGGACTGGAGATGAGTTACCTTTACCTAGAAGGTGTCCCAAAAATTCAGAGTTATTAGATCTTGATACGAAATTTGGTAAAAGTGGGGTTGAAGAGATCAAAACGTTAGATATTAATGAACCCACTATTTTGGATTTCAAGGAATTTAATTATGATAATTGCTCTTTGGTAGATTGTATTTACTTGTTGCAATCCGTGCTAAATTCTCCTCATGCTTATAGTCAAAATAAAGCTTTTACTAAACATATCGTTGATGCTTTGATGCAATCTTATGAAGAAAAACTTGAGTTGGAAGTTTCTATCCCTAGAAAACTTTATGATGAGTGGGAACCTACTATTAAAATTAAAATTAAAGATCACGAATGCTATGCTTTGTGTGATTTGGGTGCTAGTGTTTCCACGATTCCAAAAACTTTGTGTGATTTGCTAGGATTCCGTGAATTTGATGATTGCTCTTTAAACTTGCACCTTGCGGATTCCACTATAAGAAACCTATGGGAAGAATTAATGATGTTCTTATTGTTGCAAATAGGAACTATGTGCCCGTAGATTGTATCGTTCTTGATATAGATTGCAATCCTTCATGTCCTATTATTCTTGGTAGACCTTTCCTTAGAACGATCGGTGCAATCATTGATATGAAGGAAGGGAATATTAGATTCCAATTTCCGTTAAGTAAAAGCATGGAACACTTCCCTAGCAAGAAAATTAAATTACCTTATGAATCTATTATGAGAGCCACTAATGGATTGCCTACCAAAGATGGCAATACCTAGATCTATCCTTGTTTTTATGCCTAGCTAGGGGCGTTAAACGATAGCGCTTGTTGGCAGGCAACCCAATTTTATCTTAGTTTTTTTGCTTTTTGCTTCTGTTTAGGAATAAATATTTGATCTAGACTCTGGTTAGATTTGTTTTTATGTTTTAATTAGTCTTTGTGCCAAGTTAAACCTATAGGATCTTCTTGGATGATAGTTATTTGATCTTGCTGAAAATTCCAGAAACTTTCTGTTCACGAAAACAATTGTTAAAAATCACCAGAACATGATAAAATACTGATTCCAATTGCAGTAGATCAATAAACAAATTTTCTAGGTCTTACTATTTTTGTCGATTTTTATGAGTTCCAGAAGTTTGTGTTAGTTACACATTACTATAGACTGTTCTGTTTTTGACAGATTCTGTTTTTCGTGTGTTGTTTGCTTATTTTGATGAATCTATGGCTTGTAAAAGAGTTTATAAACCATAGAAAAGTTGGAATACAGTATGTTTAACACCAATATAAATAAATAATGAGTTCATTACAGTACCTTGAAGTGGTGTTTTCTTTTCTTTTGCTAACGGAGCTCACGTGATTTTCTGTTAAGTTTTGTGTTGTGAAGTTTTCAAGTATTGGGTAAGGATTTGATGGATTATGGAACAAGGAGTGGCAAGAGACTAAGCTTGAGGATGCCCATGGCACTCCAAGATAATATAAGGACACCAAAAATCCAAAGCTTGGGGATGCCCCGGAAGGCATCCCCTCTTTCGTCTTCGTCCATTGGTAACTTAACTTGGAGCTATATTTTTATTCACCACATGATATGTGTTTTGCTTGGAGCGTCTTGTATGATTTGAGTCTTTGATTTTTAGTTTACCACAATCATCCTTGCTGGACACACCTTTTGAGAGAGATACACATGCTTCGGAATTTATTAGAATACTCTATGTGCTTCACTTATATCTTTTGAGCTATATAGTTTTTGCTCTAGTGCTTCACTTATATCTTTTAGAGCACGGTGGTGGATTTGTTTTATATAAACTATTGTTCTCTCATGCTTCACTTATATTATTTTGAGAGTCCTACAAAACAACATGGTAATTTGCTTTAATTGTGAAATTAGTCCTAATATGCTAGGTACTCAATATTAGTAAAAACTTTCTTATGAGTGTGTTGAATACTATGAGAAGTTTGATGCTTGATAATTGTTTTGAGATATGGAGGTAGTGATATTAAAGTTGTGCTAGTTGAGTAGTTGTGAATTTGAGAAATACTTGTGTTGAAGTTTGCAAATCCCGTAGCATGCACGTATGGTAAACGTTATGTAACAAATTTGAAACATGAGGTGTTCTTTGATTGTCCTCCTTATGAGTGGCGGTCGGGGACGAGCGATGGTCTTTTCCTACCAATCTATACCCCTAGGAGCATGCGCGTAGTGCTTGGTTTTTGATGACTTGTAGATTTTTGCAATAAGTATGTGAGTTCTTTAGGACTAATGTTGAGTCCATGGATTATACGCACTCTCAACCTTCCATCATTGCTAGCCTCTTCGGTACCGTGCATTGCCCTTTCTCACATTGAGAGTTGGTGCAAACTTCGCCGGTGCATCCAAACCCCGTGATATGATACGCTCTATCACACATAAACCTCCTTATATCTTCCTCAAAATAGCCACCATACCTACCTATTATGGCATTTCCATAGCCATTCCGAGATATATTGCCATGCAACTTTCCACTGTTCTGTTTATCATGACACGTTCATTATTGTCATATTACCTTGCATGATCATGTAGTTGACATCGTATTTTTGGCAAAGCCACCATGCATATTATTTCATACATGTCACTCTTGATTCATTGCTCATCCCGGCACACCACCGGAGGCATTCATATAGAGTAATACTTTGTTCTAGTTTCGAGTTGTAATCATTGAGTTGTAAATAAATAGAAGTGTGATGATCATCATTCATAGAGCATTGTCCCAAAAAAAGAGAAAGGCTAAAAGAAAAAACAAAAGTCCCAAAAAAAGAAAATAAAAAGGGGCAATGCTACTATCTTTTTCCATACTTGTGCTTCAAAGTAGCACCATGATCTTCATGATAGATAGTCTCTTGTATTGTCACTTTCATATACTAGTGGGAATATTTAATTATAGAACTTGGCTTGTATATTCCAACAATGGGCTTCCTCAAATGCCCTAGGTCTTCGTGAGCAAGCAAGTTGGATGCACACCCACTCAGTTTCTTTTGTTGAGCTTTCATACATTTATAGCTCTAGTGCATCCGTTGCATGGCAATCCCTACTCCTCACATTAACATCAATTGATGGGCATCTCCATAGCCCGTTGATTAGTCGCATTGATGTGAGACTTTCTCCTTTTTTGTCTTCTCCACATAACCCCATCATTATATTCTATTCCACCCATAGTGCTATATCCATGGCTCACGCTCATGTATTGCGTGAAAGTTGAAAAAGTTTGAGATTACTAAAGTATGAAACAATTTATTGGCTTGTCATCGGGGTTGTGCATGATGAGAGCATTCTTGTGTGACGAAAATGGAGCATGACCAAACTATATGATTTTGTAGGGATGAACTTTCTTTGTCCATGTTATTTTGAGAAGACATAATGGCTTAGTTAGTATGCTTGAAGTATTTATTACTTTTATGTCAATATTAAACTCTTATCTTGAATCTTCAAGATCTGAATATTCATACCACAATTAAGAGGGTTACATTGAAAATTATGCCAAGTAGCATTCCACATCAAAAATTCTGTTTTTATCATTTACCTACTCGAGGACGAGCAGGAATTAAGCTTGGGGATGCTTGATACGTCTCCAACGTATCTATAATTTTTTATTGTTCCATGCTATATTATATTCTGTTTTAGATGTTTATTGGACTTTATTATACACTTTTATATTATTTTTGGGACTAACCTATTAACTGGAGGCCCAGCCCAAATTCCTGTTTTTTTTCCTATTTCAGTGTTTCGAAGGAAAAGGATATCAAACGGAGTTCAAACGGAATGAAACCTTCGGGAACGTGATTTCCGGAACAAACGTGATCCTCAGGACTTGGAGTCTACGTAAAGTAATCAACGAGGAAGGCACGAGGCAGGGGGCGCGCCCTCCACCCTCGTGGGCCCCTCGTTGCTCCACCGACGTACTTCCTCCTATATATACCCATGTACCTTGGAAACATCATATACGGAGCCAAAACCCTATTTCCACGGCCGCAACCTTCTGTACTCGTGAGATCCCATCTTGGGGCCTTTTCTGGCGCTCTGCCGGAGGGGCATTGATCATGGAGGGCTTCTACATCAACAACATAGCCTATCCGATGATGTGTGAGTAGTTTACCTCAGACCTTCGGGTCCATAGTTATTAGCTAGATGGCTTCTTCTCTCTCTTTGGATCTCAATAAAAAGTTCTCCTCGATCTTCTTGGAGATATATTCGATGTAATCTTCTTTCACGTTGTGTTTGTCGAGATCCGATGAAATGTGGGTTTATGATCAAGTTTATCTATGAACAATATTTTAATCTCCTTTGAATTCTTTTATGTATGATTGGTTATCTTTGCAAGTGTCTTCGAATTATCAGTTTGGTTTGGCCTACTAGATTGATCTTTCTTGCAATGGGAGAAGTGCTTAGCTTTGGGTTCAATCTTGCGGTGCTCGATCCCAGTGACAGAAAGGGAAATGACATGTATTGTATTGTTGCCATCGAGGATAAAAAGATGGGGTATATATCATATTGCATGAGATTATCCCTCTACATCATGTCATCTTACTTAAAGCATTACTCTGTTCTTATGAACTTAATACTCTAGATGCATGCTGGATAGCGGTCGATGTGTGGAGTAATAATAGTAGATGCAGAATCGTTTCGGTCTACTTGTCACGGATGAGATGCCTATATACATGATCACACCTAGATATTCTCATAACTATGTTGAATTCTATCAATTGCTGGACAGTAATTCGTTTACCCACCGTAATACTTATGCTATTTTGAGAGAAGCCACTAGTGAAACCTATGGCCCCCGGGTCTATGTTCCATCATATTAATCTTCCGACAGTTCGTTATTTCTAGCATCATTTATTTTTGCAATCTTTACTTTTACTCTTTACCATAAAAATACCAAAAATATTATCTTATCATATCTATCAGATCTCACTCTCGTAAGTGATCGTGAAGGGATTGACAACCCCTTTATCGCGCTGGTTGCGAAGTTCTTATTTGTTTGTGTAGGTGCGTGGGACTCGCGCGTGGTCTCCTACTGGATTGATATCTTGGTTCTCAAAAACTGAGGGAAATACTTACGCTACTTTACTGCATCACCCTTTCCTCTTCAAGGAAAACCAACGCAGTGCTCAAGAGGTAGCAAGAAGGATTTCTGGCGCCGTTGCCGGGGAGTCTACGCACAAGTCAAGACATACCAAGTACCCATCACAAACTCTTATCCCTCGCATTACATTATTTTCCATTTGACTCTCGTTTTCCTCTCCCCCACTTCACCCTTGCCGTTTTATTCGTCCTCTCTTTTCCGTTCGCCTCTTTTTCGCTTGCTTCTTGTTTGCTCGTGTGTTGGATTGCTAGCTTGTCACGATGGCTCAAGATAATACTAAATTGTGTGACTTTACCAATACCAACAACAATGATTTTCTTAGCACTCCGATTGCTCCTCTTACCGATGCTGAATCTTGTGAAATTAATGCTGCTTTGTTGAATCTTGTCATGAAAGATCAATTCGCCGGCCTTCCTAGTGAAGATGCCGCTACCCATCTAAATAGCTTCATTGGTTTGTGTGATATGCAAAATAAGAAAGATGTGGACAACGATATTGTTAAATTGAAGCTATTTCCTTTTTCGCTTAGAGATCGTGCTAAAGCTTGGTTTTCGTCTTTGCCTAAGAATAGTATTGATTGATGGAATAAGTGCAAAGATGCTTTTGTCTCCAAGTATTTTCCTCCCGCTAAAATCATCTCTCTTAGAAACGATATCATGAATTTTAAGCAACTTGATCATGAACATGTCGCACAAGCTTGGGAGAGGATGAAATTAATGATACGTAATTGCCCTACACATGGTTTGAATATTTGGATGATTATACAAAAAAAATATGCCGGATTGAAGTTTTCTTATAGAAATCTTTTTGATTCGGCCGCAGGAGGCACTTTTATGGAAATCACTTGAGGAGAAGCTACTAAACTCCTAGATAATATTATGGTTAATTATTCTCAATGGCACACCGAAAGATCTACTAATAAAAAAGTGCATGCATGCGATAGAAGAAATTAATGTTTTGACTGGAAAGATGGATGAACTTATGAAATTATTTACTACTAAAAGTGTTTCTTCTGATCCTAATGATATGCCTTTGTCTACTTTGATTGAGAATAATAATGAATCTATGGATGTGAATTTTGTTGGTAGGAATAATTTTGGTAACAACGCGTATAGAGGAAACTTTAATCCTAGGCCGTTCCCTAGTAATTCCTCTAATAATTATGGTAATTCCTACAAAAATTCTTATGGAAATTTTAATAAGATGTCCTCTGAATTTGAGACTAGTGTTAAGGAGTTTATGAATTCGCAAAAGAATTTCAATGCTTTGCTTGAAGAAAAATTGCTTAAGGTTGATGAATTGGCTAGGAACGTAGATAGAATTTCTCTTGATGTTGATTCTTTGAAACTTAGATCTATTCCACCTAAGCATGATATCAATGAGTCTCTCAAATCCATGAGAATTTCCATTGATGAGTGCAAAGAAAGAACCACTAGGATGCATGCTAAGAAAGATTGCTTTATGAAAGAGTGTTCTTCTAATTTTTGTGAGAATAAAGATGAAGATCTAAAAGTTATTGATGTGTCTCCTATTAAATCTTTGTTTTGCAATATGAATCTTGATAATGATGGGACTGGAGATGAGTTACCTTTACCTAGAAGGTGTCCCAAAAATTCAGAGTTATTAGATCTTGATACGAAATTTGGTAAAAGTGGGATTGAAGAGATCAAAACGTTAGATATTAATGAACCCACTATTTTGGATTTCAAGGAATTTAATTATGATCCTGAGGACTTGGAGTCTACGTAAAGTAATCAACGAGGAAGGCACGAGGCAGGGGGCGCGCCTACCCCCCCCCCCCCCCCTAGGCGCGCCCTCCACCCTCGTGGGCCCCTTGTTGCCCCACCGACGTACTTCTTCCTCCTATATATACCCATGTACCCTAGAAACATCATATACGGAGCCAAAACCCTATTTCCACCGCCGCAACCTTCTGTACCCATGAGACCCCATCTTGGGGCCTTTTCCGACACTCCGCCGAAGGGGGCATTGATCACGGAGGGCTTCTACATCAACACCATAGCCTCTCTGATGATGTGTGAGTAGTTTACCTCAGACCTTCGGGTCCATAGTTATTAGCTAGATGGCTTCTTCTCTCTCTTTGGATCTCAATACAAAGTTCTCCTCAATCTTCTTGGAGATCTATTCGATGTAATCTTCTTTTGCGGTGTGTTTGTCGAGATCCGATGAATTGTGGGTTTATGATCAAGTTTATCTATGAACAATATTTGAATCTCCTCTGAATTCTTTTATGTATGATTGGTTATCTTTGCAAGTCTCTTCAAATTATCAGTTTGGTTTGGCCTACTAGATTGATCTTTCTTGCAATATGGGAGAAGTGCTTAGCTTTGGGTTCAATCTTGCGGTGCTCGATCCCAGTGACAGAAAGGGAAACGACACGTATTGTACTGTTGCCATCGAGGATAAAAAGATGGGGTTTATATCATATTGCATGAGTTTATCCCTCTACATCATGTCATCTTACTTAAAGCATTACTCTGTTCTTATGAACTTAATACTCTAGATGCAAGCTGGATAGCAGTCGATGTGTGGAGTAATAATAGTAGATGCAGAATCGTTTCGGTCTACTTGTCACGGACGTGATGCCTATATACATGATCATTGATAACCCACAAGTATAGGGGATCAATTGTAGCCTCTTTCGATAAGTAAGAGTGTCGAATCCAACGAGGAGCTAAAGTTAGAACAAATATTCCCTCAAGTTCTGTCGACCACTGATACAACTCTACGCACGCTTAGCGTTCGCTTTACCTAGAACAAGTATGAAACTAGAAGTACTTTGTAGGTGTTGTTGGATAGGTTCGCAAGATAATAAAGAGCAAGTAAATAAAAAGTAGGGGTTGTTTAGGCAAAGAAGCAATAAAGTTAGTATAGCGAGTGTGGAAAAGTGGTGGTAGGAGTTGCGAAATTGTCCCTAAGCAATTGACTACTTTACTAGACCGATAGCAAGTATTATGTGGGAGAGGCCACTGCTAGCATGTCATCCCTGACATGGAGTTCTATGCACTTATGATTGGAACTATTAGCAAGCATCCGCAACTACTAACGTTCATTAAGGTAAAACCCAACCACAGCATTAAGATATATTGGTCCCCCTTCAATCCCTTATGCATCAATTTCTATGTTAGGTTGAAGCTTCTGTCACTCTTGCCCTCCAATACATAGTCCTATCAACATACAACTAACCCTATGGTGCGATCCACGCGCGCGCTCATATGATGGGCACCAAAGGACAACAACATAACCACAAGCAAATTAAATCAATCATAGCAATTCATCAACCACCGATAGGACAACGAAAATCTACTCAGACATCATAGGATGGCAACACATCATTGTATAATAATATGAAGCATAAAGCACCATGTTCAAGTAGAGGGTACAGTGGGTTGTGGGAGAGTGGACCGCTGTAGATAGGGGGGGGGGGAAGGTGATGGAGATGTTGGTGAAGATGGCGGAGGTGTTGGTGAAGATCGCGGTGATGATGATGGTGGCCACGGCAGCGTTCCGGCGCCACCGGAGGAGAGGGGGAGAGGGGGCCCCTTCTTCCTCTTCTTCCTTGAACTCCTCCCTAGATGGGAGAAGGGTTTCCCCTCTGGTCCTTGGCCTCTATGGCATGGGAGGGGCGAGAGCCCCTCCGAGATTGGATCTGTCTCTCTGTCTCTCTGTTTCTGCGTTCTCAGATCTGGCCTTTCACCATTTCTTTTATAGCCGGAGATCCGTAACTCCGATTGGGATGAATTTTGGACATGATCTCTATCCGGAAATTAGCTTTCTTGCGGAGAAATATGGGCTCCAACCGACTTACGGGGTGGCCACGAGGGTCCAGGGCGCGCCCCTGCCTCGTGGCCCCCTCAGGCATCATATCGCGTTGATTCTTCTTCCCAAAAATCATAAATATTCCAAAAAAATCTCCATCAGTTTTTATTCCGTTTGGACTCCGTTTGATGTGGATTTTCTGCGAAACAAAAAACATGCAACAAACAGGAACTGGCGCTGGGCACTAGATCAATATGTTAGTCCCAAAAATAGTATAAAAAGTTGCCAAAAGTATATGGAAGTTGTATAATATTGGCATGGAACAATCAAAAATTATAGATACGACGGAGACGTATCAGCATCCCCAAACTTAATTCCTGCTCGTCCTCGAGTAGGTAAATGATAAAAAGGACAATTTTTGATGTGGAATGCTACCTAGCATAATCTTGATCATGTATCTAATCATGGCATGAATATTAAGACACGAGTGATTCAAAGCAATAGTCTATCATTTGACATAAAAACAATAATTCTTCAATGTAACATCCCAAATTTTCAATTTGGAATGTTATACATAGGTCATTCTTGCATATCATATTTCATTGCATTTTCGTCCTGCAATCCTCAAAATCCTAAGCAACTCAAGGACCCTCAGAGAGAGTTGGGGATTTCCCGGTTTTCATATTTGATTTTTATCAAATAATGAAACAAGGATTTTGATTTTAATTATTTTTTCTCTCCGAAAAATATTTCATACTAAAATATGACTTCTCCAAAATAACTGAAATATTGGAGGAAAAATATTAAAATCATTTATTTGATTTTATTTGATTTTATTCGGATTTTATTTGCATTAGAAAAATTGCACGTTTTCAAAATTGCATTTTAGGGCCAAGAAAATGTTCATCTCGTCCTAAATATTTTATTTAGACGGTGAAATTTTGTTTTGGCATTTTTAGATTTTTTATTTTATTTTCTAGGATTTATTTTCTGTTCAGCGGAATTATTTAAAAAAAAAACTTCCCACACCCGACTGGGCTGAAGCCCAGCCGAGCCAGGCCAGCCAAAGCCCGCGCACCGCCTCCCCTCGCGCGCGCCGCCGTGCGCGACACGGATGCTGAGGAGAGTCCGGCTCGGAATCCTCCCCGGGCGCCCCCTCGCCCAAGCCAGCCGCCGCCGCCCCCCTTTTTATAGCCGCCGCCCCCGCCCCTAGCCACCACCACCGCCTGCCGCCGCCCGCGCCATTGCAGCCCCGCACCGCCGCCTTGCCGCCGCCGAGCCCCGCTGCCCCGCAAGCAGCCGATCCTGCCTCGCCGTAGCCGCCTTGCCGAGGTACTGCGCCGATCCGAGCCGCCGGTTTAAAAAAAACCGTTTGTTTTTTTTAGAAACCCTAGTTCGTTTTTTTAGATCGGTTGCCGATTTTTCCCGGTTCTTCTATTCAGCGGACGTTCGTCTGTACGATCATCTAAACGAACGGATTTCGCTCCTTAGTTACAGAAAATGAACGTTCGTTCGTTAGTCTGTTCGTCAGTATTCTTTTATCGGATTATTCCGCGACTATTTTCGATCGCGATTTCTGATCCGATTTTCGTTTTAGTTTATCTTTTCGCTCGTTAGTCGGAATCAGGCGATTCAAGCGCCTGGATCTTCGTCTCAAGACCCTCTTTTTGTTTAATCAACTTAAACAAGATTTTGGTACTGTAAAATTTTACCTTAGTTCAGATTAGTAAACGGATCTTGTTTTCTTTCACCGTTTGAGTTTCGTTGCTCCATTTGATTTGATTCTTTTTGCAAACCGGAGTTCTTAAGTTGAACTTTCTGGTCAACCTCTCTTATTTGAGTTTTGCCTGTGCATCTTTTCTTGATGCTTATGTATGCTATTGTTTGTTTGCGATAGAATTCCCGGAGTGCGAAGCGTGTTACTTCGAGTCCCTAGGATTCGCGGATCGTCAACAAGGCAAGTAACACATTGATCATACTCTTTTCATACCCAGTTTTTATGCATTAGTTTCACCCCTCAAACATTGCATGATTAGGATGTCATTAACATGTGGGTTGGGAAGTAGTTGATGAGGTAGAACCTATTGCCCTGTTACTATCAAACTCTTGGGAGTTACTTCTACGTGTCGCTTATATTGCTATGCTATGCTCGTAGACGTGGTTTGGGTTTGAGTGAAATCCATGACAGATGTGAGATAGTTAATTAATGGTTCAACTTAAGGTGGCAACTTAAACAAACATCTGGGTGGATTGAGGCACCTGGGCAACCAGTGTTGCCTGTATTTTTGGAAATCCCGGGGTACCCGTGTGATCTTCCTATGGACCGCCACCCAGGCTCAAAGGGAACTGAGATGATTCATGCTAGAAACTTCCGTGTGCAGCCACAAGCTATTATGGGCTCTAGCATAGTTGAGTAAGTTACGTGAAGCTCTTGAAGAGGTAGATCAGCAGGTAGTGGGTTTGTAGGTTTGGTATGGTCTACCCGGAGTAGAGAGTTAATGTTTCTGAAGGACTGTCTCTCGGTCATCCGTTTCTCAAACACCATGTAGTGCGAGAAATCCAACGGAGGCGATCGAGTCATGTGGGGAAAAGTGCGCAAACCTTTGCAGAGTGTACAATCTAATCATGGTTAGCCGTGTCCCCGGTTATGGACAATTTTGAGTATCTAGTACTTGGAGTATCTTAAGTATCTCATCATTTTTAATCAATATTGTTGGATTGTTAATCACTTTAATTGGGATTGAGTTGGGGGTACGTTCTCAATGTTATTCAACCACCATGATAGTTAAATTAAAATCTATTCCTTTGTTGTAGGAAAAAATTGGCTTTTCGCAAAAACTATAACCATAGAGCTTTCCACCAGCCAAATATGCATGTAGTGACAGCATTATTCTGTTCATGCTCTACTGTGTCATATTGCCAACATATTCCATGTGCTGACCCATTTTCGGGCTGCAACATATTATGTTGCAAACTTTTCAGACAAGGAGTAAGGTTCGTTAGGTCGTTGCCATGCAGCTCAGCTATGCCGTTGGAGTTGATGGACTCACTTTATCTTCCAAGCCTTCCGCTGTTATCGTATTAGATGGCCTTAAGCCATATTTATTGTAATAAGTTCTCTTTTGAGACATTCGATGTAATAAGTGTGTGATTGCTACTCTGTTATAAATCCTTCGAGTACTGTGTGTCAGCATTACCGCTCCAGGGATGACACTGAAGCACAGAGACTTGACCGTTTGAGGTCGGGTCACTACATTCAAGCCTACTAATAAAGCAATCATGTCTTTTCATAATAACAAGGCCAAAGAAAGTTATCCCTACAAAATCATATAGTCTGGCTATGCTCCATCTTCACCACACAAAATATTCAAATCATGCACAACCCCAATGACAAGCCGAGCAATTGGTTCATACTTTTTAACGCGCTTCAGCCTTTTCAACCCTCAAGCAATACATGAGCATGAGCCATGGACATAGCACTATAGGTGGAATAGAATATGATGGTGGAGGTTGTGTGGAGAAGACAAAAAAGGAGAAAGTCTCACATCGACGCGGCTAATCAACGGGCTATGGAGATGCCCATCAATTGATGTCAATATGAGGAGTAGGGATTGCCATGCAACGGATGCACTAGAGCTATAAGTATATGAAAGCTCAAACTGAAACTAAGTGGGTGTGCCTCCAACTTGCTTGCTCATGAAGACCTAAGGCATTTGAGGAAGCCCATCGTTGGAATATACAAGACAAGTTCTATAATGAAATTCCCACTAGTATATGAAAGTGATAACTCAAGAGACTATCTATATGAAGAACATGGTGCTACTTTGAAGCACAAGTGTGGTAAAAGGATAGTAACATTATCCCTTTTTTGCGGGCTTCTTTGGCCTCATTTTTTTATTTAGGCTTCTTTGGCCTCTCTTTTTTGGGGCAATGCTCTAATAATGATGATCATCACACTTCTATTTACTTACAACTCAATATTACAACTCGATGTCTAGAACAAAGATACGACTCTATATGAATGCCTCCGGCGGTGTACCGGGATGTGCAATGATCTAGCGTAGCAATGACATCAAAAAAGGGACAAGCTATGAAAACATCATGCTAGCTATCTTACGATCATGCAAAGCAATATGACAATAAATGCTCAAGTCATGTATATGATGATGATGGAAGTTGCATGGCAATATATCTCGGAATGGCTATGGAAATGCCATGATAGGTAGGTATGGTGGCTGTTTTGAGGACGATATAATGAGGCTTATGTGTGATAGAGTGTGTCGTATCACGGGGTTTGGATGCACCGGCGAAGTTTGCACCAACTCTCGAGGTGAGAAAAGGCAATGCACGGTACCAAAGAGGCTAGCAATGATGGAAGGGTGAGAGTGCGTATAATCCATGGACTCACATTAGTCATAAAGAACTCATATACTTATTGCAAAAGTTTATTAGCCCTCGAAGCAAAGTACTACTACGCATGCCCCTAGGGGGATAGATTGGTAGGAAAATACCATCACTCGTCCCCGACCGCCACTCATAAGGAAGACAATCAATAAATACCTCATGCTCCGACTTCGTTACATAACGGTTCACCATACGTGCATGCTACGGGAATCACAAACCTCAACACAAGTATTTCTACTAATACACAACTACCCACTAGCGTGACTCTAATATCACCATCTTTATATCGCAAAACTATTGCAAGGAATCAAACATATCATATTCAGTGATCTACAAGTTTTATGTAGGATTTTATGACTAACCATGTGAATGACCAGTTCTTGTCATCTCTCTAAATAGATATAAGTGAAGCAAGAGAGTTTAATTCTTTCTACAAAAGATATGCCCACGCTCTAACAAATATAAGTAAGCAAAAGAGCATTCTACAAATGGCGGTTTTCTATGTAAAGAGAAACAGGCAATCCAAACTTCAAATGATATAAGTGAAGCACATGAAGCATTCTATAGAGCCATACTCAAAAGATATAAGTGAAGTGCAATGAGAATTATATAAATCAACCAAGGACTATCCCATACCATAATGGTGCATAAAATAAAAGTGAAAACTAAATGCAAAATACGCTCCAAGATTTGCACATATCGCATGAACGAAACAAATCTGAAAACATACTGATACTTGTTGAAGAAAGATGGGATGCCTTCTGGGGCATCCCCAAGCTTAGATGCTTGAGTCTCCTAGAATATTTACTTGGGGTGCCTTGGGCATCCCCAAGCTTGATCTCTTGCCTCTCCTTCTTCTATTCACATCGAGACCTTCTCGATCATCGAACACTTCATCCACACAAAAGTTCAACAGAAAACTCGGTAAGATCTGTTAGTATAATAAAGAAAATCACTACTCTAAGTACTGTTGCAAACCAATTCATATTTTGTTTTTTCATTATTGCTACTGTAATATAACTTTTCCATGGCTTAATACACTGATAGAAATTGATAGTTTCATCAAAACAAGCAAACTATGCATCAAAAACAGAATCTGTCTAAAACAGAACAGTCTGTAATAATGTGAACATTCACCATACTTCTGATACTTGAACAATTCTGCAAAAATTAGGGAAAATAAAAAATTTGTATAGAAAGAAAGTGCAAAAATTTTCATAACCGTTTGACGTTCCAGTAAAACATGTAAAATCGCGCACTACAGCCAAAGTTTCTGTCCTGCACCGCACAAACCAACAAGCATTGTAAACATCCTAAAGGCAAACCTTGGCACATTATTTTTATAATACAATGGAATTGTACAAGGGGATAATTATTTTTGTTGAAAAGTTTATGTAATTAAGATTCACAAAGTTTCCATGGGCATGAACAAAGTTCAAGGACGTCCCCCACTTTCACAATGCTCGTCTATCTCACTTCCACTTTTCTTTTTGAAAAGTTTTGGGTTCCCCTCTTTATTTTTTTTGTTTTTAACTATATATAAGCACTCAACAGAAATAAATGACTCTCTAAAACTTCCGGGTTGTCTCCCTGGCAGCGCTTTCTTTAAAGCCATTAAGCTAGGCATATAGTGCTCAAGTAGTGAATCCACCCGGATCCCAAGGTATATCAAAGCCAATTTTAATTAGCAATGATTTGGCATTTAGTAGTGAGCACAAAGTAACATAAATCAAGCAATGACGAAGTCTAACTCTCTTCCTATGCATCGGCATGTCATAAAAGAACAATTCATGCACACCTAGTAAAGGCCAATGCATAGTATAAACAGTTTCTTGCAATTTTATCATGTGGGAAACATAAGGAGGTGGAGATATAGTTCCTCTCTCATAATAATTGCAAGTAGGAGCAGCAAGCACATGCATATTATATCTATCAAAACCACCATGTGTAGTAGTAAAATGCAACCCATCAATATAATCCTCAATAAGGGCAAACTTCTCCGATATAGTGTAGTTTGGAGAATTAAAAAAGATAATAGGACTATCATGCGTGGGTGCAATAGCAACACTTTCATGTTTAACATAAGTAACTATAGCAAGTTCATCTCCATAAGCATAATTCATATAGGCATCTTGGCCACAAGCATAGCAAGCATCATCAAAAAGGGATGTTTCAAAAGAATCAACGGGATCATAAAAATCATAGCAATCATCCTTCGGTAAGCATGAAGGGAAATTAAACAATGTATGAGTTGAAGAGTTACTCTCATTAGAAGGTGGGCACGGGTAGCTAATCCGCTCTTCCTCCTTTTGTTCTTCGCTCTCCTCATCATCTTTTTCATCCAATGAGCTCATAGTTTCGTCAATTTCTTCTTCCATAGATTCCTGCAAAATATTAGTCTCTTCTTGGACAACAGAGATTTTCTCAGTAAATGCATCAATATCGGAATTGAATTCATAATTGGCATAGCAATATTTAAGGATAGCTAAATTTTCAGGTCTATAAACAACATCATAAAGATTTTCAAACTCTTTGAACATAAATTCAATTTCATAAGCACGCATAAAAGCAACAAATTCTCCTATTTGTTCCACATCATAGTAATCATATATACCTCTAGCATAAGAAGCCAAGGTTTCATTATCATTAAATTCGCATGAAAAGGGAAGGTGTGGAGCCTTCATCCTAGAGCAACAGGTATAATCATATCTCAAGCATAGTTGCCTAGCATACCAATGCAACATATGAATTTGATCCCATACTAGTTTCCCTTTTTGAGTCAAGCGATAATCCCTAAAGTATTCACGTTGATCCAACGTGTTTCCCATAACATAGTTGAATGGGGTTTTCTCAGGATTATTAAAGTAGTACATAATATCTTTCACATAACGAGCATCGAGGGTTTTAGGAGGTTCCCCATCTCCATGAGTAGCAAGTACACCTAATGTTTTTGGTATTTCGTGTTCCGTATCCATAACTAAAGATAAAGAACAACTAAGAACAACAAATAAAAGTTACTTAGTGATAAAGCAAACAAGCACACACGAGAATATTCACCCCACGCTATAACTCCCCGGCAACAGCGCCAGAAAAAGGTCTTGATAACCCACAAGTATAGGGGATCAATTGTAGCCTCTTTTGATAAGTAAGAGTGTCTAACCCAACGAGGAGCTAAAGTTAGAACAAATATTCCCTCAAGTTCTATCGACCACCGATACAACTCTACGCACGCTTAGCATTCGCTTTACCTAGAACAAGTATGAAACTAGAAGTACTTTATAGGTGTTGTTGGATAGGTTTGCAAGATAATAAAGAGCGAGTAAATAAAAAGTAGGGGCTGTTTAGGCAAATAAGCAATAAAGTTAGTATAACGAGTGTCGAAAAGTGGTGGTAGGAGTTGCAAAATTGTCCCTAAGCAATTGACTACTTTACTAGACCGATAGCAAGTTCTATGTGGGAGAGGCCACTACTAGCATGTCATCCCTGACTTGGAATTCTATGCACTTATGATTGGAACTATTAGCAAGCATCTGCAACTACTAACGTTCATTAAGGTAAAACCCAACCATAGCATTAAGATATATTAGTCCCCCTTCAATCCCGTATGCATCAATTTCTATGCTAGGTTGAAGCTTCTGTCACTCTTGCCCTCCAATACATAGTCCTATAAACATACAACTAACCCTATGGTGTGATCCACGCGCGCGCTCATATGATGGGCACCAAAGGACATCAACATAACCACAAGCAAATTAAATCAATCATAGAAATTCATCAACCACCGATAGGACAACGAAAATCTACTCAAACATTATAGGATTGCAACACATCATTGGATAATAGTATGAAGCATAAAGCACCATGTTCAAGTAGAGGGTACAGCGGGTTGTGGGAGAGTGGACCGCTATAGATAGAGGGGGGAAGGTGATGGAGATGTTGGTGAAGATGGCGGAGGTGTTGGTGAAGATCACGGTGATGATGATGGTGGCCGCGGCAGCGTTCCGGCGCCCCCGGAGGAGAGGAGGAGAGGGGGCCCCTTCTTCCTCTTCTTCCTTGACCTCCTCCCTAGATGGGATAAGGGTTTCCCCTCTGGTCCTTGGCCTCCATGGCATGGGAGGGGCGAGAGCCCCTCCGAGATTGGATCTGTCTCTCTGTCTCTCTCTGTTTCTGTATTCTCAGATCTGGCCTTTCATCGTTTCTTTTATAACCGGAGATCCGTAGCTCTGAGTGGGCTGAATTTTGGACATGGTTCTATCCGGAAATTAGCTTTCTTGCGGCTAAAGAAGGGCTCCCACTGCCTTACGGGGTGGCCACGAGGGTCCAGGGCGTGCCTGACCCCCGGGGTGCGCCCCCTGCCTCGTGGCCCCCTCGGGCATCGTATTGCGTTGATTCTTCTTCCCAAAAATCATAAATATTCCAAAAAATCTTCGGCAGTTTTTATTCTATTTGGACTCCGTTTGATATGGATTTTCTGCGAAACAAAAAACATGCAACAAACAGGAACTGGCACTGGGCACTGGATCAATATGTTAGTCCCAAAAATAGTATAAAAAGTTGCCAAAAGTATATGGAAGTTGTATAATATTGGCATGGAACAATAAAAAATTATAGATACGATGGAGACGTATCAATCATACCTAGATATTCTCATAACTATGCTCAATTCTATCAATTGCTCGACAGTAATTCGTTTACCCACCGTAATACTTATGCTATTTTGAGAGAAGCCACTAGTGAAACCTATGGCCCCCGGGTCTATTTTCCATCATATTAATCTTCCAACACTTAGTTATTTCTAGCATCATTTATTTTTGCAATCTTTACTTTTACTCTTTACCATAAAAATACCAAAAATATTATCTTATCATATCTATCAGATCTCACTCTCGTAAGTGACCGTGAAGGGATTGACAACCCCTTTAACGCGTTGGTTGCGAGGTTCTTATTTGTTTGTGTAGGTGCGTGGGACTCGCGCGTGGTCTCCTACTGGATTGATACCTTGGTTCTCAAAAACTGAGGGAAATACTTACGCTACTTTACTGCATCACAGTTTCCTCTTCAAGGAAAAACCAACGCAGTGCTCAAGAGGTAGCAAACCACCTACTCATGTGTTGAGACCAAGATATTCCAATCCAACCACTAGAATCTTGATCTCTAGCCTTCCCCAAGTTGCTTTACACTCAAATCATCTTTCCACCAAATCCAAATCTATGAGAGAGAGTTGAGTGTTGGGGAGACTATCATTTGAAGCACAAGAGCAAGGAGTTCATCATCAACACACCATCTATTACCTTTTGGAGAGTGGTGTCTCCCAGATTGGTTAGGTGTCACTTGGGAGCATCCGTCAAGATTGCGGAGTTGAACCAAGGAGTTTGTAAGGGCAAGGAGATCTCCTACTTCGTGAAGATCTACCCTAGTGAGGCAAGTCCTTCATGGGAGATGGCCATGGTGGGATAGACAAGGTTGCTTCTTCGTGGACCCTTCATGGGTGGAGCCCTCCGTGGACTCGTGCAGCCGTTACCCTTCGTGGGTTGAAGTCTCTATCAATGTGGATGTACGATAGCACCACCTATCGGAACCACGCCAAAAATCTCCGTGTCTAAATTGCGTTGGGTCCCTCCAAACTCCTCCCTTTACCTTCATATGCAATGATTTACATTCCGCTGCTATACTCTTAGATTTGCATGTGTAGGTTGATTGCTTGATTTGTGTTAAGTTGCTAAAATCTGCCAAGACTTAAAATTGGGAAAAGGCTAGATTTTTATTTGGTCAAGTAGTCTAATCACCCCCCTCTAGATATACTTTCGATCCTACAAGTGGTATAAGAGCTTTGGTCTCCATTTGCCTTGATTTTCATAGTTTTGGTGATCATAGCCTTGGTTTCAACCTAGGAGAGTATGGCGTCTAGCGAGGGAAATTACCGCCGTAGAGGTCCTTACTTTGATGGTACTAATTTTGCTAGTTGGAAGCATAAGATGAAAATGCATATTCTTGGACATAACCCTGTCGTTTGGGCTATTGTGTGTATTGGCTTGCAAGGTGAATTCTTCGATGGGAGAGAACCGAACCGTGAAGCTACCATGGAAGAGTTGAAGATGTTGTAATACAACGCTCAAGCTTGCGATATCCTCTTCAACAGATTGTGCCCCGAAGAATTCAACAAAATCAGCCGTCTTGAGAATGCAAAGGAAGTTTGCGATACTTTGATTGATATGCACGAAGGTACCAACTCCGTCAAGGAATCCAAATTGGATGTGCTTCAAAGTCAGCTTGACAAGTTCAAAATGAAGGATGGTGAAGGTGTCGCTGAAAGGTACTCTAGGCTTGCTCTCATCACAAACGAGATTGCCGGCTTAGGGAGTGAAGAGATGACCGACAGATTCATCATCAAAAAGATCCTAAGAGCTTTGGATGGAAAATATGATACCGTGTGCACATTGATCCAAATGATGCCGAACTACAAAGATCTCAAGCCAACTGAAGTCATTGGAAGAATTATTGGAGATGTCACTCCAGGATAAAGAAGATCTTCACAACAAGTCAAGTGGTGCTTACAAAGCCTCATGTGATGCTCCTACATCATCAAGTGAGAAACAAGCCTTCAATGAAGAATTAAGCCTAATGGTGAAGGATTTCAATAAGTTCTACAAGAGTAGAAGCAAGGAAAGAAGTTCCAAGTCAAGGTCCTACAATGACAAAAGATCTTCTAGTCGTGAGCGTAATTGCTACAATTGTGGAAGACCCGGGCACTACTCCAATGAGTGTACGGCTCCCTACAAAAGAAGTGAAGACTCACCTAAAAGGAGAAGTAGAAGAGAAGAATCACCTCCAAGAGAGAAAAGGAGTAGAGATGATCGTTATGAACGAAGAACCTCTCGCAGAAGCAAGGATTCGGAAAGGAAGTCCAAGTCATCAAGGAGCTACACAAAATGAAGACATCAAGCTCATGTTGGTGAATGGGTATCCGGCTCCGACTCCGACCATCACTCCGAGAGAAGTTATCACGCCGACTCCGAATATACTCAAGATGAAGGTGTTGCCGGTCTAGCACTTGTGTCAACCAACTCCTATGACATATTTGACTCACCAAATGAAGGAATTGGAAGATGCTTCATGGCTAAAGGCCCAAAGGTACCACATCCCGAGTATGTTGATTTCAATAGTGATGAAGATGACTTGCTAGGTGATGATGATTTACTTGTTGACAACTCTAGTGATGCAAACTATGGTGAACTTTCTATTAATCATGCTAATCAAGATAAAACAAATAATGATGATAATAAGGAGATTGAGCTTCTAACTAAAGAACTAAACACTCTTAAGTTAGCTCATGAAATTACCTTAGAGAATCATCGAGAACTTTTAAAGACTCATGAGAAGCTACGCTTTGAAAAGCTCAATCTAGAGCAAGAGCACGGGTTCTTAAAAGCAATCAATGATGATCTTCGTAAGAAAAGTTCTTCTTACATTGCCAAGCATTTACTCTTGTCTACTTACATGACACAAGTAAAATCTAGCAACAAGAGTAATAAAGATTCTTCTTCTAGTAGTAACAATGATCATGCTAAATCCAATGTTGTTGCTTCTAGTAGTTCTCTTGATTCCACTAATGATTCTCTTAGCCAAGTTACACTTGAGCAAGAAAATAGCTTATTGAAGGGAATTGTAGAGAAAGGTGTTTACAAGAGCCTTGCGGGAAGTAAGCAATTTGAGGAAATTGTACGCAAGCAAGGAAGGCACCGGAAGAATCAAGGTGTTGGTTTTGAACGAAAGTTCAATGCCAATGGAGTTGAGTGGGAAGAAGATCAACACCCTAAGACAAAGTTTGTTCCTCAACAAGAGAAGTATGATCCTACTTCTTTCAAGGGGACACAAGCTCAAGATGATCTTCCACCACAAGACCACAAGAAAAAAGGCAAGGACAAGCTTTAAGAGGAGATTGATGCATTTGAAGAAGCTCCCAAGGCCTTGGTCAAGTGGGTTCCCAAGACTACATCAAGTTCTACTTCATCAAGTATGACTATGACTCCAAGGATTCCCATCAAGTTGATGTGGATCCCGAAGAAGAAGAACTAGAGGGTTCTTGAGGGTGACTCTGCCAACATACTTCACTCATATCATTTTGGCGAGAACAAGTGCAAACAAATTTCACATCTTGCACTAGTTCAAGGAGTCACAAGACCTCTTGTTGGTAAGACAAGGGACAAGGTAACGTAATGCTTTCATGGACATCATCTTGTGTGTACTTCACTCTATGTCTATGGATATCCTTGTTTGTTCCTTGTGGGACTAACCCGTGTAGGTATTGAAACTGCAACTCATTCCAATGGATTGCTCCAAATGATTTACATCAGCATCCACATCTTCAACATCTACATGAATTCATCATCAATAAAACCCAAGGTTAGTTCATCCCTCTTAGGGGGGATATCACATCTAGGGGGGGGGGCTTTACTCAAAGAATTGAGCTAAAGTAACTCTAATGGTGTGAACACAACAATGCTTTATGTAAAAGTGGTAACCCCGCTTGTGCTTAAACGATGAGTATGACCTATGATCAAATGTTCTCATTTGACTTCTATGTCAATATACTCATATATAGATGACCTAGTCATCGCCAATTGCTTGATAGATGCTAGAGTGTTTGTGCATGCTTTGCCACATATTTCATTTGCCATTTTATTGTGTGGGCATGTTGATTGCATTTTTTTTCATTCGAGGACATCCATTTGTTGGTTTATTGTTTGGCTCTTTTTTTCTTTTGCCAAATGGATGGACAAGAATTCCTAAGAACCTCCTCTAGCTATATACGCTTTTCTCATTTCAAACTCTATTCATGCTACATCACAAAGTTTGATCAAGTCAGATTCGAACCCTCTGGGTGAGGAGCACTCGAAGTCACCAATTCGTCATAGACTTAAGCTTACAAAACCTCTCTGTGCATTTCGGTCTGGCCGATTCGTCCTTTTCGGTCATACCGAGTTCACTGGGTTGATCCAGGTTTTCAATCTCGGTGCAACCGATTAGAACCATTCGGTCACACCGATTTGTAGTAACCGCTTGTGATTCTGCATCTCGGTGGCACCGAGTTGTTCCACTCGGTCACACCGACAGGGTCAGGATATATATACCAACGGTCAAATTTTGGAAATTTCTCCGAAACCTATTCGCCCTCGCGTATCCTGCTCTGCCGTCTCGGGTCTCCGGATTTTCCTGTCGTCGCCAGCAATCTCCCGCCGCTGGTCTCCATCGCCGTCAACAGAATTCTACACCGCCGTTGCCGCCGTAGCAAGATCATCACCGAACTAGGGTATGAGTTCGAATCTTTGTGCAATTCTTACCTCTAATTCTTAGCACAAGCAAATGCCATGTTTCTTACCACGTATGAGATCATCCTGTCCAGCAAAAAACCTCCTTTAGATTAGATTTTAATCGAAAATTTAGGGTTATGTTTCCGCCAAACTCATCTCGGGTCGGCCGAGTTGTGGAAATCGGTCTCACCGGTTTGGCTTAGGCCATTGCACTTGTAACTTTCAGTCTGACCGAAACTTGCAAATCGGTGTGACCGAGTTCAACTCTCAGTGAAACCCTAGCAATCTTGGAGTCACCGAACTATGTCTCGGTCTGACCGATTTCACTAGTTTAGACTCCAAAAGTTGCTTCGGTGTCACCAAGTTTAACAAATCAGTAGCTCCGAAATGCTTTCTGTGGAATACTAAAACTAAGTTTTTGGCTCATTTGTTTTATAAAACCTTTGCACTTTGTGATGCTCATCCACTCTATCTCATCTATAACTATTCACAGGGTCAGCTGTCGGCTTGCAGTGCCAGAATGTCTAATCAGAGTGACAACCAGAATAAGTCTGAGGAGCAGATGAATGTGAGTGAGGGCACTAGTCCCTCTGGCAGTTATGATGATGGCAGCAGAAGTACTCCTAGAAATCTGCCTAAGGCTGCTACCAGGTAGAGGAGGAAGAGAAATTCCGAGTCTGAAGATGAAGACTATATTGCTGCTGTGGAGGAAGTCAGCTCCAAGAAAAAGGTTGTCAAGAAAGAATTTGGCACGACTGCATCTACAAAGCCTGGTTTGAACAAGAAGTCTCCTGCAAAAAGAGTGCCTATGTCTAAAGCCAAAGCCTCAACACAGGAAACAATTGAGTTCACTCTTGAACCAAAAGAGGCTGGTGAAGGCAATAAGAGGAAGGAAAGGGTCAAGAAGACCATGGCCAGAGTCATTGGGAGATCCTCTATGATAAGATATCTAGCTGAGGATGAAGAGGAAGAGGATGCTGCACCAGCACCCAAAACTCAAAAGCTGATGGGGATGCCATCAAGTCTGGGGCTACCCCTTCTAAGCCCAAGACTGCCCCCAAAGCTCCTGCTCCAGCCCCCAAGACTGCACCAAAGAGGAGCATAAGAAACATACTAGCTGCTGAGAAGAAAAAGGCCCCAGTGCCTGAGATTGAAGAAGAAGAAGAAGATGCTGAAGCGCAAGTGCTTAGGAAGCTGAAGCCAAAGATCCCTGACCATGATGATAATCATCCAGTGGCAAAAAATATGAAAAGCAGAAAGGATGCGGGTCTCAGATTATGGAGAGAATCAGATCCATATGTTGTGAGAAGAAGGACTGTTGTGGATTACAGGTTGCACACCAAGGAGCAGCAAGACTTCTATGAGACTATTCTGCTAGATAAGAAGCCTATTGTTTGTGATATGAAGTGGGTTGACTTGACATACATCGACAACAGTGAAGACCACTTCCCAGGAGTTCATCAAAGTTTTAGATCATGTGGAGTAGACACTTTTGTGGGTCAGAAACTCACTAAGTGGAATGATGAGCTCATTATGTGATTCTACTCTACAACTCATTTCTATCCTGGTGGAAGGATTGTTTGGATGTCTGAAGGCAGAAGGTACCAATTAACAGTTGCTGAATGGGCTAAGCTGATCAATGCCCCTGCAGAGCATGAGGATGACATACATGTCTATGCCAAGAAGAAGAAGGATCACAACTCCATCGCCAACATGTACAAGGAGATTCCTGACAAAGCCTTGGAGACTCACATGCTAGGCTCTGTGTATTATCTGTTGTCTGGTCTGACCACCATCAACACTATCTTGAGGCATACCTTGTTTCCCAAATCAGGAGATCATAGGATGATCAGAGGCCATTTCATAAATTTGCTGCAGTAGTTTGATGTGCCCCAAAAGTTCAATGTGATGAGTCTGATTGTTGAGATAATCAAGAGGACAACTGCAAATCAGAAGAGATCATGTGGGTATGCTCCACACATCCAGATGCTCATCAACTCCAAGATGAGCACAGGCACATACTTATTGGACAAGGAACATCTTCCCTTGAGGCCTGACTTTGAGGACAACACAGTTGTCATGGATGATGAGGATCCCACATCTGTAGAGGCTCAAGAGAAGAGGGAGAAAGCAAAAGGTGAGAAGGCAGCCAAGATGCCAGGTGTTGAAGAAGCTTCACAAGTGTTCCTCAAGACAAAGCAAGATCAAATTGGATATCTTATTCAAGCAACCCTGAGGACTGACAAGGGACTGGCCACCCTGACTCAGAATCAAGAGAGCCTGGAGAGGATCATTGAAACAAAATTCTATGATCTTGACTTGAAGGTGATAGAAATGCAGAAAGTTGTTGAGCAGCTCTAGGAAGAAGCCGAGGAGAGGAAAGGGAAAGCTACCACAAATGCCTTTTAGATAGTGCCAAGGTCACAAAGGTCTATAGCAGTGCATGTGACAAACACAAGAGCTACTACATCAACACCTGCAGCCACAGCATCAGTAGCACCTCCAGTTGCCACTCCACCAGCTAAAACAACTTCAACATATGCATTCGTCCTTGGAGTCCTCTCAACGCCACCTCCAAAGATCAAGCCTAGAGTGACGCATAGCACTATGCATTTTCGAGCTTTTTGGTAACTTGTTGCTAAAGGAGGAGAAAGTGTATAGATCATAGGCTGAGAGAGAGAGAGAGCTTGCTTGTTTTTGCCTCTCTTTCTACTTGTTTGATACTCCTTTTTGTGTGCTTTCTTGGATCATACTTTATGTCTGTGTGAGTGAGGGAGTCCTGGATTAGGGGGTATCCGAACAGCCGGACTATATCCTTTGGCCGGACTGTTGGACTATGAAGATACAAGATTGAAAACTTCGTCCCGTGTCCGGATAGGACTCTCCTTGGCGTGGAAGGCAAGCTTGGCAATACGGATATGTAGATCTCCTTCCTTGTAACCGACTCTGTGTAACCCTAGCCCCCTCCGGTGTCTATATAAACCGGAGGGCTTAGTCCGTAGGACCAAGAACAACAATCATACCATAGGCTAGCTTCTAGGGTTTAGCCTCTTCGATCTCGTGGTAGATCAACTCTTGTAATACTCATATCATCAAGATCAATCAAGCAGGAGTTTGGTTTTACCTCCATCGAGAGGGCCCGAACCTGGGTAAAAACATCGTGTCCCTCGTCTCTTGTTACCATCTGCCTAGACGCACAGTTCGGGACCCCCTACCCGAGATCCACCGGTTTTGATACCGACATTGGTGCTTTCATTGAGAGTTCCTCTGTGTCGTCATCGTTAGGCTTGATGGCTCCTTCGGTCATCGATAGTGATGTTGTCCAGGGTGAGACTTTTCTCCCCGGACAGATCTTTGTATTCGGCAGCTTCGCACTGCGGGCCAACTTGCTTGGCCATCTAGAGCAAATCGAGAGTTACACCCCTGGCCACCAGGTCAGGTTTGGAAGCTTAAACTACACGGCCGACATCCGCGGAGACTTGATCCTCGACGGATTTGAGCCCTTGCCGAGTGCGCTACACGGTCACGATGAGCATGATTTAGCTCTACCATCGGACAGTGTTTAGGAGACCGCACCGGCAACCGCTCCGACCCTCAATTCGGAGCCAATTGCGCCATCCATGGACGGGTGGATAGACCCCGCCACGGAGGCTGCATTCTTAGCGGTGATCGAGCCGGGTATCGACCTTACCCTTCACGAGAGCCGTGACGCCAAACTGCCGAATTCTTCCTCGGCCACGGACTCCGAACCGCCTACGCCCGTGCCTATCGAATCCGACTGGGCACCGATCATGGAGTTCACCTACGTGGATATCTTTCAGCACTCGCCCTTCGGCGACATACTAAACTCATTAAGGTATCTCTCCTTGTCAGGAGAGTCCTGGCCGAACTATGTCCGGCAGGATTGGGATGCGGATGACGAAGAAATTCGCCGCCCACCCACCACCCACTTAGTAGACACTATCGACGATTTGACCGACATGCTCGACTTCGACTCCGAAGACATCAGCGGTATGGACGACGATGCAGGAGACGAACAGGAACCACTTCCCATAGGACACTGGACAGCCACCTCATCATATGATATATATGGTGGACACACCCAAAGAAGGCAATGGCGACGGGACAACGGAGGATGACCCCTCCAAGAAGCAACCCAAGCACCGACGTTAGCGGCGCCGCTCTAAGTCTCGCCAAGGCAAAAGAGGTGATACCGGCACAGGAGATAATAGCACTCCGGACAGTGCCGAAGATAACGACAATCCCCTCCAGCAAGATTTAGAACAGGAGGATGGAGAAGCCAGCCCTCCCGAGAGAGGGCAGATGGAGAGGCGGAGGATGATAATTACATGCCTCCCTCCGAAGACGAGGCAAGCCTCGATGATGACGAATTTGTCGTGCCTGAGGATCCCGTCGAGCAAGAGCGCTTCAAGTGTCGGCTTATAGCCACGGCAAATAGCCTTAAGAAAAAGCAACAGCAGCTTCGAGATGATCAAGATTTGCTAGCTAACAGATGGACTGAAGTCCTTGCGGCCGAGGAATATGAACTCGAACACCCCTCCAAGAGTTACCCAAAGCGCAGGTTGCTACCCCGACTGGAGGAGGAAGCATTAAAACCTACATCTCCAGCGTATGACGCAGCTGATCGGCCACCTTGTGGCCGCGACAGAGAGGCATTTCAGCCAAAAGCTCAGCCCGCACCCCGACGCCACTCAAATAAAAATGTCAAGGCACGGGGAAATACGCTAGACCTGCGAGTCGTATTGGAGGACAAAGCAAAACACGCAAGATCGATCTACGGATCACGAGGGCACGCCACTACGTGAGATGATAACCGTCACGCCAGATACAGTAAAAATAAATCCGGCCAGGCCGAACACAGCAGACAAGACTCATTTGTACTGCATCACGATATAGCCCAGTATAGAGGAGCCGCACACCCCCTATGCTTCACATATGAAGTAATGGATCGCCAAATCCCAGAAGGTTTCAAACCCGTAAATATCGAACCATACGACGGTACAATAGATCCTGCGGTATGGATCGAGGACTTCCTCCTGCACATCCACATGGCCCGCGGTGACGATCTACACGCCATCAAATACCTCCCACTCAAACTCAAAGAACCAGCTCGACGTTGGCTCAACAGCCTGCCAGCAGAATCCATTGGCTATTGGGAAGACCTGGAAGCCGCATTCCTCGACAACTTCCAGGGCAATTATGTGCGACCACCAGATGCCTATGACTTGAGCCACATAATTCAGCAGTCAGAGGAATCGGCTAGGCAATTCAGGACACGGTTACTGACAAAGAAAAATCAAATCATCGACTGTCCGGATGCAGGGGCCCTAGCAGCTTTTAAGCACAACATCCGCGACGAGTGGCTCGCCCGTCACCTTGGCCAGGAAAAGCCGAAATCTATGGCAGCCCTCACGACACTCATGACTCGCTTTTGCGCGGGAGAGGACAGCTGGCTGGCTCGCAGCAATAACATATCAAAGAACCCTGGTACTTCGGATACCAAGGATAGCAATGGCAGGTCACGTCACAACAAACACAAGCGCCGCATCAACATCGACAATACCGAGGATACGGCAGTCAATGCCGGATTCAGAGGCTCTAAACCCGGTCAGCGGAAAAAGCCATTCAAAATAAGCACTTCGGGCCCGTCCAGTTTGGACCGTATACTCGATCGCTCATGTCAAATACACGGCACCCCCGACAAGCCAGCCAACCACACCAACAGGGAATGTTGGGTGTTCAAGCAGGCCGGCAAGTTAAATGCTGAAAACAAGGATAAGGGGCTACATAGCGATGATGAGGAGGAGCCCCGGCCGCTGAACACCGGAGGACAGAAGAGGTTCCCCCCACAAGTGCGGACGATGAACATGATATACGCAACCCACATCCCCAAGAGGGAGCGGAAGCATGCGCTACGGGACGTATATGCGTTGGAGCCAGTCGCCCAAAGTTCAACCCATGGTCCTCCTGTCCGATCACCTTCGATCGCAGGGACCACCCCACTAGTATCCGTCATGGCGGATTCGCCGCACTGGTCCTAGACCCAATCATCGACGGATTTCACCTCACTCCAGTCCTTACGGACGGCGGTAGCAGCCTGAACCTGCTTTATCAGGACACAGTGCGCAAAATGGGTATAGACTCCTCAAGGATCAAACCCACAAAAACGACCTTCAAAGGCGTCATACCAGGTGTAGAGGCCCATTGCACAGGCTCAGTCACACTGGAAGTGGTCTTCGGATCCCCGGATAACTTCCGAAGCGAGGAGTTAATCTTGGATATAGTCCCGTTCCGCAGTGGCTATCACTCACTGCTCGGGCGAACCGCATTTGCGAGATTCAATGCGGTACCGCATTATGCATACCTCAAGCTCAAGATGCCAGGACCTCGGGGGGTCATCACAGTCAATGGAAACACAGAGCGCTCTCTCCGCACGGAGGAGCTGTGGCCCTCGCAGCAGAAGCACAAAGCAGCCTCTTAAGGCAATCCACCAGTTCGGCGATTAAACACCAGGACACCGTCAAGCGCGCCCGGAGTAATCTGCAACAAGACCGCCTGGCATGTTCCGAGTACGCATAGCAATGCGACCCTGATAACCCACAAGTATAGGGGATCGCAACAGCTTTCGAGGGTAGAGTATTCAACCCAAATTTATTGATTCGACACAAGGGGAGCCAAAGAATATTCTCAAGTATTAGCAGCTGAGTTGTCAATTCAACCACACCTGGAAACTTAGTATATGCAGCAACGTGTTTAGTAGCAAAGTAATATGATAGTGGTGGTAGCGGCAACAAAAGTAAAGACAGCAAAAGTAATGTTTTTGGTATTTTGTAGTGATTGTAACAGTAGCAGCGGGAAAGTAAATAAGCGTAAACCAGTATATGGAAAACTCGTAGGCACCGGATTAGTGATGGATAATTATGCCGGATGCGGTTCATCATGTATCAGTCATAACATAGGGTGACACAGAACTAGCTCCAATTCATCAATGAAATGTAGGCATGTATTCCGTACATAGTCATACGTGCTTATGGAAAAGAACTTGCATGACATCTTCTGTCCTACCCTCCCGTGGCAGCGGGGTCCTATTGGAAACTAAGGTATATTAAGGCCTCCTTTTAATAAAGAACCAGAATAAAGCATTAGCACATAGTGAATACATGAACTCCTCAAACTATGGTCATCACCGGGTGTGGTCCCGATTATTGCCACTTCGGGGTTGCCGGATCATAACACATAGTAGGTGACTATAGACTTGCAAGATAGGATCAAGAACTCACATATATTCATGAAAACATAATAGGTTCAGATCTGAAATCATGGCACTCGGGCCCTAGTGACAAGCATTAAGCATAGCAAAGTCATAGCAACATCAATCTCAGAACATAGTGGATACTAGGGATCAAACCCTAACAAAACTAACTCGATTACATGATAAATCTCATCCAACCCATCACCGTCTAGCAAGCCTACGATGGAATTACTCACGCACAACGGTGAGCATCATGAAATTGGTGATGGAGGATGGTTGATGATGACGACGGCGACGAATCCCCCTCTCTGGAGCCCCGGACGGACTCCAGATCAGCCCTCCCGAGAGGTTTTAGGGCTTGGCGGCGGCTCCGTATCGTAAAACGCGATGATTTCTTCTCCCTCATTTGTTTTCTCTCCGAAAGCAGATATATAGAGTTGGAGTTGGCGTCGGAGGGTTTCCAGGGGGCCCACGAGGTAGGGGGCGCGCCCTAGAGGGGGGGCTCCCCCACCCTCGTGGACAGGGTGTGGCCCCCCTGGTCTTCATCTTTGGTGAGTATTTTTTATTGTTTTTTCTAAGATGTTCCGTGGAGTTTCAGGACATTCCGAGAATATTTGTTTTCTGCACATAAAACAATATCATGGCAATTCTGCTAAAAACAGCATCAGTCCGAGTTAGTTCCATTCAAATCATACAAGTTAGAGTCCAAAACAAGGGCAAAAATGTTTGGAAAAGTAGATACGACGGAGACGTATCAACTCCCCCAAGCTTAAACCCTTGCTTGTCCTCAAGCAATTCAGTTGACAAACTGAAAGAGAAAAAGAAAAACTTTTACAAACTCTGTTTTCTCTTGTTGTTGTAACTATGTCAAGCCAGCATTCAAGTTTTCAGCATATATCATAACTAACCAACTTTGCAATAATTCGCAGGTCTCATAATTACTCATATCAATAGCATAATCAACTAGCGAGCCATAATAATAAATCTCGGATGACAACACTTTCTCAAAACATTCATAATATAATATAACAAGATGGTATCTCGCTAGCCCTTTCTGAGACCGCAAAATATAAATGCAGAGCACCTTTAAAGATCAAGGACTGACTAGACATTGTAATTCATGGTAAAAGAGATCCAATCATAGTCATACCAACATAGATTAATAGTGATGAATGCCAATGACAGTTGTGCTCTCCATCTAGTGCTTTTTAGTAAGAGGGTGATGACTCAACATAAAAGTAAATAGATAGGCCTTCGCAGAGGGAAGCAGGGATTCGTAGAGGTGCCAGAGCTTGGTTTTGAAATAGAGATAAATTGTATTTTGAGCGGTATACTTTCAGTGTCAACGTAACAACTAAGAGATGGCGATATCTTCCAGGCTAAACAAATTATAGGCGGTTCCCAAACAGAATGGTAAAGTTTATACTCCCCCTCCACCAACAAGCATCAATCCATGACTTGCTCGAAACAACGAGATCAGGTCCCAGGGGGAGTTTTGTTTGCAATTAATTTTTATTTAGTTTGCATAAACATGGGACTGGGCATCCCGGTGACCAGCCATTTTCTCGTGAGTGAGGAGCGGAGTCCACTCCTCTTGAGAATAACCTGCCTAACACGGAAGATAAGGACAGCCTTGGTTGATACATGAGCTATTCGAGCATACAAAACAGAATGTTTATTTGAAGGTTTAGAGTTTGGCACATACAAATTTACTTGGAACGGCAGGTAGATACCGCATATAGGAAGGTATAGTGGACTCATCTGGAATAACTTTGGGGTTTAAGGGATTGGATGCACAAGCAGTATTCCCGCTTAGTACAGGTGAAGGCTAGCAAAAGACTGGGAAGCGACCAACTAGAGAGCGACAACAGCCATGTACATGCATTAAAATTAATAAACATTGGATTCAAGCATGAGTAGGATATAATCCACCATGAACATAAATATCATGAAGGCTATGTTGATTTGTTTCAACTACATGCATGAACATGTGCCAAGTCAAGTCACTTAAATCATTTAAAGGAGGATACCACCCCATCATACCACATCATAATCATCTCAATAGCATGTTGGCACGCAAGGTAAATCATTATAAATCATAGCTAATCAAGCATGGCACAAGCAACTATGATCTCTAATTGTCATTGCAAACATGTTTATTCATAATAAGCTGAATCAAGAACGGCGGACTCATCATATTTACAAAAACAAAAGAGGTCGAGTTCATACCAGCTTTTCCCATCTCAGTCAGTCCATCATATATCATCATAATTGCCTTTCACTTGCACGACCGAACGGTGTGAATAATAATAAGAGTGCACGTGCATTGGACTAAGCTGGAATCTGCGAGCATTCAATAAACAGGAGTAGACAAGGCAATATGGGCTCTTGGTTAAATCAACAATAATGCATATAAGAGCCACTTCAACAATTTAATCATGGTCTTATCCTACTGACCCCCAAAGAAAAGAAAAGAAATAAAAGTATTTACACGGAAAGCTCCCAACAAGCAAAAGAAGAACGGGAAATATTTTTTGGTTTTCCTTTTAATTTCTACTACAGCAAGAAAGTAAATTACTGCTAATTTTTTGGTTTTTGTTAAGGTTTAACTAACACACAAGAAGAAAGCAAGAAAAAGAAAATAAACTGGCATGGATATTACAGTGAAAGAGTATGAGCACCGACATCTAGCAATGAGTGTGTGTGAACATAAATGTAATGTCGGTGAGAAATACGTACTCCCCCAAGCTTAGGCTTTTGGCCTAAGTTGGTCTATTGCCAGGGATAGCCTGGCGGGTACCCGTAGGTGTAGCTGGGGTCGTACTGCGACGAAGAATAGTTGGGATCATACTGTGATGAAGAAGACTCTGACTGCCACTGACTGACAGTCATCTCTGGATCCCAAGAATAAATAGATTGTCATGGAGGCTCATCTTGTGGTTCCGGTTCCGGGGCTTGTGCAAGATTTTTGTAAGCTTGGACGGCAACCCACCTAACGAGATAGGGTCCTACAAAATTAAACAGAGAAGGAGCAGGCAACGTAATAGTTTCAGGATGATGTTTATCAAAGTATAACTTATATTTGAGCTCTCCATTCCTGTCCTTAACAAGAAAATCATGGGCTATCATGCTCTTATAATC
Organism: Aegilops umbellulata; assembly: GCA_032464435.1. Lineage (NCBI taxonomy): Eukaryota > Viridiplantae > Streptophyta > Magnoliopsida > Poales > Poaceae > Aegilops > Aegilops umbellulata. The sequence continues at coordinate 67,913,043 of CP136058.1, forward strand.
TAGATAGGCATTAGGAAGCAATGTTTCTTCTTTCTTATAATGCCTAATAGCTATGTTAACATGTGCAGCAAGGCGAGAAGCATAAATGCCTCCAAAGATGGGGCCCTTAGTATGGTTCGGACTTAACCGTCTAGCAACAATTGCGCCCATACTAACAGTGTTGTCGCGGTATAAACCATGGAACAGAATAATAATATCAGGAACACTAAGGTTCCCACAGTTCCCGCGGCCAATCAAGCAACGACTAGAAAATAAAGCAAAATAGCGCAATACAGGAAAATGTATGCTAGTAATTCTTGCATCAGAAACCTTCCTGGTTTCTCCCACGAAGATAAGTTTAATAAATGGTTCCAACTCCTTACGGGGTGGTTCCTATAAGATACCCTCAGGGGGTATGTTGCATACTGCGCAAAATTTAGACAATGGCATTTTCTTCACAACGTCATATAAATGAAACTCTACTGAAGGAGGTGATTCTTTAGGGTAAAAGTAGAAGTTTTGCACAAAAGTATTTGTGAGTAAGAGATACTGTGGATGTTGGTCGTGGACGAAGTCGGTGAGGCCAGCATTTTCAATCAATGAATAGAAATCCTCATAAATCCCGGCCTCTCTCAAGAAATTATCAGAAGGCCATTCACACGGCCGTATCTCCATGGTACGAGGCAAATTATATTTGGGCCTCTGAGCTTCTTCATTTTGTTTCTCCTTTGAGCTTCGGCTCGATGAGCCCCTCAAAAGTCTCTTCATCATTTTTTTCTGAAATAATCTGAAATTTTTAGTAACTTCAAACAAAAGTGAACCAACTTCAATAAAACTGATAGCAACTACTTCTATAAGTGCCTAGAGCCTATATCAAGCATTAGAACTACTTGGAACCATATAAATTTGACATGCAAGCTCAAGAACATGGTCACCTATGCAGCACAAATTTGCAAACAATATAGCACTAGAACAAAAACTAATTGGACCAATGGAAGAGTCACATACCAAGGAACAATCTCCCCAAGCAGTTTTGCGAGAGGTGCTTTGAGCAAGGAGATCGAGAATCACAGCAAAAGTGGCTGGAACTCGTGCTTGAGTTGGTTTTTCGGGTTTGTGTGAGGCAGAGGAAGAAGATGGGTGCAGGGATAAGTGGAGGAGGGCCACCGTGGGCCCACGAGGCAGGGGGCGCGCCCTAGAGGGGGGGCGCCCTCCACCCTCGTGGCCAGGTGGCAGCTCCTCTTGTGGTAGTTTTTGCACAGTAAATCCTCAAATATTCCCGAAAAAATCATATTAAATTGGCATGTCATTCTGAGGACTTTTATTTTTGGGATATTTTTATATTGCATGGATAAGACAAGTAACAGACAGAAAAAATACTATTTTTTCTTTATTTCTACTAAAGAACAGAGAATATAGAGAGGGTACAGAAGGTTGTGCTTCTAGTTTCATCCATCTCATGCTCATCAAAAAGAATCCACTAACAAGGTTGATCAAGTCTTGTTAACAAACCCATTCCGATAATCATGAAACCGGAGAAATTTCGAATAACACTAAGTTACCTCAACGGGGATATGCACATCCCCAATAATAAGTATATCATATTTCTTTTTGACAGTAGGGAGAGGAAATTCAAAACATCCAATTATAATCGATGGAATTTTTCCAATGGAGTTGATACTATGAACTTGAGGTTGTTTCCTCGGAAAGTGTACCGTATGCTCATTACCATTAACATGAGAAGTGACATTGCCTTTGTTGCAATCAATAACAGCCCCTGCAGTATTAAGAAAAGGTCTTCCAAGAATAATAGTCTTACTATCATCCTAGGGAATATCAAGAATAACAAAGTCCGTTAAAATAGTAACGTTTGCATCCACAACAGGCACATCCTCACAAATACCGACAGGTATAGCAGTTGATTTATCAGCCATTTGCAAAGATATTTCAGTAGGTGTCAACTTATTCAAGTCAAGTCTACGATATAAAGAGAGAGGCATAACACTAACACCGGCTCCAAGATCACATAAAGCAGTTTTAATATAATTTCTTTTAATGGAGCAAGGTATAGTAGGTACTCCGGGATCTCCAAGTTTCTTTGGTATTCCACCCTTAAAAGTATAATTAGCAAGCATGGTGGAAATTTCAGCTTCCGGTATCTTTCTTTTATTAGTAATGATATCTTTCATATATTTAGCATAAGGACTGTTTTGAGCACATCAGTCAATCGCATACGCAAAAAGATAGGTCTAATCATTTCAGCAAAGCGCTCAAAATCCTCATCGTCCTTTTTCTTGGATGGTTTTGGAGGAAAAGGCATGGGTTTCTGAACCCAAGGTTCTCTTTCTTTACCATGTTTCCTAGCAACAAAGTCTCTTTTATCATAACGTTGATTCTTTGATTGTGGGTTATCAAGATCAACAGCAGGTTCAATTTCTACATCATTATCATTACTAGGTTGAGCATCATCATTAACATTTTAATTAGGTTCATGTTCATTACCAGATTGTGTTTGAGCATCAGACATAGAGATATCATTTGGATTATCAGGTGGTTCAGCAATAGGTTCACTAGAAGTTTGAATAGTTCTATCATTTTTCTTTTTCTTCTTCTTGGAAGAACTAGGTGCATCAACATTATTTCTCTGAGAATCTTGCTCGATTCTCTTAGGGTGGCCTTCAGGATACAAAGGTTCCTGAGTCATTCTACCAGTTCTAGTAGCCACTCTAACAACATATTCATTTTTCTTACTATTCATTTCATCAAGCACTTCTTTTTGAGCTTTAAGTACTTGTTCTACTTGAGTGGTAACCATAGAAGCATGTTTGCTAACAAGTTTAAGTTCACCTTTAATATTAGCCATATAATCACCCAAGCGTCTAATCATATAAGCATTTTCTTTTAATTGTCTACCAAAATAAGCATTCAAGTCATCTTGCTTAAACATAAAGTCATCAAACTCATCCAAGCACTGACTAGCAATTTTAGTAGGAGGGACTTCAGCTTTATCATATCTATAGAGATAATTTACCTTTACTACCTGTGTCGGGATATCGGGATTAGGAGGTTCTTCAATAAATAAAGGATTGAGATCATATGTTTCTTCGACAGGCGGTAAATTAAGAGCATGTATTTCTTCAATAGGAGGTAAATTCTTAACATCTTCAGCTTTAATACCTTTTTCTTTCATAGATTTCTTTGCCTCTTGCATATCTTCGGGACTGAGGAATAGAACACCTCTCTTCTTCGGAGTTGGTTTAGGAATAGGCTCATTAATTGGAGCAGGAGCTGGCTCAGAAGCTGGCTCAGGAGGTGCCCAATTATTTTCATTTGTCAACATATTATTCAATAGAATTTCAGCTTCATCCGGTGTTCTTTCCCTGAAAAGAGAACCAGCACAACTATCCAGGTAATCTCTGGAAGCATTGGTTAGTCCATTATAAAAGATATCAATTATTTCGGGTTTCTTGAGAGGATGATCAGGCAAAGCATTAAGTAACTTGAGAAGCCTCCCCCAAGCTTGTGGGAGACTCTCTTCTTTAATTTGCACAAAGTTGTATATTTCCCTTAAAGCAGCTTATTTCTTATGAGCAGGGAAATATTTAGAAGAGAAGTAATAAATCATATCCTGGGGACTACGCACACAACGAGGATCAAGAGAATTAAACCATATCTTAGCATCACCCTTTAATGAGAACTTAAATATTTTGAGTATATAAAGGTAACGCGATCTCTCATCATTAGTAAATAGGGCGGTTATATCATTTAACTTAGTAAGATGTGCCACAACAGTTTCAGATTCATAGCCATAAAAAGGATCAGATTCAACCAAAGTAATTATATCTAGATCAACAGAAAATTCATAATCCTTATCAGGAACACATATAGGTGAAGTAGCAAAAGCAGGGTCGGGTTTCATTTTATCTCTAAGTGATTCTTTGTTCCATTTAACTAATAGCCTCTTGAGCTCATATCTATCTTTGCAAGCTAAAATAGAGGCAGAAGATTCCATATCGAAAAGATAACCCTCAGGAATAACAAGCATATTTTCATCATCACTTTCATCATCGTATTCAGATTCAATAATTTCTATTTCTCTAGCCCTAGCAATTTGTTCATCAAGAAATTCACTAAGGGGCACAGTAGTATCAGGCATAGAAGCAGTTTCATCATAAGTATCATGCATAGCAGAAGTGGCATCATCAATAACATGCGACATATCAGAACAAATAGCAGAAGCAGGTTTAGGTGTCACAAGCTTACTCATAACAGAAGGTGAATCAAGTGCAAGGCTACATGGCAGTTCCTTACCTCCCCTCGTAGTTGAGGGATAAATTGTTGTCTTAGTGTCTTTCAAGTTCTTCATAGTGTCCAGCAGATATAAATCCCAAGTGACTATAAGAATAGATCTATGCTCCCCGGCAACGGCGCCAGAAATTAGTCTTGATAACCCACAAGTATAGGGGATCGCAACAGCTTTCAAGGGTAGAGTATTCAACCCAAATTTATTGATTCGACACAAGGGGAGCCAAAGAATATTCTCAAGTATTAGCAGCTGAGTTGTCAATTCAACCACACCTGGAAACTTAGTATCTGCAGCAAAGTGTTTAGTAGCAAAGTAATATGATAGTGGTGGTAGCGGCAACAAAAGTAAAGACGGCAAAAGTAATGTTTTTGGTATTTTGTAGTGACTGTAACAGTAGCAGCGGGAAAGTAAATAAGCGTAAACCAGTATATGGAAAACTCGTAGGCACCGGATTAGTGATGGATAATTATGCCGGATGCGGTTCATCATGTATCAGTCATAACATAGGGTGACACAGAACTAGCTCCAATTCATCAATGAAATGTAGGCATGTATTCCGTATATAGTCATACGTGCTTATGGAAAAGAACTTGCATGACATCTTTTGTCCTACCCTCCCGTGGCAGCGGGGTCCTATTGGAAACTAAGGGATATTAAGGCCTCCTTTTAATAGAGAACCGGAACAAAGCATTAGCACATAGTGAATACATGAACTCCTCAAACTATGGTCATCACCGGGAGTGGTCCCGATTATTGTCACTTCGGGGTTGCCGGATCATAACACATAGTAGGTGACTATAGACTTGCAAGATAGGATCAAGAACTCACATATATTCATGAAAACATAATAGGTTCAGATCTGAAATCATGGCACTCGGGACCTAGTGACAAGCATTAAGCATAGCAAAGTCATAGCGACATCAATCTCAGAACATAGTGGATACTAGGGATCAAACCCTAACAAAACTAACTCGATTACATGATAAATCTCATCCAACCCATCACCGTCCAGCAAGCCTACGATGGAATTACTCACGCACGGTGGTGAGCATCATGAAATTGGTGATGGAGGATGGTTGATGATGACGATGGCGACGAATCCCCCTCTCCGGAGCCCCGAACGGACTCCAGATCAGCCCTCCCGAGAGGTTTTAGGGCTTGGCGGGGGCTCCGTATCGTAAAACGCGATGATTTCTTCTCCCTGATTTTTTTCTCTCTGAAAGCAGATATATAGAGCTGGAGTTGGCATCGAAGGGTTTCCAGGGGGCCCACGAGGTAGGGGGCACGCGCCCCCAACCTCGTGGACAGGGTGTGGGCCCCCTGGTCTTCATCTTTGGCGAGGATTTTTTATTGTTTTTTCTAAGATGTTCCGTGGAGTTTCAGGACATTCCGAGAATATTTGTTTTCTGCACATAAAACAACATCATGGCAATTCTGGTTAGTTCCATTCAAATCATACAAGTTAGAGTCCAAAACAAGGGCAAACGTGTTTGGAAAAGTAGATACGACGGAGACGTATCAGGCCCCCACCCCAGTCCCAGCCAAACGATGAAATCCGTGGCACGTGTACATAATTACGCATTGAAAATACCATGGGCATAGGGGGGGCACGACTACGACACGCCCCAAAACGCGGCTCAACCGCACTAGGGGCTTCCCGCTTTGTTATGTTTTTTCTCTCTTTCAGGACTCTACTCTCTGGAAACCCCGTACGGCAGTACGATTGCCGGACACACGATACAACAACCAAGGAGGCAGAAAGCTAAGTCGCACCATGGAACTCCCAGGTGGTCTCTGATAACGAGTGAAATACCTGCTTTAAATACCATTCCGCAGCTTGCCCTTGGAGGGGACATGTCAAATAGTCCTACTTTTTGCTTATCGCACTACTTGTATCATTATGCTTCGACGCACCTTTTTGAATAAACAATGCATATCACTAGTCTATTATCGCATTCTCTATTCTTCTTTATATATATATATGTTCATTCATGACATTCAGCACCCGTACACTCTGGTACGGCCAATACGCCAGGGGCTTAAGCGTACCCCATAATACGGCGTGAAATGTCCGAACACTTTCGACAGTGCGGCACCCCGAACTTATAGCATTATATGCATCAGCTCCGAATCATGTCTTGGGTCAATAGTTGGGTTTGCCCGGCTCCCATGTTTTGGTACCTTACGTTCCGCTATATCGGCTAAGGTAGCACTGGGAGAACTACTGTGATTGTGCCCCGGTTCATCTGGGCAAGCACCTCAGTAGAGAAAGCTAAAACTGACTGTCATGATAAGGCGAGAGCTGATCGCTGTTCGAGAGGTCTCGAGTCCCTAAAGACTTATGCCGCTTAGGGCGAGGAGTCGGCTTTGTCCGGCTTAGGCATGTATAGCGCCCCAAATTCGGCCTTCCGAATACTAGGGGCTTCGCCAAAATTTAAAATTGTAGACTTCTATGGCTAAGTGAGAGTGATAAAGCATCATAGTACGATTGCCTTGTTCGTTGCGCTGAGCACCTCCCTCAAAGGACCCAACAATGGGAAAAAGAGTGCTCAGATTTATCCCGAACACCCCAGCACTCGTGGCATGGGGGCAGAAGCCGACGACTGACCATCTCTCAGATTTGATAAACAGCCGCACAAAAGGTAATATTTTAAATTCAAACAAGCGTTGCATAGCGCACATGAACAAGTTTTCATAATACAGGATCACACGAGCAAGTTCATTCAAAAAGTACATCCTTCGCACACTCGCTCGCCACAAGACAGGCACCCTTCAGGACACCCTCATAATACATTTCAGGGTGGCGATGCTCCTTGCCCTGCGGCGGCCCCTCCTTCACCAGCTTCTCGGCGTCCATCTTGGCCCAGTGCACCTTCGCACGAGCAAAAGCCCGGCGTGCACCTTCAATATAGATGGACCGCTTTATGACTTCCAGCCGTGGGCAGGCATCCACAAGCCGCCTCACCAGGCTGAAGTAGCTGTTGGGAAGGGAGTCGCCAGGCCACATCCAAACTATAAGGCCCCTCATGGCCTGTTCGGCCGTCTTGTGCAGCTCGACCAGTTGCTTCAGCTGGTCGCTCACAGGCATCGGGTGTTCAGTCCCAGTATACTGAGACCAGAACAACTTCCCCGTCGAGCTTCCCTCCTCGGCCTGGTAGTACTTTGCGGAATCCGACAGGCTGCGGGGCAAATCTGCGAATGCTCCTGGAGAGCTCCGGACTCGGGTAAGTAACAAGTAATTTACTTTCACATGCTTGCTTTGCATAATGAATGCCTTACCCACCGCTATCTTCCTCATCGCCTCAATTTCCTGGAGGGCCTTTTGGGCTTCAGCCTTGGCATGCTTTGTGCTCTCGAGGGCCGCCGCAAGCTCGGACTCTCGCATCTTCGAGTCAAGCTCCAAAGTCTCGTGCTTCTTCACGAGAGCCTGGAGCTCTTGCTGCACCTCGCCCACCCGTGCCTCTTGTTTCTCCCACTCGGTGCGCTCCTTGGCCGCTTTATTTTCGGCCTCGGAGAGCGCTTGCTTCAGGGTCGCCACTTCGGTCGTGGCCCCTGGCACATCCATGATGATCCTATCATTTTGCAACCACATATCTTTATATATATAGAGAGAGACAAGGTATTACTTACCTTTGTTCTCCTCGAGCTGCCTCTTGGCAAGGCCGAGCTCTTTCTCGGACCGCTCGAGGTTCTGCTTCAGTACGGCGACCTCCGCAGTCAGTGCGGCAGAGGTCAGCAGCGAAGCCTGCATATGCATATAGACATACTTGTATTTGACTCCTGTAGATATTATTTGATCCTCTATTCGGCTTTTCTTTGCGAACACCAAACAGAGCATCAGGGGCTACTGTCTATGCGGTAATATTTTCCTATATTTTAAATACTTACCTCAAAGCCCGTTAAAAGGCTGGCACAGGCTTCAGTCAGTCCGCTCTTGGCGGACTGAACCTTCTTGATCACCGCACTCATAATAGTGCGGTGCTCTTTGTCGATGGAAGCGTCGCGAAGCGCTCCCAGCAGGTTGTCTGGTGCCTCTAGATGGATAGAGGTCACCGGTACGGGCGGCTTACCCCTCTTGATAGGGGGCCGCCTGCCGGAGTCCGGAACCACTGGAGGTTCTGGAGCGGTGTTCGGCTGTGGGCCGGACGTGGAGCCCTTGGGAGTCTTGCTCCCTTTGCGCCTGAATTCCGTAAGGTCGCCTTGAGGCGCCTCCAAGACTACCTCCCCTCGGCTCGGTGCCCCTTGATACAATACATCGGCATTGTCCGTGGGGCGAGGAGAGGAGGCGTTCGGAAGTGAATCGCTATTCATATCCGACGAATCCAAAGAACCGCCCGACGAGGATACATCGATATGGGCTCGGGGCGGAATGCATAATCATATTCGGCGTTAGGAGAAGCAGTGCGACAAAAGTATGCTATGAGTTACTTTGGTATCCGAATACTTACGACTTCGCCAGGGGCTTGGCCCTAGGTAACCACTCGTCTTCACTGTCGGCGGCGGTGGTGGAGCAGTCCGGAAGGAGAGTCCTTCCCTTCTTGGACCCTTCGCCCCCCCCCCAGTTGGGGCGGCCTTCCTTTTATTTTCTCCCCCGGCTGGAGGGGGAGAACCTTCTTCTCCCTCCTCCTCGTCTTCATGGGAGGAGTGCGCTTCGGAGGGTTCGGACGACGAGTCTGATATAACACGGCGCCGGAGACCCTTCCTGGTCCCCGTGGCCTTCTTCTTGGCCTTCTCTGGCACCACGTAAGGTGCCGGAACCAGCATCTTCGCTAAGCGAGCGTCTGCTGGGTCTTCGGGCAGAGGGGCTGGGCAGTCGATCTGTTCGGCCGTCTCTAGCCATTCCTGTCAAAGGTATGGGAGCTTAGATCTCGCATATGATTATACCGGGGAAAATGAATACCCTATAAGTAATAAAAGAGCTTACCTCGCCGGCTTGGTGTTGCACGCTGAGTCCGCGATCCTCGGTAAGGGGAGGGGGAACCTCGGCACTCTTAAATAGCACCTTCCAGACGTCCTTGTGCATTGTGTCGAAGAGCTCGCTCAGAGTCTGGTGTTGGGCCGGGTCAAACTCCCACAAATTGAACGCCCGTTGTTGACACGGGAGGATCCGGCGGATGAGCATGACCTGGACTATGTTGACAAGCTTGAGCTTCCTGTTTATCATATTTTGGATGCAAGTCTGGAGTCTGGTCAGCTCTACCGGATTACCCCAGGGCAGGCCCTTCTCTTTCCAAGAGGTGAGCCGCGTGGGGATTCCGGATCGGAATTTGGGGGCCGCCACCCATTTGGTGTCGCGCGGCTCGGTGATGTAGAACCACCCCGATTGCCACCCCTTTATGGTCTCCACATAGGAGCCCTCGAGCCATGTGACGTTGGGCATTTTGCCCCCCATGGCGCCTCCGCACTCCGCTTGCTGGCCGCCCACCACCTTCGGTTTGACGTTGAAGGTCTTCAGACATAAGCCGAAGTGGGGCTTGATGCGGAGGAAGGCCTCACACACGACGATAAACGCCGAGATGTTGAGGATGAAGTTCGGGGCCAGATCGTGAAAATCCAGGCCGTAGTAGAACATGAGCCCATGGACGAATGGGTGGAGGGGAAATCCCAGTCCGCAGGGGAAGTGGGTAAGGAATACTACCCTCTCATGGGGCCTGGGGGTAGGGATGATCTGCCCCTCATCGGGGAGCCGGTGTGCGATATCATCGAACAGGTATTCGGCTCCCCTCAGCTTTTTAACGTCTCCCTCCGTGACGGAGGAGACCATCCACTTGCCTCCCGCTCCAGACATGTTTGGAGAGGTCTGAGGAGAAGGTTGCGGACTTGGGTGCTGGAGCTCGAGTGCGCGAGAATGGGTGAGCAAGGAGGAAGAAGGCGTGGGTAGAAAAAGGTGAACCCTTATCCCTTTATAAGGGCGGACGAAACTATGCGCCCCCACCAGCCTGGTAAAACTCGCTTATCCCCCAAGCGCCATAATTGATGGCGCAGTTGGGTTACCCACATCTGTATTGATGGGAATCCCGTAATAAGGGGAGACGAACTCTGCTTCGACAAGATGTGCCAAGGAAACCGCCTTGCGAAACACGCTGAGGTTGGTTGTCAAAAACGATTCGAATGGTGACCTGGCTGTGGTGTGATGTCACACTGCGAAATGCGTCGGTAGATTAGATTTGTGGAAATATTATTCTCTCTACGGTTGTATGTGGAACTTGTTTTGCAGAGGCGGACACGATCCTCGTGTTCAAAATCTTCTATGAAGTATTCGGAGGAGGAACCCGCCTTGCAATGCCGAAGACAATCTGCGCGCCAGACTCATCGTCGTTGAAGCCTGGTTCAGGGGCTACTGAGGGAGTCCTTGATTAGGGGGTATCCGGACAGCCGGACTATATCCTTTGGCCGAACTGTTGGACTATGAAGATACAAGATTGAAGACTTCGTCCCGTGTCCGGATAGGACTCTCCTTGGCGTGGAAGGCAAGCTTGGCAATACGGATATGTAGATCTCCTTCTTTGTAACCGACTCTGTGTAACCCTAGCCCCCTCCAGTGTCTATATAAACTGGAGGGTTTAGTCCGTAGGACCAAGAACAACAATCATACCATAGGCTAGCTTATAGGGTTTAGCCTCTTCGATCTCATGGTAGATCAACTCTTGTAATACTCATATCATCAAGATCAATCAAGCAGGAGTAGGGTTTTACCTCCATCGAGAGGGACCGAACCTGGGTAAAAACATCGTGTCCCCCGTCTCCTGTTACCATCCGCCTAGACGCACAGTTCGGGACCCCCTACCCGAGATCCGCCGGTTTTGACACCGACAGTGAGATACTTGTATGGTCATGTGTTTGATCATATCATACATTAATGCTTGTACTTGAATGATGCTATTATTTATCTCTCATATATGATCATTCACTTTGCCTTGGTGATGAGTGCATATCACATATTCAATCATTTTTAGCACTCCACCAAGATGTATGTGACATGGAAGAGTAACCCATGATCCTAATCGATTGTGCATTTGCATTCAAAAGCAAATTTTAGATAATGAACAAATTTAGGGGGAGCTCTTGCTTATCACATACTTCTTAAAGCGGCAATGTATTTCAATCTTATTATCATTTGTCGAAGCTTTGATCTATATGTTGTCATCAATTACCAAAAAGGGGGAGATTGAAAGTGCAAGTATCCCTGGGTGGTTTTGGTAATTCCTAACAACATATAGCTCATTGAACTAATGCTCTTTCAAGATGATCATTTCAGAAAGTTCAACAATTGGCATGGCATGGACTAGGATGTGGAACCCCCTTCAAAATGCTAAGGACACATATTGGCTCAAGCTCAAGACTCTACTTTTTCATTTTAGTGATCCAAGATCACATTGAGTCCATAGGAAAAGCCAATACTATTAAAAGGGGATGAGGTGTTGCTTAATGGCTTGCTTGCTCAAAATGCTTACACATATGCTCCAAAGCCCTCAACCACTTTCTCATTTCCACATATGTCCCAAACCAAAGTCAAACTCGGCCCCACTGATTTGATCTATCCGGCGCCACCGAGTTCATTTGACATAGCCATAGCCAGAAACCCTAATCGGTTCGATCTCACCGATGGGGATCTCGGTCTCACCGAGATGGGATTGCAAACTCTCTGTTTCCCTTTGTAACGTTTCGGTCCAACCGAGATGAGCGATCGGTCCCACTGAGTTCTCAATACAAACTCTTTGTTTCCTCTTCGTAACATTTCGGTCCAACCGAAATGAGCCATTGTCGGTGGGAACGACACCTACGGGATCACTGGGATCCCTTTTACGGTCGGCGGGCGCGGGGTCGTGAGAAGAGCAGGTTTAGGAGCAAGCACATGGATCGTTTACCCAGGTTCGGTCCGCGAGGATGCGTAAAACCCTAGTCCTGCTTTGGTGGATGTATTGAGTGTTCTTGAGCTTTCGAACTAGCTACGGTGGCTGTGTAGTTCCAAAAAGGCGAATCCCTCTCCTGGTCGCCTCGGGCCTCCTTTTATAGGAAAAAGGGGTTGCCACGGTGGCACATAGGAGGTGGAAAGGTATACAGCGCGCAAGCTTATCGCACGGCATTACGGGACAAAGTGCATTAAATGCGCTACTCACTACAAAAAAAAGACACATCCATGACATTTTGGGCCGAACGAATTTTTTTTTGTCATACATATGACACTTCTATGACGATAATTGTGACAAAACCCTGTATCATCGTAGATGTGGTGGGCTCCTACTTCTATGACAAAAAATCATGACAGAAAATGGGCTTTTCGTCCTGGGCGGGCCGGAGACGCAGCTGCATGACATTCTTTGGGCCGTCCATGACGGAAAAAACCGTGGTAGAAGCGAGGGGGAGGAAAATTTCGGGGAGTTCCCGGTTACGGTGGGAGGTCGGGGGCCGAGCGATGCCCGTTTCTCTCGTACACGTATGCGCGTGTGTGTGAGGCATTGGCTCTAACTGAACCCGAGCGAGGAGTTGGGCTCTAACTGAACCCGAGCGATTGCACTGCAAGCTACGCGTTACTGAACCCGAGCGATCATCGATGGCTGTTAACTGAACCCGATCGAGCGATTTCTTGGCTACTGCTGCTAACTGAAGCCGATCGATGGGATGAACAGTGAGTGTTGCGGGGGGGTTTGGATGAACAGTGAGCGGTGGCGTTGCCTCTGGATGAATAGGACCCCGTGGTGTGGTGGAGGGCTGGATGAACAGTAGACGGTGAAGGGGTGCCCGTGGAGGGGTGGATGAACAGGACCCCGTGGTGTGGAGGGTAGGATGAACAGTAGACGGTGGAGGGGTGCCCGTGGAGGGGTGGTTGAACAGGACCCCGTGGTGTGGAGGGCTGGATGAACAGTAGACGGTGGAGGGGTGGTTGAAGAGTAGCCGGTGGAGTAGTGCGCGGTGGAGGCTGGATGAACAGGAGCCCGTGGAGGCTGGAGGAGATCAACGGTGGCTCGTGGAGGCTGGAGGGGGTCGACGGTGGAGATGAACAGTATCTCGTGGAGTCCCGTTTTGCGGTACGCCACACCCCTCCCGATGAACAGGACCCCCGTTTCGACCGTAGCGCTCCAACACAAGTCCGTTTCCTCCGTTTTGCGGTACGCCACACCCCTCCCGATCAACAGGACCCCCGTTTCGACCGTAGGAGGTCCGTTTCCTCCGTTTTGCGGTACGCCACACCCCTCCTGATCAACAGGACCCCCGTTTCGACCGTAGGAGGTCCGTTTCCTCCGTTTTGCGGTACGCCACACCCCTCCCGATCAAAAGGACCCCAGTTTCGACCGTAGGAGGCCCGTTTCCTTCGTTGTGCGGTACGCCAGGCCTCGTTTCCATCGCCTCTTCCGTCTAAGCCCTCCCGATGAACACGACCACGCATTCTGTTCTGACCCATGAACATGACGACGACGTTGTTTCTCCGTTCCGACCCAGCCATGTACACAAGCCCTCGCCGTACGTATGTTCGAGTAGGCGTTCGAGACCCCGCCCGTATGTACACATACGTGGCCGTATTTTCTTTCTTGCACCCTGGCCGCCTCTACTACGACACGTGCGCGCCTCTACATCCACCAGTATATATGTACGTACACATTCGCGACCAGAATGACAACGCTAAGTACGCTTCGACCAGGTGGGTCCCGACTGTCAGGCACTTCCTTGCCTGCGAAGATCTAGCTGGTGGGTCCCAGCAGTCAGGGGGGCGAAATACGGTGGCCCGTCCGGTGGGTCCCCGCTGCCAGGTGGAGGAATAATTATTTTGCACGTAATAAGGAGGCACTTCCTTGCTGCGGCCGTGGACCCAGCTGTCAGCCTCTTCACGTACAGTCCACGTCCGATGGAAGTCGTTCCTTGACCACGCCGCCCCGAGAGCACCAGGGCGGTGGACGACGGCGAGGTCTAGGAAGGGGACGATGCAGAGCCGGGGAAGATGCGGCAGCGGATGCCCACGCATAGAGGAGTACGAGGGTTCACTGGTTCACTGCGGTGTGAGGCTGCCGTCGCCGCAGAATAATAGGGGGTGTGGGTGAGTAGAGGGATGGCCTGGCCAGCGGTGGGAGTAGTAGGGGGCGGTTAGGCCTCCGCTGCATCCCAGCCGGCCACGGGAGGCAGGAGTACGAGGCACAACCGGCACTGGTTTGGGCGGCTGGAGCAAGAAGACTAGAGGTTGAAGAAGCACTACGGCCGTTGGATGGACATCGTACGGTCACTGGAGCTAGAATCGTGCATATTGACTAAGTTGACAAAGCCCTCTGTCCCCGTCAACTTAGTAGGCCCACAAGTCAACCTCCCAGCAAGGTGGGTCCCAGCTAGCCGGGGGAGTATTCATTTTTTTGTGCGTAATATGGAGGCACTTCTGGTGGGTCCGAGCTGACAGCGGGGGAACGTTTTTTTCGCAAAATATGGTGGCCCGTCAGGTGGGTCCCAGCAGTCAGGGGGAAACGATTTTTTCGCAAAATACTGGTGGCCCGTCCGGTGGGTCCCTGCTGTCAGGTGGAGGAATAATTATTTTCCGTGTAATAAGGAGGCACTTCCTTGCGGCTGCCGTGGACCCAGCTGTCAGCCTCTCCACGTACAGTATTCTTCCGATGGAATTCGGTCGTTGACCACATTGACCACGACGCGCCGACAGCACCACGGCGGTGCTCGACGGCGAGGCCTAGGAAGGGGACGACGCGGAGCCGTGGAAGACGCGGCAGTGGATGCCCACACGGAGAGGAGTACGAGGGTTCACTGGTTCGGCTGCGCTGCCGTCGCCGCAGAATAACAAGGGGTGTGGGTGAGTGGAGTGGAGGGATGGCCTGGCAGCGGTGGGAGTAGTATGGGGGCGGTGAGGCCTCCGTGGCAGCACAGCCAGCCACGGGAGGCAGGAGCAGGCGGCCCGACCGGCGCTGGTTTGGGCGGCTGGAGCAAGAAGACCAGAGGTTGAAGAAGCACTACGGTCGTTGGATGGACATCGTACGGTCAGTCGAGCTAGAATCGTGCATATTGACTAAGTTGACAAAGCCCTTCGTCCCTGTCAACTTAGTAGGCCCACTATACTGGGTCCCAGCTAGCAGGGGGAGTATTCATTTTTTTGTGCGTAATAAGGAGGCACTTCCTTGCATGCGAAGATATAGCTGGTGGGTCCGAGCTGTCAGCGGCGGTAACGTTTTTTTCGCGAAATACAGAGGCCGTTTCGGTGGGTCCCAGATGTCAAGTGGAGGAAATCATTATTTTGCGCGTAATAAGGAGGCATTCCTTGCGTGCGGCCATGGACCCAGCTGTCAGCCTCTCCACATACAGTCCACTTCAGATGCATGTCGGTCGTTGACCACGCTGACCACGCCACGCCGAGAGCACCAAGGTGGTGGACGACGGCGAGGCCTAGGAAGGGAACGACACGGAGGCAGGGAAGACTCGGCCATTGTTTTTGTTTCCCATGCGGAGGGGAGTACGACTGTACGAGGTTTTACTGGTTCGTCTGCCGTCGCCGGAGAAAAACAGCAGGTGTGGGTGAGTAGAGGGATGGCTAGGCCAGCGATGGGAGTACGGTGGGGCAGTGAGGCCTGCGCGGCAGCACGGCCGGTCGCGGGGAGGAGGGAGCAGGCAGTCCCGCCGGCGCTTGTTTGAGCGGCTGGAGCACGAAGAGCAGAGATTGAAGAAGCACGACGGCCGTTGGATGGACATCCAACAGTATACTGGCCATCTGTGGAAAGCCTCAAATCTGTGGAAAATAGCATACAACCCATCTTCCATTATTTCAAATAATTTACAGCCCATTTGCTAATTCTTACGGGTTTTTTTGGAGCCCATATTCTTTATGTTAGCATTACAACCCATATTGTGGACACGGTTAACGAAATTTTGCATATGTCGATGCGGTCTGAACTGTTTTTAATCCCGAAATTTCGAGTCACATTCAGACTGATTTTAAAAGTAAATGTATATAAATATAAAATCCAATAAATTGTCCACGCATAAAAATCGATGCAATTTAAAATCTCAAAATGAAAAAAAAATTGAAAATAATTGCCGGTTTGACGTGTTTTAAAAATGTACAACCCATTTTTCATTACTGATAGGCCACTCTCCTCATCTTGAAAGATTTGCAGCCCAACAGGCCTGATAAAGCGACTCACTTGACAAATCACAAAAAAAATTGGGCTAGCCATTTTCAGAAAGAAAAAAACTACTGGGTTGGTCTGTGGTAAACATAAAAGAAAAGGCTGTCTAGACAGGCCCGAGTGTCCCGCACAGCCCAGTTGACACCCTGCTTCCGTCTCAAAAACAAATTAGATAAATGCCACTCCAATTATGGCGATTCATAAAAATGCCACTGCAATTTCTAAACTTTGAAAAATGCCACTGCAATTTTTGCAAACTTTGAAAAACGCCACTGCAGTTTGCAAACTTTGAAAAACGCCACTCCAGACTTCGAAAAATGCCACTAGAAATGGCATTTTTCAAAGTTTGGAAATTGCAGTGGCATTTCTCGGATACACCAGATCTGTAGTGGCATTTATCAAATTAACCCAAAACAAAAATAACTGGGCGAGCTGCTGGGTCCCTGGTGTCAGCCGCTCATTGTGCAATTCTGTCGTTTATTGACTACGTTGACAATGGCATGGGACCCAGATGTTAGAAATCCACTAGGAGGAGCCATTTTTTATTGGCTTGAAATAAGGAGGCACTTGCTTGCGTACTGCCATGACCTTGGAGGGTCCCTGCTGTCATCCTCTCCACGTACAATCATCTCCTGATTGTGTACGTGTCAACTTGCTAGGCCCACAAGTCAGCCTCTAAACCGTGGAAGACAAATACAACCCATTTAAAAAAATAACAGCCCATTCCATACGTTCAAACGGAAAGTTCAACATTTAGAGCAAAGTAACAGGTCTGATCCACATATAGAGTACTGAACTTCCACGTTGACAACCATCATAGCCAAGTGAACTATCTACTCCCACTAACACTCTAGTAGCGTACAAGTACTAACTTACTCTTAGCTAACTAGACGATGCCGGCCGCCATCTGCTGTCCATGCTAAACGCCAGCATCGGCGTCCTCCGCCTCGCCTCGGACTTGCCAGAGGTGCGATAGGGCGCGTTGCTCGCGCGCGTTGGCCCTTTCCATGCCGGCGTGGTCCACCGAAGCTTCGGCTTCCAAGATGGAAACCCACTTGATGAGCTGGTAGTAAAAATCGGCGCCGCGAACGCGTGCGTGTCCGACAGCCTCTAGGGCTATTTGCCGGGTGCCGGCCTCCACGTAGTCGGCCCAGCTGCGGGCGCTCTGCTCGCGACTCAGAGCGTCGGTGCGCTGCTGCTCCATGTCCCGCTGGCGGCGCAAATCGGCGAGACGTTGCTCCTCCGCCACGCGGTCGTGCTCCAACAACTCCTTCTCCTCCGCCATGCGGTCGCGCTCCAATAACTCCTCGATCTCCGCATTGCCATCTAAATACAGATAGAATGCCTCCTCCCTCCGTCTGCTTTCCGGTGAAAACCCGAACACTAGTTCCGGCAATGACCGCCTCCGGCGTCGCCTACCGCAGACGGGCGGGGGCATGGCGGACGTGGCGAGTGACGTCGGGCCGGTGGGGGCTTATGAGGATATGGCGAGTTGGGTCACGGTGGCACCTGAGAAGGCCGGGAAACAATACTTATAGGCGGAGGGTAGTGCGACGGTCATCGGAATTCAATGCATAATGGCTTAGCGCCAGCTTGCCGTGGAAAACTAGAGAAACTGAAATTATGACTGTGTCGTCCTGTCCCGTCTGGGTCGCACGCCGGCATGGCGGTCAAATGAGTGCACTCGAATCATCTCCCTCCTTGTCAATAATGATTCCACGGATTTAAAGCGTATCTTTTTTTGCATTAGTTAGCTGCCTTAATTATGGCCGGCTGCATGCAGGCACTCAGAATCGCTCGCAGGCAGTACGCGAAGCAGCATGCAGCCACTTAAATTGTTGGAATTAATTAGGCTTAAACTTCTGCATGCCGAGGGCACGCATGCAGCCACTTAAATCGCTGGAATTTACTAGGCTTAAACTTCTGCATGCCGTTAATTATTGCCATGCCTTGGTCTTGCTGCTTTGCTCACGGGACTAATAAACCCGGACGGAGGGAGTACCTTGGTTGGTGAGAGGTTTGAATTAAGCCCTGCAAACCGGAAAGGAGGTACTAGTACGTGCGTGATCCGCTATTTATTCGTGTAGGATCAAGTAGGTCGTTTCTTGAATTGAGCCCTGCATACCGGAAAGGAGGTAGTACGTGCGTGATCCGCTATTTATCCGTGTAGGATCGATAGTGTAGCTTGTCAGGTTCTTCAGAGGTAGGCATTTTTATCCGTGTAGGATCGATAGTGTAGCTTGTCAGTTTCTTCATAGGTAGGCATTTTTATTCAAAAAACTGCCACTTGGCATCTTGCGTCGCAAATAAAACTGCCAGGAGCGCATTTGTAGGCTAGCTAGTGATCGATCAGTAACTTGTAAACACTGAGCGAACAGAAATAAGTAACTGTTAATGCATCTCAATGATTCACAGATCATATACAAATATGTAGCTCCAAAAGCAAAGATCAGCCACTTTGGATCTTGCGGCCCAACTAAAACTAACTAGTACAATTCCCATACATAAGATCAACATGTTAATGCATCTCAATGACTCACAGATCATATACAAATATGTAGCTCCAAAAGCAAAGATCTAGAAAAAACATTTGTTCTTCCTACTAACATGGATGCTTCTCTTGGCCAACATTCAGTACAGACTGAAATATAAATTTGTTTGTGAAGTCTACAATTCTTCTTGCAAACGTAAGTGGTTTCACCAACAGCTGGAACCATGAGAATGAACCAGACATGATGGAGGAACATCCACTGCAATATGATTTGGTCTTCTCTCGATCACACGGCGAGACTATTTTCGGAATACAAACTTTAACTTAGGTAAAATGATGCCCATTGTATAATCAGACCAAAGCAATGAAGCACCTAGTGTTGGCCAATAAATAGTACAGTACTACTTTTCTGCAGTCCATGAAGTGACTATCCAATCTTTATGTGTCTATTTGCACATGGCACTGCATGCAGTGACTATACTATTCTCTTGTGCAGTTCAACCAAAATTGCGGGCACTTTGTTGGTTTGCCAAATAGCAACGGGCAGACATCTTTGTCTGCACAAATATCAAGCAGCTAGTAAACATATACCACACCTTGTATTTTTGGTTTAAACATGTCTCTTCCGCCTAGCATCTGTCATGTTCTGCACTGGACAATCTGATACAGTTATGTTTTGCCCTGGACAATTTCATATTGAATTGATTTGCTGGTTCAGAGCAGAAATATAGCGCCTATTCTTCATCAAACCAAGAATATCCATGTTCGCAGTGATGGAAGAGGTGAAGTCGATACAACCGAAATTGAGCATCCAATCATTGAATCATGTCCTGCACCTCCAATGTAGGTCCACCCTGCTAATAAATTCACGTGCAAGCCACTAGTATTACTATCTAATGACAGTACAAAAAGAGTAGAAAGATAGTAGCAAACCATGTACCTTCGTAATGAACAGCTCATAGTGCCACCAATTGGATATAAAGGTTGGGAAAAAACATGCTCCTAATGTTGAACCAGTTGGACTTTTTGTGCAGTTCCACTAAAATCGAGCATCCCTGTTTGCATAGATATTGAAAGTGTGATTACTCTAAAACTGGCACTAGTTAAAGCATAGACTCACCAATATAAGCATTCCAATTTCTTAATGGGAAAAGGTAGCAAGACTGTTTCTAACCACCTGTTTGAAGGAATAAATAAAGCAACAGCGGCTGATGTGAGGAAGGCATACATAGTTTTTTCTGGAAAAGTGAGCCATTCCTGACCTTTCCTCTTCTTTTAAGCAAATTTTGTGCAGTTCTACTAAAATAAAATGCCATCACCGCCTTGACAATTCAGTGACACTGTACAAAAGGAAATGACTTAACATTACATCATGATGTCAGGTATGTAGTCGACAGGCATTAGAGACAAACATACAGACCTCCTCAAGAGAACAGCCGGAGGAGGAGGTGCCCACTCTTGACCTTTCCTCTTGTCTTCATAATTGTCTGTGCAGTTTAACCAAAATAAAATGACATCAGCGACTTGGCATTTTGGTGACACTGTACAAAAAAATTAACTTATCTCATGAAAGTGAGGTATGTAATCTATAAGCATTAACAGTGCAAAAATCTGACGGGAGTAACAAGTTTCATCATTGGTATACTGGCTGTGCAACAGCATTAGAATGCCTTATAGCTGAAAAATCTTTAATACATCCACAATCAACAGCTAACCCTGAAATAATCCAGTGACATTAAATGGCATTGCTTAAATTTATGGGTGGCATTAGACTGAGAGCGGCATTAGTTAAATGTGGCATCACTTTAGCAGTAGCATTGCTTGACTTGACTGCTGGCGTTATACTAACAGCAAAAAAAGTGGCAATAAGAGCATGGGAGGCACCAGTACGATGTACCTCCACGGACGCAGAGTGGTGAGGGAGGTATGGTTGCCTAGAGCAACAAATATCCAGGTAGCATATGTGGATTACGGTCCCATTTTTGTTCTCTTTAGCCACCTTTTTCCTATGCGAGGACAACAAACCGATCGACCTGGTCATTCTCTATTGCGTTGTCATGCCTTTCTACCCTTCTTCAACCAAGAGACACGAGACTTGTTCCTTAGCTACTGATTTTCCCCTTAGCAGATGGGGCAATAGAACAAGGTTATGGCTCGAAAAGAGGTAGCATCCTGAGGGTCGGCGGGAAGTGGCTTCGCTCGTGGTCGTCGTCCTCTGCACACACTACGACAGCGAGCTTGGGGACGGAGGCCATCCCGCGCGGGCGCTAGGTCTGAGAGGACGGCCTTGTCGTCAGTGCGTGACCTCGCTCGCCGACGACGAGTGCGTCAACGCTGCACGTCCTTCTCTTCCCCGGCGGATCTGTGACCACCGGTGAGGAGGGTGAGAGGGGCCGTCTTTTTTAGATCTGGAGAGAGGGTGGTAGTGTGAGAAGCAAGTGGGCAGCCCTTAGCAAGAAAGCGCTGAAGCTCCAGCCTATATATCTTTTTTATACTACTAGTACTGGAGGTGGGGGAGTGGTAGAGTAGTTTATATTTTCTCTGCGTACAGTACCAGTTAGTCGTGCTTCAAAACTCATCGGCACGCCATTAAAAAAATAAAGGTCAATAACTAATGCGGCACCTCGGGCCAACGCGGCCAGATCGCATTTTGCATGAGAAATTACACACCATGTTTCGTTGACATGTGGTCCCGTTCCAACATATCAGTGAGACGAAGACGAGTAGTAGGAGTATTTCCGAACGGACGTGTAGGCCGGGGCGCCTCTTTGTGAACCGTGGCAAACTCGCAACCGTCCACTGACTCTTCGCCTTTCCCTCTCGATTTGGAAATGCTGTTGCACGCTCTTCCTCTCCCTCCTCCATTTTCCTTTAGCCCTTCACCCTTTCTTCTGTCGTTGTTCGGTCGTCTTCTCCATGGAGGGAATAGGCCGGAAACGGCCCCATTATTCTTGCCCCGATCTGAAAGATGACGTGGTGGAGGAACTCATTGATCGGTGCGGCATCATCACCTCGGCTAGCATGGCAGGTTCGTTCCAGCCCATTCTCGACTCAACTAATAACATCATTGCAAGGAACCCAAGGGTCAAGGAGCAGTTTGATCTCCCCTATCTTCTTCGTCGTGACCCTGCTCGCTGGAGAGCGGACGACGGAAACCTCGCCTTGTGCAAGTTGATGCCGCTTGATAATGATACGTGTGATGTCAAGATGCCATCGCTTAAGGGTAAGTCCTGGACTAACGCAAATGGAGATTGGGTTGTTTATATTGGGTACAATTGCGAGTGGGAACTTGTGAATGTGTACTTTCGTCCGTGGATTCCACTTCCAAAAATCTCCGAGTGCCCTGAGGTTGAGCACACAGATGATCTATGTACGTTCAAATACGATCATGGTGACTGTCGTGTACTGAAGAGAGCAATTTGTCGAGTTCCCAACCGCTCTTGCAATTACAAGAACTATCAAGTTGTTGCTATCTTCGACAAGCTAGTTGTCGTCCTTCGTGGTTCACTGGATGGATATTACTCAAAAATCAGTTTCTATACACGGATGTGTACTGTGGTGCAATTGAATGCAAGGATCTTGTGTTTGCTGCCACCTCTCCTGGCACTGTTTTTGCATGTTATCCTCGTTTTTTCGGTACGTTTGTCTTCCACCGTAATTATAATTGTTTCATCCACATGCATGCGGGTTAGCAACTTTCCCTTTACTAATTAACCTTCTTCTTGTGTTTCCAAGGTCCTGTGGACATCCCACCACCTATACTTGAAGATTTTTATAACCAAGGGGGAGATGACGATGGTGATGATCACGAGCATGAGGACGAGCAGCGCCAATATACTCTGTGGCGCCTGGCAACTAATTCCGATGGATCACCTCTTCTTGTGTGTATACAGCCCACTGATGACGTTACTGCTAAGGAAGCAGGTGTAGTCTCCCATGGTCGCACTCTCCGGACCTATTCCAACACCCGTTGCATGGTATTCGGGATGGATACTAGTGTGCTAGCGCCAACTCCTTCTCCCTGGCACAGAATTGATAGTCTTGGAGAAAACTCGCTCTTCCTTGGACAAAACTATCCGATGATGGTGAAAGGTGATCCAACCGCTGTTGACACATTTATGAGAAGCAACTGTGTCTATACCTCGGACATTTGCGTGGTTCCCTACCCTGGTACTGATATAGTAGGTCGCTTCAGCCTGAATGATCAGTCTTGCGTTGGTCTCCAGATCGACAATGCATGGCCCATCCCAGAGAATCACTTGTGGTTCAAAGCAAGCGTTTCCAACGCCACGGAATGGTTGAGTTGAAGTTCATTTCATTGCTTGTTATTTGTTGTGTGGTGAAAACTTTAGTAATTATAATGTATCCTCGTTGTCGATGTGGGTTGATGATCTGTTGTTCTATGTAATAAAATGATATGCCTGTGATAAACTTACTAAATTTATGAATGGCTTTCGAGTCGCTTCTCTGAGTGAGTGGTGCGACGAGGCAAAAAAGTATTTTCCGAATACATAATTGTACGTGCATTGCAACAGGTTATCGGATGAGGCCAATCAACAATAGTAGTACACTATTTGTACTAGCTTCACATGCTTCGCGCGTCGGGTGGGTGTTTTTACTGTAACCATATGTTAATGTGTTCGTTGTACATAACCAGCACCTCGAATCCTCGATATACTAGTAGTATAGTATATAGTAGGAGTAAGTAGTAGCAGTAGTAGGGTGGCATGGGCCAGAACAAGCATTCACGTCCAGGAGTACGGCACACGCCACTACCACGACATCCATCTGACACCATATTATTTCTTGGAGTCCGTGCGAGAGCAATCTCTTCAACCTCGTCGTTTCTCTAACTTCAGCCATCACGTGGCGGGCGAGGTGGGGGTTTGCCGATAGTCGGTTTCCTTAACTGCGGTCCCACTTGTAAGGCCAACTCCAACGCACGACCCCAAACGGACCTCCGTTTTGCATGAACTCCAACAATAATTTTGACTACTCCTGTAGTAAGTTGGATTAGTGCCTTCTTGATGCATTCATTATTGATCTGCGGAGGCTCGATCTTGCGTGCTTCTTTCTTCTTCGAGTGTAAAGAAGTAGACGTTGCTTCCTCGCATCTAGTCTCATGTCTAGCCTCTATTCTATACTAGCTAAAAGTGATAGAACATCTACTAAATTGCGCTCTATCAATATATGGATGTACTCTTCTTCCCAATACAAAAACTTGCATCCATTCAAGTCCCTCCGTTGCACAATACTACATGCCTTCTATTTGTCAAAATATATATGTATCTAGACATGTCTTAGTATATAGGTACATCCATTTTTGGACAAATGGAAGTCAAGTATTTTGGAACGGAGGGAGTACACAATAAAATTTTTAAGTTAGCACAACTAGTCTAACCCGAGAGCAGAACCGAAGATTTGGTCGGGTTCTTCCTCCTTTTGCCGACACGTGGGACATCCAGCATCCAGGTCGTGTCATGAAAGAAAATAGAGTGGTAGTTGAAGCCACGAGATGTGCATCTTGGGTTAAACTGTAAATAGAATCTTACTCCAAAAACGGCCACCGAAGATCTTTATTGGATTTGTTTTTCATCACCAGCACGTCGAGGTGAAAGATGTGCAGGTTCAATGGGTCCTCTTGCGTTTTCACTAACAAGTGGGGCCGCATGTGAGCAAACAGGCGATGGGCTCCGCGCATCCGCTGGCTGGCTGAGAAGAGAGATAGAGGAGGGCTGAGCACGGACTAGAGGAAATTTGTTCTACGTACCTCGATATAGGCTCGATATAGTGGGGTGGCATGGGCCATACTAGCATTCACGTCTAGCAGTACGGCACACGCCACCCACATGAGTCCCATCCGACACCAATTTTCTTGGAGTCCGTGCTACAGCCATCTCTTCTCCCTCCTATCCTCTTTTCTCAGCCATCGCGCGGTGGGCGGGGTGGGGGTTTGCCGATAGTCGGTTTGCTCAACTGCGGTCCCACTTGTAAGTGAAAATGCAACACCGCACGCATTCCCGCTTGAGTGGCGTGCCGGACCAACCGTGTGGGGGTGCGACGCGAACACGGGAGGCTTTTCCTTTTGAACTCGTAACTTGTAAAATTTGGTTCTGCTCCATGGCGCGACCGATAGATAGAAAATAATGATTTGGCCTAGAGTAATGAGAAGTTTGCTTCTAGCGCCGTTCATGCATGGAGTACGTACGAAAATTATGAAGTTGATGCGAAAGGTAAGATAACTACTGTAGTATCATATACTACTACATGGATTTGACGGAAGGATAAAAATACATAAGGATCCATCAACGTTCAACGACATCCTCACGCCCTAGTGCGCCGGGTCACCAACCGACGTGTGAGGAGCAGCGGTGTTGGCGGCGAGCTCAATGTGCTATTGAACAGTGCCGTCCAAGGTTGCCCTGTGCTCCAAGAAGGCCAGCGTCCTATCGTCCTCCTCTTGCATGTACTAGTCCTTGTGGACGATTTGCGCGTAGACGTGGGTGATTATGTCGATGGTGTCTTGCCGCGCTAGGCGCTGCGCGGCGAGCGCGACCTCGAGGTGGACATTCTCCGGCGCGACGGCGGGCAGTCGCAGGGCCACCAGTGCGTCGAAGAGGTTGTTACCATAGTGGCCATTGAGGGTGGCAGGCATCGCAGAGCCTGGGCGCGTCGGCTGGAGGCTTACGTCAAAGTCGTCCGCAAGCTTCTTGACAACGGTGAACTTGTTGAGGAAACCGACGAGGACCTCATCGAACAAGGATGCGAAGCTGTCGTCCAAGCGGCCCCTCGCCCTGGCGGCCTCAAGCAATACTACCTGCCGGGCCGCAGGCCGACGTCGTGGACCATCTGGCACAGCCGGCTGATGCTCGCGTTCATCGCCTCCATGGGTCTAGCGTAGCTTCTAGTCAACTGATCTTGCGATTCGAGTGATCATTCAGCCCTTGGTTAGCGTGCGTAGGTGCGTAGGATTTCGTACTACTCCACGGCCCTCTACTGCACCTGCCTTTGGCTGTATGATAGGTGGGCTAGCCACCCCCTGGGGCCACGTCTCATTCACCCAAAGGCAGTTGCCGTAAGTCAACGAAGTTGCGTCCCCCTACGTGCCGGTGCAGTATAGTCATCTCACCGGACCTCCAGTTGGGGCCAAACGAGAGAAGTTTGATGTTTACTGGTTTATTGGTCCCCTTTGCATTTTGCGCCAAGTTTTGACCTTTGATTTAACTAATAAAATGTTAATGCATGTAAACAAAAATGTTGTGTAAGTTACCTTACGAAAACCAAATAATCCCAAAATACTTAGGCACGGTGCGTTAACTCCCTCCTTGTTTCTTATTTCGTGACATATCAACTAATGAGAGATGTGGGCCGTGCATGCTTTCAATGACTTGAGACTAGTACCAAACATGACATGCAGTGTTTAGTTCATTGCATGTAATCCTATTACAGTACTATAGTTAGCAAAAAAACATTAAGTTCTCTCGCCGATAGGAATAAAACACCATGTATTTATTTACAGAGGGAGTAGTACATTTTTGGTGACATGCATTACTAGATATTGCTAGTCAATACTAAAATCCAGATGGACGTGGTAGTACTCCTAAATCTAGACGGTGGTGCTACTAGTACTAGTAGTAGTACTACCAATGTAGTAGTAGGAGTACTAGCACTGTACTACCCGTTGGTCAAATTATTACGTCATGCTCCTCACAGTGAAGTGACAAGACCCTGCGCCGGAGATGACACCTGAGTATAGGCGCCTTGTTCGGCATACCATAGTCAGCCTCATCGTCTCCAGTCACTATCATCATGGTTGTAGAGCTAGCCTGCTTACAACTAGCCCTGTTCGACATAATTTCCCGTGCGTAGATGCCCGTGCATTGCACGGAACACCAAGATTGGGGGTGGTCGGCTCCGGCAGCGGCCATCGCGCCAGATTTTTCCATGGCCTTCTACTCCTAGATGTGGTGGGGAGGAGATGAGGCTGATTGTGAGAGACAAGGAGTTGTTTGTAAATAGGGAACAAGTGCGGGCATCTTTTTGCAAAAATGGAGAAGCTTGGTTTGTATGCGTCAGATCTAGATCCGACGGCTATTAGTGAAAGATGGGAGGCACAACATCATCACCAACTCAGGACCTGTTTGATTCGCAGGATTTTGAAAACGCAGGAATAGGACACGGCAATATTACAAGTTTCAAACTGGTATTACCAATGTTAGGAGTAATGCTGCACCTACGAAGAGGGAATTACTAGGAAGTTTACGTAAGAACTTTCGTTACTTTAGGTGGATGATGCATTATCGTACAAACTAAAATCCACCACCCTGACAAGTCACTAATGGGCAAATAAGTTTTCGAGTCTCTGGCCACTTGATGTTTCAAAAACAAATTCAGCTTCTGCGGAGACTTTCTCATTTAGACTTAGATGCTTGCGGTGATCAGCACGCCATTCATTGTTGCGCCAGAGAACGCCAAACCTCATTACCTTGAGAACACTTGCCTCCAGAACAAAGAACCTGGCCAATTTAATCTCAGATGTGCTGCCTCGGTAGTCGATCAAATCAATTTCTGTAAGATGGAGATCAAGGCATTCGATGAGATTGTTATAGTGCAGCACATTTTTCACTTTCGGGTTTTTTTTTATCTGCAAAAGAAGAGAACATATTAGAGCAGCTGGCTGCATAAGATTGCCGTGTCATCAAGAGGTACCAATATCATTCTCTCATACGATAGGGTTGGCTGGCTAGTGATATTTTTTCACTCTCTCTCTCTCTCTCTCTCTCTCTCTCTCTGTTTCCTCTCATTTAACTAGGACCACGTGAAGAGCTTGGGCATTTGTTGCCTTCCACTATGTGGCCGATGCCATATTTCGCAAAAGTATGCCACATAATACGCATCGATGTCAAATCAAAAGATTTTGGCACCGCTCTCGCGATGTGAGAGAGTTGGCACCGCTGTGCACACAGACCCACATGTATAAACAAATCAATCAAACCAACTACACCAGCCTCTCACTCTCCCAAACAAGTGTTTTTTATTGCCTCAGTCCTCTCTCTCTCTCCCACGCAGTGTTTTTTCATTGCGTGAGTTAATTTGGCACCGGAGCAAAGTAGGTGATCCAGATTGGGACACCAGGTGAGCAATGGAGGGGCATCGATGCCAAATGCATCACAAGTGAATTTGGCACATGTTTTGGCCTACATAGCCCACTTTTGTAATACTACCTCGTATTTAGTATAAAATTTTGACCATAGATTTACCTAAGAAAATGCCAATGCATGTCACTAAAAATTACACCATTTGAAATTATGTTCAAATACGAATCCAACGATATAGTTCTTAGTGACATGCATTAACATTTTGTTAGTTAAATCTATGGTCAAATTTTGATACTACAAAATTGGAAGAGTAAACCAGGACGGAGGTAGTACTTGCTCTTAGGGTAACCATAAGTTACTTTCCACTATGACTAGCCTAGGCTACTATAGTAGTACAGCATAAAAACGATGCAGGTGATCACGTGAGAAAAAATACTAAAAACATTTCTTTCGGTGCAGTGCGTAGATGTTGTTTCGAACACTACACTTGTCATTGTAATTTGGGAAAATTACGAAAAAATTGAGCTACGTTGTGATTACCATTTACTTATAGGAAAGAAGTTTCACCTCGATGAGTAGCTTCTCCGTGCACGGAAAGCATGTAAGGAATCCAACAACTTGATCCGGATTAGGGCCGATAGATTTTAGTGCTAAGATCTTCACTGTGCGCATGGACTGGGTCAAGCTTGTGGGAATCATTTTCTGGAAGACGGTCGTAAATACATCAAGAAGAAATTTAAAAATGTGAATTTCAAGAAGACGGAGAAGAAGATGAGTGTTGTACCTGAACGATTACAGATCCAATAAAGAGTTCAGAGAGTTTGGCACATGAGTACACCAACGCTGTCAATATCGGCGCGTCAATAACCCTGATTTCTGTTGGACCTTCTAGATCCAATACAAGCAGTCTCTCAAGGAAAGGCGCATTCTCAATGACCATAACGTGGAACAGCTGGAGTGATCTCTTCCCAATTGATGTCTTGTTGCGGGGCCAGCAGGACACATAAATCCATCGGAGATTCGTCGAGGCAATGTGGAGGCTAATGAACCCGTGGATCTGCTCAAGACGAAGGTACTCGAGCGCAGTACAGCTGCGGAGCAGGTGCTCCATAGCCTTCTTCGAGATGACAACGTCGAAGAGGTCGAGCTGCTTGAGTTGAGGGAGAAGAAGAGCGGGCGCGGCATTAATCTGGGGAAGATAGCGGGAGCTGAAGCTGGCGCGACGCAGCATTGGCGTGAGGCGGAGCGCGGACGGCGGCAGAGAGCGACATCGTCCAACTTCAAAGTTGAGCTCCTCGAGCTGATCTAGGGTGGGGGATAAGAACCACTCATCGAACTTGGGTTGGACCTTGCAGTTGGTACTGAACATGTGGATGTCAAGGCGTTTGGCTGGCCCAGGGTGCGATGAAAGGATCTTGGAGACTGCGGCCATGCGTTTGCAATCCCCGTCGCAGAGGCAGCTGTCGACGGTGAGGTTGAGGGGGACGTAGCGCCAGAGGGGGCGCCACCGCCCGGAGAGCAGGGCGGTCCGCACGGCAGATTTGGTGGGGAGGAGGCCGATGATGACGAGCAGCGTGTCGTCGGGGAGGCTGCTGATGAAGTCCAGGCTCGCCGGATGCGGTTTTGGCTCGTGCCGCCTCCGCTTGTTGGCTGCCTCGCCGTCCATCTCAACCGGCGGCGACGCCGGTGTACACGTGTGCTGGTGTGTGTTGTGTGCTGGGTGTGCGCGAGTGCGTCCTTCTGTGCATGCCGCCGCACAGTGGTGAATTGTGCGCGAGTGCGTCCTTCCCGCGCAAGAAGTTTGTCCTCAATGCACCCTCAATTTACTAGCGTGCGGGGTGCTACCCCGAGTGGTTTCAACTTTGTTTACTTCAACGCGTGTCAGATGGGCCTCTAGTTTACTTATTTTCACCCACTGCCACATGGGCCAGCACACGAAGATACAGAACACGAGCTGACAAGGTAGCATGTGGATTGGTTGATCGGTCAACTAAACATATATGGAGCTATACGCTGACACAGTGAGCGTATAATCCGTCGGTATAGAGAGTTCGAGTGAGAGGGGATGCCCGTGAGAGATAGCAGAGAGAGAGAGAGAGAAAGAGCTACTCCCTCCGTTCGATAATGTAGTTCCAACATTTTTTTAAGTCAAACTTTTGAAACTTTGACCAAGTTTGTAAAGAAATTACTTATATCTACAATACCAAAGATAAATGATAGTATGAAGTAAGTACATGTTGTGATGAATCTATCTGGATCACATACTTGAGGTGCTCTCCAGTGGGCGCGACAAGCAACACACCGGCACCGGCGCCTTGCACCAAGAAAGCCCCATCAAAGTACATGATCCAATCGCGACTTGCTTCCTTGCAGGGGAGAGCGGTCTCCTGGATTTCTTCGTTGGGCGTTGAGGTCCATTCTGCAATGAACTCCACCAAAACTCTGCTCTGGATTGTCGAAGTACTTCCAAACTTCAACTCAAAGCTTGACAATTCCAAGGCCCACTCCACAATCCTTCCTGTTGCATCTGGGTTGTGCAGTATCCATTGCAACGGGAGGCAGGTGACGACAGTGATTTCGTGGGCTTGTAAGTAATGACGCAGCTTCCTCGAGGCCATAAGGAGGCTGAAGAGCAATTTCTGCACACCGGAGTACCTTGACCTGGCCCCCTGCAAGAGGGAGCTGACAAAGTAAACCGGGTGCTGCATCATCTTCTTCTTCTGCACCACTTCACTTGGCTGCGCGGGCGCTGCCCTGATGGCGTCAGACTCTGCCGGGGGCCTTGCCTTGCCGGCAACAGGCCTTGCCGGGGGAATCTCTAGCTTTCCATCCACCGGTCCTGCCGTTGCCACTGCCTCTTCGTCGACCTCCCTCTGCGCCACTAGTGCGGCGCTGACCACTTGATTCGTTGCTGCCAGATACAGCAGCAACGACTCTTTTGGAGGAAAGGTATTTCTTCAGACCCTGCAATGCCGCCTCGGCCTCTAGGGTCCACTCCATCAGGCCTGCCTTCTTCAAGATTTTCAAAAGGGAAGGGCACGCTCATCGGACTTGGAGATGAATCTGCTCATGGCGGCAACGCAGCCAGTGAGCTGGCGCACATCCTTGATCCGCTTGGGTGCCTCAATCTGCTCAATAGCCTTGATCTTGTCTGGGTTTGCCTCAATCCCATGCTGCGACACAAAGAACCCGAGAAGTTTTCCTGACGGAACGCCAAAGACACACTTCTCAGGGTTCAACTTGAGGTTGATCTTGCGTAGGTTGGTAAACGTCTCTTCTAAGTCTTGTACAAGGGTCACCTTGTCCTTGGTTTTGACCACTATGGCATCCATATAAGCTTCCATATTTCTATGTAGCTGGGGATCAAAACCAATATGGACCACCCTCGCAATTGTCGAGCCAGCACTCTTCAACCTGAAAGGCATCCGTAAAAAGCAATATGTACCACATGGGGTGATAAATGTTGTGTTCTCTTCATCTTCTCTTGTCATGAAGATCTGGTGGTAGCCCGAGTAGGCGTCGAGGAATGACAATAGATCACACCCGGCCGTGGAGTCAACAATCTGGTCGATGCGCGGCAACGGGAAGGGGTCCTTAGGACAAGCCTTATTGATATCTGTGTAGTCAATACACAGCCTCCACTTCCCATTTGCCTTGCGCACCACCACCGTATTGGCCAACCACGTCGGATGGAGCACTCCTCTCACCAAACATGCCGCTTCCAATTTCCTGATCTCCTCTGTGATGAACTCCTGTCGTTCCAAAGCTTGCTTCCTGACCTTCTGCTTGACGGGTCGCGCATGGGGACAGACAGCAAGGTGGTGCTCAATCACTTCCCTGGGAACGCCGGGGATGTCAGATGCTTGCCACGCAAACACATCAATATTCGCCCGCAGGAAAGTGACGAGCGCGCTTTCCTATTTGTTGTCGAGGGTGGAGCTTATGGTGAAAGCCCCTCCCGTGCCATCCTCCTTGACGGACACCCTCTTGGTCTCTGGTGGTGCAGCTTTGGATTTCTTGCTCTTGCCGGTAGAGCTCTCGGGCATGTCCTCAATGGTAGCACAACACTCCGGAGAGGTACGCTTGCCAGAGTGGGTGCGAGGGGTCTTGCCGGTCTTCTTCTTCCCTCCTGGGGCTTCAACGGTAGGAGCAAGTGCCTTGGCGGCAGCTACTGCAACTGCTTCTCGATAGAGTTGGTCAGCGTAGATCAGCACGTCCTTCTTGTCGGAGGGGACGGTGATGATGGTCATCGGCCTCGGCATCTTCAGCATGTTGTAGGCGTAGTGCGATGCCGCCATGAACTTGGCTAGTGCCGGGCGGCCGAGGATCCGGTTGTAGGGCAAGGGGATCTCGGCCACGTCGAAGACGATCCTCTCTGTCCTGTAGTTCAACTCACCTCCAAATGTCACGGGCAATGTGACCTTCCCCTTCGGCTGGCTCCTTCCCGGATTGACCCCTTGAAACATACCCGTTTCCTCGAGGTCTCCATCAGGAATTTGCAGCCTTTTGATCACGACGGGCGAGATCAAGTTCAGGCCGGC
Source organism: Aegilops umbellulata (assembly GCA_032464435.1). Taxonomy (NCBI): domain Eukaryota; kingdom Viridiplantae; phylum Streptophyta; class Magnoliopsida; order Poales; family Poaceae; genus Aegilops; species Aegilops umbellulata. The sequence continues at coordinate 67,945,571 of CP136058.1, forward strand.
CCTGCCTTCAACCAGCATCTTGTTCATCTTGAGGTTGCGTATCATTCGCGAGACCAACAACGGCAAACACCCGACCGCAGTTGTGCGGTCAGGGTGGTCCTCGACGTCAAAGATGAGGGGCGTGTTAGACCACTTCAGTGGCTTCTGAGCGTCAAACGATGGTTTTGCTGCTGTAATCACACGCGCCCACTACTTGAGCTGGCGGTGAGAAGTGTGCAGTGAGGCGCCACCATCGACGCACATGGCCTCCATAGCCTTCTGAAACTCTTGCTTGCCGGACTCGTCGTCCGCGTCATGATCATCGTCTTCCTGCTTCTTGTCGCGGCCCCGAGCAGGCCTCTCTTGCTGGTTATCCTTGCTGCGGTGGCCTCCTTGCCCGCCACGCTTCTTGCCGGATCCTTCGGCACCATCCTAACCCTTCTCCTTGTCCCGCCTCTCGTACTCGGCCTTTTGCTTTTCGGCAAGCAGCTTGACCTATCGACAGTTCTGGAGGTCGTGGCCCTTGGTGTTGGAAATATGCCCTAGAGGCAATAATAAAATGGTTATCATTATATTTCCTTGTTCATGATAATTGTCTATTGTTCATGCTATAATTGTGTTATCCGGAAATCGTAATACATGTGTGAATACATAGACCACAACATGTCCCTAGTGAGCCTCTAGTTGACTAGCTCGTTGATCAACAGATGGTCATGGTTTCCTGACTATGGACATTGGATGTCATTGATAACGGGATCACATCATTAGGAGAATGATGTGATGGACAAGACCCATCCTAAGCATAGCACAAGATCGTGTAGTTCGTCTGCTAGAGCTTTTCTAATGTCAAGTATCATTTCCTTAGACCATGAGATTGTGCAACTCCCAGATACCATAGGAGTGCTTTGGGTGTACCAAACGTCACAACGTAACTGGGTGGCTATAAAGGTGCACTACAGGTATCTCCGAAAGTGTCTGTTGGGTTGGCACGAATCGAGACTGGGATTTGTCACTCCGTATGACGGAGAGGTATCTCTGGGCCCACTCGATAATGCATAATCATAATGAGCTCATTGTGACTAAGTAGTTGGTCACGGGATCATGCATTACGGAACGAGTAAAGTGACTTGCTGGTAACGAGATTGAACGAGGTATTAGGATACCGACGATCGAATCTCGGGCAAGTAACGTACCGATTGACAAAGGGAATTGTATACGGGATTGCTTGAATCCTCGACATCGTGGTTCATCCGATGAGATCATCGTGGAACATGTGGGAGCCAACATTGGTATCCAGATCCCGCTGTTGGTTATTGGCCGGAGAGTTGTCTCGGTCATGTCTGCATGGTTCCCGAACCCGTAGGGTCTACATACTTAAGGTTTGATGACGCTAGGGTTATAAGGAAGATTTGTATGTGATTACCGAATGTTGTTCGGAGTCCCGGATGAGATCTTGGACGTCACGAGGAGTTCCGGAATGGTCCGGAGGTGAAGATTTATATATGGGAAGTCATCATACGGTCGCCGGAAATATCCGGGGGTATATCGGTATTGTACCAGGACCACTGGAGGGGTTCCGGGGGTCCACCCGGAGGGTCCACCTGCCCCGGAGGGCCTTATGGGCTGTAGGTGGAAGGGAACCAGCCCCAAGTGGGCTGGGGCGCCAACCCCCCTAGGGCCCATGCGCCTAGGGTTGGGGAGGACCCTAAAGGGGGCGCCCCCCTTGGCTTGGGGGGCAAGCCCCCTCCCCCTTGCCCCCCCTCTAGATCCCATCTAGAGGGGTCGGCCCCCCTCCCCCTTCTCCCTATAAATAGAGGGGTGAGGAGAGGGCTGCAAAAAACCACATCCAGGGCGCAGCCCCTCCCCTCCCCAACACCTCTCCTCCTCCGCAAGAGCTTGGCGAAGCCCTGCCAGAGTACTGCCACTCCATCACCACCACGCCGTCGTGCTGCTGTTGGAGCCCTCTTCCTCAACCTCTCCCTCCTCCTTGCTGGATCAAGGCGCGGGAGACGTCACCGGTCCGTACGTGTGTTGAACACGGAGGTGCCGTCCGTTCGGCGCTAGGATCATCAGTGATTTGGATCATGACGAGTACGACTCCATCAACCCCGTTCTCTTGAACGCTTCCGCTCCTGATCTACAAGGGTATGTAGATGCACTCCTCTCTCTCTCGTTGCTAGATGACTCCATAGATTAATCTTGGTGATGCGTAGAAAATTTTAATTTCTTCAACGATCCCCAGCACTTGGTGCAGTGGATCTTGCAATACTGCTTGTCGGAGCCTCCTAGCTTGTAGGTGGCCACCAAGGCCCGGCAGGCGGCGCACCTGGCAATCTCCTTGCCGGGGTCGTCTGTCTTGGCCTTCTTGGCAGCGCCGGTGTCGTCGGATCCCTCGACGGCAAGCACGACCTTGCCCTTGCGCTTCCTGTTGCGACGCCGGCCCTTCTTCGTCGAGGCAGCGGTGTCTACATCAGTAGAGTCGGTTTCCACGCCGGCGTCCTCGTCGGGGTACTTCCTTCCCTCTTCAGCTCGGGCGCACCTATCGTCCAGAACATAAAGTTCGGCCACATCCTTAACCTTGTTCATCGCCAGCTCTTCGCGCATCTTGCGGTTGCGCATGTTCTGATGGAACGCGCTAATCACGGCGGCGGGATGAACAACGGGGATGTTGTACTGCACCCGGCTGAATCTCTGGATGTACTTGCGCAGGTTTTCCCCTTCCTTCTGGGGAATGATATGCAAATCACTGGCCTGGCCATGAGCTTGGTGGCCTCCGGTGAAGGCACCAACGAACTCACGGCACAGATCCGACCAAGAAGAAATGGAATCCGCCGGCAAGTGCATCAACCAAGACATGACATTGGGCTTCAGTGCCAACTGGAAGTAATTGGCCAGCACCTTGTCCTCGCGAGCTCCAGCATCTTGCATCGCGATGGTGTAGATGTTGAGGAACTCTGACGAATGGGTCTTGTCGTTGTACTTCTCGCCGACGTAGGGCTTGAATGTGCGGTGGGGTGGCCACTGGAACTGCCGCAGCTCACGGGTAAAGGCTGGGCAACCCACCTCGTAAGGTAGGCCGTTGGAGCCCCCTGGTGCTGGGTGGTCCATAGCGGGTCCCGCCCGCTTATCCGACTGGTGGCGTGTATCGCGTCGGCGCTCGATAGTGGTTCGAGCGTCTTCATGAGCTCGTTCTCGAAGAACATGACGCTGGTCGTGGTGGGTCCGTGGGTCGGACAACGCTATGGAAATGCTATCACATGCTAGTGTTTCCATGATTCCAAAAACTTTGTGTGATATGTTAGGTTTCCGTGAATTTGATGATTGTTCTTTAAACTTGCACCTTGCGGATTCCACCATTAAGAAACCTATGGGAAGAATTAATGATGTTCTTATTGTTGCAATTAGGAATTATGTGCCCGTAGATTTCATCGTTCTTGATATAGATTGCAATCCTTCATGTCCTATTATTCTTGGTAGACCTTTCCTTAGAACGATTGGTGCAATTATTGATATGAAAGAAGGAAATATTAGATTCCAATTTCCGTTAAGGAAAAGGCATGGAACACTTTCCTAGGAAGAAAATAAAATTACATTATGAATCTATTATGAGAGCCACTTATGGATTGCATATCAAAAATGATAATACCTAGATCTATTCTTGCGTTTATGCCTAGCTAGGAGCGTTAAACGATAGCGCTTGTTGGGAGGCAACCCAGTTTTATTTTTGTTTCTTGCTTTTTGGTTCTGTTTAGTAATAAATAATTCATCTAGCCTCTGTTTAGATGTGGTTTTGTGTTTTAATTAGTGTTTGTGCCAAGTAGAACCTTTGGGAAGACTTGGGTGAAGTCTTTTTTATCTTGCTGTAAAAAACAGAAACTTTAGCGCTCACGAGATTAGCTACAACTTTTTACTGGAGAGTGATATTTAGTTAATTCTTTTTGCAGATGATTAATAGATAAATTCCTCACATCCATAAATTTATTTTTGATATTTTGGAGTTTCAAAAGTATGCTTTTGATACAGATACTACAGACTGTTCTGTTTTTGACATATTCTGTTTTTCGTGTGTTGTTTGCTTATTTGATGAATCTATGGCTAGTATCAGAGGTTATGAACCATAAAGAAGTTGGGATACAGTAGGTTTAGCACCAATATAAATCAAGAATGATTTAATTACCTTGAAATGGTGTTTTGTTTTCTTTCGCTAACGGAGCTCGTGAGATTTTCTGTTAAGTTTTGTGTTATGAAGTTTTCAAGTTTTGGGTAAAGATTTGATGGATTATGGAACAAGGAGTGGAAAGAGCCTAAGCTTGGGGATGCCCAAGGCACCCCAAGGTAAAATTCAAGGACAACCAAAAGCCTAAGCTTGGGGATGCCCCGGAAGGCATCCCCTCTTTTGTCTTCGTCCATCGGTAACTTTACTTGGAGCTATATTTTTATTCACCACATGATATGTGTTTTGCTTGGAGCGTCTTGTATGATTTGAGTATTTGCTTTTTAGTTCACCACAATCATCCTTGCTGTACACACCTTTTGGGAGAGACACACATGAATCGGAATTTATTAGAATACTCTATGTGCTTCACTTATATCTTTTGAGTTAAATAATTTTGCTCTAGTGCTTCACTTATATCTTTTAGAGCACGGTGGTGGTTTTATTTTATAGAAATTATTGATCTCTCATGCTTCACTTATATTATTTTGAGAGTCTTTTAGAACAGCATGGTAGTTTGATTTGGCTATAAAATTAGTCCTAATATGATGAACATCCAAGATGGATATAATAAAAAATATCATATAAAAGTGCATTGAATACTATGAGAAGTTTGATTCTTTATGATTGTTTTGAGATATGAAGATGGTGATATTAGAGTCATGCTAGTTGAGTAGTTGTGTATTTGACAAATACTTGTTCTAAAGTTTGTGATTCCCGTAACCTGCACGTATGGTGAACCATTATGTGATGAAGTCGGAGCATGATTTATTTATTGATTGTCTTCCTTATGAGTGGCGGTCAGGGATGAGCGATGGTCTTTTCCTACCAATCTATCCCCCTAGGAGCATGCGCGTAGTACTTCGTTTCGATAACTAATAGATTTTTGCAATAAGTATGTGAGTTCTTTATGACTAATGTTGAGTCCATGGATTATACGCACTCTCACCCTTCCACCATTGCTAGCCTCTCTAATACCGTGCACCTTTCGCCGGTATCATACACCCACCATATACCTTCCTCAAAACAGCCACCATACCTACCTATTATGGCATTTCCATAGCCATTCCGAGATATATTGCCATGCAACTTACCACTGTTCCGTTTGTTATGACACGCTCCATCATTGTCATATTGCTTTGCATGATCATGTAGTTGACACCGTATTTGTGGCAAAGCCACCTATATAATATTTCATACATGTCACTCTTGATTCATTGCATATCCCGGTACACCGCCGGAGGTATTCACATAGAGTCATATCTTGTTCTAAGTAATGAGTTGTAATTTTTGAGTTGTAAGTAAATAAAAGTGTGATGATCATAATTATTAGAGCATTGTCCCAAGTGAGCAAAGGATGATGGAGACTATGATTCCCCCACAAGTCGGGATGAGACTCCGGGCGAAAAGAAAAAAAGAAAAAAAAAGAGGCCATAAAAAAGGCCCAAATAAAAAATGAGAGAAAAAGAGAGAAGGGACAATGTTACTATCCTTTTTCCACACTTGTGCTTCAAAGTAGCACCATGATCTTCATGATAGAGTCTCCTATGTTGTCACTTTCATATACTAGTGGGAATTTTACATTATAGAACTTGGCTTGTATATTCCAATGATGGTCTTCCTCAAAATGCCCTAGGTCTTCGTGAGCAAGCGAGTTGGATGCACACCCACTTAGTTTCTTTTGTTGAGCTTTCATACACTTATAGCTCTAGTGCATCTGTTGCATGGCAATCCCTACTTACTCACATTGATATCTATTGATGGGCATCTCCATAGCCCATTGATACGCCTAGTTGATGTGAGACTATCTTCTCATTTTTTTGTCTTCTCCACAACCGCCATTCTATTCCACATATAGTGCTATATCCATGGCTCACGTTCATGTATTGCGTGAAGATTGAAAAAGTTTGAGAACATCAAAAGTATGAAACAATTGCTTGGCTTGTCATCGGGGTCGTGCATGATCAAATACTTTGTGTGATGAAGATAGAGCATATCCAGACTATATGATTTTGTAGGGATAACTTTCTTTGGCCATGCTATTTTGAGAAGACATGATTGCTTTCTTAGTATGCTTGAAGTATTATTATTTTCATGTCAATATTAAACTTTTATCTTGAATCTTTCGGATCCGAACATTCATGCCACAATAAAGAAAATTACATTGAGAAATATGCTAGGTAGCATTCCACATCAAAAGTTCTGTTTTTTTCATTTACCTACTCGAGGACGAGCATGAATTAAGCTTGGGGATGCTTGATACGTCTCCAACGTATCTATAATTTTTTATTGTTCCATGCTATTATATTATCTATTTTGGATGTTTAATGGGCTTTATTATACACTTCTATATTATTTTTGGGACTAACCTATTAACCCAAGGCCTAGTGCAAATTGCTGTTTTTTTGCCTATTTCAGTGTTTCGCAAAAAAAGAATATCAAACGAGTCCAAACGGAATGAAACCTTCGGGAGAGTTATTTTTGAAACAAACGTGATCCAGAGGACTTGGAGTGGACGTCGAGAAACAATCGAGGAGGCCACGAGGCAGGAGGCGTGCCTGCCCCCCTAGGCGCGCCCCCACCCTCATGGGCCCCTCGCAGCTCGACCGACCTACTTCTTCCTCCTATATATTCCCATATACCCCGAAACCATCCAGGAGCACCACGAAACCCTATTTCCACCACCGCAACCTTCTGTACCCGTGAGATCCCATCTTGGGGCATTTTCCGGCGCTCTGCCGGAGGGGGGATCGATCACAGAGGGCTTCTACATCAACACCATAGCCTCTACGATGATGTGTGAGTAGTTTACCTCAGGCCTTTGGGTCCATAGTTATTAGCTAGATGGCTTCTTCTCTCTCTTTGGATCTCAATACAAAGTTCTCCTCGATCTTCTTGGAGATCTATTTGATGTAATTCTTTTTGCGGTGTGTTTGTCGAGATCCGATGAATTGTGGGTTTATGATCAAGATTATCTATGAACAATATTTGAATCTCCTCTGAATTCTTTTATGTATGATGTGTTATCTTTGCAAGTCTCTTCGAATTATCGGTTTGGTTTGGCCTACTAGATTGATCTTTCTTGCAATGGGAGAAGTGCTTAGCTTTGGGTTCAATCTTGCGTTGCTCGATCCTAGTGACAGAAGGGGAAACGACACGTATTGTATTGTTGCCATCGAGGATAAAAATATGGGGTTTATATCATATTGCTTGAGTTTATCCCTCTACATCATGTCATCTTGCCTAATGCGTTACTCCTTTCTTATGAACTTAATACTCTAGATGCATGCTGGATAGCGGTCTATGTGTGGAGTAATAGTAGTAGATGCAGAATCGTTTTGGTCTACTTGCCGCGGACGTGATGCCTATATACATATCATACCTAGATATTCTCATAATTATGCACTTTTCTATCAATTGCTCGACAGTAATTTGTTCACCCACGTAATACTTATGCTATCTTGAGAGAAGCCACTAGTGAAACCTATGGCCCCCGGGTCTATTTTCCATCATATTAATCCTTCGTCAACTAGCTATTTCTATCGTCGTTTATTTTGAAATCTTTAATTTTAATCTTTATCATAAAAATACCAAAAATATTATCTTATCATCTCTATCAGATATCACTTTTGCATGTGGTCGTGAAGGGATTGACAACCCCTTTATCGCGTTGGTTGCAAGGTTCTTATTTGTTTATGTAGGTACGAGGGACTTGCGTGTGGCCTCCTACTGGATTGATACCTTGGTTCTCAAAAACTGAGGGAAATACTTACGCTACTTTGCTGCATCACCCTTTCCTCTTCAAGGGAAAACCAACGCATGCTTAAGAGGTAGCATCCAACACCATGGCGTAAGCACCTGGCGCGGGCATTACGGCCGGGTGGTCAGCACGGCTCCAGCTGATGGGCCTCTTGGACCAGTGCATGACTTCGGGGACCTCTGAGGCGATGGCGTTCACCTCCCGGTGGTGCTGGCGCTGGCTGTGCTTGTCGTCGGCCTCACTGGTGAAGACGACGTAGGTGGCGTTGGCTTCGGGGAACTCATCTTGGAGCCGGCCGTCTGGGCGGGCCGCCGGCTCCGCCCGGCAGGCGGAGGAGGCAGGCCCTCGCCCTTGGCGATTCGGGTGAGCCAATGGCATTTCCGGGTGGTGTGGTTAGACGGCTTCGCGCAGCTGTGGAACTTGCAGGGAGCATCAAGGGTTTGCTCGAAGGCGAAGGCGGGCAACCAAGCGGGCCTTCCGCCCTTCTGACGCTTGGGGACGGGTTGCCCCTCCGGCTGCTGATCTTTGACTGTTGCCACTTGCCAGCTGCTGGAAGCCGACTGTTGGGCCTTGCGCTTGTCGTCGTTCGGCTGCTGGCACCGGTTGGAGTCACCAGCCGGCGTCTGAGCAGCCACGGGAGTACCTTCCCGGATGCATCCACCCGGATCTCCGATTTCATTGCGGAGTCGGCAGTGGCGTACTTGTCCGCTACGATCAGGAGCTCGTCTAGGGCGGTCGGCTCGTCGCACAGGAGCCGATATTTGAGCAAGGTGCCCTCTCTGCACCCGGCGGTGAAGTACTCGATGGCATGCACCTCGTGCACCCCTTCGCAGGAGTTGCGCAACTCGGCCCAGCGCGTCAGGTAGTCACGGGTGGACTCAGTCGGACCTTGGACGCACATGGAGAGCTGGCGAGGCTTGGACGGTCGCTTGTAGGTGCTGGTGAAGTTGCGGATGAAGACATCGATGAAGTCCAGCCAACTGTTGACATTGTGCGGCTTGAGGTTGTTCAGCCATGTCCGAGTCGTGCCTTGGAGCATGAGCGGAACGTACTTCACGGAAACGCGCTTGTTGCCGTTTGCTATGCTGACGGCCGTGGAGTAGTCGACCAGCAAGTCCTCCGGCTTCACGGAGCCGTTGTACTTGGGAGTATCTCGAGGGAGCGAGAACCCTTTGGGGAAGGGCTCGTCGCAAATGCGGGGGCCGAAGCAGGCCGAGCCGATTGCATCTTCTTCTTTCATGGCCAGGGACCGAGCAAGTCGCTCAATCTGGTGGCGCTTCGTTCTCTCCGACTCCTTCACAGGGGCCTAGACGGCCTCCGAGAGTCGGGTGATCAATAGGCGGCCGGGAAGCGCGCCTCTCCCTGCAAGGGGGAAGCGGACGATCGTTCCACCGTTCTTCTGCTCGTGGGCGACCCTCTTGGTCGTGCACAATTGTGATGCGTGTGCGCCGACTGCGGCTAGCAGCCGGCTCTTGGTCTCGCCGATCGCGAGCACCGCCTGTGGGGGACCGGGAGGTCGCTCCATGCTCACGGTGGGGAGGGGGAGGGGTGGTCTTTCGCTTGCACACAGGGTTCCATCACGCGGCGGCCAGCTTCCTGCTGCGTGGTAGCCGCGTCGAGGAGCTGCTGGAGGCGCGCCATCTGGCAGCAATGCTCGTTGCCTTCCAGGTGGTCCAGTTCATCTGCCGCCGCCTGGGCGGCGCGCAAGTTCTCCATCGGGATGGCGTAGACTGGGCGTTCGGCTCCCAGGCTGGCGTTAGCCGCGCCACGCTGCCGAATCGTGCCCACTCGGCTAGGTTTGCCAGCAAACGGCGCGGTCGATCTCGCGTTGGTAGGCTACGGTGAGGCGCCTCATGGCCGCCAACTTGTTGGCGCTGTCAAGGAGCGAGACGCGGAATGATTCCAGCATTGCTCCATCGGCATCTGCCGCCACGGGCATGGACAGACCCTGCATTGTCGCCTGCAGCGGGTCCTGGCCGGCCCCATTAGAGGCTCCGTCGTGGCTAGTGACCAGCACCTCCGTGACGGTGCTGGCGCTGGCGTTGCTGACCGCAGGAGGGAGCGGGTCGTCGATGATCACCACGTTGCCAGGGAAGGCATCAGTGGAAGCCCCATCGGAATCGATGAGCATCTCGACGGGCGGGTCGGTGGAGCCGACGGATTCTAGGTCGGAGGCAGGCTCATTGGCAATGCAGAGCTTGCCGAGGAGGTCGACGAGGCAGCTCTCGGAGTTGGCCGCTCCCACGTCGGGCGCGGGCTCGTCGGAGAGGCTGATCCCACCGATGAGATCAGCGAGGCAGCTCGTAGCGCGAGCGGCCTCCACACCATGAAGAGCGTCGACGCAAACGCTATCAGTCGGGCCGGGCTGGCTACGCTCGCTAGGAAGGAAGAGGGTTCCCGTCCAGAACGTGCTTCCGGCCGACGGTGCACTTAGCCCCACGGTGGGCGCCAAATGTCGGGAATATCTAGCGACATATGCCAGGGGGTGGCTTTCATGGATGGGGACAGGAGTACGTTGCCGGGCCTTGGAAGTGGGAGTGAGCGATATCTCGAACGCCTACGAGTCTTACCCAGGTTCGGGGCTCTCCGTGGAGATAACACCCCTAGTCCTGCTCTGCGGGGTCTTCGCATGATGACTATCGTCAATAAGGTGGCTACAAGGTTGCTCCTTGAGCTGTTCGGCTAGAGGAGGAAGAAGGGCAAGGCTAGCTCTATCTCCTCACTACGTGAATGTATGTTGGCTAGGGTTATGAACCCTTTGCATGGGGTGAGCCTAGGAGTTTATATAGGTCTAACCCCCAGAGGTACAATCGTAATCCGGCCCAAGTGTAGGACCCGACCGTCAGTGTCCCTGGGCGCCAGCTTCTCCGTCGGCTGCCGGGGCCCGCCGCTTGGTGGGTCCCTCCGGCTGCCGTGAACTCAGCCGACAGGTAGGGCCCACCGCCTGTGGGCCATGCTGACTGCTTTCTACTGTAGCCCCACCCTTGGTGACGGAGGATTTGTCGGAGGGCGCATGGCTACAGTCCTGCCGCCTGGCAGGCGCTCACTGTGGCTACGCTCCGTCTCATCAGATTAATGATGCGCAGATTAATTGCGCCCCATCTCGTCGTAGTAAATGGGTGCAAACTTTGAGGGGCGCGGGGCCGCCTACTGGATGCTGGCTCCCTGAAGCCGCCTGCTGGGGGGCACGCCGTCTTCTAGCAGTCGGCCCAAGGAGTCGGCCGTTCGTCCGGGAGGTGTGAGAGGCGCAGCTGGCCCCGATGTCTTGAAATACTATGGGGTGTGAGAGGCGCAGCTGGCCCCGATGTCTTGAAGTACTATGGGGTGCTGATGAGGCTATCCGTGGTCAATCCCTCCGACAAGCATCATAATTCCCCTGCGATCATGCGTTGACTCTTATTGGCTGCATTTGTAGGAATATTGTGTATGAATGGCTTAAAAATGCTGAAATTGTCGTGTAAAAATGTAGAAATTATAGCGTATGTCCGCGAAACCTAAAACGCCAAAACTAGCCGAGACACCATATAAAATCCAGATCCTGCTCAAGCTTATAAAAGCCAGGCGGCCAGGGATTGAAACGCCAGAGATTTCTGGGAATCAATTAACATCCTTATGAACTTATGATTCCTACCACTGCTGCAAATACTTATATGATTGTATATTTAGAAAACAAAAAAGGCACACAACATAGATGCACTGTTAATCCAGTACCAACACCAATCAATACTGAGGACCTTCATCAGTTTGTACATCAAAATATATAGTCTTGTCTGCTCCAGGTAGCCATGTAACTGTGTCAACACGCACCAGCTTGAAACCCAAACTTGCTGTCTTGGATATCATACACGACCCTGAATGATCTTGTTGCCCTGTTCCCCAGAATCGGAACCCCTATCAGTCCAGCAACATCTGGCCGAAATGTGGAGCAAATTTTATCTGCTGACACTCGATAGAACACATTCTCTGACGGGAGCTTCAAGATAGACCTTACAAATTTCATCTCCACCGTTGGCATGTCGCGCCAGTTCGCTGAATCACTAGTGGATGTGAAACAGATTCCATTCATTCCAGCTGCTTCTCGGGCATATCCCTTAGCTAGCATTGCCGCTGTGATCGCCTTGTCAAACGCACGAAACACCGGGGACAGAATGAACGTGTCGATCGTGCCAGAATCCAGTATCGTCATTCGAGTTGTGTAGATTGACGGGTCGACTTCAAGCCGTATCCCGTCGACCATCATGTCAAGCTGCTGAAGAGCATACACCGGGTTATCTCCGTGCGAGCCGTATTCGACCAACGGAATGAACTGTAAATTGTACCGATCATACGGCCCGATGGATAGAAACCCTCCGTTTCTATGATTACCAGGAAAGCAGTGAGAGAATGCGGTGTAGTTCGTATGACAAACTACCTGACGAAAGAAGGAGTAGCTCGCACCCCCAAATCCAATAATGCCTGCGTCAGCTGCATTGTACCTGTCATCTCCACTGCAGCCAAACATGAAATCATCAATGCTGAAGTTGTTTCCTAAAGTGAGCTTGTCCTTGGCCAAGCTTCCAGCTGTGTACTCTTCTGATGCATATCTCAAGCTGTAAAGGCAGCTATCTTGCTCCTCGTTGCAGCCAAAGGGAATACCAAGTGTTTCATGCACATAACCACAATCTTCAGTTGAGCAGCCAACGCTTTGGTAAGTTGAGGACTGAAGGGGGTCAAATATCCGTCCGGCCTCTTTATCTTGATTATGGCAATTTATCGGACAAGGTTGGCACTGAACCCAGGAAAGTGTCGAGCCGGTGTCGATGGTGACAAGATTCATAATGGCCGGAGTGCCCAGACCAATGGCCATGAGGAACCGATCTTTATGGATTCTGTCATCCTCAAAGGAATACCATGTTTTCTGTACATTTGATACTTGTACTGATGCTTGTATGCATGGGTGCCTCTCGTGGAACACTGGGAACTGAAAGGCACCATCGCTGTTCTGACCAAGATCTGCTAGCAGTAGACATAACACATTGGGTAATTATTAATTGAGAGAAGGATAAAATTCAAGCATCTGCTGCTATAGCTTTGAAATTAATTCACCCAACACACAATTAACTCCACTCATCTGTTGGTCAATGTTAATGCACTCAATACATAATATTTAGAAAACTCCTGGAACACAAACTTGAACTTCACCATATATGGGTATAGGAGATGAGGAGCATGAGCTAGAGCATTACCGTAGGTTGAGGGGCATAAGCTAGAGCTGGTGCAGTACTGAGACGTATAGCTTAGTGCAAGCACCATGAGAATCAAGTACTCCATGCCTAATGTTATTCTCCAGAGAAACTTTGCTTCATAGAACTTCACCAGGCAATACGTACTCTAGTTGCTTAGGCACATGCAAAACAAGCTCACCACCTACCCCAATCATGCCTATCACACTGCTTACTATAATAGATACCATATGCTCAGTAATAAAATTATTAGCATGGAAAATGTTATTAGGACCTAAAACAATATTATTGCTGTGCAGATCCTTTGGTAACTAATACGGTCAGGGTATTTTATTCCGGTCAGAGAAATCCGGAAACCGGCCTTTCTGGCCAGCACCAGTAGGGAAAATACCACAGTTACAATTTTGGACCAAATTCAAAAAAATTGATAGAACTTTAAAAATTTCAAATGATTTTGGACGAAAATTGACCGGGAAACCCCCTTTTCCGGCCACCGTTGGGGAAAATCGTAAACAGTAAAAATAAAAAATTGATACAGGCAAGGTAATTCATATAGGAGTTTTGCGTCTGAGACCCACTGTGTGTTTTCTTCAAAAAATAAGTATAGGTAAACAAAATGGAAAACATATGGGGAAAAGAAGAAGTTATCACAAGTCAGCTGTTGCATTGCATCAGGTAAGGCTGTAATCCTGAGATTCCAACGTTCACATTTAACAAAACCTACAAAAAGAAGATGATATATAAGCTACAATTTGTCGCAGTTGAGAGCTTAAGGCTAGTGGTTTGCTAACTTCAGGCAGTCAATTAACAACGGGAAGTTCAGTCGGTAAAACACCAGTCTGTGGAGTATCCCCACTGACGCCTATCCCCTCCCATGCATGGGTACCCGTTTGCCGTAGGATGGCTTAGAAGAGCGGCCCCAAGAGTGACAGTTTGATCCGGCATCACCAACGCATTGATATTTTTCAGCTTCCTCCCATCAAAATAATCGGCGACGAGTCTCCGAATCCCGGGGATCATGGTGCTTCCACCAACCAGCACAATCTCATCAAGCAGGTCCTTGTTCTTGTCTAGCTCAGCCTGTCTCATGGCACCCTCCACCAACGCCATGGCTCTAAGGAACAAGTCATGGTTCAGCTCCTCAAACTCTGCCCAGGTCAGGGAGCCGGAGAAATCGACGCCATCGACAAACGACTTGATGCTCAGTTCGGCAACGTCTTGGCTGCTCAACGCCTTCTTGGCCTGGTCGCACGCCGTCCTCAGCCTGCCCAGCGTGCTGCCCTTGTCGTCGTTGCTGAGGAGGTCCTTGTCGTGCTTCTCCTTGATCAGCTTGACGAAGTGGTCGACGATCCTCTGGTCGAAGTCCTGTCCTCCAAAGAAAGGGTCCTCGTCTGCTCCCATGAACTCGAAGACGCCGTCCACATACGACATGACTCGCGTCTGACGTCCCGCCGCCGACGTGGAGGACAAGGACTTTGCCCTCGTCGGCAGCTTCCTGTGGAGGCCGTGAGCGACGGCAGCCGCGGTCGGCTTGTCGATCATCCTCGTGACGCGCAGGCCGGCGAGCTCCGCGGCCCTCAACATCGAATACCTTGACGGGTCGTTGTACTGCTGCGGGACGGTGACGATGGCCTCCTGGATTGCGCGGCCGAGGTACGCCTCGGCCGACTCCCTGAGCTTGGCCAACACCATGGCCGTGATCTCACCGGCGCCGAGGTTCTTGACCGCGCCGTCGGCCATCTGCACCTGAACCAGGGGCCTTTCGCGGCCGACGACTTTGTACGGCACACGGACCATGAGTTTCCGCACCTCCTCCTCTTCGCGCTCCAAGTCGCGACTCTTCCCGAGCAGCCGCTTGAAGCCGAAGATGGGATTGGGAGAGGCGTGGTTCTTATCCTCGCCGACCAAGACGGATCCGTCGCCGGGGAAGGCCACCCAGGTTGGGACGCGGAGCTAGAACATGGTTTCGACCTGACCATGGCCGTGGCTGTAGCCGGCGACGCACGAGTTGGTGTTGCCCAAGTCGATGGCGATCACCGGAGACGGGGAGTGGGGCGCCTGGTTGCCGTTGACCGCGCCCGCATGGCCGAGCAGAAGAAAACAGGCAGCGATCGATACGAGGATGGCCGCGACCCTGACGCCAACCATCGCCATCGCTCCTGATCGAGGCTTCTCTATTTTCTGAGCAAACCGCCGGTCGTGATGTTGTTTATAATTCCGAGTTTCGATCCATCTCTAGTCGGAAGTTGTTACGCAAACAAGGTTTTGGTATTGTGGGCTTCGACACCTCTAGGGGTCGGCCACGACAATATATATATAGAGGAAAACCTCTTAGGATACAAGTACAATTGTATACAGGTTACAATACGTATTCACGTATAACTACAAGTCTAACACCCTCCCTCAATCTTAACCGTGGTCTGAAGAATTCAGAAGATTAAGATTGCGACGACAACCCTCAAACTGAGGCAGTGACAACGGCTTCGTGAAGATATCAGCAAGTTGATCTTTCGAAGGGATGAACTTGATCTGAAGTAACTTCTGTGAAACCCGTTCTCTGACAAAATGATAGTCAACTTCGATGTGTTTCGTTCGGGCATGAAAAACTGGATTTGAAGAAAGATACGTTGCACCGATGTTGTCACACCAAAGAACAGGTGGATGATCCTGAGAGACTCTCAACTCTCGAAGCAAGGACTGAACCCAAATCACTTCAGCAGTGGCATTGGCAACTGCTTTGTATTCAGCTTCAGTACTACTACGCGACACAGTAGCTTGTTTACGAGCACTCCAGGCGATCAAATTAGGACCATAGAATACTGCATATCCCCCCGTAGAGCGCCTGTCATCCGGGCTACCAGCCCAATCAGCATCAGAGAAGGCCGAGAGACTACCGGAAGGAGCAGACCGAAGATGCAAGTCCAGAGCAGCAGTAAAACGAACATAACGCAGAATGCGTTTGACAGCAGTCCAGTGAGTATCCCGAGGAGCATGAAGGAACTGGCACACACTGTTAACCGCATAGGAAATATCAAGACGAGTGATCGTCAAATACTGTAAGCCACCAACAATACTGCGATACTTGGTAGCCTCATCCGAAGGAAGAAGAGTACCATCAAGTGCAGAGAGACGATCAGAAGCTGACATAGGGGTAGTAGCAGGCTTACACTGAAGCATACCAGCACGACGAAGCAAATCCATAGAGTACTTCTGCTGAGTGAGAGTCAGACCGACATCAGAATGAGAAACCTCCAAACCAAGGAAATAATGAAGCCGGCCAAGATCTGTAATAGCAAAATCACCACTCAAAGCAGAAACAAGGCGATCCGCAGCAAAGGTCGACGAGCTGATCAAAATGATGTCATCTACATACACCAATAGGTACATAGTGACTATAGGACGCTGTAGCATGAATAAGGACGTATCAGCTGTCGAAGGAACAAACCCATGTGCTCGAAGAGCAGAACCAAGACGTGCATGCCAGGCACGAGGCGCCTGTTTAAGACCGTAAAGAGCCTTGACCAGACGACACAAATGTTGCGGACGAGCGGGATCAACAAAACCAGGCGGCTGACGCATGTAAACCTCCTCATCAAGAACACCATGAAGGAAAGCATTCTGAACATCGAGCTGTCTAAGAGACCATCCACGAGTAACAGCAAGAGACAAGAGCAGACGAATAGTCGTAGGCTTGATCACATGACTGAAAGTATCATCATAATCAAGACCTTGACGTTGTTTGAACCCACGAGCAACAAGCCGAGCCTTATACCGTTCGATAGAGCCATCAGCATGTCGCTTAACTTTGAAAACCCATTTAGAGTCAATAATATTTGTACCACTCTTCGGAGGAACAAGACGCCACGTACCATTTTTCAGCAATGCCTGATACTCTTGTTCCATCGCAGAACGCCAGTGAGGAATACCCATAGCGGCCTGGTAATGACGGGGTTCAGCAGAAGCATCATTTTCAGAATGAGCTATACAGGCTGCGAGCCATGCAACCGTGCCATCAGTGAATTTGCGCGAGCGAACAACGCCACTCTTGCCGCGAGTGTGTGGACGATGAGCAACAGGAACCAGTGGCTCGATCGAGGTCGCAGGAACCAGCGGTGAAGAGACCTGTGTCTCTGGAGAAGCAGTTGGACCAGCAGAGTCAGACCGTGACGAGGGCGGGCTGCCAAGAGGCGATCCAGAGGCGGGCGTCCCCGGATTGGTGGACGCGGGCGAGGACGGCCCAGTTGCGGGTGAGGGCAGCCCAGTGGATGCGGGAAGTTCCAGCAGCAGTGGAGCCGGGTCCGCTCGCGTAGCGGGTGCAGGCGAAACCGACCCTGCATGGCCCATGCAGGGAGAAGGCAACACGGGATCGATGTGATCCGTGGCGGGCGAGCTCGCCGCTACCGAAACCGGGTCCAAGGGCGTAGCGGGCGCGGTCGAAGGAGGCCCTGCATGCCCCATGCAAGAAGCCACAGCAGCAGGGCCGTGAAGATCCGTTGAAGGAGCAGTCGAAGCAGCGGAGGAATCCTCCAGGAGGACAAGCCGGGCACCTCTACCTGTTCCTGCACCATGGTTAGACAACAAAAGAGGCGAGTGTGCAGCATCGACAAATTGATCAGGCAATAAAGGAGATGAGTGCACTGGTTCGGTGGGTGTGGTGACAGGAGTAGGAAGATTAGAGAAAGGAAAAACATGCTCATCAAAGATAACATCACGTGAGATATACACACGATTTGTTGGGACATGAAGGCATTTATAACCTTTGTGCAACGGACTGTACCCAAGAAAGACGCACTTTTTAGAACGGAACTCAAGCTTGCGACTATTGTACGGACGGAGGTGCGGCCAACACGCACAACCGAAGACTTTGAGAAAAGTGTAGTCAGGAATCTCATGAAGCAAGAGTTCAAGAGGAGTTTTCATACCAAGGAGCCGCGACGGAAGTCTATCTATAAGGAAACAGGCGGTAGTAAAAGCATCACTCCAAAACCGAAAAGGAACAGAGGCATGAGCTAGTAAAGTCAAACCGGTCTCAACAAGATGACGATGCTTATGTTCAGCTGAACCGTTCTGCTGATGTGTATGAGGACAAGACACACGATGCGAAATCCCAAGCTTCTCAAAAAAAGTATTTAGATTGCGGTATTCACCCCCCAATCCGATTGAACATGAATAATTTTGTGTTGGAGAAGACGCTCAACGTGTGTTTGGAACTTAAGAAAAACATCGAACACATCAGACTTGTGTTTAAGAAGATAAATCCAAGTAAAGCGACTATAAGCATCAATAAAGCTGACATAGTACTCATGACCACTAACAGACATCTAAGCAGGACCCCAAACATCTGAAAACACAAGCTCAAGGGGAGTTTTGACTACATGACTAGAAACAGAAAAAGATAACTGATGACTCTTTCCCTGCTGACAAGCATCACAAACTAAAATATCTTTATTACTAGACACCGACGGCAGCTCATGACGATGAAGAATATGACGAACAATGGGTGTAGCAGGATGACCAAGACGAGAGTGCCATTGTGAGGGAGACTCGAACGACACTGAAGACTTGAGGGACGGGAGAGACAGAGCGCGGCACATCAAGAGCGTATAGTCCATGTCGAAGGCGCCCTCTAAGAAGTACGTCCCGCGTAGCCCGGTCCTTGATAAAAAGATGAAACGGGTGAAACTCACAAAACACATTATTGTCATAAGTAAGTTTAGGAACAGATAGCAAGTTAGGGGCAACAGTGGGAACTCGAAGAACATTCTTAAGACGCAACTGGCGAGATGTGTGTGTGAGGAGAGATGCCTGACCAACATGAGAGATGTGCATACCTGCCCCATTGGCTGTGTGAACCTTGTCAGGACCATGGTAGGCCTCACGGATGGCAAGCTTGTCCAATTCATTTGTCACGTGCTCGGTGGCGCCAGTGTCCATGTACCAGATAGGATCAACATTATAGGACTGAGTCTTCCCTTGATGCTGCGTCATGTTGACTTGACGCTCATTGCCCTTGCCGTTGTTGCCAAGTCCAAGAAATTCCGGCTGGAAACGACGATGACAGCGAGACGCAACGTGGCGAGGTATTCCACACAGTTGACAAGGGGCAGCAGCACAACAAGCACATGGGCGCCCGTTCTCGATGACGATGGTGGGGCGGGACTGAGCGGGTGTAGCAGGAGAGGCAGCACCCTTGCCTCCTGCAGGAGAGGTCGAAGCAACCGGAGTGGCAGCAGAACGGGCGCTGGGACGGGCACCCCCTTTCCCACCGCGGACAGCGGCGTTGACGGCTGGTGAGGCGCTGCTCCGTGGAGAGAAGGCGCCGAAAGAGCTCCTGCGGTTTGATGGGAACTTTGCGTTCCTGAATCACCTCCACAAGAGAGTCATACTCCGCGTCGAGACCTTGGAGAATATACGTGGTAAACTCCGTGTCACGAAGTGGCTCGCCAATAGAGGCAAGTTGATCAGCAAGACGCTTGATTTTGTTGAAGAAGACCGTGACGGAGTGATGATCCTTGCGAGTTTCATTAAGCTGGGTACGAAGGGCCATATGCTGAGACGAAGACTGAGCGGAAAAGCTAGACTCCAGTGCACTCCATACCTCATGAGATGTAGTAGCAAAAAGCACCAAGCCGGCAACACCCTCGGTGAGAGAGGACTGAATTGCCGAGAGGATCGCTTGATCTTGAGCAATCCAGGGTCGGTACATGTGATGATCTGGCGAAGGGCATGGCAAAGTTCCATCCACAAAACCCTCCAGGTAATGACTGCGAAGGAGGGGAAGAATCTGCGCACGCCAGAACAAATAGTTGTCCATCTTGATCTTGACCGGAAGAAGGTTGCTGAAGCAGAACGGCGGAGTTGTGATGACGTCGAGGGCAAAATCATAGGGCGGCACAGCAGCAGCACTAGAAGGGGCAACATCCACCGCGGGTGAAGATTGCGGTGCAGCCGGAGGAACCGGTGGTGGAGGAGTCGGTGACACACCATAAGGCCGCGGGAACGCCGGATGGCCGGAGCCTTAAGGAGCACCATAGCCAACACCATGTGAGGCGCCATGGCCAGCTCCATAGTGAACGCCGTAAGGGGCGCCGTAGGTCATCCCATAAGGAGCGCCGTAAGGAGCGCCATAGAACGCACCGTAGGCTGCAGGGTCATGTGCGTACGGCGGTGGTGCGTAGGGCGCCAGCGCGCCATAGTGGGGATGCAACGCCGGCGATCCGGGAGGAGCCGAAGAGGTCGAACCAGAGAACAGAGCCCCCGTCGATCTGGTAGGAGTTGAGGCAGGCCCTCCATGAAGAATAGTCGACAAGAACGGCGGCAGAGTCGGCGGGCCGAGGGCGGGTGCGCCCGATCCGATCGGATCGGCAAGCGAGGGCAGGACGGAGAGCTCAGTCGCGGCAGCGGGCAACGTGGCCGCGCCGGTAAGAGCAGCAAGGGTGGCCGCGCCGGAGAGGGCAGCGGCGGCGGCCGCCGAGGAATCAGCAGCGGAAGTCATGGGTCGGCGGCGATGTAGCGATGACGGCGATGTAGCGATGGCGATTAGGGCAGGATCGAAGGAATCCTATCTGATACCATGTTACGCAAACAAGGTTTTGGTATTGTGGGCTTCGACACCTCTAGGGGTCGGCCACGACAATATATATATAGAGGAAAACCTCTTAGGATACAAGTACAATTGTATACAGGTTACAATACGTATTCATGTATAACTACAAGTCTAACAGAAGTAGTAACCGAACGCGAATCCAGGAGCTGTTTTTCCCAACTCGTTCTTTTTTTTTATCGATTTCTTTTTATTTTCTTTTGACAATCAAACACCTCCTTTATTCATTTTTTATTGATTTCAATTAGTATATATAATTATGTCACATCTAAGATGACATCAGCCTGTTTGTGGCCCTCCTGATCGATCTGTTTGTCCTCTCGTCAATTGTTTGTCACCCGCGCGCTTCCTCGCTTCGGGCCTTGTTATGTGTTTATCGCTTCCAAAGGCTGGGCCGCACCCGTGACACATAAGAAGGCCCCCACCCCCACCCCCCACTTTCTTGGGCCTGGGCGTTGTTTTTTGTGGGCTTAGTTGTTTGTTTGTTCTAAAGAAAAAGAAATGATTGAGAACAGATGTAGGCCTTGTGCCAGTCCATGTCTGGGGACTTTTCTTGTCAGACAAGCTTGTCAAAAAAGATAGGGAAAAAGTGGGCGTTCTTTTGCCAGCTGATGATCACAGCTATCCTGCCACCCCCACCCCCAGGTCCCTCCCCCCTACCCCTCCCCCGATAACCCTTACCTGCTCCCATGATACAAATTTTGAAAAGTCATATTTAGATGTTTCAAAAAAAATTGATTTTTTTTGTGGATGTTGACAAGACATATGTCTATAACTCCTTAAAAAATCAGATAATTCGAAATGTACATTGAAAAACAAAAAAGACAAATCCATATGGGAATAGTGTCACTTCTGACACTATTCATATTTTGTCTTCTTTTGACACTATTCATTCTAGATTTGTCTTTTTTGTTTCTCGATGTACATTTTGAATTTTGATCTGAATTTTTTAGGGGTTATAGACATATGTCTTATGAACATCCACAATTTTTTGAAACATCTAAATGCCACTTTTCAAAACTTGAAGCATGGTAGCATGTGAACTGTTGTATCATCTGATATCCCCCCCCCCCCCCCGCCCCCTTAGTCCCTCGTCTCCGTCCATTCCATCCCCTTCTCCCTCCTTCCCCAACCACAGCCGCCATGGCTGGATGAGGGACAAGCAGATAATAGAGACAAGCAAAATTGGAGATCTGAAGGAAAGAAAAAGAGCAAGTTGCAGCAGGGGAACAATGTCAGGCAGTGGTACCTCTTCCCACGGCGAGTTTTTCTCAATCTTCCTTGAGTTCCTTCTTCTGAAACACCACCCAAAGATCAGCGTGTTGGTGCTTGTTACAGTCTTCATGGAACAAGAAAAGATTGATTGGTCTGCTGACAAAAAGAAGATAACAGGCCTGTAGATCAGTACATAGGAAAAATTGTGTTATCAGGCGTAGATCAGCTAGATCCAGTATGTGCAAGTACATATATGTGCCTAGATTTCTGAGAACCCAAAAGACTGAAAAAATTAAAGAACTGGACAGGAAAATCTTCACTTATGCATTTACAGATTTTCAGTTTCTGCATGTGCATACAGTGTTTTCAGTTTCTGCATGTTTGCATGCACACATATATGTTGTACAAAAAAGGAAGACCTCAAAGTTATTTGATTGTAGAAATAGAGTATCATTTTGTTTCTTAAACTAAAAAAAAGCAAGTAGCAATTTGTTATACAAACATATATGTGATGGTACTAACTAACAAGAAAATACATTCAATTGTTTTATCAGAAAAAATCAAAAAAATGGAAAAAAAGATTGTTGCCAAACATAATTTTGACCCAAAAAATATGGCTGCAGGTCATGAATATAACTTTGCAGAAGACAACATTGGTACACAGGCAAGTGTTTTAACTCATGTTTATGTAATACATATGAACCAGAAAGAGGTGGATCAAAAAAAGGTGCTTACAAAAAAATGTATTTATATTTGCAGCTTGGACAATCCCAATATCCTGGAGCATTATTTGATCCCAGTCTAATTGGAATGCAAAACAACGGAGCGAGTTTTGTGCCGATGTTTTATCCCTACTCATTTCCTCCCCAGGTTTCATGGGCATCCTTGCCTCCCTGACCAAAAAATTATACAAAATGCTTACTATAAGTGTTTGATGCTGTGTGTCAGAACTCAGATATTATGTTTCATTTACTATGTATGCAGGGCTAACTTTTGGTGCTAGCTCAACAAATGCTCCGGTCGGCCAGTCTGTTGGTAATTTTGGGCAGGAGCATCAGCCCCCTGTAAGTCCACCTGTTCACAAAAGAAAAAACAGTAAATTATTTGAAAAAGAAAAAATACAAATGTATTGTTTCTCTCTGTTATTCTGTAGATATGAACTGTATACAAAATATAAAAAATAAAAGTTGTTTAATGTAATGCAGGGGCTAACTTTTGGTGCTACCTCAACAAATACTCCCGCCGGCCAGTCTGTTGCTAATTTTTGGCAGCAACATCAGCCCCCTGTAAGTCCACCTGTTCACAAAAAGAAAAATCAGTAAATTATTTGAAAAAGAAAAAAATCATGTACGCTGGTTCTACCTTCAGTACAGCGATTCAAAAGAACAAGTAGGGACATCAAGCCACCATACGTAATAACACAAGGCAGAAGGTTTGGATGAAACAGGGACATCAAGCAAACTGTGCCTGATCGATGCTCCCAGTCCCAAATAACCAGCATGTAGCTAGGAAGATTACCAAACATGTTAGTGACATCGACCACAGAACATGATTAGAACAGTCTGCCCCAAGCTGACTGAGAAAAAAGAAGAAGCATGCATGGTCTTCCAGAGGATATGGGGCAAGCAATATCAAACAGCAAGCACAGGGACAAACAATAAAATGGATGAAGTCTGTAGTTTATAATGTGCATGAATGAACAAATTCAGTCTGTACAACAAACACACTCTTAAATTCAGAAAAAATGGATGAAGTCTGTGTCTCCCCTGCTCAAAAGTTTCACCAAAAAAGCCTAAAATGATGTTGGTAATTCCTCCTAGGGAGAAACACCTAAAATCACCACCACCACCACCACCCCCCCCCCCCCCCGGCCACATAACCACGCTCTAAAATGTTCAGAAATGCTATGGTACTCTGAATCTAACAAATTCAGTCTTAGTGTACAATTTCTCTAACAGATTCTATCAATAAAATTCCTGGCTGAATGAACCAAAATCCTCATCCCCCGGCTGCCCAACCCCCTAGTCCCCAACCTGACCTACACAAAATTCACCAGCAACCAGACGGATTGTACAGTTCAATTCGCGGCGCTGAGTTGAACAAAGTGGAACTCCGCGTACAAACGAAATAAAATCGAGATAGCCTGAGGTGGGCTTGGTCTTACTCGCTCGTGTGCCGCGAGGTCTGCGTCATCGGCGCAGAGATCGGGGGCCCTGCCGATGGCGGAGGGCTCGTCGCCCGCGCGGAGCTCCTGGACGGTGCAGATGGCGGGGGGGGCTTGACGGGCGCGCGAAGCTCCTGTACGCGGGGGATGAGGGATGGCTTGTCGGCCGCGCGAAGCTCCTGTACGGTGGGGATGGCGGGTGGCTCGTCGGCGGCGACATCGCAGGCCATCGTCTCCGATGCACTCGCCTCCGTCTCTGCCCAGCTCTCTCTCTCCCACCGATTCAAACAGTGCCAGCCAAAACAGAAGCAGAGCCGCACAACCGTGTTATCCGTTGCAAAACTTTGGACATTTTGCAGAAAACTCCTCCGAAAAAATAAACGAATACAGTTGAGTTCAAAAACTGGCCTTTATGCTCCTACAGAAAAAGGTTGCTTGTGTAAAAAATAATTATTATACAATATTGATCATAGTAAAAACTAGGGTTAGAGAAAAAAATAAAAAAAAATTGCAGTTATATTAAAAACAAAGTACAAATCCTTCTTTCTGTTAGGGATTTCATGAAAAAGTACCTTGTAAAATTGTATTCCATCAAAAAGGGAAAAAATCTATCAAAAAAATGAAATAGTTGCAAATGCGAGCCGAGCATCGACTTGCAGCTGGTAATCGGGGTCCTCAACAAACACACACAGACACCGGCACCTCTCGATTGCGAGTTTGATGGTTGACTTGCAAAAAATAGGGGGCCGTACAAAAACAAATTTTCCTCTCCCCCTCCCCCAAGTTGTGAGTCGATGCTCGGCTAGCAACTAGGGCTTGTACAAACAAACTACTCCCCCTCCTCCTCAGTTGCGGCTTGATGGTAGACTCGCAACTAGGGACCTTGACAAACACACAAAACACCACCCCGTCCCCCTAGTTGTGAGTCGATGGTCGGCTTGCAACTAGGCGCCATGACAAAACAGACACACCCTTAGTTGTGAGTCGATGGTTGGTCTGCAATTGGGGGCCAAGACAAAATACACACAAACACCCCCTAGTTGTGAGTTCGATGGTAGGCTTGCAACTTGGTGCCGCCGACAAACACACATACCCCCTAGTTGTGAGTCAATGGTTGAGTTGCAACTTGGGACCATGAAACACACACACACACACACACACACACACACACACACACACACACACACACACAACCTCCTTAGTTGCAAGTCGATGGTCGACATGTAACTGGGCGCTCGACAAAACACACACGCCCGTAGTTGCGAGTTGATGGTGAGCATGCAACTAGGTCCCCAACAAACAACACTCGCCCCCTAGTTGCATATCGATGGTCGACATGCAACTGGGGACCCTCGACAAAGCATGCACTCCGCAAGTTGCGAGTTGATGGTTGACATGCAATTGGGAACCCTCGACAAAAGACACAGACACTCCCCCTAGTTGTGACCTGATGGTAGACATGCAACTGGGGACCCTCGACAAACACAAACACCCCCTTAGTTGCGAGTCGATGGTCGGCTTGCAACTGGGGACCCTCGACAAACACACACACTCCCCCTAGTTGTGAGTCGATGGTGGACATGCAACTAAGGACTCCCGACAAACACACACACTTAGTTGCAAGTCGATGGTTGACTTGCAACTAGGACCCTCGACAAACACACACCCTTCCCTAGTTGCGAGTCGATGGTTGACATGCAACTGGGGACCCTCGACAAACACAGACACCCTTAATTGCGAGTCGATGGTCAACTTGCAACTGAGGACCCTCGACAAACACACACACACACACACATCCTTAGTTGCGAGTCGATGGTTGACTTGCAACTGGGGGCCACGATAAAACACACACACACCCTATTTGCGACTCGATGGTCAACTTGCAATTGGGTGCGCCGACAAAACACATGCACCCCCTAGTTGCGAGTCGGTTATCGACATGTAACTGGGGACCCTCGACAAACACACACACACACACATACACATCCCCTTAATTGTGAGTCGATGGTCGAGATGCAACTGCGGACCCTCGACAAACACACACTACCCCTAGTTGCGAGTCGATGGTTGATATTCAACTATGGACCCACGACAAAAACACACTCCCCCCTAGTTGTGAGTCGATGGTTGGCATGCAACTAGGTGGGACTACAAAACAGACACACCCCTAGTTGCGAGTCGATGAGCGACATGCAACCGGGAACCCTCGACCAACACACACTCCCCTAGTTGTGAGTCGATGGTTGACATGCAACCGTGGACCCTCGACCAACACAAATACCCTTTAGTTGTGAGTCGATGGAAGTCTTGCAACTAGGGGCCCTCGACAAACACACACACTCCCCTAGTTGTGAGTCGATGGTGGACATGCAACTAAGTACCCTCGACAAACACTCACTGAAAATCGGGGACCACGACAAATACAAACACCCTTAGTTGCGAGTCGATGGGCGACATGCAATTGGGGACCCTCGACAAACACACACTCCCCTAGTTGCGAGTCGATGGTTGGCTTGCAACTGGGGATTCGACAAACACAAACACCCCTTAGTTGCGAGTCGATGGTCGGCTTGCAACTGGGACCCTCGACAAACACACACACACTCTCCCTAGTTGTGAGTCGATGGTCGAGATGCAACTATGTATCCTCGACAAAAACATAGTCCCCCTAGTTGCATCTCGATGTTTGGCTTGCAACTAGGTGCCACGACAAAACAGACACATCCCTAGTTGCGAGTCGATGGGCGGCGTGCAACTAGGGCCCTCGACAACACACACTCCCCTAGTTTCGAGTCGATGGTTGACAGCAACTAGGGACCCTCGACAAACACAAACACCCCTTAGTTGTGAGTCGATGGTCGTCTTGCAACTGAGGACCCTCGAAAAACACACACACTCCTCCCTAGTTGTGAGTCGATGGTGGACATGCAACTAAGGACCCTCGACGAACACACACACCCTTAGTTGCAAGTCGATGGTTTGCTTGCAAACTTGGGATCTCTTCACAAACACACACACACCCTTAGTTGCGAGTCGATGGTTGGCTTGAAACTAGGGATCTCTCTACAAACACACACACACACACACACACACACACACCCTTAGTTGCGAGTCGATGGTCGGGTTGCAACGGGGGACTGGCGTGCGCTTGAGATGCGTCGGTATTTCACCAAAGAGGAAGGGATGATGCAGCACAGCGACGGTAAGTATTTCCCTCAGTTATGAAACCAAGGTTATCAAACCAGTAGGAGAACCACGCAACACTATGTAAACGGTACCTGCACACAGAGAATAAATCTTGCAACCCGACGCGTTAAAGGGGTTGTCAATCCCTTTTGGGTAACGATGCCAGAAATTTGTAAGTTGACGGGATAAAATTGTAGTAGATCGAAAGATGCAAATAAAAGCAAATAAAACGCAGCAAGGTATTTTTGTGTTTTTGATAATATAGATCTAAAAATAAAAGTTGCAAATAAAGGAGAAGGCAAATGGCAATATAGATATGAAAGTATATGATTGGAAAATAGACCTGGGGGCCGTAGATTTCACTAGTGGCTTCTCTCGAGAAAATAGCATACGGTGGGTAGACAAATTACTGTTGGGCAATTGATGGAAAAGCAAATAATTATGACGATATCCAAGACAATGATCATGTATATAGGCATCACGTCCAAGATTAGTAGACCGACTCCTGCCTGCATCTACTACTATTACTCCACATATCGACCGCTATCCAGCATGCATCTAGTGTATTAAGTTCATGGAAAACGGAGTAATGCAATAAGAACGATGACATGATGTAGACAAAATCTATTCATGTAGGAATAGACCCCATCTTTTTTATCCTTAATAGCAACAATACATGCGTGCCTTGTTGCCCCTTCTGCCACTGGGAAAGGACACCGCAAGATCGAATCCATTACAAAGCACATATTCCCATTGCAAGATAAATAGATCAAGTTGGCCAAACAAAACCCAAATATCGGAGAAGAAATACGAGGCTATAATAATCAAGAATGTATATTAAATCAAGGCAAATCTGGTCATAAACTCACAATTCATCGGATCCCAACAAACACACCGCAAAAATTCATTACATCAAATAGATCTCCAAGAGACAATTGTATTGAGATACAAAGAGAGAAGAAGCCATCTAGCTACTGCCTACAGACCCGTAGGTCTGTGGTAAACTACTCACGCATCATCAAAGAGGCACCAATGAGGATGATGAACCCATCCGTGATCGTGTTCCCCTTCGGCAGAGTGCCGAAAAAGGGCTCTAGATTGGATCTCGTGGTTCTGGAATTTGCAGCAGTTGGAATAAAATTTCATTGACTCCCCTAGGGTTTCTGGAATATTGGTATTTATAGAGCGAAGAGGCGGTGCGGTAGGCCACCAAGGTGGGTCCCCTCGGAGCCCCCCTCTAGTACTTCTTCAGCCCATGTTGTGTCTTCTGGCCTAGAAAAAATCTCCAAAAAGTTTCACTGCATTTGGACTTCGTTTGGTATTGATTTTCTGCGACGTAAAAATAAGCAGAATATAACAACTGGCACTGGGCACTATGTCAATAGGTTAGTCCCAAAAAATGATGTAAAATAATTGTAAAACATCCAAGAAATGATAATATAACAGCATAGAACAATAAAAAATTATAGATACGTTGGAGACGTATCAGGGACACTCGACAAAACACACACACACACACACACTAGTTGCGAGTCGATGGTCAACATGCAACTAGGGACCCATAACAAAAACACACACTCCCCTAGTTGTGAGTCGATTGTTGACATGCAACTGGGGAGCCTCAACAAACACAAACACCCTTAGTTCTGAGTCGATGCTAAGCTTGCAACTAGGCGCCATGACAAAACATACACACCACTTGTTGCTTGTCGATGGTGGGCTTGCAACTGGGGACCCTGGACAAACACACGCCCTTCCCTAGTTGCGAGTCGATGGTTGACATGCAACTGGGGACCCACAACAAACATACACACCCTTAGTTTTGAGTCAATGGTTAACTTACAACTGGGGACCCTTGGCAAACACACACACATCCTTAGTTGTGAGTCGATGGCCGACTTGCAACTAGGGGCCACGACAAAATACACACACATCCTTAGTTGCGAGTCGATTGTCAACTTGCAACTGGGTGCACCGACAAAACACACACCCCCTAGTTCCGAGTCAATGGTTGACATGCAACTGGGTGCACCGACAAATCACATGCACCCCTAGTTGCGACTCGGTTATCGGCATCCAACTGGGGACCTCGATAAAGACACACACACACCCTTAGTTGCAAGTCGATGGTCGAGATGCAACTGGGGACCCTAGACAAACACACACCCCCCAGTCATGAGTCGATGGTCGAGATGCAACTACGAACCCTTTACAAAAACACACCCCTAGTTGCGAGCCGATGGTTGGCTTGCAACTAGGTGCCACGACAAAACAGACACCCCTAGTTGTGAGTCGATGGGCGACTTGCAATTGTGGACCCTCAAAAAACACACACTCCCCTAGTTGTGAGTCGATGGTTGACATGCAACTGGGGACCCTCGACAAACACACAAACGCCCTCCTTAGTTGTGATTCGATGGTCGACATCCAACTGGGGACCCTCGACAAGCACACACACACGCCCCTAGTTGTGAGTCGATGGTGGGCTTGCAACTGGGGACCCTCGACAAACACACACCCTCTCCTAATTGCGATTTGATGGTTCACATGGAACTGGGGACCCTCGACAAACATATGCCCTTCCCGAGTTGCGAGTCAATGGTTGACATGCAATTGGGGACCCACAACAAACACAGACACCCTTAGTTGTGAGTCGATGGTAAACTTGCAACTGGGGACCCTCGACAAACACACACACATCCTTAGTTGCGAATTGATGGCCGACTTGCAACTAGGGGCCACGACAAAACACACACACATCCTTAGTTGCGAGTCGATTGTCAACTTGCAACTGGGTGCGCCGACAAAACACACACCCCCTAGTTCTGAGTTAATGGTTGACATGCAAATGGGTGCGTCGACAAATCACATGCACCCCTAGTTGCGAGTCGGTTATCGACATGCAACTGAGGACCCTCGATAAACACACACACACACACACACACACACACACACACACACACACACCCTTAGTTGTGACTCGATGGTCGAGATGCAACTGGGACCCTCGACAAACACACACACACCCTAGTTGCGAGTCGATGGTCGAGATGCAACTATGGACCCTCGAAAAAAAACACCCTAGTTGTGAGTCGATGGTTGACTTGCAACTAGGTGCCACGACAAAACAGACACACCCCTAGTTGCGAGTCGATGGGCAACATGCAACTGTGGACCCTTGACAAACACACGCTCCCCTAGTTGCGAGTCGATGGTTGACATGCAACTGGGGACCCTCGACAAACACATAGACGCCCTCCTTAGTTCTGAGTCGATGGTCGACATGCAACCGGGGACCCTCGACAAGCGCGCACACACACACGCCCCCTAATTGTGAGTCGATGGTAGGCTTGCAACTGGGGATCCTCGACAAACACACACCCTCCCCTAATTGCGAGTCGATGGTTGACATGCAACTGGGGACCCTCGACAAACACGTACACCCTTAGTTGCGAGTCGGTGGTCAACTTGCAACTAGGACCCTCGACACACACACACACACACACACATCCTTAGTTGCGAGTCGATGGTTGACTTGCAACTGGGGGCCACGACAAAACACAAACACACACACACACACCCTAGTTGTGACTCGATGGTCAGCTTGCAACTGGGTGCGCCGACAAAACACACACCCCCTAGTTGTGAGTCAATAGTCGACATGCAACTGGGTGCACCGACAAAACACACGCACCCATAGTTGCGAGTCGGTTATCAACATGGAAATTGGGACCCTCGACAAACAAACACACACACACGCATCCTTAGTTGCGAGTCGATGGTCGACTTGCAACTATGGGCCACGGCAACACACACAACCTAGTTGCGACTCGATATTCAACTTGCAACTTGGTGTGCCAACAAAACAGACACCCCCTAGTTGCGAGTCAATAGTCGACATGCAACTAGGTGTGCCGACAAAACACATGCACCCCCTAGTTGCGAGTCGGTTATCAACATGCAATTGGGGACCTGATACGTCTCCAACGTATCTATAATTTTTGATTGCTCCATGCTATATTATCTACTGTTTTGGGCAATATTGGGCTTTATTATCCACTTTTATATTATTTTTGGGACTAACCTGTTAACCGGAGGCCCGACCCAGATTTGTTGTTTTATGCCTATTTCAGTGTTTTGAAGAAAAGGAATATCAAACGGAGTCAAAACGGAACGAAATCAACTGAAGAAGTTATTTTTGGAAGGAAAGCCACCGAATAGACTTGGACTCCACGTCAGGAGATACGAGAGGTGCTCAAGAGGGTGGGGGCATCCCCCCCTTAGGGCGCGCCCCCTGCCTCGTGGGGCCCCCGTGGCTCCTCCGACGTACCCCCTGCACCCATATATACCTACGTATTCTAAAACTTCCAGAACAGAGATTAGATCTGGAGTTCCGCCGCCGCAAGCCTCTGTAGCCATCAAAAACCTCTCGGGACCCTGTTCCGGCACCCTGCCGGAGGGGGGAACCCTCACCGGTGGCCATCTTCATCATCCCGGCGCTCTCCATGACAAGGAGGGAGTAGTTCACCCTCGGGGCTGAGGGTATGTACCAGTAGCTATGTGTTTGATCTCTCTCTCTCTCTCTCTCTCTCTCTCTCTCTATCTCTCTCTCTCGTGTTCTTGATTTGGCACGATCTTGATGTATCGCGAGCTTTGCTATTATAGTTGGATCTTATGTTTCTTCTCCCCATCTTCTCTCTTGTAATGGATTGAGTTTCCCCTTGAAGTAATCTTATCGGATTGAGTCTTTGAAGATTTGAGAACACTTGATGTATGTCTTGCGTGGGATAACCGTGGTGACAATGGGTTATTCTATTGATTCACCTGATGTATGTTTTGGTGATCAACTTGCGGGTTCCGCCCATGAACTTATGCATAGGGGTTGGCACATGTTTTCGTCTTGATTCTCCGATAGAAACTTTGGGGCACTCTTTGAGGTTTTATGTGTTGGTTGAATAGATGAATCTGAGATTGTGTGATGCATATCATATAATCATACCCATGGATACTTGAGGTGACATTGGAGTATCTAGGTCACATTAGGGTTTTGGTTGAGTTGTGTCTTAAGGTGTTATTCTAGTACGAACTCTAGGGCTGTTTGTGACACTTATAGGAATAGCCCAACGGATTGATTGGAAAGAATAATTTTGAGGTGGTTTCGTACCCTACCATAATCTCTTCGTTTGTTCTCCGCTATTAGTGACTTTGGAATGACTCTTTGTTGCATGTTGAGGGATAGTTATATGATCCAACTATGTTATTATTGTTGAGAGGACTTGCACTAGTGAAAGTATGAACCCTAGGCCTTGTTTCCTAGCATTGCAATACCGCTTACGCTCACTTTTACCGCTTGCTACCTTGCTTTTTTTATATTTTCAGTTTACAAAAACCTATATCTACCATCCATATTGCACTTGTATCACCATCTCTTCGCCGAACTAGTGCACCTATACAATTTACCATTGTATTGGGTGTGTTGGGGACACAAGAGACTCTTTGTTATTTGGTTGTAGGGTTGCTTGAGAGAGACCATCTTCATCCTACGCCTCCTACGGATTGATAAACCTTAGGCCATCCACTTGAGGGAAATTTGCTACTGTCCTACAAACCTCTGCACTTGGAGGCTGTCGATGTACAAAATGGGGGGGCACTTTTTGTACCCCTATAAACTGTGCACGGGCAGTCTGAGCCGCGAGCACCGCCACGCCAAGCACGGCAAGGGAGGTAAGCCAAGGTAAGGCCGACGCCGAAGGGAAGCAGAATGACGCCAAGACCACAAAGAGCAAAGGGATAGAGCAGACCCCCCCGGCAAGATCCTTGCCGGGGGGCAGCCTTAGCTAGCCCGGCAAGATCCTTGCCGTGGCAACTCGCCCCCCCACCTACGGAGCGAGGTCACCCTTGAGTCCACTGTCCCCATGGGGCAAGGATTCGGGAGACATCCCCGTGGTGGCATGCAGATCTTTGTGAAGACATTCAAGACCAGATACCCGCTTAAGAAGATGATGATCCTTGGCGGGATCCCAGCCAAGGAGGACCAGAAGGCCCCCGGCAAGAGCCTTGCCGGGGATGACAGCAGGCGCCGCGACAGGACCCTTGCCGGGGCCGCGGCAAGACCCTTGCCGGGGCCGCAGCAAGGCCCTTGCCAAGGACGTCGTAGGGACACCATCAGGCCCGCGCCAGTCATGCCCCCACCGCCGTTTGCATGCAGCTGCCAACCCAACCAGCTGGGAAGGCACCTGCGTGGCGGCATGCAGATCTTTGTGGAGATCCACCACTGCGCCACCTCAGCTGCCTACCTGCCTACATGGCACCACAGGCATCGCTGGCCAGGGCGCGTGTCGACGCGAGAGGGAGCGGCGACAGACGAGACGGGGCTCTCCTCCGCCCCCGATAAAGCAAGGACACCTAAGCAAGGCACATTAAATGCACCTTGTCATGTAATGCGAAGGATAACCTCACACTACTGTACCCTTTCCACCTCCTGTGTGCCACTGTGGCAACCCCTTTCCTATAAAACGAGGCCCAAGGCGACCGGGAGAAGGATTCGGCTTTTTGGAGCTCTCGACGCCCCATAGATAGCTCAGGAACTCAGATATACAATCCACCAAAGCAGGAGTAGGGTTTCACGCATCCTTGCGGCCTGAACCTGGGTAAAGGAACCACGTGCTATCTGTTTGATCCGCTCTTTTCACAACCCCGCGCCCCGCAACCATAGTAGGGATTCCTGTGATCCCATAGGTGTCGTTTCCCACCGACATCTTTGGCGCGCCACGTAGGGGGCGGCGCAGTGGTGAGAATCGGCTTTAGCAGTTAGTTCGACGCTCCTTCATCGTCATGGCGCCCAAGAAGAAGACGACGGTGGCGGTTGGCCCGTTGGAGGCCGAACATCCCACCCTGACGCGGGCGAGCAGCGGACCGGTCGCGGAAAGGACCCGGGGCGCCGTTCGCGAACACCAACACCGTCCCAGCAGCCAGAGTTTGGGAGGCGGCGATGTTCGTGTGCCTGGCAACGGGCTGCATGCCGCCAAATCCAAAGACGGAGCCAGGCCCTCCGCGGGTGGAGCGGGGCCTTCCAGGATTGCTGTCGCCCCGCCCGTGGGCAACGCAAGGGCTTCCAAGACTCCCACGCTGGCGCCGACGACGCGCTCCTCTCAAGCGGCGCGCGACGAGCGGCGTAATCACACCGAAGACCCTGGGCGTCGCCGCGGGAAGAGCCCTGAGCGGCACTCCCGGGATGTAGAAGACCTGCCCGCTCGCCGAGGCGCTGGTGAAGATGGCATGTGACCGCGCGATCAGGATAGAGCTCCTTCTTACATGGTCAGAAGTCGAAGCGCGTCGCGATCTGTGCAGGTTTCGCTGCCACCGACGCTAGCAGAAGCCTTGGCGGGCGCGCAGTTGCTCCTCGATTTTCCTCCCACTACGGGGAAACTCGACGAATGGAGAGCCACCATCCGAAGCCTTGTTGCGGTGGCCAACAAAGACAAACCAAGCCCGGCGGAGCCCCCGGGCCGATGTTCCGATGGAGTCCCGCGTACCAGTGGCAGGAAGGCTGGCGGCGCTGCGACCACGGCGCATTCGCCTCCTCCTCGCCCGGTACCACAGACACCTGCCCGTCGCGACGTTACGGGTGATGAAATTTCCATAGCGTCGTCCGACCCGCGGACCCACCGTGACCAGCGCCAGGTCCTTCGGGATCGGGAGCATGAAGACGCTCGGACCACTATCAAGCGCCGGCGCGGAGCGCGCCACCAGTCAGACAGGCGAGCAGGGCCTGCTCTGGACCACCCGGCACCGGAGAGCCCTGGAGGCCTGCCTTACGAGGTAGGCTGCCTGGCTTTTACCCGTGAGCTGCGGCAGTTCCAGTGGCCCACTCACCGCACCTTCAAACCAGACGTGGGCGAGAAGTACGGCGGCAAGACCCACCCGTCCGAGTTCCTCAGCATCTACACCATCGCGATGCAGGCTGCCGGAGCCCGCGACGATAAGGTGCTTGCGAATTACTTTCCGTTGGCTCTGAAACCCAACGCCATGTCATGGTTGATGCACTTGCCGGTAGACTCCATTTCCTCCTGGTCGGATTTGTGCCATGAATTGGTGGGCGCCTTCACTGGCGGTCACCAAGCTCATGGCCAAGCAAGCGATCTGCACGTCATTCTCCAGAAGTCTCCGCAAGTACATACAGAGGTTCAGCCGGATACAATACAACATCCCTGATGTTCATCCTGCCGCCATCATCAGCACGTTCCATCAGAACGTGCGTAACCGCAAGATGCGCGAAGAGCTGGCAATGAACAAGGTGAAAGATCTCGCAGAACTCTATGTTCTCGTCGACAGATGTGCCCGGGCTAAAGAGGGAAGGAAGTACCCCGGCGAAGATGTCGGCATGGAAACCGACTCCTCAGATGAGGATACCGCCGCCCCGGCAAAGAAAGGCCGGCGCCGCAACAGGAAGCGCAAAGGAAAAGCCATGCTTGCCGTCGAGGGGTCTAATGACACCGGCTCCACCAAGAAAACCAAGGCAGATGACCCCGGCAAGGAAATTGCCGGATGTGTCGCCTGCCGGGCCTTGGCGGCTGCCGAGAAGCCAGGCAACTCCGACAAGCGGTACTGCAAGATCCATCGCACCAAAGGCCATGCTCTCCAAGACTGCCGACAGGTTGAGCTCCTCGCTGAGAAGCAGAGGGCTGAATATGAGAGGCGGGACAAGGAGAAGGGCCAAGACGGTGCTGAGGGATCCGGCAAGAAGCGTGACGGCCAGGCAGGCCGTCGCGGCAAGGATAAACAGTAGGAGAGGCCCGCCCGGGGATGTGACAGAAAGCCAGAAGACGACGATCACGAAGAGGACGACGAGTCCGGCGACCAAGAGTTTCAGAAAGCTACAGAGGCCATGTGCGTCGACGGCGGCGCCTCGCTGCACACCTCTCATCACCGGCTTAAACAGTGGGCGCGAGAGATTACAGCGGCAGAGCCGTCGTTTGATGCCCAAAGGCCGCTGAAGTGGTCCAGCACACCTATCATTTTTGACACTGAGGATCACCCTGATCGCACTACTGTGGTCGGGTGCTTGCCGTTGTTGGTTTCACCAACGATACGCAACCTCAAGGTGACAAAGATGCTAGTCGATGGCGGGGCCGGTCTGAACCTGATCTCGCCTGCCGTGATCGAGAAGCTGCAGATTCCTGATGGAGACCTCGAAGAGACGGGCACGTTTCAAGGGGTCAACCCGGGAAGAAGCCAACCCAAGGGAAAGGTCACGCTGCCCGTAACTTTTGGAAGCGACCTGAACTTCAGGACGGAGAGGATCGTGTTTGATGTTGCCAAGATCCCCTTGCCCTACAACGGGATCCTTGGCCGCCCAGCGCTGGCCAAGTTCATGGCGGCGTCACACTACGCCTACAACACCCTGAAGATGCCAGGGCTTGTGACGATCATCACCATCTCCTCCGACAAGAAATATGCGATGGTTTGCGCTGACCAACTATACCAGCAGGCAGTTGCAGCAGCTGCCGCCGCTGGGGCACTTGCTCCTGCCGCTGGGACCCCGGGAGGGAAGAAGAGGAAGAAGGCCGGTGAGGCCTTGGACACCCACTCCGGCAAGCGCACCTCTTCGGAGTGTAGGGCTGCCGTCGAGTACGTGCCAGAGAGCTCCGCCGGCGGGAACAAAAAGCCCAGGGCCATTCCGCCGGGAACCAAGAGGGTTTCTGTCAATGAGGACGGCACTGGAGGAGCTTTCACTATAGGCTCCACCCTTGACGAAAAATAGGAAGACGCACTCGTCACCTTCCTGCGGGCGAATGTCAATGTGTTTGCCTGGCAAGCCTCCGACATCCCCGGCGTTCCCAGGGAGGTGATTGAGCACCACCTTGCTGTCTGTCCTCATGCGCGGCCCGTCAAGCAGAAGGTCAGGAAGCAAGCTTTGGAATGGCAAGAGTTCATCACGGAAGAGATCCAGAAACTGGAAGCAGCGGGTTTGGTAAGAGGAGTGCTCCATCCAACGTGGTTGGCCAATCCGCTCGTGGTGCGCAAGGCAAACGGGAAGTGGAGGCTGTGTATTGATTACACAGATATCAATAAGGCTTGTCCTAAAGACCCCTTCCTGTTGCCGCGCATCGACCAGATTGTTGACTCCACGGCTGGGTGTGATCTGTTGTCATTCCTCGATGCCTACTCCGGCTACCACCAGATGTTCATGATAAGAGAAGACGAAGAGAAAACAGCATTCATCACCCCATGTGGTACGTATTGTTTTGTACAGATGCCTTTCGGGTTGAAGAGTGCTGGTTCGACGTTTGCAAGGGCGGTCCAGATTGGTTTTGAACCCCAGCTCCATAGAAATATGGAAGCTTATATGGACGACATAGTGGTCAAAACCAAGGACAGGGCAACCCTCATCACAGATTTGCAAGAAACATTTGCAAACCTGCGCAAGATCAACCTTAAGCTGAACCCTGAGAAGTGTGTCTTTGGCGTTCCGTCCGGCAAGCTTCTTGGGTTCTTTGTGTCACAACGTGGGATAGAGGCCAATCCGGATAAAATCAAGGCTATAGAGCAGATTGAGGCACCCAAGCGAATCAAGGATGTGCATCGGCTTGCTAGTTGTGTCACTGCCATGGGCAGGTTCATATCCAAGCCTGCCGAGCGCGCCCTTCCCTTTTTCAAGATCCTGAAAAAGGCGGGCCCGGTGGAGTGGACGCCAGAAGCCGAAGCAGCCTTGCAAGATTTGAAGAAGTACCTCTCCTCCGCGCCAACACTAGTTGCGCCTAGGCCCCAGGAGCCGTTGCTGCTATACCTAGCGGCAACGAACCAGGTGGTCAGCGCCGCACTGGTAGCGCAGAGAGAGGTTGACGATAAGGAAATGGCAGCGACAGAGCCCGACGCCACCAATGCGGAGACGACACAGCCAGTTGAAGTGCCGCCGAAGAAGAAAATGATGCAACACCCGGTCTACTTTGTTAGCTCCCTCCTACAGGGGGCTAGGTCAAGGTACTCCGGCGTGCAGAAACTGCTCTTCGGCCTCCTTATGGCCTTGAGGAAGCTGCGTCACTACTTCCAGGCACACGAAATCACTGTCGTCACTCACCTCCCTCTACAACGGATATTGCATAATCCAGATGCGACCGGAAGGATTGTGGAATGGGCACTGGAGCTGTCCAGCTTTGGTCTCAAGTTTGAAAGTACTTCGACGATCTAGAGTCGAGTCCTGGAAGAGTTCATTGCAGAGTGGACCGCGACACCTGATGAAGAAGCCCAAGAGACTGCTCTCCCCGGCAAGGAGGCAAGTTGCAATTGGATCATGTACTTTGACGGGGCTTTCTCCCTACAAGGTGTCGGGGCTGGCGTACTCCTCGTCGCCCCCACCGGAGAGCACCTCAAGTACGTGATCCAGATGCACTTCCCCAGGGAGGTGTCAACAAACAATACGACAGAGTACGAAGGGCTGCTTGCCGGTCTTAGGATCGTGGCGGACCTCGGAATCAAAAAGCTCATCGTCAGGGGCGACTCGCAGCTTGTCGTCAAGCAAGTCAACAAGGATTACCAGAGCCCGTTGATGAAGGCCTATGTTGATGAAGGGAGAAAGCTGGAAGAGCGTTTCGATGGTATACAGGCAGAACACGTTCCCCGAGCAGAGAACGATATCGCCGATTACCTGTCGAAGCACGCTGCCCTCAAGCTACCCGTGGAACCAGGTACCTTTGTGCTTCAGCTAACTCAGCCATCCGTTGATCCATCAACAGAGCAGAACAAGAGGAGGAAATCAGGGCCCGGCAAGTACTTTCCCGCTGAGCTCCCGGAGCCTCCGGCAAGGATGTTGCCGAGGACACTGAGCCCGCCACGGGACGGCTAGCTCCGGCGGAGCGTCAAGCTCTTGCCGTCGAGACAACCGCTCCTATAGCGGAGGAGATGCCTTTAGTCCTCGTCGTCGAGCCCCAGGCTCCAGCGTGGGCACATCATACCGTCTGATTCCTCCAACCAGGGGAACTTCCTGAGGAGCAGGAAGAAGCGGAAAAAGTAGCCCGTCGCTCTACCATGTACCAGTTCGTCGATGACGTCCTGTACAGGAAGAGACCGAACGGTGTGAAATTGAAGTGTATCCCTCGAGAGGAAGGACTGGAGCTGTTGGCAGAGATACACGGAGGCATATGTGGATCCCACATCGGGTCAAGAGCCCTTGCCGGCAAGGCATTCCGGCAAGGTTTCTTCTGGCCCACCGCCCTCCAGGATGCAACGACACTCGTCACCAGGTGTGAAGTGTGTCAGTTCCATTCAAAGAAGCTTCATCAGCCAGCTCAAGCCCTTCAAACCATTCCTCTCTCCTGGCCCTTTTCGGTGTGGGGGCTCGACATACTGGGCCCTTTCCCCCGCGCTGTTGGGGGATTTGAGTACTTGTACATTGCAATCGACAAGTTCACAAAGTGGCCGGAGGTGGAGGCAGTGAGGAAGGTCACAGCTCAGTCAGCCGT
This sequence comes from Aegilops umbellulata, assembly GCA_032464435.1. Taxonomy (NCBI): domain Eukaryota; kingdom Viridiplantae; phylum Streptophyta; class Magnoliopsida; order Poales; family Poaceae; genus Aegilops; species Aegilops umbellulata. The sequence continues at coordinate 67,985,374 of CP136058.1, forward strand.
CAAGTTCTTCAAGGGGCTGGTATGCCGTTTTGGTGTACCCAACAGGGTCATCACCGACAACGGCACACAGTTCACAAGCCGCACCTTCATGCAGTATACTCAAGACCTCGGCAACAAAGTCTGTTTCGCTTCCGTTGCCCACCCACAGAGCAACGGTCAAGCTAAGAGGGCAAATGCTGAAGTGTTGCGAGGCTTAAGGACCAAGACCTTTGACAGGCTGCACAAGAGCGGAAGGCGCTGGATTGATGAGTTGCCGACGGTTCTTTGGTCAATCAAGACGACACCAAATCGAGCCACCGGCCAGACACCCTTTGCCTTGGCATACGGGGCAGAAGCAGTTATCCCCACTAAACTCATATACGGGTCACCTCGAGTGCTCGCTTATGATGAGCTTGAGCAAGAGCAACTGCGGAAAGATGACGCACTGCTCCTTGAGGAAGATCATCTTTGGGCGGCTGTGAGAGCAGCACGCTACCAGCAAGCCTTGCGCCGCTACCATAGCCGCAAGGTTCATGCCTGAAGCCTTGAGGAAGGCGACCTTGTCCTTCGGCGCGTTCAATCGGCCAAGAATTCCAACAAGTTGACGCCAAAGTGGGAAGGCCCTTACCGGGTAATACGAGTCACCAGGCCCGGCGCAGTCCGCCTGGAGACCGAAGATGCCGTTCCGGTGAGTAACTCCTAGAACATTGAGCATCTTCGCAAGTTTTACCCGTGAGGCGCGGCTTGCCGGGCTTCCCAGCAAGCCACCTTTTGTACAAGCATTGTCGATGATGCATGTAACCCTTTGTACAAAGCCAGGCGCAGACCCTGAGCATAAATAAATGAAGTGCTGGCGCCCTAAAGTTATAGCATGCATGCTAGGTCGAGTCTCGTCCTTGGTTAGGGTTGATAGTGCTTGGCGGCAGCTAACCCCTAGCTTAGAGGTCGAGTGTGCATACCTTCGCCGTTCTTTTGTCTTCTTTGGTTCGCAGGACTCACTGATATCCTTGCCAGATCACTAAGGACGAAGAAGATAGGAGGGACAAACCAGCATCTAGACCCCGGCAAGCCAGTACTGCCGGGGGCTGCAAGAGCAATGATTCACCCCCGGCAAACCAAAGTTGCCGGGGGCTACAGCTTCAGATAAGTTCTTCATCCCTTATCATGCATTCCCTTATGGACTGAGGTATGTGAAACCCTGTTTTTCCTAGGAACTACCGTACTCCCTAACTCTAGGCCCTAGGGCTCGTTCCGGGGGGCAGGTTTGGTCGTAGTCGTGGCAGGGAAAGGATTGAATGAGGGGCCTGAACCCGCCTCATCCCTGCCTCCGCCAAGGGCGTGAGAAAGGCCGAATGAAGTGGGGAGATGGCAAGGCATGTTGCCGGGCAAGGAAATGTTTATCTTAAAGATATCAAGGATTCGCTCCTTGTCGTGGGTTCTACCCGCAGACAAATGGCCCGGCAAGCATCCCTTTTTCATTAAAAACATTCCATTCAGGTACAGCCCGTAGGGAATGAAAAACATGAATGATGGGATTACAAGTTCTAAATTCAGCTAAGGCCCGAACGCTTACAAACTAAAAAGAGATAAGATGCCCGTAATCCCTTCCTTGTCCCTTTCCTCAGGAGGCAAGTCAAGGAGGCGAAAGGGACGAAAAGAACGCCTAGGTGAGGTACGAGCGGCTGAAGGCACCGGGAAAACATCCCGGCGGCCACCTCCGCGGGAAGCTGGTGGTGGTGATGACGGTAGAAGAGCTAGAAGACGAGGCGGCAAAGCCGGCGATATGCGATGAAGGCGTCGATGCCCGCGTACTCTGAGCCGACGACCCGCCATCCGCCTTCTTCGCCCTCCCGCGCCTCCTATGCCAGCCACCCTGAGAGACGGCCGCAAGGAGTTGGTGGGGGCTCGGTGCAGATGCTGCTGCTGCCAACATCGCCCCAGGACAACGGGAACGACGCCTAGTCGGACTCGTCATCTTGTCGCCTACCATCCTCGTTGTCGTTGTCGCTGTCCTCCTCGTCGCCCTCGCCTGAGGAGGAATCTTCATCGTCGGAGGAGCTCTCCACGCAACACTTCAGGCGAGTTCCGAAATCACCGAAGACCTTGACGGAGAGAAGGCCACCCTCCGTCAGCTTAAAATGGAGAGCGAACCCCTCCCCAGGCGGTGGATATAAGCAAATGTCTTCCATCCCCAGCTGAGGGAGTCCTGGATTAGGGGGTGTTCGGATAGCCGGACTATACCTTCAGCCGGACTCTAGGACTATGAAGATACAAGATTGAAGACTTCGTACCGTGTCCGGAAGGATCTTTTCTTGGCGTGGAAGGCAAGCTAGGCGTGCGGATATTCAAGATCTCCTACCATTGTAACCGACTCTGTGTAACTCTAACCCTATCCGGTGTCTATATAAACCGGAGGGTTGTAGTCCGTAGGACAACCATCATCATACACAATCATACCATAGGCTAGCTTCTAGGGTTTAGCCTCCTTGATCTCGTGGTAGATCTACTCTTGTACTACCCATATCATCAATATTAATCCACCAGGAGTAGGGTTTTACCTCCATCGAGAGGGCCCAAACCTGGGTAAAATAAAGTGTCCCTTGTCTCCTATTACCATCCGACCTTGACGCACAGTTCGGGACCCCCTACCCGAGATCCGCCGGTTTTGACACCGACATTGGTGCTTTCATTGAGAGTTCCTCTGTGTCGTCGCTTTTAGGCCCGATGGCTCCTTTGATCATCAACAACGACGAGGTCCAGGGTGAGACTTTCCTCCCCGGACAAATCTTCGTCTTCGGCAGCTTCGCTCTGCGGGCCAATTCGCTTGGTCGTCTGGAGTAGATCGAAAGCTACGCCCCTGGCCATCAAGTCAGATTTGGAAGCTTAAACTACACGGCAGATATCCGCGGAGACTTGATCTTCGACGGGTTCGAGCCACAACCAAGCGCGCCGCACTACCTCGAGGGGCATGATATAGCTCTGCCTCCGAATAGTGCCCTGGAGGCCGCACACGCACCGGCCCCGATCCTCGACTCAGAGCCCGCTGCGTTCTTTGAGGATGAATGGTTGGACGTCACCTCGGGTGCTGCGATCTTGAAGGTGATCGAGCCGAACGCCAGCCCCGTACTCCGCATGGCCCATGACTCCAAGGAGTCGGATTCTTCTCCGAACTCCGGGCCTCCCGTGCCCCTGCCGATCGAATCCGATTGGGCGCCTATAATGGAGTTCACCGCCGCGGACATCTTTCAGCACTCACCTTTCGGTGATATCCTGAATTCTCTCAAGTCTCTCTCTCTATCAGGAGAGCCCAGGCCGGACTATGGTCTGCGAGGTTGGGATTCGGACGACGAAGAAATTCAAAGCCCACCCACCACCCACTTAATAGCCACTGTCGATGATTTAACCGACATACTTGACTTCGGCTCCGAAGACTTCAACGGTATGGACGACGAAGGAGGAGACGAACAAGAACCAGCACCTGTAGGGCGCTGGACCGCCACCTCGTCATATGACATATATATGGTGGACGCTCCAAAGGATGGAGATGGCGATGGAACAGCTGATGAGACACCTCAAAAAAACAGCCAAAACGCCGGCGTCAACGGCGCCGCTCTAAATCCCGCCACAGCAGAAATGGTGATTCCGGAACGGGAGATAATACTACCCCGGATAGCGCCGAAGAACACCAAATCCAGCAAGATTCGGCGCAGGAAGATGGAGAAGCCAGCCCTCATGAGAGAGCGGCAGAGCGAGAGGTTGAGGATGATAACTACATGCCTCCCTCCGAAGACGAGGCAAGCCTCGACGACGACGAATTCGTCGTACCATCAGACCCCGCCGAACAAGAGCACTTTAAACGCAGGCTTCTAGCCACGGCGAATAGCCTAAAGAAAAAGCAGCAACAGCTTAGAGCTGATCAAGATTTGCTGACAGATGGACTGAAGTCCTTGCGGCCGAAGAGTATGAAATCGAGCGCCCCTCCAAAAATTATCCTAAGTGCAGGCCGCTACCCCAATCAGAGGGGGAAACACCTACATTACCAATGCATGACATGGCAGACCGGCCGCCTCGCGGCCGCGACAGAGAGGCCTGTCGAACCTCTAAACAAGCCATGCCCCGGTGCCGCTCAACTAAGGCACGGGAAAATGAGCCAGACCTGCGAGACGTACTGGACGATAAAGCAAGGCAAACAAGATCGATCTATGGATCGCGCAGACGCCAGATGACACGTGATGATCTTCACTTCGGACACAATAAATTCGGCCGGGCCGAACACAACAGGCATAGCTCTTCCGAGCTGCATCGTGACATAGCCCAGTACAGGGGCGCCGCACACCCACTATGCTTCACAGATGAAGTAATGGATCATAAAATCCCAGAGGGTTTCAAACCCGTCAACATCGAGTCGTACGATGGTACGACAAATCCGGCAGTATGGATTGAGGATTATCTCCTTCACATCCACATGGCACGTGGCGACGATCTACACGCCATCAAGGGACCAGCCCGGCACTGGCTTAACAGCCTACCAGCGGACTCAATCGGTTCTTGGGAAGACCTGGAAGCCGCATTCCTCGACAACTTCCAGGGGACCTATGTGTGGCCACCGGAAGCCGACGACCTAAGCCACATACTTCAGCAGCCAGAAGAATCGGCCAGGCAATTCTGGACACGGTTCCTAACAAAGAAAAATCAGATAGTCGATTGTCCAGACGCAGAGGCCCTAGCAGCCTTCAAACATAACATCCATGACGAGTGGCTTGCCCGGCACCTGGGACAGGAAAAGCCGAAATCTATGGCTGCCCTCACGACACTCATGACCCGCTTTTGCGCGGGCGAAGATAGGTGGCTAGCTCGCAGCAACAACTTATCGAAGAACCCTGGTAATTCGGATACCAAGGACAAAAGTGGCAGGACACGTCGAAATAAGCAAAAGCGCCGCGTTAGCAGCGACAGTAATGAGGATACGACAGTAAATGCCGGATTCAGAGGCTATAAATCCGGTCAGCGAAAAAGCCATTTAAAAAGAATACACAGGGCCCGTCCAGTTTGGACCGGATACTCGACCGCTCGTGCCAGATTCATGGCACCCCCGAAAGGCCAGCCAATCACACCAACAGGGATTGTTGGGTGTTCAAGCAGGCAGGCAAGTTAAGAGCCGAACACAAAGACAAGGGGCTGCATAGCGACGACGAGGAGGAGCCCATGCCGCCGAACAACAATGGACAGAAGGGGTTTCCCCCACAAGTGCGGACGGTGAACATGATATACGCGACCCACATTCCCAAGAGGGAGCGGAAGCGTGCGCTACGGGACATATACGCGATGGAGCCAGTCGCCCCAAAGTTCAACCCATGGTCCTCCTGCCCGATCACTTTTGATCGAAGGGACCACCCCACTAGCATCCGTCACGGCGTTTTTGCCGCATTGGTTCTTGACCCAATCATTGACGGATTTCATCTCACGAGAGTCCTCATGGACGGCGGCAGTAGCCTCAACCTGCTTTATCAGGATACAGAGCGGAAAATGGGCATAGATCCATCAAGGATCAAGCCCACAAGGACGACCTTTAAAGGCGTCATACCAGGTGTAGAGGCCAATTGCACAGGCTCGGTAACACTTGATGTGGTCTTCGGATCTCCGGATAACTTCCGAAGTGAAGAGTTAATCTTTGATATAGTCCCGTTCCGCAGTGGCTATCACGCCCTGCTCGGACGAACCGCATTCGCTAAATTCAATGCGGTGCCGCACTACGCATATCTCAAGCTCAAGATGCCAGGCCCTCGAGGAGTAATTACGGTCAATGGAAACACAGAACGCTCCATCCGTACGGAGGAGCACATGGCGGCCCTCGCAGCGGAAGTACAAAGCAACCTTTCAAGGCAACTCTCCAGTCCGGCCGTTAAAAAGCCGGACAATGCAAAGCGCGCCCGGAGTAACCTGCAACAAGACCGCCCGGCACGTTCGGAGCAAGCGTAGCAATACGGCCCCAACCCCAGCCATCGCAACATAGCGGAGCTAGTACCTCGAGTACACAATTACGCCCTCGAAATTCCATGGGCACAGGGGGAGGGGCACATTAACGGCATGCTTACAATACGGCGTCAAACGTACTAGGGGCTACCGGACTTTTTTTACTTTCATGACTCCACACTCTGGATAACCTGTTCGGCTTTGCTGCCGCACAGATGATGCAAGACCCAGGAAAGCAGATAAAGCTACGCCGCATTACGGAACTCTCAGGTGGTCTCTATTTCGAGCGATATATCTATTTCTAAATTCCGCGGCCTGCGCCTGGTCAGGACATGTTAAATAGTCTAATATCTTTTTTGCTTATCGCACTACTTGTATTGTTCGGCTTTGATAAATAGCCTCTCTATAAACAATGCATAGCTTTTCGCCTATTTTTTGCGTTGTCCTCTTTTAATATATATGTTCATTAAAAAAACATGATCGCAACCGTACGCCATGGTACGGCAAAACACGCCAGGGGCTTCATTACCCTTCTATCTGGTGTGAGAAGTCCGTACACTTTCACAAGTGCGGCACCCCGAACTTATAGCACTATATGCATCGGCTCCGAATCATGATTTTGGTCACATGTTGGGTTTGCCCGGCTCCTATGTTTTGGTGCCTTACGTTCCGCTATATCGGCTAAGGTAGCACTAGGAGAACCACTGCGATTGTGCCCCAGTTCAGCTGGGTTAAGCACCTCAGTGGAGAAAGCTAAAACAGACTGTCATGATAAGGCGTGAGACCGGTCGCTGTTCGAGAGGTTTTTCGAGTCCTTAAAGGCTTATGTCGCTTTGAGCGAGGAGCTGGCTATGTCCGGCCAAAGGCGTGGATAGCGCCCCGAATTCGGCCTTCCGAACTAGGGGTTTCGCCGAAATTTAAAATTATAACGTTCTATGGCTAAGTGAGAGTGTTCAAGCATTATAGTCCGATTGCCTGGTTCGTTGTGCTGAGCGCCTCCCTCGAAGGACCCAACTATGGGAAAAAGAGCCCTCAGGTTTATCCCGAACACCCTAGCACTAGTGGCATGGGGGCAAAAGCCAACGACTGGCCATCTCTCAATTTTTGATAAACGGCCGCACAAAAAATAATATTTTAAATTCAATAAGCATTGCTTAGCGCACATGAACAAGTTTTCAGCGCACAGGATACAAACGAGCGAGTTCATTCAAATACTACATCTTTAGTACATTCATCCGCGACAAGGCGGGCTCCGGCAAGAACTTCCTTGTAGTAGTTCTCGGGCTTGCGATGCTCCTTCCCCGGCGGCGGCCCGTCCTTCACCAGCTTCTCTCCGTCCAGCTTACCCTAGTGTACCCGTACACGGGCAAGGGCCCTCCGGGCACCTTCAATGCAGGCGGAGCGCTTGATGACCTCAAGCCGTGGACAGGCCTCCACCAGCCGCCGCACTAGCCCGAAATAGCTCCCAGGCAGGGCCTCTCCAGGCCACAACCGAACTAGTAAGCCCTTCATGGCCTGTTCGGCCGCCTTGTGGAGCTCGACCAGCTGTTTCAGCTGATCGCTCAAAGGCACAGGGTGTCCGGCCTCAGAATACTGAGACCAGAATACACTCTCCGTCGAGCTGCCCTCTTCAGCTCGGTAGAATGCGGCGGCGTCGGATACGCTGCGGGGAAGATCGGCGAACGCCCCTGGAGAACTCCGGATTCGGGTAAGTAACATGTAGTTTACTTTTATATTCCTACTTTGCATTAAGAATGCCTTACCCATTGCTATCCTTTTCACCTCCTCCAACTCTTGGAGGGCCTTTTGGGCTTCGACCTTGGCACTCTTGGCGGTCTCAAGGGCCGACGCGAGCTCAGATGCTTGCGCTTTTGACTCAAGCTCCAAACTCTCATGTTTTTTCATGAGAGCTTGCAGCTCTTGCTGCACCTCGCCGACCTGAACCCCAAGCCTTTCTCGCTCGACGCGCTCCTCGGCCGTTTTGTTTCCGGCCTCAGTCAGCGCCTGCTTCAGGGTTGCCACCTCGGTTGTGGCCCCTACAATAAGCAGTACAATTCTGTTATTTCTTTCTGCAATCAAGCCTCTCTATAGGCACCTTTTTTTAGGGTATTTCTTACCTTCTTTCTCCTCGAGCTGCCGTTTGGCAAGGCCGAGCTCTTGCTCGGTCCGCCCGAGGTCCTTTTTAAGGACATCCACCTGCGCAGTCAGTGCGGCGGTGGACAACAGCGAAGCCTGCATACGCATATTTGACCTTTTGTTGTTAGACTCCTGCGAAAATTACTAGATCCTCTATTCGGCTTTTCTTTCCGAACACCGAACAGAGCATCAGGGGCTACTGTCTATGCGGTAAATAATTTGACATATTTTTACTTACCTCGAAGCCTGTTAGAAGGCTAGCACAAGCTTCAGTCAGTCCGCTCTTGGCGGACTGAACCCTTTGGATCACCGTACTCATAACAGTACGGTGCTCCTCGTCGATGGCGGCGCCCTCAAGCACCTCCAGCAGATTGTTCGGCGCCTCCGGTTGGACGGAGGTCGCCGACTCAGACGGCTTACTCCTCTCGGAAGGAGTTCGCCCACTGCGGACCAGGACTGTCGAGTCCGGCGCGGTGTCCGACACAAAGCCGGACTTGGATCCCTGGGGCGTTTCATCCCCTTTACTCCTGGGGTCCGGAGGATTACCTTGCGGCTCCTCCAGGACTATCTCCTCCTGCCCTGGAGCTTGGCGGGATGCCACTTCAGCATCGTCCGCCCTGCAGGGGGAGACAACGGGCGGAACAGAGTTCATGTCCAACGAATCCAGGGAGCCGCTCGACGAATCGTCGAGTTCGGCCCGGGGCGGGCTGCATAAATTACGAGCGATATTAGGGAAAGCCGCACATTAAAAGAATATCATGAGTCACTCTGGTATATAAATACTTACGATTTCGCCGGACGCTTGGTTCTGTCTTGCCACTCCTCTCCGCCCTCTTCGGCGTCGTGGGAGTAGTCCGGCGGAGGGGTCTTCCTTTTCCTCGACCCCTCGGCCTCCCCCATTGGGGTGGCCTTCTTCTTCTTTTCTCCCCTCGCTAGGGGGGGGGAGAGCTTTCTTGTTCCTCCTCCTCGTTTTCACGAGAGGAGAGCGTCGCGGACTCGTCAGATGACGAGTCCGACACCACCATGTTGCGGGAACTTTTTCGAGTCCCGGTGGTTTTCTTCTTCTTGGCCTTCTTCTCCGGCACCACATAAGGTGCCAGAGCCATCAGCTTCACCAAGAGAGCTGGGGCTGGGTCTTCGGGCAGGGGAGCCGGACAGTTAATTGGTCCGGATATAGCCCGCCAAGCCTGTCAAAGGTAAAGGGAGTTTAGATCCCGCATAGAGTTAATCTATGAAGAAGAGCTTAACAAACCTGTCAAAGGTATAGATAGCTCACCTTGCTGGCGTTATGCTGCGAGCTGTATCCGCGGTCCTCGGAAGCGGATGTGGGGGACTCGGCGCCTTTGGTCAGCACCTTCCAGACGTCTTCATATGTCGTGTCGAAGAGCCTACTGAGGGTTTGGTGCTGCGCCGGGTCGAATTCCCACAAAGTAAAATCCCGTTGTTGGCACGGGAGGATCCGGCGAACGAGCATGACCTGGATCACATTGATCAGCCGGATTGGCTTGTTCAGCAGGGACTGGATGCACGTTTGCAACCCAGTCACTTCTTCCTCGTTGCCCCATGACAGGCCCGTCTCTTTCCAGGACATGAGCCGCGTGGGGGGTCCGGATCTGAACTCGGGGGCTGCGACCCATTTCGGATCGCGTGGCTCGGTGATGTAAAACCACCCAGCCTGCCACCCCTTCAGGGACTCCACATAGGAGCCATCGAACCAGAGGACGTTGGCCATCTTGCCGGCCATAGCGCCTCCGCACTCCGCCTGGGTGCCGGACACCACCTTGGGCTTGACATTGAAGGTCTTGAGCCAGAGGCCGAAGTGGGGGCGGACGCGGAGAAAGGCCTCACACACGACGATAAACGCCGAGATATTGAGGACAAAGTTCGGGGCCAGATCATGGAAATCCAGGCCGTAGTAGAACATGAGCCCCCGGACAAATGGGTGAAGTGGAAACCCCAGTCCGCGGAGGAAGTGGGGAAGAAAAACTACCCTCTCATGGGGCCTTGGGGTAGGAAGAAGCTGCCCCTTCTCAGGAAGCCGATGCGGGATGTCCTTGGACAAGTATCCGGCTTTCCTTAGCTTTTTTACTTGGGCCTCCGTAACGGAGGAGGCCATCCACTTGCCTCCCGCTCCGGACATTGTTGGAGAAGGTTGAGGAAAGAAGAGCGGACTTGGGCGCTGGAGCTTGAGTATGCGAGAGATGGATTGGCAAAGGAGGAAGAAGGCGTAGGTTAAAAAGGTGAATCCTTATCCCTTTATACAAGCGGGTGCGGTTAGGCATCCCCACCTACCTAATAAAACTCACTTGCCTCCCAAGAGCCGTGGTAAATGGCGCGGTTGGGTTACCCACGTCCGTATTGATGAGAATCCCGTTAAAAGGGGCACACGATCTCTTCTTTGACAAGACGTGCCAAGGAAACCGCCTCGCTAGACACGCTGAGGTGGAACATTGAAAACAATTTATATAAAGAGCTTGGCCGCAGTGTTATGACGCACTGCAGAATACGTCAGCAGATTTGATTTGTGTTAATATTATTCTCTATATGGCAATATGTGGAAACTTATTTTGCAGAGCCGGACACTATTTTTGGTGTTTTTAATCTTCTTGAAGAACTTGGAGGAGGAACCCGCCTTGCAATGCCGAAGACAATCTGCGCGCCGGACTCGTCGTCATTGAAGCCTGGTTCAGGGGCTACTGAGGGAGTCCTGGATTAGGGGGTGTTCGGATAGCCGGACTATACCTTCAGCCGGACTCCAGGACTATGAAGATACAAGATTGAAGACTTCGTACCGTGTCTGGAAGGATCTTTTCTTGGCGTGGAAGTCAAGCTAGGCGTGCGGATATTCAAGATCTCCTACCATTGTAACCGACTCTGTGTAACCCTAACCCTATCCGGTATCTATATAAACCGGAGGGTTGTAGTCTGTAGGACAACCATCATCATACACAATCATACCATAGGCTAGCTTCTAGGGTTTAGCCTCCTTGATCTCGTGGTAGATCTACTCTTGTACTACCCATATCATCAATATTAATCTAGCAGGAGTAGGGTTTTACCTCCATCGAGAGGGCCCGAACCTGGGTAAAATAATGTGTCCCTTGTCTCCTGTTACCATCCGACCTTGACGCACAGTTCGGAACCCCCTACCCGAGATCCGCCGGTTTTGACACCGACACCGGCCAAGATACATTACTTGAGGAGCGGGAAAGTCGACGCGGACCCGCGTGCCACCAATCCCATAGCCCCTCATGTGTAGCCGCAGTGACTCTGGTGGGTTCAGCTCCATCTCCCGCGCAAATGGAGTCGGGAGACGAAGGCGACGACGAGGCGGCCGGCGCAGCCTGACGAAGAACTCGCAAGGGTCATCCCCAGCGTGGCCCTCCGCGGGAGGAGGAACCACTGGCGGAGGCGGGGCCGGCGCGCCCCCCCATCCTCCTCTTCCCCGAGCGCCTCGGCCTCGCCCACGGCCTCACCCCCTCCCTCTTCCCCTCGCGGCCGGCTCTGCCACCGCAAGCGCGGGAGAAGGAGGAATGCGCTGCCGAGCAGCGACCCTCGCCGCCACCATCGAAGGACCAGGGTTCCCTCTCTCCATGGCGAATGGGAGGGAGGGGAGCAGAAGCTGAAGAAGGAAGGAGATGAAAGAATGCGGGGCGCCGTCCTCCCCCTCCCGCTCCTTATAGAGGAGCGGGATGGGGGCTCGACAGCCCCATTCTACCAATCAAGACATGGAAGGCGCAGGGAACTGAGACCGACCCGCTGCCTCGGCCCGCGACGGCCCGGTTTCCCGCCTCCACCGACTGCCACCCCAAGCGCATGGGCGCCATGTGGCTAGCGTGCAGGATCGAGGCGACGGGTGAGGCAACCTCTCCCCACCCCGTGATCAAAGGGAGTGGATGCCTTGAAGACCACGCCTCAGCCCCGTCCAGTGAAAGGGCCGCGCCTCCACGCCTCCCTCCATTTATGGGGAAGGCGCGAACCACCCCCTTTTACTACGACGTGACGCATGCGTGCAGAGCTCAGCTCCATGCATGCCGCCCACGTCACGCACGCCCCCACGCCACGCCACGCGCATGGGAAGCGCAGCGCGCGAAGGAACTTACCGCGGTAAAAATCGCCCCGCCTGCCCGCGCACTGTTATTGGGCCTAGCCCAACAACGCGTTGCGCTTATGTGTGGCCCAGGCCCGGGGGCTCCTGTCGGTGTACAAAAAGGGGGGCACTTTTTGTACCCCTATAAACTGTGCACGGGCAGTCTGAGACGCGAGCACCGCCACGCCAAGCACGGCAAGGGAGGTAAGCCAAGGTAAGGCCGAAGCCGAAGGGAAGCAGAATGACGCCAAGACCACAAAGAGCAAAGGGACAAAGCAGACCCCCCGGCAAGATCCTTGCCATGGCAACTCGCCCCCCCTCCCCACCTACGGAGCAAGGTCACCCTTGAGTCCACTGTCCCCATGGGGCAAGGATTCGGGAGACATCCCCGTGGTGGCATGCAGATCTTTGTGAAGACATTCAAGACCAGATACCCGCTTAAGAAGATGATGATCCTTGGCGGGATCCCATCCAAGGAGGACCACAAGGCCCCCGGCAAGAGCCTTGCCGGGGATGACAGCAGGCGCCGCGGCAAGACCCTTGCCGGGGCCGCGGCAAGACCCTTGCCAAGGACGTCGTAGGGCCACCATCAGGCCCGCGCCAGTCACGCCCCCACCACCGTTCGCATGCAGCTGCCAACCCAACCAGCTGGGCAGGCACCTGGGTGGCGGCATGCAAATCTTCATGGAGATCCACCACTGCGCCACCTCAGCTGCCTACCTGCCGACATGGCACCACAGGCACCGCTGGCCAGGGCGCGTGTCAACGCGAGAGGGAGCGGCGACGGACGAGACGGGGCTCTCCTCCGCCCCCGATAAAGCAAGGACACCTAAGCAAGGCACATTAAATGCGCCTTGTCATGTAATGCGAAGGATAACCTCGCACTACTGTACCCTTTCCACCTCCTGTGTGCCACTGTGGCAACCCCTTTCCTATAAAAGGAGGCCCAAGGCGACCAGGAGAAGGATTCGGCTTTTTGGAGCTCTCGACGCCCCATAGCTAGCTCAGGAACTCAGCTATACAATCCACCAAAGCAGGAGTAGGGTTTTACGCATCCTGGCGGCCCGAACCTGGGTAAAGGAACCGCGTGCTATCTGTTTGATCCGCTCTTTTCACAACCCCGCGCCCCGCAACCGTAGTAGGGATTCTTGTGATCCCATAGGTGTCGTTTCCCACCGACAGAGGCCCAACAACGTCTACAAGAAGAAGGTTGCGTAGTAGACATCAAGCTCTTTTCTGGCGCCGTTGCTGGGGAGGTTAGTGCTTGAAGGTATATCTTTAGATCTTGCAACCGAATCTTTTTGTTTCTTGTTCTAGCACTAGTCTAGTTTAAAAAAAAAACTACCAAAAAATGGAATTGAGTTTGTCTCATACGCTTCACCTTTTTAATATCTTTCGTGAGTATGATGGAAAGGAAAATTGTGCCAAAGTGTTAGAAGAAGAATGCATTAAATTGTTTAGCACTAAATCTTTGAATGATGAGCATGATTGCAATGTTGTTAGTATGAACTCCTTGAATATCCATAGTACTAATGATGATTGCACTAGTTATGATGAAAATGCCTCCTATAAACATGTCAATTTTTGTGGAGTGCATTGGGTTTGTAAGTACAGACCAAATAGGGAAGATAGATATTGAAAGAGGCATAAGTACTTAGAAACCAAATTGTTGCAAGAAAGGCTAGAAGTTAGTGCTGAAAATTTAACATATATTAGCCGTACTTGTGAACTTTGCAATGAACATGGTCATTTAAATATCAATTGCAAATTGTTTCATGATCGAATCGTGTCCAAAAATTGTGATGACTTGATTTCCCTTGCGCATTATAATGAACTAAGTTTGCTTTTGGGTTATGAAGAATTGAAACGTCAAACTAAGCATATTCCAGAATATAACCTTAAGAAATTCCTCGATATCAATCTAGAAGAAATTTATATGTATTGTGCGGTGAATTGCATTGAAAATCCTTATATTGCCAATTACATAAAGAAAAGAAAACAAATAGAGGATGAAGAGACTACTAATGAAAGGGAAGAGACTTCCCAATATCCTCCTATTATTTCTTATGATGAATCAGGTAACGAGGAGGAGCCTTCTACTCAACCACTCTCATTAATAAGGAGCTCCAAAAAGAGGATTGAACCCACACATGAGGTTAAGAAGAAGAAAAGAAAAAGGAAGAGAGGTAAAAAGGTATCTCTCCCAAATAAAGCTACATCTATTATTGTTGTGCCTCATGAAAATGAAGATGATACACTTGATGATGATCTCGTTATGCCCATTGCTTGTTGTGATGATTATGATTGGGAAGATAATGATACTTCTTATGATCTTGAAAATCTTTTTGGTACTTGCTTGGAAGAATATGATAATAATGTTTGCTATACTATTGGTGCTATCTATACTATTAATGATGAGAGTGATTATGCTTATGATATGAAAAGGCCCAAGCTTGGGGAAGCTATGTTTAATGAGGATGACATATTTGAGAATATATTTGCTGAAATTAATGTTTGTCCTAAGCTTGGGATGCTATGTTTAATAATGAAGATATTTTTAGCCTCTCAAGTTTTGATATGCAAAGTTGTTATGATGATAGCATGCCTTCTACCTATGATGATTATATTTATGAAAGTGGATTTGGAGAGGTCATGACTTTATTTAGTGATGTATCCACTATTTTGGAAGAGGTTTCAATCGATTATGATGAGAACAAAGTTGCTACTTATGATGATTATTGTGATAAAACTTATGCTATAAAGAGTAGTGATGATTATATTTATAAAACTTGTCATGATTATGAGTACCCTTTCTCTGAACATTACTCTTTTAATGTGGAAAAAATTTATAGTATTCAAGTCTCTTATGATACTCCCACTATTCCGAATGAGAAGAATTTTGCTTGTGTGGAGAGTAGTAAATTTTCTATGCAAGTAGATCATGAAAAGAATGCTTTAGGTGCTGGTTATATTGTTGCATTCATTCATGGTGCTATTGAAAATTATTATGAGGGAGGAACATATGCTTGTAGGAATTGCAATAATATCAAGTTTCCTCTCTATGTGCTTAAAGTTTTGAAGTTATGCTTGTTTTACCTTCCTATGCAAGTTGATTCTTGTTCCCATAAGTTGTTTGCTCACAAAATCCCTATGCATAGGAAGTGGGTTAGGCTTAAATGTGCTAGTCATATTCTTCATGATGCTCTCTTTATGTTTCAATTCCTATCTTTTATGTGAGCATCATTGAAATCATAATGCCTAGCTAGGGGCATTAAACGATAGCACTTGTTGGGAGGCAACCCAATTTTATTTTAGTTTCTTGCTTTTTGGTTATTTTTAGGAATAAATAATCCATCTAGATTCAGTTTAGATGTGTTTTTGTGTTTTAATTAGTGTTTATGCCAAGTAGAACCTTTGGGAAGACTTGGGTGAAGTCTTTATGATCACGCTGTAAAAAACAGAAACTTTAGCGCTCACGAGATTAACTAGAACTTTTTACTGGAGAGTGCTATTTAGTTGATTATTTTTACATATGATTACTAGACAAATTCCTCAGGTCCACCAATTTATTTTAGAATTTTTGGAGTTCCAGAAGTTTGTGTTAGCTACAGATTACTACAGACTGTTCTGTTTTTGACAGATTATGTTTTCATTGTGCTGCTTGCTTATTTTGATGAATCTATGGCTAGTAATATAGTTTATAAACCATAGAGAAGTTGGAATACAATAGTTTTAACACCAATATAAATAAAGAATGAGTTCATTACAGTACCTTTAAGTGGTGTTTTGTTTTCTTTCGCTAACGGATTTCACGAGATTTTCTGTTAAGTTTTGTGTTGTGAAGTTTTTAAGTTTTGGGTAAAGATTCGGTGGACTATGGAATAAGGAGTGGCAAGAGCCTAAGCTTGGGGATTCCCAAGGCACCCCAAGGTAATATTCAAGGATAACCAAAAGCTTGGGGATGCCCCGGATGGCATCCCCTCTTTCGTCTTCATTCATCAGTAACTTTACTTGGAGCTATATTTTTATTCACCACATGATATGTGTTTTGCTTAGAGCGTCATTTTATTTTCTTTAGCTTTGCTTGCTGTTTGAATAAAGTTTCAAGATCTGAAATCCTTAAATGTTAGAGAGTCTTCACATAGTTGCATAATTATTCGACTACTCATTGATCTTCACTTATATCTTTCGGAGTAGTTTGTTGTTTGCTCTAGTGCTTCTCTTATATATTTTAGAGCATGGTGGTAGTTTTATTTTAAAGAAATAGATGAACTCTGATGCTTCACTTATATTATCTTGAGAGTCTTAAATAGCATTATAATTTGCTTAAATAATCATAATATGCTAGGTATTCAAGTTAGTAAAAACTTTCTTATGAGTGTGTTGAATACTAAGAAAAGTTTGATGCTTGATAACTGTTTTGAGATATGAAGATGGTGATATTAGAGTCATGCTAGTTGAGTAGTTGTGAATTTGAGAAATACTTGTGTTAAAGTTTGTGATTCCCGTAGCATGCACGTATGGTGAACCGGTATGTGATGAAGTCGGAGCACGATTTATTTATTGATTGTCTTCCTTATGAGTGGCGGTCGGGGACGAGCGATGGTCTTTTCCTACCAATCAATCCCCCTAGGAGCATGCGCATAATACTTTGCTTTGATAAATTTTAGATTTTTGCAATAAGTATATGAGTTCTTTATGACTAATGTTGAGTCCATGGATTATACGCACTCTTCCTCCTTCCACCATTGCTAGCCTCTCTAATACCGCGCACTTTTCGCCAGTATCATACACCCACCGTATACCTTCCTCAAAACAGCAACCATACCTACCTATCATGGCATTTCCATAGCCATTCCGAGATATATTGCCATGCAACTTTCCACCGTTCCGTTTATTATGACACGCTCCATCATTGTCATATTGCTAGCATGATCATGTAGTTGACATCATATTTGTGGCAAAGCCACCGTTCATAATTCTTTCATACATGTCACTCATGAGTCATTGCATATCCTGGTACACCGCCGGAGGCATACATATAGAGTCATATCTTGTTCTAAGTATCGAGTTGTAATTGTTGAGTTGTAAGAAAATAAAAGTGTGATGATCATCATTTTAGAGCATTGTCCAAAGTGAGGAAAAGGATGATGGAGACTATGATTCCCCCACAAGACGGGATGAGACTCCGGACGAAAATAAAACAAAGAGAAAAAGAGGCCATAAAAAAAGAGAAAGGCCCAAATAAAAAAATAAAAGAATAAAAAAATGAGAGAAAAAGAGAGAAGGGACAATGCTACTATCCTTTTACCACACTTGTGCTTCAAAGTAGCACCATGATCTTCATGATAGAGAGTCTCCTATGTTGTCACTTTCATATACTAGTGGGAATTTTACATTATAGAACTTGGCTTGTATATTCCAATGATGGGCTTCCTCAGAATGCCCTAGGTCTTCGTGAGCAAGTGAGTTGGATGCACACCCACTTAGTTTCTTTTGTTGATATTTCATATACTTATAGCTCTAGTGCATTCGTTGCATGGCAATCCCTACTCACTCACATTGATATCTATTGATGGGCAGCTCCATAGCCCGTTGATACGCCTAGTTGATGTGAGACTATCTTCTCCCTTTTTGTCTTCTCCACAACCACCATTTTATTCCACATATAGTGCAATGTCCATGGCTCACGCTCATGTATTGCGTGAAGATTGAAAAAGTTTTGAAAATGTTAAAGTATGAAACAATTGCTTGGCTTGTCATCGGGGTTGTGCATGATTTAAATACTTCGTGTGGTGAAGATAGAGCATAGCCAGACTATATGATTTTGTAGGGATAACTTTCTTTGGCCATGTTATTTTGAGAAGACATAATTGCTTTGTTAGTATGCTTGAAGTATTATTATTTTTATGTCAATATGAACTTTTGTCTTGAATCTTTCGGATCTGAATATTCATACCACAATTAAGAAGATTTACATTGAAATTATGCCAAGTAGCACTCCACATCAAAAATCCTTTTTTATAATTTACCTACTCGAGGACGAGCAGGAATTAAGCTTGGGGATGCTTGATACGTCTCCAACGTATCTATAATTTTTGATTGCTCCATGCTATATTATCTACTGTTTTGGGAAATATTGGGCTTTATTATCCACTTTTATAGTATTGTTGGGACTAACCTATTAACTGGAGGCCCAGCCCAGATTTGCTGTTTTATGCCTATTTCAGTGTTTCGAAGAAAAGGAATATCAAATGGAGGCAAAACGGAACGAAATCTACTGGAGAAGTTATTTTTGGAAGGAAAGCCACCGGATAGACTTGGACTCCATGTCAGGAGATACGGGAGGTGCTCACGAGGGTGGGGGCGCCCCCCTTAGGGCGCGCCCCTGCCTCGTGGGGCCCCCGTGGCTCCTCCGACGTACCCCCTGCACCCATATATACCTAAGTATCCTAAAACTTCCAGAACAGAGATTAGATCTGGAGTTCCGCCGCCGCAAGCCTCTGTAGCCATCAAAAACCTCTCGGGACCCTGTTCCGGCACCCTGCCGGAGGGGGGAACCCTCACCGGTGGCCATCTTCATCATCTCGGCGCTCTCCATGACGAGGAGGGAGTAGTTCACCCTCGGGGCTGAGGGTATGTACCAGTAGCTATGCGTTTGATCTCTCTCTCTCTCTCTCTCTCTCTCTCTCTCTCTCGTGTTCTTGATTTGGCACGATCTTGATGTATCGCGAGCTTTGCTATTATAGTTGGATCTTATGTTTCTTCTCCCCCTCTTCTCTCTTGTAATGGATTGAGTTTCCCCTTGAAGTAATCTTATCGGATTGAGTCTTTAAAGATTTGAGAACACTTGATGTATGTCTTGCGTGGGACAACCGTGGTGACAATGGGTTATTCTATTGATTCACTTGATGTATGTTTTGGTGATCAACTTGCGGGTTCCGCTCATGAACCTATGCATAGGGGTTGGCACACGTTTTCGTCGTGATTCTCCGGTAGAAACTTTGGGGCACTCTTTGAGGTTCTATGTGTTGGTTGAGTAGATGAACTGAGATTGTGTGATGCATATCGTATAATCATACCCACGGATGCTTGAGGTGACAATGGAGTATCTAGGTGACATTAGGGTTTTGGTTGATTTGTGTCTCAAGGTGTTATTCTAGTACGAACTCTAGGGCTGTTTGTGACACTTATAGGAATAGCCCAACGGATTGATTGGAAAGAATAACTTTGAGGTGGTTCCGTACCCTACCACAATCTCTTTGTTTGTTCTCTGCTATTAGTGACTTTGGAGTGACTCTTTGTTGCATGTTGAGGGATAGTTATATGATCCAACTATGTTATTATTGTTGAGAGGACTTGCACTAGTGAAAGTATGTGTTGGAAATATGCCCTAGAGGCAATAATAAAAGCATTATTATTATATTTCCTTATTCATGATAATTGTCTTTATTCGTGCTATAATTGTGTTATCCGGAAATCATAACACATGTGTGAATAACAGACAACAACGTGTCCCTAGTAAGCCTCTAGTTGACTAGCTCGTTGATCAATAGATAGTCATGGTTTCCTGACTATGGGCATTGGATGTCAATGATAAATGAGATCACATCATTAGGAGAATGATGTGATGGACGAGACCCAATCCTAAACATAGCATAAGATCGCATAGTTCGTTTGCTAGAGTTTTCCAATGTCAAGTATCCTTTCCTTAGACCATGAGATCGTGTAACTCCCGGACACCGTAGGAGTGCTTTGGGTGTGCCAAACGTCACAACGTAACTGGGTGACTATAAAGGTATACTACGGGTATCTCCGAAAGTATCTGTTGGGTTGACACGGATCGAGACTGGGATTTGTCACTCCGCTTGACGGAGAGGTATCACCGGGCCCTCTCGGTAATGCATCATCATAATGAGCTCAATGTGATCAAAGTGTTTGATCATGGGATCATGCATTACGGTACGAGTAAAGTGACTTGCCGGTAACGAGATTGAACGAGGTATTGGGATACCGACGATCGAATCTCGGGCAAGTAAAATACCGATTGACAAAGGGAATCATATACGGGATTAATTGAATCCTCGACATCGTGGTTCATCCGATGAGATCATCGTGGAGCATGTGGGAGCCAACATGGGTATCCAGATCCCGCTGTTGGTTATTGCCCGAGAGCCGTCTCGGTCATGTCTGCATGTCTCCCGAACCCGTAGGGTCTACACACTTAAGGTTCGGTGACGCTAGGGTTGTGAAGATATGTATATGCAGTAACCCGAATGTTGTTCGGAGTCCCGGATGAGATCCCGGACGTCACGAGGAGTTTCGGTATGGTCCAGAGGTAAAGAATTATATATAGGAAGTGCTATTTTGGCCATCGGGACAAGTTTCGGGGTTATCGGTATTGTACCGGGACCACCGGAGGGTCCCGGGGGGTCCACCGGGTGGGGCCACCTGCCTCGGGGGGGCACATGGGCTCTAGGGGGTGTGCCTTGGCCTACATGGGCCAAGGGGAACCAGCCCCAAGAGGCCCATGCGCCTAGGGTTTCAAAGGGAAGGAGTCCCACAAGGGGAAGGCACCTCCTAGGTGCCTTGGGGGGGAGGGAAACCTCCCCTTGGCCGCCGCCCCAAGGAGATTGGATCTCCTAGGGCCGGCGCCCCCCCTTCGCCCTCCTATATAAAGGGGGGAGGGGGCAGCCGTACCCCTGGTCCTTGGCGCCTCCCTCTCCCTCTCCAACACCTCCTCCTCCTCCGTAGAGCACGGTGAAGCCCTGCCGGAGTACTGTAGCTCCACCATCACCACGCCGTCGTGCTGCTGCTGGAGCCATCTTCCTCAACCTCTCCTTTGCCTTGCTGGATCAAGAAGAAGGAGACGTTACACTGACCGTACGTGTGTTGAACGCGGAGGTGCCGTCCTTTCGGTGCTAGGATCTCCGGTGATTTGGATCACGTCGTGTACGACTACCTCATCCCTGTTCGTTGAACGCTTCCGCTCGCGATCTACAAAGTGGTATGTAGATGCAATCTCTCTCCCATGACTCGTTGCTTAGATGAACTCATAGATGGATCTTGGTGAAACCGTAGGAAATTTTTTAATTTTCTGCAACGTTCACCAACAGTGGCATCATGAGCCAGGTTTATGCGTAGTTCTCTATTGCACGAGTAGAACACAATTTGTCGTGGGCGTAGATGTTGTCAACTTTCTTGCCGCTACTAGTCTTATCTTGCTTCAGCGGTATTGTGGGATGAAGCGGCCTGGACCAACCTTACATGTACGCTTACGTGAGACCGGTTCCACCGACTAACATGCACTAGTTGCATAAGGTGGCTGGCGGGTGTCTGTCTCTCCCACTTTAGTTGGAGCGGATTCGATGAAAAGGGTCCTTATGAAGGGTAAATAGAAGTTGACAAATCACGTTGTGGCTTTCACGTAGGTAAGAAAACGTTCTTGCTAGAACCCTAATTCAGCCACGTAAAACTTGCAACAACAATTAGAGGACGTCTAACTTGTTTTTGCAGCAAGTGCTTTGTGATATGATATGGCCAAAGTTGTGATGAATGATGAATGATCTATATGTGATGTATGAGATGTTCATGCTATTGTAATAGGAATCACGACTTGCATGTCGATGAGTATGACAACCGGCAGGAGCCATAGGAGTTGTCTTTATTTTGTATGACCTGCGTGTCATTGAGAAACGCCATGTAAATTACTTTACTTTATTGCTAAACGCGTTAGCCATAGTAGTAGAAGTAATAGTTGGCGAGAAACTTCATGGAGACACGATGATGGAGATCATGATGATGGAGATCATGGTGTCAAGCCGGTGACAAGATGATCATGGAGCCCCAAGATGGAGATCAAAGGAGCTATGTGATATTGGCCATATCATGTCACGTTTATTATTTGATTGCATGTGATGTTTATCATGTTTTGCATCTTGTTTACTTAGAACGACGGTAGTAAATAAGATGATCCCTCATAATAATTTCAAGAAGTGTTCCCCCTAACTGTGCACCGTTGCGACAGTTCGTTGTTTTGAAGCACCACGTGATGATCGGGTGTGATAGATTCTAACGTTCACATACAACGGGTGTAAGACAGATTTACACATGCAAGCACTTAGGTTGACTTGACGAGCCTAGCATGTACAGACATGGCCTCGAAACACAGAAGACCGAAAGGTCGAGCATGAGTCGTATAGAAGATATGATCAACATGAAGATGTTCACCGATGTTGACTAGTCCGTCTCACGTGATGATCGGACACGGCCTAGTTGACTCGGATCATGTTATACTTAGATGACTAGAAGAGGGATGTCCATCTAAGTGGGAGTTCATTAAATAATTTGATTAAATGAACTTTATTATCATGAACTTAGTCTAAAATATTTACAATATGTCTTGTAGATCAAATGGCCAACGTAGTCCTCAACTTCAACGCGTTCCTAGAGAAAACCAAGCTGAAAGACGATGGCAGCAACTATACGGACTGGGTCCGGAACCTGAGGATCATCCTCATAGCTGCCAAGAAAGATTATGTCCTACGAGCACCGCTGGGTGACGCACCTGTTCTCCCTGCAGAACAAGACGTTATGAACGCTTGGCAGTCACGCTCCGATGATTACTCCCTCGTTCAGTGCGGCATGCTTTACAGCTTAGAGCCGGGGCTCCAAAAGCGTTTTGAGAGACATGGAGCATATGATATGTTTGAAGAGCTGAAAATGGTTTTCCAAGCTCATGCCCGGGACGAGAGATATGAAGTCTCCGACAAATTCTTTAGCTGTAAGATGGAGGAAAATAGCTCTGTCAGTGAACACATACTCAAGATGTCTGGGTTGCACAACCGCTTGACTCAACTGGAAGTTAATCTCCCGGATGAAGCGGTCATTGACAGAATCCTCCAGTCGCTTCCACCTAGCTACAAGAGCTTTGTGATGAACTACAACATGCAGGGGATGGTAAAGACCATTCCTGAGGTATATGCTATGCTGAAATCAGCAGAGGTAGAAATCAAGAAGGAGCATCAAGTGTTGATGGTGAATAAAACCACTAAGTTCAAGAAGGGCAAGGGTAAAAAGAACTTCAAGAAGGACGGCAAGGAAGTTGCCGCGCCCGGTAAGCAAGTTGCCGGGAAGAAGCCAAAGAATGGACCCAAGCCCAAGACTGAGTGCTTTTATTGCAAGGGAAGTGGTCACTGGAAGCGGAACTGCCCCAAATACTTAGCGGACAAGAAGGCCGGCAAAACAAAAGTTATATGTGATATACATGTAATTGATGTGTACCTTACCAGTACTCGTAGTAGCTCTTGGGTATTTGATACCGGTGTAGTTGCTCACATTTGTAACTCAAAACAGGAGCTGCGGAATAAACGGAGACTGGCGAAGGACGAGGTGACGATGCGCGTCGGGAATGGTTCCAAGGTCGATGTGATCGCCGTCGGCACGCTACCTCTACATTTACCTACGGGATTAGTTTTAAACCTCAATAATTGTTATTTAGTGCCAAGTTTGAGCATGAACATTGTGTCTGGATCTCGTTTAATTCGAGATGGCTACTCATTTAAATCCGAGAATAATGGTTGTTCCATTTATATGAGAGATATGTTTTATGGTCATGCTCCGATGGTTAATGGTTTATTCTTAATGAATCTCGTACGTGATGATACACATATTCATAGTGTGAATACCAAAAGAGTTAAAGTTGATAACAATAGTCCCACATATTTGTGGCACTGCCGCCTTGGTCACATAGGTGTCAAACGCATGAAGAAGCTCCATGCAGATGGACTTTTAGAGTCTCTTGATTATGAATCATTTGACACGTGCGAACCATGCCTCATGGGTAAAATGACCAAGACTCCGTTCTCAGGAACAATGGAGCGAGCAACCAACTTATTGGAAATCATACATACCGATGTGTGTGGTCCAATGAGTGTTGAGGCTCGCGGTGGCTATCGTTATGTTCTCACCCTCACTGATGACTTGAGTAGATATGGGTATATCTACTTAATGAAACACAAGTCTGAGACCTTTGAAAAGTTCAAGGAATTTCAGAGTGAGGTTGAAAATCAACGTGATAGAAAGATCAAGTTTCTACGATCAGATCATGGAGGAGAATACTTGAGTCACGAATTTGGCACACACTTAAGAAAATGTGGAATAGTTTCACAACTCACACCACCTGGAACACCTCAGCGTAATGGTGTGTCCGAACGTCGTAATCGCACTCTATTAGATATGGTACGATCTATGATGTCTCTTACCGATTTACCGCTATCTTTTTGGGGCTATGCTTTAGAGACTGCCGCATTCACTTTAAATAGGGCTCCATCGAAATCCGTTGAGACGACACCGTATGAATTATGGTTTGGGAAGAAACGTAAGCTGTCGTTTCTAAAAGTTTGGGGATGCGATGCTTATGTCAAGAAACTTCAACCTGAAAAGCTCGAACCCAAGTCGGAAAAATGCGTCTTCATAGGATACCCTAAAGAAACTATTGGGTATACCTTCTACCTCAGATCCGAAGGCAAGATCTTTGTTGCCAAGAATGGATCCTTTCTAGAGAAAGAGTTTCTCTCGAAAGAAGCAAGTGGGAGGAAAGTAGAACTTGATGAAGTGTTACCTCTTGAACCGGAAAATGGCAAAACTCAAGAAAACGTTCCTGAGGTGCCTGCACCGACTAGAGAGGAAATTAATGATGATGATCAAGATACTTCTAATCAAGCTCCTACTGAAATTCGAAGGTCCACAAGGACACGTTCCGCACCAGAGTGGTACGGCAACCCTGTCTTGGAAATCATGTTGTTAGACAACGGTGAACCTTCGAACTATGAGGAAGCAATGGCGGGCCCGGATTCTGACAAATGGCTGGAAGCCATGAAATCCGAGATAGGATCCATGTATGAAAACGAAGTATGGACTTTGACTGACTTGCCCGTTGAGCGGCGAGCCATAGAAAATAAATGGATCTTTAAGAAGAAGACAGACGCGAATGGTAATGTGACCATCTATAAAGCTCGGCTTGTCGCTAAGGGTTATCGACAAGTTCAAGGAATTGACTACGATGAGACTTTCTCACCGGTAGCGAAGCTGAAGTCCGTCCGAATCATGTTAGCAATTGCCGCATTCTATGATTATGAAATATGGCAAATGGACGTCAAAACGGCATTCCTTAATGGTTTCCTTAAGAAAGAATTGTATATGATGCAGCCGGAAGGTTTTGTCGATCCTAAGAATGCTGACAAGGTGTGCAAGCTCCAACGCTCGATTTATGGGCTGGTGCAAGCATCTCGGAGTTGGAACATTCGCTTTGATGAGATGATCAAAGCATTTGGGTTTACGCAGACTTATGGAGAAGCCTGCGTTTACAAGAAAGTGAGTGGGAGCTCTGTAGCATTTCTCATACTATATGTAGATGACATACTTTTGATGGGAAATGATATAGAACTCTTGGACAGCATTAAGGCCTACTTGAATAAGAGTTTTTCAATGAAGGACCTTGGAGAAGCTGCTTATATATTAGGCATCAAAATCTATAGAGATAGATCAAGATGCCTCATAGGTCTTTCACAAAGCACATACCTTGATAAGATATTGAAGAAGTTCAATATGGATCAATCTAAGAAGGGGTTCTTACCTGTGTTACAAGGTGTGAAATTGAGCTCAGCTCAATGTCCGACCACGACAGAAGATATAGAAGAGATGAGTGTCATCCCCTATGCCTCAGCCATAGGTTCTATTATGTATGCCATGCTGTGTACCAGACCTGATGTAAACCTTGCCGTAAGTTTGGTAGGAAGGTACCAAAGTAATCCCGGCAAGGAACACTGGACAGCGGTCAAGAATATCCTGAAGTACCTGAAAAGGACTAAGGAAATGTTTCTCGTTTATGGAGGTGACGAAGAGCTCGTCGTAAAGGGTTACGTCGACGCTAGCTTCGACACAGATCTGGATGACTCTAAGTCACAAACCGGATACGTGTATATTTTGAATGGTGGGGCAGTAAGCTGGTGCAGTTGCAAGCAGAGCGTTGTGGCGGGATCTACATGTGAAGCGGAGTACATGGTAGCCTCGGAGGCAGCACATGAAGCAATTTGGGTGAAGGAGTTCATCACCGACCTCGGAGTCATACCCAATGCGTCGGGGGCAATCAAACTCTTCTGTGACAACACTAGAGCTATTGCACTTGCCAAGGAGCCCAGGTTTCACAAGAAGACCAGGCACATCAAGCGTCGCTTCAACTCCATCCGTGAAAATGTTCAAGATGGAGACATAGAAATTTGTAAAGTGCACACGGATCTGAATGTCGCAGATCCGTTGACTAAACCTCTCCCTAAGGCAAAACATGATCAGCACCAGAACTCTATGGGTGTTCGATTCATCACAATGTAACTAGATTATTGACTCTAGTGCAAGTGGGAGACTGTTGGAAATATGCCCTAGAGGCAATAATAAAAGCATTATTATTATATTTCCTTATTCATGATAATTGTCTTTATTCGTGCTATAATTGTGTTATCCGGAAATCATAATACATGTGTGAATAACAGACAACAACGTGTCCCTAGTAAGCCTCTAGTTGACTAGCTCGTTGATCAATAGATAGTCATGGTTTCCTGACTATGGGCATTGGATGTTAATGATAAACGAGATCACATCATTAGGAGAATGATGTGATGGACGAGACCCAATCCTAAACATAGCATAAGATCGCATAGTTCGTTTGCTAGAGTTTTCCAATGTCAAGTATCCTTTCCTTAGACCATGAGATCGTGTAACTCCCGGACACCGTAGGAGTGCTTTGGGTGTGCCAAACGTCACAACGTAACTGGGTGACTATAAAGGTATACTACGGCTATCTCCGAAAGTATCTGTTGGGTTGACACAGATCGAGACTGGGAT
The DNA here is from genome assembly GCA_032464435.1 of Aegilops umbellulata. NCBI lineage: Eukaryota > Viridiplantae > Streptophyta > Magnoliopsida > Poales > Poaceae > Aegilops > Aegilops umbellulata. The sequence continues at coordinate 68,012,453 of CP136058.1, forward strand.
TTGTCACTCCGCTTGACGGAGAGGTATCACCGGGCCCTCTCGGTAATGCATCATCATAATGAGCTCAATGTGATCAAAGTGTTTGATCACGGGATCATGCATTACGGTACGAGTAAAGTGACTTGCTGGTAACGAGATTGAACGAGGTATTGGGATACCAACGATCGAATCTCGGGCAAGTAAAATACCGATTGACAAAGGGAATCGTATACGGGATTAATTGAATCCTCGACATCGTGGTTCATCCGATGAGATCATCGTGGAGCATGTGGGAGCCAACATGGGTATCCAGATCCCGCTGTTGGTTATTGCCCGAGAGCCCTCTCGGTCATTTCTGCATGTCTCCCGTACCCGTAGGGTCTACACACTTAAGGTTCGGTGACGCTAGGGTTGTGAAGATATGTATATGCAGTAACCCAAATGTTGTTCGGAGTCCCGGATGAGATCCCGGACGTCACGAGGAGTTTCGGAATGGTCTGGAGGTAAAGAATTATATATATGAAGTGCTGTTTTGGCCATCGGGACAAGTTTCGGGGTTATCGGTATTGTACCGGGACCACCGGAGGGTCCCGGGGGGTCCACCGGGTGGGGCCACCTGCCTCGGGGGGCCACATGGGCTCTAGGGGGTGCGCCTTGGCCTACATGGGCCAAGGGGAACCGGCCCCAAGAGGCCCATGCGCCTAGGGTTTCAAAGGGAAGGAGTCCCAGAAGGGGAAGGCACCTCCTAGGTGCCTTGGGGGGGAGGGAAACCTCCCCTTGGCCGCCGCCCCAAGGAGATTGGATCTCCTAGGGCCGGCGCCCCCCCTTGGCCCTCCTATATAAAGGGGGGGGGAGGGGGCAGCCGTACCCCTGGTCCTTGGCGCCTCCCTCTCCCTCTCCAACACCTCCTCCTCCTCCATAGAGCACGGCGAAGCCCTGCCGGAGTACTGTAGCTCCACCATCACCACGCCGTCGTGCTGCTGCTGGAGCCATCTTCCTCAACCTCTCCTTTGCCTTGCTGGATCAAGAAGAAGGAGACGTTACGCTGACCGTACGTGTGTTGAACGCGGAGGTGCCGTCCTTTCGGTGCTAGGATCTCCGGTGATTTGGATCACGTCGTGTACGACTACCTCATCCCCGTTCGTTGAACGCTTCCGCTCGCGATCTAAAAAGTGGTATGCAGATGCAATCTCTCTCCCATGACTCGTTGCTTAGATGAACTCATAGATGGATCTTGGTGAAACCGTAGGAAAATTTTTAATTTTCTGCAACGTTCACCAACAGTATGAACCCTAGGCCTTGTTTCCTAGCATTGCAATACCGTTTACGCTCACTTTTACCGCTTGCTACCTTGCTGTTTTTATATTTTCAGTTTACAAAAACATATATCTACCATCCATATTGCACTTGTATCACCATCTCTTCGCCGAACTAGTGCACCTATACAATTTACCATTGTATTGGGTGTGTTGGGGACACAAGAGACTCTTTGTTATTTGGTTGCAGGGTTGCTTGAGAGAGACCATCTTCATCCTACGCCTCATACGGATTGATAAACCTTAGGTCATCCACTTGAGGGAAATTTGCTACTGTCCTACAAACCTCTGCACTTGGAGGCCCAACAACGTCTACAAGAAGGTTGCGTAGTAGACATCAAGACCCTCGACAAACACACACACACACACACACACATCCTTATTAGTTGTGAGTCGATCGTCGACTTGCAACTGGGCGCCGCGACAAAACACACACAGACATGCACACCTCTAGTTGTGAGTTGATAGTCAACTTGCAACTGGGGGTCCTCAACAAACATACACTTATGACCCGCAAGTATAGGGGATCAATCGTAGTCCTTTCGATAAGTAAGAGTGTCGAACCCAACGAGGAGCAGAATAAAATGACAAGTGGTTTACAGCAAGGTAATGTCTGAAAGCACTGAAATTGTCTGTAACAGGTAGTCTGATAGCAACATAATTTGTAACAAGAAAGTAACGGTAATGGTAAATAGTATGCAAAAGGTAGCCCAATCCTTTTGTGGCAAAGGACAGGCCAATACAATTTCTTATAATGAGCAAAGTGTTCTTGAGGAGACACGGGAATTTCATCCAGTCACTTTCACCATGTCGGTTCAATTTGTGCTCGCTACTTTGATAATTGATATGTGGATGGATCGGTGCGTAGGTTCTGTTCTTACTTGAACAAACCTCCTACTTATGATTAACCCCCTCGCAAGCATCCGCAACTACGAGAAAAGTATTAAGATAAAATCTAGCCATAGCATTAAACATTTGGACCCAAATCGGTCCCTTACGAAGTAGCGCATAAACTAGGGTTTAAGCTTCTGTCACTCTAGCAACCCATCATCTAATAACTACTCCACAATGCATTCTCTTAGGCCCAAATATGGTGAAGTGTCATGTAGTCGATGTTCACATGACACCACTAAGGGAATCACAACATACATATCATCAAAATATCAAACACATATCAAGTTCCCATGATTACTTGCAACAATATTTCTCCCGTGACCTCAAGAACAAAATTAACTACTCATAAATTATAAACATCCTCAAGATCAGACGGGTATTAAATAGCATAATGGATCTAAACATATAATATTCCACCAAATAAACCATATAGTAATCAACTACAGGATGTAATCAACACTACTAGTCACCCACATGTACCAATCTGAGGTTCCAGTACAAAGATTGAACACAAGAGATGAACTAGGGTTTGAGAGGAGATGGTGATGTTGAAGATGTTGATGAAGATTGGCCTCCCAAAGATGAGAGGGTTGTTGGTGATGACGATGACGATGATTTTTCCCTCCGGGAGGGAATTTCCCCCGGCGGAATCACTCCATCGGAGGGCAAAAGTGCTCCTGTCCAAGTTTCACCTCGAGACGGTGGCGCTTCGTCTCGAAAGTCCTCCCTTTATTTTTTTCCTAGTTCAAAATGACTTATTGATACGTCTCCAACATATCTATAATTTTTTATTGTTTCATGCTATTACATTATCTGTTTTGGATGTTTAATGGGCTTTAATATACCTTTCCATATTTTTTTGGGACTAACCTATTAATCGAAGGCCCAGTGCAAATTGCTGTTTTTTTGCCTATTTCAGTGTTTCGCAGAAAAGGAATATAAAACGGAATCCAAACATAATGAAACCTTCGCGAGGATCGTTTTTGGAACAAACGCAATCCAGGAGACTTGAAGTGGACGTCAAGGAAGCAACGAGGTGGCCACAAGGTAGGGAGGCGCGCCCAGGGTGGTAGGCGCGGCCCCACCCTCGTGGGCCCCTCGTGGCTCCACCGACCTACTTCTTTTGCCTATATATACTCTTATACCCTCAAAACATCCAGGGGAGCCACGAAACCACTTTTCCATCGCCGCAACCTTCTGTACCCATGAGATCCCATCTTGGGGCCTTTTCCGGCGCTCCGTCGGAGGGGGAATCGATAACGGAGGGCTTCTACATCAACACTATAACACCCCAGTGTCATGCTACAGTAACCTTCCATGATTAAAGCTAATCGTTTTGCTAAACGGTGCTTGATCAACTTCAATTCAAATATCAGTTGAGATTCCACTCTGAAATCAAATTCAATTTGCAAGTGAATTTTTGAAGTTGCACAAAAGTTGCTACAAAATAGTTCCTCATTTGGCCAAAATTCCATAACAAATGATTGTTAAGGAAAACAACATCACCTCCAAGCCAAGATGGACTATAGCAATCAAAACAGTGCCATTTCAGCATTTTAAAATGCTATTTTATTGGGGCAAAATCCAAATGGGTTCAGTTGTCCCTCAAACTCTTTGTGGCAGTGCCAAATACTGATAGGAATTTAAGTGGCCTAGTCCCACATTTTTTTTCAAAGTCTTTTGGTAGCCCAAACCTTTCCCTAGCCGTCTCTGTTTTAAATAAAAAGAGAAAAGCAGGAAATCAAAAAAAAAAAAGGCCTCCCCCCACTAGGCCAACCGGCCCAGCTGGCCAACCACAGGCCGGCCCACCTTTCCCCTTATCCCCTCACCCCGAGCAAACCCTAGCCACGTACCCCACTCCTCCTCTCGGTCCACTCCTCTCCTTCCTCGTTTCACGCTCTCCCTCATCACTCCTCCCACGATCCCGATCTGGATTGGGACCCCGACGCCGCCCCGCCTTCCTCCACTCCTTCCCCTCCCTGTGCTGGATCCGGGCGATCCCCATCGCCCCTGACCCTGCCTCCACCGACCCCGCCTCTCCCGCGCTAGCGCTGACCAGCGCCTCCCATCGCCGCCCGACGGCAACGGCCTTCCCCGACGCGCCCGACCCGCCGGCCATGGAGGCCCCGTGCGCCCGCAACTTCACCTCAAGCAGGCCACCTCCTCGCGTCGTCCCCGTCTCCTCTCAACCTCAAGCGCGGCCACGCCTGAAGACCGCTGCCTCCACCCCGCCGCTCTTCCCGCCGAGCTCGCGCCGCCCTCCCGAACGCCACCCCAAACCCCCTTGTCGTGAGCTCCCCCTTCGACCCCCCTGTTTTCCCGTTCGGTTTTCCCCCGCCGTGGCCACCTGGTCGTGCCACCGCGCTCTCTGTGGCCGCCTCGATGAGCGTGCGTTCTTCCTTCGTAGTTGACATCGCTCTATCCTGTACCTGCTAGAACTGCCGGCACCAGTAGATGTGCGCCGATGCGCTGGTTTGAATGATAGGCTCTGCTGTTTGTTTGGTCGCTGGAGACGCATTCCGGCGTGGCGCCGCCGCCCCTGTAGCTCGTCGCCGGCGTGCTCAATATTTAAGTTGGCCACTGTCTCAATGACGTGTGGGCCTAAGACACTAACAGTTGGATTAGATGCTAATCTATCCACTAGTAGACACTGACGGCCTGGCCCCGCTAGCTAATTGTTCTAATAATTAAAATATGTTAAAAGAAAAACTAATTCAATGACATGTGGGTCCCATTGGACCCTTTAACCAGTCAACATTGACCAGTCAACTGCTGACTGGGCCCTCTGACAGCCCCACACAACCGCAAGCTGGGTGTACTTTTGGGTACACTTAGCATTTCTAATCTATATTCGAAATATTATTAATTTCAGAAAATTGTTTAGAACTTTGAAAATTCATTTAAAATAAGCCGTATATCAGATGAAAATGTTCTCTACATGAAAGTTGCTCAGAACGACGAGGTGAATCCGAATACGCCCTCCGTTCGTCTATCACACGTCCCTAGCATAGCAAACGTTGAACTTTTCCCCTCCGGTTCATCTGTCTGACAGACGTCCGGAACCGGGTCCCGGATGTTATCCTCCTTCGCCAGTATCGCCTAGCACTGCGTTAGTACACCCCTAGCACCGCGTTTTACCATGTTATGCTTTGTGGTGCTATGTTTGCTTTATATTTGTTGTTTCTTCCCCCTCTTCTCTCCGGTAGACCCCGAGACCGTTGCTGATGTCCCCGTGATCGACTACGTCGACGACGACCCCTCCTTGCCAGAGCAACCAGGCAAGCCCCCCTTTGATCATCCCGATATCGCCCATTCCTTTCTCTCATGCTTGCATTAGATATTGCTACTGCTATTGTTTGCTCCTATTCTGATGCATATCCTGCTTTTGTATCTGCTGTTGTACCTTATCTGTTTATCCTAAACTACTTAGTATAGGTTGGTTAGTGATCCATCAGAGACCCCCCCCACTTGTCCTTGTTGCCCCTGCTTCATCATCGATGACTCGATCTACGTGATCGAAGACCAGGCCCCGACACCGCACATCACTTCCCCTTAGTTGCTCGACACTACTGGGTTACTATCAAGTACCGAGGGTGAACCTCTTCAGCACTTCTAATGTTAACCCTGTAGTGTAGTCATTCGGTCGTGGTCATCGAGGGTGATTTCCTCCTTAACCACTTCCGATACGACTCTGTCGTGCAACCCCTCAAGTGTGAACCTCGGGGGTGATTCCTCTTACGTTCACCTTGATGATTACATCTAGTGGAATTCATCGGGGGTGATTCCTCGGGTTTTCCCCTTGATGTTTGGACACACGGATACTTGGACTTTACCACTGTTACATGGAAAGACAGGTCGACCCTGAGGGGTACCCGCGCGAGCTTAATTGCGAGTGATGTGGAGTCGGGCAGACCTGGAAGGTGCCCGCGAGATAATTACGAGGCGTGGCCGGGCATTCCTAGCCCTTGCCGCAAGTCCTCGAGACGGGGCAACGGGGTCACATCTTTCGTGAGTCTCTGCTTGTTACCGCGCGTTCCTAATCCACTACGATTTGGATATTTGATCCAAGGGGCCTCTGGCCTGATAGCACTAACCATCACGTGGGCATAGTATGGGCGTTCTGCGTCGTATACATCAACCGAAGCTTAATAGACGTCAGTGACTAAGTGGCGCGCGCCGGGTTGGACTGCGTAAGCGTTTGCCTTGTTGAAGGAGGTAGCTAAGTCTACTCACCGGCCGCGTACGCAACATGCAGGAGTTCCCGGGGAGATGGCCCATGACCCCTGGGGTCATAGGTTTAGTCCGGCGTGCTGGCCTCTCTATTAAGCCTAGGTCGGGTTGCGGCATATTGTTTGGCCGAGGCCAGGCATGACCCAGGAAAGTGTGTCCGGCCGGAGTTAATCGAGCATGGTGGGTAAGTTGGTGCACCCCTGCAGGGAAGAAAACATCTATCGTTAGCCTGTCCTATGGTAACGGACACTTGGAGTTGTATCCCGATCGATACAACTAGAACTGGATACTTGTGATGAGAACTGGATGGTGATGAGAATTGGATTGTGATGATAACTGGATAGTATGGCTCTGGGATTGCTTTTTTTTTGCAGGGAGTCGAGAAAGGATCTCTAGCCGAGGTTGATAACACTTCTACTACTTTACTTTATGCTACTCTACTCCCTCCTGTTGCTGCAAGATGGTGGTTTCCAGAAGATGCTAGTCTTCGATGGGACTAGCCTTTCCCTCTATTGTGGCATTTCTGCAGGCCAGTCCACATATACAGCCTTCTTTTGATGATGTTGCATATGTAGTGTAGATCCTTGCTTGCGAGTACTTTGGATGAGTACTCACGGTTGCTTTGCTCCCCCTTTTCCCCCTTTTCTTATTTCCGGTTGATGCAACCAGATGTCGTAGCCCAGGAGTCAGATGTCATCGTCGATGCCTACTACTACGTGGAGACCGCCGACGACCAGGAGTAGTTAGGAGGCTCCCAGGCAGGAGGCCTTGCCTTTTCAATCGATGTTGCTTTTGTGCTAGCCTTCTTAAGGCAAACTTGTCTAGCTCATGTCTGTACTCAGATATTGTTGCTTCCGCTGACTCTTGTGTTTTCGAGCTTATGTATTCGAGCCCTCGAGGCCCCTGACTTGTAATATAAAGCTTGTATTTTTTTAATTTGAGTCTAGAGTTGTGTTGTGATATCTTCCCGTGAGTCCTTGATCTTGATCATACACATTTGCGTGTATGATTAGTGTACGATTGAATCGAGGGCGTCACAAACACCATAGCCTCTCCGATGATGTGTGAGTAGTTTACCACATACCTTCGGGTCCATAGTTATTAGCTAGATGGCTTCTTCTCTCTCTTTGGATCTCAATACAAAGTTCTCCTCGATCTTCTTGGAGATCTATTCGATGTAATTCTTTTTGCGGTGTGTTTGTCGAGATCCGATGAATTGTGGGTTTATGATCAAGATTATCTATGAACAATATTTGATTCTTCTCTGAATTCTTATATGCATGATTTAATATCTTTGTAAGTATCTTCGAATTATCATTTTGGTTTGGCCTACTAGATTGATCTTTCTTGCAATGGGAGAAGTGCTTAACTTTGGGTTCAATCTTGCGGTGCTCGATTCCAGTGACAGAAAGGGAAACGACACGTATTGTATTGTTGCCATCGAGGATAAAAAGATGGAGTTTATATCATATTGCTTGAGTTTATCCCTCTACATTATGTCATCTTGCCTAATGCGTTACTCCGTTCTTATGAACTTAATACTCTATATGCATGCTGGACAGCGGTCGATGTGTGGAGTAATAGTAGTAGATGCAAAATCGTTTCGGTCTACTTGACACGGACGTGGTGCCTATGTTCATGATCATGCCTTGATATTCTCATAACTATGCGCTTTTCTATCAATTGCTCGACAGTAATTTGTTCACCCACCGTAATATATGCTATCATGAGAGAAGCCACTAGTGAAACCTATGGCCCCGGGTCTACTTTCTATCATATAAGTTTCTGATCTATTTTATTTTGCAATCTTTACTTTCCAATCTATACAACAAAAATAGCAAAAATATTTATCTTATTATCTTGATCAGATCTCACTTTTGCAAGTGGTCGTGAAGGGATTGAAAACCCCTTTATCGCGTTGGTTGCAAGGTTCTTGATTGTTTGTGCAGGTACTAGGTGATTTGCGTGTAGTTTCCTACTGGATTGATACCTTGGTTCTAAAAAACTGAGGGAAATACTTACGCTACTTTGCTGCATCACCCTTTCCTCTTCAAGGGAAAACCAACGCATGCTCAAGAGGTAGCAAGAAGGATTTCTGGCACCGTTGCCGGGGAGATCTACGCACAAGTCAAGACATACCAAGTACCCATCACAAACTCTTCTCCCTCGCATTACATTATTTGCCATTTGCCTCTCGTTTTCCTCTCCCCCACTTCACCTTTGCCTTTTCTTCACCTCTTTCCCGTTTGCTTTTCTTTCGCCATGGCCGAATCGAAAAGGGCTAAGGGTTCTCCCCCAGGTTTTAGTACTTTGGATAGTCCCTCTGTCCTCTCTAAGCTCATGAATAATGATGCTATGGAAAGACCTATCGGGGTTATCAATGAGGTCTGAATAATTTTGATGAAGATGATCCTGGAATTTTTCGTTATTTACTTGATGAGTCTTTGAAAGATGCTTGGGATAGGCTATTGAGGATCCGAGCAAGCTATGTGCCCCAATATCAAATTGAGATATACCTAAAAAGCTTTTATGTTGGCTTACCCTCTTCATTCAAGCAAGTTTTAGATTCTATTTTTGAAGAAGGTTTTCTTGAGGGGGATGCCATAGATACCTATGAAAAGATGAAAACAATATTTGGGCACCCCATGAGTGAGAAGGTTGAATCCACCTCTCTTTTGTGCTTTTATCAAAATGAAATTATCAAAGAAATGAAGGCTAGCTTAGATGCAAATTTCCGTAGCATGCTTAATCTTTCTTCCACCATTAATGGCCACGCGCTTTCTCAAAATATAAAGATAAATGCTATAGATAAGAATTTTTCTCTTTTCTTTCCCAATACCAAAGATGGCAATACCTAGATCTATTCTTACTTTTATGCCTAGTTAGTGGCGTTAAACGATAGAGCTTGTTGGGAGGCAACCCAATTTTATTTTTGTTACTTGCTTTTTGTTCCTGTTTAGTAATAAATAATTCATCTAGCCTCTGTTTAGATGTGTTTTTATGTTTTAATTAGTGTTTGTGTCAGGTAGAACCAATAGGATCTTCTTGGGTGATAGTTGTTTGATCTTGCTGAAAAAGACAGAAACTTTGCGCTCACAAAAATAATTGTTAAAATTCACCAGAACGTGATAAAATACTAATTCTTTCTGAATTATATCAATACAAAAATCATCTAGGTTGTCCTAGGGTTTCAGAATTTTTGGAGTTCCAGAAGTAATCGAAAAAATCAGATTGCTACAGACTGTTCTGTTTTTGACAGATTCTGTTTTCCGTGTGTTGTTTGCTTATTTTAATGAATCTATGGCTAGTATCGGGGGGTATGAACCATAGAGAAGTTGGAATAAAGTAGGTTTAACACCAATATAAATAAAGAATGAGTTTATTACAGTACCTTAAGGTTGTGGTTTGTTTTGTTATACTAACGGAGCTCATGAGATTTTTTGTTGAGTTTTGTGTTGTGAAGTTTTCAAGTTTTTGGGTAAAGATTTGATGGATTTTGGAACAAGGAGTGGCGGAGCCTAAGCTTGAGGATTCCCAAGGCACCCCAAGATAAAATTCAAGGACAACCAAAAGCCTAAGCTTGGGGATGCCCCGGAAGGCATCCCCTCTTTCGTCTTCGTCCATCGGTAACTTTACTTGAGGCTATATTTTTATTCACCACATGATATATGTTTTGCTTGGAGCGTCTTGTATGATTTGAGTCTTTGCTTTTTAGTTTACCACAATCATGCTTGTTGTACACACCTTTTGGAGAGACACACATGTATCGGAATTTATTAGAATACACTATGTGCTTATATCTTTTGAGCTAGATAATTTTGCTCTTGTGCTTCACTTATATCTTTTGAGCTAGATAATTTTGCTCTAGTGCTTCACTTATACCTTTTTAGAGCACGGTGGTGGTTTTATTTTATAGAAATTATTGATCTCTCATGCTTCACTTATATTGTTTTGAGAGTCTTTTAGAACAACATGGTAATTTGCTTTGGTTATAAAATTAGTCCTAATATGATAGGCATCCTGGTATAATAAAAGCTTCCATATAGAGTGTATCGAATACTATGAGAAGTTTGATGCTTGATGATTGTTTTGAGATACGAAGATGGTAATATTAGAGTCATGCAAGTTGAGTAATTGTGAATTTGAGAAGTACTTGTGTTGGAGTTTGCAAGTCCCGTAGCATGCACGTATGGTAAACGTTGTGTGACAAATTTCAAGCATGAGGTGTTTCTTTGATTGTCCTCCTTATGAGTGGCGATCGGGGACGAGCGATGGTCTTTTCCTACCAATCTATCCCCCTAGGAGCATGCGCGTAGTGCTTGGTTTTTGATGACTTGTAGATTTTTGCAATAAGTATGTGAGTTCTTTATGACTAATGTTGAGTCCATGGATTATACGCACTTTCACCTTTCCATCATTGCTAGCCTCTTCGGTACCGTGCATTGCCCTTTCTCACCTTGAGAGTTGATGCAAACTTCATCGGTGCATCAAACCCCCGTGATATGATACGCTCTATCACACATAAACCTCCTTATATCTTCCTCAAAACAGCCACCATACTTACCTATTATGGCATTTCCATAGCCATTCTGAGATATATTGCCATGCAACTTTCCACCATTCCGTTTATCATGACATGCTTCATCATTGTCATATTGCCTTGCATGATCATGTAGTTCACATCGTATTTGTGGCAAAGCCACCATGCATATTTTCATACATGTCACTCTTGTTTCATTGCCCTTCCCGTTACACCACCGAATGCATTCATATAGAGTCATACTTTGTTCTAGTATTGAGTTGTAATCTTTGAGTTGTAAATAAATAGAAGTGTGATGATCATCATTAATAGAGCATTGTCCCGAAAAAAAAAGAAAAAAAGGCCAAATATATAAAAAAAGCCAAATAAAAAAAAGAGAAAAAAGGGGACAATGCTACTATCCTTTTCCCACACCTGTGCTTCAAAGTAGCACTATGATCTTCATGATAGAGAGTCTCTTATATTGTCACTTTCATATACTAGTGGGAATTTTCCATTATAGAACTTGGCTTGTATATTCCAACAATGGGCTTCCTCAAATGCCCTAGGTCTTCATGAGCAAGCAATTTGGATGCACACCCACTTAGTTTCTTTTGTTGAGCTTTCACACATTTATAGCTCTAGTGCATCCGTTGCATGGCAATCCCTACTCCTCGCATTGACATCAATTGATGGGCATCTCCATAGCCCATTGATTAGCCGCGTCGATGTGAGACTTTCTCCTTTTTGTCTTCTCCACACAACCTCCGTCATCATATTCTATTCCACCCATAGTGATATGTCCATGGCTCACGCTCCGATATTGCGTGAAAGTTGAAAAAAGTTTGAGAATACTAAAGTATGAAACAATTGCTTGTCTTATCATTGGGGTTGTGCATGATGAGAGCACTTTTGTGTCATGAAAATGAAGCATAGCAAAACTATATGATTTTGTAGGGATAAGCTTTCTTTGGCCATGTTATTTTGAGAAGACATAATTGTTTAGCTAGTATGCTTGAAGTATTATTATTTTTATGTCAATATTAAGATTTTGTCTTGAATCTTTCGGATCTGAACATTCATGCCACAATAAACAAAAATACATTGAAAATTATGTTAGGTAGCATTCCACATCAAAAATTCTGTTTTTATCATTTACCTACTCGGGGATGAGCAGGAATTAAGCTTGGGGATGCTTGATACGTCTCCAACGTATCTATAATTTTTTATTTTTCCATGCTATTATATTATCTGTTTTGGATGTTTAATGGGCTTTAATATACCTTTTTATATTATTTTTGGGACTAACCTATTAACCGAAGGCCCAGTGCAAATTGCTGTTTTTTTGCCTATTTTAGTGTTTCACAAAAAAGGAATATCAAATGGAATGAAACCTTCGCGAGGATCGTTTTTGGAACAAACGCAATCTAGGAGGCTTGGAGTGGACGTCAAGGAAGCAACAAGGCGGCCACGAGGTAGGGAGGCGCGCCCCCACCCTCGTGGGCCCCTCGTGGCTCCACCGACCTACTTCTTTCGCCTATACATACTCTTATACACTGAAAACATCCAGGGGAGCCACGAAACCACTTTTTCACCGCCGCAACTTTCTGTACCCGTGAGATCCCATCTTGGGGCCTTTTCCGGCGCTCCGCGGGAGGGGGAATCGATCATGGAGGGTTTCTACATCAACACCATAACCTCTCCGATGATGTGTGAGTAGTTTACCACCGACCTTCGGGTCCATAATTATTAGCTAGATGGCTTCTTCTCTTTCTTTGGATCTCAATACAAAGTTCTCCTCGATCTTCTTGGAGATCTATTCGATGTAATTCTTTTTGAGGTGTGTTTGTCGAGATCCGATGAATTGTGGGTTTATGATCAAGATTATCTATGAACAATATTTCTTTCTTCTCTGAATTCTTATATGCATGATTTACTACGTTTCCAAGTCTCTTCGAATTATTAGTTTGGTTTGGCCTACTAGATTGATCTTTCTTGCAATGGGAGAAGTGCTTAGCATTGGATTCAATCTTGCGGTGCTCGATCCCAGTGATAGAAAGGGAAATGACACGTATTTTATTGTTGCCATCGAGGATAAAAAGATGGGGTTTATATCATATTGCTTCAGTTTATCTTTCTACATCATGTCATTTTGCCTAATGCGTTACTCTGTTCTTATGAACTTAATACTCTAGAATATATAATAGCATGGAGCAATCAAAAATTATAGATATGTTGGAGACGTATCAAGCATCCCCAAGCTTAATTCCTGCTCGTCCTCGAGTAGGTAAATGATAAAAACGGAATTTTTGATGTGGAATGCTACTTAGCATATTCTTCAATGTATTTCTCTTTATTGTGGCATGAATGTTTAGATCCGAAAGATTCAAGATAAAAGTTTAATATTGACATGAAAATAATAATAATTCAAGCATACTAACAAAGCAATCATGTCTTCTCAAAATAACATGGCCAAAGAAAGTTATCCCTACAAAATCATATAGTCTGGCTATGCTCTATCTTCACCACACAAAGTATTTAAATCATGCACAACCCCGATGACAAGCCAAGCAATTGTTTCATACTTTTGATGTTCTCAAACCTTTTCAATCTTCACGTAATATATGAGCATGAGCCATGGACATAGCACTATGGGTGGAATAGAATGGTGGTTGTGGAGAAGACAAAAAGGAGAAGATAGTCTCACATCAACTAGGCATATCAATGGGCTATGGAGATGCTCATCAATAGATATCAATGTGAGTGAGTAGGGATTGCCATGCAACGGATGCACTAGAGCTATAAGTGTATGAAATCTCAACAAAAGAAACTAAGTGGGTGTGCATCTAACTCGCTTGCTCATGAAGACCTAGGGCATTTTGAGGAAGCCCATCATTGGAATATACAAGCCAAGTTCTATAATGTAAAGTTCCCACTTAGTATATGAAAGTGACAAAATAAGAGACTCTCTATCATGAAGATCATGGTGCTACTTTGAAGCACAAGTGTGGTAAAAGGATAGAAACATTGTCCCTTCTCTCTTTTTCTCTCATATTTTTTTATTTGGGCCTTCTCTGTTTTTTGGCCTATTTTCTTTTTTTTCGTTCGCAGTCTCATCCCGATTTATGGGGGAACCATAGTCTCCATCATCCTTTCCTCACATGGGACAATGCTCTAATAATGATCATCACACTTTTATTTACTTACAACTCAAGAATTACAAATCGATACTTAGAACAAAATATGACTCTATGTGAATGCCTCCGGCGGTGTACCGGGATATGCAATGCATCAAGAGTGACATGTATGGAAGAATTATGAAGGTGGCTTTGCCACAAATACGATGTCAACTACATGATCATGCAAAGCAATATGACAATGATGAAGCGTGTCATAATAAATGGAACGGTGGTAAGTTGCATGGAAATATATCTCGGAATGGCTATGGAAATGCCATAATAGGTAGGTATGGTGGCTGTTTTGAGGAAGGTATATGGTGGGTGTATGATACCGGCAAAAGCTGCGTGGTATTTAGAGAGGCTAGCAATGGTGGAAGGATGAGAGTGCGTATAATCCATGGACTCAACATTAGTCATAAAGAACTCACATACTTATTGAAAAAATCTATTAGTTATCGAAACAAAGTACTACGTGCATGCTCCTAGGGGGATAGATAGGAAAAGACCATCACTCTTCCCCGACCGCCACTCATAAGGAAGACAATCAATAAATAAATCATGCTCCGACTTCATCACATAACGGTTCACCATATGTGCATGCTACGGAATCACAAACTTTCGAACAAGTATTTCTCAAATTCACAACTAATAAACTAGCATGACTCTAATATCACCATCTTCATATTTCAAAAAAATTATCAAGTATCAAACTTCTCTTAGTATTCAATGCACTTTATAGTTTTTATCTTGGATGCCTATCATATTAGGACTAATTTTATAACCAAAGCAAATTACCATGCTATTCTAAAGGACTCTAAAAATAATATAAGTGAAGCATTAGAGATCAATAATTTCTATAAAATATAACCACCACCGTGCTCTAAAAGATATCAGTGAAGCACTAGAGCAAAATTGTTTAGCTCAAAAGATATAAGTGAAGCACATAGAGTATTCTAATAAATTCTGAATAATGTGTGTCTCTCTCAAAAGTTGTGTACAGCAAGGATGATTGTGGTGAACTAAAAAGTAAAGACTCAAATCATAGAAGACGCTCCAAGCAAAACACATATCATGTGGTGAATAAAAATATAGCTCCAAGTAAAGTTATCGATGGACGAAGATAAAAGAGGGGATGCCTTCCGGGGCATTCCCAAGCTTAGGCTTTTTGGGTTGTCCTTAGATTTTACCTTGGGGTTCCTTGGGCATCCCCAATCTTAGTCACTTGCCACTCCTTGTTCCATAATCCATCAAATCTTTACCCAAAACTTGAAAACTTCACAACACAAAACTTAACAGAAAATCTCGTGAGCTCCGTTAGCGAAAAAAACAAAACACCACTTCAAGGTACTGTAATGAACTCATTCTTTATTTATTTTGGTGTTAAACCTACTGTATTCCAACTTTTCTATGGTTTATAAAATCCATTACTATCCATAGATTCATCAAAATAAGCAAACAACACGCGAAAAACAGAATCTGTCAAAAACAGAACAGTCTGTAGTAATCTGTAACTGACGCAAACTTATGGAACTCCAAAAATTCTAAAATAAAATGCTGTACGTGAAGTATTTATATATAATCATCTGCAAAAAGAATCAACCAAATAGCACTCTCCAGTAAAAAGTTGTAGCTAATCTCGTGAGCGCTAAAGTTTATGTTTTTTTACAGCAAGATCGCAAAGACTTTCCCCAAGTCTTCCCAAAGGTTCTACTTGGCACAAACACTAATTAAAACACAAAACCACATCTAAACATAAGCTAGATGGATTATTTATTCCTAAATAGAACCAAAAATCAAAAACTAAAATAAAATTGGGTTGCCTCCCAACAAGCGCTATCGTTTAACGCCCTTAGCTAGGCATAAAGGCAAGGATAGATCTAGGTATTGCCATCTTTGGGATGCAATTCATAAGTGGCTCTCATGATAGATTCATAAGGTAATTTTATTTTCTTTCTAGGAAAGTGTTCCATGCCTTTCCTTAACGGAAATTGGAATCTAATATTTCCTTCCTTCATATCAATAATTGCACCAATCGTTCTAAGGAAAGGTCTACCAAGAATAATAGGACATGAAGGATTGCAATCTATATCAAGAACAATAAAATCTACGGGCACATAATTCCTGTTTGCAAACAATAAGAACATCATTAATTCTTCCCATAGGTTTCTTAATGGTGGAATCCGCAAGGTGCAAGTTTAAGGAACAATCATCAAATTCACGGGAACCTAGCAAATCACACAAAGTTTTTGGAATTGTGGAAACACTAGCACCTAAATCACACAAAGCATAGCATTCATGATCCTTAATTTTAATTTTAATAGTAGGTTCCCACTCATCATAAAGTTTTCTAGGGATAGAAACTTCCAATTCAAGCTTTTCTTCGTAAGATTGCATTAAAGCATCAACGATATGTTTAGTAAAAGCCTTATTTTGACTATAAGCATGCGGAGAATATAGCACAGATTGCAAAAAGGAAATAAAATATATTAAAGAACATTTATCATAATTAAATTCCTTGAAATCCAGAATAGTGGGTTCATTGCTATCTAAAGTTTTGACCTCTTCCATCCCTACCAAATTTTGCATCAAGATCTAAAAACTCCGAATCATTGGGACGCCTTTTAACTAAAGTTGACTCATCTCCAGTTCCATCATTATAAAGATTCATATTGCAAAACAAAGATTTAATAGGGGACACATCAATCACTTTTAGATCTTCATCCTTATTATCATGAAAACTAGAAGAACACGCTTTTACAAAGCAATCTTTCTTAGCACGCATCCTAGCGGTTCTTTCTTTGCTCTCATCAATGGAAATTCTCATGGCTTTGAGAGAATCATTGATATCATGCTTAGGTGGAATAGATCTAAGTTTCAAAGAATCAACATCAAGAGAAATTCTATCCATGTTCCTGGCCAATTCATCAATCTTAGGCAATTTTTCTTCAAGCAAAGCATTGAAATTCTTTTGAGAAATCATAAATTCTTTAACACTAGTCTCAAAATCAGAGGGCATCTTATTAAAATCTCCATAAGATTTGTTGTAGGAATTACCATAATTATTAGAGGGATTACTAGGATACAGCTTAGGATTAAAGTTTCCTCTATAAGCGTTGTTGCCAAAATTGTTCCTACCAAAAAAATTCACATCCATAGATTCATTATTATTCTCAATCAAATTAGACAAAGGCATATCATTGGGATAAGAAGAAACACTCTTATTAGCAAAAAATTTCATAAGTTCATCCATCTTTCCACTCAAAACATTAATTTCTTCAATTGCATGCACCTTTTTACTAGTAGATCTTTTAGTGTGCCATTGAAAATAATTAACCATAATATTATCTAGGAGTTTAGTAGCTTCTCCTAAAGTGATTTCCATAAAAGTGCCTCCCGTGACCGAATCTAAAAGATTTCTAGAAGCAAAGTTCAATCCGGCATAAAATTTTTGTATAGTCATCCATAAGTTCAAACCATGTGTAGGGCAATTACGTATCATTAATTTCATTCTCTCCCAAGCTTGTGCAACATGTTCATGATCAAGTTGCTTAAAGTTCATAATATCGTTTCTCAGAGAGATGATCTTAGCGGGAGGAAAATACTTAGAGATAAAAGCATCTTTGCACTTATTCCAAGAATCAATCCTATTTTTAGGCAAAGACGAAAACCAAGTTTTAGCACGATCTCTAAGCGAAAAAGGAAATAGCTTCAATTTAACAATATCATTGTCCACATTTGTCTTCTTTTGCATATCACACAAATCAACAAAGCTATTTAGATATGTAGCGGCATCTTCACTAGGAAGGCCGACGAATTAATCTTTCATGACAAGATTCAGCAAAGCAGCATTAATTTCACAATATTCAGTATCAGTAAGCGGAGCAATCAGAGTGCTAAGAAAATCATTGTTGTTGGTATTGGCAAAGTCACACAATTTAGTATTATCTTGAGCCATCGTGACCAGCAAGCAATCCAACACACAAGCAAACAAGAAGCAAGCGAAAAAGAGGCGAACGGAAAGAGAGGGCGAATAAAACGGCAAGGGTGAAGTGGGGGAGAGGAAAATGAGAGGCAAATGGCAAATAATATAATGCGAGGGATAAGAGTTTGTGATGGGTACTTGGTATGTCTTGACTTGTGCGTAGACTCCCCGCCAATGGCGCCAGAAATCCTTCTTGCTACCTCTTGAGCATGCGTTGGTTTTTCCCTTGAAGAGGAAAGGGTGATGCAGCAAAGTAGCGTAAGTATTTCCCTCAGTTTTTGAGAACCAAGGTATCAATCCAGTAGGAGGCCACACGCAAGTCCCTCGTACCTACACAAACAAATAAGAACCTTGCAACCAACGCGATTAAGGGGTTGTCAATCCCTTCACGACCACTTGCAAAAGTGAGATCTGGTAGAGATGATAAGATAATATTTTTGGTAGTTTTATGATAAAGACTAAAAGTAAAGAAAGCAAAATAAATGGCGACAGAAATAGCTTGTTGATGGGAGATTAATATGATGGAAGATAGACCCGGGGGCCATAGGTTTCACTAGTGGCTTCTCTCAAGATAGCATAAGTATTACGATGGGTGAACAAATTACTGTCGAGCAATTGATAGAAAAGTGCATAATTATGAGAATATCTAGCCATGATCATGTATACATGCATCACGTCTGCGACAAGTAGACCGACTCCTGCCTGCATCTACTACTATTACTCCACACATCGACCGCTATCCAGCATGCATCTAGAGTATTAAGTTCATAAGAACAGAGTAACGCATTAGGTAAGATGACATGATGTAGAGGGATAAACTCAAGCAATATGATATAAACCCCACCTTTTTATCCTCGATGGCAACAATACAATACGTGTCGTTTCCCCTACTGTCACTGGGATCGAGCATCGCATGATTGAACCCAAAGCTAAGCACTTCTCCCATTGCAAGAAATATCAATCTAGTAGGCCAAACCAAACTGATAATTCGAAGAGACTTGCAAAGATAACCAATCATACACAAAAGAATTCAGAGAAGATTCAAATATTGTTCATAGATAATCTTGTTCATAAACCCACAATTCATCGAATCTCGACAAACACGCTGCAAAAAGAGTTACATCAAATAGATCTCCAAGAAGATCGAGGAGAACTTTGTATTGAGATCCAAAGAGAGAGAAGAAGCCATCTAGCTAATAACTATGGACCCGAAGGTCTATGGTAAACTACTCACACATCATCGGAGAGACTATGGTGTTGATGTAGAAGCCCTCCGTGATCGATGCCCCCTCCGGCAGAGTGCCGAAAAAGGCCCCAAGATGGGATCTCATGGGTACAGAAGGTTGCGGCGGTGGAATTAGGTTTTCGTGGTGCTCCTCGATGGTTTCGAGGTACGTAGGTATATATAGGAGGAAGAAGTAGGTCGGTGGAGCCAAGAGGGGCCCACGAGGGTGGAGGGTATGCCCAGGGGGGTAGGCGCCCCCCTACCTCGTGGTCTCCTTGGTGATTTCTTGACATCCACTCCAAGTCCTCTGGATCACGTTTGTTCCAAAAATAACTCTCCCGAGGGTTTCATTCTGTTTGGACTCCGTTTGATATTCCTTTTCTGCGAAACACTAAAATAGGCAAAAAACAAAAATTTGCACTGGGCCTTGGGTTAATAGGTTAGTCCAAAAATAATATAAAAGTTTATAAATAATCCCATTAAGCATCCAAAACAGAATATATAATAGCATGGAGCAATCAAAAATTATATATACGTTGGAGACGTATAACGTATCAACTCCCCCAAGCTTAGACCTCGCTTGTCCTCAAGCGAAAAACCGAAATCGAAAAACATGTCAACATGCTTAGGGAGAGAGAGAGGTGTCGATAAAAACAAAAGATGGACATAGAACACTACTGCAGGATGCTGCTAACGCGACACTACGATCCGAGACCCTTTCACGGAATTGTGTGCGATGCATTAATCACAAACGGGGATGTAAAAAAACCGTCAAAAAGGTGCAAAACGTTTGCAATGGAGGATGCATCAAACATGGTTCAGATTTTAGTTGCGTGTGCGATCCAGGGCATACGGTTCAGTCCAATGAACCGTTTGCGATGAGGCGGAACAAAAGAAATGGGTAGCCTGATGAAGGTGTGTGCGATGTACATCAGATGGTTCACTCGGATGAACTGTTTGTGATTAGGAAACACAAAAGAAATGGCCAGTCAGATCAAGGTGTGTGCGATGTACAACATACAGTTCACTCGGATGAACTATTTGTGATTAGGCAACAGAAAAGAAACGGTCAGCCAGATCAAGGTGTGTGCGATGTACGACAGGAAGTTCACCCGGATGAAATGTTTGCGTTGAGAAAAGAGAACATAAATGGTTCAATATAAAAAATACCCTTAATATTGCAAGGTTCAAGTTCAAAGATTATAACGCCCAAATTCAAACATTGCAAGCTGCGTAATTTCTGAAAAGGGATCAGCCGCTGACAAGTCATGTATGGGTTTGACACAATAACTTCCAATTGCTTTGCCATATGCTCTTCCAATACGAAGTTTGGCATTTTTTGGGGGCACTTCCATTCCACAGTACCAGCCACCTCTAATAATCATACCATTGATATTTCCTAATTAAATGTGTGTTCAACCTCAGTACCCTCAGCACCTTTGCTCTGGCAAGAAAGAACATGGCGAGTGTAATCTCCGGTGGGGTCCATCGGTAGGAGTTCAAAGTAATATTTGAGAGATGCAGATCCAGGCATTCGATGTGATTGTCGTTATCAACATCTTCCACCGGGCCTAATATGCACTGCAAAAGAAGAGAACGTGTTAGTGCCTACATGCAGTTTTGAACACTGCTACATGCCCATTTGGTTTGCAGGATTTGTAAAATGCACCAACGTGCCATCTTTGATCTGTCATGATTAACATGGGCATTAATTTGATTACAATCTAGAAACATGTAGCCTTCTTCACAAGAGGTTGGATTGGATGAAAAATTCCCTAAGAAAACTAGTACAGATGAATCCAAAGGATAAATGCTTATGGACGATTGTAACCATAAGAATGAAGCAACCAATATGGGGTGGGGGTGTATGTCCTCAAATCCTCCAAAGTTCCTTCAGAAATCATAGTACATAGTCATTGTAAACTTGGGAAAAGGTGCAAAAAATTGAACTCCCTTATGGTTAACATTTAACAGGAAAGGAACATCACCTCGATATACAGCTTCTTCAGGCACGGAAAGCATCTCAGGCAACTGAAAACTTGGTCCAGGTTGGGGACGACAGATTCTAGTGCCAAGACCTTCACTGTGCCCAGAGTCTGGGTGAAGCTTCGCTGGATGACAGACGAACATACATCTTCAAAACTAGAAATAACATCGATATCAAGAAGGAGAGGTATATAAGGCGACTATTGTACCTAAAAGTTGTAGTATTTGACAAACGAGTAGCCCACCACTTTCAATTTCGGTGCAGAAATGAAATTGATTCTTGTTGGACCTTGTTGATCAAGTACAAGTAATCTCTCAAGTGAAGGTGTGTCCTGGATGACCATATTGTGGTCCACCTTTTGTGATCTCTCGTTGCAGCACCAGCAACACACATAAATAGTGCGGAGAGTCCTGGAGGTGATGTGCAAGGTACTCGACCAATTCATCGCCTGAAGACGAAGGAACTCGAGTGCAGTACAGCCACGGAGTAGGTGCTCCATGTCATCCTTTGGGATGCGGACGTTGACGAGCTCGAGGTGCTTTAGTCGTGGTAGAAAAAGAGTGGGCGCGTCATTAATGGGGGGGGATGGTTGTTCATGACACTACAAAAAAATACACTTCCGTGATGATACGTGTTTGTCACAGTAGGTCGCATTTTTTGTCATGCATGTACATCCATGACAAATTTATGACAGAATCAAGGTAGTCATACATGTGCTATCGCAGAAGTGTTCCATGACATTACCAAAATTATCATCACGGAAGTGTCCACTTCCATGACTATTATCATCACGGAAGTGTCACAGAAGTGCTTTCTTCAAGGGTGACCGACACATGGCATCCACCGTAACAGAACGCCGTTAAGCTATCGGGTCCGGTTTTGGATCAGATAACCCGTTAACAGCCCCGACCAATGGGGATTTTCCACGTGTAAAATCATCATTGGCTGGAGGAAACACGTGTCAGGTCACCGTTGGGACAGATGTCATCCACTCATTGGACACAAAGCGCCTATGATACATCGACACATGGCACGGCCCAACAGAGGCCCATTCCTGTGAAAAGGTCGGCCCGTTTGACTTGGTCAAAAGGTGGCGGGCCGGCCCATGGCAAGCCTGTTAATGGCATGTTCGCATATAGCCCATTTGTAGGCCGCTAACCCAGGGCCCATTTACGGCCTATCCGAATTAGGCCCAGTAGCGTCATCTAGGCCGTCCAATATAATTCCAGCCCGTTTAAACTTCCGGCCCATGTATGGCCCATGACGTCTTTCGGCCCATATGAGGCCCTTAGTAACTTCGGCCCATTAACGGCCCATGGTAAAACTGGCCCGTAATGAACAGTGTATCACTTTATACCCATTAACGGCCCGTGGTAAAACTGGCCCATAATGAACAGTGTATCACTTTATACATATTAATGGCCCATTATTCAGTTGGGCCGTTTCCAGCCCATGTTATCTTTCGGCCTTCTCAGGGCCCATTTATTCTTGGGCTCATTTCCAGCATTCGTTTACTTACGGCCCATTACCAACATTTTCTGCTTGTGGGCCAAATTCAGCCCGTGGTTACAGTCGGCCCGTTTGTGGCCCGTTAATACGTTGGGCCGTTTTCATAGCGTCATCAAATACGGCCGATTAACGACGACCCGTTATGGTCGGCCCATGAATGGACGATTTCAACTCTAGCCCATTTACGGCCATAATGTGGTCTGTTATTGGCCCATGTTTGGCCAACCGATCATACGGCCCGTAGAAGGCCCATTGTGTCTACGGCCCGTAGAAGACCCATTTTTCTATGGCCCTTAGAAGGCCCATTGTTTCTACGGCCCGTAGGAGGCCCATGTTAACTACAGTAAATATGTAGCCCATGGTTAATGTGGCCTAGTTTTAAAAATAGGTTATTGCGGCCACTAGCAAACCGCGGAGGAACTGCACTGACTACAAGAAAGCAAATAAACATGACAATAAGAAAATAAATAAGCAAGCAACTTACGCTAGGCTATCACGGCTTTTACACATATTACATCCACTGGGCATCAAAGTTCGCCACCAGTGCAAATATAGGGAACACCCTACACTATACAAAAGTAAGGTTGGCATAAAAGTTAACAGTCTAGCAGATAAATGCACCACCAGAAGTTCAGAAGCTCAGTTCATTTGACCTGACTATTACGTTTTCATGTTGTATTATCCGATGGAGCACCATAACCTTCGCCTTCAGTTCTCCTAGGCTCCTGAACAACATAGCAAATGTCTGATAGTCTGGTTTCAAAACCATGCATATCTTGACAACATCGAACAATGTCTCTCCTTGTTTAACAAAGGGTCTTTGTTAGGGAATGGACTTGTGTCTGGAGCGCAGATACAACATTGTTTTGAGCTTGCATATCTTGATCATGAGGCAGTTTGGACAAGATTGCCTTAACAACCAAGCCAGTATTATGCAGGAACGTGCTTTTGGCACTGTTAGTGGACAGGTACTGACCCACTGTAGCAAGAGCTGACATTGCGGTTATAGTTGCCTCGCCACCTTCAGAAGGTGGCGGTTCCACCATTTTTTCCATAGCTCGCTGAAAAGTTGAGGTTTTACATTAGTAGTACCAGAACAGAAGATATTAAGGAGGCAGCAAAACCAAACAAAATAGCTTTGGTCTATATACAGAACTTATTCTGGTGAACCCATGTAAAATAATAGTTGTATTTTATTGCAAAGTACATAATAAAACCAGGTTCCAAACATATGACCATGTACCATCGCTAATGTATTGTTTATTTCTTCACATTGTATTGAGGGCTAAGGATAAAGAGACGAAGTTTATAATACGGTAAGCATAGTATGACATCATTC
Organism: Aegilops umbellulata; assembly: GCA_032464435.1. Classification (NCBI taxonomy): domain Eukaryota; kingdom Viridiplantae; phylum Streptophyta; class Magnoliopsida; order Poales; family Poaceae; genus Aegilops; species Aegilops umbellulata. The sequence goes on from CP136058.1 coordinate 68,036,612, forward strand.
ATATCACAAAACAACTGAGAACAGACAAGCAGGCAATTGTAACATTGTGTGGGCAAGTCCAGCACGGAACTAGATTACAGGTCAAGATCAAAGGAACATCACTCCTCTCTTTTTAACCTTGTAAGGTGCAATGATACGCTAAGACAATTGTGTATAAAATTGAAAAGAGTAATAGACATTGGCTGCAAACCATGCAGTTCAAGGCACAAGTTAGAGTAAGTAGTAGTTAAAAGGCATGAGGATTAAGGACTTACAACAGCGGCTTTGACTGGTGTAGTCATGCCCTTCTTCTTGCTGGTGTGACGGTCCTTGAAGATTTCCATAGCATTTGGTTCAAGTAATTTTTGGTCCTTGCGGGCTTTCCTCTGCATTTGGAACAAGTCAATATAGATCTGATAATATGATACAGCGAAAAGAGTGAAATAGCAGCTAATTACAAGAGCCTCGCAGTGTGCAATATAGCTATGAGATCCTGTCGTCTGTTGGAATTTCACTTTCGTACGGTTGGCCTTGTTCTTTGAACAGTTCACCTACAAGAAGATAGATTTGTGTGGCACATGCGTAAATAGGACTTCAACATGTGATCTGGTCACATATATATAATGTACCTGATACTTCGGATCGGACCAGTGTTTAATGAGGCCTCTCCAGTCTTCATCAGATATATTTTCCACTGGAGATGTTTGGGCAAGTTCACTGTTAGCCTTGCCTTCAAAGTGAGTTTTCCTCAAGTTATATCGATACTGTCGCAGAGCAGACTTGAAAACAGGGTGCAAGCTTGTCTGGTTGCATCATCTTGGCTATCCAACTTGAACCTCATCTGTTGAAAATTATGGGAGTCTCATTATCAGCAACCTAGAAAGTATTGGACAGAGCAAGACGATATTAGTAGTTTCCATACATAACCATACTTACAGATAAATGGTCAAGGAAGGTGTTGAACTGGGTTTCGTCTTTGTCATTCATGTATTGAATCCATGTTGGGAGGATACGTACATGACACCTAACAGCAATCGCTGCCTCTGATACTAACTTGGCTGACTCTGTAGCATCACATGGCCTTTTTAAACCTGCCTCAAAACGGATCTCCATTCTTCCTCCTCTATATTTAGTTAACCTATCGAGCATTATCCCTGATGTTTGTTTCCTCTTGCGCCTAGGTGCTAGTCCAACAACAAACATAGGAAGTGTTAGTGTACATCAAATTGTGAGACTACATATAAAGAAGCATGCAATTGTAACTTGACTCCAGCAACTACCTTCTTGCTGTTGAAGCTCACAAAGTTCATCTGATCTTGCCAACTCATCTTGTGTCAAGAGTGCTTCGGAAGTAGTGTCAGGTGGCAAGGGAGCTTGGGAACGTGCTGCTAGCTGAGTTGACGAACGAGTAAATCGTGCAGCTGGTGGTACAGTGGAAGGTGTTGCAACAACTAGGGTTGTCTCTGCTTGTTTGGTGGTAGCTATTTGTTTCTGTTTGGCTTGTTCTGCAGCTCGTGTAGCATGGGATACCCTGTCAGTACAATTTTCCACTGGACTTTGACCTTCTATTGCACCGTCAGTACTAGCAGAATCTGCAGGATTGTTCCGCTTCCCTTTCCCTGTCGTTCTGTCTTGCTTCCTCTTTCTCTGTGCCATGTTAAGTCAAGCCGACAATACGAATAACAATTTAGTTCTTCAGAACAAATGTACTTTGATGTAAGAACATGGTGTGATAGACAGATATTGTATGTTCTAGAAACAGGAACACGTGTCTTAGTCACAAGTATAATGTGTAAAGTAAGCAGATGCAATTCAACAAAATTAGAAGCAATACAAACTAGACATCATACATAACATGCAACCACATATAACATTGCCAAGTTAGAGGGAGCACCTGTGATGGTGCACTAGGGGAGACGTGCTCATCACCAACACAGCTACGTTGAGTGTCTATGCATGTGTTGTCTTGGAAATCATCTTGGGGGGATGGAGGAGTAGAATTTGTAGAGGCCCTCCATTTGGAAGGATCACCTTCATCCGCTACCTTGCTAACTTCATTCCGCTTTATTGATTTTGAATTGTCAAGTAAAACCGACAAGAAAAAGCAATAAAATTCACTCTTCAGAACTCATGCATGCATGATACTGACAATCACTACTTTGATGTAAGGCAAACACATGATTCCAGGATGGAACAATACGAAAAACAGGACGACATGGCATATTCACAACTATTTGTGTAAACTAAGCAGAAACCATTTCACCAAATAAGAAGCAATGCAAGCTAGACACCACATGAAAGATGTAACCAATATGACTCTGCCAAGTTAAAAGTGTCCCATCATAAATGGCATTTCAACAAATTAGAAGCAGCGCATGCTATAAATCATATCAAAGATGCAACTAATATCACACTGCATATACTGAAGGTGTCTCGTTATATAGATTTATGCGGGATACAAAAAAACAATAGTTTTATGTGAGGACATGCTTAATGGATAGATGTACTATGTACTAAATACAAGAAGGCATGTCACTTTAACAGGTATAATGTATAAGCTAAGCAGAATAGCACATGCAGTTTAACCAGATTGGAAGAATTACAATCTAGACACCATATGCAACATGCAACCACATATCACGCTGCCAAGTTAGAGCAAGCACCTGCGATGCTAGTGTAGGGGAAATTCGGTAATCAACTGCGGAGCTACGTTCACTATCTTCATCTAGCCTTGTTGTTTCTTGAGAATCATGTCGGGAGGCTGACGCTGCATTCTTTAAATGAGGAGTAATCCACTTGCCTGACTGCCTCATCATAAGTCATTGATGAGGGACACACAAGAACATTAGTTTGATGTAAGAACATGGTTAATACACAGATGTACTAGTATGTACCAAAAACAGAAAGGCATGTCATATTCAAAGGTATAATGTGTAAGCTAAGCAGATGCAATTTAACCAAATTGGAAGCAATACAAGCTAGACATCCGGCTGGAGTGGTTAGCATGATCATCTAGGACCTGAGAGCCTGGTGGGAGGCGGGCTGCTTCGCCACCATCGCGGCTTTTTAGTTGGCTTCCAGGTGATGCCTCTCTTTGCTGGGCTTGTCACTGGCTCGGCCAGTGCCCTAACTAGCTATTTGTCTTCTAGTGCTCACGGGATGGTGGTTCATGTAAAAAAATCTTTCCTTATCTTAATAAAGACCGACTTCGGCCTTTCAATACAAGCTAGACACCATATGGAACATGCAACCACATATGACACCGCGAAGTTAAAGCAAGCACCTGGGATGGTGGTTCATTGCGAGCGAGGTCATCAACTCCAGAGCTACGTTTACCGTCTCCATCTGCTGACACTTCACCTATTATAAGGCTGAAACGTGTCTAGCCTATCCGCGTACGACGCTGGAGAAACTTCTCTCTTTTCTTTTTTGCTTCTCTCATAGCAGCAGAGTCTGAAATACCCTTGCATAAAAACACAATAGTGAGAGTATGGGTGAAATGTGTGCAGAACTAGTGCACTGTTAAAGTAGCAGATAGCAGGTGGCTGAAAAATAAATGACATGAGACATATGATAGCTCTACAACATTGCATCGCAAACAAAATTAGATTCTACTCCGTATGATTTTCTAATATATGAGCACAGGAAATGCAGGTACTCCTCCAGCACACCACCACATGTGGCCATGTCAAGATAACAGTTGACTGAAAATAAATAGGTCAGTTGATTTTTTAATGAATCGTCCGATCTATAAGGAACGGGCAGATGGCCTTCGTCTACCTCCCGCCAGTCCGTGTTGACGATCTTTCTCGAACCGCCAGCGACCACCGGCCCAGACCCCTGCCTCCGCCGCCCCGCCCTCCCCTCGACCTCACACCACCGCCGTGCTTGGCAGCACCCCCAGGCCAACCCTTTAATCCCGGCCGACCTCCAGATCGGGCGCCAGTAGCTCTAGGCCCCACACGCCCCTAAGATAAACACCAAGGCGCTGCTTCCACGGCGTAATAGGCGGCCTAGCGCCTGTTACGCCGGGGAATGCTTCCGTTAATTGGGAATCAACTGACCAGGAATTGAAATTCAGGGGGGCGACGGACCTCTAGCTAAGGTGAAAGAGTATATGAGAAGAAACCTTGTGCATCGCGAGTTTCTAGGAACATCTAGTATCAAGAAGAAGCGGTCAACTAGTGTCTTTTGTGGGATGAATACCGTGCAAGCAGACACGTAAGATTTGCACGAATAAGGGAAGAGGAGTACCCTTATCAGTTGCCAGTGTGGTCTCCTCCATATGTCGCGGCAATCTTCTTTTTTCTCCCGGCGGAACCGATGTTTTGGAGAATCGTGGATTCTTGGACAAACCCATGGCCAAATTGTTGACTGTGTTGCCGTGGCCGTATGTCGGCGGAGGGGAAGCAGATCCGAGGCGGCGAAGGACGGCGTAGCAAGAACAGCTCCGGTGCGGTGGAGGGTGGCGAAGTTGGAGCGGCAGTGGTGAGGCGCAGGACGGCGTGGTTGAACTGGCTCGGGTACGGACGGCTGGGCCTCGGCTTTAACTACTAGCCGTGGAGGGCGTTGCGGTTGAGGTTGCGGTGGATGACGACGTCGGGATATCGGCTCCGGCGTGATGGAGAAGGGCGGCGGTTGATGGGTGGAATGGGGTGGCAGACGGAGGACGCCGGGGTTTCGCGGCTGGTGGAGAGGTAGTTTTTGCGCCCACGGAGTACGAATGGGGAATCGGCGGGTGGTCGGGGGGGGGGGGAGAACGATGTTTCGGTCTGGGACACGCTTGTTTTTGGATTTTTTTGAACAGAAGATGGAATGCACTTGTTTGAAATTTGTGGAAAGTACAAACTTTGCCCCCTCTTAAATTTCGGACCTACTGCGGGTCGGGGGTAGGATGGTAATCCCAGGTGTCCCAAATAGTGGGCGGGAGCGATTTCGGCCGCGCGCATGTGTGCTTAGGCGGCCATTGTGTATGAATGTTTTTCGGAGGCGGTTGCGTGGCGTCTAGATGAAGCTACAAACCTACCCCGGTTTAGACCTTTGGATGTCGGGCCGGTAGGTTTCACGGGTCGAAGTTATTAGAAAAGTAGTTTCCTTGTACTACCAAACATTGGTCTCACGCGGTTTCGGGCGAGTAGAGGCTCTTTTGGCGCTTCGTTTGAAATTTTGAAACACAAGCATTCATGTTTAGAGTACTCTTGAACTTTGAGGATTGACCTAAATAGACAACGTTCAATTTGACCTTGTATGTTTGAAAACCTCATTAAATTATCCGCTTCTTTTTGAAATTTTGACACTTGAAAATCCTATAACTACGATTATTTTGGAATGGAGGAGCTAAATTAGAATCTATTTTGTACACGACTACATATGCTATTATGTACAAAATCAGAGCAAAGATTGGTGCCCCCATAATTTAGGTATGATTTACAAACGCCATGATATCAAATTCAAATAATTGAATGGACTTCATGTTGAATTCGATTCTTTAAAACCACCTTAAGTTGAATTCAAATGTATGCTAGTTCATAGGTAGCTATTTATAATGTTCATTGTGTAACTTTCGTATGTATAATGTGCTTTACACACACAACATGAACTATATTCACGTTTATATTCGATTGCTAAAGTGATGCATTGTCTGGAGTTCAAAATACTAACTACGTGGATCAATTGTGTCGAATAATAACATAGACATGCTCAAATTCGATAGAATCTAGATGTCTGATGGATCAATGACCGTTCCTTACGCGAATTGCAAATATCATGATCCCATCCTAATATTTGGATACAATTTATATCTTTAATCAATGTGTACAGTAGTCTTGTACGTGTAGTTTCACTCTCCATCGGTGGTCTCTCACACATGCTCACACACTCTCTCCCGAGGTGTCTTTCTCGCACACATGCTCTCGATATAACCCTCCCTCCCTCTCATAACCATTTATGACTATTTTCACTAACCTTTATCACAAGCACTCTTCCTCTCGCAAGCATACACACGCACAATCCCCATCGACCCTTTCTATATACATAGACCTGCCTACGTGTCTCCTGTACGCACATTATCTTTAGGCATGTCTCTCACGCATTGTCTCACACCTCTCTTCCTAATCGACGAGTATGATTCTAGCAGAGCATTCTGTAGGATGCCCCTTAAAGTTAGGTTGGATGAATAGTAATATCAGAGACAAAGGGGTTACCTTATTCCGAGAACCCAGGGTTACAAATCCTAGCCGGCTTTGTCAGTGGAAATAGAGCCCTTCACAATTATGCTATCTTTGTCTTGTACGACTAGTCATCCATGGGTCTCCCTAAATGCGTCACGGGCCGACCAATGTGGCACGGGACGGAACTGAACAAAGGGCCTCACCTCGACCCACCGGACCTCACGCGGTGACACACCCTCTGCCCCCATGTCTCGTTATCTTCTCACACCCACACATACCAACACAGACACCACACACAAAAAATATATTCTCCTGGTGGCTCTATCTAGTCCCCCCTTGCATATACACACTCAAGGGAATCTCTCGCCGTGCGTCATATTCGTCTCTCTCTCTCTCTAGACCACTCTCATTTCTCGTGCTATCTCTCCCACGCCCTCCCTATCAGCCCCTCTATCCATGCCTCTCTCGAATACGTAATACACACACATACCTCTCTAGGCCCTGCCAAATGCATCAACTACACATTCACACATGTTACATCACGTACCCCATTGATCTAAAAAGCCGTCTCTTCACGTTTATTTCGCATACAACATTCCTTTTGAATAAAGTGTGGCCAAAAAATATTTTAGAATTTCTACATATATACAACATTACAAAGTTATATGGAGGAGTATGAATGCTTGCATTGCATGGTGGCCACAATGATATTTATTCCGTACTATGAATTTGTATATTTTTATACTATATATAAAGGTAGTCATAATAAAGAGAAACGAAGAGCATCTCTCTCTCCATCGCATACCCCCCTCCCTCTACGCCCCTTTCAGGTACGCAACAAACTATCTCCAGGTCCTCTAAAAGTAAGCCCCCAGCACATTCACGCATGTTTCATCTTTCTCTCGCGATATATACAGTGACGATCATTGTATTTGAAGCGAAAGCACGATACGTACATTGGACTTCAGAATCCACTCATTACGGTCACCATTTACGTTTTGTGGTTATTATACAGTCACGGGCTCACCGTACAACTCTGTATTTGCTCAAGACACGCCTAGTTGACCAGTTAAACGCTCCACGTGGCACCTCTAGTGTTGCATCACATTATCTCACTACCATCGGGCCCACCTGTCGGCTTGTATCTACTCTACATCTACACTCTTATAAAATACTAGCAAGATGCCCATGCGTTGCACGGAACATCAAGATGCATTTGTATGAGTAGTTTATCTTCTGGGAGAAAAGGATGAACAAGGGAAGGCCTTATTTGCAAGTGTGGAGAGGGGTGTGGGTATCTTTTTACAAAATTGCCATAGTTTCCTTCCTATCCGTCAGATATAGATCGAACGGCCTATATTGTAGGATGGCAGGCACATGATCATCGCCGACTATGCTTTTTTATAAGAGTAGGGATAAAATGCACTCTTATAAAAAACAGAGTTGGTGATGATGGTGTGCCTGCCATCCTGCAATATAGGTCGTCCGATTTATATCTGACGGATAGAAAAGAAACTATGATAATTTTGCCTAAGATGTACCCACACACCACTCCACATTTGCAAATAAGGCCTTCCCTCGTTCATCCTTTTCTCTCACAAGATAAACTAGTCATACAAATGCATCTTGATGTTACGTGCAAGGCACGGGCATCTTGCTAGTAAGAATGAAAACAAACGACAAAAAAATATTGGACGGTGGTTCGAAGTCATGACCACGGGCACAGCGGACAAGGTGGCCTTGTATTGGTATGTTGAGCCGTCTATTTTAACACACAGGAGCTGGTGTGGTGATTATACACACACGCACGCATGCACACAAACTGCATGCACGCAACACTCACACGAACACATGCACCCACGCACGCACGCAACACTCACACGTACACACGCAGCCACGCACGCACACAACACTCACACGCACACACACACGCATGCATGCACACACCAGTACACCACACGACCAATACATACTCTCACGCTCAAGTGCTCAACCTACACATGCATGGGCACACATCGGGCCCTGGCAGACACATACACAACCAGGTGATTCCCGCGCACGGGGTGGAGTCTTGTCATGCCTGCATAAATTTGTGTTTATCTGACCTTTTCCCTATGCGAACTGATAGGTAGGACCCACAAGGAACGTGGTCAATTTAACTAGTCAACATGGTGCCACGCAGACTATTTGGCCGGTCAACAGAGTGCAATATGATGCTGAACCGTGAGCAAGTGACCGTATAATCACCGCAAAATGTATATAGTGACCGTAATCAGCTTATTCTGAAGTTCGGTGAACGTATTACGCTTTTCTCTCTGTAGGCCCTCCAAAACTACATCTCTACACGTTCTCGCATGTTACATCTAACAACTATGCAATACAACACTACTACTACACTCTAACACAATAAATCATATGTGTTTTTAGTTTTACTAGATATCATATTGTTACTTAATTATTCAGTTTGCATACATTAAAATTGCCTTTGAAATGTATGGCCAGTATCATATACCGCGCGGGAAAAATCCCACCCTTTCCTGTTTAATCGGGTTTGTATCGATGGATCGTGCGAAATAGCGAAACTATAGTACTATATATAGTACAAGTGACAGTTCACTGGGCCGTTGTGTCGTGCACTCCTCCGTCGTAAGAGTGGAGCACTCGCTTTCATAAATCTTCTAGTCCCTTTCACCGACATGTGGGGCATCAAGCTACCGGGTCCACGTGCCATACCGGAATACAGTGCAGAGCAGCCGGCGTGAAGCACCCAGTCATGGCACCGGCGTAGTAATGAGCAATGAGGCGTCAAATCACAAAGCTGCACCTTTCCCGCAGTTAAGTTGGAGGGACGAAGTAATAATGCTAAAAAATAAGTTGGAGGGACGAAGCAACCATCATTTCACTCGTTGTTGAATTCGCTTCTCCCTCATCTTCTTCAAGTTAACCACGTGTTGCTTCTGCCGTTGTTCTGCCTCATGTGGGAAGCGGATCGGCTTGGTAAAGCACTGACACATGGGACCGCATGTTAGCAAACCGCCAGGACAACATCCTCTAAAAATAAGAAACCTCCCCCGCCATCCGTACAACAAAATCACCTCCTTTTTACTAATCTTGATTCTATAATTTTTTAGATCAATATAATTGAGATTTGTATAGATAGCACACAGGAGCAAAACCAAGTGGTACGGTTAAGGGCATCCACAACGTGTAGCAAAATGTGAAAATAGCTTTTGGCATCGTGGGAACCATTGTGGACGGTTTTGCCAAAGCCAAAAGGATGGAACCGAAGCTCCCTGATTGATTGATTGAAGGAATAGAAAAATGCAATGTCTCTCCTCTTTCTCCCGTGCTTGGACGCATTTACAGTATATAGGACAGAGTCTACTCCCCTGTCCCTTCTATCACAAATTACAAAGTAGTGAGGCGTCAAACCACAAAGCACGGACGAAGCAACCATCATTTCACTCTTTGCTGACTCCGCTTCTCCATCGTCTTCTTCGAGAAACCATCTCACCGCACTAAGCTGGACGGACGACGCTATTCTGTATGAGTAGTACTAGTACATTTACGCATCCTTTGGTTCAACAGACTTCCTGGATGCAAATAAGGCGGTTGTCTCGGCTTGCAGGCGACACTTGCGAACGACTTACCGTGGTCTCCCTAAATGGTGTTCTCCGTCGAACGCACTTCACCAAACCACAACGTTCGAGATATCGTCGACGTCACCGCAATGGGGAAGGAAGTCAAATATAGTTACTACCTCCATTTTTTTGTACACAAGGCCAGTATATCAAAATTACAATTTGCAAAAGGCCACTAACACTAATTGAGGCAAAATTGATGGGGTTTGCCTCGTACTAGCAACCAAGGACATCAATATCCCCTACATGCATGCGGAAGTGAGAAGGTTGGTTTGGACGACGCTGCATTAATCAAGCGATGAGGAGTGAGATGGTTAACTCTTTGGGCTTTGGAGAAAAAATACGCATTAATTGACACGTGAAACGAGGATTTGTATCGACTAATCCCGCGAAGGAAAACCCCGCCTTTCTTTTTTAACACTAGTACTCCTAGTACGTAGTACTATGTACTTATCCTGTTTGGGTCTAGGCCTTGCATTGCCATACTTCGCCACACATTTTTGCCAAGCTTGCCTAAAGTTTTCAAAATGAAAAGGAGGTACACTTGCGCACGGCTGTCGTGGTCGCACCGCACCCTCACACGGTCGCTCCTGCACGCCGCGGTCACACCGCACCCTCACATGCACAGTCACTCCTGCACGCCGCAAACCCAACCAAGGGAACACACCCTCACTGACATGTGTTGTCGCATGTGAACAAACCAAACTCAGCCATCCTACCGCTGACACAAATTTTTCGTTCATAGAGTATGTTTATCCAACCGCATGTTGGGGAGTATCTGTACGGCCCGTGCGGTGGTCTGTTGGGGAAGAAGAAGAGGTGAGGAAGAAGGGTTAGGAGACGTAGGATATTCATCCAACCGCCTGAAATAAGGATGGCAATTTTACCCATGGGTACGGGTACCGTACCCGTATGGGCAGGGTATGGGCATAATTTTATACCCATGGGTAGTACCCATACCCTACCCGTTAAGTCATGGGTAGGGTACGGGTATAACCTTGTACCCGCGGGTATACCCATACCCTGCCCGCTTGTGAACTAATGTTAAGTTGTGGTCAATTAATCATTAATTTGTCATGTGACTTGTCTAGTCCTATTGACTTATGAGTATGTTGGACTCATCTACCAGTTATTGAGTTGAGATAACTGTTTTTTGTCAAATGTGCTATAGATGAGTGTACAAATGTGAACAACTCAAGTACTATTTGTTCTACCCGCTGGGTACCCAATGGGTACGGGTACCCGTCGGGTATGGGTATGGGTAAAGTTTCATACCCATGGGTACGGGTATGTGTAGAATTTTGTACCCACCGACTATACGGGTATGGGTATGGTATTGCTCTACCCTGCCCATACCCTACCCATTGCCATCCTTAGCCTGAAATGGTAGACTGACCCAAGTCAAGCGACTTGCATAACAATATATGTTTTTACACAGCAAAAGATCTATAAAAACAACAACATAAAGAAAAACTATCACTGCTCGCGGAACGAGACGGCCTCGTCGTCTTTGGCTACTGGCGCGAACCAGCCGTAGCTGCCGACGTGTGTCTTCGCACCGTGGTTGTCCTCGGCCTCCAACTACTCGTTCACGCGGAGCGTGCGGGCGCTCTGCACGGACGAGAGCACCGCCCAGTTCTAGTCGAGGACGTCTGGTTCCGCCTGCAGGAGGGCATCGATGGCAGCGGCATCCGCGCGCTCCGCGTCGAGTTGAGTCGAGCCTCCGCCGCCCGGTTCAAGTCCAGGACGTCTGGTTCCGCCTGCAGGAGGGTCTCGATGAGAGCGGCATCCGCGCTCTCCGCATCGAGTTGAGCCTCTGCCGCCCGATTCAAGTCCAGGACGTCCGGTTCCGCCTGCAGGAGGGCCTCGATGGCAGCGGCATCCGCGCGCTCCGCCTCAAGTTGAGCCTCCGCCGCCCGTTTCACATCCACGACATCCGGTTCCACCTGCAGGAGAGCCTCAATGGCAGCGGCATGCATGCGCTCTGCGTCGAGTCGAGCCTCTGCCTCCCGGTCCTCCTTTAGTATCGCCAGGTTGAACCGCTGGTCTGCCTGCACCATGGGGGACTCAAACACCGGCACGAAGTCGACGTCCATCGTCTCATACCCATCGGGGGCCTTCTACGCCGCGACCTCCGCTATGAACCTTGGATCGGCTTCCTCCTCCTTGTAGCTTGGCTCCAGAGAACTCAGGGATTGGGCCGCCGCAGAGTGAGCTTGGGAACGGAGCTCTCTGGCGTCGACCACCGCCGCGATTTTTGCGCGGCGCTCCGGCGTCAGCATCTTGTAGTACGTGATCTTGCGGCGCGTGATACGTCTCCGTCGTATCTACTTTTCCAAACACCTTTTCCCTTGTTTTGGACTCTAACTTGTATGATTTGAATGGAACTAACCCGAACTGACGCTGTTTTCAGCAGAATTGCCATGGTGTTGTTTTATGTGCACAAAGAAAATATTCTCGGAAAGTCCTGAAACTCCACGGAACACCTTAGAAAAGTAATAAAAAATCCTCGCCAAAGATGAAGACCAGGGGGCCCACACCTTGCCCACAAGGGTGGGGGGCGCCCCCCCCCCTCTACGGCGCGCCCCCTACCTCGTGGGCCCCCTGGATGCCCTCTGATGCCAACTCCAACTCTATATATTGGCTTTCGGGGAGAAAAAACCAGAGAGAAGAAATCATCGCGTTTTACGATACGGAGCAGCCGCCAAGCCCTAATCTCTCTCGGGAGGGCTGATCTGGAGTCCGTTCAGGGCTCCAGAGAGGGGGATTCATCGCCGTCGTCATCATCAACCATCCTCCATCACCAATTTCATGATGCTCACCGTCGTGCATGAGTAATTCCATCGTAGGCTTGCTGGACGGTCATGGGTTGGATGAGATTTATCATGTAATCGAGTTAGTTTTGTTAGGGTTTGATCCCTAGTATCCACTATGTTCTGAGATTGATGTTGCTATGACTTTGCTATGCTTAATGCTTGTCACTAGGGCCCGAGTGCCATGATTTCAGATCTGAACCTATTATGTTTTCATGAATATATGTGTGTTCTTGATCCTATCTTGCAAGTCTATAGTCACCTACTATGTGTTATGATCCGGCAACCCCGAAGTGACAATAACCGGAACCACTCCCGATGATGACCATAGTTTGAGGAGTTCATGTATTCACTATTTGCTAATGCTTTGTTCCAGTTCTCTATTAAAAGGAGGCCTTAATATCCCTTAGTTTCTAATAGGACCCCGCTGCCACGGGAGGGTAGGATAAAAATATGGCATGCAAGTTCTTTTCCATAAGCACGTATGACTATATACGGAATACATGCCTACATTACATTGATGAATTGGAGCTAGTTCTATGTCACCCTATGTTATGATTGATACATGATGAACCGCATCCGGCATAATTATCCATCACTGATCCGATGCCTACGAGTTTTCCATATACTGGTTTACGCTTATTTACTTTCCCACTGCTACTGTTACAATCGCTACAAAATACCAAAAACATTACTTTTACTGTCTTTACTTTTGTTGCCGTTACCACCACTATCATATTACTTTGCTACTAAACACTTTGCTACAGATACTAAGTTTCCAGGTGTGGTTGAATTGACAACTCAGCTGCTAATACTTGAGAATATTCTTTGGCTCCCCTTGTGTCGAATCAATAAATTTGGGTTAAATACTCTACCCTCGAAAACTGTTGCGATCCCCTATACTTGTGGGTTATCAGCGCACCATGGCTTTCCGGCGAACTAGGGGACGCTTGATGCGGGCTAGGGGATCGAAGGTGGGGGAAGGGGCTGGAGATTAGGTGTGGTTTTAGGGCAGTGGCTGGCGTAGGCCGAGCAGCGAAGGTTCTGGTGTGAATAGTGGTTCCGGTGACGACCGGTCAATCGGTTTTGACTGTACATCGCTCTTGTCGCCTTCGCGCTGCAGCCCGGCATGCTGGACCCTCCACGTCGCTCACCGAATGGAACGCGCTTCGACTTGCGTTTTCACTCGCTTGTGGGACCGCAGTTGAGAGCAAACCGACGTCCTTCCCCCTCCCCCGCCCGCGTCATTTTATGCGGAGTAAATAAAAACAGAGGGAGTATACTATGGATGAGGATCCCCTGACGTGGCCGAACCCATTGAGTAACTGACATGCGGGGCCTAGCAAGCATGGGGTCCGCCAGTAAGTGACCGAAAGGGAGGGTAAGGCAGGGATACGTATGTGAAAGGAGCTTCCAATGATATAATTTTCACATTATACATCTCATGTACTATTAATCTTGTCAATAGTCAAATGCGGTTTTGAAAAACGCATTAGAGCATGGTTAATAATATAGCCAGTCGATGGCTATAAGGAACTGCCATGTCATCTATAGCCATCATCTATTATATGCACTCATACAATAGTGTGGGCTATAAGGTTGGCTATTTCCCACAAAATCTTTTATAAGGTTGGCTATTGTATTAGTACTTTTTTCCATCTCCTCTCCATCTCTTTCTTCATATTTATCGTACGTATTTAACTAGGAATGCGTATATAGCTAGGCTCTTGCATGAGAGCTCACTCCCCTTACCTTTTCACATCTCTCTCCTCCACATAGGACCTATATAAATGGAAGGAGGGAGTACAACTATGAGCACTGCATACTCTAGTACAGATGTTGTCAGTACTCCACTAGTACTATTGGACAGGGAGCTTAAAAAAGTTACTATTGGACTGGCTATACATGGCGAAATCCTAGTAGGAAGAGCATGCGCGAGAACAAGCACATTCACGTGGTTGAAAACAAATTGGAAACCATCTCGAGTACAAATCTAGGAGTACGTACGAATCTAACAATATTGATTGGGCGTTGTTGAATGTTGATACTTTTTTTTATCAAAGTAGAGATACTTTGACTACACATAAAACTTATATGTAAACTAGAAAGGATAGGAGGGAGTATATTGTACGTTCAAAAATGAAACGAACATTGAATGCCCTTTATATATGATTTGCGGATGCTATGATCACCGGATCAAAATTTTAAATCCGCCTCACGTATCACACATGCCCCCCACTCGTTCTCTCTCGATTTCATCTCGGGGTCCGGAGATCGATTGAAAGAGGACTAGGGTGGGTACAATAAGTTCGTTTCACTTATGAACGTACAATATACTCCCTCTGAGCCACACAGACCCCCCCTTCCCCGTGGGTCATTTCTATCATAGAAACAGACCAAACCTTTATCTCCTTGCACGACACGCAATTGATCTCTTGTAACGCCCTCGATGCGGCTATATCTCCCACGTGTCGAGGCACGACTTAGAGGCATAACCGCATTGAAAGCAATGTCGCAAGTGAGGTAATCTTCACACAACCCATGTAATACATAAGGGAAAGAGATACATAGTTGGCTTACAGTCGCCACTTCACACAATGCATAAATAAACATTCATCATCTAGATTACACTCAAGGTCCGACTACAGAACCAAAATGAAAGAAGACTACCCCAGATGCTACACAGATCCGCGATCGTCCCAACTGGGCTCCACTACTGATCATCAGGAAAATACACATAGTAACGACCACGTTCCTCGTCGAACTCCCACGTGAGCTCGGTTGCGTCATCTGCACTGGCATCGTTGGCACCTGCAACTGTTTTAGTAGAATCTGTGAGTCACGGGGACTCAGCAATCTCACACCCGCGAGATCAAGACTATTTAAGCTTAAAGGTAGGATAGGGTTGTGAGGTGGAGCTGCAGCAAGCGACTAGCATATATGGTGGCTACATTCGCAAAAGAGAGCGAGAAGAGAAGCAAAGCATGGTCGTGAAGCTAGAAGTGATCCTAGAACAACCTACGTCAAACATAACTCCAACACCGTGTTCACTTCCCGGACTCCGTCGAGAAGAGACCATCACGGTTACACACGCGGTTGATGTGTTTTAATTAAGGTCAACTTCGGGTTTTCTACAACCGGACATTAACAAATTCCCATCTGCCTCATAACCGCGGGTACGACTTTCGAAAGATATTACCCTGCAGGGGTGTCCCAACTTAGCCCATTATAAGCTCTCACGGTCAACGAAGGATATTCCTTCTACCGGGAAGACCCGATCAGTCTCGGAATCCCGGACTACAAGACATTTCGACAGTAATAAAACAAGACCAACAAAGCCGCCCGATTGTGCCGACAAATCCTGATAGGAGTTGCACATATCTCGGTCTCAGGGCACATCCGGATGAGCAGTCCGTACAACTAAAACCAGACCCCAAGTTTCCTTGAGGTGGCGCTGCAAAGCGCTCTAGTTTGGACCAGCAATCGATGGAGAACTGGCCCGGGGGGTTAAAATAAAGATGACCCTCGGGCTCGCGAAAACCCGGGGGAAAAGGCTTAGGTGGCAAATGGTAAAACCAAAGTTGGGCCTTGCTGGAGGAGTCTTATTCAAAGCGAACTGTCAAGGGGGTCCCATAAATCACCCAACCGTGTAAGGAACGCAAAATCAAGGAACATAACACCGGTATGACGGAAACTAGGGTGGCAAGAGTGGAACAAAACACCAGGCATAAGGCCGAGCCTTCCACCCTTTACCAAGTATATAGATGCATTAATTAAATAAGAGATATTGTGATATCCCAAAATAATCATGTTCCAACAAGGAACAAACTTCATCTTCACCTGCAACTAACAACGCTATAAGAGGGGCTGAGCAAAGCGGTAACATAGCCAATCAACGGTTTGCTAGGAAAGGATGGTTAGAGGTTTGACATGGCAATATGGGTGGCATGATATAGCAGTGGTAGGTATCGCAGCATAGGCATAGCAAAAGAGCGAGCATCTAGCAAGCAAAGATAGAAGTGATTTCGAGGGTATGGTCATCTTGCCTGCAAGGTTCTCAGAGTTGTCGAAAGCTTGATCCTCGTAAGCGTTCTCAACAGGTTCCTTGGTCACGTACTCGTCTCTCGGATCTACCCAAGACAAGAAAACAAGCAAAGGAACAACTATCAACTACAATGCGATGCGCAAGCAACATGATGCAAAACATGGCATGATATGCGAGACGTGGTATGCAATGCATATGCGTGCTCCGGAAGGAAAAAGATGAACAAGGCATAATCTTGGCAAACCAAGTATGCCACTGGATAGGTGAGGTGATTTCGGTTGAAATCGATATAAAGATCACCGGAATCGGATGCATGGTTTGCAAATGACAAGCAAAACAAGAATGACATATTTCTGCGTTTAACAACATGATGCCACTTAGCAAGCAACAAGAAATTAAGCTACTGCACCCAAACATGTCAGAAAAGCATATAGCAGTGACCTACTCAAGATGCTCGACAAAATATGAACACTGATCTACGGCTAACTCACAACATAACAGGTGCAAAAAAGCTTGGCAAAAGTGCAAAAGATAACGGGTTCATAGACTTGGTGAAAATACTATCATGCCAGAAATTAACATCAAGATGACATGTTTAGAGCAAGGAAACAACCTTCTAAAGGAACACAATATAGCAAGACAAGGCATGTCAAGAATCCACTCAAAACATAGAACAAAATTCCCTTACTGACCATTATCCAAAAAGGAAAAGAAAATATAATAGCACCCATGTCAATTAAGCAAGTTTCGTTACAGTTTTCAGACTTAGCAGAAAACTGGACATGTCAAAAACAGATAACAAGTAGGCATGTTTACGAGCTCGATGCACTCACTACAGAGCAATTCATGATAAACTAAGCATACACCCACCAAGAAGACATGGCATAGAAGCTAAGCATGGCAAGAACAACATCATAGCATGCAAGGATCAACTACAACAAGCTTGGCAAAATCGAATAACATGTAAACAATCTGCCAGTAACATTTTATAGCAAAAGTAGAGCTCGATTGACTCAAGCTATGGCACTCCATAATTACAAACAAAGGCATGTATGTATAGAGCAAATCCATATGTTCAAACCATCCTGACTGATCATGCTCAAAAGAGGCATAGATCTCTCTGAAACAACATGAACACATGGCATACAAATAACAGCAGGGAATGACAGTGAAATTATTAAGTCCCTGAAATCAGCAACAATATGATCCCTAGTTTGCATGCTTGTGCTAGTCACCACAAATATCACAAAAATACATGGCACACACCCCTGTAAATATGGCATGGCATATTACAAAACACATGTAGGAATCCAGTTCATAGGATGCACACATCAATCATGGCAAATATGACAAAAGTGCAAGTACTGAAACAGATCTGAAACTAACATCACATAGCCCTCTTCTAACAGCATTTCGGGCATCAATATGATCTCAAATGAAAATGATGCCATGAGATGAAATTATGTACTCATCGAGGCGAACGATTTGACATATTACACGCACGAAAAGGAGCAGTATGCAGCAAGTTATGATGCGTTGAACATGACATGATTATGCAAAAATATTCGGGACTTTGGGAAAAACAGAGGGGGAAAGTCAACCTCCGATCTAGGGTTCTAGGCACGCGGATCGAGGCAGGCGCGAGCTCGCCGGAGTTGTGGCCGGGGAAGACGTCGGGACGAGGTCGCTGGCGGGGCGAACGGCGGCAGGGCCGGCTCGGGCGCGGAGGAGGGGGCGCGCGGCGGCGGCGCGGCGGAGCGGCAGCGGGGTGAGCGCGGCGGCGCGGAGGCGCGGCGGATCGGCGGCGGAGGACGGCGGGGCGCGCGACGGCGGAGGTCGGCGGGGCGGCGGAGCCGCGGCGGAGATCGGCGGGCCGCGGCGGCGCGCAGTGGCCGGTGCCACGTGGCGGCCTCCGATAGGCGCGGGCGCGGCGGCGGACGCGTCCGGCCTGATCCGGACGTGTCCGGCAGCGCGGAGGGGAGCGGGGCTAGGGTTAGGGGTAGGAATGATCCGCAAATTTCGGGAGGAGGGTATATTTATAGGTAGGAGGGGCTAGGAGGCTCCAAATTGAGCACGGTTTGCGGCCACACGATCGTGATCGAACGGCGATGAACATGGGAGTGACTTAGATGGGTTATTGGGCTGATTTGGAGGGGTTTTGGGCTGCAACCCAAAAGAGGCTTTCACGGTTACCCGGTTAACCGTTGGAGTATCAAACGACCTCCGAATGACCCGAAACTTGACAGGCGGTCTACCGGTGCTATACCAAGGCCGCTTGACAAACCTCGGTACTTTCCGAGAAAGTTTAATACCCGCTCACGGAAAAAGGTAAAAGGGGGCGTCGGGGAACATAGGAGCGCCGGATTGCAAAACGAACAACGGGGAAAATGCTCGGATTCATGAAACGAACACGTATGCGAATGCGATGCACATGATGACATGACATGAAATGCATGACAAGGACAAAATGCAAAATGAAGGGAAACCCAACCACGGAGGGAATATCATATCACATTGCCGAAAATGGCAAGAGTTGGAGTTACAAATATGGCAAGTTACATCCGGGGTGTTACAATACTCCACCACTACGAGAGGATCTCGTCCCGAGATCTAGGACTGAAAGAACTCCGGATATTCGAAACGGAGGTGGTCCTCGCGCTCCCAGGTGGCTTCTCGGTCTGAATGGTGTGACCACTTCACTTTCAGGAATTTGATGGACTTGTTGCGAGTCTTGCGCTCAGTTTCTTCAAGAATAGCAGCGGGATGCTCATGATAAGACAAATCTTCTTGAAGATCAATCTCTTCGAAGTTGATGGTGCGCTCAGGCGTCTTGAAGCACTTGCGAAGCTGTGACATGTGGAACACATCATGCACATTTGCAAAGTTGGGGGGAAGCTCAAGTTGATAGGCGAGATCGCCTCTTTTGCCGACAATCTTGAAAGGACCGACGTATCTAGGGGCAAGTTTCCCTTTGATACCGAAGCGACGAGTGCCTTTCATTGGAGAGACGCGGAGGTAGACATGGTCTCCGATCTCGATTGCCAAATCACGGTGTTTGCTATCATAATAGCTCTTCTGGCGCGATTGAGCGGCTTTGAGATTCTCACGAATGACTTTACACATATCTTCAGCCTCTGTGATCAAGTCGTTGCCCAGAAGTTGGCGTTCGCCCGTCTCTGACCAATTGAGAGGAGTACGACACTTTCTGCCATAGAGAATCTCGAATGGGGCTTTGCCCGAGCTCGCTTGAAAGCTGTTGTTGTAAGAGAACTCAGCATATGGAAGACAATCCTCCCACTTCATGCCGAAAGAGATGACACAAGCCCTGAGCATATCTTCAAGAATTTGGTTGACACGCTCGACTTGTCCACTAGTTTGAGGATGGAAAGCTGTGCTGAAGCGAATATTTGTGCCCATGGCCTTCTGAAAGGAATCCCAAAACTTGGATGTAAAGATGCTGCCACGGTCTGAAGAAGTCAATTGTGGAATGCCATGCAAGGAGATAATTTTGGAGGTGTAGAGCTCTGCCAGCTGCGCTGCGGTGATAGACTCTTTGATAGGAAGAAAATGAGCCACTTTAGTGAGCTTGTCGATGACGACGAAGATAGCATCATTTCCACGCTTGGACTTAGGAAAACCAGTCACGAAGTCCATTTCGATATGATCAAACTTCCATTCTGGAATAGCAAGAGGTTGGAGTAGACCAGCTGGTCGTTGGTGTTCTGCTTTCACCCTTCTGCAGACATCACATTCATTCATGAATTGAGCAATTTCTCGCTTCATTCGAGTCCACCAATAGGACTGCTTGAGGTCATGGTACATCTTTGTACTTCCAGGATGAATTGACAGAAGAGAATTGTGCGCCTCGTTCATAATGACTTTCCGTAGATCACCCTTTGGAACCACAATCCGGTCCTCGAAGAAAAGAGTATCTTTGTCATCAACGCGATAGCACTTGTATTTAGAAATGCCCTTGTCAATACCACGTCTCACCTTCTTCACCATGGTATCCAGCAGTTGTGCCTCACGAATTTGATCTTCCAAAGTAGGAGAGACTATGAGGTTGGCAAGAAAACCTTGAGGAACAACTTGGAGATTCAACTTGCGGAAAGCTTCACAAAGATCCGGTTGAAAGGGCTTGAGGATTAAGCTGTTGCAATAAGCCTTCCTGCTCAATGCATCTGCAATCACATTAGCCTTGCCTGGAGTATATTCAATACTCGAATTATACTCTTGAATCATTTTGACCCATCGAGTTTGCCTGAGGTTGAGGTTGGGCTGAGTGAAGATGTACTTGAGACTCTTGTGATCGGTGAATATGTCCACTTTCCTTCCCAACAGGAGATGTCTCCATGTTATTAGTGCGTGGACAACTGCCGCCAACTCAAGATCGTGAGTGGGGTAGTTCTTTTCGTTGGGCTTCAACTGACGAGAGGTATAGGCCACAACCTTCTTCTCTTGCATTAACACAGCACCGAGACCTTGAAGAGAAGCATCACAGAAAACTTCATAAGGCTTGGATTCGTCAGGAGGAGTCAAAACTGGAGCAGTGACGAGTTTCTCTTTGATAGTGTTGAAAGCAACGTCACACTCAGGAGACCAGACATACTTCACATGCTTCTGGAGGAGGTTGGAAAGAGGCTTTGCAATCTTTGAGAAATTCTCAACAAATCTTCGGCAATAGCTTGCAAGTCCAAGAAAACTGCGAAGCTGCTTGACATTCTGAGGAGGTTCCCAATTCAAAACTGCGGACACCCTCTCGGGATTAATAGCAATGCCCTTGGCAGAGATGATATGCCCAAGGTAAAGAACTTCATCAAGCCAGAATTCACATTTGGAGAACTTCGCATAGAATTGATCCTCTCTGAGCTTGTCGAGCACCAATCGCAAATGTTTGGCATGATCCTTCTTATTCTTGGAGAAGACCAATATATCATCGAGATAGACCAAGACGAATTCATTGGTGTAGGGGTTGAAGATGAAGTTCATCATGCGAGAGAATGTTGGAGGAGCATTGACAAGGCCGAAAGACATGACAGTATATTCATAAGAACCAAAGCTTGTTCTGAATGCTGTCTTGGGAATATCTTCTTCACGAATGCGAATCTGATGATAACCCATACGAAGGTCAAGCTTGGAGAACACTTTAGCACCTATAAGTTGCTCGAATAGCTCATTGATGTTGGGAAGTGGGTACTTGTTCTTGGTTGTCTTCTTGTTCAATGGACGGTAATCGACGCAAAGCCGGTCTGTGCCATCCTTCTTCTGGACAAAAAGAACACCACAACCCCAAGGAGATGAACTCGGTCTGATCAGACCCAGACACTCTTCTTCATCGAGTTGTTTCTTCAATTCCTTCAACTCTTTTGGCCCAAGCTTGTATGGACGCTTGCAAACGGGTTCCATGCCAGGCTCAAGATCAATAACGAATTCAACTGGCCGGTGAGGAGGCATACCCGGAGGCTCTTCTGGAAAGACATCTTGGTACTCACAAACGACTGGAATCTGAGAGATAGCATCCAATTCGCCCTTCTCATTGAGAGAAAACAACCGAATGGTTTCATCACGAGCGGCATAGATGATCACACCGTCAGAAGAGTGAGCCAATTGAATTTCCCTGGCAGCACAATCAAGCTGAGCCTTGTGCTTAGAAAGCCAGTGCATCCCGAGAATAAGATCAATATCAGAGTCACCAAGAACAATTGGTTTAGCCAGAAATCTATAGTCGCCCATCTTGATAGAAACATCCGGGACATAATTATTAGCTGTCATTTGCTTACCCGGGGACACCACTGATAAAGAACTAGGCAATCCTTGAAAGCCCAACTCATGCTTAGATGCAAAAGGTCTTGAGATGCAACAATGCGAAGCACCAGTATCAAATAAGACTTTAGCAGGAATATCATTAACAGGAAGGTTACCCATGATCACTTTTGAAGAATCCTCTGCCTGAGCCGCGTTCATCATGTTCACCTTTGCAGACTGGGAATTATGCTTGACCACTGCATTGCTTGAAGATCTCACAGAAGGAGGAGGAGGAAGGCGCATTTGGTTGAAGCACTTGTTCGCATAGTGACCCTTTTGCTGACATTTGTTACAAGTCACCTCTGAGAGCGGACGGTGATAAGGAGCATTTGGCCTTGGAGCTTGGTTCTGAGACTTGTTCTGATAGCCAGGGTTGGGTGGGTGGGAAGATCCATGACCACCTGAGTTCTTCTGCTGATAAGGCTGACGGAACGGAGGAGGAGGAGGCAACCAGAACTTCTGTTGCTTGGCTGCCACTAGTGAGGAAGAAGAGGACTGAACTGCATCCCTGACTCTCTTCTTAGATGCCTCACACTTGAGCTGAGCAGCTTCCTGTTTCAGAGCCATGTTGTAGAACTCATCATACTTTAACGGCTCAAAAAGCATGAGAGCTAGTTGCAGATCTTCTCTGAGGCCACGCCTGAATTGGTAAATCATGCTCTTCTCATCAGGGATGTCTTGCTTAGCAAAACGAGAGAGCTTCTGGAACTGAGTGTTGTATTGATACACAGACATGTTGCCTTGCTTGAGATTGCGGAACTCCTCACGCTTAGTCTCAACAACACTTTCTGGAATGTGATGAGCTTTCAAGTCACGGCGGAAATCATCCCAGGTAGTCACACGACCTCCTCTGGAATCTTTGTATTGTTGGAACCACTCAGCAGCTTGATTCTTGAGTTGAAAAGAGGCAAACTTGACAAAGTCCTTAGGTCTGACATTGCTACATTCGAAGTGCTTGTTGATGTCCACGAGCCAATCATCGGCGTCTGTGGCCTCGACATAGTAGCTGAAGGTCTTTGGCTGATTTGCAAGGAACTGATTGAAGGTAGCGAAGTGCGGCTGATTGTTGCCTTGGCCTTGATTTCCCTGATTACCTTGCTCTTGGTTGCGATCTTGCAAGAGCTGAATCAGAATCTGAGCGTTGGCATTGGTGGCTGTCATCAAGGCTTGCCATGCCTCCGGAGGCGGAGGTGGTGGCGGAGGGTTAGTCTGACTTCCTTCATTGCGTTCCGGATTCTGACGCGTTGGCGGAGCCATCCTAAAGAGGGTGACATCCATTAGCATCTTGAAAGACATATATTCAAGCTGAATCAAAGGATCGAAATTGCAACATATAGTCTTCACAATAAACATTCGAACAAGAATGAACGAATGAATTCCAAAGTAAAGCATCACACTTCCATAAGCTGAGAAGCCATTTAGATAAAGGTATGGAATCATCATCTGCCTCGAAACAACTCGAATATCACAACTGAAGACAAAACAAAGGATTGGCCTGTAGAGCAAGCCAGAACAAACATATGATAGATCCCATATCGTATCATGTGTCTGTTGGAAAGATATTCTAGGAGCTACTTGAATTCCCACTTATAAACTCCCGAAACTTTCTGGTTATGCAATCAGGTGTTGGGGATACAGGGGACACAAAATATATCACCCAAAATAACAATACCTAGATCCAGCTGTATCCATCCTTCAACACATAACCAAGAAACCTTCGGAAATCGTCTACCTCAACCTTCGAAAAGCATCTGTTATACGAGTTATGGCAATACTCCCGCACTCGCCTTAGTACTGGGCTATCAGGGTTATCTCACCAACAACTGTACAAAAGAGATTTTCGATGTCGGCGTACTAAACTCAGGTATTCCAGAACTGTAACGATAAAATTATGACGACAACACCTCAGAGCTCAAATCCCCGGGACACTTCCACTAAACCCCTGCTGACAGGAGGCACCAAGACAATGTTGTCATCACAAAACCATCAGAACGATTCTAAGATACCCGCGTGATCCTAAATTTTTTTTTAGTGAAATTTGAGAAGAGAAGAGTCAAAACTCTACGTCAAGATGCCTTACCAGAGCGACGAGGAGACTAGGAAGTAAAAAGAATTCCTAAACTCTCCGATACATAATTCCTAAATGACTCAAAACATTTTTCTAGACACAACTCGGCCGCTAAAAATGATCAATCAGTGGGGGCTCCTAAGGTCGGGGAAAACTCTGATTACCAACTTGTAACGCCCTCGATGCGGCTATATCTCCCACATGTCGAGGCACGACTTAGAGGCATAACCGCATTGAAAGCAATGTCGCAAGTGAGGTAATCTTCACACAACCCATGTAATACATAAGGGAAAGAGATACATAGTTGGCTTACAGTCGCCACTTCACACAATGCATAAATAAACATTCATCATCCAGATTACACTCAAGGTCCGACTACAGAACCAAAATGAAAGAAGACTACCCCAAATGCTACACAGATCCGCGATCATCCCAACTGGGATCCACTACTGATCATCAGGAAAAGACACATAGTAACGACCACGTTCCTCGTCGAACTCCCACGTGAGCTCGGTTGCGTCATCTGCACTGGCATCGTTGGCACCTGCAACTGTTTTAGTAGAATCTGTGAGTCACGGGGACTCAGCAATCTCACACCCGCGAGATCAAGACTATTTAAGCTTAAAGGTAGGATAGGGTTGTGAGGTGGAGCTGCAGCAAGCGACTAGCATATATGGTGGCTACATTCGCAAAAGAGAGCGAGAAGAGAAGCAAAGCATGGTCGTGAAGCTAGAAGTGATCCTAGAACAACCTACGTCAAACATAACTCCAACACCGTGTTCACTTCCCGGACTCCGTCGAGAAGAGACCATCACGGTTACACACGCGGTTGATGTGTTTTAATTAAGGTCAACTTCGGGTTTTCTACAACCGGACATTAACAAATTCCCATCTGCCTCATAACCGCGGGTACGACTTTCGAAAGATATTACCCTGCAGGGGTGTCCCAACTTAGCCCATTATAAGCTCTCACGGTCAACGAAGGATATTCCTTCTACCGGGAAGACCCGACCAGTCTCGGAATCCTGGACTACAAGACATCTCGACAGTAATAAAACAAGACCAACAAAGCCGCCCGATTGTGCCGACAAATCCTGATAGGAGCTGCACACTCGGTCTCAGGGCACATCCGGATGAGCAGTCCGTACAACTAAAACCAGACCCCAAGTTTCCTTGAGGTGGCGCTGTAAAGCGCTCTAGTTTGGACCAGCAATCGAAGGAGAACTGGCCCGGGGGGTTAAAATAAAGATGACCCTCGGGCTCGCGAAAACCCGGGGGAAAAGGCTTAGGTGGCAAATGGTAAAACCAAAGTTGGGCCTTGCTGGAGGAGTCTTATTCAAAGCGAACTGTCAAGGGGGTCCCATAAATCACCCAACCGTGTAAGGAACGCAAAATCAAGGAACATAACACCGGTATGACGGAAACTAGGGTGGCAAGAGTGGAACAAAACACCAGGCATAAGGCCGAGCCTTCCACCCTTTACCAAGTATATAGATGCATTAATTAAATAAGAGATATTGTGATATCCCAAAATAATCATGTTCCAACAAGGAACAAACTTCATCTTCACCTGCAACTAACAACGCTATAAGAGGGGCTGAGCAAAGCGGTAACATAGCCAATCAACGGTTTGCTAGGAAAGGATGGTTAGAGGTTTGACATGGCAATATGGGTGGCATGATATAGCAGTGGTAGGTATCGCAGCATAGGCATAGCAAAAGAGCGAGCATCTAGCAAGCAAAGATAGAAGTGATTTCGAGGGTATGGTCATCTTGCCTGCAAGGTTCTCAGAGTTGTCGAAAGCTTGATCCTCGTAAGCGTTCTCAACAGGTTCCTCGGTCACGTACTCGTCTCCCGGCTCTACCCAAGACAAGAAAACAAGCAAAGGAACAACTATCAACCACGATGCGATGCGCAAGCAACATGATGCAAAACATGGCATGATATGCAAGACGTGGTATGCAATGCATATGCGTGCTCCGGAAGGAAAAAGATGAACAATGCATAATCTTGGCAAACCAAGTATGCCACTGTATAGGTGAGGTGATTTCGGTTGAAATCGATATAAAGATCACCGGAATCGGATGCACGGTTTGCAAATGACAAGCAAAACAAGAATGACATATTTCTGCTTTTAACAACATGATGCCACATAGCAAGCAACAAGAAATTAAGCTAGTGCACCCAAACATATCAGAAAAGCATATAGCAGTGATCTACTCAAGATGCTCGACAAAAGATGAACACTGATCTATGGCTAAATCACACCATAACAGGTGCAAAAAAGCATGGCAAAAGTGCAAAAGATAACGGGTTCACAGACTTGGTGAAAATACTATCATGCCAGAAATTAACATCAGGATGACATGTTTAGAGCAAGGAAACAACCTGCTACAAGAACACAATATAGCAAGACAAGGCATGGCATGAATCTATTCAAAACATAGAACAAAAGTCCCTTACTGACCATTATCCAAAAAGGACAAGAAAATATAATAGCACCCATGTCAATTAAGCAAGTTTCATTACAGTTTTTAGACTTAGCAGAAAACTGGACATGTCAAAAACAGATAACAAGTAGGCATGTTTACGAGCTCGATGCACTCACTACAGAGCAATTCATGATAAACTAAGCATACACCCACCAAGAAGACATGGCATAGAAGCTAAGCATGTCAAGAACAACATCATAGCATGCAAGGATCAACTACAACAAGCTTGGCAAAATTGAATAACATGTAAACAATCTGCCAGTAACATTTTATAGCAAAAGTAGAGCTCGATTGACTCAAGCTATGGCACTCCATAATTACAAACAAAGGCATGGATGGATAGAGCAAATCCATATGTTCAAACCATCCTTACTGATCATGCTCAAAAGAAGCATAGATCTCTCTGAAACAACATGAACACATGGCATACAAATAACAGCAGGGAATGACAATGAAAATACTAAGTCCCTGAAATCAGCAACAATATGATCCCTAGTTTGCATGCTTGTGTTAGTCACCACAAATATCACAAAAATACATGGCATACACCCCTGTAAAGATGGCATGGCATATTACAAAACAGATCTGAAACTAACATCACATAGCCCTCTTCTAACAGCATTTCGGGCATCAATATGATCTCAAATGAAAATGATGCCATGAGATGAAATTATGTACTCATCGAGGCGAACAATTTGACATATTACACGCACGAAAAGGAGCAGTATGCAGCAAGTTATGATGCGTTGAACATGACATGATTATGCAAAAATATTCGGGACTTAGGGAAAAACAGAGGGGGAAAGTCAACCTCAGATCTAGGGTTTTAGGCACGCGGATCGAGGCAGTCGCGAGCTCGCCGGAGTTGTGGCCGGGGAAGACGTCGGGGCGAGGTCGCCGGCGGGGCGAACGGCGGCGGGGCCGGCTCGGGCGCGGAGGAGGGGGCGCGCGGCGGCGGCGCGGGCGGCGCGGCGGAGCGGCGGCGGGGCGAGCGCGGCGGCGCGGAGGCGCGGCGGAGCGGCGGCGGAGGACGGCGGCGGAGGTCGGCGGGGCGGCGGAGCCGCGGCGGAGATCGGCGGGGCGCGGCTGGCCGCGGGGCCCGGCCGCGGGCTTGGCGGGCCGCGGCGGCGCGCGGTGGCCGGGGCCACGTGGCGGCCTCGATAGGCGCGGGCGCGGCGGCGGACGCGTCCGGCCCGATCCGGACGTGTCCGGCGGCGTGGAGGGGAGCGGGGCTAGGGTTAGGGGTAGGAATGATCCGCAAATTTCGGAAGGAGGGTATATTTATAGGTAGGAGGGGCTAGGAGGCTCCAAATTGAGCACGGTTTGCGGCCACACAATCGTGATCGAACGGGGATGGACATGGGAGTGACTTAGATGGGTTATTGGGCTGATTTGGAGGGGTTTTGTGCTGCAACCCAAAAGAGGCTTTCACGGTTACCCGGTTAACCGTTGGAGTATCAAACGACCTCCGAATGACCCGAAACTTGACAGGCGGTCTACCGGTGCTATACCAAGGCCGCTTGACAAACCTTGGTCCATTCCGAGAAAGTTTAATACCCGCTCACGGAAAAAGGTAAAAGGGGACGCCGGGGAACATAGGAGCGCCGGATTGCAAAACGGACAACGGGGAAAATGCTCGGATTCATGAAACGAACACGTATGCGAATGCGATGCACATGATGACATGACATGAAATGCATGACAAGGACAAAATGCAAAATGAAGGGAAACCCAACCACGGAGGGAATATCATATCACATTGCCGAAAATGGCAAGAGTTGGAGTTACAAATATGGCAAGTTACATCCAGGGTGTTACATCTCTGAACATCAATCGATCTCGTCAACATGTGTCGGGGCATGCATGAACCGAATGGGATGCCAAAACTAAGTTGTGAAGCGACACGTAGTGGAGGCAAAGTGAAACTTCAAACGAACCGTTTCTTTGTATGCATGTCGGACAAATTACAAATAAACATTGGAAATACAAGCATGGTCTAGGCCCTCATGTGAATGATACTCGGCAGAATGTTCAAATGAGGCATGCGGGAGGATGGACTCGACCGCAGGGTGACATGATCGATGGAGAAGAGGGTTGGAGATGAAAGAGAAATAAGCAAACGCCACATGATTATATTTGACCGGCTCAAATAAACAATAAGTTGTCTCGCTTGGCCTACATAGTGAAAGGCCTAATGTGCAACGCGGAGCATTGATGCTCGAATATGGCTGGGAAAACAGGGAAATCGACATGTGCGGCACACCTGTCGGGACGATGTAGCACAAACTAGTCCAATGGAGGAGCTCACCCATGACCTCCTCGCCACCGACAACCGTTCATGTGGGTCATGTGGGTCAACAACGTGGCGCAGCTCCAGCACCGCCTCTGGACACGGCGACCGCGGTGAGCGACACGCTCATTATCGCTAGACACGGTCGGTTTCAGTGTGCCGAGGGTGCCGTTAGTGCTGTGGCACGACCGACAGCTAGTATGTTTGGTTTGTGCCCAAGGTTCCCCCATCAAAGCATTAGGTAGCCAAAATTTTGGTTGAGGTTTTGGTTGCCCATGATTTGGCCGATATCGGCAAGAAAAATGAATTAGAGTTGGCTAGAGTTCATTGGCATGCTAAAAAAATGGCAACCATCCATTTTTGGGTCATGACCAAAACGTCAAAAAAACTGGCAACCTCCAAACAAAGACCAATCTTTGGGTCATGACCAAAATTTTGGTAAGGTGCACTTTGGCCACAATCCAAACACACCCCAACACCTGACTCATCGAGGATGCACGGGTCGCCGGGACGCGTCCGCGGAGTGGTGTAGCACGGCCACCTGCATCCCCAGGACCTGAGACCATGTCGGGTCGTCTTGCTTTTTCAATGACATGCGTCGACCGCATGTGAGCAAAGGACATCTCCAATGTTGCCACGGCCGCAGCTGACTACCCTGGCACACCAAAAACCCTCGTCCCTGGCATCGTCGCACGGTGTGTTCCCAGCCGACGCCAGCTGCCCGCATTCATGCCGTCCGTTCGTATGTCGTCGTTAAGAGGCTCGGTGCCCGAGGAACCAACTCCGGCAACTTAATGACGCACCAGGACGCTTGGCCTCACCGGAATGCGCTACTTAAAGCGACAACGCCTAGCTAACCTCCACACCATAGCGCATCGTCCTCCTACCTGGCACCACATCCTCCATGACCGCAAGCGCGAACGCTCTGCGGGAGAGCTTGTCTTCGGGGATGGAGCTTGAGGTCGCCGCCCTCGCTCAAGTCGCCGCACAAGCGGTGGCCACGCTGGCAACCGACGATGGGAGCACCGTCAGCCACGCGTCCTACTTGCCGCCGTCCAACGTCCGGCACCGCCGAGGTCGGGGACTCCTCCGAGGATGAGTAGGGCATGGGAGGCGGTAGGGCATGGTGTGCCAACTGGCCGGTCCGTCTCCCATGTTCTACTTTTCCTCGCCGGAGACTGCACCTTCACTTCACGGGTCTTGAACCCCACCCTCGTACATGGAGATCGCAGATGGAGGACATCCGTCGCCGCCGTAGAATAGGTTTAGGGTATGGTTTCTTTTATTTTTTGTCCTATAAAAGTTCGAAATGTAATGAAAATATGCCGTGTTTGCATTAATCTCGGCCGGTGTATATGAACTTTCACAATAATATAGTATATTGTAGGAGTACTAGCAAGATGCCCGTGCGTTGCACGGAAGATCAAGATCTTGTGGGAGAAAAGGATGAACGAGGGAAGGCCTTATATGCAAATGCATGTTCACGCATTTCACATTTTTCTACATCTACGGGAACCTATGAAAGGGTTAACGTAAATTGCCTCTCTCTCTCCTCCCCTGATTTTCATGGTGGTGGGCCCCTCCCTCCCCCAATCTACCATCAACAGCTGACACGTTTCACATTATGTCAATTACGTAACTGGGACTACGTAGGTGTAGCATTACTTGTCCTAAAAACCCAACTAAGCCAACCTCCCAGCATATCTTGCGGGAAAAGACCCGGCAGCGCCGTTTTAGTCGGGATTACCGGATTACTAGTAGTAGTATCGATGGATCGCGCGAAGCAACAAGTTTTTTTAGGGGCGAAGCACCTAGTTTAAAAGGAAAAAAGGTGGTACACTCATAGCACCCCTGTCGCGGTCGCATTGCACCCCACACAGGTTCGGTCCTGCACACGGCTCACGCAAACGGAACGCGCTTTAGCTTGCCTCTTCACTAACACATGGGACTGCACTTGGAGAAACCGACCATGCGCCAAACTCCTCCCGCCCACCGCGCGAAAATCCTCCCCCCCACCCAAAAATTCCCCCAAATCCTATATTCAACCGCCCTTCGGCCAACTAGCCAATAATATTCCCCAAACACCCCTCCCCCATCCCCCTCCACTCCATTCGCTCTGCCAAAGCCGCCCTCCCCGCCAAGCCGATACATCGGCACCGTGGTTCGTCAAGGGGACGCACGGCGATCCTCTCGCTCCCACAGTATGCTCTCGTAGACTGCCGTCCTCTAGCCGCACCGCCACCGCTGGCGACGTTCTTGTGGAGGCGCACGGCGGTCAGCGCCGCCACCGCTGGCGACGTTCGTGTTGAGACGCACGGCAGTCAGATTCTCCCATGGTACGCGCATTCTAGACTGAGGCCCCGTGCATGTCGGTGTAGCGCTGAATGTTAGCTGATAGACGTTGCCAATCTCACTGTTTGCCGAAGTAGTTTACAGTCAATATGCTCTGCTTAAGAAGCTTCCTTGCCCTGTTCTGCACTCAATCTGCTTAGGTGAGATGGCATGCCAAGGCCAATTAGTTGCTAAAATATCCTGCCATATATTTATTGTGACATAGATTGCCATGGTCTGCTAGCCAATCTGTTAGGTGAAATAGCTCTACACCGTTTTATACTCGATCTTTGTTGTTGCGATGGCCTTCGATAGTTTGATGGCTGTGTGCTCGACCTCATTGACTGCTAAAATAGCCTGCCATAATTTAGCACTCAAATCTGCTTGCTGAATTAGCTTTACATATATTTCGTTACTTAGATCTGCTCGTCCAAATATCTTGCCATAGCTTTAGACATCGACCTAGGTATTTTCTTTTGGACTTCATAAAAAAGCATATATGTTTTTCTTGTAATATTTAGTAGAAGAACTAATTGTATGTCAACAGATGGACAGGACTTGGATAACTTCTGCTCGAAGATTCTCCGCTACATATGTCGAGGGGTTTGAAAAATTCATGAACTTTATCAGAGCTGAGTACAGTGGTCCGAAATCAGATGTGCTCTGCCGTGTAGCAGTTGTATGAATTCAGTTACAAGACCCCAGTCAACTGTGCAAAATCATCTACACTTGTATGGGATGTCGGTCACATATACTAGGTGGGTTCATCATGGTGAAGCTGTGAACGTCAATGTTATTGACTACGTGGAAGTAGCAGATCACCATCTTGATCTGCCTGATGCTCAGGTGGAAGAGGAGGAGGAGGAGGTGGTGGTAGAGCCAATGAGTTTGACCAACATTGAAACAATGCTATGAAATGCTCGTGCATTCCGTGAACTTTCACCTGCAGAAGAAAAACAGTGGGCCCGCATGTTGGAACAATGCAACATGGCTTTCACCCCAGGAAATAAGTTGTCAGTATTCTCAGCTATGGTCACCTTTCTTCAGGTTAAGACATCTGAGCGGATGACCAACAAATCATTCGATGCGATGTTGGCTGCTTTTCGCAAAGCTTTCCCGGATGCGTCTGAGCTGCCACACACCTACAGTAAAATGAAGAATTTCCTTCGTGCAGTTGGAATTGGATATGATATGATCCATGTTTGTAAGAATAATTGTGTTCTGTTCCGGAAGGATTATGCCAACTTAAGTGAATGCCCGAAATGCAAATCATCAAGATGGAAAGATGGCGATGTTGTGAAGAGGATTCCTCATAATGTTCTGAGACATTTTCCAATTACACCAAGATTTCAAAGGTTGTTTCATGATGCTGAAACAAGAGAGGATGTACTGTGGCATTCTAGGAACCAGGATTTCAGAGATCAAAATGTAATGAGCCATCCATCTTATGGTAGTGAGTGGAAAAGCTTCAATCATAAGCACGAAACGTTTGCTGCTGACTCGAGAAACATTAGACTTGGCTTAGCTTCAGATGGATTTAACCCATTTGGCCACCAGAGCGCCACATATAGCATGTGGCCAGTGCTTGTTATCCCTTACAACATGCCTCCAAATGTCTGCACCAAAGAATCAAACTACATGATGGCCTTGCTCATCCCAGGTCCAAAAAGTCCTGGAAAGGATTTTGATTTGGTCATGGAGCCTCTTGTGGAGGAACTTCAACAGCTATGGAGGGGTGTTCTCACTCGAGACCTATATAGCAGCCCACCAGCTGATTTCTTTCTGCGTGCTATTATAATTTGGTGCATCCATGATTATCCGGCTTTGGGCACTATGTCAGGGCGAACGACACATGGTTACAATGCTTGTGTTCGCTGTGACAGGAATCCGCTGTCATACGCAATACTTAGCAAGATCTGTTACATTGGACACCGCCGTTTCCTTGCCAAGGACAAGACGCATCCTAGAAAATACCAAAGACATGTGTTCAATGCAAAGCATGAAAACCGTGATGCGCCAAAGAGGCTCACCGCCGATGAGTTGCAAGTGGAATAGGAACTGCATCATTAACCTTCTGCTCTGCATCTTCCTCTTCTGCCATTCCTTCAGTTACTTGTCCAACACCCCAACCTGCTGGTATTGTGATTCCTCGGCTAACCAAATAATCAGCGTAGTTGCACTCCCCCACATCAGAAACTTCCCGGAAATACAAATCACATGAATCTTCCCTTTTCTGCATGAATCAAATTGGAAGATCATCAACCAAACTATTAAAAAAATCAGCAACTGAAAGCAACAAAACAACACTTAAACATATTATTACCCCATGATTCGGGCATTTGTAGAAGACTCGGCCAGGGTTGAGGATTGTGGTTGAGACGCGACGGATGACTCTGCGTGATTTGCAGCAGTGGCACCACACCAACCGCAGCGGGTTGCGATGAGCAACCGGCTGCGGTGCGCGTGCCGGCGGGGGTGTGATGAGACCCACAGGCGATGGTATGGGTGGCGACTTGGCTATTTGGTTGTTGCCTGCTGAAGAGCAGGTGGGCAAGCATCCAACGGACGTGGTTGTTGCGGCCAGAGCTTTTGATGCTAGGCAGAGTAAGTATAGAAGAGGAGAAGCGAACATTGGATATGTCAGTTTCATTACTTGCAGAGTAGCATAGCACCATATATAGTCATAGTCTAGGTTTGGATTCGAACCAGCTACAGGAGCACGTCTCTCTTTTTCTAAAACTCCGCAACGTCTCTTTACTGGTACACTAGCTTGTTCCGTATGCCTTCTAAAGTCTTTGATTCCTCCACCTGACATCTTGGACCCACTGGAAGGGTCTCTGTATTTCGCGAAAAAAACGTGCCCCCCACTGACAGGTTGGACCCACCAGCTGTCTTCGCACGCAAGGAAGTGCCTCCTTATTACGCACAAAAAAATGAATACTCCCCCTGCCAGCTGGAACCCAACATCGTGGGAGGCTGACTTGTGGGCCTACCAAGTTGATGGGGACGGAGGGATTTGTCAACTTAGTCAATATGAACGATTCTAGCTCCAATTACCGTATGATGTTCATCCAATGGCAGTAGTGCTTCTTCAACCTCTGGTCTTCTTGCTCTAGCCGCACAAACCAGCGCCGGTCGTGTCGCGTGCTCCTGCCTCCCGTGGCCGGTTGTGATGCCACGGAGGCCTCACCGCCCCTACTACTCCCATCGCTCACCAGGCCATCCCTCTACTCACCCACACCCCCTGTTATTCTGCGGCGGCGACAGCCTCACACCGCAGCCGAACCAGTGAACCCTCATACTCCTCTCCGCATGGGCATCCACTGTCGCGTCTTCCCCGGCTCCGCGTCGTCCCCTTCCTAGGCCTCGCCGTCATCCACCGCCTTGGTGCTCTCGGCGCGGCGTGGTCAATGTGGTCAATGACCGACTTCTATCGGAAGAGTACTTTACGTGGAGAGGCTGACAGCTGGGTCCACGGCCGCAGCTGGGTCCACGGTCACAGCCCAGTCTTTTTGTGATTTGCCAAGTAAGTCGCTTTGTCAGGCCTGTTGGGCTGCAAATCTTTCAAGACGAGGAGAGCTTCATTCGGCTGGCCGAGAAAATGGCCTATCAGTAATGAGAAATGGGATGTGCATTTTTAAAACACATCAAACCGGCAATTAGTTTCAAATTTCTTTTTTTTCATTTCAAGATTTTCAATTGCATTAATTTTTATGCGTGGACAATTTGTTGGATTTTATATTGATATACATTTATTTTTAAAATCAGTTTGAATGTGACTCGAAATTTCTGGATTAAAAACAGTTCGGACCGCACCAAAATATGCAAAATTTCATATAATGTTTTAACCGTGGCCACAATATGGGCTATAATGCTAACAAAAAGAATATGGGCTCCAAAAAAACCTTAAGAATTAGCAAATGGGCTGTAAATTATTAGAAATAATGGCAGATGGGCTGTATGCTATTTTCCACCGATTTGAGGCTTTCCTAAAAAAAGTTGACGCACAAGCAGTGATTGTTGGATGTCCATCCAATGGCCGTCGTTCTTCTTCAATCTCTGCTCTTCCTGCTCCAGCCGCTCAAACAAGTGCCAGCGGGACTGACTGCTCCCTCCTCCCCGCGGTCGGCTGTGCTGCCGCGCAGGCCTCACCGCCCCACCGTACTCCCATCGCTGGCCTAGCCATCCCTCTACTCACCCACACCTGCTGTTATTCTCCGGCGACGGCAGGCGAACCAGTAAACCCTCGTACAATCATACTCCCCTCCGCGTGGGAAACAACTGCCGAGTCTTCCCTGCCTCCGTGTCGTTCCCTTCCAAGGCCTCGCCGTCGTCCACCGCCCTGGTGCTCTCGGCGCGGCGTGGTCAACATGGTCAAGGAACGACTTCCATCGTAAGAGTACTGTACGTGGAGAGGCTGACAGCTGGGTCCACGGCAGCCGCAAGGAAGTGCCTCCTTATTATGCGGAAAATAATTATTCCTCCACCTGACAGCAAGGACCCACCGGACGGGCCACCGTATTTGGCAAAAAAACGTTTCCCCCCTGACTGCTGGGACCCACCGGACGGGCCAACGTATTTCGCAAAAAAAAACGTTTCCCCCGCTGTCAGCTCGGACCCACCGGAGGTGCCTCCTTATTATGCACAAAAAAATGAATACTCCCCCTGCTAGTTGGGACCCACCTTGGTGGGAGGCTGACTTGTGGGCCTACTATGTTGACTGGGATGGAGTGCTTTGTCAACTTAGTCAATATGAACGATTCTAGCTCCAGTGATCGTACGATGTCCATCCAACGGCCGTAGTGCTTCTTCAACCTCTGGTCTTCTTGCTCCAGCCGCCCAAAGCAGCGCCGGTCCTGCCGCATGCTCCTAGCTCCCGTGGCCGGCTGTGCTTCCGCGGAGGCCTCACCGCCTCCTACTATTCCCACCGCTGGCCAGGTCATCCCTCTACTCACCCATACCCCCTGTCATTCTGTGGCGACGGCAACCTCAACGCAGCGAACCAGTGAACCCTCGTAATCCTCTACGCGTGGGCATCCACTGCCACGTCTTCCCCAGCTCCACGTCGTCCCCTTCCTAGGCCTCGCCGTCGTCCACCGCCCTGGTGCTCTCGGCGCGGCGTGGTCAATGTGGTCAAGGAACGACTTCTATCGGACGTCGACTATACGTGGAGAGGCTGACAGCTGGGTCCACAGCCGCAGCAAGGAAGTGCCTCATTATTACGTGCAAAATAATTATTCCTCCACCTGACAGCGGGGACCCACCGGACGGGCCACCGTATTTCGTGAAAAAAACGTTTCCCCCTGATTGCTGGGACCCACCAGCTACATCTTCGCACGCAAGGAAGTGCATTCGAAAAAAATGATTCGCCCCCCTGACTGCTGGGACCCACCAGCTACATCTTCGCACGCAGGGAAGTGCGTTTGGGCAAAAAAAACGATTCGCTCCCCTGACTGTTGGGACCCACCAGCTACATCTTCGCAGGCAAGGAAGTGCCTGACAGTTGGGTCCCACCTGGTCGAAGCGTATGTAGCGTTGTCATTCTGGTCGCGAACGTGTACGTACATACTGGTCGATGTAGAGGCGCGCATGTGTCGTAGTAGAGGCGCGCACGTAGCATGTACACGTACGTACAATGGTCAATGTGCAAGAAAGAAAATATGGCCACGTACGTACATACGGGCAGGGTCTCGAACGCCTACTCGTGCATACGTACGGCCAGGGCTCGTGTACATAGCTGGTTCGGAACGGAGAAATAACGTCGTCGTCGTGTTCATGGGGAGCCAACCGGCTGGGTCGGAACGGAATGCGCCGTCGTGTTCATCGGGAGGGCTCGGATGGAACAACCGATGGAAAGGAGGCCTGGCGTACCGCAGAATGGAGGAAGCGACCTTGTGTTCGACCGGCCACATTCGAAATGGGATCCTGTTCATCGGGAGGGGTCTGGCGTACCGCAAAACGGAGGAAACGGACTTGTATTGGAGCGCTACGGTTGAAACAGGGGTCCTGTTCATCGGGAGGGGTGTGGCATACCGCAAAACGGGACTCCATGGGATACTTTTCATCTCCACCATCGACCCCCTCCGGCCTCCACGGGCTACTGTTCATCCACCGTCGACCTCCTCGAGCCTCCACCTGCGACTATTCATCCACGGGCTCCTGTT
Organism: Aegilops umbellulata; assembly: GCA_032464435.1. Taxonomy (NCBI): domain Eukaryota; kingdom Viridiplantae; phylum Streptophyta; class Magnoliopsida; order Poales; family Poaceae; genus Aegilops; species Aegilops umbellulata. Next base: position 68,074,410 of record CP136058.1, read on the forward strand.
CATCCAGCCTCCACCGAGCGCTACTCCATCGGCTATTGTTCAACCAGCCCTCTCCACGGGCTCCTGTTCAACCACCCCTCCACGTGCTACTTTTCATCCAGCCCTCCACCGTCTACTGTTCATCCTACCCTCCACGGGGTGGTCCTATTCATCCTGCCCTCCACGGGGTCCTGTTCATCCAACCCCAACCGGCTCGAACGATCGGGGTCCTGTTCATCCACCCCCACCGGGAACTGTTCATCCAAACCCCCCAGCAACACTCACTATTCATCCAGAGGCAATGCCACGGGGTCATGTTCATCCACCCCCACCGGGAACTGTTCATCCAACCCCCCCCGGCAACGCTCACTGTTCATCCAAAGGCAGCATCGACTGGCTTCAGTTAGCAGCAGTAGCGAAGGAATCGCTCGATGGGTTTAGTTAACAGCCATCGATCGATCGCTCGGGTTCAGTAATGCGTAGCCTGCAGTGCAATCGCTCGGGTTCAGTTAGAGCCCAACGCCTCGCTCGGGTTCAGTTAGAGCCCAATGCCTCGCACCCACGCGCGTGCATGTACGAGAGAAATGCGCATCGCTCAGCCCCAACCACCCACCGTAACCAGGAACACCCCGATATTTTCCTCGCCCTTGCTTCTACCACGGTTTTTTCCGTCATGGACGGCCCAAAGAATGTCATGCAGCTGTGTCTCCGGCCCGCCCAGGACGAAAAGCCCATTTTCTATCATGATTTTTGTCATAGAAGTAGGACCCCACCACATCTATGATGATACCGTGTTTTGTCACAATTATTGTCATAGAAGTATCATAAGTATGACAGAAAATATTTTCGTTCGGCCCAAAATGTCACGGGTGTGTCTTTTTTTTGTAGTGTGAACTTGGCGAGGCGCAGCGTGGGCGCGAAGCGGAGCGCAGACGTTGGCAGCAAGCTCATATGCCCATCATTATAACTTAGCTTCTCGAGCTAATCTATGGCGCGGGATCGGAACCACTCGTCAAGCTTGGCTCGCTCCTTGCCATTGGAACGGAACTTGCCCGCGATAAGGCCTTTGATTGGGCCATGGTGAATGCCGAGGATTTGGGAGAATGCATCCAAGCTTTGGCGATAGCCATGACAGAGCTTGTGGGCGTGGAGGAGGTCGACAGGGGTGCGGAGCCATAGGGTGCACCACCGCTGGGAAACGGCGGCTATCCTCGCCCGATTTCTGATTGGGAGGAGGGATATGATGACTATCAACATATCATCGGGGAGGTTGTTGATGAAGTCTAGGCATGCTGGAGTCGCTTGCGGTTCTTTCTCGACCCGGCTCCGCTTGTTGGCAGCCTCGTTCTCCACCTTGTCGGTGGGGGCGGGAACCTCTGTCTCCATATTCACGTCGTGCTCCGGTGCTTCAGCAGCCCCGGCGTCGCCACTCCCTCCGATGGGGCGCTTCGGCGGCATCCTCGTACATTGATGGCTTTGAGGACTCAGAGCGGCGTCGAGGATGCGGGCGGAGAGAGAGGAATTGTGTGTGTGGCGAGGATGGGGGGTGCAGCCGCTTGGCGGCGCCATTAATATAGACCAGTGGGAGCAAGGCGGGCGGCGGTCCAAGGCTGTCTCGCTTCCCGGTGAGAACAACTGCTTAATCTCTAGTATGAATGAAATCTATGCTTAATTACTGAATTCTAGTTGCAAAAAATAGATAGTGATATTGATTTTTAGCTGCGTATTTTTACAAACCGTAGTGTCTCTTGGCTTAGCGCCGAAGTCTGGCTTTAATTTGCATACCGTAATCTGAACCGTTTGCGTTGAAGAGATGCACAGATCCTGCGTTGAACAGCTTGTACGCTTCCCGGTGAGCCTGCGCACTGGACTGCGCTCGCACGCCTCCCGTTCAGTCAAGCAGCTGTCCACACGACACCTCCTATAGCCATTAAAACCAGGACACGTGGCGTCACGTGAATGGTTGACCAAACGCACACGGTTTGAATTATACAAACGTTTGACATATTAAAGTGGTGGCTATTGTTTTTCAAAATGCCTTTGTTGGCTGTCATTATTCGAGTGCGCCTTCTCTCAAAATGGACACGAAAAATACCACAGCATGTCGGGTGCCCTTCCATGATAGCATGCCAAGTTTCATGAATTTTAGACGAGTTTTAGATTTACTAGAATTAAAAAACCAGGCATCTCAATGTTTTGCCGACAATCCACGGTTCCCTGGTGTTTGAAATTCATTCCCATTTCTTGCATGGGACCTAAGCATGTACCCAAAGAGAAAGATTTGATTTTTCAACCAATTTATATGCACTGGAGCATGCGCATGTAGTTCAAATTTGAATTATGAACATAAATGCATTGAAAACTCAGTTAATGCATAAAAATGTCCAAACGAACCCCGAAAAATTACAACAATTCACACAACACTCCTGTTGTTCAATGTTGACACGAGAAAAAAAATTGAAAGCAATAAGAGGCAATGGATATCGTTTCATCCCCAAAGGTGGGACGTTCCCTACCGAAAACCATCATGCTTGTTGTGAGAAGCTCCTGTTTGTGAGAAGCATAGACCCAAACCTGCCCCAAATGGGACAAAATTTGTACCACGGCATGTTGATGCCGCTCCATGATAGCATGCCAAGTTTCATGAATTTTAGACGAGTTTTGATTTACTAGGATTTAAAAACCAGGCATCTCAATGTTTTGCCGGCAATCAACGGTGCCCTGGTGTTTGAAATTCATTCCCATTTCTTGCATGGGACCTAAGCATGCAACCAAGGACACAGATTTGATTTTTCAACCAGTTTATATGCACTGGAGCATGGGCATGTAGTTCAAATTTGAATTATGCGCATAAATGCATTGAAAACTCAGTTAATGCATAAAAATGTCCAAACGAACCCTGAAAAGTCACAAAAGTTCACACAACACTCCTGTTGTTCAATGTTGACACGAGAAAAAAATTGAAAGCAATAAGAGGCAATGGATATTGTTTCGTCCCCAAAGGTGGGACGTTCCCTACTGAAAACCATCATGCTTGTTGTGAGAAGCTCCTGTTTGTGAGAAGCATAGACCCAAACCTGCCCCAAATGGGACAAAATTTGTACCACGGCATGTTGATGCCGCTCCATGATAGCATGCCAAGTTTCATGAATTTTAGACGAGTTTTGATTTACTAGGATTTAAAAACCAGACATCTCAATGTTTTGCCGGCAATCAACGGTGCCCTCGTGTTTGAAATTCATTCCCATTTCTTGCATGGGACCTAAGCATGCAACCAAGGACACGAATTTGATTTTTCAAACCAGTTTATATGCACTGGAGAATGCGCATGTAGTTCAAATTTGAATTATGCGCATAAATGCATTGAAAACTCAGTTGATGCATAAAAATGTCCAAACAAACCCTGAAAAATCACAAAAGTTCACACAACACTCCTGTTGTTCTATGTTGACACGAGAAAATTTTTTGAAAGCAATAAGAGGCAATGGATATTGTTTCGTCCCCAAAGGTGGGACGTTCCCTACCGAAAACCATCATGCTTGTTGTGAGAAGCTCCGGTTTGTGAGAAGCATAGACCCAATCCTGCCCCAAATGGGACAAAATTTGTACCACGGCATGTTGATACCGCTCCATGATAGCATGCCAAGTTTCATGAATTTCAGACGAGTTTTGGATTTACTAGGATTTAAAAACGAGGCATCTCAATGTTTTGCCAGCAATCAACGGTGCCATGGTGTTTGAAATTCATTCCCATTTCTTCCATGGGACCTAAGCATGCACCCAAGGACAAAGATTTGATTTTTCAACCAGTTTATATGCACCGGAGTATGTGCATGTAGTTCAAATTTGAATTATGCACATAAATGCATTGAAAACTCACTTAATGCCTAAAAATGTCCAAACAAACCTTGAATAATTCCAATTCTTTTATGATCACTGCAGATAAAAGTTCTAGCAATTCAAATACCATTCATGGCCGCTGTGACCCCATTATGTAATTCGAATCAAGACGAAAAATCAAGTAGATCCCACACAGTTTATTATAACCAACCGTGTGAGATGCAGCACAAAATATCTTTGGACCGTGTCTGAATAAGGGACCGTGTGTGATGACACTTTGCGCGCCAGTTTTTTGTCTGAAGCGATTCCAAATTTTCGGCTTCCGCGGAAATATCTACCACCCCGCCCCCTCCTCCTTACCAAAAGCTACATTTCCCCCTTTCCACCTTCCTTTCCAAGTTGAAACCTTCACTCCTTGCTTGCAGCGCTGCCGCCTCCTCGCCGGCGACCCTCCTTCACGCTGCTCGGCCTCGTCTATCCAGGCAGGTAATCCACACCTGACCCCATCCTCCTCCTCCTTCCACATCCTACATGCCCCGACCGCCGGCGCGAGCGTGACACCTTCCATCCAAATCACCAACCCTCCACCAAATAAGCGCCAGCCTAAGCCATGGTGCATGCAGTATAGCCAGGACCTCAAGGAGCATATGGCAGCGGAGAAGCAAATCGCGGCCTCACGCACGGATGAGGTCGTGATGGCTGCCATTCGTGCCTACCCCCATATCTTGGAGGAGCACCTCGCCGTCGAGGCCACCGTTGACGCCTCGCGTGCCGACGCCGTGACGTGGTTGGCTGCTTTAAACGACAGTTCGTGGCATTTTCTTGAGGCCATCGTTCGTGCCTTCGACGAAGACTACGAGGTGTTTTCTCAGTGTGCACATGCTTACCTCATCTCAAGAGCCAGCAGGTTGGTGCCCGGAGCGGCTCAGGCAACTCACCACTACAACGAGGGCACCCACGATGCGGAGGCCTCGCCCTCTTCCATGTCCAAGGATCCAATCGTCATCGATATCTCCGACAATGATGAGTAGCTTGTCTTATTAGCTCACTATAAGGACCCATGTTCAGTTTGCTAGCTACTGCCTTTCCTTAACAAATTCTAGTGAATTGTGCTATCTACTTTCACCATGCAATCTTCTGCTATAGTGTATATGTTCTATATGTCGTGCAATGTGGTGTTTAATTAACCGCTTGGTTCAATTCTGCAAATGTGATGTTCAATTCTTCATGGTGCAATATTTCCAAGTCGTTAAGCATGCTTGGTTTAGTCAACTGTCTGATCTTCTATTAGGAGTATGTTATATTGTTCACTTGGTGTTTAGTTAGCTACTTGGTTCATTTCTTGTGGCTTGGTTCACTTGGTGTGGTGTTTAGTTAACTGCTTGGTTCAATTGTGCAATGCGATGTTCAATTGTTGTGGCTGCATTCTGTTATTGTATGCCATGTGAGGAATAAATCGAATTTGGTTGTACTAAATACATGAGAAACAAATACAATTGCTATATTTCCAGGTTGTTAAGCATGCTTGGTTTGGTTAACTGTCTGATCTTCTATTAGGAGTATGTTATATTGTGCAATGTGGTGCTCAGTTAACGTTTGGTTCATTTGTTGTGGTGTTTAGTTAACTGCTTGGTTCAATTCAGTAATGCGATGTTCAATTGTTGTGGCTGCATTCTCTTATTGTATACCATGTGAGGAATAAATCGAATTTGGCTGTACTAAATACATGAGAAGCAAATAAAATTGCTATATTTCCAAATTGTTAAGCATGCTTGTTTTGGTTAAATGTCTGATTTTCTATTAGGAGTATGTTATATTGTGCAATGTGATGCTCAGTAAACGTTTGGTTCATTTGTTGTAGTGTTTAGTTAACTGCTTGGTTCAATTCTGCAATGCGATGTTCAATTGTTGTGGCTGCATTCTGTTATTGTATACCATGCGAGGAATAAATCAAATTTGGCTGCACTTAATACATGAGGAACATATACAAGTGCTATATTTCCTTGTTCTTAATCATGCTTGGTTTGGATAAATGGGTGGGTTTTCCATGTGGCTTGAATTAATCTGATGAATCTGCAATGTTCTTATTTATCATCAACATATTTTACTGATAGCATGCGAACACTTGCTTAACCTGATGACTAACTACCTTATATGTTTTGCAGGGAAACAATGGGAAGCACCGAGGTTTACAAGATGGTACTAACTATTATACCTTGACTTTTTGTATTCCTTTTCCCCATTTCCAATATAGAGAAGATATTTTATGCACATCCTTGTTTTCAGGCTTCACTGATGATTACCTCTTAAACCACCTTTGTGGTCAGGAGGCGAGGAAAGTTTTCATACAACACCCATGGTTCAATATTGAAGTGTTCCTGAAGAGGTCGAAGGATGGACGATCAATCATCCACATGCACTGGCCTAAAGTTGCAAAGACCTTCAACATGAATGAAGGCTCAATATTCGCCTTCCGCTTCAGCAGTTTTCTAGATGAGATGCATCTCTCTATGTACCGTCGATGATGCTAATTTTGAAAGGTTCTAGATGTTGCATGTGAAACTTGCTGCTGGTGCAGTTGTGTAATGGGGTAGCTAAGTGCTGAAGCTATATCATGTTGTACTCTGATGTATTTCAACTATGAAATCATGCTTCCTTAATATGGAAATGGAATATATTATGTGCTTAATATGAATGTCAATTAGATTAGTAAATGGATTATTAATAATAGGGAAATTAGCCCGCTAATTGGCCAATTAGCTTGCTAATTGGTTTTCCTATTACAAACGGTTAATGAGAAACCACCGTGGGCGATGACCTCAGGCAAGACACACAGTTTCTAGGAATAAACCGTGTTGGATCAATGAACAATCACACACGACGTTCTCTTCAAAACTGTTTGCGTTACGCCACCTTGCGCAAACGTTTTCCTTGTAGTGACTGTGTGGGATGTATAGACGAACAGAAACGTTTAGTGTTGACTGACTGTGTGGGATGTACTTACGGCCGGAAATGATTTCGCCTGTATAATTGTATTTTTTAGCACTATTGTATGTATTTCTGTATTTGAGTGCTCGCCGGTCGCACACGACCTCATTTTGCCGAGCGTGTGTGCCAGGAGGGCATATCCCCAACGGTTTCTGGGTCATGTGGGAAGGACCCCCCTATCGCCCACACTCACTTGGCGACGGTTCCGAATGCCGTCCCGGAAAGGGGTTAAAAACTGTTTGTTTAGGACCGACGCGCACGGAAGCATCATGCATATTATTGTAACAACAACAAACTTTATTATAACACATTACCACATAGCTTTGCCATATAACTTCTTATGCACAAGTAACAAATCATCACAATATCGAAGTAGAAGCATAAAATCTATTGAAAACCAACAAACTATGTTCTCAGTCAACTTTGCAACTACAATTCATCATCTTTTCAGGAAGGGTCTTGTATCGGAGCCTTTAGGCAAGTCCACATACTCAACCATCATATAGTCTTCTATGATTGCTAACAGTACTCACGCATACCCACGAACAAAAAGTTCCAGCCGGACACATAGAAAGATAGGGGCTTATAGTTTCGCCTCCCAATGTATTCACCTCAAGGGCGATAACAATAATAACTCATGCTCACCCATATCCAACTGGATATATGTGCCTATAGATCTTTCCTCACCACATGATGCTTGCAAAAAGAGAAAATAAAAAGGAATAGGGAAGAATACTTTGACTCTTGCATAAAAGTAAATACATAAAAGTAAAAGATAGACCCTTTGCAGAGGGAAGCGGAGGTTGTCATGCGCTTTTTGGTTTCCATGCTCAATCTCTTAGTGCAAAAGAACGTCACATTATATTGCCCCTTGTGATAGCAATGTTTATTATGCAGTCTGTCGCTTTTATTATTTTGCCATCACAAGTTCATACAACGCTCAATTTTTCCTTACACTAAATGATCCAACATATTTAGAAGCACTTTGTATTGCCTTATTGCACTGATGACAACTTACTTGAAGGATCTTACTCAATCCATAGGTAGGTATGGTGGAGTCTCGAAAAAGATTTTGGGTTTAAGGGTTTTTGGATGTACAAGTAGTATCTCTACTTAGTGCAGAATTTTTGGCTAGAAAAGATATTGAGCAAGCACCACATGTTAAAGGATCTATGACAATATAACTTCTATGTGAATATGAACAAACATAAGTCATCACGTTGTCTTCCTTGTCCAACGTCAACAATTTTGGCATATAATATTTTGGCGGGGATCACAATCATAAAAGATGTCCAAGATAGTGTATTTGCATTTGAATCTTCTCTTCCCTTATTAATTCTTTCATGAATTGCATCATTGACCAATGTTATGTTTGTCAATCTCCAATAAATTTTACTACTTATACTTTTCCTTATGTGATGTCATTACTTAACATAAGATTAGCATATGATCTTTTTCATTTATTTTCCTTTATTTTGATTGGAACAAAAAGGCAAAGAAAGCAAAACTCGAACTAAGCTTTATTGTATATCTTGGACACCATTACATAGATAGGTAGATCGATCACTAAGCAAACTCTCGAAGAGAGATCAAACTAAACTTTTATTCAACCAATGCAAAAGGTAACTAAAGATTGAACTAAGATAAATAAAGGCAAAAGAAGTGGTGTGATACGATACCGAGGCACCTCCCCCAAGCTTGGCACAAGCCAAGGGGAGTGCCCATACCCGATACTCAAGTCTCCTTTGGTGGTGAAGAAGGTGGTGGTGGTGGTGGTGGTGATGAGGTAGCAGGTTTATCCTCCGGGTTCCATGGAAGCGGCTCACCATCATAAGAAGAAGCATGGGTCTCACGAGTCCTACAACTCGCAGCCAAACTCATACCTTTAAATCTTGCCTCATATAAAAAAGACTTGATTTTGGAGATCGTAGATCTGGCTTTGAAGGAAGCTGATTTGCTCGTTGAGGGTGAAGATGACGTCCTTCATAGACCGACCATCCACCTTGTGATCACGGGTGAAATCCGTAATCATGTGGTGGTTGGCGTTGAGTCCGCGCTCCACCATCCCCTTGCACTTGAAAACCTCATGCTCCATGGCTTCGAGCCTAGCCTCCGCGGTTCCCTTCCCCTTAGGCCCTTGAACATCCCGGATGTGGAGCACCCCCTCACGCATCTCGATAGTTTGAGGGTGCTTCGTCACCTCTGACAAGTAGGGGTTAATTACCCTCTTGAAGAACTTGTCCTTGGAGGAGCTCGAAGTGGCCATGGTGATCTAGATCTGTTAGAAAAGCAACGAGAAAGAAGAACATATGATTTCTCCGCAATACGTGGTAATAGGTTCGGGGGGTATATAAAGATTTTTATCTTGGGGGACAAGCAAACGGAAGAAAAATGGAGTCTGGAAGGTACCCAGGCGTGCCCTGGTGTCTTGTGCCCACCAGGGCTGCCTTCCTGGTTGTTTATTGTTTTCCTAATTTTTGTAATATTCCAAAACTGATAAAAAATATTTTTGCGGATTTTTCGGAGTCCATTTACTTACCGTATCACGTACCTCCCCTTTTTCAAGATTCTGGAGTGTGTCGGGAGGTTTCTTTTATGTGTTCCTCTGGTGTCATGGTTTGGATAACATTGCTTTCAACATTAATAGGCGTACCTGAGTGATAACCCACAAGTATAGGGGATCGCAACAGTTTTTGAGGGTAGAGTTTTCAACCCAAATTTATAGATTCAACACAAGGGGAGCCAAAGAATATTTGCAAGTATTAGCAATTGAGTTGTCAATTCAATCACACCTGGAGATTAATTATCTACAGCAAAGTGATCAGTATCACAGTAATATGATAGCTTTGATAGTAGTGGTAGCAGCAACAGTAACGGTAATAGTGATAGTAATAGTTTTGTAGCAGTAGCAATAGTAACAACAGCAGTAGTAACTTAGCAAGATCAATATGTAGGAAAATCGTAGGCATTGGATCGGCAATTTGTTGGATGATATTCATCATCTGACAGTTACAACCTAGGGCGATACGACACTAGCTCCAGTTCATAAATATAATGTAGGCATGCATTCTGTAAATAGTCATACATGCTTACGAAAAGAACTTGTATGACATCTCTTGTCCTACCCTCCCGTGGCAGCAGGGTCCAAATGGAAACTAAGGGATATTAAGGCCTCCGAGTACCAGAACAAAGCATTAGCACATAGTGAATACATGAACTCCTCAAATTACGATCATCACCGGAAAGTATCCCGCATATTGTCACTACAGGGTTTACGGATCATAACAGGTAATAGGTGAATATGACTTGCAAGATCGGATTTAGAACATAGATATAATGGTGATAGTATAAACGGTTCAGATCTGGAATCATGGCACCCGGGCCCAAAGTGTCAAGCATTAAGCATAGCAAAGTCATAACAACATCAATCTCCGAACACAATGGATACTAGGGATCAAGCCCTAACAAAACTAACTCAATTACATGATGAATCTCATCCAATTCCTCACCGACCAGCGAGCCTACAAAGGAATTACTCACTCCCGGTGGAGAGCATCATGGAATTGGCGATGCAGGAGGGTTGGTGATGACGAAAACCGAAGATTCCCCTCTCCGGAGCCCCAAACGGGCTCCAGATCTGGCCTCTCGACGAAGAATATGAGGTGCAGGCGGCTTCGTATCGCGAAACGAGATAATTCTTCCTCCCTGTTTTTTTCTCCGAAAATAGGATTTTATAACGTCGGAGTTAGGGTCTGCGGGGCCACCAGGTGGGGACAACCCACCTGGGCGCGCCAGGAGGGGGGCGCGCCCTGGTGGGTTGTGCCCACCCTGGTGTCCCTCTCTGTTGGTTCTTGGCTCCAGTATTTTTCCTTATTCATATAAAAAATCCTCGCAAAGTTTTGTTCCAATCTTAGAACTTTTATTTCTGCACAAAAACAACACCACGATAGTTCTGCTGAAAATAGCGTCAGTCCGGATTAGTTTCATTCAAATCATGCAAATTAGAGTCCAAAACAAGAGGAAAAACATTAGGGAGTATATACGACGGAGGCGTATCAACTCCCACAAGCTTATAACATTTGCTTGTCCTCAAACAATTCAGTTGATAAACTCAAAGTGAAAAAGAAAAACTTTTACGAACTCTTTTGCTCTTGTTTACATAAATAAGCTTAAGTAGCACCCAGGTTTTCAGCAAAGACCATGACTAACCATGTCAACAATTACTCTTAGAAATTATATTAACTCCTATCAATAACATAAACAACTAGAGAGCAATAATAAGATATCTCAAATGTCAACGTTTTGTCAAAACAATCATGATATAACATGACAACATTGATATCTCACTAGCCCTTTTGAGACCGCAAAATATAAATGCAAAGCACCTCCAAAGTTCAAGCAGCGACTAAACATTGTAATTCATGGTAGAGAAGATCCAGTCATGCTAACACCCAACATTCACCACACACAATGCATGAGGATGACAACAGTGCTCTCAAATCTGGCGCTTATTAGAGAAGGTGATGACTCAACATAAAAGTAAATAGATAGTCCCTTCACAGAGGGAAGCAGGGATTTGCAGAGGTGCCAGAGCTCAAGGTTTTAAAACAGAGATAAATATCATTTTAAGAGGTGCACCCTTCATATTTACTTCGCGACAATCAGTTATCAATATCTTCCATGCTAAACACATTAGTAGCGGTTCCTAAGCAAAAAAGTAAAGGTTATTACCCCGTACGAGTTTTTGTTAGATTATTTGTAAGCCCTTTTCCCTTTTGAAGTTGGAACTGGGAATCCCTTTTTACCGCCCCTCTCATGCAAGGACAAGTGAATAAACACTCGTCATGAGAATAATCCGCTTAGCATGGAAGATACTGACTACCTCCTGTTACTTTATGAACATTCCAGGCACAAAAAAATGATGTTATTTAAAGTTTTTAGAGGTGGCACATGCAAATTTACTTAAGACGGCAGGGTAATACCACATATAGATAGGTATGGTGGACTCATCTGGAATAAGTTGGATTTTTAAATTTGATACACAAGCAGTATTTTCGCTTAGTACGAGTCAAGGCTAGCAAATAGGTTGGGAAGCGGCCAGCTAGAGAGCAACAATGGTCATGAACATACATTATATTTTATCTATGTCTCATAAGTAGTTTTATATGGATTTGCACTGTCCCCCGTTGAACTTCGATGAATTATGTTTCTTTTGTTTGGTTGATATGATAAACTGCGCTTTGATCATGTGTTTTATGTAGCGTTGCATGAATTGCATAGCTTTGAAATTTTGAATACGAGAAATATGAATGTAAAAAATAAAGTATAAAGCATGCCCGCCCGGACGCGTCCACATACGTTGGAGTGATCGGATTTGCCCATCATGATTGTACTCCCTCCGTTCTAAATTACTCGTCGCTGAAATGAATGTATCTAGAACTAAAATACATCTAGATACATCCATACATGCGACAAGTAATTCGGAACAGAGGGAGTAGATGCTATGAGCGAACCAGCGCGCTCAAGATCCAGGGCTGACGATGCCTCCACGTCGAACATGGACGCTGGCATTCCCAACTACAGTTTACAGGTGACGGCTGCTTGTTTTCATTCCCTCCCCGCCCCAGCCCGTTTCGCCTTTCGCGCCATAGACACCGCCTCCTTCCCCGTCTCGCCGTCGCCTCGCCTTCACCCGCTCCCTCTCCGAAACCCTACACCCCCAGCGGCGGCTAAGCTTCCGGTAGAACCTTCCGTCTACGCTCGCCGCCGCCGCCGTCGCCGCCACCATGGCCTCCTCCCACTCCAGCATCGACGCCGTTCTCAAGAGTAAGAGCGCCCCCCCCACCCCCCCGCGCTCTGCCGTTGATGGAATGCTGTATGATCGATTATTCTTCCTTGTTTGGAACGCCCTTGTGGTGCTTGTGCATCGCGGACGAATTTGTGGCTGGGTGGTGTCCCTACTTTCCCCCGCGAGTTTTCCGATGAAATTTCGATTTGCGCATTTAGGCGAAACCCCCAAATTTTGTTTTCAAGGAAGAAACCCCAAATCTGAGACTTCGTGGCCTCACTTCACGAAATCAGTGTGGCGAGTGGCCCGATTTGGTGTCTCGTCTGTGCAAGCTTCATCTTGAATCCTCCCCCTTTTTGCTCGTTGAAATGATTCTGATGTCTGCGATTTCTCCTTGTTAGAGCTAGGAAAGAAGAAGGGCCTGTGGGGAGCTAAGGACGCGAATGGGGAAATCATGCTTCATTTCGCTTCGAGCCAGGGCTGCCTGGTGAGCTTCCGGTTCCTGGTGGCGGAGGCGGGGCTTGATGTCAACTCGGAGTCAAATACAGGTGCACACTTGCATGCACCAAGTTGAAATCTTGTGCATCCATGCAGAAAGTTCTTCTCCTTTGGTTACTACCGAGATGTTGTGTTTCTTTGCAGGCGTGTCACCCATGTTCTTCGCCGCACTCCAGGGGAATGTCCAAGTTAGTGACCCTGCGATGCCCGACGAGAGGGGCTCCACGCCGCTGTACAATGCAGCAGCAGCAGGTGCGCTTTCTCATTCCTGAATTCACTCTCAGCCCCTGAATGACATTGTTTGCACTGCTTCGGCAAAAAGGGAAAAGCAAACATTAGTTGCCTACAAGTACTGTCTATTTATATACCCCGTGGAGGCTTACTGGCTTATGTTCTGATCATTTATCTATTTGGATATGTACTGCATTTTGTTGTGCCTCCAGGGCACTGTGAGGCTGTATGGCTATTGCTGTCCAAAGGAGTTCATGTGGATCCTATCGATTACCGAGGGACACTATTACACTTGGCTGCTGTGAAGGACCACGATCAGGTTGTAATGGTTCTACTGGAGCATGGGGCTGATGTAAGTTGTTTATTTCATGGTTGCCTAACTGGACGCGTATCTGTATATATCAGAAATGCAAATGCTATAAATTTCATTTGGCTTGAAGATCAAATGGTTTATTCTTGGAGGTGCAACAGAGCACTTGATGGGATGTTTAACAATATACATTTGACTAAATGTTCCCAAAATTTTAATTCTTTTCCTTTTTCAGCCCAATAAAGCTGCCCATCACGTATTTTCACCACTCATGATGACTGTCTGTGGGAAGTCCTTGAAATGCATGAGGCTACTTATTGAGGTTCAATAACTTACTGACTTGATGCATTTTCTTATGTTCCTTTTTCTATTTGAATGTGTCCTGATTCCTTAAGCATAACTTGTTGGGTAGAAAATCCAGATTAGGGAACCAACCTTGTTTCCTATTGAACTTACTATATCATGATTACTTGCATAAATCATACCTCTAAGCTTACCCTACTCCGGTTTATAGGCTAGTACCGATGTGAGCATTCGTGATTACTCTGGACCAACTCCTTTAATGGAGGCTGTTGATGATGGCTTAACCGGCTTTGTCAAGATCTTGCTAGATGCTGGAACCAACCCTAACATCCCTAACCAGGTACTGTTTTCGTCTCTCTGTTTGCTGGTAGCTATAACGCTTTGAGAGTTGTGATATTGATCCTCTCTCCCCGCATATCCGATACTTGGTGGAATCTAGCTAAAGCCTCTGCGGAGATGAGTGCATTGTGCTGATTATTCATGTGTCGAAAGTAAATAATTTTACGATAGGTTTATATTCTAGTTGCATCTGGTTTGGTTTGCTTCAGAGTTTGGACTGCATCGACCTAGTCAGACATCCCAAGATTGCAGCTCCAGTGCTAAGGTGCAACAGGTTTTACATATCTCATCGCAGAATCAGGATACTAGTAGCTCACAAAATTTGATACAGCAGCTTTTACATCTCATCTGAGAAACATGATACTAGTAGGTCCCAAAAATTCCACTTTTGTTGTTTCTCTAAGACCATGATCATGACTTTTACTTAACCGCACTGACTAGAATTGGAGAGGGAGTACTGTGTCTAGCTTTACTTCAACTTCTGTTCTGTTCATATAACAGTATCTAGGACTGTTACTGTCTGTGGGATGAATTCAGTAAACACGTCATTTTCTCATAAGTTTCTTGATGAATGAAAATATAGTGATATTAATTTCTTTGTTATTTTTGCACTGGATTGTATAGCATGTTATTGTTTGTTTCATGATATAGTATGGAGCAATTCCTATTGAGCTAGCAGCAGATAGTGGTCGACACAAGCTTGTTCAAATTCTGTTACCTAGGACAAAACCATTTAAATCTCTGCCATATTGTAGTGTTGGTGGGACAATTACAACTCTGAATTCTACAAAAATCAATGCTCCTCAGGTATGTACTCCTGAAGTTTAATGCATGATTGCTTCGTACTTTCTATTTAGACCATAGTAATTCGTTGCCCGTCTTATAGATAGCTTATACTTCGTTCTCCATTGACAGAGTAAAAAGTCCACCACGAAGTACACATATTCATGAACTTTGTTTACATGCATATATAGCTTATACTCCATCCTCCTTCAATTGTTTGCCACTTGGACTATGTCACTGTGCTGCTAGCAAGCTTTCAGGCTGGCTGCTGTTAGGCGTTCTCTGATAGGACAGTTCTGATGTTGTATGTTGTGTACTAGTGTTAGGGGGCAGCCCTCACCCCTGGGGGCAAGATAGAAGAACTATTCTTCTATTCTTGCTTTATTCCTCATAGGGTTTCCTCTTTATATAGAGGCCTAACAATCCAACAAATCATAGATCTCATCCTTAATTGGCTCAAGGCCCAAGCTAAAAAGGTATCTTGCTAATTTAAAGGATAGATCACCTAACATAAAGATTGGGAACTGCGGTGGGACATGTATTTCCGTACGCAATGCTGTAAAAGTGTAAAATATGTTGAGATTGACATTTTTTTGATAAAGGACAGTTCATTAAATTGATTTATGAAGGTGATATATGTTGAGATTGACATGCCTTGAGCATGTAAAACTAGCGAAGTTGAGCTATTCTAGTTCTATATTCCAATGACATCACTTTAGTCATTTTGTTATACTAGATCATAATTGAGTAATTGACAGCTGGCTACATATTTAGATTGGTAATGCAGGATTAGATGTTCCACGAGCTGCAGGCCAAACCATGAAAGCAATTATGGAACTACTGAGAGGTACTTCCTTTTCTCTTTTTGGTTTTCAAGTACTCCCTCTGTTCCAAAATTATTGTTGTGATTTTAGTTCAAAATTTGAACTAAACCACAACAATAATTTTGGAATGGAGGGAGTACAATATATTTAACTAGAAGAGGTCTGCTGTTATATCTGGCTACCTTTTGTATGAATCCATCCTATGGTACAGGGTTGGCGTTTAGTTTCATATTTTGTAGTTAATTTTGACTGCATTTACTTAAATGTACCAGGCTGCTTCATGTTGTAATCATTGTGCCAAAATGCATGCCAGATAGCGAGTCATAGATTGCATACCTCAATGATGAATTGATGATGCATCTTTCTTTGTCGGCCATTATTTGTGTACTGTTTGTTACTACTATGATTACTTACTGCTTCTTTTTAGCATGATAAGTTTTTTCCTCTTTTTTTGACAGTTTGTACTATGTACCCGTTGCTGGCCTTTTTGCTTGCCATCCTTCTATTATCTACTGGGGTGCATTCCATCACACATGATACAAGTTTCAATGAGGGCACTTGTCGATATGACATGATCAGTGTTGCAGTCCTCATGCATGCAACCGGACAAGTCATGGAAGTCACCCTCAGTCTCATGCTGCAAAGCACTGATACATGCAATTGATGAGTTGCCGGCTAGCGGTGAGAATGGAAAGTGTTGTTTATGCCGTTTCATGAGGGCAAAGCTTCATTATCCTGAATTGGCAGCAACGTATATCTCCTGCCATGGGAAGGACAGAGCTATTGTTGCAAAATGGTCGTTTCCTGTCGTAGTATGCAGCACAGGTGTGGTGTTTCTATCTTGCAATTTGCTCAAGACAAATCAGCAGAAAGATTGAATAGGAAGATCTATTATACATTTGCAAAGAATCATAACTTTTCTTTTCTTTTTTCTGTTTCCGCCCAGCTTGTTCACGAAAAGAGATCGCCCCTCCTCGCAAGGAGACCGTCATGGAGAGGCCTCCTTCAAATTCACATGGCAGCAAGATCCTTTTTATCTTGTTTGCAGCTGTCTTCATCATTCTGTTGATCTTCATCTTGTACCTCTGGTGGGTCAGGCGGGCTGCCCCAGGGCGACACGAATCTCTACCGTTAATGCCAATTCAAAAGCAGGCCAGATCATCTCCCGGGAGTGGCCACCGACAATCCTCTGGGCGGTTGAAGGAGCGTCGGACATCTTTATAGTGAAGCACTTATTCTTGAAAGAAACCTTAATCGTCAACAGATTCAGACTTGCTGTTGTCTTCCTGTTAGTGCAGCAGTACATAACTGTTTTGTCTCCAATGCTTGTTTAGGGATCATACTGGTACTTTGTTAACGTTCTGCAAGTGACTGGTTGCATCATTACATACAGAGCCAAAATGTTTTCTCAGAAAATTTTCCTACTGTTAAGTCCATTGCATTGTACTCCCTCTGTCCCATAATATAAGAACGTTTTTGGCACTAGTGTAGTGTCAAAAACGTTCTTATATTATGAGACGGAGGGAGTACTATTGTTCTTGGCATCAAGTTTGGTTAAAACTTCTAAGTGTCAAATGTATAGTGTACTTTGGAAATGTCGTCGTCTCTTGCTGATTTTTTTTCTTCCGGATAAACCCTCTTGCTGATTGTTTCATCGCCATGTCACTGGACAGTTACAGTGTTAGTTGAAGTCGAGCTTGCACAATGCATGCATAATTTTCTCGTTTAGTAGAAAGCAAAAAGACATAGTAAAGAAGTTACTCCTTCAGATACCTTATTTTTTCTGGAAACTTTTTTCGTTTGAAACAGTATATGTGCATGTGCATATGTTCGCTGACGAGTGGTTCCTTGGTCCTTCCTCTACCTACGCGATCTCTTTGTTTCAGTGAGTTCATCTTAATGAATGTACTCTGTCCGTTTCGAAATGTTCCAAAATGTAGTGTATATTTCGTTTTTCTAAAGTCAAACATTTTTCGATAAAGGGCGTTTTTATTAACTCCAAATGTAGCATCAAGAGATATAGAGCGTTAAGAGTATCACCTGGCCTCTGCATAATTAGGATGCACATAGCCAAACACCAATAGTCTGACAAAAAAACGTAAAAAAGGCGACAATTCGGCAATAGTAGTCCTATAGACCGAAACTATGCCTATGTCGAAATGGATGATGGACCGATCCGAAGATTATGCTGCCACTCATGTGGGGTAAAAACCTTCATAGCCACCTGTTCCAACCGCGTACAGACCACCTTGAACAACGGTTGATACTCCGCTCGTTGTAACGTAGACCACGTACAAAGCAAGTGCATACAACGGAAAATAACCTGCAACGGAGAGGCATTTTTGTCATTAAAAACCTAATCATTTCTATATAGTCAAAACGACCATAGTAAGGCATACGCTCCCACCCTTATTAGCGTTTTCAAGCTATTTGAAATACCGTCCAGCCAATAACCAAAAATATTGGCAACACTCATGGGTGGATACAAATTTGACACTATTTGGATGATTGACCATGTAGACCGCGCAAACTTATATTGGAAAAGAGGTGTTTGATTGTCTCGTCATGAGTACAAAAACAACCCTTCTTACTTCCTTACCAATTGCGTCGTGCGAGGTTGTCTTTAGTTAGCACTACTCACCTACGAAGATACCACGTGAAGATTTTAACTTTAAGTGGAATCTTCGCCTTCCAATTTTTTTTGTTATTACTCACCGGTACCTCAGAATGCGTGAGTGCACGGTACATAGAGTAAACTGTGAAAGACCCTGATGTAGTAAGGTTGCAGCGAAATACGTCCCGGCCTTGTGTCAGGTTAATCGAATCCAAACGAGATAAGAGATTATGCCATGACATAAGTCAGGTGCCAATCAAATCCCGCCTGAATGAAAGATTCGGCGGGGATGAGCTAAGCACCTGCGCAATAGTATTATTCTTATCGCGAGCAATGTTGTACAAGGCTGGATATTGTTCTCGGAGACTGGCGTTGCCTAGCCAGATGTCCTCCTAGAAACGAATCTCTGGCCGTCCTTTATCGCGAAAGACCCAAAGCGAAAGAGATGTTTTTTTGCCGCCATTAGGCCAGCCCAAAAGTGTGACTCTCCAGGTTTCTAATAAGCCCGAGAGAACGCCTTTTGGCCTAGATACTTATTGCGCAACATGGTTTGCCAAATAACATCCTCAATAAAAAGCTTGAACAACCATTTACTAAGTAGGGCCTCAATCTTGACCTGTAGGTCATGAATTCCGAGGCCACCTTGGTCTTTCGGCCTACAAACCACGCTCCATTTGGTCAACATATATATTTTTCTTTTCACCATCTCCTTGCCAAAAGAATTTGGACCTAAAATAGTCCAGTCTTTGCAAGACCCCTTTCAGAAGTTAGAAGAACGAAATCATATAGAGAACCATATTTGTGAGGACATATTTTATCAGAACCAGTCGTCCTTCGACTGAGAACAACTTGCCTTTCCAACTGCTCAGCCGTTTCTCTAGGTGTTTGATACGTCTCCATCGTGTCTACTTTTCCAAACTCTTTTGCCCTTGTTTTGGACTCTAATTTGTATGATTTGAATGGAACTTACCCGGACTGACGCTGTTTTCAGCAGAATTGCCATGGTGTTATTTTTGTGTAGAAATAAAAGTTCTCGGAATGACCCGAGACTTCACGGATATTATTTTTGGAATAAATAAAAAATATTGGCGAAAGAATCAACCAGAGGGGACCCACACCCTGTCCACAAGGGTGGAGGGCGTGCCCACCCCCTTGGGGCGCGCCCTCCAGTCTTGTGGGTCCCACGAGGCTCCACCGACCTCAACTCCAACTCCATATATTCACGTTCGAGGAGAAAAATCAGAGAGAAGGATTCATCGTGTTTTACGATACGGAGTCGTCGCCACCTCCTGTTCTTCCTCGGAAGGGCAGATCTGGAGTCCGTTTTGGGCTCCGGAGAGGGGAAATCATTGCCATCGTCATCATCAACCATCCTCCATCACCAATTTCATGATGCTCACTGCCATGCGTGAGTAATCCCATCATAGGCTTGCTGCACGGTGATGGGTTGGATGAGACTTACCATGTAATAGTGTTAGTTTTGTTAGGGTTTGATCCCTAGTATCCACTATGTTCTAAGATTGATGTTGTTATGACTTTGCTATGCTTAATGCTTGTCACTAGGGTTCGAGTGCCATGATTTCAGATCTGAACCTATTATGTTTTCATGAATATATTTGTGTTCTTGATCCTATCTTGCAAGTTATAGTCACCTACTACGTGTTATGATCCGGCAACCCCGGAGTGACAATAGTCGGGACACGTCCCGATGATGACCATAGTTTGAGGAGTTCATGTATTTGTTGGGTAACATAGCATGCAATTTCAGAAAATTTCCTATGATCACGCAAGATCTATCTAGGAGATGCATAGCAACGAGAGGGGGAAGTGTGTCCATGTACCCTCGTAGACCGAAATCGGAAGCGTTAGGTTAACGCGGTTGATGTAGTCGAACGTCTTCGCGATCCAACCGATCTAGTACCAAACGTACGACACCTCCGAGTTCAACACACGTTTAGCTCGATGACGTCCCTCGAACTCTTGATCATGCAAATGGTCGAGGGAGAGTTGCGTCAGCACAATGGCGTGGTGACGGTGATGGTGATGTGATCCGCGCAGGGCTTCGTCTAAGCACTACATGAATATGACCGGAGGAGTAAACTATGGAGAGAGACGCCGCACACGGCTTGGAACAATTGGTGTGTCTCCAAGGGGTGCCCTTCCCATGTATATAAAGGAGGGAGAGGGAGGAGGCCGGCCACCAGGGGCGTGCCAAGGAGAGGGGAGTCCTACTAGGACTCCAGTCCTAGTAGGATTCGCCCCCCCTCTTATTCCTTCTCACAGAGGGGAAAAAGGGGGAAGGAGAGGGAAGAGGAGAAGGAAAGGGGGGCCCGCCCCCTCCCCTAGTCCAATTCAGACTCCCCATGGGAGGGGGGCGCAGCCACCCCTTGTGGGCTGCCTCCCCTCTCCTCTATGGCCCATGTAGGCCCAATAATTCCCCGGGAGGTTCCGGTAACCCCTCGGTACTCCGAAATATATCCGAACCATTCAGGTGTCCGAATATCATCATCCAATATATTAATCTTTACCTCTTGACCATTTCGAGACTCCTCGTCATGTCCGTAATCTCATCCGGAACTCTGAACAATCTTCAGTCACCAAAATACATAACTCATAATACAAATCATCATCGAACGTTAAGCATGCGGACCCTACGGGTTCGAGAACTATGTAGACATGACCGAGACACATCTCCGGCCAATAACCAACATGGGAAACTGGATGCTCATATTGGTTTTATTCCCTTTGTCATCGGTATGTTACTTGCCCGAGATTCGATCGTCGGTATCATCACACCTAGTTCAATCTCGTTACCGACAAGTCTCTTTACTCGTTCCGTAATGCATCATCCCGCAACTAACTCATTAGTCACATTGCTTGCAAGGCTTATAGTGATGTGCATTACCGAGACGACCCAGAGATACCTCTCCAATACTCGGAGTGATAAATCGTAATCTCGATCTACGCCAACCCAACAAACACCTCCGGAGACACCTGTAGAGCATCTTTATAATCACCCAGTTACATTGTGACATTTGATAGCACACAAGGTGTTCCTCCGGTATTCGGGAGTTGCATAATCTCATAGTCAAAGGAATATGTATAAGTCATGAAGAAAGTGTCGGTGTACAAAAAGAGGGGTACACTTTTTGTACCCCTATAACTGTGCACGGGCAGTCTGAGCCGTGGGCACCACCACATTGAGCAAGGCAAGGGAGGTGAGCCAAGGTAAGACCGAAGCTTGGGAGGAGCAGAACGACGCCAAGACCAAGACCACAAAGAGCAAAGGGAACGAAGTGGACTCCCCTGGCAACAACCTTGCCGGGTGGCGGTTTTAGCAAACCCGGCAAGACCCTTGCCGTGGCAGCTCGCCCCACACCTGCGGAGCGAGTCACCCTTGAGTCCACTGCCCCCATGGGGCAAGGATTCGGGAGACATCCCCGTGGTGGCATGCAGATCTTCGTGAAGACATTCAAGACCAGATACACATTTTAGAAGATGATGATCCTTGGCGGGATCCCAGCCAAGGAGGACCACAAGGCCCCCGGCAAGAGCCTTGCCGGGGATGATAGCAGGCGCCATGGCAAGACCCTTGCCAAGAACACCCGTAGGGCCACCATCAGGCCCACGCCAATCAAGAATTCCACTACCGTTCGCATGCAGCTGCCGACCCAACCAGCTGGGCAGGCACCTGCGTGGCGGCATGCGGATCTTCGTGGAGACCCACCACCGTGCCACCTCAGCTGCCTGCCTGCCTACATGGCACCGCGGGCACCGCTGGCCAGGGCGCGTGTCGACGCAAGAAGGAGCAGTGACGGACGAGACAAGGCTCTCCCCCGTCCCCGATAAAGCAAGGACACCTAAGCAAGACGCATTAAAGGCGCCTTGTCATGTAATGCGAGGGATAACCTCGCATCACTGTACCCTTTCCACCTCCTGTGTGCCACTGCAGCAACCCCTTTCCCAATAAAAGGAGGCCCAAGGCGACCAGGAGGAGGATTCGGCTTTTTGGAGCTCCTCACGCCCCATTGCTAGTTCAAGAACACAGATAAACAATCCACCAAAGCAGGAGTAGGGTTTTACGCGTCCTCGCGGCCCGAACCTGGGTAAAGGAACCGTGTGCTATCTGTTTGATCCGCTCTTCTCACGACCCCGCGCCCCGCAACCATAGTAGGGATTCTTGTGATCCCATAGGTGTCGTTCCACACCGACATCTTTGGCGCGCCAGGTAGGGGGCGCAGTTGTGAGAATCGGCTTTAGCAGTTAGTTCGACGCTTCTTCACCGTCATGGCGCCCATGAAAAAGATGACGGTGGGGGTTGGCCCGTCGGAAGCCGGACATCCCGTCCCGACGCCAGCGAGCAGCGGACCGGTCGCAGAAAGGACCCGGGGCGCCGTTCGCGAACACCAACACCGTCCCAGCAGCCGGAGTTTGGGAGGCGGCGATGTTCGTGCGCATGGTAACGGGCCGCACGCCGCCAAATCCAAAGACGGAGCCAGGCCCTCCGCGGGTGGCGCGGGGTCTTCCAAGATCGCTGCCACCCCGCCCGAAGGCGATGCGAGGGCTTCCAAGACTCCCACGCCGGCGCCGACGGCGCGCTCCTCTCAAGCGGCGCGTGACGAACGGCGTAATCACGCCGAAGACCCCGGGCGTCGCCGCGTGAAGAGCCCCGAGCGCCACTCCCGGGGTGTAGAAGACCTGCCCGCTCGCCGAGGCGCTGGTGAAGATGGCATGCCACCGCGGGGTCGTGATAGAGCTCCTTCTGACATGGTCAGAAGTCGAAGCGCGTCGCGATCCGTGCAGGTTTCGCTGCCACCAACGCCAGCAGCAGCCCTGGCGCGCGCACAGTTGCTCCTCGATTTTCCTCCCACTACGGGGAAACTCGACGAATGGAGAGCCACTATCTGAAGCCTTGTTGCGGTGGACAACAAAGACGAACCGAGGCCGGTGGAGCCCTCGGGTCGACGCTCCGACGGAGTCCCACGCACCAGTGGCAGGAAAGCCGGCGGCGCCGCGACCACGGTGCACTCGCCTCCTACTCGCCCGGTACCGCGGACGCCAGCCCGTCGCGACGTTACGGGCGACGAAATCTCCATAGCGTCGTCCGACCCGCGGACCCACTGTGACTAGCGCCAAAGTTCTTCGGGAACAAGAACATGAAGACGCTCGAACCACTATCGAGCGCCGGCGCGGAGCGCGCCACCAATCGGACAGGCGAGCAGGGCCTGCTGTGAACCACCCGGCACCGGAGAGCCCTGGAGGCCTACCTTACGAGGTAGGCTGTCCGACTTTTGCCCGTGAGCTGCGGCAGTTCCAGTGGCCCACTCACCGCACCTTCAAACCTGACGTGGGTGAAAAGTAAGGCGGCAAGACCCACCCGTCCGAGTTCCTCAGCATCTACACCATCACGATGCAAGCTGCCGGAGCCCGCGACGATAAGGTGCTTGCGAATTACTTTCCGTTGGCTCTTAAACCCAACGCCATGACATGGTTGATGCACTTGCCGGTAGACTCTATTTCCTCCTAGTCGGATTTGTGCCATGAGTCCGTGGGCGCCTTTATTGGAGGCCACCAAGCCCATGGCCAAGCGCGCGACCTGCACGTCATTCCCCAGAAGGGAGGCGAGAGTCTCCGCAAGTATATACAGAGGTTCAGCCGGATACAGTACAATATCCCTGATGTTCACCCTGCCGCCATCATCAGCGCGTTCCATCAGAACGTGCGTAACCGCAAGATGCGCGAAGAGTTGGCAATGAACAAGGTGAAAGATGTAGAAGAACTCTATGTTCTTGCTGACAGATGTGCCCGAGCTGAAGAGGGAAGGAAGTACCCCGGCGAAGATGCCGGCGTGGAAACCGACTCCTCAGATGAGGATACTGCCGCCCCGGCGAAGAAGGGCCGGCGCCGCAACAGGAAGCGCAAAGGTAAAGCCATGCTTGCCGTCGAGGGATCTGATGACACCGGCTCCGCCAAGAAAACCAAGGCAGATGACACCGGCAAGGAAATTGCCGGATGTGTCGCCTGCCGGGCCTTGGCGGTTGCCGAGAAGCCAGGAAACTCTGACAAGCGATACTGCAAGATCCATCGCACCAAAGGCCATGCTCTCCAAGACTGCCGACAGGTTGAGCTCCTCGCTAAGAAGCAGAGGGCTGAGTATGAGAGGCGGGACAAGGAGAAGGGCCAAGACGGTGCTGAGGGGTCCGACAAGAAGCGTGACGGCCAGGCGGGCCGTCGTGGCAAAGATAAACAACAGGAGAGGCCCGCCCGGGGCCGTGACAGAAAGCCAGAAGACGACGATCGCGAAGAGGACGACGAATCCGGCGACCAAGAGTTTCAGAAAGCTACAGAGGCCATGTGCGTCGACGGTGGTGCCTCGCTGCATACTTCTCACCGCCGGCTTAAACAGTGGGCGTGAGAGATTACAGCGGCAGAGCCGTTGTTTGATGCCCAAAGGCCGCTGAAGTGGTCCAGCACACCTATCATTTTTGACATTGAGGATCACCCTGATCGCACTACTGCGGTCGGGTGCTTGCCATTTTTGGTTTCACCAACAATACGCAACCTCAAGGTGACAAAGATGCTAGTTGATGGCGGGGCCGGTCTGAACTTAATCTCGCCTGCCGTGATCGAGAAACTGCAGATTCCCGATGGAGACCTCGAAGAGATGGGCACATTTCAGGGGGTCAACCCGGAAAGAAGCCAACCCAAGGGAAAGGTCACGCTGCCCGTGACTTTTGGAAGCGACCTGAACTACAGGACGGAGAGGATCGTGTTTGATGTTGCCAAGATCCCCTTGCCCTACAATGGGATCCTTGGCCGCCCAGCGCTGGCCAAGTTCATGGCGGCGTCACACTACGCCTACAACACCGTAAAGATGCCAGGACCTGTGACGATCATCACCATCCCCTCCGATAAGAAAGATGCACTGATTTGCGCTGACCAACTATACCAGCAAGCAGTTGCAGCAACTGCCGCCACTAGGGCACTTGCTCCTGCCGCTGGGACCCCGGGAGGGAAGAAGAAGAAGACCGGCGAGACCTCGGACACCCACTCCGGCAAGCGCACCTCTTCGGAGTGTAGCGCTGTCGTCGAGGACGTGCCAGAGAGCTCCGCCGGTGGAAACAAGAAGCCCAAGGCCATACCGCCAGGAACCAAGAAGGTTTCTGTCAATGAGGACGACATGGGAGGAGCTTTCACCATAAGCTCCACCCTTGACGACAAATAGGAAGACGCGCTCGTCACCTTCCTGCGGGCGAATGTCGATGTGTTTGCATGGCAAGCTTCCGACATCCCCGGCGCTCCCAGGGAGGTGATTGAGCACCACCTTGCTGTCTGTCCTCATGCGCGGCTCGTCAAGCAGAAGGTCAGAAAGCAAGCTTTGGAACGACAAGAGTTCATCATAGAAGAAATCCGGAAACTGGAAGCAGCGGGTTTAGTAAGAGGAGTGCTCCATCCAATGTGGTTGGCCAATCTAGTCGTAGTGCGCAAGGCAAATGGGAAGTGGAGACTGTGTATTGATTACACAGATATCAATAAGGCTTGTCCTAAAGAACCCTTCCCGTTGCCGCGCATCGGCCAGATTGTTGACTCCACGGCTGGTGTGATCTATTGTCATTCCTCGACGCCTACTCCAGCTACCACCAGATCTTCATGACAAGAGAAGACGAAGAGAAAACAACATTCATCACCCCATGTGGTACGTATTGTTTCATGCGGATGCCTTTCGGGTTGAAGAGTGTTGGTTCGACGTTTGCGAGGGCGGTCCAGATTGGTTTTGAACCCCAGCTCCATAGAAATATGGAAGCTTATATGGATGACATAGTGGTCAAAACCAAGGACAGGGCAACCCTCATACCAGATTTGCAAGAAACATTTGCAAACCTGTGCAAGATCAATCTCAAGCTGAACCCTGAGAAGTGCGTCTTTGGCATCCCGTCCAGCAAGCTTCTCGGGTTCTTTGTGTCACAGCGTGGGATAGAGGCCAATCCGGACAAGATCAACGCTATAGAGCAGATTGAAGCACCCAAGTGAATCAAGGATGTGCGTCGGCTTGCTGGTTGCGTTGCCGCCATGGGCAGGTTCATTTGCAAGTCTGCCAAGCGCGCCGTCCCCTTTTTCAAGATCCTGAAAAAGGTGGGCCCGATGGAGTGGAGGCCAGAAGCCAAAGCAGCATTGCATGATTTGAAGAAGTACCTCTCCTCCGCGCCAATACTAGTTGCGCCTCGGCCACAGGAGCCGTTGCTGCTATACCTGGCGGCAACGAACCAGGTGGTTAGCGCCGCACTAGTGGCGCAGAGAGAGGTTGACGACGAGGTAATGGCAGCGGCAGAGCCCGACACCACAAATGCAGAGACGACACAACCAGTTGAGGTGCCGCCGAAGAAGAACATGATGCAGCACCCGGTCTACTTTGTTAGTTCCCTCCTGCAGGGGGCTAGATCAAGGTACTCCGGCGTGCAGAAACTGCTCTTCGGCCTTCTTATGGCCTCGAGGAAGCTGCGTCACTACTTCCAGGCACACGAGATCACTATCGTCACTCGCCTCCCTCTGCAACGGATATTGCACAATCCAGATGCAACGGGAAGAATTGTGGAATGGGCACTGGAGCTGTCCAGCTTTGGCCTCAAGTTTGAAAGTACTTCGACAATTGAGAGCCGAGTCCTGGCGGAGTTCATTGCAGAATGGACCGCGACGCCTGACGAAGAAGCCCAAGAGACTGCTCTCCCCGACAAGGAGGCAAGTTGCGATTGGATCATGTACTTTGATGGATCTTTCTCCTTACAAGGCGTCGGGGCTGGCGTACTGCTTGTCGCGCCCACCGGAGAGCACCTCAAGTACGTGATCTAGATGCACTTCCCCAGGGAGGCGTCAACCAACAATACGGCTGAGTACGTAGGGCTGCTTGCCGGTCTTAGGATCGCGGCGGACCTCGGAATCAAGAAACTCATCGTCAGGGGTGACTCGCAGCTTGTCGTCAAGCAAGTCAACAAGGATTACCAGAGCCCGTTGATGAAGGCCTACGTCGATGAAGTGAGAAAGCTGGAAGAGCGTTTCGACGGTATACAGGCTGAATACGTTCGCCGAGCGGAGAACGATATCGCCGACTACCTGTCAAAACGCGCTGCCCTCAAGCTACCTGTGGAACCAGGTACCTTTGTGCTTCAGCTAACTCAGCCATCCGTTGATCCATCAACAGAGCAGAACAAGAGGAAGAAATCAGGGCCCGACAAGTACCTTCCTGCCGAGCTCCCCGGAGCCGCCGACAAGGATGTTGCCAGGGACACTGAGCCCGCCACGGGACGGCTAGCTCCGGCGGAGCGTCAAGCTCTTGCCGTCGAGACAGCCGCTCGTATGGCAGAGGAAATGCCTTTAGTCCTCGCCGTCGAGCCCCAGGCTCCAGCATGGGCACAACATACCGTCCGATTCCTCCAAACAGGGGAACTTCTTGAGGAGCAGGAAGAAGCAGAAAAAGTAGCCCGTCGCTCTACCATGTACCAGTTTGTCCATGACGTCCTGTACAGAAAGAGGCCGAACGGTGTGAAATTGAAGTGTATCCCTCGAGAGGAAGGACTGCAGCTGTTGGCAGAGATACACGGAGGCATATGTGGATCCCACATCGGGTCAAGGGCCCTTGCCGTCAAGGCATTTCGGCAAGGCTTTTTCTGGCCCACCGCCCTCCAGGATGCGGCGACACTAGTCACCAGATGTGAAGCGTGTCAGTTCCATTCAAAGAAGCTTCATCAGCCAGCTCAAGCCCTTCAAACCATTCCTCTCTCCTGGCCCTTCTTGGTCTGGGGGCTCGACATACTGGGCCCTTTCCCCCGCGCTGTCGGGGGCTTTGAGTACTTGTACGTTGTAATCGACAAGTTCACAAAGTGGCCGGAGGTGGAGGTAGTGAGGAAGGTCACAGCTCAGTCAGCCGTCAAGTTCTTCAAGGGACTAGTGTGCCGTTTTGGTGTACCCAACAGGGTCATCACCGACAATGGCACACAGTTCACAAGCCGCACCTTCATGCAATATACTCAAGACCTCGGCAGCAAAGTCTGTTTCGCTTCCGTTGCTCACCCACGGAGCAATGGTCAAGCTGAGAGGGCAAATGCTGAAGTACTGCGAGGCTTAAGGACCAAGACCTTTGACAGGCTGCACAAGAGTGGAAGGTGCTGGATTGATGAGTTGCCGGCGGTTCTTTGGTCGATCAGGACGACGCCAAATCGAGCCACCGGCCAGACACCCTTTGCCCTAGTATACGGGGCAGAAGCAGTTCTCCCCACTGAACTCATATACGGGTCACCTCGAGTGCTCGCTTATGATGAGCTTGAGCAAGAGCAACTGCGGCAAGATGACGCAATGCTCCTTGAGGAAGATCGTCTTCGGGCGGCTGTGAGAGCAACACGCTACCAGCAAGCCTTGCGCCGCTACCATAGCCGCAAGGTTCATGCCCGAAGCCTTGGGGAAGGCGACCTTGTCCTTCGGCACGTTCAATCGGCCAAGAATTCCAACAAGTTGACGCCAAAGTGGGAAGGCCCTTATCGGGTAATACGAGTCACCAGGCCCAGCGCAGTCCGTCTGGAGACCGAAGATGCCGTTCCGGTGAGTAACTCCTGGAACATTGAGCATCTTCGCAAGTTTTACCCATGAGGCGCGGCTTGCCGGGCCTCCCGGCAAGCCACCTTTTGTACAAGCATTGCCGATGATGCATGTAACCCTTTGTACAAAGCCAGGCGCAGACCCTGAGCATAAATAAATGAAGCGCTGGCGCCCTAAGTTATAGCATGCATGCTAGGTTGAGTCTCGTCCTTGGTTAGGGTTGATAGTGCTTAGCGGCGACTAACCCCTAGCTTAGAGGTCGAGTGTGCGTCTCTTTGCCGTTCTTTTGTCTTCTTTGGTTCGCAGGACTCACAGATATCCTTGCCGGATCACTTGAGGACGAAAAAGAGAAGAGGGGCAAACCGACATCTAGACCCCGACAAGCCAGTATTGTCGGGGGCTGCAAGTGCAAAGATTCACCCACGGCAAACCAGAGTTGCTGGGGGCTACAGCTTCAAATAAGTTCTTCACCCCTTATCATGCGTTCCCTTATGGACTGAGGTATGTGAAACCTCGTTCCTTACTAAAGCTACCGTGCTCCCCTAAACTCTAGGCCCTAGGGCTCGTTCCTGGGGGCAGGTTTGGTCGTAGTCGCGGTAGCGAAAGGATGAAACAAGGAGCCTGAACCCACCTCATCCCTGCCTCCACCAAAAGCGTGAGAAAGGTCGAGCGACGTGGGAAGACGGCAAGGCCTGCTGCCGGGCAAGGAAATGTTTATCTTAGAGACATCAAGGATTTACTCCTTGACGTGGGTTCTACCCGCAAACAAATGACCCGGCAAGCATCCCTTTTTCATTAAAAACATTCCACTCAGGTACAGTCCATAGGGAATGAAAAACATGAATGATGGGATTACAAGTTTTAAATTCAGCTAAGGCCCGAAGGCTTACAAACTAAAAAGAGATAAGGTGCCCGTAATCCCTTTCTTGTCCCTCTCCTCAGGAAGCAGGTTAAGGAGGAGAAAAGGGAAAAAGGGGCGCCTAGGCGAGCTACTGGTGGCAGAAGACACCAAGAGAACATCTCGGTGGCCGTCCGAAGGCTGGGTGGTGATGGCGGCGCCGGAAGCAGAGCTCGAAGCGAGGCGGCAGGACGTCAGCACGCGTCGAAGGCGTCGGTGCCCGCGTACTCCGAGTTGACGGCCTTGCCGCCCGCCCTCTTCCTCTTCCGCAGCCTCTCAACGCCAGCCGCCCAAGGAGACGACCCCGAGAAGTTCAGGGAGCCAGCGACACGGATGATGGGGTCGCCGGTGCCGCACGGAGCGGCGCCCGACACCTAGTCGGACCCGTCATCCTGCCGCCTGCTACCCTCGTCGTCGCTGCCGCTGTCCTCCTCGTCACTCCCGCCCGAGGAGGAGTCTTCGCTATGAGAAGAGCTCTCCACGCAGCACCTTGCACGGGTCCCGAAGAGCCCGAAGACCTTGACGGAGAGGAGGCCGCCCTCCATCAGCTTGAAATGGAGAGTGAGCCCCTCCGTCAAGCGGTGGATCTGAGAAAATGTCTTCCATCCCCGACGAAGATACATTACATGAGGGGCTGGTAAGTCGACGCGAACCCGCGTGCCGCTGATCCCACAGCCCCTCATGTGCAGCCGCAGTGACTCCGGCAGATCCAGCTCCATCTCCCGCGCGAATGGAGTCAGGAGACGAAGGCGACAGCGAGGTGGCCGATGCAGCCTGACGGAGAACTCGCAAGGGTCATCCTCAACGTGGCCCTCCATGGGGGGAGGAACTGCTGGCGGAGGCGAGGCCGGCGCGCCGCCCTGTCCTCCTCTTCCCCGAGCGCCTCGGCCTCGCCCACGACCTCGCCCCCTCTCCCTTCCCCTCACGGCTGGCTCTGCCACCTCAGGCGCAGGAGAAGGAAGGACGCATTGAGCGGCGGCCCTCGCCGCCACCGTTGAAGGACCAGGATTCCCTCTCTCCATGGCGGATGGAAGGGGGGAGCAGAAGCTAAAGGAAGGAGGAGATGAAAGAATGCGGGACGCCACCCCCCTCCCGCTCTTTATAAAGGAACGGGGTGGGGGCTCGGCCACCCCGCTCAGCCAATCAAGACGCGGAAGGCGTAGGGAACTGGGACCGACCCACTGCCCCAGCCCGCGACGGCCCGGTTTCCCGCCTCCACCGTTCGCCACCCCAAGCGCATGAGAGCCATGTGGCAGGCGTGTGGGACCGAGGCGACGGGTGAGGCGACCTCTCCCCACCCCGTGATCGTGGGGAGTGGACGCCTTGAAGACCATGCCTCGGCCCCGTTTAATAAATTGGCTGCGCCTCCACGCCTCCCTCCGTTTATGGGGAAGGCGCGAACCGCCCCTTTACTACGACGTGACGCATGCGTGCAGAGCTCAGCCCCACGCATGCCGCCCACATCACACACACCTCCCCACACCGCGCCACTCGCGGGGAGCATGGGAAGCACAGCGCGCGAAGAGACTTACCGCGGTAAAAACCACCCCGCCTGCCCGCGCACCGTTTTTGGGCCTAGCCCAACGACACGATTGCGCTTACGTGTGGTACAGGCCCGGGGGCTCCTGTCGGTGTACAAAAAGAGGGGTACACTTTTTGTACCCCTATAACTGTGCACGGGTAGTCTGAGCCGGGCACCACCACACTGAGCAAGGCAAGGGAGGTGAGACAAGGTAAGACCGAAGCTCGAGAGGAGCAGAACGATGCCGAGACCAAGACCACAAAGAGCAAAGGGAACGAAGCGGACTCCCCCGGTAAGATCCTTGTCGGGTGGCGGTTTTAGCAAACCCGGCAAGACCCTTGCCATGGCAGCTCACCCCACACCTGCGGAGCGAGTCACCCTTGAGTCCACTACCCCCATGGGGCAAGGATTCGGGAGACATCCCCGTGGTGGCATGCAGATCTTTGTGAAGACATTCAAGACCAGATACACACTTTAGAAGATGATGATCCTTGGCGGGATCCCAGCCAAGGAGGACCACAAGTCTTGCCGGGGATGATAGCAGGCGCCACGGCAAGACCCTTGACGGGGCCCCGGCAAGGCCCTTGCCAAGAACACCCGTAGGGCCACCATCAGGCCCACGCCAATCAAGACATCCACCGCCGTTCGCATGCAGCTGCCGACCCAACCAGCTGGGCAGGCACCTGCGTGGCGGCATGCGGATCTTCGTGGAGACCCACCACTGCGCCACCTCAGCTGCCTGCCTGCCTACATGGCACCGTGGGCACCGCTGGCCAGGGCGCGTGTCGACGCAAGAAGGAGCGGCGACGGATGAGACAGGGCTCTCCCCCGTCCCCGATAAAGCAAGGACACCTAAGCAAGACGCATTAAAGGCGCCTTGTCATGTAATGCGAGGGATAACCTCGCATCACTGTAGCCTTTCCACCTCCCGTGTGCCACTTTGGCAACCCCTTTCCCTATAAAAGGAGGCCCAAGGCGACCAGGAGGAGGATTCGGCTTTTTGGAACTCCTCACGCCCCATTGCTAGTTCAAGAACACAGATAAACAATCCACCAAAGCAGGAGTAGGGTTTTACGCGTCCTCGCGGCCCGAACATGGGTAAAGGAACCGTGTGCTATCTGTTTGATCCGCTCTTCTCACGACCCCGCGCCCCGCAACCGTAGTAGGGATTCTTGTGATCCCATAGGTGTCGTTCCACACCGACAGAAAGCAATAACAATAAAACTTAACGATCATTATGCTAAGCTAACGGATGGGTCATGTCCATCACATCATTCTCTAATATTGTGATCCCATTTATCAAATGACAACACATGTTTATGGTTAGGAAACTTAACCATCTTTGATTAACGAGCTAGTCAAGTAGAGGCATACTAGGGACACTCTGTTTTGTCTATGTATTCACACATGTACTAAGTTTCCGGTTAATACAATTCTAACATGAATAATAAACATTTATCACGATATAAGGAAATAGTAATAACAACTTTATTATTGCCTCTAGGGCATATTTCCTTCAGCCTCCCACTTGCACTAGAGTCAATAATCTAGTTCACATTGCCATGTGATTTAACACCAATAGTTCACATCTTTATGTGATTAACACCCGTAGTTCACATCTCCATGTGACCAACACTCAAAGGGTTTACTAGAGTCAATAATCTAGTTCACATCGCTATGTGATTAACACCCAAAGAGTACTAAGGTGTGATCATGTTTTGTTTGTGAGAGAAGTTTTAGTCAATGGGCCTGACACATTCAGATTCATATGTATTTTGCAAATTTCTATGTCTACAATGCTCTGCATGGAGCTACTCTAGCTAATTGCTCCCACGTTATATACGTATCTAGATTGAGACTTAGAGTCATCTCGATCAGTGTCAAACCTTGCATCGAGGTAACTCTTTACGACGAACTCTTTATCACCTCCATAACCGAGAAACATTTCCTTAGTCCTTTTAGGTAACTAAGGATAATTTTGACCGTTGTTCAGTGATCTACTCCTCGATCACTATTGTACCCCCTTGCCAAACTCTTGGTAAGGTACACAATATGTCTGGTACACAGCATGACATACTTTATAGAACCTGTGGCTGAGGCATAGGGAACGACTTTCATTCTCTCTCTATCTTCCGCCGTGGTCGGGCTTTGAGTCTTACTCAACTTCACACCTTGCAACACATGCAAAAACCCTTTCTTTGACTGATTCATTTTGAACTTCTTCAAAATCTTGTCAAGGTATGTGCTTTTGAAAGTCCTATTTAAGCGTCTCAATCTATCTCTATAGATCTTGATGCCCAAAATATAAGTAGCTTCACCGAGGTCTTTTATTGAAAAACTCTTATTCAAGTATCCTTTTATGCTATCCAGAAATGCTACATCATTTCCAATCAACAATATGTCATCCACATATAGTATTAGAAATGCTACAGAGCTCTCACTCACTTTCTTGTAAATACAGGCTTCACCATAAGTCTGTATAAACCATATGCTTTGATCACCACATCAAAGCATATATTCCAACTCCGAGATGCTTGCACCAGTCCATAGATGGATCGCTAGCGTTTGCACACTTTTTTAGCACCTTTAGGATCTATAAAACCTTCTGGTTGCATCATATACAACTCTTCTTTGAGACATCCATTAAGGAATGTGCTACCTCTTGAGCACTGCGTTGGTTTTCCCTTGAAGAGGAAAGGGTGATGCAGCAAAGTAGCGTAAGTATTTCCCCCAGTTTTTGAGAACCAAGGTATCAATCCAGTAGGAGGCTACGCGCTAGTCCCTCGCACCTACACAAACAAATAAATCCTCGCAACCAATGCGATAAGGGGTTGTCAATCCCTACACGGTCACTTACGAGAGTGAGATCTGATAGATATGATAGGATAATATTTTTGGTATTTTTATGATAAAGATGCAAAGTAAAATAAAAGCAACGGAAATAACTAAGTGTTGAAAGATTAATATGATGGAAAATAGACCCGGGGGCCATAGGTTTCACTAGTGGCTTCTCTCAAGAGCATAAGTATTTTACGGTGGGTGAACAAATTACTGTTGAGCAATTGACATAATTGAGCATAGTTATTAGAATATCTAGGTATGATCATGTATATAGGCATCACGCCCGAGACAAGTAGACCGACTCCTGCCTGCATCTACTACTATTACTCCACACATCGACCGCTATCCAGCATGCATCTAGAGTATTAAGTTCATAAGAACAGAGTAACGCCTTAAGCAAGATGACATGATGGAGAGGGATAAATTCATGCAATATGCCACATCTTGTTATCCTCGATGGCAACAATACAATACGTGCCTTGCTGCCCCTACTGTCACTGGGAAAGGACACCGCAAGATTGAACCCAAAGCTAAGCACTTATCCCATTGCAAGAAAGATCAATCTAGTAGGCCAAACCAAACAGATAATTCGAAGAGACTTGCAAAGATAACCAATCATACATAAAAGAATTCAGAAAATTCAAATATTGTTCATAGATAAACTTGATCATAAACCCACAATTCATCGGTCTCAACAAACACACCGCAAAAGAAGATTACATCGAATAGATCTCCACAAGAGAGGGGGAGAACATTGTATTGAGATCCCAAAAGAGGGAGGAAGCCATCTAGCTAATAACTATGGACCCGAAGGTCTGAGGTAAACTACTCACACTTCATCAGAGAGGCTATGGTGTTGATGTAGAAGCCCTCCATGATCGATGCCCCCTCCGGCGGAGCTCCAAAACAGGCCCCAAGATGGGATCTCGTGGGTATAGAAGGTTGCGGCAGTGGAATTAGGTTTTTGGCTCCGTATCTGATCGTTTGGGGGTACGTAGGTATATATAGGAGGAAGGAGTATGTCGGTGGAGCAACAGGGGGCCCATGAGGGTGGAGGGCACGCCCAGGGGGGGGGGGGGGTAGGCGCGCCCACTACCTCGTGCCCTCCTGGTTGCTTTCTTGACGTAGGGTCCAAGTCCTCTGGATCATGTTCGTTCCAAAAATCACGTTCCCAAAGGTTTCATTCCGTTCAGACTCCGTTTGATATTCTTTTTCTGCGAAACTCTGAAATAGGAAAAAAACAACAATTCTGGGCTGGGCCTCTAGTTAATATATTAGTCCCAAAAATAATACAAAAGTGAATAATAAAGCCCAATAATGTCCAAAATAGAAGATAATATAGCATGGAGCAATAAAAAATTATAGATACGCTGGAGACGTATCAAGCATCCCCAAGCTTAATTCCTGCTCGTCCTCGAGTAGGTAAATGATAAAAACAGAATTTTTGATGTGGAATGCTACTTGACATAATTTCAATGTAATTCTTCTTAATTGTGGTATGAATATTCAGATCCGAAAGACTCAAGAAAAAAGTTTAATATTGACATAAAAACAATAATACTTCAAGCATACTAATTAAGCAATTATGTCTTCTCAAAATAACATGGCCAAAGAAAGTTATCCCTACAAAATCATATAGTCTGGCTCTGCTCTATCTTCACCACACAAAATATTTAAATCATGCACAACCCTGATGACAAGCCAAGCAATTGTTTCATACTTTTGACGTTCTCAAACTTTTTCAATCTTCACGCTGTTGAGGCATATCTCTCTAGATGTAGTTTTGGTGATTGATGACAACATGTTTGCGGACTAATCGTGTGCTTTGAGCTTTTCAGAGATTCATCCTTGGCATGAGACGATTTCTTTCCCCTCGGAGTGTTATTCAAGACGGTGCAACTCTTTCGTTTCTATTTTGGTGAACTAGTTTCGTAGGAGTCACCGTACTATCAAGAGGGGGTCCGCTTTGGTAAGGCT
This sequence comes from Aegilops umbellulata, assembly GCA_032464435.1. Lineage (NCBI taxonomy): Eukaryota > Viridiplantae > Streptophyta > Magnoliopsida > Poales > Poaceae > Aegilops > Aegilops umbellulata. The sequence continues at coordinate 68,110,732 of CP136058.1, forward strand.
AGGGTGGAATCAACACGTACACTTCCGTCTCACACCCTCTAAGCCTTTCCGCTTCAATGGGGAGCTTTTTCCCCTTCACTGGTGCATCGTGTGGTCCCAGCGGTAGTACCGCAGTGCCCAGCGGTTGTACCGCTTAGGAGTCACAGGCGGCAGTAACGCTCTGCAGCGGTAGGACCGCCGGAGGGTCCTCAACCATAGTACTGATGTCGTACCAGGCTCCTACCGCGTCGACTCGAGGGGGTCGTCTCGTGTTGGATTGTGCGGCACTATGCAGCGGCAGTAGTGCGGTAGTGCCGCTCATGAGCGGTAGTACCTCCCAACCACCGCAGCAGTACCGCACTAGGTCCCTCTTTTCTTCTCTCTCACCTGCCCTCCTGTCTGCGCGGCAGTACCGCCTGGGGGAGCGGTAGTACCGCTGTGCACAACGGTAGTACCGCTGCCTCCTGCGGTAGTACCGCCCTCTGCGGGGCTGTTTTGGGGGTAACGGTTGGATTGTTCCCCCCACTATATAAGGGGGTCTTCTTCCCCAAAGTTGACTCACCTCTTCCCCCAAAAGCTCCATTGTTGCTCCAAGCTCCATTTTCGCCCGATCTCTCTCCCTAGCCAATCAAACTTGTTGATTTGCTCGGGGTTGGTTGAGAAGGCCCCGATCTACACTTCCACCAAGAGAAATTTGATTCCCCCTCTAACCCCTAGCGGATCTTGTTACTCTTGGGTGCTTGAGCACCCTAGACGGTTGAGGTCGCCGCGGAGCCATAGTCCATTGTGGTGAAGCTTCATGGTGTCGTTGGGAGCCTCCAATTAAATTGTGGAGATTGCCCCAACCTTTTTGTAAAGGTTCGGTCGCCACCTTCAAGGGCACCAATAGTGGAATCACGACGTCTCGCATTGTGTGAGGGCGTGAGGAGAATACGGTGGCCCTAGTGGCTTCTTGGGGAGCATTGTGCCTCCACACCGCTCCAACGGAGACGTACTTCCCCTCAAAAGGAAGGAACTTTGGTAACACATCCTCGTCTTCACCGTCTCCACTCTTGTTATCTCGTCCCTTTACTTTGCAAGCTTACTTGTGTAAAATCCCTTGCTTGCTTGTGTGCTTGTTGTTGTTGCATCATATAGGTTGCTCACCTAGTTGCATATCTAGACAACCTACTTTGATGCAAAGTTTAATTTGGTAAAGAAAAGTTAAAAATTGTTAGTTGCCTATTCACCCCCCTCTAGTCAAATATATCGATCTTTTCAATTGGTATCAGAGCCTCGTCTCTTTATTAAGGACTTTACCGTCCGAAGAGTATGGTTGACGTCGTAGACGGTGTGGAGGAGCACTCCGGTGCGAATCCAGTCTCGTCTACGGGAGATGGGGGAACCGCGGTCTCTCGTGAGGAATTCATTGTGGCGTTGGACACCTTGAAAACCTCCATGACGACCGAGGTCGAAAGCATGTTTAATAAATTCATAGAAGGGCTTAAACTTTCCACCGCACCGTTGAAAGTGGGTGATCCCGCTATAACAAGGTGACGGATGCTACCTCCGACAAGGGGGAAGCTACTAGCGAGAAAGCTCCTTCTTCTAGTGGTAAAAATGGAACCGACACCTTTGCTCATGTGGAACCTCCACTTGTCTATGGTGGACCGCTTCCTTACACTCATTTGAATCATGCCGGCCCGGCCCCTAAGATTGAGAAGAATGTAGATTTTGATTCTTGGTTCTATCATTTTAAGCGTCATTTAAATCATGTGAACACTAACCTTTGGAGAATCGTTGAAGAAGGTTTCTATCCGCATGACCGAAGCAACTTCACTCCTAGAGAAGCCGTGGATAATCAATTCAATGAGAATTATCTCTTCATCATCCAAGAAGCAATCCCACCCGAAGATCTTCCTCATCTCCGGCCCTACTCCATGGCCACAGATGCTTGGCATCAAGTGGTTTCCCTCTACCAGGGAAGTGCAATCATTCAACGCTCCCACTATGAAGTGGTGCAAGTTGAAGCCGATGAGTTTGCAATGAAAGAAGATGAAGAACCTCGTGAGCTATATCGGAGGGTAACCAAACTCGCAGTCTCACTCCGAGATCATGGAAGTAAGGACACGGATGACAATTGGATCAAGCGCAAATTCCTCAAGGCAATGATGCCCTATCACAAAGCCATGTCCTCCGTCATTCGTCAAAGACCGGACTTCCACACTTTGTCCTCAATTGAAGTGTTGAATGAGTTTGTTGCCATGAGCATCTTGGACAAGACCACCAACAATGCGGTTCTTCGCTCTTAAAGAGTAAAGAAGCCCAACCTTGCACTAAAGGCCAAGGTTAGTATGGAGGAAGAGGATGAAGAGGAAGAATAGGACAACAACCTCAAAGATACGAAGTATGCCTATCATGAACACATGGCTCTTGCTTCAAGGCAATTTTGGAGCAAGAATAACTCAAGGCCCAGCTTCAACAAGAAAATTCAAGTGGCGCAAAGGGCAAGCAACGAGTGAGGACTTGCTTTAATTGTGGCAATGTGAGCCACTTTGTTGTGGAGTGCCCTTATGAGAAGAGGGAAGACAATGGTGGCAAGCTCATCTGAAAGGACAAGGCCAAGTCTTTCCCCAACAAGAGCAACTTCACCAAGAAGACTCCTCCCAAGGCATTGGTGGTACAAGAAGAGTACAATGAGGATGATGATGATGATGAAGATGGTGAGTCGATGGACATGGCCTCCGTTGCCATTGTGTATGATCAAAAGTATGTCTAGAGGGGGGTGATTAGACTACTTGACCAAATAAAAATCTAGCCTTTTCCCAATTTTAGTTCTTGGCAGATTTTAGCTATCTTAGCACAAGTCAAGCAATCTCCACACAATTCAAGCAAGCATGCAAAAGAGTATATGAGCAGCGGAAAGTAAAGCATGCAACTTGCAAGAATGTAAAGGGAATGGTTTGGAGGATTCAAATGCAATTGGAGACACGGATGTTTTTGTCGTGGTTCCGATAGGTGGTGCTATCGTACATCCACGTTGATGGAGACTTCAACCCACGGAGGGTAATGGTTGCGCGAGTCCACGGAGAGCTCCACCCACGAAGGGTCCATGAAGAAGCAACCTTGTCTATTCCATCACAGCCGTCGCACACGAAGGACTTGCCTCACTAGCGGTAGATCTTCATGAAGTAGGCGATCTCCTTGCCCTTACAAACTCCTTGGTTCAACTCCACAATCTTGTCGGAGGCTCCCAAGTGACACCTAGCCAATCTAGGAGACACCACTCTCCAAGAAGTAACAAATGGTGTGTTAATGATGAACTCCTTGCTCTTGTGTTTCAAATGATAGTCTCGCCAACACTCAACTCTCTCTCACAGGATTTCGATTTGGTGGAAAGAAGATTTGAGTGGAAAGCAACTTGGGGAAGGCTAGAGATCAAGATTCTTATGGTTGGAATGGAATATCTTGACCTCAACACAAGTGTAGGTGGTTCTCTCTCAGAAAATGTGTATTGGAAGTGTAGGTATGTTCTGATGGCTCTCTCCATGAATGAAGAGTGGGTGGAGGGGTATATATAGCCTCCACACAAAATCTAACCGTTACACACAGTTTTCCGAACTCGGTGGGACCGAATGGTTAAACTCGGTCGGACCGATTCAGTAAACCTAGTGACCGTTAGGATTTTCGGTGGGACTGAGATGCAACTCGGTAGGACCGATATGGTTAGGGTTAGGGCATAACATAATCTCGATGTGACCGATTACACAAACTCGGTGGGACCAATTTTGGTAATAAGCTAACCGGAGAGTTGGTCAGGTAAACTCGGTGGGACCGATTCGCTCATCTCGGTGAGACCGAAATGTTACAAAAGGGAAACAGAGAGTTTACATTGCAATCTCGGTGGGACCGATCGCTCATCTCGGTAAGACCGAAATGTTACGAAGGGAAACAGAGAGAGTACAATCCCATCTCGGTGAGACCGAGATCCCTATCGGTGAGACCGATCTGCCTAGGGTTTGTGGCAGTGGCTATGACATTTGAAACTCGGTGGCGCCGGATAGAAAGAATCGGTGGGGCCTAGTTTGACTTTTGGTTTAGGTCATATTTGGATGTGGGAAGGTAGTTGAGGATTTTGGAGCATATCACTAAGCACTGAAGAGCAAGAAACTCATTAAGCAACACCTCATCCCTCCTTGATAGTATTGGCTTTTCCTATGGACTCAATGTGATCTTGGATCACTAAAATATGAAATGTAGAGTCTTGAGCTTGAAGCTTGAGCGAATCCCTTCTCCTTAGTATTTTGAGGGATCCACTTTCCTCATCCATGCCATGCCATTCATTGAGCTTTTCCTGAAATATTAATCTTGGAATAATGTTAGCTCAATGAGCTATATGTTGTTAGGAATTACCAAAACCACCCGGGGATAGTTGCACTTTCAATCTCCCCCTTTTTGGTAATTGATTACAACATATAGATCAAAGCTTCGACAAATGATAATAAGAGTGAAAGATATTGTCGCTTTGAGAAGTACGTGAAAAGCAAGAGCTCCCCCTAAATTTGTGCATATCTTAAGATTTGCTTTGGACTGCAAGAGCACAATGAGTTAGGATCATGGGTTACTCTTCCATGTCACATACATCTTGGTGGAGTGCTCAAAATGATAAGAATTAAATACATGCACTCATCACCAAGCAAAGTGAATGATCATATAAGGATAAGTAAGATAATATCATCTAACAAGAATAAGTGTAGCTTATGATCAACCACATGATCATCAATGTCTCACAGATAATAGCATAGTATCTCAAGCAATCAAAAGCAACCAAAGTTCAACCAAGAAGATAAGAGAGAACAAAAACAAACTCTCTCTCTCTCGAAGCCTATGATCTATACATTTTTCTCCCCCTTTGGCAACAAGTTACCAAAAAGTTCCTAGAAAATGCATAGTACTATGTCGTCTCTCAGGCTTGGTCTTCAGGTGGTGGTGTCCGGAGAACTCCAAGGACGAAGGCTTCTGTTGATGTAGATGGAGCTGGTGGAGTAGGTTCTGGAGCTGGTGGCACTGAAGCTGTAGCTGGTGCAGATGAAGTGGCTCTGGTGTCTGTTACTGGCACTGCAGTTGATCTATGAGCTCTAGGCACTCTGGCAAATGCATCAGTGGTTGTTCTGCCCTTCCTCTCCTGCATGTCATCCTGTAGCTGCTCCACAGCTGACTGAATCTCAGTTACTTTGACATCTAAATCATAGAGTTTTTGTTCCATGATTCTTTCCAGGCTCTCCTGGTTTTGAGTTAGGGTGGCCAACCCCTTCTCAATCCTCAAAGTTGATGCTACCAAGTAACCAAGCTGGTCCTGCTTGCTCTTCAAAAAGTACTCAGATGCCTCCTCTTGTGTTGGCATCTTGGCAACCTTCTCTTTCTTTGCTTTCTCCTTCTTCTCTTGAGCTTGTACTGATAATGGTTCATCTTCATTCATCACAACTTGATTGTCCTCAAAGTCAGGATAGAGAACAAAGTGTTCCTTATCCAACAGATATTTTCCTGTGCCCATCTTTGAGTTAATCAACTCCTGAATTTGTGGGGCATATCCACAACTTCTCTTTTGGTCAGCCGCTATCCTGTTGATAGTCTCAACTATGAGGCTCGTGACCTTGAACTTCTGTGGCACATCAAATATGTGTAGAAAATTAATTGCATGCCCACTGATCATGTTGTGGTCACCTGACTTCAGAAAAAGAGTGTGCCTTATGATCCAGTTGATCATTGGCAGTCCTGACAGAAGAAAGTGGACTGACCCAAACTTGAAAGTCTCAAGAGCTTTGTCTGGGATCTCCTTGTACATCTGTGACATAGAATTGTGATCCATCTTCTTCTTGGCATAGACATCCAAGTCATCTGCTTGCTCTTCTGGGGCATTGATCAGATTTGACCATTCCTCAATAGTTGATTGGTATCTCGTTCCTTCAGACATCCAAACTATTCTGCCATCTGGATAGAAATGTTCTGTGGAGTAGAATTGCATAATGAGCTCATCATTCCAGTTTGTGAGCTTCTGCCCAACAAAGTCTGCAACTCCACAAGCACTGAAGCTGTCATACACTCCAGGATAGTGTTCTTCATTCTTCTTCATGTAGGTCCAGTCGACCCACCTCATATCACACACTATAGGCTTCTTGTCCAGCAGCACTGTCTCATAGAAATCTTGCTGTTCCTTTGTGTGGAACCTGTAATCAACATCAGTCCTTCTCCTGGTGGCATATGGATCTGACTCTCTCCATAGCCTCAACCCTGAATCTCTCCTGATCTTCATGTTCTCAGCCACAGGATGAGCATCATTATGGTCTGGAATCTTGGGTTTGAGCTTTCTCAGGACTTGTCCTTCATCATGTTCATCAACAGCAACTTCAGGCACTGGGCCTTGTTCTTCTCAGTAGCTGGTATACTCCTGGTATTCCTCTTAGGAGCACTCTTGGGCTTGGAGGCAGCTTTGGGTGCTTCTTTGGGCTTTGATGAAGCAGCCCCTGACTTTATAACATCACCCATAAGCTTTTGTGCCTTGGGTGCTAGTGCAGCAACCTCTTCTTCCTCTTCCTCTTCTGAATCTCTCCTCATAGAGGGTTTGCCAAGAACTCTGGCAGTAGTGGTTCTGACTCTCCTTTTCTTTTTATCTTGGCCAACAGCTTCCTCTTCTGACTCAATAGTAAACTTCATGGTTTCTCCAGTGGCAACCTTCCTAGGTTTGGAAGTGGGAACTCTCCTTGCAGGTGCCTTCTTCTGCATACATGGCTTTGTGGCTACAGTTGAGCCATATTCCTTTTTCAACACTTTCTTCTCTGATGTGGCTTCCTCTTCCTCTGCCACATAATCTTCATCTTCAGATTCTGGAGTTCTCTTCTTGCTTGCTCTAGTGGCAGCCTTTGGCAAATTGCTTGGAGTGCTTCTGCTTCCTTCATCTGAGCTGCTAGAGGGACTAGTGCCCTCACTCATGTGAACCCGCTCCTCTGACTTGTTCTGGCTGTCACTCTGGTCAGACATGTTGCAAACACTAATTGCAGACCCTGTGAATAGATTGTAGATGAGATAGAGTGGATGAGCATCACAAAATACAGAGGTTTTTGCAAAAGAATGAGTCAAAAACTTAGATTTAGTCTTCCATAGAAAGCATTTCGGATTAACCGATTTGTAAACTCGGTGATACCGAAGCAGTTTTTGGAACCAAAACTAGTGAACTCGGTCAGACCGAGTTACAGTTCGGTGGCACCGAGACTGCTAGGGTTTCACAAAGTTCTAAAATTGGTCACACCGATTTGTAATTCTTGGTTAGACCGAGAGTTACTAGTGCAATGGCGTTAGCCGAATCGGTGGGACCGAGTTTTTCAACTCGGTGGGTCCGAGATGGTTTCGGCGGAAACCTAACCCTAAATTTTCAAATCGCATCTATTCTAAAGATTGTTTTGACTGGACAGAGGTGTTTCAATCGTGGCAAAAATCATAATGAACACAATGTTGGGGAATGTTGCAGAAAATAAAATTTTTCTACGGTTTCACCAAGATCTATCTATGAGTTCATCTAGCAACGAGTGATCGGAGTGCATCTACATACCTTTGTAGATCGCGAGCGGAAGCGTTCAAAGAACGGGGTTGTGGGAGTCGTACTCGTCGTGATCCAAATCACCGGAGATCCTAGCGCCGAACGGATGGCACCTCCGCGTTCAACACACGTACGGTCAGCGTGACGTCTCCTCCTTCTTGATCCAGCAAGGGGAAAGGAGAGGTTGATGAAGATCCAGCAGCACGACGGCGTGGTGGTGGATGCAACAGTCACCGCAGCAGGGCTTCACCGAGCTTCTGCGAGAGGGAGAGGTGTAGCAGGGGAGAGGGAGGTGCCAAGACTTGAGGTGCGGCTGCCCTCCCTCCCCCCTTTATATAGGCCCCCTAGGGGGTGCGCTGGCCCTAGGAGATGGGATCTCCTAGGGGGGGCGGCGGCCAGGGGGTGGAGTGCCCACCAAGGCAAGTGGGGCGCCCCCCACCCTAGGGTTTCCAACCCTAGGCGCAGGGGGGCCCAAGGGGGGGGTGCACCAGCCCACTATGGGCTGGTTTCTCTCCCCACTTCAGCCCATGGGGCCCTCCGGGATGGGTGGCCTCACCCGGTGGACCCCCGGGACCCATCCAGTGGTCCCGGTACAATACCGGTGACCCTAAATTCTCCCGATAGCCGAAACTGCACTTCCTATATATAATTCTTCACCTCTGGACCATTCCGGAACTCCTCGTGACGTCCGGGATCTCATCTGGGACTCCGAACAACTTTCGGATTACTGCATACTCATATCTATACAACCCTAGCGTCACCGAACCTTAAGTGTGTAGACCCTACGGGTTCGGGAGACACGTAGACATGACCGAGACGGCTCTCCGACCAATAACCAACAGCAGGATCTGGATACCCATGTTGGCTCCCACATGCTCCTCGATGATCTCATCGGATGAACCACGATGTCGAGGATTCAAGCAACCCCGTATACAATTCCCTTTGTCAATCGGTATTTTACTTGCCCGAGATTTGATCGTTGGTATCCCAATACCTCGTTCAATCTGGTTACCGGCAAGTCACTTTACTCGTACCGTAATGCATGATCCCGTTATCAAACACTTTGATCACATTGAGCTCATTATGATGATGCATTACCGAGTGGGCCCAGTGATGCCTCTCCGTCATACGGAGTGACAAATCCCAGTCTCGATCCGTGGCAACCCAACAGATACTTTCGAAGATACCCGCAGTATACCTTTATAGTCACCTAGTTACATTGTGACGTTTGGTACACCCAAAGCACTCCTACGGTATCCGGGAGTTACACGATCTCATGGTCTAAGGAAAAGATACTTGACATTGGAAAAAGCTCTAGCAAACGAACTATACGATCTTGTGCTATGCTTAGGATTGGGTCTTGTCCATCACATCATTCTCCTAATGATGTGATCTCGTTATCAATGACATCCAATGTCCATAGTCAGGAAACCATGACTATCTGTTGATCAACGAGCTAGTCAACTACAGGCTTACTAGGGACATGTTGGTGTCTATGTATTCACACATGTATTACGATTTCCGGATAACACAATTATAGCATGAATAAAAGACAATTATCATGAACAAGGAAATATAATAATAATCCTTTTATTATTGCCTCTAGGGCAAATTTCCAACAGTCTCCCACTTGCGCTAGAGTCAATAATCTAGTTACATTGTGATGAATCGAACACCCATAGAGTTCTGGTGTTGATCATGTTTTATTCGCGGAAGAGGTTTAGTCAATGGATCTGCGACATTGAGATCCGTATGCACTTTGCAAATTTCTATGTCTCCATCTTGAACATTTTCATGAATGGAGTTGAAGCGACGCTTGATGTGCCTGGTCTTCTTGTGAAACCTGGGCTCCTTGGCAAGTGCAATAGCTCCAGTGTTGTCACAGAAGAGTTTGATCAGCCCCGACGCATTGGGTATGACTCCTAGGTCGGTGGTGAACTCCTTCACCCAAATTGCTTCATGCGCTGCCTCCGAGGCTGCCATGTACTCCGCTTCACATGTAGATCCCGCCACGACGCTCTGCTTGCAGCTGCACCAGCTTACTGCTCCACCATTCAACATATACACGTATTCGGTTTGTGACTTAGAGTCATCCAGATCTGTGTCGAAGCTAGCGTCGACATAACCCTTTACGACGAGCTCTTCGTCACCTCCATAAACGAGAAACATGTCCTTAGTCCTTTTCAGGTACTTCAGGATATTCTTGAGCGCTGTCCAGTGTTTCTTGCCAGGATTACTTTGGTACCTTCCTACCAAACTTACGGCAAGGTTTACATCAGGTCTTGTACACAACATGGCATACATAATAGACCCTATGGCTGAGGCATAGGGGATGACACTCATCTGTTCTATATCTTCTGCCGTGGTCGGACATTGAGCTGAGCTCAATTTCACACCTTGCAACACAGGTAAGAACCCCTTCTTAGACTGATCCATATTGAACTTCTTCAATATCTTATCAAGGTATGTGCTTTGTGAAAGACCTATGAGGCGTCTTGATCTATCTCTATAGATCTTGATGCCTAATATATAAGCAGCTTCTCCAAGGTCCTTCATTGAAAAACTCTTATTCAAGTAGGCCTTAATGCTGTCCAAAAGTTCTATATCATTTCCCATCAAAAGTATGTCATCTACATATAATATGAGAAATGCTACAGAGCTCCCACTCACTTTCTTGTAAACGCAGGCTTCTCCATAAGTCTGCATAAACCCAAATGCTTTGATCATCTCATCAAAGCGAATGTTCCAACTCCGAGATGCTTGCACTAGCCCATAAATGGATTGCTGGAGCTTGCATACCTTGTTAGCATTCTTAGGGTCGACGAAACCTTCCGGCTGCATCATATACAGTTCTTCCTTAAGATAACCATTAAGGAATGCCGTTTTGACGTCCATTTGCCATATCTCATAATCATAGTATGCGGCAATTGCTAACATGATTCGGACGGACTTCAGCTTAGCTACGGGAGAGAAAGTTTCATTGTAGTCAACCCCTTGAACTTGCCGATAACCCTTAGTGACAAGTCGAGCTTTATAGATGGTAACATTACCATCCGCGTCCGTCTTCTTCTTAAAGATCCATTTGTTTTCTATCGCTCGCCGATCATCAGGCAAGTCTGTCAAAGTCCATACTTTGTTTTCATACATGGATGCTATCTCGGATTGCATGGCTTCAAGCCATTTGTTGGAATCTGGGCCCGCCATCGCTTCTTCATAGTTCGAAGGTTCACCGTTGTCTAACAACATGATTTCCAGGACAGGGTTGCCATACCACTCTGGTGTGGAACGTGTCCTTGTGGACCTACGAAGTTCAGTAGCAACTTGATTCGAAGTACCTTGATCATCATCATTAATTTCCTCTTCAGTGGATGTAGGCACCACAGGAACATTTTCCTGAGCTGCACTACTTTCCGGTTCAAGAGGTAGTACTTCATCGAGTTCTACTTTCCTCCCACTTACTCCTTTCGAGAGAAACTCTTTTTCCAGAAAGGATCCATTCTTGGCAACAAAGATCTTGCCTTCGGATCTAAGGTAGAAGGTATACCCAATGGTTTCCTTAGGGTATCCTATGAAGACGCATTTTTCCGACTTGGGTTCGAGCTTTTCAGGTTGAAGTTTCTTGACATAAGCATCGCATCCCCAAACTTTTAGAAACGACAGCTTAGGTTTCTTCCCAAACAATAATTCATACAGTGTCGTCTCAACAGATTTAGACGGTGCCCTATTTAAAGTGAATGTATATGTCTCTAGAGCGTATCCCCAAAATGATAGCGGCAAATCAGTAAGAGACATCATAGATCGCACCATATCCAATAGGGTGCGATTACGACGTTCGGACACACCGTTACGTTGAGGTGTTCCAGGCGGCGTGAGTTGTGAAACGATTCCACATTTCCTTAAGTGTGTGCCAAATTGTGACTTAAATATTCTCCCCCACGATCTGATCGTAAGAACTTTATTTTTCGGTCACGTTGATTCTCTACCTCATTCTGAAATTCCTTGAACTTTTCAAAGGTCTCAGACTTGTGTTTCATCAAGTAGACATACCCATATCTACTCAAGTCATCAGTGAGTGTGAGAACATAACGATATCCTCCGCGAGCCTCAACGCTCATTGGACCGCAAACATCAGTATGTATGATTTCCAATAAGTTGGTTGCTCGCTCCATTGTTCCGGAGAACGGGGTCTTGGTCATTTTGCCCATGAGGCATGGTTCGCATGTGTCAAATGATTTATAATCGAGAGACTCTAAAAGTCCATCAGCATGGAGCTTCTTCATGCGCTTGACACCAATGTGACCAAGGCGGCAGTGCCACAAGTATGTGGGACTATCGTTATCAACTTTACATCTTTTGGTATTCACACTATGAATATGTGTAACATCATGTTCGAGATTCATTAAGAATAAACCATTGACCATCGGAGCATGACCATAAAACATGTCTCTCATATAAATAGAACAACCATTATTCTTGGATTTAAATGAGTAGCCATCTCGTATTAAACGAGATCCGGATACAATGTTCATTCTCAAACTTGGCACTAAATAACAATTATTGAGGTTTAAAACTAATCCCGTAGGTAAATGTAGAGGTAGCGTGCCGACGGCGATCACATCGACCTTGGAACCATTCCCGACGCGCATCGTCACCTCGTCCTTCGCCAGTCTCCGCTTATTCCGCAGCTCCTGCTTTGAGTTATAAATATGAGCAACGACACCGGTATCAAATACCAGGAGCTACTACGAGCACTGGTAAGGTAGACATCAATTACATGTATATCACATATACCTTTAGTGTTGCCGGCCTTCTTGTCCGCCAAGTATTTGGGGCAGTTCCGCTTCCAGTGACCCTTCCCTTTGCAATAAAAGCACTCGGTCTCAGGTTTGGGTCCATTCTTTGAATTCTTCCCGGCAACTGGCTTACCGGGCGCAGCAACATCCTTGCCGTCCTTCTTGAAGTTCTTCTTACCCTTGCCTTTCTTGAACTTGGTTGTTTTATTGACCATCAACACTTGATGTTCCTTTTTGATTTCTACCTCCGCTGATTTCAGCATTGAAAATACTTCAGGAATGATCTTTTCCATCCCCTGCTTATTGTAGTTCATCACAAAGCTCTTGTAGCTAGGTGGGAGCGACTGAAGGATTCTGTGAATGACCGGCTCATCTGGGAGGTTAATGTCCAGCTGGGACAAGCGGTTGTGCAACCCAGACATCTTGAGTATGTGCTCACTGACAGAACTATTTTCCTCCATCTTACAACTGTAGAACTTGTCGGAGACTTCATATCTCTCGACCCGGGCATGAGCTTGGAAAACCATTTTCAGCTCTTCGAACATCTCATATGCTCTGTGTTGCTCAAAACGCTTTTGGAGCCCCAGTTCTAAGCTGTAAAGCATGCCGCACTGAACGAGGGAGTCATCATCAGCACGCTGCTGCCAAGCGTTCATAACGTCTTGGTTCTCTGGGATGGGTGCTTCACCTAGCGGTGCTTCTAGGACATATTGTTTCCTGACAGCTATGAGGATGATCCTCAGGTTCCGGACCCAGTCCGTATAGTTGCTGCCATCATCTTTCAGCTTGGTTTTCTCTAGGAACGCGTTGAAGTTCATGTTGACATGAGCGTTGGCCATTTTATCTACAAGACATTTATGAAAATATATTTAGACTAAGTTCATGATAATTAAGTTCATCTAAATTATTTAATGAACTCCCACTCAGATTAGACATCCCTCTAGTCATCTAAGTGAAACATGATCCGACTCGACTAAGCCGTGTCCGATCATCACGTGAGACGGACTAGTCATCATCGGTGAACATCTCCATGTTGATCGTATCTGTCATACGACTCATGTTCGACCTTTCGGTCTCTTGTGTTCCGAGGCCATGTCTGTACATGCTAGGCTCGTCAAGTTAACCTAAGTGTTTGCATGTGTAAATCTGTCTTACACCCGTTGTATGTGAACGTTGGAATCTATCACACCCGATCATCACGTGGTGCTTCGAAACAACGAACTGTCGCAACGGCGCACAGTAAGGGGGAACACTTTCTTGAAATTATTATGAGGGATCCTCTTATTTACTACCGTCGTTCTAAGTAAACAAGATGCAAAAAACATGATAAACATCACATGTAATCAAATAATAGTGACATGATATGGCCAATATCATATAGCTCCTTTGATCTTCATCTTGGGGGTCCATGATCATCTTGTCACCGGCATGACACCATGATCTCCATCATCATGATCTCCATCATCGTGTCTCCATGAAGTTGCTCACCAACTATTACTTCTACTACTATGGCTAACACGTTTAGCAATAAAGTAAAGTAATTTAGATGGCGTTTCTCAATAACACGCAGGTCATACAAAAAAAATAAAGACAACTCCTATGGCTCCTGCCGGTTGTCAACTCATCAACATGCAAGTCGTGATTCCTATTACAAGAACATGATCTCATACATCACATATATATCATTCATCATTCATCACAACTTTGGCCATATCACATCACAAAACACTTGCTGCAAAAACAAGTTAGACGTCCTCTAATTGTTGTTGCAAGTTTTACGTGGCTGCAATAGGGTTCTAGCAAGAATGTTTTCTTACCTACGTAAAAGCCACAACGTGATTTGTTAACTTCTATTTACCATTCATAAGGACCCTTTTCGTCGAATCCGCTCCAACTAAAGTGGGAGAGACAGACACCCGCTAGCCACCTTATGCAACTAGTGCATGTCAGTCGGTGGAACCTGTCTCACGTAAGCGTACGTGTAAGGTCAGTCCGGGCCGCTTCATCCCACAATACCGCTGAAGCAAAATAAGACTAGTAGCGGCAAGAAAGTTGACAACATCTACGCCCACAACAAATTGTGTTCTACTCGTGCAAAGAGAACTACGCATAGACCTAGCTCATGATGCCACTGTTGGGGAACATTGCAGAAAATAAAATTTTTCTACGGTTTCACCAAGATCTATCTATGAGTTCATCTAGCAACGAGTGATCGGAATGCATCCACATACCTTTGTAGATCGTGAGCGAAAGCATTCAAAGAACGGGGTTGAGGGAGTCGTACTCGTCGTGATCCAAATCACCGGAGATCCTAGCGCCGAACGGACGGCACCTCCGCGTTCAACACACGTACGGTCAGGGTGACGTCTCCTCCTTCTTGATACAGCATGGGGAAAGGAGAGGTTGATGAAGATCTAGCAGCACGACAGCGTGGTGGTGGATGCAGCAGTCACCGCAGCAGGGCTTCGCCGAGCTTCTGCGAGAGGGAGGGGTGTAGCAGGGGAGAGGGAGGTGCCAAGACTTGAGGTGCGGCTGCCCTCCCTCCCCCCTTTATATAGGCCCCCTAGGGGGTGCGCTGGCCCTAGGAGATGGGATCTCCTAGGGGGGCGGCGGCCAGGGGGTGGAGTGCCCCCCAAGGCAAGTGGGGCGCCCCCACCCTAGGGTTTCCAACCCTAGGCGCAGGGGGGCCAAGGGGGGGGGGGGCGCACCAGCCCACTATGGGCTGGTTCCTCTCCCCACTTCAGCCCATGGGGCCCTCCGGGATGGGTGGCCCCACCCGGTGGACCCCCGGGACCCATCCGGTGGTCCCGGTACAATACCGGTGACCCTGAATTCTCCCGATAGCCGAAACTGCACTTCCTATATATAATTCTTCACCTCTGGACCATTCCGGAACTCCTCGTGACATCCGGGATCTCATCTGGGACTCCGAACAACTTTCGGATTACTGCATACTCATATCTATACAACCCTAGCATCACCGAACCTTAAGTGTGTAGACCCTACGGGTTCGGGAGACACGTAGACATGACCGAGACGGCTCTCCGGCCAATAACCAACAGCGGAATCTGGATACCCATGTGGGCTCCCACATGCTCCTCGATGATCTCATCGGATGAACCACGATGTCGAGGATTCAAGGAACCCCGTATACAATTCCCTTTGTCAATCGGTATTTTACTTGCCCGAGATTCGATCGTCGGTATCCCAATACCTCGTTCAATCTCGTTACCGGCAAGTCACTTTACTCGTACCGTAATGCATGATCCCATGATCAAACTCTTTGATCACATTGAGCTCATTATGATGATGCATTACCGAGTGGGCCCAGTGATACCTCTCCGTCATACGGAGTGACAAATCCCAGTCTCGATCCGTGTCAACCCAACAGATACTTTCGGGGATACCCATAGTATACCTTTATAGTCACCCAGTTACATTGTGACGTTTGGTACACCCAAAGTACTCCTACGGTATCCGGGAGTTACACGATCTCATGGTCTAAGGAAAAGATACTTGACATTGGAAAAGCTCTAGCAAACGAACTATACGATCTTGTGCTATGCTTAGGATTGGGTCTTGTCCATCACATCATTCTCCTAATGATGTGATCTCGTTATCAATGACATCCAATGTCCATAGTCAGGAAACCATGACTATCTGTTGATCAACGAGCTAGTCAACTAGAGGCTTACTAGGGACATGTTGGTGTCTATGTATTCACACATGTATTACGATTTCTGGAAAAAACAATTATAGCATGAATAAAAGACAATTATCATGAACAAGGAAATATAATAATAACCCTTTTATTATTGCCTCTAGGGCATATTTCCAACACACAATGTGCTGAGAATCAGACGAGGATAGCACTGTGATCGAGTCCATACCCTAGTTCGGTGATGAACTCGCTACGGCGGCAACGGCAGGGAAGAATTCCGTTGACGGCGGCGGAGACCAGTGACAGGAGGCGGCTGGCGACGAGGAGGATGATCTGGAGACCCAGGAGGCAGAGCGAGCTATGCGCGGGTGAAGGGGTTTCGGAGAAATTTCCAAAATTTTGCCCGTGAGTATATATAGCCCGACCCTGTTGGTGTGACCAAGTGGAACAACTCGGTGGCACCGAGATGCATAACTGTTGACAGTTACAGCAACTCGGTGTGACCGAAAAGTTCAAATCGGTTGCACCGAGATTGAAAACCTAGATCGACTTAGTGATCTCGGTATGACCGAAATGGAGGAATCGGTCAGACCGAAACACACAAAGAAGTTTTGGAAGTTTAAGTCTATGACGAATCGGGGACTCCGAGTGCTCCTCGCACAGAGTGGTTCGAATCTGACTTGATCAAATTTTGTGATGTAACATGAATAGAGTTTGAGACGAGAAAAGCATAGATAGCTAGAGAGGGTTCTTAGGCATTCTTGTCCATCCACTTGGCAAAAGAAAAGAAAACCAATCAATCAAAACAACAAGTGGATGTCCTCGAATGAGTAAAATATGCAATCAACATGCTCACACAATAAAATGGCAATTGAAATATGTGGCAAAGCATGCACAACCAATTTTAGCATCTATCAAACAACTGGCGATGACTAGGTCATCTATATATGAGTATATTGACTTAGGAGTCAAATGAGAACATTTGATCATAGGTCATACTCATCGTTTAATCACAAGTGGGGTTACCACTTTTACATAAAGCATTGTTGTGTTCACACCATTAGAGTTGCTTTAGCTCAATTCTTAGAGTAAAGCTCCCCCTAGATGTGAGATCCCCCCTAAGAGGGATGAACTAACCTTGGGTTTTGTCGATGATGACTTCATGTAGATGTTGAAGATGTGGATGCTCAATGTTGATGTAGATCATTTGGAGCTATCCATTGGAGTGAGTTGCCCTTTCAATACCTACATGGGTTAGTCCCACAAGGAACAAGCAAGGATATCCATAGACATAAAGTGATGCACACACAAGATGATGTCTATGAAAGCTTTTAGGTTACCTTGTCCCTTGTCTTACCAAAAAGAGGGTTTGTGACTCCTTGAACTAGTGCAAGATGTGGAAGTTGATTGCACTTGTTCTTGCCAAGATGATAAGAGTGAAGTATGTTGGGGGAGTCACCCTCAAGAACTCTCTAGTTCTTCTTCTTCGGGATCCACACCATCTTGATGGGAATCCTCGGGGTTGTAGTTGTACTTGATGAAGTGGAACTTGATGTAGTCTTGGGAACCCACTTGACCAAGGCCTTAGGAGCTTCTTCAAATACATCAATTTCCTCTTGAAGCTTGTCCTTGCCTTTTTGCTTGTGGTCTTGTGGTGGAAGATCATCTTGAGCTTGTGTCCCTTTGAAAGAAGTAGGATCATACTTCTCTTGTTGAGGAACAAACTTCGTCTTGGGGTATTGATCTTCTTCCCACTCAACTCCATTGGCATTGAACTTTCGTTCAAAACCAACACCTTGATTCTTCCGGCGCCTTCCTTGCTTGCGTACAATCGCCTCGAATTGCTTACTTCCGGCAAGGCTCTTGTAAAAACCTTTCTCTATAATTCCCTTCAATAAGCTATTTTCTTGCTCAAGTGTAACTTGGCTAAGAGAATCATTAGTGGAATCAAGAGAACTACTAGAAGCAACAATATTGGATTTAGCATGATTATTGTTACTACTAGAGGAAGAATCTTTCTTATTCTTGTTACTAGACTTGACTTGAGGCATGTAAGTGGATAAGAGTAAACGCTTGGCAATGTAAGAAGAACTTTTCTTATGAAGATCATCATTAATTTATTTTAAGAACTCATGCTCTTGCTCAAGGTTGAGCTTTTCAAAGAGTAATTTCTCATGAGTCCATAAAATTTCTCGATGATCTCCTAAGATAGTTTCATGAGCTAACTTAAGAGTGTTTAGTTCTTTAGTTAGGGACTCAATCTTCTCCTTATCATTGTCATTCGTTTTATCTTGATTAGCATGATTAATTGACGTTTCATCATAGTATTCATCACTAGAGTTGTCAACAAGTAAATCATCATCACCTAACAAGTCATCTTCATCACTATTGAAATCAACATACTCGGGGTGTGATACCTTTGGGCCTTTAGCCATGAAGCATGTTCCAACTCCTTCATTTGGTGAGTCAAATATGTCGTAGGAGTTGGTTGTCACAAGTGCTAGACCGGCAACACCTTCATCTTGAGTATATTCGGAGTCAGAGTGATAGCTTCTCTCGGAGTGGTTGTCGGAGTCGGAGCCGGATACCCATTCACCAACTTGAGCTTGATGTCTTCGTTTTGTGTAGCTCCTTGATGATTTGTCCTTTCTTTCCAAATCCTTGCTTCTCCGTGAGGGTCTTCGTTCATAACGATCATCTCTACTCCTTATTTCTCTAGATGGTGATTCTTCTCTTCTACTTCTTCTCTTGGGAGAACCTTGTCTTCTCTTTTAGGGGGCCGTACACTCATTGGAATAGTGTCCGGGCCTTCCACAATTGTAGCAGTTTCGCTCTCGACTAGAAGATCTTTTGTCATTGTAGGACCTTGACTTGGAGCTTCTCTCTTTGCTTCTACTCTTGTAGAACTTGTTGAAGTTCTTCACCATTAAGCTCAATTTTTCATTGAAGGTTTGTTTCTCACTCGATGATGTGGGGGCTTCACATGAGGCTTTCTAAGCACCACTTGATTTGTTGTGAAGTTCCTCTTTATCCTTGAGTGACATCTCATGAGCAACAATTCTTCCAATGACTTCCGTTGGTTTGAGATCTTTGTAATTGGGCATCATTTGGATCAATGTGCACACGGTATCATATTTTCCATCCAAGGCTCTTAGGATCTTCTTGATGATGAATCTATCGGTCATCTCTTCACTCCCTAAGCCGACAATCTCATTTGTGATAAGAGCAAGCCTAGAGTAAATTTCAGCGACACCTTCACCATCCTTCATTTTGAACTTGTCAAGTTGAGTTCGAAGCACATCCAATTTGGATTCCTTGACGGAGTCGGTAACTTCGTGCATATCAATGAAAGTATCCCAAATTTCCTTTGCATTCTCAAGACGGCTGATTTTTTTGAATTCTTCAGGGCATAATCCATTGAAGAGGATATCACAAGCTTGAGCGTTGTATTGCAGCATCTTCAACTCTTCCGCGGTGGCTTCACGGTTCGGTTCTTTGCCATCAAAGAACTCACCTTGCAAGCCAATACACACAATATCCCAAACGGCGGGGTTATGTCCAATAATATGCATTTTCATCTTATGCTTCCAACTAGCAAAATTAGTACCATCAAAGTAAGGACCTCTACGGTGATAATTTCCCTCGCTAGACGCCATACTCTCCTAGGTTGTGAAACCAAGGCTATGACCACCAAAAGCTATGGAAATCAACGCAAATGGAGACCAAAGCTCTGATACCACTTGTAGGATCGAAAGTATGTCTAGAGGGGGGTGATTAGACTACTTGACCAAATAAAAATCTAGCCTTTTCCCAATTTTAGTTCTTGGAAGATTTTAGCTATCTTAGCACAAGTCAAGCAATCTCCACACAATTCAAGCAAGCATGCAAAAGAGTATATGAGCCACGGAAAATAAAGCATGCAACTTGCAAGAATGTAAAGGGAAGGGTTTGGAGGATTCAAACACAATTGGAGACACGGATGTTTTTGTCATGGTTCCGATAGGTGGTGCTATCGTACATCCACGTTGATGGAGACTTCAACCCACGGAGGGTAACAGTTGCGCGAGTCCATGGAGGGCTCCACCCACGAAGGGTCCACGAAGAAGCAACCTTGTATATTCCATCACGGCCGTCGCCCACGAAGGACTTGCCTCACTAGCGGTAGATCTTCACAAAGTAGGCGATCTCCATGCCCTTACAAACTCCTTGGTTCAACTCCACAATCTTGTCGGAGGCTCCCAAGTGACACCTAGCCAATCTAGGAGACACCACTCTCCAAGAAGTAACAAATGGTGTGTTGATGATGAACTCCTTGCTCTTGTGCTTCAAATGATAGTCTCCCCAACACTCAACTCTCTCTCACAGGATTTGGATTTGGTGGAAAGAAGATTTGAGTGGAAAGCAACTTGGGGAAGGCTAGAGATCAAGATTCATATGGTTGGAATGGAATATCTTGACCTCAACACAAGTGTAGGTGGTTCTGATGGCTCTCTCCACGAATGAAGAGTGGGTGGAGGGGTATATATAGCCTCCACACAAAATCTAACCATTACACACAGTTTTCCAAACTCGGTGGGACCGAATGGTTAAACTCGGTCGGACCGATTCAGTAAACCTAGTGACCGTTAGGATTTTCGGTGGGACCGAGATGCAACTCGGTAGGACCGATATAGTTAGGGTTAGGGCATAACGTAATCTCGGTGTGATCGATTACACAAACTTGGTGGGACCGATTTTGGTAATAAGCTAACCAGAGAGTTGGTCAGGTAAACTCGGTGGGACCGATTCGCTCATCACGTGAGACCGAAATGTTACAAAAGGGAAACATAGAGTTTACATTGCAATCTTGGTGGGACCGATCGCTCATCTTGGTAAGACCGAAACGTTACGAAGGGAAATAGAGAGATTACAATCCCATCTCGGTGAGACCGAGATCCCTATCGGTGAGACCGATTTGCCTAGGGTTTGTGGCAGTGGCTATGACATTTGAAACTCGGTGGCGCCGGATAGAAATAATCGGTGGGGCCGAGTTTGACTTTTGGTTTAGGTCATATTTGGATGTGGGAAGGTAGTTGAGGATTTTGGAGGACTAAGCACTGAAGAGCAAGAAACTCATTAAGCAACACCTCATCCCTCCTTGATAGTATTGGCTTTTCCTATGGATTCAATGTGATCTTGGATCACTAAAATATGAAATGTAGAGTCTTGAGCTTGAAGCTTGAGCCAATCCCTTGTCCTTAGTATTTTGAGGGATCCACTTTCCTCATCCATGCCATGCCATTCATTGAGCTTTTCCTGAAATATTAATCTTGGAATAATGTTAGTCAATGAGCTATATCTTGTTAGGAATTACCAAAACCTCCCGGGGATAGTTGCACTTTCACATTGCGACGACTCCACGGGTGTCTCTCTTCGACTCACCCAATGAGAGCATCACCGCCAAGTGCCTCATGGCTAAAGCCACCAACAAGGTGTTTGCTTCCGGTGGAGGATCATGGTTGCTCGATAGTGGAGATACAAATCATATGACCGGAAGCAAGGACTTGGTGGTGGACGTGCACAAGATTCCATCTATGCCCACCAATGTTGAGTGGGGTGATGCCTCGTCTTCTAAGGTATTGGGACTCGGAAAGGTTGTCATTTCTCATGATCTCATGATCGAGAAGGTCATGCTTGTTGAGTCCTTTGCATACAATTTACTTTCCGTTCATCAACTTGCAATCATGGGCTTTGCCACTTTCTTTGTTATCGATACCGTGGCCCTCTTGTGGAGCAAGAATCTTAAAGTAGCCTTTGTTGGGCATGTCGAGAACGGTCTATATGTGATTAACTTTTCGGAGCGACCCACTAAGACCGCGACATGCCTAATGGCTAAAGTTGACGTGTGATGGCTTTGGCATCGCCATTTACCCCATGTCAATATGAGATCTTTGCAAAGTATTCTCAAGGGGGACCATGTCCATGGACTAACGAATGTTATTTGTGCTAAAGATCGTGCCTGAAGTGCTTGTATCGAAGGAAAGCTACATGAGAAGGCTCACCCTCCCACGACTATCATTTACTCGAAGAGGCCTTTGGAGCTCCTTCATTTGGATCTCTTTGGGCCTCCATCCTTTGATAGTCTTGGGGGTAGGAAGTATTGCTTGGTGATTGTGGATGACTATTCAAGATACACTTGGGTGTATTTCTTCAAGAGGAAGAGCGAGACCCAACAAACCGTCATTGACTTTGCAAATGAAGCACAACTTCAACACAATGCAAAGATCTTGACAATAAGAAGTGACAACGGCACCGAGTTCAAGAACTACACCTTGGATGAGTTTCTTAGTGATGAGGGGATCAAGCATCAATATTCCGCACCCTACACCCCTCAACAAAACGGTGTTGTGGAGAGGAAGAACCGAACGTTGATGGATGCGACAAGGACCATGATGGTGGAGTTCAAGTCTCCATACAATTTTTGGGCCAAAGCCATCAACACCGCGTGTCATGCATCCAATCG
This sequence comes from Aegilops umbellulata, assembly GCA_032464435.1. NCBI lineage: Eukaryota > Viridiplantae > Streptophyta > Magnoliopsida > Poales > Poaceae > Aegilops > Aegilops umbellulata. The sequence goes on from CP136058.1 coordinate 68,133,240, forward strand.
GCTCTACCTCCGCAAGGGCTTGAACAAGACTCCATATGAGATTCTCACCGGTAACAAGCCCAACCTCAAGTACTTTCGGGTGTTCGGGTGTAAGTGTTTCATTCTCAAGAAAGGTGTTCGTTTGTCTAAATTTGAGGCTAGAGCTTATGACGACATATTTGTTGGTTATGCTACAAACTCTCATGCTTACCGTGTCCTCAATAAATCCACGAGACTTATTGAGGAGACGTGTAACGTCGAGTTTGATGAGAATAACGGCTCCCAAGTGTAGCATAGTGGCACTTGTGATGTAGGTGATGAAATTCCTACTCAAGCCATACAAAGAATGGGTGTTGGTTTTATCCTACCCATTGAGGAACCCCTTGTGGTCGAAGGAGAAGGACAATGCTCCACTCAAGTGGAGCCATCACAAACCCAAGGCCCACACGCTTCCGAAGAACAAAGTGAAGGCCCTCAACCTCATGAACAAGACCAAGGGCAAGATCATCATCAAGACGGTGTTGACACCCCAAGTGATGCCCAAGGTCAAGTTCTCTCCTTCGAGCAAGTTGAAGATCTAGAACAAGCTCAAGACGGCGCTCAAGATGATCACCTGACCGCTCCTCAACTCACCACCGAGGAGGAATTGGAGCGTCGTGCCGCCAAGATTGCATCCAAGCTCTCCACCAAGGGTCATCTCATGAAAAATGTGCTTGGAAGCATTCGAAAGGGGGTAAGCACTCGTAGACAATTGGCAAACTATTGTGAACATCACGCGTTTGTCTCTTGTGTTGAACCCCAAAAGGTATATGAAGCACTCGAAGATCCGGATTGGCTTAATGCCATGCATGAAGAACTCAACAACTTCGAGTACAACAAGGTGTGGAGATTGGTGACAAGGCCAACGGGGAACCACAATGTCATTGGAACCAAGTGGATATTCAAGAACAAGCAAGATGCTCACGGGACCATCGTTCGCAACAAGGCAAGATTGGTGGCACAAGGCTACTCCGAAGTCGAGGGTATCGACTATGATGAAACCTTTGCTCCCGTTGCTCGCCTTGAATCCATTTGTTTGTTGGTTGCTTATGCTTATCATCACAACTTTAAGTTTCAACAAATGGATGTGAGTGCTTTTCTTAGTGGTCCTATTAATGAGTCGGTGTATGTCAAGCAACCCCCCGTGTTCGAGGATCCCTACTTTTCCGATCATGTGTATCAACTCGATAAGGCACTCTATGGCCTTAAACAAGCCCCACGTGCATGGTACGACCACCTTACCGAGTTGTTACAAGATCGTGGATTTGAAGTTGGGCTAATCGACCCCACTCTTTTTACTAAGAAGGTCAAAGGGGAGTTGTTTGTGTGCCAACTATATGTTGACGATATTATCTTTGGTTCCCCTAACAAAGCTTTAAATGAGGAATTTGCCGCTCTCATGACCTCAAAGTTCAAGATGTCTTCCATGGGAGAGTTGAAGTTCTTCCTCGGGTTCGAAGTGAAACAAAGAAGAGAAGGAACCTTCATCAACCAAGCCAAATACACTCAAGACATGCTTAAGAGATTCAAGCTAAGGGGTTATTTGGATAGCAAGTATTAGTAGTGGATTTGTAGAAAACAAGTTTTAGCCGGGTTTTTTGCAAAATCTGTTTTACTTACTTTTTTTACTAAGAATCAGTTTGTAGAAAAAGTTGTTTGGATTTGGAAAGTGTAAAACAGCTCTATGCAGTTCCTTGTTTGGAGGATTCCATTATCCCCTCATGGATGAAGTCGTATTTTTCCCCATACCTACGCGTTCAAAGCTACATCTCCGATTGATCCTATGGCCGCCTCCTAGATGCCGCTGCTCGTCTCCCCATGGGCTTCGACGACATTACGCGCGGACGCCGGCGGTGCATGCGAGGGTGGGGACGCCATGCTGCTTGTACCACCCCGTCTGGTACCAGCTGGACGAGGGCACATGGACTCGTTGCCATTGATGGCAAGCTGGCTATTTTTGTGCCGCCCATGACGAACTCCTCTGATGGTTGGGCGTTCGACTCGCGCAGCGGGTGTAGGTTCGCCGGAACGACAATGGTGTTTGGCACTCAGCAGGCACAACGACGATGTCGTCGGGGCGGACTAGCTAGCCGCTTGCCATTCGTGGCGTGCCCCTCCGGTGTTGTGCCGTCCGTGATGGTGTTTCAACGCTCGGTGGGCACAACGACGGTGTCTTGGTCGGCAACAACGACGGAGTTACCACCAGCACGTCGATGGTCGACTCGGTGTGAATCGGCTGGTTGCGAAACACCCGTGGTGAGCTGTCAGGACCCCGATCCTAAGCCACATCGATCCAGCATGTAACACATCATATCACTTTGCGGCCTCACGCACGGTACTCCCACGGGTGCCACCTTACCTGGCCCGGGACCGTTTGCGCCTTTTGGCTCACGTATATGATAGTGTCGCTAGCATCCATATGACAGAGAACCCGGGCCGACATGGCTAGTCGTGAACCCAAGGCGGCACTAACCCATGAGGGCAGGCATACATGAATCACATCGAGCATGTCGGTCAACAACGTATAAATCCGGGCTGTAGCACTGGGCTAACAGGACTCCAGTAACCCGGGCTGTAGCAGGCTAGGCAGGACTCCGGATAACACCGCGTGACATTTCCCCGAAGGGACAGACACATGAACGAAGTGAAACACATGCCGGCCAGTCATGTGTTCCGAGCAGTAGTGCTGGGCTAGCAGGACTCCGGTGAACCGGGCTGTAGCGGACTACTATCGCTCAAAAGCACTAGACTACATTTCCCCATATGATAGGCTGCCAAGGATAAAAAACTAGATAGTCGGATCCCACTCATACCAAGCATTTCAATCATACACACAATATGCCCGATATGAGTAAATACAACATTGCATCACAACAAAACTCTACAACTCAAGTACTTTATTTAAGAGGCTCCGAAGATCCTTACATATCATCCATACAGGTAGGGGTCACATGACCCGACACTCAAGTCATACAAACATACAAGCACATGCGGAAGCAAAGTAGTTTGAGTACAGACACTAGAAAGAAAGAAGGCTTGACGAAGCCTGTCTATCTACATCGACCCTTCACAAGTCTTGGATCACCACCTGGGTGATAAGTCACTTGTCAACATCGAGGTCTACATAGAACCCATCGGAGGGGTTGGTGTTGTCGTCTGAAAACATTAATTAAAGCAACATGAGTACGGAGGTACTCAGCAAGTCTTACAACAGAATCCTACAATACATGCACATTCTCAAGAAGGTAGTGGAGTTATTGCAGCAAGCCAGCTTTGACTCTTGGCTAAGCTATCCTACGACAGACACAACTTGTAAAGTATTTGTCGCACATGAGTCCACTATCACCAACACAATACTCCACTGTGGATCCTCTCTCGTCATCCCACGAGAGGGCCATCCGCGGTACTCACACTTATCTTGAGGCTTTTAGTAGTATCCATTTACTTGTCTATGAACTGTATAGGCGACCAAGTAGTCCTTTACCGCGGACGCGGCTATTCGAATAGTTTTATACCCTGCAGGGGTGTACTTCTTCACACACGCTCTCACCACTTATCGCCATTTACACGACATGTACTCGGCAACCTTCAAGCGGAAGCCCAGCAAGGGTGTCGGCCACGACCTGAGTAAACATACGAGTCCCTAGTCTAGGTTTATCGCCTATTCGGGTTCCATCCGCAGGGAGTCCGGCCGAGGTTTCCACTAACGGCCCCGAACGATGTGAACAAGGTTCCCGAGACACCAAACGGGCGAATCGGTACACCGTGCCACGTGCCTACCGCAACACAGCCCACCCCTATGGTCAGCGCTGCGTGCGGCCCCCAGCATACTACAAACACCAGAAACTACTTTGCAACTCCCGGACAGAGGACATGTGTGGTTAATAAGCCGAGAGGGTCCATTGGTTTCGGGCCCAATGCGTGGTAGTAGCTGAATCTTAAATCACACACACTGATCTCAGTTCTTAGGGACGGCCTCAATGAAACAACCCACCATGTACTCCTACATGGCCTCTCATCGATTCCTTTACCAAATCGTATTCAACACTTCACTCTTGTTACCGACACAACCTTTCACTCTAGTTCATCATCCGGATGAGCCAGACCTGACACAACTCTAAGCGTAGCAAGCATAGCATGGCAGGAAACACACACACATGGCTCAATCAATTCCTACACATGCTAGTGGGTTTCATCTAGTTACTGTGGCAATGACAGGTCATGCAAAGGAAGTGGGTTCAACTACCGCAACACACATCAGTTTGAATCGCATTGTCTTAATGCAGTAAACAAGAGCAGAAGCGAGAACATGGGTTTGTATCGGAATGATCAATGGGTTGCTTGCCTGATGGAGTGGTAGCGGGATACTTCCCTTCAGTTGGATACTCGTGAATATCCTCGGAGGCAGAACCTACCACGAAGAACACATCGGAACACAATCAACACATGACGATATGCAACATTATGATGCATGCTATGACATGGCAATATGAAAGTGTCTTGGCCTAATGCAAGCTAAAACAGGAAGGAAAGTGCTTATCTGAACCAAAGGTTCAAGTGTTAAATCATTTAACATGGCCTCATTAGTGCATCACCTTATATTGCTTAAACAACAAGGTTTCTGACATGCATGAAACCAGTACCAGTGGATAGATTGAATTTTTCTGATCAAATTTCATATATAAATCTTTGCATTTGGAGTTATAGATTAATTTCTATGAATTTTTGAAGTTTGGACTAATTTCTGGAATTTCCTGTATAGAAATAAATCCAGTAATTTAGTTACTGCGTCAGCATTGCGTCAGGATGACGTCAGAGGTCAACGTGGTCGTCCAGGTCAAACTGACCAGTGGGTCCCGCATGTTAGTAGTTAATTAAACTAATTGTTTTTAGTTAGAAACTAATCTGGATAATTAGCAGAGGGGGGCCCACTTGTCATTGACTCAGGGGAGTCAACCTGGGCCCATCCAGTCAAAGTCAACAGTCAAACTCACCGGCGTTTAGCTGCCGGCGAGGCTAGACGCGGCGGTGAGAGTGCATTTGTGCATTCCGGCGACCAAACGAGCGGCGGAGAGCATCTACGCGTAGCTGAGAGCAAGCCGCGGCGTTTGGTGGCAGTGGTTGGGCTCGGGGTGGCCGGAAACGTCGCCGGCGACGAGCTTTGCGGTCGCCGGAGTCGGGTGGAAGTGAGCCCGAGGCTACGGGGCACGACGAGGTGCGTGGAGTGGGGCGTTGAGCTCCTGGGGATGCGGTGAGGTTAGTGGACAACATGGCATGGCCGATGGTTGGCCGGAGTCACGTCGGCGACGAGCTCCGCGGCGGTGCGTGCGGGTGAGCTTCATGCAGTTGCTATGGTGCACGAGGAGGCAAACAGAGAGGATGGGGAGGTGCAGCAGCTCACGGCGGTCACGTAGAGCCAGACGGCGCGGTCGGGGACGAGCTGATGCGGCGGCGACGTCGAAAGGGATCTCCGGCGGTGGCTGACGAAGGCGGGGTCGGTGAAGGTGTTGCAGAGCGTGTGAGCGCTCGGGGCTCGGCCTGTTCGAAGAAGTCAACGACGGCGGAGCGAGTGGACACGGTGGTGCCGCACGGGGACGACGTTGGACGCGACTACGGTGGCGGAACGGCGACGGCTGCGTCGGCCATGGCGAGGGAGTGTGAGGGAGAGGAGCCAGGGGGAAGTGCGGTGTCTGCGAGGTCGGGGAGAGAGAGGGAGCTCGTCCCACGTCGACAGCTCGACGAGGGGAGCGGCGAGGCGGTGGCAGCTGCGTGGCGCGCATGCGGTGCTCGCTGTCGAGCACCTGGCTGCCTGCCTGGCCAAGCCAAGCTGCTCGCTGGCACGGTGGCTGGGCTAGGCCGGCAGGTGGGCCTGGTGGGTGGCGCCAGGTAAGTTTTTCTCTTTTGTTTTCCTTTTCTATTTTTCTGTAACTTTGTGGCATTATTAAAAATACTTAGGCATTTTCTAAAATCCTGAAATTAATTGTGGGCTCTGTTGGGATTATTCCCAACAGCCCTCACTTAAATCCAGAATTGTTTGAACATTTAAAATATTTATTAGTATTTAAATGTCCAAAATCAACATACATAAGATTTAATTCAGTGACCTTTTGATGACCTAGAAAATTGTGCACCAACTTTGCCAGAGGTCCTAACCCAAGACAAAGAGGGTGAACATTTTAGAAGGGCATTTCAGGTTCATTGAAATTATTTTTAGTAAACCCTAGTTGATTTCAGGGGGGGTGCTGGGGGTTCTGCCTTCCCCATTTCAAGTTTCTGTTAAAAGTAAACATGATGCACACTCTAATGCATGGACTAGCTAGGATGTGACATGAGCTCCTCCGGTGTTTGTGCATTCGCTTACGCAACACGCGTGGCTTCGCCGGAAACGACGACAATGTCTTTTGGCGGGCATGTGACAATGAGTTCGGCCGGTGTATAAGCTAAACTCGTTTATACAAAAACGACTAATAGTCGTTTTTCCAAAAGCTCGCTTTTCTGGTTTTATGGGAACCGAGTTTTACTTATCCGGGAATTTGTTACGCTAACCAAACGTAGTTTTTGGTGGTTATTCCTCAAAACACGATTTAGGAAAATGGGTTTGGTAAAAACCACGTATCCAAACAACCCCTAAGTGATGTCAAGCCGGCTTCCACTCCAATGCCCACCAAGTGCCAACTTGACATTAATCCCAATGGTAAAGCGGTGGATCAAAAGGTATATCGCTCCATGATTGGCTCCTTGCTTTACCTTTGTGCATCTAGACTGGATATCATGTTGAGTGTGGGAATTTGTGCACGGTTTCAAGCCGCACCTAAGGAAAGCCACTTTGTGGCGGTCAAGCGAATCTTTCGATATTTGGCTCATACCCCAAACTTTGGCGTATGGTACCCAAGAGGAGCAAACTTCAAGCTTGTAGGATATTCGGACTCTGATTGGGCGGGAGACAAAGTGGATAGGAAGTCCACTTCCGGAGGGTGCCAATTCCTTGGTTGCTCTTTGGTAAGTTGGTCTTCCAAGAAGCAAAATTGTGTGTCTCTCTCGTCCACCGAAGCGGAGTATGTGGCGGCCGGGAGTTGTTGTGCACAACTCTTATGGATGAGGCAAACTTTAAAGGATTACTGTGTCATTTGTGACAAAGTGCCTCTTTGGTGTGACAATGAAAGTGCCATCAAGGTTTCCCTCAACCCGGTGCAACACTTCAAGATGAAGCATATTGAGATTCGGTATCACTTCATCCGGGATCATATTAGACGAGGGGAGATCGAGCTCAACTATGTCAACACTCATGATAACCTTGCATATATTTTCACGAAGCCCTTGGATGAAGCAAGATTTCGCGAGTTAAGGCATGAGCTAAATATCATTGATTCGAGCAATGTTGCTTGAACCCTTGCACACCCTCACCATACTCAACTTGTTATCTTGTTTAGGTGTAGGCATGGACATAGGGGGAGTGTTGTTCTCTCAATGAACTCTCCCTCCCCCATTATGCATAAATTGATCAACTCTTTCACATTAGCCATTTTTTATGGTACTTGTGCTTCAAAGACGAGTTTTGGTCATGGGCCCAAGGATAATTCTTCGCGGTGCCATACCAATTGACTCAAACATAGGTGGCTCCGGCCACCGCCATCTCCTTGGAGAGGTTGTGTCTTGTGGATTGGTCCTTCTTGTCTCTTGCCTTTCTTTCTCTCTGCTTAGTCTTAGTTTCCGCCTCTTGCCGTTTGTTTTTCTTTTTGTTCTTTTTGAGCCGAGCCTTTTTGTCTAGTCGTTGAAGTCTAGCTGGGCGGTACTACCGCTGGCGGTGCGCGGTACTACCGCTTATGTTGACAAGCGGTACTACCGCCCACCCGAGCGGTACTACCGTTGGGGGGCAGGACCAGGGGTTATGTCGGGGCAGGGGAGGTTTCTTCTCCCCATACCCATTCGCACCGCCCCCTCGTTCCTCTTCTCCTCTCCAGCGTCGCCTCGCCGCGGGAGGGCTCCGGCGGGCCACCGTCTTCGGGCCGTTCCTCTCCATTCCCTTTGGTGGAACAGATCCCCACCCCGTCCTCTTGCCATGGATGCTGGTATTGCCCCCGTTCCTGCTCTATTTTTGTCTAGTTCTTAGATCTAGTGTCTTGGGGTAATAGTGGTTGCATCTCTCGATTTTTGGCTAAATCTAGGCTTGAGTAGTTTGGAGAAAGCGACTAGACTGTTTGGATTAAGGTTTGGTAGGTTTATTTTTGAATTTGGCATCCCCGGTAGTGCCGGATCTGACCACGACAGTAGGAAACCGCCGGTTCCCAGTCTTGAGCGATACTACCGCTCTCAATGGAGCGGTACTACCGCTTGGGCGGTACTGCCGCTTGTGGCCAGCGGTACTACCGCTGCATGCCCGATTCCATCTTTTTCCTACCACATTTGATCCATGTTGTTTTGTTTGGAGGCTCATGCTCTTTCTTTCGTGTTGGTTCTTCTGTTCGTGTGTTTGGTACCAGGTGATGAACATCCTGAGCAGCAAGTCCGCTGTGTCAACCCCGGTCGTGCAACATCTAAGCGCTACCGCACCTCTGAGTCAGCAGGTGCTTCCTCCAGTGCGCCACCTCCGCCTCAACTCCATAAGAAACCTGCCAACAGGCCGAAGCCAAGGGGCAAGACTTTGATTGAGTTGACTGCCAAGGAGTTCTGGGAAAGGCGTCGTCGCAACCCCTATGCGGAAGCCCAAGAACCCAGTTTGGTCAACCGCCCGTTCTGGAACCGCTTTCAGTTTGCCATCTACTTTGATGTGATCAAGGCCAAGAAGAATCTCTATGTTGATGTTCGCTCCATCGACACGGATGCCATGGAAAAGGATCCTGAGTACTTTGGTGAAGCTCTTCAGATGTGTTCTTAGTTGAACATTCTCAGGATCATGCAGTTCAACAAGGATTTTGATGCAGATTTGGTGGCTCAATTCTATGCTACTGTCCATCTTGGGACTGATGCAGAAAGGACTCTGACTTGGATGACAAATGGCAAGTTGCTTTCTATCAAGTGGAAGGCCTTCATGGAGTTACTTGAGGTGGAAGATCACGGGCTTGAGACTCCTGTAGGCTTCCGCCCTCACCGCAATGCAAACTCCACTCACAAGCAAGCTCTCTGGCCCTACTGTTCTGTGAAGGTTAACCCTCTGACTCAGAAGGAAACCTTTGAGCTGTCTACCTTTCTGGACATTCTTCATTGTGTCTTTTGAGAGACTCTCTTCCCTCGCATTGGGAATCTGGATATGGTCCACTCCTACCTCATGGACATGCTTCTCTTCTGCCAGCATGAGAAGGAAGCAAACACTGGCGAGTCCCTGGACATCTCTCATGTTATGTGGTCTGAACTTCTTACTGCCATTTCTGAGCGCAAGTGCCCGATCTATGGTCCATTCATCATGCTGCTCATTGAGAAGGCTTGGGCACGTGTCTATCCCAAGGTTATGTTGGAAACTAGAGAATTGGTTTCTCATGAGATCAAGCGTCTGAGGAAGAAGGACAATTGGGGCGCCCCAGCTCCTAAATCCAGGGGTCCATCTACTGCTGCTGACATGGAGACCGAGGGCGTGGCTAAGGCCGATGATGACGATGAGGACTATGAGCCTTCTGGGACAGAGCCCTCTTGGGCAAAGAAGCTCAAGCGCAAGATGAAGAACCTCTTCTACATGGAGTCTCATGGTCAGTACATGACTCATGTGGATGAGAAGAAGGCTAGGGGGCGTCACAAGGAGCTCATGCGTCAGCTGGGTGCGACCGTTGCCAGCGGTTCTGAGGGCCAGATCACTAAGGAGGAGGAGTGGATTCAACAGCACTGTCCGTGGACCGATTCCGACACCGAGCAGTTTCCGACTGAGGATGGCAGTGCGGATGACCCTGCCAGGATGTGATGAGAGAGCTCCTCAGTTTGCTTTCACCTGGAGCCGTAGCAACGCTCTTTGCCCTCTTGGTGTCTCGATGCCAAAGGGGGAGAGATTTTAGAGATTTGTCCTTTGTGATGTCGTCGTTTCTCGTTGTTTCTTTGTAGTGTCGTTGTGTTTTCTCGCCATTTGCTTTGCTTGGTCTTGTGCTAGTGACACCTTAGTTCCAGACATATGGTGTGAGACATATGCTACCTTATCTTTATCTACGTCTATCTAATACTTTGGTATCTTATGAGTTGCTTGTTTATCCTGTTATATACCATGCTCTCATGTATCCTTTGCTTAGGTTGTTGGACTATAAAATATAGGGGGAGTGTTGATCCTAATGTGTGTGTGTGTCTTGCATTCCAAAGGCACTACTAACTAGGTGCACACATTCAGGGGGAGCCCGTCTATATTTTGTAGTTCTAAGTATCTTTACTTTCATGTTATATCCTTGTGCAAATCCCTGGTTGTCATCAATCCACCAAAAGGGGGGAGATTGTTGAGGCATATCTCTCTAGATGTAGTTTTGGTGATTGATGACAACATGTTTGCGTACTAATCGTGTGCTTTGAGCTTTTCAGAGATTCATCCTTGGCACGAGACGATTTCTTTCCCCTCGGAGTGTTACTCAAGATGGTGCAACTCTTTCGTTTCTATTTTGGTGAACTAGTTTCGTAGGAGTCACTGTACTATCAAGAGGGGGTCCTCTTTGGTAAGGCTAGGGTGGAATCAACATGTACACTTCCGTCTCACACCCTCTGAGCCTTTCCGCTTCAATGGAGAGCTTTTTCCCCTTTACTTCTGCATCGTCTAGTCCCAGCGGTAGTACCGCTTAGGAGTCACAGGCGGCAGTACCGCTCCACAGCGGTAGTACCGCCGGTGGGTCCTCAGCCGTAGTACCGCTGCGGTACCAGGCTCCTACCGCGTCGACTCGAGGGGGTCGCTTCTCGTGTCAAATTGTGTGGCACTAAGCAGCGGTAGTAGTGCGGTAGTGCCACTCATGAGTGGTAGTACCGCCCAACCACCGCGGCAGTACCACACTAGGTCCCTGTTTTCTTCTCTCTCACCTGCCCTCCTGTCTGCACGGCAGTACCGCCTTGCGGAGCGGTAGTACCGCTGTGCACAGCGGTAGTACCGCTGCCTCCTGCGGTAGTACCGCCCTCTGCGGGGCTGTTTTGGGGGTAACGGTTGGATTGTTCCCCCCACTATATAAGGGGGTCTTCTTCCCCAAAGTTGACTCACCTCTTCCCCCAAAAGCTCCATTGCTGCTCCAAGCTCCATTTTCGCCCGATCTCTCTCCCTAGCCAATCAAACTTGTTGATTTGCTCGGGATTGGTTGAGAAGGCCCCGATCTACACTTCCACCAAGAGAAATTTGATTCCCCCTCTAATCCCTAGCGGATCTTGTTACTCTTGGGTGCTTGAGCACCCTAGACGGTTGAGGTCGTCGGGGAGCCATAGTCCATTGTGGTGAAGCTTCGTGGTGTCGTTGGGAGCCTCCAATTAAGTTGTGGAGATTTCCCCAACCTTGTTGTAAAGGTCCGATCGCCGCCTTCAAGGGCACCAATAGTGGAATCACGGCATCTTGCATTGTGTGAGGGCGTGAGGAGAATACGGTGGACCTAGTGGCTTCTTGGGGAGAATTGTGCCTCCACACCGCTCCAACGGAGACGTACTTCCCCTCAAAAGGAAGGAACTTCGGTAACACATCCTCGTCTTCACCGGCTCCACTCGTGGTTATCTCGTCCCTTTACTTTTGCAAGCTTACTTGTGTAAAATCCCTTGCTTGCTTGTGTGCTTGATGTTGATGCATCATATGGGTTGCTCACCTAGTTGCATATCTAGACAACCTACTTTGATGCAAAGTTTAATTTGGTAAAGAAAAGCTAAAAATTGTTAGTTGCCTATTCATCCCCCCTCTAGTCAACTATATAGATCCTTTCACACGCAATACATGAGCGTGAGCCATGGACATAGCACTATATGTGGAATAGAATGGTGGTTGTGGAGTAGACAAAAAGGAGAAGATAGTCTCACATCAACGAGGCGTATCAGCGGGCTATGGAGATGCCCATCAATAGATATCAATGTGAGTGAGTAGGGATTGCCATGCAACGGATGCACTAGAGCTATAAGTATATGAAAGCTCATCAAAATAAACTAAGTGGGTGTGCATCCAACTCGCTTGCTCACGAAGACCTAGGGCATTTTGAGGAAGCTCAACATAAGAATATACAAGCCAAGTTCTATAATGAAAAATTCCCACTAGTATATGAAAGTGATATCATAGGAGACTCTCTATCATGAAGATCATGATGCTACTTTAAAGCACAAGTGTGGTAAAAGGATAGTAACATTGTCCCTTCTCTCTTTTTCTCTCATTTTTTATTTGGGCCTCTTCTTTTTTTATGGCGTCTTTTTTTTCGTCCGGAGTCTCATCCCGACTTGTGGGGGAATCATAGTCTCTATCATCCTTTCCTCACTTGGGACAATGCTCTAAAAATGATGATCATCACACTTTTATTTTCTTACAACTCAACAATTACAACTCAATACTTAGAACAAAATATGACTCTATGTGAATGCCTCTGGCGGTGTACCGGGATATGCAATGAATCAAGAGTGACATGTATGAAAGAATTATGAACGGTGGCTTTGCCACAAATACAATGTCAACTACATGATCATGTGAAGCAATATGACAATGATGGAGCGTGTCATAGTAAACGGAACGGTGGTAAGTTGCATGGCAATATATCTCGGAATGGCTTTGGAAATGCCATAATAGGTAGGTATGGTGGCTGTTTTGAGGAAGGTATATGGTGGGTGTTTGATATCGGTGAAAAGTGCGCGGTACTAGAGAGGCTAGCAATGGTGGAAGGAGGAAAAGTGCGTATAATCCATGGACTCAACATTAGTCATAAGGAACTCATACACTTATTACAAAAATATACAATTTATCAAAACAAAGTATTACGCGCATGCTCCTAGGGGGATAGATTGGTAGGAAAATACCATCGCTCGTCCCCGACCGTCACTCATAAGGAAGACAATTAATAAATAAATCATGCTCCGACTTCATCACATAACGGTTCACCATATGTGCATGCTACGGGAATCACAAACTTTAACACAAGTATTTCTCAAATTCACAACTACTCAACTAGCCTGACTCTAATATCACCATCTTCATATCTCAAAACAATCATCAAGCATCAAACTTCTCTTAGTATTCAACACACTCATAAGAAAGATTTTACTAATCTTGAATACCAAGCATATTAGGATTATTTAAGAAAATTACCCTGCTATTTAAGACTCTCAAAATAATCTAAGTGAAGCATGAGAGATCAATAGTTTCTATAAAACAAATCCACCACCATGCTCTAAAAGATATAAGTGAAGTACTAGAGCAAAAACTATATAACTCAAAATATATAAGTGAAGCACATAGAGTATTTTAATAATTTCCGAATCATGTGTGTCTCTCTCAAAAGGTGTGTACAGCAAGGATGATTGTGGTAAACTAAGAAGAAAAGACTCAAATCATACAAGACGCTCCAAGCAAAACACATATCATGTGGTGAATAAAAATATAGCTCCAAGTAAAGTTACCGATGGAAGTAGGCGAAAGAGGGGATGCCTTCTGGGGCATCCCCAAGCTTTGGATTTTTGGTGTCCTTAGATTATCTTGGTGGTGCCATGGGCATCCCCAAGCTTAGGCTTTTTCCACTCCTTGTTCCATAATCCATCAAATCTTTTACCCAAAACTTGAAAACTTCACAACACAAAACTCAGCAGAAAATCTCGTGAGCTCGGTTAGCGAAAGAAAACAAAAGACCACTTCAAGGTACTGTAATGAACTCATTCTTTATTTATGTTGGTTTTAAACCTACTGTATTCCAACTTATCTATGGTTTATAAACTATTTTACTAGCCATAGATTCATCAAAATAAGCAAACAACACACGAAAAACAGAATCTGCCAAAAATAGAACAGTCTGTAGTAATCTGTAACTAACGCAAACTTTTGGAACTCCAAAAAATCAGCCAAAATAGGAAGACCTATACAATTTGTTTATTGATCAGCAGAAATTGGAATCAATATTCTATCATGTTCTGGTGATTTTTAACAATTAGTTTCGTGAACAGAAAGTTTCTGGAAATTACAGCAAGATCAAATAACTATCATCGAAGAAGATCCTATAGGTTTAACTTGGCACAAACACTAATTAAAACATAAAAACACATCTAACCAGAGGATAGAACGAATATTTATTCCTAAGCGGAAGCAAAAAGCAAAAACTAAAAATAAAATTGGGTTGCCTCCCAACAAGCGCTATCTTTTAACGCCCCTAGCTAGGCATAAAAGCAAGGATAGATCTAGGTATTGCCATCTTTGGTAGGCAATTCTTCAATGAGACATCTATCATCCTTAGGAATCTATTTATTTTTATTAATTATCAAACTTTTAGGCACAAGATCAAAAAATTCATTTCTAACAAATGGTTCCTTAATGATAGTGAAAAGATTGGGATGAATACTTATAGATTTGAGATCCGCAGTTTCCTTACTAGAGGATTCACCCTTATTTTTAGGAACATACATAAGCTTGGCAATTTTAGTTGGAGGACTTGGAGTATTCTTTACGGAAGAAAAAGCGGTTCCCAAGTTGGTAATGATACCCTCAAGTTTATCGATTCTAGTGGAATCTTGATTTATTCTTTCATTAACTATGGGTTCCTTCTCCTTAATATTTTTCAAAGTGACTCCTACTTTGGATCCATATTGGGTAGTTTGATTGTGGATCTTTTTATCCAAATTTTCGATTTACTCTACAGTAGCAACTTTATTTTCAACAATTTCAAGTCTTTGCATTACATGCTCCAAAGTTAACATAGTTCCATTAACCAAAAGAGGTGGAGAGCCAAACAAATCTATCATAGCATTATAAGAATCAAAAGTATGGCTACCCATGAAGTTCCCTCCGGTAATGGTGTCAAGAATATATCTATACCAAGGATTGGTGCCTACATAAAAATTGCGGAGAAGAACGGAACTAGATTGCTTCTTGGTAGATCTATTTTGAGCATTGGAAATTCCATACCAAGTGTCTTTTAGATTTTCTCCCTCCCTTTGTTTAAAATTGAGAACTTCATTTTCGGGAGAAAACGGAGAAGATAAAGGACTAGCCATAACGACAAGCAAACGGAAAAGAGGCGAACGAAAAAGAGAGGGCGAATAAAACGACAAGGGTGAAGTGGGGGAGAGGAAAACAAGAGGCAAATGGCAAATAATGTAATGCAGGAGATAAGGGTTTGTGATGGTTACTTGGTATGTTGACTTTTGCGTAGACCTCCCTGGCAACGGCGCCGGCAATCCTTCTTGCTACCTCTTGAGCACTGCTTTGGTTTTCCCTTGAAGAGGAAAGGGTGATGCAGCGAAGTAGCATAAGTATTTCCCTCAGTTTTTGAGAACCAATGTATCAATCCAGTAGGAGGCTACACGCTAGTTCCTCACACCTACACAAACAAATAAATCCTCGCAACCAACGCGATAAGGGGTTGTCAATCCCTACACGGTCACTTACGAGAGTGAGATCTGATAGATATGATAGGATAATATTTTTAGTATTTTTATGATAAAGATGCAAAGTAAAATAAAAGCAACGGAAATAACTAAGTGTTGAAAGATTAATATGATGGAAAATAGACCCCGGGGCCATAGGTTTCACTAGTGGCTTCTCTCAAGAGCATAAGTATTTTACGGTGGGTGAACAAATTACTGTTGAACAATTGACAGAATTGAGCATAGTTATGAGAATATCTAGGTATGATCATGTACATAGGCATCACGTCCGAGACAAGTAGACCGACTCCTGCCTGCATCTACTACTATTACTCCACACATCGACCACTATCCAGCATGCATCTAGAGTATTAAGTTCATAAGAACAGAGTAACGCCTTAAGCAAGATGACATGATGTAGAGGGATACATTCATGCAATATGCCCCATCTTGTTATCCTCGATAGCAAAAATACAATACGTGCCTTGCTGCCCCTACTGTCACTGGGAAAGGACACCGCAAGATTGAACCCAAAGCTAAGCACTTCTCCCATTGCAAGAAAGACCAACCTAGTAGGCCAAACCAAACTGATAATTCGCAGAGACTTGCAAAGATAACCAATCATACATAAAAGAATTCAGAATATTCAAATATTGTTCATAGATAAACTTGATCATAAACCCACAATTCATCGGTCTCAACAAACACACCGCAAAAGAAGATTACATCGAATAGATCTCCACAAGAGAGGGGGAGAACATTGTATTGAGATCCAAAAAGAGAGAGGAAGCCATCTAGCTAATAACTATGGACCCGAAGGTCTGAGGTAAACTACTCACACTTCATCGGAGAGGCTATGGTGTTGATGTAGAAGCCCTCCGTGATCGATGCCCCCTCTGACGGAGCTCCGGAACAGGCCCCAAGATGGGATCTCGTGGGTACAGAAGGTTGCGGAGGTGGAATTAGGTTTTTGGCTCCGTATCTGATCGTTTGGGGTATGTAGGTATACATAGGAGGAAGGAGTACATCGGTGGAGCAATAGGGGGCCCACGCGGGTGGAGGGCGCGCCCAGGGGTGTAGTCGCGCCCCGCTACCTCGTGCCCTCCTGGTTGCTTTCTTGACGTAGGGTCCAAGTCCTCTGGATCACGTTCATTCCAAAAATCACATTCCCGAAGGTTTCATTCCGTTTGGACTTCGTTTGATATTCTTTTTCTGCGAAACTCTGAAATAGGCAAAAAACATCAATTCTGGGCTGGGCCTCCGGTTAATAGGTTAGTCCCAAAAATAATATAAAAGTGAATAATAAAGCCCAATAATGTCCAAAATAGAAGATAATATAGCATGAAGCAATAAAAAATTATACATACATTGGAGACGTATCAGAATGCAGTTTTGACATCCAGTTGTCATATTTCATAAAATGCGGCAATTGCTAACATGATTCGGACAGACTTAAGCATTGCTACGGGTGAGAAAGTCTCATCGTAGTCAACCCCTTGAACTTGTCGAAAAAACTTTTTGAAACAAGTCGAGCTTTGTAGATAGTAACCCTACCATCAGCGTCCGTCTTCCTCTTGAAGATTTATTTATTCTCAATGGCTTGCCGATCATCGGGTAAGTCCACCAAAGTCCACACTTTGTTCTCATACATGGATCCTATCTCAGATTTCATGGCCTCAAGCCATTTATCGGAATTTGGGCTCATCATCGCTTCCTCATAGTTCGTAGGTTTGTCATGGTCTAGTAACATGACTTCCAGAACAGGATTACCGTACCACTCTGGTGCGGAACATGCTCTGCTTGTCCTACGAGGTTCGGTAGTAACTTGATCTGAGGTTTTCATGATCATTATTATTAGCTTCCTCTCTAGTTGGTGTAGGCATCACTGGAACTGATTTTGTGATGAACTACTTTCCAATTCGAGTGAAGGTACAGTTACCTCATCAAGTTTTACTTTCCTCCCACTCACTTCTTTCAAGAGAAACTCCTTCTCTAGAAAGGATCCATTCTTAGCAACAAAGATCTTGCCTTCGGATCTGTGATAGAAGGTATACCCAACAATTTATTTTGGGTATCCTATGAAGATACACTTCTCCAATTTGGGTTCGAGCTTATCAGGCTGAAGCTTTTTCACATAAGCATCGCAACCCGAAACTTTAAGAAATGACAGCTTAGGTTTCTTGCCAAACCATAGTTCATATGGTGTCGTCTCAACAGATTTAGATGGTGCCCTCTTTAACGTGAATGCAGCTGCCTCTAATGCATAACTCCAAAACGATAGTGGTAAATCGGTAAGAGAAATCATAGATCGCACCATATCTAATAAAGTACGATTATGACATTCGGACAAACCATTACGCTGTGGTGTTCCAGGTGGCGTGAGTTGTGAAACTATTCCACATTGTTTTAAATGAAGGCCAAACTCGTAACTCAAATATTCGCCTCCGCGGTCAGATCATAGAAACTTTATTTTCTTGTTATGATGATTCTCCACTTCACTCTGAAATTCTTTGAACTTTTTCAAATGTTTCAGACTTGTGTTTCATTAAGTAGATATACCCATATCTTCTCAAATCATCTGTGAAGGTTAGAAAATAATGATACCCGCCGCGAGGCTCAACACTCATCGGACCGCATACATCGGTATGTATTATTTCCAATAAGTCAGTGGCTCGCTCCATTGTTCCAGAGAACAGAGTCTTAGTCATCTTGCTCATGAGGCATGGTTTGCAAGCATCAAATAATTCATAATCAAGTGATTACAAAAGTCCATCCACATGGAGTTTCTTCATGCACTTTACACCAATATGACCTAAACGGCAGTGCCACAAGTATGTTGCACTATCATTATCAACTTTGCATATTTTTGCATCAATATTATGAATATGTGAATCACTATGATCAGATTCAATAAACCATTTATATTAAGTGTATGACCATAGAAGGTTTTATTCATGTAAACTGAACAACGGTTATTCTTTGACTTAAATGAATAACCTATTGCAATAAACATGATCCAATCATATTCATGCTCAATGCAAACACCAAATAACATTTATTTTAGGTTCAACACTAATCCCGAAGGTAAAAGGAGTGTGCGATGGTGATCTTATCTACCTTGGAATCATTTCCAACACACATCGTCACCTTGCCCTTAAATAGTCTTTGTTCATTTTGCAACTCCTGTTTCGAGTTACTAATCTTAGCAACTGAACCAATATCAAATACCCTGGGGTTACTATGAGAACTAGTAAAGTACACATCAATAACATGTATATCAAATATACTTTTGTTCACTTTGCCATCCTTCTTATCCACCAAGTATTTGGGGTAGTTCCGCTTCCAGTGACCATTCCCTTTGCAGTAGAAGCACTCAGTTTCAGGCTTAGGTCTAGCTTTGGGCTTCTTCACGGGAGTGGCAACTTGCTTGCCATTCTTCTTGAAGTTCGCTTTATTTCCCTTGCCCTCTTTCTTGAAACTAGTGGTCTTGTTAACCATCAACACTTGATGCTATTTCTTGATTTCTACCTTCGCCGATTTCAGCATCGCGAAGAGCTTTGGGAATCGTTTTCATCATCCCTTGCATATTATAGTTCATCACGAAGTTCTAATAACTTGGTGATAGTGACTAGAGAACTCTGTCAATCACTATCTTGTCTGGAAGATTAACTCCCACTTGATTCAAGTGATTGCAGTATCCATACATTCTGAGCACATGCTCACTAGCTGAGCTATTCTCCTCCATCTTGTAGGCAAAGTACTTGTCAGCGGTCTCATACCTCTCGACACGGGCATGAGTCTGAAATACCAATTTCAGCTCTTGGAACATCTCATATGCTCCGTGACATTCAAAACATTTTTGAACTCCTGATTCTAAGCCGTTAAGCATGGCGCACTAAACTATCAAGTTGTCATCATATCGAGCTTTGTCAAACGTTCATAACATCTGCATCTACTCCTGCAATAGGTATGCCACCTAGCGATGCATCAAGGACATAATTATTCTGTGCAGCAATGAGGATAATCCTTAGATCACGGACCCAGTCTGCATCATTGCTACTATCATCTTTCAACTTAGTTTTCTCTAGCAACATATCAAAAATAAAACAGGGGAGCTATACGCGAGCTATTGATCTACAACATAGATATGCAAATACTATCAGGACTAAGTTCATGATAAATTAAGTTCAATTAATCATATTACTTAAGAACTCCCACTTAGACATCACTCAAGTCATCTAAATGATCACGTGATCCATATCAACTAAACCATGTCCGATCATCACGCGAGATGGATTAGTTTTCAATGGTGAACATCTCTATGTTGATCATATCTACTATATGATTCACGTTCGACCTTTCGGTCTCCAGTGTTTTGAGGCCATATCTTTACATGCTAGGCTCGTCAAGTTTAACCCGAGTATTCCCCACATGCAAAACTGTCTTGCACCCGTTGTATGTGAACATAGAGCTTATCACACCCGATCATCACGTGGTGTCTCAGCACGACGAACTGTCGCAACGGTGCATACTCAGGGAGAACACTTATACCTTGAAATTTTTAGTGAGGAATCATCTTATAATGCTACTGCCGTACTAAGCAAAATAAGATGCATAAAAGATAAACATCACATGCAATCAAAATATGTGACATGATATGGCCATCATCATCTTGTGCCTTTGATCTCCATCTCCAAAGCACCGTCATGATTTCATCGTCACCGGCTTGACACCTTGATCTCCATCATAGCGTCCTTGTCGTCTCGCCAACTATTGCTTCTAAAAATATCGCTAACGCATAGTGATAAAGTAAAGCAATTACATGGCGATTGCATTTCATACAATAAAGCAACAACCATAAGGCTCCTGCCAGTTGCCGATAACTTTTACAAAACATGATCATCTCATACAACAACGTATATCACAGCATGTCTTGACCATATCACATCACAACATGCCCCGCAAAAACAAGTTAGACGTCCACTACTTTGTTGTTGCAAGTTTTACGTGGCTGCTACGGGCTTCTAGTAAGAACCGTTATTACCTACGCATCAAAACCACAACGATGTTTCGTCAAGTTTGCTGTTTTAACCTTCAACAAGGACCGGCCATAGTCAAATTCGATTCAACTAAAGTTGGAGAAACAGACACCCGCCAGCCTCCTTTATGCAAAACAAGTTGCATGGCTATCGATGGAACCGGTCTCATGAACGTGGTCATGTAAGGTTGGTCCGGGTGCTTCATCCAACAATACCACCGAAACAAAATAAGACGTTGGTGGTAAGCAGTATGAATATGATCGCCCACAACTCTTTGTGTTCTACTCGTGCATATCATCTATGCATAGACCTGGCTCGGATGCCACTGTTGGGTAACGTAGCATGCAATTTCAAAAAAAATTCCTACGATCACGCAAGATCTATCTAGGAGATGCATAGCAACGAGAGGGGGAGAGTGTGTCCACGTACCCTCATAGACCGAAAGCGGAAGCATTAGGTTAACGCGGTAGATTTAGTCGAACGTCTTCGTGATCCAACCGATCTAGTACCAAACATACGGCACCTCCGAGTTCAGCACATGTTCAGCTCGATGACGTCCCTCGAACTCTTGATCCAGCAGAGGGTCGAGGGAGAGTTGTGTTAGCACGAAGGCGTGGTGACGGTGATGGTGATGTGATCCGCGCAGGGCTTCGCCTAAGCACTACGTGAATATGACCGGAGGAGTAAACCATGGAGAGAGACGCCGCACACGGCTTGGAACAATTGGTGTGTCTCCAAGGGGTGCCTTGCCCACGTATATAAAGGAGGGAGAGGGAGGAGGCCGGCCACCAGGGGCGCACCAAGGAGAGGGGAGTCCTACTAGGACTCCATTCCTAGTAGGATTCACCCCCCTCTTATTCCTTCTCACGGAGGGGGGAAAGGGGGAAGGAGAGGGAAGAGGTGAAGGAAAGGGAGGCGCTCCCCCTCCCCTAGTCCAATTCAGACTCCCCATTGGACGGGGGCGCGGCCACCCCTTGTGAGCTGCCTCCCCTCTCCCGTATGGCCCATGTAGGCCCAATTATTCCCCGGGAGGTTCCGGTAACCCCTCGGTACTCCGAAATATACCGGAACCATTCTGGCGTCCGAATATCATCGTCCAATAAATCAATATTTACCTCTCGGCCATTTCGAGACTCCTCGTCATGTCCGTAATTTCATCCGGTACTCCGAAAATTCTTTGGTCACCAAAATACATAACTCGCAATACAAATCGTCATCGAATGTTAAGCGTACGGACCCTACGGGTTCGAGAACTATGTAGACATGACCGAGACACATCTCCACTCAATAACCAACAGCGGATCGTGGATGCTCATATTGGTTCCTACATATTCTATGAAGATCTTTATCGGTCAAACCGCAATGACAACATACGTTATTCCCTTTGTCATCGGTATGTTACTTGCCCGAGATTCGGTCATCGGTATCATCATACCTAGTTCAATCTCGTTACGGGCAAGTCTCTTTACTCGTTCCGTAATGCATCGCCCCGCAACTAACTCATTAATCACATTGCTTGCAAGGCTTATAGTGATGTGTGCTATTATATTATCTGTTTTGGATGTTTAATGGGCTTTAATATGCTCATTTATATTATTTTTGGGACTAACCTATTAACTGAAGGCCCAGTGCAAATTGCTGGTTTTTTGCCTATTTCAGTGTTTCACATAAAAGGAATATCAAACGGAATGAAACCTTCGCGAGGATCTTTCTTGGAAAAACGCAACCGAGGAGACTTGGAGTGGATGTCAAGGAATCAACGAGGTGACCACGAGGTAGGAGGGCGTGCCCAGGGGGGTAGGTGTGCCCCCACCCTTGTGGGCCCCTCGTAGCTCCACCGACCTACTTCTTTTGCCTACATATACTCTTATACCCTGAAAACATCCAGGGGAGCCACAAAACCACTTTTCCACCACCGCACCCTTGTGTACCCGTGAGACCCCATCTTGGGGCCTTTTTCGGCGATCTGCCGAAGGGGGATTCAATCACTGAGGGTGTCGGTGTCAAAACCGGCGGATCTCGGGTAGGGGTCCCGAACTGTGCGTCAAGGTCGGATGGTAACAGGAGACAAGGGACACTTTATTTTACCCAGGTTCCGGCCCTCTCGAGGTAAAACCCTACTCCTGCTAGATTAATATTGATGATATGGGTAGTACAAGAGTAGATCTACCACAAGATCAAGGACTACGGACTACAACCCTAGAAGCTAGCCTATGGTATGATTGTGTATGATGATGATTCTCCTACGGACTACAACCCTCCGGTTTATATAGACACCGGATAGGGTTAGGGTTACACAGAGTCGGTTACAATGGTAGGAGATCTTGAATATCCGCAAGCCTAGCTTGCCTTCCACGCCAAGAAAAGATCCTTCCGGACACGGGACAAAGTCTTCAATCTTGTATCTTCATAGTCCTGGAGTCCGGCTGAAGGTATAGTCCGGCTATCCGAACACCCCCTAATCCAGGACTCCCTCAGTAGCCCCTGAACCAGGCTTCAATGACGACGAGTCCGACGCGCAGATTGTCTTCGGCATTGCAAGGCGGGTTCCTCCTCCAAGTTCTTGAAGAAGATTACAAACACCAAAAATAGTGTCCGGCTCTGCAAAATAAGTTTCCACATATTGCCATATAGAGAATAATATTAACACAAATCAAATCTGCTGACGTATTCCGTAGTGCATCATAACACTGCGGCCAAGCTCTTTGTATAAATTGTTTTCATTGTTCCACCTCAGCGTGTCTAGCGAGGCGGTTTCCTTGGCACGTCTTGTCAAAGCAGAGATCGTGTGCCCCTTTTAACGGGATTCTCATCAATACGGACATGGGTAACCCAATCGCGCCATTTACCACGGCGCTTGGGAGGCAAGTCAGTTTTATTAGGTAGGTGGGGATGCCTAACCGCACCCGTTTGTATGAAGGGATAAGGACTCACCTTTTTAACCTACGCCTTCTTCCTCCTTTGCCAATCCATCTCTCGTGCACTCAAGCTCCAGCGCCCAAGTCCGCTCTTCCTTCCTCAACCTTCTCCAACAATGTCCGGAGCGGGAGGCAAGTGGATGGCCTCCTCCGTTACGGAGGCCCAAGTAAAAAAGCTAAGGAAAGCCAGATACTTGTCCAAGGACATCCCGTATCGGCTTCCTGAGAAGGGGCAGCTTCTTCCTACCCCAGGGCCCCATGAGAGGGTAGTTTTTCTTCCCCACTTCCTCCGCGGACTGGGCTTTCCACTTCACCCATTTGTCCGGGGGCTCATGTTCTACTACGGCCTGGATTTCCACAATCTGGCCCTGAACTTTGTCCTCAACATCTCAGCGTTTATTGTTGTGTGTGAGGCCTTTCTCCGCGTCCGCCCCCACTTCGGCCTCTGGCTCAAGACCTTCAATGTCAAGCCCAAGGTGGTGTCCGGCACCCAGGCGGAGTGCGGAGGCGCTATGGTCGACAAGATGGCCAACGTCCTCTGGTTCGATGGCTCCTGTGTGGAGTCCCTAAAGGGGTGGCAGGCCGGGTGGTTTTACATCACCGAGCCATGCGATCCGGAATGGGTCGCAGCCCCCGAGTTTAGATCCAGACCCCCTACGCGGCTCATGTCCTGGAAAGAGACGGGCCTGTCGTGGGGCAATGAGGAAGAAGTGACTGGGTTGCAAACGTGCATCCAGTCCCTGGTGAACAAGCCAATCCGGCTGATCAATGTGATCCAGGTCATGCTCGTTCGCCGGATCCTCCCGTGCCAACAACGGGATTTTATTTTGTGGCAGCACCAAACCCTCAGTAGGCTCTTCGACACGACGTATGAAGACGTCTGGAAGGTGCTGACCAAAGGCGCCGAGTCCCCCACATCCGCTTCCGAGGACCTCGGATACAGCTCGCAGCGTCATGCCAGCGAGGTGAGCTATCTATACCTTTGACAGGTTTGTTAAGCTCCTCTTCATAGATTAACTCTATGCGGGATCTAAACTCCCTTTACCTTTGACAGGCTTGGCAGGCTATGTCCGGACCAATTAACAGCCCGGCTCCCCTGCCCGAAGACCCAGGCCCAGCTCTCTTGGTGAAGCTGATGGCTCCGGCACCTTATGTGGTGCCGGAGAAGAAGGCCAAGAAGAAGAAAACCACCGGGACTCAAAAAAGTTCCCGCAACATGGTGGTGTCGGACTCGTCATCTGACGAGTCCGCGACGCTCTCCTCTCGTGAAAACGAGGAGGAGGAACAAGAAAGCTCTCCCCCCCAGTGAGGGGAGAAAAGAAGAAGAAGGCCACCCCAGCGGGGGAGGCCGAGGGGTCGAGGAAAAGGAAGACCCCTCCGCCGGACTACTCCCATGACGCCGAAGAGGGCGGAGAGGAGCAGCCGTACAGAACCAAGCGTCCGGCGAAATCGTAAGTATTTATATACCAGAGTGACTCATGATATTCTTTTAATGCGCGACTTTCCCTAATATCGCTCGTAATTTATGCAGCCCGCCCCGGGCCGAACTCGACGATTCGTCGAGCGGCTCCCTGGATTCGTCGGACGTGAACTCTGTTCCGCCCGCTGTCTCCCCCTGCAGGGCGGACGACGCCGAAGTGGCATCCCGCCAAGCTCCAGGGCAGGAGGAGATAGTCCTGGAGTAGCCGCAAGGCAATCCTCCGGACCCCAGGAGTAAAGGGGATGAAACCCCCCAGGGCTCCAAGTCCGGCTTTGTGCCGGACACCGCGCTGGACTCGACAGTCCTGGTCCGCGGTGGGCGAACTCCTTCCAAGAGGAGTAAGCCGTCTGAGCCGGCGGCCTCCATCCAACCAGAGGCGCCGGACAATCTGCTGGAGGTGCTTGAGGACGCCGCCATCGATGAGGAGCACCATACTGTTATGAGTACGGTGATCCAAAGGGTTCAGTCTGCCAAAAGCGGACTGACTGAAGCTTGCGATATCCTTCTAACAGGCTTCGAGGTAAGTAAAAATATGTCAAATTATTTACCGCATAGACAGTAGACCCTGATGCTCTATTCGGTGTTCGGAAAGAAAAGCCGAATAGAGGATCTAGTAATATTCGCAGGACTCTAACAACAAAAAGTCAAATATGCGTATGCAGGCTTTGCTGTTGTCCACCGCCGCACTGACTGCGCAGGTGGATGTCCTTAAAAAGGACCTCGGGCGGACCGAGCAAGAGCTCGTCCTTGCCAAACGGCAGCTCGAGGAGAAAGAAGGTAAGAAATACCCTAAAAAAAGAAAAAAGGTGCCTATAGAGAGGCTTGATTGCAGAAAGAAATAACAGGATTGTACTGCTTATTGTAGGGGCCACAACCGAGGTGGCAACCCTGAAGCAGGCGCTGGATGAGGCCGGAAAGAAAACGGTCGAGGAGCGCGCCGAGCGATAAAGGCTTGGGGTTCAGGTCGGCGAGGTGCAGCAAGAGCTGCAAGCTCTCATGAAAAAACATGAGAGTTTGGAGCTTGAGTCAAGAGCGCAAGCATCCGAGCTCGCGTCGGCCCTTGAGACCGCCAAGAGTGCCAAGGCCGAAGCCCAAAAGGCCCTCCAAGAATTGGAGGAGGTGAAAAAGATAGCAACGGGTAAGGCATTCTTAATGCAAAGTAGGAATATAAAAGTAAACTACCTGTTACTTACCCGAATCCGGAGTTCTCCAGGGGCGTTCGTCGATCTTCCCCGCAGCGTATCCGCCGCCGCCGCGTTCTACTGAGCTGAAGAGGGCAGCTCGACGGAGAGTGTGTTCTGGTCTCAATATTCTGAGGCCGGACACCCTGTGCCTTTGAGCGATCAGCTGAAACAGCTGGTCGAGCTCCACAAGGCGGCCGAACAGGCCATGAAGGGCTTACTAGTTCGGCTGTGTCCTCGAGAGGCCCTGCCTGGGAGCTATTTCGGGCTAGTGCGGCGGCTGGTGGAGGCCTGTCCACGGCTTGAGGTCATCAAGCGCTCCGCCTGCATTGAAGGTGCCCGGAGGACTCTTGCCCGTGTAAGGGTACACTGGGGTAAGCTGGACGGAGAGAAGCTGGTGAAGGACGGGCCGCCGCCGGGGAAGGAGCATCGCAAGCCCGAGAACTACTACAGGGAAGTTCTTGCCGGAGCCCGCCTTGTCGCGGATGAATGTACTAAAGATGTAGTATTTGAATGAACTCGCTCGTTTGTATCCTGTGCGCTGAAAACTTGTTCATATGCGCTAAGCAATGCTTATTGAATTTAAAATATTATTTTTTGTGCGGCCGTTTAACAAAAATTGAGAGATGGCCAGTCGTCGGCTTCTGGCCCCATGCCACTAGTGCTGGGGTGTTCGGGATAAACCTGAGGGCTCTTTTTCCCATAGTTGGGTCCTTCGAGGGAGGCGCTCAGCACAACGAACCAGGCAATCGGACTATATTTCTTGAACACTCTCACTTAGCCATAGAACATTATAATTTTAAATTTCGGCGAAGCCCCTAGTTCGGAAGGTCGGATTCGGGTGCTATCCACGCCTTTGGCCGGACATAGCCAGCTCCTCGCACGAAGCGGCATAAGTCTTTAAGGACTCGAAAAACCTCTCGAATAGCGAATGGTCTCACGCCTTATCATGACAGTCTGTTCTAGCTTTCTCCACTGAGGTGCTTAACCCACCTGAACTGGGGCACAATCGCAGTGGTTCTCCTAGTGCTACCTTAGCCGATATAGCGGAACGTAAGGCACCAAAACATAGGAGCCGGGCAAACCCAACATGTGACCAAAATCATGATTCGGAGCCGATGCATATAGTGCTATAAGTTCGGGGTGCCGCACTTGTGAAAGTGTACGGACTTCTCACACCAGATAGAAGGGTAATGAAGCCCCTGGTGTGTTTTGCCGTACCATGGTGTACGGTTGCGATCATGTTTTTTTAATGAACATATATATTAAAAGAGGACAACGCAAAAAATAGGCGAAAAGCTATGCATTGTTTATAGAGAGGCTATTTATCAAAGCCGAACGATACAAGTAGTGCGATAAGCAAAAAAGATATTAGACTATTTAACATGTCCTGACCAGGCGCAGGCCGCGGAATTTAGAAACAGATATATCGCTCGAAATAGAGACCACATGAGAGTTCCGTAACGCGGCGTAGCTTTGTCTGCTTTCCTGGGTCTTGCATCGTCTGTACGGCAGCAAAGCCGAACAGGTTATCCCGAGTGTGGAGTCCTAAAAGTAAAAAAAGAATCCGGCAGCACCTAGTACGTTTGACGCCGTATTGTAAGCATGCCGTTAATGTGCCCCTCCCCCTGTGCCCATGGAATTTCGAGGGCGTAATTGTGTACTCGAGGTACTAGCTCTGCTATGTCGCGATGGCTGGGGTTGGGGCCGTATTGCTACGCTTGCTCCGAACGTGCCAGGCGGTCTTGTTGCAGGTTACTCCGGGCGCGCTTTGCATTGTCCGGCTTTTTAACGGCCGGACTGGAGAGTTGCCTTGAAAGGATGCTTTGTACTTCCGCTGCGAGGGCCGCCGTGTGCTCCTCCGTACGGATGGAGCGTTTTGTGTTTCCGTTGACCGTAATTACTCCTCGAGGGCCTGGCATCTTGAGCTTGAGATATGCGTAGTGCGGCACCGCATTGAATTTAGCGAATGCGGTTCGTCCGAGCAGGGCGTGATAGCCACTGCGGAACGGAACTATATCGAAGATTAACTCTTCGCTTTGGAAGTTATCCGGAGATCCGAAGACCACATCAAGTCTTACCGAGCCTGTGTAATTGGCCTCTACATCTGGTATGACGCCTTTAAAGGTCGTCCTTGTGGACTTGATCCTTGATGGATCTATGCCCATTTTCCGCACTGTATCCTGATAAAGCAGGTTCAGGCTACTGCCGCCGTCCAAGAGGACTCTTGTGAGATGAAATCCGTCAATGATTGGGTCAAGAACCAATGCGGCAAAACCACCATGACGGATGCTAGTGGGGTGGTCCCTTCGATCAAAAGTGATCGGGCAGGAGGACCATGGGTTGAACTTTGGAGCGACTGGCTCCATCGCGTATACATCCCGTAGCGCACGCTTCCGCTCCCTCTTGGGAATGTGGGTCGCGTATATCATGTTCACCGTCCGCACTTGTGGGGGAAACCCCTTCTGTCCATTGTTGTTCGGCGGCCTGGGCTCCTCCTCGTCGTCGCTATGCTGCCCCTTGTCTTTGTGTTCGGCTCTTAACTTGCCTGCCTGCTTGATCACCCAACAATCCCTGTTGGTGTGATTGGCTCGCCTTTCGGGGGTGCCATGAATCTGGCACGAGCGGTCGAGTATCCGGTCCAAACTGGACGGGCCCTGGGTATTCTTTTTAAATGGCTTTTTCCGCTGACCGGATTTATAGCCTCTGAATCCGGCATTTACTGCTGTATCCTCATTGCTGTCGCTGCTAACGCGGCACTTTTGCTTATTTCGACGTGTCCTGCCACTTTTGTCCTTGGTATCCGAATTACCAGGGTTCTTCGATAAGTTGTTGCTGCGAGCTAGCCAGCTATCTTCGCCCGCGCAAAAGCGGGTCATGAGTGTCGTGAGGGCTGCCATAGATTTCGGCTTTTCCTGTCCCAGGTGCCGGGCAAGCCACTCGTCGCAGATGTTATGTTTGAAGGCTGCTAGGGCCTCTGCGTCCGGAGAATCGACTATCTGATTTTTCTTTGTTAGGAACCGTGTCTAGAATTGCTTGGCCGATTCTTCTGGCTGCTGAATTATGTGGCTTAGGTCGTCGGCGTCCGGTGGCCGCACATAGGTCCCCTGGAAGTTGTCGAGGAATGCGGCTTCCAGGTCTTCCCACGAACCGATTGAGTCTGCTGGTAGGCTGTTAAGCCAGTGCCGGGCTGGTCCCTTGAGCTTAAGGGGGAGATATTTGATGGCGTGTAGATCGTCGCCACGTGCCATGTGGATGTGAAGGAGATAATCCTCAATCCATACTGTCGGATCTGTCGTACCATTGTACGACTCGATGTTGGCGGGTTTGAAACCCTCTGGGATTTTATGATCCATTACTTCATCTGTGAAGCATAGTGGGTGTGCGACGCCCCTGTACTGGGCTATGTCATGACGCAGCTCGGAAGAGCTATGCCTGTTGTGTTCGGCCCGGCCGGATTTATTGTGTCCGGAGTGAAGATCATCACGTGTCGTCGGGCGTCTGCGCGATCCATAGATCGATCTTGTTTGCCTTGCTTTATCCTCCAGTACGTCTCGCAGGTCTGGCTCATTTTCCCGTGCCTTAGTTGAGCGGCACCGGGGAATGGCTTGTTTAGAGGTTTGACAGGCCTCTCCATCGCGGCCGCGAGGTGGCCGATCTGCCATGTCATGCATTGGTAATGTAGGTGTTTCCCCCTCTGATTGGGGTAGCGGCCTGCGCTTAGGATAATTTTTGGAGGGGCGCTCGAGTTCATACTCTTCGGCCGCAAGGACTTCAGTCCATCTGTCAGCTAGCAAATCTTGATCAGCTCTAAGCTGTTGCTGCTTTTTCTTTAGGCTATTCGCCGTGGCTAGAAGCCTGCGTTTAAAACGCTCTTGTTCGGCGGGGTCTGATGGTACGACGAATTCGTCGTCGTCGAGGCTTGCCTCGTCTTCGGAGGGAGGCATGTAGTTATCATCCTCAACCTCTCGCTCTGCCGCTCTCTCATGAGGGCTGGCTTCTCCATCTTCCTGCGCCGAATCTTGATGGATTTGGTGTTCTTCGGCGCTATCCGGGGTAGTATTATCTCCCGTGCCGGAATCACCGTTTCTGCTGTGGCGGGATTTAGAGCGGCGCCGTTGACGCCGGCGTTTTGGCTGTTTTTTCGAGGTGTCATCCTCCGCTATTCCATCGCCATCTCCATCCTTTGGAGCGTCCACCATATATATGTCATATGACGAGGTGGCGGTCCAGCGCCCTACAGGTGCTGGTTCTTGTTCGTCTCCTCCTTCGTCGTCCATACCGTCGAAGTCTTCGGAGCCGAAGTCAAGTATGTCGGTTAAATCATCGACAGTGGCTATTAAGTGGGTGGTGGGTGGGATTTGAATTTCTTCGTCGTTCGAATCCCAACCTCGCAGACCATAGTCCGGCCTGGGCTCTCCTGATAGAGAGAGAGAGACTTGAGAGAATTCAGGATATCACCGAAAGGTGAATGCTGAAAGATGTCCGCGGCGGTGAACTCCATTATAGGCACCCAATCGGATTCGATCAGCAGGGGCACGGGAGGCCCGGAGTTCGGAGAAGAATCCGACTCCTTGGAGTCATGGACCGTGCGGAGTACGGGGCTGGTGTTCGGCTCGATCGCCTTCAAGATCGCAGCCCCCGAGGTGACGTCCAACCGTTCATCCTCAAAGAACGCAGCGGGCTCCGAGTCGAGGATCGGGGCCGATGCGTGTGCGTCCTCCAGGGCACTATTCGGAGGCAGAGCTATATCATGCCCCTCGAGGTAGTGCGGCGCGCTTGGTTGTGGCTCGAACCCATTGAAGATCAAGTCTCCGCGGATATCTGCCGTGTAGTTTAAGCTTCCGAACCTGACTTGATGGCCAGGGGCGTAGCTTTCGATCTGCTCCAGACGACCAAGCGAATTGGCCCGCAGAGCGAAGCCGCCGAAGACGAAGATTTGTCCGGGGAGGAAAGTCTCACCCTGGACCTCATCATTGTTGATGATCAAAGGAGCCATCGGGCCTAAAAGCGACGACACAGAGGAACTGTCAATGAAAGCACCAATGTCGGTGTCAAAACCGGAGGATCTTGGGTAGGGGGTCCCGAACTGTACGTCAAGGTCGGATGGTAACAGGAGACAAGGGACACTTTATTTTACCCAGGTTCGGGCCCTCTCGATGGAGGTAAACCCCTACTCCTGCTAGATTAATATTGATGATATGGGTAGTACAAGAGTAGATCTACCACGAGATCAAGGAGGCTAAACCCTAGAAGCTAGCCTATGGTATGATTGTGTATGATGATGATTGTCATACGGACTACAACCCTCCGGTTTATATAGACACCGGATAGGGTTAGGGTTACACAGAGTCGGTTACAATGGTAGGAGATCTTGAATATCCGCACGCCTAGCTTGCCTTCCACGCCAAGAAAAGATCCTTCCGGACACGGGACGAAGTCTTCAATCTTGTAGCTTCATAGTCCTGGAGTCCGGCTGAAGGTATAGTCCGGCTATCCAAACACCCCCTAATCCAGGACTCCCTCAGAGGGCTTCTACATCAACACCATAGCCTCTCCGATGATGTGTGAGTAGTTTACCACAGACCTTCGGATCCATAGTTTTTAGCTAGATGGCTTCTTCTCTCTCTTTGGTTCTCAATACAAAGTTCTCATCGATTTTCTTGGAGATCTATTCTATGTAATACTTTTTGCGGTGTGTTTGTCGAGATCCGATGAATTGTGGGTTTATGATCAAGATTATCTATGAACAATATTTGATTCTTCTCTGAATTCTTATATGCATGATTTAATATCTTTGCAAGTCTCTTCGAATTATCAGTTTATTTGGCCTACTAGATTGATCTTTCTTGCAATGGGAGAAGTGCTTAGCTTTGGGTTCAATCTTGCGGTGCTCGATCCCAGTGACAGAAAGGGAACCGACACGTATTGTATTGTTGCCATCGAGGATAAAAAGATGGGGTTTATATCATATTGCTTGAGTTTATCCCTCTACATCATGTCATCTCGCCTAATGCATTACTCCGTTCTTATGAACTTAATACTCTAGATGCATGCTGGATAGCGGTCGATGTGTGGAGTAATAGTAGTAGATGCAGAATCATTTCGGTCTACTTGACATGGATGTGATGCCTATGTTCATGATCATGATATTCTCATAACTATGCGCTTTTCTATCAATTTCTCGACAGTAATTTGTTCACCCACCGTAATATATGCTATCATGAGAGAAGCCACTAGTGAAACCTATGGCCCCCGGGTCTATTTTACATTATATTAGTTTCCCGTCAACTAGCTATTTCTGTCCCCGTTTATTTTGCAATCTTTATTTTCCAATCTATACAATAAAAATACCAAAAAAATTATCTTATTACGTTTATTAGATCTCACTTCTGCAAGTGGCTGTGAAGGGATTGACAACCCATTTATCACGTTGGTTGCAAGGTTCTTGATTGTTTGTGCATGTACTAGGCGACTTGCATGTAATCTCCTACTGGATTGATACCTTGGTTCTCAAAAACTGAGGAAATACTTACGCTACTTTGCTGCATCACTGCTACCTCTTGAGCATGGATTGGTTTTCCCTTGAAGAGGAAAGTGTGATGCAGCAGAGTAGCGTAAGTATTTCCCTCAGTTTTTCAGAACCAAGGTATCAATCCAGTAGGAGACTACACGCAAGTCCCTCGTACCTGCACAAACAAATAAGAACCTTGCAACCAATGCGATAAAGGGGTTGTCAATCCCTTCACGGCCACTTGCAAAAGTGAGATCTGATAGAGATAATAAGATAAATATGTTTGGTATTTTTATGATATATATTAGAAAGTAAAGATTGCAAAATAAACGGCGACAGAAATAGCACATTACCGGGAGATTAATATGATGGAAGATACACCCGGGGGCCATAGGTTTTAGTAGTGGCTTCTCTCAAGATAGCAAATTCTACGGTGGGTGAACAAATTACCGTCGAGCAATTGATAGAAAAGCGCATAGTTATGAGAATATCTAGGCATGATCATGTATATAGGCAAAACGTGCCCGACAAGTAGACCAAAACGATTCTGCATCTACTACTATTACTCCACACATCGACCGCTATCCAGCATGCATCTAGAGTATTAAGTTCATAAGAACAGAGTAACACATTAGGCAAGATGACAAGATGTAGAGGGATGAACTCAAGCAATATGATATAAACCCCATCTTTTTATCCTCGATGGCAAGAATACAATATGTGCCTTGCTGCCCCTGCTGTCACTGGGAATGGACACCGCAAGATTAAACCCAAAGCTAAGCACTTCTCCTATTGCAAGAAAGATCAATCTAGTAGGCCAAACCATACTGATAATTCGAAGAGACTTGTAAAGATATCAAATCATACATATAAGAATTTAGAGAAGAATCAAATATTGTTCATAGATAATCTTGATCATAAACCCACAATTCATCGGATCTCGACAAACACACGCAAAAAGAATTACATCGAATAGATATCCAAGAGAATCGAGGAGAACTTTGTATTGAGATCCAAAGAGAGAGAAGAAGCAATCTATCTAATAACTATGGACCCGAAGGTTTGTGGTAAACTACTCACACATCATCGGAGAGGCTATGGTGTTGATGTAGAAGCCCTCCCACTACAAAAAAATACACTTCTGTGATGATACGTGTTTGTCACAGTAGGTCGCATTTTTTTGTCATGCATGTACATCCATGACAAATTTATGACAGAATCAAGATAGTCATACCTGTGCTGTCGTAGAAGTGTTCCATGACATTACCAAAATTATCATCACGGAAGTGTCCACTTCCATGACGATAAATCACGCGTCACAGAAGTGCTTTCGTCAAGGGTGACCGACACGTGGCATCCACCGTAACGGAACGCTGTTAAGCTATCGGGTCGGCTTTTGGATCCGATAACCCGTTAACAGCCCCGACAAATGGGAAATTTCCACGTGTAAAATTCTTATTGGCCGGACGAAACACGTGTCAGCTCGTCAGTGGGTCAGATAGGCGCCTATGATACGTCGACACGTGGCACGACCCAACAAAGGCCCATTCCTGTGAAAAGGCCGGCCCGTTTGACTTGGTCAAAAGGTGGCGGGCCGGCCCATGGAAAGCCTGTTAACGGCCTGTTCGCATATAGCCCATTTACAGCCCGCTAACCCAAGGCTCGTTATGCCCTATCCGAATTAGGCCCAGTAGCGTCATCTGGGCCATCCAATATGATTCCAGCCCGTTTTCACTTCTGGCCCATGTATGGCCCATGACGTCTTTCGGCCCATATGAGGCCCTATGTAACTCTTGGCCTATTAGCAGCCCGTGGTGAAACTAGCCCGTAATGAACAGTGTATCACTTTACACCCATTAACGGCCCGTGGTGAAACTGGCCCGTAATGAACAGTGTATCATTTTATACCCATTAACGGCACGTTATTCCGTTGGGCCGTTTCCAGCCCATGTTATCTTTCATCCTTCTCAGAGCCCATTTATTCTTGGGCTCATTCCAACATTCGTTTACTTACGGCCCCTTACTGTCATTTTCTGCTTGTGGGCCAAATTCAGCCCGTGGTTACAGTCGGCCCGTTTGTGGTCCGTTAATACGTTGGCCCGTTTTCATAGCGTCATCAAATATGGCCTATTAACGATGGCCCGTTACGGTCGGCCCATGAACGGACGATTCCAACTCTAGCCCGTTTACGACCATAAGGCGGCCTGTTATTGGCCCATGTTTGGCTAATCGATCATACGGCCCGTATAAGGCCCATTGATGATACGACCCGTAGAAGACCCATTGTTTCTATGGCCCGTAGAAGGCCTATTGTTTCTATGGCCCGTGGAAGGCCCACTGTTTCTACAGCGCGTAGGAGGCCCAGTGTCACTACAGTAAATATTAGCCCATGGTTATTGTGGCCTAGTTTTAAAAAATAGGTTATTGCAGCCACTAGCTAACCGCGGAAATAGAACTGCAATGACTACAAGCAAACAAATAAACAAGACAACAAGGAAATAAATAAGCAAGCAACTAACGCTAGGCTATCACGGTTATTACACATATTACATCCACTGGGCATCAAAGTTCGCCACCAGTGCAAATATAGGGAACAAAGCAGCATATCATATACACTGGCCGTCAAAATTGGCCACCAGTGCAAATAAACGCTGCAGCAAAACAAGAGCATAACTGAAACAACTTCAGAAGAGCTCAATAAACGTTATCCTGGGTATCCACCATGCTGGCAATAAGCTTAGCAAGCTGATTAGCTTTGTCCTGTTTGGCGCTAAAATCCTCCAATGCTTGATGTTGCACCAGAAAGTATGCATCTGAATGCTCCAGGGACTTCCGTAGTCCTTCCGTTTCTTGTCGCAGCACAGCTGATCGATGTCTTTCAGCTTGTAGTTGAGACTCAAGAAACCGAACTGATTCAGACAGTGAGTTTGAATAGCTTGTGCAAGCGGTAGTGGCCAGTAACTCCAACACTAAACCAAGACAGGGTGTGTCACTATCCTGAACCTTATCTGCATTACTTCCTTTACCGTTGCTTAATAAGGCACTCTTCCCCAATATTCTGTCAGCATTCTAAAAGAAGAAACAAGCAGACACATAACAAGTTTAGCATGTACTAGTATATGAAACTCATTTCGGTGAACCAGTTCATTAGTAAGGTGGACAGGATTAAAAACTACCAAGTCTTCTATTGCCAAGTACTAGTACATAATAAAAGCATCAAACAAACATATATCTATGTCCTATGGTAGCAATGGAATCTTAAATTAGAACAATTGTTCTTCAGGTTTAGGCACTTGTTCTACATGAACAGAGTACAGTAAGATGCAAGAATATAATACTTAAAAATATAAAATGAGCTCATGGACCTTACCACATTCTTGGTTCGGGACCAGTACAGAACAAGGCGTTCCCAATCATCGTCCAGTAAATGTGTCTCAGGAGAACGTAAGGGAATTTGATGAGTTTCTTTGCCGGTGAAGTACGTTTTCTTTAGGTAATTCTGATACTGCCACCAAGCATTCTTGAAGATAGCAGAGGTATTAGCACAGGTTACCTCATCCTGAGTTTCCAAATCGGTCCTTCTCTATAGAGAAAAATGGGAAAATTTGCTGTATTATAACCATCATGGAGGTAGGATGTATGGGACGAAGCAAAGTAATTGCCATGAATAACATTACTTACACATAACTCCTGGACAAACACCTGCAACTGGCATTTTCCTTCATCTTCAGTATAATATTTCCAAGATGGGAAGATACACACATACGATTTAACAACATCAAATGTGATAGATGCTAAACTATGACTAGCTGGTTGTGCTTCCTCCACAGGAATAGGCGTACTAACTGGTGGAGTTGGGGTTCACCGTGATAGTACTGGCCCTTTGGGCACTGGAGTTGCCTTACTAACTGCTCTTGTTTGGGAGCTCTTTGGTGGAGATGGTGCCGTGTCAACAGGAACTGGGTTACTATCGGCTGGGGTTGGGGTTAGATTGGGTGAAGCTGGTTCTCTGTCCATCGCAGTAGGGTACAATCTGCTAGAGTTTGGGTTATGTGTGGTAGGGCTGGTTCTTGTGCATGTACAACCGGGGTGCTATCTCCACCAAGAGGTAGCATTGTTTTATTTGAAGACCGTGTTTTTAGTCCGCTAGATACTGGCATCACCCACTCCAATTCAAATGGCTGATAAACAGGAAACATAGTTGAATGTATAGACACTGTATGAGAGACAGATGCAATAGATAGTGTGGAAAAAAGAGGGCATGAAATATTTGACATGTGTATTGTTTAACTAAAACGGATAGCATGACATAATTTCACATATATGATGTCTATCTAAACTGGATAGCATAGCATAATAGAATCCAAAGATATGATGAATAACTAAACAAGATCGCATGACATAATTCACCTACATGTTATCTAAGTAATCAGGATCGCATCATTTAATTCACATATGTGATTTATATGCTAAACAGAGGGCATTTGATATGATGTCTGAACTAAGAACATGGTGTTGAATATTGTGTATATGATGTCTAAACTATGCAATGCAAGACACCGTATGCATGATATGAGCAGTATAACCGTGCCAAGTTAGAGCATACACCTCAGTGGGGGAATAGGACTGGTCATCTATCTCTGAATCCATCTCTGAGGAGCTATCGGGACCCAACAAGAGATTTGCTTCGACAGGTAGCACTGTCTGCTCTGAAGGCCTTGTTTTCACTCCAGATTTTTCCATCTCCCACCCAAATGGCTGATTCACAGGAAGAGTAGTTTAATGTACAAACTTTGTCGACAAATGGAAATGTAATGAAGAAAAGGATGGGCAAGATATCATTCAAATATATGATGCCTGGTTAAACAGGATGGCATTGCACATTTCACATATATTATGGCTGGCTAAAAGACATGAGACTGCATAATTCCCATATATGATATAGAAACTAAACAGGTGGCATTACAAAACATGTCTAAACTAAGCAGATGACATATATGATGTCAAAAGTAGGCACTGCAAGGCAACATATGCATGATATGACTAACATCATCATGCCAAGGTAGAGCAAACACCTTGGGGGGTAAATAGGAGTGGTCAGCGGCATCTGAATCCGCCTCAGAACAGATATCTTCCTCTGGATTACAATCTGGAGAGGGGTGGGGAGGGTTTGCCATTGAACCCACCATGGAGCGATGTCTGCATGACATTGTATTGCCGCGCAAAACTCTTCTCTTTTTCTCTACAAGACTGCGTGCAGTATCTGACATGCATACGAAAACAATATGGTGAGATTATGTAAGGAGAGCATGCAGAAATTTAGAGTGATGGTAACAACCAGTGGATCATTGTTTTTCCGTTGAACCAAAATAGCCCTAATGGACCGACGTGAATGTATAGTAATAAGTGATGCAACAAGTGCACAACCTCTTTGTCGTAGCCGTGTCGACCTCAGCATCATTGGTTTGGTTGCTGAAGCAGTTGAGGCAGAGGTGGCTATCGGAGGTGTGGAGGAAGATCTGAGGAATCTATAGACGGAGTCCAGGGCACTGCTCTGTTGTGATGGATCGTTCTGTCGTTGGAGCAGCTCCGGTGAGCCGTAAGACATCACGGCTGAAGCAGCACAAGACAGATATCGTCAATCTCAAGTGGGATTCTAATAACATCTCCAATAGATGATGTAAAATGGATGTAAAATTAACATCACCAAAAACCACCTGACTACAACAGATGAGGTAAAAACTGTTGACTCTGAACTTAACTGTCGAAACTGAAATTTACTGTGGAATCTGAATGCTACTATCGAAACTGAACGCAATGGTAACAGAGAGGCACTTGACATGTAGTTTAGGGAGGGCCTGCAGTTCATCTTCAACCTGCACCCCCCTGAGCCGCCAGCCACCACCGGCCGAACCGCCGGCCCCAGCGCCGCCTCACCGCCCCGAAACAACTCGCCCCGGCCAGCCCTCTAGGCCCCCGCCCCCACCCTGAACCCTAAGATAGATAGTGGGGTACCTCTCCGGCGAGCCCCCGTCCCCACTGCGGGTGGTTCTTCCTTAACTCCGGCAAGCCCCCCAACCCCTGAAAATCGACTGACCCAAAATTCGATTCAGTCGACTGAAGTGTGGCTTAATCGGAGCAGAGCAGCAACACGAGCGAGGGGGAGAGCAGCAGCAGCAGCTGGGCGAGCGAGCGAGCGAGAGCCGGAGCAGCAGCAGATCCGGCTGGTATGGACGCCGCCGCCGAAGGGGCCTCGCACTGGGGGAGAGCCGCCGTGGAGATGTCGCACGCGGCGCCGGCTTCAAGGTAGCCGCTCCATGGGGGTGCGGGATGGAGCACCGTCGGCGCCGGGAGGTCGAGTTAAGGAGAAGGTGCGATGCGATGAGTGTACAACCTCTTTGGTGGCGCCGAGTAGGCCTCGGCTTCGTCCAAGGAGTCGGTGAGGATGCTGCGGTTCCGGTGGAGCAGGTTAAGGCGGCGATGTGGGGATGGAGCAGCCGCGATAGTAGAGGCGATTGTCGGAGCAGCTCCTTGGAGGTGGAGGACGGGGCGGATGAACCGGCGGGACGGCGAGATGGATGACGGATCCTCATCCGGGGAGGTGGACGAGGGACGTCGAGCTGTTGCGGTGGACGACGTCGTCGGGGAAGAGGCTCCGGCTAGGCAGCGGTGACGTGGCAGACGGAGGAGGGTGGGGTTTCGCGGCTGGAGCGGAGAGGTTATGGCGGCCTGGGATTTCGAATGGCGAAAAGGGGGTGATGGGAGGGGGTGAATCATGACTTAGGAACGCGCTTGTCCAAAATGTAGGGTGTGTTACAAAAGTACCCCCCACCGATTTGAACTAGTGGCCCTTTCGGCTCAGGGTTAGAAGGGGGATTTTGCGTGTCGGGATTTGGCAGCTGGAGGGGGTTTTCGCGCGCGTTGTTTCGGGATAGCAAGGCGCAGGTTGTGAAGGCGCCAGTTTTGGGAGCACGATATCTGAATTTTCGGGATATAACAAGACGCGGGTTGAATTTTAGGGATAAGCCTAACGTGTAGTAATATTGTACTTGTATGTACCAAATCAATTCGCACTTCCCTCAACCAAAAAGAAAACGAAAAAATAAAACTATTCACACCACACAAAGAGAGAGTCTTGCCCCGTTTTACTATACAAATGCTATTCAAAGCTACTCCCTCCTTCCATCTATATAGGGCCTAATGCATTTTTCGATGCTAACTTTGACCAAATATTAGAGCAATGATATATGACATGCAACTTACATAAAGCACACCGTTAAATTCGTCTGTGAAAGGTTCTTTCAATGATATAATTTTCACATTGTGCATGTCATGTACTATTAATCTTGTCAATAGTCAAAGGCGGTCTTAAAAATCTCATTACGCCCTATATAGATGGAAGGAGAGGGTATGAATCCATGTTATGTCCGATTAAATTTTTTCGCTTGCTGTATAATGCATGTAACCTACTCATACCAACATTTTAGTGCATTCCAAATGTCTATACTACCGCTGCAATTCAAACTAAATTTGAATTCGTTTCTCTATTTCAATAAGAATCTACAATCATGATTGTTGCCAACTTCAACCATCATAGTTTCCTTGCTATCCGCCAGATATAAATCGGGCGGCCTATAATGCAGGATGACAGGCACACCATCATCAACAACTCCGTTTTTATAAGAGTAGAGATAAAATATATTAAATGTAGTATACCATGTTCATAACCACACCATGTGTATCATTGTTATATATATTCACACATGTGTCGGTTTGAAACACTATCATAAATTCTTCAAATATCCGAATTCGCTTTTTATAATGAAGTATATATGATCTCTATTCGTCTTTTACACCCACACAACCCTCTTATCTTTGTATCTAGCGCTAACTTTCTCTTGTGCATGCACACGCCCGCATCCCTCTCACCCTCCCTCGGCATTCTCTAGCTCCATCGCACAAATTCATCTTTTCACTTTAGGTCATTCACCCACGGTGTGTGTAGGCCCCCCCAGCTCCTTCTTTACGGCACACATCGATCGATATGCCTCTCTAGCCAGGTGTGCCTAGCACAAACACAAGCTTCCCCTCTTCTCTTGTCACCGTCCTTGCCTCACTCCCACCACTCTTTTCATCGTTCTCGTACTCGCACACTCCTCCCCCTCGATATAGTATGCCTCTCGTACCACCTCCTACATGGACCCCTCTCTCTCTATCCTTCTCCTCGTGCCTCATTTGCTTCTAACACACACATGCATGTATACCGATCGATCTCCCAACATATACCTAGATCGACTTTAACTACCCCCCCATTGATCGACGTACCTCACAAGTTATGTCTCTCCTTTCTATTACAAAGGGCGATTGATCTTCCTATGTAGTTACGTCTGCTTACCATGGCCACATCATCCCCCCTCATCATTCGTGCATGCCTCCTGACCCATCTCTCACACGCACGTGCACAGACAACAAGCAGCCATCTCCTCTCTTATTGATATTGCGGGCGTGCCCTCCGTTTGTCTAGCAAGCATATCCCACCATTTGTTAGAAGCAACTCCACTACCACCCCCTCCAACACTCTAGCTCTGTCTCTCTCCCAACCTTATTCCTCTCCTGCACATATGCATGGATGCCGATCGATCTCCCTTAATACATGAGGCAGATCGATCTCCTTAATACATGAGGTAGGCCTCTCTCCTCCTCCACACATATACTAGCCATTGTACCTCTATAGTTAATTGGGCCTCCCTCTTCCCCCACCACACACCGATAGTCGAGCGCTGCAGGTAGGTATCCATGCCATAGAGACAAACTGCACATGTCCCATCTCACGTTAAAGTAGGCCAGCCACTCTATATCTTTGACGTGGGCACACACAAATTCGATGGCACTCTTTATCGATCGCGCGCGCACACACAGACACATCATCCCTCTCTTCGATTCTATGGACACCTCAAGCCGATGATACCTCCACTCTCTTCTCGTGGATCGCCCCCTATATATATATGTTATATCCAGGACTCTATTTCACACACATTGCATATGTTACATTTTTTGATTGACCCCCCCCCCCAAAAACTCTCAAGAACCCACACATTATATCTCTCCAGGTTTGCATCTCTCTCACACAACCCCACGTAGGTGGTGTACGTATACAAGAAGAGAATAGGTGCACCGTGCACGTACTCACGCTTCGTGCGCAGCCACACCCGCACGGGTACACAGTGGAGCTCATTTCTTTACGAAATGGCAGCCCACGTGCTAATTTGAACGCCTGTAGCGGTTGTTCACCTAGGGAGGTCATGTACCACGCGTGCACGAAATAAAGTTCGACTTGACGCATTGCCGCGTTATTTTTAAATAAAGTTATAGCGCTCAATGGCACGTACACAGAATATAAAATGATTTTTATGGAGAAAAAGGTACTCCGCTCACTATATACAATGGAGCATGCCTGCCTGGTTTGTCGCTCTTCAGAGTATCTCACACAAGGCTATGGTGGCCTCTCTCTCTCTCACCGTTGGTCACTGATCCGGCCGCATCCCGTCCGCCGGGGGAAAGGGAGTGCGGTGGCCTCTCTCTCTCTCTCTCTCTCTCTCTCTCTCTCTCTCTCACCGTTGGTCACTGATCCGGCCGCATCCTGTCCGCCGGGGGAAAGGGAGTGCGGCGGCCTCTCTCTCTCTCTCACCGTTGGTCACTGATCCGGCCGCATCCCGTCCGCCGGGGGAAAGGGAGGAAGTGCATTGTTTCTCTGTTCGACGGTGCCAAGGCAGCACGTCCTGATATGTAGTACACGTCGTTCTCTCTGACCAAGCTGCGGCGCGGCAAGGCCTACGCCACCTGCTCGCAAATTCCGCCCGCCGCCGCTCACCTAGTTACATCCCGACGACCTCCACGTATCCCCTCTGGCCTTGGTCCACTGCCCGTCTTCCCACGTTGCTGCATGTGGATCTTCCATAGTTCTTTGCCCAAAACGTAGCTCGTCCGGCGTACTTTCCATATTGCATTGTCGTCCTCACACCGTTTTAGACAAACACAACCGTGTTGTTATCTTCCCTTAGGACAAGGAATATGCTTATTTTTTATCATCGCATGTGTCATCAACTGTTATTGGCCAGTAATTGTTTCCTTTCTACCTCTTTTTTGCAAACAGGGCTATCCATTTCACCTCGTTTCTATTGCGACCTTTTGGTGAACTGCACAAATCACTTTTTTCTTAAGAGTGTTTTGTGCAGTTGTACTGAAATGTCACACGGTCAACATCTCTACATTTCAGTGCAACTGCACAAAGGGAGATTGGTTTTGCTCTATCCTCCTCATCCAACTCCGAGCCTAATCTTCTCTAACTAGTTAGTCTTAAGAGAGACTGCAAAGGTGACCGGCTTCTATTTGTGTGTTTATTGTTTCATCAGTAGTCCTCTATTATCATAATCACACTTGATATCTTTGGAACAGGGACGCTCAGATCTATTTTAGTGGAACTGCACAAAATGATCAGAATGTTGCATGCTCCAGACATCTGTTTTTTTTCCAACATGCCTTGTTGATTTAGATAGCGCTGGGGGACGTTGCTGCCAATGAAAGCATGGATCAACTTTAATTTAACACCTTCTCACAACTTTGTCTTCAGTTGTGATGTAATTATTAGCTCTGATCTGCGAATAATTGACATGCATTAGCAAGGAAGTTAGTTTTTTATTGTTTCCAAAAGAGCATCGATGGCAAGACACGTGAAACAAAAGCTGAAAGCTCACACCATTGTACAATTTCATGTCGCTGGAAAATTATTTGTATAGTACATCAATTATGTAAACAAATGATGGAAGCTTGATAGCATTTCTAGAAGCCTCTTCATCATCCGGGTCCATGTGCCATGCACAAAATTATACTCCTTCGTTCCTAAATATTTGTCTTTTTACAAATTTCAAATGGGCATATTTTAGAGTGTAGATTCAATCATTTTGCTTCGTATGTGTACTCCCTCCGTTCCTAAATATTCTATTCGTCTTTCCAGAGATTTCAACAAGTGACTACATACGGAGCAAAATGTGTGAATCTACACTCTAAAATATGTCTATATACATCCGTATGTGCCAGTCCATTTGATATCTCTAAAAAGACAAATATTTGAGTAGTCACTCGTTGAAATCTCTAGAAAGACAAATACTCCGGAGTATATTTAAGAACCGAGGGGGTAGTGCACAACCGCATGGGAGACTCAGCTCGGTCGTTGCGCCGCATTAATAGTGAGTAATGAGCAGTCAAATCATAAGCCCCACCATTCCCACTGTAAGTTGCTCTGAAGAAGCAACCATCAATACGCTCTTCTTTGAATCCGCTCATACTACTCCATCCGTCACTGTTTATACAGCACGCTTCAGAAAAAAGAAAAAAAAATCTGTGGGACCAAGGCGACCAGCGATCGGCCTGAAAAATAGCATTGGTACTTATAGCACATCGTCTATTACTAGAGGGAATAATGCGTACACACATGCATGCAGTGCTTCCACCCCGGGTACACACATGCATGCACTTACTCCACTCCGTAGTACAATACATGGAGAGAAAATTGTGGACTTGATTGCGGTTACCACACCCTAATTAATTGAGCATTAAACCAAACACGTCTAAAGTCTCTCTGGTGGTGGAAATGCATTGAGAGAAATG
This sequence comes from Aegilops umbellulata, assembly GCA_032464435.1. Classification (NCBI taxonomy): domain Eukaryota; kingdom Viridiplantae; phylum Streptophyta; class Magnoliopsida; order Poales; family Poaceae; genus Aegilops; species Aegilops umbellulata. Next base: position 68,177,531 of record CP136058.1, read on the forward strand.
CATCAAAATGAAGCGCACCCTGTAAATTGTGACGGAGGGAGGAGTAGATGAAGGTGCAAAACCAAGTATGCGTACTACTGTGCTTGGCTCTTTGCCTCTTCGTGAAGTCGAACAATGATGGTACTCCGCATGTTGGGTACTACAGTGTATGCCTCTGACAATCTGACACCGAATGGACTGATGCATGTCCATCGAGGGTAGGTTGCATTAGTCAAAAGGCGTAAGCGAGCTTCACCTTGTCCTGCAAGCTTCTCCTCATTCTGCGAGTTGACGGGACACACCAAAAAGTAGTGCTAGTCCATACTCCCTCCTTTCCGGTTAATATGGCTTAATCTTTTTTGCGGGTAAATGTCTAAATGAGAGAGCTTTATTCATATATAAGCATTCTTAGGACGATCAGCCAAGACACTGGTCACTAGGAAGCGAGGTACCCCGCAAAAAAAGAAGTAGGAAGCGAGGTGTTTCATCAAGCCAGCTCTCGGCCACATTCAAAGTGCAGCAAGCACGGTTCGCACGAAGATGCGCCGCAAGGTTTGCTGACCTGTTTACATGCTGAATAACAAAAAAGAGGAAATATTACTGAGCGCTACTATTTGTAACAGGATATGAGCCAGAATTAAGCGAGAATTGTGGCGAGTGTTCCATGCAATCAACTTCCATTATCACATGCGAGAACCCTCGAAGAGAACCAAATGTGTTGAAGATTGCTTTATCACATTTTATAATTATAATAAGAGTGCAGACGCTCCTCCATCCGGTTCCTAGTACTAGTATAGTACGTACCTTTATGTACTATAGTAGTAGTACTAGTAAACTTTGCCCTTGGCTGTTTGGGAAGTCGAACAATAATAGCACTAGTAGTATAGTGTATGCTTCTGGCAATCTGACACCGAATTAACTGTTGCACGTCCACCGCCTGAGCGAGGGAGACCTTGCATTAGTCAAAAGTTTCTCCTTGTCCTGTGAGCCACCGCGCGCAAGCTTCTCCCGTCCTACAACCTTCTCCTTGTTCGGCAAGTTGACGGGACACAGCAAAGTAATGCTAGTCCATACTGCGTCCTCTCCGGTTAATATGGCTTAATTTCAAACGAGATAAATACACTGTCTGTCACTGTATATTTGTAAAAATACGGTCAGTGGACTTCATAATATGCTCATTGCGCTCAATATATATATTTTCCGGTGTTCATACGGTCACTAGCTCACCTGACTGAGTATGTGTGTGCATGCACGTGTGGGCTGAGCACTTGAGCATGACCGTGTGTGTTCCGTCGTGTGCTCGGACATGCATGCATTAGGGCGTCGCGCGCATTTTTGTGTCCATGTGTACGTGTGACTATTGCATACACATAGGGGGAGTACGTGTAGGGGCCACTAAGGAGCAGTCAAATCACATAGTAAGTTAGTCGGAAGAAGCAACCATCATTTCACTCTTGAATGACACGTACGCAATATAAAATGGTTGATATGGAGAGAAAAAGAAAACCACTATATATACACTAGCAGGAGCCTAAGCTACAAGCCTACTTGCTTAGGTTGCTCTCTTCACAAGCATAGAACGACGGGCCTGATCCCACAGCTGGGGGAAGGGAACAATGTTTTGCGTAGACGCGGTCGACATCGGCGAGGGAGAAAACCCACAGTCGGTGCGTCCCAATCGGGGGTCACCGCGGTATGGGTCGATGCCGCGTCCCAACCGCCCTTCTAGCTACAACCCGGCGTCCCAGGTAGTCCATCTTCCTTTTGGAGCCGGCTTGCTCCACTGCCGTAGCTCCATCTCCATGTCGATCTTTCTCTACTTCTACCGTCTTCTACTTGTGATGAGTTTATGTCTCATGAACTAGTGCCAGTACTATTATTCTAATCACACTTCTTCAATATCTTTGCCATCAGGGATGCTCAGGCCAATTTTAGTGGAACTGCACAAAAGCATCGTATGATCCGAGGGTGCCAGCCGTCTTTCCTTCGACAGGTTCTACCTGGCCAGGAAATTAAATCATGTTTAGGGTTTAGGGTTTAACTCGTAGTGACCCCATCAGTAGTTTTTCTTTTGTACACGCTCTCACAACTTTTCTCACAACTCAGGGCTATGATCTGTGAATCATTGACATGCATCAGCATGCGTGTTAGTTTTCTTTTGTATTTGATGGAATGTTGTAACGGGGCAACCTTGGAATAGGAATGAAAATGGAGTGGAAAAGTTACCGTCTTTCCGGAGAAAAAATGGAAATGGAGAGAAACCAATGTTTTGTTTTGTTAGATCGCTCCATTGAGCAAAACCAACGTTTAAATCACGTCTGTCGTGTTCGTGCCTCACCCTCCTCCACGGCTCGACCCCACACGGTCGCTCGGCACGCCACTCACCGCAAACCGAGTATATGATAACTTTCCCGCCTGCTTGTCGATGGATCGCGCCATGGAGTACTAGCACTACTGGAAGAGATTGACGAGTTGGGGGAGGACAGCTAGCTGTAGCACGGACTCCCAAGAACTTTTTACATGCATGTTGTAGCCGGCTATTGCGACCTTTGAACGCGAGCAGCCGCGTGCACCCGGAAGCGGCGCGGCCGGCGCGCCGCTTCAATGCCGGCGCCAGTGAGAGGCCGCGTCCGCTCTGGCCGGGCATGAATGCGGCACTGACCGTTTCGAGCGGGAAGCACGGGCGGGTGATGAAGAGGGTTCGGGTTGGTAAGGACCAGAAGTGGCAGCAGTCCGAACGTGCGCAAACAAGAGATGTTGTACGTTAATATTGCTGCGTATATAATTAACAACGTAAATAATGTGCCAGTTGGACAAATATGATTGGAGATGGAGATGGAAATGGAATTTTACGTAAACACGGATATGCATGTCTATGTCTATGTGTGTGTGCACGACGACTCTCGCGACCTGGAAGCGGGGGCGTGTTTTGATCGAGTTTTCTTTCTTGGTACATTAGAAAATCAGTTTGTCTAATTCACATCTAGATGTTATTTAAGGATATCACATCTAAGCTCCCACAAGTATATAATGTAGCAACAAGAAACAAAAAAACTAAGAAAAAAATAGACCACAAACAGAGTGGACATCAACTTAGATGTGACATAACTATGTCACGTCTAGATGTGTCCTAGACAGACCCTTAAAAAATTGTCTGCTAGTTTTCGTTTCTTTTTTCCGGGAACGCGCGTATTCTATTTAAAACCACTGCTATGGAGAGATTTTTTTACTCCATTATAGCCTCTTGTTTGATAGAGTTTCTCGCCTCTCGCTCTCTCACCATCTCCATATCAAAACAAGATGACAGTGTCCACTCTATCTCTCTCCTCACCGGTGGTCACAGATCCGGCCGAATCCCGTCCACTGCGGGAGGTGAGGAGGTGCAGCATTGACGTTGTCGCCGTCGGTGACGGAGGAAGCCGATGCGCACCGCCCTCTCGGAGCCGGCGCTGGCGCAGACGAAGATCCTCCGCGCCCTTGTTCGCTGCCGTCGTGTGGGCAGATCTCGTCCGCCTGCCTAAACGACATCTCGCCCACCTGAGGTATAACTTCTTGTACTAGTCCAGCTCCCCAGGTCGCTGCGTGCGGGTTTTCTTCTATGCTACTACTCCCCGGCTCCCCATGCATAGTAGCTAGGGTTCGTCGGCTGGTCCAACATCGCCTACTAGTACTATTATTATAGAGGAAATGCCACTCGAAAAGTTGTCCTGATTTATGCCTCGGTGGAGGTATACATGTTGTTTCGACAAAAAGTGCATGGTGGTTGTGCGGTCATTGTCCATATGGTGGTAGTACTATCACTGGTTAAATGAAGAAATGCTTTTTTCTCGGGTATCCTGGTTTAGTTCCCATCAAGATAATTATGATGCTTCTGTTTGTTGGTGTACTTTTCATTAATTCTTATTGACAATTGAGATGTCGTTGCTAACCTTTTTTATATTTTTGGAAACAGCGATGTGTGTCTCCATACCCGGGCATGTCTTCCTCAATTTTAGTGGAACTGCACAAAATTGGATGGCCATTGTTGTTCCGCCTCACTGTCCTCTACCACGTGGTTCTTCCTTCCTCGAGCTTGATTACTGAGAAGAAACAGACCACAATGAGGATTTGTCGAACTTCATAGGTGCCTCACCCAAACTTGATGCCAAATGGATGATGCATCACCACGATGACCTATCGATGCTCATGGTTGCGCCTCATGGTTGCGTCGGCTGGTGAAGCTGATCGATTTTCGATGAAAAACAAGCTGTCTACCATCAATGCTCTTTGCTTGTTACGCACAAAGATGATATCCTTCGTCAGTTCACCTTGGTTGCGTTGGAGACGCAGTCGTCTTTCACGTTGGTGCAATTTTATCACACAATTGGCTATGAACCAAATGTTTCCTCGAAGAAGGATCGATGTTGGTACTAAGAGCATAAGTTGTTTATTGATTTCTAAGCCTTCTCACAACTTTGTCTCCAGCTCCCCTGTAATTTTATTTGTCCAACTATTAACTTTGATTTAAAAAATGGTGTGGACTAAAAGCCCGGATGGACGTAGTAGCCCTCCATTTTTATTTACTCCACATATTAGATTTGACTGAAGTCAAACTTTGTAATACTCTCAAACCTTTCCGATAATTGAAATTAAATTTCTTTATTTGTACACACTCTCACACATTTCCGATAATTTGGCGCATGTGTGGTTGTTCACTTAAGGGAGGGTAGTGTACCACACGTGAAGGACAGGAAGTGCGACCAGGACGCGTGCGCGTGGATTGTTAGTTCATCGGAAGTAGTACTAGCTTTCTTCACTGTACATTAAATAAAGAGTTTTGTTTCGTACTTACACAATTTAAAATGATTGTTATGGAGAGAATAAGAAAACCACTCCACTATATATTATTCATATACACGAGAGTACTATATGGACACAACTTCATTGACTTAGTGCACCTGCCTTTGGATTTATGACAGGTGGGCCCAAAATGTGGCTGGCTCACCTATCATATAGACAAAAGCAGGTGCAGTGAAGGCACCGGAGCTCAGTCCGTACTACAGTAGTATATATATAAGCGGGAGCCTCAGCGCTTGTTCGCTAGGGTTTGCACTCTCCACACGCTCGCCACACTACATATATGTTACACGCTGGAGGCTCAGCGTTCATTTGCTAGGGTTTGCTATATTCACAGTCTCTCAGCCTTTCTTCACCAGATCTAAACAAGACTGCGTTGGCCTCTTGTCTCTCTCTCCCCCCTCACAGCTGGTGAAGAAGGCGTCCGTATCCCATCGCACCGGGAAGGGGAGGAGGTGCAGCGTTCACTCTATCGCCTTCGGCGAGGGAGGCAATCCACTGCCGGCTACGCTGTTCTCTTTCACCCAGCGCCTGTGCGGGAGGGCCACCGACCCCTTCTTCCTCGCTGCCGTACGTAGTGTGGGCAGATCAGGCCTCCTGCCGCACGCCTTGCCACATCCCGACGACCCTAAGGTATAAGTTTCTTTGAAACCGTCGTTGCTCTAGCTGCATGTGGATCTTTTTCGATCTGTAGTCGAATCTAGTTCTTGGTTCAAAGAGGAAAGAAGGGTGCGGTGGGCTAGAGCAAGAATCTAGGACGTGGTTCAATGAGGAAAGAAGGGGCGGAAAGTAGTATAGACTGGCTATCCAGCCGCTTTGTAGGTCGAAAAGGGAAAAGGGGGGTAACCCAGTACACACATCTGTAAGGAACCGATCTCTTTGTTGAAAACGGAAAGAAACTGGGGGGTCTGGTAGTTTGTGCACGACTAGATTTGCTTCCCTCACATAGGAAGAAGGTTCAAAGAGAACAAATATGGGACGAGCGCATATATGCTGCTTGGCTACATACTCTGCATCACCCATTTATACGTGTGGACGCACATGGTGCTGGCATGTCCCATACAACTATTTTGCTGTTGTTAATCTAAGAATGCCGCCGGAAAATTGAAGCAATGCCACTGTTAAAAGTAAATTACATTTTTTAACGAATGTTGTTTCAAGAGAATGTCTCTGTTAATATGAATCAATGCAACCGTTTTAGAAATGCTACTGTCCTACTTTGTTTTCCATCCAAGATAAGTTAGATGCTTCTTTCTGTCACCGTTTGTTTCATCCTCCTTTATCGGCAAGTAATTTTTTCCTTTTTTGGCTCTGTTAAAACAGGGGTATCAATTCAACTTGTTGCTATTGCGACATTTTGCTTCGCTACTCGAAACACTTATGTTTTAAGAGTGTTTTGTGCAGTTCAACTTGAATGTCACACCGGTGACTTTGCTTAATTTTTGTGGAACTGCACAAAAGGAGACCGAGATTTGTTTCCAGTCTTCGTGGCGAGTTGTTTCAAATCTTGGTCTCAACCACATGACGTGCAGTGTGCTTTGAGATGTTGTGCTACTTGTTTTGGTACTGTTTTAAATAAATGTTGAATTGAAGCTATTGTATTGCTGTCTTTTCCCATTAAGTAGTGAACAAAAATGGGACCAACCCAGACATGATGCTTGTTGCTTTGTTACAACAAATTCAGCATCACCCCCTTTATAAGCTAGTAATTGATGCCACTCTTAGAATTAACTACTGATATGTTTTAAGAGAATTTCTCTATTAATATGAATCAATGCAACCGTTTTAGAAATGCTACCGTCCTATACTTTGTTTTCCATCAAGATAAGGTAGATGCTTCTTTTTGTGGCCGCATGTTTCATCCTCCTTTATTGGCTAGTAATTGTTTTCTTTTTTGCCTCTTAAAACAGGGATATCTATTCAACTTGTTGCTATAGAAAACTTAAATGTCACACCGGCAACTTTGCTTGATTTTAGTGCAACTGCACAAAACTTGATTGGATTTCCTATTCATGTTGGTAGATTCATATTTTATGTTGGTCGTCTCATGAAAGGTCTGTACAGGCCTTCATCCACATGATTGTGCAGTGTGCTTTGAGATCCTGTGCTACTTGTATTGGTACTATTTTAAATAAATGATGAATTGAAGCTATTGTATTGCTGTCTTTTCCCATTAAGTAGTGAACAAAAATGGGACCAACCCAGACATGATGCTTGTTGCTTTGTTACAACAAATTCAGCATCACCCCCTTTATAAGACAGTAATTGATGCCACTCTCAGAATTAACTACTGAATCTTATTTCAAAACTGCAACACTTGTTAGGGATTGGCGGGATTACCATTTTTGTGGCCGCATGTTTCATCCTCCTTTATTAGCCAGTAATTGATTCCTTTTTTGCGTCTGTTTAAACAGGGATATCTATTCAACTTGTTGCTATTGCGACATTTTGCTTCGCTACGCGAAACACTTTGCTTGATTTCAGTGCAACTGCACAAAACGAGATTGGATTTCCTATTCGTGTTGGCATATTCGTATTTTATCTTGTCTGTCTCATGAAAGGTCAGTACAGGCCTTCATCCACATGATTGTGCAGTGTGCTTTGAGATGTTGTGCTACTTGTATTGGTACTGTTTTAAATAAATGTTGGATTGAAGCTATTGTATTGTTGTCTTTTCCCATTAAGTAGTGAACAAAAATGGGACCAACCCAGACATGATGCTTGTTTCTTTGTTACAACAAACTCTGCATCACCCCCTTTATAAGTAGATGGAAGAACATATTGTTGTTGCACCCACTCTCCCCTGGAACTGTTTATGTTTTTCGTTAATCTAATGCCGCTGGTAAAATTAAGCAATGCCACTCTCAGAATTAATTAACTACTGAATCTTAGTTCAAAATTGCAGCACTTGTTAGGGATTGGCGGGATTACCATTTTTGTGGCTGCATGTTTCATCCTCCTTTATTGGCCAGTAATTGATTCCTTTTTTGCCTTTGTTAAAACAGGGATATCTATTCAACTTGTTGCTATTGCGACATTTTGCTTCGCTTAATTTTGGTGGAACTGCACAAAATGAGACTGGATTTCCATATATGTGTTGAGATCTCTTTGAGATCTTCCTCACGAGTTGTTTCAAATCTTAGTCTTGAATGGTTAGTACCGACCTTCCTCAGGATTAACTACTGAATCTTAGTTCAAAACTGCAAACACTTGTTAGGGATCGGCAGGAGTACCATTTCTGTTAGGGATCGGCCGGAGTACATGTGTAAGAAATGTATTGTTCAGATAATGTCTCTGTTATTATATATCAGTTAAAGACTTACAGTGTTTTACAAATGGTACTATCCTGCTTTGTAGTTCTTTCTACATGTTTAACCAAGGTATTGTTAATATAATGTCTCTGTTAAAAATGAATCAGTCGCATTGTTTTAGGAATGATACTTTTCTGCTTTTTCGTTCTTTATACATGTTGAAACAAGGCATCGTTAAGATAATGTCATAGTTAATATGAATGAATCACACTGACTGAGAATTGCTACTCTCCTGCTTTGTTTCCCATTAAGATAAGGTAGATCAGTAGATGTTTTTCTTCTGGGAGTACAAGTCATCAACCGTTATTTCTCAGTAACTGTTTCCCTTATACCTTTTGTTGCTTACAGGGATATCAAAATTAAAGCTCGGTTTTATTCCGACTTCAATTTTAGTTCAACTGTACAAAAGGAGCCAATGTGTCCAAGGCAAACTGCTGCATTATTGGGTCCAGTTGGTTGTTCCACTTTGCAGGAAGAAGCAGTCACTGTTTGTGCTACATTACAGAAGGAATGACCGAGAAGCTATACAGAGTATTAGGCCTTCCACTATGTAGGCCAAAAGAGGTGCCAATTTCACCTTTTCTTAGTTTGGCACCGAATCCCTCCATTGCTTCAGCCAGTGCCATAAATATTAGACACCGGTGACATGACTAGTCTGCAGAGACCATTGGCAATTTAACAACACATGGAGTGCCCTGGGCAAAAAGTGCCCAAACAAGTACAAGAAGCACATGACTCCATGATCATAGGCATTACATATTTTGAATGGGTAAAGCTTGTCAAAGTTTAATCATTGATGTTAGCAAGAAGCGACATGACTCCACGATCATAGGCATTACATATTTTGAATGGGAAAAGCCTGTCAAAGTTTAATCATTGATGTTAGCAAGAAGACGTTAGTTTAATATATTGGAATTGGAAAACCTTGTCAAAATTTGAAATTTGATGTTAGCCAGAAGACATGCATTTGATATTTTTGAGTGGGACGCCCTTGCTGTGAGCAGCGTCGAGTGTTTTTTCCTATTCCTGTGTTCAGTTTAGAAGTAAATAGTTACTCTGCTGAGATATTCCTGTGTTAAGAGTTTGTTCTGAATATTGTCTATGTAATGCCAGGCCATGTGTTTGATTGCAAAGTTGAGCTTGGAATGTTGTGGCATGCGGCATCACGAGCTGTTCACTGTGCCTCCTGATAATAATGCTTCGTATTGTTTTGCATGTCGATCTAATGCCAGTGATTTGCTTGTTAAGAAGATCATCCTCTTCTATTGTTTTCGTGCTTAAGAAGTTCATCATCTGATGTTTCATTCATAGCCTATACGACAAGTCGGGTAGGTTAGACGTGAAACCATATGATCTTTCGACCAACTCATGATATTAGGCCGTGATTGGATCGTCGTTTCCCAACCAAAACTTCTTGTAAAACTAACGCTTGTAAATTAAAGCAGATGGTCTCGGGCGAAGGCGCTTGGTTGGTCGATTTCGACTAGTAAAATATCGGAAGTACTTGACACATGATCAAAACGCTGAACGACACTCAGACGATTGCTAATCCAGCTGTTAGCTGTTGTTTTAGCCTTGACCATGGATGGCATGATACGCACGTCGTGCATGTATCGTCTGGTAATGTCGTCCATATAGCAGTGCTCGTAAAATATACAGTGGTCTCTCAAATTACACGCGTAACCCACCGGTTTTACTTACAGACCTCGGGCCCTCGGTTTCATTACATCTGTATTTTACGCGTTGTTTCGGATGATGAGTAAATTACACTTGTATGTTAATACGGGTTTGAAATAAACCAGAGCTCCCAAGCGCGGCCTTACCGTTTCATGCCGTCTCAGTTTCTCGAAGGTGCTCACAGGTGTCCGATGATCCTGGCTTCCTGAATGAGCAGCGGGCGCTGTATCAGACCATCCGTAGGGCCCGCGAGGGCCTCTTCGATGTCCTTTGAGTTGTTGCGCTCGCCGTGGTGCCGAGCATTGTTAACATCGTCAACGAACATGAGGATTCAGGAGATGACTTTATTTTGACTGGATGACACTAGGGACCCACTAGGGCCATAGCCGTACGTACGCAAGTGCCTCCTTATTATGTACAACTATTTTTTTTTGCTTTCTCCTGGTTTCCTGACATCATGGTCCCACACCATTGTCAACCTATGTAGTCAATATAAACGAGATAATTGCACAAGGTGCGGCCGACAGCTGGGACCAAGCAGCTCAAGCAGTATTTATGTTTTTGAGGCGTGAGCACTGCAGAGTTTTTCTTGGCGATGATTTCGTTGTTGTTCAGAGGAGAGCAGGGTATTAACTGGGCGGGTTGTGGCCCGTCTAGCCCAAGCTAGATATCCAGCCCAGATACTAATTTTTCAAGATGAAAATGGCTAGCCCAGCTATACATCTTTTTGAGGAATACCCAGGCAAGGTCAACTTGTTATTCTCCGCCCTGCTGGGCTGTAAATCTTTCCTAGGAGGGATGCATGAGGCTTAACAGGAAAATGGGATTTAAAAAATAATAAATGGGATGTAATTATAAAAACTGGGCAGTAACTATATAAAAAATGCACCAAACACGAAATTAGTTTATAAAATATTATTTATGGATTTTGAAAATCTTAAATTTTCATTGTTGCGTGCGCAATGTTTCATTGGATTTTTACGTAATACAAATTTATATTTAATCTGACTAGAAATTTCGGGATAAAAATATTTCGGAGCCCATCAAAATGTGGGAAATTTTACTGAATTCTATCTTCAACGGTTGGTTGAAATTATTAATCATTGTCCTAGCTGGAAAATGGGTTGTACTTTTAACAAACTATAAATGGGCTGTTGTAAATTCCATTAGAATCCAAAAATGGGCTGTAGATTCTTACAAAACGCAAATGGGCTATAAGTTCTCTGCCACACATTTGTGGGCCTACTAAGTGACGCATCCCCTAAAAAAATAAGTTGACGCGTATGCAAGGCTTTGCCAACTTATTATAGTCAACACACGGTTCTAGCAGCAGTGGCCGTTGGATGTCTATCCAACGGATGTCGTGCTTCTTCTTCAATCTCGGATATTCTTAGCTTCGGCCGCCCAAAAAATGATTCCTCCCCCTGACATCTGGGGCGCAACGTTTCGGAGACTGACCTGTGGGCCTACTAAGTTGGAGCGTACCAAGGGCTTTGTTAACTTAGTCAATATAAACGATTCTAGCTTCAGTGACCGTTCGATGTCCATCCAACGGCCGTACTGCTTCTTCAACCTCTGGTCTTCTTGGTCCAGCCGCCCAAAGCAGCGCCGGTTGTGCCGCCTGCTCCTGCCTCCCGTGGCTGGCTGTGCTGCTACGGAGGCCTCACCGCCCCCATACTACTCCCACCGCTGGCCAGGCCATCCCTCCACTCACCCACACCCCCTGTTATTCTGCGGCGACGGCAGCCTCACACCGCAGCCGAACCAGTGAACCCTCATACTCCATTCTGCGCGGCCTTCCACTGATGTGTCTTCCCCGGCTCCGCGTCGTCCCCTTCCTAGGCCTCGCCGTCGTCCAGACCACCGCCCTGGTGCTCTCGGCGCGGCGTGGTCAACATGGTCAACGACTGACTTCCATCGGAAGAGTATTGTACGTGGAGAGGCTGACAGCTAGGTCCAGGCGGCCGCAAGGAAGTGCCTCCTTATTACGCGCAAAATAATTATTCCTCCACCTGACAGCAGGGACCCACCGGACGGGCCACCTTATTTCGCGAAAAAAACGTTTCCCCCTGACTGCTGGGACACACCGGACGGGTCAGCGTATTTCGTGAAAAAAACGTTCCCCCCGCTGTCAGCTCGGACCCACTGGAAGTGCCTCCTTATTATGCACAAAAAATGAATACTCCCCCTGCTAGCCGGGACCCACCATGGTGGGCGGCTGACTTGTGGGCCTACTAAGTTGACTGGGACGGGGGCCTTTGTCAACTTTAGTCAATATGATCGATTCTAGCTCCAGTGATCGTATGATGTCCATCCAACGGCCGTAGTGCTTCTTCAACCTCTGGTCTTCTTGCTCCAGCCGCCCAAAGCAGCGCCGGTCGTGCCGCATGCTCCTGCCTCCCGTGGCCGGCTGTGCTGCCGCGGAGGCCTCACCGCCCCCTACTATTCGCACCGTTGGCTAGGCCCTGCGGCGATGACAGCCTCACACCGCAGCCGAACCAGTGAACCCTCGTACTCCTCTGCGCGCGGGCTTCCACTGCCGCGTCTTCCCCGGCTCCCCGTCGTCCCCTTCCTAGGCCCCACCGTCGTCCACCGCCCTGGTGCTCTCGGCGCGGCGTGGTCAACATGGTCAAGGAACGAGTTCCATCGGACGTGGACTGTATGTGGAGAGGTTGACAGCTGGGTCCATGGCCGCAGCAAGGAAGTGCCTCCTTATTACATGCAAAATAATTATTCCTCCACCTGACAGCAGGGACCCACCGGACGGGCCACCGTATTTCGTGAAAAAAAGTTTCCCCCTGACTGCTGGGACCCACCAGCTACACCTTCGCACGCAAGGAAGTGCGTCTGGGCAAAAAAAAGATTCGCCCCCTGACTGCTGGGACCCACCAGCTACATCTTCGCACGCAAGGAAGTGCCTGACAGTCGGGACCCACCTGGTCGAAGCGTACGTAGCATTGTCATTCTGGTCGCGAACGTGTACGTACATATATACTGGTGGATGTAGAGGCACACACGTGTCGTAGTAGAGGCAGCCAGAGTGCAAGAAAGTAAATACGGCCACATACGTACATATGGGCGGGGTCTCGAACGCCTACTCGCGCATACGTACGACGAGGGCTCGTTGACATGGCTGGGTCGGAACGGAGAAACAGTGTCGTCTTCGTGTTCATGGGGAGGCAACGAAATGCATCGTGTTGATGGGGAGGCAACGAAATGCGTCGTGTTCATTGGGAGGCAACGGAACGCGTGGGAGCCAACCGGCTGGGTCGGAACAGAATGCATGGTCGTGTTCATCGGGAGGGCTTGGACGGAACATGCGATGGAAACGAGGCATGGCGTACCATAGAACGGAGGAAACAGACCTCCTACGGTCGAAACGGGGGTCCTGTTGATCGGGAGGGGTGTGGCGTACCGCAAAACGGACGAAACGGACCTCCTACGGTCGAAACGGGGGTCCTGTTGATCGGGATGGGTGCGGCGTACCACAAACGGATGAAATAGACCTCCTATGATCGAAACGGGGGTCCTGTTCATCGGGAGGGGTGTGGCATACTGCAAAACAGGACTCCACGGGATACTGTTCATCTCCACCGTCGACCCCCTCTAGCCTCCGCGAGCTACTGTTCATCCACCGTCGACCTCCTCCAGCCTCCACCTGCGACTGTTCATCCATGGGCACCTGTTCATCCAGCCTCCACCGCGTGCTACTCCACCGGCTACTGTTCAACCAGCCCTATCCACGGGCTCCTGTTCAAACACCCCTCCACGGGCTACTGTTCATCCAGCCCTCCACTGTCTACTGTTCATCCTGCCCTCCATGGGGTGGTCCTGTTCATCCAGCCCTCCACGGGGTCTTGTTCATCCAGCCCCAACCGGCTCGATCGATCGGGGTCCTGTTCATCCAGAGGCAACACCACGGGGTCCTGTTCATCCACCCCCACCGGGAACTATTCATTCAAACCCCCCAGCAATGCTCATTGTTCATCCAAAGGCAGCATCGATCGGCTTCAATTAGCAGCAGTAGAGAAGGAATCGCTCGATCGGGTTCAGTTAACAGCCATCGATCGATCGCTCGGGTTCAGTAACGCGTAGCCTGCAGTGCAATCGCTCAGGTTCAGTTAGAGCCCAACGCCTCGCTCGGGTTCAGTTAGAGCCAACGCCTCGCACACACGCGCGTACGTGTACGAGAGAAATGTGCATCGCTCGGCCCCCGACCTCCCACCGTAACCGGGAACTCCCCGAAATTTTCCTCGCCCTCGCTTCTACCATGGTTTTTCCGTCATGGACGGCCCAAAGAATGTCATGCAGCTGCGTCTCCGGCCCGCCCAGGACAAAAAGCCCATTTTCTGTCATGATTTTTTGTCGTAGAAGTAGGAGCCCACGACATCTATGATGATACCGGGTTTTGTCACAATTATCGTCATAGAAGTGTCATATGTATGACAGAATTTTTTTTCGTTCGGCCCAAAATGTCACGGATGTGTCTTTTTTTTGTAGTGTCTGTGATTGATTCTCCCTCCGGTGGAGCACCAGAAAAGGCCCCAAGATGGGATTTCATGGGTACAGAAGGTTGCGGCGGTGAAAATAGGGTTTGGTGGTGCTCCTAGATGTTTTCGGGGTATATGAGTATATGTAGGCGAAAGAAGTAGGTCGGTGGAGCCACGAGGGGCCCATGAGGGTGGGGGCGCGCCTCCCTACCTCGTGGCCGCCTCTTTGCTTCCTTAACGTCCACTCCAAGTCTCCTGGATTGCGTTTGTTCCAAAAATAACTCTCCCAAAGGTTTCATTCGGTTTGGACTCCGTTTGATATTCCTTTTCTGCGAAATACTGAAATAGGCAAAAAAAACAGTAATTTGCACTGGGCCTTCGGTTAATAGGTTAGTCCCAAAAATAATATAAAAGTGCATAATAAATCCCATTAAACATCCAAAACAGATAATATAATAGCATGGAACAAACAAAAACTATAGATACGTTGGAGACGTATCAAGCATCCCCAAGCTTAATTCCTACTCGTCCTCAAGTAGGTAAATGATAAAAACAGAATTTTTGATGTGGAATGCTACCTAGCATAATTCTCAATGTAATTTTCTTTATTGTGGCATGAATGTTCAGATCCGAAAGATTCAAGATAAAAGTTTAATATTGACATAAAAATAATAATACTTCAAGCATACTAACAAAGCAATCATGTCTTCTCAAAATAGCATGGCCAAAGAAAGTTATCCCTACAAAATCATATAGTCTGGCTATGCTCTATCTTCATCACACAAAATATTTAAATCATGCACAACCCCGATGACAAGCCAAGCAATTGTTTCATACTTTTGATGTTCTCAAAGTTTTTCAATCTTCACGTAATATATGAGCGTGAGCCATGGACATAGCACTATATGTGAAATAGAATGGTGGTTGTGGAGAAGACAAAAAGGAGAAGATAGTCTCACGTCAACTAGGCGTATCAACGGGCTATGGAGATGCCCTTCAATAGATATCAATGTGAGTGAGTAGGGATTGCCATGCAACGGATGCACTAGAGCTATAAGTGTATGACAGCTCAACAA
The DNA here is from genome assembly GCA_032464435.1 of Aegilops umbellulata. Classification (NCBI taxonomy): domain Eukaryota; kingdom Viridiplantae; phylum Streptophyta; class Magnoliopsida; order Poales; family Poaceae; genus Aegilops; species Aegilops umbellulata. The sequence goes on from CP136058.1 coordinate 68,192,900, forward strand.
AAGAAACTAAGTGGGTGTGCATCCAACTCGCTTGCTCACGAAGACCTAGGGCATTTTGAGGAAGCCCATCATTGGAATATACAAGCCAAGTTCTATAATGTAAAATTCCCACTAGTATATGAAAGTGAAAACATAGGAGACTCTCTATCATGAAGATCATGGTGCTACTTTGTAGCACAAGTGTGGTAAAAGAATAGTAACATTGTCCCTTCTCTCTTTTTCTCTCATCCTTTTTTGGGCCTTTTTCTCCTTTCTTTATGTCCTCTTTTTTTTCGTCCGGAGTCTCATCCCGACTTGTGGGGGAATCATAGTCTCCATCATCCTTTCCTCACTTGGGACAATGCTCTAATAATGATGATCATCACACTTTTATTTACTTACAACTCAAAAATTACAACTCGATACTTAGAACAAAATATGAATCTATGTGAATGCCTCCGGCGGTGTACCGGGATATGCAATGAATCAAGAGTGACATGTATGAAAGAATTATAAAGGTGGCTTTGCCACAAATACGATGTCAACTATATGATCATGCAAAGCAATATGACAATGATGAAGCCTGTCATAACAAACGGGACGGTGGTAAGTTGCATGGCAATATATCTCGGAATGGATATGGAAATGCCGTTATAGGTAGGTATGGTGGCTGTTTTGAGGAAGGTATATGGTGGGTGTTTGATACCGGCGAAAGGTGTGCGGTATTAAAGAGGCTAGCAATGGTGGAAGGGTGAGAGTGCGTATAATCCATGGACTCAACATTAGTCATAAAGAACTCACATACTTATTGCAAAAATCTATTAGTTATCAAAATGAAGTACTACGTGCATGCTCCTAGGGGGATAGATTGTTAGGAAAATACCATCGCTTGTCCCCGACCGTCACTCATAAGGAAGACAATTAATAAATAAATCATGCTCCGACTTCATCACATAACGGTTCACCATACGTGCATGCTATGGGAATCACAAACTTTAGAACAAGTATTCCTCAAATTCACAACTACTCATCTAGCATGACTCTAAGATCACCATCTTCATATCTCAAAACAATCATAAAGAATCAAACTTCTCATAGTATTCGATGCACTTTATATGATAGTTTTTATTATCCCTATCTTGGATGTTCATCATATTAGGACTAATTTTATACCCAAAGAAAATTACCATGCTGTTCTATAAGACTCTCAAAATAATATAAGTGAAGCATGAGAGATCAATAATTTCTATAAAATAAAACCACCACCGTGCTTTAAAAGATATAAGTGAAGCACTAGAGCAAAATTATCTAGCTCAAAAGATAGAAGTGAAGCACATAGGGTATTCTAATAAATTCTATTTCATGTGTGTCTCTCCAAAAGGTGTGTACATCAAGGATGATTGTAGTGAACTAAAAAGCAAAGACTCAAATCATACAATACGCTCCAAGCAAAACACATATCATGTGGTGAATAAAAATATAGCCTCAAGTAAAGTCACCGATGGACGAAGACGAAAGAGGGGATGCCTTTCGGGGCATCCCCAAGCTTAGGCTTTTGGTTTTCCTTGAATTTTACCTTGGGGTGCCTTGGGCATCCCAAGCTTGGGCTATTGCCACTCCTTATTCCATAATCCATCAAATCTTTACCCAAAAACTTGAAAACTTCACAACACAAAACTCAACAGAAAATCTCACGAGCTCCGTTAGCGAAATAAAACAAACCACCACAATAAGGTACTGTAATGAACTCATTCTTTATTTATATTTGTGTTAAACCTACTTTATTCCAACTTCTCTATGGTTAATACCCCCCGATACTAGCCATAGATTCATTAAAATAAGCAAACAACACACGAAAAACAGAATCTGTCAAAAATAGAACAGTCTGTAGAAATCAGATTTGTTCGAATACTTCTGTAACTCCAAAAATTCTAAAAAACTAGGACAGCCTGGATAATTTGTATAGCGATCTACTTCGAAAACAATTGGTATTTTATAACGTTCTGGTGATTTTTAACAACTATTTTTCTGAGCGCAAAGTTTATGTCTTTTTCAGCAAGATCAAACAACTATCACCCAAGAAGATCCTATTGGTTCTACTTGGCACAAACACTAATTAAAACATAAAAACACATCCAAACAGAGGCTAGATGAATTATTTATTACTAAACATGAACAAAAATCAAGGAACAAAAATAAAATTGGGTTGCCTCCCAACAAGCTCTATCGTTTAGCGCCCCTAGCTAGGCATAAAAATAAGAATAGATCTAGGTATTATCATCTTTGGTATGCAATTCTTCAATGGAACACTTATAACCCTTAGGAGTTTCCTTCTTTTTGTTAATGATCAAAACCCTAGGCAAGAAATCAAGAAACTCATTTGTAGCAAAAGGTTCCTTAATGATAGCAAAAAAGTTGGGGTGAACACTTATTGACTTGAGATCCACATTTTCCTTACTAGAAGATTCACCCTTATTTTTAGGAACATACATCAATTTGGCAACTTTGGCAGTAGGAGGATTTGGAGTATTTCTCACGGAAGAAAAGGCAGACCCTAAGTTGGTAATAATATCCTCAAGTTTATCAATTCTTGTGGAATCTTGATCTATCTTTTCGTTAACTATGGGTTCTTTTTCTTTAAAAAATTTCAGAGTAACTCCTACCTTAGATCCATATTGGGTAATCTGGTTGTGGATCTTTTTATCCAAATTCTCAATCAACTCTACAGTGGCAACTTTATTTTCAATAATTTCAAGCCTTTGCATCACATGTTTCAAAGTTAAAATAGTTCCATTAACCAAAAGAGGTGGTGGGCCAAACAAATCTATCATAGCATTATAAGAATCAAAAGTATGGCTGCCCAAGAAATTCCCTACAGTAATGGTATCAAGGACATATCTATTGCAAGGGGTGATGCCTACATAAAAATTGCGAAGAAGAACGGAAGTGGATTGCTTCCTAGTTGATCTATTTTGAGCATTGCAAATTCTATACCAAGCATCTTTTAAATTTTCTCCCTCCCTTTGTTTAAAATTAAGAACTTCATGGTCGGGAGTACTAACGATGATAGAAGGACTAGCCATAATAGCAAAACCAACGATCTAAAACACGGACACACAAGAAGCAAGCGAAAAGAGACTAACGGAAAAAGAGGGCGAATAAAACGGCAAAGGTGAAGTGGGGGAGAGAAAAAAGAGAGGCAAATGGAAAATAATGTAATGCGATGGATAAGAGTTTGTGATGGGTACTTGGTATGTCTTGACTTGTGCATAGATCTCCCCGGCAACGGCGCCAGAAATCCTTCCTGCTACCTCTTGAGCATGCGTTGGTTTTCCCTTGAAGAGGAAAGGGTGATGCAACAAAGTAGCGTAAGTATTTCCCTCAGTTTTTGAGAACCAAGGTATCAATCCAGTAGGAGACTACACTCAAGTCCCTCGTACCTGCACAAACAAATAAGAACCTTGCAACCAACGTGATAAAGGGGTTGTCAATCCCTTCACGGCCACTTGCAAAAGTGATATCTGATAGAGATAATAAGATAAAATTTTTTGGTATTTTTATGATATAGATTGGAAAGTAAAGATTGCAAAAATAAACGGCGACAGAAATAGCACGTTGGCTGGAGATTAATATGATGGAAGATAGACCCGGGGCCATAGGTTTCACTAGTGGTTTCTCTCAAGATAGCAAATTCTACGGTGGGTGAACAAATTACTGTCGAGCAATTGATAGAAAAGCGCATAGTTATGAGAATATCTAGGCATGATCATGTATATAGGCATCACGTCCGCGGCAAGTAGACCAAAACGATTCTGCATCTACTACTGTTACTCCACACATCGACCGCTATCCAGCATGCATCTAGAGTATTAAGTTCATAAGAACAGAGTAACACATTAGGCAAGATGACATGATGTAGAGGGATAAACTCAAGCAATATGACATAAACCCCATCTTTTTATCCTCGATGGCAACAATACAATACGTGCCTTGCTGCCCCTGCTGTAACTGGGAAAGGACACTGCAAGATTGAAACCAAAGCTAAGCACTTTTCCTATCGCAAGAAAGATCAATCGCTACCTCTTGTGCATGCTTTGGTTTTCCCTTGAAGAGGAAAGGGTGATTGATACATCTCCAACGTATCTATAATTTTTTATTGTTCCATGCTATTATATTATCTGGTTTCGATGTTTAATGGGCTTTATTATGCACTTTTATATTATTTTTGGGACTAACCTATTAACTGAAGGCCAAGTGCAAATTGTTGTATTGCCTATTTCAGTGTTTCGCAGAAAAGGAATATAAAACAGAGTCCAAACCGAATGAAACCTTCGGGAGAGTTATTTTTGGAACAAACGCAATCCAGGAGACTTGGAGTGGACGTCAAGGAAGCAACGAGGCGGCCACGAGGTAGGGAGGTGCGCCCCCCACCCTCGTGGGCCCCTCGTGGCTCCACTGACCTACTTCTTTCGCCTATATATACTCATATACCCCGAAAACATCCAGGAGCACCACGAAACCCTATTTCTACCGCCATAACCTTCTATACCCGTCAGATCCCATCTTGGGGCCTTTTCCGGCGCTTCGCCGGAGGGGAATTGATCACGGAGGGCTTCTACATCAACACCATAGCCTCTCCGATGATGTGTGAGTAGTTTACCATAGACCTTCGGGTCCATAGTTATTAGCTACATGGCTTCTTCTCTCTCTTTGGATCTCAATACAAAGTTCTCCTCGATTCTCTTGGATATATATTCAATGTAATTCTTTTTGCGGTGTGTTTGTCGAGGTCTGATGAATTGTGTGTTTATGATCAAGATTATCTATGAAAAATATTTGATTCTTCTCTGAATTCTTATATGTATGATTTGATATCTTTGCAAGTCTCTTCGAATTATCAGTTTGGTTTGGCCTACAAGAAGGATTTCTGGCGCAGTTGCCAGGGATATCTACGCACATGTCAAGACATACCAAGTACCCGTCACAAACTCTTATCCCTTGCATTACCTTATTTGCCATTCGCCTCTCGTTTTCCTCTCCCCCACTTCACCTTTGCCTTTTCTTCGCCCTCCTTCCGTTTGATCTTGTGTTACCATGTGCCTTCTTTTTGCTTGCATCTTCGCTTGTTAAAAGTTTATGGATCCTCATCCCATTGCTAATCTTTTTAAGAGATCCAATTATGATGAACCAATTTCTAGTGATTTGAGTGCACTAGATTATCTTTATGAGGTTTTGCTTGAAATTCGTGAATCTGAAAATTGTGATGAAGAAATTTATGAAGAGATTCACGATAGCTCCTTGAATAAAAAGCATGATTGCAATGATTTTACTATAAATTCTCTTGATGTCAATTGTGCTAATAATATGCAAAACCCTAAGCTTGGGGATGCTAGTTTTGCTATGTCTACTACTTGTTGCAATGATCATGATTGGGGTGATTCATCTTGTGATCTTGAAAATTTATTTAAGCCCCATGACGAATATGAGATTGATAATAATGTTTGTAATAATATTGAAAGTGGGTTTGGAAGAGTGTCAACTTTAGATCCCACATATTTGGAGAATGTTCCATCTTATGAAGTTTTTGATAAAAGTGGGTTTGGAGAGGTCGTGACTTTAGTTAATGTTAATCCCACTATTTTGGAAGAGTGTCAACTTTGTATACATGTGGATCGTGTTAAAAATATGTTTTTCGATAGCTATATTATTGAATTTGCTTATGATTCTACATGTAATTATTATGATAGAGGAAAATATGGTTGTAGAAATTTTCATGTTACTATATTACCTCTTGTTATGTTGAGATTGCTATTGTTTCAATCTTCTTCCTTGCATATGGTAGTTTTTGCTTGCCTTGATAATTTGTTTGCCTATAATATGCCTATGCATAGGAAGTATTGTAGGTGTACAAAAAGGGGGTACACTTTTTGTACCCCTATAACTGTGCACGGGCAGTCCGAGCCACGGGCACCACCACACCAAGCACGGCAGGGGAGGTGAGCCAAGGTAAGGCCGAAGCTCGAGAGGAGCAAAACGACGCCAAGACCAAGACCACAAAGAGCAAAGGGGACGAAGCGGACTCCCTCGGCAAGATCCTTGCCGAGGGGCAGTTCTAGCAAACCCGGCAAGACCCTTGCCGTGGCAGCTCACCCCACACCTACGGAGTGAGTCACCCTTGAGTCCACTGCCCCCATGGGGCAAGGATTCGGGAGACATCCCCGTGGTGGCATGCAGATCTTTGCGAAGACATTCAAGATCAGACACACACCTTTAGAAGATGATGATCCTTGGCGGGATAACAGCCAAGGAGGACCACAAGGCCCCCGGCAAGAGCCTTGCCGGGGATGACAGCAGGTGCCACAGCAAGACCCTTTCCGGGGCCACGGCAAGACCCTTGCCGGGGCCACGGCAAGGCCCTTTCCATGAACCCCCGTAGGGCCATCGTCAGGCCCACGCCAATCAAGCCCCCACCACTGTTCGCATGCAGCTGCCGACCCAACCAGCTGGGCAGGCACCTGCGTGGCGGCAAGCAGATCTTCATGGAGACCCATCACTGCACCACCTCAGCTGCCTGCCTGCCTACATGGCACCGCGGGCACCGCTGGCCAGGGCGCGTGTCGACGCAAGAAGGAGCGGCGACGGACGAGACATGACTCTCCCCGTCCCCGACAAAGCAAAGACACCTAAGCAAGACGCATTAAATGCGCCTTGTCATGTAATGCGAGGGATAACCTCGCATCACTGTATCCTTTCCACCTCCTGTGTGCCACTGTGGCAACCCCTTTCTGTATAAAAGGAGGCCCAAGGCGACTAGGAAGAGGATTCGGCTTTTTGGAGCTCCTCACGCCCCATTGCTAGTTCAAGAACACAGATAAACAATCCACCAAAGCAGGAGTATGGTTTTACGCGTCCTCGCGGCCCGAACCTGGGTAAAGGAACCGTGTGCTATCTGTTTGATCCACTCTTCTCACGACCCCGCGCCCCGCAACCGTAGTAGGGATTCTTGTGATCCCATAGGTGTCGTTCCACACCGACATCTTTGGCGCGCCAGGTAGGGGGCGCAGTTGTGAGAATCGGCTTTAGCAGTTAGTTCGACACTTCTTCATCGTCATGGTGCCCAAGAAGAAGATGATGGTGGCGGTTGGCCCGTCGGAGGCCGGACATCCCGTCCCGACGCGGGCGAGCAGCGGACCGGTCGCAGAAAGGACCCCGGGCGCCGTTCGCGAACACCAACACCGTCCCAGCAGCCGGAGTTTGGGAGGCGGCGATGTTCGTGTGCCTGGTAACGGGCCACACGCCGCCAAATCCAAAGACGGAGCCAGGCCCTCCGCGGGTGGCGCGGGGCCTTTCAAGATCGCTGCCACCCCGCCCGAAGGCGACGCGAGGGCTTCCGAGATTCCCACGCCGGCGCCAACGGTGCGCTCCTCTCAAGCGGCGCGCGACGAATGGCGTAACCATGCCGAAGACCCCGGGCATCGCTGCGGGAAGAGCACCGAGCGCCACTCCCGGGATGTAGAAGACTTGCCCGCTCGCCGAGGCGGGGGTGAAGATGGCATGCGGCCGCGGGGTCGTGATAGAGCTCCTTCTAACATGGTCAGAAGTCGAAGCGTGTCGCGATCCATGCAGGTTTCGCTGCCACCAATGCCAGCAGAAGCCCTGGCGCCCGCGCAGTTGCTCCTCGATTTCCCTCCCACTACGGGGAAACTCGACGAATGGAGAGCCACTATCTGAAGCCTTGTTGCGGTGGCCAACAAAGACGAACTGAGTCCGGTGGAGCCCCCGGGTCGACGCTCCGACGGAGTCCCACGTACCAGTGGCAGGAAAGCCGGCAGCGCTGCGACCACGGTGCACTCGCCTCCTCCTCGCCCGGTGCCGCGGACGCCAGCCCGTCGCGACGTTACGGGCGAGGAAATGTCCATAGCGTCGTCCGACCCGCGGACCCACTGTGACCAACGCCAAGTTCTTCGGGAACGAGAACATGAAGATGCTCGAACCACTATCGAGCGCCGGCGCGGAGCGCGCCACCAATCAGATAGGCGAGCAGGGCCTGCTGCGAACCACCCGGCACCGGAGAGCCCTGGAGGCCTACCTTACGAGGTAGGCTGTCCGACTTTTACCCGTGAGCTGCGGCAGTTCCAGTGGCCCACTCACCGCACCTTCAAACCTGACGTGGGCGAAAAGTACAGCGGCATGACCCATCCGTCCGAGTTCCTCAGCATCTACACCATCGCGATGCAAGCTCCCGGAGCCCGTGACGATAAGGTGCTTGCAAATTACTTTCCGTTGGCTCTTAAACCCAACGCCATGTCATGGTTGATGTACTTGCCGGTGGACTCTATTTCCTCCTGGTCGGATTTGTGCCATGAGTTTGTGGGCGCCTTTACTAGAGGCCACCAAGCCCATGGCCAAGCAAGTGACCTGCACGTCATTCCCCAGAAGGGAGGCGAGAGTCTCCGCAAGACTATACAGAGGTTCAGCCGGATACAGTACAATATCCCTGATGTTCACCCTGCCGCCATCATCAGCACGTTCCATCAGAACATGCGTAACCGCAAGATGCGCGAAGAGCTGGCAATGAACAAGGTGAAAGATGTGCCAGAACTTTATGTTCTTGCTAACAGATGTGCCCGAGCTAAAGAGGCAAGGAAGTACCCCGGCGAAGATGCCGGCATGGAAACCGACTCCTCAGATGAGGATGCTGCCACCCCGGCGAAGAAGGGCCGACACCGCAACAGGAAGCGCAAAGGTAAAGCCGTGCTTGCCGTCGAGGGATCTGATGACACCGGCTCCACCAAGAAAACCAAGGCAGATGACCCCGGCAAGGAAGTTGCCGGATGTGTCGCCTGACGGGCCTTCGCGGCTGCCGAGAAGCCAGGAAACTCCGACAAGCGATACTACAAGATCCATCGCACCAAAGGCCATGCTCTCCAAGACTACCGACAGGTTGAGCTCCTCGCTGAGAAGCAGAGGGCAGAGTATGAGAGGCGGGACAAGGAGAAGGGCCAAGACAGTGCTGAGGGGTCCGGCAAGAAGCGTGCGGCCAGGCGGGCTGTCGCGGCAAGGATAAGCAACAGGAGAGGCCCGCCCGGGGCCGTGACAGAAAGCCAGAAGACGACGATCATGAAGAGGACGACAAATCCGGCAACCAAGAGTTTCAGAAAGCTACGGAGGCCATGTGCATCGACGGCGGCGCCTCGCTGCATACATCTCACCGCCGGATCAAAGAGTGGGCGCGAGAGATTACGGCGGCAGAGCCGTCGTTTGATGCCCAAAGGCCGCTGAAGTGGTCCAGCACACCTATCATTTTTGATACTGAGGATCACCCTGATCGCACTACTGCGGTCAAGTGCTTGCCATTGTTGGTTTCACCAACAATACGCAACCTCAAGGTGACAAAGATGCTAGTCGAGGGCGGGGCCGGTCTGAACTTAATCTCGCCTGTCGTGATCGAGAAACTGCAGATTCCTGACGGAGACCTCGAAGAGACGGGCACGTTTCAACTGGTCAACCCGGGAAGAAGCCAACCCAAGGGAAAGGTCACGCTGCCCGTGACTTTTGGAAGCGACCTGAACTACAGGATGGAGAGGATCGTGTTTGATGTTGCCAAGATCCGCTTGCCCTACAACGGGATCCTTGGCCGCCCAACGCTGGCCAACTTCATGGCGGCGTCACACTACGCCTACAACACCCTGAAGATGCCAGGGCCTGTGACGATCATCACCATCCCCTCCTATAAGAAAGATGCGTTGATTTGCGCTGACCAACTATACCAGCAAGCAGTTGCAGCAGTTGCCGCCACTAGGGCACTTGCTCCTGCCGCTGGGACCCCGGGAGGGAAGAAGAAGAAGAAGACCGGTGAGACCTCGGACACCCACTCCGGCAAGCGCACCTCTTCGAAGTGTAGCGCTGCCGTCGAGGACGTGCGAGAGAGCTCGCCCAGTGGAAACAAGAAGCCCAGGGCCATACCGCCAGGAACCAAGAAGGTTTCTGTCAATGGGGACGACACGGGAGGAGCTTTCACCATAAGCTCCACCCTTGACTACAAATAGGAAGACGCGCTCGTCACCTTCCTGCGGGCGAATGTCGATGTGTTTGTATGGCAAGCTTCCGACATCCCCGGCGTTCCCAGGGAGGTGATTGAGCACCACCTTGCTGTCTGTCCTCATGCGTGGCCCATCAAGCAGAAGGTCGGAAAGCAAGCTTTGGAACGACAAGAGTTCATCACAGAAGAGATCCGGAAACTGGAAGCAGCGGGTTTGGTAAGAGGAGTGCTCCATCCAACGTGGTTGGCCAATCCGGTCGTAGTGCGCAAGGCAAATGGGAAGTGGAGGTTGTGTATTGATTACACAGATATCAATAAGGCTTGTCCTAAAGACCCCTTCCCGTTGCCGCGCATCGACCAGATTGTTGACTCCACGGCTGGGTGTGATCTGTTGTCATTCCTCGACGCCTACTCCGGCTACCACCAGATCTTCATGACAAGAGAAGACGAAGAGAAAACAGCATTCATCACCCCATGTGGTACGTATTGTTTCATGCGAATGCCTTTCGGGTTGAAGAGTGCTGGTTCGACATTTGCAAGTGCGGTCCAGATTGGTTTTGAACCCCAGCTCCATAGAAATATGGAAGCTTATATGGATGACATAGTGGTCAAAACCAAGGACAGGGCAACCCTCATACCAGATTTGCAAGAAACATTTACAAACCTGCGCAAGATCAATCTCAAGCTGAACCCTGAGAAGTGCGTCTTTGGTGTCCCGTCCGGCAAGCTTCTCGGGTTCTTTGTGTCATAGTGTGGGATAGAGGCCAATCCGGACAAGATCAAAGCTATAGAGCAGATTGAAGCACCCAAGCAAATCAAGGATGTGCGTCAGCTTGCTGGTTGCGTCGCCACCATGGGCAGGTTCATTTCCAAGTCTGCCGAGCGCGCCCTTCCCTTTTTCAAGATCCTGAAAAAGGCGGGCCCGATGGAGTGGATGCCAGAAGCCGAGGTAGCATTGCAAGATTTGAAGAAGTACCTCTCCTCCGCGCCAATACTAGTTGCGCCCAGGCCACAGGAGCCGTTGCTGCTATACCTGGCGGCAACGAACCAGGTGGTCAGCGCCGCACTAGTGGTGCAAAGGGAGGTTGGTGACGAGGTAATGGCAGCGATAGAGCCCGACACCACCAATGCAGAGACGACACAGCCAGTTGAGGTGCCGCCGAAGAAGAAAATGATGCAGCACCCGGTCTACTTTGTTAGTTCCCTCGTGCAGGGGGCTAGATCAAGGTACTCCGGCATGCAGAAACTGCTCTTCGGCCTTATTATGGCCTCGAGGAAGCTGCGTCACTACTTCCAGGCGCACGAGATCACTGTTGTCACTCGCCTCCCTCTGCAACAGATATTCCACAATCCAGATGCGACGGGAAGAATTGTGGAATGGGCACTGGAGCTGTCCAGCTTTGGCCTCAAGTTTGAAAGTACTTCGACGATTCAGAGCCGAGTCCTGGCGGAGTGCATTGCAGAATGGACCGCAACGCATGACGAAGAAGCCCAAGAGACTGCTCTCCCCGGCAAGGAGGCAAGTTGCGATTGGATCATGTACTTTGATGGAGCTTTCTCCTTACAGGGCGCCGGGGCTGGCGTACTGCTTGTCGCGCCCACCGGAGAGCACCTCAAGTACGTGATCCGGATGCACTTCCCCAGGGAGGCATCGACCACAATATGGCTGAGTACAAAGGGCTGCTTGCCGGTCTTAGGATCACGGCGGACCTCGGAATCAAGAAACTCATCGTCAGGGGAGACTCGCAGCTTGTCGTCCAGCAAGTCAACAAGGATTACCAGAGCCTGTTGATGAAGGCCTACATCGATGAAGTGAGAAAGCTGGAAGAGTGTTTCGACGGTATACAGGCTGAATACGTTCCTCGAGCGGAGAACGATATCGCCGACTACCTGTCGAAACGCGCTTCCCTTGAGCTACCTGTGGAACTAGGTACCTTTGTGCTTCAGCTAACTCAGCCATCCGTTGATCCATCAACAGAGCAGAACAAGAGGAGGAAATCAGGGCCCGGCAAGTACTTTCCCGCCGAGCTCCCCGGAGCCGCCTGCAAGGATGCTGCCGGGGACACTGAGCCCGCCACGGGACGGCTAGCTCCGGCGGAGCGTCAAGCTCTTGTCGTCGAGACAGCCGCTCCTATAGCGGAGGAAATGCCTTTAGTCCTCGCCGTCGAGCCGCAGGCTCCGGCGTCGGCACAGCATACCGTTCGATTCCTCCAGACAGGGGAACTTCCTGAGGAGCAGGAAGAAGCGGAAAAAGTAGCCCATCGCTCTACCATGTACCAGTTCGTCGATGACGTCCTCTACAGGAAGAGGCCGAACGGTGTGAAATTGAAGTGTATCCCTCGAGAGGAAGGAGTGGAGCTGTTGGCGGAGATACACGGAGGCATATGTGGATCCCACATCGGGTCAAGGGCCCTTGCCGGCAAGGCATTTCGGCAAGGTTTCTTCTGGCCCACCGCCCTCCAGGATGCGACGACACTAGTCACCAGAGGTGAAGCGTGTCAATTCCATTCAAAGAAGCTTCATCAGCTAGCTCAAGCCCTTCAAACCATTCCTCTCTCCTGGCCCTTCTCGGTCTGAGGGCTCGACATACTGGGCCCTTTTCCCCGCGTTGTCGGGGGCTTTGAGTACTTGTACGTTGCAATCGACAAGTTCACAAAGTGGCCAGAGGTGGAGGCAGTAAGGAAGGTCACAGCTCAGTCAGCCGTCAAGTTCTTCAAGGGACTAGTGCGCCGCTTTGGTGTACCCAACAGGGTCATCACCGACAACGGCACACAGTTCACAAGCCGCACCTTCATGCAATATACCCAAGACCTCGGCAGCAAAGTCTGTTTCGCTTCCGTTGCTCACCCGCGAAGCAATGGTCAAGCTAAGAGGACAAATGCTGAAGTGTTGCGAGGCTTAAGGACCAAGACCTTTGACAGGCTGCACAAGAGCGGAAGGCGCTGGATTGATGAGTTGCCGACGGTTCTTTGGTCGATCAGGACGACGCCAAATCGAGCCACCGGCCAGACACCCTTTGCCCTAGTATATGGGGCAGAAGCAGTTCTCCCCACTAAACTCATATACGGGTCACCTCGAGTGCTCGCTTATGATGAGCTTGAGCAAGAGCAACTGCGGCAAGATGACGCAATGCTCCTTGAGGAAGATCGTCTTCGGGCGTCTGTGAGAGCAGCACGCTACCAGCAAGCCTTGCGCCGCTACCATAGCCGCAAGGTTCATGCCCGAAGCCTTGAGGAAGGCGACCTTGTCCTTCGGCGCGTTCAATCGGCCAAGAATTCCAACAAGTTGACGCCAAAGTGGAAAGGCCCTTATCGGGTAATACGAGTCACCAGGCCCGGCGCAGTCCGCCTGGAGACCGAAGATGCCGTTCTAGTGAGTAACTCCTGGAACATTGAGCATCTTCGCAAGTTTTACCCGTGAGGCGCGGCTTGCCGGGCCCCCCGGCAAGCCACCTTTTGTACAAGCATTGCTGATGATGCATGTAACCCTTCGTACAAAGCCAGGCGCAGACCCTGAGCATAAATAAATGAAGCGCTGGCGCCCTAAGTTATAGCATGCATGCTAGGTCGAGTCTCGTCCTTGGTTAGGGTTGATAGTGCTTAGCGGCGACTAACCCCTAGCTTAGAGGTCGAGTGTGCGTCTCTTTCCGTTCTTTTGTCTTCTTTGGTTCGCAGGACTCACAGATATCCTTGCTGGATCACTTGAGGACGAAAAAGAGAAGAGGGGCAGACCAGCATCTAGACCCTGGCAAGCCAGTATTGCCGGGGGCTGCAAGTACAAAGATTCACCCACGGCAAACTAGAGTTGCCGGGGGCTACAGCTTCAGATAAGTTCTTCATCCCTTATCATGCATTCCCTTATGGACTGAGGTATGTGAAACCTCGTTCCTTCCTAAAGCTACCATGCTCCCCTAGACTCTAGGCCCTAGGGCTTGTTCCTGGGGCCAGGTTTGGTCGCAGTCGCGGCAGCAAAAGGATGAAACAAGGAGCCTGAACCCACCTCATCCCTGCCTCCGCCAAAAGCGTGAGAAAGGTCGAGCGACGTGGGAAGACGGCAAGGCCTACTGCCGGGCAGGGAAATGTTTATCTTAGAGATATCAAGAATTTACTCCTTGACGTGGGTTCTACCCGCAAACAAATGACCCGGCAAGCATCCCGTTTTCATTAAAAACATTCCACTCAGGTACAGTCCCTAGGGAATGAAAAACATGAATGATTGGATTACAAGTTTTAAATTCACCTAAGGCCCGAAGGCTTAGAAACTAAAAAGAGATAAGGTGCCCGTAATCCCTTTCTTGTCTCTCTCCTCAGGGGGCAGGTCAAGGAGGCGAAAAGGACAAAAGAAGCACCCAGACGAGGTACGAGCAGCAGAAGGCACCAGGAAAACATCTCGGCGGCCACCTCCACGGGAAGCTGGTGATGATGATGACGGTAGAAGAGCTGGAAGACGAGGCGGCAAGACCGGCAATATGCGACGAAGGCGTCGATGCCCGCGTACTCCGAGCTGACGGCCCGCCATCCGCCTTCTTCGCCTTCCCGCATTTGCTACGCTAGCCACCCAAGGAGACGGCCACGAGGAGTTGGTGGGGGCTCGGTGTAGATGCTGCTGCTGCCAACATCGCCCCAGGATGACGGGACCAACGCCTAGTCGGACCCATCATCATGCCGCCCACCACCCTCGTCCTCCTCGTCACTCTCGCTCGAGGAGGAATCTTCATCATCGGAGGAGCTCTCCACGCAGCACTTCAGGCAAGTTCCAAAATCGCCGAAGACCTTGATGGAGAGAAGGCCGCCCTCCATCAGCTTAAAATGGAGAGCTAACCCCTCCGCCAGGCGGTGGATCTGAGCAAATGTCTTCCATCCCTGACAAATATAAATCACGTGAGGGGCTGGGAAGTCGACGCGAACCCGCGTACCGCTGATCCCACAACCCCTCATGTGCAGGCGCAATGACTCCGGCGGATCCAGCTCCATCTCCCGCGCGAATGGGGTCGGGATACGAAGGCGACGGCGAGGCGGCCGGCGCAGCCTGACGAAGAACTCGCAAGGGTCATCCCCAACGTGGCCCTCCATGGGGGGAGGAACTGTTGGCGAAGGCGAGGCCGGCACGCCGCCCCGTCCTCCTCTTCCCCGAGTGCCTCGGCCTCACCCCCTCCCCCTCCCCCTTGTGGCTGGCTCTGCCACCACGGGTGCAAGAGAAGGAGGGACGCGTTGTCGAGCGGCGACCCGCGTCGCCATCGTTGAAGGACCAGGGTTCCCTCTCTCCATGGCGGATGGAAGGGGGGAGCAGAAGCTGAAGGAAGGAGGAGATGAAGGAATGCAGGACGCCATCCCCCTCCCGCTCTTTATAAAGGAACGGGGTGGGGGCTCGGCCGCCCCGCTCCGCCAATCAAGACGCGGAAGGCGCAGGGAACTGGGACCGACCCGCTGCCCCAGCCCGCGGCGGCCTAGTTTCCCGCCTCCACCGATCACCACCCCAAGCGCATGGGAGCCACGTGGCAGGCGTGCAGGACCGAGGCAACGGGTGAGGCGACCTCTCCCCACCCCGTGATCGTGGGGAGTGGACGCCTTGAAGACCACGCCTCGGCCCCGTTCAGTAAATGGGCCGCGCTTCCACGCCTACCTCCGTTTATGGGGAAGGCGCGAACCGCCCCCTTTACTACGACATGATGCATGCGTACAGAGCTCAGCCCCACGCATGCTGACCATGTCACACACGCCTCCCCACGCCGCGCCACGCACGGGAAGCGTGGGAAGCGCAGCGCGTGAAGGAACTTACCGGGGTAAAAACCGCCCCGCCTGCCCGCGCGCCGTTTTTAGGCCTAGCCCAACAACGCGTTGCGCTTATGTGTGGCCCAGGCCCGGGGGCTCCTGTCGGTGTACAAAAAGGGGGGTACACTTTTTGTACCCCTATAACTATGCACGGGCAGTCCGAGCCACGGGCACTGCCACACCAAGCACGACAGGGGAGGTGAGCCAAGGTAAGGCCGAAGCTCGAGAGGAGCAAAGCGATGCCAAGACCAAGACCACAAAGAGCAAAGGGGACGAAGCGGACTCCCCCGGCAAGATCCTTGCCGAGGGGCAGTTCTAGCAAACCCGGCAAGACCCTTACTGTGGCAGCTCGCCCCACACCTACGGAGCGAGTCAACCTTGAGTCCACTACCCCCATGGGGCAAGGATTCGGGAGACATCCCCGTGGTGGCATGAAGATCTTGGTGAAGACATTCAAGATCAGATACACACATTTACAAGATGATGATCCTTGGCGGGATCCCAGCCAAGGAGGACTACAAGGCCCCCGACAAGAGCCTTGTCGGGGATGACAGCAGGCGCCACGGCAAGACCCTTGCCGGGGCCACGGCAAGACCCTTGCCGGGGTCACGGCAAAGCCGTTGCCATGAACCCCCGTAGGGCCATCGTCAGGCCCACGCCCATCAAGCCCCCACCACCGTTCGCATGCAGATGCCGACCCAACCAACTGGGCAGGCACCTGCGTGGCGGCAAGCAGATCTTCATGGAGACCCATCACTGCACCACCTCAGCTGCCTGCCTGCCTACATGGCACCACGGGCACCGCTGGCCAGGGCGCGTGTCGACGCAAGAGGGAGCGGCGACGGACGAGACATGACTCTCCCCCGTCCCCGATAAATCAAAGACACCTAAGCAAGACGCATTAAATGCGCCTTGTCATGTAATGTGAGGGATAACCTCGCATCACTGTATCCTTTCCACCTCCTGTGTGCCACTGTGGCAACCCCTTTCCCTCTAAAAGGAGGCCCAAGGCGACCAGGAAGAGGATTTGGCTTTTTGGAGCTCCTCACGCCCCATTGCTAGTTCAAGAACACAGATAAACAATCCACCAAAGCAGGAGTAGGATTTTACGCGTCCTCGCGGCCCGAATCTGGGTAAAGGAACCGTGTGCTATCTGTTTGATCCGCTCTTCTCACGACCCCGCGCCCCGCAACCGTAGTAGGGATTCTTGTGATCCCATAGGTGTCGTTCCACACCGACAAGTATGTCAGACTTAGATGTGTTTGTCACATGTTTTATGATGCTCTCTTTGTGTTTCAATTATTATCATCCTTGTGAGCATCAATAAAAATTATGCCTAGCTAGGGGTGTTAAACGATATCGCTTTCCATTATTTTTGTTCCTGTTTAGTAATAAATATTCCATATAGACTCTGTTTAGATGTGGTTTTATGTTTTAATTAGTGTTTGTGCCAAGTAGAACCTTTGGGAAGACATGGGTGAAGTCTTTGTGATCTTGTTGTAAAAAACAGAAACTTTAGCGCTCACGAGATTAGCTGACAGTTTTTACTGGAGAGTGATTTTAGGTTGATTCTTTTTGCAGATGATCAATAGATAAATTCCTCACGTCCACCAGTTTATTTCATAATTTTTGGAGTTTCAGAAATATACGTTTGATACAGATTACTACAGACTGTTATGTTTTTGACAGATTCTGTTTTTCGTGTGTTGTTTGCTTATTTTGATGAATCTATGGCTAGTATCGGGGGGTATGTGTTGGAAATATGCCCTAGAGGCAATAATAAAAGCATTATTATTATATTTCCTTATTCATGATAATTGTCTTTATTCGTGCTATAATTGTGTTATCCGGAAATCATAATACATGTGTGAATAACAGACAACAACGTGTCCCTAGTAAGCCTCTAGTTGACTAGCTCGTTGATCAATAGATAGTCATGGTTTCCTGACTATGGGCATTGGATGTCAATGATAAACGAGATCAGATCATTACGAGAATGATGTGATGGACGAGACCCAATCCTAAACATAGCATAAGATCGCATAGTTCGTTTGCTAGAGTTTTCCAATGTCAAGTATCCTTTCCTTAGACCGTGAGATCGTGTAACTCCCGGACACCGTAGGAGTGCTTTGGGTGTGCCAAACGTCACAACGTAACTGGGTGACCATAAAGGTATACTACGGGTATCTCCGAAAGTATCTGTTGGGTTGACACGGATCGAGACTGGGATTTGTCACTCCGCTTGACGGAGAGGTATCACCGGGCCCTCTCGGTAATGCATCATCATAATGAGCTCAATGTGATCAAAGTGTTTGATCACGGGATCATGCATTACGGTATGAGTAAAGTGACTTGCCGGTAACGAGATTGAACGAGGTATTGGGATACCGACGATCGAATCTCGGGCAAGTAAAATACCGATTGACAAAGGGAATCGTATACGGGATTAATTGAATCCTCGACATCGTGGTTCATCCGATGAGATCATCGTGGAGCATGTGGGAGCCGACATGGGTATCCAGATCCCGCTGTTGGTTATTGCCCGAGAGCCGTCTCGGTCATGTCTGCATGTCTCCCGAACCCGTAGGGTCTACACACTTAAGGTTCGGTGACGCTAGGGTTGTGAAGATATGTATATGCAGTAACCTGAATGTTGTTCGGAGTCCCGGATGAGATCCCGGACGTCACGAGGAGTTTCGGAATGGTCCGGAGGTAAAGAATTATATATAGGAAGTGTTGTTTTGGCCATCGGGACAAGTTTCGGGGTTATCGGTATTGTACCGGGACCACCGGAGGGTCCCGGGGGGTCCACCGGGTGGGGCCACCTGCCTCGGGGGGGCACATGGGCTCTAGGGGGTGCGCCTTGGCCTACATGGGCCAAGGGGAACCATCCCCAAGAGGCCCATGCGCCTAGGGTTTCAAAGGGAAGGAGTCCCACAAGGGGAAGGCACCTCCTAGGTGCCTTGGGGGGGAGGGAAACCTCCCCTTGGCCGCCGCCCCAAGGAGATTGGATCTCCTAGGGCCGGTGCCCCCCTTGGCCCTCCTGTATAAAGGGGGGGGAGGGGGCAGCCGTACCCCTGGTCCTTGGCGCCTCCCTCTCCCTCTCCAACACCTCCTCCTCCTCCTCCGTAGAGCACGGCGAAGCCCTGCCGGAGTACTATAGCTCCACCATCACCACGCCGTCGTGCTGCTGCTGGAGCCATCTTACTCAACCTCTCCTTTGCCTTGCTGGATCAAGAAGAAGGAGACGTTACGCTGACCGTACGTGTGTTGAACGCGGAGGTGCCGTCCTTTCGGTGCTAGGATCTCCGGTGATTTGGATCACGTCGTGTACGACTACCTCATCCCCGTTCATTGAACGCTTCCGCTCGCGATCTACAAAGTGGTATGTAGATGAAATCTCTCTCCCATGACTCGTTGCTTAGATGAACTCATAGATGGATCTTGGTGAAACCGTAGGAAAAATTTTAATTTTCTGCAACGTTCACCAACAGTGGCATCATGAGCCAGGTTTATGCGTAGTTCTCTATTGCACGAGTAGAACACAATTTGTTGTGGGCGTAAATGTTGTCAACTTTCTTGCCGCTACTATTCTTATCTTGCTTCAGCGGTATTGTGGGATGAAGCGGCCCGGACCAACCTTACACGTACGCTTACGTGAGACCGGTTCCACCGACTAACATGCACTAGTTGCATAAGGTGGCTGGCGGGTGTCTGTCTCTCCCACTTTAGTTGGAGCGGATTCGATGAAAAGGGTCCTTATGAAGGGTAAATAGAAGTTGACAAATCACGTTGTGGCTTTCACGTAGGTAAGAAAACATTCTTGCTAGAACCCTAATTCAGCCACCTAAAACTTGCAACAACAATTAGAGGACGTCTAACTTGTTTTTGCAGCAAGTGCTTTGTGATATGATATGGCCAAAGTTGTGATGAATGATGAATGATCTATATGTGATGTATGAGATGTTCATGCTATTGTAATAATAATCACGACTTGCATGTCGATGAGTATGACAACCGGCAGGAGCCATAGGAGTTGTCTTTATTTTGTATGACCTACGTGTCATTGAGAAACGCCATGTAAATTACTTTACTTTATTGCTAAACGCGTTAGCCATAGTAGTAGAAGTAATAGTTGGCGAGCAACTTCATGGAGACACGATGATGGAGATCATGATGATGGAGATCATGGTGTCAAGCCGGTGACAAGATGATCATGGAGCCCCAAGATGGAGATCAAAGGAGCTATGTGATATTGGCCATATCATGTCACGTTTATTATTTGATTGCATGTGATGTTTATCATGTTTTGCATCTTGTTTACTTAGAACGACGGTAGTAAATAAGATGATCCCTCATAATAATTTCAAGAAGTGTTCCCCCTAACTGTGCACCGTTGCGACAGTTCGTTGTTTCGAAGCACCACGTGATGATCGGGTGTGATAGATTCTAACGTTCACAAACAACGGGTGTAAGACAGATTTACACATGCAAACACTTAGGTTGACTTGACGAGCCTAGCATGTACAGACATGGCCTCGGAACACAGAAGACCGAAAGGTCGAGCATGAGTCGTATAGAAGATACGATCAACATGAAGATGTTCACCGATGTTGACTAGTCCGTCTCACGTGATGATCGGACACGGCCTAGTTGACTCGGATCATGTTATACTTAGATGACTAGAAGAGGGATGTCCATCTAAGTGGGAGTTCATTAAATAATTTGATTAAATGAACTTTATTATCATGAACTTAGTCTAAAATATTTACAATATGTCTTGTAGATCAAATGGCCAACGTAGTCCTCAACTTCAACGCGTTCCTAGAGAAAACCAAGCTGAAAGACGATGGCAGCAACTATACGGACTGGGTCCGGAACCTGAGGATCATCCTCATAGCTGCCAAGAAAGATTATGTCCTACGAGCACCGCTGGGTGACGCACCTGTTATCCCTGCAGAACAAGACGTTATGAACGCTTGGCAGTCACGCTCCGATGATTACTCCCTCGTTCAGTGCGGCATGCTTTACAGCTTAGAGCCGGGGCTCCAAAAGCGTTTTGAGAGACATGGAGCATATGAGATGTTCGAAGAGCTGAAAATGGTTTTCCAAGCTCATGCCCGGGTCGAGAGATATGAAGTCTCCGACAAATTCTTTAGCTGTAAGATGGAGGAAAATAGCTCTGTCAGTGAACACATACTCAAGATGTCTGGGTTGCACAACCGCTTGACTCAACTGGAAGTTAATCTCCCGGATGAAGCGGTCATTGACAGAATCCTCCAGTCGCTTCCACCTAGCTACAAGAGCTTTGTGATGAACTACAACATGCAGGGGATGGTAAAGACCATTCCTGAGGTATATGCTATGCTGAAATCAGCAGAGGTAGAAATCAAGAAGGAGCATCAAGTGTTGATGGTGAATAAAACCACTAAGTTCAAGAAGGGCAAGGGTAAAAAGAACTTCAAGAAGGACGGCAAGGAAGTTGCCGCGCCCGGTAAGCAAGTTGCCGGGAAGAAGCCAAAGAATGGACCCAAGCCCGAGACTGAGTGCTTTTATTGCAAGGGAAGTGGTCACTGGAAGCGGAACTGCCCCAAATACTTAGCGGACAAGAAGGCCGGCAAAACAAAAGGTATATGTGATATACATGTAATTGATGTGTACCTTACCAGTACTCGTAGTAGCTCTTGGGTATTTGATACCGGTGCAGTTGCTCACATTTGTAACTCAAACCAGGAGCTGCGGAATAAACGGAGACTGGCGAAGGACGAGGTGACGATGCGCGTCGGGAATGGTTCCAAGGTCGATGTGATCGCCGTCGGCACGCTACCTCTACATTTACCTACGGGATTAGTTTTAAACCTCAATAATTGTTATTTAGTGCCAAGTTTGAGCATGAACATTGTGTCTAGATCTCGTTTAATTCGAGATGGCTACTCATTTAAATCCGAGAATAATGGTTGTTCCATTTATATGAGAGATATGTTTTATGGTCATGCTCCGATGGTTAATGGTTTATTCTTAATGAATCTCGTACGTGATGATACACATATTCATAGTGTGAATACCAAAAGAGTTAAAGTTGATAACAATAGTCCCACATATTTGTGGCACTGCCGCCTTGGTCACATAGGTGTCAAACGCATGAAGAAGCTCCATGCAGATGGACTTTTAGAGTCTCTTGATTATGAATCATTTGACACGTGCGAACCATGCCTCATGGGTAAAATGACCAAGACTCCGTTCTCAGGAACAATGGAGCGAGCAACCAACTTATTGGAAATCATACATACCGATGTGTGCGGTCCAATGAGTGTTGAGGCTCGCGGTGGCTATCGTTATGTTCTCACCCTCACTGATGACTTGAGTAGATATGGGTATATCTACTTAATGAAACACAAGTCTGAGACCTTTGAAAAGTTCACGGAATTTCAGAGTGAGGTTGAAAATCAACGTGATAGAAAGATCAAGTTTCTACGATCAGATCGTGGAGGAGAATACTTGAGTCACGAATTTGGCACACACTTAAGAAAATGTGGAATAGTTTCACAACTCACACCGCCTGGAACACCTCAGCATAATGGTGTGTCCGAACGTCGTAATCGCACTCTATTAGATATGGTATGATCTATGATGTCTCTTACCGATTTACCGCTATCTTTTTGGGGCTATGCTTTAGAGACTGCCGCATTCACTTTAAATAGGGCTCCGTCGAAATCCGTTGAGGCGACACCGTATGAATTATGGTTTGGGAAGAAACCTAAGCTGTCGTTTCTAAAAGTTTGGGGATGCGATGCTTATGTCAAGAAACTTCAACCTGAAAAGCTCGAACCCAAGTCGGAAAAATGCGTCTTCATAGGATACCCTAAAGAAACTATTGGGTATACCTTCTATCTCAGATCCGAAGGCAAGATCTTTGTTGCCAAGAATGTATACTTTCTAGAGAAAGAGTTTCTCTCGAAAGAAGTAAGTGGGAGGAAAGTAGAACTTGATGAAGTGTTACCTCTTGAACCGGAAAAAGGCGAAACTCAAGAAAACGTTCCTGAGGTGCCTGCACCGACTAGAGAGGAAATTAATGATGATGATCAAGATACTTCTAATCAAGCTCCTACTGAAATTCGAAGGTCCACAAGGACACGTTCCGCACCAGAGTGGTACGGCAACCCTGTCTTGGAAATCATGTTGTTAGACAACGGTGAACCTTCGAACTATGAGGAAGCAATGGCGGGCCCGGATTCCAACAAATGGCTGGAAGCCATGAAATCCGAGATAGGATCCATGTATGAAAACGAAGTATGGACTTTGACTGACTTGCCCGTTGAGCGGCGAGCCATAGAAAATAAAAGGATCTTTAAGAAGAAGACATACGCGGATGGTAATGTGACCGTCTAAAAAGCTCGGCTTGTCGCTAAGGGTTATCGACAAGTTCAAGGAATTGACTACGATGAGACTTTCTCA
Organism: Aegilops umbellulata; assembly: GCA_032464435.1. Lineage (NCBI taxonomy): Eukaryota > Viridiplantae > Streptophyta > Magnoliopsida > Poales > Poaceae > Aegilops > Aegilops umbellulata. Next base: position 68,216,147 of record CP136058.1, read on the forward strand.
CCGGTAGTGAAGCTGAAGTCCGTCCGAATCATGTTAGCAATTGCCGCATTCTACGATTATGGAATATGGCAAATGGACGTCAAAACGGCATTCCTTAATGGTTTCCTTAAGGAAGAATTGTATATGATGCAGTCGGAAGGTTTTGTCGATCCTAAGAATGCTGACAAGGTGTGCAAGCTCCAACGCTCGATTTATGGGCTGGTGCAAGCATCTCGGAGTTGGAACATTCGCTTTGATGAGATGATCAAAGCATTTGGGTTTACGCAGACTTATGGAGAAGCCTGCATTTACAAGAAAGTGAGTGGGAGCTCTGTAGCATTTCTCATACTATATGTAGATGACATACTTTTGATGGGAAATGATATAGAACTCTTGGACAGGATTAAGGCCTACTTGAATAAGAGTTTTTCAATGAAGGACCTTGGAGAAGCTGCTTATATATTAGGCATCAAAATCTATAGAGATAGATCAAGACGCCTCATAGGTCTTTCACAAAGCACATACCTTGATAAGATATTGAAGAAGTTCAATATGGATCAATCTAAGAAGGGGTTCTTACCTGTGTTACAAGGTGTGAAATTGAGCTCAGCTCAATGTCCGACCACGGCAGAAGATATAGAAGAGATGAGTGTCATCCCCTATGCCTCAGCCATAGGTTCTATTATGTATGCCATGCTGTGTACCAGACCTGATGTAAACCTTGCCGTAAGTTTGGTAGGAAGGTACCAAAGTAATCCCGGCAAGGAACACTGGACAGCGGTCAAGAATATCCTGAAGTACCTGAAAAGGACTAAGGAAATGTTTCTCGTTTATGGAGGTGACGAAGAGCTCGTCGTAAAGGGTTACGTCGCCGCTGGCTTTGACACAGATCTGGATGACTCTAAGTCACAAACCGGATACGTGTATATTTTGAATGGTGGGGCAGTAAGCTGGTGCAGTTGCAAGCAGAGCGTTGTGGCGGGATCTACATGTGAAGCGGAGTACATGGCAGCCTCGGAGGCAGCACATGAAGCAATTTGGTTGAAGGAGTTCATCACCGACCTCGGAGTCATACCCAATGCGTCGGGGCCAATCAAACTCTTCTGTGACAACACTGGAGCTATTGCACTTGCCAAGGAGCCCAGGTTTCACAAGAAGACCAGGCACATCAAGCGTCGCTTCAACTCCATCCGTGAAAATGTTCAAGATGGAGACATAGAAATTTGTAAAATGCACACGGATCTGAATGTCGCAGATCCGTTGACTAAACCTCTCCCTAAGGCAAAACATGATCAGCACCAGAACTCTATGGGTGTTCGATTCATCACAATGTAACTAGATTATTGACTCTAGTGCAAGTGGGAGACTGTTGGAAATATGCCCTAGAGGCAATAATAAAAGCATTATTATTATATTTCCTTATTCATGATAATTGTCTTTATTCGTGCTATAATTGTCTTATCCGGAAATCATAATACATGTGTGAATAACAGACAACAACGTGTCCCTAGTAAGCCTCTAGTTGACTAGCTCGTTGATCAATAGATAGTCATGGTTTCCTGACTATGGGCATTGGATGTCAATGATAAACGAGATCACATCATTAGGAGAATGATGTGATGGACGAGACCAAATCCTAAACATAGCATAAGCTCGCATAGTTCATTTGCTAGAGTTTTCCAATGTCAAGTATCCTTTCCTTAGACCATGAGATCGTGTAACTCCCGGACACCGTAGGAGTGCTTTGGGTGTGCCAAACGTCACAACGTAACTGGGTGACTATAAAGGTATACTACGGGTATCTCCGAAAGTATCTGTTGGGTTGACATGGATCGAGACTGGGATTTGTCACTCCGCTTGACGGAGAGGTATCACCGGGCCCTCTCGGTAATGCATCATCATAATGAGCTCAATGTGATCAAAGTGTTTGATCACGGGATCATGCATTATGGTACGAGTAAAGTGACTTGCCGGTAACGAGATTGAACGAGGTATTGGGATACCGACGATCGAATCTCGGGCAAGTAAAATACCGATTGACAAAGGGAATCGTATACGGGATTAATTGAATCCTCGACATCGTGGTTCATCCGATGAGATCATCGTGGAGCATGTGGGAGCCAACATGGGTATCCAGATCCCGCTATTGGTTATTCCCCGAGAGCCGTCTCGGTCATGTCTGCATGTCTCCCAAACCCGTAGGGTCTACACACTTAAGGTTCGGTGACGCTAGGGTTGTGAAGATATGTATATGCAGTAACCTGAATGTTGTTCGGAGTCCCGGATGAGATCCCGGACGTCACGAGGAGTTTCGGAATGGTCCGGAGGTAAACAATTATATATAGGAAGTGTTGTTTTGGCCATCGGGACAAGTTTCGGGGTTATCGGTATTGTACCGGGACCACCGGAGGGTCGGGGGTCCACCGGGTGGGGCCACCTGCCTCGGGGGGGCACATGGGCTCTAGGGGGTGTGCCTTGGCCTACATGGGCCAAGGGGAACCAGCCCCAAGAGGCCCATGCGCCTAGGGTTTCAAAGGGAAGGAGTCCCACAAGTGGAAGGCACCTCCTAGGTGCCTTGGGGGGGGGAGGGAAACCTCCCCTTGGCGCCGCCCCAAGGAGATTGGATCTCCTAGGGCCGGCGCCCCCCCTTGGCCCTCCTATATAAAGGAGGGGGAGGGGGCAGCCGTACCCCTGGTCCTTGGCGCCTCCCTCTCCCTCTCCAACACCTCCTCCTCCTCCGTAGAGCATGGCAAAGCCCTGCCGGAGTACTGTAGCTCCACCATCACCACGCCGTCGTGCTGCTGCTGGAGCCATCTTCCTCAACCTCTCCTTTGCCTTGTTGGATCAAGAAGAAGGAGATGTTACGCTGACCGTACGTGTGTTGAACGCGGAGGTGCCGTCCTTTCGGTGCTAGGATCTCCGGTGATTTGGATCACGTCGTGTACGACTACCTCATCCCCGTTCGTTGAACGCTTCCGCTCGCGATCTACAAAGTGGTATGTAGATGCAATCTCTCTCCCATGACTCGTTGCTTAGATGAACTCATAGATGGATCTTGGTGAAACCGTAGGAAACATTTTAATTTTCTGCAACGTTCACCAACAGTATGAACCATAGAGAAGTTGGAATATAGTAGGTTTAACACCAATATAAATAAAGAATGAGTTAATTACAGTACCTTAAAGTGGTGGTTTGTTTTCTTACACTAACGGAGCTCATGTGATTTTCTGTTTAAGTTTTGTGTTTTGAAGTTTTCAAGTTTTTGAGTAAAGATTTGATGGATTTCGGAATAAGGAGTGGCAAGAGCCTAAGCTTGGGGATGACCAAGGCACCCCAAGGTAAAATTCAAGTACAAGAAAAATCCTAAGCCCGGGGCATCCCCTCTTTCGTCTTCGTTTATCGGTAACTTTACTTGAGGCTATATTGTTATTCACCACATGATATGTGTTTTGCTTGGAGCGTCTTGTATGATTTGAGTCTTTGTCGGGTGGTAGGTGCGACATATGCCAACGGGTGGCTTATCATTGTGGGAGCCAATAGGACGTCGCCGGTGCCTGGAAGCGGGATGAGGCGAAGACAAGCATGCCAGCGAACCTTACCCAGCTTCGAGGCTCTCCGTGGAGATAACACCCCTACTGCTGCTCTGCGGGGTCTCCGCATGATCACTAGATGAACAAGTGGCTAGAAGATGCTCCTTGAGCTGTTCGGTGAGAGGAAGAAGAAGGGCACGGCTAGCTCTCCTCTTCTCTCTATGTGGTGTCTAAAACTAGCTGGGATCAACCCTTTGCATGGGTGCCCCGGGGGGTTTATATAGGCATACCCCCCGGGGGTACAATGGTAATCCGGCTGGGCGCAGGCCCTAGCCGTCAGTGTCTATGCCTGCCGGCTTCTGCGCCGGCTGCTGGGGCCCGCCGGTTGGTGGGTCCCGCCGGCTGCCGGCTCTTTGGTCGACAGGCTGGCCCCACAGCCTAGGGCCTTGTCGGGGGCTGATTACTGTTGCCAAAATCCTGGTGACGAGGGCTTTGTCGAGGTAAGTGTGGCTATAGTGCCGCCGCCCGGCGGGCGATCACTGTAGCCTCACCCCGTATTGTCTCCTTAATGGGAAGCCGGCCTTGTCTCGGGCCGGCTGGGGGAGGCCTGGCCGCCTTCGGGTGTCTCTCTGCCTGAAGGGGCCCACCGCCCGTGGGCAGTGCTGACAGCCCGTCGTGGATGGCGTCGTGGTCAACATGGCAACAGTGTCGCGCCGGACGGGTCATGTCCACCCCGTATGGCATACTGTGCCAGGCGTGCTCCGGGATTCGGGGGTGGCAGGCTTTACTGTAGCCACGCCCCGTCTCATCGCCGTTACATGGATGCAGACTTCGAGGGTACGATCTTGACCGCTTTGTGGGAGCTGGCTCCTTGGAGTCGGCCTTCTCGCGGCCGGCTTCTTGGAACCGGCCCTCCCGCGGCTTTCTTCATGAGGGTTAAGGTCGGGCCGCCTTCCGATAGTCGGCCTGGGAGACAGCCGGCAAGGGAAAGGCGGCCCCACGTCTTGGATTCTTGAAGGCCAGATCAGCTCATAATTTTTTAGAAGTGCCAGGGGGAGCCGGCTAGGCTACCCGTGGTCATTTACTCCGATAGTCTTTGATTTTTATCTTACCACAATCATCCTTGCTGTACACACCTTTTGGAGAGACACACATAAATCGGAATTTATTAGAATACTCTATGTGCTTCACTTATATCTTTTGAGCTAGATAACTTTGCTCTAGTGCTTCACTTATATCTTTTTAGAGCACGGTGCTGGTTTTATTTTATAGAAATTATTGATCTCTCATGCTTCACTTATATTATTTTGAGAGTCCTTTAGAACAGCATGGTAATTTTCTTTGGCTATAAAAGTAGTCCTAATATGATAGGGATCCAAGATGGGTATAATAAAAAGTTTCATATAGAGTGCATTGAATACTATGAGAAGTTTGATACTTGATGGTTGTTTTGAGATATGAAGATAGTAATATTAGAGTCATGCTAGTTGAGTAATTGTGAATTTAAGAATACTTGTGTTGAGGTTTGCAAGTCCCATAGCATGCACATATGGTAACCATTGTGTGACAAATTTGAAGCATGAGGTGTTTCTTTGATTGTCCTCCTTATGAGTGGCGGTCGGGGATGAGCGATGGTCTTTTCCTACCAATCTATCCCCCTAGGAGCATGCGCGTAGTGCTTGGTTTTGATGACTTGTACATTTTTGCAATAAGTATGTGGGTTCATTATGACTAATGTTGAGTCCATGGATTATACGCACTCTTACCATTCCATCATTGCTAGCCTCTTCGGTACCGTGCATTGCCCTTTCTCACCTTGAGAGTTGGTGCAAACCTCGCCGGTGCATCGAAACCCCATGATATGATACACTCTATCACACATAAACCTCCTTATATCTTCCTCAAAACAGCCACCATACCTACCTATTGTGGCATTTCCATAACCATTCCGAGATATATTGCCATGCAACTTTCCACCGTTCTGTTTATATGACACGCTTCATCATTGTCATATTGCCTTGCATGATCATGTAGTTGACATCGTATTTGTGGCAAGGCCACCATGCATAATTTTTCATACATGTCACTCTTGATTCATTGCCTATTCCGGTACACCGCCGAAGGCACTCATATAGAGTCATATTTTGTTCTAGTATCGAGTTGTAATCCTTGAGTTGTAAATAAATAGAAGTGTGAGATCATCATTATTAGAGCATTGTCCCATTTGAGAAAATAAAAAAGGAGAAAGGCCAAAAAAAGAGAAAGGCCCAAAAAATGAGAGAAAAAGAGAGAAGGGACAATGCCAGTATCCTTTTTTCCACACTTGTGCTTCAAAGTAGCACCACGATCTTCATGATAGAGAGTCTCTTATATTGTCACTTTCATATACTAGTGGGAATTTTTCATTATAGAACTTGGCTTGTATATTCCAACAATGGGCTTCCTCAAATGCCCTAGGTCTTCATGAGCAAGCAAGTTGGATGCACACCCACTTAGTTTCTTTTGTTGAGCTTTCATACATTTATAACTCTAGTGCATCCGTTGCATGGCAATCCCTACTCCTCGCATTAACATCACTTGATGGGCATCTCCATTGCCCGTTGATTAGCCGCGTCGATGGGAGACTTTCTCCCCTTTTGTCTTCTCCACACAACCTCCATCATCATATTCTATTCCACCCATAGTGCTATGTCCATGGCTTACGGTCATGTATTGCATGAAAGTTTAAAAAGTTTGAAAATACTGAAGTATGAAACAATTGCTTGGCTTGTCATTGGGGTTGTGCATGATGAGAGCATTTTGTGTGACAAAAATGAAGCATAGCCAAACTATATGATTTTGTAGGGATGAGCTTTCTTTGGCCATGTTATTTTGAGAAGACATAATTGCTTAGTTAGTATGCTTGAAGTATTATTATTTTTATGTCAATATTAAACTTTTGTCTTGAATCTTTCGGATATGAACATTCATGCCACAATAAAGAAAATTACATTAAAATTATGTTAGGACTTTAATATGCTCTTTTTTATTATTTTTGGGACTAACCTATTAACCGAAGGCCCAGTGCAAATTGCTGTTTTTTTGCCTATTTCAGTGATTCGCAGAAAAGGAATATCAAACAGAATCCAAACGGAACGAAACCTTTGCGAGGATCTTTCTTGGAACAAATGCAACCAAGAAGACTTGGAGTGGAAGTCAAGGAATCAACGAGGCGACCACGAGGTAGGAGGGCGTGCCTAGGGGGTAGGCGTGCCCCCCACCCTTGTGGGGCCCTCGTAGCTCCACCGACCTACTTCTTTCTCCTATATATACTCTTATACCCTGAAAACATCCAGGGGAGCCACGAAACCACTTTTCCACCGCCGCAACCTTCTGTACCCGTGAGATCCCATCTTGGGGCCTTTTCCGGCGATTTGCCGGAGGGGATTCAATCACGGAGGGCTTCTACATCAACACCATAGCCTCTCCGATGATGTGTGAGTAGTTTACCACAGATCTTCGGGTCCATAGTTTTTAGCTAGATGGCTTCTTCTCTCTCTTTGGTTCTCAATAGAAAGTTCTCATCGGTTTTCTTGGAGATCTATTCGATGTAATACTTTTTGCGGTGTGTTTGTCGAGATCCGATGAATTGTGGGTTTATGATCAAGATTATCTATGAACAATATTTGATTCTTCTCTGAATTCTTATATGCATGATTTAATATCTTTGCAAGTCTGTTCGAATTATCGGTTTAGTTTGGCCTACTAGATTGATCTTTCTTGCAATTGGAGAAGTGCTTAGCTTTGGGTTCAATCTTGCGGTGCTCGATCCCAGTGACGGAAAGGGAACCCACACATATTGTATTGTTGCCATCGAGGATAAAAAAGATGGGGTTTATATCATATTGCTTGAGTTTATCCCTCTACATCATGTCATCTTGCCTAATGCGTTACTCCGTTCTGATGAACTTAATACTCTAGATGCATGTTGGATAGCGGTTGATGTGTGGAGTAATAGTAGTAGATGCAGAATCGTTTCGGTCTACTTGACACGGACGTGATGCCTATGTTCATGCCTAGATATTCTCATAACTATGCGCTTTTCTATCAATTGCTCGGCAGTAATTTGTTCACCCACCGTAATATATGTTATCATGAGAGAAGCCACTAGTGAAACTTATGGCTCCCGGGTCTATTTTACATCATATTAGTTTCCCATCAACTAGCTATTTCTGTCGTCGTTTATTTTGCAATCTTTATTTTCCAATATATACAATAAAATACCAAAAATGTTTATCTTATTATCTTTATCAGATCTCACTTTTGCAAGTGGCCGTGAAGGGATTGACAAACCCTTTATCGCGTTGGTTGCAAGGTTCTTGATTGTTTGTGCAGGTACTAGGTGACTTGCATGTAATCTCCTACTGGATTGATACCTTGGTTCTCAAAAACTGAGGGAAATATTGACGCTACTTTGCTGCATCACCCTTTCCTCTTCAAGGGAAAACCAACGCATGCTCAAGAGGTATTAGTGCGCATTACCGAGAGGGCCCAGAGATACCTCTCCGATACTCGGAGTGACAAATCCTAATCTCGATCTACGCCAACCCAACAAACAACTTTGGAGACACCTATAGAGCATCTTTATAATCACCCAGTTACATTGTGACGTTTGATAGCACACAAGGTGTTCCTCCGGTATTCGGGAGTTGCATAATCTCATAGTCAAAGGAATATGTATAAGTCATGAAGAAAGAAATAGCAATAAAACTTAACGATCATTATGCTAAGCTAACGGATGGGTCATGTCCATCACATCATTCTCTAATGATGTGATCCCATTCATCAAATGACAACACATGTTTATGGTTAGGAAACTTAACCATCTTTGATTAACGAACTAGTCAAGTAGAGGCATACTAGGGACACTCTGTTTTGCCTATGTATTCATACATGTACTAAGTTTCCGGTTAATACAATTCCAGCATGAATAATAAACATTTATCATGATATAAGGAAATATTAATAACAACTTTATTATTGCCTCTAGGGCATATTTCCTTCAGTATTCACTAAGTGCTAATGCTTTGGTCCGGTACTCTATTAAAAGGAGACATTAATATCCCTTAGTTTCCAATAGGACCCCGCTGCCACTGGAGGGTAGTACAAAAGATGTCATGCAAGTTCTTTTCCATAAGCACGTATGATTATATATGGAATATATGCCTACATTATATTGGTGAATTGGAGCTGTTCTGTGTCACCCTATGTTATAACTATTGCATGATGAATGCCATCTGACATAATTATTCATCATTGATCCGTTGCCCATGAGCTCGTTTCATATTGATCTTTGCTAAGTTACCTTTTCGTTGTCCATTCCAAAACTCATTCGTGCACTCCAAGGAGATCTTCCCCGACCTCATTGGTGGAGTGATGCCTCTTGGTTAGCACTGGTGGCTGAGTTCTCGTCTTCATCGTGGGGGGCGGCCTCGGTTACAGACATCAAAGGTGCTTCTCTTCATCCACGTGCTCGGGGCGTATATATAGCCAGCTGCAATGAAGGTGAAAGAGGGTCCCGAGCGGATGCAGAGGACCGCCCTCACGGAGTCGACGGCGTCCGTATCAAGGTCGGTGTCGCGGCGGGACAATGTGTCTACCACGGTGTTGAGGCGACCCGGACGGTACTCAATGGTGAAGTCGAAACCGAAGAGCTTGTTGATCCACTGATGCTGCGGCACGGTGGAGAGGCGCTGGTCCAGCAGAAACTTGAGGCTGTAGTGGTCCGTGCAGATACAGAACGACCGTCACCATAGATATGGCCACTTTGAGCCTCCATCACGTGGTTTGTTTGGACGTGGAAGCCTTCTCCCCCATCGGTGGTTCCACTCCAGCCAGGCATTTCTACATACAACAAGGAAAGCAGACCAGCAGACATAATTTCATCGGTAAAAAAGGAAGCAGAAGATATGTGTACTCGGCAAAATTGAAGGCATTTCTCAAAAATAAAATAAAAACCCAGTTCGGTACCGAAATGTTCATCGTAGTACACATCTTGCCCCGGAACCACCGTGTCGAGTCACCGACATATTTTGCAGTTAGACCCAAACGTTTTGGTTCTCTCATAAACAAGGCCAAACAATTTACACTCAATAGCCAAAAGTTTAGGTTCTCTCATAAACAAGTCATGAACATTTTCACTTGAAATTTTGGCAGCATAACACGTTGGAAGAATCCAAATCAACAAGAATGATGCAATGTTTTCCATTCAAAATTCATTAATGCCGGCCCTTCCATGTCATCATCCTACCCTACCAAATCATTTCCCCAACAACAGCACCACAAACTAAAAATTAAGCTCTCATTGATGAATCTAACAACTTCCACAACTCACTGCTGGCCCTTCCTTGTCTTGTCATTCTTCTTCTGTTTGAATGAATGGTCACAGCACAGGCATCAACTCACCAAGATAGGCCTTCCTTGCGTCGAATACAAAAGGAGCTAATATCTAGCACCCAGCAGAATGACAAGCCATCAGGCACTTCACACCAAACAGTAACCTAGCCATCTGATACGTCTCCAACGTATCAATAATTTTTTATTGTTCCATGCTATTATATTATCTGTTTTGGATGTTTATGGGCTTTATTATACACTTTTATATTATTTTTGGGACTAACCTATTAACCGGAGGCCCAGCCCAAATTGCTATTTTCTTGCCTATTTCAGTGTTTCGAAGAAAAGAAATATCAAACGAAGTCCAAACGGAATGAAACCTTCGGGAGAGTTATTTTTGGAACGGAAGAAATCCAAGAGACTTGGAGTAGACGTTAGGGAAGCTTCAAGGTGGCCATGAGGCAAGGAGGCGCGCCTGCCCCCTGGACGCGCCCCCACCTTCGTGGGCCCCTCGTGGCTCCCCTGACCGACTTCTTTCACCTATATATGTCCATATACCCTAAAAACATCAGAGAACAGAATAGATCGGGAGTTCCGCCTCTGTAGCCACCAAAAACCAATCGAGACCCTGTTCCGGCACCCTGTCGGAGGGGGATCCCTCCCCGGTGGCCATCTTCATCCCGGCGCTCTCCATGACAAGGAGGGAGTAGTTCACCCTCGGGGCTGAGGGTATGTACCAGTAGCTATGTGTTTGATCTCTCTCTCTCGTGTTCTTGAGGTGATACGATCTTGATGTATCACGAGCTTTGCTATTATAATTGGATCTTATGATGTTTCTCCTCCTCTACTCTGTTGTAATGGATTGAGTTTTCCCTTTGAAGTTATCTTATCAGATTGAGTCTTTAAGGATTTGAGAACACTTGATGTATGTCTGTCGGATTTCGGGTTCCGGCAGACCCTTGAGGTTCGAACACTGGGGTGCGCGCGGAGATTTCGCCTTCTACCTACCTGCACCCCACCGCCCCGCTAAGATCTAAGCTATGGAAAGAACAGCACAAGAGAGACAGGGTTTATACTAGTTCGGGCCACCATTGTGGTGTAATACCCTACTCTAGTTTGTGGTGTGGTGGATTGCCTCTTGGGCTTATGATGATGAGTAATACAAGGAAGAACAGCCTCGCGAGGGTCTGTTCTTGGCTGGGGCGATGAACTGCTAGGAGGAATTCAGTCACCCTTCTCTCTCTCTCTCTCTATCTCTCTCTCTCTCTCTCTCTCTCTCTCTCTCTGTGATGCTACTCGATCCGATCCCAGCTTGTTTCTGGATTGATCGATTGCCTCTACCCTGGGGGTGGCTAGTCCTATTTATAGGCAAAGGCCTTGGGCCTCTTACCAAATATTGAGCGGGAAGGGCGCCAACAATTGGCCATTTTGAAGGGCAACATCTGGTACACTTATCCTGACTAAAGTTGGTCCTCGCCTGCCAAAGGCTCTGGTGGTGACGCAGGCTTGGGCTCCACAATGACTTCCTCCCTGCTATTGGGCTGGTCTTGCTCTCGTTGCACCGAAACGGGTGCCTTTGCTTGATGCTCTCGCCTGCACTTGCTCCCTTTGCACCAAAGAGGAAAGGAGGACACTGCACGGGCTGGCGCCAGCCTGGCGCCCTTGGTCGTCATGGCTTGCGTCATGGGCACCTCGTGAGGTACCCCGCCTTGATCTCTCCGCCTCCTCGTGAGCCAGCCTGATGAGGCCGTGCCTGAGGAAGCTCCGTGCCGTCCGCCCCGCTAGGCTTGGCCCCTCGCGCGGGACTTGGGTCTGTGTTGATGAAGATGGGCCGTGCTGGGCCCCCCTTTGAGCCATGCCGCAGGCCGCAGGCAGGCAAGTCTGGGGACCCCCGTTCCCAGAACGCCGACAGTAGCCCCCGGGCCCAAGGCGCGCCCGGACTTGGCCGTGCAGGGAGGCGAAAGGGCAAGGGCGAAGCGCCGCGGGCCCCAACAGCCTGCGGCCTTGGGCGCCGCGTGGCGGTTGATTGGACGTGAGCGCCTCAGCAACCGCGCGAGTTGATAAAGGAGCGGCATCTGCCTAGGCTTTGCTTTTTTTGCTTTCTCCGGCTGAGCTCAGATCCCCTTTCTTGTGCCTCTCCTTCCTTCCTCCAAAAAATCATCTACTTCGGCCTCGTGACCTAGGAAGCCATGGCGCCTTGTCAGTCCCCGGCCGGAGCTTGGTACTCGTCTGCCCTGGACTCGCCGAACGTGTCGGAGGCGAGCCTCACCCGGTTGCGCCGGATGGCAGCGGCGCAAGGCATCGACTAGGCGAAGGTGTTCAAGGCCGGTTCCGCCACCCTTGAGGGCCAAGGGAGCACCTTCTATCCGCTCTTTGTAAGCGCCATTGCTGCTGGCCCGGTGCCTCCCTTCTCCGAGTTCTTCTTCTCTGTCCTCCGCCATTATAAGCTACAGGCTCTGCATCTCCACCCCAACTTCGTCCTTCTCTTGGCAATCTTCGCCTATTACTGCGAGGCTCACGTAGGGGTGCAGCCCTTAGTGGCCTTGCTGCGCCACTACTTCTCCCTCCGGGTCTCTCGCGGTTCTCCTTCCGCGTGCGCGAGCTTCATCGCGTACAGTGGCGCCATTGCCATTTCGAAGCCCGGGAAAAGGATCGAGGGCTTCAGGAGCAAATGGGTTTTGTCAGGCGCTGGGCGCATTCACCCGCGGCTGATCTTGCCCAAGGAGCTGCCCAAGAGCTCCGGTGATTGGGCCCATGCAGAACTCACGGACCCCCGTGGGAAGCCGGTGCTAGAGAGGATGGACGCGGATCTGAGGCCGGCCAGCATGGCGGCGGCGAAGCTGACCGGCGCGTCGCTGCTGAGGGAATTCCTGGAGCACTAGCTGGCTCCGCTTCGGAAGTACTCACCTCCGATGTGGAGGCCTCATCCGAGCCCCGCGCCCTTGGGCGACGAAGATCTGGCCGTGGTGCTCCAATCTCTGGTTGGGGGCGATGTGGCGAGGTTGGAGGGCGCTCCTACGCCCTTGTTCGTTCACGACAATTGGGAGCAGGTGGTGGAGTCCATGCCTGCCTTCAACGGGGATGGGCCCGTGCCCGCGGAGGCTCCCGTGGGTCCGGTGGACGTGTCCTCCGATGACTCCAGCGACGAGGAGGGCAGAGGGGAGCGGGAGAAAGGGCCTGACTCCGAGGCGACTGACAGAGAGTCAAGGGCTCCCCTCTCCCGGCGCAGGCCCCGCGCTTTCCGCCTCTCTCCGAGCGACGACGACGAGGATGATGACGTGTTGGGGAGCGGGAGCTCGCCCCCGATCCCAAAGAAGGACAGGACCGGGCTGATCTCCCGCGGGTCTGCCCTGGCCCCGGGGCGGTCTACAGACGCGCCTTCCGCTTTCGAGGTCGACCCTTCTAGCCGGCTGTCAGGCTTCAAGTTTGGCCGGAGGCTGCCTGAGCTCACCGGCGACGACCCGTAAGTGCTTGACTCTTGTCTTTGTTTCCTGTTTCGCTGCTGAGGCTTGACGTCTGCGTTCCTTGGATAGGCTGGCGCCCGTTGCGAAGAAACTGAAGGGGGTTCCCGAGGTTCCATCTGCCGCGGCGCCTCTGCCTGCGGAGGAAGGCGACCGCGACGCACGAGCCTCTCCTGCCCGGTCGTCCTCGCGGGGTCTGGCCGAGCTGGCTGGGGTGAGCCCGGCCCCCATGGCCCAAGTGACTCCCGAGGTGCCTTTGCCTGCTGCCGCCACCACAGTCGCGGGGGCGCAGCAGGCTTCGCCTCGAGATGCTGTGGTTGTGCCGCCGCCTTCTCCTCCTACTCCACCAACTGCTGTCTCTCCAACTCCTCCCGCCGTTCTGGATCGCGTTGCCGCCGAGCTGGAACGGCTCCGGCAGGATCTTCTTGGCGCCGACCCTCGCTTGGTGGCCGGGCGTTTGGAGTTGGCTTCAGGATGGATTCGCTCCGACGCCTCGGTACGGGCGGCGCTGATCCAGGCCTCAACGGCTTGTGATGAGCAGAGGCAGGCCACCCTTGAAGCGAAGGCTGCTCGTGATGCAGCCCAGGGGGAAGCGGCTGACGTCCGCGATCGCTGCAAGGTGCTGGAGGGCGAGCTGCAAGGCCTGCGAGACCAGCTCGCGAAAGAGGCCTGCCTTCGCCAGGAGCGAGAAGAGGGCGTGAAGACTCGCGAGGCGGCCATCGAGGTCCAGGAGGCCAAGCTCAAGAAACGCCGCGACCGCCTACACGTGCTGGAGAAGGAGTTGGAGGCGACGAAGGTCGAACTGGATGGCAAGGCCCGGGTTCTTGCCGAGGACCGCGTGGCCTTCACAGACATGGAGGAGAAGGCTCGTGCTTCGCTGAAGATGCTCTACGCCAGCGGCCTGGAGAGCCCGCTGGCTGGCTCCGAGGACGGCCCCGCCAAGCTGCTTCCATTCCTGGTGTGTGCTCTTGAGGATGTCGCCCTTGGCCTTGGCCCCACGGCCGAGGCCGAGGCGCGTGTCCTGTCTTCTGCTGCGCTGACGCGGGTCTTCACCCACATTTACCTTCGCGACCCCAACATTGACCTTGACAGCCTGCTGGAGCCAGTGAGCGGCGAGCGTGCCGCTGCCGCTGCCGAGGCCGTGAAGGGTCGCGCGGAGGCTTTGCTGGGGAAGTTTCGGGCCTTCGGCACCAAGCCGAAGCCAGGCGCTGCCGATCCTGCTGCTCCACGAGGCGAAGCCACTCCGCGCGGCTCCACCGTCGACAAGTGATTCGGCTGCGGCTCATGTTCTGCTTTTGATTCCTGCACATGTATCATGCCTCGGGGAGGCGTTTAAACTTGCGTTTGGTGTCGAGATAACAATATGGACTGTAACATTTGCTTTTAAATTCCTTGAATTTATGCTATTCCTTCCTACTTGCTTACATTCTACGCCGGCAGAGCCCCGACCGGAAACCAGGAGGGGACCAAAGGAGAGAGGGGCTACAGGACAAGTTAGGCTCCTGAGTCGCGATGCTCAGGAGTCCCCCTTGGCGCACGAACAGTAAGTAGGGCGGTAAGATGCGGGCGGATCTATCATTCTACATCTGCAGAGCCCGGCCCCGCGCGTACCTCACCCAGCGCTAGCCTTTCGGAACTAGAGAGTGAGGGGCTACGGGACCAGTTAGGCTCCTGAGTCGCGATGCTCAGGAGTCCCCCTTGACGCGCGAACAGCAAATTGTAAGTGGTTGTGCCTTTCTACGTCTGCAGAGCCCGGCCCCGCGCGTACCTCACCCAGCGCTAGCCTTTCGGAACTAGGGAGTGAGGGGCTATGGGACCAGTTAGGCTCCTGAGTCGCGATGCTCAGGAGTCCCCCTTGATGCTCAAACGGCCTTCATACCTTGGCTCCGCTCGGGGAGAGACGCGCGACGAACCAGGCCCGGGGGGCCTGGCTGGGTGGCGTGCGTCTGGGCGTGACCCAGGCACAGCCCCCGTGCCCAGGCCCCTCGCGCGGCACTCCCGGGGGGAGGCGTTGCGATGAGGCCAGACACTGAGCTCTGGGCTCCCTGAGGTTGATGCGGCCCGGGGGCCACCCTCAGTTGTTTATCACCAGCGCGGAGCATAGCGCTTCCGTATGTGTACGGGCATAGCCGCTCCTTGGCAGTGTCGTCAGCCAGCGCGGAGCATGGTGCTTCCACTGGTACGTGGGAGGGGGCTCCCCTCCGCGAGGAGCCCCTGGGGCGTGTACAGCCCCGCCCTGACATGTGGCTGGCACGGTAGGGCCTGGTGAGGTGTATCTGGGCACCCGTGAGCCAGCGCGGGACTCACGGGGCCCTACCTCTAGGCGGGTTGCGCCTGGCACTGTGCCTTATCTTGTGATGTGTTCCTGCAAGTTGGGTTAGATGCCTACACTCTACGTCCTCGGGTCCCGACCCTCGAGATGGTCTCAGCCGTCGCTGGTATGCCAGGTCGCGATGCCATGGACAAGGCCAGAGGGTGAGGGCTGGAGAGCCAGTAAGAGCCCTGAGTCGTGATGCTCAGGCACCCCCCCTTTAATGTGCAAGTGGTCGACATGGAGAAGAAAAGGTGCCATGGACCGGCAACGAATAATCAAGCATGGTGGACCAAACGCATAACCATAGATAAACGTAAAAGGGATACATGCCGCTGGGTCTGGCCCGAGCGGCTTGGGGATGATGCAACCCGAGGGGCGCCCCCAACAAGGTAAGCTAACAACATGAAAATGAAAGGGATACATGCCGCAGGGACGGACCCACGCGGCCTGGGAATGATGCAGCCCGGGGGGCGCTCCTAGCTGAAAATGAAACTTAAAAGATGTCACCTGATGATGTTGAGGACGGACGAGTGTTGGTGCAGCAGACTCGGTGGGCTGCAGGACCCGCTCCTCATGAGCCCCCAGGCCCTGGGGCCTCGGGAGGCTCCGGAGGCGCTGGTGGCTCCTCGCGGACCATCTCCATCTTCGCCAAGGCTGCGGAATGCCTGGCCTCTTGAGCCTCCATGATGCCCCTCATGAGGCGCTGGTACGTGGCAGCCACACTCGGCAAGCCGTAAGGCATGCGAACATAGCTGTGGCTGGACCTTCGCAGCGCCCCACTCGCGTGGGCCAGAGGCGCTCTAGAGTGGCCACTCGATTGAGCCCTGGTACGTCGACGCAGACGCACAGCCCACCATCCTCGCCTGGATGGGGTGTGTCGTGGTATTTCTCACGGGGGGCTTGTGAGTCGACAGATGCCACAAGGGCTTAGTGTGTGGGTAAGACTGCTGCTGATAGGCCCGGGAGCGGGTATGCGAGTAGCACATGGTGGTTTACCTAGCTTCGGAGCTCTCCGGAGAGATAATACTCCTACTGCTGCATCTGAGTGTATCTGGTATATCTGGTACAGAGTTGCTCCTGGAGCTGTATCTGATGTCAGTGCCATAGGCAACTGGCATCGTATATATGCGGGTGGCCGGATGAGCATGCAAGCTCTAGTGGCCGAATGGCACTTGGCCGTGGGTGTGTGCGTGAGAGTGTCCCTCCTCCTAGATGGATGGATGAGGCCTCCTTTTATAGTGTGAGGTAGCTTAGTATGTAAGCTATGTAGGTATGGTAGCTAGGTAGCTAGTGGCATGGGCAAAGGCATGGTGGGTGTCATCCTTGTCCCCTGGGTCACTTCATAAATAGTGCCAGGGGACAAGTGACACTATACATGATGGCTGAGATCACACGTGAATAGTGCTCGGGTACATCCGTCTCGTCGGTGTCTCGTCGATGTCGGGTCGGGCTGCAGTCGGCAGCCGGCTGATTGGCGCAGTCGGCAGCCGTCTGGTTGGCGCAGTCGGCAGCCGGCAGTCGGCCGGGCAGAGCAGTAGGACGGGAAGCCGGCGGGAACGGCCGGACAGTCGGACTGAGGGGCTTTGCTAGCCCCGATGTCTTGAAATATCGTCGTGCCGTCCTCGGGGTACCCGTGGTCGATTACTCCGACAGTAGCCCCCAAGCCTCCGGGCAACTTGGCAAAGTTGGGCGAAGGTTTTTTGGCGAGTGTTCATGGAAATGGTCATGAAAAAAGACAAAGTTAGTCCATGCGGATATATCAAATGTTTGCTTTTAGCATTGCAAGTTTTATGCGAAGGGTGCCGACTCGGTTTCGTCCGAGCCCCCTTAATCTTTTTCGTGTTCCCTCACTTTTTGGCCTGTGCTCTTGCTTGCCGGACAGCCGCTCTGCGGTCTATGGCTAAGAGTGGGCCGCGAAGTGGAGTGTACAGTACTCAGAGTCTAGGAGCAGATTCAACCGAGTAGATACTTGTAAAGGAAAACGGCCGGGTCGTCCGAACCGTTTTTCTTCCCGGACGGTTTTCGCGTGGGTGGCCTACAGCATTCACCCTTGCTAGCCGGACAGCCGCTCTGCGGTCTCTGACTAAGAGTGAGCCTTTGGTACTACGCACGCTACTAAGCCGTCTACGGGAACTAACGTCTCAGGCCAAGCGGCCAGCCCCCGGGCCAACTCTGGCTGGCGCCGGGGCGAACAGTGATGCAACTGTAATAAAAAATGCGGAGATAGCACCCGAGCATCGCTCGGGGTTATCCGTGCTTGCGTGATGCAAAAATATGCGGGCGAGGAGCTCACTTGATTTTTGTGTAGTCGCGGTCGTCGAAAACAGCCGGCGCGACTCGGCGCTCGCGGAGCGCGTCGGCACACCCGCTGGGTGTAGCCTTCGAGCCCCCGGGTGCTCGAAGGGGGGTTCCGGCCAGTCAGGCTCGACCGGCCAGGCGGCGAGGCATCTTGCAACGCCCTTTTTCTTCTTTTTCTCTTCTGCCGGCTGCTGGCAGCCGGACAAAACTCTTCTCTTGTCTGCAATCTTCCGTGGGGGCGCGCCAGCGCACCCACCGGGTGTAGCCCCCGAGATTCGGGCCGACTGCTGAGCAGTCGGGCCGGATCTCCCGGCAACTATTTTGTCTTCTTCCTCGCGGGGGCGCGTCAGCGCACCTGCTGGGTGTAGCCCCCGAGATTCGGGCCGACTGCTGAGCAGTCGGGCCGGATCTCCCGGCGATTACTTTGTCTTCTTCTTCACGGCGGCGCGTCAGCGCACCCGCTGGGTGTAGCCCCCGAGACTCGGGCCGACTGCTGAGAAGTCGGGCTGGATCTCCCGGCGACTACTTTGTCGTTTCTTTTTCACGGGGGCGCGTCAGCGCACCCTCTGGGTGTAGCCCCCGAGATTCGGGCCGACTGCTGAGCAGTGGGGCCGGATCTTCCGGCGACTACTTTGTCATTTCTTTTTGTCTGCCCGTACAGCCTGATGGACACTTATTCTTCTGCTTCGTTTCTCGGACGCCCACTTTTCTTTTTCTAGCCGGCTTTTTCTTCTCTTCGGGGAGCCGGACCTTTTTTTTTTTCTCAGCACCCGGCCACGCGAGCAGCCGGGCAACTTTTTCCAGCCGGCCACTAGGCAATCGGCCTCTTCTTTCCTTTTTTTTTTGACAACCGGCCGCTGGCTTTTCTAGCCGGCTGTGGGTAGCCGGACTCATTTCTTTTGCACGAGCAGCCGGCCACAGCGACCAGACGGCCCTTATTGTTGCACGAACGGCCGGCCGAGGTGCTGAGCAGCGGGAGCCGGTGCTCACGGAGCTGGCGGGCGGAGGAGTGGTGAGGCGGAGTCGGCGCGCGGGAGGCGGCAGCGGCGACCCGGCCAGCGCGGCAAGGCGGACCCGGCGCGCAGAGGCGGCAGTGGCGATCTGGCCAGCCCGGCAAGGCGGAGCCGGCGCGCGGGAGGTGGTAGCGGCGACCCGGCCAGCCCGGCAAGGCGGAGCCGGCGCGCGGGAGGCGGCAGCGGCGACCCGGCCAGCTCGGCAAGGCGGAGCCGGCGCGCGGGAGGCGGTAGCGACGGCGCGGCAAGGCGGAGCCGGCGCGCGGAGGCAGCAACGACGACCCGGCCGGCTAGCGGGGCGGACCGAAGGAGCGGCCAGCCGGCAGCGGGCCAGGGGCCACGCAGGCGTCGAGTCGGCTCGCAGAAGCAGCGGAGCAGGCGGCCGGCGCGGCGCGAGGCGGCCCGCCCAGCCACCGGGTGCGAAGACCGAGCGTGGGGCGATGGCGGAGTTGCGGGAAGAAGACTGCGGGAAGGCGGCAGCCGGGCACAAGGAGCAGCCGGCAGCGGGCCGGTGGTCGCGGAGGAGGCTCCAAGCGGCGTCCGCGCAGGGCAGCGGGGTCGGAGCGAGCAACCCGACGCGGCTTGGGGCGCTCAACCGGCCTGGCCAAGGCGGCCGCAGAGGCGAGGCACGAAGGCGGAGAGGGCGGCCGGACGCGGCACGCTGCGGGAGGCGCGCCAGCAGACGGACGCGACGCGGCAGCCACGCAGTGAGGGAGCGGGGGAGCCGGCCAGTGCGCGTGGGGGTGCAGAGCAGCAGCCAAACGCGGCGTGCTGCGGGGACGGCAGAGCGGGGCGACGCAGGAGCCGGCCCCGACGTGCCGAGGCGGCCGCAGACGGAGGAGTGGCGACGGGGCACTACAGCAGCCGACCGGAGCGACGAGACGGTCCTCGGGACGACCGTACGAGGCAGCGGGACCAGCGCGGAGGAGGGAACTGGCGTGCGCGGACGCGGAGCAGCCAACACGGGGTGGAGCCGGTTGCGGCTGGTACGAGCGCGAGCAGGAGCCGGCTGGGGCGACGGTAGTAAGTGGAGCAGCAGAGCAGCGCAGACACGCAGTTGGTGGAGCGGAGCAAAGCCGGGCGAGCTTGAGGCATGCATGCACCGTCTATTGGGTTTGCTAGCGGAGATAGCATACACGTAGCCCAATCCATTGGGTCTACTAGCTAGCTTAGCTAGCCATGCACAGGAACTGGAGGTTGGCCAGCTCGGCCGCGAGTGGAGGTGTGGTCGAGGAGAGGCCGGCCGCGGGCACGCGAACGGAACGACCGCGGAGGCGCGCGGACGACCGTCCTAGAGCGAGACACAACACGGAGGGGAGCAGACGCGAGCAGCGCGTGGATGGACACAGCCGACCGAAGCGAGGCCCGGCGCGGCGCGCGCGCGGACGGACGGCCAGCGTTGCGGGGGTGATGACAAAAAGGCCGACGACGAGGACGCGCCACCCCTCGCGGCCGCTCTGGGGGCGGGTCGATGCTGAGCCCCCGAGCGCTACCGGAGAGACGGCGCGACGCCGTGGCCGAGGCGATGAAGAAAAAAGGGTCCCGCCCGGACTGCGAAACCAGCAGCAGCGTGGTAGCATAATAGTAGTACCGCCCCACAGTGGGCGTAAACTGTCGTGGTATTTCTCACGGGGGGCTTGCGAGTCGACAGATGCCACAAGGGCTTAGTGTGTGGGTAAGACTGCTGCTGATAGGCCCGGGAGCGGGTATGCTAGTAGCACGCGGTGGTTTACCCAACTTCGGAGCTCTCCGGAGAGATAATACTCCTACTGCTGCATGTCTGAGTGTTTCTGGTATATCTGGTACAGAGTTGCTCCTGGAGCTGTATCTGAGGTCAGTGCCATAGGCAACGGGCATCGTATATATGCGGGTGGCCGGATGAGCATGCAAGCTCTAGTGGTCGAATGGCACTTGTCCATGGGTGTGTGCGTGAGAGTGTCCCTCCTCCTGGATGGATGGATGAGGCCTCCTTTTATAGTGTGAAGAAAAGGTGCCGTGGACCGGCAACGAATAATCAAGCATGGTGGACCAAACGCAT
Organism: Aegilops umbellulata; assembly: GCA_032464435.1. Lineage (NCBI taxonomy): Eukaryota > Viridiplantae > Streptophyta > Magnoliopsida > Poales > Poaceae > Aegilops > Aegilops umbellulata. Next base: position 68,237,155 of record CP136058.1, read on the forward strand.
AACCATAGATAAACATAAAAGGGATACATGCCGCTGGGTCTGGCCCGAGCGGCTTGGGGATGATGCAACCCGAGGGGCGCCCCCAACAAGGTAAGCTAACAACATGAAAATGAAAGGGATACATGCCGCAGGTACGGACCCACGCGGCCTGGGAATGATGCAGCCCGGGGGGGCGCTCCCAGCTGGAAATGAAACTTAAAAGATGTCACCTGATGATGTTGAGGACGGACGAGTGTTGGTGCAGCAGACTCGGTGGGCTGCAGGACCCGCTCCTCATGAGCCCCCAGGCCCTGGGGCCTCGGGAGGCTCCGGAGGCGCTGGTGGCTCCTCGCGGACCATCTCCATCTCCGCCAAGGCTGCGGAACGCCTGGCCTCTTGAGCCTCCATGATGCCCCTCATGAGGCGCTGGTACGTGGCAGCCACGCTCGGCAAGCCGTAAGGCATGCGAACGTAGCTGTGGGTGGACCTTCGCAGCGCCCCACTCGCGTGGGCCAGAGGCGCTCCAGAGTGGCCACTCGATTGAGCTCTGGTACGTCGACGCAGACGCGCAGCCCACCATCCTCGCCTGGATGGAGAGTGTCGTGGTATTTCTCACGGGGGGCTTGCGAGTCGACAGATGCCACAAGGGCTTAGTGTGTGGGTAAGACTGCTGCTGATAGGCCCTGGAGCGGGTATGCGAGTAGCACGCGGTGGTTTACCTAACTTCGGAGCTCTCCGGAGAGATAATACTCCTACTGCTGCATCTGAGTGTATCTGATATATCTGGTACAGAGTTGCTCCTGGAGCTGTATCTGAGGTCAGTGCCATAGGCAACTGGCATCGTATATATGCGGGTGGCCGGATGAGCATGCAAGCTCTAGTCACAGCCATAAACTTGGTCAGCGCCGGGTACCCGAGGATGGCGTTGTACGGCAGGCGAATGTGAGCGACGTCGAAGTCGATGAGCTCGGTGCGGTAGTTGTTGTGTGCTCCGAAGGTGACAGGGAGGCAGACCTGCCCAATCGGGACCGTGGAGCCGTCAGTGACTCCGGAGAAAGGCTTGGTTGGCTGAAGCTGATTGTAAGGCACTTGGAGGTTGTTGAATGTTTCCACGGACAGGACATTGAGCCCTGCCCCGCCATCGACGAGGGTCTTGGTGACCACCAGTCGCTGATGATTGGGGAACAAAGCATCGGGAGAACTCCGGGTGTAGCTGCACACTTGAGTTGATCCGCTGAGCAGAATGTGATGGCGCATGACGACCACCTGAGAGGACGTGTGGCTTCGAGCTTGGGGAGGACTGCATTCACTTCGCGGGCGAACTGCTTGAAGATGTGCTGAGAGGCTGGGGCTTGAGCTCCGCCCAGGATGCAGGTGGCTCCTGGAAGCCCCCAGCCCCCTCGTCCTGGTGGCAGTCTTCGTTTCTTCTTGGATGAGGCGGCAGCGGAGCGAGGCCTGCGTTACCTTGCGGGCGATCCTCGCGAGGCTGATCCCTCCAGTCTCCCTCGCGAGGCGGGTCTCGCCATTGATCCTCGCGAGGTTGGTCGCGCCACCCTTGGCGTGGGCCGCGGTCTTCCAGACGTCCTGCGTTTCTTCCTCCTCCTCGACCGTAGCCCCTATCGACGCGGTCGGGGCGACGGCCGATCCTTCCTCCTCGCACGGCTCGAAGCTCTTGGCATTCGTTGGTGTTGTGGGTGTGGAGGTCATGGTACACGCAATACCGACTGCCCCTGGAGGATTCGGGCTGATCTTTGCCCTGCTTGGTGTCTGGTTCTGCCGCGAGCACGGCAGCCCCCTTGCGCTTCACATCCTTGGCCTTGGACTTCTTCTCTTCTGGGTCTGCGGCAGGCAGCTCGAGGAGGGAGAGGCGCCCTTCCTCAGCCCTGGCGCACTTGGTCGCCAAGTTGAACAGCTCCAAGGAAGTGCACAGGTCTTCATGCATCGCCAGCTCCTCCTTCATCTTGACGTCGCGCATGCCGTCGGAGAAGGCTGAGATGATGGCCTCCTCGGACACCTTGGGAATCTTGAGGCGTGCGCTGTTGAAGTGCTGGATGTACTTTTGCAGGGTCTCTCCGGGTTGTTGCTTGATGCGGCGCATGTCGCTCACGGCGGGTGGCCGGTCGCGGGTACCTTGAAAGTTGGCGATGAAGCGGGTACGCATCTGGTCCCAGGAGGAGATTGTGCCTGGGGCCAGGTTCAGGAGCCAGGTGCGGGCCCCGTCCTTGAGCGCCATTGGAAACCAGTTCGCCATGACCTTCTCGTCTCCGTTGGCAGCTTCGATACCCAGCTCATAGAGCTGGAGGAACTCCGCAGGGTCGGCTGTGCAGTCGTAGCGTGGAGGCAGGTCTGGCTTGAATTTGCCGGGCCACGCGACGCGGCGTAGCTCGGCGGTGAAGGCGCGGCAGCCCGCCGTGGTCGTAGGAAGCCTTGGGTGATGGAGAGCTTGGTCCTGCGGGTCCCCGTGCGCCGCAGTTGGAGCAGCGCGGGGTCTTGACGTGCGGGAGAAGGAGCGCGGTCGCGATGTGCTGGAGCAGGGAGCGCCCGGGCAGCTTCCTGCGGTCGAGGGACTTCTTGGCAGCTCTGCTCTTGCCGCGCTGGTGCCTGGCGGAGCGGGTTCCAGCCAGGGGCCACGCGCCTTGCGGCCGGGGCGTTGTCTTGGCCAGGAAGCGGCTGAGGTGCCCCCGGAGCTTCGTCGCCCGCGCGGGGCGGGGTTCGGTGCAGCGGGAAAGACGGTGCAGGAGAGCCCCTCGCGGCGCGGACGAGCTCGGCGACGCGGTCGAGCCATTCTTCGTAGAGGTCGCCGACAGGACGGTAGCGCAGGAGTTCGTTTGCCGCGATGAGCGCAGCACGGGCCTCCAAGGGCGCGCGAAGTGCGCGGGACGAAGATCCAGCTGGGGTGAGCGAGGGAGTAGAGGTGCGGTCGTCTCACTGCACAGAAGGGTGCTGGGACGATGCTTGCTGCTCGTTCCCCGCCGGGCCAGTGGCGGCGTTGATGGCAGGCGACGGGGAACGGCGAGGACGCCCGCCGACGGGGGCCGTCTGGGCGACTGGGAAGCGAGAGCGGCTCGGCGCTCGGCGCGGGCCCGACGAGCGTCAGACATGGATGCGATGGTCAGAGGAGAACGGAGCGGCGGAAGATGAATTCCGGCGCACCCCTACCTGGCGCGCCAAATGTCGGATTTCGTGTTCCGACAGACCCTTAAGGTTCGAACTCTGGGGTGCGCGCGGAGATTACGCTTCCTACCTACTCATACTCGTCCGCCTCGCAAAGATCTAAAACTACCAAAAGAACAACACAAGAGACACAGAGTTTATACTGGTTCGGGCCACCGATGCGGTGTAATACCCTACTCCAGTGTGGTGTGGTGGATTGCCTCTTAGGCTGATGATGATGAACACTACAAGGTAGAACAGCCTCGCGAGGGTCTGTTCTTGGCCTGGGGGATGAACTGCTAGGAGGAGTTCAATCGCCCTTCTCTCTCTTTCTCTCTCCGATTCAATTGCCTCTACCTTGGGGGTGGCTAGTCCTATTTATAGGCAAAGGCCCTGGGCCTCTTCCCAAATATTGAGCGGGAAGGGCGCCAACAGTTGGCCATTTTGAAGGGGAACATCTGGTACACTTATCCTGACTAAAGTTGGTCCTCGCCTGCCAAAGGCTCTGGTGATGACGCTGGCTGGGCTCCACGGTGACTTCCTCCTTGTCGCGGAGCTGGTCTTGGTCCCGTTGCACCGAAATGGGTGCCTTTGCTTGATCCTCCTGCCCGCGCTTGCTCCCTTTGCACCAAAGAGGAAAGGGAGGACACTGCGCGGGCTGGCGCCCGCCTGGCGCCTTTGGTTGTCATGGCTTGCGTCATGGGCACCTCGTGAGGTACCCCGCCTTGATCTCTCCGCCTCCTCGTGAGCCAACCTGATGAGGCCGCGCCTGAGAAAGCTCCGTGTCGTCCGCCCCGCGAGGCTTGGCTCCTCGCGAGGGTCTTGGGTTTGTGTTGATGAAGATGGGCCGTGTTGGGCCCCCTTTAAGCCACGCCGCAGGCCGCAGGCAGACAAGTCTGGGGACTCCCGTTCCCAGAACGCCGACATTCGCAATATCAAACTTCCCGGTGACCTGGGCAGAGAGAGACACAGAGACATCGAGATTAACTAGTGGCATCAACCCATAAAGAACAAACAAGATATTGTGCCAAAGCAACATACATTTGTAAAGCAGCAACATGAACAGTATGCACTGCATAGATTTTATACCAGGAAAAATCACAGCAGCCTAAAAGCCTACGTATGCACTACATTGGTTGATAGCCACACCACCAAAAGATTATCAACTGCAACAATACTAGCCACTAAATATTATCAACTGCAGCAAAGGGATTATTCTTGACTTGTAATGCACCTTCATTGTTACCAACTAGTAGCTAGTTGTGTTTGTAGGTATAATTAATAGGGCAACAGCTGTTCCTACTGCCGGAGATCACAGGGCGAGGAGATGAAGAAATTTGATTTGGCACAAACAGTCAAAAGGTCTCTGGATAATGACGCTTAGAAAGTATTTGATATGTGCAAGCAAGCAAACGAATTAAAGCATCCATCCATAAAGCATTTGATATGACACCTAGTTTTTTCAATAAGTAGCTTGTACTAAAATGCTGAATCGAGCAGGATAAAGAAGACCGTTATTACTATCCATTATTGAAGTGTGTTCATGATCCTTGCATGGTCGCCAGGGTAGCACTGCTAGAGATCACACAGGGCGAGGAGATGAGCATATATTATTTGGTACATACATTGAGCTCAAAAGGCCTTTGGATAATGACACCTAGAAAGCCTTCTATATGTGCTAGCATCAAACTAAAACCATACATAAGCACACCTAAGAAATCCAAGATACAAGCAAAAAAAAACTACATTGCTTTCAGAAGTACTCCCTCCCAAAATACTTGTGGTGGTTTTAGTTCAAATTTGAACTAAAAACATGACAAGTACTTTGGAAGAGAGGCAAACAAGGACGACTTGACTTTGGATTCACAAGCACATAAAATAAAATTGACAAAAATTTCACATCACAGCACGTATGGGTGGCTGGCTAATTGATCCATCATACAATACTAGTATATACAAAATGACAAGTAATTGAGCAGGACAAATAGAAGAAAGGACATTAGAGGGAAAATGTGAATTGACCGGCAAATTGCTTGAAAGCTACAAATGGGTCTTGTTTTTTAAAACTTCACAAAAAGGGCCTAGTTTTTTACAAGTCCTGGCCATTTTCTTGTTTAACGAATGAGAGGGAATGTACATGGGCATAAATTGCAGTCCCATACAATGGTAACATTAGGAAATATGATGAAAACACGTCAACTAGTCGAATGTACAAAATCTAACAAACCTTTGAATTGTATCGTGGACCAAAAACAACCATAATAACTGACTTCTTATTCCTACAAGACAGGTACTGCCCATGATTTCTATGTGTTTCTTTCTTTCAAAAAAGGCCAAGCCCTTCCATACAAAGCAAAGTAGTGCATGTACACCCATGCAATCAACAAAGGATGAAGGTGCCCGCTGGGAATCCAGAAATTAATTAGTGCACTTAATCATTCTGGCAAGCTAACAGGTTCCACAATAAAATAATCAACCACGGCAAGCTAGCTCTGTTCACCACAATTCTTAAGGCAAGAAGCTATTTCAACAGCACTGGAACCAGCCTCCATAAATTTGGCAGAAAACAAACACTCGATTTTTGTTTCAATTCTCAGAGACAGATGCCACTACTACCAAAAACTTGTTTGAATCATCACTCACATCTCGTCTCATCTCTTGGGACCGGGAGTATTACTCTTTTTCATCTCATCAGAAAAGAGTCGGGAGGATTCACCTTACTCTTTGTAGCCGAGGCGGAACCACAATGCCACCATCACACGGTGACTGTGGAGAGCTGGACGAAGATGAGACCGAGTGTGATATCACAACAAGTCAATGAGTATATATATGGTCAAATTTCTTCAGTGTATCTTCCAGCGACACGCTTGTCGATCTGCAAATATTGCCAATTATTATTAGTTCCCAAAAACATATTTATTTGGCTTAAGGAATCATTTTTTTACTGGGTACTAATATTATCTCAGTCAACGTCAACTCAAACACGTGTCAGTTTTTCAGAGAAAATAAGCCACATAGCAACTAAGTAGTAATCATGTTATTCTTACAAACATTCCTAAACATGGATTTTTTTACTGAAATCACTTACCGGGTACTATATACTCCCTCTGTCCAAAAAAGCTTGTCCCTCAAATGGATGTATCTAGCACTAACTTTATGCTAGATACATACATTTGAGAGACAAACTTTTTCGGACGAAGGGAGTATGTATTAATGTTCATGGTGATATATGCGAAATGCTTTTCAGAGAAAATTAGGAATTAAAAACCAAATGTGTCAAGGCAAGTATAGTCAAAACCTGCAACAACCTATGGTGATATATGTGGTAAGCAGACCAACAGTTTCTCTCCAGTATAGCTGCTCCTACAGCCAGACATTTCTACAGCAAGGGAAGCAGACCAGCAGACCTACTTTCATCAGTAAAAAAGGAAGCAGAGCCTTTGAACTCGGCAACATTGAAGGCATTTCTCGAAAGTAAAATAAAAACCATTGACACTAAAAAGTATATGGTTGGAACAAGAAGGGGCATGCTTTCTAAGAAAAGCTGATACCCCAACAAATATGTCCAAAACTGAAATCATTTTTTTTCTTTTTTTTTGCTTCAGAAATCATTTACGGGGTAGTATATCTCAGTCAGCCTCAATCAAACATATCTAAATTTTTCAGAAAAATAAGCCCATGGCAGTTAAGAAGCAGTAATCATGCTATTTTTACAGCCGTTCCTAGACATGATCAAAAATACTGAAATCGTTTATCTGGTACTATATCTTGGTCGGTGTCAACTTGAACATGTCTCAGTTTAGACAAAACAGGCAAATATCAGGTAAGCGGTAAGCATGTCTCAGTTTGTGAGCTTGGGAAGAGTGTGATGACCATGGGAGCAGAGGAAAGGAGAGGAGTGGGAGGAGCTCACCATTGCGATTTTGTAGCCGATGTCGAATAGCACTGCCGCTGTCACACGGCACAGGGGCCAACAGAAGACGCAGAGGTCAGAGACCAAGCCTACCAACGCGCACACCTCAACAGCAACCTGATCATGACCAGTGGAAAAAATTATTCTTAGCAAATTCACATCGAATCCTCCATATTACGTCTTCTCTACAAATATGACAGTCAGCACATGCTTTATAGTTTCTCACGCATAAAATTCATATTACATGAAAAGGCATTGCAATACAGGAACACCTACAAGAAAAACACCACTATGCTGCTATCCTAGCTACTACAAGGCTTGCTTCTACTTCAAGTAGTGCTGCTACAACCAGAGACCAACCCCTAACCAGACATCGTCATGGCACAATTGCCATGAGCCCAGAGAAACCACATAGCCGTGGACCGATGGCCCCGAGCTCGGAGCAACCGGAGCAAAGGAAGAGAAGAGCTAGAGGAGCTCACCGCGTCACATAGGAAAATTAGCATCTTCGATAAAGTTTACATAGTCGCCTTCTAAGGACACACACGCGCACACGCACGCATGCACACACACACACACATTGTCCATACGAAAAGAACTGAAAACTAATAAATATACTTACTATACACAAGATGCACGCAAGCTGAAAATGTGTGAGGATCTGAGGTGCATGCCTTGGTGACATAAACGACAATAGCAGAATGCATTACATAGATAACACATAAGCACGTGCAACTGATAGGGAATAGCAGTCTAGCAGAGGAGACGAAGTACAAAGTAGTAGGCCAATGACCAAGGAACCAGTTTAGGATAAGAGGCATGGTGCCTAATTAATAAATAAATATTCTGCATTACACAGAATCAAAACTTGAGCGAAGGAGCTAAATCAAAGTGCTCTATTCTAATCTTCCATGGATCTTGCCTGCCTCTCACTGACCAAGATGTTAAAATCAAAAAACAAAGGTAATGGGCACCAGAAAGATTGATATTTTAAGCTCAGAACTGCAAGTCATTCACAAAAGCCATGTCTTGAAATTCCACCCAGCGAAATGAGACTCAATTTATTATATATTTGTACATAGGCAAAGCAGAACAAAAGCGAATTTTTGGTTGTTGGGTCCCTGGATAACTTGAGCTATCTCCTAATCATGCAAATGAGTTCCCCACTAAGAACAACACACTGGTGAACACCACAGGGATTGCAAGCCTAACACAGCATTCCGGTTCTTAGCTTGGCGCACAAATACTAGACAGACAAGAGTGCACCACAACAAAGCATTCATCATATTATTCCAGTAGTAAATAGGACATGCATCTACCTGATTGCAAGAGTTGTGACCTTAGTCAAAGTTTAAGCATGGACATACATACAAATTTGAACCAAAATTACTTTGGTACGCATCAGATGTGGAGATGAAGAAAACCAAAATAAAAAGAGAAGGGGAGGAGGGGTGCATGCATACCCTTGTTGATGCTTTGGGGGAGAGGGTGATGCGGAAAGTCTAAAGTTATCATCGCAAAGGGTGCTCAAGCCAGCGAGGGTGCCTGCCAGGATGGTGTAGCTCCTATTATTGTCATTTCACATGCCTGCTGTTGATACGTCTCCAACGTATCTATAATTTATGAAGTATTCATGCCATGCTTACGGTAGTTATATATGATTTTGGTATGATTTGATTAGAACTAACCCGGACTGACGCTGTTTTCAGCAGAACTACCGTGGTGTTGTTTTCGTGCAGAAATAAAAGTTCTCGGAATGCGATGAAAATCAACGGAGATTCTATCTGGAAAATATGAAAAATACTGGAACAAAAATCTACCGGAGGGGAGTCACAGGGGCCCCACGAGGGTGGGGGGCGCGCCCACCCCACTGGGGCGCGCCCCCTGCCTCGTGGATTCCCCGAGGGCCCCCCTGACGTGAAATCAACGCCAACTCCTCCTATAAATATAGAAACCTTCGGGAATTAACCTAGATCGGAAGTTCCACCGCCGCAAGCCTCTGTAGCCACGAGAAATCAATCTAGGCCCTCTCCGGCACCCTGCCGGAGGGGGCCATCGTCACCGGAGGCCATGGAGGAGGATCCCGGAGGGGCCATCATCGCCATGAAGGCCAAGGACTAGAGGCAGAACCTCTCCCCATCTAGGGGGGAGGCCATGGAGGAGGAAGCATAAGGGGAGAACCTCTCCTCCTCTCTCTCGGTGGCGCCGGAGTGCCATCGGGAGGGGAATCATCGCCGCGGTGATCGTCTTCATCAACATCACCATCATCATTTAATTTATGCGGTCCACTCTCCCGCACCCTGCTGTAATCCCTACTTGAGCATGGTGCTTTATGCCACATATTATGATCCAATGATGTGTTGCCATCCTATGATGTTTTGAGTAGATATCTTTTGTCTTTGGGTTGATTGATGATCTAGATTTGTATGCGTTGTATATTTTATTTCGGTGATGTCCTATGGTGCCCTCCGTGTCGCGCAAGCGTGAGGGATCCCCGCTGTAGGGTGTTGCAATACGTTCATGATTCGCTTATAGTGGCTTACTTGAGTGACAGAAGCATAAACCCGAGTAAGGAGGTTATTGCGTATGGGATAAAGGGGACTTGATGCTTTAATTCTATGGTTGGGTTTTACCTTAATGATATTTAGTAGTTGCGGATGCTTGCTAGAGTTCCAATCATAAGTGTACATGATCCAAGAAGAGAAAGTATGTTAACTTATGCCTCTCCCTCATATGAAATTGCAATAGTGATTACCGGTCTTGTTAACGATTGCCTAGAACAATTCCGCACACCGATCCATCATTATTCCACACTCGCTATTTATAATATTTAGTAATATATTCTAACTTTATGATAACAACACCTACTTTTATATTTTAGCTCTCCGATACCATGCAAAGTTATCCTCTTCATACCCACAACGTAGTTTTATTTCTCGTTTCTAGTTGGAAGCAAACGTTCGGTGTACGTAGAGTCGTATTAGTGGCAAATAGGACTTGAGAGAATATTGATCTTACCTTTAGCTCTTTGTGGGTTCGACACTCCATACTTATCACTTCCATCATTGGGAATTGCTACGATGATTCCCTGCACTTGGGGATTATCAGCTGTGAATGCCGCCGTTGAACCGCCGCGTCCAGTCATCACGTCGCCTGCTACAGGGCGCTTGGGGTGGACAGAGCTTGCTCTCCTGTGCTGGGATCCTGCAGGAATTCAAATCCTCTGTCAGTAGTTACAAAAACCACAGACAACATGTGTACTCGAGTGTATCTAAAAACTTAGGAGACTAAAACATGCTTATCCATTGGACATGTACAGTTTTGTTAATAAGGATGCTAATTGGCTGCGCTCACAAGAATTTACATCTCTTGTCAGTTTTCATGAGCCAAACCAGAACATGCATACTAGTCCATCTCAACGTAGTAGAAAGCCAAAACATACAAATCCATTAGGCATATATAATTTTGTCAATAAGGATGCTAATTTGCTGAACATGGCATCATGAGTAGAGAAAAATTATGGAAATATAAAACATTAACAACCACGCCGAACAATTAACAGCTCTTGTCAGTTACATGAACCACACAGCAAGAATTAACAGCTCTTAGGCTAGTCATAGTGGGAGTACTTAGCTAGTAACATAACACATCACAAGACAACTTTGCTAGCGCAACTGATCACATGGTGGCATCATACTCTTGGACGATGCCAAGAAGCTGGTTGAGGACCAGGACAAGCTTACCTTGAAGGAGCATATCAGGTCGAGGAAGAAGAGGAGCACCGTCATTCTTCGCCGCTGAGGCTAGGCGCACCCATGCATATCTCCTCCTCGAGGAGGACAAGGATGCCACACTCATTATAATACATGGCTGCAAAGAAGAGTTAAAATAAAAATGTTATGACAAATGATAGAGATATTTAATTAAGCGCACACAATAAAAACTCACAGGTCACAACAATCATATTATTACGTCACAAGAATCACAACTCGAAACTCACAATGATGGCAGCAGTTAAATGTACATTTTGTGAGCACAAGTTATTGAAAATGATGTGAAATCAAAACTCTAAAGATGATCCGAGTTAACAAAACTATGCGTGAAGGAAGAAAGTCATGATTAAGAAAAAATTCAACAGCACTACATCCAGCCTCCAAAAATTTGGCAGAAAATATATGGTTGGAAACAAGAAATATGTCCAAAGCTCAATCAAACATATCTCAAATTTTCAGAAAAATAGGCCCATAGCATATAAGCAGTACTCATGCTATTTACACACATTCCTATACATGATAAAACATACTGAACATGTCTCAGTCGGTGTCAACTTTAACATGTCTCAGTTCAGACAAACATTGGCAAATATTAGCTAAACAGTAAACATCTCTTAGTTTGTGAGCTTGGGAAGAGTGCAATAATCATGGGAGCAGAGAAAGGAGAGGAGCAGGAGGAGCTCACCATTCCAATTTTGTAGCTGATGCTGAATAGCACTGCCGATGTCACATGACACAGGGACCAACTGAAGATGCAGAGGCCAGAGACCAAGCCAACCAATGCGCACACCCCAACAGCAACCTACTCATGAACAGTGGAAAAAATAATACTTAGCCAATTCACATCAAATCCTCAATATTACCTCTTCTCTACAAATATGGCAGCCAACACATGCTTTATTGTCACGCCCAAGATGTGACCCTATCCTAAAGGAACTCGAAGGTCCCACCAAGGATAGAAGCGCATCTTGAAGACGCTTTTGCAAGGTGGATATCATTACATCAACATTACATAATAGATGGGGATACATACAAGGGATACAAAGTCACATGAATACAACAATGCATCATACATAAGATCAACATGCGGCTACGGATGAAACATAAACAGCAACTCAAACAATATCCACCCTACTAGCCCAGGCTGCCGACCAGGAACCTATCCCTCAATCGAAGAAGAAGTAGAAGAAGAACTCCAACACAAATAAACATCGCTCTCACGTCATGATCATCGAATAACCTGTACCTGCAACTAGTGGTGTAGTAATCTGTGAGCCACGAGGACTCAGCAATCCCATTACCATGGGTATCAAGACTAGCAAAGCTTAATGGGTAAGGAAGGGATAAAGTGGTGAGGTTGCAGCAGTGGCTAAGCAATGTATGGTGGCTAACTTGAGTGAGGAGAGAAGTAAAGCAAGCGATCGTCGACTAGTAATGATCAAGAAGTGATCCTGAACTCCTACTTACGTCAGACATAACCCAGAAATCGTGTTCTCCTCTCGATCAACCCCGAAAAGAGACACTCACGGTTACGCACACGGTTGGTGTATTTTAGAAGAGTTTACTTCAAGTTTACTACAACCGGACATTAACAAATTCCCATCTGCCACATAACCGCGGGCACGGCTTTCGAAAGTTCAAACCATGCAGGGGTGTCCCAACTTAGCCCATGATAAGCTCTCGCGATCAACGAAGGATATTCCTTCTCCCAGGAAGACCCGATCAGACTCGGAATCTCGGCTACAAGACATTTCGACAATGGTAAAACAAGACCAGCAAAGCCGCCCGGATGTGCCGACAAATCCTGATAGGAGCTGGACATATCTCGTTCTCAGGGCACACCGGATGAGCCAGATGTCGGGTTGGCATAGACCCTGATTGCCCAGGGGGCACCGGACATCGCTCGGTTTGGACCAGCACTCAGAGGAGAACTGGCCCGGGGGCTAAAATAAAGATGACCCTTGGGCTCCGGAAACCCAAGGGAAATAAAAGGGCATAGGTGAGGCAAATGGTAAAACCAATGTTGGGCCTTGCTGGAGGAGTCTTATTCAAAGCGAACTGTCAAGGGGGTCCCATAAATCACCCAACCGCGTTAGGGACGCAAAATCCAGGAACATAATACCGATATGACGGAAACTAGGGCGGCAAGAGTGGAACAAAACACCAGGCATAAGGCCGAGCCTTCCACCCTTTACCAAATATATAGATGCATTAATAATATAAGAGATATTGTGATATCCCAACATAAACATAATCCAACATGGAGCAATCTTCATCTTCACCTGCAACTAGCAACGCTATAAGAGGGGCTGATCAAAAGAGGTAACATAGCCAAACAACGGTTTGCTAGGAAGGGTGACAAAGGTTAGAGGTTCATGGCAATTTGGGAGGCTTGGTAAGCAAGTGGTAGGTAACGCAGCATAGCGATAGAACGAAGCAACTAGCATAGCAATAATAGTAATGAGATCCAAGGTGACGGTCATCTTGCCTGAAATCCCGCTAGGAAGAAGAACGAGTCCATGAAGAAGATGAAGCCACGAAGACGAACCAAGCGTAGACGAACGAATCCTCACGATCGCAACGAAACGGGAATTATCGAGAAGAAGCACACAACACGGTAAACACACCACACAAGAACAAGGCATGATGCTCAACCAAGAATGATGCATGACAATACTACATGAAACTACACATGGTAAGAGATAATGCATACAAGAGCAACACATCAAAGCAAGTTTAAATGAGGCCGGAAACAACATAGGACAATTCCGGTAAGTCCTCATATGCAAATTTCGAAATTGATCCAGATCTGAATAAATCTTAGGTTCAAGTTGTTAAACAGCAAGTTAAGATGCACCAAGATGATCTACATGAAATTCTAGTGAAGTTACATATAAAGTTCATTTAATTCGGAGCTACGGTCTAGAAGATATGAGCAAAACAAGTTAAACCTGGCATTGATGCAAAATGCATACAAATATCAAGCAAACACATTCAAGACATGGATGCAATATGATAATAAGAAACTACATGCCAAACTAAGCAAGTTTCATATAGAGCACACTCAAAACGGAGCAACGGTTCAACACATACACCCTATACAAGGTTAAAGGACAAGCTGTCCAAAACAGCAACTAGGCATATTGCAAGCATCAAAACAACATGCTACAGGATATCAACATGAAAACTAAAGGCATGGACATGATGTACAGGTAAAGCATAACAAAACATGAACACTGAGCTATCTCCAGAAACTAATAGAACATGCTCAAAAGGACATGGCAATATTGCAAATAATAACAGGTTCACAGAACTTAGCAGAAATCACAGGACATGGCAGAAATAACATCAGGTTGCAATGTTTAGAGCTATAAAACAACATGTTACAGCAAGCTATCATGTCAAACAAGAGCATGGAATGAATCTACTCAAAGCATGCAACAAGAGTACCTTACTGATCATGAGCCAAAAGGGTACAGAAGATATAATGGAAACCATGTAAACATAGCAAGTTTCATTATCAGGTTCAGACTTAGTGAAAATAACAGCACATGGCAGGAACAACGATAAGTAGGCATGTTGGTGAGCTTGACTCACTCACCACAAGACATTTCATGGAAAAACAAGCATACCTACAGCAATATGACATGTTCGTGAAGCTAATCATGGAAAGAGCAAGTTCATATCATGCTTGGATCACTAACAACAACCATGGCAAAATTGATTAACATGTAAACAATCTGCCAGGAACATTTTATAGCAAAAGTAGAGCAAGATTAAGACATTCTAGAGCACTTCATAAATGCAAACAGGAGGAAGGATGGATATAGCATAACCATATGAACAAAACATCCTTAATGAAGGTACTCAAAAGAGGCATGGATCTCACTGTAGCAACATGAATACATGGCATAAAAATAACAGCAGACAAAGGACTTAGTGAAATTATAAGTCCCTGAAATCAGTAACATCATGGAGGCTACTTTGCAAGCTTGCAACAATCAATACATGGCATATCATGAAGAGTGGATTGCACCACAGAAAATATGAAATGTTGTATCTCATAACATATGTAGACTTCATGCTCAAAAGAAAATCACACAAAATGATGCAAAAAAGACAAATGAGCAAGTTCTGATAACAGGCAGCAGTTAACATCATATAGCACTCTTGCATCAGTGATTAGGGCATCAAGATGAACTCTAATGAACATGTCACAATGGAATGAAATGAATATAACAACCAGATGAACATTTCAATATATCATGCACGCAAAACGGAGCATTATGCTAGGAGATATGATGCGATGAACAAGGGACCATAAAGCAAAAAATTAAGGACTTGGAAGAATTCGGGGGTCAACCTGAGAATTCCAGATCCGGATCGGGGAGCATGGAAAACGAGGCGGGGCCAGGGCAACTCGCCGCAGAACGACCGGAGACGGAGGGGATGGGCGGATCCACGGCGAGGGGCGCCGTATCCGGCCGCGGGACGGCGAGGACGGCGCCGGCGGGGAGCTGCGGGGGCGGCGGCGCTCGGCGACGGGGCAGCCGGCCGGCCGCGGGAGGTGCGGGGTCGTCGGCGCTGGAGGCGCGGTGGCGGCGCCGGCGGGAGCTCGCGGGCGGCGCGCGGGTCGCGGGCGGCGGCGGGCGAGCCCGAGACGGGGAGGGCCTGGCGCGGGCCGCGGCGGGCCTGGCGGCGGCGCGCGGTGGAGACGGTGGCGGGGACACGTGTCGGGCGCTGATTGGTGCGGAGGTGGCGGCGAACGCATCCGGCGGCGGGATGGACATGTCCAGCGGCGAGAGGTGGAAGAAGACTAGAGTTCATCCGGGATTTTCGGGGGGAGGCACAAATATATAGGTAGAGGGAGCTAGGAGACTCCAAATGAGGTTCGGTTTTCACCCCCACGATCGTGATCCGACGACGGAGGACATGGAAGGGGTTTGGATGGGTTATTGGGCCACTTTGGAGGGGTGTTGGGCTGCACCCAAAAGAGGCCTTTGCGATTACCCGGTTAACCGTTGGAGCATCAAACGAACTTCAAATGGCACGAAACTTGACAGGCGGTCTACCGATGGTGTACCAAGGCCGCTTGGCAAATCTCTATCCATTCCAAGAAAGTTTAACACCCACTCACGAAAAGAGGTAAAAAGGGGGTGCCGGAGGACATAGGAGTGTCGGATTGCAAAACGGACAACGGGGAAAATGCTCGGATGTATGAAACGAACACGTATGCAAAATGAGATGCACATGATGACATGACAAAATGCAACACGCAAGCAAATGACATGGCAACGGCGACGAATAACTGGCAGACACCTGGCGCATCAGATCCGGGGCGTTACATTTATATTTTCTCACGCATAAAATTCATATTACATGAAAAGGCATTGCAAAATAGGAACTCCTACAAGAAAAACACCACGGTGCTACTACGCTAGCTACTACGAGGCTTGCTTCTACTTCAAGTAGTGCTACACAGACCAACCCCTAACCAGACATGGTCATGGCACGATTCCCATGAGCCCAGAGAAACCACATAGCCGTGGATCGATAGCCACGAGCTCGGAGCAATCATAGAAAAGGAAGAGAAGAGCTGGAGGAGCTCACCGCGTCACGTAGGAAAAATAGCATCTTAGATAAAGTTTACAGAGTCACCTTTTAAGGGGCCACACACACACACACATTGTCTGTACGAAAGGAACTGAAAACTAATAAATATCTTTACTCTACACAAGATGCACGCAAGCTGGGAACGTGTGAGGATCTGAGGTGCCTGCCTTGGTGACGTAAACGGCAATAGCAGAATGCATAGCATGTGCAGCTGACAGCGAATAGCAGTCTAGCAGAGGAGATGAAGTACAAAGTAGTAGGCCAATACCAAGGATTCAGTTTAGCATAAGAGGGATGGTGCCCAACTAATAAATAAATATTCTGCATTAAACATAATCAAAACTTGAGCGAAGGAGCTAAATAACAAGTGCTATATTCTGATCCTCCATGGATCTTGCCTGCCTCTCACTGACCAAGATGTTAAAACCAATAAAGAAGGTAATGGGCACCAGAAAGATTGATCTTTTAAGCTCCGAACTGCAAAGTCATTCACAAAAGCCATGTTTTGAAATTCCACCCAACGAAATGAGACTCAATTTATTATATATTTGTACATAAGCAGATCAGAACAAAAGCGAATTTTCCATTGTTGTGTCCCCGGATAACTTGAGGTATCTCCCAATCATGCAAATGAGTGCTCCACCAAGCACAACACACTGATGAACACCACGGGGATTGCAAGCGACAACATCCAGGTTCTTAGCCTGGCGCACAAATACTAGACAGATAAGAGTACACCCAACAAAGCATTCATCATATTATTCCAGTAGTAAATAGAACATACGTCTACCTGATTGTAAGAGTTGTAGCCTTAGATGCAGAGATGAAGAAAACCAAAAGAGAAAGAGAAGGGGCGGAGGGGTGCATACATACCCTTGTTGATGCTTTGGGGGGAGAGGGTGATGCGGAAATTCTGTAGTTATCATGGAAAGGGTGCTCAGGACGCGAGGGTGCCTGCCAGGACGGCGTAGCTCCTATTATTGTCAGTTCACATGCCTGTTGTGGATGCCGCCATTGAACCGCCGCCACCAGGATCATGTCGCCTGCTACAGGGTGCTTGGGTGGACAGAGGTTGCTCTCCTGTGCTGGGATCCTGCAGGAATTCAAATCCTTTGTCAGTCAGTTACACGAACCACACACAACATGTGTACTCGAATGTATCTCAAACTTAGGAGACTAAAACATGCTTATCCATTAGACATGCACATTTTTGTTAATGATGATGCTAATTAGCTGCGTACGACATCACAAGAATTTACATTTCTTGTCAGTTTTCATGAGCCAAACAGAACATGCATACAAGTGCATTTCAACTTAGTAGAAAAACAAAATATACAAATCCATTGGGCATATATAATTTTGTCAATAAGGATGCTAATTTGTTGAACATGGCATCATGAGCAGAGAAGAATTATGGAAATATAAAACATCAATAACCACATAGAACAATTAACAGCTCTTGTTAGTTACATGAAGCACACAGCAAGAATTTAACAACTCTTATATTGTTGTCCATGGACGTTAATTTTTAGCCCCCATTAAAAATCACCACCGCCCTATATTGTTTTCCATGCACAACTGATAACATGGTAGCATCATACTCTTGGTCGATGCCAAGAAGCAGGTCGAGGACCAGGACCAGCTTACCTTGAAGGAGTAGAGCAGGTCGAGGATGAAGAGGAGCACTGAAATTGTTCGCCGCTGAGGCTAGGCGCAACCATGCATCTCTCCTCCTCGAGGAGGACAAGGCTGCCACATTTATTATAATGCATGGCTGAAAAGAAGAGTTCAAATAAAAATGTTATGACAAATGATAAAGAGATATTTAATTAAGTGCACACAATAAAAACTCACAGGCCAAAACAATCATATTATTACGTCACAAGAATCACAACTCGAAACTCATAGTGATGGCAGCAGTACAATGTACAGTTTGTGAGCACAAGTTATTGAAAATGATGTGAAATCAACACTCTAAAGATCAAAGTTAACAGAACTATGGGTGAAGGAATAAA
The DNA here is from genome assembly GCA_032464435.1 of Aegilops umbellulata. Lineage (NCBI taxonomy): Eukaryota > Viridiplantae > Streptophyta > Magnoliopsida > Poales > Poaceae > Aegilops > Aegilops umbellulata. Next base: position 68,255,601 of record CP136058.1, read on the forward strand.
GTCACAGTGATAATAATAAGGTCTTCAGATCAAGAGCGTCTACAGCATATAGGCAGTGATGTTGGTAAGAACAGGTGACAACTATGTGATATAGTACTCCCTACGATCCATATTAATTGTCATTGATTTAGTACAAAGTTGTACTAAATCAGTGACAATTAATATGGATTGGAGGGAGTAGTCAATCAGTCAGGTAGCAAGCACTCATCATCAGATAAACATAGAAGGTTCTTATAAACTGAAAAAGAGCAGTTTCAATCAAATCAATCAATATAAAAGCTACCTTCTTACTCAAGTATCCAAGCACGTTCAAACCGGAAAGATAGAAATAGAAAGGAAAAAAACTGAATGTAAGCAAACTAATAGAATAAAATCAACGTGATCCGAATTCAGTATGCAATTTCAAAACTAACAATGGGGGGGTTTCTTTCTGTACTTTGGTTTAATAAAACCAAACCAACCGGTGTGATGTCGAAGGCCTAACATTGCAGCTAGCTATATATACGCCCGAGCGAGTGGAAGAAGAGAAGCACCTTTGATGTATGTAACCGAGGCCGTCCCCCACGATGAAGACGAGAACTCAGCCACCAGCGATGACCAGGAGGCATCACCTCGCCAAGGACGTCAAAGATCTCCTTAAAGCATTGGCGTCCACGGTGCTGGCTGGAGTTAGCCGCGCTTGGGTAGGTCGCGCGTGCTACAAGAGCAGGCACCGCTGCCTCTTATCAGGTGCGCCCCTAACGCAACAATGGCGCCCTCCAATGATGTGTCTCCATGACCAAGAGGAACCCCGGGAAGCACTTCTACAAGTGCGAGCATCAGTGGGTGAGTAAATCTCGTTTTCCTCCTCTCAAGCTGCCTTCCATCTATTTCAATCCTTCTTCACGTTTTCTGTTTTATCTAACGCAAGTCTCGTTTCTATTTAATCCCCAATCTAGACTGTGAAGTGCGCTTTCTGGAAATGGTAGGCCGTGTACATCGAGGATTAAATACAAGTCTAGTATAGCATAGATATTTTTAAAGCTACTGAAGTGAACAAAGATGGAAAGTGGATACCATGCAGGGTGCCCTGAAATGAGAACATCCTATAGAATGTAGTAAAATATTTGATGTATTCTTTATGTAATCAGTAAACAACTGTGCCTCTGCATGATATGAAAATAAAATTATGTTTTTTTAAACGCTGGAGCGCCCAGTAGTCAGTAGTTAGGCTTAAGTTCATTTTTGGCCTCACTTTTTGTGCTTTAAATTCCCTACAGTTTCCTACATATGTCTAATCTCTTATCTTGTACCTTGTATCTATTGTTTCTCTCCCATTGCTAGCCACACCATTGAACTAATACTTTGCTTTGAGGAACTGCATATCAAGTTATCAACACTATGTTATGTTCGCACTCAAGAATTTGCACATGGGTAATTTATTTGGCAGGTCAATTTTGTGAAATGTCTTTTATTTTGGTTCGGTGAACAATGTTAGGTTGTTCAAGGACAGAGAAATGTGGAAAATGATATGAAATTTTGGTGATTGTATGATTATTCACCACACACTGCTACTTACCAACAAGCACTCCTAAACTTGAATATTTGATTACTTCTTCGAACATCAAATATTTCCATAATCTTGATCATAAGATGTTTTAGAATTTAATTTATCACTTCCGATAATACTACCTCAGAAAGTATAAGAATGATACATTTTAGTTGGCACCTAGATATTAACTGCGAGAAGAATAGGCTAAGTTGGTTACTCAGATTGAAACATTTTCTAAAATACACATGGAATGCACATCATTTTCATTTAGAAGAAGAAAGGCCAAAGCAACGAAGCATGTCCACCTGTGGTATGCCAAACTAACGACCGTTGAGACTTCCAACACTTTGTACTCCCTCCGTTCCCAAATATAAGTCTTTCTAGAGATTCCAACAAGTGACTATATACGGAGTAAAATGAGTGAATGTACACTTTAGAATATGTCTACATACATCCGTATGTTGTTCATTTGAAATCTCTAAAAAGATTTATATTTAGAAACGGAGGGAGTACATACCTAAATAGCCGTCCGTCCTCACAATCCCTTCAGGACTCAATCCTAACTTTGAGTGACATTTCTATTTTTAATTTGTACGTGATAATGATTTCTTCACGCAGGATATTGCTTGGTTGTATTCTGCTACTAGGTGGCTGCCTGCTACAGTACATACTAAACCAGAAACATATAAGGCCGGTGCACCTTTTTCTTGTTCGTTTTCCTTCCAAAAGATTACTTAGATAGGTGGATATGGAGTTTCCTCCTAGCAGTTGTTTCATATTGTTACTGCACAGGTATTGACGTGAACTTATTTGTGTAAAGCTACTATGGGTGCAAAATTGGATGTGTTTGTTAGATGGGTCATTATATTACTCAGCATAGGTTCATTCTATAATCACAACTAATATTTTTTCCGAACATACAAGTTAAAAATAAAATTTAACCTAGAAATGAAGCATCGAAGCCCATTGCAGTAAGATAAACATTCAGAAATCTTTGTGTACTTTCTTAGTTTAAGAAATAAACATAGATTTCTAATTATTTGTCTTACTTTTTTTGCTGGGAAATTATTCATCTTACTGCTATAGCTTTGAATTTAATTTACCCAACACATAATTAACTCCACTCATCTGTTAGCCATTGTTAATGCACGCAGTACATAATATTTGAAAAAATCGTAGAGCACAGACTTGAACTTCACCATCTCTACTTTTAATGGACGAGTTGGTTGAATAGTCCCACCACTTTCGTCTGGATTTTTTTCGTCTGGTTTTTTCGCTGGGTTTTTTCGTCTGGTTTTTTCGCTGGGTTTTTTCGTCCCCTCCCCCACCCCACCCACCCCACCGGTTAGTTTCACGTCACCCTCTCACACAATGAAAAAAATCTGAATGAATCAGAACTTTCCATGCTGGGGCAACTTATTTAGTAATGTCTTTATGTGAAAGAATCAATCATGATCAATCTCTAAAGATCAAATCTAAACTAGTTATCCTTACCTTAAATCGCTCAATCACATTAATTAGAAACAAAATAACCGATTTTAAGAATTTGAATGAATCAGAACTTTCCATGCTGTGGTTTCTTTTTCCTGTCAAAGAATCGCGTCCTGCCAGCCTTCGTCACACCTCCCCGATTCAGTTGGTTTTTCACGTCCCTGATTTTCTCACGTCCCTGATTTTCTCCCATGGATTTATGGTAAAACTTTTAAAACCGGCCATAATAGTCAATCAATCAACGATAATCATACACCGCCCATCCGGCATTGAAAGCCCATCTATGTCCCTGCACTGGATCGTAACCGCCGCATCGTGCTTGTGCACGTCGCCACAGGCACCCCGATCGCGTCGATGTTGCCGCCGCCATCCAACAGGTCACGTCCGCCTCACCCCATCTTCCAGGAGGCCTCCGTAAGCACCGCTGTCTTCTGCCGGATTGTGGCGTCTCCCGCCGACGATGTCCACAATAGTACGCCTCCACCCTGCCTCGTCTCATCTCCTAGCTTGCGTAATCAGTGCGTGCAAACGTACGCATATCAATCTTGCAAGGTACGCAGCAGCAGCAGCATCACTAGGGATATCTTAAGCTAACTAGACTTTATCACCACAATTGGGGACCCTAATTCATAAAACCACCACCTTTCGTTTTTTTTTTAAAAACCCACACCATTGTGCTGACAGTTTTCAGAAAACGCTAATCGCTCAATCAAAACTGTTTAAGTGAAAATCTGACCAGCGGGTCCTGATGACATGTCCACGTGACGGAGGATAGACGGCACAACTGGTCAACCCCGTCCTCCCCATGACTTTTCCACGCGCGCAGCAGCCAGCAGAGGAGGAGCACCTAGCGCTTCCGTGGACATGCACGCCCTGCGGCTCCGGCCAGCCAGGCTGCCGGCCGACGAGCCTCCCAGCACCGCTAGCTCCTGCGCCACGCAGCAGCACGCTCGGCCGCTTGCCATGGCCTCCGGCCACAAGCTGAATATGGATGCAGGACATGCCCAAAAGCTCCTGTTCCTGTACGGGCCTCTGGCCGACGAAGCAACCGTCGCCGGACTGCAGGAGGCCGCCGGGAGCAGACCACGACGGGGGTGAGACGAAGAGGTTCTCAGGGGAATCGAAGGAGCTCCTGGAGCCTGCGCATGCTACTGGACTACAGGACTAGGCAGGGAAGCACGACCTGCTTGAGTTCGTCGGCCATGGCGGTGGTCGTGCTCGGAGCTTTTGGGGGATGGCGCTACGACGCGAAATAGAGCAGAGAAGATGGGGGGAAACTTAGAGGACCTCACTTCGATGCGGCGGGAGAGCTCAGTGGGTACTGGGAAGGCTTGGAGGCGGTGAATCGACGGCGAGGAGCGGCCGGTGCAAGTAGCGGAGAAAAGCTCGATTCGGTCGTCTCCGGGCGTCCCTGCTCGAATCCGTCGGCGAGGGATATCAGCGCGAGGAGGCGGAGCTCAGGGACATGGTCTGGCGGCGATTCGTTAGCGGTGGCTACGCGGTAGCGAGGCAGTGCTCTCCGGGGGCGTCCTACCGCACCATGCCGCCCGGCTCGGCCACGACTAGCCACCTCGCCGGCTGTGGCAAGCCACCTCCAGCTCGTCCCCGCGCGCTTCCCCTCCTCGTCCTGTATCCTGCTCCACGCTTCGCTCGCCGCCGGCTACGGACGGAGCCGCGCGCATGACCCGGCTCGGCCACGACCAGCCACCTTGCCGGCTACGGCCATGGCTGCACCGCCACCTCGCGCCGTGTCCGACGCCATCAGCCGGCGAGGACTCCGCACCGATGCCAGCTTTGCCCGAACCCCTGGATGAGCAGCTCGAGCTCCGTGATGGAGACGACGGCGGCGCACGGGAGGTGTTTGTAAGAATGCTTGAAAAAAGAGGGAGGAGCAAGCAAACTGATGGGTGGGTCCTACGCTTAGCTTAACATGGAGCAAAACTTTCTAACGGCGTGTAACGAGCACCGTCTTTTCCCGGGCCACGTGGCACCTGTCATTGGGACCCATTGGTCAGATTTTCACTCAAACAACTCTAATTGCTTGTTCAGTGTTTTCTGAAAACTGTCAGCACAATGATGGTGGTTTTTTTGAAAAGAAAACGAAAGATGGTGGTTTTGTGAATTAGGGTTCTCAATTGTGGTGGTTTTTTGCAATTTACTCTTGCGCAATCAGTGCGTGCAAACGTACGCATATCAATCTTGCAAGGTACGCAGCAGCAGCATCACTAGGGATATCTTAAGCTAACTAGACTTTATCAGTGCATGCAAGCCTACGCAGATCCATCTTCTCGAACTGCTGGACGCCCTTGTGCTGTTGCTGTGAGGCGAAGAGAAGTGGCCAACGATGAGGCAGTGCAGGAGACGGAGGCGAAGGTCCAAGCTGTTGATGCAGGATCCAAGCCGCTGGCGGAGGCCGCTGCGCCATGAGGACACTGAGAAACGAGGCGGCTGAACGTCGGCGACCACAGCTGGTTCGCTCCAACGGTGGGTGGTGGCGGATCCAGTCGTGCTCTTTCTCGAGCTCCCCGTCGTCGTGCTACCAAGCGCGCCCACATCTCCCCCTGCCGGGTGAGCTTGTCCTCCATGATCTCATGTTTTTTTTTTGCGGGTGATCCGTGATCTCGTGTTCCTCTCCAACACGACCTCACATTGCATTATTTGGACATGTGAACTCAAATGCTAGAGCCAGCCGTCAGGTGCAGTGGGTAGATAATTTCAGATTTCAGACTTTCAGTTTCCACTAGCTCTATTCTGCTTCGACCTGCCATAATGGCAAATCCCTATATTTTTTTTCCGACATGAAATTCTAATCGAATTTGGCAAATCCCTTTCTGGACAACCAGGTTGTTCCTACCATTGTATAGTCCTAATTGCTTCCAGTTTTATCTATCTGTTCAATCTATCTTGACTGAATTTCTGAATAACTGGGTTGCTAGAACGGGGTGTGGTGGATTTTATTGTGTTGAGTGCTTTTGTTTTTAAGCTCTTTCTGGTATAGGGACACTGACGTTATTCTTCTGCAAAGTGGCGAGCTCTCAATCTGGCCAGGCTCCAGAAAAAGAGAACAATTGGTATGTTTCTATTCTAAGGTTGTTTCTAACCAGCTGAACATAATCTGAACGACTCAGAATCCTGTGTACAAGTCCAGCCATGCAAGTGCAAGTACAAGTACGTCGGTTGCTGCGTACAAAGGGTGGGTGCAAGGCAACTTGGCCACTTGAAGCCAGTATGACTACAAGGATCTGCAGTACTGACAAAACTCAGTCTGCACAAGGTGAAAATCAGTGTACTTCACCCCTTGGTCATTTCTCAAACGAGATGTTTTTCATTGGATTAGTCTGTGAGCTGAGAGTGTATAGATTCTCTTATGTGCTAATCTGAATTGCATGTGGCTGATTGGTTAATTGTTGTCCATGTGGTCTCCATGATTTTTGTTTGGATGCAAGGTAGATAAGGAATACGAACAAGAAATATATTGGGGCCAAGGAAACGTGTGCTACTCGGTCATATCAAGGGTGGTTTCAGAAATTATAGGCTATATATGTTTATGTGAGTGAGATTGGGAGATTAGTAAAAGAAATTAACAGTTACTGTTGCTTTGTATAGATAGATTAATGTTTTTCTGCTTGGCATAATGCAGAGGAAGTACAAATCATAATGTATAACATGTTCATCCCTTTTTGTCAACGTTAATAACTGAACATGAAAATATTATATGTCTCAGCAGAGCAGTTATCAGTAGAACTACGTGCTTTGTGGTCTGCACCTCAATTCACTACACCACTTGTTGAAAAAGAAAGACAAGGCCGAATGCATATTATGAAGTAAGTACTATCTATCATGGTTACAATATAATAAAGAGTGATTATCGGTGAAACCCTGACAATATTGTATGGTGTGCCTGAGGATCCTAAAGATATTTAGGTTCGACACGATGTGTAGGAGGCCTAAATATATACTCCCAGGTGGGGGTACGAATATCTATGCTCCCACTGCTATGCACGGGCATTGTCCTATTATCTAAAAAACACATACGGTTCCTTTTCCTGCCAATGATCGCGTCCTGCCCTCCCTTCGGCGACCCACCCCCACAATCGGTTCCTTCCCCCCTCGCCCCCACGTCGATAGCCCCTCATGAAAAAAAAGCCCTCCAAGAAAAATAGGATCCCTCCCGATCCAACTTTCTCTCGCTGACCAAGCCCTATCCCCATCCCAATATGGCCGCTGCCAGGATTGTCAACGTCGTCTACCCTCCTCCATCTTCTCACGAGCGTCGGGACATGGCTGTCCTCCAGCAGTGTGCCGCCCACCCACCGATGCCGCACACCTGCGACGAGGATGTACCACCTGCGACCCAGTGACTCGATGCAAGCCTCGAGCTAATTCTCCAATTGTGCCCGCCGTTCGTCGGCAACGACCTTGGATCGAGAGCAACGGCGGTCGGACCTAGGCCAGCTCCGGCGGTGACCCGGGTTTTTTTTACAAAAGCACATCACTATGTACTGCATATATTAATATTTAGAGAAGGAAAATAAAAACTAGATCTAGAGTATGTATAGGCTACACAAAATTGTTTGCCCGGGCCTGGTTACAACAGCGTACTAAGCTAAGATTGTTCCTTGCAGGAACGTAAATAAGCGTTATGTGTTGGTCATGGTAGGAAAGAACAAGTAAGATTAAGACCAAATAAGCCTCCTACCAGGTTTTCATTTGGGTTAAAATATAAAGTTGTGTGTATTGTTTCAGACAAACCGTGAAGCGGTAGGTCTAGCAACCCTTAATGTCCTTCTTTGCATTTGTAAACACTTGGCCAGATTGTTTTTAAAGATTGATGCGTTTCTCGTGATCCAAATGCTCCGGTAGCCAAGGATGATCAACTCATGGTGAAAAGGTTTCTTCAGAGAGCCCTTTAGAGCAATGATCCATTGACTGGCAGAATACAAATTAGTTTGTGATAAGGGTGGGGCATAAATATTCCTAGCAAAGCTTTCCAAACGGCAACTCAGGTATTGTTCATGTGGCTATTCAAAGTGAAATTAGTTGGCTTGATTTGATTCTTTTGGAAAACTAATTAGTCACACTTTTCACTCGAAGCGGCCACAACATGAGTGTTGTAGTTCATCAACTCTACAATGGCTTCCATAAGCGAGGTCTGCTAACCGTCCAATTATATGCTATTGTACTTGGGGTACACAAGATGACGAGAAGGGTCATTGACAACACAAGTGCATTGGGTGGCCGGCAACCTTATTCATGGGCGTCGGTGGCAAATCTATCACATCTTGTGAGTATATTGCATGCGCAGTCCTAACATATACGCATGTTCCTTTCGAACGGTTGAATTTTTAGATGCTATTATTCAACTAATGATGATGATGTAACATGTACACTTCTCTAATTTGGCTTCACTTTCACTGAATTATTCCAAACTGTGCACTGACATTTTTATGAATCTCACAAACTGTGCACTGACATTGGAACTTGAACATGGCACATCTGATGAGGAGAGGAAAAGATGACTCGCATGCTTTGTCGACAAGTAGTGGGTTAGCATTGTGGCATATCATGGCTCTACAAGATGTATCTGCCCCTTCCCTTATACATCTTTTTTTTTACTAGGGAGAGCCGGTGGGCGGGAGCGGAACCGGACGAAGCTCCAGTCAAAGATCGTTGTGTTGCATGTAATAATATGGATTTGAGATTTCTAATTTGAGGTATCCGGATGTGGAATGCATTTTTTAACGGGTGACCATTCACTATCCGCGGACACGCCCGGACGTGTCCGCGGACATTTGAGGGGTCAGATTTGTCAAGTTCGGTTGTAGATGCTCTTAGTGGAGCAAGAAGATGTCGACGTTTGTTGGGTTGTGGTGTAGGTTGGGATTATGGACTTAAAATGCATGAGCCTTGGCACTTGTCGTTCGTTGTGGACTAACGAATTGCTTATTGCCTCTAGGTATGAACATCTCTCGATCCTTCTCTTCTTTGTATCCATTGATTTTTGTGCATATAGAGAAGAGAAGTCAAGAGAAAGCACTTCAAAAATAATGGGCCAAGGAAGAAGATTGATTTTGTGGTACAAAAAGGTTGGCTATGTTTCATTAAAAGATGTCATTTGATGTGCTTTATCCTTCCAAAGCTTTATGTTTGACATATAGTATACACTGCTTGTGCAGGATGGTTATAAAGTTGAGAAATAATTTTTTACTACATTTGCTAAAGTACCGTGCAAATGAAGCTTAAGAAAACATACCTGACGTCGTAAGGTAATATCTTAATCGCATCAAGTAAATCTTAGTTTGTAACATATAATTATTTGGATCATTGTTCTCTATGTATATATCACCGAGTTACATTGCAGGTGAAATGGATTTCAATTATTTTTTAATTGTTGCAGGCTATCTTTTCTCTACCTACAAAATATAATATACATTATATGCGCAATCAGATAAAATCTATACATGCAAATTTGATATGCATTGTATTCATAAATGCAATAAAAAATTAAGAGCCCGTGGCAACGCACGGGCGTTCTACTAGTAGGTATAGGAGATGAGGAGCATGAGCTAGAAGATTACCGTAGGTTGAGGGGCATAAGCTAGAGCTGGTGCAATACTGAGACGTATAGCTTAGTGCAAGCATCATGAGAATCAAGTACTCCATGGCTAATATTATTCTCTGGAGAAACTTTTTTTTCAAGAGTACGCAAATTGCGTATCATACCTATATAGAAGGAGAGAAAATTAGTACATAACATATACCACTCGCTGCGAACAACGAGCGTAGCACAACACTACATCCGGCTATCCTCAGGACAACCACACACAACGACACAACTACAACACGGAAAAAACCTGCCCAAAACCGAAACACCTTGCCGCGTCTTGCTCGACGCCGAACACCTCCGAAGAACAGCAACTCCAGCTTCCTTTGGATTCATCCGCGACGACCATACATAGCGCCAGAGGTGAGCGGTCAGGGCCACGACGAACACCGGAGAAGCACCAATAGGAAACTCAGTCTCCTCGCACGATGCTCCCAACAGAGAAACGACGTCGCAGACGCCGCCATCATGCCGCTCCAGAGGACCAAGGCTTTCGCCCGGAGACAACTGCCAACACCAAGCACGAGGGAGATGGCGACACACTCGACGTCGCCTCCAAAGAGAGAAACGACACCCGCGGGTGCCATCGACGCCGGCCGGCCAAAACCGGGCAGGATTTTCATCCGTAATGTTGCGCATCTCCACTCCGACGAGGTACCGGGCAACACCGTTCCTGAAGCCTCGCACCGCCGTCACAGCAACAAATCCGCCGAAGCCGCGTAGTCGTGGTCCAACACCACCCGCACTGCCGAGAGAGCGCGAACCAGACCTCCACCAACATCCCAGTCGAGAAGCAACCACATCCTCCAAGCGGAGCGAAAGCCAGATTCGCTCCATCGGCCTTCATCGACACCGAGAGACTGCCGCTAGATTGGATCTGGCCCGCCCCTCCAACCTCACTCTAGGGCCATCTCCACCGGGGCATCGCCGCGATCCCCCCACACGGAGGCGGTCGGAAGCCCGCTGCACGCCAGGACACCTTCCTGGCAGTGCCATCTCGGCGCAGCCGCCCCCATGGCTGATCCAACGCCGCCGCCACCGCCGTTGCTGGCGCTCCACCTGCAGCCACCTACCAGTAGCGCTCCTCGCCAGGATCCGGCGAACGCCCTCGCCGTGCCCCCGCAGTGCCTCCAACCGCACCGCGAGCCCCCGTGCCGCCCACGAGAAGAATGCCGCGCCAGACCACGCTGCTCGCGAGAAGAACGCCGCGCCAGACCACGCCGCCCGCGCCTAGGCAGCGCGCCGCCAGCCGCCGCACCGCCCGCTAGACGCAGCTCCCCCGCGCGAAGGAGGTGCGTCGAGGCGCGCCACCCCTGCCCGTCGCCTTTGACGGCCGGGCGCCGCCACCACCGCCGGCGCTGGCGGCGGCAGCGGCCGAGGAGCCGTGGATCTGGAGCTCTGGCGCGAAGGGATGGGGGGCCTCCGGAGCTGCACGCGCGTGCGACCCGGGAGGCGGCGGGGGGGGGGGGGGGGGGTAGGGCTGTGGAGGTGGAGGAGGAGGTCGCCGGCGAGGGGCTGGGGAAGAGGAGATCGGCGACGGGGTTGGTTGAAGCCGACGCTTTTTCCGGTTGCCTAGCGCGAGAGGGGCGTCTGTATCATAGAGAAACTGAATAAAAAAACAATCACAATAATGCATGGGTCCTCTGGAGAAACTTTGCTTCATAGAACTTCACCAGGCAATATGTACTGGCTTAGGGACATGCAAAACAAGCTCAGCACCTACACTGCTAACTAGTACTCCCTCTATAAAGAAATACAAGAGCGTTTAGATCACTAAAAGATCACTAAAATAGTGATATAAATGCTCTTATATATTTCTTTATGGAGGGAGTATAATAGATGGCATATGCTCAGTAACAATTATTAGGAAGGAAAAATGTTATTGGGACCTAAAACTATAAATTGTGCGGATCTTCTGGTAACTAATACGGGCAAGGTAAGTCATATAAGAGTTTTGTATCAGTGACTGAAATTCCATTGTGTGTTCTTCTTTAACTAATAAGCATAGGTAAACAAAATGGAAAACATATGGGGAAAAGAATTAGTTATCACAAGTCAGCTGTTGCATTGCATCAGGTAAGGCTGTAATCCTGAGATTCCAACGTTCACATTTAACAAAACCTACAAAAAGAAGATGATATATAAGCTACAATTTGTCGCAGTTGAGGGCTTGAGGCTAGTGGTTTGCTAACTTCAGACAGTCAATCAACAACGGGAAGTTCAGTCGGTAAAACACCAGTCTGTGGAGTATCCCCACTGACGCCTATCCCCTCCCATGCATGGGTACCCGTTTGCCGTAGGATGGCTTAGAAGAGCGGCCCCAAGAGTGACAGTTTGATCCGGCATCACCGTCGCATTGACATTTTTCAGCTTCCTCCCATCAAAATAATCGGCGACGAGTCTCTGAATCCTGGGGATCATTGTGCTTCCACCAACCAGCACAATCTCATCAAGCAGGTCCTTGTTCTTGTCTAGCCCAGCCTGTCTCATGGCACTCTCCACCAACGCCATGGCTTTAAGGAACAAGTCATGGTTCAGCTCCTCAAACTCTGCCCGGGTCAGCGAGCCCGAGAAATTGACGCCATCGACAAGCGACTTGATGCTAAATTCGGCAAGGTCTTGGCTGCTCAACGCCTTCTTGGCCTGCTCGCACGCCGTCCTCAACCTGCCCAGCGCGCCCTTGTCGTTGCTCAGGTCCTTGCCGTGCTTCTTCCTGATCAGCTCCACGAAGTGGTCGACGATCCTCTGGTCGAAGTCCTGTCCTCCAAAGAAAGGGTCCTCGTCTGCTCCCATGAACTCGAAGACGCCGTCCACATACGACATGACGCTCGCGTCTGACGTCCCGCCGCCGATGTGGAGGACGAGGACGTTGCCCTCGTCGCGCAGCTTCCTGTGGAGGCCGTGAGCGACGGCAGCCGCGGTCGGCTCGTCGATCATCCTCGTGACGCGCAGGCCGGCGAGCTCCGCGGCCCTCAACATCGAATACCTTGACGGATCGTTGTACTGCTGCGGGACGGTGACAATGGCCTCCTGGATTGCGCGGCCGAGGTACGCCTCGGCCGACTCCCTGAGCTTGGCCAACACCATGGCCGTGATCTCGTCGGCGCCGAGGTTATTGACCGCGCCGTCTGCTACCATCTGCACCTGAACGAGGGGCCTCTCGCGGCCGACGACCTTGTACGGCACGCGGGCCATGAGTCGCCGCACGTCCTCCTCCTCGCGCTCGAAGTTGCGCCGCTTCCCGAGCAGCCGCTTGAAGCCGAAGATGGGAGCGGCGTGGTTCTGGGCGTCCTCGCCGACCAAGACGGATCCGTCGCCGGGGAAGGCCACCCAGGTTGGGATGCAGAGCTGGAACATGGTCTCGACCTGGCCGTGGCCGTGGTCGTAGCCGGCGACGCACGAGTTGGTGTTGCCCAAGTCGATGGCGATCGCCGGAGACGGAGAGTAGGGCGTCTGGTTGCCGGTGAACGCGCCCGCCTGGTCGAGCAGAAGAAAACACGCAAGGATAGATACGAGGATGGCGGCGACCCTCACGCCAACCATCGCCATCGCGCTTGATCCAAGCTTCTCGATCTGCCGCGTGTTGCGTTGGGTGATTGGGTCTATATATTTTCTGAGCAAACCGCCGGCCGATATGTTGTTTCGATCCATCTCTAGTCGGAAGTAGTAACCGAACGCGAATCCAGGAGCTGTTTTGTCCAACTCGTTCTCTTTTTTTATTGATGATTTCATTTTTTTTGACAATCAAACACCTCCTTTATTCATTTTTTATTGATTTCAACTAGTATGTAGTAGGAAAAAGTCCAGACCTTGAGCTAGTAGACAAAAACTAAATCGAACCCTAAACCCCTAATAGACAAAATGAGCGCATCAAACTCTTTGATGCCGATTTATTGTAAGCCTTGAAAGTGTTCACAAACAGGGATTATCGATGTGGCCCTCGACCTGGGATTGTTGGATGCAACCGTGACCAAACGCACATCTTGGAGTTGTTTTGCCCACATCGTCCTTCTTTTATTTGACTGATTTCAATATACATATATAAATGATTTCTTTTAGACTACCTTGGATTTCATTTAACTATTTATTTAGAAAAAGAGGTCAAGTTCATGTCCTAACTAAGACCAACACAAGAGAGTATGACATTACTGGAGCAACCTAGGAGCTGTTACAAGCTTGGTGGGTACGGTGCAACGGTGTCCGTCACTAGTGCAGTTTGGGTAATGGCACACGTTAAAAAAAGCCTTTCGATGACATGTTCGATTTGTCGCCTTGCGATGAAAGATGAAGATCTCTCATTTAGTGAAAAAATGTATATCCATGCGTAAATGTTTAGCACCAAAAAAGGCAAACACTAATTGAAAGCATATTCATTTTTTAAAAATTTGCTGAAATTTGGAGCATCTTTACTGGGATTGATATAGTAGTCTGAGGAAAATGTGCTGATAAATTCCGTAACATCTTGTTCTGTCGCTCATTTAGACCTGCACAGGTGATGGGAGCCGGCACCACCCTTCTAGCGTTCACCCGTCCCGTGCTCGCAGATGCCTCGGACTCCGCTTCCCGGAGCCGCACTCCCTCGGGAGATTTTTCGGTCGCCTCGGCCTATCATATCATGCTCTGTGTCGTAGGCCGACTATTACTTGGGTGGCGCCTCTATGGAAGGCGTCACTCCCCCTGAAGATCAAAAAATTTGTGTGGCAATTGCAGAGGGATCGCCTACCTTCGGGTACAAAAGTGCTTAAGAGACATGGTCCATGTGATGGGCTCTATCCTTTGTGTGGGGTTTCGGAAAGAGGGACCCACATCCTCTTCTCCTGCACGGCAACTCGGGTGTTGTGGTCCGTTGTCCGAGATGCACTAGGACCAAACTGGGAGGTCCAGGGTCGCGTAGGCTTCCACCAGGCTAGGGCAGTTTAGGCCGAGAGGAAGAGGCGGCTATTCTGACTTGTTTTTGTTGCGTTAGCTTGGACTCTTTGGATGACGCGTGATAAGATGGTGATTGAGCAGGTCTTTCTCCGCCATGCCTCTGACTCATACTTAAATTTGTTGCGTTCTTGCAGCATTGGCACCTGGTTAGGCAGCGGGACCGCGGCCGTCCGGGGTGGATGTTGGACTCACTCCATGACACCGCTCGGTGCCTCTCTTCGCCGGCAACCACTTGATGTTGTGGTTCTAATGGACTTTTATTTCAGTGTTGTGGTACTCCTTGTATGAACCGGTTGATTGATTTATCAATAAAGCGGGACGAAAGACTATTCCAAGCCAGCGGGGCGGAGCTCATCTCTTTCATGGGATGGATGTTTCTAAGATCGGAATATGTCGTATGTGTGGAGTAAAATAAACTAATTATGATACAAACTTACTACTGCTAAGTGGTCAAAACCTATACATGCATCAGAAATGACATAAGGAATTCATGTGTTTACGAAATAGAATCCATAAAAGAGTAATCTTTACTTATTGCGGAGGACACTGTAATTTTGTGTATAAATTTAGTCATAGTATATGTCATGTTAGGAACAGCTTAATGTCTACAGTATATATAATCATTTTTTGGAGAAATATACAACAAGAATTGTGTTTCTTTAATAACTTGAGCAAGCATGGTGGAGGCGGCGGGACTAGCAGCAGACTCGGAGGCGGCCATGGCAAGGAGAGCGGCCTTGGCGGGACCGGCGGGGCGGCAGACACGGAGGCGGCCATGGCAAGGAGCGTTGGAACGGCCTTGGCGGCCGCAGGGTTGGAGGAGGCGTCCATGAGGATCCGACGACAGCGGAAGGCAAAAAGTAAGGCGCGGTGCAGGAATGATCCGCGCGTTTTGCTCGAATTGTACTCCAGATGCCCAAGTGATGTATATGTACATCACAGAAGGTTGAATTTTACATCTAGAGCAAAACTTAAATACAATAAACACATTTACATGTAAAAGTCGGTTATTTATACATCTACACCATGTTAGAGATGCTGCATAGAAAAATCGTGAGTCGTGAGCGAACCAGCGCGCGAACATGAACGCTGGCATTCCCAATCCAACTGTAAGAGCATCTACGGCCGGACTTGAAAATCCGGCCCCTCAAGAAAGATATGCTTGAACATGGTTTCGGCCTGGCCGTTGCCGTAGCCGGCCACGCACGAGTTGGTGTTGCCCAAGTCGACGGCGATCGCCGGAGACGGAGAGTAGGGCGTCTGGTTGCCGGTGAACGCGCCCGCCTGGTCGAGCAGAAGAAAACACGCAAGGATCGATACGAGGATGGCGGCGACCCTCACGCCAACCATCGCCATCGCACTTGATCCAAGCTTCTCGATCTGCCGCGTGTTGCCTTGGGTGATTGGTTCTATATATTTTCTGAGCAAACCGCCGGCCGATATGTTGTTTCGATCCATCTCTAGTCAGAAGTAGAACCGAACGCGAATCCAGGAGCTGTTTTGCCCAACTCGTTCTCTTTATTTCATTTCTCTTTTCTTTTGACAGTCAAACACCTTCTTTATTTATTTATTGATTTCAGTTAGTTAGTAGGAGTACATAATAAGTAGGAAAAAGTCCAGACCTTGAACTAGTAGACAAAAACTAAATCGAACCTTGAACCCTTAATAGACAAAATCAGCATATCAAACTCTCTGATGCCGATTTATTGTAAGCCTTGAAAGTGTTCACAAACAGGGATTATCGATGTGGCAGCTCGAACCTGGGATTGTTGGATGCAACCGTGACCAAACGCAAATCATGGAGTTGTTTTGCCCACATCGTCCTTCTTTTATTTGACTGATTTCAATATACATATATAAATGATTTCTTTTAGACTACCTTGGATTTCATTTAACTATTTATTTAGAAAAAGAGGTCAAGTTCATGTCCTAAATAAGACCAACACAAGAGAGTATGACATTACTGGAGCAACCTAGGAGTTTTTACAAGCTTGGTGGGTACGGTGCAACAGTGTCGTCACTAGTGCAGATTGGATAATGACAGACATTAAAAAAAAACTTTCAATGACACGTTCGATTTGTCGCCTTGCGATGAAAGACGAAGATCTCTCATTTAGTGGAAAAATGTAAATCCATGCGTAAATGTTTAGCAACAAAAAATGCAAGCACTAATTGAAAGCATTTTCATTTTTAAAAAAATTTGCTGAAATTTGGAGCATCTTTACTGGGATTGATATAGTAGTCCGAGGAAAATGTGCTGATAAATTCCCTAACATCTTGTTATGTCGCTCATTTGACCTGTAGAGGTGATGGAAGCCGGCACCACCCTCCTAGCGTTCACCCGTCCCGTGCTCGCAGATGCCTCGGACTCCGCTTCCTGGAACCGCACTTCCTCGGGAGATTTTTCTGTTGCCTCGGCCTATCATATCATGCTCTGTGCCGTAGGCCGACTATTACTTGGGTGGCGCCTCTATGGAAGGCGTCACTCCCCCTGAAGATCAAAAAAATTGTGTGGCAATTGCAGAGGGGTCGCCTACCTTCGGGTACAAAAGTGCTTAAGAGACATGGCCCATGTGATGGGCTCTATCCTTTGTGTTGGGTTTTGGAAACAGGGACCCACATCCTCTTCTCCTGCACGACAGCTCGGGTGTTGTGGTCCGTTGTCCGAGATGCACTAGGACCAGACTGGGAGGTCCAGGATCGCGTAGGCTTCCACCAGGCTAGAGCAGTTCAGGCCGAGAGGAAGAGGCGGCTATTTCTAACTTGTTTTTGCTGCGTTAGCTTGGACTCTTTGGATGACGCGTGATAAGATGGTGATTGAGCGGGTCTTTCTCCACCAAGCCTCTGACTCATGCTTAAATTTCTTGCGTTCTTGCAGCACTGGCACCCGCAGGTTAGGCAGCGGGACCGCGGCCGTCCGGGGCGGATGTTGGACTCATTCCATGACACCCCTCAGTGCCTCTCTTTGCCGGCAACCACTTGATGTTGTGGTTCCAACAGACTTTTATTTCAGTGTTGTGGTACTCCTTATATGAACCGGTTGATTGCTTTATCAATAAAGCGGGACGAAGGACTATTTCAAGCCAGCGGGGCGGAGCTCATCTCTTTCATGAGATGCATGTTTTTAAGATCGGAATATGTCGTATATGTGGAGTAAAATAAACTAATTATGATACGAACATACTACTGCCAAGTGGTCAAAACCTATACATGCATCAGAAATGACATAAGGAATTCATGTGTTTACGAACGTAGAATCCATAAAAGGGTAATCTTTACTTATTGCGCAGGACACTGTAATCTTGTGTACACATTTAGTCATAGTATATGTCATGTTAGGAACAGCTTGATGTCTACGGTATATATAATCCTTTTTGGAGAAATATACAACAAGAATTGTGTTTCTTTAATAACTTGAACAAGCATGGTGGAGGCGGCGGGACTAGCGGCAGACTCGGAGGCGGCCATGGCAAGGAGAGCGGCCTTAGCGGGATTGGCGGCGCGGCAGACACGAAGGCGGCCATGGCAAGGAGCGTTGGAACGGCCTTGGCGGCCGCAGGGTTGGAGGAGGCGTCCATGGGGATCCAACGACAGCGGAAGGCGAAAAGTAAGGCGCGACGCAGGAATTATCCGCGCGTTTTGCTCGAATTGTACTCCAGATGCCCAAGTGATGCATATGTACATCATCGAAGGTTGTATTTTACATCTAGAGCAAAACTTAAATACAAAAAATACATTTACATGTAAAATTCGGTTATTTATACATCTACACCATGTTAGAGATGCAGCATAGAAAAATCATGAGTCGTGAGCGAACCAGCGTGCGAACATGAACGCTGGCATTCCCAACCCAACTGTAAGAGCATCTACAGCCGGACCTGGAAAATCTGGCGGCTTAAACGCCCGTGGACGCGCCCGAGCGCGTCCACAGGTAATGACCGGGCATGCTTCACATTTCCTTCTTCACATACAACTCTTCCATATTCACCCTCTAAATCCATGCAAAAGCATGCAAAATATATAGTTGCGTACTACGTTTTATACTATTTAAATTTCATCGTTGTCGACGATGGCCGGAGCCGCCAGTGCCGCCTCCATCTGTTGATGACGGCGACGTCTAGCCTCCGCAGCCGACTTCGAGCGGATGGAGTTCAGGATGGCGTGCTGCTCCGGCAGCACGCCCACGTCCTCCTCCATCATCGGCACCTCCTCCTCTCCCACATCCATGGTGGCGTTTCCTCCTCTTCCTTCGCGGGCTCCTGCTCCTCCTCCGCCGGCTCCTGCTCCTACTCCTCCTCCATCGGGTCTTGCTCCTCCTCCTCCGTCGGCTCCTGCTCCTCCTCCTCTTCCTCCTTCCCCGACATCTCCTCCTCAACCTCCTCGAAAATCCTCCTCCGGTTACAGAGGTAGCCTCGCTTCCATATGGATCCGGACCTGCTCAAGGAGGAAGAGACGGTGTTGGATCGTGTACTAGCGGCGGCGTGCGGGCATGGCTAACAGGCTCGAGTGGCGGCGGGGGGAGGGAAGAGGCGGATGTGCTAGGGTGGGGGCGTCGGCCGGCTTAAATAGCCGGCTATGGCCTCGGGCGGCGCCACGCGGCAGTTACACCGCGGCGACGGTCGAGGCGCCTGTTGGATCATCGGGTTTTCCGGCGAGTCTGTGTGGGGCCACGTCGTCAGGCCGATATCCGCCCCATATTTGAGCTGGATATGGGGGGTGCCGATCGGTCCGGGCGTTTGAGGGCCGTTTGAGAGGCCTGTCTGGGTCAAAAAAATCGTGACCGGGTAGTGATCGGGCGGCCCGCCCGAACATATGAGGCGGGTTTGAAAGGTCCGGTTGTAGATGCTCTAAGTCTACAGGTGACGGCTACTTGCTTTCACTAGTAAGCTTTCACGTGCAACGCACGTCTCCATAAGGATACGAAATTATTATTTTTAATATGTAATAATACCAAAAATAGTGGAGTTTTCATCAAAATAATGGATACAATTCATCAAATGTTTTTTATTGATCATTAAACGCAATTGTAAAGACCTCTATTTCAAAATAATGGATACAATTCATCAAATGTTTTTTATTGATCATTAAACGCAATTGTAAAGACCTCTATTTCAACCAGTGACGGATCCACCAATGAGTTTAATTTTTCAAATATGTTTTATTTTTATGTTACTATAGCTGTAATTTATCTAATTAGTTGGTTTACACGAAAATAAAAAGGAAAAATGTATTGTTATGTCATTGCCAGTGCCATGGGTTGGCTGCATCGCCCTATCCTTGGGACATGGATGCTCGAGTTTGCACCATCTGGAGAAGCATATGGAGAAGACTGATCGAGTTCGCACCATGTAATTTTACAATGAAATAGAATAATTTGGTCTGTCATATATAAGAATCAAATTACCTATGTAACAGAGGGAAGTTAGCTAGATACCAATCACGTCAAGTTAAAGAAATTTGCAGCAGGAAGGTGCAGCTGAATAAGCAGTTGAAGAAGGACATGTACATATTTCCCTTCGTATTTTTACATGGACATTGCCCCTTGGGCCAATTCATGAACTCGACACTCCTTTTGTTTTTTGCCGCCCGCACTGCTACCGGCCGCTGCCGCCTCTGATGTTCCTGGCTGCTAGCTCCTCCACTTCTACCGGACCTGCTGCTCCTGATAGCTCCTCCCGTGTTCATCCCAGTCGCCCCTTGCACTGCCCTAGTCCACTGCCTGCATTGCTGCTACTGCCGTCTGCAGCTTCCCAGGTCGTCGTTGGTGTTCGGTGTTGGCGATGTTGATGACGGTCGGCATCTTGTGGCAGTTGAGACACACCCGACATGCTATAGATACATGTTTTGTTCACTTTGCCATCGGCGCCTGAACCTGAAGCTTGAAGCAACAGTGTGTTGGATACAGAATCTGGACTTTGCTGAATCTATATCATGTGGCAATGTGATGTATATCATCGTTGATTGCTTGATGTTCCAATTAGCTGATGCATTGCTTGTAGTTGTTCCAATTAGCTATAGCAATGATGATATACATGAGTAGATAATCAGGTTTGCACAAGAATAACTCTGTTTGCATCTGCAACACTGGTAACTCTGTTTGCACAAGAATACATGCAAAATGTAACTTCAATACCAGAGCTTGATGAACAGAGACACCACACTGTAGGATCACCACTATCTTAGCAAGAACTTACGCATACTTTACTGAAACACAAATGCCACTTGAAGACAAAAGGTTAGATATTCCGGTGAAGCCAAACTAAAGAGAATTAAAATGACATCTTCATTATGTAGAAGACACTCTTAGCATTACTTTAATGCTGAAGTAATTGAATATTACCCAGTCTAGCAAAGAGACCTACCATTTATCTATTGCTGAAGTAATTATCCACTAATGGCCGGTGTCCGTGAGGATACGGGGATGACATAGGCAAGAATTGGTGATATATAATTACCTGAATTTCCAGTGTTCGTTAGGTTCTGAAATGGTGTCTGTATCCCATTATGCTGAGAGGATGCCATATGCAGCTGTGAATCAACACTGGACAGGAAACATCAACTTTCAAACACATTCATAAGCGATGGTAAGATTCTTTCAAATTCATTGGCCTACATGATTCTCGTCCTATTTGTTAAGAGAACAATCAAAACCCAAAGAACAAGACATCAAAAACTCAGTTTACATCTAGACATGGAATGATAATGCGTATGTTTGGTTTGAGCCCCATGTAGCATCGCCAAAATTTGGCATGGCCAAACCAAGGGCATGACCCAGATATTGGAAAGTCTCGTTGTATGGTATGTAGCCATATCACCTACCTTTTTCTGGCAAAATCATAGGTTCCCATTTGGTTGAAGCCAAAAGACTTCAAAACATTTGGCAACATATGTTGGTATGTGTGTGGTTTGGTACTGAAATTCAAAGTTTTAGTGATGAGTCAACAAAAGATACTCTCTCCATTCCCTTATACAAGGCCACAAATTCAGATTACATGTACCAAGGTAAAATTTAATGACTGCTTTGAAAGATAATTTTTCTTTTCGTTAACCGGATTCATTAATATGTCTGCATACATGCAAGGAAGGAATGGAAAGGAAGTAGCATTGTGCCATTTTGACTACATGCATGCAAGTATTAAACAAGTTGCTAGTACGAGAAAACATCATTAAGTTATGTCCCGATTACTGTTAGTGGCCTTGTATAGATGCAAATATTAAACCCAATCTCTGTCTATAAGCTCCATGTGCTAATTCGATATGTTACTGGAGTATAACATGCAATGGAACTTACAATAGTATCGTTGCAAGCCAGACTAACTGAATTTTTAGTCGACATAGTTTATACATATATTATTCAAGGTAATAACATCGACATAGTTTATACATATATTATTCAAGGTAATAACATCAGACTTAATATACAGTATGCATCAGCTTTGTTGACTCGTCAGTCTAATACATGTATTGTCGACAAGATGGATGGATGCAATTTCAAGCTCTAACCAACAAAAATGGCAGATGATCAATCGTGTTCAAAGTTCAGGAACTAAGGATCCAACAAGTTCAAAATTCTATGCTTCACGGAATTAACATGCATGTGTTCTCAAAACACAAAGAATCAATTATTTGGTAAGTTATAATTCAGATCTAACTAACAGCGGGATAAAACATACCAATATTTTGTGGGAAAACTTTGTTTTTGCCACTCTAGTTTTTGCCAACTTCACTTATGCCACTCTAGAATTCAACATCTCACTTCTGTCACTCTTAGATTTTGACAATATATCACAAATGTCATTCCGTTACACATCCGTGAGTTGACCGTTTACTCTAGCCAGTTGACCAAGAAAACACCTATCAGTATTTGCAAAAATGACATTAGTTGCCCTTACTGACTTGTGGGGCCGCTTTGCAAGTGACCCATACACAAAACTCAACCCACACAAAACTCTACACACATACGAACCACACCCGTCCCGATTCCAGTCCATCCAGAGAATGACCTAGCCGGCATCCATCCATGCCGCCGCGTCCGCATGCCCCGGCGCGCCGCTGCCGCATCCACACCCCGCCGTCCGCCGCCGCATCCGCGTCCCCTACAACCCCTCCGCGACGCCCTGAGCTTGCCTCGTCGACACAACCCGCATCCATGGTCTCCCCTCCGAGTTGGAAACAATATTTCCTTGATTGATGATTACAGTTACAGAGTACAGAGGTTAAGTAGGGAGAGTGGAGCACCAGTCGCCCTACAATGTAGGCACGCAGGCCATGGCGAGGTGTGATCCAACAAACCCGGAAGGTACACCAAAGTATACAGTACAATGTACAGCTGAGAATACACATATTCTAACACCCCCCTCAGCCGGAACTCCATTGGGAAGGATGTTCAGGCTGCGGCGAAAATCTGTGAAGACTGGAGATGGCAAACCCTTCGTAAAAATGTATGCATACTGAGAACTGGACGGTACGTGTAGCACGCGAGCTTCACCAAGAGCCACGCGGTCACGAACAAAGTGCAGGTCGATCTCAATATGTTTTGTACGTTGATGTTGAACTGGGTTGCTTGCGAGATATGAAGCACTGACATTGTCACAGTATATAAGGGTGGCACGAGTTGGAGGGAGCTTGAGCTCATGGAGAAGTTGACGTAACCAACAAGACTCCGCCACACAGTTTGCAATGCCCCTGTACTCAGCTTCGGCACTAGAGCGCGAGATGGTAGGTTGCCTCTTCGAAGACCAGGAAATGAGGTTGTCACCAAGGAACACACAAAACCCTGATGTGGACTTGCGGGTGTCCGGGTAGCCGGCCCAATCGGCGTCAGTGTATGCAAGAAGATGCAAGGAGGGGGATTTGTAGAGCTGGAGGCCATAGTGAGAAGTGCCTTTGAGGTAGCGCAAAAGCCGTTTGACAAGTTGCATGTGCATATCCCGTGGGGCATGCATGAAGAGGCATACTTGCTGAACGGCGTAGGCTATGTCGGGGCGGGTGAGAGTGAGGTATTGGAGAGCTCCAGCTAGGCTACGATAATGTGTTGGGTTGGAGAGAAGGGCACCGGTGTGAGAGGACAACTTTGAGCTCGTGTCGATGGGTGTGGACACGGGCTTGCAGTTGAGCATCTTGGCACGCTCGAGAATCTCGAGGGTGTACTGCTGTTGACACAAGAAGAGACCCGAGGAATTGGTGGTGACGTTAATACCCAAAAAATGATGTAGAGCACCCAAGTCAGTCATGGAGAACTCAGGCTTGAGAGAGTGGATGATGTATGTGAGGGTGGAAGAAGAGCTAGCCGTAAGGATGATATCATCGACGTAAACTAGCAAGTAAGCAACGGAGTTACCGTGATGCATGATGAAAAGGGAAGAGTCACTTTTGGATGCCCGAAATCCCAAGTGAAGAAGGAAAGCCTGAAACCGGAGGAACCAAGTCCGTGGAGCTTGCTTTAGGCCGTAGAGAGACTTGCGAAGAAGGCAAACATGATCCGGTTTAGAGCTGTCCACAAAACCCGAAGGCTGGCTGCAGTACACTGTCTCGTTGAGATCCCCATGAAGAAAAGCATTTTTGACGTCGAGCTGGTGAATAGGCCACGAGCGAGAAGTTGCAATGTTGAGTACCACACGGATAGTTGCTGGTTTAACCACGGGGCTGAAAGTTTCACCATAATCCACACCCTCTTGTTGAGTAAAGCCACGCACAACCCACCGAGTTTTGTAGCGAGCAAGAGAACCATCCGGGTTGAATTTGTGACGAAAAATCCACTTGCCCGTGACAATATTGACACCTGCAGGTTTAGGCACCAACGACCACGTAAAGTTGTTCATTAAAGCATTATATTCATCGAGCATTGCCTGGTGCCAATGGGGATCTTTGAGGGCAGATCTGTAGGTGGGTGGGATGGGAGAAATCGTGGCGGAAGTAGCATCGGCAAGGAACAGGCGTTTGGGCATAAGATACCCGGCTTTGGCGCGTGTGGACATCCTGTGTGTATTATTGGGTGGCTGAACCGGAATTGCATGGCGAGGGAGGCGTGGCGCAGGCGGAGTGGTTGGTGCGGAAGACGAGGCAGATTTGGTGGGGGCGGGGGCGGGGGACACAGCCGCAGAGGGCATTGGATCCGAGGCAGATGCGGTGGCAGGCGGGCTGTTGGGAACGGATCGCGAGGGAGATCGGGGGGTGGGTGGGGAGACAGGCGCGCTGGACGAGGAGGACCGGCAATGAGTGGGGGACAAGCCAGAGGTGGGCGAGCACGTGGCGGGGTGGGTGGAGGAGGGCATTGTGGGATTGGGCGAACGAGTCGCAGGTGGTGGGGGCGGGTCTCCGTCCGAGGTAGTTGGAGGTAGGTGCGGGCGATCCAAGAGATCCGGTAGGGGCTGGGATGCATGGGGATTTTCTGTGGACGTGGGTGTGGTGTGCCAGGGAAGAGAGGGCGTGTACGGGAAAACATTTCCGTCAAACGTGACATGGCGAGACACGATAACGCGACGTGCGGCGAGGTCGTAACACCTATATCCTTTGTGCTCGAGGGGGTATCCGAGAAAGATGCAGCGGGAGGAGCGGGGAGCAAGTTTGTGCTCGGTGGTGGCATATAGGTTGGGGAAACATAAGCATCCGAAGACCCGTAAGTGGGAATAGTCGGGGTGTATACCATGGAGGAGGTAGTATGGTGTGTGTGGTGCAATGGTGCGAGACGGTCGGCGGTTTAGTAAATACGTGGCTGTGTGTAGGGCCTCAACCCAAAATGGTGGAGTGAGATGAGCTTGGAGTAGGAGCGTGCAGACGATATCGTTTGTTGTGCGAATGAGGCGTTCGGGTTTTCCATTTTGGGGGGAGGTGTGGGGGCAAGAGAAACGATAGACAACACCATTGGAAGAGAAGAAGGAGCGAAGAGAGGAGTTGATAAACTCACCACCGTTGTCACATTGCATGCTTTGGATTATAACATGGAATTGAGTGTGGACGTATGTGAAGAAGCATTGGAGAATGGTGGAGGTGTCGGACTTGTGGCGCATAGGAAAAGACCACAAATAATGCGTGTAATCATCCAACACAATGAGATAGTACTGATAGCCAGAGAAACTTACAACCGGAGAGGTCCACAAATCACAATGAATTAATTGAAAAGGAGCACATGTCTTGCTAGTAGAGGAAGAAAAAGGGAGACGTGGTTGGCGGCCGAGTTGACATGCACTACACAGAGTGGTCGGCTCCTTATTACAAACACTAAGAAAATCGCGAGATAATGCGGAGAGGGTATGAGCGCTGGGATGGCCAAGTCTTCGGTGCCATAATGCCGAGGAAGTGGTGAAGAAAGCGGCCGCCCGTGTTGGATTATTGCTGATGAAGGGGTAGAGGTCGCCGGTGCTAGCGGAGATCATGAGAACTTTCCGAGTGCGTAGATCCTTCACAAGAAAACCACACGGATAAAATTCAATGGAGCAAGAATTGTCCTTAGTAAATTTGCGGACAGAAATAAGGCTAGTGACCACATTGGGGGAGACAAGAATATTGGTAAGTTTGAAATCATGAGGGGAAAGGGTTGTGGAGCCGGTGGCAGTAACAGGAAGAGAATGACCATTGCCAACAAGAATGCTACGAGGAACATGCTTTAAAGAAGAACTAGACATGGTGAGGTTACCTTGAGTGCCTATCACATGGGAAGAGGCGCCGCTGTCGAGATACCAATCGGCACCGGGGGTGGTGGGGAAGCCGGAGTTGCTGTAGGCGGCATTGAGCATGGCAAGGTGCTCCCATGACGGTGGTTGGGGTGGGTAGGATGGAGGCGGTGCAGGCTGGTACATCGGGTAGGCGTGCGCATGGGAGCCGGGTCGCGGCCCAAGCATGCCGGCGGCTTTCGGTGGTACCCAACCAGGGCGCGGCGAGGGGAGCGCCATGCCATAGGGCGCGAAATACCCGGTGAACGGCGAGAACTGGAGCTGGGGTCCAGATCCGCGGTCGAGTTGTCGCCCTGGCCGCGTCCGCGGCCACGGTCACCACCATCAGACGAGCGATCGCCGCAGCCACGACCAGGGGCAGGCTGCTGTTGGGGAAGAGTGCCCTGGGCGCGGTCACCGCCGGAGCCACGAGCGCCACCGCCGAAGCCACTGCTCTGGCCGCGGTCACCGCCGGGGAGCGCAAACGCCGAGGCGCTCTCGTCAGCGGCGCGCTGCGCCTGGGACTCCTCGGCCAGGATGACCCGAGAGAGGACGGTGTCGAAGGGCAGCTCCTGGTCATCGAGAACGACCCGGATGGTGTTGAGGCGCTTGTCAAGGCCGTGGAGGAACTGGGTGCGAAGATCCACCTCGGTAACGGCATGGTCGATGTCGGCGAGACCGTCAGTGAGGAGTTTCATGCGCCGCGCGTACTCGGCCACGGGAAGATCACCCTGCTTAAGGTTGCGATACTGCCGGTTGAGAACCATGAACCGGGCAGCACGATTGGCAAGAAAGAAATCCTTGATCTTGTGCCAGAGGGCGTAGGTGTTGGTGGCGCCGACGACGTGATCCACCATGGCATCGGAAAGCGTGGCGTAAATCCAGAGAACGACGTGAGCATCGAGCTCGAGGTAGGCGGCATCGGAGTTGGGAGGGGGAGGATGCTCGATGAGGAACTTGACGCCGTGGCGGATGAGGACCATGAGGAAGAAGGATTTCCATTTGTGGTAGTTGTGATCCGCAGGGTTGAGAATAAACTTGTGAAGGAAATATGCCCTAGAGGCAATAATAAAGTTATTATTTATTTCCTTATTTCATGATAAATGTTTATTATTCATGCTAGAATTGTATTAACCGGAAACATAATACATGTGTGAATACATAGACAAACAGAGTGTTACTAGTATGCCTCTACTTGACTAGCTCGTTGATCAAAGATGGTTAAGTTTCCTAGCCATAGACATGAGTTGTCATTTGATTAACGCGATCACATCATTAGGAGAATGATGTGATTGACATGACCCATTCGTTAGCTTAGCACCCGATCGTTTAGTATGTTGCTATTGCTTTCTTCATGACTTATACATGTTCCTATGACTATGAGATTATGCAACTCCCGTTTACCGGAGGAACACTTTGTGTGCTACCAAACGTCACAACGTAACTGGGTGATTATAAAGGTGCTCTACAGGTGTCTCCAAAGGTACTTGTTGGGTTGGCGTATTTCGAGATTAGGATTTGTCACTCCGAATGTCGGAGAGGTATCTCTGGGCCCTCTCGGTAATGCACATCACTTAAGCCTTGCAAGCATTGCAACTAGTGAGTTAGTTGCGAGATGATGTATTACGGAACGAGTAAAGAGACTTGCCGGTAACGAGATTGAACTAGGTATTGGATACTGACGATCGAATCTCGGGCAAGTAACATACCGATGACAAAGGAAACAACGTATGTTGTTATGCGGTCTGACCGGTAAAGATCTTCGTAGAATATGTAGGAGCCAATATGGGCATCCAGGTCCCGCTATTGGTTATTGATCGGAGACATGTCTCGGTCATGTCTAAATTGTTCTCGAACCGTAGGGTCCGCACGCTTAAGGTTTCGATGACAGTTATATTATGAGTTTTGATGTACCGAAGGAGTTCGGAGTCCCGGATGAGATCGGGGACATGACGAGGAGTCTCGAAATGGTCGAGACGTAAAGATCGATATATTGGACGAATATATTCGGACATCGGAAAGGTTCTGAGTGATTCGGGTATTTTCGGGAGTACCGGGGAGTTACGGGAATACGGGGGAAGAAGTATATGGGCCTTATTGGGCTTTAGGGGAGAGGGAGAGGCAGGCCGCGCGCCCCCCCATTGGCTAGTCCGAATTGGACTAGGGGGAGGGGCGGCTCCCCCTCCTTCCTTCTCTTCCCTCTTCCCCTTCCTTGTCTCCTACTCCTAATACATGGAAGGACTCCTAGTTGGACTAGGAAAGGGGGAATCCTACTCCCGGTGGGAGTAGGACTCCCCTAGGGCGCGCCATAGAGAGGGCCGACCCTCCCCTCCTCCACTCCTTTATATACGGGGGCAGGGGGTACCCCATAGACACACAAGTTGATCTTCGTGATCGTTCCTTAGCCGTGTGCGGTGCCCCCCTCCACGATATTACACCTCGGTCATATTGTAGCGGTGCTTAGGCGAAGCCCTGCGACAGTTGAACATCAAGATCGTCACCACACCGTCGTGCTGACGGAACTCCTCCCCGAAGCTTTGCTGGATCGGAGCCCAGGGTGCGTCATCGAGCTGTACATGTGTCAAGAACTCGGAGGTGCCGGAGTAACGGTGCTTGGATCGGTTGGACCGAGAAGACGTACGACTACTTCCTCTACGTTGCGTCAACGCTTCCGCTTCGGTCTACGAGGGTACGTAGACAACACTCTCCCCTCTCGTTGCTATGCATCACCATGATCTTGCGTGTGCGTAGGAAATTTTTTGAAATTACTACGTTCCCTAATAGTGGCATCCGAGCCTAGGTTTTTATGGTTTGATGTTATATGCACGAGTAGAACACAAGTGAGTTGTGGACGATACAAGTCATACTGCCTACCAACATGTCATACTTTGGTTCGGCGGTATTGTTGGATGAAGCGGCCCGGACCGACATTACGCGTACGCTTACGCGAGACTGGTTCTACCGACGTGCTTTGCACACAGGTGGCTGGCGGGTGTCAGTTTCTCCAACTTTAGTTGAACCGAGTATGGCTACGCCCGGTCCTTGCGAAGGTTAAAACGGAGTCTATTTGACAAACTATCGTTGTGGTTTTGATGCGTAGGTGAGATTGGTTCTTGCTTAAGCCCGTAGCAGCCACGTAAAACTTGCAACAACAAAGTAGAGGACGTCTAACTTGTTTTTGCAGGGCATGTTGTGATGTGATATGGTCAAGATGTGATGAGATATAAGTTGTTGTATGAGATGATCATGTTTTGTTGAAGTTATCGGCAACTGGCAGAAGCCTTACGGTTGTCTCATTATTGCATAAGATGCAAGTGCCAAATAATTGCTTTACTTTATCGCTATGCGATAGCAATAGTTGCAAGAGCAATAGTTGGCGAGACGACCACGTGACGACACATTGATATAGATCAAGATGATGGAGATCATGGTGTCGTGCCGGTGACGATAGAGATCATGACGGTACTTTGGAGATGGAGATCAAAGGCGCAAGATGATCATGGCCATATCATGTCACATATATTGATTGCATGTGATGTTTATCTTTTATACATCTTATTTTGCTTAGTTTGACGGTAGCATTTTAAGATGATCTCTCACTAATTATCAAGAAGTGTTCTCCCTGAGTATGCACCGTTGCGAAAGTTCTTCGTGCTGAGACACCACGTGATGATCGGGTGTGATAGGCTCTACGTTCAAATACAACGGGTGCAAAACAGTTGCACACGCGGAATACTCAGGTTATACTTGACGAGCCAAGCATATACAGATATGGCCTCGGAACACGGAGACCGAAAGGTCGAGCGTGAATCATATAGTAGATATGATCAACATAGTGATGTTCACCACTGAAACTACTCCATCTCACGTGATGATCGGACATGGTTTAGTTGATTTGGATCACGTGATCACTTAGAAGATTAGAGGGATGTCTTTCTAAGTGGGAGTTCTTAAGTAATATGATTAATTGAACTTTAATTTATCATGAACTTAGTCCTGGTAGTATTAGCATATCTATGTTGTAGATCAATAGCTCGCGTTGTTGCTTTCATATGTTTATTTTGATATGTTCCTAGAGAAAATTGTGTTGAAAAATTTTAGTAGCAATGATGCGGATTGGATCCGTGTTCTGAGGTTTATCCTCATTGCTACACAGAAGAATTATGTCCTTGATGCACCGCTAGGTGGCGGACCTATTGCAGGAGCAGATGCAGACGTTATGAACGTTTTGCTAGCTCAATATGATGACTACTTAATAGTTTAGTGCACCATGCTTAACGGCTTAGAATCGGGACTTCAAAGACGTTTTGAACGTCATGGACCATATGAGATGTTCCAGGAGTTGAAGTTAATATTTCAAGCAAATACCCGAGTTGAGAGATATGAAGTCTCCAACAAGTTCTACAGCTAAAAGATGGAGGAGAATCGCTCAACTAGTGAGCATGTGCTCAGATTGTCTGGGTACTACAATCGCTTGAATCAAGTGGGAGTTAATCTTCCAGATATGATAGTGATTGACAGAATTCTCTAGTCACCATCACCAAGTTAGTAGAACTTCGTGATGAACTATAATATGCAAGGGATGACGAAAGTAATTCCCAAGCTCTTCGTGATGCTGAAATCAACGAAGGTAGAAATCAAGAAAAACATCAAGTGTTGATGGTTGACAAGATCACTAGTTTCAAGAAAAGGGCAAAGGGAAGAAGAAGGGGAACTCCAAGAAAAAAAACAATCTAGTTGCTACTTAAGTGAAGAAGCCCAAGTCTGGTCCTAAGCCTGAGACTAAGTGCTTCTACTGCAAAGGGATTGGTCACTGGAAGCGGAACTACCCCAAGTAATTGGTGGATAAGAAGAATGGCAAAGTGAACAAAGGTATATTGGATATACATGTTATTGATGTGTACTTTACTAGTGTTTATAGCAACCCCTCGGCATTTGATGCTGGTTCAGTTGCTAAGATTAGTAACTCGAAACGGGAGTTGCAGAATGAACAGAGACTAGTTAAGGGTGAAGTGACGATGTGTGTTGGAAGTGGTTCCAAGATTGATATGATCATCATCGCACACTCCCTATACTTTCGGGATTAGTGTTGAACCTAAATAAGTGTTATTTGGTGTTTACGTTGAGCATGAATATGATCTGATCATGTTTATTGCAATACGGTTATTCATTTAAGTAAGAGAATAAATTGTTGTTCTGTTTACATGAATAAAACCTTATATGGTTACACACCCAACGAAAATGGTTTGTTGGATCTCGATCGTGGTGATACACATATTCATATTATTGAAGCCAAAAGATGCAAAGTTAATAATGATAGTGGAACTTGTTTGTGGCACTACCGTTTAGGTCAAATTGGTGTAAAGCGCATGAAGAAACTCCATGCTGATGGGTTTTTGGAATCACTTGATTATGAATCACTTGATGCTTGCGAACCATGCCTCATGGGCAAGATGACTAAGACTCCGTTCTCTGGAACAATGGAGCGAGCAACAGATTTGTTGGAAATCATACATACTGATGTATGTGGTCCGATGAATATTAAAGCTCGCGACAAGTATCATTATTTTCTAATATTCACAGATGATTTAAGCAGATATGAGTATATCTACTTAATGAAATAAGAAGTCTGAAACATTTGAAAAGTTCATATAATTTCAGAGTGAAGTGGAAAATCATCGTAACAAGAAAATAAAATTTCTACGATCTGATCGTAGAGAAGAGTATTTGAGTTACGAGTTTGGTCTTCAGTTAAAACAATGTGAAATAGTTTCACTACTCACGCCACCTGGAACACCACAGCATAATGGTGTGTCCGAACGTCATAACCGTACTTTATTGGATATAGTGCAATCTATGATGTTTCTTACAGATTTACCAACATCATTTTGGGGTTATGCATTAAAGACAGCTGCATTCACGTTAAAAAGGGGCACCATCTAAGTCCGCTGAGACGACACAATATGAATTGTGGTTTGGCAAGAAACCAAAGTTGTCATTTCTTAAAGTTTGGGATTGTGATGCTTATATGAAAAAGTTTCATCCTGATAAGCTCAAACCCAAATCGGAGAAATATGTCTTCATAGGATACCCAAAGGAGACAGTTGGGTACACCTTCTATCACAGATCCGAAGGCAAGATACTCGTTGCTGAGAATGGATCCTTTCCAGAGAAGGAGTTTCTCTCGAAAGAAGTGAGTGGGAGGAAAGTAGAACTTGATAAGGTAATTGTACCTTCTCCCTTATTGGAAAGTAGTTCATCACAGAAATCTGTTCCTGTGACTACTACACCAATTAGTGAGGAAGCTAATGATGATGATGATGTAACTTCTGATCAAGTTACTACCGAATCTCGTAGGTAAACCAGAGTGAGATCCGCACCAGAGTAGTACGGTAATCCTGTTCTAGAAGTCATGTTACTAGACCATGACGAACTTGCGAACTATGAGGAAGCGATGATGAGCCCAAATTCCGCGAAATGGTTTGAGGCCATGAAATCTGAGATATGATCCATGTATGAGAACAAAGTATGGACTTTGATGGATTTGCCCGATGATCGGCAAGCCATAGAAAATAAATGGATCTTCAAGAGGAAGACGGACGCTGATAGTAGTGTTACTATCTACAAAGCTAGAATTGTCGCAAAAGGTTTTCGACAAGTTCAAGGTGTTGACTACGATGAGAGTTTCTCACTCGTATCTATGCTTAAGTCTGTCCGAATCATGTTAGCAATTGCCGCATTTTATGAAATCCGGCAAATGGATAAACAAAACTGCATTCCTTAATGGATTTATTAAAGAAGAGTTGTATACGATGCAACTAGAAGGTTTTGTCGATCCTGAAGGTGTTAACAAAATATGCAAGCTCCAGCGATCCATCTATGGACTGGTGCAAGCATCTCGGAGTTGGAATATACGCTTTGATAAATAGATCAAAGCATATGGTTTTATACAGACTTACGGTGAAGCCTGTATTTACAAGAAAGTGAGTGGGAGCACTACAGCATTTCTGATAAATATATGTAAATGACATATTGTTGATCGGAAATAATGTAGAATTATTCTGCGAAGCATAAAGGAGTATTTGAAAGGAGTTTTTCGAAGAAGGACCTCGGTGAAGCTGCTTACATATTAAGCATCAAGATCTATAGAGATAGATCAAGATGCTTGATAAATTTTCAATGAGTACATACCTTGACAAGATTTTGAAGTAGTTCAAAATGGAACAGTCAAAGAAAGAGTTCTTGCCTGTGTTACAAGGTGTGAAATTGAGTAAGACTCAGAACCCGACCACAACAGAAGATAGAAAAAGAATGAAATTCATTCCCTATGCCTTGGCCATAGGTTCTATAAAGTATGCCATGCTGTGTACCAGATCTATTGTATACCCTGCACTGATTTTGGCAAGGGAGTACAATAATGATCTAGGAGTAGATCACTGGACAGCGGTCAAAATTATCCTTAGTAAAATAAGGATAGGTTTCTCGATTATGGACGTGACAAAAAGGTTCGTCGTAAAAGGTTACGTCGATGCAAGTTTTGACACTAATCTAGATGACTCTAAGTCTCAATCTAGATACATATTGAAAGTGGGAGCAATTAGCTAAAGTAGCTCCGTGCAGAGCATTGTAGACATAGAAATTTGCAAAATACATACGGATCTGAATCTTGGCAGACCCGTTGACTAAGCTTCTCTCACAAGCAAAACATGATCACACCTTAGTACTCTTTGGGTGTTAATCACATAGCGATGTGAACTAGATTACTGACTCTAGTAAACCCTTTTGCTGTTGGTCACATATCGATGTGAACTATGGGTGTTGATCACATGGTGATACGAACCATTGCTGTTAAATCACATGATGATGTGAACTAGATTATTGACTCTAGTGCAAGTGGGAGACTGAAGGAAATATGCCCTAGAGGCAATAATAAAGTTATTATTTATTTCCTTATTTCATGATAAATGTTTATTATTCATGCTAGAATTGTATTAACCGGAAACATAATACATG
Organism: Aegilops umbellulata; assembly: GCA_032464435.1. Lineage (NCBI taxonomy): Eukaryota > Viridiplantae > Streptophyta > Magnoliopsida > Poales > Poaceae > Aegilops > Aegilops umbellulata. Next base: position 68,289,820 of record CP136058.1, read on the forward strand.
TGTGAATACATAGACAAACAGAGTTTCACTAGTATGCCTCTACTTGACTAGCTCGTTGATCAAAGATGGTTAAGTTTCCTAGCCATAGACATGAGTTGTCATTTGATTAACGGGATCACATCATTAGGAGAATGATGTGATTGACATGACCCATTCATTAGCTTAGCACCCGATCGTTTAGTATGTTGCTATTGCTTTCTTCATGACTTATACATGTTCCTATGACTATGGGATTATGCAACTCCCGTTTACCAGAGGAACACTTTGTGTGCTACCAAACGTCACAATGTAACTGGGTGATTATAAAGGTGCTCTACAGGTGTCTCCAAAGGTACTTGTTGGGTTGGCGTATTTCGAGATTAGGATTTGTCACTCCGAATGTCGGAGAGGTATCTCTGGGCCCTCTCGGTAATGCACATCACTTAAGCCTTGCAAGCATTGCAACTAATCAGTTAGTTGCGAGATGATGTATTACAGAACGAGTAAAGAGACTTGCCGGTAACGAGATTGAACTAGGTATTGGATACCGATGATCGAATCTCGGGCAAGTAACATACCGATGACAAAGGGAACAATGTATGTTGTTATGCGGTCTGACCGATAAAGATCTTCGTAGAATATGTAGGAGCCAATATGGGCATCCAGGTCCCGCTATTGGTTATTGATCGGAGACATGTCTCGGTCATGTCTACATTGTTCTCGAACCGTAGGGTCCGCACGCTTAAGGTTTCGATGACAGTTATATTATGAGTTTATGATTTTTGATGTACCGAAGGAGTTCGGAGCCCGGATGAGATCGGGGACATGACGAGGAGTCTCGAAATGGTCGAGACATAAATATCGATATATTGGACGACTATATTCGGACATCGGAAAGGTTCTGAGTGATTCGGGTATTTTCGGGAGTACCGGGGAGTTACGGGAATACGAGGGAAGAAGTATATGGGCCTTATTGGGCTTTAGGGGAGAGGGAGAGGCAGGCCGCGCGCCCCCCCATTGGCTAGTCCGAATTGGACTAGGGGGAGGGCGGCGCCCCCTCCTTCCTTCTCTTCCCTCTTCCCCTTCCTTGTCTCCTACTCCTAATACATGGAAGGACTCCTAGTTGGACTAGGAAAGGGGGAATCCTACTCCCGGTGGGTGTAGGACTCCCCTAGGGCGCGCCATAGAGAGGGCCGGCCCTCCCCTCCTCCACTCCTTTATATACGGGGGCAGGGGGCACCCCATAGACACACAAGTTGATCTTCGTGATCGTTCCTTAGCCGTGTGCGGTGCCCCCCTCCACGATATTACACCTCGGTCATATTGTAGCGGTGCTTACGCGAAGCCCTGCGACAGTTGAACATCAAGATCGTCACCACACCATCGTGCTGACGGAACTCCTCCCCGAAGCTTTGCTGGATCGGAGCGCGGGGTGCGTCATCGAGCTGTACGTGTGTCAAGAACTCGGAGGTGCCGGAGTAACGGTGCTTGGATCGGTTGGACCGGGAAGACGTACGACTACTTCCTCTATGTTGCGTCAACGCTTCCGCTTCGGTCTATGAGGGTACGTAGACAACACTCTCCCCTCTCGTTGCTATGCATCACCATGATCTTGCATGTGCGTAGGAAATTTTTTGAAATTACTACGTTCCCTAACAACTTGATGTGGTTGGAGATGTGATCTTGGTAGATGGAGAGGCGGGGAGCGGAGGGTGGCGGCGCGGTAGGGGCGGAGGAGAAGAGAGGTGCAAAGTGTGATCCGGCAGAGGCGGAGGTGCTGCTGAAGAGAGAGGGTGTCGTACCGAAGACGAACGGCGGCGAAGTAGTGTAAGAGGAGGCCGAGGCAGTGTTGGCGGCGAGCGCCGTGGAGGAAAGAGAGCCCGGCGAGGTGACAGAGTCCATGGCGGCGGCGGACGGGGAGGAGTCGGTGCCGGCCATGAAGGAGACCTGGAAGCAGCTGATACCAAGTTGGAAACAATATTTCCTTGATTGATGATTACAGCTACAGAGTATAGAGGTTAAGTAGGGAGAGTGGAGCACCAGTCGCCCTACAATGTAGGCACGCAGGCCACGGCGAGGTGTGATCCAACAAACCTGGAAGGTACAACAAAGTATACACTACAATGTACAGCTGAGAATACACAGATTCTAACACTCCGAGGGGACCTGCTCTGGAATAGCCGACGCTTCACGCATCTGCTGCCTCCCCTCCGCGGCTCCCTTCATCGGCCTCCCTCACCGACGCGGTCCACATCGGCAACCCCCCTTCGCCCCCCCTTCAGCGGCTCACACGGGATGGAGGGAGTCGCACCGCCGGCCATGGCGGCAGGGGCCTCCCTCCCCGACGCGGTCCACATCGGTGACCTCCCTTCCCCCCCGCCTTCAGCGTCTCACACGAGATGGAGGGACTGGCGCCGCCGGCTATGGTGGCAGGGCCTCCCTCCCCGACGCGGTCCACATTGGCGACCTCCCTTCCTCCCCCTTCAGCGGCTCACACGGGATGGAGGGGGTCGCGCCGCCGGCCATGGCTGCAGGGGCGGCCCAGAGGATCTCAAACCTGCTGGTTCCTCTCCCTGATGGGCAAGTGTTCAATTCCTCAAATACTTGATGTGTAGCATTTGATCTGTTAGAAGTAATTTTTTTGGTGTGCTCCTGTTACTCATTGGAGTTTGATCTATTGTACACATGCCCTGGTTTGTCTATTGTACACATGCCCTGGTTCATTAGTGCATAATTAGACCAATTAGGGATTCATGAATGAAGAAACTAGTTTAATAATTCCTATGAGATGCAAGAAGATAATTCATTTGTTTTTTATGGAAGTTGCTAGTAGGGGATATTGCAAGCAGAGTTCCTCTAAAATATATTGCAAGATGCTAGACTGGTCATGGCATTGGTACATATATGTCATACATACATGCTGATTGCTTAGTGTAGCACTAGATAATGGAACAATGCGGAAAAAGATTATTTTGATCAGTTTTTTCCATGTCATATATGTTGATGGCTTAGCTAGCTAGCCTAATTCCACACTTTTTTGATGTCCAATTTGTGTCAATGTAGGTCAGAGCTGCCACCTTATAAGCTGATTGTGACATACGGGGCGCGTTCTTACAAGAATTACAAGGGCGAGCAGTGCATGGTGTCTTCTTGGAGCTGGGACATTCGTGTAGAGAGGCAGGCCAGTTATGATCAACTTATGGGGCTGATGCAGAGTAAATATCCATGGGGAAATGTTGAGGGTGTTGTGTAGATGCAACTACATGTTATTTTGTGGAGCACCATGCCTTGCTGTGTACTATGTTCAGCTTGTCATGTGGCTAGACCTTGCTGTACTTTGCTCAACTTGTGTGGAGCTTGCCTTTTGGGTGGTCAATATGCATGCGAACCTTGCTGTTTAAATTAGATGATGGATTTGTACTCCTATGAAGTAATTTGTTGGTATATATAATGGCATAACCTCTTTACTATGCTACTGGTCATGATATTACTATTGCGCTTACTTCTGATCAAATAGTGTATTTATGTGTAATTATGTGCATTGTTATATTTTTAAATAGGTCATGCCAAAATTTGTAACACATCAGCTTAGTGTATTTAGATGCTCTCATGGCAAAAGTAATATTTGGCAAAAACAGGAGTGGCAAAAGCAAAACAAAAAATCGAGGGCAATATTGGTCTTTTTCCTGCTCTGTTTGGTCAAAACATCCATTGACCTAACAGAATGACATTTGTGATATATTATCAAAACCTAAGAATGGCAGAAGTGAGATGTTGAATTCTAGAGTGGCATAAGTGAAGTTGGCAAAAACTAAAATGGCAAAGACAAAGTTTTCCCATATTTTATAAGACCCGGTTTGATAGCGGTCCAAACGTACCCAAAATGCTCAACCTTTGCCCGGCGATCCAAACGTATCCAAACAACCGAGCTCCCGCAGCTAAGTTGCCGCAGCACCATAGGCTGGCGTCGGCGCCGTGCACCGCCTCTTGCCGGATACCATGGCCTTTGGAGGGCAACCATTGAGGCTGCCGCGCCCTTGCCCTTCCTCCTCGGCTATTAGCAACAACTGACTGTTAGCATGGCCTTTGGAGGTCCACCATTGAGGCTGCCGCGCCCTTGCCCTTCCTCCTCGGCTATTAGCAACAACTGACTGTTAGCATGCGGTCATCAAGTTAGCAAAGACACAATATCTTGGAAGAGGATTAGAGGAATATTTTACCTGAATTTTGTTGTTGCATTTGAATGCTCTGCACACTTCTCAAGCTTTTATATGATTTTGAAAAACAAAACTATGATTTAGAAACAGAAGCATAAGCTTTTGCCTCATCGATTAATAATCAAACAAAAACTGGGATTCAGAAAATAGATACTGAGAAATAGCAAAGGGTAAATATACTGGAAATAAAGGGGCAAGTTGGACTAGAGGAATCGAACTCACGAAATCGAACTCACCACCTCGTCCTCCACACTACACAGTCTGCCACTCCACAATGCTGCCCACTGGTGATTAAAATAGCACAAACTATATAAGAACACACTAGGCCGGTGCTCAAAACCAATCCATCGGCCCATCAATCTCTCATGAAAAAGTTCGTTTTATTCGCACTCGGTCTAGCGATCTCTCGAATAACAAAGCTTGTAAAATAATATGGGCGACCAGCTAGACACTAGAAGTTTTTTATGGTTATATGAAGGGAAATAGCCTTTATGACTTCAACTTTCTATAAGTATATAAATAATCAATTGTAGGCTTCCTGCCATTTGTGGAGATATTTTCTAAAATGCCAAAACGCCTCATTCACTTGAGGCATTTGAGGAAACACCTTTGTTTTTTAGGTGTTTCATCAAAATGCCTAAAAAATTGTATTAAGGCTACTAAAAAGAACACCTCAAAATACTTTTTATGCACGCAACCTGTCATAGACGACAACTTGATGTAGTCGGACGTTTTTCTCTAACAAGATAGGGCCATCTTAGATTTTGACACAGGGACCTCAATTTCGATGGACTGGCCCTGGAACACACGAACACCCTGGCTCCAAGGAGGAAAAATGTTCATCGATTAAATTCACAAGTTTGACAAAAAAGTTCGCAAAATTGAAAAAGGTTCATTGATTTGAAAACAAGTTCACGAATTTGGAAAAAAATCATAAATTGAATACATTATTCATAGGAGGCCGCCCGACTGGGCCGATTCACTGTCATGCGCGGAAATGGGGAAAATATAAATAACAGTTTTAAGTACCTGACAAAATTATGATTTATTTTTTTCAAAACTGACATGGATGTCTACCATGGGGATGCCACCTGGCATAAGTTGAGGTCATTTAATGGATTTCCAAAAAGACACCATGTTCAATGGAGGGTGTTCTGCCAGAAAGCTCCTCCATCTAAGAGCATGTTGTTTCCCGACATCCTTGAAATATCCCCATTTTTTTCATGGCCTTGTATGACCAATTGAAGGCACCATGTCAATTTGCTTTGGTTTTTGATAATTTTTGTATTTTCTGAAGATTTTCCGGTCAAAAAAGACCGATAAATGGTCGGACATGTCGCAACTTGCATATGGTGTCAAAATTTGTTCAAATCTAACATGGATGCTTGTCATGGGCATGTCCACCTATTTGCAAAATTTGGTGTCATTTGAAGATGTCCAAAAATAGATCGTGTTCAACAAAGGGTGTTCAAGAAGGCCTAAAGCCCAGAAGGCTCCGCTGAGAGAACGTTTGTTTTGACATCCTTGAAATGGCACAATTTTTTTTCATGGCCTTGTGCAACCAATTCAAACCTGACATGGATGTCTACCATGGACATGAACACATGCTTACAAAAGTTGGGGTGATTTGAAGGATGTCCAACCATAGACAATGATCAATGGAGGTTGTTCAGGTGAGAGTACGTTGTTTCCTGACATTCTTGAAATGACCCAGTTTTTTTTCATGATCTCGTATGACCAATTTAAGGCAACATGTCAAGTTGTTTTGGTTTTTGACAAATTTTCCTTTTTCAGAGTTTTCTCGGTCAAAAAAGGCCGACAAATGGGCGGACGTGTCACAACTTTCATACGGTGTCAGAAATCGTTCAAACTTGGTATGGATAACTACCATGGCCATGCCCACCTGCTTGAAAAAGTTGGGGTCATTTCAAGCATATTGGGAAGCATCATGCTGAAGGAAATATGCCCTGGAGGCAATAATAAAGTTGTTATTTATATTTCCTTATATCATGATAAATGTTTATTACTCGTGCTAGAATTGTATTAACCGGAAATTTAGTACATGTATGAATACATAGACAAAACAGAGTGTCCCTAGTATGCCTCTACCTCACTAGCTCGTTAATCAAAGATGGTTATGTTTCCTGACCATAGACATGTGTTGTCCTTTGATGAACGGGATCACATCATTAGAGAATGATGTGATGGACAAGACCCATCCGTTAGCTTAGCACTATGATTGTTTAGTTTATTGCTATTGCTTTCTTCATGACTTATACGTGTTCCTATGACTATGAGATTATGCAACTCCCGAATACCGGAGGAACACTTAGTGTGCTACCAAACGTCACAACGTAACTGGGTGATCATAAAGGTGCTCTACAGGTGTCTCCGATGGTGTTTGTTGAGTTGGCATAGATCTAGATTAGGATTTGTCACTCCGATTGTCAGAGAGGTATCTCTGGGCCCTCTCGGTAATGCACATCACTATAAGCCTTGCAAGCAATGTGACTAATGAATTAGTTGCGGGATGATGCATTACGGAACGAGTAAAGAGACTTGCTGGTAACGATATTGAACTAGGTATTGAGATATCGATGATCGAATCTTGGGCAAGTCACATATCGATGACAAAGGGAACAACGTATGTTGTTATGCGGTTTGACCGATAAAGATCTTCGTAGAATATGTGGGAGACAATATGAACATCCAGGTTCCGCTATTGGTTATTGACCAGAGACTTGTCTCGGTCATGTCTACATAGTTCTTGAACCCGTAGGGTGATACGTCTCCAACGTATCTATAATCTGTAATACCTAAATAGTTGATCCCCACTACGTTATTTCTCTTGACATGCAGCCTATCCACCTCATCTCTTTGCCACATCAGCAGTTATTCTTTCTTTTAGCTATTTTTCCGTTAACATTTGCACGAACGGAAAGTCCGATGGTATCGATTCACAAGTGCCCCGACCGTCTCATCTCTACTCCTAATGGATGAATTGGTTGAATAGTCCCCCCCACTTTCAACCGGTTTATTTTCAACCGGTTTTTCTTCGTCCCACCTCCCACCACCCCCCTCCCACCGGTTTTTCTCTTTCTCGTCTGGCCGACAATACCCAACGTATTTATGGTAATCAATCACAATTAATCCACGTATGGTAAGGCTATAAACTTAGAAATCTCAAATATGATAATTATAGTAATAAATCAATCCATGTATGGTAAGGCTATAACTAAGGAAATTTCGAATATGGTAATTATCACCAGAATCAAAGCTTTCCAAAAAAGTTCTTCTTGCCATACCCTAATCGTGACCTCCTCATCCTGAGGCATTATCTCTACTCTTAATGGAGCAGTTGCTAGGATTGCGTCCACTGTTATTATTCGTCTGGTTTATTTTCATCCGGTTTATTTTCGTCTTTCCTTTCACCATCCCATGTACCGAAAGCCAAACGGATCAGAACTTTCCATGTGGACACAAATTATTTAGTAATGTCTTTATGGGAGAGAATCAATCACGGTTAATCTCTAATCAATATTTAAAAACCAAATCTAAATTAATTAACTTACCATAAGTCGGTCAATCACTGATTAATCTTTCTATACGTAGTCAAATTACATCAAAGGAAATGTTTCGATTATAGCAGTACCCTGCTACAAACCGAGCGAGCCGGGCTTTCACCCCGCACCGCACGACTCTTATCTCCCCCTCGCCGCCTCCCGCCTCGGGCTGCTCGCTGTTCGTCTTCCCGAGGGACGCAGTCGCACCACCGCGCTCAGCTGCTCCCTCACCTCCCCCGCCGTCCTCACCCGTAGGACGCCGCCGCACCTCTCCTCTGCATCACCCTGTTGGCGGGATCCAGGTCACGGGGCTGATGACCTCATCATCTCTGACGGCGGATCCGGTCGTCGGCGAGGAGGCCGAGCCTCATGCTTCGGCCACAGCCACCCCGACCTTGTTGTATGTTTGCCTCCTCATCCACCTCCTTTCCTGTCCAATTTTGCTTTATTTTGGTTCGTCTTTCATCCCGTCCAAACCGGACTTTTTACCTTACGATGCCCGCCTCCTATGTTTCTGCATTAACTAACACGGCGTCGCGTGATCGTGGAGCAGCAGGGTTGAGAGGATGGGTCTCAGTGACGGGCGGATGGCGTTCGTCGTGTGAGCGAAAATAGTACTCCCTCCATTCCAAAATATAGTGCGCCCGCGCTTCCCGAGGTCCAACTTTGACCATAAATTTAACCAACGAGACCAACTGCGGCGGGAGAAAAAATATATAATTGAAAACTTCTTTCGAATACGAATTTATTGATATAATTTTTGCTCCCGCCGCAATCAGTCTTGGTAGTTAAATTTACGGTCAAAGTTGAAGCACGTGGATAGAGGAAGCACTACATTGTGGAATGGAGGGAGTATGTAACTCATGGAGTGCAAGCTGTTGTGCGGCTACATGGCGACGCTCGACTGTAGCGTTGAGACGTAGGGCACGTGCGCCATGATGTCGTGCTTCACCATCGCCTCACCATGTGCAATGATTTTAATGAATTTTAATGACCATATTCTACACTTAATGATGATTGATAGTCGATTTATGGTTTCTCCCACTTTAGTAAGAAAGATGTGGTGTACAGAATCTTGCAAAAATGGAGGATATGGATTTGGGGCGCGAACTGTCCCGACAACGGCGGTGCTGCCTACCAACACCATGTGCAAGACTGCCTGACTTGTCCTCTATCTTAATGGTAAGTTTCTCTCTTTTTCTATCTCGTGGTCTCCTTGATTTGTCTTTCGAGAAAGGATTGAAAGTAGTTTGGGTGGTTCAATTAATTCAATGCCCAACAATATCATCAGAAGTTAGGAGTTTGGTACGTACCCCGGTGCAATAGACCATGGATGCAAAAGGTACTTCTGCTAGAGTAAGATTAGATAGTCAAATTGTAGACAAACAGCAGTGTGCATTGGCATTGCAACTTCTGACATGGGATATTTGTGTAGTCAGATAATTAGGAACCTGGACTACAAGGGCAAATGGGAGGCACCTTTCATCGACATTCAGCCCAGGGAACCTCAACTTTCCCACTGTTGTACATTCATACTACTGTCCATGTATCGCTTCTGCTCAACTATAATACACGAAAACATGAAAGCTCATGTTTTTCCCTTGTTTGTGCAGAATACAAGGATGATTCCTACATCTATGCATTGATATGCTGAACCACATTGGCATTGAGCCAAGCCAGGTTAGTGCTTCAAATATTCTGAAAAAATCTGTGAAATGTTGTTGACACTTTGTTAAGTATTTGGTTTAAGTATGTATGTTTGATTCTTATCCTATGAAGCATAATTAAAGTGTTGACTCTGTTTGACATTTTGATGTATTACGTCTAATTAATAGCATTTGACTTTTGTTTCATTTCAGATGTCTGATGTAGACAACTAAGGCAATGGCTATTGCATTGTAGGACGAGAAGGTCCAACGCGGTGGCGGCGGGTACATACCCAACGCGGCGACCCGTGGGCGCACCGGTTCTAGGGGCTTGAGAGCTGGGGCCGGCATCCAGGCGGTGAACATGGATGGTGGCGTGTGGAAGTGGGCGGTGGTGGGCAGGGAACAATGTGGCCCTGTCGGCGTCCTCTTCATTTAGCTTGACATGATCGTCGTTCAGCTGAAAACAAGATTACCTAAGGGATATTAAGACTAGAACATGAATGCACAATACTTTTCCGATGTGATTTTTGTAAATGGAATTAACTTTGTAGAGTTGGCATGACATGCGCCTTCACTAGCGTTAATAATAGACCCTCCCTCCTTCCAAATTCCTGACCAATCATTGTTTTTGTAAGGATCCTTCTCGACTTTTGTTAGTTGTTCATCTATTGTTCATCTATGAATGAATTTAACCATGTGGTCTAACTGATTGGTCATATGAACTTATGAAGTAGTTGTCGTGTGTACTAATTGCGACAAATGGAATCCTTTGCCTTTTACATTGTTCACTAATATCATTAATAGATATGCATGTGTTACCGATATTTCTTAATTTGGCTGACTGAGCATTACTAGGCTATAATTCTTTGTGACTTTTGATTTTGTTTGTTGTTCTGATCCTATGTCGAATCAATCCCGATCCATGGGGAGAAGATACAAGGGGACCGACCACTGAGTCGATGATGCCGACGATCGAGGACGGCAAACATAATCATTTTGGTGTCATAGGTTCATTGGAGCTGATGCCGCCACCTCCTCGCCCCTTGGTCTCGGAGGTTGTGATGGCCAGGTCAGCGACATGGCCACGTAGTATGCCTCATTTTCTCGTATTGCGTTGTTTCTTTTTTATCATGTGATTTCTATTTTGTTTCTGTTAGCAATAATTACAGCTCCATGAAGCAAAAGAAAGCTTGAGAAATCATTTTTGTTTATACTCAAAGGCTTGGCTACCTAGGGGTGTTATTGACTCCCTACCAAAAGTTGTGTTTATACTCAAAGGCTTATGCATGCTTTCTAAAAAATATGTTGCACAATCACTGTAATTATGGTGTTATGTGAGTTAGAAGATTTCAAAAGTGCATCAATTGAGAATTACACATATTTATACATCGGACAGGGAAGCATGTATTTGATATTTCCTGCTGAAATTCAGCGTTTTCTATCGGAGGTCTAAATTTTCATATGCCAGACTTTTAAGTTAGATGGTGTGTATTATAATGTTTTTTTATTGGATGTTGTGCTGTATATTTTGGTCTATGTAATATTTGTTAGGAAATTCCATAATGTATTAAGGTTCTGGTTGCAGCATCTTGGAATATTTGTTTAAAGGTAACAAAATGCTCCATCTGTTGTCTTTAATTAATGGTTAATAACAATGGAAATGCTTCGTGAGATGATTGGTCTTAAGCATAAAAGTCATGTAGGGTGCTATCTACCTTGTGTAATATTCTGCACAATAAAGAGTACTATGTTTCTGTACCACTTTCTTTATTTTGTGCATCGCGTGTCTTTCTATTTATACATTATCGAATTACATTTTGTATCGAAGAATATTTTGTGTGATATGGATTTCAATTATGTTTACACGTAAAACTTGATATGCATTATGTTTATATATGCACACGGTAAAAATATTTAAAAGCCCGTGGCAACGCACGGGCCTTCTACTAGTTAAGAAAAGAGCCCAACAGTCTTTCATCACAACGTCTCTTCGTCCCCCCTCCCCCTGCCTAAATAGCCGCCTCTTCGCGGCTAGGAAACTGGCGATCTCCGCATCTGGTCATGACCGCTGGTCTTCGACGCGTCTGTCGGCTTATTCTCTGACCATGGTTCTGTTCCCGGTGTGAACATATCTGGTATGCTACTTTCCCCCTCTCTCAGATTATGGTTCCATTCCCGGTGGGAATCCTGTGGTGCCCTGTAGCGTTGTTGAGATGGAGGCGGTCCTCCTCCTCCTCTCTCTCTCTGTCCCAGTGATGCTAAATTCAACAGTCCGATCAGGTGTACATGAGTTCCGTGCTGGCTTCCTTTAGGGCTGGGAGAGGAACAGGCAGATGGAGATCCGGTCAGGTATTGCAACCAACTATGCACACGCCTCTGCTACTCATCGTTCTACAATTGGAGTTTGTATTTTTGCTTAACCCACCCGCTAACTTCATTTGAGTCATTTTTGTGTCGTTTCATTTGGTAGTGGTTAGGGTGAGGTACTGGGGTTGACTAAGTTATGCTGATTAACCAAACATTACCGCTGTTAGCTGGGATGACCGATTGCATTACAGTCTGCATCATCGACGCCGCTGACCAGTCGACACCCTCGACATCGGCACGAGGCCACTTCAGCACAGACACTTAACGGTGTCAGGCAGTGTGCACGCACCGGTGCAGACCAAGGGACTACTTCTGTCGGTGCGGCCGTAGTATCGATAATTGAAGCCCCGCCGCAGGCAACGAAAGGTGCCTTTTTTTCCTTACGCCGGTCTGGTTGCCTTAATTATTTGTTGCCCATCCTCACTTAGAACGTTGATGTGACTTTAGTTTCAAATCTTGGTGCCTGCTATGCCATTGTTATTAGTATGTAAATTTTGGGGATGAGAATTAATTTCATTTCATGATGTTGCCGACTCCTATTACTGGCAGCTATATTTTTTGTCCTTGGAAGATTTTTGTGGGCGTATTTTTGGATCAGGTTCTGGTAATTCATGCCTTTCTTACGCCCTTCAATTTTTGAACTACGCTCTGACAGTTCGCATGTTCAATTTTTATTTTCTTTGCAGGAACGCCTTCTTGATACTGCCTGCTACACACTCAAACGCTTCTTCATGGAGCGAGTGGGAAAAAAATGGAGGAAGGCGAACATCAGTGAGCCGCACCTCTTCCTGTTCTCTCCATCTTCTTACCCTCCCCCTCTCTCTTTTTCTTCAGGGGGTGTATTACAAGTATATGACATATATTCTTATGGCATGTGTACTTCTGTGCAGATTTTCTTTCGTTCAGTACAACCTGAATCGACGATTCAAGAAATATTTCTACATAAAGAATCAAGAAACAATGATTTATCTATGTAGGATTTACCAAAGTTCTTATCTTTACCATGCATTTATTCTTTCCGTTTCTCTGGTAATGCAGGTAGAAATAGGAATCAAGAATAAAAGGTTGGTATACTAACTGCTAAGACGATTCTTGCTGACAATTTAAGAAGAACATACACTTCTTGCTAGCATTTGTTTGCATCTAGAACCTTTCTTAGTAAGATAAAGCATGCTTATACATATGTACTTAAGAGACATGGTGATTAAGAGGGATGAAGAGAATCGTATTCCTTCAAGAGTTTAGTGTGTGTGCAGTGTGCTCATAAGAAAATCAAATCATGATTTTCCTATACATGTTACCTACTGTATTGCTCTAACATTTGAACCCTTCTTTGTTTACTAGGGAGGTGTTAAATCAATCAAAGTTTGTGTTTTGTGTGGAGCCACGTTTTGATCTATGTATCGTCTATCCATTAGTCGATACCATATTCTTCTGGCAGATGAATGTTTTATTCATGTATTTAATACAAAGTGTAAAGGGTTGTGATATCTATGCAGTTTACCTTTCATGTTGTCATGTGATCCAGTGTTCTACTACTAATCACAGTTTTAAGAATCAATATCTTTGCTTCATGCTTCAGGTTTTCCCCAAACATTTTCCTCAAAAATATTTTGTTATTTCCACAACTATTTAAAGAAATGTTTATTGTTATTTTTAGTTTTATTTTTATCATGTATTCCCGCAGCAACGCGCGGGGTGTCATCTAGTTTATGAAGTATTCATGCTATTATATTATCCATCTTGGATGTTTAATGGGCTTTACTATGCACTTTTATATTATTTTTGGGACTAACCTATTAGCCTAGAGCCCAGTGTTAGTTTCTGTTTTTTCCGTGTTTTTGAGTTTTACAAAAAAGAATACCAAACAGAGTCCAATTAACGTGCCAATTTTTGATGATTTTTTCTGGACCAAAAGAAGCCCCCGGAGTAAAAGAGTTGGACCAGGAGAGTCTCGGGCTGCCCACGAGGGTGGGGGGCGCGCCCACCACCTGGGCATGGGCCCCTGCCTCATGGACAACCCGGAGACCCCCCTGACGTGAGACCTATGCCAAAATATCCTATAAATACATAAACTTCTAGAAAACAGAATATATCGGGAGTTCCGCCGCCGCAAGCCTCTGTAGCCACCAAAAACCAATCGGGACACTGTTCCGGCACCCTCCCGGAGGGGGGAACCTTCACCGGTGACCATCTTCATCATCCCGGCGCTCTCCATGACGAGGAGGGAGTAGTTCACCCTCGGGGCTGAGGGTCTGTACCAGTAGCTATGTGTTGATCTCTATCTCTCGTGTTCTTGATTTGGCACGATCTTGATGTATCGCGAGCTTTGCTATTATAGTTGGATCTTATGATGTTTATCCCCCTCTACTCTCTTGTAATGGATTGAGTTTTCCCTTTGAAGTTATCTTATTGGATTGAGTCTTTAATGATTTGAGAACACTTGATGTATGTCTTTGCGTGGGATAACCGTGGTGACAATGGGTTATTCTATTGATTCACTTGATGTATGTTTTGGTGGTCAACTTGCGGGTTCCGCCCATGAATCTATGCATAGGGGTTGGCACACGTTTTCGTCTTGACTCTCCGGTAGAAACTTTGGGGCACTCTTTGAGGTTCTATGTGTTGGTTGAATAGATGAATCTGAGATTGTGTGATGCATATCGTATAATCATACCCAATGATACTTGAGGTGAAATTGGAGTATCTAGGTGACATTAGGGTTTTGGTTGATTTGTATCTTAAGGTGTTATTCTAGTACGAACACTTGAATAAGATCGATCCAAAAGAATAACTTTGAGGTGGTTTCGTACCCTACCATAATCTCTTCATTTGTTCTCCTTTATTAGTGACTTTGGAGTGACTCTTTGTTGCATGTTGAGGGATAGTTATATGATCCAGTTATGTTATTATTGTTGAGAGAACTTACATAGTGAAAGTATGAACCCTAGGCCTTGTTTCCTATCATTGCAATACCGTTTGTGCTCACTTTTATCACTTGCTACCTTGCTGTTTTTATATTTTCAGATTACAAAAACCTATATCTACCATCCATATTGCACTTGTATCACCATCTCTTCGTCGAACTAGTGCACCTATACAATTTACCATTGTATTGGGTGTGTTGGGGACACAAGAGACTCTTTGTTATTTGGTTGCAGGGTTGTTTGAGAGAGACCATCTTCATCCTATGCCTCCCACGGATTGATAAACCTTAGGACATCCACTTGAGGGAAATTTGCTACTGTCCTACAAACCTCTACACTTGGAGGCCCAACAATGTCTACAAGGAGAAGGTTCTGTAGTAGACATCAAGCAGTTTTTGGCGCCGTTGCCGGGGAGATGAGTGCTTGAAGGTATATCTTTAGATCTTGCAATCGAATCTTTTGTTTCTTGTTTTAGCACTAGTTTAGTTTATAAAAGAAAACTACAAAAAAATGGAATTGAGTCTACCTCATATGCTTCATCTTTTTAATGTCTTTCGTGAGTATGATGGGAAGGAAAATTGTGCCGAAGTGTTAGAAGAAGAAGTCTATAAAATGTTTAGCACTAAATCTTTGAATGATGAGCATGTTGCAATGTTGTTAGTATGAACTCTTTGAATATCCATAGTACTAATGATGATTGCACTAGTTATAATGAAAATGTCTCCTATAAACATGTCAATTTTTGTGGAGTGCATTGGGTTTGCAAGTACACACCAAATAGGGAAGATAGATATTGCAAGAGGCATAAGCATTTATAAACTAAATTGTTGCAAGAAAGGCTAGATGTTTGTGCTGAAAATTTCAATTTTCTTGGCCATACTTGTGAACTTTGCAATGAACGTGGTCATTTAACTATCCGATGCAAATTGTTTCATGATCTAATCGTTTCCAAAAATTGTGATGACTTGATTTCCCTTGCACATCATAATGAACTTAGTTTGCTTATGGGTTATGAAGAAATGAAACGTATAACTAACTATCTTCCGGTATTTGCCCGTGAGAAACTTCTTGGTTTTGATCTAGAGGAAATTTATATGTATTGTGCGGTGAATTGCGTTGAAAATCCTTATATTGCCAATTACATAAAGAAAAGAAAAAAATAGAAGATGAAGAGAATACTAATGAAAGGGAAGAGACTTCCCAATATCCTCCTATTATTTCTTATGATGAATCAGGTAACGAGGAGGAGCCTTCTATTCAACCAATTTCATTAATAAGGATCTTCAAAAGGAGGATTGAACCCACACATGATATGGTGAAGAAGAAGAAAAGGAAAAGGAAGAGAGCTAAAAAGATATCTCTCCCAAATAATGTTGCTCCTAATATTGTTGTGCCTCATGAAAATGAATCAAAAATAATTGTGGAAGATGATGCACTTGATGATGATCTCATTATGCCTATTGCTTGTTGTGATGATTATGATTGGGAAGATAATGATACTTCTTATGATCTTGAAATTTTTTTGGCACTTGCTTGGAAGAATATGATAGTTGCTATACTATTGGTGTTATCCATACTATTAATGATGAGAGTGATTATGCTTACGATATGAAAAGGCTCAAGCTTGGGGATGCTATGTTTGATGAAGATGATGTTTTTGAGAATATATTTGCTGCAATTAATGTTTGTCCCAAGCTTGGGGAGGCTACGTTTAATGAAGATGATATTTTTAGCCTCCCAAGTTTTGATATGCAAAGTTGTTATGATGATAGCATGCCTTCTACCTATGTTGATTATATTGATGAAAGTGGGTTTGGAAGAGTGTCAACTTTAGGAAGTAATGATCCCACTATTTTGGAGGATGTTGAATCTTATAATATTTATGAAAGTGGATTTGGAGAGGTCATGACTCTTTTAGTGATGTATCCATTATTTCGGAAGAGGTTTCAATCGATTATGATGAGAACAAAGTTGCTACTTATGATGATTATTGCGATGAAACTTATGCTATAAAAAGTAGTGATGATTATATTTATAAAACTTGTCATGATTATGAGTACCGTTTTTCTAAATATTACTCTTTTAATGTGCAAACAATTTATAGTATTCAAGTTTCTTATGATACTCCCACTATTCCGATTGAGAAGAATTTTTCTTATGTGGAGAGTAGTAAAATTTGTATGCAAGTAGATCATGAAAAGAATGCTTTAGGTTCTGGTTATATTGTTGAATTCATTCATGATGCTACTGAAAATTATTATGAGGGAGGAATATATACTTGTAGGAATTGCAATAATATCAAGTTTCCTCTCTATGTGCTTAAAGTTTTGAAGTTATGCTTGTTTTGCCTTCCTATGCTAGTTGATTATTGTTCCCATAAGTTCTTTGCTCACAAAATTCCTATGCATAGAAAGTGGGTTAGACTTAAATATGCTAGTCATATTTTTCATGATGCTCTCTTTATGTTTCAATTCTTATCTTTTTGTGAGCATCATTGAAATCATCATGCCTAGCTAGGGGCGTTAAACGATAGCGCTTGTTGGGAGGCAACCCAATTTTATTTTAGTTTCTTGCTTTTTGGTTCTGTTTAGTAGTAAATATTTGATCTAGCCTTTGGTTAGATGTAGTTTTATGTTTTAATTAGTGTTTGTGCCAAGTAAGACCTATAGGATCTTCTTGGATGATAGTTATTTGATCTTGCTGAAAATTCCAGAAACTTTCTGTTCACGAAAACAATTGTTTAAAATAATCAGAACATGATAAAATACTGATTCCAATTGCAGCAGATCAATAAACAAAATTTCTAGGACGTCCTATTTTGGTAGAACTTTTGGAGTTCCAGAAATTTGTGTTAGTTACAGATTAGTACAGACTCTTCTGTTTTTGACAGATTCTATTTTTCGTTTGTTGTTTGCTTATTTTGATGAATCTATGGCTAGTAAAATAGTTTACAAACCATAGAGAAGTTGGAATACAGTAGGTTTAGCACCAATATAAATAAAGAATGAGTTCATTACAGTACCTTGAAGTGGTGTTTTCTTTTCTTTCGCTAACGGAGCTTACGAGTTTTCTATTAAGTTTTGTGTTGTGAAGTTTTCAAGTTTTGGGTAAAGATTCGATGGACTATGGAATAAGGAGTGCCAAGAGCCTAAGCTTGGGGATGCCCAAGGCACCCCAAGGTAATATTCAAGGATAACCAAGAGCCTAAGCTTGGGGATGCCCCGGAAGGCATCCCCTCTTTCGTCTTCGTTCATCGGTAACTTTACTTGGAGCTATATTTTTATTCATCACATGATATGTGTTTTGCTTGGAGCGTCATTTTATTTTCTTTAGCTTTGCTTGCTGTATGAATAAAATATCAAGATCTGAAATTCTTAAATGAGAGAGAGTCTTTACATAGCTACATAATTATTTAACTACTCATTGATCTTCACTTACATCTTTTTGGAGTAGTTTGTCATTTACTCGTGTGCTTCACTTATATCCTATGAGTAAATGGTTGAATAATTTGAATGTCATAAATCTGAAATTATATATGTTTCATATGCCTTTCCCATGGGGAGTAATGCCTTCACATATAAGAAGTAGAGGTGGTAAATTTATTGAAGGTTAGCAAACATTGTATTGGTCACTTGAACAATTCATGAAAGAATATTGAAGGAAGAGAGATTTCACATATGAATATACTATCTTGGACATCTTCTATGATTGTGAGCCCCATTAATTATTTTCAAACTTGAGCAAATTAGTTGAAGTTGGACGAGGAAGACAACATAATGAGTTATGCTTGGGTATATTTGTATAGAAGTTATATTGTTATGGATCCTCTAACATGTGGTGCTTGCTATTTAGAATCCTTTGCTAGCCAAAATTTATGCACTAAGAGAGAATACTGCTTGTGCATCCAAATTCCTTGAACCAAGTTCCTTCCATGAATGTCCACCATATCTACCTATATGCGGTATTTACCTACCATTCCAAGTAAATTTGCATGTGCCAAACTCTAAACCTTCAAATAATAATCTGTTTTGTATGCCCGAATCGCTCATGTAGCGACTAGGGGCTGTCAGTATCTTCCATGCTAGGTGGCTTATTCTCACGATGAGTGGACTCCGCTCATCATTCACGAGAAAATGGCTGGTAACTGGGATGCCCAGTCCCATGATCAAAAGATCGAAAACAAATTCGCAAATAATTAAAAAAAACTCCCCCAGGATTGTTGAAAGTTGGACTGCGCCAGTTGTTTCGGACAAGCCGTGGACTATGATTGTTGGTGGAGGGGGAGTAAAATCTTTACCTTTCTGTTTGGGAACCACCTATAATGTATCTAGTATGGAAGATATTCGGAACTCTTGGTCGTTATGTTGACAATGAAAGCATACCTCTCAAAATTATTTTCATCTCTGTTTTCGCTTCGAGCTCTGGCACCTCTGCAAATCTCTGCTTCCCTCTGCGAAGGGCCTATCTTTTACTTTTATGCAAGAGTCAGTAGTATTCCTTCTCATTCCAACCTACTCTTTAGTTGGCAAGCATCATGTGATGGAAAGATCTAAGCATATATGGCCATTCAAATATATTTGAGCATGAATTATTATTGTTGACATTACCCTTGAGGTAAGAGGTTGGGAGGCGAAACATTAAGCCCCTATCTTTCTCTGTGTTCGATGAATACTATTTGTTCTAAAAATATGCTTTGAGTGGTAGCAATCATGGAAGACTAAATGATAATTGAGTATGTGAAGTTTGCGGAATCAAAGCTCTGACATAGACTCTTCCTGAAAATAAGATGAATTGTAATTGTTTGATGACTAATAACACGGTTTGTTAGTTTTCAAGAAAGTTTATGATCTATACTTTAACATGTGAGTAGTTTGTTACTTGATCATGCAAAGTTTTATGATATGAGCTACTGTTATGACATATAATGATGCTAGAAAAGGTGATTGAAATTATTATTGATCAAACTTGTGCACCTGCTAGCATTCACACTTCATAAACTCTTTCTTTTATCATTTACCTACTCGAGGACGAGTAGGAATTGAGCTTGGGGATGCTGATACGTATCCAACGTATCTATAATTTATGAAGTATTCATGCTATTATATTATCCATCTTGGATGTTTAATGGGCTTTACTATGCACTTTTATATTATTTTTGGGACTAACCTATTAACCTAGAGCCAAGTGCCAGTTTTTGTTTTTTCCTTGTTTTTGAGTTTTATAGAAAAGGAATACCAAAGGAGTCCAATTGACGTGTCAATTTTTGATGATTTTTTTGGACCAAAAGAAGCCCCCGGAGTAAAAGAGTTGTGCCAGGAGAGTCCCGGGCTGCCCACGAGGGTGGGGGGCGCGCCCACCCCGCTGGGCGTGGGCCCCTGCCTCATGGACAACCCGAAGACCCCCCTGACGTGAGACCTACGCCAAAAAATCCTATAAATACTGAAACTTCCAGAAAATAGAATATATCGGGAGTTCCGCCGCCGCAAGCCTCTGTAGCCACCAAAAACCAATCGGGACCCTGTTCCGGCACCCTGCCGGAGGGGGGAACCTTCACCGGTGGCCATCTTCATCATCCCGGTGCTCTCCATGGCGAGGAGGGAGTAGTTCACCCTCGGGGCTGAGGGTATGTACCAGTAGCTATGTGTTTGATCTCTCTCTCTCGTGTTCTTGATTTGGCACGATCTTGATGTATCGCGAGCTTTGCTATTATAGTTGGATCTTATGATGTTTCTCCTCCTCTACTCTCTTGTAATGGATTGAGTTTTCCCTTTGAAGTTATCTTATCGGATTGAGTCTTTAATGATTTGAGAACACTTGATGTATGTCTTTGCGTGAGATAACCGTGGTGACAATGGGTTATTGTATTGATTCACTTGATGTATGTTTTGGTGATCAACTTGCTAGTTCCGCCCATGAACCTATGCATAGGGGTTGGCACACGTTTTCATTTTGACTCTCCGGTAGAAACTTTGGGGCACTCTTTGAGGTTCTATGTGTTGGTTGAATAGATGAATCTGAGATTGTGTGATGCATATCGTATAATCATACCCACGGATACTTGAGGTGACATTGGAGTATCTAGGTGACATTAGGGTTTTGGTTGATTTGTGTCTTAAGGTGTTATTCTAGTATGAACTCTTGAATAAGATCGATTCAAAAGAATAACTTTGAGGTGGTTTCGTACCCTACCATAATCTGTTCGTTTATTCTCCTCTAATAGTGACTTTGGAGTGACTCTTTGTTGCATGTTGAGGGATAGTTATATGATCCAGTTATGTTATTATTGTTGAGAGAACTTACATAGTGAAAGTATGAACCCTAGGCCTTGTTTCCTATCATTGCAATACCGTTTGTGCTCACTTTTATCACTTGCTACCTTGCTGTTTTTATATTTTCAGATTACAAAAACCTATATCTACCATCCATATTGCACTTGTATCACCATCTCTTCGTCGAACTAGTGCACCTATACAATTTACCATTGTATTGGGTGTGTTGGGGACACAAGAGACTCTTTGTTATTTGGTTGCAGGGTTGTTTGAGAGAGACCATCTTCATCCTATGCCTCCCACGGATTGATAAACCTTAGGACATCCACTTGAGGGAAATTTGCTACTGTCCTACAAACCTCTACACTTGGAGGCCCAACAACATCTACAAGGAGAAGGTTGCGTAGTAGACATCATAGGGTCCGCACGCTTAACGTTCGGTGACGATCGGTATTATGAGTTTATGTGTTTTGATGTACCGAAGGTAGTTCGGAGTCCCGGATATGATCACAGTCATGACGAGGAGTCTCAAAATGGTCGAGACATAAAGATTGATATATTGGACGGCTATATTCGGACATCGGAAGTGTTCCGGGTGATTTTGGAGAAAATCGGAGTGCCGGAGGTTTACCGGAACCCCCCGGGAAACTAGTGGGCCTAGATGGGCCTTAGTGGAGAGAGAGAGGGGCTGCCAGGGCAGGCCGCGCCCCCCTCCCCCTTGAGTCCGAATTGGACTAGGAGGGGGGTAGTGATGAAGCTATGTACCTAGGGTAGGGTCATGGACCTGTACAAACTAACCTCCCCAAGGACATCCCTAGAAGAAATCACCTTTCAATCGACTTGGGGGTGTTCACTCGACAGACTCGAAGACACTCGACCAGGAAGCAATCACTCGACCAAGATCCAACCACTCGACGACCAAGAGACCTAACACCGCTCCGCACGCTAACGGTCGGTCATTGAATAGCTTTTATGGTCATCATAGCACTTTATTAGAGGCGTTACCAGTAACGCCCAGCCTTAATGTACTTAAACCCTGCATAACTGAGGGCCAGAGGGGTCTGGCGAACTCTATATAAGCCACCCCCCTCCTCAGTGTAAAGGGTTCGCACCCCTGTAATTCATACACACATAATCCAGTCGACCGCCTCCAGGCTCCGAGACGTAGGGCTATTACTTCTTCTGAGAAGGGCCTGAACTCGTAAACATAGTGTGCTTACAACTACTCCATAGCTAAGATCTTGCCTCTCCATACCTACCCCCCTACATTACTGTCAGAATTAGAACCACAACAGTTGGCGCCCACCGTGGGGCTGGTGTCTTAGCGACTTGTTAGAGAAGTTGTGATTTTTTCTGATCCAATCCATCATGGTCTCTGGAGGAGTTTTGGTGGAGGGCCGCGAGATCTGTCTCGGCGCGCTCACGTTCATCGCCGACGACTCCACTTGGCTTCAGGAGGCTCCGCTCGGTGTCGACGCGCTTCTTGTCCGCGGGGCAACACACATTCGCGCGTGTGTCCACGGCGTCCTCTTGCGGCAACCGTCGACCCACTATCGGTCGGCCCCTGCACTGTCCTCCCGCGCTCCGGTCGGTCGAGACTTCAGTGGTGGGTGAGACACGCGGTGGCACGCCAGTCGGCCACCCCTCAAGTCGCGGCGATCGAGCCCGACGAATCCCTCTACAGCCTGTTCGACTGGCTCCGTAGAGACCGCATCCGAGTGCGATAGCAGTGATTCGGCGGCGGAGGTTCTGATGGTCGATGGGCCGCGCAGTCCTACCGGTTTTCCCCGCACCGACGGAGGCACAGGTGGAGGCGACCCATCGCATCCCATGGAGGAATATCTCCCCGAGCCTCTCACGTCACTGCAGAGAGAAGAACTTCATCGTCGGAACATGGATGCACTGCACACTCCTATTGTTGGAGAAACCCCCGAGGCTCGTGCCTTGGAGGGCGCGCGCCTGGCCAACTTGGCTGAGCGCACTCGACTGGAGAACCTCCAGCGAGCACTCGATGAGCATGCACGACAACGGGTTCCAGGTATATCGAACTCCTATTCAGAATTTAGCAGCTGCAACCCGTATAGCAGAGTCAATTCAGCCTTCCCAATCAGAGGCTGGCAGAGGCTTGCTGCAGATCAGAGCGTTGCTGCGGGCAGCAGGAGACCAGAACTCCGCTGTTTCTCAGTCGCGGAACAGAATCCACAGCAGATCCATTGTTGCAGACACAGTCCAGTCGGCTCACAGCCCAAGATCGCCTCTGAGGCGTGAGGGAAGTGGAGACCAGCGGGATCAGTACAGGAACCGTGAGCAGTATGGTCACCGATTCGATCGTGACGATCGACGTTGAGTGCCCAGCCCTCTCCCGAGGAGCGGATCGTACGTGCCTCGACAGCAGGATGACAGGCGCCCTCATAGTGTTGGGCGGAGGATTCCAGTCGACCCCAGGGAACCAGGCTTTGATGCGAGATCCATTCTTGTTCAAGGTTTGGTTGACAGAAACAGAGCTCACCGAGAAGGTCACGACAGAGATGCACCTACCAGCAGCAGAACGCATGTTTCAGGGCCAGAGTGCTTTAGTAGAGCCATCAGGGCCACAGCGATTCCTCCCAACTTCAGGTTGGCGACTGGAGTCAGTAAGTTCACTGGTGAGTCCAAGCCTGATACTTGGCTTGAGGACTACCGAGTGGCTGTCCAAATTGGCGGTGGCAATGATGAAGTAGCCATGAAGCACCTGCCTCTCATGTTGGGGGGCTCGGCCAGAGCATGGCTGAATCAGTTAGCACCTAGCAGCATTTACACTTGGGAAGATCTCGCCTGAGTGTTTGTCACGACATTTGAAGGAACATGCAAGCGACCGGCAGGGCTGACCGAACTGCGGTCTTGTGTGCAGAAGTCGAATGAAACTTTGAGGGATTACATCCAGAGGTGGATCACGTTGCACCACACTGTAGAAAATGTGCCTGGCCACCAAGCAGTCTGTGCCTTCAAGGAAGGTGTCAAGAATAGAGAACTGAATCTGAAATTCGGTCGAACCGGAGACGTGTCTCTGAATCGGATGATGGAGATTGCCACCAAGTACGCTAATGGAGAAGATGAGGATCGACTCCGGAGTGGCAAGCTCAAGTCATCCGCCCAAGAAACCGGAGGAGGAAATTCCAATCGGAAGCAGAAGCGGAAAGCCGAGCCAGCTGCTCCTGGGGAAACCTTGGCTGTAACTCAAGGAAAGTTTAAGGGGAAACCCAAAGGGCCTTGGAACCCCAAGAAGGTTAAAGACCAAGATGGAAATGATGTGTTGGATTTGCCATGTCACATCCACACAAAGAAAGATGAAGAGGGTAAACTCATTTACCCGAAACATACCACTCGACAGTGCCGGCTCTTGATCCAGCAGTTCCAGGGCAAACAGCCCAAAGATAAGGAAAAGGAGTCGGACAAAGTTGAGGACAAGGAAGACAGTGATGATGGATACCCTGATGATTTTTGCTGATGTTGAAAGCAAAAGTCGACTGAAAGTTATCAACCGTGAGGTGAATATGGTTGCTCCGGCGACACCCAGTTATCTAAAGTGGTCTCAGACTGCCATCACATTCGACCAGTTCGATCACCCAACGCACATTGCCACCCCTGGGAGGCAAGCTCTGGTGGTCGACCCAGTTGTCGAAGGCACTCGACTGACCAAAGTCTTGATGGATGGTGGCAGTGGTTTGAACATACTATATGCAGAGACGTTAAAAGGGATGGGCATTCCGATGTTCAGGCTCAGTACCAGCAACATGAGTTTCCATGGAGTCATTCCTGGGAAGAAGGCTGAGTCACTCGGCCAAATTGCTCTCGATGTGGTTTTCGGTGATTCCAAGAATTACCGCAAAGAAAAGTTGACATTCGAGGTTGTGGACTTCCAGAGTGCTTATCACGCTATTTTGGGCAGGCCAGCTTATGCACGCTTCATGGCTCGACCATGTTATGTGTATCTCAAATTGAAGATGCCTGGTCCTAAAGGAGTGATCACTATTACAGGCAATCGGAAGAAGGCAGAAGAATGTTTTCAGAAGGGCTCAAAGATCGCTGATGCCCAGATGGCAGTGGTAGAGCTCCAGGAGTACCAAAAGACTACTGACCCGAGTGACTTGTTGCGAGCCAAGAAGCCCGCTACGGAATCAGCTTTCCAGTCATCTGGCGAAATGAAGCCGGTTCACATTCACCTGACCGATCCCAATGCTGCTCCGACTCATATCTCAACAACACTCGACTCCAAATAGGAAGAAGCGCTCATCCAGTTCCTCCATGAGAACTGGGACTTCTTCGCATGGAAGCCTTCTGACATGCCGGGTGTTCCCAGGGGGCTGGCTGAGCACCGCCTACGAGTCGACCCTAAAGTGAAACCTGTCAAAGAACATCTCCGACGGTCCGCCGTCCAGAAGAGAAAGGCTATTGGTGAAGAGGTGGCTCGGCTCTTAGCAGCGGAGTTCATCCGAGAGATTTACTACTCCGAATGGCTCGCCAACGTTGTCATGGTCCCCAAGAAGGACAAGTCACTTCACATGTGCATTGACTTTAAACATATCAATCGGGCCTGCCCGAAAGATCATTTTCCTCTCCCCCGCATCGATCAAATAGTCGACTCGACTGCGGGATGTGAGCGACTGTCTTTTTTAGACCCTTATTCCGGGTACCATCAGATCCGTCTGTATGGACCCGACGAGATAAAAACAACTTTCATCACTCCATGCGGGTGCTTCTGTTATGTTACCATGCCATTCGGCCTCAAGAATGCCGGAGCCACGTTCATGAGGATGATTCAGAAGTGTTTGCTCACTCAAATCAGTCGGAATGTGGAAGCTTACATGGATGATATTGTGGTCAAGTCACGGAAGGGTTCCGACCTACTGACTGACCTTGCTGAAACCTTTGCCAACCTCAGAAGGTATGACATCAAGCTTAATCCATCAAAGTGCACATTCAGAGTCCCTGGCGGCAAGTTACTCGGTTTTCTCGTTTCTGAACAGGGAATCGACGCCAATCCAGAAAAAGTTGGTACTATACTCCGGGTGAAACGTCCTGTGCGTGTGCACGACGTCCAGAAGCTTACTGGTTGCTTGGCCGCTTTAAGTCGATTCATCTCTCGTCTCGGTGAAAAGGCATTGCCTCTTTACCTACTGATGAAGAAGTCAGACAAGTTTGAGTGGACTCCGGAAGCTGATGCAGCGTTTGCAGAGCTCAAAACTCTGCTCTCCACCCAGCCGGTGCTTGCTGCCCCAATCAGCAAAGAACCTTTACTGCTTTACATTGCAGCCACGGGACAAGTCGTCAGTACAATACTTACGGTTGAGCGGGAGGAAGAAGTAAAAGACTTTAAAGTTCAACGCCCAGTATATTATGTTTCTGAAGTTTTGACTCCATCAAAGCTAAGATATCCTCATTACGAGAAGCTTGTATATGGGATTTATATGACCACAAAGAAGGTTGCACATTACTTCTCTGACCATTCCATTACAGTCGTCAGCGACGCTCCATTGTCAGAGATTCTGCACAACAGAGATGCAACTGGTCGAGTGGCCAAATGGGCGATTGAACTCCTTCCTCTAGATATCAAGTTCGAGGCAAAGAAGGCTATCAAGTCCCAAGCAATAGCAGATTTCATCGCCGAGTGGACTGAACAGCAATTACCGACTCAAGTTCACTCGGAGCACTGGACCATGTTCTTTGATGGGTATAAGATGTTGAATGGTTCCAGCGCTGGGGTTGTATTGGTGTCCCCCCGAGGAGATAAGCTCAGATATGTTCTCCAGATTCACTTTGATTCCTCCAATAACGAAGCAGAATATGAAGCACTTTTGTATGGGTTGCGCATGGCCATTTCACTCGGCGTCCGTCGCCTCATGGTCTATGGCGACTCAGATTTGGTGGTTAATCAGGTGATGAAGGAGTGGGACGTCAGAAGTCCAGCCATGACTCGTTATTGCAATGTTGTGAGAAAGTTAGAGAAGAAATTCGAGGGGTTAGAGCTTCATCACATACCCCGACTGAAAAATCAAGCAGCTGATGATTTGGCAAAAATAGGTTCCAAAAGAGAAGCCATTCCCAGCAATGTGTTTTTGGAACACATCCACACGCCATCAGTTCAAGAGGATCCTTTCACTGAAGAAGCCCCGCAGCCAAAAAGTGCCACGGATCTGACTAAAGTTGAAGTTCCAGCAGTGGTCGACCTGATCATGGAAGTCTTGGTCATCACTCCAGACTGGACGGTGCCATACATCGCGTACATCCTAAGGAAAGAGCTCCCAGAGGACGAAGAAGAGGCCCGACAGATCGTCCCTCGATCCAAGGCCTTTGCAGTCATAAAGGGACAGTTGTATAGAGAAAGCGCGACTGGAGTCAGCCAGAAGTGTATAACACCAGAAGAAGGTCAAATAATCCTTGATGATATCCACTCGGGGACCTGTGGTCATCATGCGTCCTCCCGGACCATTGTGGCTAAAGCATACCGAGCAGGATTTTACTGGCCAAGAGCAAATGAAATGGCGAAAGAGATAGTCGACAAATGCGAAGGATGTTAGTTCTACTCCAACATGTCCCACAAACCCGCGTCAGCCCTGAAGACCATTCCACTCGTCTGGCCCTTCGCTGTTTGGGGATTGGATATGGTTGGACCTCTGAGAACGGGCAGGAGCGGATTCACTCATGTGCTAGTGGTAGTCGACAAGTTTACCAAATGGATTGAAGCTAAGCCTATCAAGAATCTCGATGCCTGCACTGCTATCAGTTTCATCAGAGAATTGATATTCAGATATGGAGTTCCACATAGCATCATTACTGACAATGGGTCAAACTTTGATTCCGACAAGTTCAGAGCTTTTTGCGCCTCTCAAGGCACACGAGTCGACTACGCTTCAGTCGCTCACCCCCAGTCGAATGGATAAGCAGAAAGGGAAAATGGTCTGATTCTCAAAGGACTGAAACCCCGACTGATGTGCGATCTCAAGCATGCAGCAGGCGCATGGGTCGACGAGCTTCCATCAGTTCTTTGGGGATTGAGGACTACCCCGAATCGGTCGACTGGAAGAACCCCATTCTTTTTGGTCTACGGAGCTGAGGCAGTTTTGCCGAGTGACCTGCTTCACAATGCACCCCGAGTCGAGCTCTACTCTGAAGATGAAGCAGAACAAGCCCGGCAGAACGCAGTCGACCTCCTAGAAGAAGAAAGAGAAATGGCCATGATCCGATCGACCATCTACCAGCAAGACTTGCGTCGATTCCATGCCAGAAATGTGAAGAGTCGAGCCTTCCAAGAAGGAGACTTGGTCCTCCGAGTGGATCAACAGAAACCACACAAGCTTGCTTCTACTTGGGAAGGTCCCTTCATCGTCACCAGAGTCCTCCACAATGGAGCGTACCACCTTTACAATGTCGATCGCCAGATTAACGAGCCACGAGCTTGGAACGCGGAGCTACTCCGCCCCTTTTACACTTAAGTACTCACTCGGATGAGATGTAATAAGAGATACCTCTGTAGTTTATTTATCAAAGACAAGAGTGTTATAATTTTCCTAGTGATTGTTGTTGCTTTTGTTTGCATGAGAAATCCCCCAGTGGGTGGCTTAGCTGCGAATCCGTTTCGCCTAAGTTTGTAAAAAAATCATACCGAGTGGTGAGCCAGCTTCCCACTCGGGGGCTTAGCTGCGAACCCGTTTTGCCTAAGTATTGAAAATCCTACCGAGTGGTGAGCCAGCCTCCCACTCGGGGGCTTAGCTGCAGTCCAAGTACTCGCCTAAGTATTTAAAATCCTACCGAGTGGAGGGCAATCCTCCCACTCGGGGGCTTAGCTGCAGTCCAAGTACTCGCCTAAGTATTTAAAATCCTACCGAGTGGAGAGCAATCCTCCCACTCGGGGGCTTAGCTGCAGTCCAAGTACTCGCCTAAGTATTTAAAATCCTACCGAGTGGAGAGCAATCCTCCCACTCGGGGGCTTAGCTGCAGTCCAAGTACTCGCCTAAGTATTTAAAATCCTACCGAGTGGTGAGCCAGCCTCCCATTCGGGGGCTTAGCTGCAGTCCAAGTACTCGCCTAAGTATTTAAAATCCTTCCGAGTGGTGAGCCAGCCTCCCACTCGGGGGCTTAGCTGCAGTCCAAGTACTCGCCTAAGTATTGAAAATCCTATCGAGTGGTGAGCCAGCCTCCCACTCGAAGGCTTAGATGCAGCCCAAGTACTCGCCTAAGTATTTAAAATCCTACCGAGTGGAGAGCAATCCTCCCACTCAGGGGCTTAGCTGCAGTCCAAGCACTCGCCTAAGTATTTAAAATCCTACCGAGTGGAGAGCAATCCTCCCACTCGGAGGCTTAGCTGCAGTCCAAGTACTCGCCTAAGTATTTAAAATCCTACCGAGTGGAGAGCAATCCTCCCACTCGGGGGCTTAGCTGCAGTCCAAGCACTCGCCTAAGTATTTAAAATCCTACCGAGTGGAGAGCAATCCTCCCACTCGGGGGCTTAGCTGCAGTCCAAGCACTCGCCTAAGTATTTAAAATCCTACCGAGTGGAGAGCAATCCTCCCACTCGGGGGCTTAGCTGCAGTCCAAGTACTCGCCTAAGTATTTAAAATCCTACCGAGTGGAGAGCAATCCTCCCACTCGGAGGCTTATCTGCAGTCCAAGTACTCGACTAAGTACGATATCCGTCCCAATCCGCAAGGACGACAAGGTGCAGGATGGCTGTTACCTTCTCCTCCGGAGCTTCTCCACAAGTACAACGTGCGCTCCATCCCGATCCGCAAGGACGACGAGGCGCAGGTCGACTGGATTTTCCACCTCATAACTGCATCTCAAGCACAAAGTGTACTCCAAGCGAACAACAAGTTCCACTCGGCAGAGAATTCACGAAGATATTCAAGGATAAACCAAGTTCAGATAAATCCTAAAGGCCCCAGACCATAGATCAAAGTACTCGGGCATTCAGCCCGAAGGAGTTTAACGGTTACAAAATCCACTCGGCATTCCGAGGCAAATTTAAGGTGAGACATAAAAGTTTGTTTACTCCGCGGGAGGAGGGCTGGCAGGCTCGGCAAACTCGTCCAGGTCGACACCGTAGGCGATCCGAGTGGCAGCAGCGATGAAATTCTCCATGAAAGATCGGAAATCATGCCTTTTGGTGTTGGCGACCTTGATCACTGCCAGCTTATCTTCTCGCACCTCCTTACAGTGGATACGAACCAAAGACAGGGCCACATCAGCACCGCACCAGGCGGAAGACTTCTTCCACTCCTGCACTCGACCAGGGATCTCGTTAAGCCGGGTCATCAGTGACTCGAGGTCACTCTGGAGCGTTGCCCTTGGCCAAAGTGCTGTGTCAATCCTTGACGTTACGACCTTTAGTCGAGCCAAGTAGTCAACAACGCCGTCGATGCGGGATTCCAGTCTGAGCCGATTCATAGCGGTTTCATCCTTCACAGGAGAGTTGATGGGGTCCAGGTTTGGCTCAATCCGTCCAGTCTCCTCCTCAAAGTCTCTGCAAAATTCTGCATGCACAATCCAAGGATTAGTCGGTTTTTCGTATGACGAGTCGACAAAGAAAAACTCAGTCGGAGCAAAATATATACCTTCAAGCTTGATGAACAACTTCTTGGCAAGACTCCTCAGATAGCTTTCCAGATCGTCCCTCCTGCGAGCGATGCCTTCCATCTTCTCATTCAGGGAGACCTTGTCCTTCTTCAAGCGCGTGACTTCCTTGTTGGCCGCGTCCAGAGCAGATTTCATCTTGGCGTTCTCTTCTTCCAATTGGCCGGCCGAAGCCAGTTTCTGTTCAGCCAGAGCAGTTTTATCTTCAGCCTCCTTCTGAGTAGCAGCCAGATCTTGATCCTTCTTCGCCAAAGCTTGGTTCAGTTTTTCTGAAAAGAAATGATGCTCAATTCAGAAAGAACGGAAGGAAATCCAAACTTAGGACAAACCAGTCGACAGAACCGTCTTACCATTGGCATCGTCCTTGGCCTTCTGCAGCTCTGTCTTGGCCAGTTCCAAGTCAAGGTTGAGTTGGATCTGCTGTTTCCCCAAGTCAGCAAAGCGAGCTCCAAGATCACAAGATTTCTGCAATCGGGGAGGAAGAGTTATTTTACAGAGGAAAACTACAAAGACAATAAATACTAAAACTACAGTCGACTGCCAGCAGTCCACCGTAGTCTCGGGGACTACACCCAGTGGGTGCACTTAGCATGCCCCCACTGGTTCAGTTAACTTTCGGCGAGACCTTTTCGGCGCAAGTATAAAAAAGAGAGAGAAGAAAGACAGCAACAAACAAGCTCTTCAAACCATAGTCGCCTGCCAGCAGTCGACCACGGTCTCGGGGACTACACCTAGTGGGTGCACTCAGCGTGCCCCCACTGGTTCCAATATTCCATTCGGAATGACCTGACCAGACCGAGTGAAGAAATTCGAGTGAAGCAACACAGTATAAAGACTACAGTCGACTGCCAGCAGTCCACCATAGTCTCGGGGACTACACCCAGTGGGTGCACTCGGCGTGCCCCCACTAGTCTAAAACTTCAAACAACAAAAATTCAGCGCAAGGTATGGATTTGATCAGTGACAGTTTGAAACACCCAGTGGGTGTACAGATGCAAAGATCCTTGGAAAGAGAGTTCTTCAGGTACCATATCCTAACAAAGCAAGCCAAGAAAATCAGTTGACGTGCGGCTAACCTGAACATTGCTTTGGAGATCCGAGCTGGCGTCGTAGGCAGCCTGACTGGCGTTCTGCACCGTCTTCATCTTCTCCATCATAATACCTGCTTGGCGTATCACCTCCCTGGCAGCACTCACTTTGTCCTCTGGGACATGATGAGTGGCAAAAACTGAAGGTGGATCGATAGGAGCTTGGGCATGTTGGGGAACGTTGCAGAAAACAAAAATTTTCCTACGGTTTCACCAAGATCCATCTATGAGCTCATCTAGCAACGAGTATTCAGATGCATCTACATACCTTTGTAGATCGCGAGCGGAAGCGTTCAAAAGAACGGGGATGAGGTAGTCGTACACGATGTGATCCAAATCACCGGAGATCCTAGCACCGAACGGACGGCACCTCCGCGTTCAACACACGTACGGTCAGCGTGACGTCTCCTCCTTCTTGATCCAGCAAGGGGGAAGGAGAGGTTGATGAAGATCCAGCAGCACGACGGCGTGGTGGTGGATGCAGGGCGTCACAACAGCAGGGCTTTGCCGTGCACTGCGAGAGGGAGAGGTGTAGCAGGGAGAGAGGGAGGCGCCAAGGACAAAGGGTGCGGCTGCCCCTCCTCCCCTTTATATAGGCCCCCTGGGGGGCGCCGGCCCCTGGAAATCCCATCTCCAGAGGGGGCGGCGGCCAAGGGGGGGTGGAGTGCCCCCCAAGGCAAGTGGGCGCCCCCACCCACCCTAGGGTTCCAACCCTAGGCGCAGGGGGTGGGCCTTGGGGGCCGCACCAGCCCACTAAGGGCTGGTCCCCCCCTCCCACTTCAGCCCATGGGGCCCTCCGGGATGGGTGGCCCCACCCGGTGGACCCCCGGGACCCATCTGGTGGTCCCGGTACAATATCGGTGAACCCCAGATCACTCCCGATGGCCGAAACTGCACTTCCTATATATAATTCTTCACCTCCGTACTACTCCGAAACTCCTCGTGATGTCCGGGATCTCATACGGGACTCCGAACAACATTCGGGTTACTGCATATACATATCTTCACAACCCTAGCGTCACCGAACCTTAAGTGTGTAGACCCTACGGGTTCGGGAGACATGCAGACATGACCGAGACGGCTCTCGGGCAATAACCAACAGTGGGATCTGGATACCCATGTTGGCTCCCACATGCTCCACGATGATCTCATCGGATGAACCACGATGTCGAGGATTCAATTAATCCCGTATACAATTCCCTTTGTCAATCGGTATTTTACTTGCCCGAGATTCGATCGTCGGTATCCCAATACCTTGTTAAATCTCGTTACCGGCAAGTCACTTTACTCGTACCGTAATGCATGATCCCATGATCAAACACTTTGATCACATTGAGCTCATTATGA
The DNA here is from genome assembly GCA_032464435.1 of Aegilops umbellulata. Lineage (NCBI taxonomy): Eukaryota > Viridiplantae > Streptophyta > Magnoliopsida > Poales > Poaceae > Aegilops > Aegilops umbellulata. Next base: position 68,322,835 of record CP136058.1, read on the forward strand.
TGATGCATTACCGAGTGGGCCCGGTGATACCTCTCCGTCATGCGGAGTGACAAATCCCAGTCTCGATCCGTGTCAACCCAACAGACACTTTCGGAGATACCCGTAGTATACCTTTATAGTCACCCAGTTATGTTGTGACGTTTGGTATACCCAAAGCACTCCTACGGTATCCGGGAGTTACACGATCTCATGGTCTAAGGAAAGGATACTTGACATTGGAAAACTCTAGCAAACGAACAATACGATCTTGTGCTATGTTTAGGATTGGGTCTTGTCCATCACATCATTCTCCTAATGAAGTGATCTCGTTATCAATGACATCCAATGTCCATAGTCAGGAAACCATGACTATCTGTTGATCAACGAGCTAGTCAACTAGAGGCTTACTAGGGACATGTTGGTGTCTATTATTCACACATGTATTACGATTTCCGGATAACACAATTATAGCATGAATAAAGACAATTATCATGAACAAGGAAATACAATAATAATGCTTTTATTATTGCCTCTAGGGCATATTTCCAACAGTCTCCCACTTGCACTAGAGTCAATAATCTAGTTACATTGTGATGAATCGAACACCCATGGAATTCTGGTGTTGATCATGTTTTGCTCTAGGGAGAGGTTTAGTCAACGGATTTGCTACATTCAGGTCCGTATGCACTTTACAAATATCTATGTCTCCATCTTGAACATTTTCACGAATGGAGTTGAAGCGACGCTTGATGTGCCTGGTCTTTTTGTGAAACCTGGGCTCCTTGGCAAGTGCAATAGCTCCAGTGTTGTCACAGAAGAGTTTGATTGGCCCCGACGCATTGGGTATGACTCCGAGGTCGGTGATGAACTGGTTCACCCAAATTGCTTCATGTGCTGCCTCCGAGGCTGCCATGTACTCCGCTTCACATGTAGATCCCGCCACGACGCTCTGCTTGCAACTGCACCAGCTTACTGCCCCACCATTCAAAATATACACGTATCCGGTTTGTGACTTAGAGTCATCCAGATCTGTGTCGAAGCTAGCATCGACGTAACCCTTTACGACGAGCTCTTCGTCACCTCCATAAACGAGAAACATTTCCTTAGTCCTTTTCAGGTACTTCAGGATATTCTTGACCGCTGTCCAGTGTTCCTTGCCGGGATTACTTTGGTACCTTCCTACCAAACTTACGGCAAGGTTTACATCAGGTCTGGTACACAGCATGGCATACATAATAGAACCTATGGCTGAGGCATAGGGGATGACACTCATCTCTTCTATATCTTCTGCCGTGGTCGGACATTGAGCTGAGCTCAATTTCACACCTTGTAACACAGGTAAGAACCCCTTCTTAGATTGATCCATATTGAACTTCTTCAATATCTTATCAAGGTATGTGCTTTGTGAAAGACCTATGAGGCGTCTTGATCTATCTCTATAGATCTTGATGCCTAATATATAAGCAGCTTCTCCAAGGTCCTTCATTGAAAAGCTCTTATTCAAGTAGGCCTTAATGCTGTCCAAGAGTTCTACATCATTTCCCATCAAAAGTATGTCATCTACATATAATATGAGAAATGCTACAGAGCTCCCACTCACTTTCTTGTAAACACAGGCTTCTCCATAAGTCTGCGTAAATCCAAACGCTTTGATCATCTCATCAAAGTGAATGTTCCAACTCCGATATGCTTGCACCAGCCCATAAATCGAGCGTTGGAGCTTGCACACCTTGTCAGCATTCTTAGGATCGACAAAAACTTCCGGCTGCATCATATACAATTCTTCCTTAAGGAAACCATTAAGGAATGCCGTTTTGACGTCCATTTGCCATATTTCATAATCGTAGAATGCGGCAATTGCTAACATGATTCGGACGGACTTCAGCTTCGCTACCGGTGAGAAAGTCTCATCGTAGTCAACCCCTTGAACTTGTCGATAACCCTTAGCGACAAGCCGAGTTTTATAGATGGTCACATTACCATCCGCGTCTGTCTTCTTCTTAAAGATCCATTTATTTTCTATGGCTCGCCGCTCAACGGGCAAGTCAGTCAAAGTCCATACTTCATTTTCATACATGGATCCTATCTCGGATTTCATGGCTTCCAGCCATTTGTCAGAATCTGGGCCCGCCATCGCTTCTTCATAGTTCGAAGGTTCACCGTTGTCTAACAACAAGATTTCCAAGACAGGGTTGTCGTACCACTCTGGTGCGGAACGTGTCCTTGTGGACCTACGACTTTTAGTAGGAGCTTGATCAGAAGCATCTTGATCATCATCATTAATTTCCTCTCTAGTCGGTGCAGGCACCTCAGAAACGTTTTCTTGAGTTGCGCCATTTTCCGGTTCAAGAGGTAACACTTCATCAAGTTCTACTTTCCTCCCACTTACTTCTTTCGAGAGAAACTCCTTCTCTAGAAAGGATCCATTCTTGGCAACAAAGATCTTGCCTTCGGATCTGAGGTAGAAGGTATACCCAATAGTTTTTTTGGGGTAACGTATGAAGACGCATTTTTCCGACTTGGGTTCGAGCTTTTCAGGTTGAAGTTTCTTGACATGAGCATCGCATCCCCAAACTTTTAGAGACGACAGCTTAGGTTTCTTCCCAAACCATAATTCATATGGTGTCGTCTCAACGTATTTCGACGGAGCCCTATTTAAAGTGAATGCGGCAGTCTCTAAAGCATAGCCCCAAAAAGATAGCGGCAAATCGGTAAGAGACATCATAGATCGCACCATATCTAATAGAGTGCGATTACGACGTTTGGACACACCATTACGCTGAGGTGTTCCAGGCGGCGTGAGTTGTGAAACTATTCCACATTTTCTTAATTGTGTGCCAAATTCGTGACTCAAGTATTCTCCTCCACGATCTGATCGTAGAAACTTGATTTTTCTGTCACATTGATTTTCAACCTCACTCTGAAATTCCTTGAACTTTTCAAAGGTCTCAGACTTGTGTTTCATTAAGTAGATATACCCATATCTACTCAGGTCATAAGTGAGGGTGAGAACATAACGATAGCCACCGCGAGCCTCAACACTCATTGGACCGCACACATCAGTATGTATGATTTTCAATAAGTTGGTTGCTCGCTCCATTGTTCCTGAGAACGGAGTCTTGGTCATTTTACCCATGAGGCATGGTTCGCACGTGTCAAATGATTCATAATCAAGAGACTCTAAAAGTCCATCTGCATGGAGCTTCTTCATGCGTTTGACACCTATGTGACCAAGGCGGCAGTGCCACAAATATGTGGGACTATTGTTATCAACTTTAACTCTTTTGGTATTCACACTATGAATATGTGTATCATCACGTACGAGATTCATTAAGAATAAACCATTAACCATCGGAGCATGACCATAAAACATATCTCTCATATAAATAGAACAACCATTATTCTCGGATTTAAATGAGTAGCCATCTCGAATTAAACGAGATCCAGACACAATGTTCATGCTCAAACTTGGCACTAAATAACAATTATTGAGGTTTAAAACTAATCCCGTAGGTAAATGTAGAGGTAGCGTGCCGATGGCGATCACATCGACCTTGGAACCATTCCCGACGCGCATCGTCACCTCGTCCTTCACCAGTCTCCGTTTATTCCGCAGCTCCTGCTTTGAGTTACAAATGTGAGCAACTGCACCGGTATCAAATACCCAAGAGCTACTACGAGTACTGGTAAGGTACACATCAATTACATGTATATCACATATACCTTTTGTTTCGCCGGCCTTCTTGTCCGCTAAGTATTTGGGGCAGTTCCGCTTCCAGTGACCACTTCCCTTGCAATAAAAGCACTCAGTCTCGGGCTTGGGTCCATTCTTTGGCTTCTTCCCGGCAACTTGCTTGCCGGGCGCGGCAACTTCCTTGCCGTCCTTCTTGAAGTTCTTTTTACCCTTGCCCTTCTTGAACTTAGTGGTTTTATTCTCCATCAACACTTGATATTCCTTCTTGACTTCTACCTCTGCTGATTTCTGCATAGCAAATACCTCAGGAATGGTCTTTTCCATCCCCTCCATATTGAAGTTCATCACAAAGCTCTTGTAGCTTGGTGGAAGCGACTGGAGGATTTTGTCAATGACCGCGTCATCCGGGAGATTAACTCCCAGCTGAGTTAAGCGGTTATGTAACCCTGACATAGTGAGTATGTGCTCACTGACAGAACTATTTTCCTCCATCTTACAGCTAAAGAATTTGTCGGAGACTTCATATCTCTCGACCCGGGCATGAGCTTGGAAAACCATTTCAGCTCTTCGAACATCTCATATGCTCCGTGTCTCTCAAAACGTTTTTGGAGCCCCGGCTCTAAGCTGTAAAGCATGCCGCACTGAACGAGGGAGTAGTCATCGGAACGTGCCTGCCAAGCGTTCATAACGTCTTGTTCTGCAGGGAGAACCGGTGCGTCACCCAGCGGTGCTTGTAGGACATAATCTTTCTTGGCAGCTATGAGGATGATCCTCAGGTTCCGGACCCAGTCCGTATAGTTGCTGCCATCGTCTTTCAGCTTGGTTTTCTCTAGGAACGCGTTGAAGTTGAGGACTACGTTGGCCATTTGATCTACAAGACATATTGTAAATATTTTAGACTAAGTTCATGATAATAAAGTTCATCTAATCAAATTATTTAATGAACTCCCACTTAGATAGACATCCCTCTTCAAGTCATCTAAGTATAACATGATCCGAGTCAACTAGGCCGTGTCCGATCATCACGTGAGACGGACTAGTCAACATCGGTGAACATCTTCATGTTGATCGTATCTTCTATACGACTCATGCTCGACCTTTCGGTCTTCTGTGTTCCGAGGCCATGTCTGTACATGCTAGGCTCGTCAAGTCAACCTAAGTGTTTGCATGCGTAAATCTGTCTTACACCCGTTGTATGTGAATGTTAGAATCTATCACACCCGATCATCACGTGGTGCTTCGAAACAACGAACTGTCGCAACGGTGCACAGTTAGGGGGAACACTTCTTGAAATTATTATGAGGGATCATCTTATTTACTACCGTCGTTCTAAGTAAACAAGATGCAAAACATGATAAACATCACATGCAATCAAATAATAAACGTGACATGATATGGCCAATATCACATATCTCCTTTGATCTCCATCTTGGGGCTCCATGATCATCTTTGTCACCGGCTTGACAACATGATCTCCATCATCGTGTCTCCATGAAGTTGCTCGCCAACTATTACTTCTACTACTATGGCTAACGCGTTTATCAATAAAGTAAAGTAATTTACATGGCGTTTCTCAATGACACGCAGGTCATACAAAAATAAAGACAACTCCTATGGCTCCTGCCGGTTGTCATACTCATCGACATGCAAGTCGTGATTCCTATTACAATAGCATGAACATCTCATACATCACATATAGATCATTCATCATTCATCACAACTTTGGCCATATCATATCACAAAGCACTTGCTGCAAAAACAAGTTAGACGTCCTCTAATTGTTGTTGCAAGTTTTATGTGGCTGAATTAGGGTTCTAGCAAGAACGTTTTCTTACCTATGTGAAAGCCACAACGTGATTTGTCAACTTCTATTTACCCTTCATAAGGACCCTTTTCATCGAATCCGCTCCAACTAAAATGGGAGAGACAGACACCCGCCAGCCACCTTATGCAACTAGTGCATGTTAGTCGGTGGAACCGGTCTCACGTAAGCGTACGTGTAAGGTTGGTCTGGGCCGCTTCATCCCACAATACCGCTGAAGCAAGATAAGACTAGTAGCGGCAAGAAAGTTGACAAATCTACGCCCACAACAAATTGTGTTCTACTCGTGCAAGAAGAACAACGCATAGACCTAGCTCATGATGCCACTGTTGGGGAACGTTGCAGAAAACAAAAATTTTCCTACGGTTTCACCAAGATCCATCTATGAGTTCATCTAGCAACGAGTATTTAGATGCATCTACATACCTTTGTAGATCGCGAGCGGAAGCGTTCAAAAGAACGGGGATGAGGTAGTCGTACACGACGTGATTCAAATCACCGGAGATCCTAGCACCGAACGGACGGCACCTCCGCGTTCAACACACGTACGGTCAGCGTGACGTCTCCTCCTTCTTGATCCAGCAAGGGGGAAGGAGAGGTTGATGAAGATCCAGCAGCACGACGGCGTGGTGGTGGATGCAGGGCGTCACAACAGCAGGGCTTCGCCGTGCACTGCGAGAGGGAGAGGTGTAGCAGGGAGAGAGGGAGGCGCCAAGGGCAAAGGGTGCGGCTGCCCCTCCACCCTTTATATAGGCCCCCTGGGGGGCGCCGTCCCCTGGAGATCCCATCTCCAGAGGGGGCGGCGGCCAAGGGGGGGTGGAGTGCCTCCCAAGGCAAGTGGGCCCCCCCCCACCCTAGGGTTCCAACCCTAGGCGCAGGGGGTGGGCCTTGGGGGGCACACCAGCCCACTAAGGGCTGGTCCCCCCTCCCACTTCAGCCCATGGGGCCCTCCGGGATGGGTGGCCCCACCCGGTGGACCCCCGGGACCCATCTGGTGGTCCCGGTACAATACCGGTGAACCCCAGATCACCCCCGATGGCCGAAACTGCACTTCCTATATATAATTCTTCACCTCCGTACTACTCCGAAACTCCTCGTGACGTCCGGGATCTCATCTGGGACTCCGAACAACATTCGGGTTACTACATATACATATCTTCACAACCCTAGCGTCACCGAACCTTAAGTGTGTAGACCCTACGGGTTCGGGAGACATGCAGACATGACCGAGACGGCTCTCGGGCAATAACCAACAGCGGGATCTGGATACCCATGTTGGCTCCCACATGCTCCACGATGATCTCATCGGATGAACCACGATGTCGAGGATTCAATTAATCCCGTATACAATTCCCTTTGTCAATCGGTATTTTACTTGCCCGAGATTCGATCGTCGGTATCCCAATACCTTGTTCAATCTCGTTACCGGCAAGTCACTTTACTCGTACCGTAATGCATGATCCCGTGATCAAACACTTTGATCACATTGAGCTCATTATGATGATGCATTACCGAGTGGGCCCGGTGATACCTCTCCGTCATGCGGAGCGACAAATCCCAGTCTCGATCCGTGTCAACCCAACAGACACTTTCAGAGATACCCGTAGTATACCTTTATAGTCACCCAGTTACGTTGTGACGTTTGGTATACCCAAAGCACTCCTACGGTATCCGGGAGTTACACGATCTCATGGTCTAAGGAAAGGATACTTGACATTGGAAAACTCTAGCAAACGAACTATACGATCTTGTGCTATGTTTAGGATTGGGTCTTGTCCATCACATCATTCTCCTAATGATGTGATCTCGTTATCAATGACATCCAATGTCCATAGTCAGGAAACCATGACTATCTGTTGATCAACGAGCTAGTCAACTAGAGGCTTACTAGGGACATGTTGGTGTCTATTATTCACACATGTATTACGATTTCCGGATAACACAATTATAGCATGAATAAAGACAATTATCATGAACAAGGAAATATAATAATAATGCTTTTATTATTGCCTCTAGGGCATATTTCCAACAGGGCAATCGACGAAGAAGGCAGGGCACTCGACAATGGTACGGCGAAGGTAACAGAAGCCCGATTGGCATCACCAGCGTCCTGAACGACTGGTTCTGCTATCGGAGTCGACTGTGGCACCTTGTCCGCAGGAGCTCTCCTATTTTTCCTTGTCAAAGGTCTCTCAGGCTCTTCATCGTCATCATCGGGGAGGTCAATAACGTTAGGAGCTGTTCAAAGATCAATCGCCAAAATTACATCACCCAATGGTATATATTGCAGTTGAGTCGACCAAATGAAGACAGAATGTCAGAAATCATACCCAGATTGGAAGTGACTGCATCCTCCATTGCCTCATCTTCATCCCTGTAAACTGAAGTCCCGGAAGTAGCAGCGCTGCTAGTTCCAAAGTTCAACTGGTTAAATCAAGGAAAAATAAACGGCACTCAGCGTCGAGTGAATACAAAGGGAGACACTCACGCAGAAGCGACAGGAATGTTAATCTTGATCTTCGGCAACGCCTTCCGAGGTTTCTGCTTCGCAACTTTGGGCTGCTTTGATGCTTTTTCAGTTGGGGTCGGGGAAGATGTCCGAGGACGCTTTGAAGACTGGCCAGTTTGAGCAATCGCCTTTTCACGGGCGCTCGGCCGGTCTTGGTCAATCTTGGATCGCCTCTCCCTGCGCGGAGGTGACTCGACTTCTTCTTCGTCACTTGAGTCGTCACTTTCTTCGTCCCCTTCCCCGTCAGAATGCAAGTCGCCACTATCGCCACCGCTCGCCTCTCCTTCCGGGTCCTGCTCTTGCTCTCCGTTGGGCATGGAGTACATGTCGGTAAGGGCCTGGAAGAAAGCAGGAAGAATAAAAGTCAGTCGATGCAGCATAAACAGCCGCGCGAGTGAATCCAGATCATAACCAGAAGTTCAGAATCAAACCTTGTCTGGCTCATGGGACTGGTCGAATGGAAGAACTCTCTTGGCTCCCCTGGGGTTATCCCTGTTTCTGGTGATGCCCGTCAACCACCCCTCCAGTGTGTCATCCTCGACCTCCTCCGGGTGGATCCGAGTGGTGTCCTCAGTTCCCGAATACATCCACATCAGATGGTCTCGAGCTTGAAGTGGCTGGATGCGTCGCCGGAGGAAGACCTCCAGGAGATCCATGCCAGTGACCCCGTCGCGGATAAGCTGAACTACTCGTTCGACCAGCACCTTAACCCGCGCTTTCTCCTCCGGGATCACCATCAAAGAGGAGGGCTTGTTCACTCGGTCCGTGGAAAAAGGAGGGAGTCCAGTCGACTGCCCTGGCGTCGGTTGGTCTTTGTAGTAAAATCAGGTCGACTGCCATCCACGGACCGAGTCGGGAAGAATCATGGCCGGAAAGGAACTTTTCCCTCTCATCTGAACCCCAAGACCCCCACACATCTGAATCACTTGTGTTCTCCCGTCACTCGGATTGGCCGTTTTCACCGTATGAGAGCGACAGGTGAAAATGTGCTTGAAAAGACCCCGGTGAGGCCGACAACCCAAGAAATTCTCGCACAAAGACACGAAAGCGGCGAGGTACACGATGGTATTGGGAGTGAAGTGGTGGAGTTGTGCCCCAAAGAAATTCAGAAATCCCCGAAAGAAAGGGTGAGGAGGCAGAGAAAACCCCCGGTCGACCTGAGTGGCAAGGAGAACGCACTCACCCTCCCGAGGCTGCGGCTCGGATTCCTTCCCCGGAAGCCTCGCCGATCCATGGGGGATCAGTCCTCCGTCAGCCAGGTCGTCGAGGTCTTCTTGGTGGATCGTCGAGCGGATCCAGTCGCCCTGGATCCAGCCCTTCGGCAGACCGGTCCTCGAGGAAGATCCGCCCCGGCTGGTCGCCTTCCCCTTCGCCTTCGCCGTCGCCTTCTTCGCCCGTTCTAGGGCCACTGTCTTCTCCTTCCCCATCGTCGCTGGCGAGACACGTACGGAGCAGCGGCACTAGGGCGAGAGCGAGCGCGGCGGAGGAGTCTGAGGAGAAGAGGAGGAAATGAGAACGCACTGTTCAAAGACCCCGGTCCGGTGCCTTATATGAGGTTACTTCCGAGTGACTGACTGGTAGGCGCGGAGATCGAGGCGGCTCTGCTCTATCTCATCCGATTACTGCGGCCTCCTCCGTCCCGCGCGCTTCCCAAAATTCGAATCCCGCTAAATACGCGAGCGACAGTGCAACGTGACAGACGGAAGATCAACTCCACACCGTCACTCGGAGCTCTTCAAGTAAATAAACTCATTCAACAAAAATCAAGAATGGATCAAGGCGACTGAAAAAGAAGTTGGTAACGACGCCCATGTTCATTGATCCAAGACAAGATATACTCATGACACGAAGAATGGGTCGGACGAGTGCTCAACTCCTTCCCCATTCAAACCTCGATCCATTCGGGGGCTAATGATGAAGCTATGTACCTAGGGTATGGTCATGGACCTGTCCAAACTACCCTCCCCAAGGACATCCCTAGAAGAAATCACCTTTCAATCGACTTGGGGGTGTTCACTCGACAGACTCGAAGACACTCGACCATGAAGCAATCACTCGACCAAGATCCAACCACTCGACGACCAAGAGACCTAACACCGCTCCACACGCTAACGGTCGGTCATTGAATAGCTTTTATGGTCATCATAGCACTTTATTAGAGGCGTTACCAGTAACGCCCAGCCTTAATGTACTTAAAACCCTGCATAACTGAGGGCCGGAGGGGTCTGGCGAACTCTATATAAGCCCCCCCTCCTCAGTGTAAAGGGTTCGCACCCCTATAATTCATACACACATAATCCAGTCGACCGCCTCCGGGCTCCGAGACGTAGGGCTATTACTTCTTCTGAGAAGGGCCTGAACTCGTAAACATTGTGTGCTTACAACTACTCCATATCTAAGATCTTGCCTCTCCATACCTAACCCCCTACATTACTGTCAGAATTAGAACCACGACAGGTAGCGCCTGATACGTCTCCAACGTATCTATAATTTATGAAGTATTCATGTTATTATATTATCTGTTTTGGATGTTTATAGGCTTTACTAAACACTTTTATATTATTTTTGAGACTAACCTATTAATCGAAGGCCCAACCCAAATTGTTGATTTCTTGCCTATTTCAGTGTTTCGAAGAACAGGAATATCAAACGGAGTCCAAACGGAATGAAACCTTCGGAAGAGTTATTTTTGGAACGGAAGCAATTCAGGAGATTTGGAGTAGACATCAGGGAAGCTTCGAAAAAGCCACGAGGACTACACAACAACACAGATGCAACGGCATGTAATCTGTCGGGAGAATGCACTTAAGACGGCAGACATACTGCCGAGAGGGAGTTTCTCCCGGCAGATAGAACTGCCACAAGAACAGCTGCCGGGGATTACTTATCCCGACAGATAAACTATTCCCGGCAGTTTGTCTGCCCTGTCTGTTTTATTTGCCGGCAGTAATATTTCTCCCGGCAGATTGATCATGGCATGGGAACTACAGTCACCGGCAATAAAACTGCCGGCAGAACCTTGTTAACCCGGCAGTTAACATGCCATCACATTGATTTCACTAACAAAATTCTCTACGCAGCTTATCCCTAATTTAATATACATTTGGTATGTTCGGACAATCATGCCAGATCTCACAACTCATACATCTCAATCAAAGTTACATATAAGCCACGTCCAAAACCTTAAGCTTCATTTCATAAGCGACCAAATACATGTTTCTTGATACATTAAGGATGTTGTGCCACAAAAGGAAAAAAAAGACATGTTTCTAGATGTGTTACACATCCAAAATGAGCATACATCGGCTTATGTGCTAAAATAAGCACCAAAATGAGCAGAAAAATTAAGCATGGACGCCTTGCAGATCTTGCCAAACCTCCAACACCTTCAAGATCTTGTCAAACCTTCAGGAGATGTGTTCAAGGCCTTGTTTATAATGCTGAGCTGAAAAAAGTGAAGTGAAGTTTGAGGTTAGTCCAAAGTGCATCTGCATGCTAAATAATCTCTTGCTAAATATAAATATGCAACTAATAAAGGCACAATCTAGTGCTTCTATCTATCAGCAAAAGAACAAGAATGACTCTTACGAGAAGAGGGGCAGCTCGGCAGCAGCACCACCACCATCAGCATGGCGTGTAGAGGAGGGTCACCAAAGCAGAGGACAGGAAAAGGAGTAGCATCAGCTGCAACACAACATCAGTCTCTCCACTCGCCATTTTAATTGTTTCTTCTTATTCATGCTTGAAGAAAATGAAGTCTTGGACCAATTTAGGAATAGCTAGCTGCACATAGAACATCCCCTAACACATGATATAACCAAATTTTCTTCTACTTCCCTATGTGTGTAACATGCGAAGAACTCGGAACTAAAATTCAGATATGTTTCAAGAAACCGATGTCCATGATTGTTTGATTTAGGTCATTCACTTGTCATCCATCAAACGAAATCAGAACTTAAACATTGTTTCACATATGTGCAAGAGCTAAACAGTAATAGAGCATGAAAAAATGTACCACATTGTATGTACATCTATGACAGCAGATCCAACATTGCTCCTGTCAAAATTCTAAAGTCCTAAAATGATCTGTAGGTGGAAAGGCAATAATCACTATCAGAGTTCATCAAAAAGAGTACACTGAAGCAATGAAATTTATTAATAAACAATTAACTATAATTATTACCGACTAATAACATGTTCTTGAACATGTTTCAAATGGCCAACCTAGAGTACATGCACATATATATTTGTTAACCTTTTGGCTACATAGCACATTATAACTTCCGTGAGATAAAGAACATTTAGAGACCTTATCACCTCATTATTTCTTCTAACACTCTCTGCTCTTTTTCTTACATCACGCCCGCTGCCATTGCATCTTCTAATCAGTCATCCATGTCACTTTATCCTCCATGGGTCATTCTTATTTCTGAAGATATTCACCTTCACACGAGTGCCGGATTAAGAAATCAACACACGGATATCACTCATGCTTGTCTTTGCAAAGATTAAAGGAAGTACGAAAGCTACACAAAATAGGAGACGATGGCTGCAGCTCACTTATAGTTCGGACTTGCTGTCCTATATCTTCTAGACAATGTATATGGCCCAGATATGCAAAACACTATCATTTCAACTATTTTCCATCAGTAGCATTCGAAATCTAAATCATGTAATGGTCCTGTGTAACTCTAACAGCTAACAAATAAACCTTTTTTCTAATATAAGATATTACAATAACTTTCAGTCCAGTTCTCCCTATTGTAGGATTATCCGTTTATATACCTAGTACTGTAGGATTATTTGTTTATACATAACTTAATCTAAATAGCATGCAATTTAATTTCATGGACATTTTCTAACTCTAATAAATAAAGTGAAGTAATTTCAAGCCAGCGTCGCGGAGGATCGGCTGCATGGGGCAGATCATGGGGGCACGGAAATGCTCGAGGGCGCGCGACCAGGACTCGAGGGGACAGGGGCGTCAGGCCTCCCATGCGGCAGCCGGACTGGGCATATCAAGGCTAATGAACTCTCTAGAAATTCATTGGGGATGAACAAGCTTCAAATTGAACCAGACAACACAACAGTGCAGTACAGAATAAAGGAGATGCATATCACCTGAAAATGACTCAAACCAGAGTACTAGCCACCAGAGTATAGTGCATCAGGCTCAAATAGGAGCTCCACTCCAGACATCCACCCATGTAACTTGCTACTCCTCAGATCCATTCACATCCTCTCCCCCACATGCACATAACACAGTGTAATGGTTCAAAATATTAGACAGGATTTGTAAGCAGAAAATTGGACAAAGAACTTGCCTTGGACTGAGCAACGTGCTCAAAGTAGAGGTGCTTGAAGTAGAAGAAAGACCAAGTATGTGCCTTATGGGTTTTTAGTTGCCTAAGTGGAGTAGTTCTGTCAAGGACGAGATGAAGCAGCGGTGCAACCCCTGCACCAGGATAGCTAGCTCAAGGTCTCCGCCCCAATTGTTGCAGTTAAGTGATTTGTTTTCCCTAAAAATTGTGTTTTCTAGAACCTATGCCCAAACAGTTGTGGTTCCTTGATATTTACACTTAATACACCTTCCTGTTATAACTGGTCTAAATAGGCACAGTATTCTTTTTCATAACCTGAATAGGCACAGTAGATCATCTGAAAATGCCCCAAAGCATCCAAAATTTCTAATCGCTGCAGACTTAACTGTATTTAGGTGCATCATCCCAAAGAAACTGAATGTATTCGTTAATTAGATCTATAATTAAAAAATGCAGAAGTGGGAGAGGGTCAATCTGTCATACAATCATACATAAAAAACAAATCAAATACATTGCATGAGAGATGACCCCAAGCTCCTGGACATACATCAATTCAATTCAAATGTTTTTTCTGGCTCATACAATCGATACATACATCATGCTGCCAACAAAAAAGAATGCATCATGAGAGGCTTACCTTGCGATGGATATTTTCTGGCTGGTAGTCAGTGGAGGAGAGAGCCAATAGCAGGAATGGCTCTTGCTGCAGCCGCCAGAGGAGCAAAGCAGCAACAGGCGGTGGAGGAGGCTTAAGAGCTGGCCGAGATCTGGGGAAATGCTGGCCTCGATCTCCTAGACAAGGAAGAACAAGGCCGGCGACCTAGGGCAAGGACGGGGAACCTCCGACGCGGTGGTGGTGCAGTGGACACGGCCGTGGCGCAGGCTAGGCGAGGCGTCGATGACCAGAGTCGCAGGGCGGAATCCGTCCATGGGCGCAGAGGCGGAAGGAGGTCGGGCGGCGGACCAGCGGCCAGGCGCTCGGCCGGTGAGGGCCAGCAGCAGGGGTGGCGCTGAGGATAGGCCGTGGCGACGACGCCATGGGGGAGTGCTGCGTACTTGCTGCGCGTGAGCTCGTGCGGGGACCAAGGAGCAGAGGAGCGACAATAGGCGCGGGGAACAGGCGGTGCTCGCCGTCGACCTTGGCGAGGACGAGTATGGTGGAAACCTGCGGCGGAGGGAGTCGGCGGTGGAAGTTGCGGTCGTGGGCGGAGGGGCTCGGCGGTGGAGGGCTTGGTTGTGGGGGCGGCGGCGGCGGCGGTTGGGGAGGAGGGTTGGGGACGAGGGTTCGATTTGCGGAAAACTGGTCGGGCCGGCGGCTATATTCCGTTTGGTGTGAACGTTTTGGGCTTCTTCGCGCGCTTGGCCCAACAATTTGACGTCTCCCCCCACGGGGCCTCCCGGCAGACTGCGGGCCTGGGTTTAGTTGTGCCGGCAGATAGAGTAACCTTAATTATTGCTGGCAGTGTGCACGCCTTCTTGTATGTACTTCTCCCGGCAGTTTCTCTGTCTTTAAGTATTTATGCCGGCAGTAACACGATCCCCGGCAGAAGGTTTGCCCCTGTTTTGACATTTCTCCCGGTAGTTAATTGCCCCCAATCAAGTGTTGTGGTGTAGTGGGGAGACGCGTCCTACCCCCTGGGCGTGCCCCCCACCCTCATGGGCCCCTCGTGGCTCCCCTCTCCGACTTATATATGTCCATACACCCTAAAAACATTGATGAACACAATAGACCGGGAGTTCCGCCGCCGCAAACCTCCAGAGCCACCGATAACCAATCTAGACCCGTTTCGGCACCCTGCCGGAGGGGGGGAATCCCTCTCCAGTGGCCATCTTCATCATCCCGGCGCTCTCCATGACGAGGAGGGAGCAGTTCACCCTCGGAGCTGAGGATAGATGAAAAATTTTAACCATAATGGAAGCAAAATGTACAATTAGAGGCCCAATTTTTACTGTGGTAGGAAACGAGAATATTCTGCTACATTGGACTCATGTATATCTACCTCATGTAAGCAAATTCTCTAACTGAGCTACGATGGACAAAAATAATAATTTTATGGATACATTTTTTGTTAAGTCAATGCATGTTTTAGTTCCTCGCAAAAAAAACAGAAGCATATTTTAGTTGCACCAGAAGCAAATTCTTGAATTCGTTGAAACATCATTTCATTGTGTTGAAAACGCGTGTTGCAAAAAATAATTTGGTATGCATCGGAAGAAGCAAATTCCATGTTTGAGATTTGATGAGACAAATAAGTTTACCCAATGCAAAACAATTTTGGTAAAGTCAGAACATATTTTAAGTTCGAAGCAAATTGATTAACTAAAGGGAGCACATTTTCATTACGGTGGAAGCAAATTTAATATGTGTCTGATTTTAGTAGCATGTATGGCGTACAGAACTTCATTGAACTTAATTTCCTAGAGAGAGAGAGAAATAAACAGACCCTTCATTTATACTCATGTGATTTTAGGAGTGCACGTAATTTCCGCTAGACAGCTTTAGGAAACAAATTGGAATCAATTCCGTTCATTACGTGCAAACTACCTACGGAAGCCACATTCTCAAGCTAAATCCAACCAGCCAAAGCTTTCTCATCCAGTGATGGTGGGCAGGCCTAGCGCTTCCCGAAAGAAAATTAGGCTGAGAAAATTCACAACAATAATAAGAGTAATAAAGGAAATAACCAACACAACAAGTTAGCTGTCCCAGTTGGTTATCGTGGGTGGAAGTAAAATCAAGAGGTTTGGCGAAATCACTAATTTTGGAGTTCAAACCTGGCAAATCCTAGCCCCGCGCTGGGCCGGCCCGTATAGGAGTTTTTTCTTCTGTGTTTTTAATCTGCGAAAAACTAATGCGCTCGCGGAGATTTTTTTTTCGAAACGGAGGCAAAGATTGCCTCATCTATTAATTAAGCAGAAGAGAATTGCCCAGTTAATTACGGGAAACCGGGCGAAAATCGGAACAACAAGGGCCAAGTCCACCCCAAAGACTAACACACAGGGCAAAGCCCACCCACGAACAACATCGATGACAACCACGTCGCCCACACGATACGAGGTCCATGCCCTCGAAGCTGCAAATCTCCTGAGGCCGCCGCCTCGACATCCACTGCTCCGTTGCGCCCTGCGCACTCAACCGACACCGCCTTCCGGGGCCGCCGCCCAGACATGCCACTGCTCACCCTCGAGCAGCAACGCCACACGATACAGCAGTCCGCAGCCCGCACTGCTCAGGACAACCGCACGCAGACCACGAACGCCGCACCACATCCGGGGCCGCCGCCCCGACATGCCGTCCAACCGCCCCCGCTGGGACGCATCGACCGAGCCGACAACCTTGCCACCCACGCAGCTCAAGGTCCGCACCCAAGCCATGTCGACAAACAACCCTACCTCCTGGGGCCATCGCCGCACTGCTGCCCGAGGTCGCCGCCTCGGCTCTCAATTGAAGATCCCGGAGCCGCCGCCCTAGCATACACCACCCATGAAAACGGAAGAGCCCGCACAACAACCAAAGGCTGGCCCTCCAAAGCGACGCCTCCAAGAAGGTTACAATGTAAAACGCCGCCGCCGCCCACTCCAGAATACTGAAGTTTAGGTTCTCACCCGGAGAGCCCAAGCACATGGAAAGAGAGGAGGAACTCTATGACGACGCCTCCAAGAAGGTCCGACACCCGCAGGCGCCGACGTCGTCAAAAGCTTTCGCCCAAGTCCCTCATCTCCTAACAGTGAGCCTGCAGATCTGGGCACCATGGATACCCAGACCATCGGAGCCAAGACTGCTGTGAAGAGCACCTCCCGTCGTCAGCCGCCAAAGCCCTTTCGCGACGACCCGCTGCAGCACCTCATGCGACAGAGAGACGACGCGTTTGCCAGGGTCAGATCCGCGGGCAACGCTCCGAATCCATCGTCCCCAGCCGCCACCGCAGCCCATGCCGATGCAGCCATCGCTCCGGGGCCGCCACCCCGGCATCCTTGCCTTGCCGCAAATCCACGCCGTCCACCCAGCGAAGCTGCAGAAGCACGCCGCCCAGCACAGTGCGCACACTCGCCAACAACCTACCTCTTCAGTACATACTGGTGCAACCATCCCGCCAATAACTCAGATATGTTTAATTAGAACCTTTCCTTCCAAAAATTCACTGACGTGCCCGAGCACGCCGTGAATCTTCAGTCATCCAACTCGTCGCGGGATATGGGATGATGCAGTATTCTAGGACGCGCACATGGGGTAGTTTGACGCGCACATGGGGTAGTTTTTTTGAGCATCAGTACAGACACAAGCGCTCATATACACGCGCATACACTCACCCCTATGAACGCACACACGCACACCCTACCCCTATGAGCACCTCCGAGAGATTGTGCTGGTTGCTCACCATGTAGTTGATAGTCGAGGTTCCTGACCACGGTGATCACCTCCGACGCGCCCAACACCTCCCAGCGGCGTACGAGATAGGTCGTGCCATTGGGGACCAAGATTGGCTAGAGCAGCGGCAACAAGCGAGAAAGGCAAAGGAGATCTGGAGCCGAGCGTCGTTCATCGTCGTCGCACTGAGCGAGAAGAAGAGGAGCAGCCTGCCTAGAGCCGACTCCCTCGTGCGTCATGTGCCAGGCCTCCGATCTCATGCGAGCCGAGCTTCAGCCAGTGCCGTTGTGGGATACATGCGTCGTCACCATACCATCGCCCTCCGCATCATGTACCAACGAAAGACATGCACACTGTACCGTCATCATTCTGTTTGTCTAGACGGCGCCGTCACCGTATGATCTGTTTTTTTAGCATCAGTACAGACACAAGCGCTCATATACACGCGCATACACTCATCCCTATGAACGCACACACGCACACCCTACCCCTATGAGCACCTTCGAGAGACTGAGCCGGCATATCATCTTGAGATTTACGAAGTCACCGTAGGCGCCTCGTTGTCGACGGGAATGTCTCCTCCCACTGAAAGCGCATCGCCGGAAATCCTGAAATAAATCCAGGAATAATGCGAGCACCAGGATTTGAACCCTGGTGGGTTGGGGATACCACTATCCACCTAACCAACTCAACCACAGGTTGATTCGCACATGGGGTAGTTAATGCGTGCACTTTGACGGATACCCGACGGTTGTACAGTTTTTGTAGACGGGCGTGCAGGACATAATGACGGCGTCACGACACTGTACCAACGTGGGCCGTAGGCAAACGACATGGAAAACGGTGGGATCGTCCTTTTCCACTGCCTCCTAGCCGACGGCGGCCACATCTACGTCGACGGCTGCTTCCTCCGCTACAGCGCTGGCAACTTCACCGCCGCCGCCTCCGACACCAGCGACATGTTCCTCTGTTTAAACGACACCGTACGGGCCGCACCGGCCACACCGGCGTTCGCTGCCGCTGCCGCCGCGCTGGTGCGCAACGTCACGGGGACTGCGCCCGGGGCGAGGAGGTACTACTATGTCGGGTCGGCGTCCGCGTCGGCGATGCCGACCAGCGCGTGGGTGTACGTGGCGGCACAGTGCTGGAGGTCGCTGAACGCCACCGCGTGCTCGGCCTGGTGGTCCGGTGGTGCCTTCCCGGCGCTGTCGAGGGGTACGGGATCAACGCCGGCTGCGGCGGATCATCCAGTGAGTACTGCACACATTCTCGGTCCAAGTGTCGTGCATTGTCGTGTCTGAATTCTGCTGACAGCAACAACACATTCACATAGTGATATTTCAGGTTTCAGATCCTGAAACAGCAAAATAAATCTGTATGAAACACCACGAATATGACATCTTCTTTCTTCTGAATTATCCATGGCGGCGCAGCACATAATCATCATCGTCTTCGCGTCCATCCTCTCGCCATGGCAGTCATCGACATAGTATTCATCTGGACACGAATGAGGCCCAGGAGAGACAACCTACACGACGGTATGCCAAACTGTACAATTACGATCACATACGTCTGATGTTGCACTATGATTTGATGATAGTTTCTGACACTCTGTAGGCATGGATGGCTCAGGCGAGATCATCCGCACCATCATGTCATCCCAGCTCGGCTTCCGCGGCCGGTAAGAGGAGCTCGGCCAGGGTGGCTATGGTTCAGTTTACATGGTACATTGCTGTGCCATTTGGAATGTTGGAAATATGCCCTAGAGGCAATAATAAAAGCATTATTATTATATTTCCTTGTTCATGATAATTGTCTTTATTCATGCTATAATTGTGTTATCCGGAAATCGTAATACATGTGTGAATGATAGACACCAACATGTCCCTAGTGAGCCTCTAGTTGACTAGCTCGTTGATCAACAGATAGTCATGGTTTCCTGACTATGGACATTGGATGTCATTGATAACGAGATCACATCATTAGGAGAATGATGTGATGGACAAGACCCAATCCTAAACATAGCACAAGATCGTATAGTTCGTTTGCTAGAGTTTTCCAATGTCAAGTATCCTTTCCTTAGACCATGAGATCGTGTAACTCCCGGATACCGTAGGAGTGCTTTGGGTATACCAAACGTCACAACGTAACTGGGTGACTATAAAGGTATACTACGGGTATCTGCGAAAGTGTCTGTTGGGTTGACACGGATCGAGACTGGGATTTGTCACTCCGCTTGACGGAGAGGTATCACCGGGCCCACTCAGTAATGCATCATCATAATGAGCTCAATGTGATCAAAGTGTTTGATCACGGGATCATGCATTACGGTACGAGTAAAGTGACTTGCCGGTAACGAGATTGAACGAGGTATTGGGATACCGACGATCGAATCTCGGGCAAGTAAAATACCGATTGACAAAGGGAATCGTATACGGGATTAATTGAATCCGCGACATAGTGGTTCATCCGATGAGATCATCGAGGAGCTTGTGGGAGCCAACATGGGTATCCAGATCCCGCTGTTGGTTATTGCTCGAGAGCCGTCTCGGTCATGTCTGCATGTCTCCCGAACCCGTAGGGTCTACACACTTAAAGGTTCGGTGACGCTAGGGTTGTAGGGATATGTATATGCAGTAACCCGAATGTTGTTCGGAGTCCCGGATGAGATCCCGGACGTCACGAGGAGTTTCGAAATGGTCCGGAGGTGAAGAATTATATATAGGAGGTGCAGTTTCGGCCATCGGGAGTGATCTGGGGGTCACCGGTATTGTACCGGGACCACCAGAAGGGTCCCGGGGGTCCACCGGGTGGGGCCACACATCCCGGAGGGCCCCATGGGCTGAAGTGGGAAGGGGGGCCAGCCCTTAGTGGGCTGGTGCGCCCCCCAAGGCCCACCCCCTGCGCCTAGGGTTGGAACCCTAGGGTGGGGGGCGCCCACTTGCCTTGGGGGGCACTCCACCCCCCTTGGTCGCCGCCCCCTTAGGAGATTCAATCTCCCAAGGCCGGCGCCCCCCCAGGGGGCCTATATAAAGGGGGAAGGGGAGGGGGGCAGCCGCACCCTTTGCCTTGGCGCCTCCCTCTCCCTCTCCAACACCTCCTCCTCCTTCATAGAGCTCAGCGAAGCCCTACCGGAGTACTGCAGCTCCATCATCACCACGCCGTCGTGCTGCTGCTGGAGCCATCTTCCTCAACCTCTCCTTTGCCTTGCTGGATCAAGAAGAAGGAGACGTTACGCTGACCGTACGTGTGTTGAACGCGGAGGTGCCGTCCGTTCGGTGCTAGGATCTCCGGTGATTTGGATCACGTCGTGTACGACTACTTCATCCCCGTTCTTTTGAACGCTTCCACTCGCGATCTACAAAGGTATGTAGATGCATCCGATCACTCGTTGCCAGATGAACTCATAGATGGATCTTGGTGAAACCGTAGGAAAATTTTTGTTTTCTGCAACGTTCCCCAACAGTGGTATCAGAGCCAGGTTTATGCGTAGTTCTTCTTGCGCGAGTAGAACACAATTTGTTGTGGGCGTAGATTTGTCAACTTTCTTGCCGCTACTAGTCTTATCTTGCTTCAGCGGTATTGTGGGATGAAGCGGCCCGGACCAACCTTACACGTACGCTTACGTGAGACCGGTTCCACCGACTAACATGCACTAGTTGCATAAGGTGGCTGGCGGGTGTCTGTCTCTCCTACTTTAGTTGGAGCGGATTCGATGAAAAGGGTCCTTATGAAGGGTAAATAGAAGTTGACAAATCACGTTGTGGCTTTCACGTAGGTAAGAAAACGTTCTTGCTAGAACCCTAATTCAGCCACGTAAAACTTGCAACAACAATTAGAGGACGTCTAACTTGTTTTTGCAGCAAGTGCTTTGTGATATGATATGGCCAAAGTTGTGATGAATGATGAATGATCTATATGTGATGTATGAGATGTTCATGCTATTGTAATAGGAATCACGACTTGCATGTCGATGAGTATGACAACCGGCAGGAGCCATAGGAGTTGTCTTTATTTTTGTATGACCTGCGTGTCATTGAGAAACGCCATGTAAATTACTTTACTTTATTGCTAAACGCGTTAGCCATAGTAGTAGAAGTAATGGTTGGCGAGCAACTTCATGGAGACACGATGATGGAGATCATGATGATGGAGATCATGGTGTCAAGCCGGTGACAAAGATGATCATGGAGCCCCAAGATGGAGATCAAAGGAGCTATGTGATATTGGCCATATCATGTCACGTTTATTATTTGATTGCATGTGATGTTTATCATGTTTTGCATCTTGTTTACTTAGAACGACGGTAGTAAATAAGATGATCCCTCATAATAATTTCAAGAAGTGTTCCCCCTAACTGTGCACCGTTGCGACAGTTCGCTGTTTCGAAGCACCACGTGATGATCGGGTGTGATAGATTCTAACATTCACATACAACGGGTGTAAGACAGATTTACACATGCAAACACCTAGGTTGACTTGACGAGCCTAGCCTGTACAGACATGGCCTCGGAACACAAAAGACCGAAAGGTCGAGCATGAGTCGTATAGAAGATACGATCAACATGAAGATGTTCACCGATGTTGACTAGTCCGTCTGACGTGATGATCGGACACGGCCTAGTTGACTCGGATCATGTTATACTTAGATGACTAGAAGAGGGATGTCTATCTAAGTGGGAGTTCATTAAATAACTTGATTATATGAACTTTATTATCATGAACTTAGTCTAAAATATTTACAATATGTCTTGTAGATCAAATGGCCAACGTAGTCCTCAACTTCAACGCGTTCCTAGAGAAAACCAATTTGAAAGACGATGGCAGCAACTATACGGACTGGGTCCGGAACCTGAGGATCATCCTCATAGCTGCCAAGAAAGATTATGTCCTACGAGCACCGCTGGGTGACGCACCTGTTCTCCCTGCAGAACAAGACATTATGAACGCTTGGCAGTCACGTTCCGATGATTACTCCCTCGTTCAGTGCAGCATCCTTTACAGCTTAGAGCCGGGGCTCCAAAAGCGTTTTGAGAGACATGGAGCATATGAGATGTTCGAAGAGCTGAAAATGGTTTTCCAAGCTCATGCCCGGGTCGAGAGATATGAAGTCTCCGACAAATTCTTTAGCTGTAAGATGGAGGAAAATAGCTCTGTCAGTGAACACATACTCAAGATGTCTGGGTTGCACAACCGCTTGACTCAACTGGAAGTTAATCTCCCGGATGAAGGGTCATTGACAGAATCCTCCAGTCGCTTCCACCTAGCTACAAGAGCTTTGTGATGAACTACAACATGCAGGGGATGGTAAAGACCATTCCTGAGGTATATGCTATGCTGAAATCAGCAGAGGTAGAAATCAAGAAGGAACATCAAGTGTTGATGGTGAATAAAACCACTAAGTTCAAGAAGGGCAAGGGTAAAAAGAACTTCAAGAAGGACGGCAAGGAAGTTGCCGCGCCCGGTAAGCAAGTTGCCGGGAAGAAGCCAAAGAATGGACCCAAGCCCGAGACTGAGTGTTTTTATTGCAAGGGAAGTGGTCACTGGAAGCGGAACTGCCCCAAATACTTAGCGGACAAGAAGGCCGGCAAAACAAAAGGTATATGTGATATACATGTAATTGATGTGTACCTTACCAGTACTCGTAGTAGCTCTTGGGTATTTGATACCGGTGCAGTTGCTCACATTTGTAACTCAAAGCAGGAGCTGCGGAATAAACGGAGACTGGCGAAGGACGAGGTGACGATGCGCGTCGGGAATGGTTCCAAGGTCGATGTGATCGCCGTCGGCACGCTACCTCTACATTTACCTACGGGATTAGTTTTAAACCTCAATAATTGTTATTTAGTGCCAAGTTTGAGCATGAACATTGTGTCTGGATCTCGTTTAATTCGAGATGGCTACTCATTTAAATCCGAGAATAATGGTTGTTCTATTTATATGAGAGATATGTTTTATGGTCATGCTCCGATGGTTAATGGTTTATTCTTAATGAATCTCTTACGTGATGATACACATATTCATAGTGTGAATACCAAAAGAGTTAAAGTTGATAACAATAGTCCCACATATTTGTGGCACTGCCGCCTTGGTCACATAGGTGTCAAACGCATGAAGAAGCTCCATGCAGATGGACTTTTAGAGTCTCTTGATTATGAATCATTTGACACGTGCGAACCATGCCTCATGGGTAAAATGACCAAGACTCCGTTCTCAGGAACAATGGAGCGAGCAACCAACTTATTGGAAATCATACATACCGATGTGTGCGGTCCAATGAGTGTTGAGGCTCGCGGTGGCTATCGTTATGTTCTCACCCTCACTGATGACCTGAGTAGATATGGGTATCTACTTAATGAAACACAAGTCTGAGACCTTTGAAAAGTTCAAGGAATTTCAGAGTGAGGTTGAAAATCAACGTGACAGAAAAATCAAGTTTCTACGATCAGATCGTGGAGGAGAATACTTGAGTCACGAATTTGGCACACACTTAAGAAAATGTGGAATAGTTTCACAACTCACGCCGCCTGGAACACCTCAGCGTAATGGTGTGTCCGAACGTCGTAATCGCACTCTATTAGATATGGTGCGATCTATGATGTCTCTTACCGATTTACCGCTATCTTTTTGGGGCTATGCTTTAGAGACTGCCGCATTCACTTTAAATAGGGCTCCGTCGAAATCCGTTGAGACGACACCGTATGAATTATGGTTTGGGAAGAAACCTAAGCTGTCGTTTCTAAAAGTTTGGGGATGCGATGCTTATGTCAAGAAACTTCAACCTGAAAAGCTCGAACCCAAGTCGGAAAAATGCGTCTTCATAGGATACCCTAAAGAAACTATTGGGTATACCTTCTACCTCAGATCCGAAGGCAAGATCTTTGTTGCCAAGAATGGATCCTTTCTAGAGAAGGAGTTTCTCTCGGAAGAAGTAAGTGGGAGGAAAGTAGAACTTGATGAAGTGTTACCTCTTGAACCGGAAAATGGCGCAACTCAAGAAAACGTTCCTGAGGTGCCTGCACCGGCTAGAGAGGAAATTAATGATGATGATCAAGATGCTTCTGATCAAGCTCCTACTGAAATTTGTAGGTCCACAAGGACATGTTCCGCACCAGAGTGGTACGGCAACCTTGTCCTGGAAATCATGTTGTTAGACAACGGTGAACCTTCGAACTATGCAGAAGCGATGGCGGGCCCGGATTCCGACAAATGGCTGGAAGCCATGAAATCCGAGATAGGATCCATGTATGAAAACGAAGTATGGACTTTGACTGACTTGCCCGTTGAACGGCGAGCCATAGAAAATAAATGGATCTTTAAGAAGAAGACAGACGCGGATGGTAATGTGACCATCTATAAAGCTCGGCTTGTCGCTAAGGGTTATCGACAAGTTCAAGGGGTTGACTATGATGAGACTTTCTCACCGGTAGCGAAGCTGAAGTCCGTCCGAATCATGTTAGCAATTGCCGCATTCTACGATTATGAAATATGGCAAATGGACGTCAAAACGACATTCCTTAATGGTTTCCTTAAGGAAGAATTGTATATGATGCAGCCGGAAGGTTTTGTCGATCCTAAGAATGCTGACAAGGTGTGCAAGCTCCAACGCTCGATTTATGGGCTGGTGCAAGCATCTCGGAGTTGGAACATTCGCTTTGATGAGATGATCAAAGCGTTTGGGTTTACACAGACTTATGGAGAAGTCTGCGTTTACAAGAAAGTGAGTGGGAGCTCTGTAGCATTTCTCATATTATATGTAGACGACATACTCTTGATGGGAAATGATATAGAACTCTTGGACAACATTAAGGCCTACTTGAATAAGAGTTTTTCAATGAAGGACCTTGGAGAAGCTGCTTATATATTAGGCATCAAGATCTATAGAGATAGATCAAGACGCCTCATAGGTCTTTCACAAAGCACATACCTTGATAAGATATTGAAGAAGTTCAATATGGACCAATCTAAGAAGGGGTTCTTACCTGTGTTACAAGGTGTGAAATTGAGCTCAGCTCAATGTCCGACCACGGCAGAAGATATAGAAGAGATGAGTGTCATCCCCTATGCCTCAGCCATAGGTTCTATTATCTATGCCATGCTGTGTACCAGACCTGATGTAAACCTTGCCGTAAGTTTGGTAGGAAGGTACCAAAGTAATCCCGGCAAGGAACACTGGACAGCGGTTAAGAATATCCTGAAGTACCTGAAAAGGACTAAGGAAATGTTTCTCGTTTATGGAGGTGACGAAGAGCTCGTCGTAAAGGGTTACGTCGACGCTAGCTTCGACACAGATCTGGATGACTCTAAGTCACAAACCGGATACGTGTATATTTTGAATGGTGGGGCAGTAAGCTGGTGCAGTTGCAAGCAGAGCGTCGTGGCGGGATCTACATGTGAAGCGGAGTACATGGCAGCCTCGGATTCAGCACATGAAGCAATTTGGGTGAAGGAGTTCATCACCGACCTCGGAGTCATACCCAATGCGTCGGGGCCAATCAAACTCTTCTGTGACAACACTGGAGCTATTGCACTTGCCAAGGAGCCCAGGTTTCACAAGAAGACAAGGCACATCAAGCGTCGCTTCAACTCCATTCGTGAAAATGTTCAAGATGGAGACATAGATATTTGTAAAGTACATACGGACCTGAATGTAGCAGATCCGTTGACTAAACCTCTCCCTAGAGCAAAACATGATCAAACCATAATTCCATGGGTGTTCAATTCATCACATTATAACTAGATTATTGACTCTAGTGCAAGTGGGAGACTGTTGGAAATATGCCCTAGAGGCAATAATAAAAGCATTATTATTATATTTCCTTATTCATGATAATTGTCTTTATTCATGCTATAGTTGTGTTATCCGGAAATCGTAATACATGTGTGAATGATAGACACCAACATGTCCCTAGTGAGCCTCTAGTTGACTAGCTCGTTAATCAACAGATAGTCATGATTTCTTGACTATGGACATTGGATGTCATTGATAACGAGATCACATCATTAGGAGAATGATGTGATGGACAAGACCCAATCCTAAACATAGCACAAGATCGTATAGTTCGTTTGCTAGAGTTTTCCAATGTCAAGTATCCTTTCCTTAGACCATGAGATCGTGTAACTCCCGAATACCGTAGGAGTGCTTTGGGTATACCAAACGTCACAACGTAACTGGGTGACTATAAAGGTATACTACGGGTATCTCCGAAAGTGTCTGTTGGGTTGACACGGATCGAGACTGGGATTTGTCACTCCGCTTGACGGAGAGGTATCACCGGGCCCACTCAGTAATGCATCATCATAATGAGCTCAATGTGATCAAAGTGTTTGATCACGGGATCATGCATTACGGTACGAGTAAAGTGACTTGCCAGTAACGAGATTGAACGAGGTATTGGGATATCGACGATCGAATCTTGGGCAAGTAAAATACCGATTGACAAAGGGAATCGTATACGGGATTAATTGAATCCGCGACATAGTGGTTCATCCGATGAGATCATCGAGGAGCTTGTGGGAGCCAACATGGGTATCCCGATCCCGCTGTTGGTTATTGCCCGAGAGCCATCTCGGTCATGTCTGCATGTCTCCCAAACCCGTAGGGTCTACACACTTAAAGGTTCGGTGACGCTAGGGTTGTGAAGATATGTATATGCAGTAACCTGAATGTTGTTCGGAGTCCCGGATGAGATCCCGGACGTCACGAGGAGTTTCGGAATGGTCCGGAGGTGAAGAATTATATATAAGAGGTGCAGTTTCGGCCATCGGGAGTGATCTGGGGGTCACCGGTATTGTACCGGGACCACCAGAAGGGTCCCGGGGGTCCACCGGGTGGGGCCACCCATCCCGGAGGGCCCCATGGGCTGAAGTGGGAAGGGGGGTCCAGCCCTTAGTGGGCTGGTGCGCCCCCCAAGGCCCACCCCCTGCGCCTAGGGTTGGAACCCTAGGGTGGGGGGGGGCTCCCACTTGCCTTGGGGGCACTCCACCCCCCTTGGCCGCCGCCCCCTTAGGAGATTCAATCTCCCAGGGCCGGCGCCCCCCCAGGGGGCCTATATAAAGGGGGGAGGGGAGGGGGGCAGCCGCACCCTTTGCCTTGGCGCCTCCCTCTCCCTCTCCAACACCTCCTCCTCCTCCATAGAGCTCGGCGAAGCCCTGCCGGAGTACTGCAGCTCCATCATCACCACGCCGTCGTGCTGCTGCTGGAGCCATCTTCCTCAACCTCTCCTTTGCCTTGCTGGATCAAGAAGAATGAGACGTTATGCTGACCGTACGTGTGTTGAACGCGGAGGTGCCGTCCGTTCGGTGCTAGGATCTCCGGTGATTTGGATCACGTCGTGTACGACTACTTCATCCCCGTTCTTTTGAACGCTTCCGCTCGCGATCTACAAAGGTATGTAGATGCATCTGATCACTCGTTGCCAGATGAACTCATAGATGGATCTTGGTGAAACCGTAGGAAATTTTTTGTTTTCTGCAACGTTCCCCAACATGGAACACCACACATTGGCACAAATGCAACACCGATTTCATTGATCATCTTTCTTGAAATGCTTGCTTCATCTGAATTTGAGATCCTGATAATAGGCTGGATATCACAGGGTGTGCTTCAGATCACCATGAAGCGGCTCTACCTCATAGTGCTTCATCTAAATTTGGGATCCTGATTATACATTGATCAGATTATGGACGGTTTGACATGACGAGATTGTAATTTTTTCAGAGATAATTGTAATTCTTGTTTGATGGTATAAAGGCTTCAAAATTAAGTTTGTCTCCCTTATTCTGAAAATAATGAAATATGGAATTGCATATACTTCAAAGCTGTGATGTCAGGAACGTCACAGACTTCAGTCGAGATTACAAAGATTGTTTCTCTTATTAATGACGGATACTTGTTAAAGAAAAAATGTCTTGCATACATTGTACATAGTACAAAGAGATCTGCATCTACTTGCAACTTGACTAATACAATCCTTGCAAACTCTCAGATTACAAAGAAATGTCAGAATGATTGAACTACAAGCCTTTCAATTTATATGCATATTTATTTTTTGCGGAAATCAATTTATATACACATGTTTGAGCATTTGTCATGAAAATTCCCTAGTATCTTCTTTGTAGGTGGGTGTATGTCCAGCTTCTGCTCTTGTCTTGGCATCCTCATTTCACATACAGCAAAGAGCATGTTGACATTCTCGAGTCAATTTTGACAGTGGCTTGATCATGCCACAGGAAGAACCATTGAAGACATATATTTTCAAAACAATCTCTTTTTTTCGCACCCATGGCATGGCAGATTTCAGAACATCCATATGTATTGTAGATAAAAGAATAATACATTGTGCATTATTAATCCTTTGAAACCATCTATAAATAGCTCAATGAACACATCACCCATTCACACTTGATTCTGTCAATCCCACACCTATACAGCTCCACTGCCCCTGCACCAACAAAGTTAGAATCATCAATCCCACACCTAACAACTCCACTGCCCTAAACCAGAAAAGTTAGAATCATCAGTTTATCTCAATTTTCAATAGTAAAGTTAGAATCTCTGGCCTAACTTTGCTCCTAATATTACTTTCAGTTTCTGAAGGCCGTATGCCAACCCCAATGCATTGCACTACAGAGTACAGACAACGGCACTAGATGTATGGTGCAATTGTTCACCATGTGTGATCAATGAAACACGAACTAATTCATCACGGGAAAAAAATTAACACACCTCATTTTAAATCTCAATTTAGGATCAAAATCACAAAATTGATGCTTTGAATAAAGCATTATGACCAAACCCAGGTTCTGAAAATTGGAGTAGCAAACATATGTAGGAGAGATTGTGCTGGTTGCTCACCATGTAGTTGATAGTCGAGGTTCCTGACCACGGTGATCACCTCCGACGCGCCCAACACCTCCCAGCGGCGTACGAGATAGGTCGTGCCATTGGGGACCGAGATTGGCTAGAGCAGCGGCAGCAAGCGAGAAAGTCAAAGGAGATCTGGAGCCGAGCGTCGTTCATCGTCGTTGCACTGAGCGAGAAGAAGAGGAGCAGCCTGCTAGAGACGACTCCCTCGTGCATCATGTGCCAGGCCTCCGATCTCATGCGAGCCGAGCTTCAGCCAGTGCCGCTGCGGGATACATGCGTCGTCACCATACCATCGCCCTCCGCATCATGTACCAACGAAAGACATGCACGCTGTAGCGTCATCGTTTTGTTTGTCTAGACGGCGCCGTTACCGTATGATCTGTTTTTTTTGAGCATCAGTACAAACACAAGCTCTCATATACACGCGCATACACTCATCCCTATGAACGCACACACGCACACCGTACCCCTATGAGCACCTTCGAGAGACTGAGCCGGCATATCATCTTGAGATTTACGAAGTCACTGTAGGCGCCTCGTCGTCGACGGGAACGTCTCCTCCCACTGAAAGCGCATCGCCGGAAATCCTGAAATAAATCCAGAAATAATGAACCCTGGTGGGTTGGGGATACTACTGTCCACCTAACCAACTCAACCACAGGTTGATTTGCTCCGTATGATATGTTTGACGGGTCGTATCCTTCACTTACCTACACGATTGCATTGAATACACGCACACACGCGTATCTGTCCCATTCGTACACTTTCCAGGAGCAAGCGAGCCCGTCCTCTCTTTCTCCGCTCTCTCTTTCCTTCACCTTATTCTTTCCGTACCGTTTCTTCTTGTTTTTCCAATTTATTTCATTTTGCTTTTTCCTTTTTGTTTTCTATTTTTCTTTTTTCTTCTTCCTGGGACAATAAATTATCTTGCACATACATGAACTTTTTTTGTCAAATCGATGAACTTATTTTGAAATTAGATGAACTTTTTCAAATTGGTGAACTATTTTTTCAAATCCATTAATTATTTTTTCATTTTTCTGATGAACTGTTTTCAAATCGGTAAACTTTTTTTTCAAATCCGCTGAACTTTTTTCAAAACCAATGAATTTTTTTTCTGATTCGATGAACTTTTTCTAATTATGATGAAATTTTCTCAAATTCAATGAACTTTTCTTAGATTCGACGAACTTTTCTCAAATTTGATGAACTTTTTTTAGATTCGATGAACTTTCATCAAATTCAATGAACTTTTTTCCAAATTCGATGAACTTTTATCAAATTTGATGAACTTTTTTTTCGAAATCAATGATTTATTTTCAATTATTCTGAACTTTTTTTTCAAATCCGATGAACTTCTTTTCGAATTTGTATTTTTTTTCAAAAATTCATCAAATTTGAAGAAAATTCATCAACAAATGAAAAAAGTTCATCGATTTGAATAGAGTTCACGAATATGAAAAAAATCATCAAGTAAGGAAGAATAAAAAACCAGATAACTAAAAATGAAATAAAGGAAAAAGGAAAGAAGGTAAAGGAAGGAAAGAAGGGAAAGAAGGTAAAGGAAGGAAAGAAGGTAAAGGAAAGAAGGGAAAGAAGGTAAAAAGGAAACAAAGTTATAGTTCAGACCCGCTCAAGGGGCCAAGCGGTTAGCGCAACGTAGCACAAAACATGAGGTCGCAGGTTCAATACATTCGCTGGCGTTAACTCTTTCCCTTAATTCCCTTTTGCACGTGCGTCCGTATTGGGCCGGCCCAAAAGCAAAGCTGCGTGGGCGCCAAAACTCCTAGTTGGCGCTGAAGGCGCTGACTAGGAGCTCCTTTCAAACCTTGCCTCACGTATATATTTTTTGAAGGGTTAAAAAACTAAAATAAAAATGGGCCAAGCCCATGAGGGAGGGATTTGGATTGGTTGTGTACGTCTACGCTCGTGACACATACGGAGGTTGGTATACCTTATAGTCAAATGACCATGTTGTCCTTATACGGTTTGTGAGGGAGGGTTTACCGAAGCAAGCCTCAATAAATAAAAGTTTTGTTTCCACGCCGGGAAGCAGTATAGCACAATGCTTTGATCTAAAGAATTAGGCAAGACTAACCACCGTACTGAATCAAAGTAGTAGTGGTGTTCGGTGTTCAGTACAAGTGTATACAGGAAGATGGTGACATGGATGCTGCTGTTTGATTTCCGTTAATAGCAGATGAATAAATGGCCAAGGTAATTAGCATAATTCAAGAGGAGATGGAGAACCTGGTGGCTGCCTTGCCAGATGCCTTCTCCGCTGCTTGACACCGTGCCTTTTGTTGTAGTATCAAAGTAAAGAAGACAAAGGAGAGATACAAAATGATCCACTCATTCCATTGAAATGTGGGAGACCCACTTATATATATGGTGAAGGGTGTGTTGGGGAGACACCCCTTCCCCAATAGACACCTCCTGGGAGGCATCCCTCCCATACAATTGATCACATGTTTTTATTTCTCAACACTCCCCCTTGATCAATTCGTCATATGTATATTGCAAACTGAAAACTCCTCCAAAAACCCCGTGGGAAAAATTGAGGATAAACCTTATAATAATATGCCATCGAAAACTCCTTTAAAACCCAGTGGGAAAAATATAAGGAGAAACCAATATGGCATATATCCGCACTTGTATTTATATTGTCTCGTTAAAAACCTTATATGAGAAACCATCATGGAAAACTCATAAAAGGAAAAATAGTACAATATGAGTGATTTGAGGATCACCAACGGGTTTTAACTTGGGATTTTACTCCCCCTGAACTTTGCAAACCTCAAGAATATCTCATACCAATTCCATGAATCTAGTTCTGGAATGTAAACACTGATAGAGATATTGTGAATATCACAATAATCTGTTTGCATATTATCCTCTTACATTTCTGTAATTCACAAGGATAAATATAACCCATAAGCAATACAAGTGACATTATCTTGGTAGACAATGATAATCTCCACATGATTTCACATGTGGCAAATCATTCTATGAAGTCATCCACATTTTCTGATGCTTCAAATGAAATAGAATGATCACTGGAAGGACTCGTCTAGAGTCTATTCTGAATACTTCCTTCAAAGTACTCTTCCAGCAAACCCAGTCTTTGATATGGCATTGTGGGATCAGATAATTAGCCACTATCAATATATCAAACCATGGTCCCATCTTGATTTTTCGAATGAAATTGATCAAGACCCTTCGTGCCCTGGATATATCCCAGGATATTCCTTACACAAACCTTATACCTTTCAGAGAATTGCACTCTCAATAAATTGCCAAAAACTATAGTGTCAGGCCTGACATATTTTGCAAGATATATGAGTGCTTCGATGGTATTTAGACATGGCAATTCATGCTCATCTATCACTTCACCATCTCCCCTATGTCTCAAGGATCTATATCCCATATTAGGTATAACATGACCATATGTGTCTTTGATATAATATATACATATTGAACTTCTCCAATACTTCCGGATATATGAAGACTGATATCTTAGGGGGATATGCTCAAGTCATAAGCTTAGCATAATTTGGTTTAACCCAAATATCCGTCTTAACATGATTGTGTGTATTTCATGTCTTATATAGACTTTGATGATAAGATCATCGACACCACAAATTAAGGTGATGTAAAATCCAACCCAGGATTTCTTCATGAATACATGTCAACAATCATTAGTATGAGAGTAATCCTTGTCAAGGAATAACTCACTTAGTCGGTTGCACCACACAATTCTCCGACTACTTCAAGTCATAGAATGACTTCTGAAGTTCCATGCATGCATG
This sequence comes from Aegilops umbellulata, assembly GCA_032464435.1. Taxonomy (NCBI): domain Eukaryota; kingdom Viridiplantae; phylum Streptophyta; class Magnoliopsida; order Poales; family Poaceae; genus Aegilops; species Aegilops umbellulata. The sequence goes on from CP136058.1 coordinate 68,356,207, forward strand.
TTGCGATTTACCTCTGGATTCAGAATATTAAGTCATTCAATGACTTCAATATATACATCCAAACTAATTGACCCATGGGAGTATGTAGACATTACATACATCAATCGTATGGATCTATACTACCATTAACATTCAGTATCGAAACATAATTCCACTCATACCAAGAAGGTATGCTACATCGTAACCGATGTCGGGTCTCTGCGAAAAACCCTTGTGCTACAAGCCTCGCTTTCTCACCACCTCATTTATTTTTGTTTCCAAACAAAAATTCATTTTTCTTCCCTCTGGAAGATACTTATGAGGAGAAGGTTTTACAATGGTAAATACCTCTCTTTGATGAGCGAGTGCCACTCTTCCTTAATTGCTTCCTTTCATTTGAACCAATATAAGTGCAACAACACTCTCCATGGATTTGGTTCGGGGCCCAAAAGGATTCTTGCAATTTTCGAGAAGAATTTTATGTCGACATATGTAGACTTTCTCATATACGATTCTCATGAATCAATATCCTCGTGGAATTCTTATTATGCCTATTCACTCCTTGTGATTTCCCACAACAACGGAGTCAAGGTGTTTCGATGTCCCAACACCTAAAATGTGTGTACATATGTGTTGGACTTTGGATGTCGCGCATCCCTCAGGTGTCATTCAACCCGAGGTTAAATCATATTTACTGATCGAGGAGTCAATCTCTCATGTTTCCGCTGAAACATATGAGAACTTAATCTCATGCGACCAGAATTCTCCCCCTCTTGCTCTCATCTAGGGAGACTAGTGGTTTATTAGGTACCTCCACCGTTCTGGTACTTGACCATAGTGACACCTTTGTCATCAGCAAGTATACTTGGCAGATTATTTGCAATATGCTACAAATTTCTCATAACCTGAACATGCAGTTCAGATTCTTAAGTACGTGGACAAAATGTCTATGACATTTTTTATCCATTTCCTGGCATTCTTTGTGGTACACATCTCCCCCTAATGGCAGAAAATGTTCTTATTGCAAAAGCAGTCAGTGTATAGGCTGCAAATAACTCCCTTTCTAGGGTTAAGGTATTCGGCGGATTAACGAACATACCACAGTTATTCCTCACATAGATCCCAACCATATGTGAAGGCCCATGATGTACGTTGGGGTGGTGATATCGGTATACAACCGAATTACCGCAGATGGGAAATACTTCACTTATTTCCACGTACAAACTGCAAGGGGGTGTAGTATCATTTGATCTCATTTAGACCAAATATGCGGAGTGTGAGACTGCATGTTACCATCAACAAAATCTTGGTAAATCACAATTCTGCAACATTGGCTATGCAATATTGAATCTCTTTCATAAGAGATCCAGCCAAAGTATTCTGGTTATGTACCATATACTGAATATAACCATTGAATGTCCGTGACTCAACTTCAATGACATTTCCATTCCAATGGAATTATCCCACGTTAGGATAATTTGCTCTATATTCGTCAATTTGAGCACTTAATTCAGTAAATGCATGGTTATGTGTGGATATACACACCTAAGACCATCTTTTAGATGCGTCTATGAACACCATGAAGTACCATTATAACCTAGATAATGGTTGAATAATCCAAACATATTCTTACATTCAATTAAGATTATTGGCTGGCTCATTTCAAATTTTAAGGTGAGAGTGCCTTAAAATTAATTCCCCAATGTCACATGTAGTGCATAAAACAATCTGATGATTGTTGGGAATATTGCAACTTGTCAAGTTGTGGCCAACAGAATTGTCAATAATTTCTCTAATCGTCCAATACCATGATGATAAAGGAGGAAAAATTATTATGTATGCAACAAGATTGAGTATGAACTGACTCATACACTCAAGTATCTCAACTATCATGTCCGAGGGACAAGATGTTGCAATTTATACTATATGTAGTAGTACAATTATAGGCTAATGATATCTAGGGATAACTAGGAGACTACACGAGATCTCCAAAATATCTTGGGAATATCATTCCACAAGCATATCATCAATGTATAGGAGTCCATTCTCCTTCTACCATGCCAGAATATTTTCTGATTGTTTCCTTTTGAAGTAGAACTTCGAACTTATCCCATTAAAATCATTTGCCTCCAGTGAGTCGGTGGTATGATTCAACCCAATACTTGACCAATTGGTAATCATTGGTATGACATTTCATACAACCACCACTTTGACAAACTTGAAAGTTGTCATTATGATCATTTAGATTAAATGATCCATTCCCTTTTGAGATATACACTCCATTTTTTCTTGTCATTTTTCCTTCACTTTACGTTCAACTCCTCGTGGTTCTCTAACCACTATTACTTAGTACTAATAGCACTAGCATGAATTTCAGGCATTGCAACATGAAATAAAGATGATATTCTGTTTACCATCCTAGGAGAACGTAAAGTGCAATAAGGACTTATAGTCAGACATACATCTGAAGCCGCCTTATCACATAATCTCAACATAGTGTTGATTTAAGACAACATAATTATAAGGCTCAACGGACTTGAAGTCCTGACAATGAATGAATAATCATTCATGTGATGCTTATAACAATATATCTCGCCTCAATGAAGGCTCTAAGGGAAAATGGATATTCATCATCCATTACATACTCAGTTTGAGAACCGAGCCATTGCGATGGTACGTAAATTCAAATATGCATATTCTTAGCTATTTATAAATAGCCATGACATTTTCTGCAGATGGAGTTTCTATGGAAACAAGGCTCCAGGTCGACAAAATATTTAATGTCCATGACCCATCTTAAATAGTTACTCCCACCAAATGTCATCTCATCGCATCGCCTTTCCAAAAAGGTCAGCCATATGTTGCATGAAATTCTCATGCATTAATTTACCTTCAGTAAATTAAGTAGGATGAAAATGCCATGGCTAAGCATAATCATGGTGATGGTGATTCTTAGTGACCCATAGCGTAAGACTTCACTACAAAAAAAGACACATTCGTGACAATTTGGGCCGAACGAATTTTTTTCTGTCATACATATGACACTTCTATGACGATAATTGTGACAAAACCCGGTATCATCATAGATGTGGTGGGCTCCTACTTCTATGACAAAAAATCATGACAAAAAATAGGCTTTTCGTCCTGGGCGGGCCGGAGACGCAGCTGCATGACATTCTTTGGGCCGTCCATGACGGAAAAAACCATGGTAGAAGCGAGGGCGAGGAAAATTTCGGGGAGTTCCCGGTTACGGTGGGAGGTCGGGGGCCGAGCGATGCGCGTTTCTCTCGTACACGTACGCGCGTGTGTGTGAGGCGTTGGCTCTAACTGAGCCCGAGCGAGGCGTTGGGCTCTAACTGAACCCGAGCGATTGCACCGCAGGCTACGCGTTACTGAACCCGAGTGATCGATCGATGGCTGTTAACTGAACCCGATCGAGCGATTCCTTCGCTACTGCTGCTAACTGAAGCCGATCGATGATGCCTCTGGATGAACAGTGAGCGTTGCTGGGGGGGGGGGTTGGATGAACAGTTGCCGGTGGGGGTGGATGAACAGGACCCCGTGGTGTTGCCTCTGGATGAACAGGACCCCGATCGATTGAGCCGGTTGGGGCTGAATGAACAGGACCCCGTGGAGGGCTGGATGAACAGGACCACCCCGTGGAGGGCTGGATGAACAGTAGATGGTGGATGGCAGGATGAACAGTAGCCCGTGGAGGGGTGGTTGAACAGGAGCCCGTCGAGAGGGTTGGTTGAATAGTAGCCGGTGGAGTAGCGCGTGGTGGAGGCTGGATGAACAGGAGCCCGTGGATGAACAGTCGCAGGTGGAGGCTGGAGGAGGTCGACGGTGGATGAACAGTAGCTCGTGGAGGCTGGAGGGGGTCGACGGTGGAGATGAACAGTGTCTCGTGGAGTCCCGTTTTGCGGTATGCCACACCCCTCCCGATGAACAAGACCCCCGTTTTGACCGTAGCGCTCCAACACAAGTCCGTTTCCTCCGTTTTGCGGTATGCCACACCCCTCCCGATCAACAGGACCCCCGTTTCGACCGTAGGAGGTCCGTTTCCCGTTTTGCGGTACGCCACACCCCTCCCGATCAACAGGACCCCCGTTTCGACCGTAGGAGGTCCGATTCCTCCGTTGTGCGGTACGCCAGGCCTCGTTTCCATCGCTTCTTCCGTCCAAGCCCTCCCGATGAACACGACGCATTCCGTTGCCTCCCCATGAACACGACGACGACGCTGTTTCTCCGTTCCGACCCAGCCATGTACACGAGCCTTGGCCGTACGTATGCGTGAGTAGGCGTTCGAGACCCCGCCCGTATGTACACATACGTGGCCGTATTTTATTTCTTGCATCCTGGCCGCTGTACGTACGTGTACATGCTACGTGCGCGCCTCTACTACGACACATGCGCGCCTCTACTACGACACGTGCGCGCCTCTACATCGACCAGTATGTACGTACACGTTCGCGACCAGAATGACAACGCTACGTACGCTTCGACTAGGTGGGTCCCGACTGTCAGGCACTTCCTTACGTGCAAAGATGTAGCTGGTGGGTCCCAGCAGTCAGGGGGGCGAATCGTTTTTTTTTTCCCGGACGCACTTCCTTGCGTGCGAAGGTGTAGCTGGTGGGTCCCAGCAGTCAGGGGGGAAACGTTTTTTTCGTGAAATACGGTGGCCCGTCCAGTGGGTCCCCGCTGTCACGTGGAGGAATAATTATTTTGCACGTAAGAAGTAGGCACTTCCTTGCTGCGGTCGTGGACCCAGCTGTCAGCCTCTTCACGTACAGTCCACGTCTGATGGAAGTCGTTCCTTGATCATGTTGACCACGTCGCGCCGAGAGCACCAGGGCGGTGGACGACGGCGAGGCCTAGGAAGGGGAAGACGGGGAATCGGGGAAGACGCGGCAGTGGAAGCCCGTGCGGAGAGGAGTACGAGGGTTCACTGGTTCGGCTGCGGTGTGAGGCTGTCGTCGCCGCAGGGCCTGGCCAGCGGTGGGAATAGTAGGGGGCGGTGAGGCCTCCGCGGCAGCACAGCCGGCTACGGGAAGCAGGAGCATGCGGCACGACCGGCGCTGCTTTGGGTGGCTGGAGCAAGAAGACCAGAGGTTGAAGATGCACTACGGCCGTTGGATGGACATCGTACGGTCACTGGAGCTAGAATCGTTCATATTGACTAAAGTTGACAAAGGTCCCCGTCCCAGTCAACTTAGTAGGCCCACAAGTCAGCCTCCCACCATGGTGGGTCCCAGCTAGCAGGGGGAGTATTCATTTTTTGTGCGTAATAAGGAGGCAATTCCGGTGGGTCCGAGCTGACAGCGGGGGGAACGTTTTTTTTCACGAAATACGCTGGCCCATCCGGTGGGTCCGACCAGTCAGGGGGGAAACGTTTTTTTCGCGAAATAAGGTGGCCTGTTCGGTGGGTCCCTGCTGTAAGGTGGAGGAATAATTATTTTGCGCGTAATAAGGAGGCACTTCCTTGCGACCGCCTGGACATAGCTGTCAGCCTCTCCACGTACAGTACTCTTCCGATGGAAGTCGGTCGTTGACCACGTTGACCACACCGCGGCGAGAGCACCAGGGCGGTGGTCTGGACGACGGGGAGGCCTAGGAAGGGGACGACGCGGAGTCAGGGAAGATGCAGAAGTGGAAGCCCGCGCGGAGAGGAGTACGAGGGTTCACTAGTTCGGCTGCGATGTGAGGCTGCCGTCGCCGCAGAATAACAGGGGGTGTGGGTGAGTAGAGGGATGGCCTGGCCAGCGGTGGGAGTAGTAGGGGGCGGTGAGGCCTCCGCCGCATCGCAACCGGCCACGGGAGGCAGGAGCATGAGGCATGACCGACGCTGGTTTGGGTGGCTGGAGCAAGAAGACCAGAGGTTGAAGAAGCACTACGGCCGTTGGATGGACATCGTACGGTCACTGGAGCTAGAATCGTGCATATTGACTAAGTTGACAAAGCCCTTCGTCCCCGTCAACTTAGTAGGCCCACAAGTCAACCTACCACTATACTGGGTCCCAGCTAACAGGGGGTATTCATTTTTTTGTGCGTAATAAGGAGGCACTTCCTTGCGTGCGAAGATATAGCTGGTGGGTCCGAGCTGTCAGCGGCGGTAATGTTTTTTTGGTGAAATACAGAGGACCTTTTGGTGGGTCCCTGATGTCAGGTGGAGGAATCATTATTTTGCGTGTAATAAGGAGTCATTTCCTTGCATGCGGCCATGGACCCAGCTGTCGGCCTCTCCACGTAAAGTCCACTTCAGATGCATGTCGGTCGTTGACCACGTTGACCAGGCCGCGCCGAGAGCACCAGGGCAGTGGACGACGGCGAGGCCTAGGAAGGGAACGACACGGAGGCAGGGAAGACTCGGCAGTTGTTTCCCACGCTGAGGGGAGTACGACTGTACGAGGGTTTACTGGTTCGTCTGTCGTCGTCGGAGAATAACAACAGGTTTGGGTGAGTAGAGGGATGGCTAGGCCAGCGATGGGAGTACAATGGGGCGGTGAGGCCTGGGCGGCAGCAGAGCCGGCCGCGGGGAGGAGGGAGCAGGCAGTCCCGCCGGCGCCTGTTTGAGCGGTTGGAGCAGGAAGAGCAGAGATGGAAAAAGCACGACACCCGTTGGATGGCCATCCAACAGTCACTGCTTGTGCGTCAACCTTTTTTTTAGGAAAGCCTCGAATCTGTGGAAAATAGCATACAACCCATCTGCCATTATTTCTAATAATTTACAACCCATTTGCTAATTATTAAGGTTTTTTGGAGCCCATATTCTTTTTGTTAGCATTGCAGCTCATATTGTGGTCACGGTTAATAAATTATACGAAATTTTGCATATTTCGGTGCGGTCCGAACTGTTTTTAATCCCGAAATTTCAACTCACATTCAAACTGGTTTTAAAAATAAATGTATATCAATATAAAATCCAACAAATTCTCCACGCATAAAAATTAATGTAATTTCAAATCTCGAAATGAAAAAAAGATATTTGAAACTAATTGCCGGTTTGATGTGTTTTAAAAATGTACAACCCATTTCTCATTACTGATGGGCCATTTTCTCGGCCAGCCGAATGAAAGCTCTCCTCGTCTTGAAAGATTTGCAGACCAACAGGCCTGACAAAGCGACTTACTTGGCAAATCACAAAAATACTAGGCTGTGGCCGTGGACCCAGCTATCAGCCTCTCCACGTACAGTACTCTTCCGATGGAATGTCGTTGACCATGTTGAACACGCCACGCCGAGAGCACCAAGGCGGTGGACGATGGCGAGGCCTAGGAAGGGGACGACATGGAGCCGGGGAAGACGCGGCAGTGGATGCCCACGCGGAGAGGAGTACGAAGGTTCACTGGTTCGGCTGCGGTGTGAGGCTACCGTCACCGCAGAATAACAGGGGGAGTGGGTGAGTGGAGGGACTGCCTGGCCAGCGGTGGGAGTAGTATGGGGACAGTGAGGCCTCCGCGACAGCACAGCCAACCACGGGAGGCAGGAGCATGCGGCACGACCGGCGCTGCTTTGGGCGGCTGGGGCAAGAAGACCAGAGGTTGAAGAAGAACTACGGTCGTTGGATGGACATCGTTGACCACGCCGCGCCGAGAGCACCAGGGCGATGGACGATGGCGAGGCCTACGAAGGGAACGCACGGAGCCGGGGAAGACACGACAGTGGCTGCCCACGCGGTGGAGAGTACGAGGGTTGACTGGTTCGGCTACCATCGCCGAAAAATAACAGGAGGTGTGGGTGAGTAGAGGGATAGACAAGCTAGGGATGCGAGTATGATGGGGCCGTGAGGCCTTCCCGGCAACACTGTCAGCCACGGGAGGCGGGAGCAGGCGGTTCCGATGGCGCTGGTTTGGGCGGCTGGGGCAGGAGGATCAGAGACTGAAGAAGCACGATTGACGTTAGATTGACATCTAACGGTCTGACGCTGGTAGAGTCGATTGTTGACTAAGTTTCTTTTTTGAGAAACCTTGTGTACGCATGAACTTAGTAGGCCCACAAGTCAGCCTCCAAATCTGTGGCAGACAACATAAAGCCCATTTGCTATTTTTTATAATTTGCAGCCCATTTGCTAATTCTTAAGTAATTTATTACAGCCCATTTTCTGCCCAGGACCACGGTCAAAAAGTCCAACCTTATTTTGCATATTTCGGTGGAGTCCGAACTGTTGTAATCCCGAAATGATAAACATTTTTTTAAGAACTTATTGATTTGCCAAAAAAAACGTTTTGTTTTTGTAAGCAAATAAGACCTGGGACAATTTAGTTGGTTTAAGGGAAAACCAGTGGTAAAAAAATCAGCGTTGGGTGGGAAAAAACAACAAAAGTAAGGATGTAAATATGAAAAGGGAATTTTATATGTTTTCAATATAATGATACGTGTATATGAACTAGTAAAACTATAGGTAGAGCTTAGAAAACGGATGTAGGACATGCGTTTCAAGAGGAAAATAGAATTGGGCTGTGTGTTTGATTCAGTAAAAAAAAACTGCCTGCGGATGTTGTAAGACAAAATATAACTAATGTTGGCGGGCCAGAGGCCAGTAGATACCTGCTGGATCTTTGTGCCCCGTTGTCGTCATGGGCTGGGCCTGTTAAAAACAAAACAATCCCGGGCAATCTACAGCCCAGTTGAAACTTGCTCGACCTGAAAAAACAATATATGTGCTCAAAAAACGAGCGAAGTCTGCAAGTATAGACTGATAACTGGGATGCAACACGGATATTGTTTTTTATCGTGATAATAGGTGCATGCACTTGCTTCGAAAAAATTGGAGATCTGGGAATTCGAACGGCGGGTGCTTATGCTACCCATCAAATAAAAAACAGGTGCCTGAAAATTCGTTTCGAAACAAATGATTCAGCTTTATATCCACGTCGACCCTCGGCATGATGGTTGGAAGCAAATGCAAGTTCATACCAAAAGATCGTTAACAACAATACCAACTTGCGGACGACAAGGTAGTACAATTACCAATACCAAACTAACTTATAATCTTTTTACTCCTGGCCCTAGTGTTTGTCTGGTAGAAAATCCTGCAGAGGACCAGCTCCCGCTCCTTCTCTTGCTCCAGGTCCCCGAGGTGGTACTGGTGCATCACCCAGTTGGTCCTTTGTTGGTCGAAGTTCTTGTTGGTGTGCAGCACCAGAACCTTTTTGCTGCCCGTCTGCCGGCCGTTGACCATCACCGGCAAGGTATTGCCGGTCTTGTGCCACATCGCGTGCATGCCACACTCCGACTGTATCTTGCGACGCGTCCATGCACCCCTTGTGAACGCCCTGGAATTGCGCTGGAAGAAATGCTTCCTTAGGCCACTCAGTGTGATACCTACAGTATTGTGGAATACATGTTTCAGTGTACCTAGTTGGCATTTTCATACCATCTTTGGCATGTTGCAGTCACTTGTTTCACTTTTTATTAACTGTCAAATTGTAATTGCTTCACCAGGTCTACGTCTAAAAAGAAAAATAGAGCTATAAACAAAGGAATATGTTTGTGCAAGTAGACGACCGATCAGTGTCTTACCTGGAAGTTTCTCAGGTTGGGTGTAACATATGCCGTGCTCGCTGTCGATGGTTGGTATGAACAAATCGACGAGAGACTGAAATCTCGCGCTGTCAGCACTCACTTTGGCCTCAAGGTGCTCGATCAGCTCCTGATCCTTGGGATCGAACTTGACGCCAGCCGGCAGCACGGGTCAATCCTTCTTCGACTTGCATCGGTAATTCCAATTATATGGTACTCAATGTATGATCAATCCACTGTTTTAAGTGAATGATGAAAGATTTCGACAGATAAGTGGTACTCCAAATCTGAAGTCCAGAATACCCGAACACGCTACCGGGATTCTTGTGTCACCTCACGCGCAGCGTGTTGTCACATCAATTCAATGTGTGGACATGATGAATAATTTGACCGACGTATACTAGTACTGCTACTGTACTACTTACTAGTCGTATTTAGTGTCACAATTTATACATAGGTTTAACTAACAAGTACGCACTTGAAGCCTAACTGATATATATATATATATATATATATATATATATATATATATATATATATATATATATATATATATATGGCTTCTGCACAACATCTCCATCATCATTATCAGTACCTCCTACGCAGGTGAGTTAGGATGCACTTGATCCCAGGAAGGTATCTATCCTTCAAACCAGAGGAGTGCTTCAAACTAACAACAGTACATAATATCCAACAAAAGAGGGTCGTGCGACAGCAGCAGAATACATGGCTCAGTCTAGATATCAGCATGAATCAAGTTGTGCATATTTGCTATTGGCATGAACCACATCGCCGCATGTCGGGTTTGCAAAAGCCATCCATCGCATGGAAGCTTGATGCCTTTCACACACTGAAGATTATCTGGCAACAAGCTGTGTCGACGAATCTCTGGATATGGTGATTCATGAAACCCATGGTATGATGTGTAAACATAGCCCCCCTCGTGAATTGTATGATCGATGATTGGTTGGATGATCGGATAATTGAGCCCGAGGAACAAGGAGTGGTTGCCGAGGCTGTAAACCCGCCTCCAGTTGAATATGCCTGGCCCAACGGAGCTGGGATCTTTCTCGAACACGAAGCAGCCATAGCCATCAATGTCACGAACGCCCCACGCATTGTACTGCATGTGGTTTGATGTAATGGTTTGGTCAATTTGGTACGTGCGAATGAGCATCAAATGACCGCCGTCAGCTGAATGAGCGATAAACCACCACCCATCGGCTGGTATGATTCCAGGTCCTGGAATCATGAAGGCCAGCGCATTTGCGTCTGCTGGAACAATTCAAATTGGAGACCAAAAGGAAAAAAATAAACAATCATGTTCAGAGTATGTGTGGAATTAAGATTATTATAACAGTGACACATATCATAGACAGAGAATTGCAATGCCGTGGTCATAACCATACCCCAAGTTTAAAAAATAAGCCAATGGCTTTCATATTCTAGCAATATGTCATGGTTCAAACATCATGTAACAATGAGAGGCAAATAGCTATGACATCGCCTACTCATTTTCTACCATAGCACTTACTACTACTGTTCTCATATCAACTCTAAGCAATAACATGCGTTGTTATAAAAACCTTGTAGACGAGAGTAACATATAGCAATCATGATGTTATGCTCATAATATGTATTCTAACAATCATTAGATGTCAATTATTCTCATATCAACTCTAACAATAACATGTGTGGTCATAAAAATCTAGGAAATGAGAGGAACATATAGCAATGATGTGGTTATAGACATGCTATGCATTCTAAATTTGTAACAAATAAACAGGCAGTCGTATTCATAAGGTAAAGATGAGATGAGATAGAACAATTATACGACAATGGATTCCACCAGTATAGGTAGCCAATCTGTGCGTCGACCGCGTAAACGATGCCATCGTGCACTATAACATCAGACAGAAATGTTTCCTCAACAGGATTGATGATGAGCCATAACCATGTATGGCGACCGGATTCCAGATAGACTAATCCCTTGTTGAACAAGGCAATGAGGTAATCCCTGTAGTCTTCTGATGGCATGGGCACTTCGCAGATTACAACTTTCTGCAAACAGAGGTCAAGCCAAAAGCTTGACGCGTCACGTGCGTAGTAGGCAGGAGTGTCCGGCGGGCCGCGAGGCTCGATGGCGGCGGTATCCAAAGATGGAAGGGTGATCTCTCGCTGGGTGTAGATATCCACGAGATGCCATGGACTACCAGATTGGTGGATGAGGACGATCCAGTTGGCCTTCATGCCCGCCCAGTAGTGGCCGCGCATGAAGGGCAGGTGGACGGGTAGTGGTAGCATGTCGAGGGGCACCACGGCAACCTCCGTAGGATCGTCAAGTCAGTGTCCGGGCCACCTGCGAGGATCGGGCATCAGCAAGCAGGGTGTATTGAAAAGAGACGGCCGGTTGCAGACGAGTAGACGGTACAAAGACACCGAGCATGCGGCCAGACGGACGGTGCTGAGTAGGTCCATACGACTATAGATCTGCTCCAAGAGAACATCGGGGAGGGAATTCCAATCTCGGCTCTGCGTGTCAGTCGGTTCTGCCATTGGGGTTTTCGGTGCCTGCGAGCCAGCGGGGAAGTGGATTCGAGCGGGCGAGCGAAGAAGCTTCTCCTCGTGTGGCCGAGCAGTGAGCGGGGGGATATGGTACGCGCGAGCTACCAAGGAAGATGGCGCGGGCGGGCGAGCAGTGAGCGGGGGTAAATGGTGTGCGGCCGACGATGGGGAAGAGAGGAGGAAGAAGAAGAGAGGAGGAAGAAGAGTGGAAGACGGGGAAGAAAGTGCATTCAATCTCAATTCTACTAGTACTACTACCAGGATATACCGTCCTTCGGAGTGTAAATAGTTACACTGATGACATGTGGGTCTACCACAACAGGGCCCATATGTCAGTTAATGGAGTACATAGATGCGTAGGCGCATTTGTGAAAGCGTGCTCTACTGGCAAACATGATGGCAGTACTGGGTAAGGCTGATTTAGTAACACCAACACGCTGGTTCAGCTTATTAATTACGTGTCCCATCTGCTGCAGCGTGTATTGTCACTTCACTGTGAAGACTAGTTGAATAGTTCTCTCTGACCGAGATGGGGAATAAATGGATCGCGAGGACTTCCTTTCTACAATATCCCTATGCCTCTACGCTCACTTCACTCATTTTGCTCCGTACCTAGTCACTTGTTGAAATCTGTAGAAAGACAAATACTCCCTATTTGAGAATAGAGGAGGCTTTTACTCCGTACTACTCCCTCCTCTCCAAAATAGATGACTCAACTTTGTACTATATTTGGGAACAAAGGGAGTATCACCATATGGAGGGAACAGAGGAAACTTGAAATATGAACATGTCAATGGGAGGGAGTAAGCCCCATGCATGCATGCATGCATGCAACATGCAACACTCACACGTACACATGGACGCACGCAACACTCACGCACCCATGCGACACACAGCACACGACGCAACACACACACTCACGCTCAAGTGCTCAACCTACTCCCTACGTCCGTGAAAGACTGTACATTTAGAGATTTACACATTGACCAGAGCATAATTAATGCCCAAAAGTAGCAGACTTATGTGTGCATGCGACCATTGAGATAAGAAAATTAAATGAAGGCCGTTGCATGCTGTAATTAAGGATAGACATGTAGCCTATACCTACAACACAAGTTGGTGCATTAGTCAATCAATATCGATTTAGTAGATTAAAGGCTAAATGCATTGGAAGTGTAGATGTACATCATGTAGTACACTCTTTGTTGGAAGACCGAGGGAGGACACGTGCATGCACTCACATACACAGCCAGGGCGGTTCGCGCGCAAGGGTTGGACTCATGTCGCGCCTGCGTAAAGTTTTGTTTAACTGATTTCTTTGCTCTGCCAACTGACGGGTGGGACCCAGAAACCAGGTGACAATTTAACCAGTCAACAAAGTGCCACGTCGACTATGTGGCCGGTCAGTAGGGTGCAATACGGTGCTCTATGATGAGCTAGTGATCGCATAAGCGCCACAAACCTATATATAGTGACCGTAAAGAGCGTACTGTTACATACGTTGACCGCCAGTGTATTTTTCTCGTTTCAAATTAAGCCATATTAATCAGAAATGACGCAGTATGGACTACTACTACTAGTACTAGTACTGCTTTGATGTGTCCCGTCAACTCGCCGAACGAGGAGAAGCTTGCTTACTACGCCTCTCCCTCGCCCACGCACGCGGTGGTTCACAGGACGAGGAGAGGGTTTTGACTACAGCGCCCTCTCCCTCTCCCTCTCCCTCTCCCTCGCCCTCGCCCTCGCGGTGGACGTGCATCAGTTCAATCGGTGTCAGATTGCCAGAAGCATATTGTACTGTAGTATCATCATTGTTGGACCTTCCGAAGAGGCGAAGAGCCAAGTGCAAGGTTCACACGAGCACGAACTGTTGAACCTCCCGAAGAGGCAAAGAGCCAAGCGCAAGGTTTTATAGGAGTTGTCGTCCTAGTAGGAGTGTACTAGTACAACTATAGCGAACGATGCTACTGTATGATGCCGCCACGTCACGTATATCCAAAGTTGTGCCACCTTTTTTTCTCAAAGAGCATGTTGGAGCCCGTGCAACAACCACACAAGTTGCACGTCCACATAACACATTTACTAGTAATAAATTCTAAAGGACAAATGCCAGTATGCCACACAAGTTCATCTCCAACTCATGAGATAAATTTGTGCACGACTAGTCTACATATATTCACAGCGCTACCGTTCACAATTACCGTACTCCACTTACACGTTATAGATGGGCTACATGTCCTCCTCCAGGTTCCAGTCCCAGGTGTTCTTCATGGATGGCACGATCCATATCGGTGGGCAACGAGAATCATTGTCGCAGCTTTCTTGTCCATTTCCACACGATGGGGACTCATCCAAGCTGAAGCGGCATAAATCAGGGATAACGTGTCCCAGCATGTCGTTCATCAGGCGGTGCGCAATGAAGACACAACCATGCTTCATGAACGGCAGGCCTTCCGTGTCGTGCATGAAAGGTGGCATCCACTTCACAATGGGGTAGCTGTCCCCGGTGAAAAGCGAGTACTCTTCAAGAGTGTTCCTCGGCACCCACGTAGCATCACGGGGGTCAAACTCGGTGTCGTTCATCTGGTACACGCGGCATCCCAGATCTGGACACATGGTGACGTACATAGTCAAGGTCCATGCATAATAATGTTGTGCTCAAATGTGGCGGTCAGTAATACTGTGCAGCAAATAGTACTACTCCGGTATAGAGGAAGTAAAATAACCGGCTTATTATATATAGCCACTCTTGGCTACATGGATGAGATAGTAAGACATGGAAAAACAAAAATGGTGGCAGCTAGTGGGTTCAAGTCTTCAAGGGCCTAGCTAGCTATACACGTCCTCTAAGGTAAAAAGTACTCCTACTAGTACTACAAAGTATACTACTAGTAAAATAATGAAAGAGAAGGCGAGAGGGTTAAAAAATGGAATACCTGGGTAGATGGTGACGGTCCGGTCATGGTAGATTATGTGACCATGTTGCACATCAGTGGTACCATGGATAACGACTGCTAAGATAGTTGATCCCAATATGCCAAAGTCAGCTACAAGGTTCCAGGTTAGACCAAATCGCGGATGCAAATGCACATCCAAGATCGGTGATCTTATTTTGATCGGGGGATGACTGGTCCCTACAAAATAATGGAGTACCGTTAGGGATGGAAATGATGGTTTGTGCATTCCGTTTGTAATCTCCCATACCGTAGGATGTCAACCAGATGAAACAAGTCCCCTGGCTTGTCACCGCGAAGATGCGGCCTAGATGGCGCACGGTGTCTTCGAACGTGTAGGGGTACAAATCTGCCGCCGCCAACATGGGCCAGCCTCTGCCGTTACTGCCTCCTGCATTGATGGCAATCCTTATGTCGAACACCGCGATGAGATAGTAATCGTCGTAGCCGCGTCGCTTTGTCGGCGGGTCCGCAATTGCTATCTTCTTCAATCTCATGTAGGCATCATCATACGTATTCTTGCCCAGCCAGTCCGGAAGGCCGATCCCAATAGTGGAGAAGGGGTCTACCGGAACGGCCGCACTGTTGTGGATGTTGTGCAAAATCATGGTGGTATCCGGCCGGAGGTATGCAAGCCAATCTTCGTTGGCACCGACCCAGACCTATATATAAGACGGTGGGCAGCGAAGAAATTACGGGATGGAAATGGAATAACTAAGTACTACATGATCAAACTCCATTGCTGACCTGCTCATCGGACAAAATCCGACTACCTCTCAACGTCGTCAACTCTAGCGGAGTCAACGTGCAACCATGGCCAGGGAGCGGTGGACTGTTTGAAGAATTGTCCCATAGAAGAACCTTCTCCTCGAGGACGCATGGAAGACCAACAAGCATGGCCTTTTCCCAAGCCTGTGTAAGCAGCGTCTTGAAAAAGTTGGTGCAGGAAGCACCGAGTCTTGCGACGGTGAGGACGTCGGAGCGGCATGCGATTTCTCCCAGAGAATCGTCGTCCAAGGTCTCCCAGCCCCGACGAGGAGGAGAACCGCCTGTCGAATCCATGGAAGTAGCGACGAACTGCCTTCTCTTCGGGGGGAGGGGAACTGGCGAGGAGGAGATAAGAGCGTAGTAACCGCAGGGCCTCGTCCCTTCCAACTGTAGATCGTTCCTCAGCGAAGGGGTGAGGCTATTATTTACTACTCTAAATAATAGCACTAGTAAATAATAGCACTAGTAAGAAATTTTTGGCACTAGGTAGTAGTTTTTGGTACCATGGAGTACTAGTACTAGCATTATGGAACGTTATGGGATTGCATTATACTGTAAATAATAGCACTAGTAAGAATTTTTTGGCACTAGGTAGTAGTTTTTGGCGTGGATTAAGAAATTTTGGTATGCTTTTGCCATTTTTTGTACACGCCAACTAGTGTCAAAAAACGTCGTACATTATGTGACGGAGGAGTACGTACTCGTACTGTAGCAGTACTAGTACTACTTTTCTCAACTACTCCTCAAAAAAGCACCCAATTAATGCTCTTGTTTTCCTCAAAAAAGTATGTTTACCAATGCATTAATTGCAATGCATGCATGCATAAATTACATTCATTGGTCAATTTTCTCTTAATACTTGCATGGAATGATTTAATGCACCTTGGAATCTGAACATGTGATGGGAAACAACCAAATTGAGCCTTATAAAATGGAAAAACTAAAATTTTGAGATGAACCCTATAAACCGGAAAGGAGGGAGTACTGTACTTCTAGTCTAGTCTTGTATAGTGCACCAGTTTTGAACTCTTGAATCTCAGGGCCAAGGAGCTACAGTTGGAAGTGGAGGGTACTACTGTTCTCTAGAACCATCGCTGTACTATCAATGCAGGGGAAGTACACCTGCGTAGTGGCCTAGTGGGTACTCTCGATGCTCTATTCAGCCGCTCCTCTCACGTAGCTGGCCTACTCAGCCGCTCCTCTCACGCACACACTAGCAGCTTGTTTATCAGCGATGGTTACTGCGGGGGCAGAACATTTGAGTTATTTGATACAGCGAGACTAGGCTTTTCGCTTCCATTTGTGGAGGTGTAATGGATCTCTTCGAACTTTGTTAGTAGTTGCTTCTTTATGAATGAGATGAAGCAAAGCTTTTGCCTCCGTTTCAAAAAAAACACATAAAGAGGAATTTCTTTTATAGTAGAGCCTATAATGGAGTGAAGTCCATGCATGCAACGCCGCAAGCTACAGAGTAGTAGTAGAGCACTTTACGTACAGAGCCATATTGCACAGTTCCCAATGCCCCGCCAGGCTTTTCCGGCTCCTCAGGCTTAATTGGGAGGCGCTAGTTTAAATATGCTACTAGCTGGAAGCTGCAAGCGAGGTGCGGCTAGGGAGAGCACGCGAGCCACGGGATGCTGGGAAGGAAAACCCGTTCACGTGGCTAGGCTATCCAGTGCACCCAGATTGTGGGGCCACACGTCCGTTTGACTTCAAAACTCAAACTACCCGTGTAAAATATTGGCTCGCAGCGAAGTGTAGTAGTATACTATTTAAAAAAAAAGGCCGTCGTGCGTTCGGCCGGGATCGAACCCACAAAACGAGGTATACACTCGCGCGACCACTAGTAGTACTCTTGGAGTACAACGCAACCTAGAATCGCCTTTTGTCGCTAGTAGCACGTACATTGTTCCTTACAAGAAACCCCTAAGAGCATGGTTAATAGTATAGCCAGCTGCTGGCTATAAGCGAGTGCCATGTCATCTACAGCCCATCTTATAGCCAACACGTAGTAGTAGTTTATTTCTTATAGCCCGCTCACTCAGCTCTACTGTACTTGCTCTAATAATGCAAGAAACCACTAAAATGCCAAGAAACTACTACCACTTGCATACGTGGCAGACTTAAGATAAGACTACCTTATCAACCATTGTACATGCTCTTACCAACAAAAATCCTCGAGTGACCTCCTACCTCCGGCCCGTCCACCTAGTCATCCTCGGCCATGGGACGCAGCTACCGCCGCCGGCAGAAGGCGAGGTCAAAACCGCCGGCGGTGCGGAGCCCATGTTGCGGCAGCCCAGATGCCAGCTCTGTCCGGCGCTCGTGGCCGCTAACTAGCCAAGATAGCTCCATCCAGCTGCTTGTCTGCAAGGTTTGCTAGCTAGATTGGCACGGCAGCGCGGCGGCTTGCTCGCGCACGCCGCGCTAAGGCCAGCCATCTGGCTCGAGCGAAGGCCAGCGCAGCGGCTTGCTCGCTCGTGAGTCACGCTCGGGCCAGCCTGCCAACCCGTGCGGAGGCCAACGCGGCGTCCGGCCCGTCCGGCGGAGCGGCGGCCAACTCGCTCATCATCGGCGCCACCGACGAACACGCATCAGTACTGTTTGAAGTAATGTTTAGGAAAAATAATGATTTGAGGGGGAATAACAGGATAGAAGGTCAGATGTGGGTCCCTCGTGTCAACGGTCAAACAAAATGTGTTGGTTTAAGCTGCCTCGTCAGCATGGACATGTGGGCCAACCCTGTCATAAATGGGTTTAAACGAACCTAATCGGTAGGAGTACTAGGTAGTTTTTGGCGTGGATTAAGAAATTTTGGGTATGTTTTTGCTATTTTTTGTACAATAGATTCCTCGTAGGGCTGGTTGAAAGTGGTAGTTTTTTGTTAAATACTCTAAATATTGTAAGTAGGAGTGAAAGTTAAGCTTTGGAAGCCAATAAGCAAGGCTAGTTACATAGTGCATATGTGTACATGATTGAAAGTAAATATCAACCATGAGTGACTAATATCTTGATGGAAAACTTGAAACTATGGAATACTAGGAAAAGAAATGCATGGTTGGAAATACTAGCAATGTTCATGTCCGTTGCAACGAATCATAATTAGAATAATACTTATTCACAAACTTGGTACAAAACACTCTAATTTTGATATACATATGTCACTAGAGATATATTATGTTTCAATTAGAATATATTCATTGGGCTGTTTTGGTGAGGTCAGGGAGGGGTGTGGTTGGTTTTAAGATACTAATTATGGGTTTTTCTGCAAACTGGTAGACAAGTGGGATGTTGGTGAGAAAGGCAACAACTTACCACACAATCGTTAGATGTAGATCTAATGGTCAGAAACGACGGATGGCAGACACACCAGCATCACCAACTTAGTCTTGTGTAGGAGTACTAGCAAGATCCGTGCATTGCACGGAACATCAAGATGCATTTTTTATAAAACACTTGTTGTGATTGACCCTTGTGGGAGTAATCCCATGTGTAAAAATTAATGATATCTCGAGAAATATGAGATAAGGTGAAGAGGAGTGGGGTGTGGTGGTGGTTGGTGGTCGCACTGAGCGGAGGCATGGGGATTGACGACGCCGGCAGCGGCCACCCGGCCAGTTTGTTCCAGAGGCTTCATTTATTAATTGCTCAACAATGAGGTTTGTTGGAGATAAGGATGAACAAGGGAAGGCCTTGTCTGCAAATGTGGAGAGGGTTGCGGGTATCGTTTAGTTTAATTTCCATCCGTCAGATATAGATCGGACGGTCTATATTGCAAGATGGCACACGTACCATCACCACCAACTCAGTTTTTTATAAGAGAAGAAATATAAGTATGGAGATACAAACGTATTATCGATACTTGCTTCCGTAAACTAGCATCTACATTCTATTCAACGCCTCGGCATGTGGGGCCTTCTCGACTGTGTAAAACAAAGATTTTCCCGTCGCCGACAAGGAGGGGGTGATGGCGGCGCGCTTTTTGGCTTGCTCTAGTCCTAGTTGTAACGCCCCAGATTCGATGCGCCAGGTGTTTGCCAGTTATTCATCGCCGTTGCCATGTCATTTGCTTGCGTGTTTGCATTTTGGCATGTCATCATGTGCATCTCATTTTGCATACGTGTTCGTCTCATACATCCGAGCATCTTCCCCGTTGTCCGTTTTCCAATCCGGCACTCCTATGTCCTCCGGCGCCCCCTTTTGCCTCTTTTCGCGTGCGGGTGTTAAACATTCTCGGAATGGACCGAGGTTTGCCAAGCGGCCTTGGTACACCACCGGTAGACCGCTTGTCAAGTTTCGGGTCATTTGGAGTCCGTTTGATACTCCAACGGTTAACCAAGGGACCGAGAAGGCCTCGTGTGTGTTGCAGCCCAACACCTCTCCAAAGTGGCCCAAAACCCATCATAACCCCATCCATGCTGTCGGTCGTTCGATCACGATCGCGCGGCCGAAAACTGCTCTCCATCTGGAGCCTCCTAGCTCCTCCTACCTATAAATAAGTGTCTCCCCCCGAAATTGCGGATGAAACCCTAGCCTCCCTCTTCGTCGCGCCGCCGGACATGTCCATCCCGTGCCGGGCATGTCCAGCCTCCACCTCGCTCCGGCCAATGGCGTGATGCCACGTCACCTCCGCCGCCTCCCGCGCCCACTCCAGAGCCGCCACCTGTCGCCGCTGCCTTCCACCACCGCGCGGCCCGCGGAGCCCATCGCGGGCCCGCGCGAGCCCGCGCCCCCGCTGCCGTCTGCCTCCCGGCCCGGGTCCTTCCGTCGCCAGCTCCGCCCGTCTTCGCCGGCACCTCGCGCCGCCTCCTCACCGGCGCGCTTCGCTGCCGCCGCGCCACTCGCCGCCTCCGCCGCCGCACAACTCGCCGGCGAGCGCCGCCCGCTCCGGCGTCTCCCTCCACCTCGCCATCACCCGGATCCGGCCAACTCCGGCCAGACCCGGCAGCCCCCGTGCCGTCCCCGGCATTCCTCGTCGCTCTCCCCGCCATCGTCGCCTCGAGCCTCGCCGGAGTCCTTCGGCGCCGCCGCCACCATGGATCGGGAGGAGCCCGATCTAGCTCCGCTCGCGCCGTTGACCCCACGCGTGGCCTGCGCGTGGGCCGCCGCCCCTCAGGGCCCAGCTGACCTCCTCATCGAGCCGGCCCAGCTCCTGTTGGCCCAGGGTGAGCAGCCCACTAAACCCCGCCCGTGCGATTTTTAGAGTTATAGCGCTCATCTGTTTTTTTTCGGAATACGGCTAAGTCCCTGAATTCTAACATTCTGGTGCTAAGTTTGGCATGCCATATCTCCATGACCATATGTCCGTTTTGCATTTATAATATATCAAAATGTTCATCTGGATGTGCTCTTCATTTCGTTCCATTGTGACATGTTCATTAGAGCACATCTTGAGGCCCAAATCATCGTTGAAAGAGTGATATATAATGTTAAATTCTGTCTGTTATCAGAACATGCTCATTTGTCAATTTTGTATCTTTTTATGTGATTTTCTTTTGAGCATGAAGTCTACATGTGTTGTGATCTGCAGCATGCCATCGTTGCTGTGCTGCAATCCAATCTTCATGAAATGCCATGTATTGATTGTTTCGAGCTTGCAAAGTAGCCTCCGTGATGTTGCTGATTTCAGAGACTTAGAATTTCACTGTCTGTCTGCTGTTATTTTCATGGCATGTATTCATGTTGCTACAGTGTGATCCATGCCTCTTTTGAGTATGTTCAGTAAAGATGTTTTGTTCATATGGTTATTCTCTATCCATCCATGCCCCTGTTTGAATTTATGGAGTGCTCTAACATGTCTTAATCTTGCTCTACTTTTGCTATAAAATGTTCCTGGCAGATTGCTAACATGTTTAGCAATTTTGCCTAGCTTGTTGTTGTTGATCCGTGCATTCTATGTTGTTGTTCTTGCCATGTCTAGCTTCTATGCCATGTCTAGTTGCTGGATGTATGCTTAGTTTGTCATGCAATGCCTCGTAGTGAGTGCATAGAGCTCACCAACATGCCTACTTATCATTGTTCCTGCCATGTGCTGTTATTTTCACTAAGTCGGGATCTGTAATGAAACTTGCTATGTTTACATGGGTGCCATCATATCTTCTTTCCTTTTTGGCTCATGGTCAGTAAGGGACTTTTGTTATATGCAATTAGTAGATTCATTTCATGTCTTTCTTTCCCATGTTCAGCTCCTGTAGCATGTTGTTTGATAGCTCTAAACATTGCAACCTGATGTTACTTCTGCCATGTCCTGTGAATTCTGCTGAGTCTGTGAACCTGTTATTATTTTGCAATCTTGCCATGTCCTTTTGAGCATGTTCTAGTAATTTCTGGAGATAGCTCAGTGTTCATGTTTT
This sequence comes from Aegilops umbellulata, assembly GCA_032464435.1. Classification (NCBI taxonomy): domain Eukaryota; kingdom Viridiplantae; phylum Streptophyta; class Magnoliopsida; order Poales; family Poaceae; genus Aegilops; species Aegilops umbellulata. The sequence goes on from CP136058.1 coordinate 68,378,348, forward strand.
GTAATGCTTTACCTTTATATCATGTCCATGTCTTTTGTTTTCATGGTGATATCATGTAGCATGTTGTTTTGATGCTTGCAATAAGCCTATTTGCTGTTTTGGACAACTTGTCCTTTAACCTTGTTTAGGGTGTATGTGTTGAACCGTTGCTCCGTTTTGAGTGTGCTCTATATGAAACTTGCTTAGTTTTGCTTGTAGTTTCATATTACCTTGTTGGATACATGTTTTGAGGTGTTTGCTTGATGTTTGAATGCATTTTGCATCAATGACATGTTTGACTTGTTTTGCTCATATCTTCTAGGCCGTAGCTCCAAATCTAATGAACTTTATATGTAACTTGACTAGAATTTTGTGTAGATCATCATGGTGCATCTTAACTTGTTGTTTAACAACTTGAACATAAGGTTTATTCAGATCTGGACCAATTTCGAAATTTGCATATGAGGACTTACCGGATTTGGTATATGTGATTCCGGCCTCATTTAAACTTGCTTCGAAGTGTTGTTCTTGTATGCATCATCTCTTGCCATAAGTAGCTTCATGTAGACTTGTCATGCATCATACTTGATTGAGCATCATGCCTTTGTTCTTGTGTGGTGTGTTTACCGTGTTGTGTGCTTCTTTTCGTTAGTTCCCGTTTCGTTGAGATCGTGAGGATTCGTTCGTCTACGCTTGGTTCGTCTTCGTGGCTTCATCTTCTTCATGGACTCGTTCTTCTTCCTAGCGATTTCAGGCAAGATGACCGTCACCTTGGATCTCATTACTATCATTGCTATGCTAGTTGCTTCGTTCTATCGCTATGATGCGTTACCTACCACTTGCTTATCAAGCCTCCCAAATTGCCATGAACCCCTAACCTTTGTCACCCTTCCTAGCAAATTGTTGTTTGGCTATGTTACCGCTTTGCTCAGCCTCTCTTATAGCATTGCTAGTTGCAGGTGAAGATGAAGATTGCTCCATGTTGGATTATGTTTATGTTTATGTTGGGATATCACAATATCTCTTATATTATTAATGCATCTATATACTTGGTAAAGGGTGGAAGGCTCGGCCTTATGCCTGGTGTTTTGTTCCACTCTTGCCGCCCTAGTTTCCGTCATATCGGTATTATGTTCCCGGATTTTGCGTCCCTAACGCGGCTGGGTGATTTATGGGACCCCCTTGACAGTTCGCTTTGAATAAGACTCTTCCAGCAAGGCCCAACATTGATTTTACCATTTGCCCCACCTATGCCTTTTCTTTTCCCTTGGGTTTCCGGAGCCTGAGGGTCATCTTTATTTTAGCCCCCCCGGGCCAGTGCTCGTCGTGTGTGCTGGTCCAAACCGTCAGCCGCCGGGGGCCACCAGGGGCAACTCTGGGTTCGCCTACCGGAAGTTTGGACAATCCGGTGTGCCCTGAGAATGAGATATGTGTAGCTCCTATCAGGATTTGTCGGCACATTCAGGCGGCTTTGCTGGACTTGTTTTACCATTGTCGAAATGTCTTGTTATCGGGATTCCGAGACTGATCGGGTCTTCCCGGGAGAAGGAATATCCTTCGTTGATTGCGATAGCTTATAATGGGCTAAGTTGGGACACCCCTGCAGGGTTTGAACTTTCGAAAGCCGTGCCCGCGGTTATGTGGCAGATGGGAATTTGTTGATATCGGGTTGTAGTAAACTTGAAGCAAACTCTTCTAAAATACACCAACCGTGTGCGTAACCGTGATGGTCTCTTTTCGTGGTTGTTCGAGAGGAGAACACGGTTTCTGGGTTATGTCTGACGTAAGTAGGAGTTCAGGATCACTTCTTGATCATTACTAGTTGACGACCGCTTGCTCTGCTACTCTTCTCTCTCTGATTTGCGTAAGTTAGCCACCATACATGCTTAGTCGCTGCTGCAACCTCACCACTTTACCCCTTCCTTACCCATTAAGCTTTGCTAGTCTTGATACCCATGGTAATGGGATTGCTGAGTCCTTGTGGCTGACAGATTACTACACCACCGGTTGCAGGTACAGGTATTCGATGATCATGACGTGAGAGTGATGTTTATTTGTATTGGAGTTCTTCTTCTGCTTCTTCTTCGATTGAGGGATAGGTTCCTGGTCGGCAGCCTGGGTTAGCAGGGTGGATATTGTCTGAGTTTCTGTTTATGTTGCATCCATAGTCGGATGTTGATCTTGTATATGTTGTATATTGATGTATTGTTGTATTCATGTGACATTGTATGTCTTGGTTGTAGCCCCACTATTATGTAATGTTGAGGTAATGATATCCACCTTGCAAAAGCGTCTTCAAGATGCGCTTCTATCCTTGGTGGGACCTTCGAGTTTCTTTAGGATAGGGTCGCATCTTGGGCGTGACACTAGTAGTCATACTAGGTGGTCTAAGCACGTGTAGATTTATTCTTTTTCACGTCTTGTGTTCGCCGTACTGCCACGACTGTTCATGAATAGACGGTAAGTTATTCACGGGGAAACCCTTGTTGAGTGTGTTTGCGAGAGAGAGAGAGAGTGTGTGTGCATGTGTGATATGTTAGAGACTAAGGCAATGATAATAGATTCTTTGTGTCTATGTGTGTGGAGGATAGAGAGAGACATGTACATGGAGCTTTGTGTTGTGTAACGTGGAGACACATATACATAATTAGAGAGTGAGTGTGTGAGATACACATGCGTACATGAGGAGAGATGAGGATCCAGGTAAATGGGTGTTTGTGCGTGTCTGTGTGTGTTTGTGCACGCGTTTGTGTGTGAGAGGCAGAGAGTGTATGTGGAGTAGAGAGACCACTGATGATGTAAACCTAGTATAAGGGAAGGGGGAATGGTGTGACATGTGTAGTAGCGAGATAGCACATGTGCGGGCGGGGGGAGCATACTATTTGGAAGAGACATCGAGTGTGTGTGTGGGAGAGGGGTGTGAGAGCGAGAGAAAGAGAGAGCTAGCTATGGAGAGAGAGAGAGAGGAAGAGAGGGGGCGAGAGGGGTCGTTTGTGTCCATAAATGGCATATAGATAGGGAGACAATGTTGATGTTGTTCGAAATTGGCCTATGAACGGAGACGCAAGGGAAGCAAGTCATTGTGTGTGTGATAGGGATTTCATGAGATATCTAGAATAGATGGTGTAGAGAACAATGTGCGAAATCGAGAACGATTATACATTAGGGAGCTATGCAAAGAGTCACGACATATATGTATACAGGGAAAGAGCTGGGGCGGGTCCGCATGTGGGAGAGATAGAAAGAGGAGAGTGGTGCACAAGGAGACAAAGTGTGCTTGTTTGCAGTGGGGGTGGTGTGTGAGGTGAGTGCGCGAGAACCACATAACTAGGGAGATAGACGTTTGGGGGTGACGTTTTGTGTGTATGGGAAATATACACTCTACATAGTGCGTGTGCTTGGGTAAGAGAGATAGCGGGAGACCTAGAGAGTGAGGGAAGAGATGTGTGCATGCCCGAGAGACAAAGTGATAGAGACCTATGTTGGGGTCCGGACTTTACAAGAGAGAGGGGTGTTAATGTGCTCATGTGTTGGTGTTTGGGGGAGAGAACGACTTCTCTCTCTCTCTCTCTCTATGTGTGTGTGTGTGGTGGTGGTGGTGGGGGGGGGGGGGTTGACTTCAGATAAAGAGTGAGGTGTCTATATTTGAGGGACTTCAGCGTAATTGAGATATTGTGCACTCATGGTTGATCAATTTGTTTCATAGTTTGTACTATGAGATAAGATACTTTTGAACATGCGTGATATACCTTGATGTACTAGAATTACAAACCTAAGATTGGAATTTTGGAATTTGACTCCATCATTAGCTTTTGTAATTCATTTAAATGGAGGTACATTTTTTAAGCCGGGATTTCATGATTTAAAATTCATATATCAAACCTAGAGATATACACATACAGGCATGTTCAAACTTTATAATCATCCACTTTATTCATACACATACACATTTTTGCTTTTGTCATCATATTTAGGATAAACACATTTGGAATTTCATTTGAATTGGACCGTATCATGGTATTTGCTTGTAGTAGCTCAACGATCCATATTTGAATTGAATGGACAATCTAAGTTTCGAGTTGGAGACATTGATTTTCAAAACTTGCACATTTTTTTGCATGCAAAACAAACAAATTGTCGGCCATGATATCATAGTCGGCCGTACGAGAGCAGAATACTTATAATTTTAGGCGCCAAAAGCTTTCAAACTTCCCGCTCACATCGAAATATCACGCGCCCGAAAGTTTAGCCCTGCAATATTCCAGTTTTACCCCTGCCACATGAACGGAAAAGGGCTGCTTTGGTAACTCCATTGCTTTCCCCTCTTTGCCCCCAACATTCTTCCCCAGAGCCCCTCCCCTTCCCCTCCCCAACCCCCCCAACCACGGCAAGCCGCCGAATATAGTCCTCCGCCGTAGCGGTGGACCTCACACCCCGCCGGATCTACGTTCCGCACCTTGGAACCCCCAACTGCCAACTCACCACTTCACCGGAGCCGCTTCAGCGACTGGCTTGTCCACCGCTCCAGATCTCCTTGACCGCCATCATGGTCCACTACACCGGATCCGCTTAACCGGCGCCCTCGTCCACCACAGCGTAGGCCCTTCACTGACTCCCTCGTTCGCCCCTTCGCTAGCCCTTCATACAAGCCCTCGTCCGCCCCAACAGATCCGCCTCACCGAAAGCACTATACAACGCGCCCGCCGAAGCCTTCGTCCACTACACCGGACCCGCTCCTTGGACGCCATATTCAACTCCACCAGCCCTGCTCTACCGACGCGGCAGCCTCATCAGGTTATTTCGATTTGTACTCCTTCGGTTTTTCTCTTTATCGTGCAGCTGTTCACTTACCACAGATGAGCTTTCTTGCATGTCGACAGGCGCCGCAACCGTAGCACCAGAGCCGCTTCAGCGACAGCGACAGCCGGCCCAAACTCAACCGCAACACGAGCACCATCGACGATCCTTAGCTATCAAGTATGACAACAATACCCATACGCCGCCGAGAATCAGGTAATATTATCCAACGGCCGGCGCCTACGTTCACTTTCCTAGCATAAGCAGCGCACCTTTGAATTTCTTCAGTGCATCATTCAGTTTTTCATGTGACGCATTATTCTACTTGCACCTGTAGGGCCATACTTCTGGTAGTGAACATGTTACATGTGCTAAATTACATACCAGTGCACATATAGTTAATATGCTTTAGTTTTGTTCTAACGCCACCTGTTGGTTCCATCAAACTGCTTAATGTTCTCTATGCTTAAGTACACATCAGCAAACTAGCATGTGGTTCCGCTGCTTTTTGTTCGTTTTACCCTACATTTTCTGATGCTAGCTATTACATCACTGCTCCGAGCCTCTGTTCATTACTTGTTTGTGTGTTCTTGATCTTCCCAAGTTGCATGACTAATTTGATGCTTCTATTAATTATGGAGCTGCCAACCCCATCAAGAAAAATAGTTGTTCTTTTGGGTCTGGCACCTCGAACAAGCATAAAAATAGAGGGAAGCAGATATACTCCCTCCGATTCTATTTACTCTGCTTATAACTCTTGACCCGCATACCAAGGAGGGCACTGGTTTAATTTTTCTGGACTAATTTGCCAATTAACTAGGGCAGAGGCGGATGGGGCGGGGCACAAAAGGAAACCAACGCTAGGAATCGGCAACGCGCAGACTAATACGAGAAAACTGAGAAAAAGTTATACGCAAAGTAAAAAAGAATCGGAGGGAGTATTGTCGTGTATGCACACACCCTTCTTTCATTAGTTGAGATGAACCATTGATGATCAATTCAGACCAGTGCATGCGATTAAAATTAATTTTACCTAAATAGATGGTGCAGAATAAACTACAACAACTAGATTTGCAACCACGGGATGCTGACGATATCTTCAAAGAACATTGCAACACCAACTAGGCTTCACAACAACATATGGTAAGCTAGTGTGTTATAATACATGTGAAATGTAATGCGAGTGGGCTGCTTTCTTGGTTTGCGCCCGCAACGTGTAATCCTACTGAATTACAAATAGTTCAGTTGTCTGCTTTGCTGTATTGCTTGATTCGAATGCTTATTTGTTGTAACGCTATACCTGAGTTGGCCAATATGTCAGCAGTGCCTGCTGTACTATCGTAAAGAAATGCATGCCTATTTCATTTGAGTCCTTAACTTTTCCTCTCAACTTCATCACAAGATTGTCTTCGTAGTTTATATGAGGCCACACTGTTAAGTGCTTTCTCAGATTATTTCAACTGCTTAGATGCCTTGGCAACTTAAATATAGCGGTTGTACACTCCCTTTCAACTAGGGATGTCAACTGGGTCCGGTTTAATCCCGATTAAAGTCCACTAGTGGTATGATAGTTCAAAAGAGTTTTTGTTTTTTTTTGAGGAAAATGAACTAGGGAGGTAGCAAAAACTAACTAGATGGGACTGGCGGATTTCGTTTATTTGCCACTTACATCCCTAGTTTCATCTTACCATTTTAATTTCTTTTCGGCCGATGCTGCTTCGAACCATTTAAATATAGTTTGCCATGCTCGACAATAATTCGTCCATCGTTTACCATGTAAGCTTACTGCCTGGAACATACGATAACTATCTCTTACTGATGTCCAGCGGAAACCTTTCAGGATGCCGTTCACACTAGGACAAAATGTACAACCCCAGAATCTATTTGTGGAAGCATTGCGCCATCCATGTTACCAGATGGTAGCAGTTCAGAGGCAACACCGCCAGAGAGCAGTCTGAGCACAGATATTATAGTGCTTGAGGATCTACTAGAGGCAGAAAGAGATGGTGTGGCTGCCATGAATGAGGTAATCTTTATCTTGAGGCTGGAAATTACGGAATTAGCGGCACGCATTATGCAAGCAACCCAAGAACTGGAGGAAGTAAGAATGTTGCATTTGAAGACGGAGGAGGTCCTGCTGTTTCTGCTATCTGAAGCACAAGATAATCCCGGTTCTTCTTTAGATACCAGTTGAAATTTTCATTAGATTATTGTACTTGCATGTTGTGTCATGTCTCTGAATGGATTATGTTGCAAGACCCCCTATGTTGTCCATGTGTTGTAATGATCCGAATTTTTTAGGCGAGGTAATCCTCAGTACTTGTATGATTGACATAAGGTGAACTGTTTTTCGTGTGAGCATATTGTATTGGATGAATTAACTGTTTGACTCAGAGTGTATCCAACCTACTGAATTCGAAGATCACGGCATTTCTAAATCATAATCATATATAAAGGTGGAATAAATCTTTGTTGTGGTTTTGAAGAAATAAATAACAAAACGTATAATTATCTGTGGATATTCGTAATCGAATACAAATTGGATTTGAATTTAGTTTGCTAGGTCCCAAGGCAAACGTGAATGCTAATTCTCCCAAGTTTTGAATGAAGCGGCTAAACACGCACTATAATTTGTGGGCTACCCGAAGCAAGTGTTTGTGAGATGGAAATTACTATCTACCCCTGACACTTGACATCCTTATCAACAGAATTTACACTGTTGTCGATAGGGGTAGACTAGTAACTTCAATCAGACGTGACACGACGGCCTCTGAGCCCATTCAGACACGGTGGGTGCCAAACGTGGGCGGCGAAACACATTTGATTCAAGCTCGTCCAAAAGACATGTGTCTCTTCCTCCATTTCCCCATTCATACACGATGGGCGGCAAAACAAACTCTCCTCGTCCGAAGTCGACGTAGGCTTATATTTTAAATAGGGGCAGATGTGTAACTTCCATCAGATGTGACACAACCGCCCTACCCGTCAGTCCCGTTCATACACCGTGGGCGCCAACCGTGGGCAGCAAAACACCCTCTCCTCGCCCGAAATAGTTACCGGCAAATATTTGGGAGATGCGAGATTACCGTCCTATCCCCAACCGACGTGATGTCCGAAATTTTAAACGGGGGATAAGTTCGTAACTTTCCCCCATTTCAGAGAAGCGCGTCCCAAAGTTTGAGATCCCCCTCCCCTCCATTTCCGCATTCATACACCGTCGGCGGCATGACAACCTCTGCACTGCGGCCAGCCTCCTCCGTCCGCCACCCCATCCTCCACCTTGCCGGAGCCGCTACCCCTACCCCGTCGTCCACTTCAAGAGATGGACGTCTCTCATCCACGACGCTGGACCAGGATCCTTTCATCGCGTCCTCTCGCTTCATCGGCGCCGTCGTCCACCTTGCCGTTGCCGCTCCAACGACCGCCTCATCCATGGCAACAGGATATATCCCCCAACCCGGCCGTCTGCCGTCTAAAGTCTTCTTCCCCACCGCCGACAGCCATCGCACTCGCAGCACCCTCAACGTATCAGCATAGGCCTACACGGCGTTACAAGAGAGCTGGTACTCTTCCATATGTGCTTAGGTTATTGATCTCACCCGAAAAATAGATCGTAATTTGTTTCTATACTTTTATTGTCCGTACCAAATCGTAGTGGCTAGTTGAAAGCAAACATTGGTTGCGAAGTAGCTTTGTCCGGTTTGCACCTTCAGATCCGCCATGGCACGGGCACTATACTCGTAAAGCTTATGGTTTCCCCCCTTTATATTCACTACCATCATTGTAGGTGCTTCGTGTCGTGCTAGCACTGCTCCTCAAGACCTCAACCCAAAGCTTACGTGTTGAAATACGAATCTGATATGATGCTCATATCACTAAAACAAAGAATGTTTAATTGCTCACCTAATGTTCCTATATTCGTTTCGAAAAGCATGTGCGCCACCCACTGGTCCAGCTAGTTCCACTTTCCTGATTTTTCTCTTGATGCTTAGGGTTTTCCCCTTTTATCTACTCTACTATGATCTGCGTAGGTGCTTTCTGTCGTACTAGCATTACTCCACCCTTCAAGCTAAACAACAAAACACTCAGAATTCGAAAGCTTAGTTGTTCAAATATGATTGTGATATGATACTGATATTAGTTAACCGACACATTTAATTGGTTAGCTAAAGGTCCCACTTGAATTTCCAAATGCATGTCGCGACATATAGAGAGACAGCATAATTGCATTTCTTTGTCACTTGTTGACCGTACTTTCTTGTCCATACCAAATCTTAGTTGTTATTTCAAAGCAAACATCGGTTGCTAACTACCCTTTACGCGGTTTGCAGCTTCAGATGTGCCATCCCACTGCCACGGTCAACACTGTACTCATCATGCTTATGTTTTCCCCATTTTATGATGACCACAATCAGCCTACATGGTTCGTGTCGTAATAGCACTGCCCCACCCATCGAGCTAAACAAGCTTAGTTGTACAAATTCATATATGATATTATTGCTGATATTAGTAAAACTGAGAGATGTTTAATTGGTTAGTTAAATGTTCCTACTTTAGTTTCGAAATGCATGTGAGCCACATATGGAGAGACCGGAAAGAATAGTATTTCTCTGTGCGCTCTGGTTCATCATGCGTGGCCAACCGACATTGTATTAAAATACTTGTAATATCTTCAATCTGCTTGCTCTTCTACTCTACTTTAAGATGATACTCTTCTCTTGCGGTCGACTGGTCAGGTCGAGTTGTTCTCCCTTAGTATATTTTGAATCTGTCAGGTCAGGTCGACTTGTTCTTGTTTACTATATGTTGAAGCTATCATCTGCGAAGTGTCATCACTTCTGGAGCTCTCATATTTTGAGTAGTAGGCCACATTATATTAATGCACACAAGAAATTACAGCATGCATGGCATCTTTTAAAAGAATTGCAGAGATAGCACAAAGGGGTTTGCAGGGAGGCAGTATTGGATTAGAATCACTTATGCATTACAAAGAAAATCTCACTTGTTTTTATGTTTTCATGCATGTCAGATATTGAACATTATCAAAATGAATATGAGAATGGGCGCATGAGAGGAATATTGCGGAACGATCCACTGCCTAACAAACTTGGCATGGTGGAGGATGGCCTATCTTATTCACCCATCAAGGTGCTTGCTCCAACTTTGCAAAGTTGTATTGGTCGCACATATTTTGCTTCTGAACTCTTGCATTACTTCTACTTTGTTACACCATCTGCTTAGTTTAAGCATCATATATGAGTATATGACATACCTATCCATTTTCTGTACCTATTCCATGTGTCGTCACACTATGTTTTTCCAGTCAAATGTTGTTATTTTGTAATAGATGTCCAAAAGGAAGAGGGTGAGTGCAGATCCTCAAGGAGTACAAACTAGGTATTTGGAAAAGGTAGTGATACCTGTTAAATCAGATAGATCAGCAGCCACAGAAAACACAGGCCCAACTGTACCACACTTGACTCCTACTCCAGTGGCCAGACCCCTATTAGAACTGCTGGGAGCCCAGCGTCAGGTATTGTCTATGATATCAATTCAAAATTTAAACTCCTAAATTTCTGCTTGTGCCTTACCTTCTCTCTTGTATGAAAACTAATTTCAGATGAATCTCCTTGCTCAAAGGATCATACGATCTCAAAACAATAATGGGCTCTGCATTGCTCTTGTCAGTACCTCTCCCCCTTTTGCCTTGTAATGCTGTACTTAATTAATTGCTATTTGATTATGTATCATCAGTCTGCACCTGAGCTTCATTATCCTCTGTTTCTTCCAATATTATTTGATCTATATTTACTCTTTGCAAAATGTAGAATAATGGCAATGCTGATAAAGAATTTTCTTTGGGGAATTTATTGAATTATCCTTCCATCAACATGGAGAAGGGCTTTGTCCAGCCCGTGTTAACATGTAATGTAAGTTCATCCTTCTCAAGCCTTCAAACCTTGTTCTAGTATAGATTAAGATATGCATCATTTCCTCCACTGCTGTTTGCTTTGCTGTTTACATCTGATTGGATGTTTGCAACAACTACCAGTTTCAAATTGTAGTTGTAAAAACATGTTCCTTATGCAGAACAGATCCATTTATTTGCTTATATAATTGTGAAACCTATTACGTGTCTCCTTGTTTCTCTTTCAGACTCGTATCTCTTACGCCAGGCAGAACTTTAGGGGAGATAGTGAGCCAAACCATCTTGAGGACAGCGAGATGACCCCAAGGTCCTGTCTTGATGAAGACAGTGAGTTGAAGCTACTCACCAGCAGGTGTGAGACAACCTCTATGCAGTCGCTGCCTCAATCAGTTCGACTTCTTCAGTCTCAACTTAAAGCGGAAAGGCTTGCTTCAGCTCAGCTCTGACTTGAAGTCAAAGATGCAATGAAGATGTCAGAGGACTGCCGTGCGCACCATCATGCCTTAAATCTAGTGTTGATGCATCTATCGTTGACACAACTGAGGTCTACTCAGCTTCTTCAGCTGTTTGTGTGGGGGGGACCTGGCCAGGCCTAGTGCCTTCTGAAGTGCTCTCAATTTTGTATATTCTTTTGTCGGCGCGTTTATTTGCACTGGTGGCGAACTTTGATGCCCAGTGGATGTAATATGTGTGATAGCCGTGATAGCCTAGCGTAAGTTTCTTGCTTATTTATTTCCTTGTTGTCTTGTTTATTTGTTTGCTTCTAGTCATTGCAGTTCTTTTCCCGCGGTTTGCTAGTGGCTGCATTAACCTATTTTTTAAAACTAGGCCACAATAACCATGGGCCAATATTTACTGTAGTGACACTGGGCCTCCTATGGGCCGTAGAAACAGTGGGCCTTCTATGGGCCGTAGAAACAGTGGGCCTTCTATGGGCCGTAGAAACAATGGGCCTTCTACGGGTCGTATCATCAATGGGCCTTATACGGGCAGTATGATCGATGGCCAAACATGGGCCAATAACAAGCCGCATTATGGTCGTAAACGGGCTAGAGTTGGAATCGTCCATTCATGGGCCGACCATAACGGGCCATCGTTAATAGGCCGCATTTGATGACGCTATGAAAACGGCCCAACGTATTAACAGACCACAAACGGGCCGACTGTAACCACATGCTGAATTTGGCCCACAAGCAGAAAATGACAGTAACGGGCCGTAAGTAAACGAATGCTGGAAATGAGCCCAAGAATAAATGGGCTCTGAGAAGGCCAAAAGATAACATGGGCTGGAAACGGCCCAACAGAATAACGGGCCGTTAATGGGTATAAAGTGATACACTGTTCATCAAGGGCCAGTTTCACCACGGGTCGTTAATGGGTGTAAAGTGATACACTGTTCATTACGGGCCAGTTTCACCACGAGCCGTTAGTAGGCCAAGAGTTACATAGGGCCTCATATGGGCCGAAAGACGTCATGGGCTAGAAGTGAAAACGGGCTGGAATCATATTGGATGGCCCAGATGACGCTACTGAGCCTAATTCGGATAGGGCGTAACGGGCCTTGGGTTAGCGGGCTGTAAATGGGCTATATTCGAACAGGCCGTTAACATGCTTTCCATGGGCCGGCCCGCTAGCTTTTGACCAAGTCAAACGGGCCGGCCCTTACACAGGAATGGGCCTCTGTTGGGCCATGCCACATGTCGACGTATCATAGGCGCCTATCTGACCCACTGACGAGCTGACACGTGTTTCGTCTGGCCAATAAGAATTTTACACATGGAAATTTCCCATTGGTTGGGGTTGTTAACGGGTTATCGGATCCAAAACCCGACCCGATAGCTTAACGGTGTTCCGTTACGGTGGATGCCACGTGTTGGTCACCCTTGACGAAATCACTTCTGTGACGCGCGATTTATCGTCATGGAAGTGGACACTTCCGTGATGATAATTTTGGTAATGTCATGGAACACTTCTACGACAGCACTGGTATGACTATCTTGATTCTGTCATAAATTTGTCATGGATGTACATGCATGACAGAAAGCGCGACCTACTATGACAAACACGTATCATCACGGTAGTGTATTTTTTTGTAGTACTTCCAGAAGAATACCACAGTGTGATGTGGATGTTCCAAGTAAAGGTAGTCAACTCAAAAGGGACAAATCTTTAATTTTGTTAAAACACATAGAGGTAGTCGACCATCTAGTGGTGCCCCACTCTTATGAACAATTCCCATTGATCATAGCCTACACAACATTATGTTATGTATAACACATGAAGGTAATCACCATAAAATGGCATGAACCTCTCAGTTGTGGATGAAATTTAATTCATAGCTATGATGGCATATCATAAGCTGTGTATGGATGGAAGGTAATCACCAAAATATGCAAGTGTTTTGCATAATTCTCATCATAGCATAATATGCAGCATAATCACCAACGCCTTGGGTTCATCTCCTGGTGGAGTATGTGACACTATAGTCACAACCAATGACACATGCTATGAAATTGACAAGTATTTGGAAAAAGATCATGAAGGTAGTCACCAATAATGCAAACATCATAGCTCCAAACGAAAAATTATTTCGTTACTATGATGTGCTAAATCCACATAAAGGTATAGGAAAAGCCTAAACAACCCATAATATGACTTTCTACAAATAGATAATCACCATAACATGGTGTAGATCATATTTGTAGAACACACAGAGGTAACACTACAAAAAAAAAGACACATCCTGACATTTTGGGCCGAACGAAATTTTTTTCTGTCATACGTATGACACTTCTATGACGATAATTGTGACAAAACCCAGTATAATCATATATGTGGTGGGCTCCTACTTCTATGACAAAAAATCATGACAGAAAATGGGCTATTCGTCCTGGGCGGGCCGGAGATGCAGCTGCATGACATTCTTTGGGCCGTCCATGATGGAAAAAACCGTGGTAGAAGCGAGGGGGAGGAAAATTTTGGGGAGTTCCCGGTTACGGTGGGAGGTCGGGGGCCGAGCGATGCACGTTTCTCTCGTACACGTACACGTGTGTGTGCGAGGCGTTGGCTCTAACTGAACCCGAGTGAGGCGTTGGGCTCTAACTGAACCCGAGCGATTGCACTGCAGGCTACGCGTTACTGAACCCGAGCGGTCGATCGATGGCTGTTAACTGAACCCGATCGAGTGATTCCTTGGTTACTGCTGCTAACTGAAGACGATCGATGGGATGAACAGTGAGCGTTGCGGGGGGGGGGGGGGGTTGGATGAACAGTGAGCGATGGCGTTGCCTCTGTATGAACAGGACCCCTTGGTGTGGTGGAGGGCTGGATGAACAGTAGACGGTGGAGGGGTGCCCGTGGAGGGATGGATGAACAGGACCCCGTGGTGTGGTGGAGGGCTAGATGAACAGTAGACGGTGGAGGGGTGCCCGTGGAGGGGTGGATGAACAGGACCCCGTGGTGTGGAGGGCAGGATGAGCAGTAGACGGTGGAGGGGTGCCCGTGGAGGGGTGGTTGAACAGGACCCTGTGGTGTGGAGGGCTGGATGAATAGTAGACGGTGGAGGGGTGGCTGAACAGTAGCCGGTGGAGTAGCGCGCGGTGGAGGCTGGATGAACAGGAGCCCGTGGAGGCTAGAGGAGGTCGACGGTGGATGAACACTAGCTCGTGGAGGCTGGAGGGGGTCGACGGTGGAGATGAACAGGATCCTGTGGAGTCCCGTTTTGCGGTACACCACACCCCTCCCGATGAACAGGACCCCCTTTTCGACCGTAGTGCTCCAACACAAGTCCGTTTCCTCCGTTTTGCGGTACGCCACACCCCTCCCAATCAACAGGACCCCCGTTTCGATCGTAGGAGGTCCGTTTCCTCCGTTTTGCGGTACGCCACACCTCTCCCGATCAACAGGACCCCCGTTTCGACCGTAGGAGGTCCGTTTCCTCCGTTTAGTGGTACGCCACACCCCTCCCGATCAACAGAACCCCCGTTTCGACCGTAGGAGGTCTGTTTCCTCCGTTGTGCGGTACGCCAGGCCTCATTTCCATCGCCTCTTCCGTCCAAGCCCTCCCGATGAACACGACCACGCGTTCCGTTCCGACCCATGAACACGATGACAAGGCTGTTTCTCCGTTCCGACCCAGCCATGCCAATGAGCCCTCGCCGTACGCATGCGCGAGTAGGCGTTCGAGACCCCGCCCGTATGTACACATACGTGGTCGTATTTTATTTCTTGCACCCTGGCCGTTGTACGTACGTGTACATGCTACGTGCGCGCCTCTACTACGACATGTGCGCGCCTCTACTACAACACGTGCGCGCCTCTACATCGACCAGTATGTACGTACACGTTCGCGACCAGAATGACAACACTACGTACGCTTCGACCAGGTGGGTCCCAACTGTGAGGCACTTCCTTGCCTGCGAAGATGTAGCTGGTGGGTCCCAGCAGTCGGGGGGCGAATCGTTTTTTTTGCCCGGACGCACTTCCTTGCGTGCGAAGATGTAGCTGGTAGGTCCCAACAGTCGGGGGGCTGGTGGGTCCCAGCAGTCAGGGGGGCGAATCGTTTTGGTTTTTTTTTTGCCCGGACGCACTTCCTTGCGTGCGAAGATGTAGCTGGTTGGTCCCAGCAGTCAGGGGGGCGAATCATTTTTTTGCCCGGACGCACTTCCTTGCGTGCGAAGGTGTAGCTGGTGGATCCCTGCAGTCAGGGGGAAACTTTTTTTTCGCAAAATACGGTGGCCCATCCGGTGGGTCCCAGCAGTTAGGGGGAAATGATTTTTTTCGCAAAATACTGGTGGCCCGTTTGGTGGGTCCCCGCTGTCAGGTGGAGGAATAGTTATTTTTCGCGTAATAAGGAGGCACTTCCTTGCGGCTGCCATGGACCCAGCTGTCAGCCTCTCCATGTACACTACTCTTCCGATGGAAGTCGGTCGTTGACCACTTTGACCACGCCTCGCCGAGAGCACCACGGCGGTGGACAACGGCGAGGCATAGGAAGGGGACGACGCGGAGCCGGGGAAGACGCGGCAGTGGATGCCCACGCGGAGAGGAGTACGAGCGTTTACCGGTTCGGCTGCGGTGTGAGGTTGCCGTCGCCGCAGAATAACAGGGGGTGTGGGAGAGTAGAGGGATGCCCTGGCCAGCGGTGGGAGTAGTAGGGGGCGCTGAGGCCTACGCGGTAGCACAACCGGCCACGAGAGGCAGGAGTAGGCGGTCCCACCGGCGCTGCTTTGGCGGCTGTAGCAAGAAGATCAGAGATTGAAGAAACATGACGGCCGTTGGATTGACATCCAACGGTTACGTCTGCTAGAATCGTTTGTTGACGTATATAATAACTAAAAAAATCTTGCATACGCGTCAACTAAACAGGCCCACAAGTCAGACCACTCCCTCTTTTTTTAATAATTTATATATAGCTCATGGAAACTTCTTATGCAATTTATTGGAGTCGTTTTTTTGGTTGGCCAGGGCCATTTTTGCATATTTCTGTGGGTTCCAAACTATTTTTAGTACCGAAATGTCCAGCCAGATTTAAAGTACTTTGAAGATATATTTAAATTAGGTTAATGCCCAGTGAAATAGGAATCTGAAAATGTGATAAAATTCAGAAATTATAAAGTAATTGCCAATTTGTGATCTGTTTTTATATTTACAACCCATTTCATATTACTTTCAAGATTTGCAGGCGTCTTGAAAGAGTTGCAGCCCATCAGGGCATAGAAAAATAAGTAGGCCTGGATTGGGTATTCTTTAGAAAAAATAAAGTGGGCTCATTTTCACAAAGAAAAAATAGCAGGGCTGGTCACATGGTGAACATAAAATATAAGTCTGGGCTAGACGGGCCACAGCCCAGTTCAAACCCTGCTCCGTCTCAACAATACCAAACAAAAAAAATACTGCTCGAGTAGCTACGTCCCAGGTGTCCGCCGATCTTGTGTTGTTCTCTTGTCTATTGACTATATACGCTCACAATGTCGTGGGTCCCAGATGTCAGGAAAACACTAGGAGGAAGCATTTTATTTTTTCATACGCTGACATGGTGGGCCCCTGCTGTCATCCTCTCCACGTACTTCTGTCGATTCCTATTGTTTGTTGACCATGTTGACAACGCAAGAGGGCGGCGTCACGGCGAGCGCACCAAAGCACGCGGAGGAGGTCGGCGTTAATGATTTAGGAGACGGTGGGGCGGCGATGCGTGCGCTGAGGCGCAGCCAGCCGTGGGAGGCGGAAGCAGGTGGCCCCGCAGGCACTGGTTTGGTTTTGGCGGCTGGATGAAGATAGGACTGAAGAAACACGATAGACTGTAAAAGCAGCAGGAGTACTTAACAACCTTAACTGAAACCAGCAGGGGCACTTAACAACCAAAGCTGAAAGCAGTATGAGTACTTATACAGGTTCAACCGTACAAAGCACGCCTCGAACAGTGCTACTTTGCCTATAGTTAACCAAGGGTGAGGCCGCCAAGCCCTAGGACAAGGCCCAGGCGCCACCCCGCGCATCCACAACCTTCAGAAAGCGGCTTCGTCTCGCAACATGGTCAATAAATAGGATATTCGCTTTAGAGCCATGGAAAAGCATGAACATAATCTTCTGTCCTATTCTCCAAGATGGACGGGCCTTCATTATTTGAGACCACCCATGAATAAGTATCTTTTCACCTCCAAGGGGAATTGAGTAGGTCGACATAAACATCATGTTGTGACCAAGTGCAAGTCTGACCCGACCATGGTCAGGCATTTGTACAAGAACAATAGAACTCGACAGTTCCTATTTCAAGAAGATCACAGCTGTAAAACTGTGTATAAGCAATCGTTTATGAACAACATATATAACATAAAACAGCTCGTACCATAAGTTTCTCGACACAGTTGGACCTGTTCAACGAGTGCAGCAGTGGCACACATATCCCACGTGGCCTTCCACCATTGAAACGCCCCACAAGGACCTCAAGACGATCAATAAAGTGTATGAACTTGTGGATGTCGATCCAGTCAACTTCAGTGCCATTAGTAACAGCCGAGTTATTAGAGAGTAACAAACGAGCAGACTGCTTAACTCTAAAAAAAACCTACACGTGCCACCAATTATAAGAAAATATTAGTTAGAAGTAGCATCTTCGTGAGAGATTCGTTGCTACTTCTAAAGTTAAATTGTGATTAGTTAGACAGAATAGGTGGATTAGGAAGTAATCGAGGCAACAAGCAAGAACCAGATACAAAACTAACATGGATGAACAATTGGAATGACGTCGGGGTGGAAGATCGCAGTGAAAATGAGACCAGGTTCTGCTATTTCCATCAACATTCATGCGCCAACTTTCAGTCCGTAACACTTGAGAAAGTTTATCCAAGTTCGGCCATAAAAAAAGCAGCGATCTTCTTGGTTCATGAACCCAACTCGGAACTTATATCCATGGCTTGTCTTCACTGTGGCCATTAAACTAGTGTATTCAGTTATGGCAAGGACGAGCATCTTGAGTACATGTGTTCTGGCAGAGCAAATAATACACTGCAGGAAAAATAATATGAGAACACAGCATGTTCAAAAGAAAACCCACCCTCTCGGATAGAAAAGAGGATCCTAGGAACATACTGTGCGCGTTTCAAAATGCTATGTTAGGATGAGAAGGAACAAGTGTCGCGTCTCGCCGAGGGCGCAGAAACCTGTAGGGTACTCGCACTTTGGGCACTGCAAATGAAACACACTAGATTCAGTAGGAAGAAAAATGCATCAACGGCGGCGGCTGCCATCCTAGGATTACCTGCGACCAAGGGGCTTGGGTTTATCGGGGATGGATGAAGAGTTCGTACCAGGTTCTCCATGAGAAAACCCTATGCAATCGCCGAGAGGGGGTTTTCTCTGAACAAGCAGACGAGGGAGAAGGGGATTCAGCCCCGGTGAAATATTGCCGCTTCGTCCGTCCAGCTTACTGCTAAAGCTGGAAAGGGGGGTTGTGATTTGACGGCTCATTGGGCATTACTGCGGCGCTACGACCGGGGTGTTTCTACCGTGAAGTTGTGCACTCTAATTTGTGCATATGGCACGTGGACCCCGTTGCCGGTTGCCCCACATATCAGCGAAAGGAAGTAGAAAGACAGGAGTAACTAGTTACACATAAATATATTTTTGACAGAGAGATACTCCCTCTGTAAAGAAATATACAAATATTTTATATCACAGGCTCACCTTGCCGAGAAATATACTCCCTCTGCAACGCACAGGCATTATGGGGGTTTAGCTTTTTTTATGGGGGTTCAGCTGAGAATATAATAATCAGATAGGCTCACGGTTCTGGACTTTGGGCCGCAGGCCGACCCTACATGTTTGGGGGCCCATGTGTTCTACCTCAGCGCTTTTCATATTGCAAGCGATCGGTACGGCGCTGGTTTTAGATGTTGTCGCAAGGCGAATACACAAAATTGAATAAAGCACGACAGCTGTTGGAATGAAATCGAACGACAGTTCCTAACCAGCAATCAGAGTTGCAATTCTACCAACGATATACCATGTGATAAATAATACTGTCGTACTACTTATACACACAGGACACTTGTTTCACCATGCCAGATTATTACATCAAAATCTTTCGGAGGATAGATCAGTTCGGCAGTTGCGTGCTGCTAATTTTAAAGTTGATTTGGACTAGCTCTCCTTGCCGAGAAAGTTCAATTTTGACATCATCCCCTACCGCAAGATATGATTTAGATTTGAACATTGACCATCCTTTAGCATCAATCATCATGCGACCATCCTTTGTACTTACGGTATATTGAGCAGGTTCATTCACACCAAGGCTGCGCATGGTAAGAGAAACTTGGCCGCGGTCGCCCGGATTGTTGAACGACTCCCTCGTTGCTCTAGGAATTCTCTGTTTGCAAACAAGAAGACATACCCAAACAGTTAGATCAACACAGTGAATCATGTGAAACAACATGGAAAGAAAAAAGAACGAAGCACTTGGGCGGCCAATGCTTACCAAGAAGGTGGACATGTCGGTTTTTGTAAGGACTTTGGTATATGAAGTGTGAACTGCAGCCCAGTCTGTTGCCGGTGCAACTGCACGGGCCGGAGCAGATGCAAGTGCAAGTGTTGGTGCAGGTGCCGAAGCCGCTGCTACTGCCGGAGATGGTGCTCCTTGTAGAGCTGGTGCCGGTGTCGGAGCAGGTGTCGGTGTCGATGCCCGATCCTCCGGTAGATCAGACTGATCCGCTGACGCGGTCGGTGCCCAATCCTCAGCTGGATCAGACTAAGCTGTTGCCGCTGTCAGTGCTAGAGCAACTGCCGGTGCTCGATCTGTGCAAGACAGCGGCGATCGTGACTGGTCTTCTATGATCAGCTTTCTAACTTGACTAGGATCCGTGACCGTGATCCAGTTTTTTATTCATTTCTTTTAAACGCGAGAAGGACTAATTGTGGCATTTTTGTTAAACCAAACTGCAGGTCATCATAGGGATTCAACTTGTACTCAGACAACAGACTGATCCGATTTTTCCAGTAATATAAGTGATGGACAGTGCCTTCGTTACTGACACGACATAAGAAGTGAAACCTGCAAAAATAGCCATCATAGAGCAAACCAAACGGTTTATTCTATGATGAATGTCACATGGCAAAACCTGCATCGTAAAATTGCAGGAAAAGAAACAAAACATGACATTAAATCAATAAGATTTAGACAGTAAATAAGATTTACTTGATGTGACACGAGTGAATCCTTATCAGGAAATCACTATGTTGAAGTACTAAACAGAAGATTGATCGTCCAACTACGCGTGGAATGCAGGGGCCCTGCCTACTCCCACAAGCAGGACAGTCCAAAGGTCGTGACAAATCGTATGGACCGAACATCCATGGGACTGGAAATCCTGGTGGGTGCGATAAACCCTGCAATGCATACAGATATTGGAGTGTAACCATAATTGATAAACCGTCCTCACAAAAAATATGATCTGGATACTTCAAAATATACAGACTAAATTGAGTGGACAGACATTAACATAGCCTGTTCTCAGGACTGACCACACACCAAAAGCGGCAGTACTAATAAACAATACAGGGTTCACAAACACAAATCAAGTACTGAACAATAGTACTTACTACAGACAAGCAAAGTTGCACTAACTAAACTCTGCAGACTATTTCTTGCCACCGACCTACGGGATGAACCCCGCATAACTGACTAGGCCATGGACTTCGTGTGAGATGTCTACACGCACCATCACCATCTTGTCAACCTTGGAGAACCTAACAGAGTGGTCTTTCCACTCATAAACATGATGATGAAGACAGGCCACATCAGATTTGTTGGGAAGCTTTACAAGAACCACACCCTTCATAATCGAAGGCACATCCAGGAAATTGTTGTGGTCAAGTACAGCCTCGAGAACACGCCTGACAACAATGCTACAGGAAAACACTAGTTCAGGACACGTGGCGACAAGGACACAGCAGCTGGATAGTTCAGCAGTAGAACTCATCATCAGGTCTTCCAGTTCACACGACATGACTTTGAGAACTTCATCTCCACCGCGGACCTGGTTCTAATTCAAACAGAAACCATATTTTATTACTACCTCCGTTCAAAAATATAAGATGATTTTTGATATTATACTCCATATATGACTACATATACGCACAGAAATGAGTGAACAAAGACACTAGAACATGTCTTCAAAGGCATGAGAGCAGAGGGATTACATGCAAAATCCATAACACAAGTTACTGAGGCAAATATACCCTCTTAAAAGGTAGCATTGATGTTCATAAAGTACTCCCTCCGTCCCAAAATTCTTGTCTTAGATTTGTCTAGATACGGATGTATCAAGTCACATTTTAGTATTAGATACATCCGTATCTAGACAAATCTAAGACAAGAAATTTGGGACAAAGGGAGTAGTTGAAAGTAATCTATAAGAAATCAGCGTCAACCTTTCGCATGTTTTGGTCAAAAGAGGAATTTAGAACCGTCATTTGGCACACAAAAATCACATCCAAGATCACCCAGAAAGTTGTACTACTAGTACTAGTACTGCGTGTTAGATAAAAAAACACGATCAAGATCGAGAAAAAGATCGCCAAGAAGAGATATTACCTGGACTTGCTTAATGAGGGATCCCGGAGAGGGGGGCTTGGACATGGCGATGGCTTTGGGCTTGTCTGCGGTAGTCTCGGCGGGGTGCTTCCGCTTCTTCGTACCATGAGCCTCGTGTTGGGGAACGTAGCAGAAAATTAAATTTTTTCCTACGGTTTCACCAAGATCCATCTATGAGTTCATCTAAGCAACGATTCATGGGAGAGAGATTGCATCTACATACCACTTTGTAGATCGCGAGCGGAAGCGTTCAACGAACGGGGATGAGGTAGTCGTACACGACGTGATCCAAATCACCGGAGATCCTAGCACCGAAAGGACGGCACCTCCGCGTTCAACACACGTACGGTCAGCGTAACGTCTCCTTCTTCTTGATCCAGCAAGGCAAAGGAGAGGTTGAGGAAGATGGCTCCAGCAGCAGCACGACGGCGTGGTGATGGTGGAGCTACAGTACTCCGGCAGGGCTTCGCCGTGCTCTACGGAGGAGGAGGAGGTGTTGGAGAGGGAGAGGGAGGCGCCAAGGACCAGGGGTATGGCTGCCCCTCCCCCCTTTATATAGGAGGGCCAAGGGGGGGCGCCGGCCCTAGGAGATCCAATCTCCTAGGGGCAGCGGCCAAGGGTAGGTTTCCCTCCCCCCCAAGGCACCTAGGAGGTGCCTTCCCCTTGTGGGACTCCTTCCCTTTGAAACCCTAGGCGCATGGGCCTCTTGGGGCTGGTTCCCCTTGGCCCATGTAGGCCAAGGAGCACCCCCTAGAGCCCATGTGGCCCCCCGAGGCAGGTGGCCCCACCCGGTGGACCCCCCGGGACCCTCCGGTGGTCCCGGTACAATACCGATAACCCTGAAACTTGTCCCGATGGCCAAAACAACACTTCCTATATATAATTATTTACCTCCGGACCATTCCGAAACTCCTCGTGACGTCCGGGATCTCATCCGGGACTCCGAACAACATTTGGGTTACTGCATATACATATCTTCACAACCCTAGCGTCACCGAACCTTAAGTGTGTAGACCCTACGGGTTCGGGAGACATGCAGACATGACCGAGACGGCTGTCGGGCAATAACCAACAGCGGGATCTGGATACCCATGTTGGCTCCCACATGCTCCACGATGATCTCATCGGATGAACCACGATGTCGAGGATTCAATTAATCCCGTATACGATTCCCTTTGTCAATCGGTATTTTACTTGCCCGAGATTCGATCGTCGGTATCCCAATACCTCGTTCAATCTCGTTACCGGCAAGTCACTTTACTCGTACCATAATGGATGATCCCGTGATCAAACACTTTGATCACATTGATCTCATTATGATGATGCATTACCGAGAGGGCCCGGTGATACCTCTCCGTCAAGCAGAGTGACAAATCCCAGTCTCGATCCGTGTCAACCCAACAGATACTTTCGGAGATACCCGTAGTATACCTTTATAGTCACCCAATTACGTTGTGACGTTTGGCACACCCAAAGCACTCCTACGGTATCCGGGAGTTACACGATCTCATGGTCTAAGGAAAGGATACTTGACATTGGAAAACTCTAGCAAACGAACTATGCAATCTTATGCTATGTTTAGGATTGGGTCTCGTCCATCACATCATTCTCCTAATGATGTGATCTCGTTTATCATTGACATCCAATGCCCATAGTCAGGAAACCATGACTATCTATTGATCAACGAGCTAGTCAACTAGAGGCTTACTAGGGACACGTTGTTGTCTGTTATTCACACATGTATTATGATTTCCGGATAACACAATTATAGCACGAATAAAGACAATTATCATGAATAAGGAAATATAATAATAATGCTTTTATTATTGCCTCTAGGGCATATTTCCAATAGTCTCCCACTTGCACTAGAGTCAATAATCTAGTTACATTGTGATGAATCGAACACCCATAGAGTTCTGGTGCTGATCATGTTTTGCCTTAGGGAGAGGTTTAGTCAACGGATCTGCGGCATTCAGATCCGTGTGCACTTTAAAAATTTCTATGTCTCCATCTTGAACATTTTCACGGATGGAGTTGAAGCGACGCTTGATGTGCCTGGTCTTCTTGTGAAACCTGGGCTCCTTGGCAAGTGCAATAGCTCCAGTGTTGTCACAGAAGAGTTTGATTGGCCCCGACGCATTGGGTATGACTCCGAGGTCGGTGATGAACTCCTTCACCCAAATTGCTTCATGTGCTGCCTCCGAGGCTGACATGTACTCCGCTTCACATGTAGATCCCGCCACAACGCTCTGCTTGCAACTGCACCAGCTTACTGCCCCACCATTCAAAATATACACGTATCCGGTTTGTGACTTAGAGTCATCCAGATCTGTGTCGAAGCTAGCGTCGACGTAACCCTTTACGACGAGCTCTTCGTCACCTCCATAAATGAGAAACATTTCCTTAGTCCTTTTCAGGTACTTCAGGATATTCTTGGCCGCTGTCCAGTGTTCCTTGCCGGGATTACTTTGGTACCTTCCTACCAAACTTACGGCAAGGTTTACATCAGGTCTGGTACACAGCATGGCATACATAATAGAACCTATGGCTGAGGCATAGGGGATGACACTCGTCTCTTCTATATCTTCTGCCGTGGTCGGACAATGAGCTGAGCTCAATTTCACACCTTGTAACACAGGTAAGAACCCCTTCTTAGATTGATCCATATTGAACTTCTTCAATATCTTATCAAGGTATGTGCTTTGTGAAAGACCTATGAGGCGTCTTGATCTATCTCTATAGATTTTGATGCCTAATATATAAGCAGCTTCTCCAAGGTCCTACATTGAAAAACTCTTATTCAAGTAGGCCTTAATGCTGTCCAAGAGCTCTATATCATTTCCCATCAAAAGTATGTCATCTACATATAGTATGAGAAATGCTACAGAGCTCCCACTCACTTTCTTGTAAACGCAGGCTTCTCCATAAGTCTGCGTAAACCCAAATGCTTTGATCATCTCATCAAAGCAAATGTTCCAACTCCGAGATGCTTGCACCAGCCCATAAATCGAGCGTTGGAGCTTGCACACCTTGTCACCATTCTTAGGATCGACAAAACCTTCCGGCTGCATCATATACAATTCTTCCTTAAGGAAACCATTAAGGAATGCCGTTTTGACGTCCATTTGCCGTATTTCATAATCGTAGAATGCGGCAATTGCTAACATGATTCGGACGGACTTCAGCTTCGCTACCGGTGAGAAAGTCTCATCGTAGTCAATTCCTTGAACTTGTCGATAACCCTTAGCGACAAGCCGAGCTTTATAGATGGTCACATTACCATCCGTGTCTGTCTTCTTCTTAAAGATCCATTTATTTTCTATGGCTCGCCGCTCAACGGGCAAGTCAGTCAAAGTCCATACTTCGTTTTCATACATGGATCCTATCTCGGATTTCATGGCTTCCAGGCATTTGTCGGAATCCAGGCCCGCCATTGCTTCCTCATAGTTCGAAGGTTCACCGTTGTCTAACAACATGATTTCCAAGACAGGGTTGCCGTACCACTCTGGTGTGGAACGTGTCCTTGTGGACCTTCGAATTTCAGTAGGAGCTTGATTAGAAGTATCTTGATCATCATCATTAATTTCCTCTCTAGTCGGTGCAGGCACCTCAGGAACGTTTTCTTGAGTTACGCCATTTTCCGGTTCAAGAGGTAACACTTCATCAAGTTCTACTTTCCTCCCACTTACTTCTTTCGAGAGAAACTCTTTCTCTAGAAAGGATCCATTCTTGGCAACAAAGATCTTGCCTTCGGATCTGAGGTAGAAGGTATACCCAATAGTTTCTCTAGGGTATCCTATGAAGACGCATTTTTCCGACTTGGGTTCGAGCTTTTCAGGTTGAAGTTTCTTGACATAAGCATCACATCCCCAAACTTTTAGAAACGACAGCTTAGGTTTCTTCCCAAACCATAATTCATACGGTGTCGTCTCAACGGATTTCGACGGAGCCCTATTTAAAGTGAATGCGGCAGTCTCTAAAGCATAGCCCCAAAAAGATAGCGGTAAATCGGTAAGAGACATCATAGATCGTACCATATCTAATAGAGTGCGATTACGACGTTCGGACACACCATTACGCTGAGGTGTTCCAGGCGGCATGAGTTGTGAAAATATTCCACATTTTCTTAAGTGTGTGCCAAATTCATGACTCAAGTATTCTCCTCCACGATCTGATCGTAAAAACTTGATTTTTCTGTCACGTTGATTTTCAACCTCACTCTAAAATTCCTTGAACTTTTCAAAGGTCTCAGACTTGTGTTTCGTTAAGTAGATATACCCATATCTACTCAAGTCATCAGTGAGGGTGAGAACATAACGATAGCCACCGCGAGCCTCAACACTCATTGGACCGCACACATCGGTATGTATGATTTCCAATAAGTTGGTTGCTCGCTCCATTGTTCCTGAGAACGGAGTCTTGGTCATTTTACCCATGAGGCATGGTTCGCACGTGTCAAATGATTCATAATCAAGAGACTCTAAAAGTCCATCTGCATGGAGCTTCTTCATGCGTTTGACACCTATGTGACCAAGGCGGCAGTGCCACAAATATGTGGGACTATTGTTATCAACTTTAACTCTTTTGGTATTCACACTATGAATATGTGTATCATCACGTACGAGATTCATTAAGAATAAACATTTAACCATCGGAGCATGACCATAAAACATATGTCTCATATAAATAGAACAACCATTATTCTCGGATTTAAATGAGTAGCCATCTCGAATTAAACGAGATCCAGACACAATGTTCATGCTCAAACTTGGCACTAAATAACAATTATTGAGGTTTAAAACTAATCCCGTAGGTAAATGTAGAGGTAGCGTGCCGACGGCGATCACATCAACCTTGGAACCATTCCCGATGCGTATCGTCACCTCGTCCTTCGCCAGTCTCCGTTTATTCCGCAGCTCCTGTTTTGAGTTACAAATGTGAGCAACTGCACCGGTATCAAATACCCAAGAGCTACTACGAGTACTGGTAAGGTACACATCAATTACATGTATATCACATATACCTTTTGTTTTGCCGGCCTTCTTGTCCGCTAAGTATTTGGGGCAGTTCCGCTTCTAGTGACCACTTCCCTTGCAATAAAAACACTCAGTCTCGGGCTTGGGTCCATTCTTTGGCTTCTTCCCGGCAACTTGCTTACCGGGCGCGGCAACTTCCTTGCCGTCCTTCTTGAAGTTCTTTTTACCCTTGCCCTTCTTGAACTTAGTGGTTTTATTCACCATCAACACTTGATGTTCCTTCTTGATTTCTACCTCTGCTGATTTCAGCATAGCATATACCTCAGGAATGGTCTTTACCATCCCCTGCATGTTGTAGTTCATCACAAAGCTCTTGTAGCTAGGTGGAAGCGACTGGAGGATTCTGTCAATGACCGCTTCATCCGGGAGATTAACTTCCAGTTGAGTCAAGCGGTTGTGCAACCCAGACATCTTGAGTATGTGTTCACTGACAGAGCTATTTTCCTCCATCTTACAGCTAAAGAATTTGTCGGAGACTTCATATCTCTTGACCCGGGCATGAGCTTGGAAAACCATTTTCAGCTCTTCGAACATCTCATATGCTCCATGTTTCTCAAAACGCTTTTGGAGCCCCGGCTCTAAGCTGTAAAGCATGCCGCACTGAACGAGGGAGTAATCATCGGAACGTGACTGCCAAGCGTTCATAACGTCTTGTTCTGCAGGGAGAACAGGTGCGTCACCCAGCGGTGCTCGTAGGACATAATCTTTCTTGGCAGCTATGAGGATGATCCTCAGGTTCCGGACCCAGTCCGTATAGTTGCTGCCATCGTCTTTCAAATTGGTTTTCTCTAGGAACGCGTTGAAGTTGAGGACTACGTTGGCCATTTGATCTACAAGACATATTGTAAATATTTTAGACTAAGTTCATGATAATAAAGTTCATCTAATCAAGTTATTTAATGAACTCCCACTTAGATAGACATCCCTCTTCTAGTCATCTAAGTATAACATGATCCGAGTCAACTAGGCCGTGTCCGATCATCACGTCAGACGGACTAGTCAACATTGGTGAACATCTTCATGTTGATCGTATCTTCTATACGACTCATGCTCGACCTTTCAGTCTTCTGTGTTCCGAGGCCATGTCTGTACATGCTAGGCTCATCAACTCAACCTAAGTGTTTGCATGTGTAAATCTGTCTTACACCCGTTGTATGTGAATGTTAGAATCTATCACACCCGATCATCACGTGGTGCTTCGAAACAACGAACTGTCGCAACGGTGCACAGTTAGGGGGAACACTTCTTGAAATTATTATGAGGGATCATCTTATTTACTACCGTCGTTCTAAGTAAACAAGATGCAAAACATGATAAACATCACATGCAATCAAATAATAAACGTGACATGATATGGCCAATATCACATAGCTCCTTTGATCTCCATCTTGGGGCTCCATGATCATCTTGTCACCGGCTTGACACCATGATCTCCATCATCGTGTCTCCATGAAGTTGCTCGCCAACTATTACTTCTACCACTATGGCTAACGCGTTTAGCAATAAAGTAAAGTAATTTACATGGCGTTTCTCAATGACACGCAGGTCATACAAAATAAAGACAACTCCTATGGCTCCTGCCGGTTGTCATACTCATCGACATGCAAGTCGTGATTCCTATTACAATAGCATGAACATCTCATACATCACATATAGATCATTCATCATTCATCACAACTTTGGCCATATCATATCACAAAGCACTTGCTGCAAAAACAAGTTAGACGTCCTCTAATTGTTGTTGCATGTTTTACGTGGCTGAATTAGGGTTCTAGCAAGAACGTTTTCTTACCTACGTGAAAGCCACAACGTGCTTTGTCAACTTCTATTTACCCTTCATAAGGACCCTTTTCATCGAATCCGCTCCAACTAAAGTGGGAGAGACAGACACCCGCCAGCCACCTTATGCAACTAGTGCATGTTAGTCGGTGGAACCGGTCTCACGTAAGCGTACGTGCAAGGTTGGTCCGGGCCGCTTCATCCCACAATACCGCTGAAGCAAGATAAGACTAGTAGCGGCAAGAAAGTTGACAACATCTACGCCCACAACAAATTGTGTTCTACTCGTGCAATAGAGAACTACGCATAAACCTGGCTCTGATACCACTGTTGGGGAACGTAGCAGAAAATTAAAATTTTTCCTACGGTTTCACCAAGATCCATCTATGAGTTCATCTAAGCAACGAGTCATGGGAGAGAGATTGCATCTACATACCACTTTTTAGATCGCGAGCAGAAGCGTTCAACGAACGGGGATGAGGTAGTCGTACACGACGTGATCCAAATCACCGGAGATCCTAGCACCGAAAGGACGGCACCTCCGCGTTCAACACACGTACGGTCAGCGTAATGTCTCCTTCTTCTTGATCCAGAAAGGCAAAGGAGAGGTTGAGGAAGATGGCTCCAGCAACAGCACGACGGCGTGGTGATGGTGGAGCTACAGTACTCCGGCAGGGCTTCGCCGTGCTCTACGGAGGAGGAGGAGGTGTTGGAGAGGGAGAGGGAGGCGCCAAGGACCAGGGGTACGGCTGCCCCCTCCCCCCCTTTATATAGGAGGGCCAAGGGGGGGGCGCCGGCCCTAGGAGATCCAATCTCCTTGGGGCGGCGGCCAAGGGGAGGTTTCCCTCCCCCCCAAGGCACCTAGGAGGTGCCTTCCCCTTGTGGGACTCCTTCCCTTTGAAACCCTAGGCGCATGGGCCTCTTGGGGCTGGTTCCCCTTGGCCCATGTAGGCCAAGGCGCACCCCCTAGAGCCCATGTGGCCCCCCGAGGCAGGTGGCCCCACCCAGTGGACCCCCCGGGACCCTCCGGTGGTCCCGGTACAATACCGATAACCCTGAAACTTGTCCCGATGGCCAAAACAACACTTCCTATATATAATTCTTTACCTCCGGACCATTCCGAAACTCCTCGTGACGTCCGGGATCTCACCTGGGACTCCGAACAACATTCGGGTTACTGCATATACATATCTTCACAACCCTAGCGTCACCGAACCTTAAGTGTGTAGACCCTACGGCTTCGGGAGACATGCAGACATGACCGAGACGGCTCTCGGGCAATAACCAATAGCGGGGTCTGGATACCCATGTTGGCTCCCACATGCTCCACGATGATCTCATCGGATGAACCACGATGTCGAGGATTCAATTAATCTCGTATACAATTCCCTTTGTCAATCGGTATTTTACTTGCCCGAGATTCGATCGTCGGTATCCCAATACCTCGTTCAATCTCGTTACCGGCAAGTCACTTTACTCATACCGTAATGCATGATCCCGTGATCAAACACTTTGATCACATTGAGCTCATTATGATGATGCATTACCGAGAGGGCCCGGTGATACCTCTCCGTCAAGCAGAGTGACAAATCCCAACAGATACTTTCGGAGATACCCGTAGTATACCTTTATAGTCACCCAGTTACGTTGTGACGTTTGGCACACCCAAAGCACTCCTACGTTATCCGGGAGTTACACGATCTCATGGTCTAAGGAAAGGATACTTGACATTGGAAAACTCTAGCAAACGAACTATGCGATCTTATGCTATGTTTAGGATTGGGTCTCGTCCATCACATCATTCTCCTAATGATGTGATCTCGTTTATCATTGACATCCAATGCCCATAGTCAGGAAACCATGACTATCTATTGATCAACGAGCTAGTCAACTAGAGGCTTACTAGGGACACGTTGTTGTCTGTTATTCACACATGTATTATGATTTCCGGATAACACAATTATAGCACGAATAAAGACAATTATCATGAATAAGGAAATATAATAATAATGCTTTTATTATTGCCTCTAGGGCATATTTCCAACACCTCGACGGTTTTGGCCGGAGCCATAGACATCACTTCGGCCGGTGCTCCAGCGTCCATCAAGAAACTGTCAAATAGAAATAAAAGAAAAGAAACCATAATCACAAACCCAAAAGAAGAAAAGAGAGGGAGTTATAGGGTCAGTATCGGGGTTGCAAGACTGGGCCTTGGCCAGAATCAGCACCATTGATGCGCTCACCTTTCCTTCTTTGGGAGAGAAGAACAATGGCAGAAGCAGGTCGGGGTTTTCTTGAAGAAATGAGGAACAAGATGAGGCAGAAGCGAGGGTTGGGTAGAGAGGAAGCTGAGAGAGAAGAGTGAAATGATGGTTGCTTCGTCCGTCCAACTTACTGCTGGAAAGGAGGGGGTTTTGTGATTTGACGGCTCATTGGGCATTACTGCGGCGCTTCGATTGGGGTAGTCTACCGTCACTCTACTACGGAGTAATTTAGTGCATGGCTGGTGGACCCCGATGCTGGCTGTCCCACACGTCGGTGAAAGTGAGTAATTTAGTGCATGGCTGGAGGAGGATCCGCACGGTAGAGTGTGTCCACTATTTTTCAAAAGAAAAAAATGATTACAGCAAGCGTTTCCACTCTTACGACGGAGAAGTGCGAAACACGGCAACCACTTGAACATACACAGTGCTCCTACTACTAGGCATGTGCAGTGGTTCATACGTCAGTACGACACAATCTTGTTGCTAGTGTAGTAAGATATGACGATAACAAATGATGTTGTGCACATGTCAACTACTCCTATATGTAACATAGTACCGCTTTTTCGACTGTCCGGTCGAGAATGAACGGTGAGATCAATGTTAACAGAACTAGGTCCACAGCGCACGGAGAGTACGGTGCTACACTACTCCAAGAAACATGAACCATATGAAGCACGAATAGTGTTAGGCAGGGTGTATGAAGGGTGAACGGGATGGGAGCAAAAGTTCCCTTCTCGACCCACTTTTGTGTGTTTGGTAGAGTGCATGAAGGGTGCATGAGTCCACACTAGTAGGTTGAAAAAAATACACGAAGAGGAAACAACTATATTGAGATGAGAATGAAACCAAACACACCCACACGCTTTGTGCTACAGTGACTGATCTGCACCGTCTGAGTTTGATCCAACGGTCATGTTGCGCCGAGACATGGACATGCCCATGCAAAGGGCGCCTAAACACCACCGAAGTCCCTCTGCTTCTCGAGGCGCACGACGTTGGTGATGCATGGTGCAACCACCCGCAGAGCCCGCTCCCGGTCGACGGGAGCCAGCTCGTCAAAGACGGCGTCCAATGGCATGAATGGATTCTGGTGACGGAGCCCTGAAAGGATTCGCCCGGCAACGGCGACGGCAGCCCGCAACCCCTCCTTGTCTAGCTCAGCCCCCACCATCGCGCGGAGACGGCTCAGCTCCTCGGAGATATAGGTGAAGAAGGAGACTAGGTCAGGAAGCCGCAGCTCATTAAAGTCGATCGGGTGGTCGAACGGGTTTAGCCCGACGGCTGGCATCGTCGTGCTGTCACGACGGTAGGCATCGCGCAGCCGCAACACGTGCGTGGCAACTTGGTTCACCAAGTGGCTGAGGCGATCCTGGACCTCGTCACGATCGGCCCGCTCGCGCTCCAGCCGGCTGCCCTAACGGCCTATCGTATCTCCCGCTTTCTGCAGCAACGCCGCCGACGCCTCGAGCATCTTTGTGGTGGACGCCTGCCGCTTTTGAAGCTCCGTGAACTCCCACACATAACGGAGGAGCATGACACTCCTCTCCTCCTTGAGCTCACGGAGCTCCACGTCCTTGGCCCTAAGCTCCGCATCCTTGGCATGGAGATCCTATGTCAGGAGCCTCACCTTGGACTCCGTGATCTGCTGCGCCGCCATGGCACCAGGTAGAAGCAATGGGGAGAGGAAGCAAAGGGGGCGAAACGGCTGAAAGGCAATGCGATCTACGGGAAGGCGGAGGGAGCGCGGAATCTTTTGGTTTTCACCATGGTAAAACACCAGTCGACGACTTCTCACATCAGGGAGCGGTGGGTTTTTACAGGCGGAGTCATCGTGACTAATTGCTGTCGCGCCTGCTCCCTTCAATCAAAAAATTAAAAATCCTGCCGCGCCTGCTCCCAATCAAAAAAATAAAAATCCTGCCGCACTCAAACACCAGAGCAACGCCGCGGTGGATATTTAAATTTACCTGCTGACAAGTAGATAAAAAAAGGGGTGAAAAAACAAATGTGGCGGCGGCCTAGATAATCGGTCGAACTAGCCCAACTAGCTAGCCACCGTGCTTCACTGATGTACTCGGGGGAAAGGTGGTCTTTCGTGATTTGACGACTCATTTACTTGCTTCGGCGCTACGACCGAGGAGGACCCAGAAAACGCGCGGTAGGGCGTCCCACATCAGGAAGAATATATGTGTGCACCACCCGGGAGGACCCCTAAACCGTGCAGTAGGGTGTGCCACGTCTTGACAAAGAGGAAAAATGTGTGTGTAAAAATATACCGTATCAGACGTAGTACCTATGGTTCGACCTCGGGACCCAGCCAGTCGGTCGAAAACACCCCACTAGCCACACAGCTTCATCATGCAAACATGGCACGGAGGATAGATGTGGTTAGCTCCGTCTCGACCAGCCACAACATCTCTTGTTCTAGGCGATTCTTCTATTTTCCAAGTTTTTTTAGTTGTAATAACACCACGGCAAGCTAGCGCCGCTCTTCGTGTGTGTCGTGCAAAGGTTAGACGATGGAGAGAAGAGAGATTGCAATTGCAGGCCTGGGACCCATCAGTAAGTGAGACAACGGTCATGCACGTGTTGACGAGGCACTCCCTCTACTCTACTCAACGAAAGTACTGTATAAATAAAATCAAGTTATGGGACAAAGCCAACAACCGTTCATTTTTTCAGGCTATTGACTTACGCTTTGTAGTCCAGGTTGCCAGTTCAAATCTCGTCTTTCAGATTTGTTAGTTTTAGGTCCAAATTTGATTAATAACAAGTGGGACCCCCGTGTGTTGTTCCGATATTTCAGTGTAGGATGGTTTTTTTGAACAAACACTTTGCGCGGTTAGACAAGTAATGGCACGAGTTACACGTATTTTGCAAGTTTACGAACAAAAATGACAGCGGCATAGAATATCACATCCACCCCGCAGCTTAGATACTATGGTGATACGAGTTTTTACACCGTTGGAAGTGAGATCCAATGGCTTGGGAGTAGTCTTTGTAATTATGCGCAATTTCCAAACTCTCCAAAGGTTTTTTTTGCAAATAAAACATTCAGGCCTCGTGTGTGCCGCTGCATCTTCGATCCAACGGCTCCCCGGTGCTCATATTAGGTGCTCCCCGTAGCTTAATTACCCGCTACGGTGATATGAGCATCCAGGTCGTATGATCAGATGGCACATGCGTAGTACTTGTACTTTCTGCGCATTTCCCAAACTCTATCAGCCGTATATTGCAAAAACATTCAAACCTCATATTGTGGGCCGTTAGATCTCAGTGAACTCGTATCACCATAGAATCTACGGTGCGGGAGCACCTCATACTCTCCCGTGCGAGAAAACATAAGGTGCTATCGCAGCTTGCATGCTATGGTGATACGAGCTTGGAGGTCGTTTGATCTGAGATCCAATGGCATCTGAGCCGTCTTTGTGCTTGTAAGCAGTGGCCGAACTCTTTTGGGTCTTTTCTGCAAAAAACCATTCGAACCACCGAGGAGGAGTTGGGTCACAAATCCAATGCCTCCGAAGAGCTTGTATCACCAAAGCATATAACGTGTGGTAGCACATGATATTCTTACATACAGGAGAATATGATGTCCTCCTTCATCTTAGATGCTACGATGATACGAGCTTCGAGGTCGTTGGATATGGGATCAAAGGGCATCTCTACTCCTAATGGAGCAGTTGGTAGTCTCCGCCAGTCAATTTTCGTCCCACCTACCCCGGTTATTTTTGGTACTGGTTATTTTTGGTACTTCGTCCCACTTCCCACAACCCACCGTTCCCCTTCCCGACCGATAAAAAAATCATCAAGTTACAACGACGCCGACTGAGAACCGCGACGGTTCACAGTTGGAAAAACCTCCTAAACAGATCTACTTTTGTTAACCGACGAAAATACAGCTGATCGATCTGCCCCTAGGCCCCGAAAAAACGTCGTGCCCTCGATGCCATTGCTTGCTCCCGTCAATCATCCCTTTCGTCAATTTCCGGACGCAGCTTCCGTCACCGCTGCTCAAACCCTCAGCTGTCGTCGCAGCCGCTCAAACCCTTGACCTCCTTCACCGCCGGTCCATCCATTGGACTCCACCATCCGAGTGGCGAGACATTAAGGTCCCGTATGAGCCGTCGCTGATCAGTCGTTGATAAGCGGATCTCCGGGCGATCCAGACGACTGGACACGATCTCAGCAAATCATCATGTATGATCCCTCAAATATCTGAAGATATGGACCGGCGTGACCCTCCCAGGTTTGTCGTTTATGTATCTAAACCTTTTCAATACAAACCCTACTGCTAACCCTTACAAATCTTCGTGATTGTACGGTGCCAGTACTGACTTCGTGATCTGTGATCGGTACCGTGTTCAAACTGTGCAAGATATGAATACCTGGAAACAACAAATACATGTTCCGTCACAATTCAATGACGGAGAACAATTATTTTTACAACAGAGCGCCTAATACGACCACAGTTCCATACCTGTGTAGGTCGATTTGTCATCCTCAAATTCTTTACTCTTCTTGAATGAATGATTGCAGGTGGTGAATCATGTCGTTGCCGGTGTCAGAATAAGCATCAAGTGCATCGACTATGCAGCTCACAACTCCAGTTTCCAGCCTAAAAGTTACATAAACAACAGGTTTGTTTCCCAAATGATAATCAGACAAATGGTAATTAGGACAAATGGTAATCAGACAGCAAGAAAATGTCTCGTATCATCAATTTATCATACATTAATGAGAAAACATAATTGTTTTTGCAGTGTTCACGGTTCCATACCTGTTTACTCTTCTTGATTGAATGCTTGCAGGTTGTGAATCATCTCGTTGCCGGTGTCAGAATAAGCATCAACTGGCAACACTCATCTCTTTTGACTGCAAGCATCTCTGTTCACGTGCACATAACTGACTCCCAGGTATCTTGCAGGTGACTTCTACTCTAGGAGTCTGGGGGTGGTGACGGCTCTCGGAGACGGTGTCATCAGCACCAGAATTTGGCAAGTGCATAGAATTTGCAGCTCACAACTCGAGTTTCCAGCCTCAAAGTGTCATAAACAACAGGTTTGTTTCCCATCAAATGGTTCCATCAGATGGTTCTTGCACCTGTGTTATGGACAAATGGAAATCAGACAGCAAGAAAATGTCTCATAGCACAAATTTATCATACATTCATGATAACACTTAATTGTTTTTGTAGTGTTCATATCATCAGGTGACTGGCTAATATGACCACTGTTCCATACAGCAAGAAAATATCTCATAGCACCCTTTGTTTTCCATATTAGACAGTATATGCTAATAGATGATGCATGTTTCTGATGGCAAACTGCATCAATACCATTTATAAAGTTCTGCTAGCCATTATTTGAAACGGAGTAGTACTACAGTTGTTGCAAGAGGCATAACAGGAACCGGCTATATATGTGATTAGTATGCAATAAAAGTGTACCTGATAACCTTTTGATATCACCTTGAGATGACATAGAGCTTGGGAAGCACCCTGATATCTACTATGCATCTCACCACTTTTGAAGATGTCGATTTTGCCTCACGCAACAGGATCACATGCAAAAAAGTCACACAAAAGGTTGAGCTGAAACCATCTGTCTGAAGAGAAGCAATAAATCTGACCAATTGAATAATACATCAGACCAATTAACCAGTAGTACTTCTATATTAGGTTCGCATATCTAAATGTTTCACTGGGATCATTGGGATGCTATATATACCCAAAACCTGGTTGATTTAGTTTTACAAGATCGAGCTTGGAGCAACCTCAATGTTATCCGGCTGTGCGTGTAATAATCCAGACCTGCCTTATAAATACTGGAGATCGTAGATTGATTGCTATCATCATTTTTGTACTGTATGATACCATGAAATACAACACTATGACCAAATGATGAATGTTTATGGTACACAAATATTCAGTCAAAGGTGCATAATTCAATCTAGAAGGTCAGTCAAAGCATCAAAGAGAACATCTAGCATAGTTCAATCCTCATCCTTACTTCACTTCAAGGCAAAGGTGCATAATTTCCAGGTATGTTTACTTGCAAAGGTGCGTATGGGTAATTCAAGAAGTAAGGCGGTTGATCAGCAAACAGAAGAGGACGTTACTACGGGTATGATGCATGATCTCTGTGTAATTCATAAACGTTACTACAGGCATGCTTTTACTTATCATGATGTGATAGGCATAGGTTCTATTAATTTCTGATAATCACATGCTAATAGCATAGTGCTTTTCAGGCCTTATGAGCTATACGACAGTTGAAGATAACAATGCAAGCATCTTACCCAGATCTCAAAATGTTGGGGAAAACTCATCTACGGTTCCAGGTATTTTGTTTGTGTGAATATTGTTGGGAATTACCTTTTGTATATACTAATGCAATATACATAATGGTTACCTACCATGATGTGGTAAACATCAGTTCTCTGCATTTCTGATAATCACATGCTAATAGCATAGTGCTTTTCAGGCCTTACAAATTCTATAATAGTTGAAGATAACAATTCAAGCATCTTACCCAGATCTCAAAATGAAGTGGATTATTCAGCCATGGTTCCAGGTTTGTTGTTTGTGTGAATATTGTTGGGAATTTTGCCTTGTAGATACGACGGCAATATCCTTGTCCTTATATTCATGATGGTTGTAACTCTACAGATGGATCATTGTCGCTTTTGGAAGGAGATCATAATGAGAATTCCTTCACAACTCCTAAAAAACATAATTTTGGAATTAGCCGATATGTAAATGGTACTCACTCAACCACATTAAATCTTGGAAGATTGTTTAACCATATAATGTCGCATATGTATCAATGATTTTATTTTCTTAATGGGTACAACCCTACAGATGGATCGAGTTCGCTGTGTATTACAGACCATCATGATTCTGTAGGCGGTGAACCTCCAAATGAAGATGTCGATGATGCGACAAAGCTAACAGGTATAATTTGAATGCTTATCTAACATCCATTATGGCCTGATGTACGTATGGTGCGACAAATCATTATGGAATTTGTGTTTTATAATTTTGACATGTTGCAGACGACATCAGTTCAATGGATCTAAGCCATATATCAAATGAACAGTTGAACACACAAAGGCCTGTGGCTTATCATAAGAAACAAGTCCAATATGATGTTCAACAGACCTCATATTCGAAATCTGGTAATTTGTTTAACTGCATGTAATAGTACTCTTATAATTTGTGTCAAGAATATCTTCGTGAGTTGTAAACATAATATTGCATCATGCATATTTATTTTTTATTCACTAATAGACATAGTTTAAATTCATATTGTAGATCATCTGGAACTTAACAACGCGTGGAGGCGGGAATCTTATCGCATTAGGTCGGCAGATGGTCTGAAAAAAAAACAAGTCGATAGCCACATGGTTCAACGTCGTGTGCTAGGTGATATCACGAATGTTCGTCAACCTGGTCATGTGATCTCTGGTACATCAATTACTCATTGTTTTTTTATTTGGTTGCGTGGCGTCCCCTTGATATTACCTCGTATAATACTGAACTATCATTGTGAATTAGATGACTTGAATGTCACCAAAGAGAATGCGGCAACAACGGTAGAAGATCGCAAAAGAGATCATAGAGACGCCCTGAGGAGAGCTTCTTATCAAAGGAAAAAAGAACGGGGTCTCCAAGAAGATCCCAACCCTTAATGATTCAGGTAAGAACTAATGACCTTTGCATCATCATTGTTATCTTCAAGTCATTTCTTAACCATAAAATTTTGTTTATAATTTACTAACCATGTATAACCAGACAACCAACCTAGCTCCGCCTATACAACGTTATCGCTGACTAACTCAGCATTTACTGTTACAACTATAGAGACATCTCATCTGGTTAATGACAATGATCTACATGGTAATCAGACATTGAATGAGATGTCATAAATGTGCTCAGATTATGTTTTACTCATTAACATTTAAATTATGTCCAAAATGATCTACATCAATTACTCATTGTTTTTTTCTTTGGTTGTGTGGCGTCCCCTTGATAATACCTCATATAATATTGAACTATCATTGTGAATCAGATGACTTGAATGTCACCAAAGAGAATGCGGCAACAATGGAAGAAGATCGCAAAAGAGATCATAGAAACGCCCTGAGGAGAGCTTCTTATCGGAGGAAAAAAGAACGGGGTCTCCAAGAAGATAAACTCCCAACCCATAATGATTCTGGTGAGAACTAATGACCTTTGCATCATCATTGTTATCTTTGAGTCATTTCTTAACCATAAAATGTTGTTTATAATTTACTAACCATGTATAACCAGACAACCAACCTAGCTCCGCCTATACAACATTATCGCTGACCGACTCAGCATTTACTGTTACAACTACGGAGACATCTGATCTGGTTAATGACAATGATCTACATGGTAATCAGACATTTAATAAGATGTCGTAAATGTGCTCGGTATATATTTTACTCATTAACATTTGAGTTATGCCCAAAATGACACCAGACGTTGACGAGAATATACTTGAAGAAACTTGTCATATTAACGAGGAAGATCGCAAGAGAGATCATAGAAATGCACTAAGGAGAGCAGCTTATCGGAGGAAAAAGGATAATATGATAGTAGACGAAAATCTAACTCCACTACCTAATTCAGGTAAATATGCTTATTATTATAAAGCTGCTTCCACACCTTCCTTTATAAAGCCACTGCTGATTGCCCTATATATACAGACTTATTGCATGATGATGCAACATTACCCCCTCCATCATTTGACGCCTCCGTTCTTACCCATGACAACGACCGAGCTAAGAGGTTACAGAGAAACTCCCGTAGCCGAGCATGTTATCAGAAGAAACATGTGGAACTAACAGTTGATGATAGAGAGGATTTGAATGAAAAGATACGAGGGAAGCGTGTGCAGCGCCGCAAAAGCATGTCGGAGATTGACAGGGGGCAGTCAAGTGCTCAAAGGAAGGCCTGTTATTCTAAAAGGAAAAACACCCCGTGCAAAGAATCCCTCGCACTCCCACGTCCAGACATTACTAACTTAATATCTGATAGTCTCGCAATACCCCTCTCTCGGGCTGACGAAGATGATTCATCGGATGGCGACCCTCCTCCTGTGATGCCGAATTATGGTGTTTGCACCAACGGTACGTAATGGCTTTTCTTATGTTCTGTTACAATTTCTCATCAACCTAGGTCTAACCTCGTTATTTCTTTGTCACATTCTCCGCAACATAAATGCAGACGACATCGATGTGTTATCAGAGCCCATCATGGGCGATGAGCCGACACCAGCCGAATTGATGGATGAGGAGTACTACATGTATCGCGACCAAGGTATGGTCATCTTGGAACGTAGAAGCACAGGAGCTTCATTGTAATTGTAGTGCCCGTGTGTTTGATTTTAATGATCATGTTCCAATGAATTCCTGTAGGAACTGATAACGACACATTAGAGGATGACGAGGAAGCCAGCATGTCGTCTGATATACCTAGCGAGGTTGATCCATTGGACTGTGTGTACACAAACATACCAGACAGCACCCACATCCTGAAGCTCGATGGAAACTGCAAACACTGCAAGGCCAGAAAGTTTGTGTCTGAGACTGACGGATTCTGCTGTCGCAATGGACAGATCGAGCTTTATCATTTGGAACCAATCCCAGAGCTTATGAGGCTATGGTCCAGCATGGATGCCGATTCTAGATATTTTCGTGAGAACATACGGTTCTTCAATGGGCATTTCTCCTTCACAACCCTTGGCGTCAGCCTTGATGAGAACTACACAAACATGAAGTCTAGGGTGTACACATTCCGGGCACACGGATCCATCTACCACAATGTGCATTTGTTTGGGCCTAGCTCACGTCCAGAACATTTGCAGTTGTACTTTTATGATGACGACCCAACCTTAACTCATCGTAAGGCGGCTACAAAGCAATTAGACCAAGATGTTGTGAAGAAGTTAGTAGACATACTTAAAGAAAACCCGTACTCCCAGCAATTTAGGAGTTTGGGTGCGCACAAGGACAACCTTGATGTTTATAGGATTGACCTAAACACCGATAAGAGGCTTGACCAAAGAAAGTATAATAGACCATTGTCATCTGAGGTTGCTGCAATCTGGGTTGAGGGCACCGACTTGGCAAAAAGGTTTGACCGGAGAATAACACTTTATGGCAACAACAATGAAAGGCATAGTATACGCGTGCCATCCGGAGCATATGACCCGTTGTCTTATCCCCTATTCTATCCAAGAGGGGAATTAGGTTGGCATCCAAAACTACCTAAACGTAATGTTCCTTGGGAGGCTGTACCACATCCTCAACTGGTCCATGATGATGATGATGATGCAGGTATGACATATGTGTCCCTTTTGTTTTCATAAAAAAATTTATGATTCATATGCGTCAAGGTTTTGATGCTATTCCATTATTTGCAGAGGGTAATAGCAGGTTGTGCGTCTCCGTCAGAGACTACTACTGTTATATGCTGCAAACACGTCCTGCAATCTTCAATCCCATACTCTGTGGAGCACGTCTGGTGCAACAATGGGCTGTTGACATGTATGTTAAGATTGAGAGTTGTCGACTGAGGTGGTACAGGAAAAACCAGACGCAGATTCGTGCCGACTTGTATAAAGGAGTTGTTGATGCCATCACTTCGGGGGAGACGCGAGCAAGCGCTGTTGGGGTTAGAATAGTGCTCCCTGGAACATACCCTGGTGGCGACCGCGACATGAAGAAGAGGCATATGGATGCCATGGCAATTGTCCATACATACGGGAAGCCAGACATCTTCCTCACCATGACTTGCAATCCTAAATGGGAAGAGATAACGAATGAGTTGCTGCCTGGTCAGACGGCGCAAGACCGACCTGATATTGTGGCACGTGTGTTCTATGGCAAGCTAGAGCACATGAAATACATGTTGTTCAAGAAGCAAATCCTGGGTGTGGTAGTCGCCTACGTATACGTAGTCGAGTTTCAAAAAAGGGGCCTCCCCCATGCACATTTTCTGTTGATCATGGACTCAACATATAAGCTTATCGTCCCGGAACAGTATGACCGACTTATTTCCGCAGAGCTCCCAGACAAGCATAAGTATCCAGATTTATATGCTATGGTGGTAAAACATATGATGCACGGACCATGCGGTTCTCTAAACCCGAAGAATGTTTGCATGCAAGAAAACGGTTGCAAGTGCAGATACCCACGTCCGTTCAATGAGAACACAGCACAGGGGAAGGACTCATACCCAGTTTATTGACGGAGAGATGATGGAAGACGTGCTAAGGTCCGAGGAAAGATGTTGGACAACAGATGGG
Source organism: Aegilops umbellulata (assembly GCA_032464435.1). NCBI lineage: Eukaryota > Viridiplantae > Streptophyta > Magnoliopsida > Poales > Poaceae > Aegilops > Aegilops umbellulata. Next base: position 68,420,557 of record CP136058.1, read on the forward strand.
TTGTTCCTTATAACCCATACCTACTTCGGATGTTCAATTGCCACATCAACGTTGAGGTCTGCTCTAGCATAAAGGCCGTGAAATATCTTTACAAGTACATTTACAAGGGCCATGATAAGGCTTCTTTCAGCATCGATCAGCCCGACGCCGATGGTAACATTGATGAGATCAAGAGATACGTTGACGCTAGGTGGGTAACCCCTCCGGAGGCAATGTGGAGGATCTTTGGCTTCCCACTTTGCGCCAATTACCCGCCTGTCTTGCAGTTGCCCCTTCATCTCCCGAATATGCACAGGGTTGCATTCAATGCGCAGGCTGACTTGAAGAATGTTGTCGCCTTCGAAAATTCTTCAAAATCCATGTTAACGGAATATTTTAAGGCTAATCAGGAACACCCTCTGGCTAGACGTATATTGTACAAGGATTTTCCCTGAAGCTTTACGTGGCAGAAGAAAAAGAAGTATTGGAAGCCGCGGGTCGAGCGTTTTCAAATTGGACGCATAGTGTCTGCCAATCCTGTCGAGGGGGAGCGGTACTACCTGCGTGTGTTGCTTAACCATGTGGCTGGCAAAACATCCTTCAACGACTTGCTCACCGTGGACGGCGTGTTATGTGGGAGCTTTAGAGAGGCTACTGAAAGGTTGGGACTGATCGAGGCAGACAACACGCTCGACGAATGTCTTAATGAGGCTGAGCAGTGGGCGATGCCATGCTCACTTAGGAGGCTCTTTGAAACCATCTTGGTGCACTGCGAGCCAGGCGATGTGCGTGGTCTATGGGATCGGCACTTCGAGCCTATGTCAGATGACTATCGTCGATCACGCACGTCCCCTAACGAGGTGGAGCAGATGGTGTTGCTTGACATTAGGGGGATGTTGCAGTCCATGGGTAAAGACATTGTTGATTTCGCTCTTCCAAACATAGATGATGCGTTTGACCCTACAGAGGGTGAGGCAAGAGAGGTTATCGAGGAATCAACCGTTGAGTTTGACATGAATGACACAAAATTGGCATCTTCACTGAACATGGAGCAGAGGGCCGCATACGAGGAGATACTAGGGGCTGTTGAACGCGGTGATGGGGGTGTATTCTTTGTTGATGGCCCTGGAGGTACAGGTAAGACCTTCCTATATAGGGCGATGCTTGCCAAGTTGAGGAGCCAGGGCAAGATTGGTATCGCTACCGCAACGTCCGGCGTCGCCGCTTCTATCATGCCTGGCGGCAGGACTGCCCACTCGAGGTTCAAGATCCCATTGAGTTGCGATGATGGAGCCTCGTGCAGCTTCACCAAGCAGAGTGGGACCACCAAGCTGCTATGGGTGGCCTCATTGATAATATGGGACGAGGCCAGCATGACGAAGTGACAAGCGGTTGAGGCATTGGATAATAGCATGCGCGACATCATGGGAATACGCGACCGGCCCTTTGGAGGAAAGACTGTAGTTTTTGGCGGGGACTTTAGGCAGGTTCTTCCGGTCGTCAGAAGGGGGTCGCGGGGCCAGATAATTGATGCAACCCTCCGAAGCTCTCATCTATGGAAGGCTATGCGGCAGCTTCGGCTCATCACCAACATGAGGGCTCATAATGGCACATGGTTTGCCGATTACTTGCTAAGGGTCGGCAATGGCACTGAGGATGTCGACGATCAAGGCAACATAGTACTCCTAGAAGATATTTTTCTGTCGTCTACAGGCGAGACTGACGATCTGGAGAAGCTTATTGAGCACGTATTCCCGAGTCTAGACGACAACATGGCTGATTCTAATTACATGACATCTCGAGCAATCCTTTCCACAACTAACGACAATGTAGACAAGATAAACATCCGCATGATAGAGCGTTTTCATGGAGACGAAGTAATCTACCATAGTTTTGACAGTGCGGAGGATGACCCATATGGCTACTATGCTCAGGAGTTTCTTAATGGATTGACTCCTAACGGGCTTCCTCCGCATGCTCTAAAACTAAAGTTGAACTGCCCTGTGATACTTCTAAGGAACATTGATCCAGCTAATGGGCTTTGTAATGGCACTAGGCTTGTTATTAGAGGTTTTGAGAGGAACACCATTGATGCAGAAATCGTGATTGGACAACACGCTGGCAGGAGGGTCTTCCTTCCTCGAATACCTCTCTGCCCATCTGAAAATGATATGTTTCTGTTCAAGTTTAAGAGAAAACAATTTCCTATAAGGCTTAGCTTTGCTATGACCATTAACAAGGCTCAAGGGCAGACCATCCCGATTGTTGGTGTCTACCTACCCAATCCCGTGTTCTCACATGGTCAGCTCTATGTTGCTTTGTCTCGAACCACCACGAAGAGAAACATAAAGATACTCATTCAGAAGGAGAAGCCGAAGGAGAAGACCAACAAGCATAAGGACAATCCAAAAAAGCGTAAAAGAACTAGCGTGTCCTTACTGACCTCGATGAAGAACATCGTCTACAAGGAAGTCCTTACAGGTTGAAGACCCGTTAATATCTAGGCAGGTTTTGTAATGACAGAGCAATTACTCATGCGATTGTCTAGACATGATGTAATTCATTTTTCTACATGTATTTTTTAATATGTTATTTTGATAGATGGAGGTATATTCGATCATCGCAAGATACGCACTGCAGTTCAATAATCAGCCATCATATTGGCACCATCATCGCTCTTATGTTTTTTCTACTATTGCTGTTTTTATGTCAGTGTACATGTTACACAGTGTACTATTTAGTGTGTTAGCTGTAATCCAGATTTAATGGTTGGCCTGCTAAATTCATTGCACATGCAAAGGGTCTTTTTTAATTAAGGCAAGTTATCATACCTGTTCTTATTTATTTTGGTTATTTGATACTATGCTTGACTGTAAATTTACATATTATATTCTGATATGTCACAACTAAAAGATTCAGAACGGTTTGAATTATAAGACCAACACACGAATAACGGAAGTTTGTCCAACTTTTGAAATTATATTTTGCATATGTACTTTTAATAATTAATACAGTGCGTGTAATCCCATTTTCTAATAAGTTTAAATACCCATTAGATTCTGTAGTTTGTGGCAATGCAAATGTCTGTTTGCTGAAGTGTGCAATTTTCGTCAAAAGTTATATTACCAGTACTTTCACCCAGCTATACTAATTAACTAACATTTCAATTCAAGTTACATATTATTCTCTTCCATTCCATTGGTTCATTTATGTTTATGAGTTTACTATTGACTCGACGGAAACAGTTCTAAACTGTATATTTGTACAATGCTGCATTAATCTTGGACCTGGCGAGGATTGCTTCAGGGAGCAAGCATCGTTTCATGGTTTTATGGTCCATGAGAACTTGTGTTAGTCTGATATCGAGCATCGTGTGATGTGAAGCCTGCGTGGGACAGCAAGGATTCCACGAAGATGGCTGGTTGGTCTGAGGGTGGTCGACTTATAGTTGACCATGCCATGACTATTTGCTGTGCTGGCGTCAAATTATTAAATGTTCATCGAAATGTGTATCCTTTTCTAGCTGCCATGTAATACTAGGAATCTCTGTATAGCTTATGATGAGAGCATGCACTAGATTTATATGGAGCTCCAACTCCATGATAAATAATTAAACCGCAGCATCATGATACTGTGAAAGAAATTACTATAGTTATTTATCTAAAGCCTAAAAGATAACATTGGAGGACTTTTTGATGGATTTTTTATGTTGCTAATACTTTGTGACCTGTTATTTAGCATGCATGTTATTTTTTATTGGCATGTTTAAAACATAGCCTCAAACCAAAATTATAAATAATTTAATTTTACAAGACGCAGACTTATTAATATATATCAAAAATATAATATGCGGATGTCCAGATATAATATCCGGAAACAAATAATATATTATCGGCATACTTTGTATTAATTACGGCATGTGATCATATCCGGTCTTTACAAAATGGCATGTTTAATATTTTTCCTTGCAATCTAATACTTGGTTGATCACGCAGAATCACAAACATGATTCCAGTGGATATATAGTAATTGTAATCATATGAATAGATTCATTTTTTGATTTTGTAATTATTGTTTCCTTATAAACATCTATAAAACGCTTCACCCTTTAAACAGCCAAACCCAAACCATACCGCGATTGCACCCTTGCCACTACACCTATCTTTGACATGTCATCATCCAACAGCATCGATGGTGCTGATGATCATCAACAAGAACAAGAAGATAAGAAGGAGCTGCATCCTGATGAAGAACCGAGCAGAGATGGGAATGTTGGTGAGGGATCTGCACCAAGATGTAAGAAACTAAAGAAGAATGAGCATATCCTTCCTGTGCAATTCCCATCCATGCTTTCGTCGAACCATTTTGCTAACCTAATCCGACGTCGTGAGGTGCATCACATCCCTCATGCACATCTCCTCTCAGGCTGGGATATCCAGCGTAACACAAGTTCAAGTGCAGCGAGGAAAGACGTTTGGGGATCCAACAACTATGAGATTCTACAGGCACAGAAGCATACTAGCATGTTGGTGCAGGTTTTGATTGAACACATAAATCTTCTGACGAAGTTGGTCGAGAAGTTTATTCAAGAGAGGGACAAGAAGCCACGACCAGCTGACAAGGACGAAGCATAAGCAAATTTACAGTAATCTTGACATGATAGATTGTTTCTGTTATCATCCCGTGATCCTGTTCGGACTTGAACAATAATAAAGTTTGCTTTTCACTTCATTTATGGATGCTACGTGTGTCCTAACTATGCTCAATGACAATCTGATTTTCCCTTAATTCTTAATAATAATTCCCTAATTACGCTCTAATTTCTTAAACTAATTATACGCGACGATAGCGTGACCAAAAAAACAGCTTAATTTCATAATATAATTTGTCTGGCTAACTCTTAGCCGAAAGTCCTAATTGTAGGCATGCACACTATCTCTCCCGTCTCTCTATCGGCACCTTCATTTGTACCTTCATTTGTCATTTAGACAGTCGTGATGAAAAATAATAAACTGGTTTATCCCGTTGTGCAATTATATTATTTGATATAGATGATGATTGTAAAGTTATGTGTTAGGCACGATATATCATTTGTCCCATAGCTACGCACGGGCAGATACCTATATCAAAATTTTATATATCATCAAGTTAATGAAACAAACAAATATATTATATTTAATTAATATATTTACGTGAATATAAGAAAGGTTAATAAATATCCATAAAAAAGAAAGTATGTTTATCAAAGGCAAGTGATAAATCACATGCGTTTTCATAGGCAAGTGATCATAATTTTAATCATACTGAATATCATGGACCAATTTTGTTATGTATGTTTCCTTGATTAATACATCCCGATTTAATAGGTTGCCGAATATTACATATCTGAATATAAATATATCACCCATGGGGGCCTAGCCAGCCAAAATCCGATTTTCATCACTTTTTCATTTTCCCGCCGCCCACCATGCTTATATAAATAACCCCCGCTGCCCACTAATTGTCTATACAGCAAAAGTCATCTCCTCCACGACGACCATGGTGATCTCATACGGATCGATCACATCTAAGAGGGTGGTGGCGCCGGCGCCAGCTCCTGTCACCAGTACACTCATCTCCCCTCCGATGAACAGGCAAGATATAACAATCTTTTAGTACGTCTATTTGCCATGACTATATAACGGTTTTTTCTATTGAAATCATCACCATTGTTTTGCCACTTGTTCTTTTATATAAAAATATGGATCACATGGGATACACTATAACATATTAATAGGCTTGGCCATCAAAACATCTATTGTCGGTTTGTTTTCATCTTGTATATTTGTTAAAACCAGATGTAGCAAGCACTAACACAATCACCTGATTATATTACTATTTTATTAGCATTCATTGATATAGTTCCATAAGTTATTAGATTCATGGTGTGGCTATAATCTCATTGGGGTTGTTTCTTATAACCATTGGGTACTGCATGTTTTCAAAACCATATTTATCCCATGTGCAATAGTACTGATTGCAAAGAAACACCTGGACAGAACATGAATAATATGTATAAATTTCACATGATTAGTGTTTGGCCACTAGAATGTTATGCTGCTTGTCTACTAAATTTTGTGATCCACATGGAAATGCATTTTACCTGATCCTTTTGTTTTTTTATACGCACAGGAACATCAATTTTCATCACGTCCAAATGGAACACATTTATCATAATTGCTGGATTATTCAAGCTAGGGTCATGTGGAAGGCTCACATCAAAGAGAATGGAATGGGAAACTTGTACCTTCAATGCATACTACTCGATCGGCATGTAAGAATACTTTATAGCCCATATATTGTAAATACAATTTTGATATACATGTTTATTTGCTCATTGTTGTTATGTGTCATGATAATATGCTAGGGAACAAAGATGGAAGCGATTGCATACAACAACCAGGCAATCCGTTTCAACAGCGTTCTAGAAACCGGTAGGACCTATGATTTCAATCGCGTCGGTTTTAACCCCACAGAAATGCCAGGTGGTCATTTCTGGTACCTAGCCATGGACTTTATCGCCACGCTAAGTTCTACGACCGAGGTTATGATGTTGGCGCAGCAGATAACATCAATAATTTGCCCACCGTGCTTTCCACAATTCGCACAAATCTTTGAGCTACGGGACAAAACCATCACGGGTGCATCATTTAGTTTGTTGATTGTGCATATTACTCCGTACATCTCAGAGTCTCATTGTGATTTAAATTTTGCAGATGTGGTTGCTATCCTTGCTTATGTTGGTCAGATAGAATTTAAGTGGGATGCAATATATAGGCGCCGCGTCCCTTCTCTCGAGATTGGCCTCATGAACTTTCAGTAAGCCCCAATTATAATATGAGTTTATCATGTGCTTATTTATGCAATTCTATTTCTGCAATGAAACTCACATTTGTATTTGTTTATAGACGGCAGATAATTTTCTTACGTGTATGTGAAGAACACGTTGGGCCCAACTTCTGGCATTTGCAATGCACTGACAACCTGTTCGAGAAGTTTGCTGTAACTTATATACAGGTAAATCAGAGGCATCGTTGCTTGCAAACTATGAGGGAGAGCACATTCTTCTTCTCTCCCAACATTAATTATCATCATCATTATCTACAAGGTAGGGTATGCGTTCTATTTTTAAGTTGTTTTCAATAGAATTTTTCTGTAATACTATGTCACTACTATATAACACTTATTGTTTTCGTAGATATCCATGAAGCCAGTCTGACGACACTTGATGAAACACGTGCGTACGTCAATCGTGTTGTTCAATGTAGGAACAATGGACGTTAGAAGTATCATAGCTGCAATTTGATCATCCTTGAGGGTTTTGGACGACTGACTATGTACTGATGCATAATCAAATGTCGCGAATAAATTGCTTCTACAGTTTTGTTATGGATTGAAATGAGAATTATCATTTTGGCATTATGATTAATGTATTATACATATGTATACTTTCATATTACGCAGTGATCAATATTTCGTCTTACGCTGTAGTCTTTTTCCCGTCTCTCCCCCACCATTTATTTTTTTCACACAAGCCAGGAAAGGTAACATCACACGCACGCAGCTGTTAGTTTATTCGAAAAACTGACTTAGTCCTCTTCCCCTCATGCTATCCCAACACAGGCATGATCCTGGGATAACAACACGCGCACCCACGCCTCCGCCGACGCATGTTTGGCCCCAACCGCCCGAGTCCTCTGGTCCATGTTCTCCTTCTCTTATCCCTCCATCGTCTATGCCTAATCGATCCTAACACGATGGTGCGCGCATGACGCGCATGTAAAGATTACGTTCCAGTTGGAATATATATCAAACAATAGTTGCTTCATTTGTTCATTTACGACTTTTTTTTCTCCTGACTATGAGCATTATAGTTTATTACTTGATCTTTAAAGTTCTGCACGAATAAAAGGCCAATGTTATGTGTTTCATGCACTACTATATTGTGACAAGACTCAGTATTGCTTTATTTTTTTGATCAAGTAAGCTACACACAATATATCTTCCCCGTTGCCACGCACAGGCGCCTATGCATTTTATCATGATGGTTACAGTTTTTTTATGGCAACTTGTAAGTATGGAATGATATGGTCCACTTTCCGATTACATGATAACGATTACTTAAAGTTTTCAATACGATGTAGTATCCAATCTAACGGTGTGGCCTAACATAGTCGGATTTGATTATAAGGAAAGTTATATCCTGCTTTTTTTGATCTGGAAACGAGACGTATATAATATAGACATGCACGGATGGAATGATATGGGGCACCTTCCATCTGCCTTAAGGTACCATGTGTTGTGACACTTAATGCATCCGATGCTGAGAATCAAGCGTAATTAATAGTTTGCTTATTATTTGGCTTTCAAAAACGGAAGCTGCTTCATTATTTGGAAGGCTCATATGTCTATATGATGCAGCTGCCATACAGGAACTGATCCCTTTATATAACCTCCGACGAGCTCCTGATTCAACACCCACCCCAGTCTTCACCAATTTCCGATCTCTCACAACTCTCAATGGAGGCTGTGCATGAGCCAGTGGATATTCAGCTCGCACCACATGAGGCTTTGCCCGCCCCTCAGGAGGCTGCCGGCAATGTGCATGCCCTAGAAGATGCCGTTGAATACATTTTTTAATTTATCACTGTTGTCCAGGACGATGAGGCACTAAAGTAAGTTACACTGCTTTTCATATTACTCTCGTACACATCAAGCTAGATATCAGTTGGGCAACACAGCAGTCTAGACATAATTAACCATGATAGTCCACTATATTATGTTTGGTTGTCTAGGTGTTTTATATATTTTAGTGTATATAATTATTGCACTGTTGCACCTTTGTTAAATATTGTATGTGTGCCTCTGTATCACACCATTTTACATATGGTACATGTGCCCATGTTATTTTTATACCTCTATAACATTATTAAAGACAAAATAGCTACCAGGTTATCACAAAAGAGGTACCGTGTTTTAAAGCAAGTAATTGTGATTCATTGCTTTACATTATACAAAAGAGTTAGTCTAAATGTGATACATAGATGGATGGATGTGATTTGGTAAAGATTGGTCTGCATTTTTTGGGCAGCACAATCTGGATTAGAAGCGAACGACCATATCAGATTGAAATCAGCCTACGGATGCTCCAGAAAACAATTAGACTTTTTGGAATAATTCATCCTGAGTGCTTCAATATTGTAGTTCGTAAGCTTGCAAGCACTAAAATAGAGAGCACTGCAGGTACTAGAATGCTTGGAAACAAACATTTTTTCGACTTGCAGTTTCATTCTCTGGCACGGGCCCTCAGACACTCTTCAATGGAGCAAGAAACACGCACCGCGGTGCTGATTGACAATGCCATTGTTCGGCCCTTTCCTAAATATGATGTGTTCAACTCTAACATTGTAAGCTACTCATTTTTATAAAGTAATTTGCTTGTTCTATTTTGTACTAACATGTGTCTTTTTACGATAGTATCTACTACCATTTGTTTCCGTGGATTCTTCGTACGGACTACTTGTAGTAGACATGGAACATAGGAGGGTTCTCCCAATTGATCCATCAATCGACGTCTATGTTGGACCGTACAACTTTCATAACAGTGAAACGAGGAAGGAAATCACAATGTTGAAACAACAGTTCAACAATGTGTTGCAGATGAGGATCGATGGTTGGCATACGAATCGCATGGACTGGTCAACGCACGGCATCATTTCAAATGGCAGGCGGTAATATAGTAAATCGATCACACGCGTTATAAGCAGACCGTTATAGTTTTAATATAGTTACTTTTTTTTGTAACAGCAACGACTCCGCTTTCCTTGTCCTACAGGAGATGGCCCACCAGAATGGTACTACTCATTCTGGTAGGAAGACAACTCACGTAAGTACACAATACCTAGGTTTATTGTTCGATTTGCTTACCAGCAATTTATAAATTAATATTTTTCGATATTCTCTAGGATTTAATACAGCTCAGAAAGAACCTGCTGGTCCAGATGCTGACGATAAAAAACAATGAAGCAGCTGGAAACATACCAGATGAAATTAAAGCGGCATTGAGGGTTTTAAACGACTAAATATGGTCCATTGCATATTCGTATGTCACAAATAAATGGCAATTACATCTTTGTTAGGGATCGTATTGAGAATTATCTATTTGGCAATACGGAGAAATATATAATGCATTGGATGGTATATATAGGTTTAAATACTTTGTTTTGTTTTGGATTTATTAAACATTTGTTTTGCGACGCACCCTATAACTCAAAATATCACGTCAATTATAACACTAAAGTCATGAACTACATAATTGGCAATACGAACTATATATAACTAACACATCACTGCCTAATTATCAACATCAGCGCTATAAGAAAAGCGGTTGTCGTAAATCACGATGCTCAGCTACATTAAGTTTAGTATATAGAGTGATGACAACAAAGTTAAGGCGAGAAATGACAACTGTCTCCACACAGAAACCTTGACTGATTTGACACACCAGCCTTCGGAGCTAAGGCCAAAAGTTCTTGAGGAAGGGAATATAATACCCATCAGGGCCAGAGGCCTCCTTCGGGTTGGCAGAGTTAATGACCTCATTCTCGTTGTTTTAGATCATGTTACATTTGTCCCATAGATAGGGAGAGACAGAGAGACCACCGTCCTGCTTAGCCCCGAACATAGAAGAGAATAATTCCACAATGTGGGATATGATGAGGGATTGATCCGAAGCCCTAACGGCATTAAGGATGAGGCTATGTAAAACATTTTCTTATTCTTCTTTCATTGGGGATTCCCCTTTAAGAGTCCAATTGAGGGTACCACGCTCACGCCAATATATCTCTGCCTGCTGATGCAGCTGCACCAGAGCGGTTTCAAGGTTGTATCGGACTGACCAGTCATTTTTCGAGAGGCCTATCGCATGTGCTAAAAGGTCCAAGCTCGCGAACTTCGCCTATAAAGAACTTTTTTTTACTGCGGGTCTCCGCTGCTCTGTTAAGAGACCAACCCCTAATAAACTGTCAAAGCTCATACGAGCATTTGTGCCAGTCGTCCATGGCCCGAAACTATAAATGTGAAGGGATAAGAAGTATAGAAATCTTGGTAAAAATAATATTGATGGAGCCCTCCACTAGAAGCCAGGAAGCATCGAACTGGAGTCACGAGGAGGTCATAGGCTGGTTTAGGTCAGCATCCAAAGTGAGGGGAGCTGGAACTATATGGGTTTGAATACTTTTTTTTGTTTTGGATTTATTAAACATTTGTTTTACGACGCATCATATAACTCGAAATATCAGGCCAATTATAACAGTAATGGCTTGAACTACATAATTGGCAATACGAACTATATATACCTAACACATCAATGCCTACTTATCAACATCAGCGTTAAAAGAAAAATCACTTGTCGTAAATCTATGGGTGATGGAAAGTATGTACCTTATATTCAAAGCTTATTGAAAGTCAACAATTATTTCCTGCATGATTTACCTGCAAATTAAAGTGGAGCTTGACCCTATTATCATGTTGTAATGGACTGAAGTTATCATAATGTTGTTAATCTTAATCTTACATGAGAAGTCATCAAGGCTCCCCCTGATAGTAGATTCACCAAGGTTTTGTTGATAAATTAACACACTTACACTGAAAATAGGCATATGTAATACGATATATTAGTATCAAGGAAATCCCATGCTACCATGAGCACGACGAGTTCAAGAAAGCAGAAAATATGACATAGCAGTCGAAATAGCTTCAAGCTTAATGTCAATTCATACACATAACAATCAGAACAGATGTGTGTCTAGAAGCTTATCTTCATAATAAAATCTAACAAATCAAAACATCAAAAGGTTACTACAATGAATTTATATACAGTAAACAAAACAGAAAAATAGAAGGCCAAAGCATTATTTTTCAGTAATAAAACAAGTGAACAAACAGTTCATTTTTACTTCACCGTTACAACTTTAATATTTTTAATATACAAATCACAGATTGTATATATTGCATTTTTATACGCGAAAATTTTACACATCATAAAAACTATTTTGTAACTTAAAGAAATAATAAAGAAACAAAAATGTTTTAAGCATGTTTGGATCTCTTACATCTTATCTGAGTACTCTGTTGCAATCCATCGGTGTATATGTTAATATGAGTTAATAAAGCCTCATTATTTCATTTGTCTGGGATAGAAAAATAAGGTCGTATTAAATCTAGAGATATGATTACCCTAATAATGATATAATGCTTGTACATACAGACGACCACGGGAAGGAGGAAAATGAAGTTTCTTTTATTTCCCTTTCTGTTGTATTGACAAAACAAGTGTGCTAAAATAATGGGATCAGGAATATATTATCTGATACTGGGACTAAGATCAGATTCATCCACAAGTAAAAATATGGTATACATGGAAATGAATAACTGCTTTATTTAAACGACGCTGATAATTTGGAAGGGAATATCAACTCTCCAATTTATTAGATGTCACGGTAACAAAATGATAAACTCCATCTGCCTACTATTTAACCACCCACACAAGTTCACATATATCCCATCAGCAATTTCCGATCGAGAACTAAAGAACTAACAATTTTCTATCGAATGGAGGCGATCATTGGGAACGCTGCGCATGCACCCAAAGAGGGTGCGCCTGCCGCCCAGGAGGATGTTCCCAGTCCCCAGGAGGATGTGCCTGCGCCCATGGATCTTTTGCCCCCACCAATGCACGCCGTGGAAGATGCACTCCAATACATATTTCACAGTATCATGGGCATTCGAGACGAAGATACATTAAAGTAAGTTTTCTTATTATACATTATTTTGCTATATACCAATCTTGTTTGAACACCCTTTTACATAGCAAGGAAAGTTAGCTAGATGGGCAATCCTAAAATATTCATAGGTACATGTCCACGTTTTTTTAGTTGGATCCGACGTTACATAAACTATGTCATGCAAAGCCCATGAAAACAGATTATAGATTCGATACGTGTAGATACATCTAGGTGAGGACAATCTGACCTCGTGCAATGTCATGAATTCGGTTTATATGTTAGTATAGACAAAGTTAAACTAGAAGATGACCATTAAGGTCTTTTCCTAAACATTGTTGGGCATTTTTTTTCAGCTCAATATGGATACGAAGCTCCTGGCCGTACCAGATCGACATCACCCTCCGAATGATCCAGGACACCTTTTTTTTCATAAAAAACTTCATCCCGAATGCTTCAACCTTGTTGTACGTAAGCTTGCGAGCGTTGAATTAGAGAGGACCGCAGGCACCAACTGGGTTGGGAGCAAACATTATTTTGACTTGCAGTTTCATTCTCGGTCACAGGCCCTGAGGTACTCCTGGATGACTCCAGGAGAGCGTATCACGACGCTGATTAACTATGTTGTGGTCCAGCCTCTTCCTAAATATGATGTGTTCAAGTCTATAATTGTAAGAAACGCTCTTTCTTAAGGTTAATTTTACTTATTATAATTGCAATTGACATGTGTCAACCTGCCATAGTATCTACTACCGTTGAAACTTTCGGATTCGTCGTACGGGTTACTTGTAGTCAACCGGCTGAGGAGGGTTGTCGTGATGGATCCATCCTTCAACACGTTTGATCCTGAAGATAGCGCTCATAACATTTTGATGAGGAAGGAAATCACACTGCTGAAGGAAGAATTCAACACTGTGTTGCAGACTAGGATCGCTGATTGGAACACACAAATAATGGATTGGGAAGAAGAGTCCATGTCCTGTTCTGCTCGTCGGTAATCTACTAAATTGATCGCATACATAAGATGCAGACCATTATAATGTTTAATATATTTTTTTTGGCGCAGCAAACACTCCGGCTTCTTTGTGCTACAGGAGATGGCCCACCAGATTGGTCGTTTACGTAGCATGGGCTGGATGAACACTACCGTAAGTACTTAAATTATGAGTTGATGTTTGCTAATTATTATCCAACCAGTTTATTAAATGGTTGAGTTTTTTGCGCCTTTCCTAGGATCCAATTCAGCTCAGACACCATGTTACGGTCCAGATGTTAATGTTCAAAGACAATGAAGTTGCTGCAAACATCCCGCCAGAGATTAGAGCGGCTCTGAGGGTTGTAAGCAATTGAAGATGGACTGATGCATGCAGATATACCAATAATATTTATCTATACATATCTGTTTTGCATCGATTTGACAATTATTATTATTTGATATGCATACTTAGATAATAACTGTATGGGGTCTTCTATAGACGTATGTTCACAAATTTTAGGATGTTTTGGTATTATCAAACTATTCAAACATTATGGTGTTTTGGTATTATTGAAGTTTGGTTTTATTACCATATTGTTGGATTATTAATTGATTTTGTTGCAACGTCCTGAATGAATCATTCTGTTGTTTGCCATGAATGAGCCGTTAGCCCCATCTGTGCAAGCTGTACATGGGTAATAGGGCTTTACGCTATATGAGATGAGTCTCCAGGGTTTAATGTTTTTACTAAACTAGGCAAATGCATGTGTGTGCACAGGATATTTACATCCTTCGGCAGCAGAATTGTGCCTCGAATTGTGTTAATATCTATACTACTCTTAACCAAATGAACATTTTCTTTTCTATGACCACCCCATTATGTGTACCAAGATTAATTTGGTCCACCAGATTATCTAACGGACTAAAACAGAGGTTATGATTGCACGTAGCATTTAACTGGCGTACTATACTCTGCCGAGCGGACGAATATTCCCCCCTCGTGCCACGCTCCATTCACGAAAAATTCTGCCGAGATCCCCGTGCCCCTCTCCCTCACGTAGCTCTGTCCCTCAAAACCCCCACTGGTTTCCAGCGCCTCCAACCACAGCTAACTCTCGCCCCCAGCTCTCAGGTCTCCTACAGCAAACCGAAGAAGGATGTGGAGGCGGACGTGGGTTAGATATAGTTCATGCGTGTCTTATGTATGCGATCGGTCGTTCATGGGACGGGGGTGACGCATCAGGAGTTATCCATCTTCCTCCATTATCCTATACCACTCGATTGTCGGTACCATGCGCCTCTACCTAGCCCTTTGCTGTTACCTCTGCCATGATAAGAATTTAAGATGTGCATGAATACTGTAAGGAATAAGATAACGAGCAAGAAGCCGAGGTAGTGGATTCAGCATCTGGGTCGAGAGTAGGTCTTAGCCATGCTTCATGGTGCATGTGAAGATAAATTCAGCCACTGCCTCTGACAGGCTTTGTTTCGTCGGCGGCGCGGTGAGATAGTAAACGGCAGGAGCGTGCAGCCGGCCTGCTGTACGCTTACGGTGCCTTGGTGTGCAGGGGCACGACTGCGCCCGAGTATGGAGAGTGGTTTCCTTTAATGGCTTGAAGTAGGCGTGTTGTCTTGGTGCCGGCTTTGATCTGCTCTGCTCACGGAGGATGCAGAGGGGTTGGCGGCTTTGGCGCTGGGAAGAGGAAGCTGGTTGTGCTTTCTCTTGTGTTTCAGAGAATATAATGTGCAACCTATACTAATCCTCTGTGTCTTCCTGCTAATTCCTCTATCTATGAAAGTAAATTCCTGACTACTTGCGTGCACTGATCGAAATAACGGTAGCAAGGAAAACTAGGAATATGTGGGACCATGATTAAACTCGATCTTTTCGTCTCCCTCACAAGTCTCAATTTGGTTTGTACACCATATATGTTGGAGCTAATGTTGATGTGTAGTGATTTATCATCCTTTTGATTGAAAGTTCAGGTGGTCTTGGGGACCTCTATGTGGCAGAAGATAGAGAGTTGGTGCCTTCTTGTTGCAAAATTTTATAGCTATCTAGGTAGTTCTCAACTTGATGCAATATTAAGTTGTTGTATGTGGTCCTAGGCTCACAACAAATGTTGAATTATAGCAGTGAATGCAAGTTTTATTCCATGTACAGTATGTAGCAGAAGTATAACTTACTATACTTGTATAATTTCTACAACTCCCACATTAATGCACGGGCAGCCCTAAATAGTAAAGTCCATACACGATATTGCAAAAGATCCATAAAGTCATGAATTATATTTGGCAAAAATAACTATATGTACTTATCATGTCAATGCCTACTGATCAACATCAGCGCTAAAATAAGTAGTTGATTTCATGCATCCAGAATTAGTATTGGTTACCTTTGGCATTGGGAAACCATGGAGAAACTCGAATTGAAAGCATTCATCGAACTTGTGTGGTCTCTCAGATATTACAACTGCAAAAAGTAAAGTAAGACTGTACATTACTACCATAATATGGAATGAAGTATTAGTACAAGCTGTTAAATCATACAAAAGTATCTAAGCAGGAAAATGATTATTGTGCATGCCGTGAATTTATTTTTGCTGTAGGTAAGCTTTGACATGCAAGCAATGAAAATCTTTTTATTTAATTATTACAATAATTTAATTATTTAGTAAGATATGATTTTTTACATCTTTTATTATTTAGTAATAGGTGTGCATTTGATGGAAAAAGGAAACAGATTTGCACCATCAACAATGGTATATATGGTAGAAAACAAGGTTATATATGGTATAACTATATTCAGCCATGATCTGCTACCCATTTATTCTCCGCATGTCCTACCTATATACGTTAACCTTGTCTGCCATCCGTCCTCTCCCTCCTTGATGTTCGTTCGGCCATCACAACAGCAGACCTGGAGGAAAATTACCCAAGGAGTACCTTGTGTAAGCAAGGACCATCTAGAAGGCGAGTTCCTCTAGGTACGAACAATTATGGATCTCTAAAATTGTAATAGTTGTTATATTAGTATGTTTTATCTTGCATTTTCTATATGTTCACCTTCAAAATTATAGCATGGATTCATAACACGTGATTTTCTGAAGCACATTTTATATCAATAAAAGCATGCATGCAATTCTTAACATGGCAGACAACAATTCTTATAATTTTGACTTACTCCGTTACTTGCATGCCCTATATACAACTACATTGCTACACATGCAAATTATCTAAAGTAAATATTTGTGTTCTTTGGAACTGAAAGAATCATAATAACTGAAGTGCTATAAATATCATACCAATAGATGTTCTCTTGATATATACTACTTCCTCTGTAAACTACTCCCTCTGCAAATATCATATCTAAAACGTCTTTTATTTGTTTACAGAGGGAGTATTTGCATATACTTTGCGAATAAGTTTATCTTAGTTGAGATTCACAAATATGTCTGAATAACTTGTGTTAATCTTAATTATCATAATAATGATTAATATATGCACCACACCTTAAGTCATGTAGGCAATAGCTTATAGGACTACATGGATAATTGCCAGGTGAATGGAATTATACTCCGGCTATTAAACAAAAAATGCGTTATTAGCTCAGTGCAATCTCTTCCAATCCTACCAATCCGCGTGTACTCAATTCTTCACACACACAAGTGATCGACTCCCCGAAAAAATACAAAATCCATGACAAAGAACAAATCACCTGGTCTCATTTCCCTTGGCTGCAGCATCAGAGGACACTTCCTCTCCTCCAACTTGGAGATCTCAAAGCCCCTTCCGCTGCCTGCAAACAAAGAAACAAAATTCAACGTTAGTATCAAGAAATTAAGTGAGCTACTGTTGTTGGCCATTATAGCTGAGTAGAAATTAAGTGAGTACCTATGCACTATCCATGTTAGTATCAAGAACATAACCAAGCCAGCTCGTCGAGGCGCGCGGCCATACGGCGGGGGGAGGGGAGAGGGCCGAGCTGCTGGTTTTTAGGTAGACACTGAGTTTTGATAGCAAGCAGTAGATAAGAAGTTTTTAGGTCAAGTAGTTTTACTTATAATTTGCCTTCACAACTCTATCCCCTCACCTCACATAATTGATATACATGTGGTTCCTCAAAAATGAGTTGACATGTATGCCCAACTTGATTGTAAGTGTCCAGGATTTCCTTGTAGCACCAAAAACATAGCTCAATATATATTGAATCCAACAACACTGAAGCTAAGCAAACTATTTTCAGAAACAATACCTTGACTATCAAAAGTTGGCACATCGATGATCTTTCAACAAAGTATACTCCTAGCAACTACTCCTACTGCACAATAAAGTTTAGTCAAAATCAATGTGAGTAAATGAGCGTATCATACCTATGTACATAAAATGCATACATATTGAGCTGCTTTTACATACTTTGATTGCTTGGTTGTGTGGGTTGTTCTGCTTACTTTGCACTGCCAAGAAGCAGCCTGTCCAATAAGCATAGTCTCCAAGTTGTCTCCAAGTTCACGAACAAAAGTGCATGAAACCACAAAAAACATCAACAGCATGAAGAAATTAGTTTAAGCTCAACTCCAACAAATATAGTTTTCATCTTCTAGCTGGCCATATAATAGTACAATATATCACAACAAGAAGAAGCAAAAGTGACTTTACTAAACATGTTTAAACTACCTTTAGCTTATCATGGTTAAATACCATGATCCCAGTTCAGCCCAATTTGTGTATAGTTAGCACAAATTCAATATGGGGTGGTAAGACACAAAATTGTTTCCAGTAATTGAAAGAAAGATCGAACAGTGACTATTTCATGATTAAAATGACAGCTTCATAACCAGATGACTATTGACATCATAGCACTATCTGCTATTTAGTTTATTATATTTCCATAAAGTGCAGCTGGAATAAATGGGTCTCCTAATAACATTAAGCTGTGACAACTGGACGGCTGCCTGGCTGGCTTGCAAATTTGTGCTTCTGTCAAAACAGCAAAAGGTAAACATGATGTGACATATACTAATACTCTAACCAGGCATGGTATGAACCAAACAAGGCGAGCCTGGCCAGGCAAAATGGTAGCACATTCCCAGTCCTGGTCCAGGCACTCAATTTTCTCAGGCACATTGTTGTGGACTCGAACCAAACAAGCCCTTTATCGTTGGTACAAACCAAGCCACTTGTTTGTATGAAATCCAGAGAAGATTGTTTCAGAAAAGTATAAATAATACTGTAGGATTTAAGCAAGGTGCACTATCAATTCATAAACAGTACCCAGGTGCCTACTAAAATTAAACTGGATCAACAAATCATCCAGCAAAAATCCCTGAACATTACACCTTTTCATCATTCGCCAATTCAATTATGAAAAAACAAATCATCAATCAATGATATGAAATAGTAGCACTATGCTGATGGAGCAAGTGCAAAAGATGCCCAACACTCCACACGGCAACACTCGATCTGTTGTCTCAAATCCCTCTCTCTTCTCCTAAATCTAACGTTCCAGCAGTACACGCTCACGTAGCTAGCCCTAAACTACAGCAAACCGCGGACCTACGACCATTAGTGGGGACGGAGGACGGGGGAGGGGCCGTTTGTCTCACCTTGCCACGGAAGTGGGGATGGGTTGCGGAAGACGGCGGAGTGGTAGACCACCGTGACTACACCTCGTGGTGTTGCTTCTTGCCAGCGATGAAGACGACAGGATGCACCTCTTTGGTCGTGTCTTGGCCGTTGGGGAGCCGCCTCGAAACAGAAGGCGAGGAGGAGATCAGACCAGGGATTCCACAAATGGAAGAAGTAGAGGAGGAAAGGGTTCGGACGTGCGTACCGTAGCTTCTGTCGTTGCAGATCGATGTACCCCGCCTCGGTTCGACCTTGACATCGCCGGAGACCAGCAACGTGGCGGATCTGAACGTACCGCCACCGGATCCAGCACCCGCGCATGCGCAATGAAGCTCGATGCGTGCGTCCCCTCAGCCGCACACGGCTCGCCGGAGACGCAGCTGTCGCCGGGCGGAGTCTTGGTGGTTGCGTTCTCGGCGAGGTGCGCGGTGTGAAGGAAATATGCCCTAGAGGCAATAATAAAGTTATTATTTATTTCCTTATATATCATGATAAATGTTTATTATTCATGCTAGAATTGTATTAACCGGAAACATAATACATGTGTGGATACATAGACAAACAGAGTGTCACTAGTACGCCTCTACTTGACTAGCTTGTTAATCAAAGATGGTTAAGTTTCCTAACCATAGACAAAGGAGTTGTCATTTGATTAACAAGGTCACATCATTAGTTGAATGATCTGATTGACATGACCCATTCCATTAGCTTAGCACCCGATCGTTTAGTATGTTGCTATTGCTTTCTCCATGACTTATACATGTTCCTTTGACTATGAGATTATGCAACTCCCGTTTACCATAGGAACACTTTGTGTGCTACCAAACGTCACAACGTAACTGGGTGATTATAAAGGAGCTCTACAGGTGTCTCCGAGAGTATTTGTTGGGTTGGCGTATTTCTAGATTAGGATTTGTCACTCCGAATATCGGAGAGGTATCTCAGGGCCTTCTCGGTAATGCACATCACATAAGCCTTGCAAGCATTGCAACCAATTAGATAGTTGCAAGATGATGTATTACGGAACGAGTAAAGAGACTTGCCGGTAACGAGATTGAACTAGGTATTGGATACCGACGATCGAATCTCGGGCAAGTAACATACCGATGACAAAGGGAACAACGTATGTTGTTATGCGGTCTGACTGATAAAGATCTTCGTAGAATGTGTAGGAGCCAATATGGGCATCCAGGTCCTGCTATTGGTTATTGACCAGAGATTTGTCTTAGTCAGGTCTACACTATTCTCGAACCGTAGGGTCCGCACGCTTAAGGTTACGATGACAGTTATTATGAGTTTATGCATTTTGATGTACCGAAGTTAGTTCGGAGTCCCGGATGATATCACGGACATGACGAGGAGTCTCGGAATGGTCGAGACATAAAGATTGATATATTGGACGACTATATTCGGACATCGGAATGGTTCCGAGTGGTTTCGGATAAAATCGGAGTGCCGGAGGGGTTACCGGAACCCCCCGGGGAAGTAATGGGCCTTATTGGGCCCGAGGGGAGAGAGAGGGCTGCGGCCAAGAGGTGGCGCCCCCCCATGGGGAGTCCGAATTGGACAAGGAGGGGGGCGCGGCCCCCCTTTCCCTCTCCCTCTCCCTCTCTTTCCTTCCCCCTCTCTCTTCCTAGTTGGACTAGGAAAGGGGAGTCCTACTCCCACTAGGAGGAGGACTCCCCCTCCCTTTGGCGCGCCCCATAGGGTTGGCCGGCCTCCCCCCTTGCTCCTTTATATACGGGGGCAGGGGGGCACCCTAGAACACACAAGTTGATCTTCGTGATCGTTCCTCAGCCGTGTGCGGTGCCCCCCTCCACCATATTCCACCTCGGTCATATTGTCGCGGTGCTTAGGCGAAGCCCTGCGTTGGTAGTTCATCAAGATCGTCACCACGCCATCGTGCTGACGTAACTCGTACCCGAGAGCTTTGCTGGATCGGAGCCCGGAGAACGTCATCGAGCTGTACGTGTGTCAAGAACTCGGAGGCGCCGGAGTAACGGTGCTTGGATCGGTCGGATCGGGAGGACGTACGACTACTTCCTCTATGTTGTGTCAACTCTTCCGCTTCGGTCTACGAGGGTACGTAGACAACACTCTCCCCTCTCGTTGCTACGCATCACCATGATCTTGCGTGTGCGTAGGAAATTTTTTGAAATTACTACGTTTCCCAACAGTGGTATCAGAGACTAGGTTTTTATGATTTGATGTTATGCACGAGTAGAACACAAGTGAGTTGTGGATGATATAAGTCATACTGCCTACCAGCATGTCATACTTTGGTTCGGCGGTATTGTTGGATGAAGCGGCCTGGACCGACATTACGCGTACGCTTATGCGAGACTGGTTCTACCGCCGTGCTTTGCACACAGGTGGCTGGCGGGTGTCAGTTTCTCCAACTTTAGTTGAACCGAGTATGGCTACGCCCGGTCCTTGAGAAGGTTAAAACAGAGTCTATTTGACAAACTATCGTTGTGGTTTTGATGCGTAGGTGAGATTGGTTCTTGCTTAAGCCCGTAGCAGCCACATAAATTTTGCAACAAACAAAGTAGAGGACGTCTAACTTGTTTTTGCAGGGCATGTTGTGATGTGATATGGTCGAGACATGATGCTAAATTTTATTGTATGAGATGATCATGTTTTGTAACCGAGTTATCGGCAACCGGCAGGAGCCGTATGGTTGTCGCTTTATTGTATGCAATGCAATCGCCCTGTAATGCTTTACTTCATCACAAAGCGGTAGCGATAGTCGTAGAAGCATAAGATTGGCGAGACGACAACGATGCTACGATGGAGATCAAGGTGTCGCGCCGGTGACGATGGTGATCATGATGGTGCTGCGGAGATGGAGATCACAAGCACAAGATGATGATGGCCATATCATATCACTTATATTGATTGCATGTGATGTTTATCTTTTTATGCATCTTATCTTGCTTTGATTGACGGTAGCATTATAAGATGATCTCTCACTAAATTATCATAGTAATAGTGTTCTCCCTGAGTATGCACCGTTGCGAAAGTTCTTCGTGCTGAGACACCACGTGATGATCGGGTGTGATAGGCTCTACGTTCAAATACAATGGGTGCAAAACAGTTGCACACGCGGAATACTCAGGTTTAACTTGACGAGCCTAGCATATAACAGATATGGCCTCGGAACACGGAGACCGAAAGGTCGAGCGTGAATCATATAGTAGATATCATCAACATAGTGATGTTCACCATTGAAACTACTCCATCTCACGTGATGATCGGACATGGTTTAGTTGATTTGGATCACGTGATCACTTAGAGGATTAGAGAGATGTCTATCTAAGTGGGAGTTCTTAAGTAATATGATTAATTGAACTTAAATTTATCATGAACTTAGTCCCTGATAGTATCTTGCTTGTTTATGTTGATTGTAGATAGATGGCTCGTGCTGTTGTTCCGTTGAATTTTAATGCGTTCCTTGAGAAAGCAAAGTTGAAAGATGATGGTAGCAATTACACGGACTGGGTCCGTAACTTGAGGATTATCCTCATTGCTGCACAGAAAAGTTACGTCCTGGAAGCACCGCTGGGTGCCAGGCCTGCTGCTGGAGCAACGCCAGATGTTGTGAACGTCTGGCAGAGCAAAGCTGATGACTACTCAATAGTTCAGTGTGCCATGCTTTACGGCTTAGAACCGGGACTTCAACGATGTTTTGATCATCATGGAGCATATGAGATGTTCCAGGAGTTGAAGTTAATATTCCAACAGAATGCCCGGATTGAGAGAATGAAGTCTCCAATAAGTTCTATAGCTGCAAGATGGAGGAGAATGGTTATGTCAGTGAACATATACTCAAAATGTCTGGGTATTATAATCACTTGATTCAACTGGGAGTTAATCTTCCGGATGATTGTGTCACTGACAGAATTCTCCAATCACTTCCACCAAGCTACAAAGGCTTCGTGATGAACTATAACATGCAAGGGATGGATAAGACAATTCCTGAGCTCTTCGCAATGCTAAAGGCTGCGGAGGTAGAAATCAAGAAGGAGCATCAAGTGTTGATGGTCAACAAGACCACTAGTTTCAAGAAAAGGGGCAAAGGTAAGAAGAAGGGGAACTTCAAGAAGAACAGCAAACAAGTTGTTGCTCAAGAGAAGAAACCCAAGTGTCGGGGGATATCGGCCCCCACGAGCACCTATGGGGACGGAGCCCCTTGTCGGTTCGGCGGGGGGCGGAGGTTGCACAAAGAGCAGATCGAGGCGACACACACACACAACGATTTTACCCAGCTTCGGGCCGCATGGATGCGTAAAACCCTACTGCTGCTTGTCTGGTTGATTCGAGTTCTTGCTCTGGAGCGCAAGAAGCTACAGTAAGTTGGAGCTGGACGTAGACGAGGGTCTACTGGGTGTCCTCCTTCCGGTCTCTCCTCCTCTCCCCGGGTTTGATCCCCTTCTCTACGTGCGCATGGGCCTCCTTTTATATGCTAAGGGGTTTCCCACAGGTAGCGACGCAGGTGAGGGTAAAAATGGCAAGGAACTGTGCGAACAGTGGCCGCACAGTGCTATCGCACCTAACTCTGATGGCGGGGGACAAAGGCATTAAATGCCTGTCTGGATCGCCCGAACAGTGCCGAGGCGGACCGTTAGGAACGCCTCCGCTTGCCACGGGGGCGACTCCGCCAACGTCGCATGTCACGCGCGCGCCCCAGGCTGCGCAGCGCCCCGCCACGTGTCTCTGGGGAAGCTCCAGAGTGACGCATGGACAGGTGAGCTGGAGCGCACGCCTGAGGTGGTGGTTCGCCGCGGCAAGTGGCTTGCCGCGGTGGTCGTCTTGCCGCACCTGAGAGCTTGCCGCTCGTCAGGCCTTGTCGGGGCGCGCGGCGCGCCGCGGCGGGCTTCTCTTGGGGTGCCTTGGCCTGGCCGTCCCGGCGAGCTCCTCCCGCCGGGGCCTTGGTGCTTCGGCTTAGTCGTCCTGGCAAGCTCCTCTTGCCGGGGCCTTGTCGCCTTGGCCCGGCAAGCTCCTCTTGTCGGACCTCGCCTTCTTGGCCCGGCAAGCTCCCCTTGCCGGGGCTTGGTCTTCTTGGCTCGATCACTTGGCCTTCGTCCGGCCCAGAAAGGGCCGTGGAGACTCTTGTCGCTCCCCTGGCAAGCCTTGCCGCGGGACGCTACTACTTCCCGTGCACAAGTTCGGGGTACTAAGGTACCCCTACTTTAGTACACCGACAGGAGCCCCCGGGTCTGGGCCATACACGGTGCCGAGCGTTGTTGGGCCAGGCCCTAACAGTGCACAGGCACGCGTGGCCTGGGTTGCGCTGCTCCTTAGCTCCGCATCCGTCGCGCCCTCCCAAGTGGCGCGCGCTTATCGCGGCGTCATGGGGGGCGAGGCGTGCGAGACGTGCGTGACGTGGATGGCGTGCGCGGGGCTTGAGGCCCGCAGGCATGCATCACGTCGGGCACGATTCCTTTATTTGGAAAGGCGAAACGTCCACCCCCACTTTCGAGTGGGGGGGGGAGAGGTCGCCTCATCTGTCGCCTCGGCCCTGCTCGCCCGCCACGCGTCCTCCAAGCGCTTGGGGTTGCGGTGGAGGAGACAGGAAGCCGGGCCGACGCGGGTCGAAGTAGAGGGTCGGCCCCGTCGCCTGCCCTTCCTCTGCTTTGATTGGTTGGGCGGGGCGGCCGAGCACCCACTCCGCCCCTTTATAAGGAGCGGAAGGGGATGACGAGGGTCCGCACGCCTTCCTTCTTTCTTCTCTTAGAGCTCTGGTCCCCTCTCCCCAACTGTCATGGAGGAAGGGAACCCTGGTCCTTCTTCGGTGGCGGCAAGGGTTGCCGCCAGGCAGTGCGCCCCTCCTCCCCTTGCACCCGCGGCGGCGGAGCCAACCGTAAGGGGAAGGGGGAGGGGGCGAGGTCGTGGACGAGGCCGTGGACGGGGCCGAGGCGCTCGAGGCGGGCGGGGCGGCGCGCCGGCCTCGCCTCCGCTGCCGGCTCCGTTTCCCCCGGCGGTTCATCTCGGGGACGACCCTTGCGAGTTCATCATCAGGCTGCGCCGGGCGCCTCGCCGTCGCCTCCGCCTCCCGGCTCCCTTCGCGGACGTCTTGGAGGCGGAACAACACGAGACACTGAGACTACGCATGAGGGGCTGCGGGATCAGTGGTACGCGAGTCCACGTCGAATCCCGAGCCCCCGGCGTGGTGTGTCTTGGCCGAGGGTGGAAGACGTTCGCCCGGATCCACAGCTTGATGGAGGGGTTCACCCTCCATTTTAAGCTGATGGAGGGTGATCTCCTCTCCGTCAAGGCCTTCGGGGACGTCGGCACCCGGGCCCGATGCTGCATGGATAGCTCCTCCGACAGCAAAGGCTCCTCCTCGAGCGAGAGCGACGAGGAGGGGAGCGACAGCGACGACGAGGGGAGCGGTCGCCGGGATGACGGGTCCGACTAGGTGCCGGTCGCAACTCCACGTGGCACCGGCGACCCCCCATCGTCCGCGTTGCTGGCGCCGTGAACTCCCCGGGGTCGTCTCCTTGGGCGGCTGGCGTAGGGAGGCTGCGGAAGAGGAAGAGGGCGGGCGGCAAGGCCGCTGCCTCATCTTCCAACTTCGCCACAGACGCCGTCACCACCCCTGCTCGCGGCGACGACCTCCGGGGTCTTCTCTCCGGCCCAGCAAGCTCCTCTTGCCGGGGCTTCGTCTTCTCGGGCGGCCGGAGTGGCGAGGCTGCGGAAGAGGCTGGCGGCAAGGCCGTCAACTCGGAGTATGAGGGCTAGATGCCCTCGATAGCGTGTTGACGTCCCGCCGCCTCCTTCTCGAGCTCCGCTTCCGGCGTCGCCGTCTCCATCCGGCCTCCGGAGCCCCGGGGCGGAGCCCCGGATGTTCTCTTGGCGTCTTCTGCCACCCGTAGCTCGTCTAGGCGCCCCTTTTGCCCTTCTCGCCTCCTTGTCCTACCTCCTGGGGAGAGAGACAAGAAAGGGATTACGGGCACCTTATCTCTTTTTATCTTCTAAGCCCTCGGGCCTTAGTTGTGTTTAAATCTTGTAATCCCATGTTTCATGTTTTTCATTCTCTCTGAGCTGTACCTGAGTGGAATGTTTTTAATGAAAAGGGAGTGTTTGCCGGACCATTTGTCTCGCGGGTACATCCCGCGGCAAGGAGCGAACCCTTTGCATCGTTAAGATAGACACTTCCCCGCCCGGCAATGGACCCTGCCGTCTCCCCGCGCCCCTTGGCCCTCCTCACGCTCTTGGCGGAGGCAGGGAGAAGGCGGGTTCTGGCCCCTTGCTTCCTCCTCTTGCCGCCGCGGCTACTATCAGAAGCGGGCCCCGGGAACGCGCTCCGGGGTTTGTCGCTTAAGAGAGCACGGCAGCTTTTAGGAGGAAGCATGGTTTTCGCATTCCGCAGCTCACGAGAGAATTCATGATAAGGGATGTAAAGACTTATCTGAGGTTGCAGCCCCCGGCAACTCTGGCTTGCCGGGGCGCGGGTGCTGGCTCGCCCTTCTCCCCTTCTTCGTCCTTGAGCGGCTCGGCAAGGGTGTGCAACTCCCGCGAGCCAAAGGGAAAGGACGGGAAAAAGACGCGGACTCGACCTCTAAGCTAGGGGTTAGCGACTGTTAGGCACTATCAACCCTAACCAAGGACGAGACTCGACTCAGCATGCATGCTAAAACTTGGGGGCACCAGCGCTTCATTGCTGCCAGGGTCTGCGCCTGGCTTTGTACAAAGGATTGCATGCAACTGCGGCAAGACTTTTGTACAAAGAGTTGGTTGCCGGACGGGGTCTGACAACCGCGCCTTACGGGTAAAACTTGCGAAGATGCTCAATGTTCCAGGAATTGCTCACCGGAGTACCATCTTCGGTCTCGAGGCGGACGGCGTCGGGCCTCGTGACTCGTTTCACCCGGTAAGGGCCTTCCCACTTCGGCGTCAACTTGTTGTGTATCTTGGCCGACTGAACGCGCCGAAGAACAAGGTCGCCTTCCTCGAGGCTCCTGGCTTTAACTTTGCGGCTATGATAGCGACGCAGAGCTTGCTGGTAGCAAGCGGATCGCACAGTAGCCTGGAGACGATCCTCCTCGAGGAGCAGTGCGTCATCTTCACGCGACCGCTCTTGCTCAAGCTCATCATAAGCGAGCACTCGAGGTGACCCGTATACGAGTTCCGTGGGGGTAACTGCTTCTGCTCCATAGACTAGAGCAAATGGTGTCTGGCCGATGGCTCGATTTGGCGTCGTTCTGACCGACCAAAGAACCACCGGCAGCTCCTCGATCCAGTTCCGTCCGCGCTTGAGCAGCTTGTCAAAACTTCTGGTCTTGAGCCCGCGCAGTACCTCGGCGTTGGCCCTTTCCGCTTGACCGTTGCTCCGGGGATGAGCAACAGAAGCGAAGCAGACCTTGGTGCCGAGGTTTTGGGTGTACTACATGAAAGCGTGGCTTGTGAACTGCGTACCGTTGTCGGTGATGATCCTATTGGGGATCCTGAAGCGGCAAACAAACGACCTGAAGAATTTGATCGCCGACTGGGCTGTCACCTTCCTCACCGGCTCCACTTCTGGCCACTTTGTGAACTTGTCGATGGCAACGAACAAGTACTCAAAGCCCCCGACGGATCGGGGGAAGGGGCCGAGGATATCGAGCCCCCAGACCGAGAAGGGCCAGGACAAAGGGATCATCTGGAGAGCTTGAGCTGGCTGGTGTATCTTCTTGGAATGGAACTGACACGCTTCACACTTGGTTACTTGTGCAGTTGCATCCTGGAGGGCTGTGGGCCAGAAGAAACCTTGCCGGAACGCTTTGCCGGCAAGTGCCCTGGCGCCAATGTGGTGTCCACATATGCCTCCGTGTATCTCTGCCAACAGCCCCTGCCCATCTTCCCGGCGAATGCACTTCAATTTCACCCCATTGCGTCCTCTTCTGTACAGTGCGTCGTCGACGAACTGGTACATATTGGACTGTCGGGCTACTCTTTCCGCTTCTTCTTGTTCTTCGGGAAGTTCTCCTGTCTAGAGGAAACGGACGATCTGCTGTGCCCACGTCGGAGCCTGTGGCTCGACGACGAGGACTAAAGGCATGTCGGCGGCTGCGGGAACATCAGCTTCTACGGCGAGGACTTGGGGCTCAGCCGGAGCTTGACGTTCCCCGGCAAGCTTGCCGGAGCATGGCTTGCCGGGAGCGCCTGCTTCATCGGGACAAACCCTGGGGCTTGCCGGAGCGGGCAGCTCCTCAGCACTCTTGGCGCCGATCTCGGGGACCCTCTTGGCGGCGGCTTCGGGAAGCTCTGCCGGGAGATAGTCACCAGAGACCGATTTCCTCTTCTTGCTTGGCCCAGTCGATGGTGTCACGGATGGCTGAGTCAGCTTGAGCACAAAAGTCCCTGGTTCCACAGGTAGCTTTAGTGCGGCGCATTTTGACAGGCCGTCGGCGATGTCGTTCTCTGCTCTGGGAACGTATTCCATTTGCAGGCCGTCAAAGCGCTCTTCCAGCTTCCTCACTTCATCAACGTAAGCCTCCATCAACGGGCACTGGTAATCCTTGTTCAATTGGCGGACGACGAGCTGCGAGTCACCCCTGACAATGAGCTTCTTGATCCCAAGTTCCGCCGCGATCCTGAGACCGGCGAGCAAACCTTCATACTCTGTCGTATTGTTGGTTGCTTGCTCCTTGGGAAAGTGCATCTGGACGATGTACTTGAGGTGCTCTCCGGTGGGCGCGATGAGCAGCACGCCGGCACCGGCGCCTTCCAGCGAAAAGGCACCATCAAAGTACATCAGCCACTCTTTGATTGCTTCCTTGCCGGGGATGCTCGTCTCTGGAATTTCTTCATCCGGTGTCGGCGTCCACTCCGCTATGAACTCTGCCAATGCTCTGCTCTGGATGGTCGATGTGCTCTCGAACTTGAGGCCAAAGCTTGACAGTTCTAGTGCCCACTCGACAATCCTGCATGTTGCTTCGGGATTCTGCAGTATCCTCTTAAGCGGAAAGCGAGTGACCACTGTGATCTCGTGTGCTTGGAAGTAATGGCGCAGCTTCCTCGAGGCCATGAGAAGGCCAAAGAGCAATTTCTGCACACCAGAGTACCTCGACCTAGCCCCCTGCAGGAGGGAACTGACGAAGTAAACTTGGCGCTGCACCATCCTCTTCTTCTGCACTTCCCCTTGCGCTTGCGTGGATTCGCCTTTGCCGGGGCCAGAGCTTGCCGGGGAAGCCCCCTGCTTGTCGCCGGACGCGCTTGCCGTGGTTGCGGGCTCGTCATCAGCTTCCCTCTCTGCTACTAACGCAGCACTAACCACTTGAATGGTTGCCGCTAGGTAGAGCAGCAACTTCTCTTGCGGTCTAGGCGCGACAAGTATAGGAGCGGAGGACAGGTATTTCTTCAAGTCTTGCAGCGCAGCCTCCGCTTCCGGAGTCCATTTTACTGGACCTGCCTTTTTCTAGATTTTGAAAAACGGCAGGGCGCGTTCCGCAGACCTGGAAATAAATCTGCTGAGAGCCTCCATGCAGCCGGCAAGTCTTCGCACGTCCTTGACACGCGTTGGTGCTTCAATCTGCTCGATGGCCTTGATCTTGTCGGGGTTGGCTTCGATCCCACGCTAAGACACGAAGAACCCGAGAAGCTTGCCGGAGGGAACTCCGAACACGCACTTCTTGGGGTTGAGCTTGAGACTGATCTTGCGCAAGTTCGCAAAGGTCTCTTCCAAGTCTTGAACCAAGGTTGCCTTGTCTCTGCTCTTGACCACAATGTCGTCCATGTAGGCCTCCACATTTCTGTGGATCTGTGGCTCGAAAGCAGTGTGGACAACCCTTGCAAACGTCGAGCCTGCATTCTTCAGTCCAAAAGGCATCCGCACAAAACAGTACGTGTCGCATGGAGTGATGAACGCAGTCTTCTCTTCGTCTTCTTCAGCCATGAAGACCTGGTGGTACCCGGAGTAGGCGTCAAGGAATGAAAGCAGGTCGCATCCGGCCGTGGAGTCAACAATCTGGTCGATGCGCGGCAAGGGAAATGGATCTTTAGGGCAAGCTCTGTTGACATCGGTGAAATCGATGCAAAGCCTCCACTTCCCGTTTGCTTTGCGCACGACAACAGGATTGGCCAACCACGTCGGATGGAGCACGCTTTTGACGAGGCCTGCCGCTTCCAACTTCCTGATCTCCTCCGCGATAAACTCCTGGCGCTCCACCGCTTGTTTCCTGACCTTTGCTTGACGGGCCACGCATGAGGACAGACGGCAAGGTGGTGCTCAATCACTTCCCTAGGAACGCCGGGGATGTCAGATGGTTGCCAGGCAAACACATCGACATTCACCCGCAGGAAAGCAACGAGCGCGCCTTCCTATTTGGGGTCGAGAGTGGCACTGATGGTGAAGGTACCACCAGTGCCATCCTCCTTGGCGGGCACCTTCTTGGTCGCTGGGGGAGCGGCCGTCGTCTCCTTGCGTTTACCGGCGGGGCTCGATGGTGCATCCTCAACGGCAGCGCAGCGCTCCGAAGAGGCGCGCTTGCCGGAGTGGGCACCAGAGCATTCGCCGGGCTTGGCCTTCTTGCCGGCGGGGCTCGATGGAACGTCCTCGACGGCAGCGCAGCACTCCGAAGAGGCGCGCTTGCCGGAGTGTGCGCCAGAGCATTCGCCGGACTTGGTCTTCTTGCCGGCGGGGCTCGATGGCACGTCCTCGACGGCAGCGCAGCACTCCGAAGAGGCGCGCTTGCCGGAGTGGGCGCCAGAGCATTCGCCGGACTTGGTCTTCTTGCCGGCGGGGCTCAATGGCACGTCCTCGACGGCAGCGCAGCACTCCGAAGAGGCGCGCTTGCCGGAGTGGGTGCCAGAGCACTTGCCGGACTTCTTCTTTCCCCCGGAAGCTCCAGCGGCAAGTGGGCCGCGGGCCGTTGCCGCTGTTGCGTCCCGGTATATTTGGTCGGCGCAGATAAGGGCATCCTTCTTGTCGCCGGGGACAGAAATGACGCTTATCGGGCCAGGCATCTTGAGCATGTTATACGCGTAGTGAGAGGCCGCCATGAACTTGGCGAGCGCTGGTCGGCCGAGGATCCCGTTGTAAGGCAACTGAAAGTTGGCGACGTCAAAGGTGACCTTCTCAGTCCTGAAATTCAGCTCGCTGCCAAATGTTACCGGCAGCGTGATCTTTCCCTTCGGCTTGCTCCTTCCCGGGTTGATTCCTTGGAATGTGCCGGTTTCCTCGAGCTCGTTGTCGGGAACTTGGAGTCTCCGGAGAACAGCAGAGGAGATCAGATTCAAGCCGGCCCCGCCGTCCACTAGCATCTTAGTGACCTTGAGGTTGCGGATCGTTGGGGAAACCAACATCGGCAAGCACCCGACCGCGGTTGTGCGATCAGGGTGGTCCTCAATGTCGAAGATGATAGGCGTGCTAGACCATCTCAGGGGTCTGCGTGACTCAACGGGTGGCTCCGCTGCATTGACTTCCCGCACCCACCATTTAAGCTGGTGGTGGGAAGCGTGCAGGGAGGCACCGCCGTCCACACATAAGACCTTAGTGGCTTTCTGAAACTCCTGCTTGCTGGTCTCGGGGTCTTCCATGTCTTCGTCGTCGTCATCGTCTTCGCTCTTCTCGCGTCCCCGGGGAGGTCTGTCTGCTTGCCGCTGCTTGTCCTTGCCGCGGCGCTCCCCTGGGCCGGCACGCTTCGTGCCGGATCCCCCGCTGCCTGCTTGGGCTCTCTCCTTGTCGCGTCGTGCGTACTCGGCCTTCTACAGGTCGACGAGTCGCTCGACTTGCTTGCAACTCTGGAGGTCGTGGCCCCTGGTACGGTGGATCTTGCAGTACTTCTTGTCGGTGCCGTCTCGCTTATCGGCAGCAGCCACCGCCCGGCAGTTGGCGCACCCGACAACCTCCTTGCCGGGGCCTCCCGCCTGGGCTTTCTTGGCGGAGCCCTCGCTGCCGGACTTCTGGACAACCAGTACCTCTGGGTTTTTCTTCTTTTTGCCGTTCCGCCGCCGGCCTCTCCTTGCCGGGGCGGTACCTTCACTGTCGGATTCTACTTCTCCAACACTTTCTCCGGGGAGCTTCCTCCCCTCCTCAGCGCGTGCACACTTGTCGGCCAGGGCGTAAAGCTCGCTAACCTCCTTGATTTTGCACATCGCCATCTCCTCCCGCATCCTGCGGTTGCGCACGTTCTGATGGAACGCGCTGATCACCGCGGCGGGGTGGACGTCTGGGATGTTGTAGTGCACACGGTTGAACCTCTGGATGAACTTGCGCAAAGGCTCCCCCTCCTTCTGAACAAGCAGATGAAGATCGCTTGCCTGGCCATGGGGTTTGTGGCCGCCCATGAAGGCGCCAACGAACTGATGGCATAGATCTGGCCAGGAGGAGATGGAGCCGTCCGGCAAGTGCATGAGCCAGGATCTGACATTGGGCTTGAGTACCAGCGGGAAGTAGTTGGCAAGGATCTTATCGTCCCGTCCCCGGCAGCCTGCACCGCAATGGTGTAGATGCTGAGGAACTCAGACGGATGCGACTTGCCGTCCTACTTCTCGGGCACGTCGGGCTTGAAGTTCTTTGTGCTGGGCCACTGGACTTGCCGCAGCTCGCGGGTGAACGCGGGGCAGCCTACCGAATACGGCAGTTCGCCTGGTTCCCCCGGTGCGTGCATGTTTCCAGAGGGCTCAACGCGCTGGTCTGATTGACGCCGCGCCTCTCTTCTGCGCTCGATGCGGGTTCGAGCGTCTTCTTCCCTTCGTTCGCGAAGGACTTGGCGTTGGTCGCGGCGAGTTCGCGGGTTCGACGACGCGGTGGAGTCGTTGTCGAGGTGAGCCCGGCGAGTCGGCGACCGCGGCTTCTAGGGCGGGGAGTGCACGATGGTCGCACCCCCGCCATTCTTGGCGCCATCGGTTCTCGCCTGGGTGACTGGCCACGGCTGCGACGCGCTGTGCTGCCGCGGAGTGTCGCCGTTGGCGAAACCGATGAGGCTCTGGATGGTTGCCCTCCAGTCGTCGAGCTTGTCCGCCGTCGGAGGGTAGTCTAGGAGTAGCTGAGCTCGCGCGAGAGCTTCCGCTGGTGTGGCGGGCAGAGGCGGCGAACGGCGCGAGGAGCGGGATGTGCTCGAACTCCTAACTATGTTAGAAGGAGCAACACCCGGTCCGGGCAGCCGCGCGACGCTCGTTCCGGCACGCTGGATCGCATGCTGGTCCTGAGCGCCTCGGGACCCACCAGCACGGTCTGGGTCCAGCGAGCGTATGGTACCATGGGTACCATGACGCTGCTGGTTTCGCGCCTCCTGAGAGGGGCGCGGGGCGAGCTCGGACGTCGCGGGACCAGGAACTGGCTCGACGGCGCCCGTTCCTCCGCCGGCGTACTCCCCACCACCCGTCTGCTCCATGGGCGGTGGGTTCGACTCTGATGGACCGGTCACCTCCGGAGCTTTCTTCTTCGGTGCCATGCCGGCACAAACAATAAGAGTCTGGCTCGCGCGGACACCGGATCTGGTTCACACAACCTCGACGCACCCCCTACCTGGCGCGCCAAAGATGTCGGGGGATATCGGCCCCCACGAGCACCTATGGGGACGGAGCCCCTTTGTCGGTTCGGCGGGGGGCGGAGGTTGCACAAAGAGCAGATCGAGGCGACACACACACACAACGATTTTACCCAGCTTCGGGCCGCATGGATGCGTAAAACCCTACTGCTGCTTGTCTGGTTGATTCAAGTTCTTGCTCTGGAGCGCAAGAAGCTACAGTAAGTTGGAGCTGGACGTAGACGAGGGTCTACTGGGTGTCCTCCTTCCGGTCTCTCCTCCTCTCCCCGGGTTTGATCCCCTTCTCTACGTGCGCATGGGCCTCCTTTTATATGCTAAGGGGTTTCCCACAGGTAGCGACGCAGGTGAGGGTAAAAATGGCAAGGAACTGTGCGAACAGTGGCCGCACAGTGCTATCGCACCTAACTCTGACGGCGGGGGACAAAGGCATTAAATGCCTGTCTGGATCGCCCGAACAGTGCCGAGGCGGACCGTTAGGAACGCCTCCGCTTGCCACGGGGGCGACTCCGCCAACGTCGCATGTCACGCGCGCGCCCCAGGCTGCGCAGCGCCCCGCCACGTGTCTCAGGGGAAGCTCCAGAGTGACGCGTGGACAGGTGAGCTGGAGCGCACGCCTGAGGTGGTGGTTCGCCGCGGCAAGTGGCTTGCCGCGGTGGTCGTCTTGCCGCACCTGAGAGCTTGCCGCTCGTCAGGCCTTGCCGGGGCGCGCGGCGCGCCACGGCGGGCTTCTCTTGGGGTGCCTTGGCCTGGCCGTCCCGGCGAGCTCCTCCCGCCGGGGCCTTGGTGCTTCGGCTTAGTCGTCCCGGCAAGCTCCTCTTGCCAGGGCCTTGTCGCCTTGGCCCGGCAAGCTCCTCTTGTCGGACCTCGCCTTCTTGGCCCGGCAAGCTCCCCTTGCCAGGGCTTGGTCTTCTTGGCTCGATCACTTGGCCTTCGTCCGGCCCAGAAAGGGCCGTGGAGACTCTTGTCGCTCCCCTGGCAAGCCTTGCCGCGGGACGCTACTACTGCCCGTGCACAAGTTCGGGGTACTAAGGTACCCCTACTTTAGTACACCGACACCAAGTCTGGACCTAAGCCTGAAACTGAGTGCTTCTACTGCAAGCAGACTGGTCACTGGAAGCGGAACTGCCCCAAGTATTTGGCGGATAAGAAGGATGGCAAGGTGAACAAAGGTATATGTGATATACATGTTATTGATGTGTACCTTACTAATGCTCGCAGTAGCACCTGGGTATTTGATACTGGTTCTGTTGCTAATATTTGCAACTCGAAACAGGGACTACGGATTAAGCGAAGATTGGTTAAGGACGAGGTGACGATGCGCGTGGGAAACGGTTCCAAAGTCGATGTGATCACAGTCGGCACGCTACCTCTACATCTACCTTCGGGATTAGTATTAGACCTGAATAATTGTTATTTGGTGCCAGCGTTGAGCATGAACATTATATCTGGATCTTGTTTGATGCGAGACGGTTATTCATTTAAATCAGAGAATAATGGTTGTTCTATTTATATGAGTAATATCTTTTATGGTCATGCACCCTTGAAGAGTGGTCTATTTTTGATGAATCTCGATAGTAGTGATACACATATTCATAGTGTTGAAGCCAAAAGATGCAGAGTTGATAATGATAGTGCAATTTATTTATGGCACTGCCGTTTAGGTCATATCGGTGTAAAACGCATGAAGAAACTCCATACTGATGGACTTTTGGAGCCACTTGATTATGAATCACTTGGCACTTGCGAATCGTGCCTCATGGGCAAGATGACCAAAACACCATTCTCTGGTATTATGGAGAGAGCAACAGATTTATTGGAGATCATACATACAGATGTATGTGGTCCGATGAATGTTGAGGCTTGTGGCGGATATCGTTATTTTCTCACCTTCACAGATGATTTAAGCAGATATGGTTATGTCTACTTAATGAAACACAAGTCTGAAACATTTGAAAAGTTCAAAGAATTTCAGAGTGAAGTTGAAAATCATCGTAACAAGAAAATAAAATTTCTACGATCTGATCGTGGAGGAGAATATTTGAGTTACGAGTTTGGTCTACATTTGAAACAATGCGGAATAGTTTCGCAACTCACGCCACCCGGAACACCACAACGCAATGGTGTGTCCGAACGTCGTAATCGTACTTTACTAGATACGGTGCGATCTATGATGTCTCTTACAGATTTACCGCTATCGTTTTGGGGTTATGCTTTAGAGACAGCCGCATTCACGTTAAATAGGACACCGTCGAAATCCGTTGAGACGACGCCTTATGAACTATGGTTTAGCAAGAAACCGAAGTTGTCGTTTCTTAAAGTTTGGGGCAGCGATGCGTATGTGAAAAAGCTTCAACCTGATAAGCTCGAACCCAAATCGGAAAAATGTGTCTTCATAGGATATCCAAAAGAAACTGTTGGATACACCTTCTATCATAGATCTGAAGGCAAGACTTTTGTTGCTAAATTCGGAGTCTTTCTAGAAAAAGAGTTTCTCTCGAAAGAAGTGAGTGGGAGGAAAGTAGAACTTGATGAGGTAACTGTACCTGCTCCCTTATTGGAAAGTAGTACATCACAGAAATCTGTTTCTGGAGCACCTACACCAATTAGTGAGGAAGCTGATGATATTGATCATGAAACTTCAGATCAAGTTACTACAGAACCTCGTAGATCAACCAGAGTAAGATCCGCACCAGAGTGGTATGGCAATCCCGTTCTGGAAGTCATGCTACTAGGTCATGACGAACCTACGAACTATGAAGGAGCAATGGTGAGCCCAGATTCCGCAAAATGGCTAGAAGCCATGAAATCTGAGATGGGATCCATGTATGACAACAAAGTATGGACTTTGGTTGACTTGCCCGAGGGTCGGCAAGCAATAGAGAATAAGTGGATCTTTAAGAAGAAGACTGACGCTGACCGTAATGTTACTGTCTACAAAGCTCGACTTGTCGCGAAAGGTTTTCGACAAGTTCAAGGGATTGACTACGATGAGACCTTCTCACCCGTAGCGATGCTTAAGTCTGTCCGAATCATATTAGCAATTGCCGCATTTTATGATTATGAAATTTGGCAAATGGATGTAAAGACTGCATTCCTGAATGGATTTCTGGAAGAAGAGTTGTATATGATGACACCAGAAGGTTTTATCGATCCAAAGGGAGCTAACAAAGTGTGCAAGCTCCAGCGATCCATTTATGGACTGGTGCGAGCATCTCGGAGTTGGAATAAACGCTTTGACAGTGTGATCAAAGCATTTGGGTTTATACAGACTTTTGGAGAAGCCTGTATTTACAAGAAAGTGAGTGGGAGCTCTGTAGCATTTCTGATATTATATGTAGATGACATATTACTGATTGGAAATGATATAGAATTTCTGGATAGCATAAAGGGATACTTGAATAAGAGTTTTTCAATGAAAGACCTCGGTGAAGCTGCTTACATATTGGGCATTAAGATCTATAGAGATAGATCAAGATGCTTAATTGGACTTTCACAGAGCACATACCTTGACAAAGTTTTGAAGAAGTTCAAAATGGATCAAGCAAAGAAAGGGTTCTTGCCTGTGTTACAAGGTGTGAAGTTGAGTAAGACTCAGTGCCCGACCACTGCAGAAGATAGAGAGAAGATGAAAGATGTTCCCTATGCTTCAGCCATAGGCTCTATCATGTATGCAATGCTGTGTACCAGACCTGATGTGTGCCTTGCTATAAGTTTAGCAGGGAGGTACCAAAGTAATCCAGGAGTGGATCACTGGACAGCGGTCAAGAATATCATGAAGTACCTGAAAAGGACTAAGGAAATGTTTATCGTATATGGAGGTGACAAAGAGCTCGTCGTAAACGGCTACGTTGATGCAAGCTTTGACACTGATCCGGACGATTCTAAATCGCAAACCGGATACGTATTTACATTAAACGGTGGAGCTGTCAGTTGGTGCATTTCTAAACAAAGCGTCGTGGCGGGATCTACATGTGAAGCGGAGTACATAGCTGCTTCGGAAGCAGCAAATGAAGGAGTCTGGATGAAGGAGTTCATATCCGATCTAGGTGTCATACCTAGTGCATCGGGTCCAATGAAAATCTTTTGTGACAATACTGGTGCAATTGCCTTGGCAAAGGAATCCAGATTTCACAAGAGAACCAAGCACATCAAGAGACGCTTCAATTCCATCCGGGATTTGGTCCAGGTGGGAGACATAGAGATTTGTAAGATACATACGGATCTGAATGTAGCAGACCCGTTGACTAAGCCTCTTCCACGAGCAAAACATGATCAGCACCAAGACTCCATGGGTGTTAGAATCATTACTGTGTAATCTAGATTATTGACTCTAGTGCAAGTGGGAGACTGAAGGAAATATGCCCTAGAGGCAATAATAAAGTTATTGTTTATTTCCTTATTTATCATGATAAATGTTTATTATTCATGCTAGAATTGTATTAACCGGAAACATAATACATGTGTGGATACATAGACAAACAGAGTGTCACTAGTACGCCTCTACTTGACTAGCTTGTTAATCAAAGATGGTTAAGTTTCCCAACCATAGATAAAGGAGTTGTCATTTGATTAACAAGGTCACATCATTAGTTGAATGATCTGATTGACATGACCCATTCCATTAGCTTAGCACCCGATCGTTTAGTATGTTGCTATTGCTTTCTCCATGACTTATACATGTTCCTTTGACTATGAGATTATGCAACTCCCGTTTACCGTAGGAACACTTTGTGTGCTATGAAACGTCACAACGTAACTGGGTGATTATAACGGAGCTCTACAGGTGTCTCAGAAAGTATTTGTTGGGTTGGCGTATTTCGAGATTAGGATTTGTCACTCAGAATATCGGAGAGGTATCTCAGGGCCTTCTCGGTAATGCACATCACATAAGCCTTGCAAGCATTGCAACCAATTAGATAGTTGCAAGATGATGTATTACGGAACGAGTAAAGAAAGAAACTTTCCGGTAACGAGATTGAACTATGTATTGGATACCGACGATCGAATCTCGGGCAAGTAACATACCGATGACAAAGGGAACAACGTATGTTGTTATGCGGTCTAACCGATAAAGATCTTCGTAGAATGTGTAGGAGCCAATATGGGCATCCAGGTCCCGCTATTGGTTATTGACCAGAGATTTGTCTCAGTCATGTCTACACTGTTCTCGAACCGTAGGGTCCGCACGCTTAAGGTTACGATGACAGTTATTCTGAGTTTATGCATTTTGTTGTACCGAAGTTAGTTCGGAGTCCCGGATGAGATCACGGACATGACGAGGAGTCTCGGAATGGTCGAGACATAAAGATTGATATATTGGACGACTATATTCGGACATCGGAATGGTTCCGAGTGGTTTCGGATAAAACCGGAGTGCCGGAGGGGTTACCGGAACCCCCCGGAGAAGTAATGGGCCTTATTGGGCCCGAGGGGAGAGAGAGGGCTGCGGCCAGGAGGTGGCGCCCCCCCCCCCATGGGGAGTCCGAATTGGACAAGGAGGGGGCGCGGCCCCCCTTTCCCTCTCCCTCTCCCTCTCTTTCCTTCCCCCTCTCTCTTCCTAGTTGGACTAGGAAAGGGGAGTCCTACTCCCACTAGGAGGAGGACTCCCCCTCCCTTTGGCGCGCCCCATAGGGTCGGCCGGCCTCCCACCTTGCTCCTTTATATACGGGGGCAGGGGGGCACCCTAGAACACACAAGTTAACCTTCGTGATCGTTCCTCAGCAGTGTGCGGTGCCCCCCTCCAACATATTCCACCTCGGTCATATTGTCGCGGTGCTTAGGCGAAGCCCTGCGTCGGTAGTTCATCAAGATCGTCACCACGCCGTCGTGCTGACGTAACTCGTCCCCGAGAGCTTTGCTGGATCGGAGCCCGGAGAACGTCATCGAGCTGTACGTGTGTCAAGAACTCGGAGGCACCGGAGTAACGGTGCTTGGATCGGTCGGATCGGGAGGACGTACGACTACTTCCTCTACGTTGTGTCAACGCTTCCGCTTCGGTCTACGAGGGTACGTAGACAACACTCTCCCCTCTCATTGCTATGCATCACCATGGTCTTGCGTGTGCGTAGGAATTTTTTTGAAATTACTACGTTTCCCAACACGATGGTGCGTCGGGGGTGAGGTGAGAGGGCGATAGGTTGCCACTGAGTGGAGAGGAGAGGGCCTGATGCGGCGGTCGCCGGGCGGAGCCGCGCGGACGCCAGCCCGTGGACGCACGCGGCGACGCGGCGGCGGAGGGGAAACTGGGGCGACGGGGGAGTGAGTGGATGGGAGAGGAGCGAGTGGAGGGGAGTGGAGCGGAGGGATTGGATAAGGTGGGCGGCGGGGTAGGTGGAGAGGCGGAGAGGTGGGCCGACGGGCGGGTAGGTGGAACGCCAAGCGCGGCCGCAGCGGGGGAGGTGGGCCGTCGCGCGGCGGGCGGCTGGGCACGCAAAGGCTTCGTCCCGACTCGGCCGGCCCAAAATATTTTTCTTTTTAATTTATTTTTCTTTCTTTTCTGCTTCATCACCTTATTTCTCTTTTGAAAACATGAATGCTTTTGAAAATAGATAGCAAAAATGAAAAAGCGAACAAATTTTCCAAACCTATTTTTTTATGAATTTTGAGAAAAAACTTTTTAACAAATAAAAAAATTGATAAATTTGAAAAGTTTTTTGACCACAAATAGTCTTTGAATATTTCAAAAACATTCAAAAATGACATCCATTTTTTTTAAAATGAACAATTTCGGAAGTGTGAATAGTTCTTTACAAGCACAAACATTTTTTGAATATTAAGAACAAACTTTGAAAATCGTAACCTTTTTAAAAAATCCATAATATTTTCATAACCGTGAACAAGTTTTTAAGATATTAATATTGTATTGAATTTGGGAACTAATTTCAATAAAAAATAACTATTTTTTAAAATCCAGGTTAATTTTTGAAAAGTCAGAACCTTTATTGATAAATCCATAAAAAATTTCTAAAAAGCAATTAAATTTTTTTGAATTTGAGGAAGAATTTTTGAAAATACCTAACATTTTTTGATAATATACATCAGTTTTCTTTAAAAAACTATAACACCTGCATAATTTAAAAAAACATTATGAAATATCAAAATATCAAGAACATTTATGTACAAAGCAAAAATATTTTTCAAAAATCATGAACATTTTTTGAAAACTATGAAAAAAATTAGGAACATGGCATATGACATTTATTTAAACAACGTATATTTCTAATAATATGAAACTGGTTTTCTTTTTTGCATACCAATAAGTTATGTTACAAATATTTTTATTAGGAAATATAATATAAAATAAATTTGGCTTCTCATAATATTTATTTAAACAACATTTTTTGCATACGAATAAGTTGTGTTACATATAATTATAATAATATCAAAATGGTTTATTATATACTACATATAATAATATGATGCAGTAGGAAATATCATTTATATTTCATCATATATAATTCATCATGGTATACTTGTTATTAATGCTGGGATGATTTTGTCTGTAATTTTTTTTGTACCTCACAAAATGATATTAAACAAAAAAATCGTAATTATTGATTTGCAAATAAACAAAATTCTATATATATAAACCTGGTTCATGAAAATAAGTATTTTTATGCTTGTTACATATATTAAGGGTATCACAAAAAAATATAGATGAAACAAATAAACTTTGTTAATGTTGGGTTGTTTGTTTTAGTTTCTGTTTGTCAATTTTACATAGCCTATCATTTAATTTAAAATAGTTTAAACAATTTTAAACGCCTACTAACTTATATGAACATTATAGATTGTTGTTCTCCCCGAATTGTACCGCTTGTAAAATGATTTAACAAGCATTTTTTTTCCTAATATAACCAAATGCTTTTCTTATTATCAGATAAAACAGTTGTTTTGTATTATATATTATATATATTTTTATGATGTAGTAAAAAATATTAAATATATTTTAGCATAGATATAAATTGATGGGTTCCGACATACGCACGGATGCAACGATGACAGACCGCACTGAAACACCGCGAGAAGAGGTGCATATAGCTAACCTTACTCTGTATCTATGTTATATGCGATAAAATGAATGGTGTATTTATATTTTTGTTTTTTCAGGATATAGTATACATGGATATGGACTCTGGAGATGCACGGAAAGAATCCATTGAGGGTTCAGATGCAATGTCGCTGCAAGGGGCCGGAAATTCACAACATAATCACGTCAAAGATGTTATATCTCATAATAAACCAAAAAAGGATGCTAATTTACATGTTATCCCACAAGGTATTCTTTTATATTATTATCAACATTTTTTTGTGATATTGTCTTTTGTATTCAACTAATTTTGCTTTTATTGTTTAATAAGCTGGCTCACTCTTTTATGAATTTCATAGACTATGTTTGTACCCCTAGAGATATTACAGTCATCGAATCAATCAAGTCTGCCCCTAAGAATACCCAGTTTGTGGACATTGGAGATGCCTTGTTAGCAACTGACGATTTGGAATGCCTTATTAAAAATGACATGTTCTTACATGATGGTGTAAGACCAATTGCACAATCTTTGTAATTAATTGATTATATATAATATCATAATGTATAAATATAATTTAAATATTGTTTGCAGGTGATAAATGCTTACATATATTGCATGCTTGCTCATGAGCATTTACAAGACAGGGCGGGTGAAAAGGTACACATTATTAGCACGTTTGTATCTGGCCAGATAAAAGAAGACGGGGAAAGAGACATAGACCCATCAAAATATCGTCGCATCGTGCGTCATGTTAATAGTTATCTACAACAAGATATGGTTAGTTTTTGTCTCGTAATCCATGCATATAATTATGGATTGTTTTTATTTAGTTCATATGTTTAATGATTTATTAATAACTATATCTAATTGTGACTGTGACTTGTATCTTATTTACACCAGTTGTTCATTCCGATTAACATGCCGGGCTACCATTGGTATCTAGCAGTTGCCAACGCCAAAAAACGAGAGATCCAAGTATTGGACTCACTTGGTGAGAATGTCAAACGCAATGACCTTGCTACTACGGTAACTATCTATTTCTTTTGTCATCTTAGCATTTATTTTGTTTGACTTTATCCTTAACATTTCTCGTATATACATAAAAGTTATTAGGGCTCGAGAAATGGCTGAAACTTGCAGAGCATAGTCCGGAGTTTATCAAAGGTCATAAGTGGCCTGATCTCAATGTTACAAAATGGACGGTTGTAGAGCAAATTCAGGAGGCAATACAAACCGATGGGTAAGCACTTGTTTCAATACTTTGTTTTTGGATTCATCTGTGTGATATTCTAAAGCATTATTTTATAATATTATAGCGTATCATGTGGATTGTTTATGCTAAATTATATGGAATACTGGACACCACATGGACTGTCAGACCAGTTAAGCAGGTATTTCGGTTTTATACATTATCTCGTAATGTTTTATCAAAATATCTTATAAATTGTTTTCAATTTTTTTTTGTAGGAAGATATGAAAAAATTTCGACAAAAATTAGCAATTATTTTGCTCGATTCAGAGCTTAATAAGTTAAAAGGATGTCCTGTGTACCATCAACCTCTTAGCGAAGAAACTTGTCTGCTCCATGCTAATTCTGATCTTGAGATCCTGGATAGTCCATCTGACGTTGTCGAAGAGAAACGTCCCGCCCCAATCACTATCATTCCCACGGACCAACGTGAAATACTTGCCGGCCTCTGCAGCTACATCATGTCGATCAATGATGCTGGATGTTTGGAGTAAGTATCATGTATCAATATTTAATGTGCGGATGTATATTATTGTTCTTCTTACCATCCAA
This sequence comes from Aegilops umbellulata, assembly GCA_032464435.1. Classification (NCBI taxonomy): domain Eukaryota; kingdom Viridiplantae; phylum Streptophyta; class Magnoliopsida; order Poales; family Poaceae; genus Aegilops; species Aegilops umbellulata. The sequence goes on from CP136058.1 coordinate 68,464,269, forward strand.
ATTACAGGAAGGTGTGGGTCCGGAGCTCCACACCCGATCCAATGAGCTTAAGTCTTAAGAAACTTCAGTGCATACTTAACATGGAGCAGCCCATGGACAATGATTGCTTCAACACCGCCGTGCTTATGCTGGCATGTGACGAGGGAGTATTGTTCACAGACCCTCCTATACACTACATGGATCTACGATTTTGTGTAAGTTATCATAACTCTTCATTCTAGGTGCCATTAGTATCAACATGTTAAAACAATATTATTTTTCTTCTACTTAGTCCATGCTGCTAGAGTCAACACGAGGTCAGAAATTTTGTGAGAAGGAAACTATACAGACGTTGGCAACATTATTTGATAGCTGGCCTGGGATGGAGACCGACATCTCATCTTGCAATAAGGTAAATAAAATATTTTGACCATTGTTATCACGGTTTGTTTTTGTTTCTAATAGCTCCACTTGTAGATTTATCTTCCCTATGCATCCATGGGCCGATACATCCTGTACATCATCGACAAAGAGGCACGTCATTTACATATTATGGATCCTATTCAATCATCACAACTGTCAGAGGATAAAAACTTGAGGCATTCACTGAAATTAAAAAGTTTTTCAAGGGATTTCAAAGAAGCACTCGAAATAAAGCTGCCTGGGTGGAATTCTGATATATCTAAATGGCATCGTTTATTTCCGGTCGGTGTTCCAACGAGTATAGACGGGTAATGAATTCATAATAAGAATATTTACTTTTCGTATCATTATATTATTTATAATATTAATTGAAAGTTTTCCAGGAATGTGTCTGGCTATTTTGTTTTTCATTTTATGCTCTGGTGGAACGGTAAAGAATTGGTCAAGCCGGTTTGCGCGGTGAGTATTGTGGGTTACATGTTTTAAGACCTTCTTCGTGAATTTTTCATACTAACTACATTTATTTTTTCTGCAGGATGGGTATGAATTGAGAAAGCAATTTTTATTATACTTGCTAAAAAATCGTGGGAATGAAGCTAGAGGAAACTTTCCCAATATTGTGAAAGAATTTCTTAAGCGCATCATCTAGATATTAATATTTTTGTAATAGATGTTAAGTTGTAACATCACTCAGCTTGTTACATTGCAATAATGGACTTCAGTTTGTGTTACATTGTTTGTATGTGTGGATTTTAACATGTAACTCTGATAAACTATTTCAAGAGCCCGTGGCAACGCACGGGCATTCTACTAGTCTAAGTAGTTTTTGTACAAATTGTGTGCAATTCTCAAACTCATCAAGGTTTCCTGCAGAAATATTAAGACACATCATGTGAGCTGCTATATCTCAGATCTACAAGCTCCAAGCAACTCGTATCGGCATATAGCATCTAAGGTATGGGGGCACATGATATTCTCCCGGGGAGGAGGGTTGGGGGTGCACAACCAATCGGTGGCTGGGAGGGTGGGGACAAATATAATCTAAACAACCCTAAACAGAGCTCCACAATTTTATCTAAGGTCGAGGGGTTGACCCCCGACAATCATAGCTCCGCCTAAACAGAACATTTGCATGTACTATAGTAATAGACTTAATATTCATGTTTCAGTTTCATGTTCATTTTAAATATTGAACTGAGGACCATGGATGTCTTACATTTTACTCCCTTCATTCCCAAATATTAGTCTTTTTAGAGGCTTCAAATGGACTGGCACATACGGATGTATATAGACATATTTTAGAGTCTATATTCACTCATTTTGCTCCGTATGTAGTCACTTGTTGAACTCTCTAAAAGACTAATATTTAGGAATAGAAGGAGTATTTTTGAATTCGTGTCATACATGCATGGTTTGGAAAAATAGATGCACTATACTTATTGGATTGTTGTTGTGTTCGTGCGTGTCTCTCTCTCTCTCTCTCTCTCTCTCTCTCTCTCTCTCTCTCTGTGTGTGTGTGTGTGTGTGTGTGTGTGGTCATATGCTTGATACATACAAAGTTTTCTCACCTCCATGTTGTTCATCTTTTAAATTTGAATTTGCATTGGAAAACTTACTAGGGATACCATGAAATGTGAAATCCACGTTGAGACCACTATATCACAAACTCACTCTGATTCAACAACTCGTCATAAATCAATTACCACGTTGAGATTAGTATTTGCAAGGAAAATACCGGTATTGTAATACACATAGATTCGTTCGGCAGTTTAAAAGGTTCCTTTCGTATTCTCGAATGGTAGGACCCAACGGCGTACCAGCCAGACCTTGGCTCGTGTTGATCCTAAAAAAAGCGGGCTCGTGTCCTTCGGTGGCGTGCGTGGTACGCACATTAGGCAACCCCGTTACCCCAACCAGTCGAGCCTCACCGTTTCAAGTCGAAATAACTGGCGGCCAGAATTCCAGCCCTAGGAAATTCCCCTCATGTCCCCGGTCCATAATGACTACCGATGAACAACGGAGGGATGCTTTAGTAACTAGACAACGTTACCTACCGTGCCGAGCATGGTTCAATTCCCTCGGTCGCCGCTCGTCAAGGTCACCCGTCAACTGCATTGCCTAGTACTACTACTAGTACACCAGGATGAGAACGGAATTGAGCCCGTTTGTTCGTGCCTAGTACTTGAGTTAATATATCAGGCAATGCACTGGTACGGAGGGATTATCCTTTTACTCTGCATATATAACTTGTTTGAAGTCTAACTATGGAAAATGTTTGACCAAATCCTTTCTTAAGAAATACAACAGGACAGATGTATGGCTTGAAAATTTATTGCATGATGCAGGTTATGATATTGTTTCGAATCCAGGATCTTAAATTTCAGAAAATCCAAAAGCGAGCATAAATTCTTGAAACTAAGCATGGTCATGTGATATGGCACAAATATTACTTCGTAAGTTTTTTCTTCAATTTGAGACAAGCTGCTTATGACAAGTTGCACAAATGAAGAGCCAAGGTATTTTGGAAGAAAGACCTGTCACGTTAAGGCGAACGCTTTCACTATTGAAACCGTGGGCGTTTATGTGCCGCCACGAGTCCCCGCTTCTCATCGGCAATCAACAGGTGCCGTCCGAGCAAGCGTGTGAGTCGACGGTAGGCGTGCGAACAGACCGATGTGCAGGCTCACCGGGAGGCGAGCCCTTTGACCAGGCTCTGCCGCCATCGTCGTCCCAACTGCTCCCACTTTTAATGTCGCCGGCGCCGCAGTTTAAAATCAACCCTGCACTACCCAGTACTCCCTCCTTTCCGGTTTATAGGGCTTATCTCAAAATATTAGTTTTTCCATTTTATAAGGCTCAATTTTGTTGTTTCCCATCACATGTTCAGATTCCAAGGTAAATTAAATCATTGCATGCAAGTATTAAGAGAAAATTGACCAATGCATGTAATTTATACATGCATGCATTACAATTAATGCATTGGTAAACATATCTTTTTGAGAAAAACAAGAGCATTAATTGAGTGCTTCTGCAAACTACAAAAAGTATTCCACCACTCACCATCTACCTTGGTTGGTGAGATTTTTGAATTGAGCCTTATAAACCGAAAAGGAGGGAGTATCGCTACAATCCACTCTCTTCCTCTCCGATTCTTCTGTCGTCTACCTCCAACTAGCCTGACCTAAATGCACGCCATGCCGCATCACGATGGTCATCCCTTAGTGTTCCAGTTTCCTGAGGAGGACACCCAGCCGGAGTCTCAAGAACATAAGGCGCTTTGGGACGAGCTTGAACTGGCCTTGCGGGAAGACGTCGTGCCTGTCCCCGCTCCCGTTCCTGCTCCCGTCGCCCCGACTGCGCCAACGCCCATCCCCGTGGCATTGATGGGCTGGGAGCCGCACATTGTCGCCGAGCTTGATCCCACGGGGTTCCACAAGGTGCCCGCCGACTTTCACGCGCCCGTGCACCTGCCAGCGCATGCGCTTGCGCGTGCACTGACGCGCACGCCCGGGCCGGTGCCCGTGCACCTGCCAGCGCCTGCGCCTGCGCGTGCACTGACGTGCGCGCCCGTGCCGGTGCCCGTGCACACGGATGTCTCCGACGCGCCGTTGACAGCGCCTGTCCCCGCGCGGGTGCCAGTGCCCCCCTCAGCGGCATGGATGGCCGCCGTCGACCGCTTCCTTGCACCAACGCAAGTCGCCTCCTCCCGCCAGTCGACTCGCTCCAAAGTCCAGAACATTTTGGCCTTCCTTGAAGCTAGGCCAACGTCCAGGAGTACGCCAGCAACGGCGCAAGACGCCGCCGTCGCCGTCGCAGTGGCCCGATGACACATAGAGCACGGCAGAGGAGCCGCTTCCCACCGCGAGACGCCCCCGCCGCCGCCGCGTAATCTAAATTTTCCATGAAAAACGTTCGGATTGCCATGCTTAAAATCCGAACGTTTATCATTTCCGTTTATTTTATATCGATCGTCGTATAATTTAAAGTCAGAGTCAGACTGAACGAAATGTATGGTTTGATCGATTGAATGTTCTGCTAGAGCCGTATCAAAATAAATATAAAACGTCATCAAGCCACATGTATTCCTTGTCATCCAACGACCTAGACTGCTTCAATGTTGAGCGCTCAACACGTTTAGCATGCAGTTAATTTCATGCCAAAAACAGTGCTAATCACATGACAACACGCAAATAATATCCTAATAGTTAATATCCGCATGCACTTAATATACATCCAAATTAACGTGCATTGCACGTACACACTGACTAGTGCTTCTAGTACGTGAAACTGGTGCCGTGACTTATGAACGCGTCCAGATATGGTCAACGGCAACATCGCCCGCGAGTTCTTCATGTTTGCCCGTGCGTCTAAACGCAGAAGGGGACGAGAGAGAGCACACATGGAACCCACCAGTAAGTGAAGACGTGTAGATATATTTTGTGCGTGGGAGGAAGCAAGGTCAACCGATCACATAGGGTCGCCGTGCGATTGAAAGAGTGAGATGGGTTGGAGAGAGTGACCTAGATAGACGATGTGCGTGAGAGAGTATACAATGTGAATAGGTCGAATTGGGCTCAAACATGGTGATATATCGTTTTTGTCTGAGAAAGAGCGAGGTTAACCGAGACATACGGAGAGAGAGAGAGAGAGAGAGAGAGAGAGAGAGATTGAGTGAGGGTGGCCCACCATGAGGTCGAAAGAGTGGTGGCGGCTTGGATGGACTGACCTAGATAGACAATCTGCGTGAGAGAGTATAGAGTGTGTCGATCGAGGCCCGAACAGGGAGATATATCATTTGTGTGTGAAAGAAAACGAGGTTAAACGAGACTCGGATAAAGAGAGCGAGATTGAGCGAGTGTGGCCCGCCGTGCGGAAGAAAGAGTGAGACAGTCTCGAGGGAGTGACCTAGATATACAACGTGCGTGCGTGCACATGCACGAGAGGTTGGGGGGCTAGATAGGCAATGCATGTATTTAGCGCGAGAGGGTGAGAGGGAGAGGGGGGAGAGAGAGAGAGAGCTCGGCATGGGGTGCAATGGCGGGTGTGTGAGGTAAATACATTTGGTAACAGAGTGGAAAAAGGGGTTGTGTAGTTGAGAGACTTAGAATCGAAACATGGAGAGAAAGAATGAACGTGTGTTGGAAACCGATAGCTTCCTAAGGTGGTTAGGAGAGGAAGATTGACCGATACAGGAAGTATGTAGTGTTTGTGCGGGGGGGGGGGGGGCTAAAAACAACATTTGAATGTACATAGTACGAGACTTAATATCGATGTTTCAATTCGGTGTACATTGTAAGATTTGAACCGAGGACCAGGCATACGGGTAATTATTTCGAATTCGTGCCATACTAAGTTTTGAAAAGTTGACATTGACTCAGTTTGTTCTGCTATTTTGTAGGTCATATGTTTGAACCATCCAAAAGTTTTCTCACTACCATGGTGTTCATCATATACATATGCATTTGTATTAAAAAAGTAGCATGGATACAATGAAATGCGAAATCCACGTTAGAATTGGAGATCGCTACGTGACATACACTCTAATTCAAATAACTAACTACGTGACACACACTCTAATTCAAATAACTAATTATGTGAGACACACTCTAATCCACGTTAGCGTGGGTACCGTTTTGATTTTTTCCAAATAACTCCTCATTAATTAATTTATAGTACTCCTTCTATTCACTTTTATAAGACCTTGAAGACATTTCAGACAATGTGCAAAACAGTTCATTTTAAGTTGTTTGAAACGACTTACAAAAGTGAACGGATGGAGTATCTCGTTTCGAATGACTAATTATTGCAAGGAAAACACGTGCATGGTTATACATACATATTCGTTTGCAAATGAAAGAAGATTCGTTTGCATTATCAAATGTAGGCGCACCAGGCAAACCAGGGTCGTGTCGGGGTGGACGCTGCTTCGGTGCCTTAAAGGCAACTGCCTTTGCGTCATTGACATGTGGGCCAGCCACCTGTTGGGCCCATATGTCATGGACACAAAGGCGGGTGCCTTAAGGCACCAAAGCATAGTCCTGTCAGGGTGGTCGCGTGTGTCGGACGGACGCGTAGCACCCAGCCACCCACCCCCTCCCCCCCCAAAAAAGGACGACGATAATATAAGTTCGTGCTTCCACATTTCGGATTGAAATATCTGGCGGCCCCAATTCCATCCCTGCAAAATCTCTCTTCTCCACCGTCCCCTTCCGCGCCCAGATTGCTCAAATCCCTAATTCGCCGCCAACCCTCGAATCGCCCTCGTCTCGTCTCTTTCCCCACCGTTCCCCACCTTTGTGCTAGACGACGACGATGATGACGACGGTCACGCTTCACCACCGCACCGGAGCTACCTCATCTACGCCCTCGTCCACCGCACCGGGTGGTCCACCGACAACGTCGGCCGCCGCAACCGACGTGCCTCACAGACACCGAGTTCCACCGCATCAGGTGCGATTCACCAACACCGTCTCCCAGCTCACCGAGGCTACTTCACCGAGCACATCGTCGCACCTCCGCCCCCCGAGGCCGTTGGGGCTTCACCAATGGTCTCGTACACCGCATCGTAGCGCTCCGCTGCCACTCAAGATCTGCATCCGTGCGCGGCCAGCCAACACCAGCGCATCACCCTCAACGTGTGAGGACCCCGATCCTAAGTCACACCGATCCAGCATGTAACACATCATATCACTTTGCGGCCTCATGCACGGTATTCCCACGGGTGCCACCTTACCTGGCCCAGGACCGTTTGCGCCTTTTGGCTCACGTATATGATAGTGTCGCTAGCATCCATATGACAAAGAACCCGGGCCGACATGGCTAGTCGTGAACCCAAGGCGGCACTAACCCATGAGGACAGGCATACAAGAACCACATCGAGCATGTCGGTCAACAACGTATAAATCCGGGCTGTAGCACTGGGCTAACAGGACTCCGGTAATCCGGGCTGTAGCAGGCTAGGCAGGACTCCGGATAACACCGCGTGACATTTCCCCGAAGGGACAGACACAGGAATGAAGTGAAACACATGCCGGCCAGTCAAGTGTCCAAAGCAGTAGTGCTGGGCTAGCAGGACTCCGGTGAACCGGGCTGTAGCGGACTACTATCGCTCAGGAAGCACTAGACTACATTTCCCCATATGAGAGGCCGCCAAGGATAAACAACTAGATTGTCGGATCCCACATGTCGGGGGATATCTGCCTCCACGAGCACCTATGGGGACGGAGCCCCATGTCGGTTCGGCGGGGGGCGGAGGTTGCACATAGAGCAGATCGAGGCAACACACACAACGATTTTACCCAGCTTCGGGCCGCACGGATGCGTAAAACCCTACTGCTGCATGTCTGGTTGATTCGAGTTCTTGCTCTGGAGCGCAAGAAGCTACAGTAAGTTGGAGCTGGACGTAGACGAGGGTCTACTGGGTGTCCTTCTTCCGGTCTGGATCCCTTCTAGGTTTCTCCTCCTCCCTCGGTCCATCCCCCTCTCCACGTGCGCATGGGCCTCCTTTTATATGCTAAGGGGTTTTCCACAGGCAGTGACGCAGGTGAGGGTAAAAATGGCAAGGAACTGTGCGAACAGTGGCCGCACAGTGCTATCTCACCTAACTCTGACGGCGGGGGACAAAGGCATTAAATGCCCGTCTGGATCGCCCGAACAGTGCCGAGGCGGACCGTTAGGGACGCCTCCGCTCGCCATGGGGGCGACTCCGCCAACGTCGCATGCCACGCGCGCGCCCCAGGTTGCGCGGCGCCCCGCCACGTGTCTCCGGGGAAGCTCCAGAGTGATGCGTGGGCAGGTGAGCTGGAGCGCATGACTGAGGTGGTGGTTTGCCGCGGCAAGTGGCTTGCCGCGGTGGTTGTCTTGCCGCACCTGAGAGCTTGCCGCTCGTCAGGCCTTGCCGAGGCGCGCGGAGCGCCGCGGCGGGCTTCTCTTGGGGTGCCTTGGCTTGGCCGTCCCGGCGAGCTCCTCCCGCCGGGGCCTTGGTGCTTCGGCTTAGTCGTCCCGGCAAGCTCCTCTTGCCGGGGCCTTGTCGCCTTGGCCCGGCAAGCTCCTCTTGCCGGACCTCGCCTTCTTGGCCCGGCAAGCTCCTCTTGCCGGGTCTTGGTCTTCTAGGCTCGATCTCTTGGCCTTCGTCCGGCCCAGAAAGGGTCGTGGAGACTCTTGTCGCTCCCCTGGCAAGCCTGGCCGCGGGACGCTACTACTGTCCGTGCACAAGTTTGGGGTACTAGGGTACCCCTACTTTAGTACACCGACAGGAGCCCCCGGGTCTGGGCCATACACGGTGCCGAGCGTTGTTGGGCCAGGCCCTAACAGTGCACGGGCACGCGTGGCCTGGGTTGCGCTGCCCCTTAACTCCGTGCTCGTCGCGCCCTCCCCAAGTGGCGCGCGCTTATCGCGGCGTCGTGGGGGGCGAGGCGTGCGAGACGTGCGTGACGTGGGTGGCGTGCGCGGGGCTTGAGGCCCGCAGGCATGCGTCACGTCGGGCACGACTCCTTTATTTGGAAAGGCGGAACGTCCGCCCCCGCTCCTTCCCCCCTTTATAAGCGGAGGGGAACAGGGGCAGCTCGCCATTCCGCCGGTTGCTGTTCCTCAAAAATCTCCGCCACTTCCTCCTTGCTAGAGAAAGCAGCGATTCGCCCTCGCAGCCCCCGGCGCCTCCAACGCCGACAACTCCCCCTCCTTGCTTCTGCCATGGCCCCGAAGAGCGACAAGGCGAAGGGGAAGGCCGTGAAGTCGGCCGAGGCGCTGCGGCTGGAAGCACTTCGGAAGGAGACGGCGACGTTCCCCCCTCATCTCGATGCGCTGAGGCTGAAGAACGGGTACCGCCTCTTCTGGTCGACGGCGACGCGACAGCATCCGCGCACGCGAGTTCTTCCCGCCATCACCCAGAAGCTGTACCCGACCGGGTACCCTTTCTTCGCTGTGTTCTTCTATTGCGGGCTCTGCCCGCCTTTTTCCGAGTTCTTCTGCGACATCATGCACACCTACAACCTCCACCTCCTTGACTTCACCCCCAACGCCGTTCTGACAATGGCGGTTTTCGCACACCTTTGCGAGAACTTTGTCGGAGTCCGCCCCAACGTAGCCCTCTTCCGGCACTTCTTTACTCCCCGGGTGGAGAAAGGAGAGCCGCTGTCCGGCGGAGTCGCCTGGATCTCCAGGACCGGCAAGAAAGAGGTCTACTTGGAGGGGGAACTCCATGGCATATGGGAGGAGTGGAGGGCCGAGTGGTGCCTGATCGTCGAGGAGAATCCACCGACGTTCACCGCCATGCGGCGAACTCCAGTGGTGCGCGGCCGTGACTGGAGCGACCTAGCCCCGGACGACGCCAAGCTGAAGATTGCCGCCACCCGAATCCTGCGCCTCAGGTTTGCCGGGCTCACCGTCGGCGCCGTCGGCGCGGATTTCCTTCGCCGGCGTATCGCCCCCCTGCAGGAGAGGGGGAAGCCGGCTTGGGAATTCCAGAACGCGGCGGACATCATGAGGCTGCGCCCGGGCCTTAACTACAACTTCACCGTTCTGGAGCTCGACGGAGTGTTGAAGGAGCTATTCAAGCACGACTCCGAGCACCCAGAATGGTTCAGGTTGCCGCCGGGCGTCGTCCCCCTGTGCAACAACTCGGCGCTCAGCCGCATCCTCGCGATGATGCCGCTGTGCGATTCCCACGGGATCGACGCGACCTGGCAGGAGCCGGCGGACGACGTCGTGCAGGCCTTCTTCCACAACTTGGAGGAGGTGCCGGTCGACCCCGACGAGAAGAGGGGCCTCACGCGGGACACCATCCCCGAGGAGCTGGCCAGGATGGAGGAGGAGGCGGCCGCCGCGGCCGCGGGCGAGTCTGGCTTCACCCTGGCCGAAGCAGACGCGGCGGAGGCGGAGAGCCTCGCCGACGAAATGGAGCTCGCCGGCGCGGAGGAACCAGCCGGGCACGGTGGCGCGGGCGAGCCCGCTCAGGACGCGAGCAGCTTGCCGAAGGTCGACGTGCCTTCCTCGCAGCTCCCGGGCAGCTCGTCGCAGGCGGAGCCCCCTGCCCAGCCGAGGAGGCGTCTCCGCAGGGCCGGGGAGGTGGTGCGGCAGGCCGACCAGCAACCGCAGCCCCGCGTGACACGCGCCTCCGAAGCAGCGGGAGCGGGGTCCTCACGGGCCGCGGCTTCGGCTCCTGCCGCTCCCCGTACCGCGGCGGCAACGGGGGCGGGGTCGTCCACCGTCCCCGCCAAGCGGTCCCGGGAACCCACTCCCCTGTCTCCTCGCGCCTGGAGCAAGCCGGTTTTTGACTATTCCGCGCTTAGCTCCGACGACGAAGAGGAGGACGAAGAGTAAGTTCCTGGTAGGGCTTGTATCTTCTCGATTTCTGTTGCTTCGTCTTGTTCCGCAGCCCACTCACCCTCCCCCGAAATCGTTCCTTTTCAGGAGCCTGGCCCAGAGGAGGGAGAAGAGGGCCAAGGTCCCGCTGGTCGTCCTTGAGGGCGAATCTCCCCCGGCAACTGGGGAGGTGCCGGAGGCGACCTTGCCAGACTTGGCAGCGGGCCCCCAGGGCAGCCCACAGCGCAGCCTCCAGGGTGAGTACACGGCTAGCTCTTGCTGTTTGGCGCGCGCGTGAGCTCCCCTTCTCTTCGTGGCTGACATGTGGTTGTTGTTGTTGTCGTTGGGTAGGAGCAGAGCAGCCCCAGCAGGCGACCCCTGGGGGCACTCCTGCCGCGCCGTCTGCGTCGACCACCCCGCCTAGGGAGAAATCTCCGGCAAGGGAGGAGCCCCCGCCAGGGGAGACCTCCCCGGCAAGGGAGGAGCCCCCGGCAAGGAAGACCTCTCCGGCAAGGGAGGGATCTCCGGCGAGGGACGCGGCCAGCGATCCCCCGGCAGCGGAGGCCGCGGCCACGGACCCTGCCACCGGTAAGCCCCCCTGCGCGGAAATCTGTCCCTGGTTATCTTTCCTCATGAGGCTTCTTGTCGGCCGCTCGGTTGACTCTTCTCCCCTCTTCCGGCCACCAGACCCACCCACCGCGGACCCAATGGAGACCGAGGTCGTCGTCGGGGAGGGCGCGCTCGGCGACGCAGACGACGTCGTCGTCATCGAGGAGGCGGACGGCACCGACGACCCTGCAGGCGGCGGGGAGGCCGAAGCCGCCAAGGCCGCCGCGGGGGCAGATGGCGAGGGGACCGGCGACCGTGCCGACGACCCCGGGGAGGCAGGGGCGTCAAGCACTCTGCCGTCCGGCGATCCCGCTGCTGCCGCCGCGTCGGGCCTCGAGGAGCCCCCGGCGGGTGCCTACCTGAAGGCCGGCGATGGCGTCTTCATCAGGCTCCCCTGGGAGCCTAGCTCCAGGGCGCCGGTCGAGGGGGAGGCCTTGGACGGAGAAGTGCTCGCCTCCGTAGGGCTGACAGTGGTCGACGCGCCAAGCACCAGCAGCGGCGAGCCCGAGGAGGAGCGGCTGCTCCGGAAGCTTGTGTCGCTCTACTGCGCCCGGCAGGCCAAGGTGGAGCGCCAAGAGGCACTCGTCGCGAGGGCCGGCGCGGACATGGAGAAGTGTGTCGAGCAGCTCCGGGAGCTCAACCAGGAGGCCCTTCGGTCTTTGGCGGAGGAGCGGAGGCTGCTCGACGAGGCGCGGACGGCCTTTCTCCTCGAGAAGGCAGAGGCCGAAGAGCAGCAGAGGCTTGCCGCTGCGGGGCTATCCGCGTGGGAAAGCGAACTGGTGCAGCAGAAGGCCAGCCTCGCCAGCCACGAGGAGGAGGTTGCCGCGCGCGAGCAGGCGCTTGGCGGGGCCCTGCAGAGAGCGCAGGACGCCGCCGCGGCCGCCGAGGTCGCCAAGGGGGAGTTGGAGACGAGAGTGGCGCAGCTCGTCAGCGACCTCAAGGCGAGCGGCGAGGAGCTTGCTGCGCTCAAACAAGAGCGCGAGAAGGGCGCTCACACCCTTGGCGAGCTGCAGGGCCGCTTCGCCGAGAAGATCCAGGAGCTCGACACCGCCAAGGATTCCAAGGCTGTCCTCGAGCTGAAGCTGGACACCCTGTCCAAGGCACTGGAGAGCGCCAAGGGGCAGGAAGCGACCTTGCGGAAGGAGGTTGCTGGCAACGAGGAGCTATTGAAGCACGCCGCCGTTACCCAGAACACCTTCCAGGAGACGGTGGAGCGGTGGACCGAAGGCCTCGTCGACATCGCCACCACCATCGACAAGGAGCTGAAGCTGCTGGGGATGGAGGGCCACGAGTACCCCTCCGGCGAGAACGTCCCGGCGAGCGCCAAGCTCACTTCCTTCTTCAAGGGCTTGGTGGGGGTGCTCCAGCATCTCCGGGAAACGATCCCGGAGCAGCTGGCCGAGGAGACGCGGGAAGCCGTCTCCGGGGCCCTCGAGAGGGTGCTGGTGAAGATCGTCTTCCGCAACCCCACCATCAGGCTTACCAACGTCCTCAGGCACCTGCCGGAAGACGCCGACCTGACGGAGATCAGGGCCCTCGTCACCCCCATTGTGGAAAGGGTGGCCGGGATCAGGCGGGTCGAGGGCGACCGCGCGGATTAGGCCGCCCCCCCCCCTCTTTCTTTTCTTCTCTTGTCGCTGCTGAGCATGTCATAGAAACAGCTGATTAGAGCAGCGGCAAGTCATTTTGTAATATAACTTTTATCTTAGGCAGTTCATTGCGCTGTTATCTCCCTCGTTCGACCTTGTGCTTCGTACGTTCGCGCCCTACGCTTCCGGGAACTTGTCGGCGCAAGTCTCCGCCTTGCCACGGGTGCCGAGTGCGGGACATCAGCAACCCGCTGACGGAGCCTCCACCGGCAAGAAACCTTGCCGCGGCTGGCGCAACTCACTTAAATGTTGAGCAGGCTCAGGGCGAGGTAAGCGTGGCGACTGCAGTCGCGGCACACTCAAGCTGCCGAGCGAGCTCGAAACAAGTAAGGACGCTACTCGGGATGTAGCACACTTAAGTCGTTGAGCGGACTCGAAACAAAATAAGGGCGCAACCAGCCACGAGCCGGCCCCTCCACGCACAGGTTTCCCATACGAAGCTCGGTCGTTCGAGGAAGATAACTTAAGAATAAAAAGGAGCTTAATCGCTCAAACTTTGGCGACTTAGCTTCTCTGTCGTTTACAGTCCGGCAAGGCGCAGCTTCCTCGGGCGACGCCCAGCCTATCCTGTCATCCCCCCTTCTCGAGGTAAGGGAATAACGAAGGCTCGGGGCCTCGCGGCCTGCCACCGCTTGCCAGAGTCGAGTGCTGCACAATCATGCCAAATAATGCATGCGCCAAGCGGAGAGGCCCGAAGTCGACAAGATGTGCGGGGCACATAAGCTATGCTTGGGATCTACGCTCGTCTCTGTACCAAGGATTACATGCAACTGCGGCAAGACTTGGACAGAGAGGATGGTCGACGGAACGGGTTCCGACTACCGCGCTGGCAAGATCCCTCCCACGGTCGGCGTCGACTCGTTTGGATCTTGGCGGCCTGGGCGCGCCGAAGAACGAGGTCGCCTTTCCCGCAACTTCTGGCGCTAACTTCTGCGGCTACGGGAGCGGCGCAGAGTTTGCTGGAGGCGAGAGACTCGCTCAGCGGCCGGAAGGCGGTCCTCCTCAAGGAGCAGCTGCTCTTGCCTGGACTCAGCGTGAGTGGGTACTCGAGGAGGGCCGTGCACGGGTCCGTGAGGAGGAATGCCTCCGCTCCACGGGGTGGAGCGGAAAGGTACCTGGCCATACCTGAGCTTGCCTGTGGTCGCCAAATCTGGTTCGCACAACCTCGATGCACCCCCTACCTGGCGCGCCAGAGATGTCGGGGGATATCGGCCTCCACGAGCACCTATGGGGACGGAGCCCCTTGTTGGTTCGGCGGGGGGCGGAGGTTGCACAAAGAGCAGATCGAGGCGACACACACACAACGATTTTACCCAGCTTCGGGCCGCACAGATGTGTAAAACCCTACTGCTGCATGTCTGGTTGATTCGAGTTCTTGCTCTGGAGCGCAAGAAGCTACAGTAAGTTGGAGCTGGACGTAGACGAGGGTCTACTGGGTGTCCTTCTTCCGGTCTGGATCCCTTCTAGGTTTCTCCTCCTCCCTCGGTCCATCCCCCTCTCCACGTGCGCATATGCCTCCTTTTATATGCTAAGGGGTTTTCCACAGGCAGCGACGCAGGTGAGGGTAAAAATGGCAAGGAACTATGCGAACAGTGGCCGCACAGTGCTATCGCACCTAACTCTGACGGCGGGGGACAAAGGCATTAAATGCCCGTCTGGATCGCCCGAACAGTGCCGAGGCGGACCGTTAGGGACGCCTCCGCTCGCCACGGGGGCGACTCCGCCAACGTCGCATGCCACGCGCGCGCCCCAGGTTGCGCGGCGCCCCGCCACGTGTCTCCGGGGAAGCTCCAGAGTGACGCGTGGGCAGGTGAGCTGGAGCGCATGCCTGATGTGGTGGTTTGCCGCGGCAAGTGGCTTGCCGCGGTGGTTGTCTTGCCGCACCTGAGAGCTTGCCGCTCGTCAGGCCTTGCCGGGGCGCGCGGAGCGCCGCGGCGGGCTTCTCTTGGGGTGCCTTGGCTTGGCCGTCCCGGCGAGCTCCTCCCGCCGGGGCCTTGGTGCTTCGGCTTAGTCGTCCCGGCAAGCTCCTCTTGCCGGGGCCTTGTCGCCTTGGCCCGGCAAGCTCCTCTTGCCGGACCTCGCCTTCTTGGCCCGGCAAGCTCCTCTTGCCGGGTCTTGGTCTTCTAGGCTCGATCACTTGGCCTTCGTCCGGCCCAGAAAGGGTCGTGGAGACTCTTGTCGCTCCCCTGGCAAGCCTGGCCACGGGACGCTACTACTGTCCGTGCACAAGTTCGGGGTACTAGGGTACCCTACTTTAGTACACCGAAAGGAGCCCCCGGGTCTGGGCCATACACGGTGCCGAGCGTTGTTGGGCCAGGCCCTAACAGTGCACGGGCACGCGTGGCCTAGGTTGCGCTGCCCCTTAACTCCGTGCTCGCCGCGCCCTCCCCAAGTGGCGCGCGCTTATCGCGACGTCGTGGGGGGCGAGGCGTGCGAGACGTGCGTGACGTGGGTGGCGTGCGCGGGGCTTGAGGCCCGCAGGCATGCGTCACGTCGGGCACGACTCCTTTATTTGGAAAGGCGGAACGTCCGCCCCCGCTCCTTCCCCCCTTTATAAGCGGAGGGGAACAGGGGCAGCTCGCCATTCCGCCGGTTGCTGTTCCTCGAAAATCTCCGCCACTTCCTCCTTGCTAGAGAAAGCAGCGATTCGCCCTCGCAGCCCCCGGCGCCTCCAACGCCGACAACTCCCCCTCCTTGCTTCTGCCATGGCCCCGAAGAGCGACAAGGCGAAGGGGAAGGCCGTGAAGTCGGCCGAGGCGCTGCGGCTGGAAGCGCTTCGGAAGGAGACGGCGACGTTCCCCCCTCAGCTCGATGCACTGAGGCTGAAGAACGGGTACCGCCTCTTCTGGTCGACGGCGACGCGAGCGCATCCGCGCACGCGAGTTCTTCCCGCCATCGCCCAGAAGCTGTACCCGACCGGGTACCCTTTCTTCGCAGTGTTCTTCTATTGCGGGCTCTGCCCGCCTTTTTCCGAGTTCTTCTGCGACATCATGCACACCTACAACCTCCACCTCCTTGACTTCACCCCCAACGCCGTTCTGACAATGGCGGTTTTCGCACACCTTTGCGAGAACTTTGTCGGAGTCCTCCCCAACGTAGCCCTCTTCCGGCACTTCTTTACTCCCCGGGTGGAGAAAGGAGAGCCGCTGTCCGGCAGAGTCGCCTGGATCTCCAGGACCGGCAAGAAAGAGGTCTACTTGGAGGGGGAACTCCGTGGCAGATGGGAGGAGTGGAGGGCCGAGTGGTGCCTGCTCGATATGTGTAAATACAACATGGCATCACAACATAACTCTATGACTCAAAGTATTTATTCATTAGGCTCCGAGGAGAGAGATATTACAAACATGGGTCTCATGACCCAGCATTCAGAGCATACAAGTCAAAGCACATGCGGAAGCTTAACATGTCTGAGTACAGACATCTACAAATGAAAAAGGCTGAGAAGCCTGACTATCTACCAGATCCTGCCGAGGGCACAAGATCATAGCTGAGGTATCAAGCTAAACGTCGAAGTCCACACGGAACTACTAGCGAGACTGACGTCTCTCTGCAAAACATAAAATAGGCAAACGTGAGTACAAATGTACCCAGCAAGACTTACATCAGAACTAGTTACATATGCATCAGTATCAATAAAGGGGGTGGTGGAGTTTAACTGCAGCAAGCCAGCTTTGACTCGGTGGCTATCCTGAACTACGACTGCAAGCAACTCTTTTGAGGTGGCGCACACGAGTCCACATATTCACCATATCAATACACCACTATGGATCCGCTCCCGTCTCCCTACGAGAAGGACATCCATAGCACTCACGCTTATCTTGCGCATTTTAGAGTATCCACTTTCACTTGTCTATGAACTGTTGTAGGCAACCCAGAAGTCCATTACCGCGGACACGGCTATTCGAATAGATGATGTTAACCCTGCAGGGGTGTACTTCTTCACACACGCTCTCACCACTTACCGTCGTTTACACGACATGTACTCGGCAACCTTCAAGCAGAAGCCCAACGAGGGTGTCGGCCACGGCCTACCTAAACACTCAAGTCTCTAGTCCAGGTTTATCACCTATTCAGGTTCCATCCGCAGGGAGTCCGGCCGAGGTTTCCACATACGGCCGCGAACGATGTGTACAGGGTTCCGAGACACCAAACGGGCGCCCCGCTGGCCCAACCACGTGCCTACCACAACACAACCCACCCCTACCGTCAGCGCTGCATGCGGCCCCCAGCATACTACAAACACCAGAAACTACTTGCAACTCCTGGACAGAGGACAAGGGTGATCAAGAAGCCGAGAGGGTCCATTGGTTTCGGGCCAAATGCGTGGTAGTAACTGTTTCATGGAGCACAAACACAGAACTCAGTTCCTGAGGACGGCTTCAATGAGACAACCCACCATGTACTCCTACATGGCCTCTCACCAATACCTTTACCAAATCGTGTTCACACACTTAGCTCACACACAATAGGACATGTTCAACACCATTCCAATTCATTCCCGATGAATCAGACCTGACTCAACTCTAAGCAGTAGCAGGCATGACAAACAAACATGAATGAGTAGGCGCATCAGGGCTCAAACAACTCCTACTCATGCTAGTGGGTTTCATCTATTTACTGTGGCAATGACAGGTCATGCAGAGGATAAGGGGTTCAACTACCGCAGCAAGTAACAGATGAACCGTTGTTGTCTTAATGCAGTAAAAGAGAGCAGAAGCGAGAGAGTGGGATTATATTGGAATGAACAAGAGGGTTTTGCTTGCCTGACACTTCTGAAGATATTATAGCTCTTCATCGGTGTCATCGAACTCATCGTCGAAACCACGTCTATCGAGAGGGGTCAAATACCGGCAAACAAAGAGGAACACAATCAATGCAATGCAACAATTATGATGCATGATAATGTCATGGCAATATGCTGTTGATTGAGCTAATGCAACTAGCAAACATATTAAATGAAGTTGGTTTGAACCAAAGGTTCAAATTCAGACTCCATAAGTGGAAATTCAAATGCCATTTATGTAAATTGCCCTGTACAGCAAACCTAGGTTGTTCAAACATGCATGCAAATGCCATAAACAGATTCCTTGAATTTTTCTGATAATTTTTCATTTATAATTTGTTTGATTTGGAGTTACGGTTGAATTACTATGAATTTTAGAAGTTAGCTCTATTTCTGGAATTTCCTGAATAAGAATAAATTCAGAAAATAATTAACTGCGTCAGCATGACATCACCCTGACGTCAGCTGGTCAACTGGGCGCCTCCAGGTCAAACCTGACCAGTGGGACCCACTGGTCAGTGTCTCAATGCTAGTTAGTTACACTGACATGTGGACCCAGTCAATGGCCACATCAGCATGGTCAACGCTGACGCGTGGGGCCACTAAGATTAGTTAAAACTAAACGGAAACTAATCTAAGTTTAATTAGCGGGTGGGGCCCTGCTGTCAGTGTTAGCGGGGGGGGGGGGTAATTAGTCCTAAACTAATCTAGTCAGGGGCATGGCCCACGTGTGTTGACCCAGGAGGTCAAACCCCGGGTCAAATGTGTCAAAGCCGCCGGACTTGGTCCACGGCTTGATGCCGGCGACGACAGACACGGCGGAGGGCGTCGGGTTTTGCCGTTCGGTGACCAAACAAGCAGCGGAGAGGCTCTACGCGTAGCTGGCGCTCATCCGCATCCAATGGGACCGGAGTCAGCGGCTGGGGTGGCCGGAAACGGCGGCGGTGACCTCAACGGCGGCGGCCGGAGCTCGGGCGCCAACCGACTCGACGCTACGGTGCACTAGGGAAGTGGCCGGTGGGTTCTACAAGCTCCTGGTGGTTCACCGAACGCGATGACGCGCTCGGACCTGAGCTGCGGTGGCCCTGGCCACAGCGGTGAGGAACCATGGCGGCGGTGAGCTCTCGGGTCCAGTGGTAGCGTGGCTACGGTACGCTATCGAGGGAAATAGGAGAGGGGAAACAACGAGGTGCTCACGGCGAGTCTTCTGGTGCGGTTGTTGAGCTCGGGGAGGCACGGACGATGACGTAACGGCGATGGCGATCCGGTGGCCGTGCTCGGGGAAGACGGGTCGATGGCGAGGCAACAGGGCGTCCGGGGTCCTGTGAGCTGACGGAGAGACGCGGGAGATGGAGGCGGAGCCCGTGGACTGCTCGGAGAGGCGAGGGGAGCTCGGTGGCCACGGGGACAGCGGGCGGCGGCGACTAGCTCCGCTCGGGCGCGTGCGGGGAGGGAGCAGAGAAGGGGGAGGAAGCCAAGGGAGAGTGAGAGGGGTCCAGGGGAGGGTGTGGCCGTCTCCGTGGCGCTGGAAGGGCCTCGAGGGCGTGAGGCAGGCAGGGAGGAGGCCACGACGATCGCGCGGGCGACAGGCAGCAGCCTGCCTACTCTGGCGGGAGGTTGGTGATGACTGGCACTGTGGGCCAGTGGGCCGCACAGTGCTTGGCCAGCTGGGGCGCCAGATGGGCTGCAGGTAAGTTAGGTAGGTTTCTGTCCTTTCTATTTTTGTTTCTGTTTTCTAATTATTCTGTAACTTTGTGGCTTTCTAAAAATACCTAGACCCTTTCAAAAATCACCAAATTGAACATACCCACTGTATAGAATATATCCAGCATGGAACATTTCAGTTTAGGATTACTTGGGCATTTAAAATATTTACTAGCATTAAAATGCCCAAATTCAAATAACATATTATTTAATCGAGTGAACTTTGAATGACCTAGAAAAATGTGCAATATTTTTGGCAGAGGTTCAAGACCAATCCAAAGATGATGAACATTTTAGAGGGGCATTTTGGGTTCAGTGAAATGTTTTTTTATTTGGACCCTAGTTGAGTTTCATTTGCTGCTAGGGTTTATCAGCCCCCATTTCAAAATTAAAAGAAATTGAAATTGATGCATGGATGCAAGGCCACTAATTACCAGAAGATTTCTAGGGCTGTGACAACTCACCCCCACTAAACAAGAATCTCGTCCCGAGATTCAAGTCGTGAGGTAAGAAGACAGAGGGACACAAGCTAACACAATCTTCTCGATCCAATTGCACTTCGAATGAACGTTGATTCAATCACCATCTTTGTCTCAATGTCTTGCTCCGAGAACTCCAACTAACATGACAATGAGAGGAGAAGGAAAACTCGAGAGGGATCGATCTTATCGAAGGTCGAACAACTCAGGATCAACTCACGGAGTGATACATTGAAACATCTCTTGAGCTGAGACACAAAACATACATCAGGAGGGATGGAGTGGAACAGAGAACGAGGATTCAAGTTGATAAGCACAATTCCACGCTGAATAAGATGGTGCATGGCTTCAAAGTAGCAAGGAGTTAATTGCCATGACTCCATAACGGGGCACCCTAGGGAAGGTGGCTCGAAGAACGATTCCCCTAAGTGGCAAAAAGAATTACTTTTGATACAAGATCATTGAAGTTCTTTGTACCAGCCTAAGGCAATCACAAACAATCGTGTGAACGAATTCAAAGGAATGGCATACCCATACCAGAATGGATGATGTGGACTACCTTGTTGAAGACAACGCGATGGATGACTCTTGCTTATCACCAGAAATGGATGGGACCATGATAGGACCACTTTTGAAGATGATCCTATACAGCAATTGCTGAGGTGCAAGCTGGGAACAAAATGCAATGCTGGGAGTGATTCTAGTAACTGGGAATAACTCAACGAGGGTGATTCCACCGTTTGAATGGTTATAGCTTAATCGAAGAACTAAGAGCACAAGAATCCCTAGGAAGCAACTTCTAGGATAAGTCGCACGAGATCCTCATGGAGAAGATGGTCACATAGTTCAATCAAGATACTACCATGATAGATCTTCGGGCTAGGTGTGTTGGCCAGACATCAACCTTGTCGGGACCTACATAATAGATCTTGGAAAAGTTCCAACCATCATATCTGCCTGAGATTCAGCTTTGGTTGGTAACGAAATATTTCAGACAGCCTGTCTGGAAATGAAAGTTTGCAACACAAATCGACGAGATGACGTTGCGAGATTCTCGGGAGATGAACTACGATAGCAAGCTCCAAAACATGAGCTGGTTCTGCTACACACCTGTGAACACACTGTCCTAGACAAGCATGACCACGTAGTAGTCTTATAATAAAACACTACCGGGTTCAGGTGGGGAACCATCATCGAGGATATCGAAGTCTTTACGCGCGCTAGACTTCTTTTCCTTGAACAAGTCAATCAGTGGCTTTGTGTGCTAGGAATACATATGGAATGGAGATGGTTAGTCTATCAAACCATAGAATACTTCGCACATGCGTGACTGGCTTGGGACAATTCCAAGGAAGCAAAAACAAACTTTTCTCAAATTCATGGCGGCAACTTACACCTAAAGCACATGAATTCGAGGAAGTCACTTCTTCCATCCAAGCATAAGCCTCATGAACGGAACACGAAGGCATTGCTTACAAAGTTTTCAACACTAGGTTGATGTTCAACATGAATCATGGGGGAGACAAAATGCTGGTGATGGGCTCAACAGCAACTCATCGGAATTTCCATATCACTGGACTTCCACCATCATGTGAACATGGTGATAGCATTAGTCAGACCAAAAGATGTAATGGTGTATGCTCGAGGGATCAACCACAAGTAAGACAACATTACGAACATCGTTGGTTCTGATTTGACTTGACGATAGCCCATACTCAAGTCAAAGTTTTGATGAGGCAATGGATCCAACAACTGATCACGAGGACCAATCGATGGAGATATCATCTCTCTTCAACACACACACACACACACACACACACACACACACACACACACACACACACACACACACACACACAAAAAGATATCCCTTAACATGAACTAAGTCAGACAAGCTTTTATCTTCCAACTCTCCAAGTTGTTGTTTAGCTTAACCAACTAGCTCAGGGTATCCAACACAGATTCTTGGAGAAAGGGTGGTTCACAAGAAACCAACTTGATCACGAGCTCAACCTAACAGTCAGGGGACAACCTGGTAATACTTCCGAGAATATATTCGGAAAATCACGAACCACCGATATGTTACTAAGCTCGAGAGCAATCTTGCTTTTTAGGGCAAGATGATATGATCGAAAGAGTGAGGGATCGACACAATCCCAACTCATGGATCGAAGAGTGCACCAGAAATAAGGACTAGGTAGCACGATCAATCTTAGGATGATGATTTAGTAACCAACACGCTAAGAATGAGAATATTGTCCATTTACTACAAAGCAATGAGTTGCTCGGAGTATTGATTTCACACATCACAATTCACTTGTCGGTAATCCGGTTACAATAACACGGAGACCGAGGAATGAATGATGATGGCGAGAAGTATCACTGTATCAAGAATTCATAGGGTGTTGTGCAATTTCTATGATATTCCTGACATAAAGAGGGCAATACTTCAGAGTAGAACAGAATCAAAAGCTTGATTGCATTTGATCTGCGGAATACAACTGCTTTGACCCAATCCTAGAAATGGATGAGGCACTGGAGTTTGTTTCTCCTAGTCATTCCAGAGTAGAATGGCTTGACAGACCATAAGGATAAAAGGCACCGATAAACACGAATGCACACATACTCCTGACTATCAATTGATAGCCGAGGTCCGGATACAACTAAAGAGGGACAACTCAAGGAACATATAACTTTCTGAGTTGTGGATGCATAGATTAGTATGTCGAATCAAGTTCAACAGGTTTCTTCCAGATAACCCATGCAGAAAGGTAGAACTGGCAGAATCACAGTTATGGATGGAGAACTCCTCAAGAGCACTCTGGTTTGATCTTTTGGTTCAAAAGAACTTCTGCCATGAGCAGTTCGTAGTATTTGGAAGAATGATATACCACGGACCTCTAGGACTATCACAAGGTTACTAATATCCTAAAGGAACTAGCAACACTATCAACATGAGGTAAGTAGGGTGAATCTCGGGTTCAAGAACCCAGGAGTAGAATACCTACTACTAATGGCATCACGGGATGCTTCGAGAATGGTGGTCAGATTCATCACACTGGGAACACAAAACATGGCAAGATTACTAGGTGACTACCTAAAACACCTAGGGTCATAATAATAGTTCCAACATATATGTCGAGGCAATAGAGTACCTCAACTGACCGGTTGGTGTGCTTATTCTGACCAAAAGGAAATCGGGAACGGAAAGAAAGGATTTGCAAATGCATCAGACTATTTAGAGACCTGGGATGACTCGGGCAGCATAACGGCTGTAAATGCTCAAAATGATTTGAGACATCCTGCAAAATAGTGGCATAACCACTCAACATCACAATATCAATGTTCCGAGACCAACTATGAACACACGGAAGTAGTAGAAACTGAACTGGGGCTTAAATCCAACAATCTTATAAGTTTATGGATTAGTAACTCGTCATCCTGATAGATAGATGAGAAGGCCTAGTTCTTAATCCCCGCAGAAGAGAAGAGGTTGACTCAGATCAGAAGGTCATGAGGTATAAGGAGTAAAAAGAGCCTTACGTTCCCTTCCCCAATCAATTCCCTTACATAACTGGAGCATTTCTAGACTCAACTTCGACCAGTTTGGCTTGGTAATCCTACAGGCAGTCAGGCTCTGATACCAACGCTGTCAGGACCCCGATCCTAAGTCACACCGATCCAGCATGTAACACATCATATCACTTTGCGGCCTCACGCACGGTATTCCCACGGGTGCCACCTTACCTGGCCCGGGACCGTTTGTGCCTTTTGGCTCACGTATATGATAGTGTCGCTAGCATCCATATGACAAAGAACCCGGGCCGACATGGCTAATCGTGAACCCAAGGCGGCACTAACCCATGAGGACAGGCATACAAGAACCACATCGAGCATGTCGGTCAACAACGTATAAATCCGGGCTGTAGCACTGGGCTAACAGGACTCCGGTAACCCGGGCTATAGCAGGCTAGGCAGGACTCCGGATAACACCGCGTGACATTTCCCCGAAGGGACAGACACAGGAACGAAGTGAAACACATGCCGGCCAGTCAAGTGTCCAAAGCAGTAGTGCTGGGCTAGCAGGACTCCGATGAATCGGGCTGTAGCGGACTACTATCGCTCAGGAAGCACTAGACTACATTTCCCCATATGAGAGGCCGCCAAGGATAAACAACTAGATTGTCGGATCCCACACATAGCAAGCATTTCAATCATACACACAATATGCTCGATATGTGTAAATACAACATGGCATCACAACATAACTCTACGACTCAAAGTATTTATTCATTAGGCTCCGAGGAGCGAGATATTACAAACATGGGTCTCATGACCCAGCATTCAGATCATACAAGTCAAAGCACATGCGGAAGCTTAACATGTCTGAGTACAGACATCTACAAATGAAAAAGGCTGAGAAGCCTGACTATCTACCAGATCCTGCCGAGGGCACAAGATCGTAGCTGAGGTATCAAGCTAAACGTCGAAGACCACACGGAACTACTAGCGAGACTGACGTCTCTCTGCAAAACATAAAATAGGCAAATGTGAGTACAAATGTACCCAACAAGACTTACATCAGAACTAGCTACATATGCATCAGTATCAATAAAGGGGGTGGTGGAGTTTAACTACAGCAAGCCAGCTTTGACTCGGTGGCTATCCTGAACTACGACTGCAAGCAACTCTTTTGAGGTGGCGCACACGAGTCCACATATTCACCATATCAATACACCACTATGGATCCGCTCCCGTCTCCCTACGAGAAGGACATCCATAGCACTCACGCTTATCTTGCGCATTTTAGAGTATCCACTTTCACTTGTCTATGAACTGTTGTAGGCAACCCAGAAGTCCATTACCGCGGACACGTCTATTCGAGTAGATGATGTTAACCCTGCAGGGGTGTACTTCTTCACACACGCTCTCACCACTTACCGCCGTTTACACGACATGTACTCGGCAACCTTCAAGCGGAAGCCCAACGAGGGTGTCGGCCACGGCCTACCTAAACACTCAAGTCTCTAGTCCAGGTTTATCGCCTATTCAGGTTCCATCCGCAGGGAGTCTGGCCGAGGTTTCCACATACGGCCCCGAACGATGTGTACAGGGTTTCGAGACACCAAACGGGCGCCCGGCTGGCCCGGCCACGTGCCTACCGCAACACAGCCCACCCCTACGGTCAGCGCTCCATGCGGCCCCCAGCATACTACAAACACCAGAAACTACTTGCAACTCCTGGACAGAGGACAAGGGTGATCAAGAAGCCGAGAGGGTCCATTGGTTTCGGGCCAAATGCGTGGTAGTAACTGTTTCATGGAGCACAAACACAGAATTCAGTTCCTGAGGACGGCTTCAATGAGACAACCCACCATGTACTCCTACATGGCCTCTCACCAATACCTTTACCAAATCGTGTTCACACACTTAGCTCACACACAATAGGACATGTTCAACACCATTCCAATTCATTCCCGATGAATCAGACCTAACTCAACTCTAAGCAGTAGCAGGCATGACAAACAAACATGAATGAGTAGGCACATCAGGGCTCAAACAACTCCTACTCATGCTAGTGGGTTTCATCTATTTACTGTGGCAATGACAGGTCATGCAGAGGATAAGGGGTTCAACTACCGCAGCAAGTAACACATGAACCGTTGTTGTCTTAATGCAGTAAAAGAGAGCAGAAGCGAGAGAGTGGGATTATATCGGAATGAACAAGAGGGTTTTGCTTGCCTGGCACTTCTGAAGATATTATAGCTCTTCATCGGTGTCATCGAACTCATCGTCGAAACCACGTCTATCGAGAGGGGTCAAATACTGGCAAACAAAGAGGAACACAATTAATGCAATGCAACAATTATGATGCATGATAATGTCATGGCAATATGTTGTTGATTGAGCTAATGCAACTAGCAACCATATTAAATGAAGTTGGTTTGAACCAAAGGTTCAAATTCAAACTCCATAAGTGGAAATTCAAATGCCATTTATGTAAATTGCCCTGTACAGCAAACCTAGGTTGTTCAAACATGCGTGCAAATGCCATAAACAGATTCCTTGAATTTTTCTGATAATTTTTCATATATAATTTGTTTGATTTGGAGTTACGGTTGAATTACTATGAATTTTAGAAGTTAGCTCTATTTCTGGAATTTCCTGAATAAGAATAAATTCAGAAAATAATTAACTGCGTCAACATGACATCACCCTGACATCAGCTGGTCAACTGGGCGCCTCCAGGTCAAACCTGACCAGTGGGACCCACTGGTCAGTGTCTCAGTGCTAGTTAGTTACACTGACATGTGGACCCAGTCAATGGCCACGTCAGCATGGTCAACGCTGACGCGTGGGGCCACTAAGATTAGTTAAAACTAAACGGAAACTAATCTAAGTTTAATTAGCGGGTGGGGCCCTGCTGTCAGTGTCAGCGGGGGGGGGGTAATTAGTCCTAAACTAATCTAGTCAGGGGCATGGCCCACGTGTGTTGACCCAGGAGGTCAAACCCCGGGTCAAATGGGTCAAAGCCGCCGGACTTGGTCCACGGCTCGATGCCGGCGACGACAGACACGGCGGAGGGCATCGGGTTTTGCCGTTCGGTGACCAAACAAGCAGCGGAGAGGCTCTACGCGTAGCTGGCGCTCATCCGCATCCAATGGGACCGGAGTCAGTGGCTGGGGTGGCCGAAAACGGCGGCGGTGACCTCAACGGCAGCGGCCGGAGCTCGGGCGCCGACCGACTCGACGCTACGGTGCACTAGGGAAGTGGCCGGTGGGTTCTACAAGCTCCTGGTGGTTCACCGAACGCGATGACGCGCTCGGACCTGAGCTGCGGTGGCCCTGGCCACAGCGGTGAGGAACCATGGCGGCGGTGAGCTCTCGGGTCCAGTGGTAGCGTGGCTACGGTACGCTATCGAGGGAAATAGGAGAGGGGAAACAATGAGGTGCTCACGGCGAGTCTTCTGGTGCGGTTGTTGAGCTCGGGGAGGCACAGACGATGACGTAACGGCGATGGCGATCCGGTGGCCGTGCTCAGGGAAGACGGGTCGATGGCGAGGCAACAGGGCGTCCGGGGTCCTGTGAGCTGACGGAGAGACGCGGGAGATGGAGGCGGAGCCCGTGGACTGCTCGGAGAGGCGAGGGGAGCTCGGTGGCCACGGGGACAGCGGGCAGCGGCGACTAGCTCCGCTCGGGCGCGTGCGGGGAGGGAGCAGAGAAGGGGGAGGAAGCCGAGGGAGAGTGAGAGGGGTCCAGGGGAGGGTGTGGCCGTCTCCGTGGCGCTGGAAGGGCCTCGAGGGCGTGAGGCAGGCAGGGAGGAGGCCACGACGATCGCGCGGGCGACAGGCAGCAGCCTGCCTACTCTGGCGGGAGGTTGGTGATGACTGGCACTGTGGGCCAGTGGGCCGCACAGTGCTTGGCCAGCTGGGGCGCCAGATGGGCTGCAGGTAAGTTAGGTAGGTTTCTGTCCTTTCTATTTTTGTTTCTGTTTTCTAATTATTCTGTAACTTTGTGGCTTTCTAAAAATACCTAGACCCTTTCAAAAATCACCAAATTGAACATACCCACTGTATAGAATATATCCAGCATGGAACATTTCAGTTTAGGATTACTTGGGCATTTAAAATATTTACTAGCATTAAAATGCCCAAATTCAAATAACATATTATTTAATCGAGTGAACTTTGAATGACCTAGAAAAATGTGCAATATTTTTGGCAGAGGTTCAAGACCAATCCAAAGATGATGAACATTTTAGAGGGGCATTTTGGGTTCAGTGAAATGTTTTTTTATTTGGACCCTAGTTGAGTTTCATTTGCTGCTAGGGTTTATCAGCCCCCATTTCAAAATTAAAAGAAATTGAAATTGATGCATGGATGCAATGCCACTAATTACCAGAAGATTTCTAGGGCTGTGACACAACGGCTCTGAAGTGACCCGCACTCTAGCTAGGCGAGCATGCCCAAACGCTGGCCCGAACTAGGTATCCACACATCACTCCCTTGTGCACTGTTCCGACGATGTTTGGATATCCCTTCACTGCTCTCTTAGCTTACACGCCTATGCAACTCTGACCTTAACTCTTATTTCTTCTGGAGATATCATCTGAAACAAGCAAATCCATATTTTAGCGAATCATGACGGCGCTATGGGATCTGGTACACATCTTGCACACCCGTATAACCTTGTAAGTATCTGTCCTCCGGAACAACATCAAGGTCGATTCCTCTTATTTGATCAACCATTCGCTGTGTCAAAAATGCAGAGGGGGATGCAAGGAGCACAAGGCCTGCACATCCAAGCAAGTGGTAACATGGACTTGTACATGGAACATCCCAAGCGCAAGCAGAGCTGCAGTGAGCCTGTACAACGAGCTAGCGTAAGTCCCTGCATTTCATTTAATTCATACTGGCATTCATGTATGATTTGTGTGCAGTGGCTGATCCACGAATTCAGGTTACCAGGGGCGAACATTTAACTTAAAAAATACGAAGGCACTTGCACTCTGGAAATCAACATAACTTGAGAAATGTGAAGCTACATGCACTTTGAAAACCAGGTAATGATCCAAAGTAGTTCAAATTATAAACACTGAATGATGCAAGCATCAAAAAACACAAAATGCAACATGGTGTACAAGGACTACAAATATGGTCTGTACCTGCTTGAATTATTTGCTCTCTGGCTGAAAATATCGAAGTGTAATTGCACGTATAACCAGTGCGCAAAGTGCATATCAATATATCTATCCTGCACAAGTATGCCAATAGTTTCAAACAACAGATTAGAAAAGTATTTATGCTATGTTGTCATGATACGAGGACTTTCTGGTAGATGGCCTCGACGTTTCCTCAAGCTATGAAAATGCACTATAATTTGCTTGTCATCAATGCCTGCAAATCTCTATCTCTCTCAACATAGTAGATCATCTTTAGACACTAAATCCTTCAATGAGCTTGCAAAATGCTTGCATTAGATCCCTCATTAGACACTATATGTTCATCACCAGGAGCATGTAAAATGTTTGCATCAAATCCTTCATTAGCAGTCTGTTCATTAGACACTTCAGGCTCAAGAACAACATGAGCTTGTATGTTTGCACCGGAAACTTGATTAGATACATCAGATTTAGTCAGTTCAGTATTGATTGGGGGAGTATAAAATAAGTAGAAATTGGTTTCATTTTCTCATAGATTCCCTACATACAAGCAGTTTTACAACACCGTCAGGTTTAACTATTGGCCAGAAATTGAAGAGTTGAATTAGATATAATCAGGGATGTGATGTACCTGCTCGTTGCGCATGCTACTCTTGCAATTAGCGACTGTCCGTTTGCGCAAGCTCGATGCCATGCCCGTGTTGCCGCCGCTGCCTCCCACGTAGGCTACACCCAGGGTTGGATCTTCATCTTCTTGTCCTTCCGTTCGCTTGAAGCCCGGCGACCGCCCTCCAACGAGGGAGCGAGGAAGTGCTGTGTCGGTCTGTCCAGCGGCGGCTAGGTTAGGAGCGAACCAGACTGGAGGCTGGAGCGAATGAATTGGGATTTTTCCTGCTGTCGATCGATATGGGAGGCGCTCGTTTGGGCCACGAGCCTGCTATAGGGCCTGCCTTGCACTTATGTTACTGGCCCATCCAAATTGAAACATTTTTCTTCATTTTTTACATTGCCTGCTCGTGCGTTGGGACGAACAAAACTAGCGTGGGCCAACCTGGATGACTCAAACTAGGTGCACACTTTCCAGCCACCTGAGGCGGCCGCCCATACCAGCCCCTATGGTGGCATCGCCCCTTTTTGCGTGTATGATTGGATAGTGAAAAATATTCCAGTGGCGCTTTTGATTTACCCACAGAATAGTTGAATTGCTTGTTTCTATGAATTGAGTTCGCCAATAATGTGAAGGATGCCAGTCTTTTCATCCTATTGTAGATTGCTTAGATCTCAATATGCCAAAAGTAATCGCATGAAATATACAGTAAAAGCCAGTGTGATGTGTTTGGCTACAACTAGTCTGACTACACGTCCTCATATAACATATTAAGGACGCACCATCTTACCAGATTAACCATTCGACTTACTCATGCAGTGTGGGAAGAAAGAAGTATTGGGACTGCGTATCCAAGCAATTGATGACATGGACTCCTTCGTACAACCATGTAAGCGAAAAATAAGTTGCAGTGTGCCTGTATAAAGAAGTAGCGTAAGTTCAGTTACCTGCTTCTCGGAATTTTAGTTAGCCACTTATTGCAAAATTGTTCAATTACGTTGCTTGGCTTAATTTAGTTTGCTACTGATTACATAATGGCACCGCCTGTTAATCATATTGTAGACTGCGCCTATCTATGTGTTTGATACTTACTATTAAGAATTACCTGTTTGCCTTAACTTAAATATCTACTTGTTTGTTTAACTGCTTTGCTGTTGCAACATCAGGTTACAATGATGTTAATAACTACTTTTCAGCATCCAATTGAAACTTTTTAATTCCTTGTTTGTTTAACTGGTTTGCTGTTATAACTCCCAGTTGAGATGTTTTGCTAACTTCAACTTTTCTGAATCCAATCGGAACTTTAATGGCAAAACAGGTTAGCCCAAGATTAAAGAGCGAGGTCCCCATGGACGTTGCATCATCCCACAGCAGTGGCACCGGCCCAATCGTGCATTATGAATTGCCAACTGTTGATGCTCTAGAGGCTAAACTAGTGGTAGAAAGAGATTCTGCTTCTGCACTTAGATATGAAGTTGACATGTTGAGGAAGCAAACAGCACAATCACAAGCAGTACTCAAGACAACCATTAAATATTTGGTGGATTTCAAAACGAAGCAAGCTGAGACTGACCAGATTGTTAAGGTCCTGAAGGAAAAAAGGAAATTAAATTCCTACTTGGTAAATCATAGGTGAAATGTTCTTTCCATAGTTGAATAACCTTTGTGTTGTCTGTTCATGTAATCAATCAAACCATTTGTTTTAGAGATCATGTAATAATTGTTTTTTTGTTTTTTTGTTTGTAATTTTATTTGAGCACAAGTCTGTATTAATTGATAAGACTCGGAGACATTTCATTTGGATTGCTGTGCCAGACCTACAAATATGCCAATCGGCCTGAATGTGCATTCAGCAATAGTAGTATAGATGGACCATAAGTGGCACGCATCAGAAAGAGCCAAGATGCTGGCTAAAAAAAGGATGTTGTTGTAGCAAAAAAAAGTACAGCGGCCTGGCTTATGTATGTTAGTTGATATTATTTGATCCATATACTCTATAAGTGTTTAGATGTCTGTTAGTTCCGTACATTCTTGGTTGATTGACTCGGTTTTTGAATCTTGATACATCGCTTGTGTACATATCTAAATGGGAGTACACATTATGCTGCGTGTGACATTTGAGTTCGACATGAAGTGTTCCAAATATTCGAATTCACCTTAAACTGGATTCTAGTTTCTGAATTTGAGTATTGGCATTTGTAAACCATATTCATATATGACAGTGGAATACATCTTTGTCGTCCTTTTGATGATATATAAAAACACATAGAATGATTTATAAAGATTCATATAGGAATACAAAATGGATTCGAATTTAGTTGCCAGGGTAAACATGGATGCTTATTGTCCCAAAATTCAAAAGAAACAACAAAATGTCCACTCCCACATCGGCTTCCCGAAGCCAAGTGTTTGGGAGATGGAAATTACTGTCTACCCATTACACGGACAATCCATCGGCCCGATTTCCACTGCTCTAAATAGGGGTAGGTTAGTAACTTCAATTAGACGTGACACGACCGCCTCTGAGCCCATTCCGACACGGTGGGCATCAAACATGGGCGGCAAAACTCATTTGATTCAAGATCGTCCGAAAGACCTTTGTTTCTCCCTCCATTCCCCATTCATACACGGTGGGCGGCAAAACAAACTCTCCTCGTCTGAAATAGATGTAGGCTAATATTTTAAATAGGGGCAGATGTGTAACTTCCATCAGATGTGACACAACCGCCCTACCTGTCAGCCCCGTTCATACACCGTGGACGCCAACCGTGGGCGGCAAAACACCCTCTCCTTGCCCGAAATAGTTAGCGGCAAATATTTGGGAGATGCGAGATTACCGTCCTATCCCCAACCGATAAGACGTCCAAATTTGAAACGGGGGATAAGTTCGTAACTTTCCCATATTTCAGACAGGCGCGTCCCAAAAACACGGTTCCCCATACCTCTCCCTCCATTTTCCCATTCATACACCGTCCACGCTAGAACACCCCATTCCCACACCAGCCTCCGTCCGCCACCCCATCCATTGCCGCCGTCCTCCACCACATCCATCGCCACCGTCCTCCACCATGCCGGAGCGCCTACCAAGACCGCGTCATCCACTGCTAGAGATGGACGTTTCTCATCCACGGCGACGGACCAATAGCCTTGCATCATGTCCTCTCGCTTCATCGGCGTCGTCGTCCTCTTTGCCGGGGCCGCTCACACGACCTTCTCTTCCACTGCAACGGGACTTATCCCCTGATGCACCCGTCTACCGTTGCAAATCTGCTTCAACGCCACCGACAGCCATCGCACCCCCGATGCCTACACGACGCCGCAAGAGAGGTGGTACTTCATATCTCCTCAACTTTTTGATCTCAACCAGAAAATAGATCTTAACTTGGTTACTCTACTTTCTTTTCAGCTCTTAGAACTTAGTTCTTAGTTCGAAGCAAACAATGGATGCTAAATATCATTTCTCCGGTTTGCAGCTTCAAATCTGCCATGGCACAGCCATAATACGGTTTAATTGATCATGCTTAGGGTTTAATTGATCATGTTGGTTCCGTGGTGGTTTCTTTAATAGAAATCAGAGGGGAAACCCTCTTTTGCTAAAAATATATGCTTAGAGTTTCCCCCTTTTATGATCACTATACGATCAGAATACGTGCTTCGTGTCATAATAACACTGCTCCACCCATCAAGCTAAACAAGCTTAGTTGTTCAAATACGAATCTGATATTATTAGAACAGAGTTGTTTAATTGGTCAGCTAAATGTTCCTAAATTAGTTTCGAAAATGCATGTTCACCGCTCGGGTGTGTATCTCTGTGTGTGGTCTGGTCAGCACGGTTGGGGAGGTGAACTTTGCATATGCGGGGGTTTATAGGGAGACACTCTCCGAGTTGAAACCGCAATGCATTCCATAGATAATCTGACTACTTTTTATGTTTTCATGAATCTCAGATTCTGAACAACATCATAATGATTATGAGCTTGCGCGCATGAAAAGAATAACGCAGAACAATGCCATGGCTGTCAAACTTGGCATTAAGGGACTGAAATCAAGTCTGGATGCAATGCAACGCAAACACTCTCCACCTATAGATTCATGTTCAGAATATGATCCTAACAGTGATTCTGAGCTAGAGGGAGACCTAAGTCAATGTAGCTCCCTAGTGGAGGAGTCAGAGGAAGATGCCCTATCTTATTCACCCATCAAGGTACTTGGTCTAACTTTCCAAGGTTACATTGCTCGCACATATCTTGCAACTGATGCTTTGCATTGCTTCTACTTTGTTGAACTGCAATTAGCTTAGTTTACACATCATGTATGTGAATACGCCCTGCCTATCCATTTTCAGTACATATTCCATCTGTCATCATACCATATTTATCCATTCAAATGTTGTTCTTGTGTATCAGACGTTCAAAAGGAAGAGGGCGATTGCTGATCGTGGAGGAGCACAAGCAAAGTATTTGGAAATGGTAGTGGCACCTGATAAATCAAATAGCCCATTAGGTGTAGTTGCAATATCACCTGACCCACAAAATACCCCAACTCTAGCAGACTCTAGCCCTACTACACTGGTCATTTCTGATGCCCCAACTCAGCAGACCCCAACTGCAGCAAACAGTATGATTATGCCAGTTGACATAGCACCAGCTATACGGCGCAAAACCCCCATTCTAGCAAAGAGTACACCAAATCCAGTTGCCAAATCCCTTTTCGAACCAGAGAGAGCCCCAATTGCAGCAAATAGGACCCCTGTTACATTTCTTCCCAGTTTAGAAGACGAAGCTTATGTTGTTGTCAGGAACTTTGTGCGCATCTTCCCTTCATGGAAAGATTATACCGCAGACACAGAACAATTTCCAGTCCTCCTCCGCAACTTACGCGTAAGTAATGTACTAATGTTATTCATGGTCATTACTGCATATGTTTCTGTTGACAGAAGACACAAGATTTCATTCTTTTAAATAGGCGAGGCGCAAACTGGATTGTGATGACGAGCAAGAGTTGGTTGTGCTTTTCAAGTACTCATTGATGAAGTATCGTTCCTACCTGAGGCAAGCGCACTTCGATGGCAAGCCTCTGAACGAAATTTCTGTAAAGTCTCCGGTGCTACATTTATCCGACGGTGACTGGAATAATCTTGTTACACATTGGTCTCGGCTGCAGCGTAAGGTACTGTCTATGATATCACATCACAATTTGAACTACATTTCTGCATTTGCCTTAATGTCTCACTTGTACGAAAACTGTTAGCAGAAGAACATCCATTCTCAAGGGACCATAGAATCTCACAACTATACTGCACACTGCATTGCTCTTGTGAGTACCTCTTGCCCTGTATGACCATACTTACTTTCATAGTTGTTTGATTATGTAGCATCACTGCACATGTTAGCCTCGTAATCGTCCATTTGGTGGACATTATAAGATCCGTATGGACTCTTACATAAATTTAGAATCAACCCAATGCTTTTGAAGAGGTTTAGCTCTGCAGTCCTCTTGTAAGGACTGAACGTGGTCTATCACTGTACTTACATTAACAGCTACTCCCTCCGTCCCATAATATAAGAACGTTTTGTACAGTACACCAGTGTTCAAAACACTCTTGTATTATGGGAAGAGGGATTGGTTCATTTTGTAGCATTCTGCATCTTATCTCCCTCGCCCACCATTTACTAAAAAAGATCAGATCTATATTTAATCTTACCAACAAGTAGAATACACAGACAATGCCAGTGCAGAAGTGTAGCCCATTGCTCTTGTTAGTACATTTTGTCCTGTAACGCTTGTACTTCCAGGGATTGGTAGTTGATTATGTAGCATCAATCTGCATCTTATCTTCATTATCCTCTACCCCTTCCAGTATTATCATATC
Organism: Aegilops umbellulata; assembly: GCA_032464435.1. Classification (NCBI taxonomy): domain Eukaryota; kingdom Viridiplantae; phylum Streptophyta; class Magnoliopsida; order Poales; family Poaceae; genus Aegilops; species Aegilops umbellulata. Next base: position 68,499,337 of record CP136058.1, read on the forward strand.
TATAATTACTCTCTACAAAATGTAGAGTACAGGCAATGCTTATGAACAAGATTATGTGCTGAAATTCTTGAGTTATCCTTCCCTTGACATGGAGAAGGGCATTATAAAGCCGGTGTTAACTGTTAATGTAAGTCAGTCCTTCTAAAGCCTTTATCCTCAACTGCTGTTTAATTTGCTCATACTCCCTATCGTTTACTGCTGTTTAGTTTGCTGTTTCTACCAAAATGCATGTTCGTAAGAACCGTAAGTTCTAAGTTTTACTTGTAAAACCAAATTCCTTATTCATACCATGCACATTACTTAATACTCCCTATATGTATGCTTGTTTTGTGGATCTATAATCCATTGTGTGGTGAAGCAGCCCACATTTGCACCTTGTCATCTTCTGTTTTATCTTACTGATGTGGCTGATGATATGAACAACATGCCATGCACATTATCCAAAATAGATACAATGATTTTCTTTGCCCTTCATCTATGCTTGTTATGTTGACATGGTAATCCAGTAGTGTGGTGAAGCTCCCCGCATTATGAACAATGCCAAATTATGCTATTGATATTTTGAACATACTCTTTATTTTCTAATTTGAAATTGGATAGAATTGACAGAACAGTTATCATCTTTGTTTATACAAGCGGAAAACCTGTCATCTCTCTGCTTTGTTTCAGGGTGATATGCCTGATGGCATGCACAAGTCTGCTGATTGCTGTGAGACAAACCCAACATATATTGCAGCAAAGAAGGCAAAACATTTTGAAGATAGCGAGACAATCCCAAAGTCTTGTCTTGATGCAGTGTTCAAGTTACTTGACACTAATAGTCAGACAAGCTCACAGAATTCGTTGTCTAAATTAGTTCGGCTTCTTCAGTCCCAAGTTCTAGCAGAAAGGCATTCTGCAACTCAACTTCGACTTGAAGTCCTATCTCTAAGAAAGATTGCGGAGAACACCAATGAGAACCTCATCGCTAAACAGCTACACCTGGAAGCTATGACCGACATGCTAGGCCGGTCTCACAGCCTTGCTCAGCAGCTTGCGCAACAGTTCCCCCGCAAGGCTAACCTTTCTTGAACTGTCTTGGAAGTGGTCTCGGTTCAGTATTATTTTGTTACGCTGCAATGGTGCCCAGTTTTTGTAATCTGCTTCTACGTTGCGCTTTATGATCAGTGGTGGCGAACTTCGATGCCCAGTGGATGTAATATACCTTAAACCCTTTATTGTGTAGTGTAGGTTTATTCTAAGTTACTATGCCGTAATTCCTTTATTGTACAGAGTAGCTTTGTTCTTAATTCATACTAGTTACGCAGCAGCCCGAAATGAACCCCGGCCCATGATTGTGCGAATCAAATCACGGGCTTTAACAGGCCAAAATTGTCTCGATCCTTGTTTGGCCCAATCAGATATCGGCTGCGAGCAGGCCGGATGCAAACAGGGCCGTAGTTAGGCCCAACTATATGACGGGCTTTTAACAGGCCGAAATTAATATAGGGCCGAAATGTTAAACAGACCCTTAACAAGCCAAAACTAATATCAGGCTGAATTACTAAGTGGGCCTTTAGCAAGTGGGCCCAAAAGCATAGTGTCCAATTGACGGGCCGAATCTGATATGGGCCATAATTGAGCCCAAAGCCTCTTAAAGGGTCGGACCTGATTTGGGCCGTAATTTGGCCCAGAACATGGTAGGCTTTTAACGGGCCGGATCTCATATGGGCCACTATTAGGCCCGGAGCGTGGCAGGCCATTAATGGACCGGATCAAATATGGGCCGGCATTTGGCCCAAAACATGGCAGCCAGTTAATGGGCCGGCCTACTAGGGTCCTCAAAATCTTGTGGGCCTATAGCTGGGCCGGCCCATTAATGTCAGCGAAATCTCGTGGGCCTTTAGCTAGGCCGACCCATTATGACCCGCAAGAATCTTGTGGGCTTTACCTGGGCCGGCCCATTATGGCATAAAAAAAATCTTGTGGGCCTTTACCTGGGCCGGCCCATTATGGCCTGCAAAATCTTGAGGGCCTTTAGCTGGGCCAGCCCATTATGGTCCGCAAAATCTTGTGGGCCTTTAGCTGGGCCGACCCATTATGGTCCACAAAATCTCGTGGGCCTTTAGCTGGGCCGGCCCATTATGGTCCGCAAAATCTTGTGGGCCTTCAGTTGGGCCGGCCCATTTAAACTTGATGGGCCGGTCCACGTGTCAACATATCATAGGCGCGTCTCGCCCATTGGATGAGTTGACACGTGCCTCCTCCAGCCAATGATGATTTTACACGTGGAAAATCCCCATTGGTCGGGGCTGTTAACGGGTTATCGGATCCAAAACCCGACCCGATAGCTTAACGGCGTTCCGTTACGATGGATGCCACGTGTCGGTCACCCTTGACGAAAGCACTTCTGTGACGCACGATTTATTGTCATGAAAGTGGACACTCCCGTGATGATAATTTTGGTAATGTCATGGAACACTTCTACGACAACACAGGTATGACTATCTTGATTCTGTCATAAATTTGTCATGGATGTACATGTGCATGACAAAAAAAGCGACCTACTGTGACAAACACGTATCATCACGAAAGTGTATTTTTTTTTGTAGTGTAATCACCACCAAGTGGTGTAGACCTCACCCTTATGGTACTTTGCACAACCTTGTGTTAATTAAAACACATTGAAGGTGGTCGCCACACGGTGACATAGACCTCTCAGTTGTGAACAAAGTTATACATTGGCTTAACCAATCCATAAGATGTGTGCAGATTTAAAAATTGTCATATCAGTTTGTTGACATAAGGTGTGTAGACATAACATAGTCATGCAATGTCATACACTGTACCACCTTTCGTTTTCCAAAGTTTTGCAAGCAAATTCCATATTCCATTCGAATAATGGAGTTAACATATTGCTTTGCAACAGTATTGCTCACGTAATACAATAAGAACTATGGTCTTATACAGTCATTTTACATGATGTAAAATGATGCATAATTAATTATTATGCAATTTACCAACGGTCTACCTGCATATTTGCTCTGAAGCCCATGGCTTAACATGCAAAAAAAATATTTTATTGTTAAAGTGCTAAAGCCAAGGGGCTAAAACGCAAGATCTGATAAGCATATGCCGTAAATCAGAGAAAGCAGGGACTTTTCCAGGATTAACAAACAATCCAGTGACTAATTTGTAAAATCACCAAGGAGATAGGATTCCTTTCCTTCTCTCCCGTGCGGTTACCAATTTCCCGAGGGGAATAACCACCGCCACCGGTCCCGTGCGTCGCCGTGAAGAGGCATCGCTGCTGGCGGTGCCTCGCCTTAAGCCACCGCTGCCCCGAGGTACGAGCAGCGCCGCGCAGGCGCAGGCCCATGGACGCCGCCGTTATCGTCTCCGCCGGTTGTCACCCCACCGGGAGACGTGAGCGCGTCGGGAGCCGCGATCATGGTGAGAGTGACGCTCCGTGCGCCAGTCGTCACCGATGTGCCGGGAAGACTCTGTTGCGTTGTTACACGACGAACTGGTTGCCATAGATGGTGTCGTCGTGTCTGGGTCGTAGCAGCCGCTGCACTGGCGCATGCCATGGTGCACGCGACGCGCGCGCTGTTGCTGCTAAGGTCGGGAGACTGGAGCGCTGCCACCCCCGCCGGTCGTCTTGGCAATCTGGTCATAACTGCCGCCGTTTCTCCGTGCGTGCTATGGTACAGACCAACATCGAGCGGTGTCGCTGAGGAAGTACTACGCCGGGGCTGTTCTTCCGTTTCGATGGACACAAGAAAAATAATGCATCGATTAGTATTTGATCCAACAAGAATAAACTAATGAATCAATGCACTGATGACTAAATGGACGCATGCAACTGCATGCATATTGATTGATCAGTGTCAATCGATTTTCATCTAGCGTGTGTTCATGCTTCACTTGCTCCTCATGGCCTTGCCGTTTTGGCCTAGATGATTTAGTGAAGAGCAACGCATGCGGGGGCGTCGTTGCCGCCGGAAGGAGCAGCGCTGAGGGTGAGATCCGTCGCACAGGCTTGGCGCCCCTTCGCACTGGTAATGGGCCGCACCAACCAGCCATGTCGTGCGCCAGCCATCGTCGCTGATGCATGTACGTCCGCGTCAAGGGGGTGAAGCATCAAGACCGGCAAGAAGCAATGGATCTGTCTGTATCCATCTATAAAGACAACAATGGGCTGGATCCTATAGAGAAGCGTTGTCGATAGACGTCTTCCATCTCGGATGGCCTTTTGGTCTCAACGGAGAGCGAAGTGCTGATAACGTGTTGTAGTATCAAAGTAAAGAAGACAAAGGAAAGACACAAAATGATCCACTCATTTCATTGCAATGTGGAAGACCCACTTATATACATGATGAAGGGGTGTGTTGGGGAGGGGTTGAGATCCTCTGCAGTACCGTATGATGCTGTAGTGTGGATGACATGTGGGGCCAGGTCCCACATGGCAGTGACTGTACAGTACCGTACAGTACTGCAGAGGATCCTAACCCGTTGGGGAGACACCTCTTCCCCAACAGACACCTCCTGGGAGGCATCCCTCCCATACAATTGATCACATGTTTTTATTTGTCAACACCTTTGACGCTGGTGTGTGCACGCGCGCGTCGCCTCGTCGCCTTACGGTTCCGTTCAATGCATGATGCATCGTGTTACTGCAACGACGTGTGCCGTGCGGCTGCTGAAACTAATAATACACACGCATGCGACCTGCACGATCTAGATCGTCGGCTCAAGCCTACTGATGCACATGGATCTTATAGACAGAGATTGGGTACAGAGGAGAACGACCATGGAGGCCGATGTGGGAGGCGCAAGAAGGTAATGCGCCCCGGTGGTACTGCCGTCCAGATCAAGGGCGCGTACGGCCTCGGAGCGGAGGAGAAGAAGCCGGGGCTATGCAGATGGATGAGGGTATCAACTCCCGCGGTGAAGGGCGCGGCGGCTCTCTCCCGCGGCGAAGGGAGGAACGGCAGGGGGCGGCGGCTCTCTCCCGCGGCGAGGAGGAACGGCGGGGGGAGCGGCTCTCTCCCGCGGTGAAGGGAGGAACGGCGGGGGGGGCTCCCTCCAACGGTGACAGGAGGAACGGCGCAGGGAGGGAGGGGCGTGGCGGCTCTCTCCCGCGGCGAGAGGTCGTGTGGCCGTGCTATGGCGCCAGTTGGGACGAGAGGTCGTGCGGCCGTGTTGTGGCGTCCGTTGGGGCGAAAGGTCGTGTTGGTAGCATTTTTTTAACGGCGGTGAGGGTTAGCAATCGATGGATTAGTGGGCTTAATGCGTATCTTGCATCGTTACACATCCAAGGATTAAGAGTCATTAGTAGAATGCTCGTGCGTTGCTACGGACGAATGATGGTAAATAAATTCAGCATCAGCCACAGGATTGCCCACGGGGATAGGCTAACGAAGGTCCTAGTGATGGCAAACATGACCTGCCGCCGCCGGAGCCGACGGGCAACACGTAGTTGCACTGTCAGAACACCTCAGTCTGCAGCCAAGGCTTCACTGTACTAATCTATTCTCACGTACCATCTTCATAAAAAACTATTGTCAGGTTGAGAGAGCATACCAAAACTGAGTTATGAAGCAGAAATAAAGAAAAACAAATCAAACCTCTATTGGAAAATTGCATGTGTGGGCCTAAAACCACATCATTGTTCCGGTCAGAGTACTGAACATGGAGAGCAATATGCACTCTGCCTGCTAAATGAGGCACACAAAATGAATATCCTAACAATGATGAGAACTTCAGAAAATCATTAATGAAATGGAGTTAAGATTGTAAACTATGTGAGGTGTGGTAAAAATTCACAAACGGAGTAAGGTATACATATGATAGAGCATAATATGTGAATGGTAAAAAGATGCCTCCATTCAGCACATGGATTAGTAGTTATAATAGGGACATAATGTGATAGCTTATAATCTGAACTAAAAAATCTTTGCCGCCACCTAACTGTAAGCATGAGCATCCTAACAAAATAAGAAGAATTGTCCAACAACAATAACCAAATAAGGGATGTCATTAATCGGATGTAGGTTTACTATGCTGCCAACAATAACAAACATATCAAGGTTTTTTCCAGAGGAAATATTCTGCAGTTGTCAAGGATAGGTAGAAGTTACAATAAAAGTTTAGTTTACCATACAACAAGAACACATATCTGGCAAAATTCACTCCACTAAAAGGCACATTTTCACCAGGCACATTTTCTTTATGTCCATCTACGTGAGTATGAATGTAGTGTAAAAAGTAAAAAAATATCACCACCTGTCCAAACAAATATTGGTACCGATCAACTACAATTAAGATAAAAGTTGAGAATTGTCTTAGTCATCTTATACCCGGAGCTACAAAACCATCAATGCCTTAACAATATGTGTGCGCCTTTGTGGCGACGAAAACCTGCAATTCCTCTTGGATACATTGATCATACATTCATGTTACTGTGGTAGAAGAAAACACTGTGAAGTGCAGCATATCCACAGCAATTCAGAGAAGGGTCGCCTCCAGGCCACTACATCGTTTGTGGCCTCTCTGTTGACAGTGCATGTGCATGCACATTCAGATATGACGACTGATATATGATCCATTAATTTCATATATCCACTAATCATCTCAGCTCATCAGGAAGGATCCTCCATAAATATGAAAAATCAGGTTTCATTGCTTATCAGTGTATCCTCTTGAAAGAAGTGTTCATATCATTCGTCAGAACAACCTTCAATCAAACGGTGAACATTGTAATAAGGTAGAAATAACCAACTGATTAATTATTGATAAGTTTGCAAAATGTGTTTTGAGTTTTCCAACCAAATTTTAGTGAGAACCTTTTCTCTATTATGCCTAAAATGTATACCCAGCAGGAGAATGTAATTCATAATCTTCTGCTCTAGGAAATCACAACACTATCCAAGAGAGCACAAATAAATACTATCAAAATAAATGAATAACTATTTAGTTACATGTTGTACCTATTTCTTAACAACCAAGAGATGTACCAAGCTAAGAAATACATAGCAGAGGAATAAGTGTTCCTAGGGATTTAAGTACCCTTACAATTTGACATCAAAGGACGTGAAGAACGTGATCTATCTACAAGTACATATGGACCTTAATAGTTTAGTTCAACGCTCCAGCAAGTTAGTATAATTTTAGGTGCTCCCAAGTGGCATTTAGATAGCAAGATTTTCTCAAATAATCACGTCAAAGAATGATGGTTAACACCAGTTCAAGAAAACAAGAGAAGTGCAGGTTTCCAATGATTGAAATGTTGTGATCAGTCAATAGTATTTTAGAAAACATCAGACCATTACCTTCAGAGTTCAGATTGACAAGCATCTGTAGATGCCCAACTTCTAGGCCTCTCCAACACAAGGAATTAACCAGCGGCAACGCCATGTCAGCACGAGCACACCTTGTGTGTCAAGTCAGCCATTTCGCAGGGAAGACTAATTGCAAAGATTGCAAAGTAGGAGCCGCGGATCAAATAGTGCTCAATGGTGGACTGGTGGTTCACCTCATTATTCAGTACTATATCAGCGGTACCCATTGCCTGCAGAAAGAGAATGGAAGGGATTTTTCTAAGCCCGCGGCAACTCAAGCTGCTGGAGCTGCTGGACCTCCTTGCCGAGGATGTTGTATCGAACCATGTTGCCTGTGGTGCGCCACACCAGCTGGAGGTCGCCCCACGGCTCGCTGGGCGCCATCCGCTTGTGCAGGTGGCACTCGAACGCCCGCCCCAGCTGACCACCAGCGCCTCGCGTCCAAGATTCTGAACGTCAGCATGAACTCATCGTCCCATCGTCGCAGGTACCCGCGCCTGATCCGGCCTCCGTCACCGCGCTCTTCAGCCGTCGTTCCATGGCCATCGCCCATCGCCTACACGCAAAGCTGCCCGGACTTGGCCGTGAAGTAGATGCCCTCGCCGGAGCACCGGGTCACGTACCCCGCCGCGTCGTCGACCAGGGCCACGCGGCACGGGCGCGGGTGCTTCGGGATCTGGTGCGCCTCCACCTTGATCACGCGACACCCTCCAATCTTGGGGCCTGCCCGCGCCTGGATGCTGGACTGGAGCTTCTTGATCTCCGGCTTGGCGACGATAGTGTCGGTCCCAACGCACAACTGCACATTGGTCTCCATAGGGGAGGAAGGTCTCGGCTAGCGGAAGGATGCCGTCAGCTGCGTGCGCGCGAGCTGGATACCCTCGCTCGGGAGTTAGAAAAGGGGTGGGGCGTTTGTTTTCTCTAGGGGAGGCTGTAAGGGCATATTTATCCCTAAAGTGTTTTGGTGATTGATGACAATGCTTTTGCGGACTAATCTTGTGCGTTTAGTATTTCAGAGATTCATCCTTTGGCACGAGACGATTCCCACCCCTCGGAGTTTGAAGCAAAGACGGTGTAGCCCTTTCGGTTCAGTTTTGGTGGACTTGTATCGTAGGAGTCACCATACTATCAAGAGGGGGTCCACTTTGGTTAGGCTAGGATGGAATCAACACATACACATCCTTTCCACACCCTCTGAGCCTTCCCGCCTCGATGGAGGTTTCATTCCCTTTCTTTGTGAGTTCGTTTTGGTCCTAGCGGTAGTACCGCTTAAGAGTCACAGGCGACAGTACCGCTCGATAGCGGTAGTACTGCCGGTGGGTCCTCAGCCGTAGTACCGCTGCGGTACCAGGCTCCTACCGCGTCGACTCGAGGGGGTCGCTTCTCGTGTCGGATTGTGCGGCACTAAGCAGCGGCAGTAGAAGCGGTAGTGCCGCTCGTGAGCGGTAGTACCGCCCTACCACCATTGCAGTACCGCACTGGGTCCGGCTCCTGCTCTCTCGCTAGCCCTCCCAGACTACACGACAGTACCGCGAGGGGGAGCGGTAGTGCCGCTGGTCCCAGCGGTAGTACCGCTGCCCCCTGCGGTAGTACCGCATTCTGCGGGGCTGTTTAGGGGGGTAACGGTTGGATTGTTCCCCCCTCTATAAATAGGGTCTTCTTCTCCAAAGTTGACTTACCTCTTCCCCCAAAAGCTCCATTGTTGCTCCAAGCTCCATTTTCGCCTGATCTCTCTCCTTAGCCAATCAAACTTGTTGATTTGCTCGGGATTGGTTGAGAAGGCCCCGATCTACACTTCCACCAAGAGAAATTTGATTCCCCCACTAATCCCTAGCGGATCTTGTTACTCTTGGGTGTTTGAGCACCCTAGACGGTTGAGGTCACCGCGGAGCCATAGTCCATTGTGGTGAAGCTTCGTGGTGTCGTTGGGAGCCTCCAATTAAGTTGTGGAGATTGCCCCAACCTTGTTTGTAAAGGTCCGGTCGCCGCCTTCAAGGGCACCAATAGTGGAATCACGGCATCTCGCATTGTATAAGGGCGTGAGGAGAATACGGTGACCCTAGTGGCTTCTTGGGGAGCATTGTGCCTCCACACCGCTCCAACAGAGACGTGCTTCCCCTCAAAAGGAAGGAACTTCGGTAACACATCCTCGTCTTCACCGGCTCCACTCTTGGTTATCTCATCCCTTTACTTGTGTTAAATCCCTTGCTTGCTTGTGTGCTTGTTGTTTTTGCATCATATAGGTTGCTCACCTAGTTGCATATCTAGACAACCTACTTTGATGCAAAGTTTAAATTGGTAAAGAAAAGCTAAAAATTGTTAGTTGCCTATTCACCCCCCCCCCCTCTAGTCAACCATATCGATCCTTTCAATTGGTATCAGAGCCTCATCTCTTTATTAAGGACTTTGCCGTCCGAAGAGTATGGTTGACGTCGTAGACGGAGTGGAGGATCACTTTGGTGCGAATTCAGTCTCGTCTACGGGCGATGGGGGAACCTCAGTCTCTCGTGAGGAATTCAATGTGGCTTTGGACACATTGAAAACCTCCATGACGACCGAGGTTGAAAGCATGTTTAATAAGTTCATTGAAGGTCTCAAACTATCTACCGCACCATTGAAAGTGGGTGATCTCACTAACAAGGTCACGGATGCTAACTCCGATAAGGGGGAAGCTACTAGTGAAAAGGCTCATTCTTCTAGTGGGAAGAATGGCACCGACATCTTTGCCCATGTGGAATCTCCACTTGTCTATGGTGGACTGATTCCTTCTACTCATTTGAATCATGCCGGTCCTCCCCCTAATATTGTGAAAAATGAGGACTTTGATTCTTGTGTCTATCGGTTTAAGCGTCATTTAAATCATGTGAATACTAATCTTTGGAGAATCATTGAAGAAGGTTTCTATCCGCATGACTGAAGCAACTTCACTCCTAGAGAAGCCACGGATAATCAATTCAATGAGAATGCTCTCTTCATCATCCAAGATGCAATTCCACCCGAAGATCTTCCTCACCTCCGGCCCTGCGCCATGGCCAAAGATGCATGGCACCAAGTTGTTTCCCTCTACCGTGGAAGCGCAAGCATTCAACGCCCCAACTATGAAGTGGTGCAAGATGAAGCTGACGAGTTTGCAATGAAAGAGGATGAAGAACCTCGTGAGCTTTATCGAAGATTAACCAAATTCGCGGTTTCACTCTGAGATCATGGAAGCAAGGACACTGATGACAATTGGATCAAGCGCAAATTCCTCAAGGCAATGAGGCCTTACCACAGGGCCATGTCCTCTGTCATTCGTCAAAGGCCGGACTTCCACACTTTGTCCTCAAGTGAAGTGTTGGATGAGTTTGTGGCTATGAGCATCTTGGACAAGACCGCCGACAATGCGATGCTACGCTCTCAAAGGGCAAAGAAGCCCAACCTTGCATTAAAGGCCAAGGTTTGCGTTGAAGAAGAAGAAGATGAGGAAGAAGAGGAAAGCAACCCCGAAGATACAAAGTATATATGCTTATCATGAACACGTGGCTCTTGCTTCAAGGCAATTTTGGAGCAAGAAAAACACAAGGCCCAACTTCAACAAGAGCAACTCAAGTGGCACGAAGGTCAAGCAACGTGTGAGGACTTGCTATAATTGTGGCAATGTGAGCCATTTTGTTGCGGAATGCCCTTATGAGAAAAGGGAAGACAATGGTGGCAAGCTCATCCGGAAGGACAAGGCCAGGTCTTTCTCTAACAAGAGCAACTTCACCAAGAAGACTCCTCCCAAGGCGTTGGTGGTACAAGAAGAGTACAATGAGGATGATGATGATGATGAAGATGGTAAGACAGTTGCCATGGCCTCCGTTGCCATTGCAACAACTCCACAGGCTTCTCTCTTCGACTCACCTAATGAGAACATCACCGCCAAGTGCCTCATGGCTAAAGCCACCAACAAGGTAACCCCAACATCAAAACTACCATCATTAATAATCCCTCGTTGATGGATTGCATTGATGAACATGAGGGGTCTAATGTGGAGGAGAATGAGTTTGTGTCTTTTATGAACAAACTCAAGGGTAAACCCAAGAAGCACTTCGTTGCTCTCTTGGAACAACTTGGTGAAGCCAATGACATGATCGAGGCTCACGAAGATACCATCTCTAAGATGGAGGGGCATAGTCGTGACTATGCCGATGAGATTTCAGATCTTTCCATTGCTCTTGAGGAAGAGCGTGGTCTTCGTTTGGCTCTTGAGGAGTCACACAATGATGATCATGCTAAATTAAAGAAAGATCGTGATCATGCTCTTGTTGCATCTTGTGTGCTAAGTTCCGAGAAGGCCAAACTTGGGGTTGATCTTGCTAGACTCAAGGAGGAGTTTGATATACTTGACAAGGCTCACAAGGCCTTGAAAGGTGTTCATGCTAGACTCAAGGAGTCTCATGATTAACTCCAAGTGAAGCTAACCAAGGAGAAAGCCACCTTTCCTCATATGGTGTTAATTGATAATGCAAATGCCACTAACCCCTGTTGTGAGCATGTGCATCTTGTTGAGGAGAATGCTAAGTTGAAGGAGAAACTTGAGAACGGCCTTGTGTCGTGCATTCAAGGTGAGAAGAACCTCAACGACCTTTTGAGCAATCAAAAGGAAGTTGTGGCCAAGGAAGGGATTGGGTTCGCACCCATGCCCAAGAACAAGAAGAAGAATGACAAGACCAAATGACCTCCCCCTCTCAAGAAAACCTTTGTGAAGGAGGGAGAGGGTGTTTCCAAGGATAAGAAGAACAATGTGAAGGGTGGTGATGTCAAGAAAGGCAATGCCACCCCTTCCAACAAAGCTGGCGACTTTAACCCTTCTTATGTGTTGTGCCGTGCTAGTGATGGGCATGTTTATGCCAAATTTGTTGGTTCTCCTTATGAGTACATTGAATGGTCTATTTGGGTTCCTAAGACCCTTGTTACTAACATCAAAGGACCCATTACAAAATGGGTACCTAAAACCAAGCATTGATTTCTTGTAGGTGTTTGCTTCCGGTGGGGGATCATGGTTGCTCGATAGTGGAGCAACTAATCATATGACTGGAAGCAAGGACTTGGTGGTGGATGTTCACAAGATTCCATCTATGCCCACCAATGTCGAGTGGGGTGATGCCTCGTCCTCTAAGGTATTGGGACTTGGCAATGTTGTCATTTTCTCATGATCTCACGATCGAGAAGGTCATGCTTGTTGAATCCCTTGCATACAATTTACTTTCCGTTTGTCAACTTGCACTCATGGGTTTTGCCACTTTCTTTGATATTGATACCGTGGCCCTCTTGTGGAGCAAGACTCTTAAATTAGCCTTTGTTGGGCATGTCGAGAACGGTCTCTATGTGATTAACTTTTCGAAGCGACCCACTAAGACCGCGACATGCCTAATGGCTAAAGTTGACGTGGGATGGCTTTGGCATCGTCGTTTAGCCCATGTCAATATGAGATCTTTGCAAAGTCTTCTCAAGGGGGACCATGTCCGTGGACTGTTAGTTTTGCTAAAGACCGTGCTTGTAGTGCTTGTATCGAAGGAAAGCTACATGAGAAGGCTCACCCTCCCACGACTATCATTTACTCGAAGAGGTCTTTGGAGCTCCTTCATTTGGATCTCTTTGGGCCTCGATCCTTTAATAGTCTTGGAGGTAGGAAGTATTGCTTGGTGATTGTGGATGACTATTCAAGATACACTTGGGTATATTTCTTCAAGAGGAAGAGCGAGACCCAACAAACCGTCATTGACTTTGCAAATGAAACCCGACGTCAACACAATGCAAAGATCTGGACAATAAGAAGTGACAACAGCGCCGAGTTCAAGAACTACACCTTGGATGAGTTTCTTAGTGATGAGGGGATCAAGCATCAATATTCCGCACCTTACAGCCCTCAACAAAATGGTGTAGCGGAGAGGAAGAACCGGACGTTGATGGATGCGGCAAGGACCATGATGGCGGAGTTCAAGTCTCCATAAAACTTTTGGGCCGAAGCCATCAACACCGCGTGTCATGCTTAAAATTGTCTCTATCTCCGCAAAGGCTTGAACAAGACTCCGTATGAGATACTCACCGGTAACAAGCCCAACCTCAAGTACTTCCGGGTGTTCGGGTGTAAGTGTTTCATTCTCAAAAAGGGTGTTCGTTTGTCTAAATTTGAGGCTAGAGCTTATGAGGGCATATTTGTTGGTTATGCTACAAACTCTCATGCTTACCGTGTCCTCAATAAGTCCACGAGGCTTATTGAGGAGACGTGTAACATGGAGTTTGATGAGAATAACGGCTCCCAAGTGGAGCAAAGTGGCACTTGTGATGTAGGTGATGAAATTCCTCCTCAAGCTATAAGAAGAATGGGTGTTGGTTTTATCCTACCCATTGAGGAACCCCTTGTGGCCGAAGGAGAAGGACAATGCTCCACTCAAGTGGAGTCATCACCAACCCAAGGCCCACACGCTTCCGAAGAACAAAGTGAAGGCCCTCAACCTCAAGAACAAGACCAAGGGCAAGATCAATCTCGAGATGGTGTTGTAACGACAAGTGATGCCCAAGGTCAAGTTCTATCCTCTGAGCAAGTTCAAGATCAAGAGCTTCCTCGAGATCAAGAACAAGCCCAAGACGGCGCTCAAGATGATCAAGTGACCGCTCCTCAACTTTCCCTCGAGGAGGAATTGGAGCATCATGCCGCCAAGATTGCTTCCAAGCTCTCCACCAAGGGTCATCTCATGAAGAATGTGCTTGGAAGCATTCAAAAGGGGGTAAGCACTCGTATACAATTGGCAAACTATTGTGAACATCACGCGTTTGTCTCTTGTGTTGAACCCCAAAAGGTATATGAGGCGCTCGAAGATCCGGATTGGCTTAATGCCATGCATGAAGAACTCAATAACTTCGAGTACAACAAGGTGTGGAGATTGGTGCCAAGGCCAACGGGGAACCACAATGTCATTGGAACCAAGTGGATTTTCAAGAACAAGCAAGATGCTCACAGGAACATCGTTTGCAACAAGGCAAGATTGGTGGCACAAGGCTACTCCCAAGTCTAGGGTATCGACTACGGTGAAACATTTTCTCCCGTTGCTCGCCTTGAATCCATTCGTTTGTTGATTGCTTATGCTTCTCAGCACAACTTTAAGTTGCAAAAAATGGATGTGAAGAGTGCTTTTCTTAATGGTACTATTAATGAGTTGGTGTATGTCAAGCAACCCCCCGGGTTCGAGGATCCCTACTTTCCCGATCATGTGTATCGACTCGATAATGCACTCTATGGCCTTAAACAAGCCCCACGTGCATGGTATGATCACCTTACCGAGTTGTTACAAGATCGTGGATTCAAAGTTGGGCTAATCTACCCCACTCTTTTTACTAAGAAGGTCAAAGGGGAGTTGTTTGTGTGCCAACTATATGTTGATGATAATATCTTTGGTTCCTCTAACAAAGCTTTCAATGAGGAATTTGCCGCACTCATGACCTCAAAGTTCGAGATGTCTTCCATGGGAGAGTTGAAGTTCTTTCTTGGGTTTGAAGTGAAGCAAAGAAGAGAAGGAACCTTCATCAACCAAGCCAAATACACTCAAGACATGCTCAAGAGATTTAAGCTAGGTGATGTCAAGCCGGCTTCCGCTCCAATGCCCACCAAGTGCCAACTTGACATTGATCCCAATGGTAAAGCGGTGGATCAAAAGGTATATCGCTCCATGATTGGCTCCTTGCTTTACCTTTGTGCATCTAGACCAGATATCATGTTGAGTGTGGGAATTTGTGCACGGTTTCAAGCCGCACCTAAGGAAAGCCACTTTGTGGCGGTCAATCGAATCTTTCGATATTTAGCTCATACCCCAAACTTTGGCTTATGGTACCCAAGAGGAGCAAACTTCAAGCTTGTAGGATATTCGGACTCGGATTGGGCGGGAGACAAAGTGGATAGGAAGTCCACTTCCGGAGGGTGCCAATTTCTTGGTTGCTCTTTGGTGAGTTGGTCTTCCAAGAAGCAAAGTTGTGTTTCCCTCTCGTCCATCGAAGCAGAGTATGTGCCGGCCGGTAGTTGTTGTGCACAACTTCTTTGGATGAGGTTGATACGTCTCCAACGTATCTATAATTTTTGATTGCTCCATGCTATATTATCTACTGTTTTGGACATTATTGGGCTTTATTACTCACTTTTATATTATTTTTGGGACTAACCTATTAACCGGAGGCCCAGCCCAGAATTGCTCTTTTTTTTGCCTATTTCAGAGTTTCGCAAAAAAGGAATATCAAACGGAGTCCAAACGGAATGAAACCTTCGGGAACGTGATTTTTAGGAAGATTATGATCCAGGAGACTTGGACCCTACGTCAAGAAACAAAGGAGGAGGCCACGAGGTAGGGGCGCGCCCACCCCCCAAGGCGCGCCCTCCACCCACGTGGGCCCCCTGTTGCTCCACCGACGTACTCCTTCCTCCTATATATACCCACGTACCCCCAAACGATCAGATACGGAGCCAAAAACCTAATTCCACCGTCGCAACCTTCTGTACCCACGAGATCCCATCCTGGGGCCTGTTCCGGAGCTCCGCCGGAGGGGGCATCCATCACAGAGGGCTTCTCCATCATCACCATAGCCTCTCTGATGAAGTGTGAGTAGTTTACCTCAGACCTTCGGTTCCATAGTTAGTAGCTAGATGGCTTCTTCTCTCTTTTTGGATCTCAATACAATGTTCTCCCCCTCTCTCATGGAGATCTATTCGATGTAATCTTCTTTTTGCGGTGTGTTTGTTGAGACCGATGAATTGTGGGTTTATGATCAAGATTATCTATGAACAATATTTGAATCTTCTGAATTCTTTTATGTATGATTGGTTATCTTTGCAAGTCTCTTCGAATTATCAGTTTGGTTTGGCCTACTAGATTGATCTTGCTTGCAATGGGAGAAGTGCTTAGCTTTGGGTTCAATCTTGCGGTGTCCTTTCCCAGTGACAGTAGGGGCAGCAAGGCACGTATTGTATTGTTGCCATCGAGGATAACAAGATGGGGTTTCTATCATATTGCATGAATTTATCCCTCTATATCATGTCATCTTGCTTAAGGCGTTACTCTGTTTTCATGAACTTAATACTCTACATGCATGCTGGATAGCGGTCGATGAGTGGAGTAATAGTAGTAGATGCAGGCAGGAGTCGGTCTACTTGTCTCGGACGTGATGCCTATATACATGATCATACCTAGATATTCTCATAACTATGCTCAATTCTGTCAACTGCTCAGTAATTCGTTCACCCACCGTAAAATACTTATGCTCTTGAGAGAAGCCACTAGTGAAATCTATGGCCCCCGGGTCTATCTTCATCATATTAATCTTCCAACACTTATTTATTTCCTTTGCTTTTTTACTTTGCTTTTATTTTTACTTTGCATCTTTATCACAAAAATACCAAAAATATTATCCTATCATATCTATCAGATCTCACTCTCGTAAGTGATCGTGAAGGGATTGACAACCCCTTATCGCGTTGGCTGCGAGGAGTTATTTGTTTTGTGTAGGTACGAGGGACTCGCGCGTAGCCTTCTACTGGATTGATACCTTGGTTCTCAAAAACTGAGGGAAATACTTACGCTACTTTGCTGCATCACCCTTTCCTCTTCAAGGGAAAACCAACGCAGTGCTCAAGAGGTAGAAGAGGCAAACTCTAAAGGATTACGGTGTCATTTGTGACAAAGTGCCTCTTTGGTGTGACAATGAAAGTGCCATCAAGATTTCTCTTAACCCGGTGCAACACTTCAAGATGAAGCATATTGAGATTCGGTATCATTTCATCCGGGATCACAATAGGCGAGGGGAGATCGAGCTCAACTATGTCAACACTCATGATAACCTTGCAGATATTTTCACGAAGCCATTGGATGAAGCAAGATTTCGCGAGTTAAGGCATGAGCTAAATATCATTGATTCGAGCAATGTTGCTTGAACCGTTGCACACCCCACCATACTCAACTTGATGTCTAGTTTAGATGTAGGCATGGACATAGGGGGAGTTTTGTTCTCTCAATGAACTTTCCCTCCCCCCATTATGCATAAACTAATCAAACTCTTTCACGTTAGCCATGTTTGATGGTACTTGTGCTTCAAAGATGAGTTTTGGTCTTGGGCCCAAGGTTAAAATCTTCGTGGCACCATACCTCCGGACTCAAACATAGGTGGCCTCGGCCACCGCCCTCTCTTGGAGAGGTGTGTGTTTCTCGTCCTCTTTGTTTTGGTTGTGTGTGTGTGTTTGCTCTCGTTTTCTAGTAGATTTCCTCTCTTGTGTGTTAGCCGTGCTGGTCAGTCTTTTTGCGGCCGAGCGGTACTACCGCTGGGTGCGCGGTACTGCCGCTTATGATCATCAAGCGATACTACCGCCCACCCTAGCGGTACTACCTCTACGGGGCGGGCGATTGGGGGTTATGTCGGGGCAGGGGGAGTTGTCTTTATCCCCCATACCCATTCGCTCCACTCGCCCGTCTTCTTCGTCGCTCTAGCGACGTCTCGCCGCAGGAGGGCCTCAGCTGGCCGCCGTCTTCGTGCCGTCCCTCTCCAGTTCCTCCGGTGGAGTCGATCCCCACCGCGTCATCTTGCCATGGATGCCGGTATTCCCCCCCTCCCCCCGTTCCCATTCTCTCTCTGCCTAGATCTCACATCTAGTTGTTAGGGGCAATAGGCATTGTTTTTCTCGATTTTTGGCTAAGTCGAGGCTTGAGTAGGATGGAGAGGGCTTCTAGGCTGTTTGGATTGATGTTTGGTTGGTTTATTTTTGAATTTGGCATCCCCGGTAGTGCCGGATCTGTCCACGGCAGTAGGGAACCGCCGTTCCCCGTCTAGAGCGGTACTACCTCTCACGTCGCGCGGTACTACCGCTCGCGCGGTACTGTCACGGTTGGGTCGCTGTACTACCACTGAATGCCCAATTCCATGATTTTCTTACCACTCCTTGATCCTTGTTGTTTTGTTTGGAGACTTATGCTCTTTCTTTCGTGTTGTTTCTTCTGCTAGTGTGTTTGGTTCCAGGCGATGAACATCCTGAGCAGCAAGTCCGCCGGGTCAACCCCGGGCGTGCAACATCAAAGCGCTACCGCACATCTGAGTCAGCGGGTGCTTCCTCAAGTGCTCCACCTCCACCTCAACTTAAGAAGAAGTCTGCAAACAGGCCGAAGCCAAGGGGCAAGACTGTGACTGAGTTGACTGCCAAGGAGTTCCGGTAAAGGCATCACCGCAATCCCTATGCAGAAGACCAAGAACCCTCTTTGGTCAACCGCCCGTTCTGGAACCGCTTTCAGTTTGCCATCTTCTTTGATGTGATCAAGGCTAAGAAGAATCTCTATGTTGATGTACGCTCCATCGACACGGATGCCATGGAAAAGGACCCTGAGTACTTTGGCGAAGCTCTTCAGATGTGTTCTCAGCTGAACATTCTCAGAATCATGCAGTTCAACAAGGACTCTGATGCAGATTTGGTGACTCAATTCTATGCTACTGTCCATCTTGGAACTGATGAAGAAAGGACTCTGACTTGGATGACAAATGGCAAGTTGCTTTCTGTTAAGTGGAAGGCCTTCATGGAATTACTTGAGGTGGAATATCACGGGCTTGAGACTCCTGTCGGCTTCCGCCCACACCGCAATGCAAACTCCACTCACAAGCAAGCCCTCTGGCCCTACTGTACTGTGAAGGTTAACCTTGTGACTAAGAAGGAAACCTATGAGTTGTCTGCCTTTCTGGACATCCTTCATCACGTCTTCCGAGAGACTCTCTTCCCTCGTATCGGGAATCTGGATATGGTCCACTCCTATCTCGTGGACATGCTTCTCTTCTGCCAGCATGAGAAGGAAGCAAACACTGGCGAGTCCCTGGACATTTCTCATGTTATGTGGTCTGAACTTCTATCTATCGTTTCTGAGCGTAAGTGCCCGATCTATGGTCCGTTCATCATGTTGCTCATTGAGAAGGCCTGGGCACATGTCTATCCCAAGGTTATGCTGGAAACTGGAGAATTGGTTTCTCATGAGATCAAGCGTCTGAGGAAGAAGGACAACTGGGGTACCCCGGCTCCTAAATCTGGGGGTACATCTACTGCCGCTGATGTGGAGACCAAGGGCGAGGCTGAGGCCGATGATGATGAGGAGGACTATGAGCCTTCTAGAGCAGAGCCCTCTTGGGCAAAGAAGCTCAAGCGCAAGATGAAGAAGCTCTTATGCATGGAGTCTCATGGTCAGTACATGACTCATGTGGCTGAGAAGCAGGCCAGGGGCGTCACAAGGAGCTCATGCGTCAGTTGGGTGCGACCGTTGCCAGCGGTTCTGAGGGCCAGATCACTAAGGAGGAGGAGTGGATTCAGCAGCATTGTCCGTGGACCGATTCAGACACTGAGCAGTTTCCGACCGATGACGGCGGTGCAGACGATCCCGCTGGGAGATGATGTTCGAGATCCTCAGATTGCTATCACCTGGAGCCATAGCTTCGCTCTTTGCCTTTTTGGTGTCTCGATGCCAAAGGGGGAGAGAGTTTAGGGATTTGTCGTTGTCAAGTTGCAAGCGTGTGTTTGTGTGCCGTGTTTGTGTTTGCCTTGCCTGTCTTTCTCGCAAACTCTTTTACAGTGTTGTTCCTTGCTTGCCTTGGGTTGGTTGTGCTCGTGAGACTGATCTATCATATGGTGTAAGACATATGCACTCTATCGCATCGTATTGAGCTTATGGTATCCTGTGCTATTTACTTTGTCTCTTATTTACTTTTGCTTAGTGTTAGCCTTATTTTTGCATGATATGCATGGTCTATAAAATATAGGGGGAGTGTTGATCCTAGTATGTGTGCCGTGCAGTCCAAAGCACCTATCTAGATAGCACACATCTAGGGGGAGCCCGTCTATATTTTAGAGATGTGGGGTTTGCTTATGTCCTATTTTTTCCCTTTTGTGCAAATCCCGTATTGTCATCAATCCACCAAAAAGGGGGAGATTGTAAGGGCATATTTATCCCTAAAGTGTTTTGGTGATTGATGACAATGCTTTTGCGGACTAATCTTGTGCGTTTAGTATTTCAGAGATTCATCCTTTGGCACGAGATGATTCCCTCCCCTCGGAGTTTGAAGCAAAGACGGTGTAGCCCTTTCGGTTCAGTTTTGGTGGACTTGTATCGTAGGAGTCACCGTCCTATCAAGAGGGGGTCCTCTTTGGTTAGGCTAGGATGGAATCAGCACGTACACATCCTTTTCACACCCTCTGAGCCTTCCCGCCTCGATGGAGGTTTCATTCCCTTTCTTTGTGAGTTCGTTTTGGTCCCAGCGGTAGTACCGCGATGCCCAGCGGTAGTACCGCTTAAGAATCACAGGCGGCAGTACCGCTCGGCAGCGGTAGTACCGCCGGTGGGTCCTCAGCCGTAGTACCGCTGCGGTACCGGGCTCCTACCGCGTCGACTCGAGGGGGTCGCTTCTCGTGTTGGATTGTGCGGTACTAAGCAACAACAGTAGAAGCGGTAGTACCGCCCTACCACCACGGCAGTACCGCACTGGGTTCGACTCCTGCTCTCTCGTTAGCCCTCCCAGACTGCACGGCAGTACCGCAAGGGGGAGCGGTAGTGCCGCTGGTCCCAGCGGTAGTACCGCTGCCCCCTGCGGTAGTACCGCCCTCTGCAGGGCTGTTTAGGGGGGTAACGGTTGGATTGTTCCCCCCTCTATAAAATGGGTCTTCTCCAAAGTTGACTTACCTCTTCCCCCAAAAGCTCCATTGTTGCTCCAAGCTCCATTTTCGGCCGATCTCTCTCCTTAGCCAATCAAACTTGTTGATTTGCTCGGGATTGGTTGAGAAGGCCCCGATCTACACTTCCACCAAGAGAAATTTGATTCCCCCACTAACCCCTAGCGGATCTTGGTACTCTTGGGTGTTTGAGCACCCTAGACGGTTGAGGTCACCGCGGAGCCATAGTCCATTGTGGTGAAGCTTCGTGGTGTCATTGGGAGCCTCCAATTAAGTTGTGGAGATTGCCCCAACCTTGTTTGTAAAGGTCCGGTCGCCGCCTTTAAGGGCACCAATAGTGGAATCACGACATCTTGCATTGTGTGAGGGCGTGAGGAGAATACGGTGGCCCTACTGGCTTCTTGGGGAGCATTGTGCCTCCACAGCGCTCCAACAAAGACGTACTTCCCCTCAAAAGGAAGGAACTTCGGTAACACATCCTCGTATTCACCGGCTCCACTCTTGGTTATCTCATCCCTTTACTTGTGCAAGCTTACTTGTGTTAAATCCCTTGCTTGCTTGTGTGCTTGTTGTTGTTGCATCATATAGGTTGCTCACCTAGTTGCATATCTATACAACCTACTTTGATGCAAAGTTTAAATTGGTAAAGAAAAGCTAAAAATTGTTAGTTGCCTATTTACCCCCCTCTAGTCAACTATATCGATACTTTCAAAGGCTCTATCGTTGATTTGGTAGAGAACAAATAGGAAAGGAAGGCGATAAAAAGTTTCTTGTCTTCCTGCGTGAATAGAGATGCGTGGGACGGAGCAAGGCGAAGGAGTTTGATTAAGAGAGCAGCGACACATTAATTTTCTTAAAATCGATCATTTGTTTCCTAATAGGTAATTGCCCGTGCGTTGCATTGGGGTCACCTAATTCTAGTGGTTTAACATTGATCATATCTGCATGCACATCAAACAGTAGTGTCAACTTTTTCATTACATCAGTCTTCTTTCGGCACTCACTATTCCGTCTCCCCAATCCAAACATCAATATCTAAATTAACAAAACCGCACTTGATGTTGACCTAAAATAAGACACATAAAAACGTTTTTTGGACAAGCGATGTTGTACATTTTGATTGACCATTTCATACCTTATGCGTTTTTATGTACAAAATAAGATCCTAGGAAGAATAGCATACATCAAGAGTGTCGACACGTCTTCATCATCCATTTATTTTGTTCTCCTTTGTACTCCTCTCAGAAATATGTGCTATTGTTTTCTGCAACACAAAATTACCAATTTTAATTACATCATGTGAAAGAGCAGAAACTAATAATGGGTGCCTGCTACATTGTCTCACACCATCATCATTCCCATCCTCTTGGTCTTCAGTTTCCCTCCGAAAATGCTTCCTACCCTTAAGAGGATGCACTCGGCGAGCTTACCTTGTGGTTGTCAGTCTCATCATCATCATCGGCCAAAAACTTGGAAGTGCTCCGTTTCTTCACAAGCTTTGACCCCCCCCCCCCCTTCGTATTTCTGGTAATTCTGTGACAAATGAAAGCATAGCAATAAATCATCAAAGGCAAAGTTATAACACTGTTTGTAACACACCTGGATTACTCAACAGATGTGGTGCATCAAATCGTGTGCCCTTGCGGGGTACCTTGGCGTATACAACGGGGCGTAAAATTTTAGTACCACGAGCTCAATTGTGTCAAATACAATTTGTGTACTTCACTATGGAGTAAATGTCAATTCCCATGAATCACGATTGGTCGGGCGAGAAACTGGATTGCATGACAATTTAGTTCAGTTAAACCTTCTCACTTAAAATGAGTGTGTTGCTTGAAAAATGTGAGGAATCCCTCGAACTGAAAAGGCATAGAATGCATTCAAGCTTACCTTCTGATTAGAGCATCCGATTAATTTCTGCAGTAAGTGTTCCTTGTTAGTACTTAGTAGTCATAGGCCTGAAAAAACTAATGAGTAGGGATCTGAGTGCTCACGTACCTGATTAGAAAGAGGAGAGTACGTAGTACTGTTGCATCCGATTTGAAGCAACAGTACAGCTCGGCAGGCACGATGCCGTGTGTGTCAGGCATGGATGCTGCTCACCGTTCAGCCTGATGAAACCGTTCCTCTTGCTGTTCGACCTGATGGGATCGTTCCTCTCACCTAGATGTCGCAATGAAACTGCCTGTCTCAGCGGACGAGGAGAAACAAACGACATCGAGCGAAAACGCCAAGATCACAATGGGCTACCTCGTACCTTGTCAGGATATATGTCGATGAGACGATGACGGAACCTCGTCGGCGTCGATCACATCGAGGGCGGACGGGACGCGCTGGCGTGGTGCTGGGAGGAGTTGGAATGGCGGAGGCAGACCAGCGGCGGGAGGAGGAAAACATGGCGGCGAGGTGCTGCCGGAGGAAGGCAAGCAGCGGCCGAGGAGCCAAGGAGCGGGCTTTGGCTGGCGTCCGCGTTAACCCTAGCGCGAGGTCGGGATGGGATAACTGGGCTGAGTGAGGTGAGAGAGATGTGGGCTGGCTCACGGGGCATTGCTCGGCTTGGCCCATGTGCTGGGCAATGGACAAAGTGTTTTTCTAGCGATGGAGAAACTGGATGGGAAGCGTACTACGTACGTCGGGTGGAGCGAGGGGAGTGGACGAAACGTAAGAGGGGAAACGAAATGTTGTGTTTCTTTTAGGTAGTAGAGATTAATGTGATTGAGCAATTTAAGGTAAGTCTAATTAATTTAGATTTGATCTTTAAAGATTGATCGTGATTGATTTTTCATATAAAGGCATTACTAAACCGGTGACGCGAAACATGAAAAGTTCTAATCCGTTCAGTTTTTTGGTTGTGTGAGAGGGTGACGCAAAACTAAATCGGTGGGGTGGAGGAGGACGAAAAAAACCAGACGAAAGTGGTGGGACTATTCAACCAACTCGTCCATTAAAATAAAGATTAGATCTTGATGATGGATATATATGATTGTTTGGATCTGCCCCATCTCTTTTTTCTATATATGGAACGCTTGTTATCAGTAGTCTGGCAGAAAATTCCTATCAGACAGGTCATACAACATTGATTTTTCTTTAATCCCACGGTGTAGCGATTCTCTAACCCCATCGATTAACTGCACGTATAAATCCACTCCTAGTAAATCTCGCCCGCTGCCCGGCCGCAACCACCTCACCACGTCTGATGCGAGTAAATCTCGCCTGGCCGATCCCGATCCACCCAGTCTCGCATCCCATGGGTGAGCTCATCCCCGCGCACGCCGAGCTCGCTCACCACGACGGTAACTTCCGCCGCCACCCTGCTCCGCACCAACAATTCCCGGGCAGCTACAACCGCTCCACGTCGTCGGTGCGGTGTCCCTCCCCGCATGCTGCATCAAACCTTCCTCTCACCACCGACCTTGTAATCCCACCATGGCCGCCCCAGTCCCCTGCCCGACCATGCCCCGTCACCATCCCTCCTGCAGTGCTGTTGCGCCATTTCGGCTTGGCGTCGGCCCCCTAGTATGTATGTACTCTACTCACCCGAATTAGGGTCTGATACATCTCATCTTTTATTTATTTTTAATTACTTGTTATGATTTGTGCTACTTTGGATGTAATGCTTGCATCGTTGAATTTTGCTGAGAGTATGTACGATCGCAAAGCTTCAGGAAGGAAGCACGACCGGCTTCAGGTTGAAAGCACGACCAACTTGGGTAGGAAGCACGTCCAGCTTTGGAAGGAAGCACAACTAGTATGCACAGTTTTGGAAGGAAGAACGACTACCATCGCAAAGGACGCGTAATCAGATGGAAGCATGGCTGCCATCGCAAGGAAGCACGACCAAGATTAAAAGGAAGCACGGTGACCATCGGCTCAATGTTGTTTGAACTGTGCCTAATGCCATGTTTTGTTTTAGGGAAGCAAATTTAGTTTAGTTTGTTTCAAACCAATGGTGTTTCAAGTTCAAATACAAAGCAGAAGAACACATAAATAATCGAAGCACGTGAAAAAAGCACCCAAGCACATGAAGAAAGTAGTGAAAATGATAAGAGACGATGAGGACCGGCTACAGTATGCGAGCATCACGTGGCCACGACGGTCAAGTCGTCGGAGGCTTCTAGATAGATAGATGGACCTGCACCGCTGAAACAAATGAACCTAGTCCTTGTATGGAATATTTAAGCAAATTTTTGACAAGCAAATTGATGCAAACATGTATCACGTAAGAAGCATGCGATAGGAACATGTAACGTTAACTTATGAAGCATTTTTATTTTCCTATTGATATGCAAGCAAATTTATTTCCAGTCAACATGGAACAAATATTTGTTCACCGTGTAATTCAATTTATTTGAATTCCACATGGAAGCAAATTTCAGTCGGACGCAAATTTCTTGTTGGAAACTAATAAGTAGCAACGAGATCCTTTAGATCAAAGCACATCTTGTTTGCGCCCGATGCAACTTCAAGGAATATTGGAAACAAGAAGTGCTTCGTAAGGCAAGATTTGCTGTTGATGCAATTTCCAGGAATATTGGAATCATCAAGTGCTTTGTAAGGAAATAAACTGTGATTCGTAAGGAAGAAAACTGCATTCGGAAAGTCTTTATGCCACATTAATTTTTTCATAATTAGTTTCCTCAAACTGGTCGATCGGTTTTCTAAATATCTGGGATTTGTTACCTAAAATTACGTGCTTCTATATCTAAACAAACTTGTTTCAAGAGTCAGTAGTACATCCAACGGCCCAACAGGATATGATCCAACGGCAACGCACTGGTTTTCCTAGTGCTTCCTTTATATATAAGGGTAGTAGATAGTCATTCCCTCCCCGCCCCAGCCCGGCCGTTTCGCCTTTCGCGCCGTAGACACCGCTTCCTTCCCCGTCTCGCCGTCGCCTCGCCTTCACCCGCTCCCTCCACGAAACCCTACACCCCCAGCGGCGGCTAAGCTTCCGCCGCCGCCACCATGGCCTCCTCCCACTCCAGCATCGACGCCGCTCTCAAGAGTAAGCCCCCTCCCTCTGCCGTCGATGGAATGCCGTATGATCAATTATTCTTCCTTGTTTCGAACGTTCGAGTTGTGCTTGTGCATTGCGGACGAATTTGGGGTTGGGTGGTTTCCCTGCGAACTTCAGATCCGCACTTTCCCTGCGAGTTTTCCGATGAAATTTCGATTCGCTCATTTGGGCGAAACCCCCAAATGTTGTTCTGAAGGAAGAGACCCCAGATCCGACACTTCGTGGCCTCACCTCACGAAATCAGTGGGGCGAGTGGCCCGATTTGGTGTCTCGTCTGTGCAAGTTTCATCTTGAATTGATCCTCCCCCTTCTGCTCGTTGAAATCATTCTGATCTCTGACTTCAGTTTGTTCCTGCGATTTCCCCGTTGCTAGAACTACCAAAGAAGAAGGGCCTGCGGGGAGCCAAGGACGCGAATGGGGAAACCATGCTTCATTTCGCTTCGAGCCAGTGCTGCCTGGTGAGCTGCCTGTTCCTGTTCCTGGTGGAGGAGGCGGGGCTTGATGTCAACTCGGAGTCAAAGGCAGGTGCATATTCGCATGCAGCTAGTTGAAATCTTGTGCATCCATGCAGGAACTTCTCCTTCTGTTACTACTGAGATGCTGTGTTCCCCTTGCAGGTTTGACACCCGTGGTCCTCGCCGCACTCCAGGGAGATGTCGAGGTTACGAGGTACATTCTTGATCATGGCGGTGACCCTGCGATGCCTGATGAGAGGGGCTCCACGCCGCTGAAAAATGCAGCAGCGGCAGGTGCGCTTTCTCATTCCTGGGTTCACTCTCAGCCCCTGAATGACATTGCTTGCACAGCTTCGGCAAAAAGGGAAAAACAAGCATTAGTTGCCTACAATTACTGTCTACTGTATATATATACCCTGTCGATGCTTACTGGCTTAGGTTCTGATCATTGATCTATCTGGATATGTACTGCGTTTTGTTGTGCCTCCAGGGCACTGTGAGGCTGTAAGGCTATTGCTGTCGAAAGGAGTTAATCTGGATCCTATCCATTACCAAGGGACACCATTACACTTGGCTGCTGTGGAGGACCAAGATCAGGTTGTAATGGTTCTGCTGGAGCATGGGGCTGATGTAAGTTGTTTATTTCATGGTTACCTAGCTGGACACATATCCCTATATATTGGGAATGCAAATGCTATAATTTTTTTCATTTGGCTTGAAGATCAAATGGTTTATTCTTGGAGGTGCATCATTGCACTTGGTGGCATGTTAACAATATCCATCTGACTATATGTTATCAAAATCGTGATTCATTTCCTTTTTCAGCCCAATAAAGATGTTCATCACGTATTTTCATACCTCATGATGACTCTCTGTGGGAAGTCCTTGAAATGCATGAGGCAACTTATTGAGGTCCAATAGCTTACTGACTTGATGCATTTTCTTATGTTCTTTTTTCTATTTGAATGTGTTCTGATTCCTTAAGCTGTTAAGCATAACATGTTGGGTAGAAAATCCAGATTATTAAACCAGCCTTGTTTTCCTATTGAACTTACTATCATGGTTACTGCATAAATCCTACCTCTAAAGATTACCCTACTTTTATTTATAGACTGGTGCCGATGTGAACGCTCGTGATTACTCTGGGCCAACTCCTTTTACGGAGGCTGTTGCTGATGGCTTAACCGACTTTGTCAAGGTCTTGCTAGATGCTGGAGCCAACCCTAACATCCCTAACCAGGTGGCTCTGTTCGTCCCTGTGTTTACTGCTCTAATGCTTTGAGAGTTGTGATCTTGACGCCTCTCTCCCTACATGTCTGATGCTGAGTTGAATCTAGCTAAAGCCTCTGCGGAGATGAGTGCATTGTACTGATTGTTCATGTGTCAAGTAAATAATTTTACAGTAGGTTTATATTCTAGTTGCATCTGTTTTGGTTTGCTTCAGAGTTTGTACTGCATTGACCTAGTCAGACATCCCAAGATTGCAGCTCCAGTGCTAAGTGTCACAACATGTTTCACGTATCTCATCGCAGAATCAGGATACTGGTAGGTCACAAAATTTTATACAACAGCTTTTATATCTCATCTGAGAAACATGATACTAGTTAGGTCCCTAGACTTCCACTTTTGTTGTTTCTCTAAGACCATGATCATACTTAACCACACTTACTAGAATTGGAGAGGGAGTACTGTATCTAGCTTTACTTCAACTTCTTTTCTGTTCATATAACAGTATCTAAGACTGTTACTGTCTGTGGGATGAATTAAGTAATATATCATTTTATCATAAGTTTCTTCATGAATGAAAATATAGTGACATTACTCGCTTTGTTATTTTTGCACTGGATTGTATAGCATCTTATTGTTTGTTTCATGTTATAGCATGGAGCAATACCTATCGAGCTAGCAGCAGATAGTGATCGACACAAGCTTGTTCAAATAATATTCCCTAGGACAAAACCAATTAAATCTCTGCCAGATTGGAGTGTTGATGGGATAATTAAAACTGTGAATTCTACAAAAATCAATGCTCCTCTGGTATGTACTCCTGAAGTTTAATTCATGATTGCTTCGTATTTTCTATTTAGACAATAGTAATTTTTTGCCCATCTTATAGATAGCTTATACCCCGTCCTCCTTCGACGGAGTAAAAAGTCCTCAACAAAGCACACATATTCATGAACTCTGTTTACATGCATAGATAGCTTATACTACATCCTACTTCAATTGTTTGCCACTTGGACTATGTCGCTGTGCTGCTAGCAAGCTTTTAGGCTAGCTGCTGTTGGGCGTTCTCTGATAGGACAGAAGTTCTGATGTTGTATGTTGTGTACTAGTGTTAGGGGGCAGCCCTCAGCCCTGGGGGCAAGATAGAAGAACTATTCTTCTATTCTTGCTTTATTCCTCATAGGGGGGGTCCTTTATATGAGTAAAATGCACAGAACCACCGCTTTAGCGTCATAGCTCTCGGAAAACCACCACTTTACAAGATGTGACACTTTCCACCGCTCCAAAAATTTGACAGTGGCAAAAAACACCGAACCAAAATTTGATCGCGTTTTGACGTGTCCGATCGCGTGCGGGCTGACAACAGTGACGGTGCGTCGCTAACGGCCTTTAACTGCTCTGGCTGAAGCGATTGGGCCAACCCTCCCTCACTCTCTCTCCCTCTCCCTCCCTCCCTGACTTATTGTGAAGTTAATTTGATTGTAGCACAATCTTCCCCCTAACTGCTCTGTTCACCGCCTTGTCCCCACCGCTCCTTCGCCGATGGACCCGGAGCCGCCACCGCCGCGATGCCCGTGAGAAAAAGGAGAGGGAGAGTGGGGAGGGGAGTGAGGGCCGGCCCAGTCGCTTCAGACAGAGCAGTTAACAGCCATTAGCGGCACGCCGTCACCGTTGTCGGCCTGCACGCGATCGGACACGTCAAAACGAGATCAAATTTTGGTTCAGTGTTTTTTGCCACTGTCAAATTTTCGGTGTGGTGCAAAGTGTCACGTTTTGTAAAGTTGTAGTTTTCCGAGCGGTATGGCGCTGAAGTGGTGGTTTTATGCATTTTACTCTTTTTATATAGAGGCCTAACAATCCAACAATTCATAGATCTCATCCCTAATTGGCTCAAGGCCCAAGCTAAAGGGTATCTTGCTAATTTAAATGATAGACCACCTAACATACAGATTGGGAACTGCGGTGGTGGGGTCATGTATTTCTGTGCGCAATGCTGTAAAGTATGTTGAGATTGACATGTCTTGAGCATGTAAAACTATGTATGGGATATGCTTCTTCTTTTGCGAAGTTGAGCTATTCTAGTTCTATATTCCAATGACATCACTTTAGTCATTTTGTATACTAAATAATAATTGAGCAATTGACAGCTAGCTACATTTTTAGATTGGTAATGCAGGGTTAGATGTTCCACGAGCTGCAGGCCAAACCATGAAAGCAATTATGGAACTACTGAGAGGTACAGTACTTCTTTTTCTCTTTGTGCTTTTCAAGTACTCCCTCTGTTCCAAAATTATTGTCATGATTTTAGTTCAGACTTGAACTAAAACCACGACAATAATTTTGGAATGGAGGAGTACAATATATTTAACTTGCGGAGGTTTGCTGTTATATCTGGCTACCTTTTGTATGAATCCATCCTACATTACAGGGTTGACAATAATCTTGACTGCATTTACTTAATTGTACCAGGCTTCTTCATGCTGTAATCATTGTGCCAGATAGCGAGTCATAGATTGCATAAGACAATGATGAATTGATGATGCATCTTTCTCTGTCGGCCTTTATTTGTGTACTGTTTATTACTACTATGATTACCTACCGCATCTTTTTAGCATGATAAGTTTTTTCCTCTTTTTTGACAGTTTGTACTATGTACCCGTTGCTGGTCTTTTTGCTTGCCATCCTTCTATTATCTACTGGGGTGCATTCCATCAGACATGATACAAGTTTCAGTGAGGGCACTTGTCGATATGACATGATCAGTCTTGCAGTCCTCTCATGCATTCAACCGGACAAGTCATGGAAGTCACCCTCAGTCTCATGCTGCAAAGCACTGATACATGCAATTGACGAGTTGCCGGCTAGCGGTGAGAATGGAAAGTGTTGTTTATGCCGTTTCATGAGGGCAAAGCTTCATTATCCTGAATTGGCAGCAACATATATCTCTTGCCATGGAAAGGACAGAGCTATTGTTGCAAAATGGTTGTTTCCTGTCGTGGTATGCGGCAAAGGTGTGGTGTTTTTGTCATGTAATTGAATAGGAAGCTCTGTTATACATTTGCAAAGAATTATAACTTTTGTTTTCTTTTTCCACTCAGCTTGTTCACGAAAAGAGATTGCCCCTCCTTCTAAGGAGACCGTCATGGAGAGGCCTCCGTCAAATTCACATGGCAGCAGGATCCTTTTTATCTTGTTTGCAGCTGTCTTCGTCATTCTGTTGATCTTCATCTTGTACCTCTGGTGGGACAGGCGGGCTGCCCCAGGGCGACGTGAATCTCTACCGTTAATGCA
Organism: Aegilops umbellulata; assembly: GCA_032464435.1. NCBI lineage: Eukaryota > Viridiplantae > Streptophyta > Magnoliopsida > Poales > Poaceae > Aegilops > Aegilops umbellulata. Next base: position 68,530,346 of record CP136058.1, read on the forward strand.
GATTCAAAAGCAGGCCAGATCATCTCCCGGGAGTGGCCGCCGACAATCCTCTGGGCGGTTGAAGGAGCGTCGTCCATCTGGATAGTGAAGCACTTATTCTTGAAAGAAACCTTAATCTTCAACGGATTCAGACTTGCTGTTGTCTTCCTGTTACTGCAGCACATAACTGTTCTCTCTGAAGGCTACAGAGCCAAAATATTTTTTCAGAATTTTTTTTCCTACTGTTAGGTCCATTGTATTGGATTGTTGTTGGCAAAACTTCTAGTGTCAAATGTAATAGTATAGTTTGGAAATGTCGTCGTCTCATGCTGATTGTTTCATGGCCATGTCACTGGACAGTTACAGTGTTAGTGAAGTCGAGCTTGCATACTGCATGTATAAATTTCTTGTTTGCAAAGTAAAAAGACATCGTAAAGAAGTTACTCCTTCAGATACCTTCTTTTTTTCTGGAAACGTTTTCCGTTTGAAACAATATATGTGCATGTGCATATGTTTGTTGTCGAGTAGTTCCTTGGTCCTTCCTCTTCCTATGTGATCTCTTTGTTTCAATGAGTTCATCTTAATGAATGTACTCTCTCTGTTTCAAAATGTTTCTAAATCTATTGTATATAGGAGTATATATATTTTAAGTCAAACATGTATATTTTTGATGAATTTTATATAAAAAATATGAACATCCACAACATACATAACTAATATCATTAGAGTCATCACAAAGTTGTATTTCGTTTATTTACTATTTTAGAGCAACTCCAACGCGCCGACCCAAACGGACGGTGCTTTTATCCGCTTTTTGTCCATTTGGGTTGGCTGCCCGCTTGGCGTTCGCCCTCTTTAAGATTTGGGCAGTAGTGCGCCCAACGGCCACGACCCATTTCATGTCGGCACGCAAATTTAAAAAAGGCCCGCGGCCATGTCGTCGCCCGAAGTTCATGTCGGCACCATGCCAGCGCCGGCATACAATGCCAGCTTCAGAAAAACACCACAGAGCCTGGAGGCCGGCATTCCATCGAACAGGTTGCGTCCGCCCGGCAGCATGTCGGCTGGCATGTGCCACACACGTTACCTCGCCCCTCCGAATGACGAGCCACCGGGGTGGCGTTGAGGTCGATGGGTGCGGGCGCGGGTGTGGAAGGCTCCACCACGCTCACCTCGGGGGAGCGTTTCCCGGCGAGTCTGGAGGCTTGCGGGTAGACGTGGAAGCCGGGCATCGGCTGCGTCGCCGACGCGCGGGGCGTCTCGGGCAGCACCATCCGAGGAAATGCAGATGAGCTGGTGCTGGCCGCGGCCATGGCGGTGTTGACGAGGCCGTGATGGCCAGGGTTTAACCCTAGGTACATCAGCGCCTCCCTCGTTGCCGCCGCGACGCGGGCGTTGGTGGCCTCCTGTTGCGCGGCGGGGGCGATGGCAGCCGCCGCGATGGCTTCCTCCCTTGCGTCCGTCGCGTGCCTCCGACCCTTTCTCTTCGCCGACTCCCTTGCCCGCTCCTCGGGCGTCAGCTTCTTCTTCGGCTTGGGCGCAACGACGGTCTTGCGGGGGGCGCGAGGCTTGCCTTTGCTGATGGGGGCGGTCGTGATGCCGAACGAGGCGAGGGAGGCGAGGCCGGCGGCGGCATCGAGGTCGTCGTCCACGGCAGGCGGCGGGGGCGCGCGCGGGCGAGAGGGTTTTTGGAAAGTGGAGGGAAATGGCGGAGGCTGCCATCGACTGGCGGGCCAGGGGGAGGAGTAGGCTGGTACCGCGCGCGTCCGCCTCGTGTCCACGCCGACGCAAATGAGGCTAAAAAATGGGTCGGGAATGGATCGGCAGACGAAGGAAAAGCGGACACGCGCTTTTGGGTCGATGCATTGGGCCGACTTTTCTGTCCGTGCGGACCAAAGCGAACGCGCGCGGACGAAATGGGTCGGCGCGTTGGAGTTGCTTTAGATATCGATGGCTGATTGCGTAAACTTGGGCGACACCAACTTGGTGGGCTCAACATCTTCAGCCGACTAGTCGCTTTGGCTCCACGGGGCTTCAGTTCCCAAGGCTCCGGAGGCGGAGGTCACGGAGGCGGAGCTAGAAAAGGCGAAGTTTCCATTCTCTTCGTACATGTCCGGACACGAGGACAGGACGCCGACGATCATTTAGATTATGTATTAGTTATACTCGAGAGCCCGCCTAGGACCGCTTTGATGTATTTGTACTGAAATCTGTCATGTTTATATAAAATCCGGTATGTGTATATGAAACTAGCCGTGTTTATATGAAATCTGAACTTGTTTGCACGAATTTCGCCCCGGTTGATTTGAGTTGTTATGAAAATGTATGCGACTAGCGTTAGATGACTGTCTTCCGCATCTGTGTCCGCGGACTGGTCCCTCCTATCCGCGGATGGATGCGGGAGATTTTTTGTGGGTTGCCGTTGAAGATGACCTAACATAGACTGGTAACATATTACTTTGACTATGGATAGTCTCACGCATTTCAGTCAGTACGTTCTTCATATTAAAATATCTAAAACATTTTATATTAATGAAAGATGTGTAGTAAGGGCATCTCCAGCCGCGCCCCAAGAAGGCCCCCCGGGCGCTTTTTCGTCCGCCGGCGCCAAAAAATCGGCCCAGTCGCGCCCCCAAGAGCCCAGTTTTTGCCGGCTCAGGCCGAAATTGGCGCCGGCGGACCCAACCCGAACCCGGCGCGCTGGGGGTCGCTCGGGGGCGCCGGGCAAATCGTTTTTGGCGCGAAGAGCCGCGGGCCCGCCGCGTCAGCGACTCTACTCTCTTCTCGCCCCTTCGTCGTCCTCATCGCCTCGTTTCCTGCGGCGAATCAATGCCAAAGCTGTCGCGCGCTGCCACGCCGGTCAGCCTCCATTGATGCCTCACGGGCGGCGCAGTGAAGGCTGGGCTGAAGGAAATATGCCCTAGAGGCAATAATAAAGTTATTATTTATTTCCTTATATCATGATAAATGTTTATTATTCATGCTAGAATTGTATTAACCGGAAACATAATACATGTGTGAATACATAAACAAACAGAGTGTCACTAGTATGCCTCTACTTGACTAGCTCATTAATCAAAGATGGTTATGTTTCCTAACCATAGACAAAGAGTTGTTATTTGATTAATGAGATCACATCATTAGGTGAATAATCTGATTGACTTGACCCATTCCGTTAGCTTAGCACTTGATCGTTTAGTTTGCTGCTATAGCTTTCTTCATGACTTATACATGTTCCTATGACTATGAGATTAACCAACTCCCGTGTACCGGAGGAACACTTTGTGTGCTATCAAACGTCACAACGTAACTGGGTGATTATAAAGGTGCTCTACAGGTGTCTCCGAAGGTACTTGTTGGGTTGGCGTATTTCGAGATTAGGATTTGTCACTCCGAGTGTCGGAGAGGTATCTCTGGGCCCTCTCGGTAATGCACATCACTTAAGCCTTGCAAGCATTGCAGCTAATGAGTTAGTTGCGAGATGATGTATTACGGAACGAGTAAAGAGACTTGCCGGTAACGAGATTGAACTAGGTATTGGATACCGACGATCGAATTTCGGGCAAGTAACATACCGATGACAAAGGGAACAAACGTATGTTGTTATGCGGTCTGACCGATAAAGATCTTCGTAGAATATGTGGGAGCCAATATGAGCATCCAGGTTCCGCTATTGGTTATTGACCGAGAATGGTTCTAGGTCATGTCTACATAGTTCTCGAACCCGTAGGGTCCGCACGCTTAACGTTACGGTGACAGTTTTATTATGAGTTTATGTTTTGATGTTCCGAAGGTTGTTCGGAGTCCCGGATGTGATCATGGACATGACGAGGAGTCTCGAAATGGTCGAGACATAAAGATCGATACATTGGAGGCCTATATTTGGACATCGGAATCGTTCCGGGTGAAATCGGGATTTTACAAGTGTACCGGGGGGTTATCGGATCCCCCCGGGGGTTATTGGGCCAACATGGGCCTTAAGGGAGAAGAGGAGGGCCGGCCAGGGCAGGCCGCGCCCCCCTCCCCCCTAGTCCGAATAGGACAAGGAAGGGGGGGGGGCGGCACCCCCCTTTCCTCTTCCCCTTCCCCCTTTCCTTCTCCAACAAGGCAAGAGGGGGGTAGTCCTACTCCCGGTGGGAGTAGGACTCCTCCAGGCGCACCCCAAAGGGGCAGGGGGCACACTAGGACAGACAAGTTGATCCTCATGATCGTTCCTTAGCCGTGTGCGGTGCCCCCTCCACGATATTACACCTCGGTCATATTGTAGCGGTGCTTAGGCGAAGTCCTGCGACAGTTGAACATCAAGATCGTCACCACGCCATCGTGCTGACGGAACTATTGGAAATATGCCCTAGAGGCAATAATAAAAGCATTATTATTATATTTCCTTATTCATGATAATTGTCTTTATTCGTGCTATAATTGTGTTATCCGGAAATCATAATACATGTGTGAATAACAGACAACAACGTGTCCCTAGTAAGCCTCTAGTTGACTAGCTCGTTGATCAATAGATAGTCATGGTTTCCTGACTATGGGCATTGGATGTCAATGATAAACGAGATCACATCATTAGGAGAATGATGTGATGGACGAGACCCAATCCTAAACATAGCATAAGATCGAATAGTTCGTTTGCTAGAGTTTTCCAATGTCAAGTATCCTTTCCTTAGACCATGAGATCCTGTAACTCCCGGACACCGTAGGAGTGCTTTGGGTGTGCCAAACGTCACAACGTAACTGGGTGACTATAAAGGTATACTACGGGTATCTCCGAAAGTATCTGTTGGGTTGACACGGATCGAGACTGGGATTTGTCACTCCGCTTGACGGAGAGGTATCACCGGGCCCTCTCGGTAATGCATCATCATAATGAGCTCAATGTGATCAAAGTGTTTGATCACGGGATCATGCATTACGGTACGAGTAAAGTGACTTGCCGGTAACGAGATTGAACGAGGTATTGGGATACCGACGATCGAATCTCGGGCAAGTAAAATACCGATTGACAAAGGGAATCGTATACGGGATTAATTGAATCCTCGACATCGTGGTTCATCCGATGAGATCATCGTGGAGCATGTGGGAGCCAACATGGGTATCCAGATCCCGCTGTTGGTTATTGCCCGAGAGCCGTCTCGGTCATGTCTGCATGTCTCCCGAACCCGTAGGGTCTACACACTTAAGGTTCGGTGACACTAGGGTTGTGAAGATATGTATATGCAGTAACCCGAATGTTGTTCGGAGTCCCGGATGAGATCCCGGACGTCACGAGGAGTTCCGGATTGGTCCGGAGGTGAAGAATTATATACAGGAAGTGCAGTTTCGGCCATCGGGAATGATCTGGGGGTCACCGGTATTGTACCGGGACCACCAGATGGGTCCCGGGGGTCCACCGGGTGGGGCTACCCATCCCGGAGGGCCCCATGGGCTGAAGTGGGAGGGGGGGACCAGCCCTTAGTGGGCTGGTGTGCCCCCCAAGGCCCACCCCCTGCGCCTAGGGTTGGAACCCTAGGGTGGGGGAGTGGGGGCGCCCACTTGCCTTGGGGGGCACTCCACCCCCCTTGGCCGCCGCCCCCTTGGGAGATCCAATCTCCCAGGGCCGGCGCCCCCCCAGGGGGCCTATATAAAGGGGGGAGGGGAGGGGGGCAGCCACACTCTTGCCCTGGCGCCTCCCTCTCCCTCTCCAACACCTCCTCCTCCTCCATAGAGCTCGGCGAAGCCCTGCCGGAGTACTGCAGCTCCACCATCACCATGCCGTCGCGCTGCTGCTGGAGCCATCTTCCTCAACCTCTCCTTTGCCTTGCTGGATCAAGAAGAAGGAGACGTTACGCTGACCGTACGTGTGTTGAACGCGGAGGTGCCGTCCGTTCGGTGCTAGGATCTCCGGTGATTTGGATCACGTCGTGTACGACTACCTCATCCCCGTTCGTTGAACGCTTCCGCTCGCGATCTACAAAGTGGTATGTAGATGCAATCTCTCTCCCATGACTCGTTGCTTAGATGAACTCATAGATGGATCTTGGTGAAACCGTAGAAAAATTTTAATTTTCTGCAACGTTCCCCAACAGTGGCATCATGAGCCAGGTTTATGCGTAGTTCTCTATTGCACGAGTAGAACACAATTTGTTGTGGGCATAGATGTTGTCAACTTTCTTGCCGCTACTAGTCTTATCTTGCTTCAGCGGTATTGTGGGATGAAGCGGCCCGGACCAACCTTACACGTACGCTTACGTGAGACCGGTTCCACCGACTAACATGCACTAGTTGCATATGGTGGCTGGCGGGTGTCTGTCTCTCCCACTTTAGTTGGAGCGGATTCGATGAAAAGGGTCCTTATGAAGGGTAAATAGAAGTTGACAAATCACGTTGTGGTTTTCACGTAGGTAAGAAAACGTTCTTGCTAGAACCCTAATTCAGCCACGTAAAACTTGCAACAACAATTAGAGGACGTCTAACTTGTTTTTGCAGCAAGTGCTTTGTGATATGATATGGCCAAAGTTGTGATGAATGATGAATGATCTTTATGTGATGTATGATATGTTCATGCTATTGTAATAGGAATCACGACTTGCATGTCGATGAGTATGACAACCGGCAGGAGCCATAGGAGTTGTCTTTATTTTGTATGACCTGCGTGTCATTGAGAAACGCCATGTAAATTACTTTACTTTATTGCTAAACGCGTTAGCCATAGTAGTAGAAGTAATAGTTGGCGAGCAACTTCATGGAGACACGATGATGGAGATCATGGTGTCAAGCCGGTGACAAGATGATCATGGAGCCCCAAGATGGAGATCAAAGGAGCTATGTGATATTGGCCATATCATGTCACGTTTATTATTTGATTGCATGTGATGTTTATCATGTTTTGCATCTTGTTTACTTAGAACGACGGTAGTAAATAAGATGATCCCTCATAATAATTTCAAGAAGTGTTCCCCCTAACTGTGCACCGTTGCGACAGTTCGTTGTTTCGAAGCACCACGTGATGATCGGGTGTGATAGATTCTAACGTTCACATACAATGGGTGTAAGACAGATTTACACATGCAAACACTTAGGTTGACTTGACGAGCCTAGCATGTACATACATGGCCTCGGAACACAGAAGACCGAAAGGTCGAGCATGAGTCGTATAGAAGATACGATCAACATGAAGATGTTCACCAATGTTGACTAGTCCGTCTCACGTGATGATCGGACACGGCCTAGTTGACTCGGATCATGTTATACTTAGATGACTAGAAGAGGGATGTCCATCTAAGTGGGAGTTCATTAAATAATTTGATTAAATGAACTTTATTATCATGAACTTAGTCTAAAATATTTACAATATGTCTTGTAGATCAAATGGCCAACGTAGTCCTCAACTTCAATGCGTTCCTAGAGAAAACCAAGCTGAAAGACGATGGCAGCAACTATACGGACTGGGTCCGGAACCTGAGGATCATCCTCATAGCTGCCAAGAAAGATTATGTCCTACGAGCACCGCTGGGTGACGCACCTGTTCTCCCTGCAGAACAAGACGTTATGAACGCTTGGCAGTCACGCTCCGATGATTACTCCCTCGTTCAGTGCGGCATGCTTTACAGCTTAGAGCCGGGGCTCCAAAAGCGTTTTGAGAGACATGGAGCATATGAGATGTTCGAAGAGCTGAAAATGGTTTTCCAAGCTCATGCCCGGGTCAAGAGATATGAAGTCTCCGACAAATTCTTTAGCTGTAAGATGGAGGAAAATAGCTCTGTCAGTGAACACATACTCAAGATGTCTGGGTTGCACAACCGCTTGACTCAACTGGAAGTTAATCTCCCGGATGAAGCGGTCATTGACAGAATCCTCCAGTCGCTTCCACCTAGCTACAAGAGCTTTGTGATGAACTACAACATGCAGGGGATGGTAAAGACCATTCCCGAGGTATATGCTATGCTGAAATCAGCAGAGGTAGAAATCAAGAAGGAGCATCAAGTGTTGATGGTGAATAAAACCACTAAGTTCAAGAAGGGCAAGGGTAAAAAGAACTTCAAGAAGGACGGCAAGGAAGTTGCCGCGCCCGGTAAGCAAGTTGCCGGGAAGAAGCCAAAGAATGGACCCAAGCCCGAGACTGAGTACTTTTATTGCAAGGGAAGTGGTCACTGGAAGCGGAACTGCCCCAAATACTTAGCGGACAAGAAGGCCGGCAAAACAAAAGGTATATGTGATATACATGTAATTGATGTGTACCTTACCAGTACTCGTAGTAGCTCTTGGGTATTTGATACCGGTGCAGTTGCTCACATTTGTAACTCAAAACAGGAGCTGCGGAATAAACGGAGACTGGCGAAGGACGAGGTGACGATGCGCGTCGGGAATGGTTCCAAGGTCGATGTGATCGCCGTCGGCACGCTACCTCTACATTTACCTACGGGATTAGTTTTAAACCTCAATAATTGTTATTTAGTGCCAAGTTTGAGCATGAACATTGTGTCTGGATCTCGTTTAATTCGAGATGGCTACTCATTTAAATCCGAGGATAATGGTTGTTCCATTTATATGAGAGATATGTTTTATGGTCATGCTCCGATGGTTAATGGTTTATTCTTAATGAATCTCGTACGTGATGATACACATATTCATAGTGTGAATACCAAAAGAGTTAAAGTTGATAACAATAGTCCCACATATTTGTGGCACTGCCGCCTTGGTCACATAGGTGTCAAACGCATGAAGAAGCTCCATGCAGATGGACTTTTAGAGTCTCTTGATTATGAATCATTTGACACGTGCGAACCATGCCTCATGGGTAAAATGACCAAGACTCCGTTCTCAGGAACAATGGAGCGAGCAACCAACTTATTGGAAATCATACATACCGATGTGTGCGGTCCAATGAGTGTTGAGGCTCGCGGTGGCTATCGTTATGTTCTCACCCTCACTGATGACTTGAGTAGATATGGGTATATCTACTTAATGAAACACAAGTCTGAGACCTTTGAAAAGTTCAAGGAATTTCAGAGTGAGGTTGAAAATCAACGTGATAGAAAGATCAAGTTTCTATGATCATATTGTGGAGGAGAATACTTGAGTCATGAATTTGGCACACACTTAAGAAAATGTGGAATAGTTTCACAACTCACACCGCCTGGAACACCTCAGCGTAATGGTGTGTCCGAACGTCGTAATCGCACTCTATTAGATATGGTACGATCTATGATGTCTCTTACAGATTTACCGCTATCTTTTTGGGCCTATGCTTTAGAGACTGCCGCATTCACTTTAAATAGGGCTCCGTCGAAATCCGTTGAGACGACACCGTATGAATTATGGTTGGGAAGAAACCTAAGCTGTCGTTTCTAAAAGTTTGGGGATGCGATGCTTATGTCAAGAAACTTCAACCTGAAAAGCTCGAACCCAAGTCGGAAAAATGCGTCTTCATAGGATACCCTAAGGAAACCATTGGGTATACCTTCTACCTAAGATCCGAAGGCAAGATCTTTGTTGCCAAGAATGGATCCTTTCTAGAGAAAGAGTTTCTCTCGAAAGAAGTAAGTGGGAGGAAAGTAGAACTTGATGAAGTGTTACCTCTTGGACCGGAAAATGGCGAAACTCAAGAAAACGTTCCTGAGGTGCCTGCACCGACTAGAGAGGAAATTAATGATGATGATCAAGATACTTCTAATCAAGCTCCTACTGAAATTCGAAGGTCCACAAGGACACGTTCCGCACCAGAGTGGTACGGCAACCCTGTCTTGGAAATCATGTTGTTAGACAACGGTGAACCTTTGAACTATGAGGAAGCAATGGCGGGCCCGGATTCTGACAAATGGCTGGAAGCCATGAAATCCGAGATAGGATCCATGTATGAAAACAAAGTATGGACTTTGACTGACTTGCCCGTTGAGCGGCGAGCCATAGAAAATAAATGGATCTTTAAGAAGAAGACAGGCGCGGATGGTAATGTGACCATCTATAAAGCTCGGCTTGTCGCTAAGGGTTATCGACAAGTTCAAGGAATTGACTACGATGAGACTTTCTTACCGGTAGCAAAGCTGAAGTCCATCCGAATCATGTTAGCAATTGCCGCATTCTACGATTATGAAATATGGCAAATGGACGTCAAAACGGCATTCCTTAATGGTTTCCTTAAGGAAGAATTGTATATGATGCAGCCGGAAGGTTTTGTCGATCCTAAGAATGCTGACAAGGTGTGCAAGCTCCAACGCTCGATTTATGGGCTGGTGCAAGCATCTCGGAGTTGGAACATTCGCTTTGATGAGATGATCAAAGCATTTGGGTTTACGCAGACTTATGGAGAAGCCTGCGTTTACAAGAAAGTGAGTGGGAGCTCTGTAGCATTTCTCATACTATATGTAGATGACATACTTTTGATGGGAAATGATATAGAACTCTTGGATAGCATTAAGGCCTACTTGAATAAGAGTTTTTCAATGAAGGACCTTGGAGAAGCTGCTTATATATTAGGCATCAAAATCTATAGAGATAGATCAAGACGCCTCATAGGTCTTTCACAAAGCACATACCTTGATAAGATATTGAAGAAGTTCAATATGGATCAATCTAAGAAGGGGTTCTTACCTGTGTTACAAGGTGTGAAATTGAGCTCAGCTCAATGTCCGACCACGGCAGAAGATATAGAAGAGATGAGTGTCATCCCCTATGCCTCAGCCATAGGTTCTATTATGTATGCCATGCTGTGTACCAGACCTGATGTAAACCTTGCCGTAAGTTTGGTAGGAAGGTACCAAAGTAATCCCGACAAGGAACACTGGACAACGGTCAAGAATATCCTGAAGTACCTGAAAAGGACTAAGGAAATGTTTCTCGTTTATGGAGGTGACGAAGAGCTCGTCGTAAAGGGTTACGTCGACGCTAGCTTCGACACAGATCTGGATGACTCTAAGTCACAAACCGGATACGTGTATATTTTGAATGGTGGGGCAGTAAGCTGGTGCAGTTGCAAGCAGAGCGTTGTGGCGGGATCTACATGTGAAGCGGAGTACATGGCAGCCTCGGAGGCAGCACATGAAGCAATTTGGGTGAAGGAGTTCATCACCGACCTCGGAGTCATACCCAATGCGTCGGGGCCAATCAAACTCTTCTGTGACAACACTGGAGCTATTGCACTTGCCAAGGAGCCCAGGTTTCACAAGAAGACCAGGCACATCAAGCGTCGCTTCAACTCCATCCGTGAAAATGTTCAAGATGGAGACATAGAAATTTGTAAAGTGCACACGGATCTGAATGTCCCAGATCCATTGACTAAACCTCTCCCTAAGGCAAAACATGATCAACACCAGAACTCTATGGGTGTTCGATTCATCACAATGTAACTAGATTATTGACTCTAGTGCAAGTGGGAGACTGTTGGAAATATGCCCTAGAGGCAATAATAAAAGCATTATTATTATATTTCCTTATTCATGATAATTGTCTTTATTCGTGCTATAATTGTGTTATCCGGAAATCATAATACATGTGTGAATAACAGACAACAACGTGTCCCTAGTAAGCCTCTAGTTGACTAGCTCGTTGATCAATAGATAGTCATGGTTTTCTGACTATGGGCATTGGATATCAATGATAAACGAGATCACATCATTAGGAGAATGATGTGATGGACGAGACCCAATCCTAAACATAGCATAAGATCGCATAGTTCGTTTGCTAGAGTTTTCCAATGTCAAGTATCCTTTCCTTAGACCATGAGATCGTGTAACTCCCGGACACCGTAGGAGTGCTTTGGGTGTGCCAAACGTCACAACGTAACTGGGTGACTATAAAGGTATACTACGGGTATCTCCGCAAGTATCTGTTGGGTTGACACGGATCGAGACTGGGATTTGTCACTCCGCTTGATGGAGAGGTATCACCGGGCCCTCTCGGTAATGCATCATCATAATGAGCTCAATGTGATCAAAGTGTTTGATCACGGGATCATGCATTACGGTACGAGTAAAGTGACTTGCCGGTAATGAGATTGAACGAGGTACTGGGATACCGACGATCGAATCTCGGGCAAGTAAAATACCGATTGACAAAGGGAATCGTATACGAGATTAATTGAATCCTCGACATCGTGGTTCATCCGATGAGATCATTGTGGAGCATGTGGGAGCCAACATTGGTATCCAGATCCCGCTGTTGGTTATTGCCCGAGAGCCGTCTCGGTCATGTCTGCATGTCTCCCGAACCCGTAGGGTCTACACACTTAAGGTTCGGTGACGCTAGGGTTGTGAAGATATGTATATGCAGTAACCCGAATGTTGTTCGGAGTCCCGAATGAGATCCCGGACGTCATGAGGAGTTCCAAATTGGTCCGGAGGTGAAGAATTATATATAGGAAGTGCAGTTTCGGCCATTGGGAATGATCTGGGGGTCACCGGTATTGTACCGGGACCACCAGATGGGTCCCGGGGGTCCACCGGGTGGGGCCACCCATCCCGGAGGGCCCCACGGGCTGAAGTGGGAGGGGGACCAGCCCTTAGTGGGCTGGTGCGCCCCCCAAGGCCCACCCCCTGCGCCTAGGGTTGGAACCCTAGGGTGGGGGGGTGGGGGCGCCCACTTGCCTTGGGGGCCACTCCACCCCCCTTGGCCGCCGCCCCCTTGGGAGATTCAATCTCCCAGGGCCGGCGCCCCCCAGGGGGCCTATATAAAGGGGGGAGGGGAGGGGGGCAGCCGCACCCTTGCCCTGGCGCCTCCCTCTCCCTCTCCAACACCTCCTCCTCCTCCATAGAGCTCGGCGAAGCCCTGCCGGAGTACTGCAGCTCCACCATCACCACGCCGTTGCGCTGCTGCTGGAGCCATCTTCCTCAACCTCTCCTTTGCCTTGCTGGGTCAAGAAGAAGGAGACGTTACGCTGACCGTACGTGTGTTGAACGCGGAGGTGCCATCCGTTCGGTGCTAGGATCTCCGGTGATTTCGATCACGTCGTGTACGACTACCTCATCCCCGTTCGTTGAACGCTTCCGCTCGCGATCTACAAAGTGGTATGTAGATGCAATCTCTCTCCCATGACTCGTTGCTTAGATGAACTCATAGATGGATCTTGGTGAAACCGTAGAAAAATTTTAATTTTCTGCAACGTTCCCCAATAGGAACTCCCCCCGAAGCTTTGCTGGATCGGAGCCTGGGGTGCATCATCGAGCTGAACGTGTGCAGAACTCGGAGGTGCCGTCCGTTCGGTGCTTGGATCGGTCGGATCGGGAAGACGTATGACTACTTCCTCTATGTTGTGTCAACGCTTCCGGTTCGGTCTACGAGGGTACGTAGACAACACTCTCCCCTCTCGTTGCTATGCATCACCATGATCTTGCGTTTGCGTAGGAATTTTTTTGAAATTACTACGTTCCCCAACAGTGGCATCCGAGCCTAGGTTTTATGGTTTGATGTTATATGCACGAGTAGAACACAAGTGAGTTGTGGGCGATATAAGTCATACTGCTTACCAGCATGTCATACTTTGGTTCGGCGGTATTGTTGGATGAAGCGGCCCGGACCGACATTACGCGTACGCTTACGCGAGACTGGTTCTACCACCGTGCTTTGCACACAGGTGGCTGGCGGTGTCAGTTTCTCCAACTTTAGTTGAACCGAGTGTGGCTACGCCCGGTCCTTGCGAAGGTTAAAACAGCACCAACTTGACAAACTATCGTTGTGGTTTGATGCGTAGGTAAGATTGGTTCTTGCTAAGCCCGTAGCAGCCACGTAAAACTTGCAACGACAAATTAGAGGACGTCTAACTTGTTTTTGCAGGGCATGTTGTGATGTGATATGGCCAAGACATGATGCTAAATTTTATTGTATGAGATGATCATGTTTTGTAACTAAGTTATCGGCAACTGGCAGGAGCCATATGGTTGTCGCTTTATTGTATGCAATGCAATCTCCCTGTAATGCTTTACTTTATCACTAAGCGGTAGCGATAGTCGTAGAAGCATAAGATTGGCGAGACGACTACGATGCTACGATGGAGATCAAGGTGCCACGCCGGTGACGATGGTGATCATGACGGTGCTTCGGAGATGGAGATCACAAGCACAAGATGATGGCCATATCATATCACTTATATTGATTGCATGTGATGTTTATCTTTTATGCATCTTATCTTGCTTTGATTGACGGTAGCATTATAAGATGATCCCTCATTAAATTATCATAGTAAAAGTGTTCTCCCTGAGTATGCACCGTTGCGAAAGTTCTTCGTGCTGAGACACCACATGATGATCGGGTGTGATAGGCTCTACGTTCAAATACAACGGGTGCAAAACAGTTGCACACGCGGAATACTCAGGTTTAACTTGATGAGCCTAGCATATAACAGATATGGCCTCGGAAAAGGTCGAGCGTGAATCATATAGTAGATATGATCAACATAGTGATGTTCACTGAAACTACTCCATCTCACGTGATGATCGGACATGGATTTAGTTGATATGGATCACGTGATCACTTAGAGGATTAGAGGGATGTCTATCTAAGTGGGAGTTCTTAAGTAATATGATTAATTGAACTTAAATTTATCATGAACTTAGTACCTGATAGTATCTTGCTTGTCTATGTTGATTGTAGATAGATGGCCCGTGCTGTTGTTCCGTTGAATTTTAATGCGTTCCTTGAGAAAGCAAAGTTGAAAGATGATGGTAGCAATTACGCGGATTGGGTCCGTAACTTGAGGATTATCCTCATTGCTGCACAGAAAAGTTACGTCCTGGAACCACCGCTGGGTGCCAGGCCTGCTGCTGATGCAACTGACGACGTTAAGAACGTCTGGCAGAGCAAAGCTGATGACTACTCGATAATTCAATGTGCCATGCTTTACGGCTTAGAACCGGGACTTCAACGACGTTTTGAACGTCATGGAGCATATGAGATATTCCAGGAGTTGAAGTTAATATTCCAGAAGAATGCCTGGATTGAGAGATATGAAGTCTCCAATAAGTTCTATAGCTGCAAGATGGAGGAGAATAGTTCTGTCAGTGAGCATATACTGAAGATGTCTGGGTATTGTAATCACTTGATTCAACTGGGAGTTACTCTTCCGGATGATAGCGTCACTGACAGAATTCTCCAATCACTTCCACCTAGCTATAGGAGCTTCGTGATGAACTATAATATGCAAGGGATGGATAAGACAATTCCCGAGCTCTTCGCCATGCTAAAGGCAGCGGAGGTAGAAATCAAGAAGGAGCATCAAGTGTTGATGGTCAACAAGACCACTAGTTTCAAGAAAAAGGGCAAAGGGAAAAGAAAGGGAAACTTGAAGAAGAACGGCAAGCAAGTTGCTGCTCAGGAGAAGAAACCCAAGTCTGGACCGAAGCCTGAAACTGAGTGCTTCTACTGCAAGCAGACTGGACACTGGAAGCGGAACTGCCCCAAGTATTTGGCGGATAAGAAGGATGGCAAGGTGAACAAAGATATATGTGATATACATGTTATTGATGTGTACCTTACTAATGCTCGCAGTAGCACCTGGGTATTTGATACTGGTTCTGTTGCTAATATTTGCAACTCGAAACAGGGGCTACGGATTAAGCGAAGATTGGCTAAGGATGAGGTGACGATGCGCGTGGGAAATGGTTCCAAAGTCGATGTGACCGCGGTCGGCACGCTACCTCTACATCTACCTTCAGGATTAGTATTAGACCTAAATAATTGTTATTTGGTGCCAGCGTTGAGCATGAACATTATATCTGGATCTTGTTTGATGCGAGACGGTTATTCATTTAAATCAGAGAATAATGGTTGTTCTATTTATATGAGTAATATCTTTTATGGTCATGCACCTTTGAAGAATGGTCTATTCTTATTGAATCTCGATAGTAGTGACACACATATTCATAATGTTGAAGCCAAAAGATGCAGAGTTGATAATGATAGTGCAACTTATTTGTGGCACTGCCGTTTAGGTCATATCGGTATAAATCGCATGAAGAAACTCCATATTGATGGACTTTTGGAACCACTTGATTATGAATCACTTGGTACTTGCGAACCATGCCTCATGGGCAAGATGACTAAAACGCCGTTCTCCGGTACTATGGAGAGAGCAACAGATTTGTTGGAAATCATACATACAGATGTATGTGGTCCGATGAATGTTGAGGCTCGTGGCGGATATCATTATTTTGTCACCTTCACAGATGATTTAAGCAGATATGGGTATATCTACTTAATGAAACATAAGTCTGAAACATTTGAAAAGTTCAAAGAATTTCAGAGTGAAGTTGAAAATCATCGTAACAAGAAAATAAAATTTCTACGATCTGATCGTGGAGGAGAATATTTGAGTTACGAGTTTGGTGTACATTTGAAACAATGCGGAATAGTTTCACAACTCACGCCACTCGGAACACCACAGCATAATGGTGTGTCCGAACGTCGTAATCGTACTTTACTTGATATGGTACGATCTATGATGTCTCTTACAGATTTACCGCTATCGTTTTGGGGTTATGCTTTAGAGACGGCCGCATTCACATTAAATAGGGCACCATCGAAATCCGTTGAGACGACGCCTTATGAACTATGGTTTGGCAAGAAACCAAAGTTGTCGTTTCTTAAAGTTTGGGGCTGCGATGCTTATGTGAAAAAGCTTCAACCTGATAAGCTCGAACCCAAATCGGAGAAATGTGTCTTCATAGGATATCCAAAGGAGACCGTTGGATACACCTTCTATCACAGATCCGAAGGCAAGACTTTTGTTGCTAAATTCGGAAACTTTCCTGAGAAGGAGTTTCTCTCGAAAGAAGTGAGTGGGAGGAAAGTAGAACTTGATGAGGTAACTGTACCTGCTCCCTTATTGGAAAATAGCACATCACAGGAACCGGTTTCTGCGACGTCTGAACCAATTAGTGAGGAAGTTAATGATGATGATCATAGAACTACAGATCAAGTTACTACAGAACCTCGTAGATCAACCAGAGTAAGATCCGCACCAGAGTGGTACGGCAATCCTATTCTCGAAGTCATGCTACTAGATCATGATGAACCTACGAACTATGAAGAAGCGATGGTGAGCCCAGATTCCACAAAATGGCTTGAAGCCATGAAATCTGAGATGGGATCCATGTATGAGAACAAAGTGTGGACTTTGGTTAACTTGCCCGATGATCGGCAAGCAATTGAGAATAAATGGATCTTCAAGAAGAAGACTGACGCTGACGGTAATGTTACTGTCTACAAAGCTCGACTTGTTGCAAAAGGTTTTCGACAAGTTCAAGGGATTGACTACGATGAGACCTTCTCACCCGTAGCGATGCTTAAGTCTGTCCGAATCATGTTAGCAATTGCCGCATTTTATGATTATGAAATTTGGCAAATGGATGTCAAAACTACGTTCCTGAATGGATTTCTGGAAGAAGAGTTGTATATGATGCAACCAGAAGGTTTTGTCGATCGAAAGGGAGCTAACAAAGTGTGCAAGCTCCAGCGATCCATTCATGGACTGGTGCAAGCCTCTCGGAGTTGGAATAAACGCTTTGATAGTGTGATCAAAGCATTTGGTTTTATACAGACTTTTGGAGAAGCCTGTATTTACAAGAAAGTGAGTGGGAGCTCTGTAGCATTTCTAATATTATATGTGGATGGCATATTACTGATTGGAAATGATATAGAATTTCTGGATAGCATAAAGGGATACTTGAATAAGAGTTTTTCAATGAAAGACCTCGGTGAAGCTGCTTACATTTTAGGCATTAAGATCTATAGAGATAGATCGAGACGCTTAATTGGACTTTCACAAAGCACATACCTTGACAAAGTTTTGAAGAAGTTCAAAATGGATCAAGCAAAGAAAGGGTTCTTGCCTGTGTTACAAGGTGTGAAGTTGAGTAAGACTCAATGCCCGACCACTTCAGAAGATAGAGAGAAAATGAAAGATGTTCCCTATGCTTAAGCCATAGGCTCTATCATGTATGCAATGCTGTGTACCAGACCTGATGTGTGCCTTGCTATAAGTCTAGCAGGGAGGTACCAAAGTAATCCAGGAGTGAATCACTGGACAGCGGTCAAGAACATCCTGAAATACCTAAAAAGGACGAAGGATATGTTTCTCGTATATGGAGGTGACAAAGAGCTCATCGTAAATGATTACGTTGATGCAAGCTTTGACACTGATCCGGACGATTCTAAATCACAAAACGGATACGTGTTTACTTTAAACGGAGGAGCTGTCAGTTGGTGCAGTTCTAAACAAAGCGTCGTGGCAGGATCTACGTGTGAAGCGGAATACATAGCTGCTTCGGAAGCAGCAAATGAAGGAGTCTGTATGAAGGAGTTCATATCTGATCTAGGTGTTATACCTAGTGCATCGGGTCCAATGAAAATCTTTTGTGACAATACTGGAGCAATTGCCTTAGCGAAGGAATCCATATTTCACAAGAGAACCAAGCACATCAAGAGACATTTCAATTCCATCCGGGATCTAGTCCAGGTGGGAGACATAGAAATTTGCAAGATACATACGGATCTCAATGTTGCAGACCCGTTGACTAAGCCTCTTCCACGAGCAGGACATGATCAGCACCAAGACTCCATGGGTGTTAGAATCATTACTGTGTAATCTAGATTATTGACTCTAGTGCAAGTGGGACACTGAAGGAAATATGCCCTAGAGGCAATAATAAAGTTATTATTTATTTCCTTATATCATGATAAATGTTTATTATTCATGCTAGAATTGTATTAATCGGAAACATAATACATGTGTGAATACCTAAACAAACAGAGTGTCACTAGTATGCCTCTACTTGACTAGCTCATTAATCAAAGATGGTTATGTTTCCTAACCATAGACAAAGAGTTGTTATTTGATTAATGAGATCACATCATTAGGTGAATGATCTGATTGACTTGACCCATTCTGTTAGCTTAGCACTTGATCGTTTAGTTTGTTGCTATAGCTTTCTTCATGACTTATACATGCTCCTATGACTATGAGATTATGCAACTCCCGTATACCGGAGGAACACTTTGTGTGCTACCAAACGTCACAACGTAACTGGGTGATTATAAAGGTGCTCTACAGGTGTCTCCGAAGGTACTTGTTGGGTTGGCGTATTTCGAGATTAGGATTTGTCACTCCGAGTGTCGGAGAGGTATCTCTGGGCCCTCTCGGTAATGCACATCACTTAAGCCTTGCAAGCATTGCAGCTAATGAGTTAGTTGCGAGATGATGTATTACGGAACGAGTAAAGAGACTTGCCGGTAACGAGATTGAACTAGGTATTGGATACCGACGATCGAATCTCGGGCACGTAACATACCGATGACAAAGGGAGCAAACGTATGTTGTTATGCGGTCTGACCGATAAAGATCTTCGTAGAATATGTGGGAGCCAATATGAGCATCCAGCTTCCGCTATTGGTTATTGACCGAGAATGGTTCTAGGTCATGTCTACATAGTTCTCGAACCCGTAGGGTCCGCACGCTTAACGTTACGATGATAGTTTTATTATGAGTTTATGTTTTGATGTTCCGAAGGTTGTTCGGAGTCCCGGATGTGATCATGGACATGACGAGGAGTCTCGAAATGGTCGAGACATAAAGATCGATATATTGGAAGCCTATATTTGGACATCGGAATCGTTCCGGGTGAAATCGAGATTTTACAAGTGTACCGGGGGTTACCGGAACCCCCCGGGGGTTATTGGGCCAACATGGGCCTTAAGGGAGAAGAGGAGGGCCGGCCAGGGCAGGCCGCGCGCCCCCCTTTCCTCTTCCCCTTCCCCCTTTCCTTCTCCAACAAGGCAAGAGGGGGGAGTCCTACTCCTCGTGGGAGTAGGACTCCTCCAGGCGCACCCCAAAGGGGTAGGGGGGCACCCTAGGACACACAAGTTGATCCTCGTGATCGTTCCTTAGCCGTGTGCGGTGCCCCCCTCCATGATATTACACCTCGGTCATATTGTAGCGGTGCTTAGGTGAAGCCCTGCGACAGTTGAACATCAAGATCGTCACCACGCCGTCATGCTGACGGAACTCCCCCCGAAGCTTTGCTGGATCGGAGCCCGGGGTGCGTCATCGAGCTGAACGTGTGCAGAACTCGGAGGTGCCGTCTGTTCGGTGCTTGGGTCGGTCAGATCGGGAAGACGTGCGACTACTTCCTCTACGTTGTGTCAACGCTTCCGCTTCGGTCTACGAGGGTACATAGACAACACTCTCCCCTCTCGTTGCTATGCATCACCATGATCTTGCGTGTGCGTAGGAATTTTTTTGAAATTACTACGTTCCCCAACATGGACGACGCGTCCCTCGGCCTCCACGCAATCACGCCACGCGTAACGCGTCGGCCAAGCCTACCACGCGACGTCTCCGCCTATAAAAGCCGACTGCAAGCGCGCCGGGGAGACTCACCCCGATCATCCACCGACGACGCGCTCACTTCTCCCCCTTTCCTCCTCTCGCCGTCACCAGTTGAGAAAGCATGGCCGAGCATTTCCCAGGCGACGGCGCGGCGGCGAACGGATTCGGGTGCCGTCATCTGCACGAGGACGAGGCTCGCCTCCTTTTCGAGGCTGAGTACCCGGTCCCGCCGGACATGCGGGTGCCCGGGGCGTGGAGGATCAGCGACGGCGGCGTGTCGGTGCCCCCGGTACCCACCGGCGCGGCACGGCGTGCGGAGATCGTATGCATCCGCTCGTCCCTGCCGCGTGCGGCGAGGGAGGGGCCACGGTACGTCCCCGACAGCCCGCTCTGGGAGCCCTACTTCCGTCGCCGTCGCGCCGAGCAGCTCGAGGCCACCAACGCACTACTAGGAAAAGGGCTATAGATAGGAGTGATACTAACGGCGCACCAGGGAAGCAGTGCGCCACTAGTATATACTAATGGCGCACCTGTTGGTGATACGCCATTAGTGTGGAAGACACTAATGGCGCACCGGAAACAGGGTGCGCCACTAGTATGAATTATTTTTTTTCCATTTTCCCATACATACTAATGGCGCATCTGGTCCATAATGCGCCATTACTAGTTATAACTACTAATGGCGCACCAAGCAGACAATGCGCCATTACTGCAAATTTTGTTTTATTCTTTTTTTGCAAAACTACTAATGGCGCGCCATTACTAGTTTAAACTAGTAATGGCGCACTCTGAGAAGATGCACCATTAGTATATATATTTTTTTTACTTTTTTGCAAAACTACTAATGGTGCACCACCTGCTGGTGCGCCATTAGTAACCAGGGTTACTAATGGTGCATTTGCTTGTGGTGCGCCATTAGTAACCTGGGACCCCAACAAGATATTTTGGACAGCCCACACCTACCCACTCACTTTCCCCACTTCATTCCATCCACCTCCTTCTCCAAGGTTTCGGCCATCTCCTCCTCCTCACCTCATTTCCATCATAGATTCAACAAAATTAAGTGGTGAAATTACCTTTTTTTGATAGGTAAGTAAGGGAAAGCTATCTTCATGATATAGATCTACTTTTTTTCTCCCTAGCTCGCTCCAATAACGTGCACATGCACTTTTTGTGGCCTAGCTAGATCCATGTATGTTTGTGGTGTTGCATGTGTTTGTGGTGTTGCATATATGTTTGTGTTTGAAGGTACCGGTATTTGAAATGCGATAGTTGCCAATATTTTGCCGGAATGTTTTGATTCATTTCCGTTTCGGCGAGAATTTTGGCACTATGCATTCTTTTTGGTCCTATTTTTAGGGAAGGTCATGCCAAATTTTTTCTTGGTTCTAACATATCGTTTTGCTCTACCCCGCAGGCGACCATGGTCCGCACGATGACTGAAGGCATCGTGAATAGGTTTTTGAGCTCCGCGAAGGCCGAGATGCTTCAAAAGAACGAGACGGAGATAAGATGTCTGTGTCGAAGATGCAAGCTGAAGAGCCTTATTGCGGACCCGGATTCCGGGCAGGTGCGGGACCACCTACTCTTGCGTGGTTTCATGGATGGCTATCGGTGGCAAGGTGATGAAGATGACTATGAAGTCGTCCATGGCCGGGGCCGGGCAAGAAATGAGGAAGGGCAACAAGACAAGTACCACCGCGGCGAGGGCGGGCGAGAAGACGAAGAATCTCCAGGACATGATCACGACGGTGATGTTGTACACAGTCATCATGTAGAAGATGTCGTACATGATGATGAGGAAGATCAAGACGAAGGGCATGATCATGAAGCTGAAGATGCCGGAGCAGACAACGATGGAGGCTGGGTGCAGGACCCTCATATTCAAGAGCTGCTTCTCAAGCAGACGGATAACGCAAGAGCTGCCGCCCGAGAGAAAGCCAAGCTAGATCAACTGGAGATAGACGCGGTTACTCCATTGTATGAAGGATGCAGGCCCGAGGATAACCGCATGAAAGTAACGCTCATGGCTCTGGAGATGAAGGTAAAACACAAAATGACCGACGCATGCTTCGACGAGAACATGTCATTCTGGCACGAACGTCTTCCCAAGGGGAACAAGTGCCCGACCAGTTTCGAGGAGGCGAAGAAAATCGTGTGTCCTCTGGATTTACCGCACGTGAAATACCATGTGTGCATGAACAATTGTATCATTTATCGGGACAAGCACGCGGAGTCTATCATATGTCCGGTGTGCGGCGTCACTCGATACAAGAAGAGGAAGAAAGGTCCTCGAAAATCGGTGTGGTACTTTCCGATCACTCCTCGTCTGCAGCGGTATTTCGTGGACCCTAAGGTAGCAAAGCTCCTGCGTTGGCACGCGGATAGGGAGGAGAAGAAGCGGGAAGATGACGGAAATGATCCGGAGATAAATAAAAAAGACAAGATGCTGAGTCACCCTAAGGATGCGAGCCAGTGGCAAGCGTTGAACTTCGAATACCCAGAATTTGGGAAGGATCCAAGGAACATCGTGCTGGGCGCGAGCACCGATGGAGTCAATCCGTTTGGCAGCCAGAGAAGCACACATAGCACCTGGCCTGTGTTTGTGTGGATGTACTACCTTCCCCCCTGGTTGTGCATGAAGAGGAAGTACATTCACATAAGTATGCTAATTGAAGGGCCGAAACAACCAGGGAACGACATCAATCTGTATCTGGGGCTGCTGAAGGAGGAGCTAGACACACTGTGGAAAACGCCAGCCAATACGTGGGACGCCGCAGAGAAAGAATATTTCCCTATGAGAGCCGCACTGCTCACGACGGTGCACGACTATCTCGGTTACGGATATCTCGTGGGGCAGGTAGTCCACGGATTTTCTGGATGCGTAAGGTGCATGGATGACACAACGTATCGCCAGCTAGATAGAGATCCCGGGTCTTCGAAAACCGTGTTCATGGGACATCGAAGGTGGCTTCGCGACGATGACCCGTGGAGGAAACGCAAGGATCTGTTCGATGGTGAAACCGAACCCCGAAAACGCCCGTGTACGAGGAGCGGCGAGGAAATAGACAAGCTGTTGAAAAATTGGAAAGACTGCCCACTGCCGGGAAAGAAGCGAAAGGCGCCAGAGCCGCTGCTGAAGGTATGGAAAACGAGGTCTGTTTTCTGGGACTTGCCATACTGGAAGATCCACCGTGTGCCTCACAGCCTTGATGTCATGCATATCACGAAGAACGTGTGCGAGAGTCTGCTTGGTACCCTGCTCAACATGCCAGAGAGGACCAAAGATGGGCCGAAAGCAAGGGCAGACTTGAAATCAATGGGCATCAGGCAGGAGCTTCACGCTAATGATGATGATGATGATGATGAGGCGAAGCAGGACACGGAAAGCCGTCGCAAAGGCAAAAAGGGCAAGAAGAACGGAAATGACTACCCTCCCGCGTGCTTCACTCTAAGTCAGGAGGAGATCGAGCAGTTTTTCACCTGCCTCCTAGGAGTAAAACTTCCTTACGGTTACGCGGGGAAGATAAGCAGATACCTAGACCCAGCGAAGCAGAAGTTCAGCGGGATGAAGTCTCACGACTGTCACGTGCTGATGACGCAGATACTTCCAGTTGCAATCCGTGGGATCATGGACGCGCACGTCCGTGAAACACTATTTGGCCTATGCAACTTTTTCAACGTCATCTCTCGGAAGTCGATTGGCGTGAGGCAACTCAGAAGGCTACAGGAAGAGATTGTGGTGATACTATGCGAGCTTGAGATGTACTTCCCGCCCGCATTCTTCGACATTATGGTGCATCTGCTGGTCCATATTGTGGAGGATATCATCCAACTCGGGCCGACGTTCCTGCACAGCATGATGCCGTTCGAAAGGATGAATGGTGTCATCAAAGGATACGTTCGCAACATGTCACGTCCAGAGGGAAGTATAGCCAGGGGCTTTCTGACCGAAGAGTGCATCTCCTACTGCATGAATTATCTAGGCATCGAGAACCCCGTTGGTCTGCCCGTCAACAGGCACCTCGGCAGGCTCGCTGGATGGGGTCATCGTGAGGGTCGCCGCGAAATGCATGTCGACTTCGAGGGTCGACTCGCCGACTTTGAAAGAGCAAACCTAGTCGCGCTACAACACATAGACGTGGTCGATCCTTGGGTGGTAGAGCACAAAACCTTTATTAAGAAGACGTACAATGACCGAGGCCAACAGAGGACGGACGGAGATATACTCAAAGAGCACAACTCATGTTTCACGCGTTGGTTCAAGCAGAAGCTTCCATCGTACCCTTTACATGAGGATTCTTCCGCGGAAGAACAACTCATATTCGCCTTGTCACAGGGCGCCGAGCACAACCTGATGACCTATGAGGCGTACGATATCAACGGCTACACATTCTACACCGAGGACAAGGACATGAAGAGCGATGGTTATCAGAACTCCGGGGTAACGATGGAATCCTACACCGGTAACGACAAGGACATATACTACGGAAGGATCGAGGAGATCTGGGAGCTGAGCTACGCTGGAGAGAAGGTCCCGATGTTCCGTGTCAGATGGGCCAAGAGCGTCCTAAAAGAAGACCGGTATTTCACCACCATGGTTATACCCGAAGCCAAATCCAAGACCGCGGGTGCAAACGTCACCGCGAAAAATGAGCCATGGGTACTGGCTTCCCAAGTGGACCAATGCTTCTTCATTACCGACCCGTCAAAGCCCAGTCGTGTTGTCGTGAGGAGAGGGAAAAGGAAGATCATCGGAATGGATGGAGTAGCCAATGAGCAAGACTTCGACAAGTACAGCGACCCGAAGATCGAACATGACGACGACGATGAAGTAGCAGCACACACCACAAGAAGAAGCAGGACCACCCTACCTAAAGGACGTCCATTCCACAGAAGAACTCCATTTGCGAAAAAGAAGGGCAAGAAGATTGTGAACAGATAGCTAGCTAAGATCGATTGTATTTAAATCGTAGTCTTAATTTCTCGATTGTATTTCATGGGCACTTTTTGATATCATGAATATTTTTAAATTTCATGGGCACTTTTTGAATTCATGATGACACTTGATCTCGATCCCCCTCCATCTCGATCTCGATTCCCCCTCCATCTCGATCTCGATCCCCCTCCATCTCGATCCCACCCGCACCCTCCCCCGCTAGCTCCACCACCGCCGACGACCCACCGCAACCCTCCCCCGCTCCACCGCCGCCGACGAGCACCCGGCCCCCCGCACCCTCCCCCGCTCCACCACCGCCAACGGGCACCCCCCGCACCCTCCCCCGCTCCACCGCCGTCGCTGATGATATTTTCAAGTAACAAATTTGAACATATTTTTTAAAAAATTATTACTGTTTTTATAAAAAATATTACTGTTATGATTTAAAAAAGTTTGAACATATTTAAACACAAATAAATATAAAAAACAGCATTTAAAATGCATAAAAAAAATTGGGGAGCCTGGGAATCGAACCCAGGACCTCCTGGGTGTGTGTGCTGCGTGCTGACCAGTCGGGCTAGTGGGTGGGTTTTGTTGTAGATAGGGTTAGGTTGTAGATATGGTTAGTGGGCTAGATTAAAACAAAATTCTAATGGCGCACCGAGGGGTGGTGCGCCATTAGAATAGTCATACTTATGGCGCACGACTGGACGGTGCGCCATTAGAACCCTCCCCCTAGCTATCCTCCCTCTCTCTCGCCAGGTCCCCTTCGACCCTCTCTCCCTCGCCACCAGATCCACCCGCGCGCCGCCCCAACCGATGACGCTGTCGCCCCGACCCTCACCGGACTCCACCCCCGCCGCCCCCGCGCCCCCGCGCCCCCAACCCAGCCGCCCCGACCCTCGCCGGACTCCTCCTCGCCGTCTGCGCCTTCTTCCACATCCTCCAGGCCTCCGCCGCCGCCGGCCGCCAAGGCACCAACCACCTCCTCGGACGGGGCGCTCTTCCTCGCGCTCTCCTCACCAACCACGACGCCTGCCACCTGCTCCTCACCAACCACGACGTCGGCCACCTGCTCCGTCGTCTCCGGCAGAGGTTACTCCACCTAGCTGCAACACTCATGCGCTTGGCGGCTAGGGTTTGCCTCTAGCCTCTCCCCTCCCCCATCAATGAGAGGAGCACCCGGTGCCCCCGCCCTCGAGTTCGTCCACAGCGCCGTCCTCCAGCCGCAGCCGCCGCAGGTACAGAGCCCCCGATTCCATCTTCCCCCTCGCCCCCATTTTGTTCCTCGATCCAACCCATCTTTTAGATGCAACTCTGTGATCTCCATCTTTCAGATGTTATAGTGTACAGGAGCAACTTTGCACCAATGCATGATTCTAGTTAAAGTGCCAAACATTCTTAAACAAATGATTTTTTTTTGCAATTTGACATGATTACTTTGATCTTCTAGATGCTTCAGTCTCATTGTAGATTGAATTTGTTCATGCCATACATCTGTATTGTGCTTCATAGGCAGCAACAATCGTTCTTATCGATATATGGCCCGTTGATAAAACTGCATTCATATAGATTAGCCCGTTGGGTAGAGAGAGAAGAGTGGGTTTCAGTTTGCTCTGGGCAGTGATGTGCACTGGAGTAGCCCTGTTGACATAGCTCATAGCAGTAGGTATTTCAAAATATATGGACTAATGCATACATTTGTACTCCAGCAAGCTTACTCCAGTACTCAGTTTAAAATTCAGTTTACTGTTAAATGACAGTAATTCAGTTTATTGTTAAATTTCAGTTTCACAGGCTAGTCTCCAACAAACAAAGCCTATGCTTATGAAGAATAAATCAGCTGAAATGAGATACTGATCCTTTTTTACTTTGTTTGTTCAGATTGTTGGAAATTTTAAGCTCTCAATCACTGAAGGCCACTATAGTTCTTTGAATTCAACCATTTAGGTGAGCTACAACTAGGAGGATTTTGGAGTAGTACTCTGAAACTGTTGCTGTTAGAACATGCTGTTACTTGCTGTCAGTTAACTGAATCGGTACAAAACTCTTCTATGGAGTTAACCGAAGACCAGCAAGCAAATCAAAATCTACAACACATTTTCTTCAGTCCCTAACTGACAACACAATTTCTTCAGTCTAGTGCAGCAATTTCTTCAGTCTAGTGTAAATGTAACTGACTACTGGTCAAATACTCTAGTGTATTTAGTGTAAATCTAGTCTGAAACTAGTAGAGCTCTTGGTGATTTGCAAATTCAGTTTAAATAAAAATTTGGTACATGACTACTGATCATGTATGAAAGATGTTGCTACTGGATGAGCACAAGAACTACTCAATAGATAATTGATTTTGTAGAACAAGTCTTGTTGCCAGTCTTGAACCAATAGATAATCTTAACTGAAATTTGACCATGTCTTGTTGCCAGCCCTAATGAAAAAAGCAACTGAATTTCCAACAACCTGCTAGGTAGAACAATCCATTACTACATGATTGCAACTGAATTGTCAACTCTATGTACTATGTATGCTGTGGCATGTGGTGTGGTCCGAGTGATTAGGTTTCAAGTGATTTTGAATTTTTACGATTTTTATGCACATATATATGTGTATGATGATCCTCCTTTCCTGTAGTATTATAACTAGGATATATACCAAAAAAGATTGTTATATTCCTCCCTGGTACAATAAATAATAAACTAAAATAGTTCCTGGTACAAAAAGAATAAACTATACATAGTTAATTTCTTCATCTTTGAATTGTTTCAGAAATTGGTATGACCAAAGATGCTATTGTATATAAATGGGCTGCTGTAGAACTGTTCTTCATCTTTACAGTGCTGTTGTATAGAAATATGCTGAATTTTCTGCTCTGATTGTTGCTCAAAGAAATTTTGCAAAAAAATGGGGTCCTGGGAGACGCCGCTGCTGCTTGAGGCCCTTGAGAGGCCCTTCGTGCTGTGATGATTTTGCAGGTACCCCGAGAGGCCCTTGAGTTACCCGGAATGTCGATTAACTTCCGTTCTGGCAAATTCGGGTACTCCATATGTCCTATTTTCAGCAAAGGTCATGCTGAAATTTTCCGTGAATTTTAGCATGACTTTGCTAAAAATCGGACATATGAGGTACTTGCTACTAATGCATGGGCCGGGGTATCTTAGTACTTAATTAAGTAGGATCAACTGCCCCTTTATTCTTGCTGTATTAAACCATAGGTGGCAATAGAGCCAAGTGATTAGTGCCAAGTGATTAGGCCCAACCTAGGGTGCCTCGGCATCGATAAACCCTAAATGATGAAAACTTAACTTGGCTGCCCCGGATGCCTCGGTGTCGATGAGAACCTAAATGATGTACGCTTAGGCTTTTAGGGTGCCTCGGCGTCGACAAACCCTAAATGATGAAAGCTTAGGCTTTTAGGGTGCCTCGGTGTCTACAAACCCTAAATGATGAGACCATGATCTTGTTCCTTGACAATAACCAACTTTTTGACCAAACTTTTTTTCCTATTTAGAGCAAAACATGGCCCACAACGATGAGGCCGGTGGTTCGGGCGGCAAGCAATTCTGGGAGCTGTCCCAAGAGCTGGAGGAACAACCTCACCGCTACGATGATGCCGCAGAAGACACCGATCCTGATTACACAACCCCTAGTGGCGTCGGGGATGACACCACTGATGGTGCCGCCGAGGATGCCACCACTGATGATGGCGGCGCACACACAGATGGCAGCCAACCGAAGAAGCAAAGGAAGGACCGGCGCCCGAATGCGCTCCGCACCGTCAAGGAGGAATTCACTCAAGTGGACTCCGACGGGAATCCAACGGAGCCCAAACATATAGTCAAGGGGTACTCGGTTCAGCTCGGGTGCATTCTCCGGAGCACCGTCTCGATCAACACCGAGAACCTTAGGCATAAGGACCGAGGGAATTTGCTCAACCTCCTCTTCACGAAGCTGCACGAACGATACAAGTTCCCCGCCGAATTTGAAAACACACGCCTCTCAGGGAATAAAGTGAACAGTGCCGCCCTCACGAAGATGAGGACGGCCCTGTCTACTTGGAGAAGCGCGGTGAAGAGAATGATTGATAAAGGTGATAGTTATGACAAGATCAAGGCAAAATATCCTTTGATGAGCGAAGATGAGTACAAGGAGTTCAAGATCAAGTGCGAGAGCCCCGCAACCTCCGAATCAAGTCAGTGGGGGAAAGAAATGCGGGAGTTGAACTTAGGGGAACACAAACTCGGTCTCGGCGGTTACAGAGTGGCGGAGCCTATATGGGACAAGGAGGACGCGGAGCGTGCCGAGCAAGGCCTACCACCCCGCTTCGAGAAATACAGCGGTGACAAGCAGACCAGGAACTATGTCAGGGCCCGGTACAAGGAGGACCCGATAACAAAGGAGCTTACCATGGATCCAAAGACCAGGGCGCTTGAGCTTCTTCTGGTAAGGAATACACCCCCGCGTAATTAGCTCCATATGGTTGCACTCTAATTAATCCCCAATATTTCTAAATGGTTCACGTTCCTTTCGCAGGACAATGAAAGCAGTAGCGCGGGGTCGTCTAAGAGCTCCCCTTTCGACACCCCTTTAAATAGGGCGTTGAACGTAATGAAAAACAAGGATAAGCTCAATAAGCCGACGTCAGCTGGTCGTGTGGACGGCAAAGGCTTGTCCACAAAATGGGGGTCATACTATACCGCTGGTGTGCGGAAGGAGAAAAAGACCAGCTCGGAAAGCCAGACGCGCAAGGTTGAAGAACTCAAGGCACAAGTGGCGCGGATTCCGGAGCTTGTCCAAGAGCAAGTGCAACAACAACTTGGAACGACGCTCAACGCCATGGTGCCTACGTTGATTCATGGGCTGACGACGTGGATTGCGGGTGGCCAAAAGGGGCCTCCCCCGGTTCCCAGCTTCACGGCCAGCAACTCGCACAGCGCGCAGGCGGCACCATTGGTGTCTCCGACGGCGGCGCCATTGGTGTCTCCGGCGGAGGCGGTATTCGTGTCTCCGGCGCCGGCACGGGCATTGGAGCATAATGCACCCGGGTGTACGCCGGCCGGCACCTCGCCAGCAAGCGCCCCCTCCGCCAGTTGCACGCCCGCCGTTGGCGGTGCCTCGACATTAGCCGAGCTCAACGGCATCACGGTAACTAAGCCTCTCGGCCAATGACTTCATCTCCTTGCCTTTGATTGGGCATCCCTGACGCCCTATACATGTTTTCGCAGGGCACCGCCGACGTTCCTTGCACTCTTCTGCACTTCGTGGGCGCCGAGTTGGTCGATGTCGCCAAGGGCAGAATCGTTCAACCGGGCAACCCCATGTTCCACGGTAATCCGATGCCACCCACAATGTATAGGGTTGAAGTGGTCCGGGTGCTGCCAGGCTGCGACGAGCTGGTACCTCCGATTCGACCCGCTGGGGCCGACGAAGAAGATGAGATGACCCTCGGCACCTGCGTAAACTGGCCCCTGCTATGGCCGAAGAGCCAGATTCGTTTGGGGGCGGGGGACACCACCCCACAGACAAGACCGCCAGTCGTGCCGGCGCCAAGCCATGGCAAGAACGCCGCAACGCTACCGGACCTGCCAAACATCCCTATGGCACAGGATCCGGACAGCCCTATGGCACAGGATCCGGACGGCGACGACAACGACGACGGTACATTTACCAAAGTTGATAAGTACTTTGCCGAACATGGGTACGCTGACGAGTTCTGCGGGCCTCTTTCTCAAGAACTCAACCAAGACCACCGCGATCTAGCTGGTACGGCGGAGAAATCCAATTGCAACAAGCGTCGTCTGGCGTTCAGTTCTCAGGACACGCCTCCAGCTCCCGCCTTCACCGAGCCTCAGATAGCTGAGGCGCGAAATATTATCAGCCCCAACACGCTGAAGAAGGCGGTCTGTGAGCAGAACTCGGTCCCATTACAGGAGATCAAGAAGAAGGGACGGAAACGAAAGACTAACAAGGGCGCCGGTGCGAGCCAGCCGGCACCGAGTTCGATCCATGCTCAGGACGGGCCACCTTCACCTAAGGATATCTCTAGGAGGGTGCATGTGGAGGGTAGGGCGATGCTACCGCTAAATATGCTGAATGCTGCAACCGGTGCTATGCGGAGTCTGCACGATAGTGTTCTTTCTTTGGAGAAGCGGCGTCTCAGAGAGAAGGATGTGGCATACCCGGTTTTCGTGGCCAAGGTGCCAGAGAGGAAGAGCTTTGTGGATGGCGACATCGGGGGTACGATCGTCCTGCGGTTTGATGACATCTTTGCTATGTTTAACCTTCATCCGCTGCACTACACCTTCGTTCGGCTGTTTTCGCTAAGCATGCAGATGCGGATCATTAGAGACAAGACCCCGGACATTGTGATAGTCGACCCCTTCTACATGCGTGCCAAGCACTTGAGCAGTGCTGGGGACCGCCAAGTTGCGAGTTCACACCTCGAAGGCGTCATTCTGGCAAACGCAGATAAGGATAACTTCCTTGTGGCTTACTTTCCCGAGTAAGTCATCCCTTAACCGCCCCGTAACATATGATTTCTTAGATTTCGATCGTTTTTTTTCTAACATTCCGTGTTCTGTGCAGTGACACACATTGCACACTCATCCTCTTAAGCCCGAAATATTCCATGGCCATGTATTTCGACCCGAACCGTAACTCCAAGATAGACTACACAAATGTCAAGAAAGTTCTTGATGATCTTCTCCCCGGCTACGCCAAATCTGGAGGCACCTTCACCAGGCCAGTTCGTAAGTACGGCAAGCACATGTTCTCACACAATACGAAGTTCTGCTGCGTCAAGCAGCCGCCTGGCGGTCAGAAGGATGCCTACTACGCCCTCCATCACATGCGGGCGATCATAAGGGACCATCATCACCTTCTGCTACCAGATAATCTCAAAGATTGGGCCGCGAGCTTGTCGGCAGTCCAGGACGCGGACCTCAGACAAGAATTCTTTCGCATCCAGTCGGAGTTTGCGGACATCATCCATCAAGATGTCCTTCATACCGCGGGGCAGTTCTTCCTCAGATATCAACCGTCCAACAGTGAGATAGATGAAACGCTACAAATGTAGGGTGACAACGACCGTGATTTCATGACCATCACGACAGACGGCGGCTTCACCCACGCTCCTGTCCGATGAGTCGAGTCGAAAGTAGTGATGTGTAGTTCTGAAACATTGATTGGCTCATGTTGTAATTAAACTTTAATGAATTCGTGGTTTGGACAGTTGTTCAACTTAGATGTAATCGATGCTATTTATTAGTAGGACTATGAATCGTGCTATTAATGTCTTGCTTTTCTCTTCCGATCCTTTTGTTGCATACTTACATATTGCTTATGTATTGTCTGTTGTTTGGCTTGTGCATAGAGATGCCGCCGTATGTCGTGTACAAGGGTAAGGTTCCCGGAGTCTACGATGACCGGGAGGAGTGTCGGAGACAGGTTCACCGTTTCAGCGGTAACAGTTACAAAGGGTACACCACTAGGGCGGAGGCCGAATCTAGATACGCCCGCTATCTAGCGGGAGAGAGGAGGGAGCGTTGGAGGAACCGGATGAAGACCAGTTTGATCGCGATGATGCTCATCGTGATGACCACAGCTCTCTTCTATGTGATGGTAGTTTAGATGATCGATATCGACTTGTAATGTGAAGGCAAACTCGATACTCGCGGTCTTGAGACTTGTAATGTTTTATCTTTGTCCGGTCTTTTGAATTCGGAGACTATTATGATGAATTGTATTCGGAGACTATTGTATTTGATGAATCTGATGTTGCTGTGTGCTGCTGTCTATATTCTGTCCCATAATATTTTTTGTAACCTGTGCAAAAATCAGAAAAGCAAAAAAAAAAAAATCTAATATTCACACTAATGGCGCACCACACAAGACACTAATGGCGCATTGTGATCATCACACTAATGGCGCATTGGCTGCCGGTGCGCCATTAGAGTGCCAAAGCACATGGGTACATATGGCCCCCTGGGAGGCACTCTAATGGCGCACCAGTGGTGCGCCATTAGAACACCAGATACTAATGGCGCATCAGTGATGCGCCATTAGAATTTAATTCTAATGGCGTGATGCCAGTGGCGCACCAGCAGTGCGCCATTAGAAGGCAAATCCGGTGCGCCACTAGCATGCCTTTTCCTAGTAGTGACGGCGTCGTGCCCTTCGGCAGGCTCGACTCCGAGGGACGGCGCCGGTGGTGGGGCATGCCCGGCCGCACGTTGGAGGCCGTCCTCGAGTACATCGAGGGCGGCAACACGCCGCGCCTCGAGTACCCCGCTCCCCCGTCCTTCTCACGCCGCCGGGGAAGCTCCTGGACGCCGAGGCGCATGGAGACAGGGGGGTCCTCCTCCTCGTCCGGCGGCTCTCCCTGACTCCACCTCCGCCCCGTCAAGCCGGAGCCCCAGGACACGCCTCTCAGCGCGCGTACCCGCAGCTCCGGCGCCCTCGTCCAGCCCAAGGTGGAGTCCAGCCTCCCCCCGGAGTACGAGGAGATAGCCCGGCGCGGCTTCTCCGACGAGGACGCCATGCGGTGGTCAC
The DNA here is from genome assembly GCA_032464435.1 of Aegilops umbellulata. Lineage (NCBI taxonomy): Eukaryota > Viridiplantae > Streptophyta > Magnoliopsida > Poales > Poaceae > Aegilops > Aegilops umbellulata. The sequence goes on from CP136058.1 coordinate 68,564,110, forward strand.
GCGACGACTACGTGCGCGAGGAGATGGTCCGGCAGCGCCGGGCCCTGGAGGAGATCGCCGCCCGCAAACGTGGGCGCGAGGACGAGGACGGTGTCGTCGTCCGCGATAGCGACGACGACGACGCCCCCAGACCGTCCAACTCGCCGCGCCAACCGGGGGAGGGATGCAACAGGGACAGCGGAGGCGTAGGCGGGGGCGACGACGACGACGACGATGGCGGCGGCGGTGACTACACGCGGTTCTACAACCTCCTCGGCATGTAGAACCGCGTGGGCGGGCGGCGAGGCAGACGGCGAGGGAGACGGCGGGGGTAGCCCGCGGTAGTTTTTTTTTGTAAAATATGTTTAAATTTGAACGCTCTCGCACGTGTTTGCGTTGTGTTTGCGCCGAATTTGAACATTTTAGAAACCCGTGGGGGGCCGTGACTGGGGGCATCACGCCCCCAGTGCGCGGTTTAGCGCCGGTGCGCCCCAGGGGACGATTTTTTGCCCCTCCTGGGAGGCCAACGGCTGGAGATGCCCTAAACATTGTTTATCATAGGGCAAACATGACTTCATCCTCTTCCTTCAAACTACCCACTTGCTCATCGTCGTCACTTTCCAACGCCCATGAAAAATGTATGATGCATCTCATCTAAAAATGTACTAATTCCCAACCCCCTTACGCTATCTGAAAGTGGTTTTGACCATTTTAAAGTGATGTTTAGACGATGTACAATACAGTGCTTACTTGGATCATCAACGGCAACCGGTCGGTTAGATACAAGCTAGCAATGTACAGATGCCCCCGTAAACCAAAACAAAAATGTACACAAGCTCCATATAACAATTGCGTAAGAGTTGAATAAACAGCACGAGAGTTTAGCTACGTCTCACTGACCCATTGTTACCCACAACCACAATGGCACAAATACACCATTAATGAGTCCGGTGGCCGGTCGATCGAGTGGTCAGGTGGTAGACATGGACGCAACGACGGCGTGCGCGACGATGGCCATGGAGCTGAATCGGTCGTTCTCCTTGGGCAGCGCCGCCACGCCGGCCATGCCGGCGCACCCCGACGCGACGTACTGCGCCGCGTCCAGCACCTCCCGCGCGCCGCTGTACCGCCCCGCGGCGACGGACCGCGCCGCCCACCGCAGCGCCGGGACGGCTCCGGCGTAGAGCTGCAGGCACGACCGCATGCCCTTCCTGGCGTCTGCGTCGGCCGCCGAGGCCGGCGCCGGGACGCGCTCCGCGTCGAGGGCGAGCGCGGACTCGATGCTGGCCTTCGCCGCCGTGGCGTTGGCCGCCGCCAGCCTGGTCGCGAGCGCCGCGAGCTCCGGCGTCCCGCGCGCCGTGCGGCAGGAGGAGGCGTCGTCGACGCAGAGCGCGGACGCGCAGAGCTCCGGCGTGACGTAGAAGCTGCCCAGGCTGCCGCAGAGCTGGTCCAGCGGCGAAGAGGGCGCGGCGCCGTGGACGTCTGCCGCCGAGAAGAGGGCGAGGAGGAGGAGAGCGCCGAGCGTAGGAGAGGAGGTGGCCATGGCCATGATGGTGGTGGACGTCTCTGTATCGTGTCTCCCCTCGGCCCTCTTAAATGAGAACGTCTGTGACCACGCCTGGTACGGTCTTAACCAGCGTCACGTTCTCTCTGCCCTTCGTTTCATCAGAAGAGGCTGCTGCCAGTTGAGTAACATGAGTTGAGACGAGATGGTCTGGGCTCAGCTCGCTCGAAATGTCACACACTAATTACTGCTGGAGTGCTGGTACAGGCACTGCTGATCATCTATCCATCGATACGTATAAAGTCCCATTGAATGCCACCTACGAAGAGAGACGCAGTAATGGAGCGCGCCAGAATAATGTGACCCATCCGTCGCCTCGTCCATGAGTTAATGGCGACACCGGGGCGCACCGTGCTCCGCCTGCCCCGCAGCCGCATGCAAGCGCAATCACTCATGGCCCGTGCCCTGCAGGCGGATCAACCACCGGAAGAGAAACGCAAATCCGATGGGACCAACACAAACACAAGCCTCGCATGCATTCATGCATGCATATGCTCCCATTTATCAGCTCACCTACCCACCACAACCACACCAGGAAACAAATACGAGCGAGCGAGCGAGCTTGATCACACTTCAGTCTTCACGAGCGTTAGCGTCAGGCCAACAACCACCACCAGTAAACCATGACGACCCGGAGCTCATTCCTCCTCGTCCTTGCGCTAGCGCTGGCCGCCCAAGCCGCTCCCACCGCCGGCGCGCCGGTCGCCGACACGGTGGCGGACTCGTGCAACGCGATCCGCGACTTCGTGGACTACGCCTTCTGCGCGGCCGCGCTGCGGTCCAGCGGGCCGGGCGCCTCCACGGCGGACCGCCACGCGCACCTCCTCATCGCAGCGGACCTTGCCGCGGCGCGCGGCACGTCGGCGCGGGACGCCGCCACCGCCATGGCGCGCGACGAGCGGGACCCGGGCGCGCGCGACGGGATGGAGGCGTGCGGGATCCTCTACGGGGCCACCTCCGTGCCGGCGCTGCAGTTCATGCGCGGCTACGCGGCGGCGCGGGCGTGGGACCGGGCGCGCTCGCTGCTGTCGCTCACTGGGCAGGCCGGGATCGGCTGCGAGGCGGCGCTCGCCGGCTCGCCCGCGGCCAAGGGGAGGATGGCCGCCGCCAACCGCGAGTTCGACCAGCTCACCACCATGGCCACCGCGCTGCTCAACAGGGTCGATCATGTGCGGTGACGTGGCAGCATGCCACCGCCGTCGACCGGCGCACCATAGTTCTTCTTGTGTTAATAACCAGAGTCCTTGTGTTGATTAGTTCCTTGATCAAACTAGTAAGCGCGCATGTAAAATTTAAATCATGAACCTTTCGTGTTCTTTGTACTTTCATGATCGAGAATGAATAGTTTGAATTCACATGAAGCTGCTTTTTCTAATACCGTGCAATGACTTGATATATTATTTTCTTCACCAATACGCAAAGGATGCATATCTTTTCATTGATAGGGGAAGAGTTATACAACATGGGGTTACAAGAGCTCACTAAGCCATGTGTGCAGGAAGACATGGAAGTAAATTAGGAGCAAAACAGACATGGGGTTGCTCAGCCCCAAAAGCCTAAAATGCTATCTATCAGGAATGATGTCCAGTCCGGTGGCGCCGGCCTTGGCCCACATGCGCGCTTCGTCTCTGATGATGTCGGAAAGCTGTGAGATGGAGGGCTGCTCGCCATCGAATATGCAAGCGTTCCGGTGCTTCCAAAACCACTAGGCGGTGAGAATGATTAATTAGGCCATACCCTTGCGCGCCGGGGATGGCGAACGATTGTAGGACGTTGCCCACCAGGCGAAGAAGTCAGTGTCGCTGCTCGGGATGTCGGCGGTGGATCGAACCCAGCTGAGGATCTCGTGCCAGATTTGGCGGGAGAAAGGGCAGCCCACCAAAAGTTACTGCATAGTCTCCTCTTCTTGGTCGCAGAGGGCGCATGAGTCCTCGTGCGGAAAGCCATGTCGAGCGAGACGTTCAGCCGTCCAGCACCGGTCTTGCAACGCGAGCCAGATGAAAAATTTTATACGAAGGGGGGCCCAAGGCTTCCAAGTTAGCCACCAATGTGGGTCCTGGCAGGCGCCTTGGAATAGTGCCTGATAGCATGAGCTCGCCGAGTAGGTAGCAAAAGTGGTTCAGTGCCATTACAGAGAGTCTGGGGAGTCGGTGAGAGAGACGTGACGCACGCAGCACCATAGGTCAACATATTGGACCAGAGCAGCGGGGCCCAATGCGCCCTGGATGTCACGAACCCAATAGTGCTGGAGAAGGCCATCATGCACGGTGCGGGTCTTGCGCCGCCGCCGGGTAACAAGCGCGAGGACGAGCAGGGCTATCTCAGCAATTGATCCGCCATTGATCCAGTGGTCGCTCCAGAACATGCATGTGCGCCCGTCGCCGAGTGCCCAAGTCGTAGATGCACGGAAGATGGCCGAGACGGCTGGGTCTTGTGGGATGTGCAGGTGGCTCCACGGCTGCGACGTGTCTATGTACTTGAGCCAGAGCCAGCGAGTTCTCAACGCGATGCCGGCGTGCTGTAGGTCACGAACGCCGAGGCCGCCAAGAGATAGCGGGAGGCACACTCTCTGCCAATTGACCAAGCATTGACCACCTTTGGCATCCTTGCTTCCAACCCAAAGGAAACCACGAATGATCCGATTGGCCTTCTTGAGAATGGAGGGGTTGAAGGTGATGGCGGTGAGGAAGTGCGTGGGGATGGCGCATAAGACGTGACGGACGAGGGCTAGACGGTTGCCTCGAGAGAGAAGGGAGGCACGCCAAGTGGAAAGTTTCCACTCTAACTTATGGATGATCGGCATGAGGCTCGTGGTACAAGGCTTGCGGATGGACAAAGGGAGTCCCAAGTATTGAATTGGAAATTGCTTCACCGGGCATTGCATCTTGGAAGCGATGGTCACTATGTCCTCGTCGTTGCATTTGATGGGCGTGACCGAGCACTTGTTGTAGTTAGTGCGAAGCCGGAGGCCACTCTAAAGACACGTAGCTCACGAACAGCCGAGATGTCGTGGCGGTCTGGGCGGCAAAAGATGACGACGTCGTCAACGTATAGGGAGATGCTAGAGCCCGCGTGTCGCGTGGTCAGCCGCTGGATGAGGCCAAGCTCCACGACACGGATGAGCATGGAGTTGAGGATGTCGATGACTAGCGTGAAAGCATCGGAGATACCGGGTCACCCTGATGAAAGCCGCAAGCGTGGCCAATGGGGGGGGGGGCGCTCGGGTGTCCATTGAGCATGACTCGGGTGGAGGCGGTGGATAGAATGATCGATATCTAGTCGCGCCAACGTTGGCCAAAGCCCAGATGCTGCAGAGTCTCGATGAGAAAGGGCCAGGAAACGCTGTCGAAGGCCCGCGCGATGTCAAGCTTTAGAAGCATGCGGGGCACCTTGAGGTTGTGGATGAGACGCGCCGTCTGCTGAACAAGTAGAAAGTTGTCGTGTATACATCGACCGGCGATGAAAGTGAAGGAAATAAGCCCTAGAGGCAATAATAAAGTTATTATTTATTTCCTTATTTCATGATAAACGTTTATTACTCATGCTAGAATTGTATTAACCGAAAACTTGATACATGTGTGAATACATAGACAAATAGAGTGTCACTAGCATGCCTCTACTTGACTAGCTCGTTGAATCAAAGATGGTTATGATTCCTAGCCATAGATATGAGTTGTCATTTGATTAACGGGAGCACATCATTAGAGAATGATGTGATTGACTTGACCCATTCCGTTAGCTTAGCACTTGATCGTTTAGTATGTTGCTATTGCTATCTTCATGACTTATACATGTTCCTATGACTATGAGATTATGCAACTCCCGAATACCGGAGGAACACTTTGTGTGCTACCAAATGTCACAACGTAACTGGGTGATTATAAAGGTGCTCTACAGGTATCTCAGATGGTACTTGTTGAGTTGGCATAGATCGAGATTAGGATTTGTCACTCCGATTGTCGCAGAGGTTTCTCTGGGCCCTCTCGGTAATGCACATCACTATAAGCCTTGCAAGCAATGTGACTAATGAGTTAGTTGCTGGATGATGCATTACAGAACGAGTAAAGAGACTTGCCGATAACGAGATTGAGCTAGGTATTGAGATACCGACGATCGAATCTCGGGCAAGTAACATACCGATGACAAAGGGAACAACGTATGTTGTTATGCGGTTTGGCCGATAAAGATCTTTGTAGAATATGTAGGAACCAATATGAGCATCCAGGTTCCGCTATTGGTTATTAAGCGGAGACGTGTCTCGGTCATGTCTACATAATTCTCGAACCCATAGGGTCCGCACGCTTAAAGTTCTGTGATGATCCGTATTATGAGTTTATGTGATTTGATGTACCGAAGGTAGTTTGGAGTCCCGGATTAGATCGGGGACATGACGAGGAGTCTCAAAATGGTTGAGACGTAAAGATCGATATATTGGACGACTATATTCGGACGTCGGAAAGGTTCCGAGTGATTCGGGTATTTTTCGGGGTACCGGGGAGTTACAGAAATACGAGGAAGAAGTAATGGGCCTCATGGGCCAAGTGGTGGAAGAGAAGAGGCAGGGTGCGCGGCCCCCCTAGCCCAAACCGAATTGGACTAGGGGGCCGGCCCCCCTTTCCTCCTTTCCCTCCCTCTCCTTCCTTCTCCCTCTCCTCCTTCCTTTCCTCCTCCTAGTAGGAGTAGGAAAGGGTAGTCCTACTTCTACTAGGATGAGGACTCCTCCTGGCGCGCCATAGAGGGCCGGCCGGTCTCGTCCCCTTGCTCCTTTATATGCAGGGGCAGAGGGGCATCTCTAGACACACAAGTTGATCTGTTGATCTCTCCCAGCCGTGTGCGGTGCCCCCCTCCACCATAATCCACCTCAATAATATCGTAGCGGTGCTTAGGCGAAGCCCTGCGTCGGTAGCATCATCATCACACCGCCGTGCTGACGAAACTCTCCGGCGAAGCTCTACTGGATCGGAGCTCGCGGGACCTCATCGAGTTGAACGTGTGCTAAACTCGGAGGTGTCGTGCGTTCGGTACTTGGATCGGTCGGATCATGAAGACGTACGACTACATCAACCGCGTTGTGCTAACGCTTCTGCTTTCGGTCTACGAGGGTACGTGGGCACACTCTCCCCTCTCGTTGCTATGCATCACCATGATCCTGCGTGTGCGTAAGACTTTTTTTGAAATTACTACGTTCCTCAACAGTGGCATCCGAGCCTGGTTTATGCATAGATGTTATATGCACGAGTAGAACACAAGTGAGTTGTGGGCGATACAAGTCATACTGCTTACCAACATGTCATACTTTGGTTCGGCGGTATTGTTGGATGAAGCTGCCCGGACCGACATTACGCGTATGCTTACGCGAGACTGGTTCTACCGACGTGCTTTGCACACAGGTGTCTGGAGGGTGTCAGTTTCTCCAACTTTAGTTGAACCGAGTGTGGCTACACCCGGTCCTTGAGAAGGTTAAAACAACACTAACTTGACGAACTATCGTTGTGGTTTTTATGCGTAGGTAAGAACGGTTCTTGCTCAAGCCCATAGCAGCCACGTAAAACTTGCAACAACAAAGTAGAGGACGTCTAACTTGTTTTTGTAGGGCATATTGTGATGTGATATGGTCATGGCATGATGCTATATTTATTATATGAGATAATCATGTTTTGTAACGGAGTTATCGGCAACTGGCAGAAGCCTTATGGTTGTCTCTTTATTGCATAAGATGCAAGCGCCAAATAATTGCTTTACCTTATCGCTATGCGATAGCAATAGTTGCAAGAGCAATAGTTGGCGAGACGACCATGTGATGACATGTTGATAGAGATCAAGATGATGGAGATCATGGTGTCATGCCTGTGACGATAGAGATCATGACAATACTTTGGAGATGGTTATCAAAAGCATAAGATGATGATGGCCATATCATGTCACATATTTTGATTGCATATGATGTTTATCTTTTATACATCTTATTTTTCTTAGTTTGACGGTAGCTTTATAAGATGATCCCTTACTAAAATTTCAAGGTATAAGTGTTCTCCCTGAGTATGCACCGTTGCCAAAGTTTGTCGTGCCGAGACACCACGTGATGATCGGGTGTGATAAGCTCAACGTTCATCTACAACGGGTGTAAGACAGTTTTACACACGCAGAATACTCGGGTTAAACTTGACGAGCCTAGCATATGCAGATATGGCCTCGGAACACTGGAGACCGAAAGGTCGAGCGTGAATCATATAGTAGATATGATCAACATAGTGATGTTCACCATTGAAAACTACTCCATGTCACATGATGATCGGACATGGTTTATTTGATATGGATCACATGATCACTTAGATGATTAGAGGGATGTCTATATAAGTGGGAGTTCTTAAGTAATATGATTAATTGAACTTTAATTTATCATGAACTTAGTCATGATAGTATTTTGCAAATAATGTTGTAGATCAATAGCTCGCGTTGTTGCTTCCCTATGTTTTATATGTGTTCCTAGAGAAAACTAAGTTGAAAGATTGTAGTAGCAATGATGCGGTCTGGGTCCGTGATCTGAGGTTTATCCTCATTGCTGCACAGAAGAGTTATGTCCTTGATGCACCGCTAGGTGACAGACCTATTGCAGGAGCAGATGCAGACGTTATGAACGTTTGGCTAGCTCAATATGATGACTACTTGATAGTTTAGTGCACCATGCTTAACAACTTAGAATCGGGACTTCAAAGACGTTTTGAACGTCATGGACCATATGAGATGTTCCAGGAGTTGAAGTTAATATTTCAAGCAAATACCAGAGTTGAGAGATATGAAGTCTCCAACAAGTTCTACAGCTAAAAGATGGAGGAGAATAGCTCAAGCAGTGAGCATGTGCTCAGATTGTCTGGGTACTACAATCGCTTGAATCAAGTGGGAGTTAATCTTCCAGATAAAATAGTGATTGACAGAATTCTCTAGTCACCATCACCAAGTTAGTAGAACTTCGTGATGAACTATAGTATGCAAGGGATGACGAAAACGATTCCTGAGCTTTTCATGATGATGAAATCGATGAAGGTAGAAATCAAGAAAGAGCATCAAGTGTTGATGATTAACAAGACCACTAGTTTCAAGAAAAGGGCAAAGGGAAAGAAAGGGAACTTCATGTAGAATGGCAAGTGAGGGAGTCCTGGATTAGGGGGTGTCCGGATAGCCGAACTATAACCTTTGTCCGGACTCTTGGACTATGAAGATACAATATTGAAGACTTCGTCCCGTGTTTGGATGGGACTTTCCTTGGCGTGGAAGGCAAGCTTGGCAATACGGATATGTAGATCTCCTCCCATTGTAACCGACTCTGTGTAACCCTAGCCCTCTCCGGTGTCTATATAAACCGGAGGGTTTTAGTCCATAGGACGAAAAACAATCATACCATAGGCTAGCTTCTAGGGTTTAGCCTCTGATCTCGTGGTAGACCCACTCTTGTACTACCCATATCATCAATATTAATCAAGCAGGAGTAGGGTTTTACCTCCATCGAGAGGGCCCGAACCTGGGTAAAAACATTGTGTCCCTTGTCTCCTGTTACCATCCGCCTAGACGCACAGTTCGGGACCCCCTACCCGAGATCCACCGGTTTTGACACCGACATTGGTGCTTTCATTGAGAGTTCCTCTGTGTCGCCATCTTTAGGCCCGATGGCTCCTCCGATCATCAACAACGACGCGGTCCAGGGTGAGACTTTTCTTCCCGGACAGATCTTCGTATTTGGCGGCTTTGCACTGCGGGCCAATTCGCTTGGCCATATGGAGCAGATTGAAAGCTACGCCCCTGGCCATCAGGTCAGATTTGGAAGTTTGAACTACACGGCTGACATTCGCGGAGACTTGATCTTCGACGGATTCGAGCCACAGCCAAGCGCGCCACACTGTCACGATGGGCATGATCTAGCTCTGCCACCGAACAGCGCCCTGGAGGCCGCACCCGCATCAGCTCCGACCCTCTGCTCGGAGTCAACTGCGCCGATCGAGGACGGGTGGCTAGACACCGCCTCGGGGCTGCAGTCTCAACGGCGATCGAGCCGAATACCAGCCTTATCCTCTGCGAAGCCCGTGACTCCAAGGTGCTGGACTCTTATCCGGACTCCAAACCCTCCACGCCCCTGCCAATCGAATCCGATTGGGCGCCGATCATGGAATTCACCACCGCGGATATCTTTCAGCACTCGCCCTTCGGCGATATTCTGAATTCACTAAGGTCTGTCTCTTTGTCAGGAGAGTCCTAGCCGGATTATGGCCAACAGGATTGGGATGCGGACGACGAAGAAATTTGATGCCCACCCACCACCCACTTCGTAGCCACTGTCGATGATTTAACCGACATGCTAGACTTCGACTCCGAAGACATCGACGGTATGGACGACGATGTAGGAGACGAACATGAACCAGCACCTATAGGACACTGGAAAGCCACCTCGTCATATGACATATATATGGTGGATACACCCAAAGAAGGCAATGGCGACGGAACAACGGGGGATGACCCCTCCAAGAAGCAACCCAAGCGCCGGCGTCAGCGGCGCCGCTCTAAGTCCCGCCAAAGCAAAAACGGTGGTACCGGCACGGGAGATAATAACACCTCGGACAGTGCCGAAGACAACCCCCTCCAGCAAGACTCATCACAGGAGGATGGAGAAGCCAGCCCTCCTGAGAGGGCGGCAGACAGAGAGGAAGAGGATGATAACTACATGCCTCCCTCCGAAGATGAGGCAAGCCTCGGCGACGACGAATTTGTCGTGCCCGAGGATCCCGTCGAACAAGAGCGCTTCAAGCGCAGGCTTATGTCCACGGCGAGTAGCCTTAAGAAAAAACAGCAACAGCTTAGGGCTGATCAAGATTTGCTAGCCAACAGATGGACTGAAATCCTTGCGGCCGAGGAATACGAACTCGAATGCCCCTCCAAGAGCTACCCAAAGCGCAGGTTGCTACCCCGATTGGAGGAGGAAGCAATTAAACCTACATCACTAGTGCATGAGGCGGCTGATCGGCCACCTCGCGGCCGCGACAGAGAGGCCTCTCGGCCCTCCACTCAAGACGCACCTTGGCGTCACTCAAAAAATACCAAGGCATGGGGAAACGCGCCAGACCTGCGCGATATGTTGGAGGACAAGGCAAGGCAAACAAGATCGATCTACGGATCGCGTGGGCGCCCCACAACACGAGACAATAACCGTCATGCCAGATACAGTAAGTCCGGCCGGGCCGAACACAGTAGACAAAGCTCATTTGAGCTACGTCGCGATATAGCCCAGTACAGAGGGGCCGCACACCCATTATGTTTCACAGATGAAGTAACGGATCATCAAATCCCAGAGGGTTTCAAACCCGTAAACATCGAATCATACGGTGGCACAACAGACCCTGCGGTATGGATCGAGGACTATCTCCTTCATATCCACATGGCCCGCGGTGATGATCTACACGCCATCAAATACCTCCCACTCAAGCTTAAAGGACCAGCTCGGCATTGGCTTAATAGCTTGCTAGCAGAATCAATTGGTTGTTGGGAGGACCTGGAAGCCGCATTCCTCGACAATTTCCAGGGCACCTATGTGCGACCACCAGACGCCGATGACCTGAGCCACATAATTCAGCAGCCAGAAGAATCTGCCAGACAATTCTGGACACGGTTCTTAACCAAGAAAAATCAAATCGTCGACTGTCCGGACGCCGAGGCCCTAGCAACCTTCAAGCATAACATCCGTGACGAGTGGCTTGCCCGGCACCTCGGACAGGAAAAGCCGAAATCTATGGCAGCCCTCATGACACTCATGACCCGCTTTTGCGCGGGAGAAGACAGTTGGCTGGCTCGTAGCAATAACATGACCAAGAGCCCTGGTAATTCGGATAACAAGGACATCAATGGCAGGTCATGTCGCAACAAGTACAAGTGCCACATTAACAGCGACAATGCAGAGGATACGACTGTTAATGCCGGATTCAGAGGATCTAAACCCGGTCAGCGGAAAAAGCCATTCAAAAGAAATACTCCGGGCCCGTCCAGTTTGGACCGAATACTCGACCGCTCATGCCAAATACATGGCACCCCCGAAAAACCAGCCAACCACACCAATAGGGATTGTTGGGTGTTCAAGCAGGCCGGCAAGTTAAATGCCGAAAACAGAGACAAGGGGCTACATAGCGACGACGAGGAGGAACCCCGGCCGCCGAACAATAGTGGACAGAAGGGCTTCCCCCCACAAGTGCGGATGGTGAACATGATATACGCAACCCACATCCCCAACAGGGAGCGGAAGCGTGCGTTAAGGGACGTATATGCGTTGGAGCCAGTCGCCCCAAAGTTCAACCCATGGTCCTCCTGCCCGATCACTTTTGATCGAAGGGACCACCTCACTAGCATCCCTCATGGCGGATTCACCGCATTGGTTTTAGACCCAATCATTGACGGATTTCACCTCACTAGAGTCCTTACGGACGGCGGTAGCAGCCTGAACCTGCTTTATCAAGATACAGTGCGGAAAATGGGCATAGATCCCTCAAGGATTAAACCCACAAAAACGACCTTTAAAGGCGTCATACCAGGTGTAGAGGCCAACTATACAGGCTCAGTTACACTTGAGGTGGTCTTCGGATCCCCGGATAATTTCCGAAGCGAGGAGTTAATCTTCGACATAGTCCCGTTCCGCAGTGGATATCACGCACTGCTCGGATGAACCGCATTTGCAAAGTTCAATGCGATGCCGCACTACGCATACCTCAAGCTCAAGATGCCAGGCCCTCGAGGAGTCATTACGGTCAATGGAAACACAGAACGCTCTCTCCGAACGGAGGAGCATACGGCGGCCCTGGCAGCGGAAGTACAAAGCAACCTCTCAAGGCAATTATCTAGTCCGGCTATTAAACGTCCGGACACCGTCAAGCGCGCCTGGAGTAACCTACAACAAGACCGCCTGGCACGTTCTGAGCAAGCATAGCAGTGCGGCCCCGACCCCAGCCCTCGCAAAACGGCGAAATCAGTGCTACGTGTACATAATTACGCTCTGACAATACCATGGGCACAGGGGAGGGGCACCATCGTGGCACGCCCGAAACGCGGCTTAACTGCACTAGGGGCTGCCGTTTTTGTCATTTTTTCTTACTTTCAGGACTCCACTCTCTGGAGGACCGGGTCGGCAGTATAACTGCCGCACAAACGATACAACAACCAGGGAAGCAGAAAGCTACGCCGCACTATGGAACTCCAAGGTGGTCTCTATAACGAGCAGTGTACCTGTTTCACATGCCATTCCGCAACCTGCCCCTGGAGGGAATATGTTAAATAATCCCATCTCATGCTTACCGCACTATTTATATCGTTCTGCGTTTTGCAGCAGCCATTTAAAATAAACAATGCCTAGCTTCAGTTTATTATTACATCCTCTATTCATTTCTTTCTAATATATATGTTCAGTCATGACATTTAGCACCCGTACACTTTGGTACGGTCAATACGCCAGGGGCTCAAGCACCCCACAATACGGCGTGAGAAGTCCGAACACTTTCACAAGTGCGGCCCTCCAAACTTATAGCATTATATGCATCAGCTCCGAATCATGTCTTTGGTCAAATGTTGGGTTTGCCCGGCTCCCATGTTTTGGTACCTTACGTTCCGCTATATCGGCTAAGGTAGCGCTGGGAGAACTACTGTGCCCCAGTTGAGCTGGGCTAAGCACCTCAGTAGAGAAAGCTAAAACTGACTGTCATGATAGGGCGAGAGCTGGTCGCTGTTCGGGAGGTTTCGAGTCCCTAAAGACTTATGCCGCTTAGAGCGAGGAGTCAGCTTTGTCCGGCCTAGGCGTGTATAGCGCCCCGAACTCGGTCTTCCGAATACTAGGGGCTTTGCCGAAATTTAAAATTATAGAATTCTCTGGCCAAGTGAGAGTGATAACGCATTATAGTCTGATTGCCTCGTTCGTTGTGCCGAGCACCTCCCTCGAAGGACCCAAGAATGGGAAAAAGAGTGCTCAGGTTTATCCCGAACACCCCAGCACTAGTGGCATGGGGGCAGAAGCCGATGACTCGCCATCTCTCAAATTTAATAAACGGCCGTATAGAAGGTAATATTTTAAATTAAACAAGCGTTGCATAGCGCATATGAACAAGTTTTCAGCGCACAGGATAAAAACGAGCAAGTTTCTCTCAAATATTACATCTTTTGAACATTCGTCCGCCACAAGGCGGGCGCCCTTCAGGACGCCCTCATAGTACATCTCGGGGTGGCGATGCTCCTTGCCCGGCGGTGGCCCGTCCTTCACAAGCTTCTCCGCATCCATCTTGCCCCAGTGCACCTTAGCACGGGCAAGCGCCCTACGGGCACCTTCGATGCAGACGGAGCGCTTGACGACTTCAAGACATGGACAGGCGTCCACCAGCCGCCTCACCAGCCCGAAGTAGCTCCCAGGCAGGGCCTCTCCAGGCCACAGCCGAACTATAAGGCCCCTCATGGCCTGTTCGGCCACCTTATGGAGCTCGACCAGTTGCTTCAGCTGGTCTCTCAAGGGCACCGAGTGTCCGGCCTCAGCATACTGAGACTAGAACACCTTCTTCGTCGAGTTCCCCTCCTCGGCCCGGTAGAAGGCGGCGGCATCTGATACGCTGCGGGGGAAATCTGCGAATGCTCCTGGAGAGTTCCGGACTCGGGTAAGTAACAAGTAATTCACTTTCACGTGCTTGCTTTGCATAAAGAATGCCTTACCCGCCGCTATCTTCTTCATCGCCTCAACTTCCTGGAGGGCTTTTTGGGCTTCGGCCTTGGCAGATTTGGCGCTTTCGAGGGCCGTCACAAGCTTGGACTCTCGCGTCTTTGAGTCAAGCTCCAAACTCTCGTGTTTTTTCACGAGAGCCTGAAGCTCTTGCTGTACCTCGCCGACTCGTGCCTCATGTTTCTCCCGCTCGGTGCGCTCCGTGGCCGCCTTCTTTTCGGCCTCGGAAAGCGCTTGCTTAAGGGTCGCCACCTCAGTCGTGGCCCCTAGGACACCAATAGCGATCCTGTCATTTTTTGCAATTGCATCTTTTTAAATATAATCCACAAGGTATTACTTACCTCCTTTTTCCTCGAGCTCCTTCTTGGCAAGGCCGAGCTCTTGCTCGGACCTCTTGAGGCTCTGCTTCAGCGCATCCACCTCCGCAGTCAGTGCGGCAGAGGCCAGCAGCGAAGCCTGCATACGCATATTGACTTAATTATGTTAGACTCCTGCGAATGTTATTAGATCCTCTATTCGGCTTTTCTTTCCGAACGCCAAACAGAGCATCAGGGGCTACTGTCTATGCAGTAATATTTTCACATATTTTTCACATACCTCAAAGCCTGTCAACAGGCTGGCACAGGCTTCGGTCAGCCCGCTCTTGGCGGATTGAACCTTCTGGATCACCGCACTCATAATAGTGCGGTGCTCCTCGTCGATGGAGGCGCCGTTAAGCACCTCCAGCAAATTATCCGGTGCCTCCGGTTGGGCGGAGGTCACCGGCGTCGTAGGCTTGCCCTTCTTACTAGGGGGGCGCCTGCCGGACTCCGGAACCATTGAAGGTTCCGGTGCGGTGTCCGGCCCAAGGCCGGACTTGGAGCCCTTGGGGGTTTTATCCCCTTTGCACCTGGAGTCCGGGAGGTCGCCTTGCGGCGCCTCCAGGACCACCTCCCCTGGCTTGGAGCCTTTTGGGACAACACCTCGGTGTCGTCCGTGGGGGCAGGGGAGGTAGCGGCCGCAAGTGAAAAGCTATTCACATCCGACGAATCCAAGGAGCCGCTCGAAGATACATCGAGTCGGCCTCGGGCCGGACTACACAATTATATTCGGCGTTAGGAAAAGCTGTGTAATAAAGTAACACAATGAGTCACTCTAGTGTCCGAATACTTACGACTTCGCCAGGGGCTTGGCCCTGGACGACCACTCCTCCTTGCTATCGGCGGCGTTGGTGGAGTAGTCCGGAGGGAGGGACTTCCCCCTCTTGAACCCTCCGGCCTCCCCAGTTGGGGCGGCCTTTCTGTTCTTTTCTCCCCCTGCCGGGGGAGAAACCTCTCTTTCCTCCTCCTCGTCTTCATGGGAGGAGTCCGCCTCGGAGTCATCGGACGATGAGTCCGATTCCACCGGACGCCGGGAACTCTTCCGAGTTCCCGTGGACTTCTTCTTGGCCTTCTTCTCTGGCACCATGTAAGGTGCCGGGACCAGTAGCCCCTCTAGGCGGGCGTCTGCTGGATTTTTGGGCAAAGGAGCCGGACAGTTGATCTGCCCGGACGTCTCCTGCCAATCCTGTCAAATGTACGGGAGTTTAGATCCCGCATAGAGTCAAACTATGAAAGACAACTATCCTGTAAAAGGTAAAATGGCTTACCGCGTTGGCTTGGCGCTGCGCGGAAAATCCGTGATCCTCGGTGGCGGAAGCGGGAGTTTCGGCACCCTTGAACAACACCTTCTAGGTGTGACGCCCCCGATTCAATCGTACACTAATCATGCACGCAAATGTGTACGATCAAGATCAGGGACTCACGGGAAGATATCACGACACAACTCTACAAATAAAAATAAGTCATACAAGCATCATAATACAAGCCAGGGGCCTCGAGGGCTCGAATACAAGTGCTCGATCATAGACGAGTCAGCGGAAGCAACAATATCTGAGTACAGACATAAGTTAAACAAGGTTGCCATAAGATGGCTAGCTCAAACGGGGATGCAGATCAAACGAGGCGTAGGCCTCCTGCCTGGGATCCTCCTAACTACTCCTGGTCGTCGTCCGCGGGCTGCACGTAGTAGTAGGCACCTCCAGTGTAGAAGGAGTCATCGTCGACGGTGGCATCTGGATCCTGGGCTCCATCGTCTGGTTGCAGCAATCGGGTAGAGGAATGGGGAAAAGGGGGAAACAAAGCAACCGTGAGTACTCATCCAAAGTACTCGCAAGCAAGGAGCTACACTACATATGCATGGATATATGTGTAAGGGGCCATATCAGTGGGCTGAACTGCAGAATGCCAGAATAAGAGGGGGATATCTAATCCTGTCGAAGACTACGCTTCTGGCAGCCTCCGTCTTGCAGCATATAGAAGAGAGTAGACTGAAGTCCTCCAAGTACAATCGCATAGCATAATCCTACCCGGCAATCCCCTCCTCGATACCCTGTTAGAGAGCGATCACCGGGTTGTATCTGGCACTTGGAAGGGTGTGTTTTATTAAGTATCCGGTTCTAGTTGTCATAAGGTCAAGGTACAACTCCGGGTCGTCCTTTTACCGAGGCACACGGCTATTCGAATAGATAAACTTCCCTGCAGGGGTGCACCACATAACCCAACACGCTTGACCCCATTTGGCCGGACACACATTCCTGGGTCATGCCCGGCCTCGGAAGATCAACACGTCGCAACCCTACCTAGGCACAACCGAGAGGTCAGCACGCCGGTCTAAACCTAAGCGCGCAGGGGTCTGGGCCCATCGCCCTGAGCACACCTGCATGTTGCGTGGGCGGCCGGAAGCAGAACTAGCCCCCTTAATACAAGAGCAGGCTTACGTTCCACTCCGGCGCGCGCCGCTCAGTCGCTGACGTCACGAAGGCTTCGGCTGATACCACGACGCCGAGTGCCCATATCTTTCCCAGATCTCGTTAAGCGTGTTAAGTATTCGTGAACGCCGACAGGGCCAGGCCCACCTCTCACCCAGGTAGCCTCAACCTGCCCTGCCGCTCCGCCACAAAGATCCACACAGAGGGCCGTCGGGACAAATGTCCTTTCAGCCCCCAATCCGTGAATCACTCGCGGGTACTCCTCGAGCCAACCCGACTTTGGTCACCACATGTATCATGTTTAATGTATAGTATATACCCGTGATCACCTCCCGAGTGATCACGACCCGATAGTATAGCACAGCAGACGGACAAGAATGTAGGGCCACTGACGGAAAACTAGCATCCTATACTAAGCATGTAGGATTGCAGGTAAAGGTAACAAGAGTAGTAACAAGGATAGGCTATGCATCAGGATAGGAATAACGAAAAGCAGTAACATGCTACACTACTCTAATGCAAGCAGTATAGATCAGAGTAGGCGATATCTGGTGATCAAGGGGGGGGGGGGGCTTGCCTGGTTGCTTTGGCAAGAATGAGGGGTGGTCGTCGATGTAGTCGATCTCGGGGGTATCGGCAGCGGTCTCGAGGTCTACTGGAAAGAAGTAACGGGGGGAACACAATAAATAACAGAGCAATCAAAGCATCACAAAGCATGACAGGGCAATACGCGGTGCTAGGTGTACCCTAACGCGGTATGAGGTGATACCGACGAAGGGGGAAACAACCGAGAAAGTATCCCCGGGGTTTCGCGTTTTCGGACAGATGGACCGGAGGGGGAAAGTTGCATGTTTGCTATGCTAGGAATGTGTGGCGTACGAACGGGCTACGAATCCGGAATCGTCTCGTCGTTCTGAGCAACTTTCATGTACAAAGTATTTTCATCCGAGCTACGGATTATTTTATATTAATTTTTGAAGATTTAATTCATTTTAGAATTAATAAAATTAATTTAATTAGAAAATGCAACTATGACGTCATCAAGACGTCAGCATGACATCAGTAGTCAACTCTGACCGTTGACTGGTTAAGCTGACACGTGGGGCCCGGGGCTGGGTTGACCCAGTCAATATTTTGACTAGTCCAAAGTGATCAGTGTATGCGGGTCCCAATTGTCATGGACTCATTTTAATTAACAGGTTCTTGACTAAATATACTTAGCTTAATTATGGGGGTTTTGGGCTAAACTAATTAGTGCCTTCCTAATTAACAGGGGTTGGGCCCAGGTGGCAGTGGCCTTTGGCCATGGCTGGGCGCTCGTTCCAGCCAGCGAGGCTAGCGAGGCCGGCGCCGGCGCACGGGGAAGCAGGGCGTGGTCAAGGCCCGGCAAGGACGCAAGCGAGAGCGAGCCGCGAGCGGCGATGCTGCGGGCGGGCTAGGCGTGGCCCAGGCGCGCCGGCTGTGGGTGAGGCGTGGTAGAGCAGAGCGCGGCCAGCGGGTGGAACAGCTCAGGCGCTCGGTTGGCCGTGGCGATGCGAGTGACGCAGTGGGCGCCGACGATGGTGGACGGGCATGGCGCGGTGAACGACAGAGAGTGGGGGAAAACAGGGATCGAGGGCACGCTCACCCCCGTTGCAGGGGAACACCGACGAGGCATGGGGGAGTCCGTCGTGGTAGGGGGTCGGCGGAGGCTGGCGCGGGCATCGCATGGAAGGAGCCGATGGCGTTGGCTGGCTTGCTTCGGTGGCCAATGACGCGGGGGCCTCCGGTGATGAGGGGGTGGACGTGCGGCTCAGGCGAGCACACACGCGTGCCAGCAGGCAACGGCCACGCTCGGGCGCAGAGATCCAGGCGGTGCCGCGAGGACAGCGGGAGGAGTTGCGGGGTGGCACGGCGCGAGCGCTTCCCCCCTGTGGGTGGCGGCGCGAGGAGGAAAGAGGCAAGGAGCAAGGGTTTGGGAGAGATGGGGATCGATCAGGAGGCTGGGCTCACGATCGGCTAGGGTTAAGGGGGATTTAGGTGGGCTTTGGGCCGGCCTGGTTGGCCCGGTTAACAGCTGGGCCGAAGCCCAGCGAGGGGGGGTGTGTTTCCCGCTTTTGCTTTTTTTTGTCTTTTCCTTTTCTTATTTTCTATTTATGTTTTATTTTTATTTACAAAAGCAAATGACTTTTAATTAAGTACGAGACTTGTCCTAAATTAGCATAACCATTTTATGCAGTGCCATAAAAAGGTTTGATGAGCATTTGAACTGTGCAAAAATGAAAATGGATTAATGAGGCTGTTTTGGTCATTGTTTTAAATGTTTTAGGGCAATTAAACATTCTATATAACATTAGATGTTATTTCTAATTAGTTAGTGAATATTTATAACCCTTTGAACATTTTTAATTCACTGTTTTATGAAACTATAATTTGATTTGTTATTTGAATTTGTATTTGAACTAAGTTTGAATCACGTGAGGTTTAGCAAAATATTAAATCATGATGATCTGGTATCATAGCTAAGGTTTACTGTAGCTTGATTACCCGGGCGTCACACCAGGCATCTTCATATGTTGTGTCGAAGAGCCGGCTCAGAGTTCGGTGCTGCGCCGGATCGAACTCCTACAAATTGAAAGCCCGTTATTGACACGGGAGGATCCGGCGGATGAGCATAACCTGGACTACATTGACTAATTTGAGCTTCTTGTTCACCAGGTTCCGGACACATGTTTGAAGTCTGGTCACCTCTTCCGAACTACTCCACAGTAGGCCCTTCTCTTTCCAGGAGGTGAGCCGCGTAGGGGCTCTGGATCGGAACTCGAGGGCTGCGACCCATTTAGGGTCACGCGGCTCGGTGAGGTAGAACCACCCCGATTGCCACCCCTTTATGGTCTCCACGAAGGAGCCCTCAAGCCATAGGATGTTGGGCATCTTGCCCACCATGGCGCCTCCGCACTCCGCCTCACGGCTGCCCACAACCTTTGGCTTGACATTGAAAGTCTTCAGCCATAAGCCGAAGTGGGGCCGGATGCAGAGGAAGGCCTCGCACACGACGATAAACGCCGAGATGTTGAGGATGAAGTTCGGGGCCAGATCATGGAAATCCAGGCCGTAGTAGAACATGAGCCCCCGGACAAATGGGTGGAGAGGGAATCCCAGTCCACGAAGGAAATGGGTAAGGAAGACGACCCTCTCATGGGGCCTGGAGGTGGGGATGAGCTGCCCCTTGTCTGGGAGCCGGTGCACGATGTCGTTGGGCAGGTATCCGGCTCTCCTCAACTTTTTGACGTCTCCCTCTGTGACGGAGGAGACCATCCACTTGCCTCCCGCTCCGGACATGGCTGGAGAAGGTTGAGGTGGGGAATGCGGACTTGGGCGCTAGAGCTCGAGTACGGAATACGTCAGCAGATTAGATTTGTGTAAATACTATTCTCTCTATGGCAATATGTGGAACTTATTTTGCAGAGCCGGACACTATCCTTGTGTTCAAAATCTTCTAGGAAGTATTTAGAGGAGGAACCCGCCTTGCAATGCCGGAGACAATTTGTGCGCCGGATTCGTCGTCATTGAAGCCTGGTTCAGGGGCTACTAAGGGAGTCCTGGATTAGGGGGTGTCCGGATAGCCGGACTATAACCTTTGGCCGGACTCTTGGACTATGAAGATACAAGATTGAAGACTTCGTCCCGTGTCCGGATGGGACATTCCTTGGCGTGGAAGGCAAGCTTGGCAATACAGATATGTAGATCTCCTCCCATTGTAACCGACTCTGTGTAACCCTAGCCCTCTCCGGTGTCTATATAAACCGGAGGGTTTTAGTCCATAGGACGAAAAACAATCATACCATAGGCTAGCTTCTAGGGTTTAGCCTCTCTGATCTCGTGGTAGATCCACTCTTGTGCTACCCATATCATCAATATTAATCAAGAAGGAGTAGGGTTTTACCTCCATCGAGAGGGCCCGAACCTGGGTAAAAACATTGTGTCCCTTGTCTCCTGTTACCATCCACCTAGACGCACAGTTCAGGACCCCCTACCCGAGATCCGCCGGTTTTGACACCGACAGCAAGCAAGTTGTCACTTCCATGAAGAAGCCCAAAGCTAGACTAAAGCCTGAAACTGAGTGCTTCTACTGCAAAGGAAACGGTCACAGGAAGCGGAAATGCCGTGAATAATTGGTGGATAAGAAGTATGGCAATGTGAACAAGGGTATATTTGATATACAGGTTATTGATGTGTACCTTACTAGTGTTTATAGTAGCCCCTGGGTATTTGATACTTGTTCGGTTGCTAAAAATTAGTAACTCGAAATAGGAGTTACAAAATAAACAGAGACTAGTTGAGGGTGAAGTGACGATGTGTGTTGGAAGTGGTTCCAAGATTGATATGATCATCATCGCACACTCCCTATACTTTCGGGGTTAGTGTTAAACCTAAATAAATGTTATTTGGCATTTGCGTTGAGCATGAATATGATTTGATCATGTTTATTGCAATACAATTATTCATTTAAAGTCAGAGAATAATTGTTGTTCTGTTTACACGAATAAAACCTTCGATGGTCATGCACCCAATAAAAATAGTTTGTTGGTTCTCGATCGTAGTGATACACATATTCATAATATTGAAGCCAAAAGATGCAAAGTTAATAATGATAGTGCAACTTATTTGTGGCACTGTCGTTTAGGTCATATTGGTGTAAAGCGCATGAAGAAAATCCATGCTGATGGGCTTTTGGAATCACTTGATTATGAATCAGTTGATTCTTGCGAACCATGCCTCATGGGTAAGATGACTAAGACTCCGTTCTCCGAAACAATGGAGCGAGCAACAAATTTGTTGGAAATAATACATACTGATGTATGCAGTCCGATGAGCGTTGAGGCTCGCGGCGGGTATCGTTATCTTCTGTCCTTCACAGATGATTTGAGCAGATATGGGTATATCTACTTGATGAAACATAAGTCTGAAACATTTGAAAAGTTCAAAGAATTTCAGAGTGAAGTGTAAAATCATCGTAACAAGAAAATAAAGTTTCTATGATCCGATCACGGAGATGAATATTGAGTTACGAGTTCGGTCTTCAATTAAAACAATGTGGAATAGTTTCACAAATTCATGCCACCTGGAACACAATAGTAATGGTGTGTTCGAACATCGTAACCGTACTTTATTAGATATGGTGCTAACTATGATGTCTCTTACCAATTTACCACTATTGTTTTGGGGTTATACATTAGGGACAGCTGCATTCACGTTAAAAAGGGCCACCATCTAAATCCGTTGAGACGACACCGTATGAACTATGGTTTAGCATGAAACCTAAGCTGTCGTTTCTTAAAGTTTGGGGTTGCGATGCTTATGTGAAAATTTTTCATCCTGATAAGCTGAAACCCAAATCGGAGAAATGCTTCATAGGATACCCAAAAGTAACTATTGGGTACACCTTCTATCACAGATCCAAAGGCAAAATATTCGTTGCTAAGAATGGATCCTTTCTAGAGAAGGAGTTTCTCTGGAAAGAAGTGAGTGGGAGGAAAGTAGAACTTGATAAGGTAATTGTACCTTCTCCCGAATTGGAAAGTAGTTCATCACAGAAATCAGTTCCAGTGATGCCTACACGAATTAATGAGGAAGTTAATGATGATGATCATGAAACTTTAGATCTAGTTTCTACCAAACCTCGTAGGTTAACCAGAGTAAGATCCGCACTAGAGTGGTACGGTAATCCTGTTCTGGAAGTCATGTTACTAGACCATGACGAACCTGCGAACTATGAGGAAGCGATGATGAGCCCAGATTCCGCGAAATGGTTTGAGGCCATGAAATCTAAGATAGGATCCTGATGACCCACAAGTATAGGGGATCTATCATAGTCCTTTCGATAATTAAGAGTGTCGAACCCAACGAGGAGCAGAAAGAAATGACAAGCGGTTTTCAGTAAGGTATTCTCTACAAGCACTGAAATTATAGGTAACATATAGTTTTGTGATAAGATAATTTGTAACGGGTAACAAGTAACAAAACTAAATAAAGTGCAGCAAGGTGGCCCAATCCTTTTTGTAGCAAAGGACAAGCCTGTACAAACTCTTATATAGAGAAAAGCGCTCCCGAGGACACATGGGAATTATCGTCAAGCTAGTTTTCATCACGTTCATATGATTCGCGTTCGGTACTTTGATAATTTGATATGTGGGTGGACCGGTGCTTGGGTGCTGTCCTTACTTGGACAAGCATCCCACTTATGATTAACTCTTACTGCAAGCATCCGCAACTACAAAAGAAGTATTAAGGTAAACCTAACCATAGCATGAAACATATGGATCCAAATCAGCCCCTTACGAAGCAACGCATAAACTAGGGTTTAAGCTTCTGTCACTCTAGCAACCCATCATCTACTTATTACTTCCCAATGCCTTCCTCTAGGCCCAAATAATGGTGAAGTGTCATGTAGTCTACGTTCACATAACACCACTAGAGGAGAGACAACATACATCTCATCAAAATATCGAACGAATACCAAATTCACATGACTACTTATAGCAAGACTTCTCCCATGTCCAAACGTAACTACTCATAAAGAATATTCATGTTCATAATCAGAGGAGTACTAATATGCATACAGGATCTGAACATATGATCTTTCACCAAATAAACCAACTAGCATCAACTACAAGGAGTAATCAACACTACTAGCAACCCACAGGTACCAATCTGAGGCTTTGGGACAAAGATTGGATACAAGAGATGAACTAGGGTTTGAGAGGAGATGGTGCTGGTGAAGATGTTGATGGAGATTGGGCCCCTCCCGATGAGAGGAGCGTTGGTGATGATGATGGCGATGATTTCCCCCTCCCGGAGGGAAGTTTCCCCGGCAGAACAGCTCTACCGGAGCCCTAGATTGGTTCCGCCTAGGTTCCGCCTCGTGGCGGCGGAGTTTCTTCCCGAAAGCTTGCTTATGATTTTTTCTCGAACGAAAGACTTCATATAGCAGAAGATGGGCACAGAAGGGCCATCAGGGGGCCCACGAGGCAGGGGGCGGGCCCAGGGGGGTAGGGCGCACCTCCCACCCTCGTGGCTAGGGTGTGGCCCCCTCTGGTATTTTCTTTGTCCAATATTTTTTATTAATTCCAAAAATGACTTCCGTGAAGTTTCAGGACTTTTGGAGCTGTGCAGAATAGGTCTCTAATATTTGCTCCTTTTCCAGCCCAGAATTCCAGCTGCCGGCATTCTCCTTCTTCATGTAAACCTTGTAAAATAAGAGAGAATAGGCATAAGTATTGTGACATAATGTGTAATAACAACCCATAATGTGATAAATATCGATATAAAAGCATGATGCAAAATGGACGTATCAACTCCCCCAAGCTTAGACCTCGCTTGTCCTCAAGCGAAAGCCGATAATGATAAATATGTCCACATGTTTAGAGGTAGAGGTGTCGATAAAATAAAATACAGACATGAGGGCATCATAATCATTCTTATAACATCAACATGTATGGACATTGTCATATGATTTCTTATGCTCAAGTAATAATATATTCACAATGTCAAGTATGAATCAGAAACTTCATTGAGAACCAACAAACTATAATCTCAGTCATTGAAGCAATTGCAATTTATCATAACATCGGAAAGAGTCTATGTAAGAGCTTTTCAGCAAGTGCACATACTCAACTATCATTTAGTCTTTCACAATTGCAACACTCACGCAATACTTGTGGTTACGAAGTTTTAATCGGACACAGAGAAAGATAGGGGCTTATAGTTTCACCTCCCAACCTTTTACCTCAAGGGTAATGTCAACAATAATAGTTCATTCTAACTTACATCCAATTGGATATATATATATATATATATCGGAATCTTTCCAACACAATGTGCTTGCCAAAGGATAAAATATTAAAAAATGGAAAGGTGAAGATCACCATGACTCTTGCATAAGGGTAAGAGATAAAAGTAAAAGATAGGCCCTTCGCATAGGGAAGCAGAGGTTGTCATGTGCTTTCATGGTTGGATGCACGAAATCTTAATGCAAAAGAACGTCACTTTATATTCCCACTTATGATATGGACCTTTATTATGAAGTCCGTCGCTTTTATTTCTTCCACATCACAAGATTGTATAAAGCTTATTTTCTCCACACTAAAAAATCATACATATTTAGAGAGCAATTTTTATTGCTTGCACCAATGACAACTTACTTGAAGGATCTTACTCAATCCATAGGTAGATATGGTGGACTCTTATGGCAAAACTAGGTTTAAGGATATTGGAAACACAAGTAGTATCTCTACTTGGTGCAAATAATTGGCTAGCATGAGGGAGAAAGGCAAGCTCAACATGTTGTATGATCCATGACAATATACTTTATTTCATATATAAGAAAACATAACCCATTACGTTGTCTTCCTTGTCCAACATCAACTCTTTAGCATGTCATATTTTAATGAGTGCTCACAATCATAAAAGATGTCCAAGATAGTATATTTATATGTGAAACCTATCTTTCTTTATTACTTCCTATTAATTGCAACGATGACCAAAGCCATGTTTGTCAACTCTCAACAACTTTTAATCATCATACTCTTTCTATGTAAAGGCATTACTCTCCATAAGATCAAGATGATCTCTTTATTTATTTTCATTCTTTTCTTTTCTTTTATTCCCTCAAGATCAAGGCAAAATAATCAAGCCCTTGAATCAACACTAATCTTTATTATATATAGCTCACGGACTTGATTACATAGAGGGATCATAAGGCAAAACTCAAAACTTAATCAAACTAAAATTTTATTCTACTAGATCAAGATATTACTAAAAGGAACGGACTAAGAAAAACGGCAAAGATAGGAGTGTGATGATGATACGATACCGGGACACCTCCCTCAAGCTTGGCAGTTGCCAAGGGGGAGTGCCCATACCCATGTGATTATATCTCCTTTGCTGGTGAAGAAGATGGAGGTGATGATGGATAGTCGCACATCGAGCGTAGGAGGTCCTCCAACTTGCGGATAATGCCCTTGAGTGCGATGATATGCTCCTTCAACAAAATATTTTCACGTGTGAGATACTTGTTTTGTATACGAGCTAACTCAATCATCTTGAAAGCTTCGATCTCAGTTGGGGTAAGAAGATTGTGATCAAGTTGAAGGATGTCTTCTGCTGCCGGAGCTTGGTCCTCCATGGCCTTCTTGATCCCTTCATCCTTGTTGATCTCCATGGGGTCTTCCCTCTTCAGCTCTATATTCATTAGCCAAGCATCATTGTCACCATTGTTGGAGGAGGGGGACGACATGATGCCTGGCCTTGACAACCCTGACAGAAAACAGCTCGAAACAAGAACAGAGAATAATTGCGTGATACGGTGGTCAAAACCTTTGGGAGATTATATAATGAATTTTTACCGACCAAAAGAAGTATCGTGCAAGAAAACGGAGTCCGGAGAGTGCACGAGGTGCCCACGAGGCAGGGGGCGCGCCCAGGGGGGGTAGGGCGCGCCTCCCACCCTCGTGGAAGCCTCTTGTCCTTCCTGCACTGCTTCTTATTTTCCTATTTTTCTAAATATTCCAAAACGAAGAAAAATTGCCATTAGAACTGTTTTGGAGTCGGTTTACTTACCGTACCACATACCTCTTCCTTTTCAGAGTCTGAAACATTCTGAAAAGTGTCTATTATATATTTCTCCGGGGTTACAGTTTCAATAACATTAGTTTCAACATTTATAGGATTACCTGAGATATAATGTTTGATTCTTTGACCATTCACCACCTTTGGATTTGTGCCTTCAAAGTTTTTTATTTTTATGGCACCCGAACGATAGACCTCCTCGATAACGTAAGGACCTTCCCATTTAGAGAGAAGTTTTCCTGCAAAAAATCTTAAACGAGAGTTGTATAGCAACACATAATCACCTACATTAAACTCACGCTTTTGTATCCTTTTGTCATGCCATCTTTTAACTTTTTCTTTAAAAAACTTGGCATTCTCATAGGCTTGGGTTCTCCATTCATCAAGTGAGCTTATGTCAAATAGCATCTTCTCACCGGCAAGTTTGAAATCATAATTGAGCTCTTTAATGGCCCAATATGCCTTATGTTCTAGTTCGAAAGGTAAGTGACATGCTTTTCCATAAACCATTTTATACGGAGACATACCCATAGGATTTTTATATGCAGTTCTATAGGCCCATAATGCATCATCAAGTTTCTTGGACCAATTCTTTCTAGATCTATTAACAGTCTTCTGCAAAATTAATTTGAGCTCTCTGTTACTCAATTCTACTTGACCGCTAGACTGTGGGTGATAAGGAGATGAAATTCTATGATTAACATCATACTTAGCAAGCATTTTACGAAAGGCACCATGAATAAAATGTGAACCACCATCAGTCATTAAATATCTAGGGACTTCAAACCTCGGAAAAATAACTTCTTTAAGCATCTTAATAGAGGTGTTATGATCAGCACTACTAGTTGGAATAGCTTCTACCCACTTAGTAACGTAATCAACAACAACTAAAATATGTGTATACCCATTAGAGGAAGGAAAAGGTCCCATGTAATCAAAGCCCCAAACATCAAATGGTTCAATAACGAGTGAAAAATTCACAGGCATTTCTTGACGTCTAGTAATATTACCAATTCTTTGACATTCATCACAGGATAAGACAAACTTACGAGCATCCTTGAAGAGAGTAGGCCAATAAAAACTAGATTGCAATACCTTATGCGCAGTTCTATCTCCTGCGTGGTGTCCTCCATAAGCTTCGGAGTGACACTTGCGTAGGATCTGTTCCTGTTCATGCTCAGGTACACAACATCTAATAACACCATCTACTCCTTCTTTATAAAGATGTGGGTCATCCCAAAAGTAATGTCTCAAATCATAGAAAACTTTTTCTTTTGCTGGTATGTGAAACCAGGTGGTATAAATTTAGCAAAAATGTAATTAGCATAATCAACATACCATGGAGTAGTACGAGAAGCATTTATGACATTTAATTGTTCAACAAGAAAGCTATCATCAATAGGTAGTGGGTCATCAAGAACATTCTCTAACCTAGACAAGTTGTCTGCAATGGGGTTTTCAGCTCCCTTTCTATCAATAATATGCAAATCAAATTCTTGTAACAAGAGAACCCATCTAATAAGTCTAGGTTTAGCATCTTTCTTTTGCATAAGATATTTAATAGCAACATGATCAGTGTGAATAGTTACTTTAGAATCAACAATATAAGGTCTGAACTTATCACAAGCAAATACAACTGCTAAAAATTCTTTTTCAGTAGTAGCATAATTTCTCTGGGCATTGTCTAGAGTTTTACTAGCATATTGAATAACATTTAATTTCTTATCAACTCTTTGTCCTAGAACATCAGATACAGCATAATCACTAGCATCACACATAATTTCAAAGGGTAAATTCCAATCAGGTGGCTGAATGATAGGTGCAGAAATCAATGCTTTCTTAAGTATTTCAAATGCTTCTACACAATCATCATCAAAGACAAAAGGAATATATTTTTGTAATAGATTAGTCAGAGGCCGAGAAATTTTTGAGAAGTCCTTAATGAACCTCCTATAAAAACCGGCATGACCAAGGAAACTTCTTATACCTTTGATGTCCTTGGGACACGACATCTTTTCAATAGCATCAACTTTAGCTTTATCCACTTCAATGTCTCTTTTAGAAATTTTATGCCCCAAGACAATACCTTCATTAACCATGAATTGGCATTTCTCCCAATTTAAGACAAGGTTAGTTTCTTCACATCTCTGCAAAACTCGATCAAGGTTGCTCAAGCAATCATCAAAAGAGGATCCACAAACGGAGAAATTGTCCATGAAAACCTCACAAATCTTTTCACAAAATTCAGAGAATATACCCATCATGCATCTTTGAAAGGTAGCAGGTGCATTACATAAACCAAAAGGCATACGTCTATAAGCAAAAGTACCGAAAGGGCAAGTAAAAGTGGTCTTTGCTTGATCATCAGCTGACACAACTATTTGAGAGAAACCAGAATAACCATCTAGAAAGCAAAAAATGTGTGTGTTTGGATAATCTTTCTAGCATTTGATCAATGAAAGGCAAAGGGTGATGATCCTTTTTAGTAGCTTTATTTAATTTGCGCAAATCAATTACCATCCTATAACCTGTAATAATTCTTTGCGGAATCAATTCATCTTTATCATTAGGAACGACAGTAACACCTCCCTTCTTAGGAACACAATGAACATGACTTACCCACTGACTATCCGCAAATGGATAAATTATACCTGCTTCAAGGAGCTTTAATATTTCCTTTCTTACCACTTCTTTCATCTTAGGATTCAGCCGTCGTTGGTGATCAATAACTGGTTTGGCGTCTTTCTCCAAGTTTATTTTGTGTTGACATAGAGTGGGACTAATGCCCTTAAGATCATCAAGAGTATACCCAATAGCAGCACAGTGCTTCTTCAGAGTTTTCAATACTTTTTCTTCCTCCTTCTCTGAAAGGTTAGCACTAATAAAAACAGGATATATCTTCTTTTCATGAAGATAAGCATATTTAAGAGTATCGGGCAATGGTTTAAGCTCAAACACGGGATCACCCTTGGGTGGAGGAGGATCCCCTAGGATTTCAACAGGCAGGTTGTGTTTCAAAATAGGTCCCTATTTAAAGAATAGTTCATCTATTTCCCTTCTTTCATTCATAAACATATCATTTTCATGGTCTAGCAAATATTGTTCTAAAGGATCATTAGGAGGCACGTCAATAGAAGCAAGACCAATAATTTCATCCTTACTAGGAAATTCTTCGTCATAGGGTTGTCTACGAAATTTAGAAAAATTAAACTCATGAGACATATCATCCAAACCAATAGTAACAACATCCTTTTCGCAGTCTATCTTAGGATTAACAGTGTTCAAGAAGGGTCTACCAAATATAATGGGACAAAAACTATCTTGTGGGGAACCAAGAACAAGAAAATCAGTAGGATATTTAGTTTTTACACACAAGACTTCAACATCTCTAACAATCCCAATCGGTGAAATAGTATCTCTATTGGCAAGTTAATTGTAACATCTATATCTTCTATCTCAGCAGGTGCAATATCATGCATAATTTCTTCGTATAAAGAAATAGGTATTGCACTAGCACTAGCACCCATATCACACAAGCCATGGTAACAATGATCTCCTATTTTAACAGAAATAACAGGCATGCCTACCACAAGTCTATGTTTATCTTTAGCACCAGGTTTAGCAATTCTAGCAGTTTCCTCACAGAAATAAATAACATGCCCATCAACATTATCAGCCAAGAGATCCTTAACCATAGAAATATTAGGTTCAACTTTAACTTGATCAGGAGGTGTATAAGTTCTAATAATGATTTTACGAATCACAGTTGAAGCTTTAGCACGATCCTTTATTCTAACAGGGAAAGGTGGTTTCTCAACATAAGCTGCAGGAACAATAGGATCATTATAAGTGGTAGTCTTTTCTTCAACTTTAATAGGTTTAACTACTTTTACTTCTATGGGAAGATGATATTTAAACCACTTCTCCTTAGGGAGATCAACATGAGCAGCAAAAGATTCACAAAAAGAAGCTACTATCTCAGAGTCAAGTCCATATTTAGTGCTAAATTTACGGAAAACATCGGTATCCATAAAAGATTTAACACAATAAAACTTAGGTGTTATACCTGACTCCTTACCTTCATCGAGATCCCAATCTTCAGAGTTGCATTTAATTCTTTCCAATAAATCCCCTTTGAACTCAATAGTCTTCATCATAAAAGAACCAGTACAAGAAGTATCGAGCATGGAGCGATTGTTGTCCAAAAGCCGAGCATAATTTTTTTGAATAATCATTTCTCTTGATAGCTCATGATTGGGGCATGAATATAACATTGACTTAAGCCTCCCCCAAGCTTGAGTGATGCTTTATCCTTCGTGAGGCCAAAAATTATATATATAATTACGATCACGATGAACAAGATGCATAGGATAAAACTTCTGATGAAATTCCAATTTCAATCGCTTGTAGTCCCATGATCCCATATCATCACATAACCTATACCATTTCAATGCATCTCCCTTCAAAGATAAAGGGAAGACCTCCTTCTTGATAACATCATCGGGCATACCTGCAAGCTTAAATAATCCACAAACTCCATCCACGTAGATTAAGTGTAAATCGGGATGCAAGGTTCCATCTCCTGCAAAAGGATTAGCTAGAAGTTTCTCTATCATACCCGAAGGAATTTCAAAGTAAACATTTTCAAAAGGTTCAGTAGGTTGAGGAGCAACTATTTGCTCTACCGGTCAGAGTGAAGATACCCCGAACAAGCCCCTCAAAGGATTACTTTCCATATGTAGGATCTAGAAGTAGGTGTGTCTAGAGGGGGGGTGATTAGACACTTAGTGCTAAAGTTGCAGTTTTAAGCTTTTTCGGTTTGAGTGGAGTTTTAGGCACAATTTCAACATACACAATACATATCAAGCAAGCATGCAAAGAGTATATGAGCAGCGGAATATAAAGCATGCAACTTGCAAGAATGTAAAGGGAAGGGTTTGGAGAATTCAAACGCAATTGGAGACGCGGATGTTTTTCCCGTGGTTCGGATAGGTGGTGCTATCCTACATCCACGTTGATGGAGACTTCAACCCACGAAGGGTAACGGTTGCGCGAGTCCACGGAGGGCTCCACCCACGAAGGGTCCACGAAGAAGCAACCTTGTCTATCCCACCATGGCCATCGCCCACGAAGGACTTGCCTCACTAGCGGTAGATCTTCACGAAGTAGGCGATCTCCTTGCCCTTACAAACTCCTTGGTTCAACTCCACAATCTTGTCGGAGGCTCCCAAGTGACACCTAGCCAATCTAGGAGACACCACTCTCTAAGAAGTAACAAATGGTGTGTTGATGATGAACTCCTTGCTCTTGTGCTTCAAATGATAGTCTCCCCAACACTCAACTCTCTCTCATAGGATTTGGATTTGATAGAAAGAAGATTTGAGTGGAAAGCAACTTGGGGAAGGCTAGAGATCAAGATTCATATGGTAGGAATGGAATATCTTGGCCTCAACACAAGGGTAGGTGGTTCTCTCTCAGAACATATGAGTTGGAAGTGTAGATGTGTTCTGATGGCTCTCTCCACGAATGATGAGGAGGTGGAGGGGTATATATAGCCTCCACTTAAAATCCAACCGTTACACACAATTTACCAATATCGGTGGGACCGAATCAACAAACTCGGTCGAACCGAAATAGTAAACCTAGTGACCGTTAGAGATTTCCGGTGGGGCTGACATGCATCTCGGTAGGACCGATATGGTTAGGGTTTGGGCATAACGTAATCTCGGTGAGACCGATTACACAAACTCGGTGAGACCGATTTTGGTAATTAGCTAACCAAAGAGTTGGTCAGGCAAACTCGGTGGGACCGATTTGCTCTTTCGGTGAGACCGAAAAGTTACAAAAGGGAAACAGAGAGTTTGCATTGCAATCTCGGTAGTACCGATTGTCTAGACTCGGTGAGACTGATTTTGACAATGGACATACATAGTGAGATTACAATCCCATCTCGGTGAGACCGAGATCCCTGTCGGTGAAACTGATTTGCTAGGGTTTGGCAGTGGCTTATGACATATGAAACTCGGTGGCGCCGGATAGAAAGAATCGGTAGAACCGAGTTCGGCTTAGGGCTTGGGTCATATGTGAAAGTGGGAAAGTAGCTGAGGATTTTGGAGCATATCATTAAGCACATAAAGTAAAGGGCTCATTAAGCAACACCTCATCCCTCCTTGATAGTATTGGCTTTTCCTATGGACTCAATGTGATCTTGGATCACTAAAATGTAAAATGAAGAGTCTTGAGCTTGGAGCTTTAGCCAATCCTTTGTCGTTAGCATCTTGAAGGAGTTCCCACAGCCTTTAGTCCATGCCACTCCATTGTTGAACTTATCTGAAATATACTCCCTCCGTCCGGAAATACTTGTCAGAGAAATGGATAAAAATGGATGTATATAGAACTAAAAGACGTCTAGATACATTCATTCCTCCGACAAGTATTTCCGGACAGAGGGAATACTTGATAAAAACGTTAGTCCAACAAGATATATGTTGACATTAATTACCAAAACCACCTGAGGAGCACTTGTGCTTTCAATCTCCCCCTTTTTGGTAATTGATGGCAACATACATCAAAGCTTTAAATTAAGATACAAAGAATAGCAAGTAAAGCTTTGGAAGAACATGTAACAAACATAGGCTCCCCCTACATGTATGCAATCATGTAAATATAAAATGTAGAAGCATGTGAGAGCATAATCATGACAGAGTAGGCAATGAGTTACATGTATGTTGGCCATATGCATCAGAGCAAAGGATTATTAAGAGAATTACCTTCATGCTTATGAGTCCTTGCAAACAGTATGTACAAAAGCAAGAATTCCTCATACTCATGATTCTGATGCATATACTTACCTTGTAGTCTTGAGTTGGCTTAGGATGGAATGAACCTGCATAAACAAGGTTAGATAACACAGGTACATCCACTAGCCAGAGCAAACCAAAGAAAACCACAAGAATACCAAGACTGGGATGACATGTAGAGAGTGAGTACAAGGTACCACATTAGATTAGACATGTCCCCAAGAGTAAAGATATGCAATGAATTTGAATAATTTCTTTCCCTTAGATGTCTTGCTCCCCCTGAATTTGACATGGGATTGGGAGAAGATAGGGAACAGAAAATCAGAGCTGAAATATATGTATAAATAGAACATAATGCAAATGAGCACATATGAACATGTCTTTCCCCCAAAAAGACATGTGGCATCTCTCCTCTGGAATATCAAGCATCTGGGATCCTTGAGTTTTCTCTCCCCCTGGAGATCTCTTTCTCCCCCTTAATACTTTCTCCTTTGAAGATGATAAGCTTTGATGTGATCTCTCTCTCCCCCTTTGACATCAATTTCCAAGAAGGTTTTTCTGGAATCTGTCGAATATGTTTGGTCCTTGAGATTTAGCACAAAGCAATGAATAAAACTGTGATGCTTGTAGAGGATAAGATTCATCGAGTGGAGCTGGATCAGAAGAAATATAAAATAAGTGGCAAACTGTTTTTCCTGTTGCAAAATCGGTGGCACCGAGTGGCATGTTTCGGTGGTACCGAAGGAATTCGATTGATCGGAGAATTACTATTCGGTGAAACCGAGTTCACTATAGAAAAAACACTTGTCACCTCAGCTCACTAGGCAAATAAGATCTCACAAAGATTTGCAATGAATTAACTGAAAGATTTGCAAGGAATTTGATGCAAAAAAAATGAAAGTTCTAGATGAAGTGTTTTTTTTGATAAATAGGGAAACAAATATGCAAGGGACTAATGCAAGAACACACAAAGAAGAGAAAACACAAGAGAACTTCATCTAGAATTGGGCGGTGACATAGTCACCTATGTTAGAGTATATTGACTTAGGAGTCAAGTGAGAACACTTGATCATAGGTCATACTCATCGTTTAAGCTCAAAATGGGGTTACCATTTTTCGTTTAAGCATCTTGATGTATTCTCATCTTGTTGAGTTCCTTTGACTCATGACTTTGAGTAAAGCTTCTCTAAGATGGAATATCATACCTTGGGTGGTGGTGTGGGTCTTGCTCATGTAGTGGAACTTATGTGGGTGCTCAATATTGATGTAGCTCATCAAGAGTTGGGAGCACCACTTGGAATTTGAGTTCATCTACCTACATGGGTTAGTTCTTGCAAGGAAAAGCACTTGTATATCCAAAAATGACAATCATGAAGCTCAACATAGAATTTGTCAAAGGATATGTTTGAATTGTTTCGTGCTTCCTTGTCGTCATCCACCGTTGTGTAGAGACTTGGTGATGTAGAGATTGCTCAAGATGTGAGTGAGTTGCAATCTCATAGAATTTGATTCAACCAAGTACCTACATGGGTTAGATATCATGCAAGATACAAATATATCCAAGACATAAGATAGTCATCATAAGAGATATATCATGGATTGGCCATAAGCTCATGTCTCGCATGTATCCAATGGAGTTTCTACTCCAAGTTCGAAGCATCAATGATATTCAATTCTCCTCTCAACCTGCAAAACACTTTCTCATCAAGTGGTTTAGTGAATATATCCGCTAATTGCTTATCGGTGCGAACATGCTTAAGATCAATGTCACCCTTAGCAACATGATCTCGAATGAAATGATGATGAACTTCAATGTGCTTAGTTTGAGAATGTTGCACAGGATTATGACCAATTTTAATAGAACTTTTAATGTCCATTTGGTACAAGGTGATATTATGGTGATTAGCATAGGCAATTAGGATGCGAATGGACTCAAGTCTAGCAACGGGAGCATATGTCTCACCATAGTCCATACCTTCGACTTGTGTGTATCCTTGGGCGACGAGACGTGCTTTGTTGCGAACCACTTGTCCATCTTCATCTTGCTTATTGCGAAACACCCATTTGGTACCAATGATGTTGTGGTTGTTGTCGGGCTTCTCAACCAATGTCCAAACTTGGTTTCCCTCAAAGTTGTGTAGCTCTTCATGCATAGCGTTTATCCAATCCGGATCTTCCAATGCTTCTTTGACCTTCATAGGTTCAATGCTAGAGATGAATGAATAGTTTTCACAAAAGTTAGCTAAACGAGTTTTTGAGCGAGTAATTCTCCCGGTTTGGATATCATTGTAGATTTGCTCGACGGGATGATCTTTGGCAATTCTTGCTCGAACTCGTGAGAGATTTTGCTTGGGTCTTCGTTGAACATCTTCTTCATCTTGTTCTTCTTCTTGGCCTTCTTCATTGTTGGCGTTGTCGTTCTCTTGTCGTGGTGGAGAAGGAGATTGTTGATGTTCGTCTTGATGCACTTCCTCGCTTCCTTCATCTTGGTGTGTCCCACTTGTGGATGCCTCCGTGTCGATTCTTGTTTCACCTTGTCGTGAAGTAGAAGCTTCCACTTGGACGGACGAGGTATTCTCCTTCACCTCCATTGGACGAATTTTGCCAATATACAAGTCTTGGATTGCTTCTGAAGGGTCTTTGTCTCCTACATCAATTGGCAGTTGCTCTACTTGCGAGCCATTAGATTCATCAAACTTCACATCTACCGTTTCTTCAACCTTTCAGGTGAAAGAGTTGTAGACACGATAAGTGTGAGAGTTTGAGCCATAACCAAGTAGGAAACCTTCATGAGATTTAGGAGCAAACTTTGAACGACGATGCTTATCTAGAATGTAGCACTTTGAGCCGAATACTCGAAAGTATCCAACTTGGGGTTTGTTACCGGTGAGGAGCTCGTATGCCGTCTTGCCGAGTAGCTTGTGAAGATACAAGCGATTTGTTGCATGACAAGCTGTCTCAACCGCTTCTGCCCAAAAGTGCTTTGGCGTCTTGTACTCATCAAGCATCGTTCTCGCCATTTCGATGAGCGTTTGGTTCTTCCTCTCAACAACTCCATTTTGTTGAGGTGTGTACGTAGCCGAGAACTCGTGTGAAATCCCTTCTTCGTCAAGAAAGGTGTCCACATTTGCGTTCTTGAACTCCGTTCCGTTGTCACTCCGAACCTTCTTGATCTTCACGTCAAACTGATTTTGGGCCTTCCTAGCAAAGTTTTTGAAGATCTTTTGGACCTGTGATTTATCATCAAGAAAGAACACCCACGTAAATCTTGAAAAATCATCAACTATAACTAGACCAAAAGAATTTCCACCGAGACTCTTGTAGGCATTGGGACTAAAAAGATCCATATGAAGTAGCTCGAGTGGCCTCCTTGTGGTCATGATGTTCTTCACGGGATGCCTTCCTCCAACCTGTTTACCTGCTTGAAAAGCACTGCAAAGTCTATCCTTATCTAATATGACATCGTTAACTCCAAGAATATGATTTACTTTAATAAGCTTGTCAAGGTTTCTCATGCCAACGTGACCTAGTCGTCTATGCCACAACCAACCTTTTGATGATTTAGCAATGAAGCAAATTTTAGGTTGTGCCTTTTTAGAGAAATCGACAATGTAAAGGTCACCTCTACGTATACCGGTAAAGACCATTTTATGATTGTCTCGACGAAACTCTTGGCAATCTACCTCAGTAAATAGGACATTCAAACCGAAATCAGCAAGTCTAGATACTGAAAGTAAGTTGTACCCAAGAGATTCAACGAGCATGACATTTTGAATGGAGCTATCGTGTGAGATGGCCACCTTACCAAGGCCAATCACTTTACCCTTTAAATTATCACCAAAGGTGACATATTTTCAAGGGCCGTCATTTTCAGCAAGCTCACGGAACATCTCTTCATCTCCGGTCATATGATCAGTACATCCACTGTCGAGAACCCATTCCTTTCCTCCTGACACATATCCTCGAAGATTTGCCATAAGACCAAAGTGTCTCATTGCATCATCAAGATCGGAGTCACTATCATCATCTTCATCATAGTATCCATGTTCACCATGATCTTGTGATTGATCATATCCTAGAGAGGGTAATTCATTAGATAAATGATCATCAAAGTGGTCACTTTTATGAATTCTTATAGCTTCGGATATAATATCACCAATGATTCCAACATTTCCTTTAGCACGCATGAGATTGGTAAGCTCAAATAGACAATTACCAAAACCGGGATCACTAGAGTTCATCTTACTCAAGGCAATAGATTTATGGAGAATTTCATCCAAATTTTTCAAGGAATAATTGGGGAATCGTTCCTCAAGAAATTTCCATATAGTATAGGCACAATTAAGAGTAGGTAAACTAGTAATCAAGTTTTTGTGCAATCCTCTAATGATGAGATCAACGGTTCTAAGATTGTGAATCATGTCAATATCTTCATCTAGAGTGGGATGCATAGGATCAACATGAGGAGCACAAGGACTAGCAATATACTTGTTCAAATGATATTGATTGGAAATCACAAGCATCTCATTTTTCCACTCATGAAAATACTCTCCATCAAGAATAGGCACTCTACGTCTAAGACTCCCTAAAGTAGACACATCCATCTTCCTCCAATGGTGATTAAACCAAGGCAATGGAGACCAAAGCTCTCATACCACTTGTAGGATCTAGAAGTAGGTGTGTCTAGAGGGGGGGGGGGTGATTAGACACTTAGTGCTAAAATTGCACTTTTTAAGCTTTTTCGGTTTGAGTGAAGTTTTAGGCACAATTTCAACATACACAATACATATCAAGCAAGCATGCAAAGAGTATATGAGCAGCGGAATATAAAGCATGCAACTTGCAAGAATGTAAAGGGAAGGGTTTGGAGAATTCAAACGCAATTGGAGACGCGGATGTTTTTCCCGTGGTTCGGATAGGTGGTGCTATCCTACATCCACGTTGATGGAGACTTCAACCCACGAAGGGTAACGGTTGCGCGAGTCCATGGAGGGCTCCACCCATGAAGGGTCCATGAAGAAGCAACCTTGTCTATCCCACCATGGCCATCGCCCACGAAGGACTTGCCTCACTATCGGTAGATCTTCACGAAGTAGGCGATCTCCTTGCCCTTACAAACTCCTTGGTTCAACTCCACAATCTTGTCGGAGGCTCCCAAGTGACACCTAGCCAATCTAGGAGACACCACTCTCCAAGAAGTAGCAAATGGTGTGTTGATGATGAACTCCTTGCTCTTGTGCTTCAAATGATAGTCTCCCCAACACTCAACTCTCTCTCATAGGATTTGGATTTGATAGAAAGAAGATTTGAGTGGAAAGCAACTTGGGGAAGGCTAGAGATCAAGATTCATATGGTAGGAATGGAATATCTTGGCCTCAACACAAGGGTAGGTGGTTCTCTCTCAGAACATATGAGTTGGAAGTGTAGATGTGTTCTGATGGCTCTCTCCATGAATGAAGAGGAGGTGGAGGGGTATATATAGCCTCCACTTAAAATCCAACCGTTACACACAATTTACCAATCTCGGTGGGACCGAATCAACAAACTCGGTCGGACCGAAATAGTAAACCTAGTGACCGTTAGAGATTTTCGGTGGGACTACATGCATCTCGGTAGGACCGATATGGTTAGGGTTTGGGCATAACGTAATCTCGGTGAGACCGCTTACACAAACTCGGTGAGACCGATTTTGGTAATTAGCTAACCAGAGAGTTGGTCAGGCAAACTCGGTGGGACCGATTTGCTCTTTCGGTGAGACCGAAAAGTTACAAAAGGGAAACAGAGAGTTTGCATTGCAATCTCGGTAGTACCGATTGTCTAGACTTGGTGAGACCGATTTTGACAATGGACATACACAGTGAGATTACAATCCCATCTCGGTGAAACCGAGATCCCTGTCGGTGAAACCGATTTGCTAGGGTTTGGCAGTGGCTTATGACATATGAAATTCGGTGGCGCCGGATAGAAAGAATCGGTAGAACCGAGTTCGGCTTAGGGCTTGGGTCATATGTGGAAGTGGGAAAGTAGCTGAGGATTTTGGAGCATATCATTAAGCACATAAAGCAAAGGGCTCATTAAGCAACACCTCATCCCTCCTTGATAGTATTGGCTTTTCCTATGGACTCAATGTGATCTTGGATCACTAAAATGTAAAATGAAGAGTCTTGAGCTTGGAGCTTTAGCCAATCCTTTGTCCTTAGCATCTTGAAGGAGTTCCCACAACCTTTAGTCCATGCCACTCCATTGTTGAACTTATCTGAAATATACTAGATAAAAACGTTAGTCCAACAAGAGATATGTTGACATTAATTACCAAAACCACCTGAGGAGCACTTGTGCTTTCACCATAGTAACAAGTGACAGTAAATTTCAGCACACTATATAATTTTTTTCCTTACCAAATTCCACCTACCAAAGGCGCTTCATTCCCCGGCAACGGCTCCACAAAAGATTCTTGATGACCCACAAGTACAGGGGATCTATCATAGTCCTTTTGATAAGTAAGAGTGTCAAACCCAACGAGGAGCAGAAGGAAATGACAAGCGGTTTTCAGTAAGGTATTCTCTGCAAGCACTGAAATTATAGGTAACAGATAGTTTTGTGATAAGATAATTTGTAACGAGTAACAAGTAACAAAAGTAAATAAAGTGCCGCAAGGTGGCCCAATCCTTTTTGTAGCAAAGGACAAGCCTGGACAAACTCTTATATAGAGAAAAGCGCTCCCCAGGACACATGGGAATTATCGTCAAGCTAGTTTTCGCGTTCGGTACTTTGATAATTTGATATGTGGGTGGACCGGTGCTTGGGTGTTGTCCTTACTTGGACAAGCATCCCACTTATGATTAACTCCTATTGCAAGCATCCGCAACTACAAAAGAAGTATTAAGGTAAACCTAACCATAGCATGAAACATATGGATCCAAATCAGCCCCTTACGAAGCAACGCATAAACTAGGGTTTAAGCTTCTGTCACTCTAGCAACCCATCATCTACTTATTACTTCCCGATGCCTTCCTCTAGGCCCAAATAATGGTGAAGTGTCATGTAGTCGACATTCACATAACACCACTAGAGGAGAGACAACATACATCTCATCAAAATATCGAACGAATACCAAATTCACATGACTAGTTATAGCAAGACTTCTGCCATGTCCTCTGGAACAAACGTAACTACTCACAAAGCATATTCATGTTCGATCTGAACATATGAGCTTCCACCAAATAAACCAACTAGCAACTACAAGGAGTAATCAACACTACTAGCAACCCACAGGTACCAATCTGAGGCTTTGGGACAAAGATTGGATACAAGAGATGAACTAGGGTTTGAGAGGAGATGGTGCTAGTGATGATGTTGATGGAGATTGGGGCCCTCCCAATGAGAGGACCGTTGGTGATGACGATGGCGATGATTTCCCCCTACCGGAGGGAAGTTTCCCCGGCAGAACAGCTCTATCGGAGCCCTAGATTGGTTCCGCCTCGTGGCGGCGGAGTTTCTTCCCGAAAGCTTGCTTATGATTTTTTCTCGGACGAAAGACTTCATATAGCAGAACATGGGCACCGGAGGGCCACCAGGGGGCCCACGAGGCAGGGGGCGCGCCCAGGGGGGTAGGGCGTGCCTCCCACCCTCATGGCCAGGGTGTGGCCCCCCTCTGGTATTTTCTTCTTTTAGTATTTTTTTAATTCCAAAAATGACTTCCTGAAGTTTCATGACTTTTGGAGCTGTGCAGAATAGGTCTCTAATATTTGCTCCTTTTCCAGCCTAGAATTCCAGCTGCCGACATTCGCCCTCTTCATGTAAACCTTGTAAAATAAGAGAGAATAGGCATAAGTATTGTGACATAATGTGTAATAACAACCCATAATGCAATAAATATCGATATAAAAGCATGATGCAAAATGGACGTATCAGATCCATGTATGAGAACAAAGTGTGGAGTTTGATAGACTTGCCCGATGATCGGCAAGCCATAGAAAATAAATGGATCTTCAAGAGGAAGACGGACGCTGATAGTAGTGTTACTATCTACAAAGCTAGACTTGTCGAAAATGGTTTTTGACAAAGTTCAAGGTGTTGACTACGATGAGATTTTCTCACTCGTAGCGATGTTTGAAGTAGTTCAAAATGGAACAGTCAAAGAAAGAGTTCTTGCCTGTGTTACAAGGTGTGAAATTGAGTAAGAATCAAAGCCTGACCACGGCATAAGATAGAAAGAGAATGAAAGTCATTCCCTATGCCTCAACCATAGGTTCTATAAAGTATGCCATGCTGTGTACCAGATCTATTGTATACCCTACACTAAGGGAGTACAAAAGTGATCTAGGAGTAGATCACTGAACAACGGTCAAAATTATCCTTACACTACAAAAAAAAGACACATCCGTGACATTTTGGGCTGAACAAAAATCTTCTCTGTCATACTTATGACACTTCTATGATGATAATTGTGACAAAACCCGGTATCATCATAGATGTGGTGGGGTCCTTCTTCTATGACAAGAAATCATGACAGAAAATGGGCTTTTCATCCTGGGCGGGCCGGAGACGCAGCTGCATGACATTCTTTGGGCCGTCCATGACAGAAAAAACCGTGGTAGAAGCGAGGGCACGGAAAATATCGGGGAGTCCCCGGTTACGATGGGTGGTCGGGAGCCGAGTGATGCGCGTTTATCTCGTACGTACGCGCGTGTGTGCGAGGCGTTGGGCTCTAAGTGAACCCGAGTGATGGCACTGCGGGCTACACGTTACTGAACCCGAGCGATCGATCGATGGCTGTTCACTGAACCCGATCGAGCGATTCCTTCGCTACTGCTGCTAACTGAAGCCGATTGATGCTGCCTCTGGATGAACAGTGAGCGTTGCTGGGGGGGGTTGGATGAACAGTTCCTGGTGGGGATGGATGAACAGGACCCCATGGCATTGCCTCTGGATGAACAGTGAGCGTTGCTGGGGGGTTTGGATGAACAGTTCCCGGTGGGGGTGGATGGACAGGACCCCGATCGTTCAAGCCGGTTGGGGATGGATGAACAGGACCCCGTGGAGGGCATGATGAACAGGACCACCCCATGGAGGGCAGAATGAACAGTAGACAGTGGAGGGCAGGATGAACAGTAGCCTGTGGATGGGTGGTTGAACAGGAGCCCATGGAGAGGGCTGGTTGAATAGTAGCCGGTGGAGTAGTGCGCGGTGGAGGCTGGATGAACAGGAGCCCGTGGATGAAAAGTCGCAGGTGGAGGCTGGAGGAGGTCGACGGTGGATGAATAGTAGCCCGTGGAGGCTGGAGGGGGTCGACGATGGAGATGAACAGTATCCCGTGGAGTCCCGTTTTGCGGTACGCCACACCCCTCCCGATGAACAGGACCCCGTTTCGACCGTAGCACCCCCACACAAGTCCGTTTCCTCCGTTTTGCGGTACGCCACACCCCTCCCGATCAACAGGACCCCCGTTTCGATCGTAGGAGGTCCGTTTCCTCCGTTTTGCGGTACGCCAGACCCCTCCCGATGAACAGGATCCCGTTTCGAACGTGGCCGGTCGAACACAAGGCCGTTTCCTCTGTTCTGCGGCACGCCAGGCCTCGTTTCCATCGGCTGTTCCGTCCAAGCCAGTTGGCTCCCACGCGTTCCGTTTCCTCCCGATGAACACGACGCATTCCTTTGCCTCCCCATGAACACGACGACGATGCTGTTTCTCAGTTCCGACCCAGCCATGTACATGAGCCCTAGCCGTACGAACGCGCGAGTAGGCGTTCGAGACCCCGCCCGTATGTACGTATGTGGCCATATTTACTTTCTTGTACCCTGGCCGCTGTACATACGTGTACATGCTACATGCGCACCTCTACTACGACACGTGCGCGCCTCTACATCGACCAGTATGTACGTACACGTTCGCGACCAGAATGACAACGCTACGTACGCTTCGACCAGGTGGGTCCCGAATGTTAGGAACTTCCTTGCCTGCGAAAATGTAGCTGGTGGGTCCCAGCAGTCAGGGGGGCGAATGGTTTTTGTTTTGTTTTTTGCCTGGACGCACTTCCTTGCGTGCGAAGATGTAGCTGGTGGGTCCCATCAGTTAGGGGGAAACATTTTTTTACGAAATACGGTGGCCCGGCCGGTGGGTCCCCACTGTCAAGTGGAGGAATAATTATTTTGCGCGTAATAAGGAGGCACTTCCTTGCTGCGGTCGTGGACCCAGCTGTCAGCCTCTCCACGACAGT
Source organism: Aegilops umbellulata (assembly GCA_032464435.1). Classification (NCBI taxonomy): domain Eukaryota; kingdom Viridiplantae; phylum Streptophyta; class Magnoliopsida; order Poales; family Poaceae; genus Aegilops; species Aegilops umbellulata. Next base: position 68,607,797 of record CP136058.1, read on the forward strand.
ACTCTTCCGATGGAAGTCGTTCCTTGACCACGTTGACCACGCCGCGCTGAGAGCACCAAGGCGGTGGACGACGGCGATGCCTAGGAAGGGGACGATGAGGAGCCGGGGAAGACGCGGCAGTGGATGCCCACGCAGAGAGGAGTATGAGGGTTCACTGGTTCGCTGCGGTGTGAGGCTGCCGTCGCCGCAGAATAACAGGGGCTGTGGGTGAGTAGAGGGATGGCCTGGTCAGCGGTGGGAGTAGTAGGGGGCGGTGAGGCCTCCGCCGCATCGCAGCCGGCCACGGGAGGAAGGAGCACGAGGCACGACCAGCGCTGGTTTGGGTGGCTGGAGCAAGAAGACCAGAGGTTGAAGAAGCACTACGGCTGTTGGATGGACATCGTACAGTCACTGCAGCTAGAATCGTGCATATTGACTAAGTTGACAAAGCCCTCCGTCCCCGTCAACTTAGTAGGCCCACAAGTCAACCTGCCACTATACTGGGTCCTAGCTAGCAGGGGAGTATTCATTTTTTGTGCGTAATAAGGACACACTTCCTTGCATGCGATGATATAGCTGGTGGGTCCGAGTTGTCATCGGCGGTAACGTTTTTTCGTGAAATACAGAGGCCCTTTTGATGGGTCCCAGATGTCAGGTGGAGGAATCATTATTTTGTGCGTAGTAAGGAGGCATTTCCTTGCGTGCGGCCGTGGACCCAACTTTCAGCCTCTCCACGTACAGTCCACTTCAGATGCATGTCGGTCATTGACCATGTTGACCAGGCCGCGCCGAGAGCACCAGGGCGGTGGATGACGGCGAGGCCTAGGAAGGGAATGACACGGAGGCAGGGACGACTCGGCAGTTGTTTCCCATGCAGAGGGGAGTACGACTGTACGAGGGTTTACTGGTTCGTCTGCCATCGTCGGAGAATAACAACAAGTGTGGGTGAGTAGAGGGATGGCTAGGCCAGCGATGGGAGTACAGTGGGGCGGTGAGGCCTGCACGGCAGCATAGCCGGCCGCAGGGAGGAGTGAGCAGGCAGTCCCGCCGGCGCTTGTTTGAGCGGCTGGAGTAGGAAGAGCAGAGATTGAAGAAGCACGACGACCGTTGGATGGACATCCAACAGTCACTGCTTGTGCATCAACCTTTTTTTAGGAAAGCCTCAAATCTGTGGAAAACAACATACAACCCATCTGCCATTATTTTTAATAATTTACAACCCATTTGCTAATTCTTAAGGTTTTTTTGGAGCCCATATTCTTTTTGTTAGCATTACAGCCCATATTGTGGCCACGGTTAAAAAATTATACGAAATGTTGCATATTTCGGTGCGGTCCGAACTGTTTTTAATCCTGAAATTTCGAGTCACATTCAAACTGATTTTGAAAATAAATGTATATAAATATAATATCCAACAAATTGTCCACACATAAAAATTAATGTAATTTAAAATCTTGAAATGAAAAAAAGAAATTTGAAAGTAATTGCCGGTTTGATGTGTTTTAAAAATCTATAGCTCATTTCTCATTACTGATAGGCCATTTTCTCATCTAGCCGAATGAAGCTCTCCTCGTCTTGAAAGATTTGCAGCCCAACAGCCCTGACAAAGCGACTTACTTGGCAAATCACAAAAAAACCGGGCTAGCCATTTTCAGAAAGAAAAAAAAACTACTAGGCTGGTCTGTGGTAAACATAAAAGAGAAGGCTGTCTAGACAGGCCATAGTGCCCCACACAGCCCAGTTGACACCCTACTTCTGTCTCAAAAACATATTAGATAAATGCCACAACAAATATGGCGATTCATAAAAATTCCATTGCAATTTCCAAACTTTGAAAAATGCCACCGCAATTTTTGCAAACTTTGGAAAACGCCACTGCAATTTGCAAATTTGAAAAACGCCACTCCAGACTTTGAAAAATGCCACTGGAATTGGCATGAAATGGCATTTTTCAAAGTTTGGAAATTCCAGTGGCATTTCTCAGAAACACCAGATTTGGAGGTGTCGTGGTTTTGTCACGGCAGATGTCCTCATAAAAGGACTTAGTTGTGGAGCCATCGCTATGGGTTAGCTTAAAGGGGTTAAAACGGACAAGGGACGCAAGAGAGTTTTTATACTAGTTTGGCCCCTTACGATGAAGGTAAAAGCCTACGTCTAGTTGTGATGGAATTGATGGGGTTTCGATGATCAGGGAGCGAATACGCTTTGCCTGAGTCTCGAGTTGTTGTCTGTTCTTATGAACCGTCGCCGGGTCGTCCCCTTATATACATGGGTTGACGCTCGTCGGTTCACAGAGTCCCGAGGCCGTCTCATAAACGTGTCCAGCTCGGTCTCCGCTTCTTTCTACCTTACAATGCAAGTTACATATTGACGCCGGTATATAGCTACATGCCTTTAAACCGGTTCTGGGCCCTGGGCCTCTACATAATGTCACCATCTATCTTTATGGGCTTCAAACCTACTGGACTACTGATGAAGTTAACCCGGCCTCTCCTGGCCGGTTTACGCCCAGTAGTAATATCCCGAACATTAGGCCCCAGATTGATTTGAACAGGTTCATGTCAATCCTTAGAAAAACTTCGTCTTCAACATCCTCTCATAATTTGGTAAACCGCCATGACGTCATCTTCTCGGATTGTGGTAAACCGTCGTGACGTCATATGTTATTAAAAAGCTGTGTATGACACATCTTCATTAATGGGTCTCCGACAATCAAGGCAACAACTCCGCCTCACTTCCAAATTTCTGGCCCCTCGATTTTCGCGCCTAACACTTATCCCTTGCCTTTATAAATAGGACCGAGGGGTCATTTTCACCTTTTCCCCCTCGTGCCTCTTTGCGTCGTCTTCCTTGCGCCGCTCAGCCTCTGGAGCTCCGCCGCCACCGTCGACCGTCGCCTCTGCTCCGACCCTGGCCGCTGCATCACCCTGAACGCACCAGAATACTGTGGCGCCTTTCCGCTTCTTCATCAGCTCCGGTAAGTTCTCTGCCTTTTCCTCCATAGATCTGTTCTTGGGTTTCAACGTTCTTGGGCGTTCGTCAGCGTTCTTTGTTCATACGATGATTCTTGATAAACTCCTGAATATCTGCTCTGCATAATGATAGCCTTTAGCCTCTGTTTCCATTTATGCATCTCAAAACAGAAGATCTCATCTGAACCATCACCATTTGGTTTGGTGCTGCTTCCTAGGTTTTGAATATATTTCCCTTTTTTGATATGCCTCAGATCCAAAATTGCAACATCAACTTGTGAAAACCTGTTTTTTTTACCATGAAGACTGCAGGGCTTGTACCCCACAGCATTTTATTAATAAATCCAAAAGAAATACAGGGTATCCTCAAGGTGAGGATGAAGAAGGAAAAGAAAGAAAAAACTCCCTAAAGAAAGCTATACATGGAAAGGAAAAACTATACCTAGTAGTTACAGAGAAAGAAAAGCTACTCTCCTCAAGGAGGAAGAAAGTCAATCCACTTAAGAAGGGCGTCTGTATACTTCCGTTTGATCCGATGAGAGAGTAGAGTAAGGTCGTGAATGAAACCATTCCTCCATGCCCTGAAAGACGGTTGGATGTTCCTGAAAGCTCTATCATTCCTGACCTTCCAAATATTCCACCAGGCCGTGAAAAGCACCTCCCCAAAGAAAGGTTTGTTGAAGTCCTTCCTAGCATGACGAGCAATGCCCACCATCTCATTACCATCGATCCATTCAATTTGCAGATAATTCCACACGCGAGCACTATAATTGCACTGAAAGAAAAGATGATTTCTGTCTTCCAGAATTCCAGTGGGGCAAAGAACACATTCTGGTCCTTCATTAATCCTCCAGTGCCTGTGAAAACCTGTTTTCCTTCACTTACACATCTGCAGTCTTGACTCTTCGATGTTAGACTAGGCAGTTTAACTTTTTAGAAAAAATGACAACCCGGTATATACCATTAGTCCCCTTGTTGAACCGCCAAGGCCCTTACTAGGGCACTGTTTCATTGTTAAACTCCGGTTTATAGATAGCTGCCCTCGGTTTAGCAATATACTTATATCTTTGTATCATCGTATAACTGTCCAACGTAATTCTTGAACCGGCAATTATTATATTGTAGATCTTTCTTGCCATGTCCAAACAAGTGTATGAATGCAACTGGGTCCCTTCTCGAGTGACTGAAGATCAGTTGAACAATCTGGTCAAAACGGGCGCTTTAATCAAGAAGGACGTCATTCACTGGAGGGTCCCTGGCCTGGAATGTCCTCCTACTCCTAAAGATGGAGAAGTTATTGTTTTTGCTGATCATTTAAGCCGGGGCTTCAACCCTCCCGGTTCAAATTTTTTCCGGGATGTCCTAGCCAACTTTCAACTGCACCCACAGGATATCGGTCCTAACTCCATAACCAATATCTGCCACTTCCAAGTTTTCAGTGAGGTTTACCTTCAGGAGGAACCTACAGTAGAGCTATTCAGGGATTGCTTTCACCTGAACCGTCGCACAGAATTCAAAGACGGACCCAACACAGAACTGGGCGGCATGGCGATTCAGAAAAGTAAAGAAGTCACCTTTCCTCATGCCAATCTTCACAGCCACCCCAAAGAATGGAAGCAGACCTGGTTTTATTGCAAGGACACCTCTCCATCTGAGGAAAATCCCCTGCCGGTTTACCGTCCGGAACGTCTGAGCAACATACACCCTTTCCCTCAGAGGCTGACTGCTAAAGAGAGAAGCAAAGATGCTCCTAAACTATCCAAACTTAGGGCCTTTATGGCAAACGGGTTGACAGGGGTTGATTTTGCACGCTGCTGGATATCTGGGAGTGTACTGCCCTTAAGCCAGCGCCCCGGTTTGATGTGTGAGTACACATGAGATGTAAAGGATGCTCAGGGGCACATTGATATCCAGCTTACAGACGACGAAGTTACTGAAGCTGTAAAAAAGATGTTGAATGAACCGGAGGATGTCTGTGCTCAAACCGGCCTACTCCATTTTTGCGCCATCAACAAACCGCCAGCTGTAAGACTCATACCATCTGCTTATCTGAAATTGCTTCTGACCAAATATTCTCTGAAAATGTTATTATTTTTGACAGGGCGATGATCCGTTCTGGAACAAGAAACCTCCACAAGATAAATTGGTGAAGCCAACCCGCCAAAAGACCAAAACTGTGAAGAAGCCTGCCAAGAGGAAGAGAACCACTGCATCCTCCGATCCACCGGCTAACGATGATGTGGGTAACCCGGATTTTGAGGTAGAACTTGACTCACTTGGTTCATTTTTCATACGCCTTATTGATGATGATTATTGCCAGGACGGCGCTGAAGTCAGTCACGCCGATGCTGTAGAGGTAATCGTTCTTTCTCCGATTCAAACCCTTTGCCTTCACTAAAAACCCGTCGGGCAAACTGGAAAGTTAAAATTTCTCATCCTCTTGCTTACTTGCATCCGAACTTTCTTGTGAAGACACAACAGCACGAGGCTCGCCGCACAACCCGGCACAGCGGCCAGGTAGTTACATCCGCCGGTTTACCGAATAGTCCGGTTCGGAAACGCCGTTCAGAGGTCTCTAATTCTCCTATCACTTCACGCCCTAAAGCGGGTTGTTTTCGTCAACCTCTTAATCCGTCTGATTCCGATTATTAGGGCACTTCTCATTCCTCTTCCGGCGAGTCGTCAGCCACCAAGCTTCCACCCCTCAAGACGGTTATTGGGTAGGTTGTTCACTTGCCTTATTTTTAACATGCATTTTATACATTATACTGACCTTCATACTTTACTTTCTCAGCGCCAAACCCAGACCAAGCAAGAAAGCTCGTCTGAACAAAACGACAGAGGAAAACGCAGCTGCTGAACCGGAGAAAACACCAGATCCTGAAGAGGCCAACCTTGATGATATGCTGAATGATCCACCACCTCAAGACCATGACTTCGCTGCTGAACAAGCAGAAGTTGACACCACAGGCCCTGTTGACCAGCCGACCAGCTCTATCCGGACTGATAAACCGGCAAGTCCAGCAAAGAAAGCTGACAAACCGACGACTCCAGTACGAGCTACCGAGGATCATGATGATGACATTTTGATTACTGGCATTGGCCATACAGATCCAGGAAATCCTGTCGCTTTGTCAAGGCACACTGCCAAAGAAGAATTCTCTGCAATTGGCAAAGGCAAGTGGAATGCCGATTTATCAACTTACGCCGCTCGGAATGCTCAAGACCTTCATTCCGGCTATCTAAACCGTCTGTACACCAGCCATGATTATGAAGCTGGCCTGATTAATATGATGAAGGAAAAATATGAGGTAACTTCATATGTGCTTCTCTTTTTATATTGATTTGTAGTTTATCAATTCCAGTAGCCCCCAAGTGATGGTTTAGGATACCGATCCAAACCGGGACTTTAGTAGGCACTTAATGTGAGCCAGAATGCACCTTTAACTTCACTAAAGTAGCCCCCAAGGGCCGGTTTAACTGTATAGAGATGAACCGGGACTTTGTAAAAATTTCTGACACAGAGCAAATACGCATTAGCCCCCAGGTGCCAAGTTGAATACTTGTATTATTCTTGGGACTTTGAAAAATTTTCTGACACAGAGAAAATATACATTAGCCCCCAAGTACTAAGGGCATAATTTGTTATGTGCTTGGTATTTCAAATATGTACTGCCATTTCATCATATAACTGTCTCTGTGCAGGCTGAGTTGAGCAAGAGAGAAAACCAAACCACTGACCTGCAGGAGAACCTTAAATCGCAACAGGCTGAAACCTCCAAGGCAAAGGAAGAATTGACTAGCGCTTTGAGCGCTATGGAGAAACTGAAATAGGGCTTCAACAAAGAGCGGGCGAATTGGGAGACTGAGAAATCCACTTTGGCGCAAAGGGCTGAAAAAGCAGAAGCCGCTCTTAAACCGGTGGTTGATGAATTGACCAGCGTGAAGCGGCAGGTTCATGCCATGACTGCAGCTGTGTTTGGTAAGTATCCTTGTTTCCCAAATTGAGCAGATCTTTTCATGTAGCTGCCGGTTTACTAACCCTTGCAATGATACATGAACTCGTATTGGCCACTTGGGATCGGATGTTCGGAAGAAGTTAAAAGCTGCCTATACTCTGATAGAGCAGCTGTATACCGGTGCACAACGGATTATCTACACTGCTTCCCACAATAATCCGCCGCCCACTTTGATCAAAGATACCATTGAAAGGTTATCTATGCTTCCTTCCCAGGTTGAGGAGCTTAAAAAATCTGCTGCTAGAACGGGTGCTTTGGCCGCCCTAATCCGGGCAAAAGCATGGGTGCCTGACTTTGATCCTGTTGAAGCGGCCCAGGGCTATCCCAGTTTGAAGGAAGATGGGACAGAGTTTAACGAAGATGATCTCCGAATCATAAACCGGGAAGTGCGCCCACTAGCTTGTCAACTGGTTGAAGAAGCGGATCTTTCCCACTATCAAGCCAATTATGATGATAAAAACAAGCGGGTTGGTGCACCAATTCCTGAAGCTGAGAATCTTATCCCGCCAATCCGTAAGCACACTTACGCCCCTGACATTGAACCGTCCCTGCTGATAAGTGATGAAGGTGTATTTCTAGCCTTAACTGGGATCGACTGGGCAAGTTTTGATTTCCAGCCACTAGGTAGGGAGGAAGAAGTTGAACTGGCGCGAGATGATCCGCAACCGTCAGGTCAAGCCGGTGACCAAGCATGAACCGGAGGCCGGTTTAGACTACTACATGCTGTGGCATGTATCTGATAAAAACAATGATCTTTTGGGGCACTGGAACGCCTTGTAATAGGCTAGTTAATATACTTGGTCTGGTATGCCTTCGTGCATATTTATCTTCAACTGATGCTTGTTTGATTCGTCATACTTAAGATATGATATCCATATTCATTTATCCAAGTTGTTTCTGCAGTCAAGAAGCTTAAAACGCCCTTGCGGTTCATTGCCGGGCGGGTCATGATACTTCATGTATATAGAACCAAAGATGATAACTTATGCTATAACATATAACCAAATATGGAAATATATAATACCTGCCACCTTCAGGCATAATGTTGGCTGGCCAACCTTGTAGCGGGGCTTATAACCCAAATTTTGGAGGAGAAAATAACTCTTGTTGATATAAGGCCGGTTTATAATGTAACCCGTTCTGGGCTATGATAAACACCGGTTTACTCCATAATAAGATTTTAACAGAAAACCAAACCGGGCAGATAGTCTCCGGACTATGATTGGACCGTGTTCCATCAATTTGTAATTGACAGTAGAACCGGACTATTAATGCCGGTTTGAAAAAGCAACAAAAAAAATCTTTAGCAAAAAAGAGAACAAAACTCAAAGAAAAATAAAAAAAATAAAACCATTGTAAGCGAGGCTTTAAGCCGATCAAGAGGTATTACCACGGTCGGACATGACCAAGCCCCCAAAAGGTGTAGCTATGGTTCGAGTCAGCCAGGTCCCCAAATGATGTTGTGGCATTACGCCGATCAAGAGGTGTAGCTATGGTTCAGGATCGACCAAGCCCCCAAGTGATGCTGTGGCTTTGCGACGATCAAGAGGTGTAGCTATGGTTCAGATACAACCAAGCCCCCAAGTGATGCTGTGGCATTGCGCCTATCAAAAGGTGTTGCTATGGTTCAGATACGACCAAGCCCCCAAGTGATATAATATAAAGCTTTTGAAAAGCTAAATCAAGGGGTAAACCGGACATGGCTTTAAGAACAGAAGCTCCATGTAACCACACATGATGTAAAAAAGTAACAGATACCCGCTTTAGCTGAGGTTCCGGTTTATTGTATTGATCATAATATATACATTGTCATAATATGTACATAAGCAGATCCTATAGCTCAAGTATAATAAGGCTGAAGATGAGCAATATTCCACGGCCGGTTGGTCTCATCCTCCGATTTGCGTGAGTCTTTGCGCTCTCGAACATCGATTAGGTAGTACAACCCGTTGTGTAGATTCTTGCTGACCACAAAAGGTCCTTCCCAAGGGGGGACAACTTGTGCATATCCGTCTGATCCTGGATGAGCCGAAGCACCAAATCTCCTTCTTGAAAAGTTCTGGTTTTAAACCCGCGGCTATGACAGCAACGCAGATCCTGCTGGTAAATCGCCGAACGGGCGGCCGCTATGTCACGCTCCTCATCTAACAGGTCGAGAGCTTCTTGCGGGGCCTTCTCATTGTCCGCTTCAACATATGCCACTACACGGGGTGAGTCGTGACGGATGTCACTAGGAAGAACTGCCTCCGCTCCATAAACCATGAAGAATGGTGTATATCCTGTTGATCTGTTGGGCGTGGTATTGATGCTCCATAACACTGAAGGTAGCTCCTCAACCCAACAATCCAGCGTCCATTGCAAAGGAACCATAAGCTGGGGTTTGATGCCTCTCAAGATCTCTTGATTGGCCCTCTCTGCTTGACCATTAGACTGGGGGTGAGCTACTGACGATACATCAAGCCGGATGTGCTCACGTTGACAAAACTCCTTCATGGCACCCTTTGATAGATTAGTACCATTTTCGGTGATGATGCTATGTGGAAAGCCAAACCGGAAGATCATCTTTTTGATGAACTGAACCACCGTGGCTGCGTCACACTTGCTAACTGGCTCTGCCTCTACCCACTTTGTGAATTTGTCAACCGCCACCAAAAGGTGGGTCTTCTTGTCCTTGGACCTCTTGAAAGGCCCAACCATATCCAGCCCCCAAGTCGCAAATGGCCAAGTAATTGGAATCATCCTCAATTCTTGAGCCGGCACATGAGCGCGCCTTGAGAACTTCTGACAGCCATCACATCGTCTGACCAAGTCCTCAACATCAGCATGAGCTGTCAACCAATAAAAACCATGACGAAACGCTTTGGCCACCAAAGACTTTGAACCGGCGTGGTGACCACAGTATCCTTCATGGATCTCACGCAAAATTTCACAGCCTTCTTTAGGAGACACACAACGCTGAAACGCCCCTGTTACACTGCAATGATGCAACTCTCCATTGATAATGGTCATGGACTTGGACCACCGGATTATCTGCCTGGACAGAGTCTCATCCTCTGGCAACTCACCTCATTTCATATAAGCCAGATAAGGAACCGTCCAATCCGGGATGACATGAAGAGCCGCCAGCAACTGAGCTTCTGGATCAGGAATAGCCAAATCCTCTTCACCAGGGAGATTGACGGATGGATTATGCAGAACGTCCAAGAAGACATTAGGCGGAACCGGTTTATGTTGAGAACCCAGGCGGCTCAAAGCGTCTGCCGCTTCGTTCTTCCGTCGGTCCACATGATCCACCTGATAACCTTTAAAGTGACCTGCAACAATATCCACCACACAACAATATGCTGCCATGGGTGGATCCCTAGAATCCCAAGTGCCAGACACTTGTTGAGCTATCGAGTCCGAGTCACCGAAACACTTAACTCGGCTTAGATTCATCTCCTTAGCCATCCGAAGACCATGGAGTAAAGCTTCGTACTCAGCTGCATTGTTAGTGTAAGGGAACACTAAATGGAGTACATAACAAAACTTATCACCTCGTGGGGAAGTTAATATGACTCCAGCCCCAGAGCCCTCCAATTGCCTGGACCCATCAAAATGAATAGTCCAATAAGTGTGATCCGGCTTCTCTTCAGGTGCTTGTAGTTCTGTCCAATCGTTGATGAAATCCACAAGTGCCTGAGACTTGATCGCCGTTTGGGGTATGTATTTCAACCCATGAGGCCCGAGCTCAATAGCCCACTTGGCAATCCGGCCAGTTGCTTCCCTGTTCTGGATTATATCCCCCAAAGGAGCAGAGCTGACCACTGTAATAGGGTGACCTTGGAAATATTGTTTAAGCTTCCGGCTTGCCATGAAAACCCCATATACCAGCTTCTGCCAATGCGGGTACCTCTGCTTAGATTCGATTAGTACCTCGCTGATATAATAAACTGGACGTTCAACCGGATACTCCTTGCCTGCCTCCTTGCGCTCCACCATGATAGCCATGCTGACTGCTCGAGCGTTAGCTGCCACATATAACAACAATGGTTCCTTGTCAACCGGAGCAGCAAGAACCGGTAGGTTAGCCAGCTCCCGCTTTAAGTCCTCAAACGCCTCATCTGCGGCAGAACTCCAGACGAAGTTATCCGTTTTCTTCAGCATCTGATACAAAGGAATCGCCTTCTCGCCGAGGCGGCTGATGAACCAGCTCAACGCGGCAATCCGGCCTGCCAAGCGTTGAACGTCATTGATACACTTTGATTTAGCCAAGGAGGTGATGGCCTTGATCTTTTCCGGATTAGCCTCAATGCCGCTGTTAGATACCAGAAAGCCTAATAGCTTGCCCACCGATACACCAAAAACGCATTTAGCCGGATTAAGCATCATCTTGTAAACCCGCAGGTTATCAAAGGTTTCCTTCAAATCATCAATCAGAGTCTCCTTCTTCCTTGACTTGACCACAATATCATCCACATAGGCATGAACATTACGACCGATTTGCTTATGAAGGCAATTCTGCACACACCGTTGATAAGTCACCTGGGCACTCTTGAGCCCAAAGGGCATAGACACATAGCAGAAGGCTCCAAAAGGAGTTATGAAGGCCGTCTTCTCCTAGTCCTTAACTGCCATCTTGATCTGATGATAAACAGAATATGCATCCAAAAAGCTCAAACGCTCACAACCCGCCATAGCATCAATAATTTGATCAACACAGGGGAGAGCAAAAGGATCTGCTGGACAAGCTTTGTTGAGATCTGTGTAGTTCACACACATACGCCAGGTGCCATTCTTCTTAAGGACCAGCACCGGATTAGCCAACCATTCAGGATGAAAAACTTCAACAATAAATCCAGCCGCTAAGAGCCTAGCCACTTCTTCTCCAATAGCCTTTCGCCTTTCTTCATTGAACCGGCGGAGAAACTGATTCACTGGTTTATACTTAGGATCAACATTAAGAGTGTGCTCAGCGAGTTCTCTCGGTACACCTGGCATGTTAAAAGGCTTCCACGCAAAGATGTCCCGATTCTCACGGATGAAATCGACGAGCGCGCTTTCCTATTTCGGATCCAAGTTCGCGCTGATGCTGAACTGCTTGGACAAATCGCCAGGTACGAAGTCAACAAGCTTAGTCTCATCAGCCGATTTAAACTTCAGGGCCAGATCATGCTCTGTAGTTGGCTTCTTCAATGAAGTCATATATGCTGGATCAACATTATCTTTGTAAATTTTTAACTCTTCTATGGCACAAACCGACTCAGCATAAGCCGCATCACCTTCTTCACACTCCAGAGCAATCTTGCGGCTTCCATGGACGGTTATGATTCCCTTGTGACCCGACATCTTGAGCTGCAGATAAACATAGTAGGGTCGTGCCATAAATTTAGCATAAGCCGGCCGTCCAAACAGGGCGTGATACAGACTTCTGATTTTCACCACTTCGAAGGTCAATGTTTCTGATCTTGAGTCATGATCATCTCCAAAAGGCACCTCCAAAGCTATCTTACCAACATGATATGCCGATTTACCAGGTACCACACCATGGAACACCGTATTGGACGGTTTAAGATTTTTATCTGTTAACCCCATGCGACGGAAGGTTTCATAATAAAGGATATTGATACTGCTTCCTCCATCCATGAGTACCTTGGTGAATTTATAACCTCCCACCTGAGGTGCCACCACCAATGCCAGATGACCTGGATTATCAACCCGGGGTGGGTGTATTGGGGAACGTAGTAATTTCAAAAAATTTCCTACGCACACGCAATATCATGGTGATGCATAGCAACGAGAGGGGAGAGTATTGTCTACGTACCCTCGTAGACCGAAAGCGGAAGCGTTATATCAACGCGGTTGATGTAGTCGTACGTCTTCACGATCCGACCGATCCAAGCACCGTTACTCCGGCACCTCCGAGTTCTTGGCACACGTTCAGCTCGATGACGTTCGCCGGGCTCCGATCCAGCAAAGCTTCGGGGAGGAGTTCTGTCAGCACGACGGCGTGGTGACGATCTTGATGTTCTACTGTCGCAGGGCTTCGCCTAAGCACCGCTACAATATGACCGAGGTGGAATATGGTGGAGGGGGGCACCGCACATGGCTAGGGAACGATCTCAAGGATCAACTTGTGTGTCCATGGGGTGCCCTTGCCCCCGTATATAAAGGAGCAAGGGAGGGAGGAGGCTGGCCCTAGGTTTGGGCGCGCCAGGGGAGTCCTACTCCCACCGGGAGTAGGATTCCACCTTTCCTAGTCCAACTAGGTCAAGGGGGGAAAGAGGGGAAGAGGGGAAGGAAGGGAGAGAGGGGCCGCGCCCCAAACCCCTTGTCCAATTCGGACTGGGCTTGGGAGGGGCGCGCGCCACCTCCTGGTCCTTCCCACTAAGGCCCATCAAGGCCCATTGCTTTTTCCTCGTATTCCCGTAACTCCCCGGTACCTCCGAAAATACCCGAACCACTCAGAACCCTTCCGATGTCCGAATATAGTCGTCCAATATATCGATCTTTACGTCTCGACCATTTCGAGACTCCTCGTCATGTCCCCGATATCATCCGGGACTCCGAACTCCATCGGTACATCAAAACTCATAAACTCATTATATTACTGTCATCGAAACCTTAAGCGTGCGGACCCTACGGTTCGAGAACAATGTAGACATGACCGAGACACGTCTCCGGTCAATAACCAATAGCGGGACCTGGATGCCCATATTGGCTCCTACATATTCTACGAAGATCTTTATCGGTCAGACCGCATAACAACATACGTTGTTCCCTTTGTCATCGGTATGTTACTTACCCGAGATTCGATCGTCGGTATCCAATACCTAGTTCAATCTCGTTACTGGTAAGTCTCTTTACTCGTTCCGTAATACATCATCTCACAACTAACACATTAGTTGCAATGCTTGCAAGGCTTATGTGATGAGCATTACCGAGAGGGCCCAGAGATACCTCTCCGACAATCGAAGTGACAAATCCTAATCTCGAAATACGCCAACCCAACATCTACCTTTGGTGACACATGTAGTACTCCTTTATAATCACCCAGTTATGTTGTGATGTTTGGTAGTACCCAAAGTGTTCCTGCGGTAAACGGGAGTTGCATAATCTCATAGTCAAAGGAACATGTATAAGTCATGAAGAAAGCAATAGCAACATACCAAACGATCGGGTGCTAAGCTAATAGAATGGGTCATGTCAATCAGATCATTCAACTAATGATGTGATCCCATTAATCAAATAACAACTCTTTGTTCATGGTTAGAAAACATAACCATCTTTGATTAACGAGCTAGTCAAGTAGAGGCATACTAGTGACACTCTGTTTGTTTATGTATTCACACATGTATCATGTTTCCGGTTAATACAATTCTAGCATGAATAATAAACATTTATCATGAAATAAGGAAATAAATAATAACTTTATTATTGCCTCTAGGGCATATTTCCTTCAGTCTCCCACTTGCACTAGAGTCAATAATCTAGTTCACATCACCATGTGATTTACCAGCAATAGTTCACATCACCATGTGATTAACACCCATAGTTCACATCGATATGTGACCAACACCCAAAGGGTTTACTAGAGTCAGTAATCTAGTTCACATCGCTATGTGATTAACACCCAAAGAGTACTAAGGTGTGATCATGTTTTGCTTGTGAGATAATTTTAGTCAACGGGTCTGTCACATACAGATCCGTAAGTATTTTGCGAATTCTATGTCTACAATACTCCGCACAGAGCTACTCTAGCTAATTGCTCCCACTTTCAATATGTATCTAGATCGAGATTTAGAGTCATCCAGATCAGTGTCAAAACTTGCATCGACGTAACCCTTTACGGCGAACCTTTCTGTCACGTCCATAATCGAGAAACATATCCTTATTCCACTAAGGATAATTTTTGACCGCTGTCTAGTGATCTACTCCTAGATCACCATTGTACTCCCTTGCTTAACTCAGTGTAGGGTATACAATGGATCTGGTACACAGCATTGCATACATGATAGAGCCTATGGCTGAAGCATAGGGAACATCTTTCATTTTCTCTCTATCTTCTGCAGTGGTCGGGCATTGAGTCTTACTCAACTTCACACCTTGTAACACAGGCAAGAACCCTTTCTTTGCTTGATCCATTTTTAACTTCTTCAAAACTTTGTCAAGGTATGTGCTTTGTGAAAGTCCAATTAAGCGTCTTGATCTATCTCTATAGATCTTGATGCCCAATATGTAAGCAGCTTCACCGAGGTCTTTCTTTGAAAAACTCCTTTCAAACACTCCTTTATGCTTTGCAGAATAATTCTACATTATTTCCGATCAACAATATGTCATACACATATACTTATCAGAAATGTTGTAGTGCTCCCACTCACTTTCTTGTAAATACAGGCTTCACCGCAAGTCTGTATAAAACTATATGGCTTGATCAACTTATCAAAGCGCATATTCCAACTCTGAGATGCTTGCACCAGTCCATAGATGGATCGCTGGAGCTTGCATATTTTATTAGCACCTTTAGGATTGACAAAACCTTCTGGTTGCATCATATACAACTCTTATTTAATAAATCCATTAAAGAATGTAGTTTTGTTTATCCATTTGCCAGATTTCATAAAATGTGGCAATTGCTAACATGATTCGGACAGACTTAAGCATAGATACGAGTGAGAAACTCTCATCGTAGTCAACACCTTGAATTTGTCGAAAACCTTTTGCGACAATTCTAGTTTTGTAGATAGTAACACTACTATCAGCATCCGTCTTCCTCTTGAAGATCCATTTAATCTCAATGGCTTGCCGATCATCGGGTAAGTCAATCAAAGTCCATACTTTGTTCTCATACATGGATCATATCTCAGATTTCATGGCCTCAAGCCATTTCGCGGAATCTGGGCTCATCATCGCTTCCTCATAGTTCGCAAGTTCATCATGCTGTAGTAACATGACTTCCAGAACAGGATTACCGTACCACTCTGGTGCGGATCTCACTCTGGTTTACTTACGAGATTCGGTAGTAACTTGATCTTGAAGTTACATGATCATTATCATTAGCTTCCTTACTAATTGGTGTAGTAATCATAAGAACAGATTTCTGTGACGAACTACTTTCCAATAAGGTAGAAGGTACAATTACCTTATCAAGTTTTCTACTTTCCTCCCACTCACTTCTTTCGAGAGAAACTCCTTCTCTAGAAAGGATCCATTCTCAGCAACGAATGTCTTGCCTTTGGATCTGTGATAGAAGGTGTACCCAACTGTCTCCTTTGGGTATCCTATGAAGACACATTTCTCCGATTTGGGTTTGAGCTTATCATGTTGAAATTTTTTTCACATAAGCATCGCAACCCCAAACTTTAAGAAACGACAACTTTGGTTTCTTGCCAAACCATAGTTCTGATTGTGTCGTCTCAACGGACTTAGATGGTGCCCTTTTTTAACGTGAATGCAGCTGTCTTTAATGCATAACCCCAAAAACGATAGTGGTAGATCGGTAAGAGACATCATATGTTGTACCATATCCAATAAAGTACGGTTATGACGTTCGGACGCACCATTATGCTGTGGTGTTCCAGGTGGCGTGAGTAGTGAAACTATTTCACATTGTTTTAACTGAAGACCAAACTCGTAACTCAAATATTCGTCAGGTCGTAGAAACTTTATTTTCTTGTCACGATGATTTTCCACTTCACTCTGAAATTCTTTGAACTTTTCAAACATTCCAGACTTATGTTTCATCAAGTAGATATACCCATATCTGCTCAAAACATCTGTGAAGGTCAGAAAATAATGATACTTGTCGCGAGCCTTAATTTTCATCGGACCACATACATCGGTATGTATGATTTCCAACAAGTCAGTTGCTCGCTCCATTGTTCCGAAGAACGGAGTCTTAGTCATCTTGCCCATGAGGCATGGTTCGCAAGCATCAAGTGATTCATAATCAAGTGATTCCAAAATTCCATCTGCATGGAGTTTCTTCATGCGCTTTACACCAATATGACTTAAACAGTAGTGCCACAAACAAGTTGCACTATCATTATTAACTTTGCATCCTTTTGGCTTCAATATTATGAATATGTGTATCACTATGATCGAGATTCAACGAACCATTTCGTTGGTGTGTATAACCATAGAAGGTTTTATTCATGTAAACAGAACAACAATTGTTCTCTAACTTAAATGAATACCCGTTGCAATAAACATGATCAAATCATATTCACGCTCAACGCAAACACCAAATAACACTTATTTAGGTTCAACACTAATCCCGAAAGTATAGGGAGTATGCGATGATGATCATATCAATCTTGGAACTATTTCCAACACTCATCGTCACTTCACCCTTAACTAGTTTCTGTTCATTCTGCAACTCCCGTTTCGAGTTACTATTCTTAGCAACTGAACTAGTATCAAATACTAAGGGGTTGCTATAAACACTAGTAAAGTACACATCAATAACATGTATATCAAATATACCTTTGTTTACTTTGCCATCCTTTCTCATCCACCAAATACTTGGGGTAGTTCCGCTTCCAATGACCAATGACCAGTCCCTTTGCAGTAGAAGCACTTAGTCTCAGGCTTAGGATCAGGCTTGGGCTTCTTCACTTGAGCAGCAAATTGCTTGCCGTTCTTCTTGAAGTTCCCTTCTGTCCCTTTGCCCTTTTCTTGAAACTAGTGGTCTTGTTAACCATCAACACTTGATGTTTTTCTTGATTTCTACCTTCGTCGATTTCATCATCACGAAGAGCTTGGGAATTACTTTCTTTATCCCTTGCATATTATAGTTCATCACAAAGTTCTACTAGCTTGGTGATGGTGACTAGAGAATTCTCTCAATCACTATTTTATCTGGAAGATTAACTCCCACTTGATTCAAGCGATTGTAGTACTCAGACTATCTAAGCACATGCTCACTAGTTGAGCGATTCTCCTCCATCTTTTAGCTATAGAACTTGTTGGAGACTTCATATCTCTCAACTCGGGTATATTAACTTCAACTCCTGGAACATCTCGTATGGTCCATGACGTTCAAAACGTCTCTGAAGTCCCGATTCTAAGTCGTTAAGCATGGTGCACAAAACTATTAAGTAGTCATCATATTGAGCTAGCAAAACGTTCATAACGTCTGCATCTGCTCCTGCAATAGGTCCGTCACCTAGCGGTGCATCAAGGACATAATTCTTCTGTGCAGCAATGAGGATAAACCTCAGATTACGGATCCAATCCGCATCATTGCTACTAACATCTTTCAACACAATTTTCTCTAGGAACATATCAAAATAAACATATGAAAGCAACAACACGAGCTATTGATCTACAACATAGATATGCTAATACTACCAGGACTAAGTTCATGATAAATTAAAGTTCAATTAATCATATTACTTAAGAACTCCCACTTAGATAGACATCCCTCTAATCCTCTAAGTGATCACGTGATCCAAATCAACTAAACCATGTCCGATCATCACGTGAGATGGAGTAGTTTCAATGGTGAACATCACTATGTTGATCATATCTACTATATGATTCACGCTCGACCTTTCGGTCTCCGTGTTCCGAGGTCATATCTTATATGCATAGCTCGTCAAGTACAACCTGATTATTCCGCGTGTGCAACTGTTTTGCACCCGTTGTATTTGAACGTAGAGCCTATCACACCCGATCATCACGTGGTGTCTCAGCACGAAGAACTTTCGCAACGGTGCATACTCAGGGAGAACACTTCTTGATAATTAGTGAGAGATCATCTTATAATGCTACCGTCAATCAAAGCAAAATAAGATGCATATAAGATAAACATCACATGCAATCAATATAAGTGATATGATATGGCCATCATCATCTTGTGCTTGTGATCTCCATCTCCGCAGCACCATCATGATCACCATCGTCACCGGCACGACACCTTGATCTCCATCGTAGCATCGTTGTCGTCTCGCCAATCTTATGCTTCTACGACTATCGCTACCGCTTAGTGATAAAGTAAAGCATTACAGGGCGATTGCATTGCATACAATAAAGCGACAACCATACGGCTCCTGCCGGTTGCCGAGAACTCGGTTACAAAACATGATCATCTCATACAATAAAATTTAGCATCATGTCTTGACCATATCACATCACAACATGCCCTGCAAAAACAAGTTAGACGTCCTCTACTTTGTTTGTTGCAAGTTTTACGTGGCTGCTATGGGCTTAAGCAAGAACTCATCTTACCTACGCATCAAAACCACAACGATAGTTTGTCAAATAGACTCCGTTTTAACCTTCTCAAGGACCGGGCGTAGCCACACTTGGTTCAACTAAAGTTGGTGAGACAGTCTCCCGCAAGCCATCTGTGTGCAAAGCACGTCGAGGGAACCGGTCTCGCGTAAGCATACGCGTAAGGTTGGTCCGGGTCGTCTCATCCAACAATACCGCTGAACCAAAGTATGACATGCTGGTAGGCAGTATGACTTGTATCGTCCACAACTCACTTGTGTTCTACTCGTGCAAATAACATCAAACCATAAAAACCTAGGCTCTGATACCACAGTTGGGAAACGTAGTAATTTCAAAAAAATTCCTACGCACACGCAAGATCATGGTGATGCATAGCAACGAGAGGGGAGAGTATTGTCTACGTACCCTCGTAGACCGAAAGCGGAAGCGTTATATCAACGCGGTTGATGTAGTCGTACGTCTTCACGATCCGACCGATCCAAGCATCGTTACTCCGGCACCTCCGAGTTCTTGGCACACGTTCAGCTCGATGACGTTCCTCGGGCTCCGATCCAGCAAAGCTTCGGGGAGGAGTTCTGTCAGCAGGACGGCGTGGTGACGATCTTGATATTCTACAGTCGCAGGGCTTCGCCTAAGCACCGCTACAATATGACCGAGGTGGAATATGGTGGAGGGGGGCACCGCACACGGCTAGGGAACGATCTCAAGGATCAACTTGTGTGTCCATGGGGTGCCCCCTGCCCCCGTATATAATGAAGCAAGGGAGGGAGGAGGCCGGCCCTAGGTTTGGGCGCGCCAGGGGAGTCCTACTCCCACCGGGAGTAGGATTCCACCTTTCCTAGTCCAACTAGGTCAAGGGGGGAAAGAGGGGAAGAGGGGAAGGAAGGGAGAGAGGGGCCGCGCCCCAAACCCCTTGTCCAATTCGGACTGGGCTTGGGAGGGGCGCGCGCCACCTCCTGGTCCTTCCCACTAAGGCCCATCAAAGCCCATTGCTTTTTCCTCGTATTCCCGTAACTCCCCGGTACCTCCGAAAATACCCGAACCACTCAGAACCCTTCCGATGTCCGAATATAGTCATCCAATATATCAATCTTTACGTCTCGACCATTTCGAGACTCCTCGTCATGTCCCCGATCTCATCAGGGACTCCGAACTCCTTCGGTACATCAAAACTCATAAACTCATTATATAACTGTCATCGAAACCTTAAGCGTGCGGACCCTACGGTTCGAGAACAATGTAGACATGACCGGGACACGTCTCCGGTCAATAACCAATAGCGGGACCTGGATGCCCATATTGGCTCCTACATATTCTACGAAGATCTTTATCGGTCAGACCGCATAACAACATACGTTGTTCCCTTTGTCATCGGTATGTTACTTACCCGAGATTCGATCGTCGGTATCCAATACCTAGTTCAATCTCGTTACCGGTAAGTCTCTTTACTCGTTCCGTAATACATCATCTCACAACTAACACATTAGTTGCAATGCTTGCAAGGCTTATGTGATGAGCATTACCGGGAGGGCCCAGAGATACCTCTCCGACAATCAAAGTGACAAATCCTAATCTCGAAATACGCCAACCCAACATCTACCTTTGGTGACACCTGTAGTACTCCTTTATAATCACCCAGTTATGTTGTGATGTTTGGTAGTACCCAAAGTGTTCCTCCGGTAAACGGGAGTTGCATAATCTCATAGTCAAAGGAACATGTATAAGTCATGAAGAAAGGAATAGCAACATACCAAACGATCGGGTGCTAAGCTAATAGAATGGGTCATGTCAATAAGATCATTCAACTAATGATGTGATCCCGTTAATCAAATAACAACTCTTTGTTCATGGTTAGGAAACATAACCATCTTTGATTAACGAGCTAGTCAAGTAGAGGCATACTAGTGACACTCTGTTTGTTTATGTATTCACACATGTATCATGTTTCCGGTTAATACAATTCTAGCATGAATAATAAACATTTATCATGAAATAAGGAAATAAATAATAACTTTATTATTGCCTCTAGGGCATATTTCCTTCAGGGTGATCCTCTCTACTCCAAACAATCGGCTGCTCAGACCAGCGCAAGTAATGGGGCACTTCCGGTTCAACGGAGTTCACGACCCTCTTATGAAGCTTTTGGTCACGCTTGTCTAGACTAGTGGTGAAGACATGATATTGCCCACTGTTTAACTGCTTCGGGTTGCTCTGATAACCCGATTGCTGCTGCTGCTGCTGATTGTAGCCACCCTGGTTGCTCTGATTACCTTGATTGTTGTGTCCGCCCTGATTACCATGGAAGCCTGAACCGGAATTTCCTCCACCGTAACCCGGCCCATGAGATCCAGAGCCTGAACCGCCACTTGGTCCGTGATCATAGCGGAAAGCATTAGAATTTTTGAACTCTTGCATGATGTAGCAGTCCTTCCAGAGATGTGTGGCCGGCATCTCCTTCGTCCCATGTTTTGGGCAGGGCTGGTTCAACAGGTAAGATAGGCGGTCCGGGTTAGGATTAGGCGCTCCGCTGCGTTGGGGCGGTTTACCCTTTCGTCGCTGGCCCTTGTCCTGTGTGCTGCTATTAGCCACAAAGTCCAAGCTGTTATCCGCTTTACGTTTGCCGCCGTTTCCATGGCCCGCCGGGTTGTAGTGTTGCCCCTTGGCATTGCCGCTCTTTTTTCCCTTCCCTGCCTTATCATCATCAGACTCGGGATCCTTGGTACTATCAGAGTCGGCATACTTCACTAACGCGGCCATGAGGGTTCCCATATCATTGCAATGGCGTTTTAGCCGTCCCAGTTTCAACTTCAGAGGTTCAAACCGGCAATTGTCTTCCAAGGTTAGAACTACAATATCGGCATTGATGCGGTCTGACGAATGCAAAATTTTCGAGACCCGGCGCACCCAACGGGTTGTTGACTCTCCTTCCTCCTGGACACAGGCAGCTAAGTCTACTATCGACATAGGCTGCTTGCATGTATCCTTAAAATTCTGGATAAACCAGGCTCTCAACTCGGCCCATGATCTGATAGAGTTAGCCGGTAGAGTTTTTAACCAAGTACGGGCCGTTCCTTCTAGCATCATGGTGAAGTATTTCGCACATGCCGCATCATCAACATCTAGCATCTCCATGGCCATCTCATAGCTTTCAACCCATATTTCTAGAGATAAATTGGCAGTGTAATTCGGCACCTTACGCGGGCCTTTGAAATCCTTGGGCAGGCACACGTTGCGTAATGCTGGGACAAGACACGACACCCCGAAAGAACTAGAGGTGTCTCCTGGCTCTACTGATGTGGTTGGACGAACCAGAGTAAGCTGACGGGCTTCATACTGCGCCGCTAACTCGGCCTCCCTGCGTGCTTGGGCCTGGTCCACCACCTCCTGAGCATCACCAACACCATCCACTGGGTTGTTACCACGGGGCGGTTCACGGTTCCGTGCGTTGCTTGACACGGCCGGTTCATCCATACGCCTGCTGTAACTCCGGCTTGGACGGGGGGTTGAATGGATTCGGTCACGACTGTATGAGTAAGCCTCCTGTTGAACCAAGGCTATCCGAAGGAGCTCCTTAACCCTCCGCGTCTCAACCACCGCCGGAGAATCACCTTCGATGGGGATAGCCTCCAGCCGTGAAGCGGCAGCAACAGATTGTCCATTGGAGTAGAATAATGACCCGATGGCGTTGGGATAGGCTGTGTCATAAAGTTGTTCTAACGAGGCGGATCCATCAAACGTGGCTGAACCAGCGCCCCCGCTCCGAGTGCCTCCGTCCGGTTTGCTACCGGCAGGTTACTGGTCCCTGCTCCTGGGGTGTTAAAGAGGTTCCTAGCTTCATAAACCGGCGGCAAGCGAGACCGGTGCCTCCTCTTCAGGACTTCATGCGATGCGTTCTGATCCAGCATAAGCCGATAAGCATGTGCGTCCAAAGCGGCCTGTTCCGCGGTCATCCTGGCATCCTCAGCCGCTAAATCGGCCTTGGCTTGAGTGATCTGACCCTTTACTTTTGCGATTTCTGCATTGTGGGCATCCTGATACGCCGGGTTAGCCTCCGCCACCAGTGTTGCCAACGCATCAAACAAATCAGATAAGACCTGAGCCGGCGGTCACACAGGGCCTCCTGCCCCGGCCGCCGTCACCGCTACTGATCCGAAAACCATCGCCGCAGCGGTCGAAGAGTGGATCGCCAACTGTGTACCGACCATGAAGATTCCAACCCAGTTTGGCAGGTCAGAGGGGTCCGGAATACTGTCGCCATCGGAACAGCCTCCAATCCGGCCATGTTGTAGCTGGTATAACAACTCGGTCTCTCCGGTCGACGATTCGTCGCCGGAATAAACAATGGTCTCACCACCCGATTCCGATCTATCCTCATATTCCCCTCCATGGATGACTCCCACGAAGGCACGCTTTATGGCAGGCTTGAACCGGGCAGATCTCGCACGCTGAGCCGTTTTGACGAGGTCGGTGCAGATGTCCGGCTCAGGGCCCGGTTCGCCGATCTTGCCAATGAAAACGTGTATGCCACCAAAGGGGACCCGGTACCCGTACTTAATTGAGCCGGCCTCGGGGTCCCAGCCTGCATCGTCGATGTAGAGCTTGCCGCAACGACTCTTGGTCATCCGGCCCACAACATAACCCTTGAGTCCTTTGAAGTTGCCCTCCAAGAACTTGAAACCATCGTGCGATAGCCCCACGGTGGGCGCCAACTATCGTGGTTTTGTCACGGCAGATGTTCTCATAAAAGTACTTAGTCATGGAGACATCGCTACGGGTTAGCTTAAAGGGGTTAAAACGGACAAGGGACTCAAGAGAGTTTTTATACTATTTCGGCCCCTTACGATGAAGGTAAAAGTCTACGTCTAGTTGTGCTGGAATTGATGGGGTTTCGATGACCAGGGAGCGAATACGCTTTGCCTGAGTCTCGAGTTGTTGTCTGTTCTTCTGAACCGTCGCCGGGTCATCCCCTTATATACATGGCTTGACGCCCGTCGGTTCACAGAGTCCCGAGGCCGGCTCATAAACGTGTATGGCTCGGTCTTTGCTTCTTTCTACCTTACAATGCAAGTTACATATTGACGCCGGTATATAGCTACAGGCCTTTAAACCGGTTCTAGGCACTGGGCCACTACATGATGCCACCATCTATCTTTATGGGCTTCAAACCTACTGGACTACTGATGAAGTTAACCCGGCCTCTCCTGGCCGGTTTACGCCCAGTAGTAATATCCCCAACAGAGTGGCATTTATCAAATTAACCCAAAACAAAAATAACTGGGCGAGCTGCTGGGTCCCTGGTGTCAGCCGCTCGTTGTGCAACTCTCTCGTTTGTTGACTACGTTGACAATGGCATGGGACCCAGATGTCAGAAATCCATTAGGGGGAGCCATCTTTTATTGGATTGAAATAAGGAGGCACTTGCTTGCGTACTGCTATGACCTTGGCGGGCCCCTGCTGTCATCCTCTCCATGTACAATCATCTCCTGATTGTGTACGCGTCAACTTGGTAGGCCCACAAGTCAGCTTCTAAACCCGTGGAGGACAAATACAACCCATTTAAAAAAATAACAGCCCATTCCATACGTTCAAACGGAAAGTTGAACATTCAGAGCAAAGTAATAGGTCTGATCCACATATAGAGTACTGAACTTCCATGTTGACAACCATCATAGCCAAGTTAACTATCTACTCCCACTAATACTCTAGTAGCGTACAAGTACTAACTTACTCTTAGCTAACTAGACGATGCCGACCGCCATCTACGGTACACGCTAAACGCCGACACCGGCGTCCTCCGCCTCGCCTCAGACTTGCCAGAGGTGCGATAGAGCGCTTTGCTCGTGCGCGTTGGCCCTTTCCATGCCGGCGTGGTCCACCGAAGCTTCGGCTTCTAAGCGGGAAACCCACTTGACGAGCTGGTAGTAAAACTTAGCGTCGCGAACACGTGTGTCACGACCGGTTTTCCAATAAAAATATTTATT
This sequence comes from Aegilops umbellulata, assembly GCA_032464435.1. Taxonomy (NCBI): domain Eukaryota; kingdom Viridiplantae; phylum Streptophyta; class Magnoliopsida; order Poales; family Poaceae; genus Aegilops; species Aegilops umbellulata. Next base: position 68,632,964 of record CP136058.1, read on the forward strand.
GAAAGACTGATCTTTTGAGTCCAGTATGAGGAAAAATCCTCCTTACTGGTAGATAATCTCTTGGTACAATAAGCCAGTAGCAAAAATATATTACAGGGTCGAGCTAAGGGTGCTCAACAATTTATTACAAGCGCGCCAATTATTATACATAATGGCGGATATAACACAATGGTGTGGTGGCATACTACTGACTCGAGCTTAAAGTGATGGTGGAATAACACAGTGGGGAGTGGATAACATGACCCTTAAACTAGCATCTCATCGAGCGCTGAGGTGAGGCTCGATGAATTTATTCAGGTTGCGGAAGCGGATATAATACAGTGACCAAATCCAGGGTCGCACGAGACTGACTCGAACTCCTCTAGGCGCTGGACTCGCTATCGGATTCTTCATCCATGAGATCGCCTTCATCAGCATCTGGCCAAATCAACAAGCTAGGTGAGTACTTTGAAGTACTCGCAAGACAGTTCGGACGTAAGATATAACAAATGCATGCATGAATGCGTTATGATTAATTTACCAATGCACATTCAGAATTTCGCAGGCAAGGTAAGTAAAAGGGAATCGGCGGTTGTCCGCCTGAAATCCCAACAAAATAAAGGAAAACCGATCAGGTGTTTGAAGCGACGCCTCGAAATGTGAACAAGTAAATAAAGATCATGCCACAGTCGGGCGTCTAAGCGACACCACGTAAAGGGCTTAAACTGAAAATAAAAGACATATGTGCCACAGACGGACGTCGGAGCGACATCACGGAAAGGGCTTGTATTGAAAGGAAATAACAGTACTGCCACAGTCGGACGTCTGAGCGACATCGCAGAAAGGGCTTCTGCTGAAAGTAAATAATAACAACACCATAGTCGGACGTCTGAGCGACATCGCAGAAAGGGCTTTTGCTGAAAGTAAATGATAACAACGCCACAGTCGGGCATCTGAGCGACATCGCAGAAACGGCTTTTGCTGAAAGTAAATAATAACAACGCCACAGTCGGACGTCTGAGCGACATCGCAGAAAGGGCTTTTGCTGAAAGTAAATAATAACAACGCCACAGTCGGACGTCTGAGCGACATCGCAGAAAGGGCTTATAATGAAAATAAAAGATAACAACGCCACAGTCGGACGTCTGAGCGATGTCGCAGAAAGGGCTTTCTTCATAAGGAAAATAATACTCATAATAAATAATCAACTCATGATAATAAACGGGTTAGTCCATCCATAGGAATAAACATTTAACTGGGCCTAGCTCTCATGTGATTCACCGGAGTATCTGTCACCAGAAACTGACACTTGTCAGGATAAGATAATGCAGAACTTGAACATGGATAAGATGATTCGAGGATATATGACTCTGCAGAGTTTGTACTAAAATTACCCACAGCTAACGGATTTCCGTAGTCCCGAAGGACTAGTTCCGTTTACGGTATTTCGGAAGGAAACACAGCGATCCAGTACACACCCATCACACCTCACGATGTCAGGAATCACCCTAGACAACATACAAGAAAAACTTTGAGACGGGGAGATCACAATCTCGAATAGCATGGGATCAAATTTATATATGCGCGCTCTAAGGGGTGCCCCCCTCTCGGTGTGACACCCCAAAATTTTTGACCTTGTTTTATTAATTATAATTTTGCCAGGAATTAAAACTTTAATTTTTTGAGCTCCCTTTTTATTTTTGAAGCATTATTCCCTTGGTTATTATGGAGTTTTTCCCCCAAAAAGAGAACCTTTCAAATATGATTTTGGGCTTGTTTAAACCTCTCAAGAAAAACTTTTCTTTCATTAGTAGAACAAATTTACATAATTAATTTGCTTTCTCTTTATTTTCTTGAAAATGGTTTTTACAGGTTAAATGGCCATATTTGAACTACAACCTCATTAAGTATTTATTCAAAAATCCCACCAAAATGTGGAGATGCCATGTGATGTTTTTAAATCACCTTTGTACAAAAATAACTTTCATTCATGAAATATTTTGAGCTCTACACCCAATTTTCTTCTCTGGTCCTGTGGGCAATTTAACACTACAACCCATTTAAATACTTCTTTCTAGCCTCCACCAAAATTATGGGATGTTGGTAATAGCCTATGATTCAACTTTATGCAAAAACCCAGTGAGGTCCTTTGAAAAATTTGAGTGAATCAACCTCATCTTCATTCTGGCCCAACTTGCTGGTTTGTACAGCAACCACATTTTTAGTTGCTCCTTTACCCATGATTCCTTTTTCTACTTGTAGACCACCCTACCAGACCCTTATGTCTAGGAGCATGCAACCATTGGATCACTTTTGATCCATGTTGTGATGCCATTTACCTTCTGTCCAGAACTGGAGTTTTGCAAAAATTGCACTAACAAGTTTCTCCTTTTGCCAAACTAACCTTACCACCCTCTCTTGCATCTAAAGAGACACTGATCTGGAGAATTTGACCCCTCCAAGAACTACCTAGATGACCTTAGCATTTTATCAAACACCCTGTGGGCATGATCAGTTTTGACATGGGATTTTGTTTGCACTATGGACTTGACCACCTGACCAAGCCACCTTGTCCCTTGGGTTTCCCTCTATCTCTAACCTAGCCCTGTTCCTTGCCAGCCACACCCGCAACCTGTAGCATGCCACGGCATTGTGTCGAACGCCTTCCGTGCGTGCACTGGACGCGCCCAGAGCGCGCGTATTGCAAGAAACCTTGCCGAGCCGACACGCTGGCCCCCCTGGTTTTGGCTCGCTCTGCGGCGCCACGCCACGCACTACCCTCCTCACAGCATCGCGCCAAGCCGCCCTGGCAACCAACAGCGCCACCGCCAGAGCGTTTTTGGTGGCACGCCGGCGTCGGCCGACAGCCGCTGCTCCGTCCAGCGCCGCCCAAGCCACCCCGGCTCGCCACCTGGCCCCTGGCACAGCATGAGCTCATCCGCAGCCTTGTCCACTAGCGCTCGTCGCCGCCACGTCGCCTGCAGCACAGAGAGGCGGTTCGCCACCGTTCTTATCCCCACCGCCGCAGCACCGACCTCGTCGAGCTATAAAAGAGGTCCCCGAACTCCCCCGAGCACGCAGGCGACCTCAGGCCACCCGTATGGCGCTCCCCTAGCTCGCATTCGACCCAGGGAAGCTTTCTTCCCCGTCTCCGGCAACTCCAGCCGCCGCCACTGCCCCGGCCGTTCCGGCGCCACCAAGGCCTCCCCCGCTCCGTTCTCTTCACCAGAAAACTCCCCTTCCTCCCACGAACCCAACCCCCTACTCAATTTTGATCGGGAACCACCGTGGCCCAAAAATCACTCCGCTCCCGAAGCCTTCTCCGCCGCGAAGCTCGCCGCCGACAGCTCTCGCCGCCCCTACCTGCCTGGCGACCACCGGGAGGATCGCACTGGAGTGGCGGATCCATCCCCGCCCTCGAAGCCCCGCGAGGAGCCGCCAGTCGCCGGCGACGATCGCCGGAGCTCCGCCTCCGCTCGGGACAGAGGAAGGAGAGGGAGAAAGGACAAGTCAAACCTGACTAGTGGGCCCCCTGGACCCACTGTCAGTGGCACCCGCGCCGTCCACGTGTTTGAGTGGAAGCGTAAACCCTACAGTACGTCTCCCCTACACCGAAAGCGTATTCTGTCCAAATCGTTTTCTTTTATATATTTATTTTAAAAACAGATTTGACTAAACTTTGACCAGCTGTAACTTTTTAAATATAACTCCAAATGAATTAATTATTTTTCCTACATCTCTCAAATTCTGTCTAGTTTATTTTAAGATTTATTTGAAAATTTTCCAAACAACTTTTGTGTACTGTTTTTGAAATATGTGTTGTTTGCATTTTTTTTGAAAATAGGATTGTGGAAGAGAAGAAAAACTTCCAAAAGTTTTGGGAGCACCCCCACCTCTCCACACCTTTAAGGCAAGCATTCTGAACCCTGGAATAATATGTTAGTGCGATGATTGACACGTTTATAAATACCACCGCATTTCGGAGTAGTGTTATTTCATGTGATATGATCTTTTGCATGGATGCATTATGTGGATTTCCTTGCTGTTGGAAATAAGCATACTCGTGTAATGGAAATCATCCTCATGTATCTTACATGCATGCCGGAAAGGAATCCGGGAAAGCCTCTGCCTTGGGTAGGCATGAGCTTGTCGCCGGTCTCCGTCGGGACGGTTATATCCGGTATGGCATGGTAAGGTATGATGGGTGGTGATTTGTTGGTTGAAGTATTTTTTGTTGTGCTAACCATGCAGGGAACCTTTATGAGCCTCCTGAGTCGGCCATAGATCGTGTCTTATTCCGGTAACCCCCATACTTGTTTCGTACTGCCACTGGTCCCTACCGTATGTGGGGTATGGTTCAGTAAGTTGCTAACCCTTGTCTTGGCACACACCTTACAGAGAGGCCATGGTGGAAGATACCGGCTGCATCCGGTAGGCATGCCACCTAGTCCGGGGGCATGGGTGTATCCGGTTGGGACCGAGAGGGGGATACCCCTTAGAGCACGCAAATAGAAATTAGATCCCATGCTACGTCGAGGTTGTAGCCTCCCCACTTAGAGTTTGCTTGACAGGTGTCGTGGGTGATTCCAGACACCGGTGAGTTGAGCTGGTGTGTGCAAGTCAGGTGTGTTTCCAATTAAAAGACCGTAGACGGAATTAGTCCCGATGGACTAAAGGAATCCGTTACTCGTGGGTAAAGAGTACACCCTCTGCAGAGATCAAACCTATTCGAATAGCCGTGTCCATGGTTAAGGATTACAGTCTGGGATGGGTCAAGTGTCGGTCTTAGTGTCGGTCTTCGGAGGAGAAACCACTAAAACTCGAATTTTGATTATGACTTGTGATATATGATGGTTATGATTATTATTATCTTTATGGACTAACCGTTTTGCATGTTTTGAAATAATGAACATCCCTGGGACGGTACCACCTCCTGGATATTCACTATGATAATTTCATTTTTTATATAAAGCCCTTTATGTGGTGTCGCTAAGACGCCCGACTGTGGCATTTCTTTTAGAGCCCTTTATGTGGTGTCGCTAAGACGCCCGACTGTGGCATTTCTTTTAAAGCCCTTTATGTGGTGTCGCTAAGACGCCCGACTGTGGCATTTCTTATAAAGCCCTTTATGTGGTGTCGCTAAGACGCCCGACTGTGGCATTTCTTTTAAAGCCCTTTATGTGGTGTCGCTAAGACGCCCGACTGTGGCATTTCTTTTAAAGCCCTTTATGTGGTGTCGCTAAGACGCCCGACTGTGGCATTTCTTTTAAAGCCCTTTATGTGGTGTCGCCGACTGTGGCATTTCTTTTAAAGCCCTTTATGTGGTGTCGCTAAGACGCCCGACTGTGGCATTTCTTTTATAGCTCTTTATGTGGTGTCGCTGAGACGCCCGACTGTGGCATACTCTTTTTCACTATCCTTTCGAGACGTCGCTTCAGACATCCGATCGGTACACCTTATTTATATTTGGTCATTGCATAAATTTCTGGTTGCATATGAATAACCTGCTTGCATGCATCAAGATATTTATTTTCATGACTAACTAAGTGAGCATAAGAATATTGCAAAGCATGATTATCAGTGGCTATATTATACCTGTGTTCTTAATGTTTGCGAGTACATTCAAAGTACTCACTGGCTTGTCCCTGGCTATTGTCTTGGCCAGATTACTTGCTTGGAGAGGAGCGTTGCGACGACAGCCTCGGGACCTAAGCAACGGTGATAGCAGACTCGCGAAGATAGGAGTTAACCTGGTCAGCTGTTCCTGTGGGAAATGGAGTCCCATAGGCCATGGTGATCCACAAACCGCTTCCACCCTCAACCACCAGAAACCATTTGATGTACTCATAGGCCACAATGGTCTCGTACTACATATTTTGTACTTTTGCTTGGAATTTCTGTAACAAGTTGGTGCCTCATCAGCTAACAGTAATCCTGGGGCTGGTGAGCACGACGGCCATTTTCCGGAAATTAATCTCCGGAAAAAAATCGGTCGTGACACTCGGTCCCAACCGGAAACACCCATGCCCCCTGACCGGATGACTGGCTTTAATCCAGGGCCATGGAACCATCATCACGGCCTCTCCTTTTGGTGTGTACCAGGAAAGCGGTTTGCAACCTACTAAACCATATCCCTTGCGGAAAACTTGTGGTAGTACGGGAAGGGAAATGGATTGGAACCGAACCGATACGGGCTGATACTGAAGTCAAATAGTATGGCATAAGACTGACATGCTACAACACTTCCCTATTACCCATCCTCATGCCAACACATGTCCATGCACATTCACATCCAACACGTATGGATCATCGAACTCACTTGCCTCAACTATGCATGAAAAATAACGTTCATCGGTATGCTCATCAACATGCCATGAAACATGCTAAATGCAAACATGCCAAAACACTTATCATATCAAAAGTTCAAACATGCTTGCCTGGTTCAGAGTAGTCGGAGCCTAGCTCGGTGAAGTTCGCGGCCCCGTCCCCTCCTTCGGTATCTACGGTATAAAGGAAACATACGCGCTAACGTAAATATCGAGAGGTGCATAAAAATTATTCCATATATTTTTCAAATAAATCTGGTAAAAACTAGACAAAATTTCAGAGAGGACAGAAAAAGAATCACTCAAAAATACTCTTCTGTTTAAAAGTTATTAGTGTTTTTGTCCAGGGACCTTTCTGTAATGAAACAGAAACTTTCCATGGTCCTCTTTATAAAACAGAAAACGTTTCAGTCCCGAATACGCCAGTTCAGTGGAGAAAGCGTATTTTGCCTGAAGGCGTTACCAAAAAACGATTCAAAAAGAATAAAAGTCTGACGGGGTGGACCCACCCGTCGGGTTTGAAAACGGAGGCAGAGTTTTGGCGCCAGAGGGCCGCGGCGATCGCCGGTGGCGATCCACGGCGGGGCAGGAGGATCGGAGGGTACCTCTGAGTTCAGGGCGCCATTCCGCGTCGGCTGGTGGTGGTGGTGGTCGCCGGCGAGCTTCACGTCGACGGCGGCCTTGACTCCGGCGGGCGGTGGTTCGGGCGTTGATGGATTTCGCCGGAGAGGGCTGCAAGCATCGAATTGAGGTGGGGGTTAGAGCACTAGGTGTAAGAGAAGGATACGGACGAGGTTTGGGCGCCGGAGGAGTTCTCACCGGAGAGAACGTTGCCGGAGCCCGAGGCGGACGGAGGTGGCCAGAGTCGAGGAAGAAAGGCCCCTCGAGGCCCTTCCAGTGGCTAGGCGGGGTCTGGCGAGGTGGTGGAGTTGTGCGGGGGCAAGAGCAAGCTCGGGGGGGGGGGGGGGGCTATATATAGACGGCCCGAGGCGGTTGCCGTGAACGGATGAGTCCGGCGGGAGATTACGGCGGCGCTGTGGGTGGACGGTCGGCTTAGGGGCTTGAGCATCATCTAGGTGAAGCACTGGTGCCATCCCAGTGTCCAGCTCAGCACGGGAGGGAGGATTACGGCCTGCCCTCGATGAAGCGGCCGCACGGCACGTCGGCGGCAGAGAACGCGCTCTGCGTGTGCCAGGCCACGGCGACGGTGTTGCATGCGTGCGCTGGCAAGGAGGTGGCCACACGGAGCTCTCAGAGGGTTTGGGCGGTGCTGAACGGCGTTATGCCGCAGTGTTGCCCCCTGTCGGCCGCTACGGTGGTTCTGCCGCCGCGGGACACGCCGGCGCAGGCGGGCCAGGGCGCCACCGATGCCAGGGAGGCGCCAAGCGCGCGTGTGGTGCTCCAGACAAGAAGAAGAGGCTGTGAGCACGAGCCAAATGCACAGTTTACATGTGACTGAAAATCTGACGAAGAAACGACACTGAATCTCTGAATTTCACTGAATATGAACAGTAACAGTGCATGCCAGGTGTTCGACAGAATGATTTAGGCATGCATGGATTTTTCCTTGAGCTGGTTTTTGGTGGAGTGGCTTCTCATTGCACCAGAAGGCTGCCTGAATTTTGGTAGAATTCTTGGAGAAGAGGAGATATGAATTTTACCAAATTTGGCAAATTTGGTCCAAACTTGCAGAGGCTGCAATTTGAAAAATTTATAAAGAGGGAGAGTGGATCAAGATGGTTCTGGGTTGTGGGTGCTAAGGACAATCCAGAGGAGTTGGTTTGAGGTAAAAACTCAAATGCAATATGGTACTTGCTTTGAAAATCACTCAGGCTCAAAATAATTGTCAGAAAAGATTTTGAGAGATAAAATAATTGAAATAAAATCCAAAACTTGTTTGGACTTGTTGGGACAGAGAACTTAGATTGTTTCAAGAAGGAGGGAAGGTTTTGGAGGGGTTTTACCACATGGGCAAAAAAAACCAATTCATGGGTGGTTTTCAAGATATGAAAATCCCAATTTTCATAGAGTTCTTTTATTAAAAGAAAATAATTAATTTTCAAAAATATGTTTTGAGCAGGGAGCCAACAGAGAAAAAGTTTTAAAAGATCAAACACCATAGTTTGCAGAAGATACAGAAATAAAAATCCTTGCCAAATAAAAGGAAGTTTTTTTCAAGAGGAAGGTTTTCTGGCAAAATTTTTTAAATGGCCTCTCTTTTCAAAAACAAACAAAGTTTTTGTTAAAAACCCAAAGGAAAAATTTTAGAATGTCACAACACCTACCCCCTTAGGAAAAATCTCGTCCCCGAGATTTCAGCTGATCCTTAAATAAGTGTGGATGCTCTGCTCGAAGAAAATCCTCTCTTTCCCAAGTTGCTTCACTCTCGGTGTGATTGCTCCATTGAACTTTGAAAAATTTGATGGTTTTCTGTCGGGTCCTCCTTTCAGACTCCTCTAATATCTTTACTGGATGTTCCCGATAGGTGAGGTCTGGCTGCACGTCTATGTTCTCATGGGATACTTGTTTCTCTGGGTTGCTTACGCACTTCCTTAACTGCGAGACGTGGAATACGTTGTGGACATCGGATAATTCCTCGGGTAAGTCTAGCTGGTAGGCTACCGTGCCTCTTCCTGCCACTATACAGAAGGGTCCGATGAATCTCGGTGCTAGCTTTCCCTTAATCTTGAATCGTTGCAATTCCCTCATAGGGGATACTCTTAGGTACGCGAATTCACCGGGTTCGAAACTGACTCCACGATGTTTCTGATCGTAATAACTCTTCTGTCGACTTTGAGCGGTCTTGAGTCGGTCTCTGATTAGCTTGACCTTTTCCTCGGCTTCCTTGAGCATGTCTGGGCCGAAGATGCGGCTGTCTCCGGTCTCTGACCAATTTAGTGGGGTACGACATCTCCGTCTGTGTAAAGCTTCAAAAGGTGCCATTTGCAGGCTGGCCTGGTAACTGTTGTTGTACGTGAACTCGGCATATGGTAGGCTTTCTTCCCAACTGGTTCCATAGGTGAGGACACATGCTCTCAGCATGTGTTCTAAAACTTGGTTTACGCGTTCCGTTTGCCCATTAGTCTGGGGGTGGTATGCTGTACTGAAGGCTAGTTGAGTTCCCAGAGCCTGTTGTAAATGATCCCAGAACCTCGAGACGAACTGGGTTCCTCTGTCAGATATTATAGTCTTCGGGACACCGTGTAGACAAACTATGCGGGAGAGATATATCCTGGCAAGCTTCTGAGTGGTGTGGGTCGTCTTTACTGGAATAAAGTGTGCCACCTTGGTTAACCTGTCGGTGATGACCCATATGGCATCATTCCCGTGTCGTGACCGAGGTAGTCCGACAATAAAATCCATCCCTATTTCATCCCATTTCCACTCAGGTATTTTGTTTGGTTGCAGTAGTCCGGCTGGTCTCTGATGCTCAGCTTTTATGCGTTGACAAGAGTCGCAACATGCAATGAAGGTGGCTATGTCCCTCTTCATACCGTGCCACCAAAATCTTTCCTGGATATCCTTATACATCTTGGTTCCTCTAGGGTGGACCGAATATGGGGCGGTGTGGGCTTCAGCTAGAATTTGTTGTTTGAGGTCTTCTAGGTTTGGCACGTAGAGTCTGTCTCCATACCATAATATTCCTCTATCGTCTACGACGAATTCCGAGGCCTTGCCCATACCCACCTTTCTTTTAATGCCTTCGATGCTGGGGTGACCAGGCTGAGCTTCTTTAATTCTCTCCACAAGGTCGGATTGTATTTCCAAGTTTTTTATGGTGCCTTCTGCTACCATCAACAAGTTGAGTTTGGCAAATTCTTGTTGGAATTCTGGTCTTAAGTCGGGCAGACTGTTGTCGTCGGAGCTGGGGTTCCGACTAAGAGCATCGGCCACTACATTTGCTTTTCCTAGATGATAGTGGATACCGACATCATAATCCTTTACTAGTTCCAACCAGCGTCGTTGCCGTAAATTTAGTTCTGGCTGTGTGAAAATGTATTTGAGACTTTTATGGTCCGTATATATTTCACATCGATTTCCATGTAAGAAATGCCTCCATTCTTTGAGTGCATGAATGGCAGCTGCCATTTCTAAGTCATGAGTGGGATAATTTTCCTCATGCTTGCGAAGTTGTCTTGATGCATACGCGACCACCTTGCCTTCTTGCATCAACACGCATCCGCGACCCTTTCTGGACGCGTCACAATACACTTCAAAATTCTTGTGTATGTCTGGCACAATTAATACCGGTGCTGTCGTCAATTTCCGTTTTAGCTCTTGGAAACTTTTCTCGCAGGCTTCTGTCCATTCAAACTTCTTATCTTTCTTGAGTAACTGCGTCATAGGCTTGGCTATTGTGGAGAATCCTTCCATAAATCTGCGGTAATATCCTGCCATCCCCAAGAAACTCCGTATGTCCGTTACGCTGGCTGGTGACTTCCAGCCAAGTATGGCCTTGACCTTCTCCGGGTCCACTGCGATACCGTCTTGGGTCAGTACGTGGCCTAGAAAGCCTACTTGTCTTAGCCAAAATTTGCACTTGCTGAACTTGGCATACAATTGATGTTTCCTGAGTTCTCCTAGCACAATTCTGAGATGTTCCGCATGCTCTTCTGGTGTCTTGGAGTATACCAGAATATCGTCGATGAATACCACAACGAACTTGTCCATAAACTTCATAAATACTTTGTTCATGAGGTGAACAAAATAGGCGGGGGAGTTTGTTAATCCAAATGGCATTACTGTGAACTCATATAGTCCATATCTGGAGGTGAAGGCTATCTTGGGGATATCTTCTGTTCGCACCTTTAATTGATGGTATCCTGACCTTAAGTCAATTTTTGAGAATACCTTGGCCTGAGCAAGTTGATCAAACAAATCTTTTATCCGTGGCATCGGGTATTTGTTTTTGACTGTGACCATGTTAAGTGCTCGATAGTCAATGCACAATCTCAGTGTTCCGTCCTTCTTTTGGGCGAAAAAAATTGGTGATCCCCAAGGTGAGGAGCTGGCTCGAATGTATCCTTTGCCCAGCAATTCCTTTATTTGTTTCTTCAACTCAACCAACTCGGATGGTGCCATTCTATATGGCTTCTTGTATATGGGGGTGGTTCCTGGTGCTAGCTCAATGCTGAATTCTATCTCTCGGTCTGGTGGCATGCCTGGTAGCTCTTCGGGGAATACGTCCGGAAATTCACACACTACTGGAACCTTGTTTAGCTTAGAAACGTCCACCTTATTCAATCTCGGTTGCCGGGGTATTTTTCTTTCCTTGGCGGATACTCTTATTGTCTTCCCATGGTGGTGTGTGAGAATCACGGTCCGGTTGAAACAGTCAATAAAACCTTTATTGGTGGTTAGCCAGTCCATCCCTAGGATGACATCCAGTCCTTTATTTTCCAGCACAATAAGATTGGCGTGAAACTTCAATCCTTTGAACTCAATAACCACACCCTGACAGTAGCTCTGAGTGACTTGCTGAATCCCAGGGGACTTGATGATCATTGATTTCTCCAAAGGAAGCACCGAAAAATTATTTTGCAAAGCAAAACTTTTCGAAATAAAAGAGTGAGAAGCTCTAGAATCAATTAAAACCATTGCAGGTATTGTGTTGACAGGAAATGTACCGAGTATGATATCCGGAGCATTTTGTGCCTCCTCTTTGGTTACGTGGTTCAGATGACCCTTCCTGTGGTTGTTGTTGGGATTGAAATTGTTTCGCTTGGGCGCTGAATTATTGCCGCCGTTGTTCGGCCTTGGGGCTGAGTTTCTAGGCTTGGGACACTGCTTGGCATAGTGTCCTTCGTCTCCACAGGCGTAACAAGTAATTCCGGGGCGATATGTGAACTCCTTGTCCCTTGCATGGAAATTCTTGATTGGGCGTGAGACGTTGGACGCGGATTTGTGTGTCCCACCCTTTTGAAAATCTCTCTTGCTTCGATGACTGCGAGCATGGTTAGTCTGGTCCCTTTTCCGCTTGCGGAAATCTTCCAAACTGCGTCTCTCATTTTCCATAGTAATGGCTGTGTCCACGAGTGTCTTAAAATCTGGAAAACTGTGCACGAACAGTTGGCATTTAAGCGCGGGTGCTAGACCGTCGAGGAATTTCTCCATCTTCTTGCTTTCAGTCATACGCTCTTCATTGGCGTAGCGAGACAATAGAGTAAATTGACCGTTATAATCTGACACTGTCATGTTCCTTTGTTTGAGGTCATCGAACTCTCTCTTTTTGATCTTCATAACACTCTTAGGAATGTGTGCGCCACGGAATCCTTCCTTGAAATCATCCCAGGTTATATCATTTTCGTTGGGATGCATGTGCAGGAAATTCTCCCACCAAGATGCAGCTGCTCCTGTGAGATAGTGCGGAGCATAAAGTACCTTTTCGGGGTCTGAACATTTTGCAATAATTAATTTTCTCTCCATATCTCGAAGCCAGTCTTCGGCCTCAAGAGGCTTGTCAGTATGATAAAATGTTGGGGGACGTGTCTTCTGTAGCTCAGATAACTTGGAATGCTGCTGATACTGCCCATGGTGATTTCCCATGTTGATGACTTGGTTCATCATTTCCCGATGTTGTTGCTGACTCTGCTCATAAAGGCGGCACATTTGGGAAAGTGCCGTTTCACTATCCTGTTGACTCGACTGACCTTGAGTGAAATTGTTGCCTGGTTGAGCGTTATAATATTGACTTGACTGCCCTTGTGTAAAATTGTTGTCCGACTGAGTGCCATAATTTTCCTCTGGCGGAGCTGGCATGGAGTGAGTCCAAGGACGAGACATTTTTCATTCTGGGGATATATTTTGTAAAACCCATAAGAAAAACGAAAAGGGTCGCAACAACAAATCCATAAATGCACAAGGTTGGCAAATAAATTAAATAGCCAAAATTACTTAAGGAAAACAAATCGATTTGCGCACGGAGAAGGACTGCTCATTACGTATCTTACACGCGGCGATAATTATACAATACATCACTCAGGATATGCGTACATAATCCTGACATGTTATTTAGGCTAGTGCACTTCTCCACTTCCTACATGATGCGCAAACAAGCTGCTTCTCACAGCATACCTTACAAGGCAGTGCATCGCATGACGGCTAACCGTACTTAGTCGGAGATGTTGATGATGTCCTTGGCCCTGCCAAGGGTGAGGCGTAGCGAAGCTGGGGACTCGACTTCCTCCTCGCTAATAGGCTCCATACGAGTAGTGCTGCCCCGAGTAGATGGAGCGGGTGCCAGCGGCGGAATAACACGAACAGGAGCTGGCGCGAAGGGTGGTGCAGTGCGCGCTGGAGTGGGCGCAATGACTTGGTTGAACTCTTCGGTAGAAGGCAGGCGACAAGTAGGTGCATAGGATGCTGATGACGAGACAAAAGTCAGTGGTGGTGCGGTGGGCAAGAGCTCCCTCCTGTTGGCAGCACAACCATGGCTTGAGTCCATGCGGGCGGCCACGAAGTCGTCCACCAGGTTGTCGAAGGCGGCCTCCAGGGCCCGGAGATACTCAATAAGCATCTCAAAGGCCTCGTCTCGCTCTCCTCTTGGGCAGGAGTATGCGTAGTGACAGGTGTAGGGCACAAGGCATGGGAGATAGCGGTAACGACGAACCTTCATCACGGGAAGAACATCCCTGAGACGAGCTATTGCCTCGCGGGCTGCCATCTGAATAGCATGCTTCTCCGTGGGCATGGCTCTTCCCAGGAACTGGAAGTGGCGTAACTCACCACGCCCTCCCCTGAACTGCACCGAGGCCTAGTGCATGGTCAAACTATCGTTGACTCTGTGCTGGCAGAGATTGATGACTGGGCGCACAGATGGCCCCATCGCGACCTGAACGATGAAGGACAGAAGCTTGACGAACCCATCGGGCACGTTGGCGAAGGTCTGAGACTCGCAGCTGTTGTCGGCCATCTACAAATGTAGGCAAAAATTCTGAATGGTCAGATCATAAATTTATGCTGACTGTCAGAAAAATGACTACAATTGCAAAAATACAATTTAGCTCTATTATGCTAATAACCGATTAGCGATCGCACCTAGTGGCTTCCTACAGTCAGCCTGGCTCTGGTACCAAGCTTGTCACGACCGGTTTTCCAATAAAAATATTTATTGAAAGACTGATCTTTTGAGTCTAGTATGAGGAAAAATCCTCCTTTCTGGTAGACAATCTCTTGATACAATAAGCCAGTAGCAAAAATATATTACAGGGTCGAGCTAAGGGTGCTCAACAATTTATTACAAGCGCGCCAATAATTATACATAATGGCGGATATAACACTATGGTGTGGTGGCATACTACTGACTCGAGCTTAAAGTGATGGTGGAATAACATAGTGGGGAGTGGATAACATGACCCTTAAACTAGCATCTCATCGAGCGTCGAGGTGAGGCTCGATGAATTTATTCGGGTTGCGGAAGCGGATATAATACAGTGACCAAATCTAGGGTCGCACGAGACTGACTGGGACTCCTCTAGGCGTCGGACTCGCTATCGAATTCTTCATCGATGAGATCGCCTTCGTCTGCATCTGGCCAAATCAACAAGCCAGGTGAGTACTTTGAAGTACTCGCAAGACAGTTCGGACGTAAGATATAACAAATGCATGCATGAATGCATTATGATTAATTTACCAATGCACATTCAGAATTTAGCAGGCAAGGTAAGTAAAAGGGAATCGGCGGTAGTCCGCCTGAAATCCCAACAAAATAAAGGAAAACCGATCGGGTGTCTGAAGCGACGCCTCGAAAGGTGAACAAGTAAATAAAGATCATGCCACAGTCGGGCGTCTAAGCGACACCACGTAAAGGGCTTAAACTGAAAATAAAAGACATACGTGCCACAGATGGACGTCGGAGCGACATCACGGAAAGGGCTTGTATTGAAAGGAAATAACAGTACTGCCACAGTCGGACGTCTGAGCGACATCGCAGAAAGGGCTTCTGCTGAAAGTAAATAATAACAACGCCACAGTCGGACGTCTGACGACATCGCAGAAAGGGCTTTTGCTGAAAGTAAATAATAACAACGCCACAGTCGGACGTCTGAGCGACATCGCAGAAAGGGCTTTTGCTGAAAGTAAATAATAACAATGCCACAGTCGGACGTCTGAGCGACATCGCAGAAAGGGCTTTTGCTGAAAGTAAATAATAACAACGCCACAGTCGGACGTCTGAGCGACATCGCAGAAAGGGCTTATAATGAAAATAAAAGATAACAACGCCACAGTCGGACGTCTGAGCGACGTCGCAGAAAGGGCTTTCTTCATAAGGAAAATAATACTCATAATAAATAATCAACTCATGTAATAAACGGGTTAGTCCATCCATAGGAATAAACATTTAACTGGTCTTAGCTCTCATGTGATTCACCGGAGTATCTGTCACCAGAAACTGACACTTGTCAGGATAAGATAATGCAGAACTTGAACATGGATAAGATGATTCGAGGATATATGACTCTGCAGAGTTTGTACTAAAATTACCCACAACTAACGGATTTCCGTAGTCCCGAAGGACTAGTTCCGTTTATGGTATTTCGGAAGGAAACACAGTGATCCAGTACACACCCAACACACCTCACTATGTCAGGAATCACCCTAGACAACATACAAGAAAAACTTTGAGACGGGGAGATCACATACTCGAATAGCATGGGATCAAATTTATATACGCGCACTCTAAGGGGTGCCCCCCTCTCGGTCCCAACCGGAAACACCCATGCCCCCTGACCGGATGACTGGCTTTAATCCAGGGCCATGGAACCATCATCACGGCCTCTCCTTTTTGTGTGTACCAGGAAAGCGGTTTGCAACCTACTAAGCCATATCCCTTGCGGAAAACTTGTGGTAGTACGGGATGGGAAATGGATTGGAACTGAACCGATACGGGCTGATACTGAAATCAAATAGTATGGCATAAGACTGGCATGCTACAACACTGCCATCTTACCCATCCTCATGCCAACACATGTCCATGCACATTCACATCCAACAGGTATGGATCATCGAACTCACTTGCCTCAACTATGCATGAAAAATAACGTTCATCGGTATGCTCATCCACATGCCATGAAACTTGCTAAATGCAAACATGCCAAAACACTTGTCATATCAAAAGTTCAAACATGCTTGCCTGGTTCAGAGTAGTCGGAGCCTAGCTCGGTGATGTTCGTGGCCCCGTCACCTCCTTCGGTATCTACGGTATAAAGGAAACATACGCGCTAACGTAAATACCGAGAGGTGCATAAAAATTATTCCAAATATTTTTGAAATAAATATGATAAAAAACTAGACAAAATTTCAGAGAGGACAGAAAAAGAATCACTAAAAAATACTCTTCTGTTTAAACGTTATTAGTGTTTTCGTCCAGGGACCTTTCTGTAATGAAACAGAAACTTTCCAGGGTCCTCTTTATAAAACAGAAAACGTTTTAGTCCCGAATACGCCAGTTCAGGATTACGGCCTGCCCTCGACGAAACGGCCGCACGACACGTCGGCGGCAGAGAACGCGCTCTGCGCGTGCCAGGCCACGGCAACGGTGTTGCATTCGTGCGCTGGCAAGGAGGTGGCCACGCGGAGCTCTCAGAGGGTTTGGGCGGTGCTGAACGGCGTTATGCCACAGTGTTGCCCCCTGTCGGCCGCTATGGTGGTTCTGCCGCCGCGGGATACGCCGGCGCAGGCGGGCCAGGGCGCCACCGACGCCAGGGAGGCACCAAGCACGCGTGTGGTGCTCCACACAAGAAGAAGAGGCTGCGAGCACGAGCCAAATGCACAGTTTACATGTGACTGAAAATCTGACGAAGAAATGACACTGAATCTCTGAATTTCACTGAATATGAACAGTAACAGTGCATGCCAGGTGTTCGAAAGAATGATTTTGGCATGCAGGGATTTTTCCTTGAGCTGGTTTTTGGTGGAGTGGCTTCTCATTGCACCAGAAGGCTGCCTGAATTTTGGTAGAATTCTTGGAGAAGAGGAGATGTGAATTTTACCAAATTTGGCAAATTTGGTCCAAACTTGCATAGGCTGCAATTTGAAAAATTTGAAAAGAGGGAGAGTGGATCAAGATGGTTCTGGGTTGTGGGTGCTAAGGACAATCCAGAGGAGTTGGTTTGAGGTCAAACTCAAATGCAATATGGTACTTGCTTTGAAAATCACTCAGGCTCAAAATAATTGTCAGAAAAGATTTTGAGATATAAAATAATTGAAATAAAATCCAAAACTTGTTTGGACTTGTTGGGACAGAGAACTTAGATTGTTTCAAGAAGGAGGGAAGGTTTTGGAGGGGTTTTGCCACATGGGCAAAAAAAACCAATTCATGGGTGGTTTTCAAGATATGAAAAACCCCAATTTCATAGAGTTCTTTTATTAAAAGAAAATAATTAATTTTCAAAAATATGTTTTGAGCAGGGAGCCAACAGAGAAAAAGTTTTAAAAGATAAAACACCATAGTTTGCAGAAGATATAGAAATAAAAATCCTTGCCAAATAAAAGGAAGTTTTTTTTAAGAGGAAGGTTTTCTGGCAAAAATTTTAAATGGCCTCTCTTTTCAAAAACAAACAAAGTTGTTGTTAAAAACCCAAAGGAAAATTTTTAGAATGTCACAGCATGCGTGCCCGACAGCCTCTAGGGCTATTTGCCGGGTGCCGTCCTCCATGTAGTCGGCCCAGGTGCGGGCGCTCTGCTCGCGACTCAGAGCGTCAGTGCGCTGCTGCTCCATGTCCCGCTGGCGGTGCAAATCGGCGATACGCTGCTCCTCCGCCAAGCGGTCGCGCTCCAACTACTCCTGCTCCTCCACCAGGCGGTCGCGCTCCAACAAGTTCTCGATCTCCGCATTGCCATCTAAAGACTGATAGAATGCCTCCTCCCTCCGTCTGCCTTCCGATGAAAAACCAAACACTAGTTCCGCCGGTGACCGCTTCCGGCCTCGCCTATCGCAGACGGGCGGGGGCATGGCGGACGTGGCGTGAGCAAGGATAAGTGGCGAGTGACGTCGGGCTGGTGGGGGCTTATGAGGATAGGGCGAGTTGGGTCAAGGTGCCACCATAGAAGGCCGGGAAACAGTACTTATAGGCGGAAGGTAGCGCGACGGTCATTGGAATTCAATGCATAATTAAGGAGGCATGGCTTATCGCGCCAGCTTGCCGTGGAAAACTAGAGAAACTAAAATTCTGACTATGCCGTCTCATCCCGTCCGTGCTGGTCGCACGCCGGCATGACGGTCAAATGAGTGCACTCAAATCATCTCCCTCCTTGTCAATAATGATTCCACAGATTTAAAAGGCCCGCAACAATTAAAGCGCATCTTTATTTTGCATCAGTTAGCAGCCTTAATTACGGCCGGCTGCATGCAGGCACTCAAAATCGCTCGCAGCCAGTACGTGGAGCATCATGCAACGAGTTGCACCCGAGGGCATTAGTTCATGAACTTTAGCTGGGAGATAAGGCATTTGCCAACGTTTTCGCTGGCAGTTTCTTCAGATTCGCATGGCATTTTCTTCAGAGCAGCTTGTTAGTTTCTTCATAGGTAGGCATTTTATTCAAAAAACTGCCGCTTCTGATCTTGCGTCGCAACTAAAACAGCCAGGAGTGCATTAGTAGGCTAGCTAGTGACCGATCAGTAACTTGTAAACACTGAGCGAACAGATATAAGGGACTGTTAATGCATCTCAATGATTCATAGATCATATACAAATATGTAGCTCCAAAAGCAAAGATCAGCCACAACTAAAACCAACTAGTACGATTCCCATACATAAGATCAACATGTTAATGCATCTCAATGATTCACATATCATATACAAATATGTAGCTCCAAAAGCAAAGATCTAGAAAAAACATATGTTCTTCCTACTAACATGGATGCTTCTCTTGGCCAACATTCAGTACAGACAAATTTGTTTGTGAAGTCTACAATTCCTATTGCGAACGTAACTGGTTTCACCAATAGCTGGAACCATGAGAATGAACCACACACGATGGAGGAACATCCACTGCAATATGATTTGGTCTTCTCTTGATCACACGACGAGACTATTTTCGGAATGCAAACTTTAACCTAGGCAAAATGATGCCCATTGTATAATCAGACCAAAGAAGTGAAGTACCTAGTGTTGGCCAATAAATAGTACAATACTACTTTTCTGCAGTCCATGAAGTGACTATCCAATCTTTCTGTGTCTATTTTCAAATGGCACTGCATGCAGTGACTATACTATTCTCTTGTGCAGTTCAACCAAAATTGCGGTCACTTTGTGTGTTTGCCAAATAGCAACGGGCAGACATCTCTGTCTGCACAAATATCAAGCAGCTAGTAAACATATACCCACCTTGTATTTTCGGTTTAAGCATGTCTCTTCCGCTTAGCATCTTTCTTGTTTTGCACTGGACAATTTGATACAGTCATGTTTTGCCCTGGACAATTTCATACTGAATTGATTTTCTTGTTCAGAGCAGAAATATAACGCCTATTCTTCATCAGACCAAGGATATCCATGTTCGCAGTGATGGAAGAGGTGAAACCGATAGAACCGAAATTGAGCATCCAATCATTGAATCTTGTCCTGCGCCTCCAATGTAGTTCCACCCTGCCAATAAATTCACATGCAAACCACTAGTATTACTATCTAATGACAGTACAAAAAGAATAGCAAGATAGTAGCAAACCATGTACCTTCTTAATGAACAGCTCATAGTGCCACCAATTGGATATTAAGGTTTGGAAGAAAACATGCTCCTAATATTGAACCAGTTGGACTTTTTGTGCAGTTCCACTAAAATCGAGCATCCCTGTTTGCATAGATATTGAAAGTGTGTTTACTATAAAAGTGGCACTAGTTGAAGCATAGACTCACAAATATAAGCATTCCAATTTCTTAATGGGAAAAGGTAGCAAGACTGTTTCTAACCATCTGTTTGAAGGAATGAATAAGGCAACAGAGGCTGATGTCAGAAAGGCATATATAGTTCTTTCTGAAAGAATGATCGATTCCTGACCTTTCCTCTTCTTTTAAGCATATTTTGTGCAGTTCAACTAAAATAAAATGCCATCACCGCCTTGACAATTCAGTGACACTGTACAAAAGGAAATGACTTAACATTACATCATGATGTCAGGTATGTAGTCGACAGGCATTAGAGACAAACTTACAGACCTCCTCTGATAACATAATGAACATTAATTTTAACAAAGGTTTGACTAGCTTTACAGGGATAATTTGAGTGAACTCTACACCCTCTTTTCCTTAATATAAGACGTTTTCACGGTTTAGTTTAAAGTACCCAAATGTCTACTAGTATTTAGAAAAATAGGTAGTAGTTTTCTTGAGCACATATCTGGGAAAGCTTGCCACACTTTATTTATGTCCATACGCTAATGCAACACCATTCAAAATTTTGAATACTACAAATATACACTAATCCAGTGGCTAGTGCAATAGTAGAGTAGTTACTTTATTACAGGGTACAGTACAATGGTTTTATTGAACATATTTCGATAAACTCTGGCACTCGAAGATTTCTATAAGAATTAACAAGACAAAATGTAAAGGTAACACATTTCAGCATTGGTATACTAGCTGTGCATGGGCATTAAACCAAATATAAAAGTCTAAATGTAACTAGCATTATTATCTAATGACAGTATAACAAAATTGCAAACCATGTACCTCCAAGGTAAATATCATTTCGAACTCGGGGGGACCTTAAAAATTGCTATCCCAATCTTGATAATCGATCAAACATAAAAACTTGATAAAACGAATCAAGAGAACAGCCGGAGGAGGAGGTGCCCACTCTTGACCTTTCCTCTTGTCTTCATAATTTTTTGTGCAGTTTAACCAAAATAAAATGACATCAGCGCCTTGGCATTTTGGTGATACTATACAAAAAAATTAACTTATCTCATGAAAGTGAGGTATGTAATCTATAAGCATTAACAGTGCAAAAATCTGAAGGTAGTAACAAGTTTCTTTGTTGGTATACTGGCTGTGCAACAGCATTAGAATGCCTTAGCTGAAAAATCTTTAATACATCCACAATCAACAGCTAACCCTGAAATAATCTAGTGACATTAAATGGCATTGCTTAAATTTATCGGTGGCATTAGACTGAGTGCGACATTAGTTAAATGTGGCATCACTTTAGCAGTAGCATTGCTTGACTTGACTGCTGGCGTTATACTAATAGCAAAAAAGGGACACTAAGAGCCCATTCGAATAGTGGGTGCACCAGTACGATGTACCTCCACGGACGCATAGAGTGGTGAGGGAGGTATGGTTGCCCAGAGCAACAAATATCCAGGCAGCATATGTGGATTACGTCCCATTTTTGTTATGTTTAGCCACGTTTTTCCTATGTGAGGACAATAAGCCGATCGACCTGGTCATTCTCTATTGCGTTGTCATGCCTTTCTACCCTTCTTCAACCAATAGACACAGGACGTTCCTTAGCTACTGAATTTTCCCCTTTTCAACCTAGATGCGGGTTCGATGCCTACTTTCTTGGACAGTACAATCTCCCTTCCTTTCCTTATTCAACCCAGAAATGGATTAGTCTGCATGAAGTAGGGTTTCCTTTAATAGTGCAAATTAAGGTTTTCGTCTGCGTGACCAGCAGAGCAGAGGATAGCAAATTGGGAAGATGGTGGAGTGGAAAAAGATCCACATGCAGCGACATGTCAGATGGGGCAATAGAACAAGGTTATGGTTCGAAAAGAGGTAGCATACCTGAGGGTTGGCGGAAAGTGGCTTCGCTCGTGGTCGTCGTCCTTCGCACGCACTACGGCAGCGAGCTTGGGGACGGAGGCCACCCCACACGGGCGCTAGGTCTGAGAGGACGACCTTGTCGTCAGTGCGTGACCTAGCTCGCCGACGACTAGTGCATCAACGCTGGACGCCCTTTTCTTCCCCGATGGATCTGTGACCACCGGTGATGAGGGAGAGAGAGGCCATCTTTTTTAGATCTGGAGAGAGGGTGATAGTGTGATAAGCAAGTGGGCAGCCCTTAGCAAGAAAGCTCTGAAGCTCCAGCCTATATATCTTTTTTATACTACTAGTACTAGAGGTGGAGTAGTGGTAGAGTAGTTTATATTTTCTCTGCAAACAGTACCAGTTGGTCGTGCTTCAAAACTGAATGGCACGCCATTAAAAAAATAAAGTCAACAAATAATGCAGCACCTCGGGCCAACGCGGCCAGATCACATTTTGCATGAGAAATTACACACCATGTTTCGTTGACATGTGGTCCCGTTCCAACATGTGAGTGAGACGATGGCGAGTCCTTTTGTACAATTTCTGAAAGGACGTGTAGGTCGGGGCGCCTCTTCATGTACCGTGGCAAACTGGCAACCGTCCACCGACTCTTCGCCTTTCCCTCTCGATTTGGAACTGCTGTCGCACGCTCTTCCTCCCTCCTCAATTTGCCTTCACCCTTCCTTCTGCCATTGTTCAATCGTCTTCTCCATGGAGGGAACAAACTGGAAACGACCCCGTATTCTTGCCCTGAACTGAAAGATGACGTGGTGGGGGAACTCGTTGATCAGTGCGACGTCATCACCTCGGCTAGCATGGCAGGTTCGTTCAAGCCCATTCTCGACTCAACTAATAACATCATTACAAGGAACCCAAGGGTCCATGAGCAGTTTGATCTCCCTTATCTTCTTTGCTATAAGCCTGTTCGCATGGGCGCGGACGACGGAGGCCTCGCCTTGTGCAAGTTGATACCGCTTGATAATGATACGTGTGAGGTCAAGATGCCATCGCTTAAGGGTAAGTCCTGGGCTGGCAAAAATGGAGATTCGGTTGTTTATATTGGGTACAATTGCGAGTGGGAACTTGTGAATGTGTACACTCGTCAGCGGATTCCACTTCCAAAAATCTCCGAGTGCCCTGAGGCTGAGCACATAGATGATCTATGTATGTTAGAATACGATCATGGTGACTGTCGTCTATTGAAGATAGCAATTTGACGAGTTCCCAACCGCTCTTGGAATTACAAGAACTATCAAGTTGTTGCTATCTTCGACAAGCTTGTTACCGTCCTTCGTGGTTCGACTGGATGGATATTGCTCAAAAATCAGTTTCTATACACGGATGTGTACTGTGATGCAATTGAATACGAGGATCTTGTGTTTGCTGCCACCACTCGTGGCACTATTTTTGCATGGGATCCTCGTAGTATCGGTACGTTTGTCTTCCACTGCTACCTCTTGAGCACTGCGTTGGTTTTCCCTTGAAGAGGAAAGGGTGATCCAGCAAAGTAGCGTAAGTATTTCCCTCAGTTTTTGAGAACCAAGGTATCAATCCAGTAGGAGGCTACGCGCGAGTCCCTCGCACCTACACAAAACAAATAAATCCTCGCAACCAACGCGATAAGGGGTTGTCAATCCCTACACGGTCACTTACGAGAGTGAGATCTGATAGATACGATAGGATAATATTTTTGGTATTTTTGTGATAAAGATGCAAAGTAAAATAAAAGCAAAGTAAAAAGCAAAGGAAATAACTAAGTGTTGGAAGATTAATATGATGAAGATAGACCCGGGGGCCATAGGTTTCACTAGTGGCTTCTCTCAAGAGCATAAGTATTCTACGGCGGGTGAACAAATTACTGTTGAGCAATTGACAGAATTGAGCATAGTTATGAGAATATCTAGGTATAATCATGTATATAGGCATCACGTCTCAGACAAGTAGACCGACTCCTGCCTCCATCTACTACTATTACTCCACTCATTGACCGCTATCCAGCATGCATCTAGAGTATTAAGTTCATGAAAACAGAGTAACGCCTTACGCAAGATGACATGATGTAGAGGGATAAATTCATGCAATATGGTAAAAAACCCCATCTTGTTATCCTTGATGGCAACAATACAATACGTGCCTTGCTGCCCCTACTGTCACTGGGAAAGGATACCGCAGGATTGAACCCAAAGCTAAGCACTTCTCCCATTGCAAGAAAGATCAATCTAGTAGGCCAAACCAAACTGATAATTCAAAGAGACTTGCAAAGATAACCAATCATACATAAAAAATTCAGAGAAGATTCAAATATTGTTCATAGATAAACTTGATCATAAACCCACAATTCATTGGTCTCAACAAACACACCGCAAAAAGAAGATTACATCGAATAGATATCCATGAGAGAGGGGGAGAACATTGTACTGAGATCCAAAAAGAGAAGAAGCCATCTAGCTAATAACTATGGAGCCGAAGGTCTGAGGTAAACTACTCACACTTCATCGGAGGGGCTATGGTGTTGATGTAGAAGCCCTCCGCGATGGATGCCCCGTCCGGCGGAGCTCCGGAACAGGCCCCAAGATGGGATATCATGGGTACAGAAGGTTGAGGCGGTGGAATTAGGGATTTGGCTCCTGTTCCGTTTATCATGACACGTTCATATTGACATAAAAATAATAATACTTCAAGCATACTAACTAAGCAATTATGTCCTCTCGAAATAACATGGCCAAAGAAAGTTCATCCCTACAAAATCATATAGTTTAGTCATGCTCCATTTTCGTCACACAAGAATGCTCTCACCATGCACAACCCCGATGACAAGCCAAGCAATTGTTTCATACTTTAGTAATCTCAAACCTATAAACTTTCACGCAATATATGAGCGCGAGCCATGGATATAGCACTATGGGTGGAATAGAGTATGATGATGGGGGTTATGTGGAGAAGACAAAAAAGGAGAAAGTCTCACATCAACGAGGCTAATCAATGAGCTATGGAGATGCCCATCGATTGATGTTAATGCAAGGAGTAGGGATTGCCATGCAACGGATGCACTGGAGCTATAAATGTATGAAAGCTCAACAAAAGAAACTAAGTGGGTGTGCATCCAACTTGCTTGCTCACGAAGACCTAGGGCACTTGAGGAGGCCCATTGTTGGAATATACAAGCCAAGTTCTATAATGAAAATTCCCACTAGTATATGAAAGTGACAAAACAAGAGACTCTCTATCATGAAGATTATGGTGCTACTTTGAAGCACAAGTGTGGTAAATGATAGTAGCATTGTCCCTTCTCTCTTTTTCTCTCATTTTTTGGGCCTCTTTTTTTTTATGGCCTTTCTCTTTTTTTTTATTCCTCACTTGGGACAGTGCTCTAGAAAATGATGATCATCACACTTCTATTTATTTACAACTCAATGATTACAACTCGATACTAGAACAAAGTATGACTCTATATGAATGCCTTGTCGCGACCGGTTTTTCCGGGCACTAAATTCCAGAAAATGGCCGTTACGCTCACCAGCCCCAGGATTACTGTTAGCTGATGAGACACCAACTTGATACAGAAATTCCAAGCAAAAGTACAAAATATGTAGTACAAGACCATTGTGGCCTATGAGTACAACAAATGGTTTCTAGTGGTTGAGGGCGGAAGCGTTTTGTGGATCACCACGGTTATGGGACTCCATTTCCCACGGGGACAGCTGACCAGGTTAACTCCTATCTTCGCGAGGCTGCTATCACCGTTGCTCAGGTTCCGAAGCGGTCGTCACAACGCTCCTCCCCAAGCAATCAATCTGGCCAAGACAATAGCTAGGGACAAGCCAGTGAGTACTTTGAATGTACTCGCAAATATTAAGAACACAGGTATAATATAGCCACAAATAATTATGCTTCAAAACATTCTATAATCATTCTGATAACTATGGTGTAAGGTTCATGATGCACGCGAGTATATTAATTAAGTAAGGCATGGGTAAACAGTTAAGTAAAGGGAATAACAAAACATGCCACAGTCGGGCGTCTGAGCGACGCCACATATAGGGCTTTAAAAGAAATGCCACAGTCGGGTGTCTGAGCGACACCACATACAGGGCTTTAAAAGAAATGCCACAGTCGGGCGTCTGAGCGACACCACATACATGGCTTTAAAAGAAATGCCACAGTCGGGCGTCTGAGCGACACCACATACAGGGCTTTAAAAGAAATGCCACAGTCGGGCGTCTGAGCGACACCACATACAGGGCTTTAAAAGAAATGCCACAGTCGGGCGTCTGAGCGACACCACATACAGGGCTTTGAAAGAAATGCCACAGTCGGGCGTCTGAGCGACACCACATACAGGGCTTTAAAAGAAATGCCACAGTCGGGCGTCTGAGCGACACCACATAAAGGGCTTTAAAAGGAATAATCATAGTGAATATCCCGGAGGTAGAACCATCCCAGAGATATTCGATGATAACAATAATATCACGGGTTAGTCAACAATAGTAATAATCATAATCATCACAAGTCACAAGTAGTAATTCCCGTTCTGGTTTAACAGTTTCACCTCCGGAGACCGACACTAAGACCGACACTTGACCCATCCCAAACTGTAATCCTTAACCACGGACACGGCTATTCGAATAGGTTTAATCTCTGCAGAGGGTGTACTCTTTACCCACGAGTAACGGATTCCTTTAGTCCATCGGGACTAATTCCGTCTATGGTCTTTTAATTGAAAACACACCTGACTTGCACACACTAGCTTAACTCACCGGTGTCTGGAATCACCCACGACACCTGTCAAGCAAACTCTAAGTGGGGAGGCTACAACCTCGACATAGCATGGGATCACAAAATGTATACCGCGCGCAAACTAGGGGAGCTACCCCCTTCGGCTACAACCGAAACACCCATGCCCCCGGACCAGGTGGCATGCCTACCGGATGCAGCCGGTATCTTCCACCATGGCCTCTCTGTACGGTGTGTGCCAAGACAAGGGTTAACAACTTACTGAACCATACCCTACTTACGGTAGGGACCTGTGGCAGTACGAAACAAGTATGGGGGTTACTGGAACAAGACTCGATCTACGGTCGACTCAGGAGGTAGTAATATTTCCTGCAAGGTTAGCATAACAATGCATATACTTCAACCAACAGATAGAAACACCATACGACATACCCCATCATGCCATACCGGACACGACCGTCTCAACGAAGGACTAGGGACAAGACCGCGTCTACCCAAGACAGAGGTCTTCCCGGCATTCCTTCCGGTATGCATGAAAAGTGTATGGCGGTGATTTCAATCACATAACATGTCAACTCCATTAGCATGAAATTCACTATATGCATTTACGAATAGGATCACATCCTCACATAAAATGACGCATGCAAGTGTCGGGGTGGTGTTGTCACCGGGCCAAACAACACACACAAAAATTACACCAGGGTTCAGAATGCTTGCCTTTAGGTCATGGAAAAGAAGGGTGCATCCAAAACATCTTGAAATCTGCCAAAATCCTATTTAAAGGAATATGTATGAATTAACACATACAATTAAAACAGCACAGAAAGTTGTTTGGAAAATTTTCAAATAAATCTTAAAATAAACTAGATAGAATTTAAGAGATGTAGGAAAAAGAATCACTTCATTTGGAGTTATATTTAAAGAGTTATAGTCAGTCAAAGTTTAGTAAAATCTGTTATTTAAATTAAAACAGAAAAGAAAACGGTTTAATTAAAAACGTACACGTCGAAGGCGTATTTTTGAAATGCGCTTCCACTTATCCAGCGTGGACTGCGCCTGGGTCACTGACAGTGGGCCCGCCTAGCCCACCAGTCAGGTTTGACTAGTCCACCTCCCTCTTCTCCCTCCGCCCGAGAGGAGGGGCGGGACTCCGGCGATGCCCGCTGGCGAACGGCGGCGCTGCTCGCTAAACGGAGGCCATCCACGGATTCTGGGGGTCGAGGCGGTCACTTCGGTGGTTGTTTTGTACTCTGGGGTAGACGGAGCTGTCGGCGGCGAGCTCCGCGACGGACGGTGATCGTCGGAAAAAGTGAAAATTTGCCCGCGGCGAGTCTCGATCAAGATCGAGTAGTGGAACGGGCTCACGGGAGGATATGGGGGTTCCTGGTGGAGAGAGTGGAGAGGGGGAGGCCCTGGTAGCGCCGGAATGGTCGGGGCAATGGTGGCGGATGGAGCTGCCAAAGAAGAAGAAGACGACTCCCTTCCTTCGATTGACGGCCAAAGGGGCAAGTGTGAAGTGGTGGGAGGCTGCCTGCATGCGGGTTTGAGCTCGGGGGCCTCTTTTATAGCACAACCGAGTCGGTTTGCGGCGGCCGTGGATAAGCTTGCCGGCGACCGCCGTTCTGTAGCTGGGGCGACGTGGCGGCGACGAATGCTAGGGGACGAAGTTGTGGATGAGCACGCACTGCTCCAGGAGGCAGGTGGCAAGCGCTGGGAGCTTGGGCGGCGCTGGCTAGCGCAGGCGTGGTCGGGCAGCGGTTGCGCCCGCGGGCATGCCGCCAAATGGCATCTGACGGCGGCGCTGTAGGGTGCCAGGGGGCGGTCGGGGCCTTTTGGCGTGACGCGGTGAGGAGGGGAGTGCTAGGAGAGGTTCTGCCGTGCGGTTCAAGCCAGGGGCGCGCGACGCGGCGGCTCGGTGCGCGGCTGCAGTTGGCGCGCCCAGGGCGCGCCCAGTGCACGCGCAGGACCTGTTCGACAAAATGCCAGGGCGCGATAGAGGTCTCGGGTGAGGCTGGAAATTAGCAGACCCAGGTTATGAGTAGTGAGGAGTCTATTGGACAAGGTAGCTAGGCAAGGGAAGCAAGATCACAATGCAAGCTAAAACTCATGCCAAAACTAGTCATGCCTACATGGTGTTTGACATAATGCAAAAGGAACCTAGGCAGTTCTTGGGGTGGCCAAATCTCCCAGGGTGGGGTCTCTTTAGAAGAAAGAGGGGGTGGTGAAGTTAGTTTGCCAAAAGGAGAAACTTGCTAGTGCAAGTTTTACAAAACTATACTTCTGGACAGGGAGTAAATGGCATCATAACATGGATCAAAATTGTTCCAAAGAGTGCATGCTCCTGTACTTAGGGTTTTAGCAGGGTTGGCTACAAGTAGAAAAAGGAATCATGGGTAAAGGAGCAACTAAAAATGTGGTTGCTGTACAAACCAGCAAGTTGGGCCAGAATGAAGATGAGGTTGATTCACTCAAATTCTCCAAAGAACAACTCTATGTTTTTGCATAAAGTTGAATCATATGCTGCTACTAACATCTCATAATTTTGGTGGAGTCTAGAAAGAAATATTTAAATGGGTTGTAGTGCAAACATGCCCACTGGACCAGAGAAGAAAATTAGGTGTAGAGCTCGAATTATTTCAAGAATAAAAGATATTTTTGCACAAAAGTGATTTAAAAACATCACATGACATCTCCAAATTTTAGTGGGATTTATGAGATAATTTATCACATGGTTGTAGTTCAAAATATGGCCATATAGACATGGGAAAATCTTTTATCAAGAAAATAAAGACCAAGCAATTTAATTATGTAATTAGTTTCTGCTAAAAGAAAAGTTTTTCTTGAGAGTTTAAACAAGTCCAATAACATGTTTGAAAAGTTTTCACTTTGGGGAAAAACTCCATAATAACAAGGTTAAAAAAAATCAAAAGGGAGCTCAGAAAATAAAAGTTTTAATTCCTGGCAAAATTTTAATTAATAAAACATGGTCAAAATTTTTTTTGGGTGTCACAACACTACCCCCCTTGAGAAAAATCTCGTCCTCGAGATTTGCTAAGGGTTGCTTTGAAAGAAAAACCAAATCTCTCGGGGATCTTTCGCGAGGGGAGAACGGTTACAATAATGGGGCATAAGTCACAACAAAACTATACATATTAGTAGAAGCCAAATAACTTATTCGTCGCGCAAGCTCAGGTTATCGCGCATAAGTCACAATACATAATTAAATGTTGCCATAATGAACACAACAGCGACGTCTAAAATGGAAACGGTAACTGGATGGGGTCCTGCGAGAATGTTTCTGGTACTGAGACACATTCCTCTTCTATCGGGGGAAGGGGTTTAACTAGTCGATGAATGCGTCTCTCTTGGCCGGGCCTCAGTGATCTGCCGATGGCGATCTGAGGATTTAAATCCGCGAGACTCTGGAGATAACCCATCACATGTTGGGTGAAGCGTTCTTGAGCGATGACGTACTGGACCAGGTTAGCTAGGATTGGGTCTTCCTTAATCCGTCCACCGGGAAAAGATGTTACTCCACCGGGTGCTGCACGGCTCAGAAAGCAATAATACCCTCGTTCGCTGGCATAGGGTACCGCGAATCAAAGGCGAGCAAGTGCTTCGCATGTAGTAGCCTCTATGGCCATGAGTGGGGTTGGCATAGATTTCCCCACGAAGGAGATCTCTGTTGGGTCTTGGTCTGAGTTCACGGGAGGGATGTGCACTGCTGCCCAGTATCTCGAGGTGGAAGAGGTGATTCTCGATTTGAACAGCTCGTACTGGGGTGGCTGGGTAGCGCCCATGGTACTGCCTATAAAATCCCACAATATCTTGACAAAACTACCCGGGGTTGCATCTGGGGTTCTCAGATGAATGCTGGGGCTCGGCATGGCAAGAAATGGTTGTGAGGGTGGTGCACAAGGTGAGAGGTGATTTGGCAAGGTCACGCGATGGCATTTTATAGCACTGGAGCTGGGTCACTTTTACCATGGTGAATGGTAAGGAAACTTCCAGCTCCGCTCCAAGGGTTGACGTCAAGCCACAGATACACATATTTCACCGAGGTGACGTGTTACTGTGGGAGTTATCCGGGGGGGTCTTTGGCAACTGTGCCTGGGGCAGAAATGCGGGCATACCCATGCAAGGCTACAGGGGCTCAATGACAGGCGGCGTTTATATACAAGGTCACACGGTTACAAGCGAGAATACTCCGGGACTCGATATTACTCGGGTGACTTAGCCTACCTCGTTTACATCCAAGCGGGCGTGCCTGGTGGATGTTGAGGCTTCTCCGCGGGTCTCACCGTCGGAATTTACTGGAGTGGGTTGAGGGGCTGCAGGCTTGGGGTAGCGATGATGACCATTTCGGGGATTGTTGGCTACAACCCCGTTGGAGTGTGCTCCCAATATGCGACGAAGCACTTCTGGGGTTATCGCAACACCTTGGCCGATGGCTGGGGTAGACCTCAGGGGCTCGATCGGTTGTCCAAACAGCACGACTGGGTTGTCGGCGCTGGGCTCGTCCTCCTCTCGTGCCAGGGCTCGACGAACCAGCTCTCCACGAGCTGCGATAAGATCAATAGTGATCTGATCGCACAGTTCCTCTAGTGCACTTACGTAGAGCACTAGGTGCAACAATGCAGGATCTGTTTTGTGATCTCCGTTGGCAACTTGGGGTGGTCTACCATATCCTTCACGTCTGGGGTAGTAGTGGAACGAGCGACAGTCAACTCGGGGCGACAAGTGCCGGAGATGAACTATAGCTTCTCGAGTGGCTAGTTGGATGGCTTGTGGCTCAAAGGAAGTTGTTCTTCCAGTGAACCTGTAGGGGCGTTCGGGTGCTAGACCCCTACCATAGACATGCACACTGGCCCAGAATTGACGGCTCTCACCGCTCATGGACCCTTGGTACACAACATATTCTACGGGCTCTTCTAACGCATAGGCTCGACGGGTGAGGTTTGCGAGTATGGTCACAAAACCTCCAAGGTTGGTTGCCGTAGTCTCAGTGTGCACGACAGGACCAGGCATTGTGGTTCAGTTTGGGATAGTGGCTGTGCTATGCTAGTTGGGGCTAACGTGCCCTTTTTATAGGAAAAAGGGGACGGAGTCTTCCTTCGCACGCTTGCGAGAAAGACTATTCAGGATTCGATCACTGGCGCATGAGCGACAGGCTAGGTTGATAGGTTGGGCACCGACTGCCAAAAGGTGTCGGGTCACTGTGGGGCTATCTTGCAGGAGAAGCTTAGCTGGGGTTTTGGTTATGGCTTGGTGGGTTGGTCTGTCTAGGTTTATTGACCTGGCTAGGATAGGATTAGCCAATGGTCAGCCTGGCTCTGATACCAAGTCTGTCACGACCGGTTTTTCCGGGCACTAAATTCCAGAAAATGGCCGTTACGCTCACCAGCCCCAGGATTACTGTTAGCTGATGAGACACCAACTTGATACAGAAATTCCAAGCAAAAGTACAAAATATGTAGTACAAGACCATTGTGGCCTATGAGTACAACAAATGGTTTCTAGTGGTTGAGGGCGGAAGCGTTTTGTGGATCACCACGGTTATGGGACTCCATTTCCCACGGGGACAGCTGACCAGGTTAACTCCTATCTTCGCGAGACTGCTATCACTGTTGCTCAGGTTCCGAAGCGGTCGTCACAACGCTCCTCCCCAAGCAATCAATCTGGCCAAGACAATAGCCAGGGACAAGCCAGTGAGTACTTTGAATGTACTCGCAAATATTAAGAACACATGTATAATATAGCCACAAATAATCATGCTTCAAAACATTCTATAATCATTCTGAGAACTATGGTGTAAGGTTCATGATGCACGCGAGTATATTAATTAAGTAAGGCATGGGTAAACAGTTAAGTAAAGGGAATAACAAAACATGCCACAGTCGGGCGTCTGAGCGACGCCACATATAGGGCTTTAAAAGAAATTCCACAGTCGGGTGTCTGAGCGACACCACATACAGGGCTTTAAAAGAAATGCCACAGTCGGGCGTCTGAGCGACACCACATACATGGCTTTAAAAGAAATGCCACAGTCGGGCGTCTGAGCGACACCACATACAGGGCTTTAAAAGAAATACCACAGTCGGGCATCTGAGCGACACCACATACAGGGCTTTAAAAGAAATGCCACAGTCGGGCGTCTGAGCGACACCACATACAGGGCTTTGAAAGAAATGCCACAGTCGGGCGTCTGAGCGACACCACATACAGGGCTTTAAAAGAAATGCCACAGTCGGGCGTCTGAGCGACACCACATAAAGGGCTTTAAAAGGAATAATCATAGTGAATATCCCGGAGGTAGAACCATCCCAGAGATATTCGATGATAACAATAATATCACGGGTTAGTCAACAATAGTAATAATCATAATAATCACAAGTCACAAGTAGTAATTCCCATTCTGGTTTAACAGTTTCACCTCCGAAGACCGACACTAAGACCGACACTTGACCCATCCCAGACTGTAATCCTTAACCATGGACACGGCTATTCGAATAGGTTTAATCTCTGCAGAGGGTGTACTCTTTACCCACGAGTAACGGATTCGTTTAGTCCATCGGGACTAATTCCGTCTATGGTCTTTTAATTGAAAACACACCTGACTTGCACACACCAGCTTAACTCACCGGTGTCTGGAATCACCCACGACACCTGTCAAGCAAACTCTAAGTGGGGAGGCTACAACCTCGACATAGCATGGGATCACAAAATTTATACCGCGCGCAAACTAGGGGAGCTACCCCCTTCGGCTACAACCGAAACACCCATGCCCCTGGACCAGGTGGCATGTCTACCGGATGCAGCCGGTATCTTCCACCATGGCCTCTCTGTACGGTGTGTGCCAAGACAAGGGTTAACAACTTACTGAACCATACCCTACTTATGGTAGGGACCTGTGGCAGTACGAAACAAGTATGGGGGTTACTAGAACAAGACTCGATCTACGGTCGACTCAGGAGGTAGTAATATTTCCTGCAAGTTTAGCATAACAATGCATATACTTCAACCAACAGATAGAAACACCATACGACATACCCCATCATGCCATACCGGACACGACCGTCTCAACGGAGGACTAGGGACAAGACCGCGTCTACCCAAGACAGAGGTCTTCCCGGCATTCCTTCCGGTATGCATGAAAAGTGTATGGCGGTGATTTCAATCACATAACATGTCAACTCCATTAGCATGAAATTCACTATATGCACTTACGAATAGGATCACATCCTCACATAAAATGACGCATGCAAGTGTCGGGGTGGTGTTGTCACCGGGCCAAACAACACACACAAAAATTACACCAGGGTTCAGAATGCTTGCCTTTAGGTCATGGAAAAGAAGGGTGCATCCAAAACATCTTGAAATCTTCCAAAATCCTATTTAAAGGAATATGTATGAATTAACACATACAATTAAAACAGCACAGAAAGTTGTTTGGAAAATTTTCAAATAAATCTTAAAATAAACTAGACAGAATTTAAGAGATGTAGGAAAAAGAATCACTTCATTTGGAGTTATATTTAAAGAGTTATAGTCAGTCAAAGTTTAGTAAAATCTGTTATTTAAATTAAAACAGAAAAGAAAACGGTTTAATTAAAAACGTACACGTCGAAGGCGTATTTTTGAAATGAGCTTCCACTTATCCAGCATGGACTGCGCCTGGGTCACTGACAGTGGGCCCGCCTAGCCCACCATTCAGGCTTGACTAGTCCACCTCCCTCTTCTCCCTCCGCCCGAGAGGAGGGGCGGGACTCCGGCGATGCCCGCCGGCGAACGGCGGCGCTGTTCGCTAAACGGAGGCCATCCACGGATTTAGGGGGTCGAGGCGGTCACTCCGGTGGTTGTTTTTTACTCTGGGGTAGACGGAGCTGTCGACGGCGAGCTCCGCGGCGGACGGTGATCGTCGGAAAAAGTGAAAATTTACCCGCGGCAAGTCTCGGTCAAGATCGAGTAGTGGAACGGGCTCACGGGAGGATGTGGGGGTTCCTGATGGAGAGAGTGGAGAGGGGGAGGCCCTGGTAGCGCCGGAATGGTCGGGGAAATGGTGGCGGATGGAGCTGCCGGAGAGGAAGAAGACGACTCCCTTCCTTCGATTGACGGCCAAAGGGGCAAGTGTGAAGTGGTGGGAGGCTGCCTGCGTGCGGGTTTGAGCTCGGGGGCCTCTTTTATAGCACAACCGAGTCGGTTTGCGGCGGCCGTGGATAAGCTTGCCGGCGACCGCCGTTCTGTAGCTGGGGCGACGTGGCGGCGGCGAATGCTAGGGGACGAAGTTGTGGATGAGCACGCACTGCTCCAGGAGGCAGGTGGCAAGCGCTGGGAGCTTGGGCGGCGCTGGCTAGCGCAGGCGTGGTCGGGCAGCGGTTGCGGCCGCGGGCGTGCCGCCAAATGGCATCTGACGGCGGCGCTGTAGGGTGCCAGGGGGCGGTCGGGGCCTTTTGGCGTGACGCGGTGAGGAGGGGATTGCTAGGAGAGGTCCTGCCATGCGGTTCAAGCCAGGGGCGCGCGACGCGGCGGCTCGGTGCGCGGTTGCAGTTGGCGCGCTCTGGGCGCGCCCAGTGCACGCGCAGGGCCTGTTGGACAAAATGCCAGGGCACGATAGAGGTCTCGGGTGAGGCTGGAAATTAGCAGACCCAGGTTATGAGTAGTGAGGAGTCTATTGGACAAGGTAGCTAGGCAAGGGAAGCAAGATCACAATGCAAGCTAAAACTCATGCCAAAACTGGTCATGCCTACATGGTGTTTGACATAATGCAAAAGGAACCTAGGAAGTTCTTGGGGTGGCCAAATCTCCCAGGGTGGGGTCTCTTTAGAAGAAAGAGGGGGTGGTGAAGCTAGTTTGCAAAAAGGAGAAACTTGCTAGTGCAAGTTTTACAAAACTATACTTCTGGACAGAGAGTAAATGGCATCATAACATGGATCAAAATTGTTCCAAAGAGTGCATGCTCCTGTACTTAGGGGTTTAGCAGGGTTGGCTACAAGTAGAGAAAGGAATCATGGGTAAAGGAGCAACTAAAAATGTGGTTGATGTACAAACCAGCAAGTTGGGCCAGAATGAAGATGAGGTTGATTCACTCAAATTCTCCAAAGAACAACTCTATGTTTTTGCATAAAGTTGAATCATATGCTGCTACTAACATCTCATAATTTTGGTGGAGGCTAGAGAGAAATATTGAAATGGGTTGTAGTGCAAACATGCCCACTGGACCAGAGAAGAAAATTAGGTGTAGAGCTCAAATTATTTCAAGAATAAAAGATATTTTTGCACAAAAGTGATTTAAAAACATCACATGACATCTCCAAATTTTGGTGGGATTTATGAGATAATTTATCACATGGTTGTAGTTCAAAATATGGCCATATAGACATGGGAAAATCTTTTATCAAGAAAATAAAGACCAAACAATTTAATTATGTAATTAGTTTCTGCTAAAAGAAAAGTTTTTCTTGAGAGTTTAAACAAGTCCAATAACATGTTTGAAAAGTTTTCACTTTGGGGAAAAACTCCATAATAACAAGGTTAAAAAAATCAAAGGAGCTCAGAAAATAAAAGTTTTAATTCCTGGCAAAATTTTAATTAATAAAACATGGTCAAAAATTTTTTTGGGTGTCACATGCCTCCGACGGTGTACCGGGATATGCAATGAACCAAGAGTGACATGTATGAAAGAATTATGAACGGTGGCTTTGCCACAAATACTATGTCAACTACATGATCATGGTAAGTAATATGACAATGATGAACGTGTCATGATAAACGGAATGGTGGAAAGTTGCATGGCAATATATCTCGGAATGGCTATGGAAATGCCATAATAGGTAGGTATGGTGGCTGTTTTGAGGAAGATATAAGGAGGTTTATGTGTGAAAGAGCGTATCATATCACGGGGTTTGGATGCACCGGCGAAGTTTGCACCAACTCTCAATGTGAGAAAGGGCAATGCACGGTACCGAGGCTAGCAATGATGGAATGGTGAGAGTGCGTATAATCCATGGACCCAACATTAGTCACAAAGAACTCATATACTTATTGCAAAAATCTACAAGTCATCAAAAACCAAGCACTACGTGCATGCTCCTAGGGGGATAGATTGGTAGGAAAAGACCATCGCTCGTCCCCGACCGCCACTCATAAGGAAGACAATCAAAGAACACCTCATGTTTCAAATTTGTTACACAACGTTTACCATACGTGCATGCTAGGGAATTGAAAACTTCAACACAAGAATTTCTCAAATTCACAACTACTCACCTAGCACGACTTTGATATTATTACCTCCATGTCTCAAAACAATCATCAAGCATCAAACTTCTCTTAGTATTCAAAGCACTCATAAGAAAGTTTTTACTAATCTTGAATACCTAGCATATTAGCATTATTTAAGCAAATTACCATGCTATTTAACACTCTCAAAATAATCTAAGTGAAGCATGAGAGACCAATAGTTTCTATAAAACAAATCCACCACCGTGCTCTAGAAGATATAAGTGAAGTACTAGAGCAAAGCTATATAACTCAAAAGATATAAGTGAAGCACATAGAGTATTCTAATAATTTCTGAATCATGTGTGTCTCTCTCAAAAGGTGTGTACAGCAAGGATGATTGTGGTAAACTAAAAAGCAAAGACTCAAATCATACAAGACGCTCCAAGCAAAACACATATCATGTGGTGAATAAAAATATAGCTCCAAGTAAAGTTACCGATGGAAGTAGACGAAAGAGGGGATGCCTTCCGGGGCATCCCCAAGCTTTGGCTTTATGGTGTCCTTAGATTATCTTGGGGGTGACATGGGCATACCCAAGCTTAGGCTCTTGCCACTCCTTGTTCCATAATCCATCAAATCTTTCACCCAAAACTTGAAAACTTTACAACACAAAACTTAACAGAAAATCTCGTGAGCTCTGTTAGCGAAAGAAAACAAAAGACCACTTCAAGGTACTGTGATGAACTCATTCTTTATATTTATTGGTGTTAAACCTACTGTATTACAACTTCTCTATGGTTTATAAACTATTTTACTAGCCATAGATCAAAATAAGCAAACAACACACGAAAAATAGAATCTGTCAAAAACAGAACAGTCTGTAGTAATCTGTAACTAACGCAAACTTCTGGAACTCCAAAAACTCAGCCAAAATAGTACGACCTAGACAATTTTTTTTATTGATCAGCAGCAATTGGAATCAGTATTTTATCACGTTCTGGTGATTTTTAACAATTATTTTCGTGAACAGAAAGTTTCTGGAAATTTCTGCAAGATCAAATAACTATCATCCAAGAAGATCCTATAGGTTTAACTTGGCACAGACACTAATTAAGACATAAAACACATCTAAGCAGAGGCTAGAACAA
Source organism: Aegilops umbellulata (assembly GCA_032464435.1). Classification (NCBI taxonomy): domain Eukaryota; kingdom Viridiplantae; phylum Streptophyta; class Magnoliopsida; order Poales; family Poaceae; genus Aegilops; species Aegilops umbellulata. Next base: position 68,671,118 of record CP136058.1, read on the forward strand.
ATACTTATTCCTAAACAGAAGTAAAAAGCAAAAAACTAAAAATAAAATTGGGTTTCCTCGCAACAAGCGCTATCGTTTAACGCCCCTAGCTAGGCATTGATAAATTCGATGATGCTCACATGAAAGACAAGAATTGAAGCACAAAGAGAGCATCATGAAACACATGACAAACACATCTAAGTCTAACATACTTCCTATGCATAGGCATCTTATAGGCAAACAAATTATCATAGCAAGCAAAAACTAGCATATGCAAGGAAGCGGAAAGAAACAATAGCAATCTCAACATAACGAGAGGTAATTTATTATCATGAAAATCTCTACGTACATATTTTACTCTCTCATAATAATAACATGTGGGATCATAAGCAAATTCAACAAAATAGCTATCACATAAAATATTTTCAACACGATCGACATGCATGCAAAGTTGACACTCTTCCAAAATAGTGGGATTATCATTAACTAAAATCATGACCTCTCCGAACCCACTTTCAATATTATTGCAAACACTGTTATCAATATCATATTCATCATGGGGATTAAATAAATTTTCAAGATCATAAGAAGAATCACCCCAATCATGATCATTGCAATAAGTAGTAGACATAGCAAAACTAGCATCCCCAAGCTTAGGGTTTTGCATATTATTAGCACAATTGACATCAAGAGAATTTATAGTAAAATCATTGAAATCATGCTTTTCATTGAGGGAGCTATCAAGCATGGGTGCAATAGCAACGATCTCATTTTTAACATAAGGAACTATAGCAAATTCGTCTTCATAAATATTGGCATCATGGCCACAAGACTAGCAACCATCATGTTCATTAAGGGATATTTCAACCAAATCATCGGAATCATCATTATCTATAGATTCATGCATATAATTATTTTCTTCCAAAGCAACGGTCATTCTTTCAATAAATTCTTGGACATAGACATTATGAACAAGGTTTTCATTGCAATATTTAAGTATGACGGAATTTTCAGTTTTGTTGAGAGTAAAATCATACTTTTCAATCAAAGAAGCAACTTCATGAGCACCCTTAAAAATGACAAATTCTTCAATTCGTTCGATATCATAGTAACTATAAACACCCCTTGCATAAGAAGATAAGATTTCATTATCATTGAACTCACATAGGTAGGGAAGGTGTTTTTTAGGGTTCTTAGAACAACAAGTAAAATCACACATTTCACAAAGATTCCAAGCATAGCATAGCAAACTATTTATATGATACCATAAGAGTCTCCTTTTTCAGACAAAAGATGACGCACAAAATGAGCATGCTCATCTAAAGATTTCCCATCAACTAGGCTAGTTGGGGTTTCGGCATGAGCGCATAAGGATCGAAGATGATCCAAGTAAAATACTTTAAGTGGATCCATAACAATAGATTTTTAGCAAGCAAAGATGCAAGAAAATAGAGGGCACATGGTAACACAAGCAAACAAGCAAAAGAGGTGAACAAAAAAGAGAGGGCGAATAAAACGGCAAGGGTGAAGCGGGGGAGAGGAAAACGAGAGGCAAATGGAAAATAATGTAATGCGGGAGATAAGGGTTTGTGATGGGTACTTGGTATGTTGACTTTTGCGTAGACCTCCCCGACAACGGCGCCAGAAATCCTTCTTGCTACCTCTTAAGCACTGCGTTGGTTTTCCCTTGAAGAGGAAAGGGTGATGCAGCAAAGTAGCGTAAGTATTTCCCTCAGTTTTTGAGAAACAAGGTATCAATCGATTCAATCCAGTAGGAGGCTACGCGCGAGTCCCTCACACCTACACAAAACAAATAAATCCTCGCAACCAATGCGATAAGGGGTTGTCAATCCCTACACGGTCACTTACAAGAGTGGGATCTGATAGATATGATAGGATAATATTTTTTGTATTTTCGTGATAAAGATGCAAAGTAAAATAAAAGCAAAGGAAATAACTAAGTGTTGGAAGATTAATATGATGAAGATAGACCGGGGGGACATAGGTTTCACTAGTGGCTTCTCTCAAGAGCATAAGTATTCTACGGTGGGTGAACAAATTACTGTTGAGCAATTGACAGAATTGAGCATAGTTATGAGAATATCTAGGTATGATCATGTATATAGGCATCACGTCCGACACAAGTAGACCGACTCCTGTGTGCATCTACTACTATTATTCCACTCATCGACCGCTATCCAGTATGCATCTAGAGTATTAAGTTCATGAAAACAGAGTAACGCCTTAAGCAAGATGACATGATGTAGAGGGATAAATTCATGCAATATGATAAAAAACCCATCTTGTTATCCTTGATGGAAACAATACAATACGTGCCTTGCTGCCCCTACTATCATTGGGAAAGGACACCGCAAGATTGAACCCAAAGCTAAGCACTTCTCCCATTGCAAGAAAGATCAATCTAGTAGGCCAAACCAAACTGATAATTCGAAGAGACTTGCAAACGTAACCAATCATACATAAAAGAATTCAGAGAAGATGCAAATATTGTTCATAGATAAACTTGATCATAAACCCACAATTCATGGGTCTCAACAAACACACCGCAAAAAGAAGATTACATCGAATAGATCTCCAAGAGAGAGGGGGAGAATATTGTATTGAGATCCAAAAGGAGAGAAGAAGCCATATAGCTAATAACTATGGACCCGAAGGTCTGAGGTAAACTACTCACACTTCATCAGAGGGGCTATGGTGTTGATGTAGAAGCCCTCCGTGATGGATGCCCCATCCAGCGGAGCTCCAGAACAGGCCCCAAGATGGGATCTCATGGGTACAGAAGGTTGCGGCGGTGGAATTAGGTTTTTGGCTCCTGTTTTGATCGTTTGGGGGTACGTAGGTATATATTGTTGGGGAACGTAGTAATTTCAAAAAAAAATCTACGCACACGCAAGATCATGGTGATGCATAGCAACAAGAGGGGAGAGTGTTGTCCACGTACCCTCGTAGACCAAAAGCGGAAGCGTTAGCACAACGCGGTTGATGTAGTCGTACGTCTTCACGATCCGATCATTCAAGTACCGAATGTACGGCACCTCCGAGTTCTACTTCCAGTGACCAGTCCCTTTGCAGTAGAAGCACTTAGTCTCAGGCTTAGGACCAGACTTGGGCTTCTTCACTTGAGCAGCAACTTGCTTGCCGTTCTTCTTGAAGTTCCCCTTCTTCCCTTTGCCCGTTTCTTGAAACCAGTGGTCTTATCAATCATCAACACTTGATGCTCTTTCTTGATTTCTGATTTCATCATCATGAAAAGCTCGAGAATTGTTTATGTTATCCCTTGCATACTATAGTTCATCACGAAGTTCTACTAAGTTGGTGATGGTGACTAGAGAATTATGTCAATCACTATCTTATCTGGAAGATTAACTCCCACTTGATTCAAGCGATTGTAGTACCCAGACAATCTGAGCATATGCTCACTGCTTGAGCTATTATCCTCCATCTTTTAGCTATAGAACTTGTTGGAGACTTCATATCTCTCAACTCGGGTATTTGCTTGAAATATTAACTTCAACTCTTGGAACATCTCATATGGTCCATGATGTTCAAAACATCTTTGAAGTCCCGATTCTAAGACGTTAAGCATGGTGCACTAAACTATCAAGTAGTCATCATATTGAGCTAGCCAAACGTTCATAACGTCTGCATCTGCTCCAGCAATAGTTCTGTCACCTAGCGGTGCATCAAGGACATAATTCTTCCGTGCAGCAATGAGGATAATCCTCAGATCACGGATCCAATCCACATCATTACTACTAACATCTTCCAACTCAGCTTTCTCTAGGAACATATCAAAATTAAACAGGGGAGCAAAACGCGAGCTATTGACCTACAACATAGATATGCTAATACTATCAGGACTAAGTTCATGATAAATTAAAGTTCAATTAATCATATTACTTAAGAACTCCCACTTAGATAGACATCCCTCTAATCCTCTAAGTGATCACGTTATCCAAATCAACTAAACCATGTCCGATCATCACGTGAGATGGAGTAGTTTCAATGGTGAACATCACTATGTTGATCATATCCACTATATGATTCACACTCGACCTTTCGGTCTCAGCATTCCGAGGCCATATCTGTTATATGCTAGGCGCGCCAAGTTTAACCTGAGTGTTACGCGTGTGCAACTGTTTTGCACCCATTGTATTTGAACGTAGATCCTATCACACCCGATCATCACGTGGTGTCTCAGCACGAAGAACTTTCGCAACGGTGCATACTCAGGGAGAACACTTATACCTTGATAATTTAGATCATCTTATAAAGCTACCGCCGAACTAAGCAAAATAAGATGTACAAAAGATAAACATCACATGCAATCATACTATGTGACATGATATGGCCATCATCATCTTGTGCCTTTGATCTCCATCTCCAAAGCATCGTCATGATCTCCATCGTCATCGGCATGACACCATGATCTCCATCATCTTGATCTATATCAATGTGTCGTCACATGGTCATCTTGCTAACTATTGCTCTTGCAACTATTGCTATCGCATAGTGATAAAGTAAAGCAATTATTTGGCGCTTGCATCTTATGCAATAAAGAGACAACCATAAAGCTTTTGCCAGTTGCCGATAAGTTCAACAAAATATGATCATCTTATACAACAACTTATATCTCATCACATCTTGACCATATCACATCATGACATGCCCTGCAAAAACAAGTTAGACGTCCTCTACTTTGTTGTTGCAAGTTTGACGTGGCTTCTACGGGCTGAGAAAGAACCGTTCTTACCTACGCATCAAAAACCACAACGATAGTTTGTCATGTTAGTGCTGTTTTAACTTTCTCAAGGACCGGGTGTAGCCACACTCGATTCAACTAAAGTTGGAGAAACTGACACCCGCCAGCCACCTGTGTGCAAAGCACGTCAATAGAACCAGTCTCGCGTAAGCGTACGCGTAATGTCAGTCCGGGCCGCTTCATCCAACAATACCGCCGAACCAAAGTATGACTTGCTGGTAAGCAGTATGACTTATATCGCCCACAACTCACTTGTGTTCTACTCGTGCACATGACATCTACACATAAAACCAGGCTCGGATGCCACTGTTGGGGAACATAGTAATTTCAAAAAAATTCCTATGGACACGCAAGATCATGGTGATGCATAGCAACAAGAGGGAGAGTGTTGTCCACATACCCTCGTAGACCGAAAGCAGAAGCGTTAGCACAACGCGGTTGATGTAGTCGTACGTCTTCACGATCCGGCCAATCAAGTACCGAACGTACGTCACCTCCGAGTTCAGCACACGTTCAGCCCGATGAGTCCCTCAAACTCCGATCCGGCCGAGTGTTGAGGGAGAGTTTCGTCAGCACGACGGCGTGGTGACGATGTTGATGTTCTACCGACACAGGGCTTCGCCTAAGCACCGCTATAGTATTATCGAGGTGGACTATGGTGGATGGGGGCACCGCACACGGCTAAGAGATCAATGATCAATTGTTGTGTCTATGGGGTGCCCCCTGCCCCCGTATATAAAGGAGCAAGGGGGGAGGTGGCCGGCCTAGGAGGAGGGTGCACCAAGGGGGGAGGTGGCCGGCATAGGAGGAGGGCGCACCAAGGGGGGAGTCCTACTCCCACCGGGAGTAGGACTCCTCCTTTCCTTGTTGAAGTAGGAGAGAAGGAAAGAGGGGGAGAGGAAGAAGGAAAAGGGGGCTGCACCCCTTGTCCAATTCGGACCAGGGGGGGCGCCTCCTTCCTTTTGGCCTCTCTCCTCTATTCCCGTATGGCCCAATAAGGCCCATATACTCCCCGGCGAATTCCCGTAACTCTCCGGTACTCCGATAAATACCCGAATCACTCGCAACCTTTCCGATGTCCGAATATAGTCGTCCAATATATCGATCTTTACGACACGACCATTTCGAGACTCCTCGGCATGTCCCCGATCTCATCCGGGACTCCGAACTACCTTCGGTACATCAAAACTCATAAACTCATAATATAACTGTCATCGAAACTTTAAGCGTGCGGACCCTACGGGTTCGAGAACTATGTAGACATGACCGAGACACGTCTCCGGTCAATAACCAATAGCGGAACCTGGATGCTCATATTGGCTCCCACATATTCTACGAAGATCTTTATCGGTCATACCGCATAACAACATACGCTGTTCCCTTTGTCATCGGTATGTTACTTGCCCGAGATTCGATCATCGGTATCTCAATACCTAGTTCAATCTCGTTACCGGCAAGTCTCTTTACTCGTTCTGTAATACATCATCCTGCAACTAACTCATTAGTTGCAATGCTTGCAAGGCTTATAGTGATGTGCATTACCGAGTGGGCCGAGAGATACCTCTCCGACAATCAGAGTGACAAATCCTAATCTCGAAATACAACAACCCAACAAGTATCTTCGGAGACACCTGTAGAGCACCTTTATAATCACCCAGTTATGTTGTGGCGTTTGGTAGCACACAAAGTGTTCCTCCGGTAAACGGGAGTTGCATAATCTCATAGTCATAGGAACATGTATAAGTCATGAAGAAAGCAATAGCAACATACTAAACGATCAAGTGCTAAGCTAACAGAATGGGTCAAGTCAATCACATCATTCTCCTAATGATGTGACCGCGTTAATCAAATGACAACTCATGTCTATGGCTGGGAAACAGAACCATCTTTGATCAACGAGCTAGTCAAGTAGAGGCATACTAGTGACACTCTGTTTGTCTATGTACTCACACATGTATTATGTTTCCGGTTAATACAATTCTAGCATGAATAATAAACATTTATCATGAAATAAGGAAATAAATAATAACTTTATTATTTCCTCTAGGGCATATTTCCTTCATATATAGGAGGAAGGAGTACGTCGGTGGAGCAACAGGGGGCCCACGAGGGTGGAGGGCGCGCCCTGGAGGGGTAGGCGTGCCCCCCTACCTCGTGGCCTCCTCCTTTGTTTCTTGACATAGGGTCCAAGTCTCCTGGATCTTGTTCGTTCCAAAAATCACGTTCCCGAAGGTTTCATTCCATTTGGACTCCGTTTGATATTCTTTTTCTGCGGAACTCTGAAATTGGCAAAAAACAACAATTCTGGGCTAGGCCTCCGGTTAATAGGTTAGTCCCAAAAATAATATAAAAGTGAATAATAAAGCCCAATAATGTCCAAAACAGAAGATAATATAGCATGGAGCAATCAAAAATTATAGATACGTTGGAGACGTATCATCCACCGTAATTATAATTGTTTCATCCACATGCATGCGGGTTAGCAAGTTTCCCTTTACTAATTAACCTTCTTCTTGTGTTTCCAAGGTCCTGTGAACATTCCACCGCCTATACTTGAAAAAATTTATAAGCAAGGGGGAGATGATGATGGTGACGATCACGAGCATGAGGAGGAGTAGAACTTATATACTCAGTGGCGCCTGGCAACTAATTCTGATGGATCACCTCTTCCTGTGTACATACAGTGCACTCAGACTGTTACTAATGAGGAAGCAGGTGTTGTCTCCCATGGTCGCCCTCTCCTGACCTATTCCAACACCCATTGCATGGTATTCAGGACGGATACTAGTGTGATAGCGCCAACTCCTTCTCCCTGGTTTAGTATTGATAGTCTTGGAGAAAACTCACTCTTCCTTGGACCAAACTATCCAATGATGGTGAAAGGCGATCCAGTTGCTGTTGACGCAACGTTACTACCATTTATGAGAAGCAACTGTATCTATACCTCAGACATTTCGGTGGTTCCCTACCCTGGTCCTGATATATGCCGCTTCAGCCTGGATGATCAGTCCTGCGTTGCTCTCGATATTGACAATAGCTGGTCCTTCCCAGAGCACGTATGGTTCAAAGCAAGCGTTTCCAACGCCGAGGATTGGTTGAGTTGAAGTTCATTTCATTGCGTGTTATTTGTTGTGTGATGAAAACTTTAGTATTTGTTAGAATGTTTGGTTGGAAATAATCTATAATCCAACATGTATCCTTGTTGTCGTTGTGTGTTGATGACTTGTTGTATTTAATGAATGGTACATTTCAGTTGTAAATGCATGGCATAGACTCAATTTATGAATGTTTTTCGAGTCACTTCTTAGAGTGTAAGTACCTTAGTAGTATAGCCAGCATCCGGTTAGTATATGAAGTTGCCACATCACATAGAGCCAACCTAATATTGGAGTATGCTAGCCCTCCACCGGCGCGCCGCTTCAAATGGCGGGGGAAGTGAGAGGTCGCGTCACCTTGTGTACAGATCTGAGATGCCACGTGTATCAGATGAATGACTCCAAGTTCGACCACTGTGATGCTAGGTGCGAGCGAAGGAACACCGTTGGAGAGACCCCCCCCCCCCTCATATTTTCCTACATTGGTCGTTTGATTCATAGGATAGAATGCTATAGGATTTTTTTCCTATGTAATCATGTTTTAATTGGCAATCTAGCATCCACTCCAACTTTTGTTTCACTTCCTTTGTTCCTACGAAGAGAGTACTTGATCTAAATGATGTGCCTCTGCAAGAGCCGCCTATATTATTTAACCATGCTCTAAAAAGGTGGACCAACTTTGGCTATAGTAGTATTGTACTAGGTTAGTAGGTGACCTTGCGCTTGGCTCTTCTCCTCTTCCGGAAGTCGAACAATAATGATGGTACTACAGTAGTACTTCTGGCAATCTGACACCAAATGAACTGCTGCACGCCCACCGCTTGTAAGCCAAAGTTTCTCCTTGTGATGCGAGCCACCGCGCATGCGTTGGCGAGGGAGAAGGCATAGTAAGCAAGCTTCTCGTCGTTCTGCATTTGACGGGACATATCAAAGTTATTTATTAGTACTCTCTTCAAAAAGGGCCGACCATGTCCATGGCTATCATCCCGTGCTCTGTCATTGGCTCTGTTTGGATCCCTAAGTTAGAGTTAGTTTTAGTTAGTTGGGACTCAAATAACCCAAAAGTATCCAAACATGATGGGTTAGTTTGGGTTAGTTGGATCTAACCCACCCCCCAAAACTAGCCCAGACTAGAGGAGCTTATTTGGGTTAGTTCTCCTTGGCCCACTAGAAAACTTAGTAAAAAAAGTTACCCCTCCCATCCAAACAAGGTTCAAAGTAGTCAAATGATTGAGAAAGAATAGTTATTGTCAATCTAACCCTACCATCCAAACAGCTCTTTGGTTAGAGTTAGTTTAGGGTTAGTTTAGGGTTAGAATCTAACTCTAACCTCTAATTGAGTTAGAGTATCCAAATAGGGCCATTGAGTACGTGCACTATTCATGTGCCATCGAGGAGAAAAAATATTGCGTAGTACTAGGTGCCATCAAAGTGCACGACTCACTTACGCACTGCATATCTCAATTTTCTTGCATGACACGCCACCTTGATGCTAGATGTCCCGCGTGTCATGGAGGCATATAGTATGATTTTGTAAAATGGAGGCATATAGATGTCCTGCGTGTCGGCAATAGGATGAACAAAGCTCATGTCATAAACGAAAGAGTGGAAGAACATAGATTCCCGACGACCGAGAAGGAGCTACAAACCTCGGGGTGGAGCGTCTGCACTCATAATATTTTATATTATTTAGCGATATAAAATCAACCAAATCTCTCCACGTTCCTATGCCATTCTATAGTATGAGAATAAGTTTGAACTTAAGCCATTGATTCACTCTATCCAATGGTCATAGTTGGAAAATCCAAACAAAACCAAGCATTGGATCAACTCTTTTTTCGAGATCAACTCTTTTAGCACTTAGATTTTTGCCGCCTGCCCACCTAGCCAACTTATATATATCCGCTCACGTGTGATGACCACATGAGCTATCCACTCAGATTGTATGTTAAAAAATAAAGGTCGATAACTAATGCGGCACCTCGGGCCAACGCGGCCAGATCGCATTTTGCACGAGAAATTACACACCATGTTTCGTTGACATGTGGTCCCGTTCCAACATGTCAGTGAGACGACGCGAGTCCTTTTGTACAATTTCTTAAAGGACGTGTAGGCCGGGGCGCCTCTTCGTGTACCGTGGCAAACTGGCAACCGTCCACCGACTCTTCGCCTTTCCCTCTCGATTTGGAACCGCTGTCGCACGCTCTTCCTCCCTCCTCCATTTGCCTTCACCCTCCCTTTTGCCATTGTTCGATCGTCTTCTCCGTGGAGGGAACAAGCCGGAAACGACCCCGTTATTCTTGCCCTGATCTGAAAGATGACGTGGTGGGGGAACTCATTGATCGGTGCGACGTCATCACCTCGGCTAGCATGGTAGGTTCGTTCAAGCCCATTCTCGACTCAACTAATAACATCATTACAAGGAACCCAAGGGTCCAGGAGCGGCTTGATCTCCCCTATCTTCTTCGCCGTGACCCTGCTGACTGGCGCGGGGACGAGGGAAGCCTCACCTTGTGCAAGTTGATGCCGCTTGATAACGATACGTGTGATGTTAAGATGCCATCCCTTGAGGGCAAGGCTTGGGCAGGCGCAAATGGAGATTGGGTTGTTTATATTGGGTACAATTGCGAGTGGGAACTTGTGAATGTGTACACTCGTCAGCGGATTCCACTTCCAAAAATCTCCGAGTGCCCTGAGGTTGAGCACATAGATGATCTACGTACGTTCAAATATGATCATGGTGACTGTCGTCTACGGAAGATAGAAATTTCTCGAGTTCCCGACCGCTCTTGGAATTACAAGAACTATCAAGTTGTTGCTATCTTCGACAAGCTTGTTGCCATCCTTCGTGGTTCGACTGGATGGATATTGCTCAAAAATCAGTTTCTATACACGGATGTGTACTGTGATGCAATTGAATACGAGGGTCTTGTGTTTGCTGCCACCACTCGTGGCACTGTTTTTGCATGGGATCCTCGTAGTTTTGGTGCATTTGTCTTCCACCGTAATTATAATTGTTTCATCCACATGCATGTGAGTTAGCAAGTTTCCCTTCTCTACTAATTAACCTTCTTCTAGTGTTTCCAAGGTCCTGTGAACATTCCACCGCCTATACTTGAAAATTTTTACAACCAAGGGGGAGATGAAGATGGTGATGATCACGAGCATGAGGACGAGGAGGGCCCATGTACTCAGTGGTGTCTGGCAACTTCCGACGGATCACCCCTTCTTGTCTACATACAGCCCACTGCTGATGTTACTAGTGAGGGAGCAGGTGTTGTCTCCCATGGTCGCACTCTCCGGACCTATTCCAACACCCGTTGCATGGTATTCGGGATGGATACTAGTGTACTAGCACCAACACCTTCTCCCTGGTACAATATTGATAGTCTTGGAGCAAACTCGCTCTTCCTTGGACAAAACTATCCAATGATGGTGAAAGGCGATCCAACTGCTGTTGACACAACGTTACTACTATTTATGAGAAGCAACTGTATCTATACGTCAGACATTGCGTTGGTTCCCTACCCTGGTCCTGATATAATAGGCCGCTTCAGCCTGGATGATCAGTCCTGCGTTAGTCTCGAGATTGACAGTAGCTGGCTCTTCCGAGAGAATCGCTTGTGGTTCAAAGCAAGCATTTCCAACGCCGAGGATTGGTTGAGTTAAAGTTCATTTCATTGCTTGTTATTTCTTGTGTGATGAGAACTTTAGTATTTATAATGTATCCTTGTTGTCGTTGTGGGTTGATGACCTATTGTATGTAACAAAATGATATGCCTGTGATAAACTTACTAAATTTATGAATGGCTATCGAGTCGCTTCTCTGAGTGGGTGCTGCGACGAGGCAAAAAAATATTTTCCGAATACATAATTGTATGTGCATTGCAACAGGTTATCGGATGAGGCCAATCAACAATAGTACACTATTTGTACTAGCTTCACATGTTGCACTATCTCTACGTCTATGTACGTAATACAACAAGTTTTAAACTTGAGACCAGCCACCCATCCTCACAAAGAACACTTTTTAACCTAGCACAGACTCTAGGAAATTTGGCCACAGTGTGAGGTGGGCCATATGTTAATGTGTTCGCTGTACGTAACCAGCACATCGAATCCTCGCTAGGAGTAGTAGGAGTGGTAGTAGGAGTAGTAGGGTGGCATGGGCCCAAACAAGCATTCACGTCCAGGAGTACGACACACGCCACCAACACGACTTCCATCTGACACCATATTTCTTGGAGTCCGTGCTACAACAATCTCTTCAACCTCGTTGTTTCTCTAACTCAAGCATCGCGCGGCGGGCGAGGTGGGGGTTTGCCGATAGTCGGTTTCCTCAACTGTGGTCCCACTTGTAAGGCCAACTCCAACACACGACCCCAAACGGACCTCCGTTTTGCCCGGATTCTGTCTGCTTGGGTAGGGCAATGGGGTCGTGTCTGGGCCATTTCTCGGATGCGGTGGTCGTGCACCGAACGCGCGACCGCATCCCGGCCGCGTACATTTTTCTTTGCAAACACATATCTTTTTTTCATCATTTATTTTTTGGTACATGGAAATACATCACCAAAATTTTGACTAGAAAAGCAAGACCAAAGAAAACAAGAACCACAAGAATACATTTTAGAAGATATCCAACTTGCATAATTGCTCCTGTAAGTTGGATTGGTGCCTTCTCGATGCATTCATTGTTGATCTGCGGAGGCTCGATCTTGCGTGCTTCTTTCTTCTTAGAGTGTAAAGAAGTAGACGTGTCTAGCCTCTATTCTATCAACAAGTGCACTAGTCTCATCTCTAGCCTCTATGCTAGCTAAAAGTGCTAGAACATCTACTAAATTGCGCTCTATCAATATATCATTGTAGTCTTCTTCCCAATACCAAAACTTGCATCCATTCTACACAATAAAATTTTAAGTTAGCACAACTAGTCTAATCCGAGAGCACAACCGAAGATTTGGTTGCGTTCTTCCTCCTTTTGCCGACACGTGGGACATCCAGCATCCAGGTCGTGTCATGCAGAAAAATAGAGTGGTAGGTGAAGCCACGTGATGTGCATCTTGGGTTAAACTGTAAATAGAATCTTACTACTCTTGAGTAATTCCAAAAGCGGCCACCGAAGATATTTATTGGATTTGTTTTTCATCACCAGCACACGAGGTGAAAGATGTGCAGGTTCAGTGGGTCCTCTTGCATTTTCACTAACATGTGGGACCGCATATGAGCAAACAGACGATGGGCTCCGCGCTTCTGCTGGCTGGCAGAGAAGAGAGATAGAGGAGGGCTGAGCACGGACTCCAGGAAATTTGTTCTACGTACTCGATATAGTGGTGTAACCAGCACCTCGATATAGTAGGGTGACATGGGCCATAACTAGCATTCATGTCTAGCAGTACGGCACACGCCACCCACACGGGTCCCATCCGACACCAATTTGCTTGGAGTCCGTGCTAGCTACAGCCATCTCTTCTCCCTCCTGTTTTCTCAGCCATCACGTGGTGGGCGTGGTGGGGGTTTGCCGATAGTCAATTTGCTCAACTGCGCTCCCACTTGTAAGTGAAAATGCAACACAGCACGCATTCCCCCTTGAGCGGCGTGCCGGACAAACCATGTGGGGGTGCGACGCAAACACGACAGGCTTTTCCTTTTGAACTTGTAACTTGTAAAATTTGGTTTTGTTCCATGGGACGACCGATAGATAGAAATAACGATTTTCCCTAGAGTAATGAGAAGTTTGGTTCTGGCGCGGTTCATGCATGGAGTACGTAGGAAAATTATGAAGTTGATGCGAAAGGTAAGATAATTACTAGTAGTACCATATACTACTACATGGATTTGACAAAAAGATAAAGATACATACGGATCCATCAACGAAATCCTCACGCCCTAGTGCACTAGGTCACCGACTGACGTGTGAGGAGCAGCAACGTTGGCGGCAAGCTCAACGTGCTTCTAAGCAATGCCATCCAAGGTTGCCCTACGTTCCAAGAAGGCCAGCGTCCTATCGTGCTCCTCTTGCATGTAGTAGTCCTTGTGGACGATTAGCACGTAGACGTGGGTGATTATGTCGATGGTGTCTTGCTGCGCCAGGCGCTACGCGGCGAGCGCGGCCTCGAGGTGGACATTCTCCGACGCGACGGCGGGCAGTCGCAGGGCCACCAGTGCGTCGAAGAGGTTGTCATCATAGAGGTCGTTGAGGGTGGCAGGCATCGCAGAGCCTGGGCGCGTGGGCTGGAGGCGTACGTCAAGGTCGTCCGCGAGCTTCTTGACGATGGTGAACATGTCGAGGAAGCCGACGAGGACCTCGTCGAACAAGGGGACGAAGTTGTCGTCCACGTATCCCCTCGCCCTAGCGGCCTCAAGCACTACCTGGAGACGTTCCTCGGTGCCGGGCCGCAGGCCGGCGTCGTGGACCATCTGGCACAGCCGGCTGATGCTCGCGCTCATCGCCTCCATGGGTCTAGCTTCTAGTCAACTGATCTTGCGATTGGAGTGATCACTCTTGCCCTTGGGTGCGTAGGTGCGTAGGATTTTGTAGATTGGACTGGCGGGAGCCTTTATATGAGAAGTGCAGACTACGTTGAATTCACGTGCGTGTTGGCCATCTACTCCTCGCCCCTCTACTGCACCTGCCTTTGGCTGTATGACGGGTTGGCCAGCCACCCATTGGACCCACGTGTCATACACCCAAAGGCAGGTGCAGTAAGTCAATGAAGCTGCGTCCCCCTCCGTGCCCGTGCATGCTTTCAATGACTTGAGACTACCAAACATCACATGCGGTGGTTAGTTCATTGCATGTAATCCTATTAAGTAGCAAAAAGACATTAAGTTATCTCGCCGATAGGAATAAAACAATATACCATGTATTTATTTACAGAGGGAGTAGTGCATTTTTTGTGACATGCATTACTAGATATTGCTAGTCAAATACTAAATCCAGATGTACGTGGTAGTACTACTAAATCCAGACGGTGGTGCTAGTACTAGTAGTAGTAGTAGTAGTACCAATGTAGTAGCACTGTACTACTCGTTGGTCAAATTATTACGTGCTGCTCCTCACAGTGAAGTGACAAGACCCTACGCCGGAGATGACACCTGAGTATAGGCGCCTTGTTCGGCATACCATAGTCAGACTCACTGTCTGCAGTCACTATCATCATGGCTGTAGACCTAGCCTGCTTAGAACTAGCCGTGTTCGACATAATTTCCCGTGCGTAGATGCCCGTGCATTGCACGAAACACCAAGATTGGGGGGTGGACGGCGCCGGCAGCGGCCATCGCCCCAGATTTTTCCATGGCCTTCTAGATGTGGTGGGGAGGAGATAAGGCTGATTGTGAGAGACAAGGAGTTGTTTGTAAATAGGGAACAAGTGCGGGCATCTTTTTGCCAAACTAGGGAAGTTTGGTTTGTATGCGTTAGATCTTGATCCGACGGCTATTGGTGAAACATGGCAGGCACAACATCATCACCAACTCAGAACCTGTTTGATTCGCAGGATTTTGAAAACGCAGGAATAGGACACGGCAATATTACAAGTTTCAAACTGATATTACAAATGTTAGGAGTAATGCTGCACCTACGAAGAGGGAATTACTAGGAAGTTTACATAAGAACTTTCGTTACTTTAGGTGGATGCAGCATTATCGTACAAACTAAAATCCACCACCCTGACAAGTCACTAATGGGCAAATAAGCTTTTGAGTCTCTGGCCACTTGATGTTTCAAAAACAAATTCAGCTTCTGCGGAGACTTTGTCATTTAGGCTTAGACTCTTGCGGTGATCAGCACGCCATTCATTGTTGCGCCACAGAACGCCAAACCTCATTACCTTGAGCACACTTTCCTCCAGAACAAAGAACCTGGCCAATTTAATCTCAGATGTGCTGCCTCGGTAGTCGATCAAATCAATTTCTGTAAGATAGAGATCAAGGCATTCGATGAGATTGTTATAGTGCAGCACATTTTTCACTTTCGGGTCTTTTTTATCTGCAAAAGAAGAGAACATATTAGAGCAGCTGGCTGTATAAGATTGCCGTGTCATCAAGATGTACCAATATCATTCTCTCATACGATAGGGTTGGCTGGCTAGTGATATTTTTTCACACTCTATCTCTCTTTCTCTTTCTCATTCCTCTCATTTACCTAGGATTACGTGAAGAGCTTGGGCATTTGTTGTCTTCCACTATGTGCCGATGCCATAATATGCATCGATGTCAAATCAAAAGATTTTGGCACCACTCTTGCGATGTGAGAGAGTTGGCACCGCTATGCACGCAGACCCACATGTATAAACAAATCAATCAAACCAACTACACCAGCCTCTCACTCTCCTAAACAAGTGTTTTTTATTGCCTCAGTCCTCTCTCTCTCCCACGCAAGTGTTTTTTCATTGCATGAGTTAATTTGGCACCGGAGCTAAGCAGGTGATCCAGATTGGGGCACCAGGTGAGAGGGGCATCGATGCCAAATGCATCACAAGTGAATTTGGCACATGTTTTGGCCTACATAGTGGAGGGCTGTTATAGCCCACTTTTGTACTACCTCTTATTTAGTATACAATTTTGACCATATATTTATGTAAGAAAATGCCAATGCATGTCACTAAAAATTACACCATTTGAAATTATGTTCAAATACAAATCCAACGATATAGTTCTTAGTGACATGCATTGACATTTTGTCAATTAAATCTATGGTCAAATTTTGATACTACAAAATAGGAAGAGTAAACCAGGACGGAGGTAGTACTTGCTCTTAGGGTAACCATAGGGTTACTGGAGTAGTCTAAGTTACTTTCCACTATGACTAGCCTAGGTTACTATAGTAGTACAACAAAAAAACGATGCAGGTGATCATGTGAGAAAAAATAGTAAAAACATTTCTTTCGATGCAGTGCATAGATGCAGTTTTGAACACTACACTTGTCATCGTAATTTGGGAAAATTACGAGAAATTTGAGCGACGTTGTGATTACCGTTTACTAATAGGAAAGATGTTTCACCTCGATGAGTAGCTTCTCCGTGCACGGAAAGCATGTAAGGAATCCAACAACTTGATCCAGATTGGGGCCGATAGATTTTATTGCCAAGATCTGCACTATGCCCATAGACTGGGTCAAGCTTGTGGGAATCATTTTCTAGAAGACGGTCGTAAATACATCAAGAAGAAACTTAAAAATGTGAATTTCAAGAAGACGGAGAAGAAGATGAGTGCTGTACCTGAATGATTACAAATCCAATAAAGAGTTCGGAGAATTTGGTAGACTATGCACCAACGCTGTCAATTTCGGCGCGTCAATGACCCTGATTTCTGTTGGACCTTCTAGATCCAATACAAGCAATCTCTCAAGGGAAGGCGCATTCTCAATGACCATACCATGGAACAGCTGGAGTGATCTCTTCCCAATTGATGTCTTGTTGCGGGGCCAGCAAGACACATAAATCCATTGGAGATTCGTCGAGGCGATGTGGAGGCTAATGAACCCGTGGATCTGCTCAAGACAAAGGTACTCGAGCGCAGTACAGATGCGGAGTAGGTGCTCCATAGCCTTTCTTCGAGATGACAACGTCGAAGAGGTCGAGCTGCTTGAGTTGAGGGAGAAGAAGGGCGGGCGCGACATTAATCTAGGGAAGATAGCAGGAGCTGAAGCTGGCTCGGCGCAGCATTAGCGCGAGGCGGAGCACGGACGGCGGCAGAGAGCGATATCGTCCAGCTTCAAAGCTGAGCTCCTCAAGCTGATCTAGGGCGGGGGATAAGAACCACTCGTCGAACTTGGGTTGGACCTTGCAGTTGGTACTGAACATGCGGATGTCAAGGCGTCTGGCTGGCCCAGGGTGCGATGAAAGGATCTTGGAGACTGCGGCCATGCGTTTGCAATCCCTGTCGCAGAGGCAGCTGTCGATGGTGAGGTTGAGGGGGACGCGACGCCAGAGGGGGCGCCACCACCGGGAGAGCAAGGTGGTCCGTATGACAGATTTGGTGGGGAGGAGGCCGATGGTGACGAGTAGCATGTCGTCGGGGAGGCTGCTGATGAAGTCCAGGCTCGCCGGATGCGGTTTTGGCTCGACCCGTCTCCGCTTGTTGGCTGCCTCACCGTCCATCTCAACCGGCGGCGACGCTGGTGTACACGTGTGCTGGTGTGTGTTGTGGGCTGGGTGTGCGCGAGTGCGTCGTTCTGTGCATGCCGCCGTGCAGTGGTGAATTGCGCGTGAGTGCGTCCTCCATGCAGAAGAAGTGTGTCCTCAATGCGCCCTCAATTTACTTGCGTGAGGGGTGCTAACCCGAGTGGTTTCAACATTGTTTGCTTCACCGCGTGTCAGATGGGCCTCTAGTTTACTTGTTTTCACCCACTGCCACATGGGCCAGCACACGAAGATACAGAACACGAGCTGACAAGGCAGCATGTGGACTGGTTGACCGGTCAACTAAACAATATATGGAGCTATACGCTGACACAGTGAGTGTATAATCCGTCGGTATAGAGTTTTCGGGTGAGAGGGGAGGCCCGTGAGAGATAGAAGAGAGAGAGATAGAGAAAGAGCTACTCCCTCCGTTAGATAATGTAGTTCCAACATTTTTTTAAAGTCAAACTTTTGAAACTTTGACCAAGTTTATAAAGATATTACTTATATCTACAATACCAAAGATAAATGATAGTATGAAGTAAGTACATGTTGTGATGAATCTAATGATCTTTCCAGATGTAAATGTTTTTCTCCACATATACCTGGTCAAACTTTTCTGAGGTTTGACTTTTCAAAACATCCATATGCTTTGGACATGAGAGAGTCCGTAACTAGAGAGAGAGAGAGAGAGAGAGAGAGAGAGAGAAATAGAAAGAGTGAGTGAAAAAAGTGTGTGTGCGTGTGTGAAAGAGACATGGACAACACTCGATAAAATCGAGAAAAAACGTGCGTGTCATGCATCTTCGACAACGGAAGCAAGGTGAGGAGATAGTGTGTGGTTGTTTGAAACCGAGAGAGCAAGACCCCTAGCACATGGCCAAGAGGGGTCTGACAAACAAGGGAGAGAGGTCGAGAGAGACGTACGGAGAAAATGCAGACATGGGGAGGAGAGAGTGTATGTTTGTCATAGAGAGATCCCCTGGAGATCGTGATGGGACTACATGGGTGGGAGATCGAGTGACAAGGTGTGTGCGCGATAGAAGATACCAAGAGAGATATCGAGATAGACGTATGGATGGAAGGAGACAATACGTGTGTTCCTGATGGCTAGTGAGAGATAATCATACTTGGGGGGGAGTGCTTGCGCCTATGATGGAGTGAGGGATTATGGTACTTATTAGGGGGGTGCGTGTCACATAGAGAGAGAACGAGGGCGGAGAGTGTTGGATGGGTCTATATGTATAGCACGAGCGAGACATGTGTATGTGTGAACTAGGAAGATATAAAGTTTGAGAGAGATTGAGGAGCCCCGGTAAGGCTGAGTGGTGCGTCACATAGCTGAGAGGGGAAAAGAGATATTCCATCTGCTTGATAATGCAGTGCACGTAATTTTTTTAGAAGTCAAACTTTGGAAACTTTGATCAGGTTTACACAAATGTTATTTATATCTTCAATACCAAAGATACATCATACGAAACTACATCTCATGGTGAATCTAATGGTATATGTTTGCTGTTCCATATGTAATTGTTTTTCTCCATGTACATGGTCAAACTTTGTGATGTTTGACTTTTCAATAAATCAATATGCTATGGACCGAGGAGAGTGCCTAAGTCCAGAGGGATCAAGTGCGTGTGAAGGACAATGAGTAAGTGTGCAAAAAGATTATGTGTGTGAAAGAGAAAGTGACAACAAACGATAAATTAGAGAGAGAGTGTTTTTTTGTTTCTTAGGCGAACATATCACGCATGCATCTCCGAGATAGAAAAGCGAGGCGAGGAGATACACGAAGATAGCTAGTGTGTGATTGTTTGCAACGGAGAGAGACACCCCTATAGCACATGTCCAATAGAGGTCTGGCCGACAAGGAACAAAGGTTGAGAGGGACACATGGAGAACATGGACACATGGGGAGGGCGAGAGGGTGTGTTTGTGATAGGGAGACCCCCTCGAGATCGTGAGGGGACTATATGGGTGGGAGATCGAGGGAGGTGCGTGCGCGATAGAAAGATGCCCCGAGAGAAATCAATATAAACCATGCACATGTTTGTGATGGAGACTAAGATTAGCTAGTCATATACATATAGGGGGAACTGCGTGTGCCTACAATTGAGTGAGAGACCATCATACTTGGCTAGCTAGGCATGAGATTGTGTGTGTGTGCGTGTGAGATGGAGAGAGAACAAGGGAGAGAGATAGAGTTTTAGATGGGCCTATCGAGTGCGAGTGAGATATGCATGTGTATGTGTGACCCAGGTAGATGGAGAGTTTGAGATAGAGGGGGAAGAGCTTTGAGATGACAGAGTGGTACGTGAGAGAGTTACGGGCAACGATCCAAGGAATTTGTGTGCGTACGGCGAGTGCACCCAAGATATCTAGCTTGGACTAGAGAATCATACATAGTGTGCGAGAGAGACCTATAGATGGAGTATATATGCATGCGAACTAGAAAGACCCCCCCACGCACACACACAAAGAGAGAGAGAGAGAGAGAGAGAGAGAGAGAGAGAGAGAGAGAGAGAGAGAGATGGAGATAAAGAGAGAGGACCAACAAGGTTTGTGTGTTGGATGCGTGCGACAGAATTGAAGATTGTCAGCAAGAGAGAGAGAGAGAGAGAGAGAGAGAGAGAGAGAGAGAGAGAGAGAGAGAGAGAGACGTACGGAGAAAATGCAGACATGGGGAGGAGAGAGTGTATGTTTTTCATAGAGAGATCCCCTGGAGATCGTGATGGGACTACATGGGTGGGAGATCGAGTGACAAGGTGTGTGCGCGATAGAAGATACCATGAGAGATATCGAGATAGACGTATGGATGGAAGGAGACAATACGTGTGTTCCTGATGGCTAGTTAGAGATAATCATACTTGGGGGGGGGGGAGTGCTTGCGCCTATGATGGAGTGAGGGATTATGGTACTTATTAGGGGGGTGCGTGTCACATAGAGAGAGAACGAGGGCGGAGAGTGTTGGATGGGTCTATATGTATAGCACGAGCGAGACATGTGTATGTGTGAACCAGGAAGATATAAAGTTTGAGAGAGATTGAGGAGCCCCGGTAAGGCTGAGTGGTGCGTCACATAGCTGAGAGGGGGAAAGAGATATTCCATCCGCTTGATAATGCAGTGCACGTAACTTTTTTAGAAGTCAAACTTTGGAAACTTTGATCAGGTTTACACAAATGTTATTTATATCTTCAATACCAAAGATACATCATACGAAACTACATCTCATGGTGAGTCTAATGGTATATGTTTGCTGTTCCATATGTAATTGTTTTTCTCCACGTACATGGTCAAACTTTATGATGTTTGACTTTTCAGTAAATCAATATGCTATGGACCGAGGAGAGTGCTTAAGTCCAGAGGGATCAAGTGCGTGTGAAGGACAATGAGTAAGTGTGCAAAAAGATTATGTGTGTGAAAGAGAAAGTGACAACAAACGATAAATTAGAGAGAGAGTGTTTTTTTGTTTCTTAGGCGAACATATCACGCATGCATCTCCGAGATAGAAAAGCAAGGCGAGGAGATACACGAAGATAGCTAGTGTGTGATTGTTTGCAACGGAGAGAGACACCCCTATAGCACATGTCCAATAGAGGTCTGGCCAACAAGGAACAAAGGTTGAGAGGGACACATGGAGAACATGGACACATGGGGAGGGCGAGAGGGTGTGTTTGTGATAGGGAGACCCCTCGAGATCGTGAGGGGACTATATGGGTGGGAGATTGAGGGAGGTGCGTGCGCCATAGAAAGATGCCCCGAGAGAAATCAATATAAACCATGCACATGTTTGTGATGGAGACTAAGATTAGCTAGTCATATACATATAGGGGGGACTGCGTGTGCCTACAATTGAGTGAGAGACCATCATACTTGGCTAGCTAGGCATGAGATTGTGTGTGTGTGGGTGTGAGATGGAGAGAGAACAAGGGAGAGAGATAGAGTTTTAGATGGGCATATCGAGTGCGAGTGAGATATGCATTTGTATGTGTGACCCAGGTAGATGGAGAGTTTGAGATAGAGGGGGAAGAGCTTTGAGATGACAGAGTGGTGCGTGAGAGAGTTACGGGCAACGATCCAAGGAATTTGTGTGCGTACGGCGAGTGCACCCAACATATCTAGCTTGGACTAGAGAATCATACATAGTGTGCGAGAGAGACCTATAGATGGAGTATATATGCATGCGAACTAGAAAGACCCCCCCACGCACACACACAAAGAGAGAGAGAGAGAGAGAGAGAGAGAGAGAGAGAGAGAGAGAGAGAGATGGAGATAAAGAGAGAGGACCAACAAGGTTTGTGTGTTGGATGCGTGCGACAGAATTGAAGATTGTCGGCGAGAGAGAGAGAGAGAGAGAGAGAGAGAGAGAGAGAGAGAGAGAGAGAGAGAGAGAGAGAGAGAGAGAGAGAGAGAGAGATGGAGATAAAGAGAGAGGACCAACAAGGTTTGTGTGTTGGATGCGTGCGACAGAATTGAAGATTGTCTGAGAGAGAGAGAGAGAGAGAGAGAGAGAGAGAGAGAGAGAGAGAGAGAGAGAGAGAGAGAGAGAGAGAGAGAGAGAGAGAGCAGGAGTCCGGGAGAGGGGGAGGTTGTGTTTTATGCATCAAAGACTGATATAAACCATGTTTCGATATAAACTTGCATTCAAATATTTAAATTGGAGAACATGTTGTCTGCAATCCACACATGAACGGATATATGCGTATATCAAACTAGTTCATTAAGTTGACTTTCAACATGTTCATGGAGTACTATAACACTGTACAACATGGTATTCGATTGAGGTGTTCAATTTTGGATTTATTTCACTATTTTGACCTGGTTAACGAGCTATTTCATTGAATCGAGATATTTCATTTTGGGTTTGATTCCCATTTTGAGTGGGTCAACTATTTGTCATATAGTAAATCGCTAGCAACGAGCATGTAAAAACACATTACTCCCGGGCATCATCTCTCCATCTAAAAAAGAAGTGGCAAGCTAATATTTCTAAATTTGATTCGAATCGACTTGGTAGGTAGACATGGATGCTCATTCTCCCAAATTTTGAACGAACCGGTAAACATCCTCTACTCGGTGGTATTCGCCCGAGCAAATAAATGGGAGACACGAAATTACCGTCCTATGTGGGAGACACATTAGTTGGCCCGTTGTGCATCGAGGGTAGGTTCGTAACTTCATCCAAGCGCGCCTTCTCCTCGGCCGAAATGACATGTGCCGAATAATTCATAAACCATGGTCGGCAAAACACGCTCTCCTTGCCCAAAATAGCTCGTGCCCACTTTTTCAAAACATGCTCGCCTCGCCCGAAATCGCTCGCGCCCACTATATTTCAAAACACGCCCTCCTCGCCCAAAATCGCTCCCGCCCACTATTTGGGGAGAAGCAAAGTTACTCTACTATCCCCGACCCTCAGTACACAGACCCAAGCCGAGAAGCCTAAAGGCAGGGGTAGAACTGTAACTCCCCCTCACATTTCAGACAAATGCGTCCATAAAACATGGTTCCACTCCCCTGCCAATCCCCCCCCCCATTCATACCACGTGGGCGCCAAATCACCTTCTCCCCGGAAGCTCCCTTCTCCCGAGCCACGAAACCTCAGCCCCTCCTCCATGGCGCCCCCACCGCACCAATTTCACAGCCGCCCTCCTCCATAATGCCGGAGACGTTGTCAATTTGCCGTCGTGCACTAGGCCGTGTGCCTCTTACTCCGTGCTGCCGGAGCTGCCTCGACTACGGCCGCATGAACCGTACCGGAGCCGATTCACCCCCGTCGTTGGTCACGATGCCGCAGCGGCTCCAACTTCGGATCCGTCCAGAGTCCCGGCGCTGCTTCACCGTAGCCGCCGACCGTCGCAACATCGTTGTTTCCCTGCCGCCGGTGGCCACCGCAACCGCGCCGGCCTCACCGACTCGGCAGCTGGACCTGCCTACTTCACCATGGCGCTAGATAGGTCGCACCCTCATCTCAAATCACTTTATTTAGGCGTCAGTTGTCTGAATTTTTATTCTGGGCCAACCGATTCCCAATGGGAAGCAGCAACCCTTGAGGCGGCGGAGCTCCTAGGCTGCCGGTTGGCTGGTCTCTAATGTAAGGGTACGGGGCCGCAAGTTCGCCGCGGTAGTAGCGCTTAGATGGCTATCTTAGAGTTGCGTGGGTTCAAGTTACTGCCGCCGCCGGATCTGGATGATGGGGAATCTTTGTGGATTGGCCCGGGGGCGGCGCAACCATGGCAGTGCGGTGGGGCGGGGAGCGGGGTTTTGGCTGGGGCCACGAACGGCGGAGGCAAGCTGCTCTGCCATTGGTTGCTGGCTCTTTAGGGAAGATTCCGAACAGTGTCAGCCGGGAGGCACAAGATGGCCACCAAGACATCCGGCGTAGATCGGACAATACCAAAATAAAATAAAATCATGTGACCCCAATTTAGTCTTAGTCAACAGACGTGTGACCACTCTCTTACCTTGCTGTTGATATCTTAGTGTATTTCTTCAGATCAAAGAGATGTGTCGTTCTTAACATTATGCGTTATCTGCATCTTCAGCCACACCGTCTTCCGACTCACCAGAGCTGCTCCAACAAGGGAAGCATACACCAGAAGGGAGCTATAGTTCCCACTCAACAGTTCCCTGCGTCGAATGCGCGTGCCTGACATGGACAGCCACAACAACTGCAGGGCCATCGACAAGTCAGCACATGATGCTCACTCCTATGGATGGCGTCCAGATAGGTTGTACCCTCATATTACTTGTGTGCAACATTTATGGCTTTGTTATTCATCTAAGCATGGAAAATAGATTATCACATTTTCCTGTATATTCATGCTGATCTCTTACGGGTCTTGTTCAGGAGTTAACGTTGTTCCATAGTTCAGCTAAGATAGTTGTTCTTTAGGTAACGCTGTTCCATAGTTATCATCCATTAGCTAATGCTATCCCACAGGCTGGTGATTATAGTATTATACCAATTCTAGTATTACCTATGTTGTTCTTTAATACTTTTTTGTGCCATCTAGTTAATCTCGAGTACAAACGATACATATTATGTAGCTTTCATCTCTGTTCTCCCTTTAGTTTTTGAGACCTGTTGCTTCTTGTTAACCCCGGTCCTACTATTTATGTCGTCTCCTACAGGCACTTATTACATAATTCTAGTTACTAGTTGTCTTCCATGCATGTCAGATATAGTTGCACACACTGATATATCCACAAAAACCTCACGGAACAATGTAAAGGCCAATAAACTTGATGTCAATGATACCCAATATGATGGAACATGTAAAGGCAGTTCTTCAGAAGACTTGCAGAAAGATGTTGAATCCTCTTCACCCCACAAGGTCCTTGCTCTATCGCAATGCCATCTGCTTAATTTGGACATCATGCTTCTGAATATCTTATGCATTGTTATTCATCAGTATGTACTTCATCTATCTACCATACCATGTTTTTTTACATTGAAGTGATGTTCTAGTGCTCTGTTGCAATGCCATCTTAGTTTCCCAATCATACACGTGTATGTTGCCTTAGTTTTTCTGTACGCATTCCATTAGCATACAGTTTTACATTCAACTAGTGCTTTTTTTACTGTGTTTTCCTGTCGTATCCCTAGCTCTTACACAATACTCCCTCCGTCCGGATTACATGTTGCCGAAATGGATAAAAAGGATGTATCTAGAACTGAAATACGCCTAGACCCATCCATTTTTTTCTGGATGGAGGGAATACGTGTCAATATGTCATGCCTTTCTATTCTTCAGTACCTATTCCATCTCTCTGCTGTAGCATGTTTTATAATTGAAGCACCATTCTTCTATACAAGGCATGCAAGGGGAAGACGACTATGTTAGAATCTGAAGGGTTACAAACCAGGTCTTTGCAAAAGATCCAAACGCCAGGAGATAATAAACCAACTCCAGTTTTTATAGATACTGCTCCAGCACAGAGAAACCCAACTCCTACTGATAATAAGCAGATTCTAGTGGCCAAAGAACTAGTCCGCTCCAGTCCAGCAAAAATATGTCAACTCCATTCTAAGAAGCGTGTGCGTATCCTTGCATCATGAAATTTTATAGCAAGCTGGTCATATTTTCTACATGTTTCTTACCCATCTCTCTTTTAGAAAATAATCTTAACAGATAGAAGAATTTCTACACTGGTATCGTCTGTGAGGAAAGATTCTTGCAGGAATTCTCTGTACTCCAATGCAGATGTAAGTACCTGTTGTATATCACTATATTTTTACATCAGCATGTATTTTGTTAATTAGCGTGAATCCAACCTTTATCTGATCTAAATTTAGTTGTAGAAAAATGTATAATTAAAGGCCACAATGTTGATTTTTGTAAGGAAAACTGCCTGGTAGTTTTGCATCCTGAGCTGCATGAGTGTACTATCTCATATCAGTGGGTTTGATTACTTTGGTTCTACAGTGGGTTTTTGATAACCCACAAGTATAGGGGATCACAACAGTTTTCGAGGGTAGAGTATTGAACCCAAATTTATTGATTCGACACAAGGGGTGCCAAAGAATATTCTCAAGTATTAGCAGCTGAGTTGTCAATTCAACCACACCTGGATAACTTAATATCTGCAGCAAAGTGTTTAGTAGGAAAGTAATATGATAGTAGTGGTAATGGTAACAAAAGTAAAGAAGCAAAAGTAATATTTTTGGTGTTTTGTAGTGATTGTAACAGTAGCAACGGAAAAGTAAATAAGCGAGAACCAATATAGGAAAAGCTTGTAGGCATTGGATCGGTGATGGAGAATTATGCCGGATGCGGTTCATCATTTAACAAGCATAACATAGGGTGACACAGAACTAGCTCCAATTCATCAATGTAATGTAGGCATGTATTCCGAATATAGTCATACGTGCTTATGGAAAAAACTTGCATGACATCTTTTGTCCTACCCTCCTGTGGCAGCGGGTTCCTAATGGAAACTAAGGGATATTAAGGCCTCCTTTTAATAGAGTACCGGAACAAAGCATTAACACATAGTGAATACATAAACTCCTCAAACTACGGTCATCACCGGAAGTGGTCCTGATTATTGTCACTTCGGGGTTGCCGGATCATAACACATAGTAGGTGACTATAGACTTGCAAGATAGGATCAAGAAAACACATATATTCATGAAAACATAATAGGTCCAGATCTGAAATCATGGCACTTGGGCCCTAGTGACAAGCATTAAGCATAGCAAAGTCATAGCAACATCAATCTCAGAGCATAGTCGATACTAGGGATCAAACCCTAACAAAACTAACTCGATTACATGATAGATCTCATCCAACCCATCACCATCCAGCAAGCCTACGATGGAATTACTCACGCACGGCGGTGAGCATCATGAAATTGGTGATGGAGGATGGTTGATGATGACGACGGCGACAGATTCCCCTCACCGGAGCCCCGAACAGACTCTAGATCAGCCCTCCCGAGAGGTTTTAGGGCTTGGCGGCGGCTCCGTATCGTAAAACATAATGATTTCTTCTCCTTGATTTTTTTCTCCCCGAAAGCAAATATGTAGAGTTGTAGTTGGCGTCGGAGGAGCTCCAGGGGGCCCACGAGGTAGGGGGCGCGCCCTAGGGGGGAAGGCACGCCCCCACCCTCGTGGACAGGGTGTGGGCCCCCTGGTCTTCATATTTGGCAAGGATTTTTTATTATTTCCGAAAAGATATTCCGTGAAGTTTTAGGTCATTCCAAGAACTTTGTTTCTCCACATAAATAACACCATGGCAATTCTGCTGAAAACAGCGTCAGTCCGGGTTAGTTCCATTCAAATGATGCAAGTTAGAGTCCAAAACAAGGGCAAAAGTGTTTGGAAAAGTACATACGACGGAGACGTATCAACTCCCCCAAGCTTAAACCTTTGCTTGTCCTGAAGCAATTCAGTTGATAAACTGAAAGTGATAAAGAAAAATTTTACAAACTCTGTTTGCTCTTGTTGTTGTAAATATGTAAAGCCAGCATTCAAGTTTTCAGCAAGGATTATGACTAACCGCATTTGCAATAACTCTCAGGCCTCATGTTTACTCATATCAATACCATAACCAACTCGCAAGCCATAATAATAAATCTCGGATGACAACACTTTCTCAAGACAATCATAATATGATATAACAAGATGGTATCTCGCTATCCCTTTCCGAAACCGCAAAACATAAATGCAGAGCACCTTCAAAGATCAAGGACTGACTGGACATTGTAATTCATGGTAAAAGAGATCCAATCATAGTCATACCCAATATAAATTAATAGTTATGAATGCAGATGACAGCTGCGCTCTCCAGCTAGTGCTTTTAATAAGAGGGTGATGACTCAACATAAAAGTAAATAGATGGGCCCTTCGTAGAGGGAAGCAGAGATTTGTAGAGGTGCTAGAGCTTGGTTTTGAAATAGAGATAAATAATATTTTGAGCGGCATACTTTCATTGTCAACATAACAACTAAGAGATGGCGATATCTTCCATGCTACACACACTATAGGCGGTTCCCAAACAGAATGGTAAAGTTTATACTCCCCCTCCACCAACAAGCATCAATCCACGACTTGCTCGAAACAACGAGTGTCTCCAACTAGCAACAGTCCCAGGGGGAGTTTTGTTTGCAATTAATTTGATTTAGTTTGCATAAAGCATGGGACTGGGCATCCCGAAGACCAGCCATTTTCTCATGAGTGAGGAGCGGAGTCCACTCCTCTTGAGAATAACCCGCCTAACATGGAAGATAAGGGCAGCCCTAGTCGATACATGAGCTATTCGAGCATACAAAACATAATGTTTATTTGAAGGTTTAGAGTTTGGCACATACAAATTTACTTGGAACGGCAGGTAAATACCGCATATAGGAAGGTATCGTGGACTCATATGGAATAACTTTGGGGTTTAAGGGATTGGATGCACAAGCAGTATTCCCGCTTAGTACAAGGGAAGGCTAGCAAAAGACTGGGAAGCGACCAACTAGAGAGCGACAACAGCCATGAACATGCATTAAAATTAATAAACATTGGATGCAAGCATGAGTAGGATATAATCCACCATGAACATAAATATCGTGAAGGCTATGTTGATTTGTTTCAACTACATGTGTGAACATGTGCCAAGTCAAGCCACTTAAATCATTCAAAGGAGGATACCACCTAGTCCTGGCCAAGGGCAGCCCGGCCCGAACGGCCCAGCCCGAAAAAGCCCGACCCGGCCCGGCCCGATGCCGCTCCCGGGCCGGGCTCGGGCCTAGATTTTGAGCCCGAACGCTGGGCCGGGCCGGGCCCAGGCCCATCATTTTCGCGTTTTTCTGAAGGACGGGCTGGGCCGGCCCGAAGCCCGACGGGCTTTTACGTGTTCGGGCCGGTCTCGGGCCCAGAAAACAGGCCCGACAGCCGGGCCGGGCCGGGCTCGGGCCTGGGTTTTTTGCGTCAGGCTTGGCTAGGCCCGGCCCGAAGCCCGGCCCGAGGTATGGCCAGGTATAATACCACCCCATCATACCACATCACAACCATTTTAATAGCATGTTGGCACGCAAGGTAAACCATTATAACTCATAGCTAATCAAGCATGACACAAGCAACTATGATATCTAATTGTCATTGCAAACATGTTTATTCATAATAAGCTGAATCAAGAACAATGAACTCATCATATTTACAAAAACAAGAGAGGTCGAGTTCATACCAGCTTTTCTCATCTCAGTCAGTCCATCATATATCATCATAATTGCCTTTCACTCGCACGACCGAACGAAGTGAATAGTAATAAGAGTGCACATGCATTGGACTAAGTTGGAATTTGCAAGCATTCAATAAACAGGAGAAGACAAGGCAATATGGGCTCTTGGTTAAATCAACAATAATGCATATAAGAGCCACTTCAACAATTTAATTATGGTCTTCTCCTATCGACCCCCAAAGAAAAGAAAAGAAACTATTTACACGGGAAAGCTCCTAACAAGCAAAAGAAGAACGAGAAATATTTTTGGGTTTTCTTTTTAATTATTAATACTATAGCAAGAAAAGTAAACCAGCTAGAAGCTATTACTATTTTTTTGTTTTTTCTTAAGGCTTAAAAAACACACAATAAGAAAGCAAGAAAAAGAAAATAAACTAGCATGGATATTACAGTGAAAAAGTATGAGCATCGACATCTAGCAATGAGCGTGTGTAAACATAAATGTAATGTCGGTGAGAAATACGTACTCCCCCCGGCTTAGGCTTTTGGCCTAAGTTGGTTCATTGCCAGGGATGGCCTGGCGGATACCCGTAGGTGCAGATGGGGTCGTATTGTGATGAAGAGGACTCTGACTGCCACTGGTTGGAAATCATCTCCGGATCCCACTGGTAGTTAGACTGTCGTGGAGGTTCAAATTGTGGTTCCGGCTCCGGGGCTGGTTTAGGGTTCCGGTAGGCTTGAACGGCAGCCCACGGAATGAGATACAGACTCTCTGATAAATCAAACAAGGAAGGAGCAGGCAAGGTAATAGTCTCAGGGTGATGTTTATGAAAGAATAATTTGTATTTAAGCTCCCCTTCCCTGCTCTTAACAATAAAGTCATGTGCTAGCATACTCTTATAATCTGAATAAGCACTAGGCAGCAATTTTTCTTCTTTCTCATAGAGCCTAATTGGTATATTAAAATGTGCAGCAAGGCATGAAGCATAAATGCCTCCAAAGATGGGGCCCTTTGTACGGTTCAAACTTAACCGTTTACCAATAATTCCGCCCATACTAACAGTGTTATCGCGGAATAAACCATGGAATAAAATGATAATATCAGGAACACTAAGGTTTCCACAGTTTCCGCGACTAATCAAGCAACGGCTAGCAAATATGGCAAAGTAGCGTAAAACAGGAAAACGTACGCTAGTGATTCTTGGGTCGGAAACCTTCCTGGTTTCTCCTACCGGGATGGTGTCAATAAATTCTTCCACATCATTACGATGTGGTTCATCTAGGGCACCCTCAAAGGGTATTTTGAAAACCTTGCAAAATTCAGCTAGTGGCATCTTCTTAACAACGTCATATAAATGAAACTCTACTGAAGGAGGTGATTCCTTAGGAAAATAGTAGAAGTTTTGCTCAAAAGTATTAGTGAGTAAGAGATACTGATGACGTTGGTCGCGGAGGAAGTCAGTGAGGCCAGCATTCTCAGCCAATGAATAGAAATCATCATAAATCTCGGCTGCTCTCAAGAAATCATCGGAAGGCCATTCACACGGCCGAACCTCCGCGGTACGAGGCAAATTAAATGTGGGCCTCTATGCTTCTTAATTTTGCTTTTCCTTCGAGCTTCGGCTCGATGAGCCCCTCAAAAGTTTCTTCATCATTTTCTAGAAATTCTGGAATTTTTAGTAACTTCAAACAAAAGTGAACCAAGCTCAATAAAATTGATAGCAACTACTCCTACAAGTGCCTAGAGGATAAATCATGCATTAGAACTACTTAGAACCATATAAATTTGACATGCAAGCTCAAGAACATGGTCACCTAGGCAGCACAAATTTGCAAAGAATAAAGCACTTGAGCAAAAACTAATTGGGCCAATGGAGGAGTCACATACCAAGGAACAATCTCCCCAAGCAGTTTTGTGAGAGGTGCTTTGAGCAAGGAGATCGAAAATCACAGCAAAGTGAGCTAGAACTCGTGCTTGAGCTAGATATTCGTGTTTGTGGGAGGAAGAAGAACTGTATGGGTGCGGGAATAAGTGGAGGTGGGTCACCGTGGGCCCACAAGGCAGGGGGCGCGCCCTGGGGGTAGGGCGTGCCCTCCACCCTCGCGCCCAGGTGGTTGACCCCACTGTTGTGTTCTCAGTTCCATAAATCCTCAAATATTCTAGAAAAAAATCATATTTCATTTTCAGAGAACTTTTATTTTCGGGGTATTTTTATATTGCACGGGTAAATCAGAAAACAGACAGAAAAATGCTATTTTACTTTATTTCAACTAAATTACAGAAAGTAGAAAGAGGGTACAGAAGGTTGTGCCTTCTAGTTTCATCCATCTCATGCTCAACAAAAGGAATCCACTAACAAGGTTGATCAAGTCTTGTTAACAAACTCATTCTAAATAACATGGAACCGGAGAAATATCGAATAACACCATGTTACCTTAACGGGGATATGCACATCCCCAATAATAAGAATATCATATTTCTTCTTGTTAGTAGGAAGAGGAAATTCAAAACCTCCAAATATAATCGATGGAATGTTTCCAATAGAGTTGATACTATGAACTTGAGGTTGTTTCCTCGGAATGTGTACCGTATGCTCATTACCATTAACATGAAAAGTGACATTGTCTTTGTTGCAATCAATATAAGCCCCTGCAGTATTCAGAAAAGGTCTTCCAAGAATAATAGACATACTATCGTCCTCGGGAATATCAAGAATAACAAAGTCCGTTAAAATAGTAACGTTTGCAACCACAACAGGCACATCCTCACATATACCGACAGGTATAGCAGTTGATTTATCAGCCATTTGCAAATATATTTCAGTAGGTGTCAACTTATTCAAGTCGAGTCTATGATATAAAGAGAGAGGCATAACACAAACACCGGCTCCAAGATCACATAAAGCAGTTTTAACATTGTTTCTTTTAATGGAGCATGGTATAGTAGGTACTCCTGGATCTCCAAGTTTCTTTGGTATTCCACCCTTAAAAGTATAATTAGCAAGCATGGTGGAAATCTCAGCTTCCGGTATCTTTATTTTATTAGTGATAATATCTTTCATATACTTAGCATAAGGATTCATTTTGAGCATATCGGTCAATCGCATACGCAAAAAGATAGGTCTAATCATTTCAGCAAAGCGCTCAAAATCCTCATCATCCTTTTTCTTGGATGGTTTGGGAGGAAAAGGCATGGGTTTCTCAACCCATGGTTCTCTTTCTTTACCATGTTTCCTAGCAACAAAGTCTCTCTTATCATAATGTTGATTCTTTGATTGTGGGTTATCAAGATCAACAGCAGGTTCAATTTCTACATCATTATCATTACTAGGTTGAGCATCATCAGGAACATCATCATTAACATTTTCATTAGGTTCATGTTCATTACCAAATTGTGTTTCAGCATCAGAAATAGATATATCATTTGGATTATCAGGTGGTTCAACAATAGGTTCACTAGAAGCATGCAGAGTCCTATCATTTTTCTTTTTCTTCATTTTAGAAGAACTAGGTGCATCAATATTATTTCTCTAAGAATCTTGCTCAATTCTCTTAGGGTGGCCTTCAGGATACAAAGGTTCCTGAGTCATTCTACTAGTTCTAGTAGCCACTCTAACAACATAATCATTTTGTTTACTATTCATTTCATTGAGCAAATCATTTTGAGCTTTAAGTACTTGTTCTACTTTAGTGGTAACCATAGAAGCATGTTTGCTAACGAGTTTAAGTTCACCTCTAACATTAGCCATATAATCACCCAAGTGTTTAATCATATAAGCATTTTGTTTTAATTGTCTACCAAAATAAGCATTGAAATCTTCTTGCTTAACCATAAAGTTATCAAATTCATCCAAGCATTGGCTAGCAATTTTAGTAGGAGGGATTTTAGCTCTATCAAATCTATAGATAGAATTTACCTTTACTACCTGTGTCGGGTTATCAAGACCAGGAGGTTCTTCAATAGGTAATGGATTAAGATCATATGTTTGTTCAACGTGCGGTAGATTAAGACCATGTATTTCTTCAATAGGAGGTAAATTCTTAACGTCTTCAGCTTTAATACCTTTTTCTTTCATAGATTTCTTTGCCTCTTGCATATCTTCAGGACTGAGAAATAGAACTCCTCTCTTCTTCGGAGTTGGTTTAGGAATAGGCTCATTAATTGGAGCAGGAGCTGGCTCAGAAAGTGTCCAATTATTTTTCATTTGTCAACATATTATTCAAAGTCAACATATTATTCAATAGAATTTCAGCTTCATCCGGTGTTCTTTCCCTGAAAACAGAACCAGCACAACTATCCAGGTAATCTTTGGAAGCATCGGTTAGTCCATTATAAAAGATATCAAGTATTTCATTTTTCTTAAGAGGATGATGAGGCAAAGCATTAAGTAACTTGAGAAGCCTCCCCCAAGCTTGTGGGAGACTCTCTTCTTCAATTTGCACAAAGTTGTATATTTCCCTTAAAGCAGCTTGTTTCTTATGAGGAGGGAAATATTTAGCAGAGAAGTAATAAATCATATCCTGGGGACTATGCACACAACCAGGATCAAGAGAATTAAACCATATATTAGCATCACCCTTTAATGAGAATGGAAATATTTTAAGGATATAAAGGTAGCGAGATCTCTCATCATTAGTGAACATGGTGGCTGTATCATTCAATTTAGTAAGATCTGCCACAACAGTTTCAGATTCATAACCATGAAAAGGATCAGATTCAACCAAACTAATTATATCAGGATCAACAGAGAATTCATAATCCTTATCGGCAACACAAATAGGTGAAGTAGCAAAAGCAGGGTCAGGTTTCATTCTATCTTTAAGAGATTGCTTATTCCATTTAACTAATAACCTTTTCAGTTCATATCTATCTTTGCAAGCTAAAATAGCTGCAGAAGCTTCCATATCAAAAACATAACCCTCAGGAATAACAGGCATATCTTCATCATCACAATCATCAATACAATCAGTTTCAATAATTCCTTTCTCACTAGCCCTAGGAATTTGTTCATCAAGAAATTCACCAGGTGGCACAGTAGTATCAAGCATAGAAGTAGTTTCATCATAAGTATCATGCATAGCAGAAGTGGCATCATCAATAACATGGGACATATCAGAACAAATAGTAGAAGCTGGTTTAGGTGTCACAAGCTTACTCAAAACAGAAGGTGAATCAAGTGCAGAGCTAGATGGCAGTTCCTTACCTCCCCTCGTAGTTGAGGGATAAATTGTTGTCTTAGCGTCCTTCAAGTTCTTCATAGTGATCAGCAGATATAAATCCCAAGTGACTCAAAGAATAGAGCTATGCTCCCCGGCAACAGTGCCAGAAAATAGTCTTGATAACCCACATGTATAGGGGATCGCAACAGTTTTCGAGGGTAGAGTATTCAACCCAAATTTATTGATTCGACACAAGGGGAGCCAAAGAATATTCTCAAGTATTAGCAGTTGAGTTGTCAATTCAACCACACCTGGATAACTTAATATCTGCAGCAAAGTGTTTAGTGGCAAAGTAATATGATAGTAGTGGTAACGGTAACAAAAGTAAAGAAGCAAAAGTAATATTTTTGGTGTTTTGTAGTGATTGTAACAGTAGCAACGAAAAAATAAATAAGCGAGAACCAATATAGGAAAAGCTCATAGGCATTGGATCGATGATGGAGAATTATGCCGGATGCGGTTCATCATGTAACAAGCATAACATAGGGTGACACAGAACTAGCTCCAATTCATCAATGTAATGTAGGCATGTATTCCGAATATAGTCATACGTGCTTATGGAAAAGAACTTGCATGGCATATTTTGTCCTACCCTCCTGTGGCAACGGGGTCCTAATGGAACCTAAGGGATATTAAGGCCTCCTTTTAATAGAGTACCGGCACAAAGCGTTAACACATAGTGAATAAATGAACTCCTCAAACTACGGTCATCACCGGGAGTGGTCTCGATTATTGTCACTTCGGGGTTGCTGGATCATAACTCATAGTAGGTGACTATATACTTGCAAGATAGGATCAAGAACACACATATGTTCATGAAAACATAATAGGTTCAGATCTGAAATCATGGCACTCGGGCCCTAGTTGTTGGGGAACGTTGCAGAAAACAAAAAAATTCCTACGGTTTCACCAAGATCCATCTATGAGTTCATCTAGAAACGAGTGATCGGATGCATCTACATACCTTTGTAGATCACGAGCGGAAGCGTTCACTAGAACGTGGATGATGGAGTCGTACTCGTCGTGATCCAAATCACTGATGACCAAGCGCCGAACGGACGACACCTCCGCGTTCAACACACGTACGGAGCGGATGACGTCTCCTCCTTCTTGATCCAGCAAGGGGAAAGGAGAGGTTGATGGAGACCCAGCAGCACGACGGCGTTGTGGTGGATGCAGTTGTCACCTGTAGCAGGGCTTCGCCGAGCGTCTGCGCGAGAGGGAGAGGTGTGACAGGGGAGAGGGAGGCGCCAGGGGTCAAGGGTGCGGCTGCCCCTCCCTCCCCCCTTTATATAGGCCCCCTGGGGGGGTGCCGGCCCTGGAGATCCAATCTCCCAGGGCGGCGGCGGCCAAGGGGGGTGGAGTGCCCCCCAAGGCAAGTGGGGCGCCCCCCCACCCTAGGGTTCCAACCCTAGGCGCAGGGGGTGGGCCTAGGGGGGCGCACCAGCCCACTAAGGGCTGGTTCCCCCTCCCACTTCAGCCCATGGGGCCCTCCGGGATGGGTGGCCCCACCCGGTGGACCCCCGGGACCCATCTGGTGGTCCCGGTACAATACCGGTGACCCCCGAATCACTCTCGATGGCCGAAACTGCACTTCCTATATATAATTCTTCACCTCCGGACCATTCCAGAACTCCTCGTGACGTCCGGGATCTCATCCGGGACTCCGAACAACTTTCGGATTACTGCATACTCATATCTCTACAACCCTAGCGTCACCGAACCTTAAGTGTGTAGACCCTACGGGTTCGGGAGACATGCAGACATGACCGAGACACCTCTCTGGCCAGTAACCAACAGCGGGATCTGGATACCCATGTTGGCTCCCACATACTCCTCGATGATCTCATCAGATGAACCACGATGTCGAGGATTCAATCAATCCCGTATGCAATTCCCTTTGTCAATCGATATTTTACTTGCCCTAGATTTGATCGTCGGTATCCCAATACCTCGTTCAATCTCGTTATCGGCAAGTCACTTGCCGGGGGAAATCTGCCTCCACGGACACCTATGGGGACCGAGCCCCTTCCTGGTTCGGCGGGGGGCGGAGGCCGCACGAAGAGCGGATCGAGGCGATGCACACAAGGGGTTTACCCAGCTTCGGGCCGCACGGATGCGTAAAACCCTACTACTGCTTTTGTGGATTGTGTTGTGTTCTTGCTCGGGAGCGCGAGGTGCTACAATACTCACGAGCCACTGGCGAGATCCCGCGTGAGTGTTCTTCCTCCTTTCCTCCCTACGTGCGCATGGGCCTCCTTTTATATGTTAAAGGGGTCACCGACAGGTGGCAACGTAGGTGAGGGCAAAAATGGCAAAGTGCTGTGTTGGGTACAACTGCTTGTACAGTGCTATCGTACCTAACCCTGACGGCGGGGGACAAGGGCTTTAAATGCCTCTCTGTGTCGCCCCAAACAGTGCGAAAAGTGGCCGTCAGGGGCGCCACCGTTTGCCACGATGGCTATCCTGCCAGCGTCGCTTCGCCACCGCATGCCCCTGGCTACACAGCTTCTCTCCACGTATCCTGGAATGGTCCCAGAGCGACACTATGGTGGATGAGCTGGAGCGCGGGCAGCAGAGTAGTAGCTTGTCGCGGCAAGCGCCTTGCCGCGGTCGTCCCGGCAAGCTCCTCTTGCCGGGGCCTTGTCTCCTTGAGTGGCCCCTCCGGCAAGCTCCTCTTGCCGGGGCCTTTGTGCTTCGGGCGGCCATCCCGGCAAACTCCTCTTGCCGGGGCCTTCCTGGCGAGCCCCTCTTGCTAGGGCCTAGTGCCTTGAGCGGCATTCCCGACAAGCTCCTCTTGTCGGGACCTTGTCTTCTTGGCTTGAATACTTTGTTCTTGAATGGCTCCAAAGGAACCACGATGATCTTTGGTGGTCACCTGGCAAGCCCTGTCGCGGGGTGCTACAACTGCCCATGCACAAGTTCGGGGTACTAAGGTACCCCTACTTTAGTACACCGACAAGAGCCCCCGGGCCTGGGCCATACACGGTGCCGAGCGCTGTTGGGCCAGGCCCAAAACAGTGCACGGGCACGCGCGGCCTGGGCCACGCCGCATCTTGCTCTAGATCCATCACGCCCACCCCGAACGGCACGCGTCGAACACGGCATAGTGGAGAGAGGCGTGGGTGACGTGGGCGGCGTGCGCGGGGCTGAGTCCCGCATGCACGCGTCACGTCGTAGGTGGTTTCTTTATTCGGAAAGGTGAAACGTCCGCCCCCTCCCCCCCTCATAAGCAGGGGAAACAGGGGCAGTTCGCCCACCCGCCAGTTGTTGTTCCTCGAAAATCTCCGCCACTTCCCAAAGAGAGCAGCGCTCCGCCCCCCATCGCCACTAGCACCACCAACGCCGTCGACCTCCCTCCCTGCTTCCGCCATGGCTCCGAAAGGCGACAAGGGGAAAGGGAAGGCCGTGAAGTCGGCCGAGGCGCAGCGGCTTGAGGCGCTGTGGAAGGAGCGGGCAACCTTCCCCCCTCAGCTCGACGCGTTGGTCCTGAGGGAGGAATTCTACCTCTTCTGGTCGACGGCGACGCGAGCGCATCTGCGCACGAGGGTTCTTCCAGCCGCCGCCCAGAAGAAGTATTCGACTGGGTATCCCTTCTTTCCTTTGTTCTTCTATTGCGGGCTCTGCCCGCCCTTCTCTGAGTTTTTCTGCGACATCATGAACACCTACGAGTTCCATCTCCTTGACTTCACCCCCAACGCTGTCCTGACCATGGCAGTTTTCGCACATCTTTGCGAAAACTTTGTCGGAGTCCATCCAAATGTAGCCCTCTTCCGCCACTTCTTTACGCCTCGAGTTGAGAGAGGAGAGCCTCTTTCCGGCGGAATCGCCTGGATCTCGAAGCCCGGCAAGAAGGAGGCTTATCTGGAGGGAGAGCTCCGTAGAAAATGGGAGGAGTGGAGAGC
Source organism: Aegilops umbellulata (assembly GCA_032464435.1). NCBI lineage: Eukaryota > Viridiplantae > Streptophyta > Magnoliopsida > Poales > Poaceae > Aegilops > Aegilops umbellulata. Next base: position 68,709,888 of record CP136058.1, read on the forward strand.
AGACTGGTGCCTGATCGTCGAGGAGAACCCGCAGCCATTCACTGTCGTGCGCCGAACTACTGTAGTGCGCGGCAGGGATTGGAGCGACGTGGCTCCGGACGGCGACAAGCTGCAGATTGCCGTTACCCGGATCCTGCGGCTCAGGCTTGCCGGGCTCACAGTTGGCGCCGTTGGCGCAGATTTCCTCCGTCGCCGCATCGCTCCCCTGTAGGAGAAAGGGAGACCCGCATGGGAGTTCCAGAATGCGGCGGACATCATGAGGCTGCGCCCTGGCCTCAACTTCAATTTCACTATCTTGGAACTTGACGGGACGCTCAGGGAGCTGCTCAAGCACGACCCCGATCACCCCGAATGGTTCAGGCTGCCGCAGGGCGTCGTTCCGTTGTGCAACAATTCGTCGCTCAGCCGCATCCTTGCAATGATGCCGTTGTGTGACTCGCATGGGATCGACTCAACCTGGCAGGAGCCTGCAGACGACATCGTGCGGGCGTTCTTCGACGACTTGGTGGAAGTGCCAATCGACCCCGTCGAGCAGAAGGGTCTCACACGGGACACCACCGATGAGGAGTTGGCGTGCATCGCCACTAGGATGGAAGAGGCGGCGGCAGCCGCGGCCGCGGGCGAATTTGGATTCACCATGGCGGAGGCGGACGCAGCGGAGGTGGCTAGCCTTGCCGATCGAGCGGAGTTTGTCGGTGAGGAAGAGCCTGCCGGACACGGCATCGAGGCGGGCAAGCTCACCGAGGACACGAGCGGCTTGCCGGAGACGGACGCCTCTTCCTCCCATCCTTTGGGCAGCTCGTCGCAAGTGGAGCCCCCAGCTCAATCAAGGAGGCGTCTCCGCAAGGCTGGGGACGTGGTGGGGCGGCAGACGAGCCAACAGCCGCAGCGCCGCGTGACACGCTCCGCTGTGGCAGCAGGAGCGGGGTCTTCGTGGGTTGCCGCTTCTACTCCTGCCGCTCCTCGCGCCACGGCGGGAGCCGGGGCAGGGCCGTCTCAGGCTAGCGCCACCACTGCTTCCGCCAAGCGGCCGAGGGAGCCTACTCCTCCGTCTCCTCGCGCCAGAAGCAGGCCAGTCTTCGACTTCTCCGTGCTCAGCTCCGACAAGGAAGAAGAAGAAGAGTAAGATCCTTGTTGTACTTGTATTTCTTCAATTCTCGCGGTTGTGTCCCGCGTCTCATTTGCTTTTCTCTGAATTTACTCCTTTTCAGGACTTTGGTCCAGAGAGCGGCAAAGAGAGCCAAGGTCCCGGTGGTCATCCTTGACGACGAGCCCACCGTGACGGCAGGGGGTGCGCCTGAGATGACCTTGCCGGACCCGCCAACTAATCCTCAGAGCAGCCCCCAGCGTAAGCATATGATTTGCTTCCTGTCGTTGGGCGCGCCTGGGTACTCTTCGCTTTCTGATATCTGACTGTTGATTTGTGTAGGAGCAGTGCAGCCCCACCAGGAGCGTTCGGAGACCGCCCCCGACGTGCCACCTGCTACTGCTACACCGCCAAGGGGGAGTTCCCCGGCAAGGGAGGAATCCCCGGCAAGGGAGCAGTCCCCGGCAAGGGAGAAATCTCCGGCAAGGGACAGCACCGGCGGCCCCTTGGCGACGGAGACCGTGACTGCAGACCCTGGCGCAGGTAATCTCCTTGCCTCGAAACTTCCCTTGGGTTCTTCTTTGCTTAATCTTCTTTTCGGATATTTGCTTGACTTTTCTTCCTTCTCCGGCTGTCAGTCCCGTCTACCGCGGAGCTGATGGAGACCGAGGTCGCTGTCGACGACGCCATCGTCACCGAAGAAACGGTCGATGCTGATGATCCTGCCGGCGAAGAGGCCGCCAAAGCAGCTGCCGCAGCGGCTGACGAGGGGTCTGGCGATCGCACTGACGGTCCTGGGGCCGCAGGAGCGACGGGCGCAACTCCGACCGCCGACCCACCCGCCGCCGCCGCGGCGCCGGGCTCGGAAGAGCCCCAGCCAGGCGTGTACTTTAAGGCCGGCGACGACGTCTTCATCAAGCTCCCCTGGGAGTCGAGCTCCAGGGCGCCGGTCGAGGGAGAAACCTTTGACGGAGAAGTGCTCGCCTCCTGTCAGGGGTTGGGTGCGACATATGCCAAAGGGTGGCTTATCATGGTGGGGGCGAGTAGAACGTCGCCGGTGCCTGGAAGCGGGATGAGGCGTAGGCATGCACGCCGGCGGATCTTACCTAGCTTCGGGGCTCTCCGAGGAGATAATACCCCTACTGCTGCTCTGCGGGGTCTCCGCATGGTCACTATGGAGATATGTGTACAAAGCTGCTCCTCGAGCTGTGTTCTAGAGGCAGGAGAGGGCAAGGCTAGCTCTCCCCTCCTCTATGCTGTTGGTCTGGTGGAAAAAGGATCGAACCCTTTGCATGGGTGCGCCGAGGGGTTTATATAGGCCTACCCCCCGGGGGTACAATGGTAATCTGACTGGGTGCGGGTCCCAGCCGTCTGTCTCTTAGGCCGCCGTCCTTTCCGCCGACTCCTGGGGGCCACCTCTGGTGGGCCCCGCCGACTGACCTGGCCACTGTAGCCGCGCCTCTAATGACGTTGGCTTGGTCGTGGGGGCGTGGCAACAGTGCCGCCGCCTGGCGGGCGATCACTGTCGCCACTCCCCGTCTTATCTGGTTAATGGCGCGTGGGACCCGTGGGAGGAGCTGGCCGACTCTCGGAGGCCGACTCCCACGGGGGCCATCTTCGGGCGCTCTCGCCGTCTTCTATCTCTCCCACTGACTGGCGGGGCCCGCTGTCTCCAGGCCGTACAGGCGGGCCAACGTGGGAACAGGGTTCCGCCGCTGGGGCGGACGTCAGGGCCGGTATGGCCATAGTGCCGCGCCGTACCGAAGATCTCCTCCGGTACGTCGCACTGTAGCCATACCCGCCCTCGGTAATCAGGGTAGGGGAAGGTTGTACTCCGGCCATCCCTAGTTCTGTCCTCCTTCCAGAAGGCGGAAGGTGATGAAGTCGCGGGCCTCCCTGGAGTCGCCGATCGGGAGTCTCAACCGCCTCTGGGTCTCGGTCGTGAGTAGGTGTCGGTGATGCTGCGGTCGACTCCTAGAGTCGGCCGATCGTTTTCGGATTCTCGGAGGGGCGTAGCCTGCCCCGATGTCTTGAAAGGTTCTGGGCCTCGGGTTTGCCTACCCGTGGCCCATTACTCCGACAGTAGTCCCCGGAGCTGGTGAGGCGCCGAGGGATGCGCCGAGGGGCCTCAACAGTTTCTCCCTTCGAGGAGTTGGTGCCGTAGCTTGCCCGCCGTCTCCCTTCGTGCCGATTATCAGGAGGCGATTCCGCTTCGGCCGTCTTTGTCAAGACGTCTCTCAGAGGTCGGACTTGCCTTCAAGTCGCCTTGCTCTTCTTTAGGTAGTTTGAAGATCGGGGCGCCACGTGGCCGGGCAAGCTTGCCAGCCCACGCGCGCGACGGGACAGGCCCGCGGGCGGGGCTCGCCACTACCGCGCCTCGGCCCTCGAGCGGATCCGCCGTGACCGCGCAGGCGGTTGGGCTTTGGCGCAGTAAATGCGCGTGGTAACTCCGCGTGGTAGATTGTGGGGGTCGTGGGGGCGTGGGCGCCGTTAATCCCACGACGCCCCCTCGGCTCCTCAGCCCGTAGGCTTATAAGTAGGCAGAGGGAGCGGGGCGGCGAAGCACGCGTGCCTGCTCCCCTCTGCTTCCTCCGTTCCTCCTTCCTTCTTCTTCTCACTGCCGCTGCGCCGGACCACGCCCCGCTCCCGGCGATGAGTTCTTCTTCCGCCGCCGCGCCCGCCGCCGTCCGCTCCGGCTTGTGGGACGGCTCCGAAGTTGACGACGACATCATCGAGTTTCTTCGCAAGACGCGCCGCATCCCCAGCACGAACCTCGTGTAGGCTCGCACCCCGCCGCCGAGGGAGGTGTCGCCGACGCCGGCGGAGGGCGAGCGCGTCGTGTTCCGCTCCCACCTGTCGCGCGGCCTGGGGCTGCCGGCGAGCGGATTCTTCCGCTCGTTCCTGGAGTTTCACGGCCTCCAACCGCACCACCTTACTCCAAACACGGTGGTGCTGTTGGCGGCCTTCGCCTCGCTCTGCGAGGGATTCCTCGGTGTTCTCCCCACCATTGAGCTGTGGGGGGAATTCTTCCATTCTAAGCTCGGCACGCACGTCGCCGGCGTGCCAGCCCAATGCGGCGCCTTCATCGCGCTGCGGAGGTCGACAGCCGACAACCCATTCCCCGCCATCCAGCTGATCAAGTCGGTGAAGATGTGGCAGCGTTCTTACTTCTATGTAAAGAACATCGCCGCAGACGGCGACTGGGTCAATCTGCCGGCCTTCGAGGCCGGCGCGCTGGCTGGGAGGCAGCCCAGCTGGTCTTACCATGCCAAGACGCTGACTCCGGCCGGAGCCGCCGCTGTGCAGCGACTTCGGGTGTTGACCCAGTCAGCCGGCCTGACCGGAGCCGACTTGCTGGCCGCCTTCGTGGCGCGCCGAGTCGTGCCGCTCCAAAGCCGGCCTCATCTGATCTGTCAGATGAGCGGCCACCGGGACCCCAGTCGGACGCGCACCAAAGATCTTCCTCACGCGGAGGTTGCGGACACGGTGAACTTCATCGCGAACTGCGGTCTCTCGGGGGACTGGCAGTTTGGCATGGAGCCATACTCGCGCGCCAACCCCCCGCCGGTGGTAAGTTGCTCTTTTCTTCTCTTTCTCTTTTTCAGCCGAATCCGGCTTCTGCTCTTTATTTCTCTTAACCTTTGAACCAGAACTCCCTTCTCCAGCCCTCATCGGGCGCCACGGGGCCGCCTCGCCAGTTCGCCTCTGATCGAGCAGAGAGCGATGTCGACGACCCCGACTTGGGGGCGGCGGCATTGGAGGCCGACGCCGAAGGAGGCGGCGAAGGAGAAGAAGGCGGCCCGAGGCCCTCGGCCACCTTCGCCGACTGGCCCGTCGGCGAAGAAGGGGAAGTCGCCCCGCACCACCAGCCGAGGCAAGACGGCGCGAGGAAGCGCCGGGCAGGGCCGAGTTCCCTCGGAAGCCGGGAGAAAATATTCAAGGGGGCAGCCGCCGCGACCAAACGGGAAGAGGCGGCCGCCCAGCGCTTCCGTAAGGAAGTGAAGAAGCCGCCGCTGTCCTTTGCGTGAGTGCCCCTACTTCTCTGTCTTGTTTTTGTCTTCTGGTGGGTTTAGTCTGAGTTTTTACATGTGCTCCTCGCTTCAGAGCTCCTCTCACCCTAGGGAGGGTCGCCGCCGCCTCCATCACGGGGTCGGTGGAGTCGTCCGCCATGACTCAGCGCATCGACCCAGCCGCCGACCTCCGGGAGGCGACGGAGCGGAATGCGCAGGAGAAGCGCGACGAGGATGAAGCCGCCCGTCGGAAGAAGGCGGAGGCCGAGAAGACGGCCGCCCCCGCCCAGCAGGGTCTTGAGGGAGCCGGAGCCGCCGCCGCGGCCCAAGAGCGGGCCGAAGAAGCCGCGTGCCGCCAATCGGCACTGCTCGTCGTTCTGTTGAACTCGGCGCCGCCCTTGGTTTATACGGGGCGGCCAGGAGGCGTCAACGGGGAGTACGCCATTGCGGAGAGGGAGGGCGGCGAGATCCCCAGGCGAGACCCGGTGGTGCCACCACCACCGCCCCTGCCGTCATCGGGGGGCGCAAAGGGTAAACAGTCGGCGGAGCCGCCAGTACCGCCGACTACAGACGAAGCCACGGCGAACTTGCTTCTTCAAGTCGCCCTGCCAATTCACCGCCGGCTGGAGAAGGCGGCTTCGGCGCCACGCCCTCTGGAGACCGGAGCGGCCAGCTCGGCCACGCCAGAGGTCGAGGTGACGAGTTCCGCGCCCATCGGGTGGGCGCGAGGAGGCGGCATGGGCCCGCTGAACCAGGCGCTCCTGGACGTCCAGGCGAAGCTGCGAGCTGAAAGCGACGCCATCCAGCACTGCTCAAGGGCGCACCTAGCGACACGAGCGGCCGTCCGGGTATGTTCCTTCTGACTTGTTTTTTCTTGTTCTTCTCTGTGGGGGCGCGCCAGCGCACCCACTAGGTGTAGTCCCCGAGTTCCAGGTCGGCTGCTGAGCAGGCGGGTTGGAACTCCAAACGCTTATTCTTTTTTGAAATGCTCACTGTAGGACTACCACAACCTCCGAGCCACCATCTTCAACCAAAATATTGAAGAGCTGGGCAAGCGGACTGCCGACTTGTCGGAGAGCCGGAGTAAGTTTGCTTCTTCGCGGGGGCGCGCTGGCGCACTCGCGGGCTGTAGTCCCCGAGATTCGGGCCGACTGCTGCGCAGTCGGGCCGGATCTTCTTGGCGACCTTTTCTGACGACTAGTGTCCTTTTTTATTCTTTCTTCAGAGGCCAACACCGTTCTTCAGCAGCAGCTGGGCGAAGCCAACACCGCCTTGCGCGCCAAGGAGGTGGAGTGTGGCAAGCTCGTCACGGAGCGCGACCTGCTGGCCGTGCAGCTGGCGGAGCAGAAAGAGCTGCTCAAGAAGGCGCAGGAGGAGGCGAAGGACAAGGAGGCTGAGCTCCAGGACGAGTTCGAGGTCGAACGCTCCTCCTGGACCGACAAGGAGGCGATGCTGACCTCCGGCTTCCACGAGATTGAAGATATCGTTGATGGTAAGTTTTCTTTGCTTCCTTTCTTTGAGTGGCCGACTGTGGGTCGGGCCGACTCTTGCTTTTTCTCACTTGCTTCTTTTTCCGTCTTTGGCAGACTTCTTCCCAGGCCATGCGCAAGCCGCCGTTCAAGCCATCGAGGCTGACCGTGAGGCGCGGAGGGCGGCCGGCGAGGAGGTTGCTGTCAATGCCCCCCGGACTCTTGACGAACAGCTTCTGAGCATCGAGGCTCGTCTTCGGCCGGCTCACCGGATGCTGCGCCGGCTTCAATGAGTCGGCGCCCAGTCGATTGCTGCCTTGTGGCCGGAGATGCCGGTTCTGCGCACTCCCAGTCGGACTGCCGACTGGCTGGAGGTCGCAGCAGGCCGTCTGGAGGCTTGGAAGGGCTCCTCGGCACGTCCCGGGGCACGTTGTGCCTTGGAGTTCATCAAGGCGTGGTATCCAGACCTGAGTCTGGACCAGCTGGCCACGCTCCGAGCTGAGGCCCAGCTGGAACTGGCAGCCATGGAGGATGACTTCGTCAAGCGCGCCGCGGTGATCGCCGAGTACGTCGACACCAGCGTCTTTGTTCCTGAGCGTGCTGACAACGGCGAGGAGGCGCCGCCGGAGTGGTTTGGGATGAACCCGAACTACGGCGAGGACTCGGCGGAGGTGATTGGCTCCAACATCGAGGAAGAAGACGAGATGGAAGCCGGCGACGAGACGGAGGCGCCGGAAGCCGGAGCGGGCGACCAGCCTCAGCTCGACTAAGCCTCCAACAACGAGCCGCGCCCAACTGCGCCGACTGCTGCTGGAGGTGATCAAGCCGAGTCTGCCCCGCCGGCTGCTCCAACGTCCGACACCGCCATCTCCGCCGAGCCCCCAAACCCGTCTGCCGCTTCATAAACCGCCGTCTTGCTTTACTTATCTGCTCAGTAGTTTCTCGAAGCCTTTGTTAATTCGCACATTTCCACCCACTGGGTGTATTTTGAACATCTGTTCATGGATTCGGCCAATGGCCTTTGTGGTGTAAATATTTGTCTAGATTCTATCATTTCTTGCTTGTTGCTCTTTAGGCTTTTTTCCTTTTGCCGCCTTCCCTTGGGTGCCGCCCTTGCCAGTCGGATAGCCGCTCCGCGGACTGCCGCTGGACCAAATACCTGGCCGCCTTGGGAAGGCAAGTACTTAGCCGTTCGAGAGTTTTTGTAGCAAGTCGTATAGAAAGACGGCAAGCCGACTACTCGGAGTCGGTTTTGCGAGGATCAGCTGAAAAGCCGGCTCGGGCTATGTTTTTACGCTTTGAATCCTTAGCCTTTTTTTGTGCGGGCGCCCATTCTAACTTACTCCGGCCCACCAGTCAGTCGCTCTGCGAGCTGTGGCTTTGGTGGGAGTCGGCTTAGGCACCGCGCACTACTTGTCTGACCGCAGGAAGCGTTTTCATAGCGTGAGACGGCAAGTCCCCGGGCTGACTGGTCGGGCCCGGGGTCAAGCGGCATAAAGAGTGTCATACTCGGAAGCATAATTCTTATCATACAGATAACAAAAGGGGCAGTCCCCGAGTCCGTCTCGGGGGCCCCAGAGTCATGGTACTTAAAATAAAAAGGGGGGCGTGATACATACTGCATCAGCTGTAAAATCTTCAGAGAAGATTCGCGTTCCATGGTCTCTCCGTCTCTTTGCCGGAGTCGTCCCTCTTGCGTGCTCGGGGCTTCTGAGCATCGATCAGGTAGTAGGAGTCGTTGCCCAGCACCTTGCTGATGATGAAGGGGCCTTCCCAAGGTGCGGACAACTTGTGCTGGCCGGCTATTCGCTGGATCAGCCGGAGCACAAGGTCACCTTCTTGGAAGGATCTCGGCCTGACCTTCCTGTTGTAGTAGCGACGTAGGCTCTGCTGGTAGATGCTGGACCGGCTGAGTACCAACAGCCAGCCCTCTTCCAGCAGATCGACGCCGTCTTGTCGTGCTTCTTCTGCTTCCTCCGCGGTGTACATCGTGACTCATGGGGAGTCGAACTCTATGTCCGTCGGGATGACGGCTTCAGCACCGTAGACGAGGAAGAAGGGCGTGAAGCCGGTTGACTTGTTTGGAGTCGTACGCAGACTCCAGAGGACGGCCGGCAACTCGTCAAGCCAACAGCCGGCCGAACGCTCGAGTGGTTCGACCAACCGAGGCTTGAGGCCGGACAGGATGAGGCCATTCGCTCGCTCCACCTGGCCGTTTGACTATGGGTGGGGAACGGACGCTAGGTCCAGTCGGATGCCCTGTGTCGCGCAGAAATGGACCAAGGCGCCTTTGGCAAAGTTGGTGCCGTTGTCGGTGATGATGTTGTGCCGTATGCCATACCGAATTGTGATGTCTGAGATGAAAGTCACGGCAGTCGGACCATTCAACTTCTTGATGGGCTTCACCTCAATCCACTTGGTGAACTTGTCCACCGCGACAAGTAGATGAGTCAGGCCGCCTCGTGCCGCTTTGAAGGGTCCCACCATATCCAGGCCCCAAACTGCAAAGGGCCAGGCGATGGGGGTAGTCTTGAGTGCTGAAGCCGGCTGATGCGGCTTGGAACGGAACTTCTGGCACCCCTTGCATTTCTGGACCAACTCTTTGGCCTCTTCCAGGGCAGTCGGCCAGAAGAAACTGTGTCGGAAGGCTTTGGCGACGAGCGCTCTTGAGGCCGCATGGTGGCCGCACTCGCCTTGATGGATGTCTCTAAGAATTGCTTGGCCTTGCTCTGGCTCGACGCAGCGCTGGTAGACGCCTGTGACGCTGCGTCTGACCAGCTCTCTGTTGATTATGGTGTATGCTGCGGCTCGACGTTGTATTTGCCGAGCTAAGTTTCGTCAGGCGGCAGCTCCTTGTTCACCAGGAATTGGAGGATGGGCTGGGGCCATGAGGGTGCTGCTATCTCTTCTATTGTCAAAACTGCGACTTGGAAGCGAGCGGCTGGGCTGAGAGTCGGCGGGCTGGAGCCCGCAGCCGCTTGCTGGATTAATGAAGTCCCCGGGCCGACTGGAGCAGTCCCCGGGCCGAGTTCTGGAGTCTTCTCTCTGGCTGCCGCAGTCCCCGGGCCGAGTTCCGAAGTCCCCGGGCTAGCTGCAACTGCGGCACTCTTGAGATCATCTGCAACGGGTCTTATACTGTTTTCTTGGGCTATCGGGCCGGATCCGGCTTCTTCAGGGGGAGTCGGCACAAAAATTGAATCTGACTCTGGTGAGGGCTTGATGGACGGCTTGAGGAGGCGTTGGAGGGCGGCGCCTGAAGGTATTGCTTGGCGGGTGGAGCCGATTCGTGCCAAAGTATCTGCTTGGTTATTGTCGTTCCTCGGCACGTGGAGGAACTCGCACCCCTCGAAATATCGATTGAGTTGCTGCACGAGGAAACGGTAGCTCGCCATGTTTGCATCCTTGGCGTCCCAGTCGCCCGACGACTGTTGTACCACCAAGTCGGAGTCGCCGTAACACAGGATCCGGCGGATGCCAAGCTCTTTGGCAAGCCGGAGCCCGTGAACGAGCGCCTCGTACTCGGCGACGTTGTTGGAGGCGGCGAAGTGAATCTGCAGTGCGTACTTGAGCATGTCTCCCTTGGGAGAGGTGAGGACGACGCCGGCTCCCAAGCCGGTGCGCATCTTGGAGCCATCGAAATGCATCCGCCAATGGGTGGAGTCGGGCGCCGGTGGCAGGTACTGGGTCTCGGCCCAGTCGACGAGGAAGTCGGCCAGTGCTTGCGACTTCATGGCGGTGCGGGGTTGATAGTAGATCGTGTAGGGCGCCAATTCTATGGCCCATTTGGCCACTCGGCCAGACGCATCTCGGCTTCCAATGATCTCAGCCAATGGGGCTGTGCAGACCACTGTGATTGGATGTTCTTGGAAGTAAGGCTTCAGCTTCTTGGCGGCGAAGTGCACACCATAACACATCTTCTGATAGTGGGGATAGTTTTGCTTGGAGGTTGACAGTACTTCACTCAGATAATAGACGGGTCTCTGGACCGGTAGTTCCTTGCCTTCCTCCTTGCGGTCAACTACGATAACCGTGCTGACTACTCGGCTGGTGGCGGCGATGTACAGGAGCATGGGCTCCTTGGGAGTCGGAGCCGCCAAAACAGGGGGAGTAACCAACATCCTCTTCAGTTGCAGAAAAGCCTCGTCCGCCTTGTGGTTCCACTCGAAAAAATTGGTCTTCTTCATGAGTTGGTACAGCGGGAGAGTTTTCTCGCCCAGCCGACTGATGAAACGGCTGATGGATGCCAAGCAGCCAGTGAACTTCTGCACATCCAACAGTCGGCTGGGTACCTCCATCCTCTCGATGGCCTTGATCTTCACAGGGTTGCACTCTATGCCGCGTTCAGAGACCAGGAAGCCGAGTAGTTGGCCGGCTGGTACCCCGAAAACGCACTTCTCGGGGTTAAGCTTGATCTGGAATCGGTGCAGGTTCTCAAAGGTTTCTTTGAGGTCTTCCAGTAAGGTTCCACGCTTCTCCGTCTTCACCACCACATCATCCACGTAGATGTGGGCATTCCTGCCGAGTTGCTTGAGGAGGCACTTCTGCATGCAACGCCGAAAGGTGGCGCCGGCGTTCCTCAGGCCGAACGTCATGGTCAGGTAGCAGAAGGCTCCGAAGGCGTGATGAAGGCAGTCTTCAGTCTGTCTGCCGGGTTTAGCTTGATCTGGTGATATCCTGAATAGGCATCTAAGAAACTCAACAACTCGCATCCGGCTGTGGAGTCTATCACCTGATCAATTCTCGGCAAAGCAAACGGGTCCTTGGGGCAGGCTTTGTTCAGGCTTGTGTAGTCGATACACATTCGCCACTGCTTGTTCTTCTTCAGCACTAAAACTGGGTTCGCTAACCATTCTGGGAAAAATACTTCCATGATAAAGCCGACTGCAAGGAGCCGGGCTATCTCTTCGCCAACAACTCTTCTTTTCTCTTCTGACAGGCGGCGCAAGGGCTGCCTGACGGGCTTCGCGTCAGACCGGACATGTAACTTGTGCTCGGCGAATTCCGTCGGTACACCTGGCATGTCTTTGGGGGACCATGCAAAGATGTACCGATTCTCACGGAGGAAATCGACGAGCTCGCCTTCCTATTTGCTGTCAAGGTTTGCACCTATGACTGCGTACCTCTCCGGGTGCTCTGGGTCCAAAGGTATCTTCTTTGTTTCCTTCGCCGGCTTGAACGAGCCTTCAGCTTCCGACTCCTTGGGGTTGGGCGACAACCCAAGCTGCTTGCCGGCCATCGGCACAACCCGGTCAAGAAGCCGCTTCTCCGCTGCGATAACCAGGGACTCGGCCAGCCGACTACTCTCGGCCGCACAAGCGGACGACTTCCTGTAGTCGCCGACTACAGTCAGGATCCCCTTGGAACTCGGCATCTTCATCTTGAGGTAGGCGTAGTGGGGGACCGCCATGAACTTGGCCAAGGCAGGTCGGCCAAGTAGTGCATGGTATGGGCTCTGGAGGTCCACCACTTCAAACCAGACTGGCTCTCGGCGGAAGTGATCCTTATCTCCAAAAAGGACATCTATCAAAATCTTGCCGATTGGGGAGCAGGAAAGGCCAGGGACGATCCCATGGAAAACAGTCCGGCTGTTCTGGAGTTGTCTTTGCTTGATTCCCAGCTTCTCCATTGTATCCTTGTACAGGATGTTGATACTGCTACCTCCATCTATCAAAACTCGCGAGAAGCAAGCTGCCCGCCTATCAGTGGCAAATGTGGCCTCCAGAACCAAGGCGTAGGAACCTGGATTTGGCATCACCTCTGGGTGATCTACTCTGCTCCAACTGATAGGTTTCTCGGACCAGTGCATGATCTCTGGAGTGTTTGATGCTACTGCGTTGACTTCTTGCTGCTGCAGCCACCTGCTGCGTTTGTCGTCTGCCACACTGGTGAACACCATGTAGGCTCCATGCTCTTCTGGGTACTCGTCTTGTACTGCGCCGACTGGCCTGGCAGCCGGCTGCGGGGGCGGAGGTGGAGGCGGCTGTCCAACAGGTGTAGGAGGCATCAAGCCATCTCCCTTGGCAATCCTAGTCAGCCATTGGCACTTTCTGGTGGTGTGGTTCGATGGCTTCGCACCACTGCGAAACTTGCAGGGGCCATCCAGAGTCTGCTCGTAGGAGAAAGACGGCAGCCAATAGGGCTTGCCGCCCTTCTGCCGCTTGGGTGGAGGCTGCCCTTCTGGTTGCTGATCATCGACCGTTGCGACCTGCCGGCTATTCGAAGCCGGCCGCGGGGCCTTGCGCTTGTGATCGTTCTGCTGTTGTCGCCGACTCGCGTCCCCAGCCGGGGTTCTGGGAGCCAGTGGGGCGACTTTGCCCGTCGCACCGACTTGGATCTCCGTCTTCATAGAAGAGTCGGCCGTGGCGTACTTGTCTGCTATGATCAGCAGCTCATCCAGGGTCTCCGGCTCGTCGCAGAGGAGCTTATGCTTGAGGAGGGTGCCTTCTCTGCACCCGGCGGTGAAGTACTCGATGGCCTGCACCTCGTGCACGCCCTCGCAGGAGTTTCGGAGCTCGGCCCACTGCGTGAGGTAGTCGCGAGTTGATTCGGTGGGGCCTTGCACGCACAAGGAGAGCTGGCGAGGCTTGGGAGGTCGCTTGTACGTGCTCTTGAAGTTGCGGACGAAAGCCTCGGTGAAGTCGACCCAACTGTTGATGCTGCGAGGCTTCAGGCTGTTCAGCCATGTCCGGGCCGTGCCCTCGAGCATGAGCGGAATGTACTTGACGGCGACGCGCTTGTTGCCGCTTGCTATGTCGATGGCGGTGGCGTAGTCGACTAGCCAATCCTCCGGCTTCACGGAGCCGGTGTACTTGGGGGTATCTCTAGGGAGGGTGAACCCTTTGGGGAAGGGCTCATCTCGGATGCGGGGACCAAAACACGGCGGCCCCAGCTCATCTTCTTCTTCCAGTACCAGGGATCGATGGAGTCAGTCGATCCGGAGGCGGGCATCATTCTCTCCGACTCCCTCTCGGCGTCCTAGGCGACCTCCGAGAGTCGGATGTTCAACGGGCGGTGGGGAGACTCGCCTTTCCTTGCGGGGTGGCGGGGGCACATAATCATCCCGCCGCTCTACTGCTCTCGGGCGGCCGTCTTGGTCGCGCTCGATGGTGATATGAGTCCGACTGCGGCTTGCAGCCGGCTCCTTGTCTTTTCTTCCGCGGACGCCGCCAGTCGGCGCCCGAGATGTCGCGCCTTGATCTCGGCGGGGTGGCAGGTCATCTTTCTACTACTGCGGCCCCTCGGTTCGGCAGCCGGCCGCGTTCTGCGCGCCAGCCGCGTCGAGGAGTTGCTGGACTCGCTCCGTCATCAGTCGGCGCTCTTCGCCTTCGAGTCCATCTAACTCGTCTGCCGCCGCCTGGGCAGCTCGAATGTTCTCGGCGGGCGTAGCGTACACGGGGCGGTTGGCCCCGAACATGCTGGCGATGTCCGCGCCGCGCTGGCGGACCGCGCCCAGGCAGCTCGGCCCCACCGGGGCCGGTGAGCCGCCCACGGCGCGATCCATCTCGCGCTGGTAGGCCTCTGACAAGCGTCTCATGCTGGCCAGCTTCTTCGCGCCTTCGACAAGCTGGAGACGGTGTGCCTCCAACGCTTCGGCATCAGCGTCCTCTGGAATGGGCGCATCCAGGTCTTGCAGTGCCGCGTCAAGCGGGTCGTGAGCTCTCCCGTCGGAGTGCTCGCCATGGTCGATGACGAGCACCTCTGTAACGGTGCTCCCACTGCCCTCCGCACGAGGGAGCGGCTCGTCGTAGACCACCATGTTGGTGGGGAAGGCGTCGAGCGACGCGGTGTCGGAATCGACCAGCATCGGGTCGGTGGAGCCTACGGACTCCAGGTCAGTGGCAGGCTCGCCAGCAACGTGGAGGTCGTCGAGGAGGCCCGCGAGAAGGTCCTTAGGGCCGCCGGTGCCAGCGTCGGATGCAGGCTCGTCGGAGAGGCTGACCTCACCGACAAGATCGACGAGGCAGCTGGCCGCGCAAACGGTCTCAACGTCGCGCAGCGCGTCGGCGCAGATTCCCTCTGGCATGCCAGTCTGGATACGCTGGCCGGGGAGAAAAAGGGTTCCCATCCAGAACAGCTCTCCGGACGACGGTGCACCTCGCCCCACGGTGGGCGCCAAATGTCGGGGGTTGGGTGCGACATATGCCAAAGGATGGCTTATCATGGTGGAGGCGAGTAGAACGTCGCCGGTGTCTGGAAGCGGGATGAGGCGTAGGCATGCACGCCGGCGGATCTTACCCAGCATCGGGGCTCTCCGAGGAGATAATACCCCTACTGCTGCTCTGCGGGGTCTCCGCATGGTCACTATGGAGATATGTGTACAAAGCTGCCCCTCGAGCTGTGTTCTATAGGCAGGAGAGGGCAAGGCTAGCTCTCCCCTCCTCTATGTTGTTGGTCTGGTGGAAAAAGGATCGAACCCTTTGCATGGGTGGGGGGTTTATATAGGCCTACCCCCCGGGGGTACAATGGTAATCTGACTGGGTGCGGGTCCCAGCCATCTGTCTCTTAGGCCGCCGTCCTTTCCGCCGACTCCTGGGGGCCACCTCTGGTGGGCCCCGCCGACTGACCTGGCCACTATAGCCGCGCCTCTGATGACGTTGGCTTGGTCGTGGGGGCATGGCAACAGTGCCGCCGCCTGGCGGGCGATCACTGTCGCCACACCCCGACTTATCTGGTTAATGGCGTGTGGGACCCGTGGGAGGAGCTGGCCGACTCTCGGAGGCCGACTCCCACGGGGGCCGTCTTCGGGCGCTCTTGCCGTCTTCTATCTCTCCCGCTGACTGGCGGGGCCCGCCATCTCCAGGCCGTACAGGCGGGCCAACGTGGGAACAGGGTTCCGCCGCTGGGGCGGACGTCAGGGCCGGTATGGCCATAGTGCCGCACCGTACCGAAGATCTCCTCCGGTACGTCGCACTGTAGCCATACCCGCCCTCGGTAATTAGGGTAGGGGAAGGGTGTACTCCGGCCATCCCCAGTTCTGTCCTTCTTCCAGAAGGCGGAAGGTGATGAAGTCGCGGGCCTCCCTGGAGTCGCCGATCGGGAGTCTCAGCCGCCTCTGGGACTCGGCCGTGAGTAGGTGTCGGTGATGCTACGGCCGACTCCCAGAGTCGGCCGATCGTTTTGGGATTCTCGGAGGGGCGTAGCCTGCCCCGATGTCTTGAAAGGTTCTGGGCCTCGGGTTTGCCTACCCGTGGCCCATTACTCCGACACCTCCGCCGGGCTGACGCTGGTCGACGCGCCAAGCAGCAGCGGCGGCGAGTCTGGGGAGGAGCGGCTGCTCCGAAGCTGGTGTTGCTCTACCGCGCCAGGCAGGCCAAGCTGGAGTCCCGCGAGGCGCTTGCCGCGAAGGCGGGAGCGGACCTTGAGAAGCACGCGGAGGAGCTTCGGGGTCAGAGACAGGAAGCTCTCCGGGCCCTGGCGGAGGAGCGGGAGCAACTCGCCGAGGCGCAGAAAGCCTTTATCCTTGAGAAGGCGGAAGTTGAAGAGTAACAGCGGCTTGCCGCTGAGAAGCTATCTACGCAGGAGGGCGAGTTGGCGCAGCGGAAGGTCGACCTCGACAGCCATGAGGAGGAGCTGGCTGCGCGCGAGCAAGCACTCGGCGGGGCTCTCAAGGAAGCACTGGATGCTGCGGCAGCTGCCGAGGCCGCCAAGAAGGAGCTGGAGACGAAGGTGGCGCAGCTGGAGGCCGACCTGAAGGCGAGCGGCGGAGAGCTTGCCGCGCTCAAGGAGGAGCGCGAGAAGGGCGCCTACACCTTTGGCGAGCTACAGGGCCGCCTCGCCGAGAAGGTCAAGGAGCTCGACGCCGCCAAGGACTCCAACGCCGATCTTGAGTTGAAGCTGGCCACTTTGACCAAGACGCTGGACAGCGCCAGGGAGCAGGAGGTGGCTCTGAAGAAGGAGATCGCGGCCAATGAGACGCTACTGGAGAGTGCTGTTGCCGCCCAGAGCACTTTCAAGGAGACTGTGGAGCAATGGACGGAGGGCCTTGTGAATGCCGCCGCAGACATCGACAAGGAGTTGGCGCTGTTGGGGTGGAGGATCTCGGGTATCCTTCTGACGAGAACCTCGCTCCCAGCGCCAAGCTCACTTTGTTCCTCAAAGGCGTGACGACGGCGCTCCGGCAACTCCGGGAGAGGATCCCGAAGCAGCTGGCCGACGAGTCGCGTGAGATCTGCGTGGGAACTCTCCGAAAGGTGCTGAGGAAGGTGGTCTTCCGCAACCCGGACCTCCGCCTTACCAACGTCCTCAGGTCCCTGCCGCCGGAAGCTGATCTGGAGGGGCTCGATGCCATTATCGAACCCATCATGGAAAGGGTGAGCAGGATCAAGAGGATCGAGGGCGACCGTGCGGACTAGGCCGCCCGCCTTCTTCCTTTCTTGCCGCTGCGGGTCATGTTATGAAAACAATTTATTAGAGCTGCGACAAGCTATCTTGTAACATAACTCTATTTTGGGTAGTAATTGCAATGTTATTTCCTTTACTTGATTCCTCCCTTTGTATGCTTTTGCCCTACGCTTTTAGGGAACTTGCCGGTGCAGGCACCTTTGCCGCGAGCGCTGAGTGCGGAACGTCAGCAGCCTACTGGTGGTGCCGCCGCCGACAAGAAACCTTGTCCCGACTAGTTGCAGCTTCACTTAAGTTGTTGAGCAAACTCGAAACAAAGTAAGGGTGCGATTCTGGTCGCGGCTCGCTTAAGTTGTTGAGTGAGCTCGAAACAAAGTAAGGGCGCGACTCTAGTCGCAGCACACTTAAGTCGTTGAGCGGACTCGAAAAGAATTAAGGGGGCAACTAGCCACGAGCTGGTCCCTTCGCGCACAGGTTTTCCATACAAAGGATGGTCGTTCGAGGAAGATAACTTAAAAATCTAAAAGACCTGATGGCTCATGCTTTGGCAACTTATCTTTTCTGTTGTTTGCTTTCCGGGAAGGCCGCTCCCCGGCAAGGCGAAACTAGTGACTCGTTTCACCCGGCGAGGGTCTCCCCACTTCGGCGTCAACTTGCTGGGATTCTTGGTGGACTGAGCACGCCGAAGAGCAAGGTCGCCTTCCTCGAAACTTCTGGCTTTAAATTTGCCGCTATGGTAGCGGCGCAAAGCTTGCTGGTAGCGAGCAGCTCGCACATCAGCCTGAAGACGGTCCCCCTCGAGGAGCAGCACGTTCTCTCGCCACAGCTGCTGTCGCTCAAACTCATCATAAGCGAGCACTCGAGGTGACCCGTATACGAGTTCCGTGGGGAGAACTGCCTCTGCTCCATAGGCTAGAGCGAAAGGTGTCTGGCCAGTGGCTCGACTTGACGTCGACTGGCGATGATGATGAGGATTTAGCTCGTGTGAATGCCGGATCGGGTTCACGCAACCTCGACGCCCCCTACCTGGCGCGCCAAAGATGCCGGGGGAAATCTGCCTCCATGGACACCTATGGGGACTGATCCCCTTCCTGGTTCGGCGGGGGGCGGAGGCCGCACGAAGAGCGGATCGAGGCGATGCACACAAGGGGTTTACCCAGCTTCGGGCCGCACGGATGCGTAAAACCCTACTGCTGCTTTTGTGGATTGTATTGTGTTCTTGCTCGGGAGCACGAGGTGCTACAGTACTCACGAGCCACTGGCGAGGTCCCGCGTGAGTGTTGTTCCTCCTTTCCTCCCTACGTGCGCATGGGCCTCCTTTTATATGTTAAAGGGGTCACCGACAGGTGGCAACGTAGGTGAGGGCAAAAATGGCAAAGTGCTGTGTTGGGTACAGCTGCTTGTACAGTGCTATCGTACCTAACCCTGACGGCGGGGGACAAGGGCATTAAATGCCCGTCTGTGTCGCCCCAAACAGTGCGAAAAGTGGCCGTCAGGGGCGCCACCATTTGAAACGATGGCTATCCTGTCAGCGTCGCTTCGCCACCGCATGCCCCTGGCTACACAGCTTCTCGCCACGTATCCTGGAATGGTCCCAGAGCGACACGTTGGTGGATGAGCTGGAGTGCGGGCAGCGGAGTAGTAGCTTGTCGCGGCAAGCGCCTTGCCGCGGTCGTCCCGGCAAGCTCCTCTTGCCGGGGCCTTGTCTCCTTGAGTGGACCCTCCGGCAAGCTCCTCTTGTTGGGGCCTTTGTGCTTCGGGCGGCCATCCCGGCAAACTCCTCTTGCCGGGGCCTTCCTGGCGAGCCCCTCTTGCCGGGGCCTAGTGCCTTAAGCGGCCTTCCCGACAAGCTCCTCTTGTCGGGACCTTGTCTTCTTGGCTTGAATACTTTGTTCTTGAATGGCTCCAAATGAACCACGATGATCTTTCATGGTCACCTGGCACGCCCTGTCGCGGGGTGCTACAACTGCCCGTGCATAAGTTCGGGGTACTAAGGTACCCCTACTTTAGTACACCGACATCACTTTACTCGTACCGTAATGCATGATCCCGTGATCAAACACTTTGATTACATTGAGATCATTATGATGATGCATTACTGAGTATGACCGGTGATACCTCTCCGTCATACGGAGTGACAAATCGCAGTCTCGATCCGTGTCAACCCAACAGACATTTTCAGAGATACCCGTAGTATACCTTTATAGTCACCCAGTTACGTTGTGACGTTTGGCACACCCAAAGTACACCTACGGTATCCGGGAGTTAAACGATCTCATGGTCTAAGGAAAAGATACTTGACATTGGAAAAGCTCTAGCAAACGAATTATATGATCTTGTGCTTATGCTTAGGATTGGGTCTTGTCCATCACATCATTCTCCTAATGATGTGATCTCGTTATCAATGACATCCAATGTCCATAGTCAGGAAACCATGACTATCAGTTGATCAACGAGCTAGTCAACTAGAGGCTTACTAGGGACATATTGGTGTCTATGTATTCACACATGTATTACGATTTCCGGATAACACAATTATAGCATGAATAAAAGACAATTATCATGAACAAGGAAATATAATAATAATTCTTTTATTATTGCCTCTAGGGCATATTTCCAACAGTCTCCCACTTGCACTAGAGTCAATAATCTAGTTACATTGTGATGAATCGAACACCCATAGATTTCTGGTGTTGATCATGTTTTGCTCTAGGGAGAGGTTTAGTCAATGGATCTGCGACATTCAGATTCGTATGCACTTTACAAATTTCTATGTCTCCATCTTGAACATTTTCACGAATGGAGTTGAAGCGACGCTTGATGTGCCTGGTCTTCTTGTGAAACCTGGGCTCCTTGGCAAGTGCAATAGCTCCAGTGTTGTCACAGAAGAGTTTGATCGGCCCCGACGCATTGGGTATGACTCCTATGTCGGCGATGAACTCCTTCACCCAAATTGCTTCATGCGCTGCCTCCGAGGCTGCCATGTACTCCGCTTCACATGTAGATCCCGCCACGACGCTCCGCTTGCAGCTGCACCAGCTTACTGCTCCACCATTCAACATATACACGTATCCGGTTTGTGACTTAGAGTGATCCAGATCTGTGTCGAAGCTAGCGTCGACGTAACCCTTTATGACGAGCTCTTCGTCACCTCCATAAACGAGAAACATGTCCTTAGTCCTTTTCAGGTACTTCAGGATATTCTTGACCGTTGTCCAGTGTTCCTTGCCGGGATTACTTTGGTACCTTCCTACCAAACTTACGGCAAGGTTTACATCAGGTCTGGTACACAGCATGGCATACATAATAGACCCTATGGCCGAGGCATAGGGGATGACACTCATCTCTTCTATATCTTCTACCGTGGTCGGGCATTCAGCTGAGCTCAATTTCACACCTTGCAACACAAGCAAGAACCCCTTCTTGGACTGATCCATATTGAACTTCTTCAATATCTTTTCAAGGTATGTGCTTTGTGAAAGACATATGAGGCGTCTTGATCTATCTCTATAGATCTTGATGCCTAATATATAAGCAGCTTCTCCAAGGTCCTTCATTGAAAAACTCTTATTCAAGTAGGCCTTAATGCTGTCCAAAAGTTCTATATCATTTCCCATCAATAGTATGTCATCTACATATAATATGAGAAATGCTACAGAGCTCCCACTCACTTTCTTGTAAACGCAGGCTTCTCCATAAGTCTGCATAAACCCAAACGCTTTGATCATCTCATCAAAGCGAATGTTCCAACTCCGAGATGCTTGCACCAGCCCATAAATGGATTGCTGGAGCTTGCATACCTTGTTAGCATTCTTAGGGTCGACAAAACCTTCCGGCTGCATCATATATAGTTCTTCCTTAAGATAACCGTTAAGGAATGCCGTTTTGACGTCCATTTGCCATATCTCATAATCATAGTATGCGACAATTGCTAACATGATTCAGACGGACTTCAGCTTCGCTACGGGAGAGAAAGTCTCATCGTAGTCAACCCCTTGAACTTGCCGATAACCCTTAGTGACAAGTTGTGCTTTATAGATGGTAACATTACCATCCGTGTACGTCTTCTTCTTAAAGATCCATTTGTTTTCTATCGCTCGCCGATCATCGGGCAAGTCTGTCAAAGTCCATACTTTGTTTTCATACATGGATCCTATCTCGGATTGCATGGCCTCTAGCCATTTGTTGGAATCTGGGTCCGCAATCGCTTCTTCATAGTTCGAAGGTTCATCGCTGTCTAACAACATGATTTCCAGGACAGGGTTGCCGTACCACTCTGGTGCGGAACGTGTCCTTGTGGACCTACGAAGTTCAGTAGTAACTTGATCCGTAGTTTCATGATCATCATCATTAACCTCCTCTCTAACTGGTGGAGGCACCATAGAAACATTTTCTTAAGCTGCGCTACTCTCCGGTTCAAGAGGTAATACCACTTTCCTCCCACTTACTTCTTTCGAGAGAAACTCTTTCTCCAGAAAGGATCCGTTCTTGACAACAAAGATCTTGCCTTCGGATCTTAGGTAGAAGGTATACCCAATGGTTTCCTTAGGGTATCCTATGAAGACGCATTTTTTCGACTTGGGTTTGAGCTTTTCAGGTTGAAGTTTCTTGACATAAGCATCGCATCCCCAAACTTTTAGAAACGACAGCTTAGGTTTCTTCCCAAACCATAATTCATACAGTGTCGTCTCAACGGATTTAGACGGTGCCCTATTTAAAGTGAATGTAGCTGTCTCTAGAGCGCATCCCCAAAATGATAGCGGTAAATCAGTAAGAGACATCATAGATCGCACCATATCCAATAGAGTGCGATTACGACGTTCGGACACACCGTTACGTTGAGGTGTTCCAGGCGGCGTGAGTTGTGAAACGATTCCACATTTCCTTAAGTGTGTGCCAAATTCGTGACTTAAATATTCTCCTCCACGATCTGATCGTAAGAACTTTATTTTTTGGTCACGTTGATTCTCTACCTCATTCTGAAATTCCTTGAACTTTTCAAAGGTTTCAGACTTGTGTTTCATTAAGTAGACATACCCATATCTACTCAAGTCATCCGTGAGAGTGAGAACATAACGATATCCTCCGCGAGCCTCAACACTTATTAGACCGCACACATCAGTATGTATGATTTCCAATAAGTTGGTTGCTCGCTCCATTGTTCCGGAGAACGGAGTCTTGGTCATTTTGCTCATGAGGCATGGTTCACATGTGTCAAATGATTCATAATCCAGAGACTCTAAAAGTCCATCAGCATGGAGCTTCTTCATGCGCTTGACACCAATGTGACCAAGGCGGCAGTGCCATAAGTATGTGGGACTATCGTTATCAACTTTACACCTTCTGGTATTGACACTATGAATATGTGTATTATCACGCACGAGATTCATTAAGAATAAACCATTGACCATCGGAGCATGACCATAAAACATATCACTCATATAAAGAGAACAACCATTATTCTCGGATTTAAATGAGTAGCCATCTCGCATTAAACGAGATCCAGATACAATGTTCATGCTCAAACTTGGCACTAAATAACAATTATTGAGGTTTAAAACTAATCCCGTAGGTAAATGTAGAGGTAGCGTGCCGACGGCGATCACATCGACCTTGGAACCATTCCCGACGCGCATCGTCACGTCGTCCTTCGCCAGTCTCCGCTTATTCCGCAGCTCCTGCTTTGAGTTACAAATATGAGCAACGGCACCGGTATCAAATACCCAGGAGCTACTACGAGCACTGGTAAGGTACACATCAATTACATGTATATCACATATACCTTTAGTGTTGCCGGCCTTCTTGTCCGCTAAGTATTTGGGGCAGTTCCGCTTCCAGTGGCCCTTCCCTTTGCAATAAAAGCACTCAGTCCCAGGCTTGGGTCCATGCTTTCACTTCTTCCCGGCAACTGGCTTACCGGGCGCGGCAACATCCTTGCCGTCCTTCTTGAAGTTCTTCCTACCCTTGCCTTTCTTTAACTTAGTGGTTTTATTGACCATCAACACTTGATGTTCCTTTTTGATTTCAACCTCTGCTGATTTCAGCATAGCAAATACCTCAGGAATGGTCTTTACCATCCCCTGCATATTGTAGTTCATCACAAAGCTCTTGTAGCTAGGTGGGAGCGACTGAAGGATTCTGTCAATGACTGCCTCATCCGGGAGGTTAATCTCTAGTTGAGTCAAGCGGTTGTGCAACCCAGACATCTTGAGTATGTGTTCACTGACAGAACTATTTTCCTCCATCTTACAACTGTAGAATTTGTCGGAGACTTCATATCTCTCGACCCGGGCATGAGCTTGGAAAACTAGTTTCAGCTCCTTGAACATCTCATATGCTCCGTGATGCTCAAAACGCTTTTGGAGCCCCGGTTCTAAGCTATAAAGCATACCGCACTGAACGAGGGAGTAATCATCAGCACGAGACTGCCAAGCATTCATAATGTCTTGGTTCTCTGGGATGTGTGCTTCACCTAGCGGTGCTTCTAGGACATATTGTTTCCTGGTAGGTATGAGGATGATCCTCAGGTTCCGGACCCAGTCCGTATAGTTGCTGCCATCATCTTTCAGCTTGGTTTTCTCTAGGAACGCGTTGAAGTTCATGTTGACATTAGCTTGGGCCATTTGATCTACAAGACATATTGCAAAGTTTATTTAGACTAAGTTCATGATAATTAAGTTCATCTAATCAAATTATTTAATGAACTCCCACTCAGATTAGACATCCCTCTAGTCATCTAAGTGTAACATGATCCGACTCGACTAGGCCGTGTCCGATCATCACGTGAGACGGACTAGTCATCATCGGTGAACATCTCCATGTTGATCATATCTTCCATACGACTCATGTTCGACCTTTCGTTCTCTTGTGTTCCGAGGCCATGTCTGTACATGCTAGGCTCGTCGAGTCAACCTAAGTGTTTGCATGTGTAAATCTGTCTTACACCCGTTGTATGTGAACGTTGGAATCTATCACACCCGATCATCACGTGGTGCTTCGAAACAACGAACTGTCGCAACGGCGCACAGTTAGGGGGAACACTTTCTTGAAATTTATTATGAGGGATCATCTTATTTACTATCGTCGTTCTAAGTAAACAAGATGCAAAACATGATAAACATCACATGCAATCAAATAATAATAGTGACATGATATGGCCAATATCATATAGCTCCTTTGATCTCCATCTTGGGGCTCCATGATCATCTTGTCACCGGCATGACACCATGATCTCCATCATCGTGTCTCCATGAAGTTGCTCGCCAACTATTACTTCTACTACTATGGCTAACACGTTTAGCAATAAAGTAAAGTAATTTACATGGCGTTTCCATTGACACGCAGGTCATAAAAAATAATGACAACTCCTATGGCTCCTGCCGGTTGTCATACTCATCGACACGCAAGTCGTGATTCCTATTACATGAACATGATCTCATACATCACATATATATCATTCATCATTCATCACAACTTTGGCCATATCATATCACAAAGCACTTGCTGCAAAAACAAGTTAGACGTCCTCTAATTGTTGTTGCAAGTTTTACGTGGCTGCATTAGGTTTCTAGCAAGAACGTTTTCTTACCTACGTAAAAGCCACAATGTGATTTGTCAACTTCTATTTACCCTTCATAAGGACCCTTTTCGTCGAATCCGCTCCAACTAAAGTGGGAGAGACAGACACCCGCCAGCCACCTTATGCAATTAGTGCATGTCAGTCGGTGTAACCGGTCTCACGTAAGCGTACGTGTAAGGTTGGTCCGGGCCGCTTCATCCCACAATACCGCTGAAGCAAAATAAGACTAGTAGCAGCAAGAAAGCTGACAACATCTACGCCCACAACAATTGTGTTCTACTCGTGCAAAGAGAACTACGCATCGACCTAGCTCATGATGCCACTGTTGGGGAACGTTGCAGAAAACAAAAAATTTCTTACGGTTTCACCAAGATCCATCTATGAGTTCATCTAGCAACGAGTGATCGGATGCATCTACATACCTTTGTAGATCGCGAGCGGAAGCGTTCACTAGAACGTGGATGATGGAGTCGTACTCGCCGTGATCCAAATCACCGATGACCAAGCGCCGAACGGACGGCACCTCCGTGTTCAACACACGTATGGAGCGGATGGCGTCTCCTCCTTCTTGATCCAGCAAGGGGAAAGGAGAGGTTGATGGAGATCCAACAGCACGACGGCGTGGTGG
This sequence comes from Aegilops umbellulata, assembly GCA_032464435.1. Lineage (NCBI taxonomy): Eukaryota > Viridiplantae > Streptophyta > Magnoliopsida > Poales > Poaceae > Aegilops > Aegilops umbellulata. The sequence goes on from CP136058.1 coordinate 68,735,002, forward strand.
TGGATGCAGTTGTCACCTGCAGCAGGGCTTCGCCGAGCGTCTGCGCGAGTGGGAGAGGTGTGACAGGGGAGAGGGAGGCGCCAGAGGTCAAGGGTGCGGCTGCCCCTCCCTCCCCCTCCTTTATATAGGCCCCCTGGGGGGGCGCCGGCCCTGGAGATCCAATCTCCCAGGGGGGCGGCGGCCAAGGGGGTGGAGTGCCCCCCCAAGGCAAGTGGGGCGCCCCCCCACCCTAGGGTTCCAACCCTAGGCGCAGGGGGTGGGCCTAGGGGGGCGCACCAGCCCACTAAGGGCTGGTTCCCCCTCCCACTTCAGCCCATGGGGCCCTCCGGGATGGGTGGCCCCACCCGGTGGACCCACGGGACCCATCTGGTGGTCCCGGTACAATACCGGTGACCCCCGAATCACTCCCGATGGCCGAAACTGCACTTCCTATATATAATTCTTCACCTCCGGACCATTGCGGAACTCCTCGTGACGTCCGGGATCTCATCCGGGACTCCGAACAACTTTTGGATTACTGCATACTCATATCTCTACAACCCTAGCGTCACCGAACCTTAAGTGTGTAGAACCTACGGGTTCGGGAGACATGCAGACATGACCGAGACACCTCTCTGGCCAATAACCAACAGAGGGATCTGGATACCCATGTTGGCTCCCACATACTCCTCGATGATCTCATCAGATGAACCACAATGTCGAGGATTCAATCAATCCCGTATGCAATTCCCTTTGTCAATCGGTATTTTACTTGCCCGAGATTCGATCGTCGGTATCCCAATACCTTGTTCAATCTCGTTACCGGCAAGTCACTTTACTCGTACCGTAATGCATGATCCCGTGATCAAACACTCTGATTACATTGAGTTCATTATGATGATGCATTACCGAGTGGGCCCGGTGATACCTCTCCGTCATACGGAGTGACAAATCCCAGTCTCGATCCGTGTCAACCCAACAGACACTTTCGGAGATACCCGTAGTATACCTTTATAGTCACCCAGTTACGTTGTGACTTTTGGCACACCCAAAGCACTCCTACGGTATCCGGGAGTTACACGATCTCATGGTCTAAGGAAAAGATACTTGAAATTGGAAAAGCTCTAGCAAACGAATTATACGATCTTGTGCTTATGCTTAGGATTGGGTCTTGTCCATCACATCATTCTCCTAATGATGTGATCTCGTTATCAATGACATCCAATGTCCATAGTCAGGAAACCATGACTATCAGTTGATCAACGAGCTAGTCAACTAGAGGCTTACTAGGGACATATTGGTGTCTATGTATTCACACATGTATTACGATTTCCGGATAACACAATTATAGCATGAATAAAAGACAATTATCATGAACAAGGAAATATAATAATAATGCTTTTATTATTGCCTCTAGGGCATATTTCCAACACTAGTGACAAGCATTAAGCATAGCAAAGTCATAGCAACATCAATCTCAGAACATAGTCGATACTAGGGATCAAACCCTAACAAAACTAACTCGATTACATGATAGATATCATCCAACCCATCACCGTCCAGCAATCCTATGATGGAATTACTCATGCACGGCGTTGAGCATCATGAAATTGGTGGTAGAAGATGGTTGATGATGACGACGGCGACGGATTCCCCTCTCCGGAGCCCCGAACGGACTCTAGATCAGCCCTCCCAAGAGGTTTTAGGGCTTGGCGGCGGCTCCGTATCGTAAAACGTGATGATTTTTTCTCCTTGATTTTTTTCTCCCCGAAAGCAAATATATAGAGTTGGAGTTGGCGTCTGAGGAGCTCCAGGGAGCCCACGAGGTAGGGGGCGCGCCCTAGGGGGGAGGGCGCACCCCCACCCTCATGGACAGGGTGTGGACCCCCTGGTCTTCATATTTGGCAAGGATTTTTTATTATTTCCAAAAAGATGTTCCGTGAAGTTTCAGGTCATTCCGAGAACTTTTGTTTCTGCACATAAATAACACCATGGCAATTCTGCTGAAAACAGCGTCAGTCCGGGTTAGTTCCATTCAAATCATGCAAGTTAGAGTCCGAAACAAGGGCAAAAGAGTTTGGAAAAGTAGATACGACGGAGACGTATCAGTTTTCAGTGTTTTTTTACTGTGTTGTCCTGTCGTATCCCTAGCTTTTACATCATACTCCCTCTGTCCGGATTACATGTCACAGAAATGGGTAAAACTAGATGTATCTAGAACTGAAATATGCCTAGACCCATCCATTTATTTCCGGATGGAGGGAATACGTGTCAATATGTCATGCCTTTCTATTCTTCAGTACCTATTCCATCTCTGTTGTAGCATGTTTTATAATTGAAGCACCATTCTTCTATATAAGGCATGCAAGGGGAAGACGGCTATGTTAGAATTTGAAGGGTTACAAACCAAGTCTTTGCAAAAGATCCAAACGCCAGGAGATAATTAACCAACTCCATTTTTCATAGGTACTGCTCCAGCACAGAGAAACCCAACTCCCACTGATAATAAGCAGATTCTAGTGGCCAAAGAACTAGTCCGCTCCAGTCCAGCAAAAGAATGTCAACTCCATTCTAAGAAGTGTGTGCGTATCCTCGCATCATGAAATTTTATAGCATTCTGATCATATTTTCTACATGTTTCTTACCCATCTCTCTTTTAGAAAATAGGGTTAAATGATAGAAGATTTCATTCATTGGCATTGTATTCGAGGAAAATATCTTGCGGGAATTCTATATGCTCCAATGCTGATGTAAGTACCTGTTGTATAACACTATATTTTTACATCAGCATGTATTTTGTTAATCAGCGTGAATCCAACCTTTGTCTGGTCTAAAATTTCTTGAAGCAAAATGTTAAAGGCGCCAATGTTGATTTTTGTAAAGAAAACGGCCTGGTAATTTTGCATACTGAGTTGCATGAGTGTACTATCTCATATCCTGCACATTACTGAATTGTAGTGCTGCTCTGGTTGCCCATTCATTCATTGTGTCAATGTTGCTTTCATATTACCTTATCTGGCTGATAATAGCTATGCCATATTGAGTTAATTTGGTGTTGGCTAGTTGCCCAAATGTTCGTTGTGCCAATGTTGCTTTCCTATTATCTGACTTGGCCAATGATAGCAACGCTAGTGTCTTAGTTTGGTGTAGGCTGCTGAAGTAAAGAAGACAAACTCTAAAAATAGCAAGGAAACCCCATTGTTTCTTTCCAATAAATCTAGGCCAGGTAATATGCCAATAACTCATGATTAATCTATTTGGTTTCCCTCCTAATTTATGTTATGATGTAGTGGTCGAGACACTCTCCACTATCAATCATACAAGCCTGCCAAAATCGCCATGTGAATATGTTCCGTATCCTCTGTCTGGACTGCGACGGAAAAAAAATTATGTTTGTGAACCAATTAATGGCGGAAGGAATGATGGAAATGGTGGAGGAATCAGAGGTGCAGAGTCGTGCGACACAACAACTGATCAATGTTTTCAGAGAGAGTGTAGCAAAGCAGCAAGAACTTTCCCACATGCTTATGGGTGTCATCCGTGCTGAGGTTGCAGATTGCGACGCTGTAGATTGTTAGGTTCTGTTCATTTATTTGCACTGGCATCAATCTTTGATTGCCCAGTGGATGTAATTCCCTGTAATATATGCTGGATGTGCAATGTTTTTCCCTGTATGCCGTACCTTTGCTTGATCGGTTTTGGTCCTATGCATAATTGCTCGTCGTAATGGGCTCAAATTATCTAATTTGGCCTAAAGACATGTATGAACTTTAGTGGGCCCATTAAGTTAATGGGCCGTTACCAAGCCGAAAAGTTAATGGTGGGCCCTCTTAACTCCCGGGTCGTTAACAGGCTGACATCAAAGCAGGCAACAGGTGGGCCCAATTGATTACACGGGCCGTTAACATGCTGTTACTAAGTTCGGGCTACATATGGCCCAACTATAATCTGGGCCTTTAGCAGGCCAAAAGAGACCGCGGGCTTGTACTGGACCATGTAGAGCATGGCCGCTAACAGGCCGAAAGTCAGGTCGTATTGTAAATGGCCCAGCTGTGTTGTGGGCCTTTAGCAGGCCGAAAGAGAAATCGGGCTGGTATTGGACCATGAAGGGCATGGGCCGTTAAAAGGCCAAAACTGAGGTCCGACTACAAATGGCCCAACTCATTTATGGTCCGTTAACAGGCCGAAAGGCACACATGGCCGGGAATTGGTCAACACTTAAATGGGTCGCTAAAAGGACAAAACTCAGGTCCGACTACAGATGGCCCAACAGATATATGGGCCATCACCAGGCTAAAACACACACTGGGCCGGAAATTGGCCCAACACTTAAATGGGTCGCAAAAAGGCCGAAACTCAGGTCCGACTACAAATGGCCCAACTACTTTATGGGCCGTCAACAGGCTGAAAGACACACCGGGACAGAAATTAGCCCAATATTTAAATGGGTCTCTAAAAGGCCGAAAGATGTACATCGTGAAAATTGGCCCATCCACTGAATGGGACGTTAACAGGCCGAAATCTCATCGGGCCGATATTTTGCCCAAATATATAGCGGGCTGTTAACGGGCTCGAACTAACGATGGGCTGCAATGGTGTCAAATCTTTAACGGGTCGTTGACGGGCCGAATTGGCACATCTTGTATGGGCCGTGGGCTTAAATGAACCCTAACACAAATAGGCCTTATATGGGCCGGCCTGCTATTTTTTACTGGGCCGACCTTTTTAATCGGAATGGGCCACTGTTGGGCCATGCCACGTGTCGACTTATCATAGGCACCTCCTGTCCAATGAGTGGATGACATCTGTCCCAACGGTGAGGCAACACATGTTTCCTCCGGCCAATGATGATTTTACACGTGGAAAATCCCCATTGGTCCGGGCTGTTAACGGGTTATCGGATCCAAAACCGGACCCGATAGCTTAACGGTGTTCCGTTACGGTGGATGCTATGTGTTGGTCATCCTTGACGAAAGCACTTCTGTGACGCGCGATTTATCGTAATGGAAGTGGACACTTCCGTGATGATAATTTTGGTAATATCATGGAACACTTCTACGGCAGCACATGTATGACTATGTTGATTCTGTCATAAATTTGTCATGGATGTACATGCATGACAGAAAACTTGACCTACTATGACAAACACATATCATCACGAAAGTCTCTTTTTTGTAGTGTTAGTGGAATAAGGATATGTTTCTCGATTATGGAGGTGACAAAAGGTTCGTCGTAAAGGGTTATGTTGATACAAGTTTTGACACGGATCCAGATGACTCTAAGTCTCAATCTGGATACATATTGAAAGTGGGAGCAATTAGCTAGAGTAGCTCCGCGCAGAGCATTGTTGACATAGAAATTTGCAAAATACATACGGATCTGAATGTGGCAGACCCGTTGACTAAACTTCTCTCACAAGCAAAACATGATCACACCTTATTACTATTTGGGTGTTAATCACATAGCGATGTCAACTAGATTATTGACTCTAGTAAACCCTTTGGGTGTTGGTCACATGACGATGTGAACTACGGGTGTTAATCACATGGTGATGTGAACTATTGGTGTTAAATCACATGGCGATGTGAACTAGATTATTGACTCTAGTGCAAATGGGAGACTAAAGGAAGTATTCCCTAGAGGCAATAATAAAGTTATTATTTATTTCCTTATTTCATGATAAATGTTTATTATTCATGCTAGAATTGTATTAACTGGAAACTTGATACATGTGTGAATACATAGACAAACAGAGTGTCACTAGTATGCCTCTACTTGACTAGCTCGTTGAATCAAAAATGGTTATGTTTCCTAGCCATAGACATGAGTTATCATTTGATTAACGGGATCACATCATTATAGAATGATGTGACTGACTTGACCCATTCCGTTAGCTTAGCACTTGATCGTTTAGTATGTAGTTATTGCTTTCTTCATGACTACATGTTCCTATGACTATTAGATTATGCAACTCCTGAATACCCGAGGAACACTTTGTGTGCTACCAAACGTCACAACGTAACTGGGTGATTATAAAGGTGCTCTACAGGTGTCTCAGATGGTACTTGTTGAGTTGGCATAGATCGAGATTAGGATTTGTCACTCCGATTGTCGGAGAGGTATCTCTGGGCCCATGTTCCGCTATTGGTTACTGATCGGAGACGTGTCTCGGTCATGTCTACATAGTTCTCGAACCCGTAGGGTCCGCACGCTTAAAGTTCTGTGACGATCGGTATTATGAGTTTATGTGATTTGATGTACCGAAGGTAGTTCAGAGTCCCGGATGAGATCGGGGACATGACGAGAAGTCTTGAAATGGTCGAGATGTAAAGATCGATATATTGTATGACTATATTCGGACATCGGAAAGGTTCTGAGTGATTCGGGTATTTTTCGGGGTACTGGGGAGTTACGAGAATACGAGGAAGAAGTAATGGGCCTCATGGGCCAAGTGGTGGAAGAGAAGAGGCAGGTCGCCCCCCCCCCTAGCCCAAACCAAATTGGGCTAGGGGGCCGGCCCCCTTTCCTCCTTTTCCTCCCTCTCCTTCCTTCTCCCTCTCCTCCTTCCTTTCCTCCTCCTAGTAGGAGTAGGAAAGGGGAGTCCTACTCCTACTAGGAGGAGGACTCCTCCTCCTGGCGCGCCATAGAGGGCCGACCGGCCTCCCCCTTGCTCCTTTGTATACGAGGTAGGGGGCACCTCTAGACACACAAGTTGATCTGTTGATCTCTCCCAGCCATATGCGGTGCCCCCCTCCACCATAATTCACCTCGATAATATCGTAGCGGTGCTTGGGAGAAGCACTGCGTCGGTAGCATCATCATCACCATCATCATGCCGTCATGCCGACGAAACTCTCCGGTGAAGCTCTGCTGGATTGGAGCTCACGGGACGTCATCGAGTTGAACGTGTGCTGAACTCGGAGGTGCCGTGCGTTCGGTACTTGGATCGATCGGATCGTGAAGACGTACGACTACATCAACCGCGTTGTGCTAACGCTTCCACTTTCGGTCTACGAGGGTACGTGGACACATTCTCCCCTCTCGTTGCTATGCATCACCATGATCATGCGTGTGCGTAAGAATTTTTTTTGAAATTATTACGTTCCCCAACAGAAAGCGCTCTAATTGTTCAAAACTATGGCCCGAAGACGAGGCACAAGCCGCAGGGACAACACCTTTGCAAAGAGTTCTGCAATGAGGTGGATGAGGCTTATGGGGCGGTAGTTGGAGAGGGCAGCGGCATCCGAGTGCTTGGGTAGGAGAGTAAGGAGTGCTTCATTGAGTTTTTGGAAACCTCGCCCATTGGTAGTATATAACATGTCGAATGCCTCACATATGTCATGCTTGATGATATCCCAACAATCTTGATGGAACTCGGCCGTGAAACCATCCGCGTCGGGAGCCTTTCCCATCGGCAGGCTTTTGATGGCCCTCCAGATCTCGTCCTTCGTGAAAGGCGCCTCCAGATCAGATAGGTCGAATCGTCCCGTGCGCAAAAGGGACTCGTCCAAGGAGAAGGCGCGTTCCTCAGACGAGCCAATGATGTTGGAGAAGTAGTTGAAGGCTGATTCCGCCATGGTGGCGTGCTCGGTGACCGAATGATCGTCCACGCGGAGGGAGGAGATGAGGTTACGCTGTTTTCGGCGCGAGGCATGCACGCTGAGGTAGGAAAGCAGGGAGTCCCGGAGCCAGGATAGGCGCGATCGTTGGCACGTGATGGAGCGCTCAAGGGAAGCCAACCCCAGATATGTGCTTTTGAGCTTGCGCCTGAGCCACACCTCAATTTGGGAGAGCAGGTGGAAGTCTTGTGCGGCATCGAGGCGGGCAATCAGCTCTCGCGCGACCTGCAGCTACAGCGAGACGCCGCCGATCGTGCGCACACTCCAGCGATGTAGGTGTCGCGCGGTGGCCTTAAGGCGGGCCACAATACGCCGGAAGGGGTCCGCCTCCGGGGGAATAGAGTTCCAGGGCTCCGAGACCGTGTCATGGAAGCCGTCAAGCTTCGGCCAGAAGCGCTTGAAGTGGAATCTGCGCGCCCCCGCGGGGCGAGCAGCGCGATCAACAACCAACGGGCAGTGGTCGGACGCCGCAGAGGAGAGACAATGTAGGAGGCAATGCAGATGGGCGATCTCCCATCCGGACGTACAAATGATCCTATCATTCCGCACGAGAGTTGACGTATCACGCTCACCGGACCAAGTGTAGCGGCGCCCGTGCAGATACATATCTCGGAGCTCCTTGTCAGCTATGAAGCGCGATAATATACTCATGACGCGATGGTTCAGGTTCGGGGTATTCTTGTCGGCCGCCGAAGTGATCATGTTGAAGTCTCTGCCAAGGAGCCAAGGCCCAATGCGTGACTCGCGCACGTCATGGAGGTCGGCGAGGTAGTCTAGCTTGGCCTCATCTTCTTGAGGGCCGTATACACGGGTGAGCCGCCAATGACCACCGCCGCCGACGGGGGAAACCAGAGAGGTGATATGATGTTCGCCAATCAAGGGGTTAGAGAGTGAGACATGGGATCTGTGCCACGCGAGGAGCACTCCACTGCGTCTACCAGTGGCCGGGAGAAGTAGAAGTCATCAAATAAGGGGCCTAGAGTGTTGAGGATGGTGGAGTCCGAGACTTGAGCTAGCTTATTCTCCTGTAAGCACACGATGGTGGGAGCGGCAACAGAGTTCATGCTGCGTACAACCGTACGCTTAGCACCGGAATTTAGGCCGCGCACATTCTAGAAGATAATCTTAAGGTTGCAATCCATTAACAAAGTAAAGGGGGCGTTGAGAGCACAACAAGCAAGACGACTAAGCCTCAATGAGGCGAGGCGCGGCACGGGAGCACGAGGCCTCGGCCGGTGCGCATCTAGGGAGATGCCATCCCAAGAAGTCGGCATATGCCTCGACCACGTCCTCTACCAAAGGCCTCTCAAAAAGGAGAGCGTACTTGTCTAGCATCTTGCGCGGAATGGGCGCATTGTCATCCTTGATCAGCCCAAGGCGGCGCAGAAGAACCCGCTTCTCCTTCATCTCGGAGTCAAGGCCCTGGTCGGCTTTGGAGATCCTAAAACTTTGGCGAGGAGTGAAGTTGGCGGGTAGCTCTCGATGACGGCGGCACGGCGGTGTAGCGAGGAGGGGCTGGGAACGGACGGAGAGCTGATTGCTCTCTGACTATAGCGCCAGAAAAGCTCCTATCTACTAGGACTACGTCGGTATTTCCCCAAAGAGGAAGGGATGATGCAGCACAACGACGGTAGGTATTTCCCTCAATGAAGAATCCAAGGTTATGGAACTAGTAGGAGAACCAAGCAACACAATGTAAACAACACCTGCACACAAATAACAACACCTCGCAACCCGACGTGTTAAAGGGGTTGTCAATCCCTTTCGGGTAACGATGCCAGAAATTTGTAGTAGATTGAAATAATGGACCGTAAATAAAAATTGCAGCAAGGTATTTTTGTATTTTTGGTTTAATAGATCTGAATAAAAATGCAAAGGAAAAGTAGATCGCAAGCAAATATATGAGGAAGAAGACCCGGGGGCCGTAGATTTCACTAGTGGCTTCTCTCGAGAAAATAGCAAACGGTGGGTAAACAAATTGCTGTTGGGCAATTGATAGAACCTCAAATAATTGTGACGATATCTAAGCAATGATCAATACATAGGCATCATGCCCAATATTAGTAGACCGACTTCTGCCTGCATCTACTACTATTACTCCACACATCGACCGCTATCCAGCGTGCATCTAGTGTATTAAGTTCATGGAAAAACGGAGTAATGCAATAAGAGCAATGACATGATGTAGACAAGATCCGTTTATCTATTGCGTATATTTATCCTTAGTACGATACATACGAGTTGTTTCCCTTTCTGTCACTGGGATCAAGCACCGTAAGATCGAACCCACTATTGGGCACCTCTTCCCATTGCAAGATAAATAGATCAAGTTAGCCAAACAAAACCCAAAAATCAGAGAAGAAATACGAGGCTATAAGAGATCAAAGAAACTCAAATAACTTTCATGGATATAAAAAGATATGACTGATCATAAACTCAAAGTTCATCAGATCCCAACAAACACACCGCAAAAAGAGTTACATCATATGGATCTCCAAGAGACCATTGTATTGAGAATTCAGCGAGAGAGAGAAAGCCATCTAGTTGCTAACTACGGACCCGAAGTTCTACAAAGAACTACTCACGCATCATCGGAGAGGCACCAATGGAGGTGGTGAACCCCATCCGAGATGGTGTCTAGATTGGATCTGGTGGTTCTGGACTCTGCGGCGGCTGGATGAATATTTCATCGACTCCCCTAGGGTTCTGGTATTTTTGGGGTATTTATAGAGCAAAGAGGTGGTCCAGGGGGCACCCGAGGTGGGCACAACCCACCAGGGCGCGCCAGGTCCTCCTGGCGCGCCCTGGTGGGTTGTCCCCTCCTCAGGACTCCCCCCAGGTGCAACCAGGGCCCAATATCTTCCTTCTGGTCCATAAAAATCTCCGTGAAGTTTTGTGGCATTTGGACTCCATCTGATATTGATTTCCTACGATGTAAAAAACATGGAAAAAATAGCAACTAGCACTTGGCACTATGTCAATAGGTTACTACCAAAAAATGATATAAAATGACTATAAAATGATTATAAAATGATTATAAAACATCCAAGATTGATAATAAAACAACATGGAACAATAAAAAATTATAGATACGTTGGAGACGTATCAGCATCGCCAGGCTTAACTCCTGCTCGTCCACGAGTAGGTAAGTGATAAATTTTTTTTTTGATGTGGAGTGTTGTTTATCATCTCATATCATATTCTTTTCTTTGTGGCATGGACATTTGTACTTTTATGTGATTCAAAGCAATAGTCTAGTTTTCACATAATAATTTAGATACTTAAGCATATCAACAAGCAACCATGTCTTTCAAAATATCAACGCTAAAATAAGTTATCCCTAGCCCATCATGCTCAAACATTGATCCATTCATGAAACACACTCGAATATTAGCTACACCAAGTAAAGGTTTACTCCCCCTCCACCAACAAACACATTCCACGGGTTGTCCAAAACAACGGGTGCCGTCCAAACCATCAATAGACCCTGGGGAGTTTTGTTTAATTATTTGCATTTGTTAGTTTGGGACTGGGAATCCCTATTACCGCCCTTTTCTCGTGCGATGGCGAGTGAATAAACACTCGACCTGAGAATAACCCGCTTAGCATGGAAGATACCGACCACCTCCTGTCGTTCCATGAACGATCCAGGCACACAAAAAGGACATTTATTTAGAAGTTTTTAGAGGTGGCACATGCAAATTTACTTAGGACAGCAGGGTAATACCGCATATAGGTAGGTATGGTGGACTCATCTGGAATAACTTTGGGTTCAAGGTTTTCGATGTACAAGCAGAGTTCCCACTTAGTACAGGCGAAGGCTAGCAATTAGATTTGAGGAGTGGCCAGCTAGAGAGCAACAATGGTCATAAACATGCATTATGCATAAGTAACATTGGACACTAGCATGACTAGGATATGAACACCATGAACATAAATATTATAGAGGCTATGTTGGTTTTGATTCAACTACATGCATGAACATGTGCCAAGTCAAGCCACTCGAACATTCAGTGGAGGATACCATATCATCATACTACATCACAATCATTTTAAAGCAATGTTGATATCCAAGATAAATCATTATCCACTCCTAGCTACTTATGCATGGCATGAGAAACTATAATCTCTAATTGTCATTGCAAACATGTTTAATCATAATGGGCTGAATCATGGATACTAGGTTAAACAAATTTACACAAACAAAACAAGTCGAGTGCATACCAGTTTCTCTCTACCACGGCCAGTTCATCGAATGTCGTCATTATTGCCTTTCACTTGCAAGACCGAATGATATGAAAATAATAATAGTGCAAGAGTGCCGTGGACTAAGCTGGAATCTGCAAACATTTTATTCAACAGGAGAAGACAAGGTAAAATGTGTTGTTTATTAGATCAACAGTTATTCATATGAGAGCCACTCAACATTTTCATCATGGTCTTCTCCTCGGTGCAACTCAAATAAAAAGAAAAGAAACTCAAAGAAGCACATAGAAACATTTTTGGACTTTTTGGTTTTCTTGAACAAGGAAATAAAAGGGAAAAGAAAAAATGAGAAAAACTATTTACACGGGAGAGCTCCCAACAAGCAAAAGAAGAACAAGGAAATATTTTTGGGTTTACTATTTAGAGCTACTACTAAGCATGCATAGAAAATAAACTAGCTACAACTAATTTTTTTGGTTTATCTCAAGTTTTTCAAACACACAAGAAGAAAGCGAGAAAATAAATCTAAGCATGGATGATATAATGGAAAAAGTGTCAACACCGAAAAATAGAAATAAGTGGACATGAAAGTAATGTCAATGAGAGAAACATTTCTCCCCCAAGCTTAGGCTTTTGGCCTAACTTGGTAGTCGATCAGTAGCCTGGATAGTAGTTGGCATGGTAGCTTACGGAGGCTCTCGCTACGGATGCCTCCGCCTGCCATGCTACTTCCCCTACTGTGTTGTGGGCTCGGGCCTCACTCTCAAGAACAACATATCTTCCTTTGTTGTGATAGTCAAAAAGAGCAGGCGCAGGAAAATATGTATGCACAATAGATTTTTGGTTAAACAATAGATTATAAGTGAAGTTATCAACCTTTACCTTGAGAATCTTATGATCTTTTAAGGTGTCAAAATCTAAATATTGCGTGGGTAGGATTGGATCAAAGGGCAAAGGTGAAACACCTAGCCCTTGTGCTAAACGTGTGGCATATATTCCACCATAAAAATAGCCACTGTTAGCGTTGTGCTGAAGTTTGCGTGCAACAATTGCTCCAAGGTTATAATTCCTTTCGCCGGTGAGATCGGTGCATATGAGGCTCAAGTCTGGCGCACATAGCATACTACAGTCTTGCTTGCCTACTATAAATTTCCCATTAAATAATGCAAAGTACTGAATTGCAGGAAAATGAATGCTCTTTATTCTACCTTGTGTCACTCCCCTCGTCTCATAGCAGCAAAGACTAGTCAAGGATGTTTGATAGTCTGCCCTTGGCGGTTCATCAAGCGAACCCCGGAGCGGGAGTTTGCTGCGGTAAGCAAAATTCTCTAGTGATATGGTAAATGGATTATCATAAAGCATAAACGACACCCTAGACTCATGGGGAAGGAATTTAAATCCTTTGACAAATGATTTAGTGAGAAGGTGGCGTTGTTCACACTTATCTGAAAGGTAGGGACCGAGACCGGCATTGTGAACATATTGCTCAAATTCCTCTTTAATACCCACACACACCATATACTCATCACAAGGCCATAAGCATGTTTTCGTGGCGGCATCTTGAGTAGAACTTTCACTTGGTTCAACATATGACTGGCGAGCGGAGCTGTCACTAGAAGATGCCCCCGAGGATCGCCTCCTCAAAGAAATCCTTCAAAAAAGGTTCAACATATGATTGCATGTTGAATTCTTAGAGTTGTAAGTAGTTTGAATGCTTGCTATGGCCTCTATGTATCCCTATGAGTAGTTGCTATTAATTTTTCAAAGTTTTGTCGATAAATTTTTGTCACTCAATTGGACAAACGGTGGAGTCACATACCAAGCAACAATTCCACGAAACAGTTTTGGAAACAAAGCTTCGAGAAAGAGATCGAAATCCACGGGTTTGAGAGTAAGAACACGGGAAAGAGAGCAATGGAGATTTTTTTCTGGAGGTAAGTGATGATTTGGTGTGAAGGGATAAGTGAGGGGGCCCACGTGGGGACCACAACCCACCAGGGCGTGCCTGGGGGTCCTGGCGTGCCCTGAGTTGTGCTCACCTGGTGCACCTCCCTCTAATATTATTTGCACCAGAAATTCAGAAATATTCAGAAAAAATCATATTAAATTTTCTAGGCATTCTGAGAACTTTTATTTTGGGTCATTTTTTATTGCACGGGAAATTCAGAAAACAGACAAAACATGGCATTTTATTTTATTTTACTAATAAAACAGGAAACTAAAATTAGGGACAGAAGGTAGTGCTTACTAAATTCATCAACTTCATATCGTTCAAAAATGATCCATTAATAAGGTTGATCAGGTCTTATTAACAACCACTTTCGATTAGCACGAGACCGAAGAACTTTCGTAAATCACTAAGTTACCTCAATGGGAATATGAACATCCCCAACAATAAGCACTTCGTATTTATTTTTGACAGTAGGTAGAGGTGTTTGAAAACTTCCAATAGTGATTGTTAGAGATTTTTCAATAACATTAATACCATTCACTTGGAACTGTTTCTTCGGAAAGTGCACCGTATGCTCATTACCATTGATATGAAAGGTGACCTTGCTTTTATTGCAATCAATAACAACCCCTGCAGTATTCAAGAAGGGTCTACCAAGGATAATTTACATGTTGTCATCCTCGGGCATTAGCAACAACAACAGGCACATCCTCACAGATACCGCTAGGTATGGTAGTTGATTTGTCAGCCATTTGCAAAGATATTTCAGTAGGTGTGAGTTTATTCAAATCAAGTCTTTATATAAGGAGAAAGGCATAACACTAACACCAGCTCCTAAATCACATAAAGCAGTTTTCACATAATTGAGAAACAATATAACAGAGCAACCACCGAGCCACCATAGTGATTTTGTTCGCCATCCATTGGATCCTTTAACGAGCGGTACATATTTTGCCTCGCATCTCCTCATGCTGCAACCCATCGTCTCTTGGGCCGCTGCTCCGGAGGTTGATTTAGTAGAGTTGTGGTTAACAGGGCTTATGTTGGGCTGGTAACATTATCTGCCCCGCTCAGCTGGCACCGATAGCAAAGCACATTCTTTCCCTAAAAAAAGCAAATCAGATTCCTTTGCAGCGGCAGGCGCAAATTGCTCGACAGCAGCGGCGTATGGCGTTGCTCGCGGAGCCGACGAGAGGTGATGGCGATTGCTCGTGAGGAGCTCATAGACGACCCCGCCGAGCAACTGTCCGACGCCCCCTCTACCAACTACAACGGCGGTACGGCAGCCATCGGGGCTCATGTTGATTGGCCCCGCGAAGCCGAACGGAGATAGCCGATGGTGCCTGATGTCGCCAAGGTAAAGACATCCCCAAATAGGATGTCGCCCCGAATCGATCGCTTGGTGTCAGGGATGCAAGGTGCAAGCAGGAGCACAGGAAGCCGGGAATGGAAGGGTGAGAATGGCAACAACTGCTTATCTCTGGTTGTGCTTTGTCTCGGAGCTCGCCGATGGCGTTATAAATCCACTGCCATGCTTCATCTCTCCTTAGTCTCGCCTCTGTATCCTTAATTGACACCAAACAACATAACAGCACACTGTAGTTCCTGCCCCGCTCTCCGTGATCTACCTCCCTGTTCAGGTATCTTATGCATGCTAATTGAACGATTGCCTAATGTTTCTCATGAATCCAGCATTTAGTTTGAAGTCTAACAATGCAGAAGATTAACTGGACATTTTATGAGTACATTTTGCTGTGAAGCATTAAGTCATGCGTGCACCAAACCAAAGTTGAAAACTCCACTTCAACTGTCCATTGCTTTTGCTAGGACTTCGGAAACAAGAACCATCCAGGTCACTCTTGTGCGAAAGATGGCTCCTAATTAAAGAAAGGATGTTTCTTTAGAAAATCTAAAGAAATAACGCTTGAAAGAAAGTTGCACCATGTCACTTAGAAGTATCAAGGTAATCCTTCAATTTTTTTATGTTTTCCTGTGCTTTTTTCAATAATGTGGTTGCCGAGGAAGGCTTCATATGATCTTTCTCACATTTTTCGAAGCTTTATTTACCAGCGCAATGCTCTGGCAAGAGTTCAAGTATCATATCATCTTTTTTATGACTATATGTGTGTTTATTCTTTTAAATCTCATACCATGAATGAATGTTTGAATTTGAAAGAAATTTAATTCATTCACATTTGTCATATACGTTAACGTTTGTTCAACAAAATGGATGGTCGTGGCATGGCAATGTGTGCCCAACTTCGCTTCCACACTACAGCTACAAACCCAAATGTATGAATCAAGTTATGAAAATTCAATACTAGAAGCATGCAAAGTCCTATCATTTTTCCTTTTCTTTTTCTTTCTAAAAGGACTAGGTGCATCAATGTTAACTCTTTGTGAATCTTGTCCAATTCTTTTTGTGTGTCCCTCAGGATAAAGTGGTTCCCGAGTCATTTTACCTCCTCTAGTTGCAACTCTAACAACAAAGTCATGTGTGTTGTTATTCATTTCATCAAGCAGTTCTCTTTGAGATTTAACAACTTGTTCTAACCGAGTTTGTACCATAGAAGCATGTTTTCCAACACCTCTAACATCATTTGATATTCTAAATAACAAGTCACTCAAGCGAGCAATCATATCAGAATTATATTTCAATTGTTTCATAACATTTTCATTGAAGTGACCTTGCTTTCTAATGTAGTTTTCAAACTCATAAAGGCATTGGCTAGGGTGCATATTGTGAGGATTGTCATTATCATTGAATTTCATTAGAGAATTTACCTCTACCACCTTGGGTGGTGGTGGTGTATTAAGCCCATGTATTTCTTCAATAGGTGGAAAATTTTTAACATCCTCATCTTTAATATCTTTTTCCTTCATAGATTTCTTTGCCTCTTGCATATCTTCAGGACTGAGATATAATATAGCCCTCTTCTTTGGAGTGGGTTTAGCCGGTGGTTTAGGAAGAGTCCAATCATCATAATTTTTCAATATGTTATTCAATAATTCTTCAGCTTGTCCAACAGTCCGTTCCCTGAAAACACAACCAGCACAACTATTAGTTAGTCCATTATAGAGGATATCAAGTATTTCATTTTTCTTAAGAGGATGATCAGGCAAAGCATTAAGTAACTGGCAAAGCCTTCCCCAAGCTTGTGGGAGACTCTCTTCTTTAGTTTGCACAAAGTTAAATATTTCCTGTAAGGCAGCTTATTTCTTATGAGCAGGAAAATATTTTTCAAAGAAGTAATAAATCATATCCTGGGGACTACACACACAACCAGGAGCAAGAGTATTGTACCAAGCTTTAGCATCACCCTGTAATGAGAAAGGAAATAATTTGAGAATAAAGTAATAGCGAGTTTTCTCATCATGAGTAAAAAGGGTGGCTATGTCATTCAACTTAGTAAGATGTGCCACAAAAGGTTCAGTTTCATAACCATGAAAAGGATCAGATTCAACCAAAGTAATTAATTCTGGGTCGACAGAGAATTCATAATCGTTATCATCAATAAAGATAGGTGAAGTACCAAACTTAGGATCATATTTCATTCTAGCATTCAGAGATTTTTCTTCATACTTGCATAATAATTTCTCTAGATCATCTCTATCCTTACAAGCAAGAATATCTCTAGTTGTCTCCTCATTCATAAAATAGCCTTCCTGTACCTTACGTAATTCATATCTAGGAGGGCTAGTTCTAGCAGGTGTTTTGGGAGTTTCAGTTTCAAGCTCATCATCAGATTCAACAACATCATGTTGTATTACTCTAGCAATTTGTTTATCAAGAAAATCACCAAGTGGCACATCATCATTATCAAGCAAGGCACTAGCATCATCATAAGCATTATTCATGGTAGAAATAGCATCATCAATAACTTGCGACATATCAGAATTAATAGCATGTGGTGGCATTGCAAGTTTACTTATAACAGAAGGTGAATCTAAAGCAGAACTGGATGGCAGTTCCTTACCTCCCCTCGTCTTTGAGGGAAATATCTTAGTCTTAGCATCCTTTAGATTCTTCATAGTGATAAATTGATAATAATCCCAAGTGACTCAACAAATATAGTTATGCTCCCCGGCAACGGCGCCAGGAAAAGGTCTTGATAACCCACAAGTATAGGGGATCACAACAATTTTCGAGGGTAGAGTATTCAACCGAAATTTATAGATTCGACACAAGGGGAGCCAAAGAATATTTGAAGGTATTAGCAGCTCAGTTGTCAATTCAACCACACATGGAGATTAATTATTTGCAGCAAGGTGACCCGTAGCAAAGCAGTATGATAGTTCTGATAGTAGTGACAACAGTAACAATAACGATAATAGTGATAGCAGTAATTTTGTAGCAAGTGTACAGTGATGATAGCAGTAGTAACTTAGCATAAACAATATAAGATAAATTCATAGGCATTGGATCGGTGACTTGTTGGATGATATTCATCATGAGACAGTTGTAACCTAGGGCAATACGGCACTAGCTCCAGTTCGTCAATATAATGTAGGCAAGTATTCCGTAAATAGTCATAAGTGCTTATGGAAAGAACTTGCATGACATCTTTTGTCCTACCCTCCCGTGGCAGCGGGGTCCATATTTGAAACTGAGGGATATTAAGGCCTCCTTTTAATAGAGAACCGGAACAAAGCATTAACACATAGTGAATACATGAACGTCAAACTACGGTCATCACCGGGAGTGGTCCCGACTATTGTCACTCCAGGGTTGCCGGATCATAACACATAGTAGGTGACTATAATTTGCAATATCGGATCTAGAACATGGATATAATGATGATAACATAAATGGTTCAGATCCGAGTTCATGGCTCCCGGGCCCAAAGTGACAAGCATTAAGCATAGAAAAGTCATAGCAACATCAATCTAAGAACATAGTGGATAGTAGGGATCAAGCCCTAACAAAACTAACTCGATTACATGATGAATCTCATCCAACTCCTCACCGACTAGCGAGCCTATGAAGGAATTAATCACTCCCGGTGGGGAGCATCATGGAATTGGCGACGGAGAAGGGTTGGTGATGAAGAAGAACGAAGATCCCCCTCTCCAGAGCCCCAAACGCACTTCAGATCCGGTCTCCCGATGAAGAACAGGAGGTGGTGGTGGCTCCGTCTCATGGATCGCGATAATTCTTTCTCCCTGGTTTTTTCTGGAAAAAAAGGATTTTATAGTGTCGGTTTCAGGGTCTGTGGGGCCACCAGGTGGGGACAACCCGCCTGGGCGCACCTTGGTGGGTTGTGCCCACCCTGGTGCCCCTCCCCGGTAGGTCTTGGCTCCAGAAATTCGTATATATTATATAAAAATTCCTTGCAAAGTTTCGTTCCGTTCCGAGAACTTCTATTTCTGCAAAAAAACAACACCATGGTAGTTCTGCTGAAAATAGCGTCAGTCCGGGGTTAGTTTCATTCAAATCATGCAAATTAGAGTCCGAAACAAGAGGAAAAGCGTTAGGAAAAGTAGATACTTGGAGACGTATCAACCCGCGGCAAGCATGAACTGGGAGCAAAGGACGGTGACAACCTCGTCACAAGAAACACCCGAACGACAGCCGGCCACGTGACGGGGAGAGCGCATTCCAGGGCCCGCTCTGTGGCGATGACCTCGGCAGACCGCGGCAAGTGGGCATATGGAGGCGGACGGACGACGCGCATGGTGTCCAGAGAACGGAGTGGCCTGGGAGGAGGCAGAGCCCACTGGTGACACCGAGCGCGAGGGAGCCGCATGCCCGGAGAACACGGGCGTCGGCAGGCTCGAGGAGGTGCGGGTTGCAGCCATGGAGTCGGCGAAGAAGGAGCTAGAGATAGGCACAGATGGCAAGGTCATCTACCCAGAGGACACGTGTGTCCGCTATTGGAAACATGCCCTAGAGGCAATAATAAATTGGTTATTATTATATTTCCTTGTTCATGATGATTGTCTATTGTTCATGCTATAATTGTATTAACCGGAAACCATAATACATGTGTGAATACATAGATCATAATATGTCCCTAGTAATCCTCTAGTTGACAAGCTCATTGATCAATAGATGGTCGTGGTTTCCTGACCATGGACATTGGATGTCGTTGATAACGGGATCACATCATTAGGAGAATGATGTGATGGACAAGACCCAATCCTAAGCATAGCACAAGATCGTGTAGTTCGTTTTGCTAGAACTTTTCTAATGTCAATTATCGTTTCCTTAGACCATGAGATTGTGCAACTCCCGGATACCGTCGGAGTGATTTGGGCGTATCAAACGTCACAACGCAACTGGGTGGCTATAAAGGTGCACTACAGGTATCTCTGAAAGTGTTTGTGGGGTTGGCACTTATCGAGACTGGGGTTTGTCGCTCCGTATGACGGAGAGGTATCTCTAGACCCACTCGGTAATGCATCATCATAATGAGCTCAATATGATTAAGGAGTTAGCCACGGGATCATGTGTTACAGAACGAGTAAATAGACTGGCCAGTAACGAGACTTGCCCCTCCCACCCCATCTCACGTAACTTGGAGAGGTGGGGCGCGTCCACCTGGGTTGGGAGGCAAGCCTCCACCTGGCTTGGCTTGGGGGGCAAGTCTCCCTAGGGTTTCCCTAGGGAGATCCAATCTGCCTTGGCCGCTGCCCCCTAGGGGAAACCCTACGGCGCCTCTGTCGCCGTTCTGGGAACGGGGGTCCCCAGACTTGCCTGCCTTCGGCCTGCGGCGTGGCTCAGAAGGGGCCCATCACGGCCCATCTTCATCAACACAAGACCCAAGACCCTCGCGAGGGGCCAAGCCTCGCGGGGCGGACGACGCGGAGCTTCCTCAGGCGCAGCCTCATCAGGCTGGCTCACGAGGAGGCGGAGAGATCAAGGCGGGGTACCTCACGAGGTGCCCATGACGCAAGCCATGACGACCAAGGGCGCCAGGCGGGCGCTAGCCGCGCAGTGTCCTCCCTTTCCTCTTTGGTGCAAAGGGAGCAAGCGCAGGCGAGAGGATCAAGCAAAGGCACCCATTTCGGTGCAACAAGACCAAGACCAGCTCCGCCACAAGGAGGAAGTCACTCTGGAGCCCAAGCCAGCGTCACCACGGATCCTGTGGCAGGCGAGGACCAACTTTAGTCAAGATAAGTGTACCATATATCCCCCTTCAAAATGGCCAATTGTTGGCGCCCTTCCCGCTCAATATTTGGGGAAGAGGCCCAGGGCCTTTGCCTATAAATAGGACTAGCCACCCCTAGGGTAGAGGCATCTAGACATCTAGACATGGAGACATCTAGCAATCGAGAAACCTAATAAGCTAGGACCCAGAGAGAAGGGCGATTGAACTCCTCCTAGCAGTTCATCCCCCAGGCCAGGAACAGACCCTCGCGAGGCTGTTCTACCTTGTAGTGTTCATCATCATCAGCCCAAGAGGCAATCCACCACACCACACTGGGGTAGGGTATTACACCGCATCGGTGGCCCGAACCAGTATAAACTCTGTGTTTCTTGTGTTGTTCTTTTCGTAGTTTTAGATCTTTGCGAGATGGAGAGGTAGAGGACGTAATCTCCGCGCGCACCCCAGAGTTCGAACCTCAAGGGTCTGCCGGAACCCGAAATCCAACATTTGGCGCGCCAGGTAGGGGCGCGCCGGAATTAGTCTTCCGCCGCTCCGCTCTCCTCCGACCGCCGCGTCCATGTCCGACGCTCGTCGGGCCCGCGCCGAGCGCCGGGCCGCCATCGCTTCCCGCATCGCCCAGACGGCACCCGTCGGCGGGCGTCCTCGTCGTTCGCCGTCACCCGCCGCCAACGCCGCCACCGACCCGGCGGGGAACGAGCAGCAAGCGTCGTCTCAGCATCTGTCCGTGCGGCAAGACGGCCGCACCGCCACTCCATCGCTCACACCAGCTGGTTCTTCGTCCCGCGCGCTCCGTGCACCCATGGAGGCCCGGGCTGCGCTCATCGCGGCAAACGAGCTCCTGCGCTACCGTCCGTCGACGACGTCTATGAAGAATGGCTCGACCGTGTCGCCGAGCTCGTCCGCACCGCAGGGGGCTCTCCCGCGCCGTCCGTTCCGCTGCGCCGCACCCCACCCCGTGCGGGCAACGAAGCTCCGGGGGCGTACCAGCCGCCTCCTCTTCAAGAAGACGCCATGGCTCCAAGGCGCGCGGCCCCTGGCCGGAACCCGCTCCGTCAGGCGCCGACGCGACAAGAGCAGAGTTGCCAAGAAGTCCCTCGCCCGCAAGAAGCTTCCCGGGCGCTCCCTGCTCCGGCTCGTCGCGACCCTGCTCCTGCTCCCGCGTGTCAAGACCCCGCGCTGCTCCCAGCTGCAGCGCATGGGGAGCCGCAAGACCAAGCTCTCCACCAGCCAAGGCCCCCCGTGGCCACCGCAGGCTGCCGTGCCTACACCACCGAGCTATGTAGCGTCGCATGGCCCGGCAAGTTCAAGCCAGACCTGCCTCCCGGCTATGACGGCACGACCGACCCTACAGAGTTCCTCCAGCTCTATGAGCTGGGCATCGAAACTGCCAGCGGGGACGAGAAGGTCATGGCGATCTGGTTCCCCATGGCACTGAAGGAAGGAGCTCGCACCTGGCTCCTGAATCTGGCTCCAGGCACGATCTCTTCCTGGGACCAGATGCGCACCCGCTTCATCGCCAACTTCCAAGGTACTCGCGACCGGCCGCCCGCCGTGAGCGACATGCGCCGCAACAAGCAACAACCCGGAGAGACCCTGCAAAAGTACATCCAGCGCTTCAATAGTGCGCGCCTCAAGATCCCCAAGGTGTTCGAGGAGGCCATCATCTCAGCCTTCTCCGATGGAGTGCGCGACGTCAAGATGAAGGAGAAGCTGGCGATGCATGAAGACCTATGCACCTCCCTGGAGCTGTTCAACTTGGCGACCAAGTGTGCCAGGGCTGAGGAAGGACGTCTCTCCCTCCTCGAGCTGCCTGCCGCGGACCCAGAAGAGAAGAAGCCCAAGGCCAAGGACGTGAAGCGCAAGGGGGCTGCCGTGCTCGCGGCAGAACCAGACACCAAGCGGGGCAAAGATCTGCCCGAATCCTCCAGGGGAAGCCGGTACTGTGTGTACCACGACCTCCACACCCACAACACCAACGAATGCCAAGAACTCCGCGCCGTGCGAGAAGGAAGGATCGCCGTCGTCCCGACCGTGCTGACCGGGGCTACGGCCGAGGAGGAGGAAGAAACGCAGGACGCTCGGAAGACCGCGGCCCGCGCCAAGGATGGCGCGATCAACCTCGCGAGGACCGCTGGCGAGACATGCCTCGCGAGGGGGACTGGAGGGATTAGCCTCGTGAGGACCGCCCACAAGGCAACGTAGGCCTCCCTCCACTGCCACCGCAGCCAAGGAGGAACGAGGACCGTCATCAGGACGAGGGGGCTGGGGGCTTCCAGGAGCCACGCGCGATCGCCTGCATCCTGGGCGGAGCTCAAGCCCCTGCCTCCCAACGCATCTTCAAGCAGTTTGCCCGCGAGGTGAATGCAGTCCTCCCCAAGCTCGAAGCAACGCTCCCTCTCAGGTGGTCGGCGTGCGCCATCACGTTCAGCTCAGCGGATCAGCTCAAGTGTGCGGCCACAGCCAGAGTCCTCCCGATGCTTTGCTCCCCAGTCATCAGCAACGTACTGGTCACCAGGACCCTCATCGATGGTGGGGCAGGGCTCAACGTCTTGTCCGTGGAAACATTCAACAATCTCCAAGTGCCCTATGACCAGCTTCAGCCAACCAAGCCTTTCTCCGGAGTTACCGACGGTTCCACGGTCCCGATTGGGCAGGTCCGCCTCCCTGTCACCTTCGGGGCACGCAAAAACTACCGCACCAAGCTCATCGACTTCGACGTCGCCCACATCCGCTTGCCGTACAACACCATCCTCGGGTACCCAGCGCTGGCCAAGTTCATGGCCGTAACTCACCATGGCTACAACGTCCTCAAGATGCCAGGAAGTGGTGGAGTCATCACTGTGCCCTGTGAAGAAAAGGATGCGGTGTGTTCCCTAGAGCGAGCCTTTCAGGACGCATCACTGGAAGACCCGGATCGCGGAAGCAGGAGGCTTCCCGAGACCACCCCCAAGAAGAAGACATTGTCTGGACCGGCCCCTCAGGAGGCGGGCCCCTCAGGGCCCGCGTCTGCTCAAGGGGAACCTCCTTCCATCGCATAGGAAAGCGTGCCCGGCGCCGTCCTCGGGTAGGGCTCGGGGGCATTCCCCTGGAGGGCCACCGACCTGGCCAAGGTCACGAGGGAGGCGCTTGGGCACCACATGGAGGCGTGTTTCGATGCACGTTTCCCTCAAGAAGGAGCAAGGCAAGGAAGGTCAGACCAGCAGGAGTTCGTCAACAAGGCCATTCAAGAACTACAGGAATCAAGAGTCATGAGAGGCTGCCGCCGTCTACCGGCTGTGGCTCCCCATCCAGGCGAGGATGGTGGGCTGCGCGTCTGCATCGACGTACCAGGGCTCAACCGAGTCGCCTCGCTGGAGCGCCTCTGGCCCTCGCAGGCAGGGCGCTGCGGAGGTCCGCCCCACAGCTACGCTCGCATGCCCTACGGCTTGCCGAGCGCGGCTGCTACGTACCAGCGCCTCATGAGGGGCATCATGGAGGCTCAAGAAGGTAGGCGTTTCGCAGCCTTGGCGGAGATGGAGATGATTCGCGAAGAGCCACCAGTGCCTCCGGAGCCTCCCGAGGCCCCAGGGCCTGGGGGCTCGTGACGATCGGCTTCTGCAGCCCACCGAGTCTGCTGCACCAACACCCCTTCGTCCTCGACATCTTCAGGTGACATCTTTCAAGTTTCATTTTCCAGCTGGGAGCGCCCTCCCAGGGCTGCATCATTCCCAGGCCGCGTGGGTCCGTCCCTGCGGCATGTATCCCTTTTATTTCATATTGACTAGCCTGCTTTGTTGGGGGCGCCCCTCGGGCTGCATCATCCCCAAGTCGCTCGGGCCAGACCCAGCGATGTCTACCTTCCCAGCATCTATTTGAATGAATCCACTCCTTCGCGGCTAACGTGTTTGGTCTAGTTGCCTGCTCAACTGATGCCAACGGACAGAACTGCTCCCACAGCAGCGCGACGCTTGCGCATGGGTCCGTCCCTGCAACGCCGACAAACCTGAATGGCTGAGCTTTGGCCGCGGCAGCCCCGCATGGCGCCACCTCGTCAAGCCTTCAGTGCCACATCTCCCCTTGGAAGCAACTAACGGCTGACTGTCAATCGTCATGGCAATCCCTTTTTCCTTCTATGATGAGTCTACAGGATCTCCCAAGAGAGCTGTGCCAGGCAAGGCCCTTGCGGCATCCCCTTCACTCTCGTCCGCGCAAACCGCTTGCACGTTAAAGGGGGGGTGCCCGAGCATCGCGACTCAGGGCTCCTACTGGCTCTCCAGCCCTCACCCTCTGGCCTTGTCCACGACATCGCGACCTGGCATACCAGCGACGGCTGAGACTCGCTCGAGGGCCGGGACCCGAGGACGTAGAGCAGAAAGAGGAGCAAAGACGAGGGGGAAAGGGGGATGCGAGGACCTTGCCAAGCGATTCCGCTTCTACCGACGCACGGACCCGACGACACACCAGGAACGATCCCCGACTCTCGAGATAAGTCACCACCCTAAAGCACCGGCTACCATGGCACCACCCACGCACCTAACGCAATTTCGTGCTAGCGACGCCGCTCTCCTTTCTCACCGAGCGACGGCTGCTTGCGCCAAAGCGGACCTCCTACGCATCGCGACTCAGGGGCTCTTACCGGACCCCGGGTCGCTCACCTCCTGGCCTTGACCACGGCATCGCGACCTGGCATACCAGCGACGGCTGACGCCGCCTTGGGACTGGGACCTGTCGATGCAGAGCTCCAAGCCGTCGCGAGGTTCGATAGGGAAAACTAAGCTAAGACGGAATCCGCAACTCAAACAATTCTGCGACAAGGGTTATATATATTAACAAGCAGGATCACAGGCACCTTACAAGCCACCATGGGGCGCATTTAGATTCCTCGCAGCGAACGGATCCTAAAGGATGCTAACTACACGCGCCCCCGCAAAAGACGCCATCATCAACAGTGGGCCATCAAGCGCCGGCGCCAACCCCATCCAGATCAGAGCCGGCGATGGCCAGACGAGCCCGCCCTACTCCAGGAGCGGCGCCGGCTCGTGGGCTCGTAGCTGTCGTCGCTCGTCTCCGGAGTCGCGAAGATCTCGCTGGAGTCGCTGGATCCTCCGGCGCCTCCGTCGCCTGCGGGGCCGCCAAGGGAGCGGTCGACGGACCTAGCCCTCACCATGGCGAGGTCCTGGCCACGTCTCCCGGGGCAGCACTCCAGCCGGCGCCCGTTCGCGTCGAAGACCTTGAAGAACATCACCGAAGCACCATCACACTCCAAGTGGATCGTGAGGGCACCCCTTGCCCTGCAACCCCGGGCGATTTCGCCCCAGCCTCGAGTCATGAAGACCTCGCCCGAGGCAACGACCGCGACCTCTGCCTCGATCGCGGGGGTGCTGCAACCGGCGTGTTGCAGCCAAAGCTCCAGGAGTTTTCCCTGCGGGATGATGGAGGCGAAGAAAGGAGGAAGGCGAATCCAGGATCGAGGGGGCATGGCGGCGTGGAGCACGAGCTCGCGGGAGGAGCCCTCGGTGTGGACCCCCGGAGGGGACGACCCACACCTTCGTGACCCGTCGGCACCGACAACGGCGCTGACCGCGGGGATCGGCATCGACCCCTTCAAGGCCCTCGACATGGGCGTACAAGGGAAGCGGGAACCCCGGCGGAGGCCGCTCGCACCAGGGCCTCGACACCGTCTGACGGTCCTCCTCGTCCAGACCGCGAAGGGTGAGCCGTTTCTTCGGCGGAAGCGGATCTGGTTCCTCTTGAGGGGCCTTTCCCTTCTCCGCCGTAGAGAACCGGCGGATCGGAGCCATCGCAGCAAGACGGAGCAAGAATCGGGAAGAAGGAGAAGCAAGGAGAGATGGACTAGAAGGGCACGTGCAGTGCCGTACTTATAGCCGGCGAAGGCCAACCATCGGCCTCCACGATCACAGGTAATCATGACACGATCTTCATGCAGGGACTTGTCCAATCCACGCGATCACCGAGGCATCGTGGGGAAGCAGAGACGCCCACGTACCATAAACCGCCACGCGGCGCCCAAGGTCGCAGGCTTTAGGGCCCGCGGCCCTTCGCCCTTGCCCTTTCGCCTCTCGGCACGGCCAAGTCCGGGCGCGCCTTGGGCCCGGGGGCTACTGTTGGCGTTCTGGGAACGGGGGTCCCCAGACTTGCCTGCCTGCGGCCTACAGCATGGCTCAGAAGGGGCCCAGCATGACCCATCTTCATCAACACAAGACACAAGACCCTCGCGAGGGGCCAAGCCTCGCGGGGCGGACGACGCGGAGCCTCCTCAGGCGCAGCCTCATCAGGCTGGCTCACGAGGAGGCGGAGAGATCAAGGCGGGGTACCTCACGAGGTGCCCATGACGCAAGCCATGACGACCAAGGGCGCCAGGCGGGCGCCAACCGCGCAGTGTCCTCCCTTTCCTCTTTGGTGCAAAGGGAGCAAGCGCAGGCGAGAGGATCAAGCAAAGGCACCCATTTCGGTGCAACGAGACCAAGACCAGCTCCGCGACAAGGAGGAAGTCACTGTGGAGCCCAAGCCAGCGTCACCACGGAGCCTTTGGCAGGCGAGGACCAACTTTAGTCAGGATAAGTGAACCAGATGTTCCCCTTCAAAATGGCCAATTGTTGGCGCCCTTCCCGCTCAATATTTGGGGAAGAGGCCTAGGGCCTTTGCCTATAAATAGGACTAGCCACCCCCAGGGTAGAGGCATCTAGACATCTAGACATCGAGACATCTAGCAATCGAGAAACCTAATAAGCTAGGACCCAGAGAGAAGGGCGATTGAACTCCTCCTAGCAGTTCATCCCCCAGGCTAGGAACAGACCCTCGCAAGGCTGTTCTACCTTGTAGTGTTCATCATCATTAGCCCAAGAGGCAATCCACCACACCACACTAGAGTAGGGTATTACACCGCATCGGTGGCCCGAACCAGTATAAACTCTATGTCTCTTGTGTTGTTATTTTAGTAGTTTTAGATCTTTGCGAGACGGAGAGGTAGAGGACGTAATCTCCGCGCGCACCCCAGAGTTCGAACCTCAAGGGTCTGCCGGAACCCGAAATCCGACAGCCTCCCCCTCTGCCCTTCCCCCATATATAGTGAGGGGGTGGGAGGGCAGCCACACCCCTTCCCTTGGCGCAGCCCCTCCCTCCTCCAACACCTCCTCCTCCTCCATAGTGCTTTGCGAAGCCCTGTCGGAGAACCACAAAGTCCACCACCACGACGTCGTGCTGCCGGAGCCCCCCCTCAACTTCTCCACTCCCCTTGCTGGATCAAGAAGGAGGGGACGTCCCCGGGGTATACGTGTGTTGAACACGGAGGCGACGTCCGTTCAGCGCTTGGATCGGATCCTCCGCGATTTGAATCGTCGCGAGTATGACTCCATCAACCGCGTTATTGTAACGCTTCCGCTTAGCAATCTTCAAGGGTATGAAGATGCACTCCCTCTCTCTCGTTGCTAGTACTCCTAGATTGATCTTGGTGGCACGTAGGAAAATTTTGAATTATTACTACATTCCGCAACATTTGCTTCAGAGCTAGGTCTATGCATAGATTCTATGCACGAGTAGAACACAAAGTAGTTGTGGGCGATGATTTGGTCAATTTGCTTACCGTTACTAGTCTTATCTTGATTCGGCGGCATTGTGGGATGAAGCGGCCCAGACCGACCTTACACGTACTCTTACGTGAGACTGGTTCCACCGACAAACATTCACTTGATGCATAAGGTGGCTAGCGGGTGACTGTCTCTCCCACTTTAGTCGGGTCGGATTCGATGAAGAGGGTCCTTATGAAGGGTAAATAGCAATTGGCATATCACCGTTGTGGCTTTTGCGTAGGTAAGAAACGTTCTTGCGAGAAACCCATAGCGGTCACATAAAGCATGCAACAACAATTAGAGGACGTCTAACTTGTTTTTGCAAGGTATGCTATGTGATGTGATATGGCCAGAAGGATGTGATGAATTATATATATGTGATGTATGAGATTGATCATGTTCTTGTAATAGGAATCACAACTTGCATGTCGATGAGTATGACAACCGGCAGGAGCCATAGGAGTTGTTTTCATTTATTGTATGACCTGCATGTCAATGAAAAACGCCATGTAATTACTTTACTTTATTGCTAACCGTTAGCCATAGTAGTAGCAGTCATAGTTGGCGAGACAACCTCATGAAGACACGATGATGGAGATCATGGTGTCATGCCGGTGACGAAGGTGATCATGCCGCACCTCGAAGTTGGAGATCAAAGGCGCAAGATGATATTGGCCGTATCATGTCACTTTATGATTTGCATGTGATGTTTGTCATGGTTGCATCTTATTTGCTTAGAACGACAGTAGTACAAAATAAGATGATCCCTCACTAAAAATTTCAAGAAATGTGTTCCCCCTAACTGTGCACCATTGCGAAGGTTCATTGTTTCGAAGCACCACGTGATGATCGGGTGTGATAGATTCTAACGTTCGCATACAACGGGTGTAAGCCAGATTTACACATGCGAAACACTTAGGTTAACTTTACGAGCCTAGCATGTACAGACATGGCCTCGGAACACAAGAGACCGCAAGGTCAAACATGAGTCATATAGTAGATGCGATCAACATGGAGATGTTCACCGTTGATGACTAGTCCGTCTCACATGATGATCGGACACGGCCTACTCGATTCGGATCATGTATCACTTAGATGACATGAGAGATGTCTATCTAAGTGGGAGTTCATTAAATAATTTGATTAGATGAACTTAATTATCATGAACAAAGTCTAAATTGTCTTTGCAAATTATGTTGTGGATTAATAGCTCGCACTTTAGCTCCTTGTTTTTAATATGTTCCTAGAGAAAGACTAAGTTGAAAGATATTGTAAGCAATTGTGCGGACTAGGGCCATAGTGTGAGGATTGTCCTCACTGTTACATAGAAGGCTTCTATCCTTGATGCACCGCTCAGTGTGCCAACCCCTCTGGCGTCGTCTGTGGATGTTGTGAACATCTGGCAGACACGTTCTGATGACTACCAGATAGTTTAGTGCGCCATGCTTTACGGCTTAAAGGCGGGGCTCCAAAAGCATTTTGAATGCCATGGAACATATGAGATGTTCCAAGAGCTGAAATTGGTATTTTAGGCTCATTCCTGTGTTGAGAGGTTTGAGACCTCTGACAAGATCTTTCCCTACAACATGGGGAGAATTGCTCAGCCAGTGAGCATGTGCTCAGAATATCTGGGTACTTCAATCGCTTGAATCAAGTGGGAGTTAATCTTCCAGATAAGAGAGTGATTGAAAAAGTTCTCCAGTCACTATCACCAAGCTACTAGAGTTTCGTGATGAACTATAACATGCAAGGGAAGATGATCCCGGAGCTGTTCGTCGTGTTTAAGGCCGTAAAGGTAGAAATCAAGAAGGAGCATCAAGTGTTGATGGTTAGCAAGACCACTGGTTCCAAAGAAGGGAAAGGGAAAGAAGGGAAACTTCATGAATGGCAAGCCAGTTGTCGCTCCAGTGAGGAAACCCAAGAACCGAAACCCGAGACGAAGTGCTTCTATTAGGGGAATAGTCACTGGTAGCGGAACTGCCTCAAATACTTGGTAGATAAGAAGGCTGGCAACTTCAACAAAAATATATTTGATATATGTGTTATTGATGTGTACCTTACCAGTACTCCTCATAGCACATGGGTATTAGATACTGGTTCAGTTGCTAATATTGGTAACTCGAAACAAAAGCTACGGAATAAACGGAGACTAGCTAAGGGCGAGGTGACGATGTGTGTTGGAAGTGTTTCCAAGGATGATATGATCACCATCGCACGCACCCTCTACCTTCGGGATTAGTGTTGAACCCAGATAAATGTTGTTTGCATTGGTGTCTGTGTTGAGCATGAACATGATTAGATCATGTTTATTGCAATACAGTCATTCATTTAAGTCAGAGAATAATGGTTATTCTGTTTACATGAATAATACCTTCTATGGTCATGCACCCAATGTGAATGGTTTATTGAATCTCGGTCGTATTATTACACATGTTCATAACGTTGATGCCAAAAAGATGTAGAGTTGATAATGATAGTACCACTTTCTTGTGGCACTGCCGCTTAGGTCATATTGGTGTAAAGCGCATGAAGAACCTCCATGATAATGGACTTTTGGAGTCACATGATTTTGAATCACCTGACACATGCGAACCATGCCTCATAGGCAAGATGACTAAAACCCCGTTTTCTGGAACAATGGAACGGGCAAGTGACTTGTTGGAAATCACACATGCTGATGTGTGCGGTCCGATGAGTTTTGACGCATGCGGTGGATATCGTTATTTTCTCACCTTCACCAATGAATCGAGTAGATATGGGTATATTTACTTAACGAAGCATAAGTCTGAAACGTTTGAAAAGTTCAAGTAATTTCAGAGTGAAGTTGAGAACCATCGTAATAAGAAGATCAAGTTCCTACGATCTGATCAAGGGGAGAGTATCTGAGTTATGAGTTTGGCAATCTCTAAAGACAAGGTGGAATCGTTTCACAATTGACGCCACCTGGACACCATAGTGTAATGGTGTGTCCGAACGTCGTAATCGCACCCTATTGGATATGGTGCGATCTATGATGTCTCTTACCAATCTACCGCTATCATTTTGGGGTTATGCATTAGAGACAATTACATTCACTTTAAATAGGGCACCATTTAAGTCCGTGGAGATGACACCGTATGAACTATGGTTTGGCAAGAATCCTAAGTTGTTGTATCTTAAGGTTTGGGGGTACGATGCTTATGTCGATAGGCTTCAGCCAGAAAAGCTCGAACCCAAAGCGGAAAATTGTGTCTTCATAGTGTACCCAAACAAGACGATTGGGTATACCTTCTATCTCAGATATGAGGGCAAAGTGTTTGTCGCTAGGAACAGGTCCTTTCTCGAGAAAGAGTTTCTCTCGAAAGAATTGAGTGGGAGGAAGATAGAACTTGATGCGGTTGTTTAATCTTTACTTCAGCTAGAGAGTAGCGCAACACAGAAAGATGTTTTTGTGGCACCTACCTCAGTTGAAGAGAATGCTAATGATGATGATCATGGAGCTTCAGATCAAGTTACTATCGAACCTCGTAGGTCGACAAGGGTGTGTACAACTTCTGAATGGTAACCCTGTCTTAAAGGTCATGTTGTTGGACAATGATGAACCTATGAGCTATGGAGTAGCCATGGTGGGCCTGGATTCCAACAAATGGCTGGAAGCCATGAAATCCGAGAGAGGATTCATGTATGAGAACAAAGTATGGACTTTGGTGGACTTGCCCGAAGATCGGCAAGCCATTGAGAATAAATGGATCTTTGAGAAGAAGACATACGCTGATGGTAATGGCACCATTTATGAAGCTCGACTTGTTTCAAAGAAGTGTCTGACAAGTTCAAAGAGTTGACTGTGATAAGACACTCTCAATCATAGCGATGCTAAAGTCTGTTAAAATTATGTTAGCAGTTGCTGCATTTTCATTTACGAAATCTGGCAGATGGATGTCAAAACAAAGTTTCCTTGATGGTTTCCGTGAGGAAAGGCTGTATGTGATACAACCAGAAGGTTTTTTCGATCCTAAGGATGCTAAAAGGTAAGCAAACTCCAGCGATACTTCTACGGACTGGAGCAAGCATCTCAGAGTTGGAACATACGCTTTGATGAGGTGATCAAATCATTTGGGTTTATACAAAGTTTGCAAGAAACTTGTATTTGCAAGAAAGTGAGTGGGAGCACTACAACATTTTGATAAGTATATGTGGATGACATATTGTTGATCGGAAATGATGTAGAATTTCTAGAAAGCATAAAAGGTTGTTTGAATGGAGTTTTTCAAAGGTAGACCTGTGTAAAACTGCTTACATGTCGGGTATCAAGATCTATGGAGATAGATCAAGACGCCTGATAAGACTTTCACAGAGCACATACCTTGACATGATCTTGAAGGAGTTCAAGATGGACCAGTCAAAGAAGGAGTTCTTGCCTGAGTTGTAAGGTGTCAAGTTAACACTTGAAGCTCGACCACGGCAGAAGAAAGAGAAAGGACGAAAGTCGTCCCCTATTCCTTAGCCATAGGCTCTATACGATATGCCATGTTGTGTACCGCGATGTGCCTTGCCACATGTCTGGTAAAAGGGGTGTAAGAGTGATCCAGGAGTGGATCATTGGACAATGGTCAAAAATTGTCCTTAGGAATAAGGAAATGTTTCTTGATTATGGAGGTGATGAAGAGTTCGGCGTAAAGGGTTACGTCGATGCAAGCTTTAACACCTATCCGGATGACTCTGAGTAGCAAACCGGATGCGTATAGTGGAGCAGCCATTTGGAATAGCTCCAAGTGGAGCATAGTAGCAACATCTACAATATGAAATAGAGATTTGCGAAGAACACAATGATCTGAATGTTGCAGACCCGTTGACTAAAACCTCTCTCGTAAGCATAACATTATGAAACCCTAGAACTCATTGAGTGTTAATCACATGGTGATGTGAACTAGATTATTGACTCTAGTAAACTCTATGGGTGTTCGATTCATCAAAATGTAACTAGATTATTGACTCTAGTGCAAGTGGGAGACTGCTGGAAATATGCCCTAGGGGCAATAATAAATTGGTTATTATTATATTTCCTTGTTCAGGATGATTGTCTATTGTTCATGCTATAATTGTATTAACCGGAAGCTGTAATACATGTGTGAATACATAGATCATAATATGTCCCTAGTAAGCCTCTAGTTGACTAGCTCGTTGATCAATAAATGGTCGTGGTTTCCTGACCATGGACATTGGATGTCGTTGATAACGGGATCACATCATTAGGAGAATGATGTGATGGACAACACCCAATCCTAAGCATAGCACAAGACCGTGTAGTTCGTTTTGCTAGAGCTTTTCTAATGTCAAGTATCGTTTCCTTAGACCATGAGATTGTGCAACTCTCGGATACCGTAGGAGTGCTTTGGGTGTATCAAATGTCACAACGCAACTGGGTGGCTATAAAGGTGCACTACAGGTATCTCCGAAAGTGTCTGTTGGGTTTGCACGAATCGAGACTGGGATTTGTCGCTCCGTATGACGGAGAGGTATCTCTGGGCCCACTCGTTAATGCATCATCATAATGAGCTCAATGTGACTAAGGAGTTAGCCACGGGATCATGTGTTACGGAACAAGTAAAGAGACTTTCCAGTAACGAGATTGAATGAGGTATGAGGATACCGACGATCGAATCTCACGCAAGTAACATACCGATGGACAAAGGGAATTGTATACGGGATTGATTGAATCCCTGACATCATGGTTCATCCGATGAGATCATTGTGGATCATGTGGGAGCCCATATGGGTATCCAGATCCCTCTATTGGTTATTGACCGGAGAGGTGTCTCGGTCATGTCTGCATGATTCCCGAACCCGTAGGGTCTACACACTTAAGGTTCGGTGACGCTAGAGTTGTTATGGGAAATAGTATGTGGTTACCGAAGGTTGATCGGAGTCCCGGGTGAGATCCCGGACGTGACGAGGAACTCTGGAATGGACCGGAGGTGAAGCTTGATATATTGGACGAAGGGTATTGGAGTCTGGAATTGTTCTGGGATTACCTGGTGGCGACCAGCGTGACCGAAAGGGGTTTCGGAGGCCCCGACAAGCGTTGGGGGGCCTTATGGGCCAAGGGGAGGGGGCATACCAGCCCACTAAGGGGGTGTGCGCCCCTCCCACCCCATCTCATGTAACTTGGAGAGGTGGGGCGTTCTTCTAAAAAAATGGAGAGGTGGGGCGCCTCCACCTGGCTTGGGAGGCAAGCCTCCACCTGGCTTGGCTTGGGGGGCAAGTCATCCTAGGGTTTCCCTAGGGAGATCCAATCTGCCTTGGCCGCCGCCCCCTAGGGGAAAACCTAGGGTGCCTCCCCCTCTCCCCATCCCCCTATATATAGTGAGGGGGGTGGGAGGGCATCCACACCCCTTCCCCTGGCGCAGCCCCTCCCTCCTCCAACACCTCATCCTCCTCCGTAGTGCTTGGCGAAGCCCTGTCGAAGAACCACAAGCTCCACCACCACGCCGTCCGTTACTTGCCCGAGATTCGATCGTCGGTATCTCAATACCTAGTTTGATCTCGTTACCGGCAAGTCTCTTTACTCATTCCGTAATGCATCATCCCACAACTAACTCATTAGTCACAATACTTGCAAGGCTTATAGTGATGTGCATTACCGAGAGGGCCCATAGATACCTCTCCAATTCTCGGAGGGACAAATCCTAATCTCGATCTATGCCAACTCAACAAACACCATCGGAGACACCTGTAGAGCATCTTTATAATCACCCAGTTACGTTGTGACGTTTGATAGCACACAAGGTGTTCCTCCGGTATTCGGGAGTTGCATAACCTCATAGTCAGAGGAACATGTATAAGTCATGCAGAAAGCAATAGCAATAAAACTCAACGATCATAATGCTAAGCAAACAGATAGGTCTTGTCCATCACATCATTCTCTAATGATGTGATCCCGTTCATCAAATGACAACACATGTCTATGGTCAGGAAACTTAAGCATCTTTGATTAAGGAGCTAGTCAAATAGAGGCATACTAGGGACACTCTATTTTGTCTATGTATTCACACATGTACTAAGTTTCCGGTTAATACAATTCTAGCATGAATAATAAACATTTATCATGATATAAGGAAATATAAATAACAACTTTATCATTGCCTCTAGGGCATATTTCCTTCAGTCTCTCACTTGCACTAGAGTCAATAATCTAGTTCACATCGCCATGTTATTTAACACCAATAATTCACATCACCATGTGATTAACACCCATAGTTCACATCGCTATGTTACCTACACCCAAAGGGTTTACTAGAGTCAGTAATCTAGTTCACATCGCCATGTGATTAACACCCAAAGAGTTCTAAGGTGTGATCATGTTTTGCTTGTGAGAGAAGTTTTAGTCTACGGGTCTGTCACATACAAACCCGTGTGTATTTTGCAAATTTCTATGTCTACAATGCTCTGCATAGAGCAACTCTAGCTAATTGCTCCCACTTTCAATATGTATCTAGATCGAGACTTAGAGTCATCCAGATCGGTGTAAAAGCTTGCATGGACGTAACTCTTTACGACGAACTCTTTATCACGTCCATAACCGATAAATATTTCCATAGTCCTCTTAGGTAACTAAGGATAACTTTGACCGCCGTCCAGTGATCTACTGTTGTATCACTATCGTACCCCCTTGCCAAACTCATAGCAAGGTATACAATAGGTCTGGTGCACAGCATGGCATACTTTATAGAACCTATGACTGAGGCATAGGGAATGACTTTTCATTCTCTTTCTATTTTATGTCGCGGCCGGGTTTTTGAGTCTTTACTCAACTTCACACCTTGCAACACAGGAAAGAAATCCTTCTTTGACTGTTCCATTTTGAACTACTTCAAAATCTTGTCAAGGTATGTACTCATTGAAAAAACATATCAAACGTCTTGATCTATCTCTATAGACCTTGATGCTAAATATGTAAGCAGCTTCATCGAGGTATTTGTTTGAAAAACTCCTTTCAAAAACTCCTTTATGCTTTCCAAAGAAATTCTACATTATTTCCGATCAACAATATGTCATTCACATATACTTATGAAAAATGTTGTAGTGCTCCCACTCACTTTCTTGTAAATATAGGCTTCACCACAAGTCCGTATAAAACTATATGATTTGATCAACTTATCAAAGTGTATATTCCAACTCCGAGATGCTTGCTCCAGTCCATAGATGGATTGCTGAAGTTTGCACATTTTGTTAGCACCTTTAGGATTGACAAAACCTTCTTGTCTCCATTTAGCACATTTTGTTAGAAATCCATTAAGGAATGCAGTTTTTGACATCCATTTGCCAGATTTCATAAAATGTGGCAATTGCTAACATGATTCAGACAGACTTAAGCATCGCTACGAGTGAGAAAATCTCATCGTAGTCTACACCTTGAACTTGTCGAAAACCTTTTGCAACAATTCAAGCTTTATACATAGTAACACTACTATCAGCTTCCGT
Organism: Aegilops umbellulata; assembly: GCA_032464435.1. Lineage (NCBI taxonomy): Eukaryota > Viridiplantae > Streptophyta > Magnoliopsida > Poales > Poaceae > Aegilops > Aegilops umbellulata. The sequence goes on from CP136058.1 coordinate 68,771,897, forward strand.
CTTCCTCTTGAAGATCCATTTATTCTCCATGGCTTGCCGATCATCGGGCAATTCTACCAAAGTCCATACTTTGTTTTCATACATGGATCCTATCTCAGATTTCATGGCCTTAAACCATTTTGCGGAATCTAGGTTCATCATCGCTTCCTCAGAGTTCGTAGGTTCGTCATGGTCTAGTAACATGACTTCTAGAACCGGATTACCGTACCACTCTGGTGCGGAACGTACTCTGGTTGCCTACGAGGTTCGGTAGTAAATTGATCTAAAGTTTCATGATCATCATCATTAACTTCCTCACTAATTGGTGTAGGCATCACTAGAACTGATTTCTGTGATGAACTACTTTCCAATTCGGGAGAAGGTACAATTACCTCATCAAGTTCTACTTTCCTCGCATTCACTTCTTTTGAGAGAAACTTCTTTTCTAGAAAGAATCCATTCTTAGCAACAAAGATCTTGCCTTCGGATCTATAATAGAAGGTGTACCCAACATTTTCTTTTTTGGTATCCTATGAAGACGCACTTCTCCGATTTGGGTTCGAACTTATCAGGTTGAAACTTTTTCACATAAGCATCGCAACCCCAAACTTTAAGAAACGATAGCTTAGGTTTCTAGCCAAACCATAGTTCATATGGTTTCACATTAGATGGTGCCCTATTTAACGTGAATGTAGCTGTCTCTAATGCATAACCCCAAAACAATAGTGGTAAATCGGTAAGAGACATCATAGATTGCACTATATCCAACAAAGTACGGTTATGACGTTCGGACACACCATTATGCTGTGGTGTTCTAGGTGGCATGAATTTGTGAAACTATTCCACATTGTTTTAATTGAAGACCAAACTCGTAACTCAAATATTCGTCTCCGCGATCAGATCGTAGAAACTTTATTTTCTTGTTACGATGACTTTCCACTTCACTCTGAAATTCTTTGAAGTTTTCAAATGTTTTAGACTTATGTTTCATCAAGTAGATATAACCATATCTGCTCAATTCATCTGTGAAGGTCAGAAAATAACGATACGCGTCATGAGCCTCAACACTCATCGGACCACATACATCAGTATGTATTATTTCCAATAAGTTAGTTGCTCGCTCCATTGTTCCGGAGAACGGAGTGTTAGTCATCTTGCTCATGAGGCATGGTTCGCAAGCATCAAGTGATTCATAATCAAGTGATTCCAAAAGCCCATCAACATGGAGTTTCTTCATGCGCTTTACACCAATATGACCTACATGGCAGTGCCACAAATAAGTTGCACTATCATTATTAACTTTGCATCTTTTGGCTTCAATATTATGAATATGTGTATCACTACGATCGAGATTCAATAAACCATTTCTATTGAGTGTATGACCAGAGAAGTTTTTATTCATGTAAATAGAACAACAATTATTCTTTGACTTAAATGAATAACCGTATTGCAATAAACATGATCTAATTATATTCATGCTCAAGGCAAACACCTAATAACATTTATTTTAGGTTCAACAGTAATCCCGAAGGTAAAGGGAGTTTGTGATGGTGATCTCATCAACCTTGGAATCACTTCCAACACACATCATCACCTCGCCCTTAACTAGTCTCTATTTATTTTGTAACTCTCATTTCGAGTTACTACTCTTAGCAACTAAACCAGTATCAAATACTGAGGGGTTTCTATAAACACTAGTAAAGTACACATCAATAACATGTATATCCAATATACTTTTGTTCACTATGCCATCCTTCTTATTTGCCAAGTATCTAGGGCAGTTCCACTTCCACTGACCATTTCCTTTGCAGTAGAAGCACTCAGTTTCAGGCTTGGGTCTAGCTTTGGGCTTCTTCATGGGAGTGGCCACTTGCTTGCCATTCTTCTTGAAGTTCCCTTTCTTTCCCTTGCCCTTTTACTTGAAACTAGTGGTCTTGTCAACCATCAACACTTGATGCTTTTTCTTGATTTCTACCTTCACCAATTTCAGCATCACGAAGAGCTTTGGGAATCGTTTCTATTATCCCTTGCATATTATAGTTCATCACGAAGTTCTAGTAACTTGGTGACAGTGACTAGAGAACTCTGTCAATCACTATCTTATGGGGAAGATTAACTCCCACTTGATTCAAGTGATTGTAGTACTCGGACATTCTAAGCACATGCTCACTCGTTGAGCTATTCCCCTCCATTTTGTAGGCAAAGTACTGTCAGAGGTCTCATACCTCTCGACACGGGCATGAGTATGAAATACCAATTTCAACTCTTGGAACATCTTATATGCTCTGTGGCATTCAAAACATTTTTGAAGTCCCGGTTCTAAGCCGTAAAGCATGGTGCACTAAACTATCAAGTAGTCATCATATCGAGCTTTGCCAAACGTTCATAACGTCTGCATCTGCTCCTGCAATAGGTTCATCACCTAGCGGTGCATCAAGGACATAATTCTTCTGTGCAGTAATGAGGATAATCCTCAGATCACGGAGCTAGTCTGCATCTTTTCTACTAACATCTTTCAACTTATTTTTCTCTAGGAACATATCAACAAAATAAACGGGGAACTACGTCGCGAGCTATTGATCTACAAAATAGATATGCAAATACTATCAAGACTAAGTTCATGATAAATTAAAGTTCAATTAATCATATTACTTAAGAACTCCCACTTAGATAGACATCCCTCTAGTCATCTAAATGATCACGTGATCCATATCAACTAAACCATGTCCGATCATCACATGAGATGGAGTAGTTTTCCATGGTGAACATCACTATGTTGATCATATCTACTATATGATTCATGCTTGACCTTTCGGTCTCAGTGTTCCGAGGCCATATCTGCATATGCTAGGCTCGTCAAGTTTAACTCGAGTATTCTGCGTATGCAAAACTGGCTTGCACCCGTTGTATGTGAACGTAGAGCTTATCACACCGATCATCACGTGGTGTCTCGTCACGACGAACTGTCGCGACGGTGCATACTCAGGAAGAACACTTATACCTTGAAATTTTAGTAAGGGATCATCTTATAAAGCTACCGACGAACTAAGCAAAATAAGATGTATAAAAGATAAACATCACATGCAATCAAAATATGTGACATGATATGGCCATCATCATCTTGTGCCTTTGATCTTCATCTCCAAAGTACTGTCATGATCTCCATCGCCACGAGCATGACACCATGATCTCCATCATCTTGATCTCTATCAACGTGTCGTCACATGGTCGTCTCGCCAACTATTGCTTTTGCAACTATTGCTATCGAATAGCGGTAAAGTAAAGAAATTATACAGTGCTTGCATCTTATGCAATAAAGAGACAACCACAAGGCTACTGCCAGTTGCCGATAACTTTAAAAAAACTTGATCATCTCATACAACAATTTATATCTCATCACGTCTTGACCATATCACATCACAACATGCCCTGCAAAAACAAGTTAGACGTTCTCTACTTTGTTGTTGCAACTTTTACGTGGCTCCTACGTGCTTAGCAAGAACCATTCTTACCTACGCATCAAAACTACAACAATTTTTTGTTAAGTGTGATGTTTTAACCTTCAACAAGGATCGGGCGTAGTCACACTCGATTCAACTAAAGTTGGAGAAACAGACACCCACTAGCCAGTCTCGCGTAAGCGTACGCGTAATGTCGGTCTGAGCCGCTTCATCCAACAATACCAACGAATCAAAGTATGACATGCTGGTAAGCAGTATGACTATTATCGCCCACAACTCTTTGTGTTCTACTCATGCATATAACATCTACGCATAAACCTGGCTCGGATGCCACTGTTAGGGAACACAATAATTTCAAAAAAATTCCTACGCACACGCAAGATCTATCATGGTGATGCATAGCAACAAGAGGGGATAGTGTATTCCATGTACCCTCGTAGACCGTAAGCGGAAGCGTTATGACAACGTGGTTGATGTAGTCGAACGTCTTCGCGATCCAACCGATCCAAGCACCGAACGTACGACACCTCCGCGTTCAGCACACCTTTAGCTTGGTGACGTCCCTCAAACTCTTGATCCAGTTGAGGCCGAGGGAGAGTTCCGTCAGCATGACGGCATGGTGGCAGCGATGATGAAGTTACCGGTGCAGGGCTTCGCCTAAGCACTACGACGATATGACCGAGGTGTGTAACTGTGGAGGGGGCACCGCACACGGCTAATAGATTGTCTGTTGTGCCTTTGGAGTGTCCCCTACCCACGTATATAAACGAGGGAAGGGGAGGAGGCCGGCCCTAGATGGGGCGCGCCAAGTGTGGGGAGTCCTACTAGGACTCCCAAGTCCTAGTAGGATTCCCCTTTTCCTTTCCGGAGTAGGAGAGAAGAAATAGGGAAAGAGAGAGGGAGTAGGAAAGGGCAAGGGGGGGCGCCGCCCCCTTTCCCCTAGTCCAATTCGGACACATGGGGGTCGCGCGCCTCCTTCCCTTTGGCATGCCTCCTCTATTCCCGTGTGGCCCAATAAGGCCCATTACTTCTCCCGACGAATTCCCGTAACTCTCCGGTACTCCAAAAAATAGCCGAATCACTCGAAACCTTTCCGATGTCCGAATATAGCCTTCCAATATATTGATCTTTACCTCTCGACCATTTCGAGACTCCTCATCATGTCCCCGATCTCATCCGGGACTCCGAACAAACTTTGGTCATCAAATCACATAACTCATAATACAAATCGTCATCGAACGTTAAGTGTGCGGACCCTACGGGTTCGTGAACTATGTAGACATGACCGAGACACATCTCCGGTCAGTAACCAATAGCGGAATCTGGATGCTCATATTGGCTTCTACATATTCTACGAAGATCTTATCGTTCAAACCGCATAACAACATACGTTGTTCCCTTCATCATCGGTATGTTACATGCCCGAGATTCGATCATCGGTATCTCAATACCTAGTTCAATCTTGTTACCGGAAAGTCTCTTTACTCGTTTCGTAATGCATCATCCCGCAACTAACTCGTTAGTCACAATGCTTGCAAGGCTTATAGTGATGTGCATTACCGAGAGGGCCCAGAGATACCTCTTCGATACTCAGAGTGACAAATCCTAATCTCGGTCTATTCCAACTCAACATACACCATCCAAGACACCTGTAGAGCATATTTATAATCACCCAGTTATGTTGTGACGTTTGATAGCACACAAGGTGTTCCTCCGGTATTCGGGAGTTGCATAATATCATAGTCAGAGGAACATGTATAAGTCATGAAGAAAGCAATAGCAGTAAAACTAAACGATCATAATGCTAAGCTAATGGATGGGTCTTGTCCATCACATCATTCTCTAATGATGTGATCCCGTTCATCAAATGACAACACATGTCTATGGTCAGGAAACATAACCATCTTTGATTAACGAGCTAGTCAAGTAGAGGCATACTAGTGACACTCTGTTTTGTCTATGTATTCACACATGTACTAAGTTTCAGGTTAATAAAATTCTAGCATGAATAAACATTTATCATGATATAAGGAAATATAAATAACAACTTTATTATTGCCTCTAAGGCATATTTCCTTCACAGATGTCATCCATTCGTTGGACAGAAGGCGCCTATGATACATCGACACGTGGCATGGCCCAACAGAGGCCCATTCCGATGAAAAGGCCGGCCCGTTTGACTTGGTCAAAAGGTAACGGGCCGGCCCATGGAAAGCCTGTTAACGGCTTGTTCGTATATAGCCCATTTAAGGCCCGCTAACTCATGGCCCGTTACAGCCTATCCGAATTAAGCCCAGTAGCTTCATCTGGGCCTTCCAATATGATTCCAGCCCGTTGTAACTTCCAGCCCATGTATGGCCCATACGAGACCATTTGTAACTCTTGGCCCATTAACGACCCGTGGTGAATCTGGCCCGCAATGAACAGTGTACCCCTTTATACCCATTAACGGCCCATTATTCCATTGGGCCGTTTCCAACCCGTGTTATTTTTCGGCCTTCTCATGGCCCATTTATTCTTAGGCTCATTTCCAGCATTCGGTTACTTACGGCCCATCATTGGCCTTTTCTGCCTATGGGCCAAATTCAGCCCGCGGTTACAATTGGCCTATTTGCGGCCTGTTACTCCGTTGGGCCATTTTCACAACGTCATAAAATACGGCCGATTAATGACGGCCTGTTATTGTCGGCCCATGAACGGACGATTCCAAATCTAGCCCGTTTACGGCCCATAATGCAGTCTGTTATTGGCCCATGTTTGGCCTATCGATCATACGGCACGTAGAAGGCCCATTGATGCTACGACCCGTAGAAGGCCCATTGATGCTGCGGCCCGTAGAGGGCCCGTTCTTTCTACGGCCCTAAGAAGGCCCATTGTTTCTACGGCCTGTAGGAGGCCCATGGTAACTACAGTAAATATGTAGCCCATGGTTATTGTGGCCTAGTTTTAAAAAATAGGTTATTGCGGCCACTAGTAAACCACGGAAAAAGAACAACACTGACTACAAGCAAACAAATAAATAAGACAACAAGGAAATAAACAAGCAAGCAACTTACACTAGGCTATCACAGCTATTACACATATTACATCCACTGGGCATCAAAGTTCACCACCGATGCAAATATATGGAACAAAGCAACATATCATATACACTGGTTGTCAAAGTTGGCGACCAGTGCAAATAAATGCCATAGCAAAAGAGGTCCAGAACTGAAACCACTTCAGAAGATCTCAAGAAACAATATCCTGGGTACCCATAATGTTGGCAAGATGCTTAGCAAGCTTATTAACATTCTCTTGTTTGGAGGTTAAATCCTCCAGCGCTTGCTGTTACACCAGAAAGTATGCATCTAAATGCTGCAGGGACTTCCTTAGTCCTTCAGCTTCCTATTGCAGCACATCTAATTGATGTCTTTTAACTTGAAGTTGAGACTCAAGAAGACGAACTGATTCGGGCAGCAAGTTCGAAGAGCTTGTGCCAGCAGTAGTGGCCAGTAACTCGAACACTACATCAAGACATGACTTTTGGGTTCTCTCACTATCGTCAAGGTAGTTTTTATTAGCTTTCTTGGAGACCAACAGGGATGTCTCACTATCTTGAACCTTATCTACATTACTTCCTTTACCATTGCATAACGGAGTACTGTTCTCCAATATTTTGTCCACATTCTAAAAGAGAAACAAGCAGACACATCACATGTTTACCATGTTGTATATGAAACTCATTTTGGTAAATCAGTTCAGTAGTAAAGTGCACAAGATAACAACATGAAACAAACATATATCTATGTACCATGGTCACTTTATGGTCTATATCATTCTAGTTTTTGTTGCCAAATCAAGATAGAGACACAGTTCAAATAATATTTGTTCAAGACAAAGTAGGATAGACAGAATATAAGTGTGGGAAACTAACTGTAGAGCATTAACTACACTTGTAATGTGCATGACATGAGAACATAACTGTTTATTCAATTGAAACTGAAATCAACATAGAGAAAGTTACAACAGCAAACCAGTTAAAGAAACAGGTTTAAAACATACATGTTGCGCCATTGGAGTTTCAATTCCATCCTTCAAATTTGAAAATAGTTGGTGTGAGTAAATACAATGAAGCAAGAGCAAAGGAGTATGAACCATAGCTACAGAACCTCACCTGAGAACAATTCTTCTTCTCCTTTAAGCGTTGAGTTGGGATCCGGGGTGGTGGTCCTCGTGCTTTGGGCACTGCAGTTCCCTTACTAACTGCTCATCTTTGGGTACTCTGTGGTGGAGACGGTGTTGTGTCAACTGAAACTGGGCTACTATCTGCTGGGGTTAGGTTAGAAGGGGTGTAACTGGTTCTCTGTCCAACTAGGTAGGGGTACAGTCTGCGAGAGTCTGGGTTATGTGTGGTGGGGAGCACACCAGCCCACAAGGGTAGCCCCCCCTCCCCAAGGAAGGAGGTCGAGTGGGGAAAGAAAAAATAGGGGGTTTGCCCCCCCTTTCCTTCTCCCCTTCCTCTTCCCTTTTCCCTCTCCGGAAATATGGAAAGGGGGCGAATTGGACTAGGCCCCCAAGCAGGATTCCTCCTACTTGGGGCACCCCAAGGCTGCTCCCCTCCCCCTCCCACCTATATATACGTGGGTAGGGGGCTCCTAGAAGACACACCAACAATTAGCCATGTGCGGCGCCCCCCTCCACAGTTTACGCCTCCGGTCATAGCGTCGTAGTGCTTAGGCGAAGCCCTGCGCGGATCACTTCACCATCACCGTCACCATGCCGTCGTGCTAACGGGACTCATCTTCCGCGACACCTTTGCTGGATCAATAGTTCGAGGGACGTCATCGAGTTGAACGTGTGCAGAACTCAGAGGTGTTGTACGTTCGGTGCTTGATCGGTCGGAACGAGAAGAAGTTCGCCTACATCAACCGTGTTGTCAGGGTACGTAGACACACTCTCCTCCTCTCATTGCTATGCATCTCCTAGAAAGATCTTGCGTGAGCATATGATTTTTTTGAAATTGCATGCTACATTTCCCAATAGTGGCATCCGAGCCAGGTCTATGCATAGATGATATGCATGAGTAGAACACAAAGAGTTTTTGGCGGTGATCTTCATACTGCTTACCACAATGTCTTATTTTGATTCGGCGGTATTGTTGGATGAAGCGGCCTAGACCAACCTTACATGACCACGTTCATGAGACTGGTTCCACCGAGAGACATGCAACTACATTTGCATAAAGGTGGCTCGCGGGTGTTTGTTTCTCCAACTTTAGTTGAATAAAATTTGACTGTGGTTGGTCCTTGTTGAAGGTTAAAACAACAAACTTGATAAATCATCGTTGTGGTTTTGATGCGTAGGTAAGTATGGTTCTTGCTAGAAGCCCATATCAGCCACGTAAAACTTGCAGCAACAAAGTAAAGGACGTCTAACTTGTTTTTGCAGGGCATGTAGTAATGTGATGTGGTCAAGACATGATGTGATATACGTTATTGCATGAGATGATCATGTTTTGTAAAAGTTATCGGCAACTGGCAGGAGCCTTATGGTTGTCACTTTATTGTATGAAATGCAAATGCCATGTAATTCCTTTACTTTATCACTATGCGTTAGCGATAGTTGTAGAAGCTATAGTTGGCGAGACGACCACGATGCTACGATGGAGATCAAGGTGTCAAACCAGTGACGATGGAGATCATGACGGTGCTTTGGAGATGGAGATCAAAGGCACAAGATGATGATGGCCATATCATGTCACATATTTTGATTGCATGTGATGCTTATCTTTTATGCATCTTATTTTTCTTAGTACAGTGGTAGCATTATAAGATGATACCTTACTAAAATTTCAAGGTATAAGTGTTCTCCTTGAGTACGCACTATTGCGACAGTTCGTCGTGCTGAGACACCACGTGATGATCGGGTGTGATAGGCTCTACGTTCACATACAACGGGTGCAAGACAATTTTGCACATGCGGAATACTCGGGTTAAACTTGATGAGCCTAGCATGTACAGACATGGCCTCAGAACAGTGGTCACCGAAATGTCGAACGTGAAGCATATAGTAGATATGATCAACATAGATTTGTTCACCATTGATGACTACTCCATCTCACGTGATGATCGGACCTGGTTTAGTTGATTTAGATCACGTATCATTTAGATGACTTGAGGGATATCTATCTAAGTGGGAGTTCTTAAGTAATTTGATTAATTAAACTTAATTCATCATGAACTTAGTCCTGATAGTATTTGCATATCTATGTTGTAGATCAATAGCTCGCGATATAGCTCCTATATATTTTTGATATGTTTCTAGAGAAAAGTTGAAAGATGATAGTAGCAATGATGCTGACTGGATCCGTGATCTGAGGATTATCCTCATTGCTGCACAGAAGAATTATGTCCTTGATGCACCGCTAGGTGACAGACCTATTGCAGGAGCAGATGCAGACGTTACGTTTGACGAGCTCCATATGATGACTACTTGATAGTTTAGTGCGCCATGCTTTACGGCTTAGAACCGGGACTTCAAAAATGTTTTGAACGCCACGGAGCATATGAGATGTTCCAAGAGATGAAATTGGTATTTCAGACTCATGCCAATGTCGAGAGGTATGAGACCTCTGACAAGTACTTTGCCTACAAGATGGAGGAGAATGGCTCAACCAGTGAGCATGTGCTCAGAATGTCTGGGTACTACTATCGGATCTCGGGTTCCGGCAAAACCCTTAAGGTTCGAACTCTAGGGTGCGCGCGAAGTTCTTTCCCCCCTACCGATCTACGCCCTAGCTCGCTAAGATCTCGCGGACGAACTCGCAAGACAAAAAGACACGAGATTTATACTAGTTCAGGTCACCGTTGTGGTGTAACACCCTACTCCAGTGTGGTGGTGGTGGATTGCCTCTTGGGCTGATGATGAACAATACAAGGGGAAGAACAGCCTCGTGAGGTTGAGGTGTTCTTGTGCTTGGTGAACTTGTGTGGGTCTAGATCCGATGCCCCTAATGTAGTGGCTAGCTCTACTTATATAGGCCCTGGTCCTCTCCCCAAATATTGAGCGGGAAGGGAGCCAACAACGGCGGGCAATTTGAAAGGGGACAACTAGTACAAGTTATCCTGACAAAAGTGGTCTTCGCCTGCTAAAGGCTCTCGTGATGACACTGTCTTGGGCTCCATGGTGACCTCCGTCTCGCCGTCCTGCTGGTCTTGGTCTTGTTGCACTGATATGGAAACCTTTGCTAGATGCCTCGGTACTCCGTGCCTGCGCCTGCCTCCTTAGCACCAAAGAGGAAACAAGGACACTGCACGCGTTGGCGCCTGCCTCGTGTCGATTGTCATGGCTCACGTCACGAGAGCCTCGCGAGGTTTGCCGTGCCTTGATATCTCCGCTCCTCGTGAGCATGCCTGGCGAGGCATCTCCTGAGAAGGTCTTGCGTCGTCCGCCTCGCGAGGCTTGGCCCCCTGCGAGGGTCTTGATTGCCTTGTTGATGAAGATGGGCCGTACGGGCCTGCTAGCAAAGCCACAACATGGGCCACAGGCAGGCAAGTCTGGGGACCCCCATTCCCAGAACGCCGACAGTAGCCCCCGGGCCCAAGGCGCGCTCGGGCTTGGCTTCAAGGCGAAGCCAAGAGTCAAGTACGGAGCGTCGCGGGCCCCAAAAGCGTGCGGCCTCGGTTGACGTGTGGCGGTTGATTGGACATGGGCGTCTCCGCTTCCCCATGCTGCCTTGGCAACTGCTCGACTTGACAAGTCCCTCCCTTTGACGAGTGGGGGCCGCGTCCAGACGGCCTGGTGGGGCCCCGTGATAACCCCGCCGTAGTGGTTCCCTTCCTTGCCACCGGCGCCAAGCTCGTCCCAAGTGCGGGTGCAGGGGGGCAAGCTTCGACGGAGATCGGCGGCGTTAGTGCTGAGAAGCTTGGGGCGCCTGGTGATCTTGGGCGTCGTGCTCGGGAGCCCGCGATCCTTTTCCTGGGGTGGCGATGACTGAGGCGACGCGACATGCGGTTCCCGAGGCCAAGGCCCTGGATGCCTCCGGAGGTTGTGGTGAGACGGCGCCCGACTGTTCACCGCAGCCGGGCACCCCTGAAGTGGGCCCTCCAAGCTCCTCCTCAGCCTTGCCCCGCGCAGGCCGCCACGTCCAGCGCTTCGGTTGGCTTTGCATGGACTTCGAGGAGCTCCGCAAGAGGAAAGGATCTCCGAGCGGCAACAACATCTTCGGGTCGTTGAAGCGACGAAAGTACATCACCATCGACGCGTAAGTACCTTACTGTTATGGCTTCTTGCATGCTGTTTTCTTCTCCTAACATCAGTCCTTCAGGGCTCCTTCTGTCGAGGCTGCTGCGTCTCCTGAGAAATTGCCTCCTCCTTCCTCGACTCCCCCACCAGCCTTGAGCGTTCCGAGTCCGCTTGCTGCCCCTGGAGCAGGGTTGGTTGAAGGAGCGCTCTTGCCTTCGTGGCGCGCTGAACCTGCAGCTTTGTTGCCCCTCCCCCATGGTCTGGCGTGGAGCTTGGCTGGCGTGCCAAAGACCCCTCCTCTGGTAATGGGCAGTAGCTGGTTGGCCTCGATTTTTGGCTCCTCTTCAAGCAGCGAGCCCCGATTGGCTTCGGCTCCTCGCGAGGACCGGTTGACACCAGGTGTAGCACCAGCCCCAGCCCCTTGCCGAGGGGTGGTGCGCCGCTTGATGCCCCGCCTGCAACCCCCGAGGTGGAGGACGAGGCGGGTCGTGCGTTCGAGCTCGAGCGCGGGCGGAGCGAAGTTCGTCATGAGCTCTTCAAGGAGGAAATGGGCGCAATGAGCTGACTTGGTGAAGGGCTCGCGGATGTTGACTCGTGCCTTGAGGCAGAGGGTCTTCGGCTGGTGGAGGAACGACGCAAGCTGAGGGTGGCTGAGGGAGTCCTGGATTAGGGGGTGTTCGGATAGCCGGACTATACCTTCAGCCGGACTCCAGGACTAAGAAGATACAAGATTGAAGACTTCGTCCCGTGTCCGGAAGGTTCTTTCCTTGGCGTGGAAGGCAAGCTAGGCGTGGGGATATTCAAGATCTCCTACCAACGTAACCGACTCTGTGTAACCCTAACCCTATCCGATGTCTATATAAACCGGAGGGTTGTAGTCCGTAGGACAAGAAGAATAACAATCATCATAACCATCATCATACTCATAGGCTAGCTTCTAGGGTTTAGCCTCCTTGATCTCGTGGTAGATCTACTCTTGTACTACCCATATCATCAATAATAATCTAGCAGGAGTAGGGTTTTACCTCCATCGAGAGGGCCCGAACCTGGGTAAAATAAAGTGTCCCTTGTCTCCTGTTACCATCCGACCTTGACGCACAGTTCGGGACCCCCTACCCGAGATCCGCCGGTTTTGACACCGACATTGGTGCTTTCATTGAAAGTTCCTCTGTGTCGTCGCCTTTCGGCCCGATGGCTCCTTTGATCATCAGCAACGATGAGGTTCAAGGTGAGACTTTTCTCCTCGGACAAATCTTCGTCTTCGGCGGCTTCGCTCTGCACGCCAACTAGCTTGGCCATCTAGAGCAGATCGAAAGCTACGCCCCTGGCCATCAAGTCAGGTTCGGAAGCTTAAACTACACGGCAGATATCCGTGGAGACTTGATCTTCGACGGATTCGGGCCACAGCCAAGCGCGCCGCACTATCCCGAGGGGCATGATATAGCTCTGCCTCCGAACAGTGTCCTGGAGGCCGCATACGCCCCGGCCCCGATCCTCGACTCGGAGCCCGCTGCGTCCTTTGAGGATGAACGGTTAGACGTCACCTCGGGGGCTGCGATCTTAAAAGCCATTGAGCCGAACGCAAGCCCCGCACTCCGCATGGCTCATGACTCCAAGGAGCCGGATTCTTCTCCGAACTCCGAGGCTCCCGCGCCCCTGCCAATCAAATCAGATTGGGCGCCTGTAATGGAGTTCACCGCCGCGGACATCTTTCAGTGCTCACCTTTCGGTGATATCCTGAATTCTCTCAAGTCTCTCTCTTTGTCAGGAGAGCCCAGGCCGAACTATGGCCTGCGAGGTTGGGATTCGGACGACGAAGAAATTCAAAGCCCACCCACCACCCACTTAATAGCCACTGTCGACGATATACCCGACATGCTCGACTTCGGCTCCGAAGACTTCGACGGTATGGACGACGAAGGAGGAGACGAACAAGAACCATCACCTGTAGGGCGCTGGACGGCCACCTCATCATATGACATATACATGGTGGATGCTCCAAAAGATGGAGACGGCGATGGAACAGCGGAGGATGGCACCTCAAAAAAGCCTCCAAAATGCCGGCGTCAGCGGCGCCGCTCTAAATCCCGCCATAGCAGAAACGGTGATTCCGGCACGGGAGACAATACTACCCCGAACAGTGCCGAAGAACACCAAAACCAGCAAGATTCGGCGCATGAAGATGGAGAAGACTGCCCTCACGAGGGAACGGCAGAGCGAGAGGTCGAGGATGATAACTACATGCCTCCCTCCGAAGACGAGGCAAGCCTCGGCAACGATGAATTCGTCGTACCATCAGACCCCACTGAACAAGAGCGCTTTCAACGCAGGCTTTTAGCCACGGCAAACAGCCTAAAGAAAAAGCAGCAATAGCTTATAGCTGATCAAGATTTGCTAGCTGACAGATGGACTGAAGTCCTTGCGGCCAAGAGTACGAACTCGGACGCCCCTCCAAGAATTATCCCAAGCGCAGGCCATTACCCCAATCAGAGGAGGAAGCACAAGACATGGCAGATCGGCCACCTCACGGCCGCGACAGAGAAGCCTGTAGAACATTCAAACAAACCATGCCCCGCAGCCGCTTCACCAAGGAATGGGAAAACGAGCCAGACCTGCGAGTCATCCTGGAGGACAAAGCAAGGCAAACAAGATCGATCTATGGATCGAGCGGACGCCCGACGGCACGTGATAATTTTCACCCCGGACATAATAAATCCAGCCGGGCCGAACACAACAGGCACAGCTCCTCCGAACATCGTCGTGACATATCCCAGTACAGGGGCGTCGCACACCCACTATGCTTCACAGACGAAGTAATGGATCATAGGATCCCAGAGGGTTTCAAACCCATCAATATTGAGTCGTACGATGGTACGACAGATCCGGCAGTATGGATTGAGGACTATCTCCTCCACATCCACATGGCACGTGGCGATGATTTGCACGCCATCAAATATTTACCCCTTAAGCTTAAGGGACCAGCCCGGCACTGGCTTAACAGCCTCCCAGCGGACTCAATCGGCTCTTGGGAGGACCTGGAGGCCGCATTCCTCGATAACTTTCAAGGGACCTATGTGCGGCCACCAGACGCCGACGACCTAAGCCATATAATTCAGCAGCCAGAAGAATCGGCCAGACAATTCTAGACACGGTTCCTAACAAAGAAAAATCAGATAGTCGATTGTCCGGATGCAGAGGCCCTAGCGGCCTTCAAACACAACATCCGCGACGAATGGCTGGCCCGGTACCTGGGACAGGAGAAGCCGAAATCAATGGCAGCCCTCACGACACTCATGACCCGCTTTTGCGCGGGTGAAGATAGCTGGCTAGCTTGCAGTAACAACTTATCGAAGAAGCAAGGTAATTCGGATACCAAGGACAAAGGTGGTAGGTCACCACGGAACAAACAGAAACGCCGCGTTAGCAGCGACAGTAATGAAGATACGGCAGTAAATGCCAGATTCAGAGGCCATAAATCCGGTCAGCGGAAAAAGGCATTTAAAAAGAATACCCAGGGCCCGTCCAGTTTGGACCGGATACTCGACCGCTCGTGCCAGATTCATGGCACCCCCGAAAGGCCAGCCAATCACACCAACAGGGATTGTTGGGTGTTTAAGCAGGCAGGCAAGTTAAGAGCCGAACACAAAGACAAGGGGCTGGACAGCGACGACGAGGAGGAGCCCAGGCCGCCGAACAACAACGGACAGAAGGGGTTTCCCCCGCAAGTGCGGATGGTGAACATGATATACGCGACTCACATTCCCAAGCGGGAGAGGAAGCGTGCGCTATGGGACATATACGCGATGGAGCCAGTCGCCCCAAAGTTCAACCCATGGTCCTCTTGCCCGATCACGTTCGATCAAAGGGACCACCCCACTAGCATCCGTCACGGCGGTTTCACCGCATTGGTTCTTGACCCAATCGTTGACGGATTTCACCTTACAAGAGTCCTCATGGACGGCGGCAGTAGCCTGAACCTGCTTTACCAGGATACAGTGCGAAAAATGGGCATAGATCCATCAAGGATCAAGCCCACAAGGACGACCTTTAAAGGCGTCATCCCAGGTGTAGAGGCCAATTGCATAGGCTCCATAACACTTGATGTGGTCTTCGGATCTCCGGACAACTTCCGAAGCGAAGAGTTAATCTTCGACATAGTTCCATTCCGCAGTGGCTATCATGCTCTGCTTGGGCGAACCGCATTCACTAAATTCAATGCGGTGCCGGACTACGCATATCTCAAGCTCAAGATGACAGGCCCTCGAGGTGTAATCATGGTCAGCGGAAACACCGAACGCTCCATCCGTACGGAGGAGCACACGGCGGCCCTCGCAGCGGAAGTGCAAAGCAGCCTCTTAAGGCAACTCTCGAGTCCGGACGCTACAAAGCCGGACAAAGCAAAACGCGCCCGGAGTAACCCGCAGCAAGACCGACTGGCGCGTTCGGAGCAAGCGTAGCAATACGGCCTCAACCCCAGCCATCGCTACATAGCGGAGCTAGTACCTCGAGTACACAATTACGCCCTTAAAATTCCATGGGCATAGGGGAAGGGGCACATTAAACGGCATGCCTACAATACGGCGTCAAACGTACTAGGGGCTACCGAATTTTCCTTTTTTACTTTCAGGACTCCATACTCTGGATAAAGTGTTCGGCCTTGCTGCCGTACAGACGATACAAGACCCAGGAAAGCAGACAAAACAACGCTGCATCATGGAACTCTTAGGTGGTCTCTATTTCGAGCGATATATCTGTTTCTAAATTCCGCAGCCTGCGCCTGGTCAGGACATGTTAAATAGTCTAAAAAAAATTTTATCGCGCTACTTGTATCGTTCGGCTTGAATAAACAGCCTCCTTATAAATAATGCATAGCTTTTTGTCTATTTTTTGCATTATCTTCTTTTAATATACATATGTTTATTCAATAACATGATCGCACCCGTACACCATGGTACGCAAACCACGCCAGGGGCTTTATTACCCTTCTATCTGGTGTGAGAAGTCCGTCCACTTTCACAAGTGCGGCACCCCGAACTTATAGCATTATATGCATCGGCTCCGAGTCATGATTTTGGTCATATGTTGGGTTTGCCCGGCTCCTATGTTTTGGTGCCTTACGTTCCGCTATATTGGCTAAGCTAGCACTAGGATAACCACTGCGATTGTGCACCAGATCAGGTGGGCGAGCACCTCAGTGGAGAAAGCTAAAACAGATTGTCATGATGAGGCATGAGACCGGTCGATGTTCGAGAGGTTTTTCGAGTCCTTAAAGGCTTATGCCGCTTCGAGCGAGGAGCTGGTTAAGTCCGGCCAAAGGCGTGGATAGCGCCCCGAATTCGGCCTTCCGAACTAGGGGCTTCGCCGAAATTTAAAATTATAACGTTCTATGGCTAAGTGAGAGTGTTCAAGCATTATAGTCTGATTGCCTGGTTCGTTGTGCTGAGCGCCTCCCTCGAAGGACCCAACTATGGGAACAAGAGCCCTCAGGTTTATCCCGAACACCCCAGCACTAGTGGCATGGGGGCAGAAGCCGACGACTGGCCATCTCTCAATTTTTGATAAACAGCCGCATAGAAAATAATATTTTAAATTAAACAAGCATTGCTTAGCGCATATGAACAAGTTTTCAGTGCACAGGACACAAACGAGCGAGTTTATTCAAAAATTACATCTTTAGTACATTCATCCGCGACAAGGCGGGCTCCAGCAAGAACTTCCTTGTAGTAGTTCTCGGGCTTGCGATGCTCCTTCCCCTGCGGCGGCCCGTCCTTCACTAGCTTCTCTCCGTCCAGCTTACCCCAGTGTACCCTTACACGGGCAAGGGCCGTCCGGGCACCTTCAATGCAGACGGAGCGCTTGACGAGTTCAAGCCATGGACAGGCCTCCACCAGCCGCCGTACTAGCCCGAAATAGCTCCCAGGCAGGGCCTCTCCAGGCCACAGCCGAACTAATAAGCCCTTCATGGCCTGTTCGGCCGCCTTGTGGAGCTCGGCCAGCTGTTTCAACTGATCGCTCCAGGGCACAGGGTGTCTGTTGGGGAACGTAGCAGAAATTCAAAATTTTCCTACGTATCACCAAGATCTATCTATGGAGAAACCAGCAACGAGGGGAAGGAGAGTGCATCTACATACCCTTGTAGATCGCTAAGCGGAAGCGTTCAAGTGAACGGGGTTGATGGAGTCGTACTCGCCGTGATCCAAATCACCGATGACCAAGTGCCGAACGGACGGCACCTCCGCGTTCAACACATGTACAGCCCGGTGATGTCTCCCATGCCTTTTAAAATCCATCTGTACTCAACAGCCTCACGACCATCGAGCCGTTCTGCCAAAGTCTACACTTTGTTTTCATACATGGATCCTCTCTCGGATTTTATGGCCTCGAGCCATTCATCGGAATCCGGGCCCACCATCGCTTTTCCATAGCTCGTAGGTTCATTGTTGTCTAGCAACATGACTTCCAAGACAGGATTACGTACCACTCTGAAGCAGTACGCATCCTTGTCGTCCTACGAGGTTTGGGAGTGACTTGAGCCGATGTCTCATGATCACTATCATAAGCTTCCACTTCAATTGGTGTAGGTGCCATAGGAACAACTCCTGTGCCCTGCTACACACTAGTTGAAGTGACGGTTCCATAACCTCATCAAGTCTCCACCATCCTCCCACTCAATTCTTTCGAGAGAAACTTTTCCTCGAGAAAGGACCCGATTTGAGAAACAATCCCTATTGCTTTCGGATCTGAGACAGGAGGTATACCCAACTGTTTTGGGTGTCCTATGAAGATGCATTTATCCGCTTTGGGTTCGAGCTTATCAGCCTGAAACCTTTTTTTTCACATAAGCGTCGCAGCCCCAAACTTATAAGAAATGACAGTTTAGGTTTCTCTAAACCATAGTTCATATGGTGTCATCTTATCGGAATTACGTGGTGCCCTATTTAAAGTGAGTGCGGTTGTCTCTAATGCCTAACCCATGAACGATAGTGGTAATTCGATAAGAGATATCATGGTATGCATCATATCCAATAGGGTGCAGTTATGATGTTCGGACACACCATCACACTATGGTGTTCCAGGCGGTACTAGTTGTGAAACAATTTCCACAATGTCTCAATTGTGTACCAAACTCGCAACTCAGATATTCATCTCTATGATCATATCATAGATATTTTATCCTCTTGTCACGACGATATTCAACTTCATTCTGAAATTACTTGAACCATTCAATAATTCAGACTTGTGCTTCATCAAGTAAATATGCTCAGTATCTACTCAAATCATCTGTGAAGTTAGAGCATAACGATATCCACTGCGTGCCTCAGCACTCATTGGACTGCACACATCAAAATGTGTTACTTCCAACAAGTTGCTTTCTTGTTCCATTTTACTAAAACCGAAGCTTTCAGTCATCTTGCCCATGTGGTATGATTTGCATGTCTCAAGCGATTCAAAATCAAGTGAGTCCAAACGGTCCATCTACATGGAGTTTCTTCATGCGTATATACCAATAGACATGGTTCACATGTCTCAATCCTTTTCAAAAATGAGTGAGTCCAAAGATCCATCAACATGGAGCTTCTTCATGCGTTTTATACCAATATGACTTACATGGCAGTGCCACAAGTAGGTGGTACTATCATTACTATCTTATATCTTTTGGCATGAACATGTGTATCACTATGATCGAGATTCAATAAACCATTCATTTTAGGTGCAAGACCATTGAAGGTATTATTCAAATAAATAGAGTAACCATTATTCTCCTTAAATGAATAACCGTATTGCGATAGACATAATCCAATCATGTCTATGCTCAACGCAAACACCAAATAACAATTATTTAGGTTTAACACCAATCTCGATGGTAGAGGGAGCGTGCGATGCTTGATCACATCAACCTTGGAAACACTTCCAACACATCTCGTCAGCTCACCTTTAGCTAGTCTCCGTTTATTCCGTAGCTTTTATTTCGAGTTACTAACACTTAGCAACCGAACCGGTATCTAATACCCTAATGCTACTAGGAGTACTAGTAAAGTACACATTCACATAATGTATATCCAATATACTTCTATTGACAGCCTTCTCATCTACCAAGTATCTAAGGTAATTCTGCTCCAGTGGTTGTTCCCCTTATTACAGAAGCACTCAGTCTCGGGTTTGGGTTCAACCTTGGGTTTCTCCACTAGAGCAGCAGCTGATTTGCCGTTTCATGAAGTATCCCCTCTTGCCCTTGCCCTTCCTGAAACTAGTGGTTTCACTAACCATCAACAATTGATGCTCCTTCTTGATTTCTACTTTCGCGGTGTCAAACATCGCGAATATTTCAAGGATCATCATATCTATCCCTGATATGTTATAGTTCATTACGAAGCTCTAGCATCTTGGTGGCAATGACTTTGGTGAAACATCACTATCTTATCTGGAAGATCAACTCCCACTCGATTCAAGTGATTGTTGTACTCAGACAATCTGAGCACAAGCTCAACGATTGAGCTTTTCTCCCTTAGTTTGCAGGCCAAGAAAATCGTCGGAGGTCTTATACCTCTTGACGTGGGCACGAGCCTGAAATCCCAATTTCAGCCCTCGAAACATCTCATATGTTCCGCGACATTTCAAAAATGTCTTCGGTGCCTCAATTTTAAACCATTTAACATTACCAAACTATCATGTAGTCATCAAAACGTGTATGTCAAATGTTCGCAACATCCACATACCACGTTCGAGGTCTAGCACACCGAGCGTTGCATTAAGGACATAAGCCTTCTATTGTCCGCATAATTGCTACTATCAACTTTCAACTACATTTTCTCTAGGAACATATCTAAACAGTGGAACTAAAGCGCGAGCTTATGACATAATTTGCAAAGATCTTTTGACTATGTTCAGGATAATTAAGTTCATCTTATGAACTCCCACTCAGATAGACATCCCTCTAGTCATCTAAGTGATTACATGATCCGAGTCAACTAGGCCGTGTCCGATCATCACGTGAGACGGACTAGTCATCATCGGTGAACATCTTCATGTTGATCGTATCTACCATACGACTCATGCTCGACCTTTTGGTCTCTTGTGTTCCGAGGCCATGTCTGTACATGCTAGGCTCATCAAGTCAACCTAAGTGTTTCGCGTGTGTAAATCTGGCTTACACCCGTTGTATGTGAATGTAAGAATCTATCACACCCGATCATCACGTGGTGCTTCGAAACGACGAACTTTCGCAACGGTGCACAGTTAGGGGGAACACTTTCTTGAAATTTTAATGAGGGATCATCTTATCTACTACCGTCGTTCTAAGCAAATAAGATGTATAAACATGATAAACATCACATGCAATCAAATAGTGACATGATATGGCCATCATCACTTTGCTCCTTTTGATCTCCATCTTCGGGGCTCCATGATCATCGTCGTCACCGGCATGACACCATGATCTCCATCATCATGATCTCCATCATCGTGTCTTCATGAAGTTGTCACGTCAACTATTACTTCTACTACTATGGCTAACGCTTTAGCAATAAATTAAAGTAATTACATGACGTTTATGTTGACACGCAGGTCATAAATAAATTAAAGACAACTCCTATGGCTCTAGCCAGTTGTCATACTCATCGACATGCAAGTAGTGATTCCTATTACAAGAACATGATCAATCTCATACATCACATATATCATTCATCACATCCTTTTGGCCATATCACATCACATGGCATACCCTGCAAAAACAAGTTAGACGTCCTCTAATTGTTGTTTGCATGTTTTACGTCGCTGCTATGGGTTTCTAGCAAGAACGTTTCTTACCTACGCAAAACCACAACATGATATGTCAATTGCTATTTACCCTTCATAAGGACCCTTTTCATCGAATCCGATCCGACTAAAGTGGGAGAGACTGGCACCCGCTAGCCACCTTATGCAACTAGTGCATGTCAGTCGGTGGAACCTGTCTCACGTAAGTGTACGTGTAAGGTCGGTCCGGGCCGCTTCATCCCACAATGCCGCCGAATCAAGATTGACTAGTAACGGTAAGCATATTGAACAAAATCAATGCCCACAACTACTTTGTGTTCTACTCGTGCATGGAATCTACGCAATAGACCTAGCTCATGATGCCACTGTTGGGGAACGTAGCAGAAATTCAAAATTTTCCTACGTATCACCAAGATCTATCTATGGAGAAACCAGCAACGAGGGGAAGGATAGTGCATCTACATACCCTTGTAGATCGCTAAGCGGAAGCATTCAAGTGAACGGGGTTGATGGAGTCGTACTCGCCGTGATCCAAATCACCGATGACCAAGTGCCGAACGGACGGCACCTCCGCGTTCAACACACGTACAGCCCGGTGACGTCTCCCATGCCTTGATCCAGCAAGGAGAGAGGGAGAGGTTGAGGAAGACTCCATCCAGCAGCAGCACAACGGTGTGGTGGTGGTGGAGGAGCGTGGCAATCCTGCAGGGCTTCGCCAAGCACCGCGGGAGAGGAGGAAGGAGAGATGCAGGGCTGCGCCATAGAGAGGTCCAAAACTCATATGTTGGCTGCCCCAAACCCTCAAGTATATATAGGGGGAGAGGGGAGGCTGCGCCCCCCACCTAGGGTTCCACCCTAGGGGCGGCGGCCAGCCCCAAAACCCATCTAGGGTGCGGCCAAGGGGGGGAAGAGGGGAGACTTGCCCCCCAAGTTAGGTGGGTGCGCCCCCTTCCCCAAACCCTAGGCGCCTTGGGCCCTTGTGGGGGGGCGCACCAGCCCACCTGGGGCTGGTCCCCTCCCACATGTGGCCCATGCAGCCCTCCGGGGCCAGTGGTCCCACTTGGTGGACCCACGGGACCCTCCTGGTGGTCCCGGTACGTTACCGATAAAACCCGAAACTCTTTCGGTGACCAAAACAGGACTTCCCATATATAAATCTTTACCTACGGACCATTCCGGAACTCCTCGTGACATCCGGGATCTCATCCGGGACTCCGAAGAACATTCGGTAACCACATACGAACTTCCTTAATAACCCTAGCGTCATCGAACCTTAAGTGTGTAGACCCTACGGGTTCGGGAGACATGCAGACATGACCGAGACGTTCTCCGGTCAATAACCAACAGCAGGATCTGGATACCCATGTTGGCTCCCACATGTTCCACGATGATCTCATCGGATGAACCACGATATCAAGGACTTAATCAATCCTGTATACAATTCCCTTTGTCTATCGGTACGATACTTGCCCGAGATTCGATCGTCGGTATCCCGATACCTTGTTCAATCTCGTTACCGGCAAGTCTCTTTTACTCGTTCCGCAACACATCATCCCGTGATCAACTCCTTGATCACATTGTGCACATTATGATGATGTCCTACCGAGTGGGCCCAGAGATACCTCTCCGTCACACGGAGTGACAAATCCCAGTCTCGATTCGTGCCAACCGAACAGACACTTTCGGAGATACCTGTAGTGTACCTTTATAGCCACCCAGTTACGTTGTGACATTTGGCACACCCAAAGCACTCCTACGGTATCCGGGAGTTGCACAATTTCATGGTCTAAGGAAACGATACTTGACATTGGAAAAGCTTTAGCATACGAACTACATGATCTTGTGCTAGGCTTAGGATTGGGTCTTGTCCATCACATCATTCTCCTAATGATGTGATCCCGTTATCAACGACATCCAATGTCCATGGTCAGGAAACTATAACCATCTATTGATCAACGAGCTTGTCAACTAGAGGCTTACTAGGGACATGGTGTTGTCTATGTATCCACACATGTATCTGAGTTTCCTATCAATACAATTCTAGCATGGATAATAAACGATCATCATGAACAAGGAAATATAATAATAATCAATTTATTATTGCCTCTAGGGCATATTTCCAACAGTGTCCGGCCTCAGAATACTGAGACCAGAACACACTCTCCGTCGAGCTGCCTTCTTCAGCTCGGTAGAACGCGGCGGCGTCGGATGCGCTGCGGGGAAGAACGAAGAACGCCCCTGGAGAACTCTGGATTCGGGTAAGTAATAGGTAATTTACTTTTATATTCCTACTTTACATTGAGAATGCCTTACCCGCTGCTATCTTTTTTACATCCTCCAACTCTTGGAGGGCCTTTTGGGCTTCGGCCTTGGCACTCTTGGTGGTCTCAATAGCCGACGCGAGCTCGGATGCTTGCGTTTTTGCCTCAAGCTCCAAACCCTCATGTTTCTTCATGAGAGCTTGCAGCTCTTGCTGCACCTCGCCCACTTGGACCCCAAGTCTTTCTCGCTCGGCGCGCTCCTCGGCCGCTTTCTTCTCGGCCTCAGCCAGCGCCTGCTTCAGGGTTACCACCTCGGTTGTGGCACCTACAATAAGCAGTACAATCCTGTTATTTCTTTTTGCAATCAAGCCTCTCTATAGGCACCTTTTTTTAAAGGGGTATTTCTTACCTTCCTTTTCCTCGAGCTGCCTTTTGGCAAGGCCGAGCTCTTGCTCGGACCGCTCGAGGTCCTTTTTCAGGACTTCCACCTGCGCAGTCAGTGCGGCGGTGGACAGCAGGGAAGCCTGCATACGCATATTTGACCTTTTATTGTTAGACTCCTGCGAAATTTACTAGATCCTCTATTCGGCTTTTCTTTTCCGAACACCGAACAGAGCATCAGGGGCTATTGTCTATGCGGTAAATAATTTAACACATTTTCTGTTTACCTCGAAGCCTGTTAGAAGGCTAGCGCAAGCTTTAGTCGGTCCGCTCTTGGCGGACTAAACCCTTTGGATTACCGTACTCATAACAGTACAGTGCTCCCCTTCGATGGTGGCGCCCTCAAGCGCCGCCAGCAGATTGTCCGGCGCCTCTGGTTGGACAGAGGTCGCCGGCTCAGACGGCTTACTCCTCTTGGGAGGAGTTCGCCTACCGCGTACCGGGACTGTTGAGTCCGGCGCGGTGTCCGGCACAAAGCCGGACTTGGAGCCCTGGGGGGTTTCATCCCCTTTACTCCTGGGGTCCGGAGGATTGCCTTGCGGCTCCTCCAGGACCACCTCCTCCTGCCATGTTTGGCGGGGCGCCACTTCGGCATCGTCCGCCCCGCTGGGGGAGACTGCGGGCGGAACAGAGTTTATGTCCGATGAATCCAGGGAGCCGCTCGACGAATCGTCGAGTCCGGCCCAGGGCGGGCTGCACAAATAACATTCGACATTAGGGTAAGCTGCGCACTTGAAGATACTATGAGTCATTCTGGTATGTAAATACTTACGATATCGCCGGACACTTGGTTCTGTCCGGCCACTCCTCTCCGCCCTCTTCGGCGTTGAGGGAGTAGTCCGGCGGAGGGGTCTTCCTTTTCCTCGACCCCTCCGCCTCCCCCGTTGGGGCGGCCTTCTTCTTCTTCGCTCCCCTCGCTGGAGGGGGAGAGCTTCCTTGTTCCTCCTCCTCGTTTTCACGAGAGGAGGGCGTCGCAGACTCGCCAGATGACGAGCTCGACACCACCATATTGCGGGCACTCTTTCGAGTCCCGGTGGTCTTCTTCTTCTTGACCTTCTTCTCCGGCACCACATAAGGCGCCGGAGCCAGCAGCTTCCCTAAGAGAGCTGGGGCTTGGTCTTCCGGCAGAGGAGCCGGACAGTTGATTGGTCCGGCTATCTTCAGCCACGCTTGTCAAAGGCAAAGGGAGTTTTTAGATCCCACATGGAGTTATTCTATGAAGAAGAGCTTAAACGAACCTGTAAAAGGTATAGATGGCTTACCTCGCGAGCGTCGCGCTGCGAGCTGTATCCGCGATCCTCGGAAGCGGATGTGGGGCACTCAGCGCCTTTGGTTAGCACCTTCCAGACGTCTTTGTACGTCGTGTCGAAGAGCCTATTGAGGGTTTGGTGCTGCGCCGGGTCAAATTCCCACAAAGTGAAATCCCGTTCTTGGCACGGGAGGATCCGGCGGACGAGCATGACCTGGATGATATTAACATGCCGGATTGGCTTGTTCATCAGGGACTGGATGCAGGTTTGCAATCCGGTCACTTCTTCTTCGTTGCCCCACGATAGGCCCGTCTCTTTCCAGGACATGAGCCGCGTGGGGGGTCCGGATCGGAACTCAGGGGCCGCGACCCATTTCGAGTCGCGTGGCTCGGTGATGTAAAACCACCCTGCCTGCCACCCCTTTAAGGTCTCCACAAAGGAGCCATCGAACCAGAGGGCGTTGGCCATCTTGCCGGCCATAGCACCTCCGCACTCCGCCTGGGTGCCGGACACCACCTTAGGCTTGACGTTAAAGGTCTTGAGCCAGAGGCCGAAGTGGGGGCGGATGCGGAGAAAGGCCTCACACACGATGATGAACGCCGAGATGTTGAGGACAAAGTTCGGGGCCAGATCGTGGAAATCCAGGCCATAGTAGAACATGAGCCCCCGGACAAAAGGGTGGAGTGGAAAACCCAGTCCGCGGAGGAAGTGGGGAAGAAAAACTACCCTCTCATTAGGCCTTGGGGTGGGAAGAAGCTGCCCCGCCTCGGGAAGCCGGTGCGGGATGTCCTTGGACAGATATCGGGCCTTCCTAAGCTTTTTGATTTGACCCTCCGTAACGGAGGAAGCCATCCACTTGCCACCCGCTCCGGACATCGCTGGAGCAGGTTGAGGAAGAAAGAGCGGACTTGGGCGTTGGAGCTTGAGTGCGCAGGAGATGGATGGGCAAAGGAGGAAGAAGGCGTAGGTGAAAGAGGTGGATCTTTATCCCCTTATATAGGCTGATGCCGTTATGCGTCCCCACCTACCTAATAAAACTCACTTGCCGCTCAAGCGCCGTGGTAAATGGCACGGTTGGGTTACCCACGTCCGTATTAATGAGAATTCTGTTAAAAGGGGCACACGATCTCTGCTTCGACAAGACGTGCCAAGGAAACCGCCTCGTTGAACATGTCGCGGTGGAACAACAAAAAATAATCCATACAGAAGGCTTGGTCGCAGTGTTATGACGCACTGCGGAATACGTCAGCAGATTTGATTTGTGTTTGTATTGTTCTCTATATGGCAATACGTGGAAACTTGTTTTGCAGAGCCTGACACTATTTTGGGTGTTTATTATCTTCTTAAAGAACTTGGAGGAGGAACTCGCCTTGCAATGCCGAAGACAATTTGTGCGCCGGACTCGTCGTCATTGAAGCCTGGTTCAGGGGCTACTGAGGGAGTCCTGGATTAGGGGGTGTTCGGATAGCCGGACTATACCTTCATCCGGACTCCAGGACTATGAAGATATAAGATTGAAGACTTCGTCCCGTGTCCGGAAGGTTCTTTCCTTGGCGTGGAAGGCAAGCTAGGCGTGCGGATATTCAAGATCTCCTACCAACGTAACCGACTCTGTGTAACCCTAACCCTATCCGGTGTCTATATAAACCGGAGGGTTGTAGTCCGTAGGACAAGAAGAATAACAATCATCATAACCATCATCATACTCATAGGCTAGCTTCTAGGGTTTAGCCTCCTTGATCTCGTGGTAGATCTACTCTTGTACTACCCATATCATCAATATTAATCTAGCAGGAGTAGGGTTTTACCTCCATCGAGAGGGCCCGAACCTGGGTAAAATAAAGTGTCCCTTGTCTCCTGTTACCATCCGACCTTGACGCACAGTTCGGGACCCCCTACCCGAGATCCGCCGGTTTTGACACCGACAGTGGCTATCAACATTGGCCATTACCAGCGTGATCTCTAGAACGCGAAGGCCGAGGCGTCCCTCAAGGTTTCCCGCGAAGCTTGCTCCCGAGCCTTGGAGGAGGCTCGCGAGGCTGACCGCCATCGCAAGGCTGTGGAGAAGCGCGTGTGGGAGCTCCAGTCCTGGAGTGCGTCCCTCGAGCAGCAAATGGAGGCGCGCATAACCGCTCTTGCGTCGCTGAGGAGGACGCCTACCGAGGAGAAGGACATCCGGAAGCGCGAGGAGGCACTGGCCCTAGAAGACGTGGAACGCAGCCTTAAGCTCGAGCGACTAGAGACGAGGGAGCATCAAGTTGCTCAAGCAGAAGATGTTGTTGGGGTTCGCAAGGCCAAGGTACACGAGGAAGTTGACCGCCGGGTGGCCGAGGTTCGCGCAGATCTGGAAGGTAGGTATGACTTGAAGTTGAAGCTCGTAGGGACGGAGGATGCGGGCAGGGCCACTGCCCTCAGGCCCAGGTTGGACGAGGCAGAGAGGCATGGGGATGCCACGGCTGCCGCCCTGGTCACGGCGCAGGCGGACTTGGCCTCCACCCACGCCGAGCTGCTTTCTCTTCGGAAGTGGGTTGATGACACCGAGACCGTGGCGCGGCAAAACAGGGAGGAAGTGCTCCAACGGCGGACGCTGGAGCACGAGCACGCCCCCATGCTTCAGGATCTCCGGAACAGGGCTAATACCGCCCTAGGCCACATCTGTGACGAGAATGCACTGCATCCCCACACGAGTGACTACGCCAACCACCTGTCCTTCTTCACCGACGTGGTGACGCGCCTGGAAGCCCGGTCTGACAGGGCTCGCCGGCTCGTGGAAGAAAGAAGCCGGGGGGTGCTCGGGCGCGCGTTCCCTCGCATCTTCAGTCACCTCAGGAACACTTTGCCTGACTTCGACTTCGACGCTGCCATTGCCCCCGTACCACAGGCCATCCGGGGTGACCTGGCGCGGTGGGTGGAGGACAACGTGGATGCGCTGGTCAGAGCCTTCGCTTCTGGTAACGACGCGGTGGTGGTCGTTGCAGACGAAGGCGACGTGGTTGATGACGGCGATGAAGGCGTCGCCTAAGACGGCGACGGTGCCGGCGAAGACGAAGACGACACGAGTGACGCGTCCGAGGGCGATGAAGCAAGCGACATATCTGGCTGATCCCATGTTCTCCTGTCGTTGTATCCTATACGCAAAAACTCAGGCGTGGCCCTTGGAAAACTTGTAAGAGCATTTTGAGAGGGGGAGCCCCTCATGTAAGCAAGTTGCAACATTTACTTTCCTACGCGGTATTGAGTATGTGCCCTCGCGAACTCGTAGGTCCAGGGGCGAGTTTCCCGTCGTGGTTTACCTTAGTCAGCGCCAGCCTCGAGCTGGGTCGTGAGGCGACGAGTTTCTGAGAATCTTGCGGATCTTGTCGACCCATCAGGAGGGGCCCCGCAAGAGGCAAGCACCAATTGCAGCGTTAGTGCGCGCTCGGCACGCGTGCGCTTCGCGCAGTCCCGCTCGTGAGGGGAAGGCGACGGACATGAGTCCCATGCAGAACGAAATCCAGAAAGCAAGAAATTGCTCGAACGAGAAAAGGCACCACCCCCCCCCCCTGCGCGCATCAATAAAAACTCGACTTCAACTTAAATCCAGATCCAGAAAGCAAGGCTACAGAAAAAGAGATCCAAAATGAAAGGCCGCGTCCGGCGCCTATTCTAGTCTTCTGGTCTACAAGTCTTCTCACCAGCGCGGAGCTAAGTGGGAGGGAGCCCCAGGGCCTGAGGCCGGCACCCCTGAGACTCCGGGGCATGTACAACCCCAACTCATTATTACGTGAGAGTGTCACGGGCGGCGAGCTTCACAGGCACTGGGCCTTCTTCACAGGTACCGGCCTTGCTTCATATCGCCAGACGAGGGCCCCGCCTTGCGCCACCCTCGACCACCTTTGAGTCGGCCGGCAACCTGGATGACACAAAGGGGGGAAAGGGGACGCCAGCGGTGCCCTCGGCTACCACGGGTCCTCTGCTGGGGAAAGGGTCATCGAGGCCTCCCCGGCAGAGGGCCTACGTCCGGGTGTCGCCCGGCTTCGTGCGGTGTGGGGAGGGGCCCTGCTCCTGGCTCCTTCCGCGCAACCCCAGCGAGTTTCCCCTGGCGGAAGAGGTGTCGCTGCGCCAGGGCAGTCCGCCGAGGCTGTGACCTGGTTCACTGGAAGCCCATGGTTAGCGTAAGCTTGCTCCTGAGAGGTTAGCGGTACCCTGTAGTTGTTGTTGATGGCGCGATCGTTGCGGTCCTCCGTCGGTTCCTGGAAGGCTTCCACTCCTAGCGCCCCTTCT
Organism: Aegilops umbellulata; assembly: GCA_032464435.1. NCBI lineage: Eukaryota > Viridiplantae > Streptophyta > Magnoliopsida > Poales > Poaceae > Aegilops > Aegilops umbellulata. The sequence goes on from CP136058.1 coordinate 68,801,534, forward strand.
TCCCAATCCTCTCCGAGGAACGAGCCGGGGTCGTCCTCCGGTGCGTGCTCCTGGTCCATTATGCGGGGCACGTAGGCTTCCGGGGCCGTTACCCCGAACACCTCGCCGTAGTGCCCCACACTCCATGTTGCCCGGCCCAGCGTGGCATCCTGAGGACAGTAGCGTGGCATCTTGCTGGGACCATGGGGGGCGACGCTTGTGCCCGTGCTTGTCGCGGGCTGCGTGGGGGCGGCGGAGCCTCTGGCACCGCCGGCTGTGCTGGTGTTGACAAAGCCCCCAGGCACGCCTGATGGCGCGTGGTTGCGGTGAGGCCCGCCATGAGATCCCGTAATGGCCTGAGAAGGGAGCCGATAGCAGAAGGGCGGTGCTCCTGATGCCGCTGCGTCCAGCAGCTCGGCAACATGTTCCAGCAGCGCATCCCGGCCGCTCTCCATCAGCCGGCACTGCAGCAGCTCTCTCGCCACTGTGAGTGCTGCCCGCATGTTTGCCTGCTCCCTCCGCGAGTGCGGCACCGTCGCTGCTGTGTGGCTTGCTGCCCTTGCAGCGGCTCGTACTTGTCATGGAGTGAGGGTGGATGATGCCTGGCCGCGCCCCGCAGCATTGGGCGACGCTCGCGCCGCCCGGAGCACGGGGTCGAGGTCTTCATGGGCAGGTGTCACCGCCCGGGCTGGCCAAGCTGCCCAGCGGTCGGAGCCAGCCCTTGAGTCACAGGACATCGTGGCTACGGAGCGTCGGCAAGCTGATTGGCAGAGAGGAAGCTCCGGCGCACCCCTACCTGGCGCGCCAAATGTCGGATCTTGGGTTCCGGCAAAACCCTTAAGCTTCGAACTCTAGGGTGCGCGTGAAGTTCTTTCCCCCTACCGATCTACGCCCTAGCTCTCTAAGATCTCGTGGACGAACTCGAGGAACTCGCAACACAGAAAGACACGAGATTTATACTGGTTCGGGCCACCGTTGTGGTCTAACACCCTACTCTAGTGTGGTGGTGGTGGATTGCCTCTTGGGCTGATGATGAACAGTACAAGGGGAAGAACAGCCTCTTGAGGTTGAGGTGTTCTTGTGCTTGGTGAACTTGTGTGGGTCTGGATCCGATGCCCCTACTATAGTGGCTAGCTCTACTTATATAGGCGTTGGTCCTCTCCCCAAATATTGAGCGGGAAGGGAGCCAGCAACGGCGGGCAATTTGAAAAGGGACAGCTAGTACAAGCTATCATGACAAAAGTGGTCTTCGCCTGCTAAAGGCTCTGGTGATGGCGCCGTCTTGGGCTCCATGGTGACCTCTGTCTCGCCGTCCTACTGGTCTTGGTCTTGTTGCACTGATATGGAAACCTTTGCTAGATGCCTCGGTACTCCGCGCCTGCGCCTGCCTCCTTAGCACCAAAGAGGAAACAAGGACGCTGCGCGCGCTGGCGCCCACCTGGCACCCACCTGGTGTCGATCGTCATGGCTCACGTCATGGGAGACTCGTGAGGTTTGTCGTGCCTTGATATCTCCGCTCCTCGTGAGCATGCCTAGCGAGGCAGCTCTTGAGAAGTTCTTGCAACGTCCGCCTCGTGAGGCTTGGCCCCTCGTGAGGGTCTTGATTGCCTTGTTAATGAAGATGGGCCGTACGGGCCTGCTAGCAGAGCCACACTGTGGGCCGCAGGCAGGCAAGTCTGGGGACCCCCGTTCCCAGAACACCGACAACTACAATCGCTTAATCAAGTGGGAGTTAATGTTTCAGATAAGATAGTGATTGACAAAGTTCTCTAGTCACTATCACCAAGCTACTAGAACTTCACGACGAACTATAATATGCAAGGGATGACGAAAAAGATTCTCAAGTTCTTTGTGATGCTAAAATCGGCGAAGGTAGAAATCAAGAAAGAGCATCAAGTGTTAATGGTTGACAAGACCACTAGTTTCAAGAAAAAGGGCAAAGGAAAAGAAAGGGGACTGAAAGAAGAGTGACAAGAAAGTTGCCACTCCCGTGAAGAAGCCCAAAGCTAGACCTAAGCCTGAAACTGAGTGCTTCTACTGCAAAGGAAATGATCACTGGAAGCGGAACTACCCCAAATACTTGGCGGATAAGAAGGATGGCAAAGTGAACAAAGGTGTATTTGATTTACATGTTATCTATGTGTACTTTACTAGTGTTCATAGTAACCCCAGGGTATTTGATACCGGTTTAGTTGCTAAGATTGGTAACTCAAAACAGGAGTTGCAAAATGAACAGAGACTATTTAAAGGCGAGGTGACGATGTGTGTTGGAAGTGATTCCAAGGTTGATAAGATCACCATCGCACACTCCCTCTACCTTCGGGATTAGTGTTGGACCTAAATAAATGTTATTTGGTGTATCCGTTGAGCATGAATATGATTGGATCATGTTTATTGCGATACAGCTATTCAAGTCAGAGAATAATTGTTCTTTTGTTTACATGAATAAAACCTTCTATGGTCATACACCCAATGTAAATGGTTTATTGAATCTCGATCATAGTGATACACATATTCATAACATAGATGCCAAAAGATGCAAAGTTGATAATGATAGTGCAACATATTTGTGGCACTGCCGTTTAGGTCATATTGGTGTAAAGCGCATGAAGAAACTCCATACAGATGGATTTTTTGAATCACTTGATTATGAATCATTTGATACTTGCGAACCATGCCTCATGGGCAAGATGACTAAAACTCCATTCTCCAGAACAATGGAGTGAGCCAATGACTTATTGGAAATAAAACATACCGATGTATGCGGTCCGATGAGTGTTGACGCACGCAGCGGGTATCGTTGTTTTCCGACCTTCACAGATGATTTGAGAAGATATGGGTATATCTACTTAATGAAACAAAAGTCTGAAACATTTGAAAATTTCAAGGAATTTCAGAGTGAAGTGGAGAATCATCGTAACAAGACAATAAAGTTTCAACGATCTGAACGCGGAGGTGAATATTTGAGTTACGAGTTTGGCCTTCATTTAAAACAATGTGGAATAGTTTCTCAACTCACACCACGTGGAACACCACAGCATAACGGTGTGTACGAACGTCGTAACCATACTTTATTAGATATGGTGCAATCTATGATGTCCCTTACCGATTTACCACTATCGTTTTGGGGTTATGCATTAGAGACAACTGCATTCACGTTAAATAGGGCACCATCTAAATCCGCTGAGACGACACCGTATGAACTGTGGTTTGGCAAGAAACACAAGCTGTCATTTCTTAAAGTTTGGGTTGTGATGCTTATGTGAAAAAGCTTCATCATGATAAGCTCGAACCCAAATTAGAGAAGTGCGTCTTCATAGGATACCCAAAAGGAAACTATTGGGTACACCTTCTACCACAGATCCGAAGGCAAGATCTTTGTTGCTAAGAATGGAACCTTTCTAGAGAAGGAGTTTATCTCGAAAGAAGTGAGTGAGAGGAAAGTAGAACTTGATGAGGTAATTGTACCTTCTCTCGAATTGGAAAGTAGCACATCAATGAAATTCGTTCCCATGATGCCTACACCAAATAGAGAGGAAGCTAATGATGATGATCATGAAACTTTGGATCAAGTTACTACTGGACCTCGTAGGTCGAACAGAGCATGTTCCGGACCAGAGTGGTACGGTAATCCTGTCCTGAAAGTCATATTATTAGACCATGGCGAACCTACGAACTATGAAGAAGCTATATGAGCCTAGATTCCGACAGATGGCTTGAGGCCATGAAATCTGAGATAGAATCCATGTATGAGAAGAAAGTGTGGACTTTGGTGGACTTTCCCAATGATCGGCAAGCCATTGAGAATAAATAGATCTTCAAGAGGAAGACGGACACTGATGGTAGTGTTACTATCTACAAAGCTCGACTTATCGCAAAAGGTTTTCAACAAGTTCACGGTGTTGACTACGATGAGATTTTCTCACTCGTAGCGATGCTTAAGTCTGTCCGAATCATGTTAGCAATTGCTGCATTTTACGAAATCTGGCAAATGGATGTCAAAACTGCATTCCTTAATGGATTTCTTAAAGAAGAGTTGTATATGATGCAACCAAAAGGTTTTGTCGATCCTAAATGTGCTAACAAAGTGTGCAAACTCCAGCGATCCATCTATGGACTGGTGCAAGCATCTCAGAGTTGGAATATACGCTTTTATAAGGTGACCAAAGCATATGGTTTTATACAAACTTATGGTGAAGCCTGTATTTACAAGAAAGTGAGTGGGAGCTCTGTAGCATTTCTGATATTATATGTAAATGACATATTATTGATTGGAAATGATATAGAATTTCTGGATAGCATAAAAAAGATACTTGAATAAGGATTTTTCAACAAAAGACCTTGGTGAAGCTGCTTACATATTGGGCATCAAGATCTATAGAGATAGATCAAGACACTTGATTAGACTTTCAATGAGTACATACCTTGACAAGATTTTGAAGGAGTTCAAAATGGATCAGTCAAAGAAGGAGTTTTGCCTTTATTGTAAGGTGTGAAGTTGAGTAAAGACTCAAAAACCGACCACGATGGAAGATAAAGAGAGAATGGAAGTCATTCCCTATGCCTCAGCCATAGTTCTATAAAGTATGCCATGTTGTGTACCAAACCTATTGTGTACCTTGACATGAGTTTGGCAAGGGGTACAATAGTGTTCCAGGAGTAGATCACTGGACATCGGTCAAAATTATCCTTAGTTACCTTAAACAGGACTAAGGAATTGTTTCTTGATTATGGAGGTGATAAAGAGTTTGTCGTAAAGAGTTACGTCGATGCAAGCTTTGACACTGATCTAGATGACTCTAAGTCTCAATCTAGATACATATTGAACGTGGGAGCGATTAGCTAGAGTAGCTCCATGCAGAGCATCGTAGACATCAAAATTTGGAAAATACATACGTATCTGAATGTGGCAGAACCATTGACTAAACTTTTCTCACAAGCAAAACATGATCACACCTTAGTACTCTTTGGGTGTTAATCACATAGCAATGCGAACTAGATTATTGACTCTAGTAAACCCTTTGGGTGTTGGTCACATGGAGATGTGAACTATGGATGTTAATCACATAAAGATGTGGAATATTGGTGTTAAATCACATGGTGATGTGAACTAGATTATTGAATCTAGTGCAAGTGGGAGACTGAAGGAAATATGCCCTAGAGGCAATAATAAAGTTGTTATTTTATATTTCCTTAGATATGATAAAATGTTTATTTTATTCATGCTAGAATTGTATTAACCGGAAACTTGATACATGTGTGGATACATAAACAAAACACCGTGTCCCTAGTAAGCCTCTACTAGATTAGCTTCGTTAATCAGAGATGGTTAAGTTTCCTAACCATAGACATGTGTTGTCATTTGATGAACGGGGTCACATCATTAGGAGAATGATGTGATGGACAACACCCATCCGTTAGCTTAGCATATTGATCGTTCAGTTTTATATTATTGCTTTCTTCATGTCAAATACATATTCCTTCGACTATGAGATTATTCAACTCCCGGATACCAGAAGAATACCTTGTGTGCTATCAAACGTCACAATGTAACTGGGTGATCATAAAGATGCTCTACAGGTATCTCTGAAGGTGTTTATTGGGTTGGCATATATCGAGATTAGGATTTCTCACTCCGAGTATCAGAGAGGTATCTCTGGGCCCTGTCGTTAATGCACATCATAAGAAGCCTTGCAAGCAAAGTGACTAATGAGTTAGTTGCAGGATGATGTATTACGGAATGAGTAAAGATACTTGCCGGTAATGAGATTGAACTAGGTATGAAGATACCGACGATCGAATCTCGAGCAAGTAACATGTCGATGACAAAGGGAATAACGAATGTTGTCATTACGGTACGACCAATAAAGATCTTCATAGAATATGTAGGAACCAATATGAGCATCCAGGTTCCGCTATTGGTTATTGACCGGAGAGGTGTCTCGGTCATGTCTATATAGTTCTCGAACCCATAGGGTCCGCACGCTTAACGTTTGATCATGATTTAGTATTATATGATCAATATTGTGATTTACTTTAATTATATAGCAGGTGCCTAAATCTTGTGTGCTCCTACAATTAGCTGTCTAGATACCACAAATGGATTCCATGCTATAGTGAGTTTCGTTAAAAAAAAGGAAACCACACTTTCAAGTTAACAAAAAACCTAAAGCTAATGTACATGAATGAAATGTTTTCTAAAATAAACACATACAGCACTCATATCTTCTACAAAAGAAATGCATCAAATGATTATGTTAAGCCACCTATAAACATCAAAATGAAATGGCTCGCTGGAGGCAGCAGTGTAGGACTACTATTTGGAACTTTGATTATGTGGTGCTGCTAGAGGCAATCAGAGTTCCATACTACCCTAGTTGGATGCTTTCACTCCCTACAACACAGTCGAGGCAACATGAGTACTCATCAATACACGTGTACAAATCAGATATTTTTTCATGTTGCATAATTCTTTCTTCTGTTATGAGCTTAAAGGATGGGGAATAGAACACGAATTGTTAGGCCACAAGTTCCTTCACTCGACAGCCTCATCGTCGAAGATGCCTAATCTGCTTCGCTAATCTGCTTCAAACTGCCATTGCAACACCTCTGCCTCCACCGCCACATGAACCATCATTAGGTTGATTTTGTAAATAGCCTAAAAGAATATATGTTGAATTTTGCATGGTCAAAACCTGAAATAGGAGAACACTAAAGATTGGAAAAGAAAAGGTTTGGGGCCTTGGGGAGATACTTAATTAGACCCTGACCTGATTTTAAACCATACCTAGGTGTTTCCTATAGAAAATCACCTAAAAACACTGGTTGCTGATCCAAGATGTAGATGGGATCATGATGTATGCCATGATCCAGAGTAGAGAGTAGGAGTGGAACAACTCACATGAAGCCATTGGAGGACGAAGTTCCATGGCAGCTTCGTCTCGAACAGCAGCAAGTCCGTCCACTGGCCATTCCTCCCTGCACATATACAGTAGAATATAAGAGTAGGGGTTAGAGAAAGGGCAGAGAGAGTATGGCGCCAGGGGAGGGGATGCACTCACCGGACGAGTGGACGACGACATGGCCACCGGCGTCAGAGCTGACGCCCGAAACCCTAGCCATGGGGGGAGGGTCGCGGGTGGGATTTGGTGGCCGCGAGCTTTGGATCTAGCCGGATGGGAGGGCGCCGCAGTGCGAGGGCACCTCGATCTATGCTTCACGGTGGCGGGATTCACCGGATGTCACCAGAATCAGCCACCGCAGGTGCTGCCGCGAGGAGCCGCGTGAAGAGAGAGAGAGACGGGATGCGAGAGGGATGGGTGGGTGGGGATGCGGCGGATCTGACAGCTTCTGGAGTTGCAAGGTTGGAGGAGGTGAGGGGGATGGTCGGCGACGAGGTTGGTCGGAGGAGGGCGACGAGGCGGCGGTGGCAACGATTTCGGAGAGATTAGGGGAATATGTGCTTCTATTTCTCGTGTGTCTCTCTCTCCTTTCCTTTGTTTATTTCCATATATGTGCCACAATACGGTCATGACTCATGAGCTGTGCATCTACAACGCATATACTACAACCATTAACATGCGTATCTCTCCTAAATTTTGCAACATATAGTCAAAATGTTGTACAATTTTTGTTGCTTTATAGAAGGTACCCTTGTAGTGAGAGGTGTCTCGGTCATGTCTACATAGTTCTCGAACACGTAGGATCCGCACACTTAACGTTAGATCATGATTTAGTATTGTATGAGTTATGTGATTTTGTGACCGAATGTTGTTCGGAGTCCCGGGTGAGATCACGGACATGACGAGGAGTCTCGAAATGGTCAAGAGGTAAAGATTGATATATAGGATGATAGTATTCAGACACCGGAAGTGTTCCGAAGTGTATCGGGTATTTATCAGACTACGGGGGGGTTACCGGAACCCCCGGGGGAAAGATATGGGCTGCATGGGCCATAGGAGGGGAGCACACCAGCCCATAAGGGTGCCCCCCCAAGGAAGGAGGCCGAGTGGGGAAAGGAAAAATAGGGGGTTCTGCCCCCCTTTCCTTTTCCCCCTTCCTCTTTCCTTTTCCATCTCCGGAAATATGGAAAGGGGGGGCGAATTGGACTAGGCCCCCAAGTAGGATTCCTCCTACTTGGGGCGCCCCAAGGATGCTCCACTCCCCCTCCCACCTATATATACGTGGGGAGAGGGCGCCTAGAAGACACACCAACACGTGTTAGCCGTGTGCGACGCTCCCCTCCACAGTTTACGCCTCCGGTCATATCTTCGTAGTGCTTAGGCGAAGCCGTGAGCGGATCAATTCACCAACACCGTCACCACGCCGTCGTGCTGACGGAACTCATCTTCCTCGACAACTTTGCTGGATCAAGAGTTCAAGGGACGTCATCAAGTTGAACGTGTGCAGAACTCAGAGGTGTCGTACGCTCGGTGCTTGATCGGTCGGAACGAGAAGAAGTTCAACTACATCAACCGCGTTGTCAAACGCTTCCACTTTCGGTCTACAAGGGTACGTAGACACACTCTCCTCCTCTCGTTGTTATGCATCTCCTAGATAGATCTTGTGTGAGCGTAGGATTTTTTTTAAATTGCATGATACATTTCCCAACAAACCATGCTTCCGGGCTTCTTTTTTTCTTCCGTTTACATTTCCTATGTTTTTTGCAGTTTCTATTTTTTCCGTTTTCCTTAATTTTTAGGTTGTTGTGAAAAAAGTTCAAGGAAACCTATTAACATATGATCTAGTTTCAAAGATCTCGATGCCAACAGTGAAAACGGTTTGTTATTTATACATACGGTTTAAGAGATAAAACAATATGAATAAAGGAATCTATGGGTAAAAGTTGAAAAACTCCCATATTACGACAAGTAGCACACAGGTAATGCGACATTTATCAGCACATGAGAAGATGGGGAATGACCTTTATAAAGGATAACGGTCTTTTAGGCAAATAAAGGATAATAGTTAACTAGTGATTTTGGAGAAGGTATGGTGTCGAAATCACTAATTGAGAGTACTTCTTGAAAAGATCACTCCAATCTCCTCAGGTTGTGACAAGTGGCGCGCTGCATGTGCGCCACTTGTCGCAACCTGGGAGTTTTCCCTTTTTTCGTAGATCTATTTATTCAAAACGTTTTATCTCTTAAACCGTGCATCCAAATGTCGAACGGTTTTTCACCGTTGGATTCCTAGCGTCGAGATCTTCAAAACTAGATCCCATGTTGATAGATTTGGACGAACTCTTTTTTTTCACAAAAAACCGGACGAAAACACAGGACAAAAAAATGAACCGGGAGCATAGTTTGTTTCTCTTTCCGAAAGAGGCACAGCCGCGCCTCTCACGAAATCACAACCGTGCCTCTCGCGGAAGCAAAACCATGATTCTCGTGGAAAGAAAACAAACAGAAAACACATTTTTTTCCGTTTCCGATAGATACGGCCGTGCCTCTCGCGGAAGAAAAAAAAACAAAAAACGCGTTTTTTTTCGTTTTCGAGAGGCACGGCCGTGCCTCTCCCGGAAGCAAAACTGTGCCTCTTGCGGATGGAAGAAAACAAAAAACATGTATTTTTCATTCCCGAGGGGCACGGTCATGGCTCTCACAAAAGCACAACCGTGGCTCTCCCAAAAGCAATACCGTGCCTCTTGCGGAAGGAAAAAAACCCAAAAAACACGTTTTTTGTTTTGTTTTCGAGAGGCACAGTTGTGCCTATCGCGAAAGTAAAACCGTGCCTCCGACAAAAGAAAAAATAACAGAAAACACATTTTTTTCCCGTTTCTGAGAGGCATGGTTGTGCCTCTCGCAATAGCAAAACCGCACCTTTTGCGGAAAAAAAAGAAAACATGTTTTTTCGCGCATTTTTTTCAAAAGTTAAGGAAAAGTGGTGGAAAACTAAGAAGTCCAAAAAATCGTTTAAAAAGGCGAAAGCACGTGCGAGAAAATAAAATTCGAAGAAAGTGCCAGAGCGCGACACATGAAGGCGGCTGAGAGCGCATCAAGTGGCGCTGATCATTGTGAGGCTCCCGAAGGAGCGCTCGTCAACTAGTTGCTCTGGTACGGTGTTCTTGGGTTTGAATGGGCACATGGGCTTGTAGGCAATCTAGTGTTGTATGTCGTCTTCTCCACACGTGGGCCTCCTTTTCTATACCGCCCTTGTGTCTGTCGCCCGTGGGTTGGGCTGATACTGATCGACCCATGCACAACTTTCCTTCGATCCTAGGTCACGAGTGGATCACGCATCCGTTCATCCACGTCGGCACAACCACTCCTAGGTAACTCTAGGTCCATGCTCTAGCGTATCTCGTCAGACCCGAAAAACCCAGCACACGTGTCCGTCGTCTCCTCCACACACAAGAAATGCATCTAAATCCTCCTCCTCGTGCTTCTTCTTGAGCGCTTCAAAAGCCTCTTCACGCTGCTTCTTGCACGTTTTATAGGCTTGGCGATGTTCCTCCGATAGTTCATCAAGACTAGGCTTAATAATGTTATCGGCGTCAACTTCTGAGGGCTTGGGGAGATTAGACATGGTTGACGATGATTCTTGATCTTTCGTCTCTAGCGGAGTCGTCAAAAAGTGTGTTCGCACACGAACACATCACCGTGTTCCCTCGATGTCGGGGGTGATGCACCATAGCTCACGTCGAAGGAGACCCGTCCGGAAGCGCGGGACGCAACAATCCGACGAGTGCTTTTGAGGACCCGAAACCCCACACGCTCGGCAGGGACCCCGTCTGGACGCGCGACGGCTATGGGCTGCCCTAGGTCGGTTCGCCTACCCCTAGAGCCTCAAGGATCGGTGCCCTTCAATATGAAGAACGAACGAAGAACGAGAGAGAAAGAACAAGGGAGAGATGTAAAACTAGCGTAAAAAGTAGATGGGTTTTGCGATTATGTATTGTTGTTCAATCGGCCGTCACCCCTTAGGTATATAAGAGGCAGATGGACTTCCCATGGAAGGAAAGGTTAGAATTCACATTCAAAACCCTGGTTTGGGTCCAACTCGGAATCCAAACTTTCCAAAACTATTCGGTTTACAACCTGGCTGCACCTTGCGGGTCACATTTGAGGTAGTAAACGACCTCAGATGGAAGCAAGCCCAAAAGCAATCTTGACCCTTTCGACGAGACGAACAACTTTCATGTTGAACATTTTTTATCAGAGGCCATCTTGAGGGATTTTTTGTCTATTTTCCGAAGTCTGCGACAGAGAAATCCAAAACCCGGACGAATATCCCCGGAGTGTTTGGCCATCTTGAGAGAAATCCAAAACCCGGATGATTATCCCTGGAGTGTCCGGCCATTCTGACGCAGCCGCGCATTTCCAGCTCTAACTTTTGCATATGACATCGGATTAAAACAATTTTTATATCAAAATCGTCCGTTTCGAGAGACGCACAACTTTCATGTTGAAACATTTTCCATAAAAGGCCATCTCAATTGAGTTTCATGCCATTCTTCATATGTCAATACGAGCATCTCTGAACTTGTCATAACTTTTGCATCTGAGCTCCGTTTTAGACCATCTTCGTATCCATCTTGATCTTCTCGAAAAAGCCATCCCATGGTGACTTTCAATCATAAGTTTGAATCAATCTTGACATAGAGCTTTAAGCAACCTCTACAATTGTGCCACTTTTGATCTTCAACACTATTTTAGAGATAATAATTTTTTGAATAAATGAATCTACGAAAAAGAATGAAAAACTCACAGATTATGATAAGTACGCACATGCAATGTGATATTTTTCAGCACCTGAGAAAATGGGGAGCGATCTTTACAAAGGCTAACCGTTAACTAGTGATTTGGAAGAAGGCATGGTGTTTTTTAGAGAAAAGGCATACGCCTGACTTTATAAATAAAGCCACTAGGCAGAGTCATAGATCAACACCACCAGCCAACCAAAGCAACATCAAGTACACCCAAACGAGGGTAGGCAACGACCCAAAGGACCCGAAAGTATGAGGGATACACGGCACCCTGCCAACACACATCACGCAGGCCAGAGAAAAGATAAATGACGTAGGCAGCAACCAGTCGGCGGGGCTCCAAAAAGTCTAGAATTCATGATCCTGCCTAGATAGAGACGACGCCGAGGCCCGAACTTCAGATATGAGAAGATTAAGAGCATCCCCCTCCTCTGGCTTAGTCAATAATCTCCACTTCTGCAGGAAGATACATGATTTAAATAAACAGTCAGAAGGTTTAGCAGGAAAAACATGTTCGATTGTAAACTCGTTCCTAGTAGTCCATAACGACCAGTAGATTGCACCACCATTACAATTCTTTTTTCTTATTGCACCACCAGCATATTCAGGTTAGTGCAATAAGAAAAAAGAGTAGGGAAGCTCACAGAGAGAGGTGAGTCTCCACACCACCAATCAAACCAAAAACAAATAAAGGTACCATCTCCTACAATGAATTTAACATGCTGAAGGAAAAGCAGGCGGACCCGAATAAGATCCTTCCAGAATTGCGATCCATGTCGTGCCATCGCAAACATAGGGCTAGAGTGGGGGAAATACTTGGCTTCAAGGATAGAATACCATAATGAACCGGTCCCACTAGACATGATCTTCCACCACCATTTAATCAACAGGCATTTGTTCATGACTGAAGTGTTAATGATGCCCAACCCCCAAGGTTTTTTGGCCTGCACATGAGTTGCCACTTAACAAGCCTATATTTGCGTCTATTATCCGCCACATTCCAATAGAATGTGCATCTATGCTTATCGAAGCTAGCATGGGTCTCAGCTGAAAGAAGATAAAAGTCCATTAGGAACATAGGAAGGGAAGACAAGCATGCATTATTCAGAGCTACTTTCCCAGCATTGGTGTTGTACCTGCCACGCCAGGGGAGCACCCTATTACCCACCTTAGTGATAGCAGGAGCAAGTCTTTCGAATGAAGCATATCTGGCGAGATAGGGAGGCCTAGGTATTTTAAGGGAAAGGACCCAAGCTTGCAATTGAGAAGGCGCGCCACCCTCAAAGCCTCATTGTCATCCACGCCAGTGACAATGACCTCGCTCTTTGAGAAATTTGTTTTTAGCCCTGACAAGGCCTCAAAGCAGAGGAGAATGAACTTAAGGTGGGCAATGCAAGAGTCGTTCAACTCGACCATAATGATAGTATCATCAGCGCATTGAAGATGGGTGACACCATTCGGAATCAGGTGAGAAATAACCGGAGATATATGACCGTGAGAGGCATCCGTGGATAGTATGCGGGAAAAGGCATCGATGACGAAATTAAACATAATGGGAGAAGTTGGATCACCCTGCCGAAGGCCCCTGCCATTAGCAAAGAAGTTACTGACCTGACCATTAATAGAGATCGTAGTGTGGCCCCCCAAGACCAACTGCATTATTCTATGAACATAAGCACCGTCGAAGCCTTTCGCCAAGAAAACCTTCCTCAAGAAAGGCCAACTGACCGAGTCATAGGCCTTCTCAAAATCTAGTTTGAGGATAATAGCTTTAGACTTACAAGATCTGAGGCCATGCACTATTTTGTGGAGGCACAGGATCCCGTCCAGAATAAAACGCCATTTTAGGAAAGCAGATTGGAAAGGGCTGATAGTCCTATGAGCGACAGGGGTAAGACGAGTCGCAAAGCCTTTTGCAGGGAACTTCGCAAAGTTATTAATAAGCGCAATAGGCCTGAACTATGAAATCAGCTCTGCACCTTTAATTTTAGGGATTAGGGTAATCACCGCATAATTGAGGCGCGAGATGTCAATAGTTCCCAGACAGAAACCCTGGATGATCTGGCAAACCAGGCACCGCAACTGCGGCCAAAATTTCTTGAAGAAAGGAATAGAGAACCCATCAGGGCCGGAGGCAACATTGGGATTGGCCGAATTTACTACATCCCAGATTTCCTTATCTGATAGAGGGATCATAAAGGCCTCATTCTCCTCGGCCGAAACTTTATTAAAGTCATCCCACAGGGAGGGAGAAATAGTAAAGCCACTAACTGGTTTGGCCCCCAACAAGGTGGAAAAGAATTCAACTACCTGGGAAATGATTAGGGATTGGTCCGAAGACCGGACAACATTAATGAGAAGGTTGTTAATGTAACAGCGCCTTCTACGCCCATTGGCAATGGCAAAAAAGTAGGCTGTAGGAGAGTCCCCTTTTAACGTCCAATTAAGAGTAGCTCGTTGGCGCCAATAAGTTTCCGCTTGCTGATGCAACTGTAACAAGGCGGCTTCAAGGTTATAACGCAAAGACCAACCAGCTTTCGAGAGGCCCAAGGAGTCAGCCATATGATCAAGATCCTCGATCTGAGACTCTAAAGATTTTTTTGCCCTGCGTTCCTCCGCAGCATGGTTAAGCGACCAACCCCTAAGGAACTTGCATAGTTCGTAAGAGCATCTATGCCAGTCATCCATGAGGCCAAAGGATCAAGTTTGGGAGGCTAGGAAGTTAGCGATCTTAGTAGCCAGCATGTCTGAGAAACCCTCAACAAGAAGCCAAGAGGCATCAAACTGGAACGGGAGGAGGACAAAGGTTGCTGCAAACCAGCATCAAGAAGGAGTGGAGTATGATCGGAGCCCACACTGGCTTTGGGAAATAGCGAGGCACGAGGAAAAAGGGTGTCCCACCTAGAGCAGATGAACACCCAATCCAGCACCGACCGGATCGGGATATCCTGATGATTAGACCAAGTGAAGCGGGCCCTACTCTGGGTAACTCGCGAATGGCACAGTTGCTAATGAAGTCATTGAATGCATTCGCCAAAGGCCAGGAGAAGTTTAGGTTACTCTTATCAGAGGGGCTGCGAAGGAGGTTAAAATCGCCTCTGATAACGATCAGAATATTACAAGCCTCGATCTTGGTTGAGAGTTCATCAAGAAATAGGGAGGTAAGCGAGTGATCAGCTGGGTGTTAAGAGATTTGTGATGCACGACAGTACTTGCCCAGAAAATCCCATGATCGAAAGCCACAAAATCAAACACGTCCCGTTTAGAACCAATAAGAATCCCTTCCGAGTGGCCATAAGATGGCAGGAAGTGCCAATCAAAACTATCCATACCCGCAATCGCAGAGCGTTCATTAGGGGAGAAGAATCTTTGAAAGTTTCGACCAGCCCTAGAATGTCAACATTATCACCACGAACAGCATCTCTAATTTGGTCTCGGCGCCCCTAGCGCCAAAACCTCTAATGTTCCGGAACAGAGCTTTCATTTGAAGGAGATGTTTTCGATGTGGAGACTCGACCTGCTAGGGACAGCGCAAGGTTTCGATCGTTTGGAGTTGCCCCTTCTAGACAGGTGTGGTTGGGGTTGGCCACTACCAACCTCCAAGCTGTCAGCCCTAACCCCTGGATGAAAATCAGCCGCAGCCGCAGAGGCAACAACCTCTTTGGCCTTAGCAATGGCTGGCTGGGCCACCTCATTGACCCTAATAGTAGAAAGTAGGAAAGAAGGTCGCCCCTGCTCGGGATCAATAGACACTCCCACATAGGACATGATATATAAAGATGATCATCCGACAAGGAAGGCAAAACGAGCCGAATCAGGGAAGGAGGAGGGAGCGGGCTGGATACCGTACCTGGAGGGGGAAGATCCTTAGCCACCGCGCGCCGCTCCGCCCGCAGCGCCACCATTCACCAGAGTCCCGCACCCGCCTGCCCTTATGAGCCGTGGAGGTAGGAGACCGGATCAGAGGCGAACGGGCCACAGGAGAGGCCGAGGCAGGGCCAGAACGAGAAGCCGACCCAAGTCCTTGTCCAGGCGACGGCAGATGCCCGTCATTAACTGTTTGGAGCCCGAGGAGGCCCTGCTTTTCGCTGAGTATTTTCACACCGTCGGCTTCTTCTTTATCTTAGACTGGGTCAGGTCAGCAGACCGCAGGGGGGAAGTAGGCAGATCCTCAATGCCAGAGTGGGTGGGGAGAGCGGACGGGCCGGGAGGTTGGAGAAGACTCCCGAGATGGGAGTGACCGCGGCCGTGGCACCCTTGTCCAGCAGCACGTCCGCGTTAGAGCCCAGGGTAGCATGAGCAGGCACAACCACCGCCTCTCTAGGAGCCTTGTCAACGGGGGGGATTTGATTTAAACAGTTCACACTCAGATTCTTCCAGCCCATCCCATTCTGACTGAGTGAAGCGCGGCTCAGAGCCCCCACTGGAATTCTGCCGGCCAACAGACCAACCACCATTCTTGTCATGCTTGTCCAAATCTGCAGGGTTGGAAGGAGAGAGGGGTGGGGGATTGGAACGCCTCGGCTCCCTCCACCCGAACCCGCAGCCTAACACCATCAGGAGAGGGGAACACGTCAATAGAACCACGGACGCAAACAGGATGCACGCACCAAATCTTGATCCGAACCGGGCCAATCTTATCCAAGGACTCAGTATCCACCTCCACGGGTTTCCCGATTAAGACACCAAATGCCATCAGAAAAGAGGCCGAGTGAAGGCCCACTGGAACATCGTCAACAAGCACACACACCTGAGAGAGCGGCCCCACCGCTTTGACATCGTAAGTAGCAGCTTTCACAGATACCACCAACTGATTGAGAGGGGGAGTGAAGCTCGTGCAAGACGCGATCATGCGCAAGCACTCTTTAGAGGGGAAGACGACCAAAAAATCAAAATCTAAGATCTGATTCACTTGCCAATCCACCCCTCTTCATGCTAGATCCGCAACTCTTCCAGCAAAGTTTGGGGAGAGATCTTCAGGCCTTGGACTATCATAATGGCAGCATTGGAGAGAGAAGGGGCCGCCACCACTAGGGAAAGGTCGCTACCAATGCAAAGAAAGAGCAGCCAGGGAGACTCGTCCCAAAATGTACAAAAGATGGAGGTTTCAGGCGATTCTGATAGTTGACAATGAGGTGGCCTTCAGAACGGCAGATTAGGCAGAAAGGAGGGCTAGAGCATCTCGACTGGAAATGGACAGGTTGGTGACACGCGAAGCAGGTAAGGGCGGAGGGATTGCTCTGAGCAGAAGCACTTGGACGCTGAAGCGGAGGTGGGGGCGGAGAAAGGATGCCATCCCCCAACCCCGTCGGAGACGAGCCATGGGAGGGACCAAGAGGGCGCCGAGCCGGACCGGAGAAGGCCCGCGGGGGCGGGGGAGATCCAACCCCAGTAGCAACAGGACGAGGGGGCTGCCGCAGCGGAGCAGCCAAACCACGACCCGATGCCGGAGCCGGACGAGGCCCCGATGAGGAAGACCCCCCCACGCCACCCGTCGCCGCCACCTCCCATAGATCCAGCGCCAGAGGCCCCGCCTTCCTAGATCCAGAGCCCAAGAGGCTAGATCCAGGCAGCGCGCGCTCGCGCTCCGCACGCTGGAGCCATTCCGGACTAGCAGCCCACACATCGTGGTCGTGAGGCACCTGCTCGCGGGCCTCCTGCTCCGCCTTCAGCTTGGAGCGCAGGGAAGCCTTGTGCTCCAGATCGATCCCCGAGCCCGGCGACTCCTCACATCGGCGCTTGCTACCAGACACAACATCACTCGACAAGCCCCTGGATTTTTCCAGGAGAGGGCCGCCGCAAAGGAGAGGAGGAGGGGAGGGGGTGGGTGGATTAACGAGATGACGGATGGGAGTTCTATTCCTACGCAGATCCGCGGCGGAGGTCAGAAACCCTTAGGAGGGGGAATGGAGCCGCGGGGCACCCATATATAGCCCGACCAGGCCAGCCCCGCCTGGGCCGAGAGGGGGGACACTGACCAAAGGCAATGGCTCAGGGCCCACGAGGGGAAGAGGGGGGAACGCTTCCATAGATGACAGAGGGGGCGAGTGGGCCGCCCACACTCGTGCGGCCCAGGAAGCCCAAGACCCAGCCCCCACGTGGCCCACTAGCCACCATGGGGAGAGCCAGATCTAGGGTATGCGCGGCCGCCGCCGCGGCGAACCCCGGTGGCGCCCGGGCCACCGACGACGGCGACATGGGACCAGAGGCAGGGGGAGCGACCCATGGCCGGAGCCACACCCAAAATCCTAGAGCCAGGAGAGGGGAGAGGGATCTTACCAGACTTCCGACGACGGCGCGACATGCGTATCTAGCCAGCGCCCTCCTCCGACGCCACCACCGGTCGACCCCGACCCCCCAGGCGCAAACTTGCGGGGGCGGGGCATGCCTATGGGTGCCAACGCCGGCAGGGTGACACCGGCGAGGAAGCATCCTCCTCATCCGAGGAGTCATCCCCGACGACATCCAGAGCCTAGAAGCGAGAACCAAGCGACTGCGAAGGGATCACCGAGGACCGCGATGACGACGAAGGAGAAGGGGGAGAGGGGCTGGGAGCGGAGGGCGGCACCGGAAGAGAGGGCGACGGCGGGGCACAAGCAACCGGGGACGGGGAGGCGGCGGGGGAGGGGAGAGGAGAAGGGGGAGCGGGAGAGCCATCCGTTCACAAGGTATGGTGTTCTTGGGTTTGAATGGGCACATGGGCTTGTAGGCAATTTAGTGCCGTACGTTGTCGTCTGCGCACATGGGCCTCCTTTTCTACACCGCCCTTCTTCTATGTTGCCCGTGGGTTGGGCTGATACCGACCGACCCATGCAAACCTTTGCTTCGATCCTAAGTCACGAACTCATCGCGCATCCGTTCGTCCACGTCGGCACAGCCACTCCTAGGTTAACTCTTAGGTCTATACTGTAGCGTATCTCGTGGGATCCGAAGAACCCCGCACGCGTGTCCGTCGTCTCCGCCACACACGAAGGCTCTCGCCCTCGCGAGCGCGTCGACATATATAAAAACAACACGTAGCGAATCAGACCACCGATTCGGATGCGCCCGCCGGCCGACGCCCACCACACCATGCTTGCATGCGCCTCCGCGCCAGCGGCCGCCGCGGTGGTGAAATACCGCTGCCGCCGTCGAGCAGCAAACCGCCTTCCCTGCCGTGTACGCGGACAGGGGACAGGCATGCCAGCTAGCCGTAGCCGGCCACCGCCGCACGCCGCCAAACGCTCAAAATCGTGCTGCTTCCGCTCCACAGTCCCGCCACGTGTACGTACGTGCGTGCATGTGTGCCCTAGCTAGCTGCAGCTGCGTGCTAGGAACCTAGGACGCCAAGCTATATATATGCACCCTTCGGCCCGAAGGCGTCCCCAGTCGCTGGCTCGTGGATCTCCAAGTCAACCTCTAGCTAAGCTTTTGCCACCGGACCGGGAGGAGTTGATGGACGGCGAGGTGCCGGAGTACCAGGGTGTCCCTGGAGTTGGCCGCGACCACGACAACCTCGACGACTACTACCTTACGTGAGTGCCGTCCGGTTTTGTTCATTGTTCAGGGGCGCGCGGAGTGTACATGTTTTCATGGCGGTACTTTGCAGCCACGAGCTGCGCGAGCTGCTGCTGCGCCGGGACGGCGGGGGCGGCGGCGGCGGCGCAGGTAGCTCCATCGACGTCGTCCACGAAAAGCCTCCGATGGTCGATCATCTTCCTCTGCCGCTGCCACAGTCGTCTCCTCTCCCTTGTGGAAAACCGATGGCAAGCGACGCCGAGATGGCGTCGTGGCTCTGCCAGGTTTTCGAGCAGGAGGCCTCGGATGAGCATGAGCCTCGGAGCCCTGCGACCGCCGCGATGACAACAACCAAGTCTGAGGGACGAAACACCATGATGCCCAGCACCAGCTGTGGCACCGGTGGGCACCGCAGTATCGCCTCCGCCGACGCGCCGACCACCAGCCTTGCGGCGGATGGTGCAGCCGAGTGCCGACGTGGGCGGTCGAGCAGCGGCCGAAGAAGGTCTTGTTCCGGAAAAGCAGCCGAACAGGTACGGAGCTATCGGATACACATGCGTGCGTACGTACATTGCTGATGTATATACATGATGGGCTTAACTTGCATGCATGCATGCACGCAGAGGCGGCGAGACAAGATCAACGACAGGCTGAGGACTTTGCAGCAACTGACGCCCAGGTGCAGCAAGGTACTATCCTACCTTACTTCTGCACACTACTTTGGCAAAATCATTTCATCATTTGTAGCATTTGTATCTATTTCTACTAGTGTGCCATGATCGCAACTTTTTACATTATGTTTGACCTAAATCAAAATTAAGATGGAGCTAGCGCAGGTGCATGCATAGAGTAAATTTGACCGGCATATGACTTTTTTTTCATCAGATTGACAAGGCCTCGACGCTGGAGGAGGTCATCAAGTACGTGAAATCACTCCAGCACCAAATCCAGGTACGCGCTCCTTATATTAGTTGTTTATTGCATGAGAGTTTCGAAGTCTCTATATATATCTACGTGAAGTAATCAGGCTAACAGATACTTTCACTTGGCATGCATGCAGATGATGTCGACCGCCGGATACGCCACACCGACGCCATTCTTGCCGCTGGGGGTGATACCGCCGTCGTGCATGCAACTGCCTGCAGGCGGGCAGGCGCCGCTGATGCTCCCTCAGTACCCGGTTTTCCCGGCGGTGTACTCTTGTCCACACTACGGCACGCCTCTGCCGCCGTGTGCTCGTCATCCAGTTGCCAGCGAGCCGCGGCCGCTCGCTCCTCGTCGTCCACATCTCGTGCCAAACGATTCCACCGTGCCGAACCACAGGTAATTAAGCAGATGAACGTACTTACGCGTGATCATATGTATGTAGTACTTATGTTTCAAGTTGCCGGGGCCCCAGGCAATGAGCTCTCTCCCACATCCACGTACAACTTTCTGAGAGAGCGTCGGCGCGGTCGCATGTACAACTTGTTGGGTTGAACTGACCACCACCTTCATCTAAGAAAAAAAAGTGACCACCACCTTTGTATATTTTTGATGTTACAGCGGGAGAAACCAGAAATGATCGACGTGCATGCACCATCAATGGAATCGAATCGATCGATCTTATGGTCTCTGAACGATATGCATGCCCAACTAGCAGCAGCGCGCGTGAGGTCGTGTGGTAGTACTCATGTGTTTAATTACTACGGCTTGTTTTAATTGTAATTACTGAGTAGTAGTACTGGTAGTAGTAGTAGGCCGTAAGCTCATGTATTCTATAGAGTACTACTAGTTAAAATTGTACACAAACTTAGTTACCACATGGCATATGTGGTAAGCTCTTCTATTTTTTTTCAGGGGTCTGATGTGCTGTGCCCCCAGCTGAACCTCTAATATTTTCTTGTTGCCCTCTTTGGCTTTGCTTTTACTTGAACCTGAATTGATTTTGTAGTCGGATGATTGGTGCAAAGGCTTTATAATATAAAGCGAGGAAAAACCCTTTTTCGTAAAAATTTAATTTTGTATCGTGATAAGATACATGGTCCGGGTGTGCAAAAATACACATGGGCAATTGTGTTTATAGAACGTATGTATGTGTTCGACTATATAATACCGATTTAGCTACACTTCAGTCGACCGATTCGATTTTTGGGTCAGTCGATTTTCACGGGGAGGCGGGGGGCTCACTGGAGGGGCGGAAGAACTAGCCGCATCGGGGAGGGGGGCTCGTCGGAGAGGCCAGTATCTATCTTAGGGTTCAGGGTGGGGCGCGTGGCGTGAGGATTCGCCGAAGAAAAATCCAGCCGTGGGCGGGGCTAGAGGGATTGCCGGGACGGCGGCTAGACAGACGGTGGGGGCGGTTCTGAGGAGGGCGGGGCGGCGAGGCGGCCGCGGGAGCGCCGCCGGCGGCAAGTTTGGCGGTCGGGGAGCTGAGGAAGAAGAAGATCTAGCTGCCACACGATTTTAATTCAACGGCCCATGAATCAACTAACCCTAACTCAAAAACTCAGTCGACTGAACTGTAACCATTCCCATATAATACCGCCTCTGTTTTAAAATATAAGATGTTTTTTAGGCTAAACTTGCCTAAAATACGTCTTTTATTTTGGTACGGAGAGAAGTATTGACCTGAGGAAATGAAAGAATGATGGTATCACTCTCTTGTACAGTCGGCACGTAACATGTCGGAAGCTACTCCGCCGCTTCGTTAGTTTAGGGAGCGAATGGCCGTCTCTAGCTGGTATCCTATGCACCTCTGACTTTTCTCACGCTCCCTTCTTCGTCTACTGAATGTACGAAAGTACTATATATTTTTGGTTGTGTTTGTGAGGACCTTGTCATGTCGGACATTGAGTTTGTGCTTCCGGGTGCACATGCACCAGGATGAACGGTAAACTATAAAAAATAGTAAAAATATTTGAAAATCCTGAACTTTTTCTATAAACATTGATGAGCGTTTCACATGCATGCAGACTTTGGTGATGAAATGACGCTCACGAAGATCTGAGCAAAAAGAAAGGAAAATTAATGCCCAAAAATATACTATTTTTGAAACCATTTTGGGGCACTGTTTTTTTTGCCCACATACCCATAAATACCATTTTATCAAAAAAGTTTAAACACAGTTATAAAAGCAATGCTTGTTGCAAAATAAATTCAGAATTTGATTTTTTTTTCTATTTTTTGAGAGTTTACTATTCGTAGCAGGTGCATATGAGCTCAGGACTAGAATGACACTCGGTGAGGCCATTCTAGGAAGAGATGTAAAGGTCGTGAAAATTAGACGTGATGCAAATGGTGTGTCTCACGATCTAACTAAATTAAGGAAGATAGCAAGTGTGGCACCAAACGGTCAGCTTGGTAAGCTACAAAAAAAAAAGAGAAATAATAGCAAGTCTGGCTAAGGAATGCCCCTGAAAATTTCTGATGCGATGAACACCAATGACGTCTTCTAATTAGTTTAACCTCCTTACCAGCAAAAAATATATTAGATTTTTAATTATGTGCAAGTTGTTCACACCCACGGATGATTGTAGGCCAGGTTGTCGGCTCCCGCCGGTGACCCTAGCCCGACCAACGTCGTAGATTGGGGCAAGACCCCTACCAATTTGTCTTCTTCCCCAGATCATGTCGTACGCGTCATGTGATCAATGCGATGACATGAATTAGGAGTTACCCTCTATATGTCTATGTGGACGACACAACTGTTGCTCATCTCATTTTTGTTCTCTCCTCCGGCGACGCAACAACGACTAAGCGAGCGATAACAGTTCATCTCGTGAAGATATTCTTGAGAGCTTCTGTCTATTTCTATGTTTTACAGGGTTTTCTTAATGATTGTTTTCTTTTATTAAAAGTAACTGTTATACATCTGAATATTTTCTTAATGATAGTTTTTATCAATGCTCTCTCCGTTTTTTAATATAGTGCATATAGATTTTTCAGAAAGTCAACTTTTACAAACATTGACCAAGTTTATAAAGAAAATTATTTATATCTACAATATGAAAATACGTCTTGTGATGTATCTAATAATATATATATGGTATTTAGATGTATATATTTTTCTGTACAAACATGGTCAAAGTTTGTAAGTTTGACTTTTCAAAAACTCTTTACGCACTACATTGTGGAAGGAAGGGAGTATAATTCAGTTTTTTTTGGGTGCCATAATCCAGATATTAGTGTCTAAGAAATGCTTCACAAGAGCACTATATGATTTGCATGGCTCCAATACTTTTGTCGTCAGATGTATGCATAGCAGCTAGCAAAGGTGATGCGGGCATATACATCATCATGTGCTGTACACATATACCAGTGAGCAAAACGGTAGAAGACGACAAATGTGCACTCATATGGAATACCGTTACGTGTGTCCATGAATGACTACGTGGCTCGATAGGAAGCACGATAAAGATATGACATCTGTAGTCTCGTACGTATGCCCAGAAGGGGGTGGGGCGCGCAGCCACACAAATACAATAATGCAAAGCTAGCTACCTAGGTTTACGTTGTATGCAAAAAGACGAGTACTTGATGGCGCCTAAAGGCATGCGTTTGGTTGCATCTGTGAACAGTGATACAGGAACGTCCATCCAACCATATCCACAAATTAAACAAAATTTAAGATTTAAGATTAGCGAGATGGAGTTATTTTCTCACTGGGAATGATGGTTTCTTCATCGTACTGCAAGGAAAATGCAACTTATAGTTAATCAATCTTCACCATTGTTAATATATATATATATATATATATATATATATATATATATATATATATATATATATAGGGAAAATCCATCCTACCACCTGGTGTAGTTACCACACATGTCTCATATACTACCATGTGGTATCTTATATAATACTTTATCATTCTAAATATGTCCATATATTATATATAAGATATTTCAAAGCAAGTTACATGAAAAAATTACATATGAGCACATAGTTTTTGTTATATTTATGAAATACGTACATATCTGTACGTAAAAAAGAGTATGCTTAAAATATGGTACATACTACCTAAAAAGTAGTATATATACTACCTAAATATCGTTATATACTACATACTATATGTACATATTTTCGGTTTTGACAGATACTACATACAACATACAAAACTCAAATGGTGGTCCCTCCGATCGAAAATAAATGTCATAGTTTTGAATTAAGGTTAATTTAACCTTAGTTCAAAGCTGCGAAACTTATTATGGATCGGAGTAACATTTTTTCCTTTTGTTTTCTTTATATCCAGCGATGCACACAACCATATTCTCGAAGGGCCAGTGGCCGGATTTTATTAGATAGGGAAGAAACAGATAGTACATGATGGTAGCAGTCTAGGAGAACTAGAGTTGTTGCACCACATTACAGCACGGTACCCAGAGTGTACAAAATAAGCTGCAAACAAACTTAGGCGAGCCAGTTCAGGCCGTCAGGTCGCTGATACAGCCCGCAGATCTCCAAATGCCGATATCCTCAATTACCAAGTCCCGAACTTTGTCTGCCGTGCAGCTCACATTATCAAATATCCTCCTGTTCCTTTCCTTCCAGATCCTCCAGTGTACAAGGATGACAATTGTATCAAAGTTCTTCCTCATTGGTTTCGGTATCCCCTCCCTCGCCTTCAGCCACCAATCCTCAGTTGTACTGAAATTGGCTTCCGGGATCAAGAAATCAGCCCTAGTCCATGTCCTGAACCGCAGCCAGACTAGTCTGGTAAACTGACAGTGCACAAATAAGTGTGAGCATGTTTCAGGTGTAGAAGAGCACAAAGTGCAAATGCCATTGGATGGCCAGTTTCTTTTTTCCAAATTATCCGCCGTCAGACATCTTCTGTGGACAGCAAGCCACATAAAAAACTTACACCGCGGCGGTGCTTTGGATTTCCAGATCAGCTTGTGGCAAGCAAACCAGATGTTCGCGAGGTAGAACAACTGATATACACTCTTGACGGAGAACTGGTGGTCCTTGGTGAGCTTCCAGATCGGTTGGTCCCTAGTTCCAGGAATGAGTGTTGTAGACTGAACAATCTCCCATATCCTCAGGTATTGGGCCAAAGCAGCCAGTGTTAAACCTCCTGAGATGTCTCTAACCCAAGCCCGGCCATGCAAAGCATCGCTCACTGATTTGTCCTTGTTCTTGACAAAAGAGAACAGAGCTGGTGCCAAGGTAGCAATCGACTTTCCATCCGGGAGCCAGTTGTCCGTCCAGAACTTCGCTCTCTCGCCATTGCCCAGGCTAATGCGACAAGCTGTTCTGAAAATGGATTGCACGTCATTCTCATTATCATCAGGGAACAACATCCATGGTCTCTCCTCAGTGACCCATCTTAACCAAGACCATTTGCAACGCAGTGCCATGCTGAACCACTTGAGGTTGATAATACCGAGCCCTCCCATCTCCAAAGGTAGGCAAACTCTGGACCAAGGCAGTAGACAATGACCACCATTGATCTCCTGTTCACCCTTCCAAATAAATCCACGGCAACGCCTATTAATGATCTTGATGACCCATGCCGGCAAAGGGAGTACAACCATCCAGTGTAAGGGCAGGGCCATGAGGACCGAGCGAGTGAGAGTTAGACGTCCTGCAGCAGCAAGCATCTTTGGCTTCCATCCTTTCAATTTTCCTGAGAACTTATCGATGAGCGGGTGGAAATCTTGGCGTCGCAGTCGGAAGATGGAGAGAGGTAGGCCCAAATATTGGATAGGGAATTGTTGCCTCCTGCACTGGAAATGCTCCTCCACTGCTGCCGCAACCCCATCGTCGCAACGGGTGGTTGTGACAGTACTCTTATACATGTTGATCCTCAGACCCGCGGCTTCACCAAGGAGCTTCAGAATACTAGATACGGTCTGTAAGTCGGCATGCACCGGCCTGAAAAACAAGATAGCATCATCTGCGAAGATGGAAGCCCTCGGCATCTTGGAGTTGCATCCAAAATCAGAGAGTAACTTATGATGAACCGCCCACTGCAGCATGTTGTGCAGAGTATCCATGGCAAGGATGAACAAAGTAGGCGAAAGTGAATCGCCTTGCCTGACTCCTTGACCCAGAGAAAATGGTTGGCCTAATTCACCATTAATACAGACAGAGGAGGATGCAGTAGACAGCAATCCACAAATCCAAGAACACCACCTTCTGCCGAACCCTCTCTTCGTCAGCACTTCAAGAAGAAATTCCCAAGACAGTGTA
Source organism: Aegilops umbellulata (assembly GCA_032464435.1). Classification (NCBI taxonomy): domain Eukaryota; kingdom Viridiplantae; phylum Streptophyta; class Magnoliopsida; order Poales; family Poaceae; genus Aegilops; species Aegilops umbellulata. The sequence continues at coordinate 68,827,896 of CP136058.1, forward strand.
TCAAAAGCTTTGGAAATGTCAATTTTCAAAAGAATGGCTTGCTTGCGTTTCTGATGGAGCCATCTGGCCGCATTGCGCACAAATTTGAAGTTCTCGTGCATATTGCGTTTGCATACAAAAGCAGTCTGGGCTTGTGATATTAAAGTGGGCAGGAGGGGGGCAACACGCACAGCTAGCACCTTGGCAAAAATCTTTGCCACCCCATGGATGAGATTAATGGGCCTGAAATCGCTAACCTCCAGGGAGTCCGATTTCTTTGGCAGCAGAGTGATAATGGAGGAAATTAGATCACCAAAGGAGTAGAAATAACCATCATACAGAGCTCTCATAACTGCCATGAGATCCGGTGCTATAATTTCCCAACACACCTTGAAGAATAATCCCGAGAACCCATCCGGCCCCGGTGCCCTATCCGAGGGCATGTCCATGATGACCTTCTTAACCTCTTCCTCCGTGAATGGGGCTTCCAGGCTATTGGCCATATCAGGCGACAAACGTCCCAAGTCAAGATCCTCAAGGCTAATAGTGCGGCCTCTACGATCTGTGGTACCCATTAGATTACTGAAGAACTGGGTTGCCATGCTCAGTTTGTCTTCGTTATCCGTGACCGTCAGGTTGCCCATCCTGAGGTAGGGAATCAAGTGTTTTCTGCGTCTCCCGTTAGCTTTCATATGGAAGTATTTGGAGTTTGCATCCCCCTCCTGCAGGTCACGCACCCTTGCCCGCTGCCTCAAGCGCACCCTCTCCAGAGAAGCAAATGCTAGACATTTACCCTTGAGAAAGGCTTTCATATTATGCTCTTCCCTCGACAGAGGCCTGGCCTCTTGCGCCGCATCGAGTCTCAAAATGACCTCACTTGCGATCAGGAACTGAAGGTTTAGCCGGCTCAAGTTCCTTTGACCCCAACTCCTTAAGGCTTTTGCCGTGCGTTGCAACTTGATTTAAAAAATCTTCATCGGGTCACGGCCTGGGACCTCCTGTCCCCATGCTTCCCTAACAACCTCCACGAACCCAGGAAGCTTGCACCAGAAGTTCTCAAACCGGAAACGGCCAGCCCGCGGCCTAGCTGTCGAACAAGTGAGCAACAGTGGCGTGTGATCCGAGATATTAGAACTAAGCGGGATAAGATCACTGATGGGGAGCAAATCCTCCCAAGCATTGTTGAATAGCACTCTGTCTAGCCTGGCCATTATGGGTTGTTCTTGTTGGTTGCACCAAGTGTACCGCCTACCCATCATTGGCATATCATGCAGTCCCAGCTTGTTGATAGAGTGTCTAAATTTGGACATGAGCCTCCTGTTACCTCTCCCTGAGTTGCGCTCCAAATCCGAGCATGTCAAGTTAAAATCCCCAGTTATAATCCAAGGCATGTGCACTTGCTCACCAAAAAGCACTAGTTGTTCCAGAAAACGTAATTTATCATCCTGGCCTTGTGGCCCATACACCGATGACACCATCCATTCTTTACCATCCTCTAGTGAGAGCACGTGAGCAGATATCATGAATTCCTCCTTCTGAATGTTAGAGAGCCGTAGCTTATCGGATTTCCAGGCTAATATAATTCCCCCTCTAGTGTCGTCAGCCGGCAGATAATCAAAACCATCAAAGGCAGGACCAAGAGTTTCACACACCACCGCAGCATTCACCAAAGCCAATTTAGATTCTTGAAGGCACACTAATGATATGTTGTAGGATTGCGAGAATAATCTGATGGAACACCTCCTCGCCGGGCTATTAAGCCCCCTTACATTCCAAACCAACACACCTAGGGACATCTCCATAACAGAAACAGAAAAAACCCACTAAATCCCCACACACACCTAGGCACCATAGGGTTCCATGGCGTCAGGAAGAGAGACACTACAAGAAATATGTCAACTTGTGACCACCACTATTGGTCACTAAAAGGTCACAAATTTCCATTTATGACCTTTCTGTGACAACAAACAGAAGGTCAAAAGCTGGCCGTCGTAAACTGACTATAGCGACCTTTCTTCTGGAATGGTCGCAAACGTTTACGACCAAAAAAAGGTCGTAGATTTAACGACCAACTATTTTGGTCACTAGCAATCCGACCACGCCACGTCAGATCCACCGTGGCACGTTGACGTGGTAGACTTATGACCAAATGAAAAGGTCGTAAAATAGAATCAGCCTGGTCCATTTCAGCCGTCTTGATGGACCAAGCCCAATAATTCAGCCCATTTAATTTTTTTCTCTTTATTTTGCTCATCTGCATGGGCCTGGCCCAATAATTTGGCCTTTTATTTTCTGGGAATGGAGCCTTTTTCTGATGATTTTTTTTATATTCCACTATTGTTTTGGGCCACAGCCTTTTTAGTCTAGTTCTAATTTGGGCCTTGGCCTTTTTCTTTTCTTGGATGCAGCCTTTTACCAACTTTTTTTACAGTCAATTCTTTTTTTAGGCCCAAGCCTTTTTGGTCTAATTCTTGTTTGGGCCTTGGCCTTTTTAGAGCCCAGGTTCTCATTTTGCATAGCTATAAACAGAAAGGCCCAGGTGCACAAGTGATCCACAAGCCCAGGTGCACAAGTGATCCACATAACTTCACAGAAAATCCACAAGTGATCCAGGTTCACAAGATCACATAACTTCACAAGATCACAAGTGATCACATAACTTCACAGGATCCATGTGCTCTAGTTTAAACAGCAAAATGCAACAAAATGCAACAGCTCTCACCTCAGCTCCCAGGTTCACAGGTTCAAAATGCAACAACTACCTTAGCTCAAAGACAAAGAGGTTCACAGCACAGCCATCAAACTACCTTAGCTCCAAAGAGAGCCATCAAGTGGGCTAACTTCTCTTCCTGTTCTTGAGACTTCTTGCGCAGCAGCTCAAGTTCCTTGTCGCGTGCAGCTTCAGATTCTTCCGCCTTCATCTTGATTGCCGACAATTCTTCTTGCACCAGTTCAGCTTGAAGCTCGGACCTCTCCAGCTTCTGCTTAAGGTCACGAACATGAGCAGCAACTTTGCCGTTCCTAGATGACTTCTGGTCAAGGCCAACATTCCTGAGGAATGTGCTTTGCTTGACTTCGGTCTTGAGGACTTGTTCGACAATTTCAACAGCAGACTTTGGCTCTTCACCTTCTGGTACCGGCGCTTCCTTCATTTTTTCCATCTCAAGCTAGCATATGGAGGAAAATGATAGGCATTAGTGGGAGATCTATTTCACATTTTGCAAACCAAACCAAGCAAGAGAAACCAAACCAGCACACAAATGGATTATTTTAAGTAACCAAACCAGCACACAAATGGATTATTTGAAGTAACCAAACCAACACACAAAATCTATACAAGATGATGACTAGTGACCTGGAGACAGGCAATTGGAACAATATGATCACTTCATTAAGCCTAGAATGGTGGTTCTATATAAGATGGCTTCCCGAGTGAGCCGATCATCAAACTAACATTCAGATCAAATTTCATCAATCCTAAAAAAGGCATCAAATAGCTACAGCAAGTTCTAATCAAATTTCCATCTCAAGCCTACAATTGGAACAATATGAACTACCAAACAACATCAAAGCATGGAACATAGCATGTGTTCTTGACTGGCTCCGAGTCAAACAACATCAAATCATCAAAGCATCAAAGTTTGCTGTGAATCAAACAGGGCAAAGCATGGAGTGACTTACTATAGCAGTCTTGACTGGCTCCGAAAACCCATGCTTCTTGCTGTTGTGGGTGGCCTTAAACAAGTCAATCGCAGACAGCTCCTCACCCTTACGCTCTTCTTTCTGAAATGTTTTTCAACAAAAATCAAAATGTTATTCAGCAAGAATCAGAAATGTTCTGCAATGAGGATCAAACAGTAAGGTCTCTAGAGAAGAGTTCTCACAGTGGCAAAAATGTGTGCTGTGTAGTGCCTGGAACCAGTTCTTTGATTGTACACGACTTTTTCTCGATTCATCTTGTTCGACAAATAGGTTTGCTACAAAAAAGCATACTGTCAGCATGATCTAGCACTAGCATATCATGTGCAGAACATAAAGCATCAAACAAAGCAGAGACAAACCTTGTGTCTTGGGGTAGACCACATCTCCACCAGAGCTTGCCATTCACCATCCGTTAGATCAGGCACCGGAGACTTAATGCTGACTTCATTTGCGGCTACAGTATCAAAATACTTCTTCTTGATCTGATGGCGTCTGTTCTTTGAATATTTCTGCAAAATATCTTTGCACGAGGTCTTGATGGTCTCCAAGTCCGTGTTCATCTCAAAATTTGCCTACCAAGATAGCAAACAAGGTAGGAACAATATTAGTGATCATGCATAGGTGTAACAGAAAATAGATAGCACATTAACTATGAAACAAGTGGCTTACAGCAACTTTCCCAATGTAGTTCTCCATTAGACTAGCATTTGTTTTGTACAGCTTGAAGCGAGGAAGAACCGGAAGATGGCTTTTTGCAACGAGTCCACACTCAGAAGCAAGCTTTGCTGCCTGCAGAGGCTTCTCTGGACGAATCATCCCTTCGGCAATTTGGATAGGCACCTTGCTACCAAGCGACTTGGTGATCCTCTCTAGCCCTTTGCCCTTTCTAAGTCTAGTCTTGGGAGTCATTGCATCTGAAAATGAAATTGAACTCATAAATTAGAATAGAAATCGACAAATGCAGGAATCGACAAAAGCATACATGATCATTCCATTTGGAAAATGCACTAGTAAAAGATAGCATTGCAAAGGTCAACTTGCCTGATTGAAGCACAAGCTGCTGTTCTTCTTCATTGATGACAGCGTTCCTGTCAATAGAAGGTGCAACAGGGCTGAGGTCTGTGTGGACAGTGCCTGCTTCATCAATGCAGATGGTTCCTGCTTCATCTAGGCAGACAATGCCATTTCCATCCATGCTGAGAGTGGTTCCTTCATCCATGGGCGGCAACTCATCACCCGTTTGCACCAAGGTCTGAGAGTCCATGCGCAGCATACTTTCCTAATGGTCCGTCGCAGTCGCCATACTTGCTTTCTGCCTTGTGACTCTATCAAGGGCAGGTTCATCAGGTTCCAGGATCCTCTTTTTTTGTCCTGGAGCTGGGGCCATCACCCTTCCTGGAGGCATTGCAGGAGATGTTTCTGAGATCTTGTGCTTCTTGCTGACTGTCTTCTTAACACCAGGCCTCTTCTTCCTAGATTCCTTCAGTGCCTCGTATAAACAACGCGAAAAAAAGCATTAGATCACAAGAGAAATATGTGAGCAAAAGGAATAACATAGAATAACAGAACCCCAACCCTCCAAGCAAGACAAAGTTTGCACCTTAACAATCTTGTTGACTACAACATCATCCACTTCCTCTCCATCAATAACTTCATCCTCCTTAGGATTGTACTCTGGGTCATCATTGATAACTCCACTACCCTCTTGAACCTCATCACTTCTACCTTCTTGTACACCATTTGTTTTCCTAATCATCGACGCTATTGCACTGATGCCAAGGGACTGGAACATCCGATTGTTCCTCATGATATTTCTATCCCTAACCTTCTCATACTCGGTGAGAGGCTCTTCTTTGCATGATAAAGGAAACATAACTATTAGGTGAATGTTTGGAATGCATGGACAGGCAACCAAACATATCTTATGAAATTTTATTATCATTTAATCCTAGTTATTCAGGTAAGGAAGACTAACAGCACACAGGCACAATTAAGCCAGCTTATTCAGATTGCAGCAATACATTTCACTTAGCATATTAAGACACGAATTTTATGAAACTGACCACAAGGAGCAAGTTGCATACCAACGGTTGGCCTCATGCTTGACCTTGTCCTCCTTGCCATGGATGATCTTGAGGTGGTGCTTGCAAAATAGAATAAACAACAATCAGATACAACAGGGATAAAGTAAAATGATGCACTTGTATCAATAAAGGAAAACATTTGGACCATCATGCACATACATGTAATACATGTGAAACAAACCTGATGGATCAACAATACAGTGATCTAGTGTTATTAATTAAGCAAACATGTAAGTGCACTAAACAAGCATGCATGTACACTAGTAGCAAGTAAGCAAAGTGCATAAGTGCTACTAATACAAGCAAGCAAGCAAGCAAAGTGCTACTGATAGAAACAAGCAAGCAATGAAGGAAATTGAAGAGAAGCAAGCAAGTACTATTGATACAAACCCTAATTAATAAGCAAGCAAGTAGCTTCTTCTCCAAGTTATACTAATACTAGCAAGTACTGCTGATGGAAACCCTAATTATGCATGTACTGCTGATAGAGCCCACCCCGTGCTCTCTTTCCTTCCCCAGTCCCCACATGATCACATATACATCATGTGGTAAATCTGACAACGTCTCGTGCTAGTATTAGTATAGCACAATGGTCTATAGTATATGATTGGTACTGTGACAACACTATCAGGTACACCATGAATGGCAGATGGACTTAATCATTTAGTATTAGTATAGCTCGCAGGAATGGCAATGTCTCGTGCTAGTATTAGTATAGCTCACAGTAATGGCAGATGGACTTAATCATTTAGTAATGAGACCAACCCAGAGAGCATATATCACACCTACATGAACTACTCTAGTAGTACAGTGAGCAGAAAGCTTTCTATATGTAAACCAAAGCATGGCAGGAGCTCACAAGATAGAAACCAAACATGAATGGGAACCTACAAACCCTAGATAGCATGGGAACAACAACTACAGAGCTTTAGATTTAGTGGCGACCATAATCAAGAACAAATAACAGAGTGCCACAGCAAGCAAAACAAATCGAACACCCAAAAAGAATAACATCCTTGTTCTAGCAAATACAAAACAGGGAGAAGGCTTCAAAGGAAGATTTCTCAAAGAACATGTAGCCATTTCTACGAAGATGCAAATGGATATCAATACTTCACACAATGGCACAACAATTACAGCACAATAGCTTACTCCAGGTTCTTATTTAACTCAAGAGGTGGCACTAAACTAGCCAAGTAAATTTAAAAGGAATATGCAATATAATCCAAAACTTTAGTACCTGCTAGTTCTAAAGAGAAAACTACTACATCATGTTAACTATTAGTATGGCTACAAACGACCTCTTACAGACATCAACTTCAATGTCATCAAGCAAGCAAATCGCTATGACTACAGATTAACAAAGCATAACAAGGATTAACAAAGCAAATGGCTCTGAAGTAATACACTCTGACAAGTAAAGATTAACAAACCATAACAAGGATTGGCAGCAGAGGGAGATGGAGATGGACAAAAACCTGCTTTTGTGGTAGCCGTGCTTGAGCTCCTCCTCCTGATGCTGCTCAATGACCTGCATGACAAACAAGGCCATGGATGAGCTGCCACAGGGCATCCATATGACAACACAAAACATCAAGCAACAACATTGACAGGGATGCAAAATCAAAATAGAGCATACAAAATCTAGATTAAAGAACCACCTCCCCACAAAACCCTAACCCCATGAATCCATCCCCATCTCAAAATCACATTACCAATGACATGAACCCTAACCCCATGAACAAGAAGGATATCATCCCATGAATCCCATCCCCATGAAGAAGAACCCTAACCACCAGGAGATCCTAACCCTAACCATCAGGAGATCCTAACCCTAGAAGATGCACCATGAGATCCTAACCCTAGAAGATGCACCATGAGATCCACCGAACCACCAGAAAATCCTAACCCTAACGAGGGAGTACCTGTCGTCGTGTTGTAGATGATGCAACAGTGGCTCCTGTCGCAGTCGTCGCTCGCGTCTACCCCGTTGTCGTCGTGTTGTCACCACCGTTGTCGTCGTCGTCGGGGAGCAGAGCGGGGCGGGGCGGAGCAGAGGAGGAGGGGCTAGGGTTGCGGGGTAGGGAGAGGGGAGGGGGGATTCGTCGGGGCTGGCAGGTGGGGAATGGAGGGGCGGAGCAGAGGACGGGCGGCGGGCCGGCACGGAGCAGGGGAGGGAGTGGTCGTCGGCGGGGCGGCGGGGAGGGTTCGTCGGGGAGAGGGGAGGGGAATGGGGAAATTTGGGGATGGGAGGGGAGGGGAGGGGAGGGGATCCCGCGTGTTAGTGGGAGAGGGAGTGGTGGGACCCGCCTGGTAGTGGGAGAGGGAATGGAGGGAAACTTTGGTGGGGTGGGAGGGAAATTTTGGTGCTAGGAGGGAAAATTTGGTGCTAGGAGGGAAATTTTGGTGGGGTGGGAGGGAAATTTTCACCAGTTTTTAGAGGTTTGGAGGCAGAAAAAAATAGGGTTTTTTTGTAAATTTTGTAGAAATCATGGTTAAAATCATACCGAGTAGCTCAAGAAAACATCCGTATTTCAAGTTTAGTATTTTTGCTAGTTGGTAGGCCACATTTGATGATGTGACGCGGAGGTCTCCCATTTTTTTGATTTTTTTAATTTATTACGGTGTTTTCAAAAACCGGCCGATTTCGTCGCGGCGACCGTCCGTGGCTAGGGTTTGAGCCGTGCAAATCTGTTGTCGATTCTGTGATGGAATGCCTACCTGTGAAGCTAAAAAGCATTTTTAGTGAAAATAACGGGCAAGCTATGGAGGACCCGCAGTTCAAATTCCAGCTGAATCGGCCGAAGGTGGTCCGAATTGCCGGGAGTAGCTACGAGGGTCAGAAATGCATGCTTTTTGGCGACCGTCCGTAAAATAGGGTCTACTTTGAGATAGACATGGAATGGCGCCGTTTGGGGTGCCCCTCCTTGTAGCGGCTTCACGAAAAACGCATGTCTTTTGCATTCAAAAAATGAAAAACGGTTTTTTTTGTTAAACAAGTTGGAACCTCGCTTTGGCAACATTGTTTGCCATCACAAGACGGAGGCATGCGCCCAATTTGGGCATATTATCAGAAACTATTCAACGGATGCGGCCATATCATTGCTAGTTTGGCTTGAAAGTCATGAATCTTCGTTCATGGTAGGTCGTTTTTGAGAACACTTTTTCAAGAAAACATCGGTATTGCAAGTTTAGTATTTTTGCTAGTTGGTAGGCCACATTTGATGATGTGACGCGGAGGTCTCCCATTTTTTTGATTTTTTTTGAATTTATTACGGTGTTTTAAAAAACCGGTCGATTTCGTCGCGGCGATCGTCCGTGGCTAGGGTTTGAGCCGTGCAAATCTATTGTCGATTCTGTGATGGAATGCCTACCTGTGAAGCTAAAAAGCATTTTTAGTGAAAATAACGGGCAAGCTATGGAGGACCCGCAGTTCAAATTCCAGCTGAATCGGCCGAAGGTGGTCCGAATTGCCGGGAGTAGCTACGAGGGTCGAAAATGCATGCTTTTTGGTGACCGTCCGTAAAAGAGGGTCTACTTTGAGATAGATATGGAATGGCGCCGTTTGGGTGCCCCTCGTTGTAGCCGCTTCACGAAAAACGCATGTATTTTGCATTCAAAAAATGAAAAACTGTTTTTTTGTTAAACAAGTTGGAACCTCGCTTTGCCAACATTGTTTGCCATCACAAGACGGAGGCATGCGCCCAATTTGGGCATATTATCAGAAACTATTCAAGGATGCGGCACATGGTGTTGTCGAAGATCTTCACGGTGAACATGGCGTCGCCGTCGTAGCGGAAGACAAGGAAGTTTCCGAACTGTAGCTCATGGGCCCGGGCGAAATGCTCCCAGCCGGGCCCTAGGTACATGTGGCCTTCACCATCAAACACCACCAACACTTCCCACAGCCTGTGAAGCCCGCTGCCGGCCTCCCGCAGCTTCACTTTGTGGGGCTCACGGTCGGCGAGCATCTTCGCAAACTTGTCAGGCAGCCTCTGCAGCGAGGGTCAAGCAGTGGTTAATTGTGGCAATCAAGCACTAGACAGCAGAGTGATGATAAAGAAATGAGTGATGATAAATATACCTGCCTACTGCAGGATTTCTCAATTACGAACACGAAGAACTCGAAACCTTCCAAGCCAGCCATCTCACTTCTCTGAAAAGCAGCATTGTAAATTAAACAACAGGACTGGACAGAAATAGGAAACAAGCACTTCAAAACAGTAGAAAGAATAATTACTAAATGTGTTTGCCAGGGCCTCAATTTGGAATACTACTATAAATGGCAATGGCCTCAATTTGCTCCTACTATAAACAAGCACATCAGCATCAATAGCATAGTAAACTAACACAGCAACAACAACATCATCAGGTGACCACCAACAGCAACAACACTAAAATCTACTATAAATTGACCAGAACACATCAATATAAATTGACCACAATAGCATGTTCAACCACAGATCAACAGCAACAGAATTCAACAGCATGTTCTGGCAACAGTAACAGCATGTTCACCATAGAATTCAACAGCAACAGAATTCAGTTAATTTAGTTAATTAACCACAGAATTCAACAGCAACATAACAGCATGTCTACCACACTACCTACCACAAATTTAGTTAATTACACCCACAACAACAGTTAATTGCTGTCAGGTGACTACCAACAGCAACAACATAGTAATTAAACAGCAACAACATAGTAATTAAACAGCAACTCAACCACACTAGATCCACCAACAGAGCATACTAAATCCACCAAGAACAATATGCCTAAATCCACCAATAGATACCTAGTATGCATAACAAATCCTAGATTCTCAAACTCCAGAGCAGAAGAGAAAGGAGAGAGGATATGAAGCGGATGGCTTACCGCGGCGGAGTCCGAGAAGAAGTGGTCGCCGGCGGCGTAGGGCAAGCCGCGTGGGAGGCGTCGGACCAGTAGAGGCGCCGGGGAGGCGTCGCCGTCACCCTAAAAAACATCCTAATCAAACCCTAATCCGGTGGCAAGAACCCTAATCTATCATAACAATATATAGGAAGAGGAAGAGGAAGCGGATTCATACCCACGGCGACGGAGAGTCGTCGACGGAGGAGGAAGCTGGCGGCGGCGGTGGGAGAGGAAGAAGCCGGTGGCGGCGGAGAGGAGGAGCGGGTCGAGTGGATAGGAGGAGTGGAGAGGGGGAGTGGGGACAAGAGTGGATAGGAGGAGGAGCGGGCCCAATTGTCAGTGAGTTGTTTGATATATTGAAAAGGGTGGGCATAGAGTACAAAACCAACAACCTCTCCCTAGCCCAGTGGTAGAAACCAAGTGAACTAAGCGCACGGTCGTGGGTTCGAGCCCCCGCGCGCGCATATTTTTTGGCCACGCGCCAATTTTTGGTAGCTTTGGTACAATAGCAAAATGGCCCACTTATCAGTGAGTGGGTCGAGTGGCCCACTTGTCAGTGAGGTGTGTGCTTGATAGTTGACTAGTTTGATATAGTCAAAAGGGTTGGCATAGAGTACAAAACCAACAGCCTCTTCCTAGCCCAGTGGTAGAAACATAGAGAAACAAGCGTATGGTCGTGGGTTCGAGTCCCCGCTGGCGCATATCTTTTTGCTCACAATGAAATGGGTTTAGTTGAAGCAAAATTCAGTTAAAATAGCACAAAATTCAGTTAAAATTCAGTTGAAGCAAAACCAGACATCATCCACTTCAGTTCAAAAAAACTACTACATGATCACAAAACTACATGATCACCAATATCTAAATGATCATTTTGCAATCTTTTGCATTACAAGACAACATTTTGACAACATTCTGAGCACAACTTCATTTTGCCATCAGCTCCATGCTATAAGACCACACCATCAGGATCACACCACTACAGCCATCAGGATCACACCACTACAGCCATCAGGATCTTCAAGCATTTTCTACCTGGAGATAATTGTAGTACATCAGGATCACCATGCATATGCACGAGAAGGAAAACTATAGATAGTTAAAAGGATCACCAAGGAGACCAAATTACCTTCATGTCCATTCGCTACTCATCGTCGTCGATACGAAAACAAGGAACTCTATGCCCACTCCTGTTTTCCTCATCATCACTACAATATTGCAGCATAGTATGATCATCCTCGCTTTCATGTCCATCCTCTACCACCTTTCTTCTTTTCTTGATGCCTTCAACTGTTGCAGCACCAACGATCACACGTTCCCGGTCCCTTCGCACTCTGCTTTGCACCGGAACTTCCATAGAGTCATCATCAGCTTGCAACGGAACTTCCGTAGAGTCATCGTCTTGGTATGTTAGTCCACCATCACCAGGGCCCTTTTCCATTTCAGTTTCAGTCACACTCCACAAGTGTCTGTGCTGAATGTTTTGCACAACTCGCCATTTTCCGTGCAAAAGAGTGTCTGGCAGATAAAACACCATTGTTGCTTGTGTTGTTAGAATAAAGGGATCACTCTTGTACCAGCACCTTGCAGTGTTGATGCTTTTGAAGTGGCCATCATATTTGACAAAAGAGTCTCTCCTCTTCTTGCTACCAAGCTCAAACCAGTCACAGCGAAATAAGACAACCGAGCGATGGATGCCTCCACTAGAGTTGTACTGCAACTCTACGATGCTTCTCAACTGACCATAGAAGTCAATGATCTCACCATCATGTGACCCCTCAGTGACGATTCCACTATTCTGTGTCTTCCTTTTTTCCTCGCGGTCAACGGTGTGGTACCGGACACCGTCAGCAATGCATGCTGAATACACTCTCACTCGCTTATCCGGTAAGCATGCCAAAGCAAATAGATCATCACTGACCTTCTTCTCCTCATGCAACTTTCCAATCTGCACAAATAAACAATGGTATTTAAAACATGGGTATTTAACAATGGGTGAATAACACAGAAAACATAAAACATGTGGCTAAAGATCTCACATGATTCTTAAACCACTTAGCAAACACCTTGGCAACCCTTTTATCAACATTGATATTGCTTTCTTCTTGATTTAACTCTTCCTTGCATTTCCTGCAATGCCAACAAAACATGTGAATTAAAACATTAGGCTGGTGCCAACCCAAGCAAAAAAAAATATATAATGAGTGCACAACATATAACGTACTCGATATATGGTAGAACCTCGGCGCAATTGCTGAGCACAAACAAAACCATCTTGTCATACTCATCACCAGCCTCCAAGTATTGTGAGGCTCCAAGAAAGTTCACACCATGGTTGAAAACAGAGACATCACCACTTTGCGAATCAGACCGCTCTCTATTTCTGCCCGGCCGGTTCCATCTTGTTTCCACATCACCAAAGTATCTAGAGCAAAAAGTCAAGCACTCATCAACGACATATGCTTCAGCAATAGAACCTTCAGGTCTTGCCGTGTTTCGCACATAATGCTTACAAGTAAGCAGCCTTCTTTCGATTGGGTACATCCAACCGTATTGCACAGGGCCTCTAAGCATTGCCTCTTTGGGTAAGTGCACCGCCAAATGGACCATCACGGTGAAGAAAGCTGGAGGGAAAATCTTCTCGAGCTTGCAAATAATAATTGGGATTTCTTTTTCAAGTCTTTCCAGGACAGTTAACTTGAGGGTTTTGTAGCACAGTTCTCTAAAGAAATTTCCCAGCTCAGCAACCGCTTCATATATATCCTTGTGCATGATTCCTCGGAGGCCCGCCGGTAAAATCCTTTGGAGGAGGATGTGACAATCATGGGTTTTCAGTACTGAAAGCTTGAATCCATCAGAAGTAACACACTTTGCTAGGTTAGCAGCATAACCATCTGGAAATTTCACCGCTCTTAGGAATTCACAGAATGCAAGCTTTTGTTCTTTATTCATTGTATACCATGCTCGTGGAATTTCAAATGAATCTTCATCTTCATTGTGCTGTAGATGCAAATCTTCTCTTATGCCCATGTCCTCCAAATCAAGCCTAGAACTAACCGTGTCCTTTGTCTTCCCTTCAATGTTCAGAAACGTCCCTAGCAGATTCTCGCATATGTTTTTCTCAATGTGCATTACATCGAGATTATGCCTTAATTTCAGATCAGCCCAGTATGGCAGGTCCCACAAACAAGACCTCCGGTCCCAACATTGACCTTCCTCACGCTTTCTTTTCTTCGCCAGCTTTCCTGGTCTCACATCTTTCACCTTTTCAAGTTGCTGCTCCAGCTCTTCTTTAGTGAATTCAGCTGGCTTGTCACGGGTTTCATTCTCACCATTAAAATCTTTGCTTCTTCGCCAGCGATGGTTTCGGTGAAGAAAGCGGCGGTGCCCAATATAGCAGATCTTGCTCCTTATTCTCTTTGAGCACGGGTCTTTGTCACAATGGACACAAGCCTGATAACCCGCTGTGATCCTCCCAGACAGAGTGTGCAGAGCCGGGAAATCATGGATGGACCATATGATCGCAGCACGCAGATTGAACTTTTCTTCCGGACTCAAGGCATCGTATGTAGGTACACCAGTCCAGAGCTGGAGCAGTTCTTCTACGAGGGGCTCCATAAAGACATCAAAATCCTTTCCTGGAGAATCTGGACCCGGGATAAGCAATGACATCATGAAGTTGAACTGATCCATGCATGCCCATGGTGGCAGGTTGTACGGCACCACAAAAACTGGCCACATGCTATAAGACGTGCTCATGTTCCCAAACGGATTAAACCCATCTGTGGCAATGCCAAGTTTTATGTTCCTTGGATCTGCAGCAAAATCTAAATGTATACGGTCAAACTCTTTCCATGCCTCTCCATCCGCTGGATGGCTCAGCTCATTGTCCACAGGTTGCCGCTTCAGCTTGTGCCACTGTACCTCACGCGATGATTTCTTCGAGATGAACATCCGCTGTAGCCTTGGTATCAAGGGAAAGTGCCTCAGTACCTTCTCAGGTATTGACTTCTTCCCATCAGCATCTTTCCACCTAGATGCATTGCATTTTGGACAGTTGTCATGCTTTGCTAAATCCTTCCGAAACAAGACACAGTTATTTGGGCACACATGTATTGACACATAACCTAACCCCAGCCTGCGGATTACGCTCAATGCTTCATCATAAGATCTGGGAACACAACTATCAGGGAATTGCAAGCTCAAAAGACGGAGTATTGCGTTGAATGCGGCATTGCTAATCCGGTAGAAAGACTTGATGTGGAGTAACTTCACGGTGAAGGTAAATCTTGAAAATTTACCCCCTTCATGAGCTGCGCGCTTTGCCTCCTCTAACACCTCAGCAAACAACGATTTCTGTCCATCAGCACGATCTTCAGCATCGTACAAATCCTTCAGTAGGTCAGGAATCCTATCATCTTCATGCCCATCCTCTTCCTCCAAAACAGCATTATCTCGCAAAACCTTTTCCATGAAATCAATGCCAGCATCACCACCACCCATCATATGTGGGGCCTCTGTATCAGCTTCAAAATGTTGAGGTTGTCTGTCTAAAGGTTCTCCATGACATATCCATCTATCATATGTGCTGGACATCCCATTAAGAAGCAGATGATCTTCCACTATTCCTTGAGCCATTCTTTGACGGTTGAGGCATTCACAACATGGGCAAAGAATGTGAGCATCGTTGGCAAAATTTGCCCGAACAAATGCCATGAAATCATCAACTCCTTTCATATGTTCTTTCGAAAACTTTCTAACTCCTTTTCTAATCCAGCTTCTGTCCATCTGCCAAAGACAACAAATCGTTGCAACTTAGCAAATCAATTTCAGTGCATCAAAATTAATTAATGAAAATGGATGGAAGTAATGGAAGCTAAAATTCCAGAAAATTTTATATGCTAATTGCCTAACCACAAGGCCTGAAGAATTCTTAACAAACAAGCTTAACAATTCCTAACAGTACATCAAGAAAATTCATCTATGCATTATCAACCAAACAAGCAAGCTATCTCCTAACTACTAACAGTGCATCAACAAAATTCATCTATGCTGAAGAACATCTGACTGAAATCCATCTCCCACTGCTCGGGTGACGAGAGAGGAGAGGGGGGAAGAGGTGAGGGGTGCATACCGGGAGGTGTCTTGCGGCGGCGGCGAGTCCCCCATGCTCGGCGAGCCCCCACCACCATCGGCTGGCCCCCGCCTCCATGCCCTGCCTCGCCTCCGCCCCCTGCCGGCCCCGCCCCCGCCTCCGCCCCCTGCTGGTTGCTTCCGCCGCGAGGCCGTGGGCGAGGTCACCTGCGGCGAGGCCGTGGGCGAGGTCACCTGGTTGCTTCCGCCGCCGCCCGCCGCCACCTGGTCGGAAGACCTAGAAAAACGCTAAGTGTTGCTCTGTTCGATGCCACCAGCCGCCATCTGGTCGGAAGGTCCCACTTGTCACTGATACGTGAGAGCCGTGGTTTCATATACTATATGGAAAACTACCCACACATTGGCAACAATCTCTCTCTAGCCCAGCGGTAACGAACAAGCAAACCCAGCGCCAGGTCGTGGGTTCGAGTCCCCGCTAGCGCATATTTTTTAGGGAATTAAACGCTCGCTCACCCACCTGTCAAATGGGTCCCGCCTGTCAGTGTTGCAAATCGTTGCTCTGTTCGATGCCACCTGGATAGAAGGTCCCACTTGTCAACGATACGAGAAAGCCGTAGTTCTATATAATGTATAGATAAACTCCCAGATGTGAGCAACTGTCCCTCCCTAGCCCAGCGATAGCATGCGAGCAAACCAAGCGCGAGGTCGTGGGTTTGAGTCCCGCCTGGTGCATCTTTTTTGGGCGAATTAAGCGCTCGGCCCCACCTGTCAAATGGGTCCACCCTGTCAGTGTGTGCCCCGTCTGTCTGTTGAATATTAAAACTCAAGCAAAAATGACACCTAGACAGTGACACATAAGCGAGGTTGCTGAGGTGGCTGCCTAATCATCCTAATTCATTCAAACTCAAGTGTAGTGACCATTTTATATTGGTCGTTATCAGCTAGGCATGAGGCAGTGGACAGTGCTACTAGCTTTACGACCATTTCCTCTAATGAAATTATGACCTTTCTGACCAAAATGGTCGTTGTGGTGTAGGGTTTAGAGCCCCCCAGACAACTTTTGACCAATTGGTCTAAAATGGTCATAAATTTATGACCAATTCTTCCAGGGTCACTGACAGAAGGTCATAAGTTGACATATTTCTTGTAGTGAGAAAGCGCTGAATTCTGGCTGCATTGGTTCATCAAAGTCGACTTCATCTGGGGCGAAGAGTGCTATCACTGCCTTGACATGATGTGGCGCCAATGGCTTGTCAAAAAGCTTGATGTATTCTTCCAGGGCTTCATCAGATACCTGCTCTTCTGCCTGAATGACGCCCATATGTCGGAGCAAAACAGCTTGAGCGCACCGCACCGGCCCCATATTAGTCCCTCCTGCAGCCTTGCATAGCCGAGCGCTTCTCCTCGGGATGAAGTTTGGCGGGAGTATCTTCTTTCTACGTGTCGGTGCAGAATTTGCAGGCCGCGGACTCAGGATTGATGGGGTAGGGGTAAGCCCGAGACCTTGCATCAGCGTCTCCTCTGCAGATAGAGGGCCGGTTATCGCCGGCGGAAGTAACTGGTGCGCAGCCAAAGGCACGGCGATAGGAGTACGTGCAGGGCTCTGGCTAGCCTGACGCTGGCGAGGGATTTGGATGGAGAGGTCGTGTGTCTGCTCCAGAATGGGGATCCTAGTCTCCTCTTCCTTGCGACTCCCCCCTTCCTCCGTATCCTCAGGCCCCACTGGTGCTGCCTCAGAATGTTCCACTATCAGATCCATCTCCGGCGCTGGAATATTGCCCGCTAGAGACTGCGAATTGAGAGTCGTCAAGCCCTGAATCTGCACACCACTTGCGTGTAATCCCCCCTGTCCAACTCCGGCGTGCCAGCATCAGCAGGCCGAGGACTGAAGGACAGCCTACGCGGTGCTGCTGTGACCCCAAGGGCAGCCCGGTCCAGGGTTGGAGTGGAGACCAGGGCTTGTTGGGGAACGTTGCAGAAAACAAAAATTTTCCTACGGTTTCACCAAGATCCATCTATGAGTTCATCTAGCAACGAGTCATGGGAAAGATAGATTGCATCTACATACAACTTTGTAGATCGCGAGCGGAAGCGTTCAACGAACGGGGATGAAGTAGTCGTACACACCGTGATCCAAATCACCGGAGATCCTAGCACCGAAAGCACGGCACCTCCGCGTTCAACACACGTACGGTCAGCGTAACGTCTCCTTCTTCTTGATCCAGCAAGGCAAAGGAGAGGTTGGGGAAGAAGACTCCAGCAGCAGCACGACGGCGTGGTGATGGTGGAGCCGCAGTACTCCGACAGGGCTTCGCCGAGCTCTTACGTAGGAGGAGGAGGTGTTGGAGAGGGAGAGGGAGACGCCAGGGCATGGGGTGCGCAGCCCCCCCTCCCCTCCCCCTTTATATAGGCCTCTTGGGGGGGGGGGCGCCGGCCCTGGGAGATCTGATCTCCCAAGGGGGGCGGCGGCCAGGGAGGTTTCCCTCCCCCCAAGCCATCTAGGAGGTGCCTTCCACCACTAGGACTCCTCCCTTTTGGAACCCTAGGCGCATGGGCCCCTTTGGGGCTGGTTCCCCTTGGCCCATGCAGGCCAAGGCGCACCCCCTAAGGCCCATGTGGCCCACCGGGGCAGGTGGCCCCACCTGGTGGACCCCCGGGACCCCTCCGGTGGTCCCGGTACAATACCGATAACACCGAAACTTGTCCCGATGGCCGAAATAGCACTTCCTATATATAATTCTTTACCTCCGGACCATTCCGGAACTCCTCGTGACGTTCGGGATCTCATCCGGGACTCCGAACAACATTCGGGTTACTGCATATACATATCTTCATAACCCTAGCGTCACCGAACCTTAAGTGTGTAGACCCTACGGGTTCGGGAGACATGCAGACATGACCGAGACGGCTCTCGGGCAATAACCAACAGCGGGATCTGGATACCCATGTTGGCTCCCACATGCTCCATGATGATCTCATCGGATGAACCACGATGTCGAGGATTCAATTAATCCCGTATACGATTCCCTTTGTCAATCGGTATTTTACTTGCCCGAGATTCGATCGTCGGTATCCCAGTACCTCGTTCAATCTCGTTACCGGCAAGTCACTTTTCTCGTACCGTAATGCATGATCCCGTGATCAAACACTTTTACCACATTGAGCTCATTGTGATGATGCATTACCGAGAGGGCCCGGTGATACCTCTCCGTCAAGCGGAGTGACAAATCCCAGTCTCGATCCATGTCAACCCAACAGACACTTTCAGAGATACCCGTAGTATACCTTTATAGTCACCCAGTTACGTTGTGACGTTTGGCACACCCAAAGCACTCCTACGGTATCCGGGAGTTACACGATCTCATGGTCTAAGGAAAGGATACTTGACATTGGAAAACTCTAGCAAACGAACTATGCGATCTTATGCTATGTTTAGGATTGGGTCTTGTCCATCACATCATTCTCCTAATGATGTGATCCCGTTATCGATGACATCCAATGTCCATAGTCAGGAAACCATGACTATCTGTCGATCAACGAGCTAGTCAACTAGAGGCTTACTAGGGACATATTGTTGTCTGTTATTCACACATGTATTACGATTTCTGGATAACACAATTATAGCACGAATAAAGAAAATTATCATGAATAAGGAAATATAATAATAATGCTTTTATTATTGCCTCTAGGGCATATTTCCAACAGTCTCCCACTTGCACTAGAGTTAATAATCTAGTTACATTGTGATGAATCGAACACCCATAGAGTTCTGGTGCTGATCATGTTTTGCCTTAGGGAGAGGTTTAGTCAACGGATCTGCGACATTCAGATCCGTGTGTACTTTACAAATTTCTATGTATCCATCTTGAACATTTTCACGAATGGAGTTGAAGCGACGCTTGATGTGCCTGGTCTTCTTGTGACACCTGGGCTCCTTTGCAAGTGCAATAGCTCCAGTGTTGTCACAGAAGAGTTTGATTGGCCCCGACGCATTGGGTATGACTCCGAGGTCGGTGATGAACTCCTTCACCCAAATTGCTTCATGTGCCGCCTCCGAGGCTGCCATGTACTCCGCTTCACATGTAGATCCCGCCACGACGCTTTGCTTGCAACTGCACCAGCTTACTGCCCCACCATTCAAAATATACACGTATCCGGTTTGTGACTTAGAGTCATCCAGATCTGTGTTGAAGCTAGCGTCGACGTAACCTTTTACGACGAGCTCTTCGTCACCTCCATAAACGAGAAACATTTCCTTAGTCCTTTTCATGTACTTCAGGATATTCTTGACCGCTGTCCAGTGTTCCTTGCCGGGATTATTTTGGTACCTTCCTACCAAACTTATGGCAAGGTTTACAGCAGGTCTGGTACACAGCATGGCATACATAATAGAACCTATGGCTGAGGAATAGGGGATGACACTCATCTCTTCTATATCTTCTGCCGTGGTCGGACATTGAGCTGAGCTCAATTTCACACCTTGTAACACAGGTAAGAACCCCTTCTTAGATTGATCCATATTGAACTTCTTCAATATCTTATCAAGGTATGTGCTTTGTGAAAGACCTATGAGGCATCTCGATCTATCTCTATAGATCTTGATGCCTAATATATAAGCAGCTTCTCCAAGGTCCTTCATTGAAAAACTCTTATTCAAGTAGGCCTTAATGCTGTCCAAGAGTTCTATATCATTTCCCATTAAAAGTATGTCGTCTACATATAATATGAGAAATGCTACAGAGCTCCCACTCACTTTCTTGTAAACGCAGGCTTCTCCATAAGTCTGCGTAAACCCAAACGCTTTGATCATCTCATCAAAGTGAATGTTCCAACTCCGAGATGCTTGCACCAGCCCATAAATCGAGCGTTGGAGCTTGCACACCTTGTCAGCATGCTTAGGATCGACAAAACCTTCCGGCTACATCATATACAATTCTTCCTTAAGGAAACCATTAAGGAATGCCGTTTTGACGTCCATTTGCCATATCTCATAATCATAGTATGCGGCAATTGCTAACATGATTCGGACGGACTTCAGCTTCGCTACCGGTGAGAGAGTCTCATCGTAGTCAATTCCTTGAACTTGTCGATAACCCTTAGCGACAAGCTGAGCTTTATAGATGGTCACATTACCATCCGCGTCTGTCTTCTTCTTAAAGATCCATTTATTTTCTATGGCTCGCCGTTCAACGGGCAAGTCAGTCAAAGTCCATACTTCGTTTTCATACATGGATCCTATCTCGGATTTCATGGCTTCCAGCCATTTGTCGGAATCCGGTCTCGCCATTGCTTCCTCATAGTTCGAAGGTTCACCGTTGTCTAACAACATGATTTCCAAGACAGGGTTACCGTACCACTCCGGTGCGGAACGTGTCCTTGTGGACCTTTGAATTTCAGTAGGAGCTTGATTAGAAGCATCTTGATCATCATCATTAATTTCCTCTCTAGTCGGTGCAGGCACCTCAGAAACGTTTTCTTGAGTTTCGCCATTTTCCGGTTCAAGAGGTAACACTTCATCAAGTTCTACTTTCCTCCCACTTACTTCTTTCGAGAGAAACTCTTTCTCAAGAAAGGATCCATTCTTGGCAACAAATATCTTGCCTTTGGATCTGAGGTAGAAGGTATACCCAACAGTTTCTTTAGGGTATCCTATGAAGACGCATTTTTCCGACTTGGGTTCGAGCTTTTCAGGTTGAAGTTTCTTGACATAAGCATCGCATCCCCAAACTTTTAGAAACGACAGCTTAGGTTTCTTCCCAAACCATAATTCATACGGTGTCGTCTCAACGGATTTCGATAGAGCCCTATTTAAAGTGAATGCGGCAGTTTCTAAAGCATAGCCCCAAAAAGATAGCGGTAAGTCGGTAAGAGACATCATAGATCACACCATATCTAATAGAGTGCGATTACGACGTTCGGACACACCATTACGCTGAGGTGTTCCAGGCGGCGTGAGTTGTGAAGCTATTCCACATTTTCTTAAGTGTGTGCCAAATTCGTGACTCAAGTATTCTCCTCCACGATCTGATCGTAGAAACTTGATCTTTCTTTCACGTTGATTTTCAACCTCACTCTGAAATTCCTTGAACTTTTCAAAGGTCTCAGACTTGTGTTTCATTAAGTAGACATACCCATATCTACTCAAGTCACCAGTGAGGGTGAGAACATAACGATAGCCACCGCGAGCCTCAACACTCATTGGACCGCACACATCGGTATGTATGATTTCCAATAAGTTGGTTGCTCGCTCCATTGTTCCTGAGAACGAAGTCTTGGTCATTTTACCCATGAGGCATGGTTCGCACGTGTCAAATGATTCATAATCAAGAGACTCTAAAAGTCCATCTGCATTGAGCTTCTTCATGCGTTTGACACCTATGTGACCAAGGCGGCAGTGCCACAAATATGTGGGACTATTGTTATCAACTTTAACTCTTTTGGTATTCACACTATGAATATGTGTATCATCACGTACGAGATTCATCAAGAATAAACCATTAACCATCGGAGCATGACCATAAAACATATCTCTCATATAAATGGAACAACCATTATTCTCGGATTTAAATGAGTAGCCATCTCGAATTAAACGAGATCCAGATACAATGTTCATGCTCAAACTTGGCACTAAATAACAATTATTGAGGTTTAAAACTAATCCCGTAGGTAAATGTAGAGGTAGCGTGCCGACGGCGATCACATCGACCTTGGAACCATTCCCGACGCGCATCGTCACCTCGTCCTTCGCCAGTCTCCGTTTATTCCGCAGCTCCTGCTTTGAGTTACAAATGTGAGCAACTGCACCGGTATTGATACCCAAGAGCTACTACGAGTACTGGTAAGGTACACATCAATTACATGTATATCACATATACCTTTGGTTTTGCCGGCCTTCTTGTCCGCTAAGTATTTGGGGCAGTTCCGCTTCCAGTGACCACTTCCCTTGCAATAAAAACACTCAGTCTCGGGCTTGGGTCCATGCTTTGGCTTCTTCCCGGCAACTTGCTTACCGGGCGCGGCAACTTCCTTGCCGTCCTTCTTGAAGTTCTTTTTACCCTTGCCCTTCTTGAACTTAGTGGTTTTATTCACCATCAACACTTGATGCTCCTTCTTGATTTCTACCTCTGCTGATTTCAGCATAGCATATACCTCAGGAATGGTCTTTACCATCCCCTACATATTGTAGTTCATCACAAAGCTCTTGTAGCTAGGTGGAAGCGACTGGAGGATTCTGTCAATGACCGCTTCATCCGGGAGATTAACTTCCAGTTGAGTCAAGCGGTTGTGCAACCCAGACATCTTGAGTATGTGTTCACTGACAGAGCCATTTTCCTCCATCTTACAGCTAAAGAATTTGTCGGAGACTTCATATCTCTCGACCCGGGCATGAGCTTGGAAAACCATTTTCAGCTCTTCGAACATCTCATATGCTCCATGTCTCTCAAAACGCTTTTGGAGCCCCGGCTCTAAGCTGTAAAGCATGCCGCACTGAACGAGGGAGTAATCATCGCAGCGTGACTGCCAAGCGTTCATAACGTCTTGTTCTGCAGGGAGAATAGGTGCGTCACCCAGCGGTGCTCGTAAGACATAATCTTTCTTGGCAGCTATGAGGATGATCCTCAGGTTCCGGACCCAGTCCGTATAGTTGCTACCATCGTCTTTCAGCTTGGTTTTCTCTAGGAACGCGTTGAAGTTGAGGACTACGTTGGCCATTTGATCTACAAGACATATTGTAAATATTTAGACTAAGTTCATGATAATAAAGTTCATTTAATCAAATTATTTAATGAACTCCCACTTAGATAGACATCCCTCTTCTAGTCATCTAAGTATTACATGATCCGAGTCAACTAGGCCGTGTCTGATCATCACGTGAGACGGACTAGTCAACATCGGTGAACATCTTCATGTTGATCATATCTTCTATACGACTCATGCTCGACCTTTCGGTCTTCTGTGTTCCGAGGCCATGTCTGTACATGCTAGGCTCGTCAAGTCAACCTAAGTGTTTTGCGTGTGTAAATCTGTCTTACACCCGTTGTATGTGAACGTTAGAATCTATCACACCCGATCATCACGTGGTGCTTCGAAACAACAAACTGTCGCAACGGTGCACAGTTAGGGGGAACACTTTCTTGAAATTATTATGAGGGATCATCTTATTTACTACCGTCGTTCTAAGTAAACAAGATGCAAAACATGATAAACATCACATGCAATCAAATAATAAACGTGACATGATATGGCCAATATCACATAGCTCCTTCGATCTCCATCTTGGGGCTTCATGATCATCTTGTCACCGGCTTGACACCATGATCTTCATCATCATGATCTTCATCATCGTGTCTCCATGAAGTTGCTCGCCAACTATTACTTCTACTACTATGGCTAACGCGTTTAGCAATAAAGTAAAGTAATTTACATGGTGATTCTCAATGACACGCAGGTCAAACAAAAAATAAAGACAACTCCTATGGCTCCTGCCGGTTGTCATACTCATCGACATGCAAGTCGTGATTCCTATTACAATAGCATGAACATCTCATACATCACATATAGATCATTCACCATTCATCACAACTTTGGCCATATCATATCACAAAGCACTTGCTGCAAAAACAAGTTAGACGTCCTCTAATTGTTGTTGCAAGTTTTACGTGGCTGAATTAGGGTTCTAGCAAGAACGTTTTCTTACCTACGTTAAAACCACAACGTGATTTGTCAACTTCTATTTACCCTTCATAAGGACCCTTTTCATCGAATCCGCTCCAACTAAAGTGGGAGAGACAGACACCCGCCAGCCACCTTATGCAACTAGTGCATGTTAGTCGGTGGAACCGGTCTCACGTAAGCGTACGTGTAAGGTTGGTCCGGGCCGCTTCATCCCACAATACCGCTGAAGCAAGATAAGACTAGTAGCGGCAAGAAGAATTGACAACATCTACGCCCACAACAAATTGTGTTCTACTCGTGCAATAGAGAACTACGCATAGACCTAGCTCATGATGCCACTGTTGGGGAACGTTGCAGAAAACAAAAATTTTCCTACGGTTTCACCAAGATCCATCTATGAGTTCATCTAGCAACGAGTCATGGGAAAGAGAGATTGCATCTACATACCACTTTGTAGATCGCGAGCGGAAGCGTTCAACGAACGGGGATGAAGTAGTCGTACACACCGTGATCCAAATCACCGGAGATCCTAGCACCGAAAGCACGGCACCTCCGCGTTCAACACACGTACGGTCAGCGTAACGTCTCCTTCTTCTTGATCCAGCAAGGCAAAGGAGAGGTTGGGGAAGAAGACTCCAGCAGCAGCACGACGGCGTGGTGATGGTGGAGCCGCAGTACTCCGACAGGGCTTCGCCGAGCTCTTACGTAGGAGGAGGAGGTGTTGGAGAGGGAGAGGGAGACGCCAGGGCATGGGGTGCGCAGCCCCCCCTCCCCTCCCCCTTTATATAGGCCTCTTGGGGGGGGGCGCCGGCCCTGGGAGATCTGATCTCCCAAGGGGGGCGGCGGCCAGGGAGGTTTCCCTCCCCCCAAGCCATCTAGGAGGTGCCTTCCACCACTAGGACTCCTCCCTTTTGGAACCCTAGGCGCATGGGCCCCTTTGGGGCTGGTTCCCCTTGGCCCATGCAGGCCAAGGCGCACCCCCTAAGGCCCATGTGGCCCACCGGGGCAGGTGGCCCCACCTGGTGGACCCCCGGGACCCCTCCGGTGGTCCCGGTACAATACCGATAACACCGAAACTTGTCCCGATGGCCGAAATAGCACTTCCTATATATAATTCTTTACCTCCGGACCATTCCGGAACTCCTCGTGACGTTCGGGATCTCATCCGGGACTCCGAACAACATTCGGGTTACTGCATATACATATCTTCACAACCCTAGCGTCACCGAACCTTAAGTGTGTAGACCCTACGGGTTCGGGAGACATGCAGACATGACCGAGACGGCTCTCGGGCAATAACCAACAGCGGGATCTGGATACCCATGTTGTCTCCCACATGCTCCACGATGATCTCATCGGATGAACCACGATGTCGAGGATTCAATTAATCCCGTATACGATTCCCTTTGTCAATCGGTATTTTACTTGCCCGAGATTCGATCGTCGGTATCCCAGTACCTCGTTCAATCTCGTTACCGGCAAGTCACTTTTCTCGTACCGTAATGCATGATCCCGTGATCAAACACTTTTACCACATTGAGCTCATTGTGATGATGCATTACCGAGAGGGCCCGGTGATACCTCTCCGTCAAGCGGAGTGACAAATCCCAGTCTCGATCCATGTCAACCCAACAGACACTTTCATAGATACCCGTAGTATACCTTTATAGTCACCCAGTTACTTATGACGTTTGGCACACCCAAAGCACTCCTACGGTATCCGGGAGTTACACGATCTCATGGTCTAAGGAAAGGATACTTGACATTGCAAAACTCTAGCAAACGAACTATGCGATCTTATGCTATGTTTAGGATTGGGTCTTGTCCATCACATCATTCTCCTAATGATGTGATCCCGTTATCGATGACATCCAATGTCCATAGTCAGGAAACCATGACTATCTGTCGATCAACGAGCTAGTCAACTAGAGGCTTACTAGGGACATATTGTTGTCTGTTATTCACACATGTATTACGATTTCCGGATAACACAATTATAGCACGAATAAAGACAATTATCATGAATAAGGAAATATAATAATAATGCTTTTATTATTGCCTCTAGGGCATATTTCCAACAGGGCTCCCGAGCCAACTGCCGTCGGTGCAGTCGAGAGCTGCACTTTAGGTGTGGATGAGACCGCTCTCGAGCCGACCACTGTCGAGGACAAGGAACCAAGAGTATCCCCAGCGCAGACCATGTCATTGTTGCTTGCCATCGAAGCTCCTCCAGATGTGAGCTGTGAACCAGAGACATACAGAGCCCGAGAGAGCGCCAAGCCGCCCGCCGGTGGAAGGACACCATTGACGCGGCGTCCACCGCCCCAGTCGCCCGCCACGCCGTACCCACCCGGTCCACCGAATGGGTGAGCACCCGAGTGTGACCCTCCTTGGCCTGCGCCATCAATTCTGCCCCGGAAGCAGCTTCTGGAGTAGTCGTGCCTCCTGGTGAGGTCTTCATCTTCATCCGGCTCGAAATTGGGCCTGTATTGGAGGTAGGGGACGGTGCGGTCTACCACATCCAAGACATGGATGATGAGAGGATGGACCAGAGTTGGTCGCTCAGTTGGAGGCGAGGGATGTGGCGGCGACACATGAAACTCCTCCTCGATCGAGTCTGGCTGGCCAACCGGCTCCGGAACCTCCATGTCGTAGATCCTAGGAATGTTCGAAGGATTCCTCATCCAGGCGGTGACCACCAGCTGCCAACGATCATCTGGCGGCAAGATTTCCACCAGTTGTCCATTCAGATTGTTGACAAGATGGCTGATGACCCCACTCTCCCACGCGCTAGCCGGCATCCCCTCGATTCCCAGCTTGCAGAAGAAATCAAGCCTGCCGCCAGAGGCCCGAGCACACCGATGCCACCTCTGAAAGGAGATGGGGGCACCCGCGCAACGTAGCTTGCCGGAGAACGAGAAGACGTTGTCGCAGTCCGCGTTGGAGGCGAATGTGATGAAGAAGTCCGCCGGGTGGGTGACCTCGACCCTGACATGCCTCCTCTCGACGCCGCAGATCCTGGCGAGAGACTGGACCAGAGCCTCCGGGGAGACCGCCGGCCTCCTTCCTCCCACCATAGCGAGCAACGCCCTATTGCGGAAATCCGCTTCGAGCGCCTCCATCCCCGTTGTGCGCGCGACAATGCCGCCGCCCCTCTCGGGCCGCAGATCCGGATCACCATGTGTGAGGAGCTCACCAGGGAAGCGTTGATGGGCCAGCGGAGGGTAGTGCTCCATGTTGAGAGGCGGCGGAGGACGGGATTGTGTGCAGTTGGACGGAGCAGGCGGGGGGTGGAGGGATTGGGGGCGGCGGCGTGGAGCAGATGGTGGAGGGTGTCGAGCGATGGCAGATGCGGCTGGGCCTCGATTGGATCTGGAGAGAGCGGGTTGGAGAGTCTGCGACGGGTCGGGGAAAAGAGAGCAGTCACGGGCGAGATGCCCCGAGACCCGGCACTTATGACAGCGAATCTCGCCGGAGCACTTAGATTTTTGGTGCCCCTCTCCCAGGCACTTAAAGCATCTTCCCCAGAGCCACCGGGGAATCCAAGGCATGGAGCGGGCAGGCTGATGGACGGCGGGGGCGGCCACATAACGGGGCAGTCGACGCCGGTTGCGGACCTGAATCCAGCCGTCACTGTCTGGCTCCAAATCCACCGAAGCTGGCCGCGAACGACCCGGAAGGGGCTCGCCCGTAGCAGAGTGAGAAGAGACGACCGCAGCAAAACTGAGCTGACCTGATGCGATATCTGGCCGACGGCCCTCGGAGTGACGGACCGGCGGGAGGGGCTGAGTGTGGGTTGGGTGTGTGGGGCGCGGCAACTGGGGATTGGGCCGCTGGCGGCGGCCGGAGCTAGGAGACGAGACGACCGTTGGTGGGAGCGAGCCATTGAGTACACTGTAGTCACAATCTTACTGCACACAACCATATTACATACATACTCCCTCTGTCCCAAAATATAAGAACTTTTTTCATACTAGTGTAGTACGAAAAAAATTCTTATATTTTGGGACGGAGGAAGTACATACTAACATACTCCTTGTGCCGTAGTTTTAAACTGGCCAAATTGAGCTAGTAGTTTGCATTATCCTTGTGCCTTGGGCTGCTGCCCTTGTGGTTACGGATGCTACCTGAGGCCCTTCGACGGATACCTTGCTGCAGGTCCTGTGTTTGGAGCAGTTGGCTTATGGATAAATGGCGGCCGCATCATCGTCAGCGTCACTGCGGGATGGTGCGCCGCTGGAGCATGTGCGGCCCGGCAAACATCACCATCCCTGCAGGAGCAGCGGCACAAAGCTGGCGGCAGCATCGGCGTACATGGAGCAATGGCGCCGGCAGTGGGCTGGATGTATAGCGGCAGCGCTGACATTGACTGGACTTGCTGCTGCAGCGACTTCATGTACTGGATCGTCTGGTCCAGCGTCGTGGCTTGGTTACACTGCATGGTAGGCACGGAAAGATATTTTATCTATTGGAAATTGCTAATGAATCCCGGGCTCCATGGAGTCTGGATGTTGAAAATTTCAAATTTCATTTTTTAGGTTTTTAAATCCTGAAAACAAATACACTCATATATAGGGATATATACTGCATAGTTGTAAAGTTTCAAGATGAAATATGTTTTGATGTGAGCTACAAAAAAATATAATGTATTTCTGACACATGCATTATTCATTATAAAAGTTCATGATTTTGTGTGTGTGTGTAGATCGGGTTAAAACGTACTCCCTCCGTCTCATAATGTAAGACGCTTTTTGACATTAGTGTAGTGTAAAAAACGTCTTACATTAAGGGACGGAGGAAGTATTTCATTATGAAAATTTACAGCAATGCGGTAAATATCCTTATGTAAGTGTATATTTGTTTTAAATTTTAAATCTTTTAAATATGTTTTTGATTATTATTCTAAAAATATCGGGCTCCATGGAGCCTGGGAGCCAAAAATCCTCCCTCTTGAATGTTATAGTACTACTTCTCTGCAATGTAAGTTTTTTTTAAACCTAAGTCGCATATTCAGCCTGAAAAGTGTAATCTTAACTCTTATTAAGGCCAATTGAATCGTGTAGTATCATGTGTAACTATCACACTGCATGATACTGTTTTAGTTACTACACTCAAATGGCATATTATCATATATACTAGTATCATATTATTTATTATCACTTCATTTATTTATTTGTAGAATCTCAATAGAAAGTTGTGGATATTATCTATTTCTTATCAACTTTTCTTCTTTGATACGTTATGATACTATACTAGAATTTTCTCTCTCTTTAATTACAATGCCACATCATCTTTTAGTAGATGGCACTTCATGATACCCTTATGACACTTGCTCCCTGAAATATCTAAATGTGCAACCTATGCAGAATGTGACTAATTTCGGTGAGTGCGGCGAGACGAGAAGGGTTGTGTTTTGGTCTAACTAAAGATCCCAAGTACAATGATTGGGATGCTAAAACCATGGTTTTGAATTTTAGTTTCAGAAATATTTCACCCATAGCCAAATTGAAATACGGTAATTCCGGTTTTCATTCTGGCCAAAGGACCGAAATTTCATTTGAATTACGTTGAGCATAGCCAAATATTTTAGAAATTCAATTTTTAATAAATTATTTAATTTGTGTGTACTAGCTACCGAATTGCTGGAATATGCCCGCTTCGCTACAACCCCTTTCTAAAGGGTATAAAGGGCAATATGGTCTTTTGACAATTCACCTATACATACGTGGGACTGCCCCAATATGTGCGTTGTGTTTAACTGATGTGCGCCTCCCGACTGGGCCGGACCATTATCGGGCGAAAACTGTGAACACATCATCGGAAATGACAAGCACAAGGGTTCGAACCGTGCACCTCAGTTTGATAAGTGGAGGTCGCTAACCAGTCCAGCTCATGAGTTCCCTGTTCAATTGAGAAACTCTAGCTATAAGAATGTTCACAGCGACCGGTTTAGTGTAGTGAACCATTTTTCCCACTGTTTTTGTTTCTCTTTTCTTTTATTTTTTGTTTCCTTTTCCTCTTTCAAGTTTTGTTTTCTTTTCGAAAAAATGTTAATGCTTTCAAAATTTTGTTCAAAATTTCAGAAAATGTTCGTTTTTTCCAATTTCGTTCATAAATTAAAAAAATTCACATTTTCAGAAAACGTACAAGATTTTTTAAAAAAAATTGTGTCCTTCAAAGATTGTTCATAGTGATAAAATGTGAACATTGCTTTTGAAAAGTACGAATAAAACTTTGAAAACCAAAAAATTTTAGAAAACACGAACAAGAATTGGATTTTTCAGTAAGTCAAACAAAAAATTGAAACCAAAAAGGTTTTATGAATTTCCTCAAACATTTTGCAGTTGTGAACAAAAAAAACTGAAAGCTGGAACATTTTTGGAATTCCAAAGAAATAATGAAAACATGAACGTTATTTGAAACTCCACGGACATTTTTTGAATATGTGAATAAATTTTGGAAAAAGGGTACTGTTTTGAATTTGTGAGATTTTCTTTAAACTAGAGTACTTTAGAAATTGTGATTTTTTTGGAAACTGCAATCTTTTTCTGAAATTCCTGAACATTTTTTGAGAGTAAAGTACACCATAAGTCTTTAAACTACTTGGTGTGTGTCAAATTAGTCTGAATACTATGAAAATGCATATGTGGGTCCTAAAAGTTTGCCAAGTGTGTTATCCGTAGTCCTATCCATGCTACACGAGCTTTGACTTGCACGAGGTGGGAGGTTGACTACTCCGATGTGACAACTTTTTGCACACCTCCTCCCCAAAATGTCATACTCCCTCCGTTCCAAAATATAGCACGTCCACGCTTCCCGAGATTCAATTTTGACCACAAATTTAACCAAACAGACCGACTACGTCATGAGTAAAAATTATATAATTGAAAAGTTCTTTGAATACAAATTCATTGGTATAAATTTTGCTCCCGACGCAGTTGGTCTCGTTGGTTAAATTTATGGTCAAAATTGAAGCGCGGGAACCGAGGACGCACTATATTTTGGAACGGAGGGAGTATGTTCTAATTTTGTGGTGTTCACCCTTGCACACATCCTATCCCTTGCCCTCCTCTCCACCTCCAACGGCCACCGTCCACCTCGGCGCCCGAGCGACGTAAACATGGTGAGCTTCGTGCATCATGTGTTGGAACCACTCCGATGCATCTACCTTTTCTGCCGGGGTAGGCTCGACTATGTTGAGGAAGTAGGGACGGAATCATTAAGACTTCTGCATCGGGGTGGAAGGAGGACACAGGATGAAGCATGTCAGCTGCTTGCTGCCGCCGCCGCCCTCTCGCGTACGGTGGGGGCGACACAGTCTTCATGGAAGGCAACAACCGTTGCGTGGGGAAGGGGCTTTGGGGCCGTCATGTGGGAGAGCATGATCGACGACGACGCAGATGCAAAATGGTTGTCCTGCTTGCAAAATTTGGGGTCCGTCCTGATATTTCCAATAAAATACCATGTTCAGTGAAGAGTGTTTGGGTAGGTTAGAAGGGTCTGTTTGGGAGCACCTCTTTACTCGACATCCCTTAAATGGTCCCAATTTTTTTAGTGGCCCTGCATGCCAGGCACTAGGCCAAGTTTTTTGACTTTTCGATAATTCTTGGATTCTTTGGACTTTTTTTTGGTGAAAATGGCCAATAAATGGCCGGACATGATGCAACTTGCATATGGTGTTGGAATTCGTCCAAATCTGTCATGGATGCCTACCCTAGGCAGTCCCACTTGTTTGCAAAAGTTGGGGTCATTTCATGCATGTTCAAAAATAGACCACGTTCAATGTTAAGTGTTTGGGTAGTCCAGAAGGGTCCGCTCGAGAGCGCGTTTTTTTTGGCATCCGTCAAGTGACCCCAAGTTTTTACATGAGCTCAATCAATTCAAGGCACCATGCCAAGATTTTATCTTTTTGAAAATCCTTGCATTTTCTTGAGTTTTCTTGATGAAAATGCCCGATAAATGGCCGTAAATGATGCAACTTTCCTACTGCGTCGGAATTCATTCGAACCTGGCATGAATGCCTATCATGGGTATAGCCACCTTCTTTGAAAAATGGTTATGTTTTCAAAAAAACTTTAGAGTTTAAAAATTGTTTGTGTATTCAAAACAAATTCAGAATAAAAAAACTCATTTTTAAATTCATTCGGAGTTAAAAAATGCGTTCCACATTTCGGAAAATTTGTTTGCATTTTCATAATTTTGTTTACAATTTTGAAAAATATTCGCGTTTATAAAATGTCACAACCAAATTTCCAGAAAAATGTTAAAAAATGTCGCTGCTCCTAGTTCTTAAACCTCCGGGTTGTTCTTTTGTCAACATAGCGGCATCATCGTAGTGGTTTGCTCCTTCGTGCGTGTGTGGGAGGTCTTGCTTCGATTCCTGCTGCATGCATTCTGTTATAAAATTCCAAAATTTCGGTGAATTATATACACTGAAAATGCGAAATATGGTTAAAACTAATTCAGGTCAATTAGGCAATTGCAGATTGAACATATTGATTTATGTTTCTCGCAAAAAGACATATTTACGCATGGTACGTAGAAGTCATATTGGAGTGGTGGTCAAACCTGGTCGCATTTTTTAAAGGATTTTTCACTCTTTTCACTACAAGATCACACTATAGAGATTGTTTGTTGTTGGGCCGGCCCAGTTTACATCACTGTGTATGGTGGGGATGATGTATTTTCTAAAAGTATCATCCTGCCCTTTTCTATGAAGGGATATGGACAGGTCTAGTCCGTTATTGTGTTTAGGGGGTTGTATGTGACGCCCGGATAATTAAGCTACAGTAAATCCCTGTTAATGATGCCACGTCACCTCTGTCACTGTAGTTAATCTCGAGTTAATTCACAACCGTTTTAAATTTAAATCCTAAATAAGTCAAACGATAAAAGTTTTCAAAATATGAAACTAAAATGTTCGGGCTGTGCCAAAATTGGCATAGGTAATTATAGTGCAGCAAACACATTTTTATAAAATCTCTAAATGATTGAAAATGAAATAAAACAGAACATAAAATAAATAAAAGAAAGAAAACACAAAAACAGAAAACATAACAAAAGAGAAAATACAAAAGAGAAAAACTAAAACCTAAAGCTAACAGAAAAAAATGAAAGACCCCCCTCCCTGGGCCGTGGCCCAACTGGACCAGCCCACTGGCCCAGACCGGCCCCCACTCCCCCATAACCCCCACTAAACCGAAACCCTAACCCTCCACTCGCTCCACTCCTTCCCCCGATTCCCCTGGATCGGGATCGATCCCCACTCTCCCCTCACCCTCGCTCCTCTCGGCTCCCCCCCGAACCAGATCGGGACGCAACACCCCCCCGCTTGCCAGACCCCGCCGCCCCTGGCGCCCGTCGTCACCACCGCTCCGCCATCGCCAAGCCCCTTGTCGTAGAGGGGACGGATCCCGGGGGCCCTGCCACGGATCCGGCCTCCCTCGCCACCCGTCCACGACCACGCTGACGCGGGACCCCCGCCCGAAACTACCTCGCCCCCGTCGCACGAGGACCACGTCGCCGGACCGCCTCCTCCCCTGCGTCGACGCCGTCCCCATCCCCCACCCCGAGCATCCCCGAGCTCGCTTCCGAGACCCTACCCGCCCCGTGAGCTCGCCCTCCTCTCTTCCCCTTGCTCCGCCCGGTCACCGCGGCCCCGCCCCGCCCGGCGTGTCACCGCACGCGCTCGCGCTCGTGGCGTGACCGGCTACCGCGTGCTGCTGCTCCTGCAGCTGCGCTGCCCCCGCTTCTCGCGACCACCATCGTGCCACCGGCCCCGCCTCACCCGCCTGCTCCCCGCGCCCTGCACGCGGTCACCGCATCTGCGGCCCCCTCCCCGCGCTCGCCGCGTCCGCGCCCGCCCTATGGCCGCCTCTGCTCACTCCCGCTCGCCGCACGCCGCGCGCGTGGCCCCGCCTCGCCAGCGCTGCGGTGGCCTTGCCGGCCCACGCGCCCGCAGCCCCCTTCTCGCTCCCGGCGTTGCCCCCCCAGCGCTCTCCCGCGCGCGCAGCCCTACGCCGGCGCCGCCCTTCGCCGGCGCTGCCCGCTACGTCCCGCCTGGCCTCGTAGCGCCGCCCTGCTCCGACAGCAACGCAACCGCGGCTGCCCACTTCTCTGGTCGTCTCGGGCGTGCGGGCACTCCTTCGCCCGCACCCGACTCCCGCTTACCCGAATCGGCCCCCTGGGCCTATGACATATGGGCCCGCGCCCCTGAGAATGTTTTAATAAAAATAAATAAATAAAAATAAATAATAATAATAATAATAATAAGAATAATTAAATATATAATAATAATTAAATTAATAAATTAACTATGGAATTAATTAAGTTAATTAATCATAATTAGATTAATCTAATTAACTAAATAGTTTAATTAAATAGTAATTAGTTAGTTAAACCCTAATTAACCTAATCAGGGAATGACAGGTGGGTCCCACTGGACCCACATGTCAGTTTGACCCAGTCAACCCTGTTGACTGCTGACGTCAGCATGACATCATGCTGCTGTCATAATTCTAATTTCGAATTAAATTAAATAATTATTTAAAATTCCAGAAATTAATAAAATCTTTAGAAAATCATATTTTTTAATCCGTAACTCGGATTAAAATATTTTCAACATGAAAGTTGCTCAGAACGACGAGACGAACCCGGAAGCGCGGCCCGTTCGTCCACTACACATTCCTAACATATCAAACTCGCAACTTTTCCCCCTCCTGCTCCTCTGCTCGAAAACGCGAAACCCCGGGAAAACTTTCCCGGATGTTTCCCCCTTCACCGGTATCATCCCATACCACGTTAGGGCACCTCTAACGCCGTTACTTGTCATGTCATGCATCACTATGCATCTGCTTGCTTAAATATTTATTGTTTCTTCCCCCTCTTCTCTCGCTAGACACCGAGATCGACGCTGCTGCTGCCCCGTTCGACTACGGAGTTGACGATCCCTCTCTCTTGCCAGAGCAACCAGGCGAGCCCCCCCCCTTGATCACCAGATATCGCCTACTCTCCTCTATACTGCTTGCATTAGAGTAGTGTAGCATGTTACTGCTTTCGTTATTCCTATCCTGATGCATAGCCTGTTTTTTGATACTGCTGTTGATACCTTTACCTGCAATCCTACTGCTTAGTATAGGATGCTAGTGTTCCATCAGTGGCCCTACACTCTTGTCCGTCTGCCATGCTATATTACTGGGCCGTGATCACTTCAGGAAGTGATCGCGGGCATATACTATATACTTTACACTTTTACCTGTGATACTGTTCGGAGATGGGGGCTGAAGGGGCAGGTGGCTCCATCCCGGTAGAGGTGGGCCTGGGTTCCCGACGGCCCCCGACTGTTACTTTGTGACGGAGCGACATGGCAGGTTCAGACCACCTAGGAGAGAGGTTGGCCTGGCCCTGGTCGGCGTTCGCAGATACTTAACACGCTTAACGAGATCTGGGTATTTGATCTGAGTCTGGCCATTTGGTCTATACGCACTAACCATCTACGCGGGAGTAGTTATGGGTATCCCGACGTCGTGGTATCAGCCGAACCCTTCGTGACGTCAGCGACTGAGTGGCGCACGCCGCATTGGATCGTAAGCTCGCTCTTGTATTAAGGGGGCTAGATCTGCTTCCGGCCGCGTTCGCAACGTGCAGGTGTGCTCAGGGCGATGGGCCCAGACCCCTGCGCGCTTAGGTTTAGACCGGCGTGCTGACCTCTCTGTTGGTCTAGGTGGGGCTGCGACGTGTTGATCTTCCGCGGCCGGGCATGACCCCGGAAAGTGTGTCGGGCCAAATGGGATCAAGCGTGTTGGGCTATGTGGTGCACCCCTGCAGGGAAGTTTATCTATTCGAATAGCCGTGTCCCTCGGAAAAAGGACGACCCGGAGTTGTACCTTGACCTTATGACAACTAGAACCGGATACTTAATAAAACACACCCCTTTCAAGTGCCAGATACAACTCGGTGATCGCTCTCTAACAGGGCAACGAGGAGGGGATCGCCGGGTAGGATTATGCTATACGATGCTACTTGGAGGACTTCAGTCTACTCTCTTCTATATGCTGCAAGACGGAGGCTGCCAGAAGCGTAGTCTTCGACAGGATTAGCTATCCCCCTCTTATTCTGGCATTCTGCAGTTCAGTCCATCGAGATGGCCCTTTTACACATATATCCATGCATATGTAGTGTATCTCCTTGCTTGCGAGTACTTTGGATGAGTACTCACGGTTGCTTTTCTCCCCCCTTTTCCCCTTTTCCCTTCTACCCGGTTGCCGCAACCAGACGATGGAGCCCAGGATCCAGACGCCACCATCGACGACGACTCCTACTACTCTGGAGGTGCCTACTACTACGTGCAGCCCGCTGACGACGACCAGGAGTAGTTAGGAGGATCCCAGGCAGGAGGCCTGCGCCTCGTTCGATCTGTATCCTAGTTTGTGCTAGCCTTCTTAAGGCAAACTTGTTTAACTTATGTCTGTACTCAGATATTGTTGCTTCCGCTGACTCGTCTATGATCGAGCACTTGTATTCGAGCCCTCGAGGCCCCTGGCTTGTATTATGATGCTTGTATGACTTATTTTTATGTTTTAGAGTTGTGTTGTGATATCTTCCCGTGAGTCCCTGATCTTGATCGTACACATTTGCGTGCATGATTAGTGTACGATTGAATCGGGGGCGTCACAAGTTGGTATCAGAGCCGACTGCCTGTAGGAATCCCCCTTCCACACTCCTTGGCCGAAGTCGAGTCTAGACATTGCAATACTTTTAGTAACATGGTTGTGTGTCTTACGGGCACACGTCGCCATTGGGTGGTAGTAGGATCTTTTATTCCTCGATCTATACTCTGGGACTCTGACATCTCTTCTATTCGGGTTAAATGATTTTGCTAAAAACAAAACTAACTTTAGGTTCTCGATAATACTTTCTCCCGGAGAGCCCCTCACTTCAGATGATCGCCTGATGCACTAGAAGATTCCGAAGTTACTCTACGATGTTCTCTCGAGTCTTTGTGACATTGCATTTGCGATTTCCTTCCACCGTCAACCCCTATGAAAACTGCATACACTTGCCATTCATACAATCATTCCCCGTTGATCTTGCAATTACAAGATGTCCCGAAATACTCTATGTTGTTTCGAGAATCCTTTGAGCTTACTGCTTTGCTGTACTTTGTCACCTGAATACCCCTACGGATAATTCTCGCACTTATCGAGTATCCGCTCATTCCCTGTTGATCATGTGTTACGCTGAAGACTTCAAAATATCATTCGATCTTCCGAAAATCCTGAGCAGCCTATTGCTCTTGAAATTCTCGCTTGCTTGCATTATGGATAATTCCATAAGTTTCGTAATCTTATTGGCCTCCCTTGCCTTTATCATTTTAAGTCCGTTGATTCTATATGTTGAGGATGCTCGCATTCCTCAGTCGAATCCTAGGATTCATCCTTCCGGCTCAGACATCATTTGGATACGAGCTGGATCTTGACCAATCAATGCCTTGATCATTTGTGTTTCCAAGTCTATTGAACTTATTCATTTTCGATCAGCACGATTGCTTCTGATCCTTTGTTTTGGAAATCATAAATTCCTTTGCATTAAGCCTTGAATTATTTAGATGATTCCATAACCTGTTGCATTTGCATTCCTTCCTCTTCTGGTTGAGTATCGATACTCACATCACATCCTTTGTGGACCATCAAGTCCTTTCTTGGATTGTTATCCGACAATGTCCTTCACATTTGATCACTTTGTGAGTTCTCCCCTGATACATAATGCCTTTGTTAAGTTGTATCCTCTGCTTGGCCAACCATGCTCTACTTTCGGGCTTGTGTTATTTACTCTTGAAACTGGTGGTATATGTTTCTAAGGAGCCCCTATGGGTTGAACATATACCTTCTCTAAACCGTGTGAACCCTAAAGTTTTCACGAGTCATACTCTTCTGGTGCTTCGCCAGATAAAATTTCAACACCACAACTTCGTTGAAAACGAGAAGTTAATGAAAGGTTATGCATTGGAGAAGTGGGGGTCGACCTTGAACTTTGTGTTCATGCCCATGGACACGATGTATAACTTATCATGGAAGTTGCTCGTAGAAATAATTACCCCCCTTGTTATAAGTTCATCTAGTAACTATGTTGGTCCTTTGCGACCGTGGTTCCGACCATGATTGATCATCTTTGATCCTTTTCTCGGACAAGTAGAACCACTTGTCCTCTGCAGATCAATGCACCCGTCCAACCTCTACTTTGATCTGCCGTCGAGTATTACCCCCCTGGTATCTCGAGATTATAATGGAACTCCATAACTTCTTATGAGTTCTTCATCAAGTGCTACATTCTCACGGATTCCAATTTTTCACGGGCTCCGAGTGGTCAAATACTCGAAGCCCCCGATAACTGAACCGAGTCCGCGTTACGGTTCAACAACTCCTGCCGATATTCTTTACTTACGAGTTTGTACCCGATCATGTCGTTCCTATCCTGATCGGCTATATCATTATCGTGCTAAATCTTAACAGTGTTATGTGGCCTTTCTTCCCGGAACACACTTTTGACGCTAAGCTAAGCTTACGTCGATCTTCCTTGTCATATATTATTTTCTTGAACAACAATACTTGATACCGAGGTTGTGTTATATCCGTGGTTTCAATAACTTTTTGCTCCATCCTTCCTCTTGCTTGTTGGCATCGCTGACCGATTACATCTTCATGAAATCTCTCGACAAATGTGTCGTGGTCATCATCAACATCCTGAGCTCTTCCCAGATATATATCGAATTCTTGATGAGAAATAACATCCTCACCCCTCAATGGTTTGTGTTATCACCGACC
Organism: Aegilops umbellulata; assembly: GCA_032464435.1. Taxonomy (NCBI): domain Eukaryota; kingdom Viridiplantae; phylum Streptophyta; class Magnoliopsida; order Poales; family Poaceae; genus Aegilops; species Aegilops umbellulata. The sequence goes on from CP136058.1 coordinate 68,867,143, forward strand.
ATTCCGTTCAACACAAACTTATTCGTGTTTTGTGTTATACCTTGAGATCCTTGCTATCCAGCATTTATTCTTCTTTACCTTGGAATATTACCACCTTTTATGTCAAGAATGTCGTGGTAATTTTACCACCTCTTGAGAATTTTGGTATAGTAATATCTCTCGCCTTTTGCGTTCATTTCTTGGTCTCCGTGTTGTTTCTAACCGGAATACCGACAAATGGTCTGTGATGTGTAAATTCTAAACTTCTAGCAACCCTATTGCTTTGAAGTTATTGGTCTACAATTTCATTCTAAGTCTATTGCTTATTTAATCATCATTCGAACATTGATCGTGCTACCTAGTCCAGATTCCTGGGTGCACCCTCCTATCATTGTTCAGTTGTGTATGTTTTCCTCGAGCATACATCATTATACCATTTGTTCCGACAAATGATATTTCCTTGTTCACATAATTGTGGAAATCCATCTTTTTGGAAATCTCGATGAGTTGTCGCTGAGTCCATCAGCCACCTCCTCATCCTCCCCTTAGTTTAATGATGAACTCTCGTTTCGGAACTCACTCCCATAGTTCAGTCCCCGAGTTTGAGTTATCCTGACACCAATCAGATCTGAATCTCGGCCAGATATGATGGCTGGAACATTTTCCAAGAGTTATAACGTTGGTCTTTTTACGAGTCGATAATGTGATGTCATGCCTAGCACACCTGACCGGAGGACCTATTGTTATAATTTTCCTTTTACCAATGCTATCCATTCTTCCATGAGGAAATTATAAGACTTAATCTATAAGTTGTTCCTAATGGATCCTTTGTGTATCCCAAAATCTGACCTTTGCTTGAATACCTTGTCAATGCTATCTCGAAGCATGTCTATGGTACCCCGAGTTTTAACAGGAATATTTGAACCCGATGCTAAGTGTTTCCTGCTCAATTATCCAAACACCGTTGTATGGGTAATGACATGAAATTTTTTTCCCTTACATAAATGGTTTTCTACAATTATACCCTATCATGGACATCATGCTCTATTTGTCCTTGGGAAGGTTATACCCCCTGAACAATGTGTTTAAACATATTTTCCTTTCCATTGTTCTATTTAATCTGATGATCACCTTTTCCTTACCATTATTTGTTTAACCTTTCTGGTGATCTCTATGATCTAAGCAGTATTTCTTCTGCTTATGTACACACCTAGGTGTACAACCGTGTCAGTAAGACCCTGTTGCATTTGTCGATAGCACCTCGGTTACCACCGATGGACGAGAACTTTGCCTATTGGTCCGCCCTGTTCAACGAGCGGGAAAATGGTTCTCTTCGTCCCTCACCCTTGGTACCGACGTTGTTTTCGACATAACTGACGGGCTACCCTCTGACATGCCTTGCTATCATGACTATGCTAGGTGTCACCACTCCTTCTACCTTTATCCCGTATGGTGGGCCCATAACCCACAATTCCACAGGATCGAAACGGACTCCCCTGTACACCTTATTGTCAAAGTTATTCCTCGCACGTGGCCTCGTATGTAATTCACGGGCCACCGTCCTAGTGATCTATTCTGGTATCAGACGCAATACTTACTCTCGCTACTCTGAACCCCTTTCTCACTCTGGTTCAGACTTCGAGCAACTATCTATCTGCTTGGAACCTCTTATTGTACCTTCGTACCTTACTCTCGATGTATTTCATATGTTCAACTCGAGAGATAATCGTATACTCATTCATGGGTTAACCCCAGATTGTTTCCCTCAAAAGCATTCTGTCATAGCTGAGCTGCCCCTTATCCTTTCGTAAGTACGATGGAGTTCCCGAAGAAATGATGACAAGTTTATCATGATGCATTGGAATAAAGAATTGAAGACATCAACGTAAGGGATTAACTTCTTCGAGAAGATCCGTTAGAATATCGTAACCAGAACTTTCCCCCTTACTCCCCTCCTAAATCTCGGGACGAGATTTCTTGTAGTGGAGGAGAATTGTGACGCCCGGATAATTAAGCTACAGTAAATCCCTGTTAATGATGCCACGTCACCTCTGTCACTGTAGTTAATCTCGAGTTAATTCGAGACCGTTTCAAATTTAAATCCTAAATAAGTCAAACGACAAAAGTTTTCAAAATATTAAACTAAAATGTTCGGGCTGTGCCAAAATTGGCATAGGTAATTATAGTGCAGCAAACACATTTTTATAAAATGTCTAAATGATTGAAAATGAAATAAAACAGAACATAAAATAAATAAAAGAAAGAAAACACAAAAATAGAAAACATAACAAAAGAGAAAAACTAAAACCTAAAGCTAACAGAAAAAAATGAAAGACCCCCCTCCCTGGGCCGTGGCCCAACTGGACCAGCCCACTGGCCCAGACCGGCCCCCACTCCCCCATAACCCCCACTAAACCGAAACCCTAACCCTCCACTCGCTCCACTCCCTCCCCCGATTCCCCTGGATCGGGATCGATCCCCACTCTCCCCTCACCCTCGCTCCTCTCGGCTCCCCCCCGAACCAGATCGGGACGCAACGCCCCCCCGCTTGCCAGACCCCGCCGCCCCTGGCGCCCGTCGTCACCACTGCTCCGCCATCGCCAAGCCCCTTGCCGTAGAGGGGACGGATCCCGGGGGCCCTGCCACGGATCCGGCCTCCCTCGCCACCCGTCCACGACCACGCTGACGCGGGACCCCCGCCCGGAACTACCTTGCCCCCGTCGCACGAGGACCGCGTCGCCGGACCGCCTCCTCCCCTGCGTCGATGCCGTCCCCATCCCCCACCCCGAGCATCCCCGAGCTCGCTTCCGAGACCCTACCCGCCCCGTGAGCTCGCCCTCCTCTCTCCCCCTTGCTCCGCCCGGTCACCGCGACCCCGCCCCGCCCGGCGTGTCACCGCACGCGCTCGCGCTCGTGGCGTGACCGGCTACCGCGTGCTGCTGCTCCTGCAGCTGCGCTGCCCCCGCTTCTCGCGACCACCATCGTGCCACCGGCCCCACCTCACCCGCCTGCTCCCCGCGCCCCGCACGCGGTCACCGCATCTGCGGCCCCCTTCCCGCGCTTGTCGCGTCCGCGCCCGCTCTATGGCCGCCTCTGCTCACTCTCGCTCGCCGCTCGCCGCGCGCGTGGCCCCGCCTCGCCAGCGCTGCGGTGGCCTTGCTGACCCACGCGCCCGCAGCCCACTTCTCGCTCGCGGCGTTGCCCCCCCCCAGCGCTCTCCTGCACGTGCAGCCCTACGCCGGCGCCGCCCTTCGTCGGCGCTGCCCGCTACGTCCCGCCCGGCCTCGTAGCGCCGCCCTGCTCCGGCAGCAACCGCGGCTGCCCACTTCTCTGGTCGTCTCGGGCGTGCGGGCACTCTTTCGCTCGCACCTGACGCCCGCTTACCCTAATCGGCCCCCTGGGCCTATGACATATGGGCCCGCGCCCCTGAGAATGTTTTAATAAAAAAAATAAAAAAAATAAATAAATAAAAAATAATAATAAGAATAATTAAATATATAATAATAATTAAATTAATTAATTAATTATGGAATTAATTAAGTTAGTTAATCATAATTAGATTAATCTAATTAACTAAATAGTTTAATTAAACAGTAATTAGTTAGTTAAACCCTAATTAACCTAATCAGGGAATGACAGGTGGGTCCCACTGGACCCACATGTCAGTTTGACCCAGTCAACCCTGTTGACTGCTGACGTCAGCATGACATCATGCTGCTGTCATAATTCTAATTTCGAATTAAATTAAATAATTATTTAAAATTCCAGAAATTAATAAAATCTTTAGAAAATCATATCTTTTAATCCGTAACTTGGATTAAAATATTTTCAACATGAAAGTTGCTCAGAACGACGAGACGAATCCGGATACGCGACCCGTTCGTCCACTAAACATTCCTAACATATCAAACTCGCAACTTTTCCCCCTCCGGCTCCTCTGCTCGAAAACGCGAAACCCCGGGAAAACTTTCCCGGATGTTTCCCCCTTCACCGGTATCATCCCATACCGCGTTAGGGCACCTCTAACGCCGTTACTTGTCATGTCATGCATCACTATGCATCTGCTTGCTTAAATATTTATTGTTTCTTCCCCCTCTTCTCTCGCTAGACACCGAGACCGACGCTGCTGCTGCCCTGTTCGACTACGGAGTTGACGATCCCTCTCTCTTGCCAGAGCAACCAGGCAAGCCCCCCCTTGATCACCAGATATCGCCTACTCTCCTCTATACTGCTTGCATTAGAGTAGTGTAGCATGTTACTGCTTTCGTTATTCCTATCCTGATGCATAGCCTGTTTTTTGATACTGCTGTTGATACCTTTACCTGCAATCCTACTGCTTAGTATAGGATGCTAGTGTTCCATCAGTGGCCCTACACTCTTGTCCGTCTGCCATGCTATATTACTGGGCCGTGATCACTTCGGGAAGTGACCGCGGGCATATACTATATACTTTACACTTTTACCTGTGATACTGTTCGGAGATGGGGGCTGAAGGGGCAGGTGGCTCCATCCCGGTAGAGGTGGGCCTGGGTTCCCGACGGCCCCTGACTGTTACTTTGTGGCGGAGCGACAGAGCAGGTTCAGACCACCTAGGAGAGAGGTGGGCCTGGCCTTGGTCGGCGTTCACGGATACTTAACACGCTTAACGAGATCTGGGTATTTGATCTGAGTCTGGCCATTTGGTCTATACGCACTAACCATCTATGCGGGAGTAGTTATGGGTATCCCGACGTCGTGGTATCAGCCGAAGCCTTCGTGACGTCAGCGACTGAGTGGCGCGCGCCGCATTGGATCGTAAGCTCGCTCTTGTATTAAGGGGGCTAGATCTGCTTCCGGCCGCGTTCGCAACGTGCAGGTGTGCTCAGGGCGATGGGCCCAGACCCCTACGCGCTTAGGTTTAGACCGGCGTGCTGACCTCTCTGTTGGTCTAGGTGGGGCTGCGACGTGTTGATCTTCCGCGGCCGGGCATGACCCCGGAAAGTGTGTCGGGCCAAATGGGATCAAGCGTGTTGGGCTATGTGGTGCACCCCTGCAGGGAAGTTTATCTATTCGAATAGCCGTGTCCCTCGGAAAAAGGACGACCCGGAGTTGTACCTTGACCTTATGACAACTAGAACCGGATACTTAATAAAACACACCCCTTTCAAGTGCCAGATACAACCCGGTGATCGCTCTCTAACAGGGCAACGAGGAGGGGATCGCCGGGTAGGATTATGCTATACGATGCTACTTGGAGGACTTCAGTCTACTCTCTTCTATATGCTGCAAGACGGAGGCTGCCAGAAGCGTAGTCTTCGACAGGATTAGCTATCCCCCTCTTATTCTGGCATTCTGCAGTTCAGTCCGCCGAGATGGCCCTTTTACACATATATCCATGCATATGTAGTGTAGCTCCTTGCTTGCGAGTACTTTGGATGAGTACTCACGGTTGCTTTTCTCCCCCCCTTCTCCTTGCTTGTATTCGAGCCCTCGAGGCCCCTGGCTTGTATTATGATGCTTGTATGACTTATTTTTATGTTTTAGAGTTGTGTTGTATTATCTTCCCGTGAGTCCCTGATCTTGATCGTACACATTTGCGTGCATGATTAGTGTACGATTGAATCGGGGCCGTCACATTGTATCCAAGAAAAAGTGTATGTTGAATGGAAGACAATTATTCTAGTATCTATCAAATTAATAAAAATCCAAAATTTCGGTGAATTATATACACTGAAAGTGCGAAATATGGTTAAAACTAATTCATGTCAATTAGGCAATTGCAGAGATTCTCAAAGCAAGGGAAGGGCCCTGAACCTGAAAACGCCACCCAGGACCCGGGCGACACGGGGGAAAATCCAGCCGCCGCCGGCCCGGCAACCACCTTCCGCCCGCCCGCGCGTCGCCGTCGCCGGAGGGCTGGCCAGCGAAGCTGCGCCGGGTCCTATGATGGCGGCGGCGGGGCCCTCTTTTTCCTGCTCCATCACCCCCGTCCCGCCCCTCAGCCTGCCCCACCCCCAGATCCGGTCCGCGGCGGCGCCGGCGGCCTCCCCCCACGGCAGGGCCGGCCACCCCCTGCTGTCTCCTCCCCGGCCTGCTGGGAGGCGCAGGTGGCCTTCACCGGATGCGGCTTCCTGCGCGCGGTGCGGTCCCGTTCCTCCCCAGATGCGATCTGGGCGATCCTCGTCCAGCCGGCTGCGGTGCTCTCCGGACAGCCTGCCGTGGCGGCCGGGCGCGCCCTCCTCGCTGCGTCTCACCTCTCCACCGACCCCCTCCCCCACCCCGTATTCGAGCTTCCTGTCATGGAGGTGTTTGGTTGTGTCCCGCGCCAGTTGTTTCCTGCAGCTCGCCGGCCGGGAGCTCTGGCTGAGCGCGAGTCTTCTACACCACCACCACCACCCCGCAGGGGTGGCTTCGGCCCGACGGTAATGGACCTGCGCCCCTCCTGTGTCCATGGCCGGCCGGCGCAGCTTTGGATCCGACATGCCTCGGGCACTGCGCTCTTTCCGGCACCTTAGGCTTGATGGATCCTCGGCATCTACGCACCATCACAACCCTGCTGGCGTCCTTGTTTGGCCATCCACCCGGTGTATTTTTGATTCCGGCACCCTCCGTGAGCTGCGTCCCCTTCCAGCTCCTTGGGTCTGTCGGCGTCCCTGCTGCTCCGGTCCCGGTGGCCTTGATCTGCGCTCTTTTCCAGATCTTGGGTCGTCTAGGGCTTGGCCACCGTCGCATCCTCACGTTCCGCTCAACCATGCAACCTCACCCTCCTTTGGAGCTCGCATGTCCGGCGGCGCTTGGTGCCTCCTCGGCGTCAAGCGTGGCTCCCCTTCCGGCGGACGCAGTTCCGGCGTATGCCCGACTTCCTCTTCTCCGACTCGTACTGCGACGACTTGGGATTGCTCGGTACATGGCTAGGGTGAAATCCCTGCATCTTATGCTGGCAGCGGCGACACCCGCGGGTGCCGTCACCTTCTTGAAAGCCATGTCATGGCCGTTATCCGTGTCCCTCTTCGAGCATCAGGGGAAACCCTAGGTCCGGTTTTCCGGATCGGACGACGACGGCGTCTTGGTGTCGTTCTCCTTCGTGAAGGCGTTTTCTTGTTTGCTCGTGGTGTCCTCGGTGCTAGATGTGGAGATGTTGGTCGTCTAGTTGTTGCTTGGGTTGCTTCCTTGGTTGGCAAGTTTAGCTGTGTTTTTTTTGTTCGGGTCGAGCTTCTCATGTCTCTTTGCTTCGGCAACCATGTTCACGTCTTTTGCGTTTGTGGCATGGGTTGTACCCCCTGTATCCACTCTAACTTCTTCTATGAATGAATGATACGCAAGCTTTGCGTATTCGTAAAAAAAAGGCATTTGCAGATTGAACATATTGATTTATGTTTCTCGTAAAAAAGACATATTTACGCATGGTACGTAGAAGTCATATTGGAGTGGTGGTCAAACCTGGTCGCATCCTGGAACGAGCTGCTGCAGAGTCTTGAACCTCTCAATTACCCTGCGCCTTCTTCTCTGTTATATATACACGCACGGTGGCATGGTTCATACGAAGGCAATATAAAAACAAATTAAACTTCACAAAAGAAGAAAACTGCCAAAGTACAGCTTTACCTTTTCTCTCAGCCTGTGTGTTTCTGAATATTTGGACCTCCTTGCGCCTGCCGTCTCCCTCCTGTCCCTCGAATTGCTTGCTGCGCCCTATATATCATATACCAAAGAGGCAAAGATGAACCATGCATGGGAGAAGCAAAGCATCACTCATCAACTTTTTGGAAAGGAAAATTTGCTCTGCCTTGTTGCTAGAACACTAACCTTGTCCGTCGACCTCTTGCTTGGGTCCTTGGACTGCACTTGCTGATCACCCACGACCATTAGACTTGCAGCAACGCCTCCCTTTCCGCGGGGATGATCAGCGACGAACTCCTCACCACGTACAACTGGGTAGAGCCAAGCCGCCATATCTTCTTCATAAGGCGGCTGAGGTAGCACCTCAGGCACTTGAGGCTGCGACATGGGGAGGCCGGAGACTGCAGGTGGCGGCACCTCCATGGCCCTGCGCCCTCCTCCTCGCCTCACCAATTCGAAGAGGTCACCGCTGTACCGAAGTGCAAGATCCATATACATGAGCCTTATATATGGATGTGTGTACACATGCAAAATTCCATGCACGTTCCATGCATAATTGCGTACGTGGATTGGTAACCATCGAACATCTCGACGAAGTTGTCAGCGGCATCGTTGCTGCTGGCGCCTTCTCTGGCTCCGGTGGTGGCGTCCAGGAGGTGGAGGTCGGAGTAGCCGGAGCCCGTCATATCTATATCCATGCCCGATGTGCTTGGCCTAAGAATTAACAATCAAACGAGAGAAATCTCGTTGGTTATGGATCGTGCGAGAAGGCGTGTGAGTGTGAGTGAGTTCACGCCTATATATATATAGGCGTGCAGAGGTAAAGATCAAGAAGAGTTCTGAAGGACACGACGGCCGCAGGGACGACGTGTGATGTGATCATTGGGCGTGCATGTGCATGCATGCATGTAGATGTCCTTTGAAATGTCCACGCTGCAAGCACCGAGGATTGGAAGCAAGAAAGAAGAGGAAGACGGTTAGACCCCTGCTAGCCAACTCATTTGTCATAAAAATAAATTATACAATTAGTATTATTTTTTTCAAATAAAAAAATCAATGATATAATTTTTGTGACGTGTAAATCTCTTTTCTGTAATCAAACTGATGACCAAATTTAAATCTCAAAATGCGTGAACGTCACCTAACCTAAACTAGAACAGAGAAAGTATCTGCCTTCTAGAGAAAGCTTACTTGCTAAATATTTGTCACCAAGGATGACCACTAAGATACGTTAGTGATTAAAAATGATTAAAGTATAATGCATGGGGATAATTTCAATAACTTAATCACCTAAAACCCCAAGAAACGAAATTATGATCGTATCATCTTAAAAATATGCACTTGCATGCTTGGACAAACTTCAAATGAGAAAAATAGACATCGAGCAATTTTTTAAATTTTTGATCAAGTTTATGTAAGAAATATCAATATACACAATATACAATAAATACATTATGGAAACTTTCATGATAGATGTATTGATTTGGTAATGTAGATGTTGATATTTTTCCTATGAATTTTGTCAAACTTAAAACATATTGACTTCAAATAAGATTAATATAAGTCCTCACTCGGATGGAGGGAGCATACTTCCTAAATGCATTGGGAGTCCTCCTGCCTGATTACTGGAAAAGATAGATCAAGCACTATGATTTGGGGGATTATTTACCATTTACACATAAAAATTGAGCCACATGATCTCTAGTTTGTAATAGCTCCCAAAATAGTTACAGGAATAACAGTCAACTATATTATTAAGAAAATGAGACAAATAAGTCACCATGTTCTTGTACACAGACTAAATTATCTACTCTGTTGATTTTGGACCCTAATTTTGATGGTGGAGATTTAAAACCTAACATGAGGGATGCACATACATGTTAGTTATAACATATCTCGTGGGTTTAGAATAATACAGGTTGTTCATCTGGAAAGCCAATTGGGCTAAAAAAAACACAGCCCCGGCCCTTTTCCTAACCCTAGCCACCACCAAGTCTCCTCCGCACTGCCGCCTCGGCTCCCCTCCTGTCTTCCTTTGGCAATTCAGCGGCGGCCAGAGGAGTGGGGACCTACTTTGGTTTCTCTTAGTTCTTGTTTCCCTTAGGGTTTTGTTTCCATACCGCCATCAACGATCTGGCTTAGATGATGGCACATCAAAATAAGATCTCTCCAGCCTCTCCCTACCTCAACGATATTTTATCCGACACCGATGAAGGGCCTCTGAGGATAGATGTTGCCAGATTTGTTGGATCTCGTCAGATTTTCATAGTCTGTGTGTTATTCAAGGGAAGCGGTTGACTGGATCTTAGTGCGGCAACTTCAACCTCCTCTTTTGAATTGTTCTACGACATATGGTTTGGTTTCTCAAACCCTGCCGGTTGGCGGTGAAGGATTGCAAGTCTGCATTGCGTGGGGTGATGCCCCCAACCAACATTCCTTCAACGATTACTAGATATCGTTTTTGGCAATCAAAGCCTGGCCTGGTGAGGACGTTGGGAGGTGTCCCTTTCGTTTACTTCTAGTTCAGTGCATTTTTCAAACTCCAACGAGCGGCTCACAATCAAAGTAAGAAGATGGTTAATATTATTTTTGACGTAATTATTTTGCTTGTCATTTTGTGTGTTTTTGTGTTTCAGTTGTATTGTCTACCATTTTCCTTGATAATATTCAGCTACAAGATGACCTTTGGTTATTTTTTTTCTCAAAAAGGAAAACAATTCCAGTTCAGTTAGGTTTGGTGGAGCATTCCAATACGTAAGAGATCCTATGGAATGTGACGTGGTTAGTTACATATATATCTCTAGGTGTGGTAGGAGGGCTTTCAACGCACCATGCCAACGAAATATGTAACTAACCACGTCACTGCAAGGTGCATGGAAATATTCTTAGAGTAGCAAGAGAAATCGTGACAAGGGTGCACAACAAATTAAAAATAAAATTGCAGCTCCAGAAAATAAGTATATATAAATTAGTAACTGGATTTGCATATCTTTAATCAGTTTGCAGTTGTTGAACTATGTCCTGCTATGCTTATTTTGCAATGTACTAAATAAATTAACCACAAAAACAGGAAAGGGCGAGTAAAGCAAATACTTAAAGGCAATAGTAGGTTGAGCAAATGAGATTATAATGATCCACAACAATGCCGGACACATCCTCAACCTAAACTTAAATGGAGAACAACGAGTTAAAAGTAGAAGGAGAAACTGGAGCGAGGTTTACGCAACGGATTAAAAGAGAACTGTAGCTCAGGGAAAATAGTTAGATGAAATAGCAGGTGTAAATATTGAACCTAAACATCAAATGTGGGACACAAACTTAAACTTGTTTTGATGTTAAATATTTTTGGATGTAGTAACGTGCATGTGTTCTTGGTGTATAACCGTGTCTGGGTCTAGTGGTAGCAAAACAGATTGATAGGAGTGCAAGACAGTCAAACAGAGGCACATGCATGAATAAGGGTCACTGGGCGCAGCTCACCGCATCTTGAAGTAACAAAAAAGGGTATATCTAAAAATAATACTTCCATGCACCTTGCAATGACGTGGTTAGTTACATATTTTGTTGTAAATGATAGAGAGACATTTCAAACACAATATTCCCTAAAAGATATTTCGAAACCAATATGGTAGGAAATACAGAAGTATAACTGTTGATAGCAAATCCGGAAATGCAAATGCATGGTACACGCTGCTACTTACATATTAAAAAGGTCTAAAAAGAGTATATTTTCGAAATTGTTATCATAACTAACTAGTGTTATTTATCCTAATATATAAATACTCCACTGTAAGTATTTACATATGATGCAAGTCAAAGTTAAAAAGAAGTTTAACCCACATGTTTTCTGGAAATTTATCTACTCACGAGTGTACTCCCTTTCTCCCATGATATAAGAGTATTTTTGCCATTAGTGTAGTGTTAAAAATGCTCTTATACTATGAAACAGAGGGAGTAGTAATTAACTAATGTGGGGAACCTAGACAATACTACGTACTTGCACATGCTATATGCAGCATCGAGTTTGATCAATATCCAATAGATTATTTTTTATTGGGCGTAGTTTCCTGGTGTTTCTTTCACATCCTTGTCTTTTTGCATGATACACATATGATAGCCTAGCTAGGTGTAGGGAAGAGGTGCGAGAGCTCGCTCCAACCAGAATCTTTTCAGGTATATCCAATTCAGACATACCAGAGACTTTGCCGCGCGCCGCTGAACATGTATGCCATACAAAACCATTTTTGCCGCGCGCCGCTGAATATGTATGGCATACAAAACCATTTTTTCAATTGGTAAGATGACAAATATAGACGCTCATATTCCGTATACTCGGTGGTGGAGCTAGCCAGGATCTTTGTTTGTGTGTGTGTGTGGGGGGGGGGGGGGGGGGGTTGGGTTGGGGGCCAAAGGCGATATTTTTTCTACTCGAAGCAGCTTCCAAAACAAATTCTTCATGTTTTTACCAAGGCTTGCGGCCATGGGCTGAACATAGCTCTGCCCCTGCATTAGCATGTATACCTGTATTCACGAGTGTCGTGACTGTATCTATATAGGATAATTAACATTGTGTTGTGACTGGCCGATTTAGCACAACGACGTTGCATGTGTATGGCAGGAGTAGCAGGCGCAGTGATCTATGCATATATATGCAGAGATGTTATGTGTGGATGCCGCAACATAGCAAACAGACAAATATGCGTCTCTCTCCAGAACATATGCAAAATGGAAAACGTTGTTTGGTACATATCAGTGCATCTTTTGTCTGTAAATACTGGAGAATCATGTTTTGTGGCTTGATAATCTTGTTGTAATCCTTTACAGGTGATTTATCTTGGGGTTTGCTCATTGTGTTTCTAACGCAAGCTGGAAATTACTTTTGATGAATGGCGTGAATCCCTCGACAACAAGGAGTATATGGAAGCCTTGTCAATCTCCAAACTACAAATGTCACTTGAGTGCGTGGTGGTATACATGTATACTTTTTTATGAGCTGTACCTTGTGGTTCTATAATATGTAGTACCACTTGAAATATTGATGTTCGATAGCTTCATTTGCAGTGAGGATGTGTTGTCATGCACATATGAGTATTGTGTGCATCACAACACATGCTTGCTTTTAAATAAGTAGGTGACATCGGCGAAATAAACAACCTTGTGTCCATCAATAGGCTCAGCTCATTTATCCTCAAAGAGCACCGAGCCCTCCCGTACTTATTTGTGTATCAACTAGTGTGAAGTTTGTTTGTACTACTTCACAATCGGTTGCAATGGTTGTTTATTTGAAAGTAGACGTCGTTTCCAAAACAAAACAAAATATGACCCAAAGATTGAAGAAAACCATTCTACAATATAGTTGTATAAATAAAATAAAATATGTACAACAAGCAGAACAATCAAAGAAAAGAAAGAACAATACATCACTGGAATTTTGATCAACTTCCATAGAATTGTATAGCCTGAAAGACATTTTAATAGAATTATTAATATAAAATTTAAACATATAATTGATAATTTAAAGATATATGCAGTCAAAAATTTAGCCATTAGGAACTTGGTAGAGTGTTATTTCCGAACCTAAAATAGAGGCACGACGTACATGGACATGCATAGTAGTCGATGTGAGAGTCATTCTGAACCTTACCCAAAAATTCCTAGTTTCTTCTAGGGGCCCCAAAAATTATTAGTTGCTTTCACTGGATTGGTTGAACAAAACAAGCCTGGTCTAAGTGGGCTATCATTCAAACTGAAATGACACTGTGCGTCATCCTATGACATTTTTTTTATATGCAGTGTCCAGGATATATTGCCCTTCAACAAGGAAACAAACTTAAAAGGTTCATGCATGGCAAGTTCCAGAACAACTGTCACAACGGCCCATAACAGTCCTGACGTAGTATTCATGGTAGTCTAAATTAATGTAATGGTCCTCACCAAGCGGTCAGCTTGGTAAGCTACCTACAAAAACTTGCAATCAATAATGCAATGGTCCTCTTTTTAAAAGAATGCTATGGGAAAAATACTAGAATGATCTTGGATTTGGGTGTATACATTTTATTAAACTTGCAAAAGTAAGACATAAACTTTTAGTTGAACTTACTCATGTAAATTTCCGTAAAATAATACGATTTACGACCTGCATATAAATATGAAAATGAGAATGCTGCAGTTTAAGTTCAACTTTTTTTTGCGGGCAAAAAGTTCAAACTTTTGAATTAGAGCACTTTCATTTTCACCTAGGCCACAAATGATCATATTAATTTGCAAAGAATTATATGCGTAATTTGCAAATCAAGATATACTTGTGTTATTTCTTTCTTCATAATTTTAACTTACAAAGATGTTTTTGCAAAGTTTACGAAAAGGAACTCTTTTTTCTTAATTAGGAGTACCTAGGTTACAAAACTTCTACAAAATATTGTGGTTCTTTTTTTGTGTGTGACGGAAATGCTGTGGTTCTTTTGTACAGTCTAGCTGCCTTGCAAGTGCACATGCATTATACACACACACCAATCCAAAATATATTTATAATTCTAGCAAGCATGTGCGTTTATTGTATGAAATCATAAATCACACGGAAATTACTTCTGACATTGAAATAGATTCGGTGGCAATCGTGAACATATAATACATGCTCAGAAATATTGCAAAAAAAAAAGAATCATCATATCCTCAGCTTTCATGGTAGAATTAATCTAGTAAAAAGAACTAAACTTGATCAAACTTTACGAAGTTTGAATTCAGTCAACTCTAATATGCAGAGTAAATAAAAACGGATAGATTATTTAGAACGATATCATGTATGTGAACAAGAAAGTATCCAGTTATTGAGAACAATATTCAACCTATCACGGTAGTGGTGAAACATTCTTTCTTTCTTTGTATATGGTTCCTGAAAAAACCTAATCAATCAATTAATGTGGAAAAAAATCCCATCTCCGTTATCTTTTCTTGGTGGTAATAAAATTAGTTGCAAGAGCGGCAAGGTATGCTGAGGGTAATGCATAAAATAATAGATGGAAATTTGATACGCGGACTTTGCATGTTCGATTGTTCCCAAGCTTGACGTTTCCCTCCGGGCGGCATATGTACCGGGAATCTCGTCCGTCCTGCACCGCTTCAGGATCATCAGTATCTATTAGTAGTGATTTTGCCAATACCCAGTGTCAGAATTGCAGGAAAAAGTGATATACATAGTGCTAGCGCTGCCATACGAGACGCTGGACAGCTGGAAGCAGGATACAGAAGGCATAGACAAATATACGTTACCTGCAGGGTGCAGTCTAGGCAAGGCAAGCCAATGCCGACCGGGACAAATGTACGTGCCGGAGCACGGCCGCCGGTCGGCCCAGCGTCGGCGATGTCGACCCTCCCGCCGATGGACGCTAAGCTACGTTTACGTATTTGTTGTGTGTGTTGGGAGTAGAACTGGATGCTAAATAAGGTAGGGAATCTTAGTCTCTGTTGACCTATATATAATTGGCATGCCGGAGGGCAGATGGATAGACATGCATCTAACTGTCTACAAGTGTGCGTCCCACCATGCACAGGAAACCTTGCTTGTTTCGCAGCTGCCTTCGCTTTCACGTGGCGGGGGAAACACGTGGCGCACATGCATGTGAATGATGCATGTGACTACGTTTGCATATGTACGCAAGCATTACGTACTCAAAGGATGTTGATGCATACGTCCCTAGAACAACACAGATTTGATATTTACCTAATTTTGTAAATAAGAGTAGATTGATCACCCATAAAGTGATTCGAATAAATGTGTAGCAAAATTCACCTTCATCAAAATTGTAGTTGAACTCATTGTAATTCTCAGTAGGATATGTTGAATTATAGATGGCCTTTATTACCATATGAATAATAATCCTGAAAATTTTCAAAGGCCATGTGGGGTGTCATGACATGGCAGTGGAAGCTTACTACCACTTCATGGGTGGAGAAGAGTTGAGACTTGAGACCCTTTTATAGGGGTTCCTCTTTCACATAGTATTGAAACTTGAGAAGATGTGTGGTTTCCGAACACTTCTTCTCGGTTGCCCACCTCGCCTCACCCGCGTGTTGTGTCTTGTGAACAAGCCGAGCCCATCTCAGACTAAGTATGAGTCATTAACAGACGCGCTATAAATCCAAAACATCGGATCGTGTGTTGTGGAATTGGACGTGGATCCAGCCCCACGTCTTCATACTTGGCTCCATATTGGAGGCAGTGGCAACCCTAACTGCTACCCAGATCGGTTCGCATCTGCTCCACCTCCTCGCACGCAACCCACCGTCGTTCCTCTCATTGCTGCTGCTTCCGGCGATCCCATCTTGTTGACCGTTCAGGAACGACTGCTCACCTCCCCGACTAATTCTAAGGCCACCAAGAAAGTTATTGAAGATGATGCTTTTGTTCACCCCTCTCATGTTTGTTTCGGATAGATGTATCTGGTTTGTGTGTAGTACTTTCTCACATGTTAAACTCTCGTATGAGATTAATATTGTTAGCTCTATCATCATGATTTATTTATGGATTAAATCAATCAGAGAATTGCTATTTTTCAACAATTCAAAAACCTAATTTTTGTAGGCAATTTTAGATTCAATGCTTTGCTGCTACATTGAACCCGTTTGCGGGTGCTCATTTTAAGCGTTGACAGTTGCTCAAGTCGATGAATGTGTTACAAGTCGCTGGTGGAACTCCCGAAGGAACGGTTGCTCCTAAATAGGAGAAGGAATTCAAGGAGGTCATCATCGTCTTTGTCGTAGCCATTTTGAGTGTGATCAGAGACAAGTTAGTTGACACATATCTACGTATGCCGGTTGCCAAGAACTTGTGGGATCTGTTCAAAGCTGAATTCAAGGCAACCGATGCTGGAAGCGAGATGTATGCGATGAAGCAGTTCCATGGCTATAGGATGGCTGATTAGAACCGTCCTGTACTAGGCCAGGCTAATGAGATACAATGCATCATAAGGAAGATGAGTTACCTGATAAGTTTGTCTTGGGATGCATAATTACTAACTCCCCGCCCCTCTTCGAGGAGATTTCCTACTACACTAACACATCAGAGACGTGAAATCTTGGTAGAGGATATCATCGGTCATCTAAGTGTTGAAGAGAACTTGAGAGCATTCGAATCGCTTGTGGCCCGACGCAAGGCATCGTGCATAGAAGATGGGCCGGTATATGGGCAAAGAGCCTAGGTGATGGGCCAGGATGTTGGGCTTTGGAGGAATGGGCTGGTGGGTTGGGTGAGAGTCAAAACGGCCTGGGTGGATGGTTGGTCAGCAGCATTTGAATCCTCAACGACCACGCAGTTTGTGGGTGCCTGATCTAGGTAATCGCCCTGGGGGGTGCTAGTAGACTGAGTAGTGATGATTGTTGGAGTAGGTTGCATGGCCTCCCGCCGACGTGAGGAGTGGTGTTGGCTCCGGTGAGAACGACATGGTGACGAGGACGAGAAACAATGCTCCACTCAAGTGATTCCTCTTGGAGCCAGAGTATTCGAGAGACCATGAAGGACAACTGAAGTCCCAAAGATGAAAGAAAAACAACGAAAGTGTGGACAAGTATATGAATGAAAATGGTAAATGAGGAAACCACAACTTTAATTAGATGCAACAGATTGGAACACATTGCCACGCGGATGGATCACATGAAATCCTAAAGGATGGTGTGACGCCCGGATAATTAAGCTACAACAACCCACTGCTAATGATGCCATGTCACCCTGGTTGCTGTTGTTGAACTCGCGTTGATTCAAAACCGTTTCAACATTCTAATTAAAAATTAAGTCGACGGTAAAAGTTTTCAAAAGCCAAAACTAAAATGTTCGGAATATGACAGATAAATCATAAGTAGTAATGGTGGAGAAATCGCATTTTTATAAAATCTTTCAATACTCTAAAAATAAATAAACTGCAGCATAAGCAATTATTCCAAATACCTTTGGTAGTTAATAAAATGTTAAACTATTTTATTTGGGGGTTAAACTTTTTGGTGGCAGTGGTGTATTTAATAAAACTAATTTAGGTACTAACAATATATTTACAGAAATAAAGTAAATTAAAAACAAAAAAAGAAAACAAAAGAAAACAACAACAAATAAATAAGACAGACAGAAAAAGGCCTAGACAAGTACTGCCAAAGTGGGCTCTACTGTGCACATGGCCCAGCCCACACCCCCCCCCCAATCGTCTCCTTCCTTCTACAGGAGGCAGGGGAATCGTGGCTGGCATCCGGCCGCCATGACCGCGCCCTGGCCATGTGCCGATCATCCCCGTTGTCCCCTGCTTGTTAAAACGACGCCCGCGGCCTCATTCATAACCCTAGATCATTTCCCTCCTTTTCCTCGTGCCGCCATCGTCTTCCCACGCCCGTCCGAACCGTCGTCGTCATGGCCACCTCCGTTCCCGCGCTCTCCATCGTCCCGGCGCCATGAAAGGTTGCCCGCGAGCTCCGTCATCGTCCGCCTCGTCGTCTTCACCCACTGGATCCAGTAGGGAGCCACCGCAACCTCCGCATCAACCTCGTCTTCATCTTCGGCAAACACAGCTCCTCCGCGTCGATCCACCGCCGATTCGCTAAGACCAGCACCTCCCCGAGCCCACTGCCCTTCCCTACAGGAGTACCCGCGAGTGATTCACGGATTGGGGGCTGAAAGGACCTTTGTCCCGACGGACCTCTGGGTGGATCTTTGTGGCAGAGCGACAGGGCAGGTCGAGACTACCTAGGTGAGAGGTGGGCCTGGCCCTGTTGGTGTTCATGGCTATTTTAAAATAACACGCATAACGAGTTCTTGGTATTTGATCTAAGTCTGGCTACTGGCCTATACGCACTAACCAACTACGTGGGAAAGATATGGGCACTCGGCGTCGTGGTATCAGCCGAAGCACTTCGTGACGTCAGCGACTGAGCGACGCGTGCCGGGTTGGACCGCGTAACGTGACTTCCTTTGTAATGGAGGTTGCTAGGTCTGCTCTCCGGCCGCGTACGCAACATGCAGGTGTGCAATGGGCGATGGGCCCAGTCCCCTGCGCGCATAGGATTTAGACCGGCGTGCTGACCTCTCTGTTGAGCCTAGGTGGGGCTACGACGTGTTGATCTTTTGCGGCCGGGCATGACCCAGAAAAGTGTGTCCGGCCAAATGGGATCAAGCGTGTTGGGTTATGTGGTGCACCCCTGCAGGGAAGTTAATCTATTCGAATAGCCGTGATCTTCGGTAACAGGATGACTTGGAGTTGTACCTTGACCTTATGACAACTAGAACCGGATACTTAATAAAACACACCCTTCCAAGTGCCAGATACAACCCGGTGATCGCTCTCTAACAGGGCAACGAGGAGGGGATCGCCGGGTAGGATTATGCTATGCGATGCTACTTGGAGGATTTCAGTCTACTCTCTTCTACATGCTGCAAGATGGAGGCTGCCAGAAGCGTAGTCTTCGACAGGATTAGTTACCCCCTCCCCCTCTTGTTCTGGCATTCTGCAGTTCAGTCCACTGATATGGCCCTTTATTCATATACCCATGCATATGTAGTGTAGCTCCTTGCTTGCGAGTACTTTGGATGAGTACTCACAGTTGCTTTTCTCCCTCTTTTCCCCTTTCCCTTCTACCTGGTTGTCGCAACCAGATGTTGGAGCCCAGGATCCAGACGCCACCGTTGACGACGACTCCTACTACACCAGAGGTGCCTACTACTACGTGTAGCCCGCTGACGACAACCAGGAGTAGTTAGGAGGATCCCAGGCAGGAGGCCTGCGCCTCTTTCGATCTGTATCCCAGTTTGTGCTAGCCTTCTTAAGGCAAACTTGTTTAACTTATGTCTGTACTCAGATATTGTTGCTTCCGCTGACTCGTCTATGATTGAGCACTTGTATTCGAGCCCTCGAGGCCCCTGGCTTGTATTATGATGCTTGTATGACTTATTTTATTTGTAGAATTGTGTTGTGATATCTTCCCGTGAGTCCCTGATCTTGATCGTACACATTTGCATGCATGATTAGTGTACGATTGAATCGGGGGCGTCACAGATGGCCACCTAGACAAGCACTTAAGGCATTACCGACATGATCATGATCAAGGGGAAAGCTAGATCAGCTAAAAGAGACCACAAGGATGATGGCATGGGATGTGGTGGAGCAATGAACGTGACTGGAGAAGAGTCTCTCGCCTTTTGCGTTCATTTCTTAGTCTCCGTGTTGTTTCTAACCGGAATACCGACAAATGGTCTGTGATGTGTAAATTCTAAACTTCTAGCAACCCTATTGCTTTGAAGTTATTGGTCTACAATTTCATTCTAAGTCTATTGCTTATTTAATCATCATTCGAACATTGATCGTGCTACCTAGTCCAGATTCCTGGGTGCACCCTCCTATCATTGTTCAGTTGTGTATGTTTTCCTCGAGCATACATCATTATACCATTTGTTTCGACAAATGATATTTCCTTGTTCACATAATTGTGGAAATCCATCTTTTTGGAAATCTCGATGAGTTGTCGCTGAGTCCATCAGCCACCTCCTCATCCTCCCCTTAGTTTAATGATGAACTCTCGTTTCGGAACTCACTCCCATAGTTCAGTCCCCGAGTCTGAGTTATCCTGACACCAATCAGATCTGAATCTCGGCCAGATATGATGGCTGGAACATTTTCCAAGAGTTATAACGTTGGTCTTTTTATGACTCGATAATGTGATGTCATGCCTAGCACGCCTGACCGGAGGACCTATTGTTATAATTTTCCTTTTACCAATGCTATCCATTCTTCCATGAGGAAATTATAAGACTTAATCTATAAGTTTTTCCTAATGGATCCTTTGTGTATCCCAAAATCTGACCTTTGCTTGAATACCTTGTCAATGCTATCTCGAAGCATGTCTATGGTACCCCGAGTTTTAACAGGAATATTTGAACCCGATGCTAAGTGTTTCCTGCTCAATTATCCAAACACCGTTGTATGGGTAATGACATGAAATTTTTTTCCCTTACATAAATGGTTTTCTACAATTATACCCTATCATGGACATCATGCTCTATTTGTCCTTGGGAAGGTTATACCCCCTGAACAATGTGTTTAAACATATTTTCCTTTCCATTGTTCTATTTAATCTGATGATCACCTTTTCCTTACCATTATTTGTTTAACCTTTCTGGTGATCTCTATGATCTAAGCAGTATTTCTTCTGCTTATGTACACACCTAGGTGTACAACCGTGTCAGTAAGACCCTGTTGCATTTGTCGATAGCACCTCGGTTACCACCGATGGACGAGAACTTTGCCTATTGGTCCGCCCTGTTCAACGAGCGGGAAAATGGTTCTCTTCGTCCCTCACCCTTGGTACCGACGTTGTTTTCGACATAACTGACGGGCTACCCTCTGACATGCCTTGCTATCATGACTATGCTAGGTGTCACCACTCCTTCTACCTTTATCCCGTATGGTGGGCCCATAACCCACAATTCCACAGGATCGAAACGGACTCCCCTGTACACCTTATTGTCAAAGTTATTCCTCGCACGTGGCCTCGTATGTAATTCACGGGCCACCGTCCTAGTGATCTATTCTGGTATCAGACGCAATACTTACTCTCGCTACTCTGAACCCCTTTCTCACTCTGGTTCAGACTTCGAGCAACTATCTATCTGCTTGGAACCTCTTATTGTACCTTCGTACCTTACTCTCGATGTATTTCATATGTTCAACTCGAGAGATAATCGTATACTCATTCATGGGTTAACCCCAGATTGTTTCCCTCAAAAGCATTCTGTCATAGCTGAGCTGCCCCTTATCCTTTCGTAAGTACGATGGAGTTCCCGAAGAAATGATGACAAGTTTATCATGATGCATTGGAATAAAGAATTGAAGACATCAACGTAAGGGATTAACTTCTTCGAGAAGATCCGTTAGAATATCGTAACCAGAACTTTCCCCCTTACTCCCCTCCTAAATCTCGGGACGAGATTTCTTGTAGTGGAGGAGAATTGTGACACCCGGATAATTAAGCTACAGTAAATCCCTGTTAATGATGCCACGTCACCTCTGTCACTGTAGTTAATCTCGAGTTAATTCGAGACCGTTTCAAATTTAAATCCTAAATAAGTCAAACGACAAAAGTTTTCAAAATATTAAACTAAAATGTTCGGGCTGTGCCAAAATTGGCATAGGTAATTATAGTGCAGCAAACACATTTTTATAAAATGTCTAAATGATTGAAAATGAAATAAAACAGAACATAAAATAAATAAAAGAAAGAAAACACAAAAATAGAAAACATAACAAAAGAGAAAAACTAAAACCTAAAGCTAACAGAAAAAATGAAAGACCCCCCTCCCTGGGTCGTGCCCCAACTGGACCAGCCCACTGGCCCAGACCGGCCCCCACTCCCCCATAACCCCCACTAAACCGAAACCCTAACCCTCCACTCGCTCCACTCCCTCCCCCGATTCCCCTGGATCGGGATCGATCCCCACTCTCCCCTCACCCTCGCTCCTCTCGGCTCCCCCCCAAACCAGATCGGGACGCAACGCCTCCCCCGCTTGCCAGACCCCGCCGCCCCTGGCGCCCGTCGTCACCACCGCTCCGCCATCGCCAAGCCCCTTGCCGTAGAGGGGACGGATCCCGGGGGCCCTGCCACGGATCCAGCCTCCCTCGCCACCCGTCCACGACCACGCTGACGCGGGACCCCCGCCCGAAACTACCTCGCCCCCGTCGCACGAGGACCGCGTCGCCGGACCGCTTCCTCCCCTGCGTCGACGCCGTCCCCATCCCCCACCCCGAGCATCCCCGAGCTCGCTTCTGAGACCCTACCCGCCCCGTGAGCTCGCCCTCCTCTCTCCCCCTTGCTCCGCCCGGTCACCGCGGCCCCGCCCCGCCCGGCGTGTCACCGCACGCGCTCGCGCTCGTGGCGTGACCGGCTACCGCGTGCTGCTGCTCCTGCAGCTGCGCTGCCCCCGCTTCTCGCGACCACCATCGTGCCACCGGCCCCGCCTCACCCGCCTGCTCCCCCGCGCCCCGCACGCGGTCACCGCATCTGCGGCCCCCTTCCCGCGCTCGCCGCGTCCGCGCCCGCTCTATGGCCGCCTCTGCTCACTCCCGCTCGCCGCTCGCCGCGCGCGTGGCCCCGCCTCGCCAGCGCTGCGGTGGCCTTGCCGGCCCACGCGCCCGCAGCCCCCTTCTCGCTCGCGGCGTTGCCCCCCCCAGCGCTCTCCCGCACGCGCAGCCCTACGCCGGCGCCGCCCTTCGCCGGCGCTGCCCGCTACGTCCCGCCTGGCCTCGTAGCGCCGCCCTGCTCCGGCAGCAACCGTGGCTGCCCACTTCTCTAGTCGTCTCGGGCGTGCGGGCACTCCTTCGCTCGCACCCGACGCCCGCTTACCCTAATCGCCCCCTGGGCCTATGACATATGGGCCCGCGCCCCTGAGAATGTTTTAATAAAAAAATAAAAAAATAAAAAAATAATAATAAGAATAATTAAATATATAATAATAACTAAATTAATTAATTAATTCTGGAATTAATTAAGTTAATTAATCATAATTAGATTAATCTAATTAACTAAATAGTTTAATTAAACAGTAATTAGTTAGTTAAACCCTAATTAACCTAATCAGGGAATGACAGGTGGGTCCCACTGGACCCACATGTCAGTTTGACCCAGTCAACCCTGTTGACTGCTGACGTCAGCATGACATCATGCTGCTGTCATAATTCTAATTTCGAATTAAATTAAATAATTATTTAAAATTCCAAAAATTAATAAAATCTTTAGAAAATCATATCTTTTAATCCGTAACTTGGATTAAAATATTTTCAACATGAAAGTTGCTCAGAACGACGAGACGAATCCGGATACGCGGCCCGTTCGTCCACTACACATTCCTAACATATCAAACTCGCAAGTTTTCCCCCTCCGACTCCTCTGCTCGAAAACGCGAAACCCCGGGAAAACTTTCCCGGATGTTCCCCCTTCACCGGTATCATCCCATACCGCGTTAGGGCACCTCTAACGCCGTTACTTGTCATGTCATGCATCACTATGCATCTGCTTGCTTAATATTTATTGTTTCTTCCCCCTCTTCTCTCGCTAGACACCGAGACCGACGCTGCTGCTGCCCTGTTCGACTACGGAGTTGACGATCCCTCTCTCTTGCCAGAGCAACCAGGCAAGCCCCCCCTTGATCACCAGATATCGCCTACTCTCCTCTATACTGCTTGCATTAGAGTAGTGTAGCATGTTACTGCTTTCGTTATTCCTATCCTGATGCATAGCCTGTTTTTTGATACTGCTGTTGATACCTTTACCTGCAATCCTACTGCTTAGTATAGGATGCTAGTGTTCCATCAGTGGCCCTACACTCTTGTCCGTCTGCCATGCTATATTACTGGGCCGTGATCACTTCGGGAAGTGATCGCGGGCATATACTATATACTTTACACTTTTACCTGTGATACTGTTCGGAGATGGGGGCTGAAGGGGCAGGTGGCTCCATCCCGGTAGAGGTGGGCCTGGGTTCCCGACGGCCCCCGACTGTTACTTTGTCGCGGAGCGGCAGGGCAGGTTCAGACCACCTAGGAGAGAGGCGGGCCTGGCCGTGGTCGGCGTTCGCGGATACTTAACACGCTTAACGAGATCTGGGTATTTGATCTGAGACTGGCCATTTGGTCTATACGCACTAACCATCTACGCGGTAGTAGTTATGGGTATCTCGACGTCGTGGTATCAGCCGAAGCCTTCGTGACGTCAGCGATTGAGTGGCGCGCGCCGCATTGGATCATAAGCTCGCTCTTGTATTAAGGGGGCTAGATCTGCTTCCGGCCGCGTTCGCAACGTGCAGGTGTGCTCAGGGCGATGGGCCCAGACCCCTGCGCGCTTAGGTTTAGACCGGCGTGTTGACCTCTTGGTTGGTCTAGGTGGGGCTGCGATGTGTTGATCTTCCGCGGCCGGGCATGACACCGGAAAGTGTGTCGGGCCAAATGGGATCAAGCGTGTTGGGCTATGTGGTGCACCCCTGCAGGGAAGTTTATCTATTCGAATAGCCGTGTCCCTCGGAAAAAGGACGACCCGGAGTTGTACCTTGACCTTATGACAACTAGAACCGGATACTTAATAAAACACACCCCTTTCAAGTGCCAGATACAACCCGGTGATCGCTCTCTAACAGGGCAACGAGGAGGGGATCGCCGGGTAGGATTATGCTATACGATGCTACTTGGAGGACTTCAGTCTACTCTCTTCTATATGCTGCAAGACGGAGGCTGCCAGAAGCGTAGTCTTCGAAAGGATTAGCTATCCCCCTCTTATTCTGGCATTCTGCAGTTCAGTCCACCGAGATGGCCCTTTTACACATATATCCATGCATATGTAGTGTAGCTCCTTGCTTGCGAGTACTTTGGATGAGTACTCACGGTTGCTTTTCTCCCCCCTTTTCCCCTTTTCCCTTCTACCCGGTTGCCGCAACCAGACGATGGAGCCCAGGATCCAGACGCCACCGTCGACGACGACTCCTACTACTCTGGAGGTGCCTACTACTACGTGCAGCCCGCTGACGACGACCAGGAGTAGTTAGGAGGATCCCAGGCAGGAGGCCTGCGCCTCGTTCGATCTGTATCCCAGTTTGTGCTAGCCTTCTTAAGGCAAACTTGTTTAACTTATGTCTATACTCAGATATTGTTGCTTCCGCTGACTCGTCTATGATCGAGCACTTGTATTCGAGCCCTCGAGGCCCCTGGCTTGTATTATGATGCTTGTATGACTTATTTTTATGTTTTAGAGTTGTGTTGTATTATCTTCCCGTGAGTCCCTGATCTTGATCGTACACATTTGCGTGCATGATTAGTGTACGATTGAATCGGGGGCGTCACATTGTATCCAAGAAAAAGTGTATGTTGAATGGAAGACAATTATTCTAGTATCTATCATATTAATAAAAATCCAAAAATTTCGGTGAATTATATACACTGAAAGTGCGAAATATGGTTAAAACTAATTCATGTCAATTAGGCAATTGCAGAGATTCTCAAAGCAAGGGAAGGGCCCTGAACCTGAAAACGCCACCCAGGACCCGGGCGACACGGGGGAAAATCCAGCCGCCGCCGGCCCGGCAACCACCTTCCGCCCGCCCGCGCGTCGCCGTCGCCGGAGGGCTGGCCAGCGAAGCCGCGCCGGGTCCTATGATGGCGGCGGCGGGGCCCTCTTTTCCTGCTCCATCACCCCCGTCCCGCCCCTCAGCCTGCCCCACCCCCAGATCCGGTCCGCGGCGGCGCCGGCGGCCTCCCCCCACGGCAGGGCCGGCCACCCCTGCTGTCTCCTCCCCGGCCTGCTGGGAGGCGCAGGTGGCCTTCACTGGATGCGGCTTCCTGCGCGCGGTGCGGTCCCGTTCCTCCCCAGATGCGATCTGGGCGATCCTCGTCCAGCCGGCTGCGGTGCTCTCCGGACAGCCTGCCGTGGCGGCCGGGCGCGCCCTCCTCGCTGCGTCTCACCTCTCCACCGACCCCCTCCCCCACCCCGTATTCGAGCTTCCTGTCATGGAGGTGTTTGGTTGTGTTCCGCGCCAGTTGTTTCCTGCAGCTCGCCGGCCGGGAGCTTTGGCTGAGCGCGAGTCTTCTACACCACCACCACCACCCCGCAGGGGCGGCTTCGGCCCGACGGTAATGGACCTGCGCCCCTCCTGTGTCCATGGCCGGCCGGCGCAGCTTTGGATCCGACATGCCTCGGGCACTGCGCTCTTTCCGGCACCTTAGGCTTGATGGATCCTCGGCATCTACGCACCATCACAACCCTGCTGGCGTCCTTGTTTGGCCATCCACCCGGTGTATTTTTGATTCCGGCACCCTCCGTGAGCTGCGTCCCCTTCCAGCTCCTTGGGTCCGTCGGCGTCCCTGCTGCTCCGGTCCCGGTGGCCTTGATCTGCGCTCTTTTCCAGATCTTGGGTCGTCCGGGGCTTGGCCACCGTCGCATCCTCACGTTCCGCTCAACCATGCAACCTCACCCTCCTTTGGAGCTCGCATGTCCGGCGGTGCTTGGTGCCTCCTCGGCGTCAAGCGTGGCTCCCCTTCCGGCGGACGCAGTTCCGGCGTATGCCCGACTTCCTCTTCTCCGACTCGTACTGCGACGACTTGGGATTGCTCGGTACATGGCTAGGGTGAAATCCCTGCATCTTATGCTGGCAGCGGCGACACCCGCGGGTGCCGTCACCTTCTTGAAAGCCATGTCATGGCCGTTATCCGTGTCCCTCTTCGAGCATCAGGGGAAACCCTAGGTCCGGTTTTCTGGATTGGACGACGACGGCGTCTTGGTGTCGTTCTCCTTCGTGAAGGCGTTTTCTTGTTTGCTCGTGGTGTCCTCGGTGCTAGATGTGGAGATGTTGGTCGTCTAGTTGTTGCTTGGGTTGCTTCCTTGGTTGGCAAGTTTAGCTGTGTTTTTTTTGTTCGGGTCGAGCTTCTCATGTCTCTTTGCTTCGGCAACCATGTTCACGTCTTTTGCGTTTGTGGCATGGGTTGTACCCCCTGTATCCACTCTAACTTCTTCTATGAATGAATGATACGCAAGCTTTGCGTATTCGTAAAAAAAAGGCATTTGCAGATTGAACATATTGATTTATGTTTCTCGTAAAAAAGACATATTTACGCATGGTACGTAGAAGTCATATTGGAGTGGTGGTCAAACCTGGTCGCATCCTGGAACGAGCTGCTGCAGAGTCTTGAACCTCTCAATTACCCTGCGCCTTCTTCTCTGTTATATATACACGCACGGTGGCATGGTTCATACGAAGGCAATATAAAAACAAATTAAACTTCACAAAAGAAGAAAACTGCCAAAGTACAGCTTTACCTTTTCTCTCAGCCTGTGTGTTTCTGAATATTTGGACCTCCTTGCGCCTGCCGTCTCCCTCCTGTCCCTCGAATTGCTTGCTGCGCCCTATATATCATATACCAAAGAGGCAAAGATGAACCATGCATGGGAGAAGCAAAGCATCACTCATCAACTTTTTGGAAAGGAAAATTTGCTCTGCCTTGTTGCTAGAACACTAACCTTGTCCGTCGACCTCTTGCTTGGGTCCTTGGACTGCACTTGCTGATCACCCACGACCATTAGACTTGCAGCAACGCCTCCCTTTCCGCGGGGATGATCAGCGACGAACTCCTCACCACGTACAACTGGGTAGAGCCAAGCCGCCATATCTTCTTCATAAGGCGGCTGAGGTAGCACCTCAGGCACTTGAGGCTGCGACATGGGGAGGCCGGAGACTGCAGGTGGCGGCACCTCCATGGCCCTGCGCCCTCCTCCTCGCCTCACCAATTCGAAGAGGTCACCGCTGTACCGAAGTGCAAGATCCATATACATGAGCCTTATATATGGATGTGTGTACACATGCAAAATTCCATGCACGTTCCATGCATAATTGCGTACGTGGATTGGTAACCATCGAACATCTCGACGAAGTTGTCAGCGGCATCGTTGCTGCTGGCGCCTTCTCTGGCTCCGGTGGTGGCGTCCAGGAGGTGGAGGTCGGAGTAGCCGGAGCCCGTCATATCTATATCCATGCCCGATGTGCTTGGCCTAAGAATTAACAATCAAACGAGAGAAATCTCGTTGGTTATGGATCGTGCGAGAAGGCGTGTGAGTGTGAGTGAGTTCACGCCTATATATATATAGGCGTGCAGAGGTAAAGATCGAGAAGAGTTCTGAAGGACACGACGGCCGCAGGGACGACGTGTGATGTGATCATTGGGCGTGCATGTGCATGCATGCATGTAGCTGTCCTTTGAAATGTCCACGCTGCAAGCACCGAGGATTGGAAGCAAGAAAGAAGAGGAAGACGGTTAGACCCCTGCTAGCCAACTCATTTGTCATAAAAATAAATTATACAATTAGTATTATTTTTTTCAAATAAAAAAATCAATGATATAATTTTTGTGACGTGTAAATCTCTTTTCTGTAATCAAACTGATGACCAAATTTAAATCTCAAAATGCGTGAACGTCACCTAACCTAAACTAGAACAGAGAAAGTATCTGCCTTCTAGAGAAAGCTTACTTGCTAAATATTTGTCACCAAGGATGACCACTAAGATACGTTAGTGATTAAAAATGATTAAAGTATAATGCATGGGGATAATTTCAATAACTTAATCACCTAAAACCCCAAGAAACGAAATTATGATCGTATCATCTTAAAAATATGCACTTGCATGCTTGGACAAACTTCAAATGAGAAAAATAGACATCGAGCAATTTTTTAAATTTTTGATCAAGTTTATGTAAGAAATATCAATATACACAATATACAATAAATACATTATGGAAACTTTCATGATAGATGTATTGATTTGGTAATGTAGATGTTGATATTTTTCCTATGAATTTTGTCAAACTTAAAACATATTGACTTCAAATAAGATTAATATAAGTCCTCACTCGGATGGAGGGAGCATACTTCCTAAATGCATTGGGAGTCCTCCTGCCTGATTACTGGAAAAGATAGATCAAGCACTATGATTTGGGGGATTATTTACCATTTACACATAAAAATTGAGCCACATGATCTCTAGTTTGTAATAGCTCCCAAAATAGTTACAGGAATAACAGTCAACTATATTATTAAGAAAATGAGACAAATAAGTCACCATGTTCTTGTACACAGACTAAATTATCTACTCTGTTGATTTTGGACCCTAATTTTGATGGTGGAGATTTAAAACCTAACATGAGGGATGCACATACATGTTAGTTATAACATATCTCGTGGGTTTAGAATAATACAGGTTGTTCATATGGAAAGCCAATTGGGCTAAAAAAAACACAGCCCCGGCCCTTTTCCTAACCCTAGCCACCACCAAGTCTCCTCCGCACTGCCGCCTCGGCTCCCCTCCTGTCTTCCTTTGGCAATTCAGCGGCGGCCAGAGGAGTGGGGACCTACTTTGGTTTCTCTTAGTTCTTGTTTCCCTTAGGGTTTTGTTTCCATACCGCCATCAACGATCTGGCTTAGATGATGGCACATCGAAATAAGATCTCTCCAGCCTCTCCCTACCTCAACGATATTTTATCCGACACCGATGAAGGGCCTCTGAGGATAGATGTTGCCAGATTTGTTGGATCTCGTCAGATTTTCATGGTCTGTGTGTTAGTCAAGGGAAGCGGTTGACTGGATCTTAGTGCGGCAACTTCAATCTCCTCTTTTGAATTGTTCTACGACATATGGTTTGGTTTCTCAAACCCTGCCGGTTGGCGGTGAAGGATTGCAAGTCTGCATTGCGTGGGGTGATGCCCCCAACCAACATTCCTTCAACGATTACTAGATATTGTTTTTGGCAATCAAAGCCTGGCCTGGTGAGGACGTTGGGAGGTGTCCCTTTCGTTTACTTCTAGTTCAGTGCATTTTTCAAACTCCAACGAGCGGCTCACAATCAAAGTAAGAAGATGGTTAATATTATTTTTGACATAATTATTTTGCTTGTCATTTTGTGTGTTGTTGTGTTTCAGTTGTATTGTCTACCATTTTCCTTGATAATATTCAGCTACAAGATGACCTTTGGTTTTTTTTTCTCAAAAAGGAAAACAATTCCAGTTCAGTTAGGTTTGGTGGAGCATTCCAATACGTAAGAGATCCTATGGAATGTGACGTGGTTAGTTACATATATATCTCTAGGTGTGGTAGGAGGGCTTTCAACGCACCATGCCAACGAAATATGTAACTAACCACGTCATTGCAAGGTGCATGGAAATATTCTTAGAGTAGCAAGAGAAATCATGACAAGGGTGCACAACAAATTAAAAATAAAATTGCAGCTCCAGAAAATAAGTATATATAAATTAGTAACTGGATTTGCATATCTTTAATCAGTTTGCAGTTGTTGAACTATGTCCTGCTATGCTTATTTTGCAATGTACTAAATAAATTAACCACAAAAACAGGAAAGGGCGAGTAAAGCAAATACTTAAAGGCAATAGTAGGTTGAGCAAATGAGATTATAATGATCCACAACAATGCCGGACACATCCTCAACCTAAACTTAAATGGAGAACAACGAGTTAAAAGTAGAAGGAGAAACTGGAGCGAGGTTTACGCAATGGATTAAAAGAGAACTGTAGCTCAGGGAAAATAGTTAGATGAAATAGCAGGTGTAAATATTGAACCTAAACATCAAATGTGGGACACAAACTTAAACTTGTTTTGATGTTAAATATTTTTGGATGTAGTAACGTGCATGTGTTCTTGGTGTATAACCGTGTCTGGGTCTAGTGGTAGCAAAACAGATTGATAGGAGTGCAAGACAGTCAAACAGAGGCACATGCATGAATAAGGGTCACTGGGCGCAGCTCACCGCATCTTGAAGTAACAAAAAAGGGTATATCTAAAAATAATACTTCCATGCACCTTGCAATGACGTGGTTAGTTACATATTTTGTTGTAAATGATAGAGAGACATTTCAAACACAATATTCCCTAAAAGATATTTCGAAACCAATATGGTAGGAAATACAGAAATATAACTGTTGATAGCAAATCCGGAAATGCAAATGCATGGTACACGCTGCTACTTACATATTAAAAAGGTCTAAAAAGAGTATATTTTGGAAATTGTTATCATAACTAACTAGTGTTATTTATCCTAATATATAAATACTCCACTGTAAGTATTTACATATGATGCAAGTCAAAGTTAAAAAGAAGTTTAACCCACATGTTTTCTGGAAATTTATCTACTCACGAGTGTACTCCCTTTCTCCCATGATATAAGAGTATTTTTGCCATTAATGTAGTGTTAAAAATGCTCTTATACTATGAAACAGAGGGAGTAGTAATTAACTAATGTGGGGAACCTAGACAATACTACGTACTTGCACATGCTATATGCAGCATCGAGTTTGATCAATATCCAATAGATTATTTTTTATTGGGCGTAGTTTCCTGGTGTTTCTTTCACATCCTTGTCTTTTTGCATGATACACATATGATAGCCTAGCTAGGTGTAGGGAAGAGGTGCGAGAGCTCGCTCCAACCAGAATCTTTTCAGGTATATCCAATTCAGACATACCAGAGACTTTGCCGCGCGCCGCTGAACATGTATGCCATACAAAACCATTTTTGCCGCGCGCCGCTGAATATGTATGGCATACAAAACCATTTTTTCAATTGGTAAGATGACAAATATAGACGCTCATATTCCGTATACTCGGTGGTGGAGCTAGCCAGGATCTTTGTTTGTGTGTGTGTGTGTGGGGGGGGGGGGGGGGGGTTGGGTTGGGGGCCAAAGGCGATATTTTTTCTACTCGAAGCAGCTTCCAAAACAAATTCTTCATGTTTTTACCAAGGCTTGCGGCCATGGGCTGAACATAGCTCTGCCCCTGCATTAGCATGTATACCTGTATTCACGAGTGTCGTGACTGTATCTATATAGGATAATTAACATTGTGTTGTGACTGGCCGATTTAGCACAACGACGTTGCATGTGTATGGCAGGAGTAGCAGGCGCAGTGATCTGTGCATATATATGCAGAGATGTTATGTGTGGATGCCGCAACATAGCAAACAGACAAATATGCGTCTCTCTCCAGAACATATGCAAAATGGAAAACGTTGTTTGGTACATATCAGTGCATCTTTTGTCTGTAAATACTGGAGAATCATGTTTTGTGGCTTGATAATCTTGTTGTAATCCTTTACAGGTGATTTATCTTGGGGTTTGCTCATTGTGTTTCTAACGCAAGCTGGAAATTACTTTTGATGAATGGCGTGTATCCCTCGACACCAAGGAGTATATGGAAGCCTTGTCAATCTCCAAACTACAAATGTCACTTGAGTGCGTGGTGGTATACATGTATACTTTTTTACGAGCTGTACCTTGTGGTTCTATAATATGTAGTACCACTTGAAATATTGATGTTCGATAGCTTCATTTGCAGTGAGGATGTGTTGTCATGCACATATGAGTATTGTGTGCATCACAACACATGCTTGCTTTTAAATAAGTAGGTGACATCGGCGAAATAAACAACCTTGTGTCCATCAATAGGCTCAGCTCATTTATCCTCAAAGAGCACCGAGCCCTCCCGTACTTATTTGTGTATCAACTAGTGTGAAGTTTGTTTGTACTACTTCACAATCGGTTGCAATGGTTGTTTATTTGAAAGTAGACGTCGTTTTCAAAACAAAACAAAATATGACCCAAAGATTGAAGAAAACCATTCTACAATATAGTTGTATAAATAAAATAAAATATGTACAACAAGCAGAACAATCAAAGAAAAGAAAGAACAATACATCACTGGAATTTTGATCAACTTCCATAGAATTGTATAGCCTGAAAGACATTTTAATAGAATTATTAATATAAAATTTAAACATATAATTGATAATTTAAAGATATATGCAGTCAAAAATTTAGCCATTAGGAACTTGGTAGAGTGTTATTTCCGAACCTAAAATAGAGGCACGACGTACATGGACATGCATAGTAGTCGATGTGAGAGTCATTCTGAACCTTACCCAAAAATTCCTAGTTTCTTCTAGGGGCCCCAAAAATTATTAGTTGCTTTCACTGGATTGGTTGAACAAAACAAGCCTGGTCTAAGTGGGCTATCATTCAAACTGAAATGACACTGTGCGTCATCCTATGACATTTTTTTTATATGCAGTGTCCAGGATATATTGCCCTTCAACAAGGAAACAAACTTAAAAGGTTCATGCATGGCAAGTTCCAGAACAACTGTCACAACGGCCCATAACAGTCCTGACGTAGTATTCATGGTAGTCTAAATTAATGTAATGGTCCTCACCAAGCGGTCAGCTTGGTAAGCTACCTACAAAAACTTGCAATCAATAATGTAATGGTCCTCTTTTTAAAAGAATGCTATGGGAAAAATACTAGAATGATCTTGGATTTGGGTGTATACATTTTATTAAACTTGCAAAAGTAAGACATAAACTTTTAGTTGAACTTACTCATGTAAATTTCCGTAAAATAATACGATTTACGACCTGCATATAAATATGAAAATGAGAATGCTGCAGTTTAAGTTCAACTTTTTTTTGCGGGCAAAAAGTTCAAACTTTTGAATTAGAGCACTTTCATTTTCACCTAGGCCACAAATGATCATATTAATTTGCAAAGAATTATATGCGTAATTTGCAAATCAAGATATACTTGTGTTATTTCTTTCTTCATAATTTTAACTTACAAAGATGATTTTGCAAAGTTTACGAAAAGGAACTCTTTTTTCTTAATTAGGAGTACCTAGGTTACAAAACTTCTACAAAATATTGTGGTTCTTTTTTTGTGTGTGACGGAAATGCTGTGGTTCTTTTGTACAGTCTAGCTGCCTTGCAAGTGCACATGCATTATACACACACACCAATCCAAAATATATTTATAATTCTAGCAAGCATGTGCGTTTATGGTATGAAATCATAAATCACACGGAAATTACTTCTGACATTGAAATAGATTCGGTGGCAATCGTGAACATATAATACATGCTCAGAAATATTGCAAAAAAAAAAAAGAATCATCATATCCTCAGCTTTCATGGTAGAATTAATCTAGTAAAAAGAACTAAACTTGATCAAACTTTACGAAGTTTGAATTCAGTCAACTCTAATATGCAGAGTAAATAAAAACGGATAGATTATTTAGAACGATATCATGTATGTGAACAAGAAAGTATCCAGTTATTGAGAACAATATTCAACCTATCACGGTAGTGGTGAAACATTCTTTCTTTCTTTGTATATGGTTCCTGAAAAAACCTAATCAATCAATTAATGTGGAAAAAAATCCCATCTCCGTTATCTTTTCTTGGTGGTAATAAAATTAGTTGCAAGAGCGGCAAGGTATGCTGAGGGTAATGCATAAAATAATAGATGGAAATTTGATACGCGGACTTTGCATGTTCGATTGTTCCCAAGCTTGACGTTTCCCTCCGGGCGGCATATGTACCGGGAATCTCGTCCGTCCTGCACCGCTTCAGGATCATCAGTATCTATTAGTAGTGATTTTGCCAATACCCAGTGTCAGAATTGCAGGAAAAAGTGATATACATAGTGCTAGCGCTGCCATACGAGACGCTGGACAGCTGGAAGCAGGATACAGAAGGCATAGACAAATATACGTTACCTGCAGGGTGCAGTCTAGGCAAGGCAAGCCAATGCCGACCGGGACAAATGTACGTGCCGGAGCACGGCCGCCGGACGGCCCAGCGTCGGCGATGTCGACCCTCCCGCCGATGGACGCTAAGCTACGTTTACGTATTTGTTGTGTGTGTTGGGAGTAGAACTGGATGCTAAATAAGGTAGGGAATCTTAGTCTCTGTTGACCTATATATAATTGGCATGCCGGAGGGCAGATGGATAGACATGCATCTAACTGTCTACAAGTGTGCGTCCCACCATGCACAGGAAACCTTGCTTGTTTCGCAGCTGCCTTCGCTTTCACGTGGCGGGGGAAACACGTGGCGCACATGCATGTGAATGATGCATGTGACTACGTTTGCATATGTACGCAAGCATTACGTACTCAAAGGATGTTGATGCATACGTCCCTAGAACAACACAGGTTTGATATTTACCTAATTTTGTAAATAAGAGTAGATTGATCACCCATAAAGTGATTCGAATAAATGTGTAGCAAAATTCACCTTCATCAAAATTGTAGTTGAACTCATTGTAATTCTCAGTAGGATATGTTGAATTATAGATGGCCTTTATTACCATATGAATAATAATCCTGAAAATTTTCAAAGGCCATGTGGGGTGTCATGACATGGCAGTGGAAGCTTACTACCACTTCATGGGTGGAGAAGAGTTGAGACTTGAGACCCTTTTGTAGGGGTTCCTCTTTCACATAGTATTGAAACTTGAGAAGATGTGTGGTTTCCGAACACTTCTTCTCGGTTGCCCACCTCGCCTCACCCGCGTGTTGTGTCTTGTGAACAAGCCGAGCCCATCTCAGACTAAGTATGAGTCATTAACAGACGCGCTATAAATCCAAAACATCGGATCGTGTGTTGTGGAATTGGACGTGGATCCAGCCCCACGTCTTCATACTTGGCTCCATATTGGAGGCAGTGGCAACCCTAACTGCTACCCAGATCGGTTCGCATCTGCTCCACCTCCTCGCACACAACCCACCGTCGTTCCTCTCATTGCTGCTGCTTCCGGCGATCCCATCTTGTTGACCGTTCAGGAACGACTGCTCACCTCCCCGACTAATTCTAAGGCCACCAAGAAAGTTATTGAAGATGATGCTTTTGTTCACCCCTCTCATGTTTGTTCCGGATAGATGTATCTGGTTTGTGTGTAGTACTTTCTCACATGTTAAACTCTCGTATGAGATTAATATTGTTAGCTCTATCATCATGATTTATTTATGGATTAAATCAATCAGAGAATTGCTATTTTTCAACAATTCAAAAACCTAATTTTTGTAGGCAATTTTAGATTCAATGCTTTGCTGCTACATTGAACCCGTTTGCGGGTGCTCATTTTAAGCGTTGACAGTTGCTCAAGTCGATGAATGTGTTACAAGTCGCTGGTGGAACTCCCGAAGGAACGGTTGCTCCTAAATAGGAGAAGGCATTCAAGGAGGTCATCATCGTCTTTGTCGTAGCCATTTTGAGTGTGATCAGAGACAAGTTAGTTGACACATATCTACGTATGCCGGTTGCCAAGAACTTGTGGGATCTGTTCAAAGCTGAATTCAAGGCAACCGATGCTGGAAGCGAGATGTATGCGATGAAGCAGTTCCATGGCTATAGGATGGCTGATTAGAACCGTCCTGTACTAGGCCAGGCTAATGAGATACAATGCATCATAAGGAAGATGAGTTACCTGATAAGTTTGTCTTGGGATGCATAATTACTAACTCCCCGCCCCTCTTCGAGGAGATTTCCTACTACACTAACACATCAGAGACGTGAAATCTTGGTAGAGGATATCATCGGTCATCTAAGTGTTGAAGAGAACTTAAGAGCATTCGAATCGCTTGTGGCCCGACGCAAGGCATCGTGCATAGAAGATGGGCCGGTATATGGGCAAAGAGCCTAGGTGATGGGCCAGGATGTTGGGCTTTGGAGGAATGGGCTGGTGGGTTGGGTGAGAGTCAAAACGGCCTGGGTGGATGGTTGGTCAGCAGCATTTGAATCCTCAACGACCACGCAGTTTGTGGGTGCCTGATCTAGGTAATCGCCCTGGGGGGTGCTAGTAGACTGAGTAGTGATGATTGCTGGAGTAGGTTGCATGGCCTCCCGCCGACATGAGGAGTGGTGTTGGCTCCGGTGAGAACGACATGGTGACGAGGACGAGAAACAATGCTCCACCCAAGTGATTCCTCTTGGAGCCAGAGTATTCGAGAGACCATGAAGGACAACTGAAGTCCCAAAGATGAAAGAAAAACAACGAAAGTGTGGACAAGTATATGAATGAAAATGGTAAATGAGGAAACCACAACTTTAATTAGATGCAACAGATTGGAACACATTGCCACGCGGATGGATCACATGAAATCCTAAAGGATGGTGTGACGCCCGGATAATTAAGCTACAACAACCCACTGCTAATGATGCCATGTCATCCTGGTTGCTGTTGTTGAACTCGCGTTGATTCAAAACCATTTCAACATTCTAATTAAAAATTAAGTCGACGGTAAAAGTTTTCAAATGCCAAAACTAAAATGTTCGGAATATGACAGATAAATCATAAGTAGTAATGGTGGAGAAATCGCATTTTTATAAAATCTTTAAATACTCTAAAAATAAATAAACTGCAACATAAGCAATTATTCCAAATACCTTTGGTAGTTAATAAAATGTTAAACTATTTTATTTGGGGGTTAAACTTTTTGGTGGCAGTGGTGTATTTAATAAAACTAATTTAGGTACTAACAATATATTTACAGAAATAAAGTAAATTAAAAACAAAAAAAGAAAACAAAAGAAAACAACAACAAATAAATAAGACAGACAGAAAAAGGCCTAGACAAGTACTGCCCAAGTGGGCTCTACTGTGCACATGGCCCAGCCCACACCCCCCCAATCGTCTCCTTCCTTCTACAGGAGGCAGGGGGAATCGTGGCTGGCATCCGGCTGCCATGACCGCGCCCTGGCCATGTGCCGATCATCCCCGTTGTCCCCTGCTTGTTAAAACGACGCCCGCGGCCTCATTCATAACCCTAGATCATTTCCCTCCTTTTCCTCGCGCCGCCATCGTCTTCCCACGCCCGTCCGAACCGTCGTCGTCATGGCCACCTCCGTTCCCGCGCTCTCCATCGTCCCGGCGCCATGAAAGGTTGCCCACGAGCTCCGTCATCGTCCGCCTCGTCGTCTTCACCCACTGGATCCAGTAGGGAGCCACCGCAACCTCCGCATCAACCTCGTCTTCATCTTCGGCCAACACAGCTCCTCCGCGTCGATCCACCGCCGATTCGCTAAGACCAGCACCTCCCCGAGCCCACTGCCCTTCCCTACAGGAGTACCTGCGAGTGATTCACGGATTGGGGGCTGAAAGAACCTTTGTCCCGACGGCCCTCTGGGTGGATCTTTGTGGCGGAGCGACAGGGCAGGTTGAGACTACCTAGGTGAGAGGTGGGCCTGGCCCTGTTGGTGTTCATGGTTATTTTAAAATAACACGCATAACGAGTTCTTGGTATTTGATCTAAGTCTGGCTACTGGCCTATACGCACTAACCAACTACGTGGGAAAGATATGGGCACTCGGCGTCGTGGTATCAGCCGAAGCACTTCGTGACGTCAGCGACTGAGCAACGCGTGCCGGGTTGGACCGCGTAACGTGACTTCCTTTGTAATGGAGGTTGCTAGGTCTGCTCTCCGGCCGCGTACGCAACATGCAGGTGTGCAATGGGCGATGGGCCCAGTCCCCTGCGCGCATAGGATTTAGACCGGCGTGCTGACCTCTCTGTTGAGCCTAGGTGGGGCTGCGACGTGTTGATCTTCCGCGGCCGGGCATGACCCAAGAAAGTGTGTCCGGCCAAATGGAATCAAGCGTGTTGGGTTATGTGGTGCACCCCTGTAGGGAAGTTAATCTATTCGAATAGCCGTGATCTTCGGTAACAGGATGACTTGGAGTTGTACCTTGACCTTATGACAACTAGAACCGGATACTTAATAAAACACACCCTTCCAAGTGCCAGATACAACCCGGTGATCGCTCTCTAACAAAGCAACGAGGAGGGGATCGCCGGGTAGGATTATGCTATGCGATGCTACTTGGAGGATTTCAGTCTACTCTCTTCTACATGCTGCAAGATGGAGGCTGCCAGAAGCGTAGTCTTCGAAAGGATTAGTTACCCCCCCTCTTGTTCTGGCATTCTGCAGTTCAGTCCACTGATATGGCCCTTTATTCATATACCCATGCATATGTAGTGTAGCTCCTTGCTTGCGAGTACTTTGGATGAGTACTCACAGTTGCTTTTCTCCCTCTTTTCCCCTTTCCCTTCTACCTGGTTGTCGCAACCAGATGTTGGAGCCCAGGATCCAGACGCCACCGTTGACGACGACTCCTACTACACCAGAGGTGCCTACTACTACGTGTAGCCCGCTGACGACAACCAGGAGTAGTTAGGAGGATCCCAGGCAGGAGGCCTGCGCCTCTTTCGATCTGTATCCCAGTTTGTGCTAGCCTTCTTAAGGCAAACTTGTTTAACTTATGTCTGTACTCAGATATTGTTGCTTCCGCTGACTCGTCTATGATTGAGCACTTGTATTCGAGCCCTCGAGGCCCCTGGCTTGTATTATGATGCTTGTATGACTTATTTTATTTGTAGAATTGTGTTGTGATATCTTTCCGTGAGTCCCTGATCTTGATCGTACACATTTGCATGCATGATTAGTGTACGATTGAATCGGGGGCGTCACAGATGGCCACCTAGACAAGCACTTAAGGCATTACCGACATGATCATGATCAAGGGGAAAGCTAGATCAGCTAAAAGAGACCACAAGGATGATGGCATGGGATGTGGTGGAGCAATGAACGTGACTGGAGAAAGATGCTCTGACCTTGGAGCAATGGCCGCCCCCGGGGAGAAATTCAATGGGGCAGCCATGGCCGAAATATTTACGTCGAGATGAGATCACCATGGGTTGCCGGTGGAATCGCCAGGGGGAGCCATCTCGATGCGATGATCTATTATTTCGATCTGTTTAATTTGAAGTTGAAAAAACTCACGAATGAACAAGAATGTTCAAGGATTTATCAAAGATGTCAGCCAATTCAAAAAATGTTTGTGAACTAAAAATAAAATAACATACTCAAAAAATGTTCGGGAATTCAGAAAATGATTCATGAATTCAAAAAATATTTGTGAATTAAAAATGTTCACAATTTCAAAAAGTTACTGCGGAAGTCAAAAAAGTTCATGAATTCAAATAAATGTTCACGGATTTAAAATACTATTCATGAATCATGAACTCAAAAAAAGTTCATGAATTCACAAAGATGTTCACAGATTCAAAAAATATTTGTGAAGTCTAAAAAGGTTCATGAATCCAAAATTGTTTGTTAATTTAAAAAATGTTCACAAATTTCAAAATATTCATGAGTTTAAAAATCTTACGGACGTACGAAACGATCACGGAATTTAAAAATATCAAGAAGATAAATGTTCACAAATTTGAAAATGTTCATGACTTTAAAAATGTTAATGAATTTGAGAAACTATTCATGAATTTGAAAAGTATTCGTGAAATTGAAACAATGCTCATGAATTTGAAAAAAAAGTTTAGAAATTTGAATAAAATTCATGAATTTGAAACTATTCATGAATTGGAATATCATTCACAAATTTATAAATTATTCACCAATATCAAAAAAGTCAAAGTCAAGAAAAAAGGAAATGCAAACCGA
Source organism: Aegilops umbellulata (assembly GCA_032464435.1). Lineage (NCBI taxonomy): Eukaryota > Viridiplantae > Streptophyta > Magnoliopsida > Poales > Poaceae > Aegilops > Aegilops umbellulata. The sequence goes on from CP136058.1 coordinate 68,907,572, forward strand.
AAAGTCCAATAGAAAACAAAGAACCAGAAAACTGGTAGAAAACAGAGAATAAGCGAAAACTGATGGAACAAATAAAAAACCGATGAAACCTTCCTAAAACCAACAAGAAGGTTCCAAAACTTTCCCCAACTCGTTTCCCACAGTGTTTGTGACAACCACTAACAAGCTGACCCGCAAGAAAGGTTCCAAAACCTGCTCCCAACCTGTGACCCACAATGTTTGAGAGAACCACTAACAAGCCAACCCATAAGAAACGATGGAACAAACAAACAAAATGATAAAACCTTCCCCCAAATCGATGAAACCAACCACAAGAAGTTTCCAAAACCTGCCCCAACCTGTTTCCCACAATGTTTGCGATAACCACTAATAGGCCAACCAACAAGAAATGATGGAACAAACAAAGAAACTGATGAAACCTTCCTAAAACCAGCAAGAAGGTTTCAAAACCTGCCCCAACCCGTTTCCTACAATTTTTGAGACAACCACTAACGAGTGTTATGGTTAGCAGTAGTTTCTTTAAGCGATCTATAGCATTAGTGCACCATCAGTGCACCCAATGCCCTCATGCTAGCTTCCCATGCTAATAGGGCCGCTATCTGGCTCATTCATAATGACACGGGTAGCTGCTTTGGTTCTATTAGTGTAGAAATGACCCATAGACTCACAACCACTCCACGCGTCACTACATGTCTGGATCTGGGAGGGGAAGAATCGAGGAGAACAAAATAAACTTTGTTTTATGTCGGGTACTAGGCACCATCCAGCTATAGCTAGCCAGAAAACAACCACCTCATCAGTCCCTGTATGCGCACAATCAAAACTGTGGGTTAATACTTCTAGAGCCCATGAATGAGTCGCCGCACTCATCGTCGCCTGCTAGTAGTGCTTGTTCACAACAGTGCCGACCGCCATAGCAGCCCCTCTCACGTCATGAGAACTGATACGTCTCCATTGTGTCTATAAGTTTTGATTATTCCATGCTATTATATTATCTGTTTTGGATGTTTTATATACATTAATATGCTATTTTATATGAATTTTGGGACTAACCTATTAACCTAGATCCTAGTGCCACTTTCTATTTTTCCCTTGTTTTAGAGTTTCACAGAAAAGGAATACCAAACGGAGTCCAAACAAAATGAAACTTTCGCGATGATTTTTCTTGGACCAGAAGACATCCAGAGGGCTTGGAGTGCATGTCAGGAAAGCCACGAGGCGGCCACAAGGTCGGGAGGCGTGCCCAAGGGAGCCATGAAAACACTTTTTCACCGCCGCAACCTTCTGTACCCGTGAGATCCCATCTAGGGGCCTTTTCGGGCGTCCTGCCGGAGGGGGATTCCATCACGGAGGGCTTCTACATCAACACCATTGCCTCTCTGATGAAGCGTGAGTAGTTTACCTCAGACCTACGGGTCCATAGCTAGTAGCTAGATGGCTTCTTCTCTCTCTTTGATTCTCAATACCATGTTCTCCTCGATGTTATTGGAGATCTATTCGATGTAATACTCTTTTGCGGTGTGTTTGCCGAGATCCGATGAATTGTGGATTTATGATCAGCTTATCTATGAATATTATTTGAATCTCCTCTGAATTCTTATATGCATGATTTGATATCTTTGCAAGTTTCTTCGAACTATCAATTTGGTTTGGCCAACTAGATTGGCTTTTCTTGCAATGGGAGAAGTGCTTCGCTTTGGGTTTAATCTTGCGGTGCTCGATCCTAGTGACAGAAGGGGAACCGACACATATTGTATTGTTGCCATCGAGGATAACAAGATGGGGTTTTCATCATATTGCTTGAGTTTATCCCGCTACATCATGTCATCTTACTTAATGTGTTATTCTGTTCTTATGAACTTAATACTCTAGATGCAGGCAGGAGTCGGCCAATGTGTGGAGTAATAGTAGTAGATGCAGGCAGGAGTCGGTCTACTTGATATGGACGTGATGCCTATATTCATGACCATTGCCTTAGATATCGTCATAACTGTGCGCTTTTCTATCAATTGCTCGCCAGTAATTTGTTCATCCACCGTAATATTTTCTATCTTGAGAGAAGCCTCTAGTGAAACCTATGGCCCCCGCGTCTACTTTCCATCATATAAGTTTCCAATCTACAATTTTTGTTTCCTATTTATTTCCTTTGCAACCTTTTACTTTCCATTCCATAAACCAAAAATACAAAAATATTACTTTACCGTTTATCCATCTCTATCAGATTTCACTTTGCAAATAACCGTGAAGGGATTGGCAACCCCTTTATCGCATTGGGTGCAGGTTGGTGTTTGTTTGTGCAGGTATTCGGTGACTTGTGCGTTGTCTCCTACTGGATTGATACCTTGCTTCTCAAAACTGAGAGAAATACTTACTCTACTTTGCTGCATCACCCTTTCTTCTTCAAGGGAAAAACCAATGCAAGCTCTATAGGTAGCAAGAACATCCCTAGAAGCCCCAGACAGGAGCACCGCCAAAGCATCGGCGCACAGTTTCCAACAACGACTCACAAAAAAGTGGCGCCATCGCAACACTAACTTGCGGCACAGTAGGGCTATCACAGCACCTACTAGCAACAACCCCATCGTACCCTCACACCACTCATCACGGCATCATCGATGGCTATCCTAGCACCGACTTACAGTACGATGGCGCCTGATATGTTTCCTATGTATTTATAATTTTTTTTATTGTTTCATGCTATTATATTACAAATCTTGGATAGTTTATATGCATTTTATATCATTTTTTGGGACTAACCTATTAACTCAGTGTCCAGTGCTAGTTGCTATTTTTTTGCTTATTTTTGGCTTTTCAGAAAATCAATACCAAATGAAGTCCAAACACGATAAAACTTTACGGTAATATTTTTTGGACCAGAAAGGACACTAGAACATTCGGGAGCAGGCCAGGAGATCTACCGGAGAGCGACGAGATCATCCAGCCAGCCCCAGGGGGGCACTCCCTGAACTCGTTAGTCCCACGCAGCTCCGTTGGACCTAATTCCACCTCTATAAATTGGCAAATAGTCCCAAACCGACACAGAGCCACTCAAAACTATTTTTTCGCCGCCGCAAGCTTCTGTTCTTCCGCGATCCCATTTGGAGGCCTTTTCCGGTACTCTGCCTGAGGGGGAATTGATCATGGAGTGCTTCTACATCAACCTTGTTTCCCTATTGATGATGTGTGAGTAGTTCACAACAGGCCTACGGGTCCATAGCTAGTAGGTAGATGGTTTGTTCTCTCTCTTTGATCTTCAATACAATGTTCTCTTGGATCTTCTTGGAGTTCTATCCAATGTAATCTTCTTTTGTGGGGTGTTTGTTAGGATCAGATGAATTGTGGGTTTATGATCAGATTATTCATTGAAATTAATTGAGTCTTTTCTGAACTTTATTATGCATGGTTATTATAGCTTTGTATTTCTCTCTGATCTACCCGTTTAGCTTGGCCAAGTAGATTCATTTATCTTCAGTGGGAGAGGTGCTTTGTGATGGGTTCAATCTTGCGGTGTCCTCACCTCGTGACAGAAGAGGTATCTAGGCACGTATTGTATTGTTGTCATTAAGGGTAAAATGATGGGGTTTATTCATATGCTTGAGTTTACTTTTTCTAAATCATGTCATCATACTTGATGCATTACTCTATTTGTTATGATCTTAATATGTTGAGAGGCAAGCATAGAAGCGCTCTCGAAGTGGAGTAGTAGTAGAAGATGCAGAATCATTTCGGTCTACTTGTCACGGACGTGATGCCTATATACAGGATCATTGCCATGAATAACATCATAACTATGCGCTTTTCTAGCAATTGCCCAACAGTAATTTGTCTGCCCACCGTATGCTATTGTTTCAAGAGAGAAGCCTCTAGTGAAAACTATGCCCCCAGGTATATCTTAATCATATTACTAAAACCAAAAATACCTTGCTGTAATTTATTTACCTTTCTTTTATTTTTATTTTTGTCTATCTACCACTATCAGATTTAGTCCTTGCAAGTAACAGATTCAAGGGGATTGACAACCCTCTTGCCCGTGTTGGGTGCAACTATTTGCACTTTTGTACGAAGGTATTGTTCACTATGATTTGTGTGGTTCCCCTATTGGTTCGATAACCTTGGTTCTCACTGAGGGAAATACTTATCGGCTACTATACTGCTTCAGCCTTCCTCTTCGGGGAAAATCCCAACGCAGATCACAAGTAGAAGAAACAAATTTGTGCGCCGTTGCCGGGAAGACGTCATTAAATCACTACAAGTACCTTCACTCAAACTAACATCTACTTTTTCTACTTTTTATTTGCCTCTCCTTTAATTTTAATCTCCCTCCACTTCTCTACAAATCGAAAAACATAAAAATATTTTGTTTGCTTGATTTGCTTGAAGTTGCTATCATGTGTAATTTTGTGATTGCTAAAGGTGATAGTGAGGATTGTAAGCCTCATAACAATGAATCTCCCATGAATTTAGATACTAAAACTTTTGTGACAGGAAGTGGTAATATTATCGGAAAAAGTGCTATTCAAGAATTTTTCACTTGTATGGCAGCCTTGGTAACCAATGATGTCCCTATTCTTAAAAGAATCAATAGTTATGCTCAGGCTATTTCCACTCCTATTATCAAACTTGAGAGAAGATTTATGCATTATCATCCAACTTTGCAAAGATTGTTCTTTGAATTAGCTGTTTTAAATGATCCTAGAGCTAAAACAAATTCTACAATTATCCTTATGAATGAATTTGATTACATAGTTCGGGAAGTAAGAGAAATCTTTGATCACTTTGATATCAATTATGAGTGCCTAATGATAGATGAAATTCTTTATAATAGAGATTTCATGCAGAGATATATGTCTAGGTATCATCATGCTTTTGAGGAAAATGCTAAGAAAGAAGTTCCAAACCTACACTTAATCCAACATCTATTTAATAGTACAAACCATCAATATTCTTGGATTATTAACGGTAACAAAAGTGGGTTTGATGAAAATTGCTTTGGTAATGCTAAAATTCTTATAGACGATGAATTTGTGGTCATTTATGAAAGGTCCCTTGATGACCACACTACTCAAAAATTGAACTTGGAAGATATAAAAGTTATGAAGGATAGTTCGTTCCATTACTTAAGTTCTCCTAATAGAAAATCTACTCCTGAGAGAGGAGAACTAATAAGATGTGCTTATGATGCTATTATGTATAAAGGTGTAATGGATATGAAGGAGGAGGATAATACTTGAAACTATGCATTACGCATAGCTAGGGTTGTAAAACAATAGCGTTTGTTGGGGGCAACCAAATAGTTATCTTAATTTTTTCTCTTATTTTCTGTTCTTGTCTGTTGTCATGATTATTGTTATTGTATGATTGTGTTTTAGTATTTTAATTAGTGTTTGTGAAATAAAGCCTTTGGGATGATTTGGATGATAGTTGACTTGATTATGTGAAAAAGAACAGAAACTTTTGCTATTAGTCCAGGAATTACTATAATTTACTCGAACATGCTTTTGATCTGAATTTTTTACACATGATTGATATACAAATTTACCATGTTTTCCTAATTTTTATGAATTTTGGGGGTTACATACGTATGATTTTTATTTAGATCATTACAGACTATTCTGTTTTAAACATAGTATGTTTTTATTGCATAATGTGCTTGTTTTAATGATGTTATGGATTATATCAGGGGGTATAAGTCATGAAGAAGTTACAATACAGTAGATATTATGAAAGAATAAATTATGAATGAGTTTGTAACAGTACATATAGTTTATGATTTGTCTATATACTAATGGATCTCACAAAATTTTTGTTGAGTTTTATGTGCTGGACTTTCCAAGTTTTGGGTGAGATCACCATGGATGAAGGAATAAGAAGTGGCAAGAACCTTAGCTTGGGGATGCCAAGGCACTCCCGAGGTAATATTCAAGGAATGTTGGGAATGCAGTAATTTCAAAAAAAATCCTACGCACACGCAAGAACCATCTAGGTGATGCATAGCAATGAGAGGGGAGAGTGTTGTCAACGTAACCTCGTAGACCGAAAGCGGAAGCGTTATGACAACATGGTTGATGTAGTCGTACGTCTTCACGATCCGACAGATCCTAGCAACGAAGGTACGGCACCTCCGCGATCTGCACACATTCAGCTCGGTGACGTCCCATGAACTCTAGATCCAGCTGAGGTCGAGGGAGAGTTTCGTCAGTACAACGGCGTGATGACGGTGATGATGAAGTTACCATCGCAGGGCTTCGCCTAAGCACTACAACGATATGACCGAGGTGGAAATCTGTGGAGGGGGGCACCGCACACGTCTAAACAATCAACTTATGTGCCTATGGGATGCCCCCTCCCCCATATATAAAGTAGGGGAGGAGTGGGCCGGCCCGCCCTTCATGGTGCGCCCCAAGGGGGGGTCCTGCTCCTACTAGGAGTAGGTTTCCCCCCTTTCCTAGTCCTAATAGGAGGGGGAAGGAAGGGGAAGAGGAGAGGAAGGAAAGGGGGGCCGCCCCCCTCCAATTTGGATTGGGCTTGGGGAGCACGCCCCCACCTCTTGGCCGCCTCCTCTCTCTCCCACTAAATCCCATGTAGGCCCATTTAGCCCCCGGGGGGTTCCGGTAAGCCCCGGTACTCCGGTATATTCCCGAACTCATCCCAAACCATTCCGGTGTCCAAACATAACCTTCCAATATATCAATCTTCATGTCTCGACCATTTCGAGACTCCTCGTCATGTCCGTGATCACATCCGGGACTCCGAACTACCTTCGGTACATCAAAACACATAAACTCATAATACCGATCGTCATCGAACGTTAAGCGTGCGGACCCTACGGGTTCGAGAACTATGTAGACATGACCGAGACTCATCTCCGGTCAATAACAAATAGCGGAACCTGGATGCTCATATTGGTTCCTACATATTCTACGAAGATCTTTATCGTTCAAACCGCATAACAACATATGGTGTTCCTTTTGTCATCGGTATGTTACTTGCCCGAGATTCGATCGTCGGTATCTCAATACCTAGTTCAATCTTGTTACCGGCAAGTCTCTTTACTCGTTCCGTAATGCATCATCCCGTAACTAACTCATTAGTCACATTGCTTGCAAGGCTTATAGTGATGTGCATTACCGAGAGGGCCCAGAGATACCTCTCCGACAATCGGAGTGACAAATCCTAATCTCGATCTATGCCAACTCAACAAACACCGTCGGAGACACCTGTAGAGCATCTTTATAATCACCCAGTTACGTTGTGACGTTTGATAGCACACTAAGTGTTCCTCCGGTATTCGGGAGTTGCATAATCTCATAGTCATAGGAGCATGTATAAGTTATGAAGAAAGCAATAACAATAAACTAAACGATCATAGTGCTAAGCTAACGGATGGGTCAAGTCAATCACATCATTATATAATGATGTGATCCCGTTCATCAAATGACAACTCATGTCTATGGCTAGAAACTTAACCATCTTTGATTAACGAGCTAGTCAAGTAGAGGTATACTAGTGACACTCTGTTTGTCTATGTATTCACACATGTACTAAGTTTCCGGTTAATACAATTCTAGCATGAATAATAAACATTTATCATGATATAAGGAAATATAAATAACAACTTTATTGTTGCCTCTAGGGCATATTTCCTTCACCAAGCGTCTAAGCTTGAGGATGCCCCGGATGGCATCCCCTCTTTCGTCTACAATCTATCGGTATATCACTTGGAGCTATATTTTTATTCATCACATGTTACGAGTTTTACTTGAAGCGTCTTGTGAGATAGTTTTGCTATGTTCACGTTTTAGTTTGCCACAACCATTGTTTGTTGGACACACCTTTTGAGAGGGACACACATTTATCGTGATTTGTTAGAATACTCTGTGAGCTTCACTTATATCTTTTGAGCTAGGCAGTTACTCTAGTGCTTCACTTATATCTGTTAGAGCACGTCAGTGGTTATACTTTATAAAAATTATTGCACTCTCATGATTCACTTAAATCTTTTTGAGGTTCTTTAACTTAGTAGTTGGCAATATGCACGTGTTATAAGACTAGTGCAAAAGGATAGGTATTCAAGGGGGTATAATAAAAACATTCATGTAGATCATTAAATATGAAACGTATGGTTTAATTATATTGATGTCATAATATGAAAGGACATTGGTTCATGATCATTGATTAGTAAAAAAGGTATTAAAGCTTGTTATTAACTTCTCATCTAAGCGTTGGGCATGGCATGGTGGGGAAGCTTGAGCATTTTTTATTTTTGCTTGAAATCCGTGAGTGTTGTCATAATCAGGGCCCCGCGATGGTTAATTCCTACCAACCTCCACCCTAGGGGCATGCGATTAGTACTTTACTTCGATGACTAATAGGCTTTTACAATAAGTGTATGAGTTATTTATGGATAATGTGAATCCATGGATTATACACCCTCCTACTTTTACGCAATTTGCTAGCCTCTTCGATACCGTGAATTGCCCTTCCTAACGTTGAGAGTTGGTGCAAAATTCGCCGGTGCATCCATACCCGTGATATGATATGCTCTATCACACATAAGCCTCCTTATATCTCTCAAAACAGCCACCATACATAACTATTATGGCATTTCCATAGTCATTTCGAGATATATTGACATGCAACTTCACCGTTCTATCACATTACTTGTGTGTTCATCATCATATTGCTTTGCATGATCATATAGAGATGACATGATATTTGTGGCGCATTCACCATTCATCATTGTTATACATGTTATGCTGGATCACTGCACATCCAGGTACACTGCCAGAAGCATTCATAAATAGTCATCTTGTATAGTTTTTATCGAGTTGTAAGTAAATAAAAGGGTGATGATCATAAATATTAGAGCATTGTACCAGTGAGGAAAGGATGATGGATACCATGATTCCACACAAGTCGGGATGAGACTCCAGACAAAAAAAGAGGCCAAAAAGATACCAACAAAAAAATGAGAGAAAAGAGAGAAGGGGCAATGTTACTATCCTTTTACCACACCCGTGCTTCAGAGTAGCACCATGTTATTCATATAGAGAGTCTCATGAGTTATTACTTTCACATACTAGTGGGAATTTTTTTCATTATAGAACTTGGCTTGTATATTCCAATGATGGGCTTCCTCAAATACCCAAGGTCTTCATGAGCAAGCAAGTTGGATGCACACCCACTTAGTTTCCGTTGAGCTTTCAAACACTTATAGCTCTTAGTGCATCGGTTGCATGGCAATCCCTACTCCTTGCATTGATATCGATTGATGGGCTCTCAATTGCCCATTGATCCGCCAAGTTGATGCGAGACTTTCTTCCCTTTTGACTCTTCCTATTAATCACTATCACAACATTCCATTCCACCTATAGTGTTATATCCATAGCTCACGCTCATGTATTGTGTGGGGTTGAAAATGTTGAAGCGCGTTAGAAGTATGATCCAGTTGCCTGGTTTGACACCAGGGTGCCATTATTTATATTTATGCGGTGAAGACGGAGTCATGCCATGCTAACATGATAAAATGAGTAGGGATAACATTCGTTGAGCACGGTATATTTTTAAAAGTAATTATTATGTTTCATATATTCATGAATATTATTATGTTGATATATTACTTCATCGTTTCTCAATATTTATAATGTAAAGAGATTACATGATAAACATGCTAGGTAGCATTCAACATCAAAATTTCTGTTTTTATCATTTACCTACTCGAGGATGAGCAGAAATAACGCTTGGGGATGCTGATACGTCTCCAATGTATCTATAATTTTTGATTGTTTCATGCTATTATATTACCAATCTTGCATACTTTATATGCAATTTCATATCTTTTTGGGGACTAATTAACCTATTAACCCAGTGCCCGGTGCCAGTTGTTTTTTGCTTGTTTTTTGGATTTCCAGAAAATCAACACAAACAAAGTCCAAACACTGGTGCGCGTCGAGTCCTAAACAAACATTTAAAACCCCTTTCCGTGATGGCATTTGGAACCGTCGCCAAGTGAGTGTGGGCGATAGGGGGGTCCTTCCCACATGACCCAGAAACCGTTGAGGATAGGGCCCCTACAGTACTCTTACTCATTTCTGCTCGCATTGCCATCACAGTCGGTATTCTGTGGTGCTACATTTACGATGCGCATTCCATCACAAACGGTTCACTATTATAGAATGTGTATGATGTGCGGATCATCACAAACGGTTCACCGTTAAGAAGATTAGCTAATCGTCGTACGAGTGTCGGACATGATTACGAAACGTCGGACCGTCGTAACATCGTCGTACATGACAACCATCACACACGCTATTCTGTGGTGCAACGTTTACGATGCATACTTCATCAGAAACAATTCATGGTTGCGAATCATGTACGATAAGGCAACTAACACAAATGTTTAGTTTGCCCGCACCGTTTGTGATATTATCTGACATCGCACACGCTTTGCAAACGGCAACTGTGTGCATGCTTGCACATGTTTCCTCTCTGTGAACCGTCTCAGATTATGGTGCATATCGCAAACGTATGTGTTTTACCAACCGTGTGTGCCGTAACAACCTGGAGAGCGTAATTTCACCGTAATTTAATTGCTGCTTTTCCAAATTGTACCGGATTTGGATATCAATTTGTATGTATGCTACAACTTTATTCATATCCATTAGGTTCAAACAACGAATGCATTATTCGATTCATAGGTACATATGTTCAAGAATTACATAAGAACCAAATAAAGAATGATGAACCACAGTTGTATACTTGTACTATTAAAGACGGTAAAGAAAGAGACGAAATATATTCTGGTTGCTGAACAAGGTGAAGCGGAATGCCCATATTGTGCCCTCCTCCATGCAGAAGGCACACACGACTCTAGTCCAACCGCTTGTGATGGCCGACCGCCCATCCTTCATGGTCTTCATGAAAACATCTAGATAATCATCGTGTTCTGGTAGAAATACTTTAACCTTTGCATGCCCACCAATCATGTAGTTTGAGAGGTAATCTTGAGTAAACTGCTTTGGCAACCACAGCAAAGGAATAAGATTTCAGACATTGTCATCTAACACAACTCATTATGGGCAGTAAAAAGAAGGCTGCAGAGTTCTTACTTACCATCCTGCAGTTTGCTGTTGTCTTGGATAAAGTGTAAACAAATAGTTTAATTGACATCTTTGGATCCATTTTACTAACAATCTTTATCAGCTTCGTCACTTGATGATGGTTCATCGATATCTCATTTCCCCATACACAGAAAGGGTCAAAACGCGGATCTTTACCAATGACATATGTACCTAAAAGCACCAAGTTAATATTAGAAGCTAAACAACAATTGCACAATGATGTAGTACAACACTCTTTTATAGTATGTCTATATACATCCGTATGTGGTAGTACATTTGAAATCTCTAAAAATACAAATATTTAGGAACGGAGGGAGTATCTTGTAACATCCAATATACTCACATATTAGATGAAATTAACATCTTATATAATGGGCCGGAAGGAGTCTAGTTCATTCTTAAAAATTATCTGCTGCTGTATCCACGGGTTACAGTTAGTTTTAGCTAGTTCGGGCTCAAATAGCCCTAAAGTATATCTAAACATGAGGGCTAGTTTGAGCTAGTTGCATCTATAACCCACCCAAAAAAACTAGTACCCAACCCAAGAGGTGCTAATTGGAGCTAGTTCTCCTAGTGCATTTATTGTCAATCTAACCCTGCCATCCAAAGAACTCTTTGGATGGAGTTAGTTCAGGGTTAGTAATGAGCTAGAAACTAACTCTAACCTCTAGCTAAGTTGAGTATCCAAACAGGGTTGTGTTGTTGCTGTTGCTCTTCTACGTATATCTAGACATCATTAGAACATTAATGTAACACTCTTCATTGTTGCTATGTAGCCTAGGATTGCATATTTAGACATTAAGTACAGTGCATGTTGCTATGTAGCCTCAGGTATATTACATATGGCCCTAGTTAACCTAAGGAAAAATGGGTTGCAGATATATTCATTTAAAAGTCTGATTCACCGATTAGTCCCTTATCAGCCGCTGACCTATATGGTACCAGCTACGGATATCCTGAACAGTGAGCAAATATAAGCCATGGGATGAAACTAACCTCGATGGAAAACAGAAGTCATTCCCAAAATTGTCCTGTCTAGGTACATCAAGAAGCATGTTAAGCACAACAGGCTAAACATCAACCAAAATTACACATGGAATACAAAATAATCTCCAAAAGATAGCTTCAGTGTGCAGGTTTAAGCACGCTAGTAAAGCAAAACAAGTGGAAAGGTGTGCTAACTGCAACAAGCTTAACATTTAACAACAAGCAAACGTGGTCATTCAAACTAGTATTGTGCCGGTCTAAGTACACTAGTTATGGTTAAATAAAAATGGAAAGGCGTGTCAACTACAAGATGCAGCAACCAAATGTAGTCATTCATAGTGGTATTGTTGAAACTGGTACCAATGAAATTGAACTGCACAGTTCATACTTGCACATATAGAACATCACGTTGTGAATAACTAGAATAAACAAGGCATACTAAGAACAACCAAAGATAGCATTTGAAACTGAACATATGCTAACTACAAACAACCGAACAATAAAAAAACTTTAAAAGAGGCATATGCTAGCTATAACAGGCTTAACAGCAAGCAAATATATGCATTCCTATTGGTATATTTAAAACTGGATTGATGAAATGTACTGCACAATAAATAATTGCACATATAGAGTATCACCTTGTGAACAACTGAAATTAACAAGGCATACTGCAAACAACCAGATATAGCAATTAAAACTGGACATATTCTCACTACACTACAAAAGGGACTCGACAAAACAAATCATGGGTTTCCCCCTGTGAAGAGGCATGGCAAAACAAATCATGGGTTTCCTCACTTGTCACAGATGGGCTCGTTCCCGTGGGAAGAGCATGGACCCTGGATGCGCTCCATGTTGTCGCAGATGGGCTCCTTCCCCTTGGAAGAGCACGACTCTAGGGTGCCCGTCCTGATGTTGCAAACGGGCGCTTTCCCCTTGGAAGAGCAGATGGGCTCTTTCCCCTTTGAAGAGCCGGAGAGGGTGCCCTCCTCGTGGTCGCCGTCGATGAGGTCTGACTTGGAAGCTGTGGATCCCAAGCCAGCGTCGCAGAACGTGTCCTTCATAAATGACAAAAGGGGCTCGATGGTGATACGTCTCCAACGTATCTATAATTTTTGATTGCTCCATGCTATATTATCTACTGTTTTGGACATTATTGGGCTTTATTATTCACTTTTATATTATTTTTGGGACTAACCTATTAACCGGAGGCCCAGCCCAGAATTGCTGTTTTTTGCCTATTTGAGAGTTTCGCAGAAAAAGAATATCAAACGGGGTCCAAAAGGAATAAAACCTTCGGGAACGTGATTTTTGGAACGAACATGATCCAAAGGACTTGGACCCTACGCCAAGAAACAAAGGAGGAAGCCAAAAGGTAGGGGGCGTGCCTACCCCCCAGGCGCGCCCTCCACCCTTGTGGGCCCCCTGTTGCTCCACCGACGTACTCCTTCCTCCTATATATACCTACGTACCCCCAAACGATCAGAACAAGAGCCAAAAACCTAATTCCACTGCCGCAACCTTCTGTACCCACGAGATCCCATCTTGGGGCATGTTCCGGAGCTCCGCCGGAGGGGGCATCCATCACGGAGGGCTTCTACATCAACACCATAGCCCCTCGGATAAAGTGTGAGTAGTTTACCTCCGACCTTCGGGTCCATAGTTATTAGCTAGATGGCTTCTTCTCTCTTTTTGGATCTCAATACAATGTTCTCCCCTCTCTCGTGGAGATCTATTCGATGTAATCTTCTTTTGCAGTATGTTTGTTGAGACCGATGAATTGTGGGTTTATGATCAAGTTTACCTATGAACAATATTTGAATCTTCTCTGAATTCTTTTTTGTATGATTGGTTATCTTTGCAAGTCTCTTCGAATTATCAGTTTGGTTTTGCCTAGTAGATTAATCTTTCTTGCAATGGGAGAAGTGCTTAGCTTTGGGTTCAATCTTGCGGTGTCCTTTCCAAGTGACAGTAGGGCCAGCAAGGCACGTATTGTATTGTTGCCATCGAGGATAACAAGATGGGGTTTTTATCATATTGCATGAATTTATCCCTCTACATCATGTCATCTTGCTTAAGGCGTTACTCTGTTTCTATGAACTTAATACTCTAGATGCATGCTGGATAGCAGTGATGAGTGAAGTAATAGTAGTAGATGCAGGAAGGAGTTGGTCTACTGGTCTCGGACGTGATGCCTATATACATGATCATACCTAGATATTCTCATAACTATGCTCAATTATGTCAATTGCTCAACAATAATTTGTTCACCCACCGTAAAATACTTACGCTCTTGAGAGAAGCCACTAGTGAAACCTATGGCCCCCAGGTCTATCTTCATCATATTAATCTTCCAACACTTAGTTATTTCTTTGCTTTTTTACTTTGCTTTTATTTTACTTTGCATCTTTATCACAAAAATACCAAAAATATTATCCTATCATATCTATCAGATCTCACTCTCGTAAGTGACCGTGTAGGGATTGACAACCCCTTATCGCGTTGGTTGCGAGGATTTATTTGTCTTGTGTAGGTGCGAGTCCGTAGCCTCCTACTAGATTGATACCTTGGTTCTAAAAAACTGAGGGATATACTTATGCTACTTTGCTACATCACCCTTTCCTCTTCAAGGGAAAACCAACGCAGTGCTCAAGAGGTAGCAGATGGCGATGTAGAATGGAAAATTGTTGACAGCGAGCCAGAGGAGATCAACAGCGGGGCCATGGATGAGATCGACGGCGGTTGAACCCGAGGGGTTGGGGGTGGGCCACTTAACCTGTGACACAGCCCGCCTCAGGGCGTCGTTGTCGATGACCTTAATGTCGTAGCCAACGGACGCGACATGCCCGCATACTCTAGCCCGCTGCTTGAGTGCCTACTGCTAGTAATGGTCATCGGCTTCCTCGGCAACGTCTGGCGAAGAGACCGCTATACACCTTGTGACGCCCCCGATTCAATCATACACTAATCATGCACGCAAATGTGTACGATCAAGATCAGGGACTCACGGGAAGATATCACAACACAACTCTACAAATAAAATAAGTCATACAAGCATCATAATACAAGCCAGGGGCCTCGAGGGCTCGAATACAAGTGCTCGATCGTAGACGAGTCAGCGGAAGCAACAATATTTGAGTACAGACATAGGTTAAACAAGTTGCCATAAGATGGCTAGCACAAACGGGGATACAGATCGAACGAGGGGCAGGCCTCCTGCCTGGGATCCTCCTAACTACTCCTGGTCGTCGTCAGCGGGCTGCACGTAGTAGTAGGCACCTCCAGTGTAGAAGGAGTCGTCGTCGACGGTGGCGTCTGGATCCTGGGCTCCATCGTCTGGTCGCAACAATCGGGTAGAGAAAGGGGAAAAGCGGAAACAAGGCAACCGTGAGTACTCATCCAAAGTACTCGCAAGCAAGGAGCTACACTACATATGCATGGGTATATGTGTAAAGGGCCATATCAGTGGACTGAACTGCAGAATGCCAGAATAAGAGGGGGATATCTAATCCTGTCGAAGACTACGCTTCTGGCAGCCTCCTTTGCAGCATATAGAAGAGAGTAGACTGAAGTCCTCAAAGTAGCATCGCATAGCATAATCCTACCCGACGATCCCCTCCTCCATGCCCTGTTAGAGAGCGATCACCGGGTTGTATCTGGCACTTGGAAGGGTGCGTTTTTATTAAGTATCCGGTTCTAGTTGTCATAAGGTCAAGGTACAACTCCAAGTCGTCCTGTTACCAAAGATCACGGCTATTCGAATAGATTAACTTCCCTGCAGGGGTGCACCACATAACCCAACATGCTTGATCCCATTTGGCCGGACACACTTTCTTGGGTCATGCCCGGCCTCGGAACATCAACACGTCGCAGCCCCACCTAGGCACAACAGAGAGGTCAGCACGCCGGTCTAAACCTAAGCGCGCAGGGGTCTGGGCCCATCGCCCTGAGCACACCTGCACGTTGCGTGGGCGGCCGGAAGCAGACCTAGCCTAGTGGCGTTCCAGTCCAATGCGGCGCGCGCCGCTCAGTCGCTGACATCACGAAGTGCTTCGGCTGATACCACGACGTTGAGTGCCCATAACTGTTCCCGCGTAGTTGGTTAGTGCGTATAGACCAAATGGCCAGACTCAGATCAAATACCAAGATCTCGTTAAGCGTGTTAAGTATCCGCGAACGCCGACCAGGGCCAGGCCCACCTCTCTCCTAGGTGGCCCCAACCTGCCCTGTCGCTCCGCCATAAAGATCCACTCGCGGGTACTCCTACGAGCCGACCCGTCTTTAGTCACATCATGTATCATGTATTATATATAAGTATATCCCCGTGATCACCCCTGAGTGATCACGGCCCGATAGTATAGCATGGCCGAAGGACAAGAATCTAGGGCCACAGATGGAATACTAGCATCCTAAACTAAGCATGTAGGATAGTAGGTAAAGGTAACAACAGTAGTAGCAAGGACAGGCTATGCATCAGGATATGAATAACGAAAGCAGTAACATGCTACACTACTCTAATGCAAGCAGTATAGAGGAGAGTAGGCGATATCTGGTGATCAAGGGGGGGGGCTTGCCTGGTTGCTCTGGCAAGAGAGAGGGGTCGTCAACTCCGTAGTCGAACTGGGGGTCGCCGGCAGTCTCGGGGTCTACCGGAAAGAAGTAACGGAGGGGGAACACAATAAATAACAGAGCAATCAAAGCATCACAAAGCGTAACATGTCAATACGTGGTGCTAGGTGTGCCCTAACACGGCAGTAGGTGGTACTGGCGAAAGGGGGAAACATCCGGGAAAATATCCCCGGTGTTTCGCGTTTTCGGACAGATGAATCGGAGAGGGAAAGTTGTGTGTTCTCTATGCTAGGGATGCGTGGCGGACGAACGGGCTGCGTATCCAGATTCGTCTCGTCGTTCTGAACAACTTTCATGTACAAAGTTTTTCCATCCGAGCTACGGTTTATTTTCTATTAATTTTAAAGGATTTAAATCATTTTCAGGATTTATTTAATTATTTTTAATGCAACATTATCTAGAACAGTGTTTGCTGACGTCAGCATGACGTCAGCAGTTGACCTGGTCAACCTGACAAGTGGGTCCCGCATGTCATAGCCTAACTAACTAACTAACTGTTTAGTTAGATTAATTAGCAGGTTAATTTAGTTTAATAGTTAGTTAACAGAATTAATTAAGTTAATTAATTAATTAATTAATTAATTAATTCTATTATTAATTATTAATTTATTATATTTTTTAAAATCTTTTTTCAAACCCTTCTGGGGATGGCCTCACTTGTCATAGGGCCGGGGGGCACTGGCCCAGTGGTTAGTGGCCCATAGGCCAATGCGGGTCGGGCGCAACGAGCGCCAGGAGTGGGCGCTTGCCCGCAGGAGCGCGGCGGGGCGAGGCCAGTGGCCAAGCGGCATCGGGCGAGCCGGCGGGGCGCGCGGGGGCGAGCGAAGGCACGGGGCATGGCGGAGGACGGCGAGGGCGGGGCAGTTGGGTGCGCGGTCGGCGCAAGCAGCGGCGGAGGCGGCGGCGACGTCAGGCGAGTGGCGCGGCAAAGCGGAGCAGCGCGCGCGGCAGAGCGGCTGAGGCGGGATGGAGCGAGGCGCGGGCCGCGACGAGGGAGCAAGGCCAGGGCGCGCGAGGCCATGGAGGTGTAGCGCGGGGTCGGCGACGGCCGACTGCGGCCATAGCGGGCACGCTCGCAGACGAGGCGGGGTGAGGCCAGCACGGGCCGGCCGGAGCCGCGAGCGGCAGCGGGCACGGCCCCGCGTTGGCGAGCGCGCGGTAGGACGACAGTAGGGGCACGAGGCGCGGCACGGGTTCGAGCACGTGCGCGGGGGGGGGGGGAGAGGAGGATCGGCGTGTGCTCACGGGGCCGGTAGGGATCGTGGCAGCGGTTGTCGGGGAGGAGGACGGGGACGAGGTCGACGACGAAGAGGACGGCGGGGCAGCTCCGTCGAGATGGCACCGGCGACAGGATTCGGGGAGTCGCGGCGTCGGGCGTGCGGCGAGGGGAATCGCTGTCCCCGATCCTGAACGGGACCGAGAGGTGGGGGCGCGTGGGGAGGGGAGTGGGGATCGTGGGATGGGGGCGACGGGATCGGGGTAGAGCCCGATCCAGATCGTGGGGGCGGCGGGGGAAGTGGGAGTGGTGCTAGGGTTTGGGTTGGGGGAGGGGGGTTAAGCAGGAGGGATGGGCCGGTCGGGGTGGGCTGGCCGGCTAGGTTAGTGGGCTGGCCGGCTGGGCCGTTTGGCCCAGTTGGCCTGGGGGGTCCTTCTCGTTTTCTTTTCATTTTATCCTTTTCCTTTTATTTATTTTTACTTTCAGTTTTCTTTTAGTTTCCTTTTATTTTTGTTTTAGAAAAATTCCAAAATGTCTCCTAATTTGATGTTACCAAATATGCCACTGCCACACTGACTTGCTACCCAATCTAAAAGAATTTCATAATTATTTAATATTTAAAAGTATTTAAATAATAGTTTTTGCTACTATTTTATTCATCTTACAGTATTCAAATATTTTATAAAGGTGTGCTTTCTCCACCATAATTACCTATGTAATATTTGGTTCACTCCAAACATTTTATTTTTAATATTTGAAAACTTTATTGTTTGCTTGATTTTGATTTTGAATTCGAACCGATTTTGAACTAAGGCGAGATTAGGAACAGTAATCGAGGTGACGTGGCATCATTAGCAGAGGTTCACTGTAGCTTAAATATCCGGGCGTCACAATTCTCCTCCACTACAAGAAATCTTGTCCCGAGATTTAAGAGGGAAGTAAAGGGGAAGGTTCGGGTTACGAAACTCCAGGGAGTGTTCTTGGTCTTGGTTGTTCTTCTCGAAGAGGTTGATCCCTTACATTGATGTATTCATTTTGCTGTTTTGGGCATCATGATGAAGTCGGGGGTTCCATCGTACTAACGAAAGAATAAGGGGGGGGGTATTCTGGGAGAACGAACCTCTACAAGGTTGACTATCTGGTCGATAACATCGGGGAAGGTGGCAGAAAGTAACTCTCAAATTGAAACTTAAGACATTATCGAGAGCAAAGCGAGGAGGTATTATGGGAAGTTTCGAGCGGGCAGGCAATCGCTCGATGCCTGAAACAGGGCGTGAAAGGGGTTCAAAGCAACGGGAATAAGTGTTGTGTCTGATGCCAAAATAGATCACTAGGAAGGTGGCCCATGAATTACATATGAGGCCACACGTGAGGAATAACCTTGGAAACAGGGGGTGTACAGGAGTCAGGTTTCGATCCTGGGGAACTGTGGGTTAAATTTTTTTGGGAGGGCGTTGTGATCATGCACGATCATGATAGCCAGGCAGGTCAGAGGAAGGCATGTCAGTTATGTCAACAACAACATCGGTACCAAGGGCGAGGGACGATGAGAACCATTTTCCTGCTCGTTGAACGAGGCAGACCAGTAGGCAAAGTTCTCGCCCATCGGCGGTTACCGAATGTCATCAACAGAAGTAATGGGGTCTTACTGACAAAGTTGTACATCGAGGTGTTTACATAAGCAGGGAATTATCACTGCTCAGTTAAGTAGATTACTAGAAAGGCTAAACAAAACAATGGGAAGGAAAATGCGTTTAAACACGTATTTCAGGGGTATATCCTTCCCAAGGACAAGCAGAGCATGATACCCATGACAGGGTATAATGTAGAAAACCCTTTAGGAAAGGGGAGAGAAATTTCATGACATTACCCATGCAACGGTGTTTGGATAATTGAGCAGGAAACATTTAGCATTGGGCTTCAAATGTTCCTGTTGAAAATCGGAGTACCATAGACATGCTTCGAGATAGCATTGACATGGTATTCAAGCAAAGGTCAGACTTTGGGTTACACAAAGGATCCATCAGGAACAACTCATAGAATAAGTCTTAAAGTTTCCTCATGGAAAAAGGGATAACCTTGCTAAAAAGGAAACTATAACAGTAGGTCATCCGGCCAGGTGTGCTGGGCATGCCATCACTTTATCGGGTCATAAAAGACCAGTGTTATAACTCTTGGAAAAATGTTCCAACCATCATATTTGACCGAGATTCAGATCTGATCGGTGTTAGGATACGTCAGACTCAGGGTGCCTGAGAAGAAAGTGCAACACAAATTGTCAAGATGACATTGTAAAGCGAGTCCCGAAACAAGACCTCATCATTAAACCAAGGAGAGAATGAGGGGTGGCTGATGGTCTCAGCGACAATTCTTCAAGATTCCCAAAAGGATGGATTTCCACAAGTAGGTGAACAATGAGATAACATTTGTCAGATCCAATGATATAATGATGTAGGTTCGAGGAAACATCCACAATTAAACATTGGTTGACAGGTGCACCTGAATTATGGGGTGGGTTGCACGATAATTGTTAGAACGGCGACTTCATGATCAAAACAGTTAAAATGAATCAATCGACCATTCACTTCAAAGCAATAGGATTGCTAAAAGTCTTGAATTCACACATCATAGTTCAATTGTCGGTATTCTGGTTAGAAACAACACGGGGACCAAGAAAGAATGGTGATGGTGAGAAGTATTACTATATCAAGAATTCTTAAGAGGTGGTGAAATTCTCACGACATTCTTGACATAAAAAGATGGTAATGCTTCAAGGTAAAGAAGAGCATATGCTGGATAGTAAGGAACTCAAGGTATAACACAAAACACGGACAAGTTTGTGTTGAACGGAAGGCAATAAAGTGGTCGATGATAATACCAATCATCGAGGGAAAGGATGGTATTTCTCATCATGAATTCAATTGATATCCTGGAAGAGCTCAGAATGTTGATGATGATCATGACAAATTCTGTCGAGAGGTTTCCTGGAGATGTAATCGATCGGCGATGACATCAAGTCAAAGGAATGATGAAGCGAAATGATTTACACATAAAAATTGAGCCACATGATCTCTAGTTTGTAATAGCTCCCAAAATAGTTACAGGAATAACAGTCAACTATATTATTAAGAAAATGAGACAAATAAGTCACCATGTTCTTGTACACAGACTAAATTATCTACTCTGTTGATTTTGGACCCTAATTTTGATGGTGGAGATTTAAAACCTAACATGAGGGATGCACATACATGTTAGTTATAACATATCTCGTGGGTTTAGAATAATACAGGTTGTTCATATGGAAAGCCAATTGGGCTAAAAAAAACACAGCCCCGGCCCTTTTCCTAACCCTAGCCACCACCAAGTCTCCTCCGCACTGCCGCCTCGGCTCCCCTCCTGTCTTCCTTTGGCAATTCAGCGGCGGCCAGAGGAGTGGGGACCTACTTTGGTTTCTCTTAGTTCTTGTTTCCCTTAGGGTTTTGTTTCCATACCGCCATCAACGATCTGGCTTAGATGATGGCACATCGAAATAAGATCTCTCCAGCCTCTCCCTACCTCAACGATATTTTATCCGACACCGATGAAGGGCCTCTGAGGATAGATGTTGCCAGATTTGTTGGATCTCGTCAGATTTTCATGGTCTGTGTGTTAGTCAAGGGAAGCGGTTGACTGGATCTTAGTGCGGCAACTTCAATCTCCTCTTTGGAATTGTTCTACGACATATGGTTTGGTTTCTCAAACCCTGCCGGTTGGCGGTGAAGGATTGCAAGTCTGCATTGCGTGGGGTGATGCCCCCAACCAACATTCCTTCAACGATTACTAGATATCGTTTTTGGCAATCAAAGCCTGGCCTGGTGAGGACGTTGGGAGGTGTCCCTTTCGTTTACTTCTAGTTCAGTGCATTTTTCAAACTCCAACGAGCGGCTCACAATCAAAGTAAGAAGATGGTTAATATTATTTTTGACATAATTATTTTGCTTGTCATTTTGTGTGTTGTTGTGTTTCAGTTGTATTGTCTACCATTTTCCTTGATAATATTCAGCTACAAGATGACCTTTGGTTTTTTTTCTCAAAAAGGAAAACAATTCCAGTTCAGTTAGGTTTGGTGGAGCATTCCAATACGTAAGAGATCCTATGGAATGTGACGTGGTTAGTTACATATATATATATCTCTAGGTGTGGTAGGAGGGCTTTCAACGCACCATGCCAACGAAATATGTAACTAACCACGTCATTGCAAGGTGCATGGAAATATTCTTAGAGTAGCAAGAGAAATCATGACAAGGGTGCACAACAAATTAAAAATAAAATTGCAGCTCCAGAAAATAAGTATATATAAATTAGTAACTGGATTTGCATATCTTTAATCAGTTTGCAGTTGTTGAACTATGTCTTGCTATGCTTATTTTGCAATGTACTAAATAAATTAACCACAAAAACAGGAAAGGGCGAGTAAAGCAAATACTTAAAGGCAATAGTAGGTTGAGCAAATGAGATTATAATGATCCACAACAATGCCGGACACATCCTCAACCTAAACTTAAATGGAGAACAACGAGTTAAAAGTAGAAGGAGAAACTGGAGCGAGGTTTACGCAATGGATTAAAAGAGAACTGTAGCTCAGGGAAAATAGTTAGATGAAATAGCAGGTGTAAATATTGAACCTAAACATCAAATGTGGGACACAAACTTAAACTTGTTTTGATGTTAAATATTTTTGGATGTAGTAACGTGCATGTGTTCTTGGTGTATAACCGTGTCTGGGTCTAGTGGTAGCAAAACAGATTGATAGGAGTGCAAGACAGTCAAACAGAGGCACATGCATGAATAAGGGTCACTGGGCGCAGCTCACCGCATCTTGAAGTAACAAAAAAGGGTATATCTAAAAATAATACTTCCATGCACCTTGCAATGACGTGGTTAGTTACATATTTTGTTGTAAATGATAGAGAGACATTTCAAACACAATATTCCCTAAAAGATATTTCGAAACCAATATGGTAGGAAATACAGAAATATAACTGTTGATAGCAAATCCGGAAATGCAAATGCATGGTACACGCTGCTACTTACATATTAAAAAGGTCTAAAAAGAGTATATTTTGGAAATTGTTATCATAACTAACTAGTGTTATTTATCCTAATATATAAATACTCCACTGTAAGTATTTACATATGATGCAAGTCAAAGTTAAAAAGAAGTTTAACCCACATGTTTTCTGGAAATTTATCTACTCACGAGTGTACTCCCTTTCTCCCATGATATAAGAGTATTTTTGCCATTAGTGTAGTGTTAAAAATGCTCTTATACTATGAAACAGAGGGAGTAGTAATTAACTAATGTGGGGAACCTAGACAATACTACGTACTTGCACATGCTATATGCAGCATCGAGTTTGATCAATATCCAATAGATTATTTCTTATTGGGCGTAGTTTCCTGGTGTTTCTTTCACATCCTTGTCTTTTTGCATGATACACATATGATAGCCTAGCTAGGTGTAGGGAAGAGGTGCGAGAGCTCGCTCCAACCAGAATCTTTTCAGGTATATCCAATTCAGACATACCAGAGACTTTGCCGCGCGCCGCTGAACATGTATGCCATACAAAACCATTTTTGCCGCGCGCCGCTGAATATGTATGGCATACAAAACCATTTTTTCAATTGGTAAGATGACAAATATAGACGCTCATATTCCGTATACTCGGTGGTGGAGCTAGCCAGGATCTTTGTTTGTGTGTGTGTGTGTGGGGGGGGGGGGGTTGGGTTGGGGGCCAAAGGCGATATTTTTTCTACTCGAAGCAGCTTCCAAAACAAATTCTTCATGTTTTTACCAAGGCTTGCGGCCATGGGCTGAACATAGCTCTGCCCCTGCATTAGCATGTATACCTGTATTCACGAGTGTCGTGACTGTATCTATATAGGATAATTAACATTGTGTTGTGACTGGCCGATTTAGCACAACGACGTTGCATGTGTATGGCAGGAGTAGCAGGCGCAGTGATCTGTGCATATATATGCAGAGATGTTATGTGTGGATGCCGCAACATAGCAAACAGACAAATATGCGTCTCTCTCCAGAACATATGCAAAATGGAAAACGTTGTTTGGTACATATCAGTGCATCTTTTGTCTGTAAATACTGGAGAATCATGTTTTGTGGCTTGATAATCTTGTTGTAATCCTTTACAGGTGATTTATCTTGGGGTTTGCTCATTGTGTTTCTAACGCAAGCTGGAAATTACTTTTGATGAATGGCGTGTATCCCTCGACACCAAGGAGTATATGGAAGCCTTGTCAATCTCCAAACTACAAATGTCACTTGAGTGCGTGGTGGTATACATGTATACTTTTTTACGAGCTGTACCTTGTGGTTCTATAATATGTAGTACCACTTGAAATATTGATGTTCGATAGCTTCATTTGCAGTGAGGATGTGTTGTCATGCACATATGAGTATTGTGTGCATCACAACACATGCTTGCTTTTAAATAAGTAGGTGACATCGGCGAAATAAACAACCTTGTGTCCATCAATAGGCTCAGCTCATTTATCCTCAAAGAGCACCGAGCCCTCCCGTACTTATTTGTGTATCAACTAGTGTGAAGTTTGTTTGTACTACTTCACAATCGGTTGCAATGGTTGTTTATTTGAAAGTAGACGTCGTTTTCAAAACAAAACAAAATATGACCCAAAGATTGAAGAAAACCATTCTACAATATAGTTGTATAAATAAAATAAAATATGTACAACAAGCAGAACAATCAAAGAAAAGAAAGAACAATACATCACTGGAATTTTGATCAACTTCCATAGAATTGTATAGCCTGAAAGACATTTTAATAGAATTATTAATATAAAATTTAAACATATAATTGATAATTTAAAGATATATGCAGTCAAAAATTTAGCCATTAGGAACTTGGTAGAGTGTTATTTCCGAACCTAAAATAGAGGCACAACGTACATGGACATGCATAGTAGTCGATGTGAGAGTCATTCTGAACCTTACCCAAAAATTCCTAGTTTCTTCTAGGGGCCCCAAAAATTATTAGTTGCTTTCACTGGATTGGTTGAACAAAACAAGCCTGGTCTAAGTGGGCTATCATTCAAACTGAAATGACACTGTGCGTCATCCTATGACATTTTTTTTATATGCAGTGTCCAGGATATATTGCCCTTCAACAAGGAAACAAACTTAAAAGGTTCATGCATGGAAAGTTCCAGAACAACTGTCACAACGGCCCATATCAGTCCTGACGTAGTATTCATGGTAGTCTAAATTAATGTAATGGTCCTCACCAAGCGGTCAGCTTGGTAAGCTACCTACAAAAACTTGCAATCAATAATGTAATGGTCCTCTTTTTAAAAGAATGCTATGGGAAAAATACTAGAATGATCTTGGGTTTGGGTGTATACATTTTATTAAACTTGCAAAAGTAAGACATAAACTTTTAGTTGAACTTACTCATGTAAATTTTCGTAAAATAATACGATTTACGACCTGCATATAAATATGAAAATGAGAATGCTGCAGTTTAAGTTCAACTTTTTTTTGCGGGCAAAAAGTTCAAACTTTTGAATTAGAGCACTTTCATTTTCACCTAGGCCACAAATGATCATATTAATTTGCAAAGAATTATATGCGTAATTTGCAAATCAAGATATACGTGTGTTATTTCTTTCTTCATAATTTTAACTTACAAAGATGTTTTTGCAAAGTTTACGAAAAGGAACTCTTTTTTCTTAATTAGGAGTACCTAGGTTACAAAACTTCTACAAAATATTGTGGTTCTTTTTTTGTGTGTGACGGAAATGTTGTGGTTCTTTTGTACAGTCTAGCTGCCTTGCAAGTGCACATGCATTATACACACACACCAATCCAAAATATATTTATAATTCTAGCAAGCATGTGCGTTTATGGTATGAAATCATAAATCACACGGAAATTACTTCTGACATTGAAATAGATTCGGTGGCAATCGTGAACATATAATACATGCTCAGAAATATTGCAAAAAAAAAAGAATCATCATATCCTCAGCTTTCATGGTAGAATTAATCTAGTAAAAAGAACTAAACTTGATCAAACTTTACGAAGTTTGAATTCAGTCAACTCTAATATGCAGAGTAAATAAAAACGGATAGATTATTTAGAACGATATCATGTATGTGAACAAGAAAGTATCCAGTTATTGAGAACAATATTCAACCTATCACGGTAGTGGTGAAACATTCTTTCTTTCTTTGTATATGGTTCCTGGAAAAACCTAATCAATCAATTAATGTGGAAAAAAATCCCATCTCCGTTATCTTTTCTTGGTGGTAATAAAATTAGTTGCAAGAGCGGCAAGGTATGCTGAGGGTAATGCATAAAATAATAGATGGAAATTTGATACGCGGACTTTGCATGTTCGATTGTTCCCAAGCTTGACGTTTCCCTCCGGGCGGCATATGTACCGGGAATCTCGTCCGTCCTGCACCGCTTCAGGATCATCAGTATCTATTAGTAGTGATTTTGCCAATACCCAGTGTCAGAATTGCAGGAAAAAGTGATATACATAGTGCTAGCGCTGCCATACGAGACGCTGGACAGCTGGAAGCAGGATACAGAAGGCATAGACAAATATACGTTACCTGCAGGGTGCAGTCTAGGCAAGGCAAGCCAATGCCGACCGGGACAAATGTACGTGCCGGAGCACGGCCGCCGGACGGCCCAGCGTCGGCGATGTCGACCCTCCCGCCGATGGACGCTAAGCTACGTTTACGTATTTGTTGTGTGTGTTGGGAGTAGAACTGGATGCTAAATAAGGTAGGGAATCTTAGTCTCTGTTGACCTATATATAATTGGCATGCCGGAGGGCAGATGGATAGACATGCATCTAACTGTCTACAAGTGTGCGTCCCACCATGCACAGGAGACCTTGCTTGTTTCGCAGCTGCCTTCGCCTTCACGTGGCGGGGGAAACACGTGGCGCACATGCATGTGAATGATGCATGTGACTACGTTTGCATATGTATGCAAGCATTACGTACTCAAAGGATGTTGATGCATACGTCCCTAGAACAACACAGGTTTGATATTTACCTAATTTTGTAAATAAGAGTAGATTGATCACCCATAAAGTGATTCGAATAAATGTGTAGCAAAATTCACCTTCATCAAAATTGTAGTTGAACTCATTGTAATTCTCAGTAGGATATGTTGAATTATAGATGGCCTTTATTACCATATGAATAATAATCCTGAAAATTTTCAAAGGCCATGTGGGGTGTCATGACATGGCAGTGGAAGCTTACTACCACTTCATGGGTGGAGAAGAGTTGAGACTTGAGACCCTTTTATAGGGGTTCCTCTTTCACATAGTATTGAAACTTGAGAAGATGTGTGGTTTCCGAACACTTCTTCTCGGTTGCCCACCTCGCCTCACCCGCGTGTTGTGTCTTGTGAACAAGCCGAGCCCATCTCAGACTAAGTATGAGTCATTAACAGACGCGCTATAAATCCAAAACATCGGATCGTGTGTTGTGGAATTGGACGTGGATCCAGCCCCACGTCTTCATACTTGGCTCCATATTGGAGGCAGTGGCAACCCTAACTGCTACCCAGATCGGTTCGCATCTGCTCCACCTCCTCGCACACAACCCACCGTCGTTCCTCTCATTGCTGCTGCTTCCGGCGATCCCATCTTGTTGACCGTTCAGGAACGACTGCTCACCTCCCCGACTAATTCTAAGGCCACCAAGAAAGTTATTGAAGATGATGCTTTTGTTCACCCCTCTCATGTTTGTTCCGGATAGATGTATCTGGTTTGTGTGTAGTACTTTCTCACATGTTAAACTCTCGTATGAGATTAATATTGTTAGCTCTATCATCATGATTTATTTATGGATTAAATCAATCAGAGAATTGCTATTTTTCAACAATTCAAAAACCTAATTTTTGTAGGCAATTTTAGATTCAATGCTTTGCTGCTACATTGAACCCGTTTGCGGGTGCTCATTTTAAGCGTTGACAGTTGCTCAAGTCGATGAATGTGTTACAAGTCGCTGGTGGAACTCCCGAAGGAACGGTTGCTCCTAAATAGGAGAAGGCATTCAAGGAGGTCATCATCGTCTTTGTCGTAGCCATTTTGAGTGTGATCAGAGACAAGTTAGTTGACACATATCTACGTATGCCGGTTGCCAAGAACTTGTGGGATCTGTTCAAAGCTGAATTCAAGGCAACCGATGCTGGAAGCGAGATGTATGCGATGAAGCAGTTCCATGGCTATAGGATGGCTGATTAGAACCGTCCTGTACTAGGCCAGGCTAATGAGATACAATGCATCATAAGGAAGATGAGTTACCTGATAAGTTTGTCTTGGGATGCATAATTACTAACTCCCCGCCCCTCTTCGAGGAGATTTCCTACTACACTAACACATCAGAGACGTGAAATCTTGGTAGAGGATATCATCGGTCATCTAAGTGTTGAAGAGAACTTAAGAGCATTCGAATCGCTTGTGGCCCGACGCAAGGCATCGTGCATAGAAGATGGGCCGGTATATGGGCAAAGAGCCTAGGTGATGGGCCAGGATGTTGGGCTTTGGAGGAATGGGCTGGTGGGTTGGGTGAGAGTCAAAACGGCCTGGGTGGATGGTTGGTCAGCAGCATTTGAATCCTCAACGACCACGCAGTTTGTGGGTGCCTGATCTAGGTAATCGCCCTGGGGGGTGCTAGTAGACTGAGTAGTGATGATTGCTGGAGTAGGTTGCATGGCCTCCCGCCGACATGAGGAGTGGTGTTGGCTCCGGTGAGAACGACATGGTGACGAGGACGAGAAACAATGCTCCACTCAAGTGATTCCTCTTGGAGCCAGAGTATTCGAGAGACCATGAAGGACAACTGAAGTCCCAAAGATGAAAGAAAAACAACGAAAGTGTGGACAAGTATATGAATGAAAATGGTAAATGAGGAAACCACAACTTTAATTAGATGCAACAGATTGGAACACATTGCCACGCGGATGGATCACATGAAATCCTAAAGGATGGTGTGACGCCCGGATAATTAAGCTACAACAACCCACTGCTAATGATGCCATGTCATCCTGGTTGCTGTTGTTGAACTCGCGTTGATTCAAAACCATTTCAACATTCTAATTAAAAATTAAGTCGACGGTAAAAGTTTTCAAATGCCAAAACTAAAATGTTCGGAATATGACAGATAAATCATAAGTAGTAATGGTGGAGAAATCGCATTTTTATAAAATCTTTAAATACTCTAAAAATAAATAAACTGCAACATAAGCAATTATTCCAAATACCTTTGGTAGTTAATAAAATGTTAAACTATTTTATTTGGGGGTTAAACTTTTTGGTGGCAGTGGTGTATTTAATAAAACTAATTTAGGTACTAACAATATATTTACAGAAATAAAGTAAATTAAAAACAAAAAAAGAAAACAAAAGAAAACAACAACAAATAAATAAGACAGACAGAAAAAGGCCTAGACAAGTACTGCCCAAGTGGGCTCTACTGTGCACATGGCCCAGCCCACACCCCCCCAATCGTCTCCTTCCTTCTACAGGAGGCAGGGGGAATCATGGCTGGCATCCGGCCGCCATGACCGCGCCCTGGCCATGTGCCGATCATCCCCGTTGTCCCCTGCTTGTTAAAACGACGCCCGCGGCCTCATTCATAACCCTAGATCATTTCCCTCCTTTTCCTCGCGCCGCCATCGTCTTCCCACGCCCGTCCGAACCGTCGTCGTCATGGCCACCTCCGTTCCCGCGCTCTCCATCGTCCCGGCGCCATGAAAGGTTGCCCACGAGCTCCGTCATCGTCCGCCTCGTCGTCTTCACCCACTGGATCGAGTAGGGAGCCACCGCAACCTCCGCATCAACCTCGTCTTCATCTTCGGCCAACACAGCTCCTCCGCGTCGATCCACCGCCGATTCGCTAAGACCAGCACCTCCCCGAGCCCACTGCTCTTCCCTACAGGAGTACCCGCGAGTGATTCACGGATTGGGGGCTGAAAGGACCTTTGTCCCGACGGCCCTCTGGGTGGATCTTTGTGGCGGAGCGACAGGGCAGGTTGAGACTACCTAGGTGAGAGGTGGGCCTGGCCCTGTTGGTGTTCATGGTTATTTTAAAATAACACGCATAACGAGTTCTTGGTATTTGATCTAAGTCTGGCTACTGGCCTATACGCACTAACCAACTACGTGGGAAAGATATGGGCACTCGGCGTCGTGGTATCAGCCGAAGCACTTCGTGACGTCAGCGACTGAGCAACGCGTGCCGGGTTGGACCGCGTAACGTGACTTCCTTTGTAATGGAGGTTGCTAGGTCTGCTCTCCGGCCGCGTACGCAACATGCAGGTGTGCAATGGGCGATGGGCACAGTCCCCTGCGCGCATAGGATTTAGACCGGCGTGCTGACCTCTCTGTTGAGCCTAGGTGGGGCTGCGACGTGTTGATCTTCCGCGGCCGGGCATGACCCAAGAAAGTGTGTCCGGCCAAATGGAATCAAGCGTGTTGGGTTATGTGGTGCACCCCTGCAGGGAAGTTAATCTATTCGAATAGCCGTGATCTTCGGTAACAGGATGACTTGGAGTTGTACCTTGACCTTATGACAACTAGAACCGGATACTTAATAAAACACACCCTTCCAAGTGCCAGATACAACCCGGTGATCGCTCTCTAACAAAGCAACGAGGAGGGGATCGCCGGTTAGGATTATGCTATGCGATGCTACTTGGAGGATTTCAGTCTACTCTCTTCTACATGCTGCAAGATGGAGGCTGCCAGAAGCGTAGTCTTCGACAGGATTAGTTACCCCCCCTCTTGTTCTGGCATTCTGCAGTTCAGTCCACTGATATGGCCCTTTATTCATATACCCATGCATATGTAGTGTAGCTCCTTGCTTGCGAGTACTTTGGATGAGTACTCACAGTTGCTTTTCTCCCTCTTTTCCCCTTTCCCTTCTACCTGGTTGTCGCAACCAGATGTTGGAGCCCAGGATCCAGACGCCACCGTTGACGACGACTCCTACTACACCAGAGGTGCCTACTACTACGTGTAGCCCGCTGACGACAACCAGGAGTAGTTAGGAGGATCCCAGGCAGGAGGCCTGCGCCTCTTTCGATCTGTATCCCAATTTGTGCTAGCCTTCTTAAGGCAAACTTGTTTAACTTATGTCTGTACTCAGATATTGTTGCTTCCGCTGACTCGTCTATGATTGAGCACTTGTATTCGAGCCCTCGAGGCCCCTGGCTTGTATTATGATGCTTGTATGACTTATTTTATTTGTAGAATTGTGTTGTGATATCTTTCCGTGAGTCCCTGATCTTGATCGTACACATTTGCATGCATGATTAGTGTACGATTGAATCGGGGGCGTCACAGATGGCCACCTAGACAAGCACTTAAGGCATTACCGACATGATCATGATCAAGGGGAAAGCTAGATCAGCTAAAAGAGACCACAAGGATGATGGCATGGGATGTGGTGGAGCAATGAACGTGACTGGAGAAAGATGCTCTGACCTTGGAGCAATGGCCGCCCCCGGGGAGAAATTCAATGGGGCAGCCATGGCCGAAATATTTACGTCGAGATGAGATCACCATGGGTTGCCGGTGGAATCGCCAGGGGGAGCCATCTCGATGCGATGATCTATTATTTCGATCTGTTTAATTTGAAGTTGAAAAAACTCACGAATGAACAAGAATGTTCAAGGATTTATCAAAGATGTCAGCCAATTCAAAAAATGTTTGTGAACTAAAAATAAAATAACATACTCAAAAAATGTTCGGGAATTCAGAAAATGATTCATGAATTCAAAAAATATTTGTGAATTAAAAATGTTCACAATTTCAAAAAGTTACTGCGGAAGTCAAAAAAGTTCATGAATTCAAATAAATGTTCACGGATTTAAAATACTATTCATGAATCATGAACTCAAAAAAAGTTCATGAATTCACAAAGATGTTCATAGATTCAAAAAATGTTTGTGAAGTCTAAAAAGGTTCATGAATCCAAAATTGTTTGTTAATTTAAAAAATGTTCACAAATTTCAAAATATTCATGAGTTTAAAAATCTTACGGACGTACGAAACGATCACGGAATTTAAAAATATCAAGAAGATAAATGTTCACAAATTTGAAAATGTTCATGACTTTAAAAATGTTAATGAATTTGAGAAACTATTCATGAATTTGAAAAGTATTCGTGAAATTGAAACAATGCTCATGAATTTGAAAAAAAAAGTTTAGAAATTTGAATAAAATTCATGAATTTGAAACTATTCATGAATTGGAATATCATTCACAAATTTATAAATTATTCATCAATATCAAAAAAGTCAAAGTCAAGAAAAAAAGGAAATGCAAACCGAAAAGTCCAATAGAAAACAAAGAACCAGAAAACTGGTAGAAAACAGAGAATAAGCGAAAACTGATGGAACAAATAAAAAACCGATGAAACCTTCCTAAAACCAACAAGAAGGTTCCAAAACTTGCCCCAACTCGTTTCCCACAGTGTTTGTGACAACCACTAACAAGCTGACCCGCAAGAAAGGTTCCAAAACCTGCTCCCAACCTGTGACCCACAATGTTTGAGAGAACCACTAACAAGCCAACCCATAAGAAACGATGGAACAAACAAACAAAATGATAAAACCTTCCCCCAAATCGATGAAACCAACCACAAGAAGTTTCCAAAACCTGCCCCAACCTATTTCCCACAATGTTTGCGATAACCACTAACAGGCCAACCAACAAGAAATGATGGAACAAACAAAGAAACTGATGAAACCTTCCTAAAACCAGCAAGAAGGTTTCAAAACCTGCCCCAACCCGTTTCCTACAATTTTTGAGACAACCACCAACGAGTGTTATGGTTAGCAGTAGTTTCTTTAAGCGATCTATAGCATTAGTGCACCATCAGTGCACCCAATGCCCTCATGCTAGCTTCCCATGCTAATAGGGCCGCTATCTGGCTCATTCATAATGACACGGGTAGCTGCTTTGGTTCTATTAGTGTAGAAATGACCCATAGACTCACAACCACTCCACGCGTCACTACATGTCTGGATCTGGGAGGGGAAGAATCGAGGAGAACAAAATAAACTTTGTTTTATGTCGGGTACTAGGCACCATCCAGCTATAGCTAGCCAGAAAACAACCACCTCATCAGTCCCTGTATGCGCACAATCAAAACTGTGGGTTAATACTTCTAGAGCCCATGAATGAGTCGCCGCACTCATCGTCGCCTGCTAGTAGTGCTTGTTCACAACAGTGCCGACCGCCATAGCAGCCCCTCTCGCGTCATGAGAACTGATACGTCTCCATTGTGTCTATAAGTTTTGATTATTCCATGCTATTATATTATCTGTTTTGGATGTTTTATATACATTAATATGCTATTTTATATGAATTTTGGGACTAACCTATTAACCTAGAGCCTAGTGCCACTTTCTATTTTTCCCTTGTTTTAGAGTTTCACAGAAAAGGAATACCAAACGGAGTCCAAACAAAATGAAACTTTCGCGATGATTTTTCTTGGACCAGAAGACATCCAGAGGGCTTGGAGTGCATGTCAGGAAAGCCACGAGGCGGCCACAAGGTCGGGAGGCGTGCCCAAGGGAGCCATGAAAACACTTTTTCACCGCCGCAACCTTCTGTACCCGTGAGATCCCATCTAGGGGCCTTTTCGGGCGTCCTGCCGGAGGGGGATTCGATCACGGAGGGCTTCTACATCAACACCATTGCCTCTCTGATGAAGCGTGAGTAGTTTACCTCAGACCTACGGGTCCATAGCTAGTAGCTAGATGGCTTCTTCTCTCTCTTTGATTCTCAATACCATGTTCTCCTCGATGTTATTGGAGATCTATTCGATGTAATACTCTTTTGCGGTGTGTTTGCCGAGATCCGATGAATTGTGGATTTATGATCAGCTTATCTATGAATATTATTTGAATCTCCTCTGAATTCTTATATGCATGATTTGATATCTTTGCAAGTTTCTTCGAACTATCAATTTGGTTTGGCCAACTAGATTGGCTTTTCTTGCAATGGGAGAAGTGCTTCGCTTTGGGTTTAATCTTGCGGTGCTCGATCCTAGTGACAGAAGGGGAACTGACACATATTGTATTGTTGCCATCGAGGATAACAAGATGGGGTTTTCATCATATTGCTTGAGTTTATCCCGCTACATCATGTCATCTTACTTAATGTGTTACTCTGTTCTTATGAACTTAATACTCTAGATGCAGGCAGGAGTCGGTCTACTTGATATGGACGTGATGCCTATATTCATGACCATTGCCTTAGATATCGTCATAACTGTGCGCTTTTCTATCAATTGCTCGGCAGTAATTTGTTCATCCACCGTAATATTTTCTATCTTGAGAGAAGCCTCTAGTGAAACCTATGGCCCCCGCGTCTACTTTCCATCATATAAGTTTCCAATCTACAATTTTTGTTTCCTATTTATTTCCTTTGCAACCTTTTACTTTCCATTCCATAAACCAAAAATACAAAAATATTACTTTACCGTTTATCCATCTCTATCAGATTTCACTTTGCAAATAACCGTGAAGGGATTGGCAACCCCTTTATCGCATTGGGTGCAGGTTGGTGTTTGTTTGTGCAGGTATTCGGTGACTTGTGCGTTGTCTCCTACTGGATTGATACCTTGCTTCTCAAAACTGAGAGAAATACTTACTCTACTTTGCTGCATCACCCTTTCTTCTTCAAGGGAAAAACCAATGCAAGCTCTATAGGTAGCAAGAACATCCCTAGAAGCCCCAGACAGGAGCACCGCCAAAGCATCGGCGCACAGTTTCCAACAACGACTCACAAAAAAGTGGCGCCATCGCAACACTAACTTGCGGCACAGTAGGGCTATCACAGCACCTACTAGCAACAACCCCATCGTACCCTCACACCACTCATCACGGCATCATCGATGGCTATCCTAGCACCGACTTACAGTACGATGGCGCCTGATATGTTTCCTATGTATTTATAATTTTTTTTATTGTTTCATGCTATTATATTACAAATCTTGGATAGTTTATATGCATTTTATATCATTTTTTGGGACTAACCTATTAACTCAGTGTCCAGTGCTAGTTGCTATTTTTTTGCTTATTTTTGGCTTTTCAGAAAATCAATACCAAATGAAGTCCAAACACGATAAAACTTTACGGTAATATTTTTTGGACCAGAAAGGACACTAGAACATTCGGGAGCAGGCCAGGAGATCTACCGGAGAGCGACGAGATCATCCAGCCAGCCCCAGGGGGGCACTCCCTGAACTCGTTAGTCCCACGCAGCTCCGTTGGACCTAATTCCACCTCTATAAATTGGCAAATAGTCCCAAACCGACACAGAGCCACTCAAAACTATTTTTTCGCCGCCGCAAGCTTCTGTTCTTCCGCGATCCCATTTGGAGGCCTTTTCCGGTACTCTGCCTGAGGGGGAATTGATCATGGAGTGCTTCTACATCAACCTTGTTTCCCTATTGATGATGTGTGAGTAGTTCACAACAGGCCTACGGGTCCATAGCTAGTAGGTAGATGGTTTGTTCTCTCTCTTTGATCTTCAATACAATGTTCTCTTGGATCTTCTTGGAGTTCTATCCAATGTAATCTTCTTTTGTGGGGTGTTTGTTAGGATCAGATGAATTGTGGGTTTATGATCAGATTATTCATTGAAATTAATTGAGTCTTTTCTGAACTTTATTATGCATGGTTATTATAGCTTTGTATTTCTCTCTGATCTACCCGTTTAGCTTGGCCAAGTAGATTCATTTATCTTCAGTGGGAGAGGTGCTTTGTGATGGGTTCAATCTTGCGGTGTCCTCACCTCGTGACAGAAGAGGTATCTAGGCACGTATTGTATTGTTGTCATTAAGGGTAAAATGATGGGGTTTATTCATATGCTTGAGTTTACTTTTTCTAAATCATGTCATCATACTTGATGCATTACTCTATTTGTTATGATCTTAATATGTTGAGAGGCAAGCATAGAAGCGCTCTCGAAGTGGAGTAGTAGTAGAAGATGCAGAATCATTTCGGTCTACTTGTCACGGACGTGATGCCTATATACAGGATCATTGCCATGAATAACATCATAACTATGCGCT
This sequence comes from Aegilops umbellulata, assembly GCA_032464435.1. Classification (NCBI taxonomy): domain Eukaryota; kingdom Viridiplantae; phylum Streptophyta; class Magnoliopsida; order Poales; family Poaceae; genus Aegilops; species Aegilops umbellulata. The sequence goes on from CP136058.1 coordinate 68,943,660, forward strand.
TTTCTAGCAATTGCCCAACAGTAATTTGTCTGCCCACCGTATGCTATTGTTTCAAGAGAGAAGCCTCTAGTGAAAACTATGCCCCCAGGTATATCTTAATCATATTACTAAAACCAAAAATACCTTGCTGTAATTTATTTACCTTTCTTTTATTTTTATTTTTGTCTATCTACCACTATCAGATTTAGTCCTTGCAAGTAACAGATTCAAGGGGATTGACAACCCTCTTGCCCGTGTTGGGTGCAACTATTTGCACTTTTGTACGAAGGTATTGTTCACTATGATTTGTGTGGTTCCCCTATTGGTTCGATAACCTTGGTTCTCACTGAGGGAAATACTTATCGGCTACTATACTGCTTCAGCCTTCCTCTTCGGGGAAAATCCCAACGCAGATCACAAGTAGAAGAAACAAATTTGTGCGCCGTTGCCGGGAAGACGTCATTAAATCACTACAAGTACCTTCACTCAAACTAACATCTACTTTTTCTACTTTTTATTTGCCTCTCCTTTAATTTTAATCTCCCTCCACTTCTCTACAAATCGAAAAACATAAAAATATTTTGTTTGCTTGATTTGCTTGAAGTTGCTATCATGTGTAATTTTGTGATTGCTAAAGGTGATAGTGAGGATTGTAAGCCTCATAACAATGAATCTCCCATGAATTTAGATACTAAAACTTTTGTGACAGGAAGTGGTAATATTATCGGAAAAAGTGCTATTCAAGAATTTTTCACTTGTATGGCAGCCTTGGTAACCAATGATGTCCCTATTCTTAAAAGAATCAATAGTTATGCTCAGGCTATTTCCACTCCTATTATCAAACTTGAGAGAAGATTTATGCATTATCATCCAACTTTGCAAAGATTGTTCTTTGAATTAGCTGTTTTAAATGATCCTAGAGCTAAAACAAATTCTACAATTATCCTTATGAATGAATTTGATTACATAGTTCGGGAAGCAAGAGAAATCTTTGATCACTTTGATATCAATTATGAGTGCCTAATGATAGATGAAATTCTTTATAATAGAGATTTCATGCAGAGATATATGTCTAGGTATCATCATGCTTTTGAGGAAAATGCTAAGAAAGAAGTTCCAAACCTACACTTAATCCAACATCTATTTAATAGTACAAACCATCAATATTCTTGGATTATTAACGGTAACAAAAGTGGGTTTGATGAAAATTGCTTTGGTAATGCTAAAATTCTTATAGACGATGAATTTGTGGTCATTTATGAAAGGTCCCTTGATGACCACACTACTCAAAAATTGAACTTGGAAGATATAAAAGTTATGAAGGATAGTTCGTTCCATTACTTAAGTTCTCCTAATAGAAAATCTACTCCTGAGAGAGGAGAACTAATAAGATGTGCTTATGATGCTATTATGTATAAAGGTGTAATGGATATGAAGGAGGAGGATAATACTTGAAACTATGCATTACGCATAGCTAGGGTTGTAAAACAATAGCGTTTGTTGGGGGCAACCAAATAGTTATCTTAATTTTTTCTCTTATTTTCTGTTCTTGTCTGTTGTCATGATTATTGTTATTGTATGATTGTGTTTTAGTATTTTAATTAGTGTTTGTGAAATAAAGCCTTTGGGATGATTTGGATGATAGTTGACTTGATTATGTGAAAAAGAACAGAAACTTTTGCTATTAGTCCAGGAATTACTATAATTTACTCGAACATGCTTTTGATCTGAATTTTTTACACATGATTGATATACAAATTTACCATGTTTTCCTAATTTTTATGAATTTTGGGGGTTACATACGTATGATTTTTATTTAGATCATTACAGACTATTCTGTTTTAAACATAGTATGTTTTTATTGCATAATGTGCTTGTTTTAATGATGTTATGGATTATATCAGGGGGTATAAGTCATGAAGAAGTTACAATACAGTAGATATTATGAAAGAATAAATTATGAATGAGTTTGTAACAGTACATATAGTTTATGATTTGTCTATATACTAATGGATCTCACAAAATTTTTGTTGAGTTTTATGTGCTGGACTTTCCAAGTTTTGGGTGAGATCACCATGGATGAAGGAATAAGAAGTGGCAAGAACCTTAGCTTGGGGATGCCAAGGCACTCCCGAGGTAATATTCAAGGAATGTTGGGAATGCAGTAATTTCAAAAAAAATCCTACGCACACGCAAGAACCATCTAGGTGATGCATAGCAATGAGAGGGGAGAGTGTTGTCAACGTAACCTCGTAGACCGAAAGCGGAAGCGTTATGACAACATGGTTGATGTAGTCGTACGTCTTCACGATCCGCCAGATCCTAGCAACGAAGGTACGGCACCTCCGCGATCTGCACACATTCAGCTCGGTGACGTCCCATGAACTCTAGATCCAGCTGAGGTCGAGGGAGAGTTTCGTCAGCACAACGGCGTGATGACGGTGATGATGAAGTTACCATCGCAGGGCTTCGCCTAAGCACTACAACGATATGACCGAGGTGGAAATCTGTGGAGGGGGGCACCGCACACGTCTAAACAATCAACTTATGTGCCTATGGGATGCCCCCTCCCCCATATATAAAGTAGGGGAGGAGTGGGCCGGCCCGCCCTACATGGTGCGCCCCAAGGGGGGGTCCTGCTCCTACTAGGAGTAGGTTTCCCCCCTTTCCTAGTCCTAATAGGAGGGGGAAGGAAGGGGAAGAGGAGAGGAAGGAAAGGGGGGCCGCCCCCCTCCAATTTGGATTGGGCTTGGGGAGCACGCCCCCACCTCTTGGCCGCCTCCTCTCTCTCCCACTAAAGCCCATGTAGGCCCATTTAGCCCCCGGGGGGTTCCGGTAAGCCCCGGTACTCCGGTATATTCCCGAACTCATCCCAAACCATTCCGGTGTCCAAACATAACCTTCCAATATATCAATCTTCATGTCTCGACCATTTCGAGACTCCTCGTCATGTCCGTGATCACATCCGGGACTCCGAACTACCTTCGGTACATCAAAACACATAAACTCATAATACCGATCGTCATCGAACGTTAAGCGTGCGGACCCTACGGGTTCGAGAACTATGTAGACATGACCGAGACTCATCTCCGGTCAATAACAAATAGCGGAACCTGGATGCTCATATTGGTTCCTACATATTCTACGAAGATCTTTATCGTTCAAACCGCATAACAACATATGTTGTTCCTTTTGTCATCGGTATGTTACTTGCCCGAGATTCGATCGTCGGTATCTCAATACCTAGTTCAATCTTGTTACCGGCAAGTCTCTTTACTCGTTCCGTAATGCATCATCCCGTAACTAACTCATTAGTCACATTGCTTGCAAGGCTTATAGTGATGTGCATTACCGAGAGGGCCCAGAGATACCTCTCCGACAATCGGAGTGCCAAATCCTAATCTCGATCTATGCCAACTCAACAAACACCATCGGAGACACCTGTAGAGCATCTTTATAATCACCCAGTTACGTTGTGACGTTTGATAGCACACTAAGTGTTCCTCCGGTATTCGGGAGTTGCATAATCTCATAGTCATAGGAGCATGTATAAGTTATGAAGATAGCAATAACAATAAACTAAACGATCATAGTGCTAAGCTAACGGATGGGTCAAGTCAATCACATCATTATCTAATGATGTGATCCCGTTCATCAAATGACAACTCATGTCTATGGCTAGAAACTTAACCATCTTTGATTAACGAGCTAGTCAAGTAGAGGCATACTAGTGACACTCTGTTTGTCTATGTATTCACACATGTACTAAGTTTCCGGTTAATACAATTCTAGCATGAATAATAAACATTTATCATGATATAAGGAAATATAAATAACAACTTTATTGTTGCCTCTAGGGCATATTTCCTTCACCAAGCGTCTAAGCTTGAGGATGCCCCGGATGGCATCCCCTCTTTCGTCTACAATCTATCGGTATATCACTTGGAGCTATATTTTTATTCATCACATGTTACGAGTTTTACTTGAAGCGTCTTGTGAGATAGTTTTGCTATGTTCACGTTTTAGTTTGCCACAACCATTGTTTGTTGGACACACCTTTTGAGAGGGACACACATTTATCGTGATTTGTTAGAATACTCTGTGAGCTTCACTTATATCTTTTGAGCTAGGCAGTTACTCTAGTGCTTCACTTATATCTGTTAGAGCACATCAGTGGTTATACTTTATAAAAATTATTGCACTCTCATGATTCACTTAAATCTTTTTGAGGGTCTTTAACTTAGTAGTTGGCAATATGCACGTGTTATAAGACTAGTGCAAAAGGATAGGTATTCAAGGGGGTATAATAAAAACATTCATGTAGATCATTAAATATGAAACGTATGGTTTAATTATATTGATGTCATAATATGAAAGGACATTGGTTCATGATCATTGATTAGTAAAAAATGTATTAAAGCTTGTTATTAACTTCTCATCTAAGCGTTGGGCATGGCATGGTGGGGAAGCTTGAGCATTTTTTATTTTTGCTTGAAATCCGTGAGTGTTGTCATAATCAGGGCCCCGCGATGGTTAATTCCTACCAACCTCCACCCTAGGGGCATGCGATTAGTACTTTACTTCGATGACTAATAGGCTTTTACAATAAGTGTATGAGTTATTTATGGATAATGTGAATCCATGGATTATACACCCTCCTACTTTTACGCAATTTGCTAGCCTCTTCGATACCGTGAATTGCCCTTCCTAACGTTGAGAGTTGGTGCAAAATTCGTCGGTGCATCCATACCCGTGATATGATATGCTCTATCACACATAAGCCTCCTTATATCTCTCAAAACAGCCACCATACATAACTATTATGGCATTTCCATAGTCATTTCGAGATATATTGACATGCAACTTCACCGTTCTATCACATTACTTGTGTGTTCATCATCATATTGCTTTGCATGATCATATAGAGATGACATGATATTTGTGGCACATTCACCATTCATCATTGTTATACATGTTATGCTGGATCACTGCACATCCAGGTACACTGCCAGAAGCATTCATAAATAGTCATCTTGTATAGTTTTTATCGAGTTGTAAGTAAATAAAAGGGTGATGATCATAAATATTAGAGCATTGTACCAGTGAGGAAAGGATGATGGATACCATGATTCCACACAAGTCGGGATGAGACTCCAGACAAAAAAAGAGGCCAAAAAGATACCAACAAAAAAATGAGAGAAAAGAGAGAAGGGGCAATGTTACTATCCTTTTACCACACCCGTGCTTCAGAGTAGCACCATGTTATTCATATAGAGAGTCTCATGAGTTATTACTTTCACATACTAGTGGGAATTTTTTTCATTATAGAACTTGGCTTGTATATTCCAATGATGGGCTTCCTCAAATACCCAAGGTCTTCATGAGCAAGCAAGTTGGATGCACACCCACTTAGTTTCCGTTGAGCTTTCAAACACTTATAGCTCTTAGTGCATCGGTTGCATGGCAATCCCTACTCCTTGCATTGATATCGATTGATGGGCCTCTCAATTGCCCATTGATCCGCCAAGTTGATGCGAGACTTTCTTCCCTTTTGACTCTTCCTATTAATCACTATCACAACATTCTATTCCACCTATAGTGTTATATCCATAGCTCACGCTCATGTATTGTGTGGGGTTGAAAATGTTGAAGCGCGTTAGAAGTATGATCCAGTTGCCTGGTTTGACACCAGGGTGCCATTATTTATATTTATGCGGTGAAGACGGAGTCATGCCATGCTAACATGATAAAATGAGTAGGGATAACATTCGTTGAGCACGGTATATTTTTAAAAGTAATTATTATGTTTCATATATTCATGAATATTATTATGTTGATATATTACTTCATCGTTTCTCAATATTTATAATGTAAAGAGATTACATGATAAACATGCTAGGTAGCATTCAACATCAAAATTTCTGTTTTTATCATTTACCTACTCGAGGATGAGCAGAAATAACGCTTGGGGATGCTGATACGTCTCCAATGTATCTATAATTTTTGATTGTTTCATGCTATTATATTACCAATCTTGCATACTTTATATGCAATTTCATATCTTTTTGGGGACTAATTAACCTATTAACCCAGTGCCCGGTGCCAGTTGTTTTTTGCTTGTTTTTTGGATTTCCAGAAAATCAACACAAACAAAGTCCAAACACTGGTGCGCGTCGAGTCCTAAACAAACATTTAAAACCCCTTCCCGTGATGGCATTTGGAACCGTCGCCAAGTGAGTGTGGGCGATAGGGGGGTCCTTCCCACATGGCCCAGAAACCGTTGAGGATAGGGCCCCTACAGTACTCTTACTCATTTCTGCTCGCATTGCCATCACAGTCGGTATTCTGTGGTGCTACATTTACGATGCGCATTCCATCACAAACGGTTCACTATTATAGAATGTGTATGATGTGCGGATCATCACAAACGGTTCACCGTTAAGAAGATTAGCTAATCGTCGTATGAGTGTCGGACATGATTACGAAACGTCGGACCGTCGTAACATCGTCGTACATGACAACCATCACACACGCTATTCTGTGGTGCAACGTTTACGATGCATACTTCATCAGAAACAATTCATGGTTGCGAATCATGTACGATAAGGCAACTAACACAAATGTTTAGTTTGCCCGCACCGTTTGTGATATTATCTGACATCGCACACGCTTTGCAAACGGCAACTGTGTGCATGCTTGCACATGTTTCCTCTCTGTGAACCGTCTCAGATTATGGTGCATATCGCAAACGTATGTGTTTTACCAACCGTGTGTGCCGTAACAACCTGGAGAGCGTAATTTCACCGTAATTTAATTGCTGCTTTTCCAAATTGTACCGGATTTGGATATCAATTTGTATGTATGCTACAACTTTATGCATATCCATTAGGTTCAAACAACGAATGCATTATTTGATTCATAGGTACATATGTTCAAGAATTACATAAGAACCAAATAAAGAATGATGAACCACAGTTGTATACTTGTACTATTAAAGACGGTAAAGAAAGAGACGAAATATATTCTGATTGCTGAACAAGGTGAAGCGGAATGCCCATATTGTGCCCTCCTCCATGCAGAAGGCACACACGACTCTAGTCCAACCGCTTGTGATGGCCGACCGCCCATCCTTCATGGTCTTCATGAAAACATCTAGATAATCATCGTGTTCTGGTAGAAATACTTTAACCTTTGCATGCCCACCAATCATGTAGTTTGAGAGGTAATCTTGAGTAAACTGCTTTGGCAACCACAGCAAAGGAATAAGATTTCAGACATTGTCATCTAACACAACTCATTATGGGCAGTAAAAAGAAGGCTGCAGAGTTCTTACTTACCATCCTGCAGTTTGCTGTTGTCTTGGATAAAGTGTAAACAAATAGTTTAATTGACATCTTTGGATCCATTTTACTAACAATCTTTATCAGCTTCGTCACTTGATGATGGTTCATCGATATCTCATTTCCCCATACACAGAAAGGGTCAAAACGCGGATCTTTACCAATGACATATGTACCTAAAAGCACCAAGTTAATATTAGAAGCTAAACAACAATTGCACAATGATGTAGTACAACACTCTTTTATAGTATGTCTATATACATCCGTATGTGGTAGTACATTTGAAATCTCTAAAAATACAAATATTTAGGAACGGAGGGAGTATCTTGTAACATCCAATATACTCACATATTAGATGAAATTAACATCTTATATAATGGGCCGGAAGGAGTCTAGTTCATTCTTAAAAATTATCTGCTGCTGTATCCACGGGTTACAGTTAGTTTTAGCTAGTTCGGGCTCAAATAGCCCTAAAGTATATCTAAACATGAGGGCTAGTTTGAGCTAGTTGCATCTATAACCCACCCAGAAAAACTAGTACCCAACCCAAGAGGTGCTAATTGGAGCTAGTTCTCCTAGTGCATTTATTGTCAATCTAACCCTGCCATCCAAAGAACTCTTTGGATGGAGTTAGTTCAGGGTTAGTAATGAGCTAGAAACTAACTCTAACCTCTAGCTAAGTTGAGTATCCAAACAGGGTTGTGTTGTTGCTGTTGCTCTTCTACGTATATCTAGACATCATTAGAACATTAATGTAACACTCTTCCTTGTTGCTATGTAGCCTAGGATTGCATATTTAGACATTAAGTACAGTGCATGTTGCTATGTAGCCTCAGGTATATTACATATGGCCCTAGTTAACCTAAGGAAAAATGGGTTGCAGATATATTCATTTAAAAGTCTGATTCACCGATTAGTCCCTTATCAGCCGCTGACCTATATGGTACCAGCTACGGATATCCTGAACAGTGAGCAGATATAAGCCATGGGATGAAACTAACCTCGATGGAAAACAGAAGTCATTCCCAAAATTGTCCTGTCTAGGTACATCAAGAAGCATGTTAAGCACAACAGGCTAAACATCAACCAAAATTACGCATGGAATACAAAATAATCTCCAAAAGATAGCTTCAGTGTGCAGGTTTAAGCACGCTAGTAAAGCAAAACAAGTGGAAAGGTGTGCTAACTGCAACAAGCTTAACATTTAACAACAAGCAAACGTGGTCATTCAAACTAGTATTGTGCCGGTCTAAGTACACTAGTTATGGTTAAATAAAAATGGAAAGGCGTGTCAACTACAAGATGCAGCAACCAAATGTAGTCATTCATAGTGGTATTGTTGAAACTGGTACCAATGAAATTGAACTGCACAGTTCATACTTGCACATATAGAACATCACGTTGTGAATAACTAGAATAAACAAGGCATACTAAGAACAACCAAAGATAGCATTTGAAACTGAACATATGCTAACTACAAACAACCGAACAATAAAAAAACTTTAAAAGAGGCATATGCTAGCTATAACAGGCTTAACAGCAAGCAAATATATGCATTCCTATTGGTATATTTAAAACTGGATTGATGAAATGTACTGCACAATAAATAATTGCACATATAGAGTATCACCTTGTGAACAACTGAAATTAACAAGGCATACTGCAAACAACCAGATATAGCAATTAAAACTGGACATATTCTCACTACACTACAAAAGGGACTCGACAAAACAAATCATGGGTTTCCCCCTGTGAAGAGGCATGGCAAAACAAATCATGGGTTTCCTCACTTGTCACAGATGGGCTCGTTCCCGTGGGAAGAGCATGGACCCTGGATGCGCTCCATGTTGTCGCAGATGGGCTCCTTCCCCTTGGAAGAGCACGACTCTAGGGTGCCCGTCCTGATGTTGCAAACGGGCGCTTTCCCCTTGGAAGAGCAGATGGGCTCTTTCCCCTTTGAAGAGCTGGAGAGGGTGCCCTCCTCGTGGTCGCCGTCGATGAGGTCTGACTTGGAAGCTGTGGATCCCAAGCCAGCGTCGCAGAACGTGTCCTTCATAAATGACAAAAGGGGCTCGATGGTGATACGTCTCCAACGTATCTATAATTTTTGATTGCTCCATGCTATATTATCTACTGTTTTGGACATTATTGGGCTTTATTATTCACTTTTATATTATTTTTGGGACTAACCTATTAACCGGAGGCCCAGCCCAGAATTGCTGTTTTTTGCCTATTTGAGAGTTTCGCATAAAAAGAATATCAAACGGGGTCCAAAAGGAATAAAACCTTCGGGAACGTGATTTTTGGAACGAACATGATCCAAAGGACTTGGACCCTACGCCAAGAAACAAAGGAGGAAGCCAAAAGGTAGGGGGCGTGCCTACCCCCCAGGCGCGCCCTCCACCCTTGTGGGCCCCCTGTTGCTCCACCGACGTACTCCTTCCTCCTATATATACCTACGTACCCCCAAACGATCAGAACAAGAGCCAAAAACCTAATTCCACTGCCGCAACCTTCTGTACCCACGAGATCCCATCTTGGGGCATGTTCCGGAGCTCCGCCGGAGGGGGCATCCATCACGGAGGGCTTCTACATCAACACCATAGCCCCTCGGATAAAGTGTGAGTAGTTTACCTCCGACCTTCGGGTCCATAGTTATTAGCTAGATGGCTTCTTCTCTCTTTTTGGATCTCAATACAATGTTCTCCCCTCTCTCGTGGAGATCTATTCGATGTAATCTTCTTTTGCAGTATGTTTGTTGAGACCGATGAATTGTGGGTTTATGATCAAGTTTATCTATGAACAATATTTGAATCTTCTCTGAATTCTTTTTTGTATGATTGGTTATCTTTGCAAGTCTCTTCGAATTATCAGTTTGGTTTTGCCTAGTAGATTAATCTTTCTTGCAATGGGAGAAGTGCTTAGCTTTGGGTTCAATCTTGCGGTGTCCTTTCCAAGTGACAGTAGGGCCAGCAAGGCACGTATTGTATTGTTGCCATCGAGGATAACAAGATGGGGTTTTTATCATATTGCATGAATTTATCCCTCTACATCATGTCATCTTGCTTAAGGCGTTACTCTGTTTCTATGAACTTAATACTCTAGATGCATGCTGGATAGCAGTGATGAGTGAAGTAATAGTAGTAGATGCAGGAAGGAGTTGGTCTACTGGTCTCGGACGTGATGCCTATATACATGATCATACCTAGATATTCTCATAACTATGCTCAATTATGTCAATTGCTCAACAATAATTTGTTCACCCACCGTAAAATACTTACGCTCTTGAGAGAAGCCACTAGTGAAACCTATGGCCCCCAGGTCTATCTTCATCATATTAATCTTCCAACACTTAGTTATTTCTTTGCTTTTTTACTTTGCTTTTATTTTACTTTGCATCTTTATCACAAAAATACCAAAAATATTATCCTATCATATCTATCAGATCTCACTCTCATAAGTGACCGTGTAGGGATTGACAACCCCTTATCGCGTTGGTTGCGAGGATTTATTTGTCTTGTGTAGGTGCGAGTCCGTAGCCTCCTACTAGATTGATACCTTGGTTCTAAAAAACTGAGGGATATACTTATGCTACTTTGCTACATCACCCTTTCCTCTTCAAGGGAAAACCAACGCAGTGCTCAAGAGGTAGCAGATGGCGATGTAGAATGGAAAATTGTTGACAGCGAGCCAGAGGAGATCAACAGCGGGGCCATGGATGAGATCGACGGCGGTTGAACCCGAGGGGTTGGGGGTGGGCCACTTAACCTGTGACACAGCCCGCCTCAGGGCGTCGTTGTCGATGACCTTAATGTCGTAGCCAACGGACGCGACATGCCCGCATACTCTAGCCCGCTGCTTGAGTGCCTACTGCTAGTAATGGTCATCGGCTTCCTCGGCAACGTCTGGCGAAGAGACCGCTATACACCTTGTGACGCCCCCGATTCAATCATACACTAATCATGCACGCAAATGTGTACGATCAAGATCAGGGACTCACGGGAAGATATCACAACACAACTCTACAAATAAAATAAGTCATACAAGCATCATAATACAAGCCAGGGGCCTCGAGGGCTCGAATACAAGTGCTCGATCGTAGACGAGTCAGCGGAAGCAACAATATTTGAGTACAGACATAGGTTAAACAAGTTGCCATAAGATGGCTAGCACAAACGGGGATACAGATCGAACGAGGGGCAGGCCTCCTGCCTGGGATCCTCCTAACTACTCCTGGTCGTCGTCAGCGGGCTGCACGTAGTAGTAGGCACCTCCAGTGTAGAAGGAGTCGTCGTCGACGGTGGCGTCTGGATCCTGGGCTCCATCGTCTGGTCGCAACAATCGGGTAGAGAAAGGGGAAAAGCGGAAACAAGGCAACCGTGAGTACTCATCCAAAGTACTCGCAAGCAAGGAGCTACACTACATATGCATGGGTATATGTGTAAAGGGCCATATCAGTGGACTGAACTGCAGAATGCCAGAATAAGAGGGGGATATCTAATCCTTTCGAAGACTACGCTTCTGGCAGCCTCCCTTGCAGCATATAGAAGAGAGTAGACTGAAGTCCTCAAAGTAGCATCGCATAGCATAATCCTACCCGACGATCCCCTCCTCCATGCCCTGTTAGAGAGCGATCACCGGGTTGTATCTGGCACTTGGAAGGGTGCGTTTTTATTAAGTATCCGGTTCTAGTTGTCATAAGGTCAAGGTACAACTCCAAGTCGTCCTGTTACCAAAGATCACGGCTATTCGAATAGATTAACTTCCCTGCAGGGGTGCACCACATAACCCAACATGCTTGATCCCATTTGGCCGGACACACTTTCTTGGGTCATGCCCGGCCTCGGAACATCAACACGTCGCAGCCCCACCTAGGCACAACAGAGAGGTCAGCACGCCGGTCTAAACCTAAGCGCGCAGGGGTCTGGGCCCATCGCCCTGAGCACACCTGCACGTTGCGTGGGCGGCCGGAAGCAGACCTAGCCTAGTGGCGTTCCAGTCCAATGCGGCGCGCGCCGCTCAGTCGCTGACATCACGAAGTGCTTCGGCTGATACCACGACGTTGAGTGCCCATAACTGTTCCCGCGTAGTTGGTTAGTGCGTATAGACCAAATGGCCAGACTCAGATCAAATACCAAGATCTCGTTAAGCGTGTTAAGTATCCGCGAACGCCGACCAGGGCCAGGCCCACCTCTCTCCTAGGTGGCCCCAACCTGCCCTGTCGCTCCGCCATAAAGATCCACTCGCGGGTACTCCTACGAGCCGACCCGTCTTTAGTCACATCATGTATCATGTATTATATATAAGTATATCCCCGTGATCACCCCTGAGTGATCACGGCCCGATAGTATAGCATGGCCGAAGGACAAGAATCTAGGGCCACAGATGGAATACTAGCATCCTAAACTAAGCATGTAGGATAGTAGGTAAAGGTAACAACAGTAGTAGCAAGGACAGGCTATGCATCGGGATATGAATAACGAAAGCAGTAACATGCTACACTACTCTAATGCAAGCAGTATAGAGGAGAGTAGGCGATATCTGGTGATCAAGGGGGGGGCTTGCCTGGTTGCTCTGGCAAGAGAGAGGGGTCGTCAACTCCGTAGTCGAACTGGGGGTCGCCGGCAGTCTCGGGGTCTACCGGAAAGAAGTAACGGAGGGGGAACACAATAAATAACAGAGCAATCAAAGCATCACAAAGCGTAACATGTCAATACGTGGTGCTAGGTGTGCCCTAACACGGCAGTAGGTGGTACTGGCGAAAGGGGGAAACATCCGGGAAAATATCCCCGGTGTTTCGCGTTTTCGGACAGATGAATCGGAGAGGGAAAGTTGTGTGTTCTCTATGCTAGGGATGCGTGGCGGACGAACGGGCTGCGTATCCAGATTCGTCTCGTCGTTCTGAACAACTTTCATGTACAAAGTTTTTCCATCCGAGCTACGGTTTATTTTCTATTAATTTTAAAGGATTTAAATCATTTTCAGGATTTATTTAATTATTTTTAATGCAACATTATCTAGAACAGTGTTTGCTGACGTCAGCATGACGTCAGCAGTTGACCTGGTCAACCTGACAAGTGGGTCCCGCATGTCATAGCCTAACTAACTAACTAACTGTTTAGTTAGATTAATTAGCAGGTTAATTTAGTTTAATAGTTAGTTAACAGAATTAATTAAGTTAATTAATTAGTTAATTAATTAATTCTATTATTAATTATTAATTTATTATATTTTTTAAAATCTTTTTTTAAACCCTTCTGGGGATGGCCCCACTTGTCATAGGGCCGGGGGGCACTGGCCCAGTGGTTAGTGGCCCATAGGCCAATGCGGGTCGGGCGCAACGAGCGCCAGGAGTGGGCGCTTGCCCGCAGGAGCGCGGCGGGGCGAGGCCAGTGGCCAAGCGGCATCGGGCGAGCCGGCGGGGCGCGCGGGGGCGAGCGAAGGCACGGGGCATGGCGGAGGACGGCGAGGGCGGGGCAGTTGGGTGCGCGGTCGGCGCAAGCAGCGGCGGAGGCGGCGGCGACGTCAGGCGAGTGGCGCGGCAAAGCGGAGCAGCGCGCGCGGCAGAGCGGCTGAGGCGGGACGGAGCGAGGCGCGGGGCGCGACGAGGGAGCAAGGCCAGGGCGCGCGAGGCCATGGAGGTGTAGCGCGGGGTCGGCGACGGCCGACTGCGGCCACAGCGGGCACGCTCGCAGACGAGGCGGGGTGAGGCCAGCACGGGCCGGCCGGAGCCGCGAGCGGCAGCGGGCACGGCCCCGCGTTGGCGAGCGCGCGGTAGGACGACAGTAGGGGCACGAGGCGCGGCACGGGTTCGAGCACGTGCGCGGGGGGGGGGGGGAGAGGAGGATCGGCGTGTGCTCACGGGGCCGGTAGGGATCGTGGCAGCGGTTGTCGGGGAGGAGGACGGGGACGAGGTCGACGACGAAGAGGACGGCGGGGCAGCTCCGTCGAGATGGCACCGGCGACAGGATTCGGGGAGTCGCGGCGTCGGGCGTGCGGCGAGGGGAATCGCTGTCCCCGATCCTGAACGGGACCGAGAGGTGGGGGCGCGTGGGGAGGGGAGTGGGGATCGTGGGATGGGGGCGACGGGATCGGGCTAGAGCCCGATCCAGATCGTGGGGGCGGCGGGGGAAGTGGGAGTGGTGCTAGGGTTTGGGTTGGGGGAGGGGGGTTAAGCAGGAGGGATGGGCCGGTCGGGGTGGGCTGGCCGGCTAGGTTAGTGGGCTGGCCGGCTGGGCCGTTTGGCCCAGTTGGCCTGGGGGGTCCTTCTCGTTTTCTTTTCATTTTATCCTTTTCCTTTTATTTATTTTTACTTTCAGTTTTCTTTTAGTTTCCTTTTATTTTTGTTTTAGAAAAATTCCAAAATGTCTCCTAATTTGATGTTACCAAATATGCCACTGCCACACTGACTTGCTACCCAATCTAAAAGAATTTCATAATTATTTAATATTTAAAAGTATTTAAATAATAGTTTTTGCTACTATTTTATTCATCTTACAGTATTCAAATATTTTATAAAGGTGTGCTTTCTCCACCATAATTACCTATGTAATATTTGGTTCACTCCAAACATTTTATTTTTAATATTTGAAAACTTTATTGTTTGCTTGATTTTGATTTTGAATTCGAACCGATTTTGAACTAAGGCGAGATTAGGAACAGTAATCGAGGTGACGTGGCATCATTAGCAGAGGTTCACTGTAGCTTAAATATCCGGGCGTCACAATTCTCCTCCACTACAAGAAATCTTGTCCCGAGATTTAAGAGGGAAGTAAAGGGGAAGGTTCGGGTTACGAAACTCCAGGGAGTGTTCTTGGTCTTGGTTGTTCTTCTCGAAGAGGTTGATCCCTTACATTGATGTCTTCATTTTGCTGTTTCGGGCATCATGATGAAGTCGGGGGTTCCATCGTACTAACGAAAGAATAAGGGGGGGGGGGTATTCTGGGAGAACGAACCTCTACAAGGTTGACTATCTGGTCGATAACATCGGGGAAGGTGGCAGAAAGTAACTCTCAAATTGAAACTTAAGACATTATCGAGAGCAAAGCGAGGAGGTATTATGGGAAGTTTCGAGCGGGCAGGCAATCGCTCGATGCCTGAAACAGGGCGTGAAAGGGGTTCAAAGCAACGGGAATAAGTGTTGTGTCTGATGCCAAAATAGATCACTAGGAAGGTGGCCCATGAATTACATATGAGGCCACACGTGAGGAATAACCTTGGAAACAGGGGGTGTACAGGAGTCAGGTTTCGATCCTGGGGAACTGTGGGTTATGGGCCCACCTTGTGGGTTAAATTTTTTTTGGAGGGCGTTGTGATCATGCACGATCATGATAGCCAGGCAGGTCAGAGGAAGGCATGTCAGTTATGTCAACAACAACATCGGTACCAAGGGCGAGGGACGATGAGAACCATTTTCCTGCTCGTTGAACGAGGCAGACCAGTAGGCAAAGTTCTGGCCCATCGGCGGTTACCGAATGTCATCAACAGAAGTAATGGGGTCTTACTGACAAAGTTGTACATCGAGGTGTTTACATAAGCAGGGAATTATCACTGCTCAGTTAAGTAGATTACTAGAAAGGCTAAACAAAACAATGGGAAGGAAAATGCGTTTAAACACGTATTTCAGGGGTATATCCTTCCCAAGGACAAGCAGAGCATGATACCCATGACAGGGTATAATGTAGAAAACCCTTTAGGAAAGGGGAGAGAAATTTCATGACATTACCCATGCAACGGTGTTTGGATAATTGAGCAGGAAACATTTAGCATTGGGCTTCAAATGTTCCTGTTGAAAATCGGAGTACCATAGACATGCTTCGAGATAGCATTGACATGGTATTCAAGCAAAGGTCAGACTTTGGGTTACACAAAGGATCCATCAGGAACAACTCATAGAATAAGTCTTAAAGTTTCCTCATGGAAAAAGGGATAACCTTGCTAAAAAGGAAACTATAACAGTAGGTCATCCGGCCAGGTGTGCTGGGCATGCCATCACTTTATCGGGTCATAAAAGACCAGTGTTATAACTCTTGGAAAAATGTTCCAACCATCATATCTGACCGAGATTCAGATCTGATCGGTGTTAGGATACGTCAGACTCAGGGTGCCTGAGAAGAAAGTGCAACACAAATTGTCAAGATGACATTGTAAAGCGAGTCCCGAAACAAGACCTCATCATTAAACCAAGGAGAGAATGAGGGGTGGCTGATGGTCTCAGCGACAATTCTTCAAGATTCCCAAAAGGATGGATTTCCACAAGTAGGTGAACAATGAGATAACATTTGTCAGATCCAATGATATAATGATGTAGGTTCGAGGAAACATCCACAATTAAACATTGGTTGACAGGTGCACCTGAATTATGGGGTGGGTTGCACGATAATTGTTAGAACAGCGACTTCATGATCAAAACAGTTAAAATGAATCAATCGACCATTCACTTCAAAGCAATAGGATTGCTAAAAGTCTTGAATTCACACATCATAGTTCAATTGTCGGTATTCTGGTTAGAAACAACACGGGGACCAAGAAAGAATGGTGATGGTGAGAAGTATTACTATATCAAGAATTCTTAAGAGGTGGTGAAATTCTCACGACATTCTTGACATAAAAAGATGGTAATGCTTCAAGGTAAAGAAGAGCATATGCTGGATAGTAAGGAACTCAAGGTATAACACAAAACACGGACAAGTTTGTGTTGAACGGAAGGCAATAAAGTGGTCGATGATAATACCAATCATCGAGGGAAAGGATGGTATTTCTCATCATGAATTCAATTGATATCCTGGAAGAGCTCAGAATGTTGATGATGATCATGACAAATTCTGTCGAGAGGTTTCCTGGAGATGTAATCGATCGGCGATGACATCAAGTCAAAGGAATGATGAAGCGAAATGATCTTGGGACCATGAGTAGGACACAAACTCGAATTCAAGCTTGTCGTTCAAGGTGGAACGATAAGACAAGGAAGATCGATGTAAGCTTAGCTCATCACCGAAAGTTGTGCTCTGGGTATAAGGACCAGGTAGCACATTTAAAATTTAGCACATTAATGATATAGCCGATCAGGCTAGGAATGACTTGAAGGATTAATAAACTCATAAGCAATGGAGATTACTTAGAGCTATTGAATCGGAGTGCGAACTTGATTCACTTATTAGTGTCCTTGATTGTCTAACAACTCATAACCCGGGGAAAATTGGAATCAGTGAGAAACAATACTTGAAGAACTCATAAGAAGTAATATGGTTATGTGTTATTATCGAGATACCACGGGGTAATACTCGAAGGTAGATCATAATAGAGGTTGTACGGGTGCATTGATCTGCAGAGGACAAGTGGTTCAACTTGTCCGAGAAAAGGATCAAAGATGATCAATCATGGTCGGAACCACGGTCGCAAAGGACCAACATAGATACAAGATGAACTTATAACAAGGGGAGCATTATTAATACAAGAAGCTTTCATGGTAGATTCCACATCGGGTCCATGGGCATGAACACAAAGTTCAAGGTCGACTCCCACTTCTCCAAAGCAGAACCTTACATTCACTTCTCGTTTTGATAATGGTATTAGTGCTGAAAGTTTTACCTGGTGAAATACCAGATGAGTATGGCCCGTGAAATCTTTCGGGCTCACATAGATTAGTTAAGGTATTGGTTCAACCCATCAAGGCATCTTAGGAACATATACCACAAATTTTTAGAAGTAATTAACACAAGCTCGAAAGTAGAGCATGGTTCACAAAAGCAAAGGATACAATTTACCAATGGCACTACGTATCAGGGAAAGAACTTCCAAAGTAATTGAATATGAAGGACGTTGTCGGATAAAATCCAACAAGGTTCTGATGGTCCATAAAGATCTGATGTGAGTATCGGCTCACAACCAGAGGAAGAATCAATGCAAAGACATTGGATTATAGAAACAACTGAGTAACTTAGAGCTCAATTGCAAAGGAATTATGATTTACAAAGCAAAGGATCAGAAGCAGACGCTCCGATCAAGGATGGATAAGTTCAACATACTTAGGGGCACAATCGACGACAATTTGATTGGCGAGAACCAGCTCACGTTTGAAATGACGTCTGAGCCGGAAGGATGAATTCTAGGATATGACTGAGGATTGAGAGCATTCACATCATGTTGGATCAACAGACTTAAAATGATAATGACAAAGGATGCCAATAAGATTACCAAACTTATAGGATTTAATCCCAACGCAAGAAGCCAAGAATTTCAAGAGCAATAGGTTGTTGAGGATCTTCGGAAGATCGAATGGTATTTCAAAAGCTTTTGTGAAATACTAGAATCAACTGGAGATGAGCAGATACTCGATGAGTGCGAGAAACTATCCGTAGGGGTATTCAGGTGGCAAAGAACTGCAAGGCAGTAGCCACAAAGTATTCTCGGAACAATAGAGAGAATTTTCGGTGTATCTTGTAATAACAAGAGCAGCCGGGAATAAAGGTAAGAACGACAAGTGTATGCATTTATCCATAGGGATATATCGATGATAGGGAATTGCAAAAGCGACGGGCACAAGGTCTCGAGAGAACATCGGCGAGTAAGTTCGAAATCTTCTGGTGCAGCAGGCGATCATCTGTAATAAGTGGATCTCCGGGAGAAATTTGTTACGAGAACCTAATGTTAGAGTTTTAGCAAATTCATTTAACCCGAAGAGAAGAGAGTTCAGAGTCCCAGAGTAAAGGTCGAGGAGTAAAAGATCCTAGTACCACCCAATGGCGACGTGGGCCCATGGGCCGCACAGCCATGTTAGTAAAAGTTTTGTAAAGTCTAGACTCGACTTCGGCCAAGGAGTGTGGAAGGGGGATTCCTACAGGAAGTTGGCTCTGATACCAACTTGTGACGCCCCCGATTCAATCGTACACTAATCATGCACGCAAATGTGTACGATCAAGATCAGGGACTCACGGGAAGATATCACAACACAACTCTACAAATAAAATAAGTCATACAAGCATCATAATACAAGCCAGGGGCCTCGAGGGCTCGAATACAAGTGCTCGATCATAGAAGAGTCAGCGGAAGCAACAATATCTGAGTACAGACATAAGTTAAACAAGTTGCCATAAGATGGCTAGCACAAACGGGGATACAGATCGAACGAGGCGCAAGCCTCCTGCCTGGGATCCTCCTAACTACTCCTGGTCGTCGTCAGCGGGCTGCACGTAGTAGTAGGCACCTCCAGTGTAGAAGGAGTCGTCGCGACGGTGGCGTCTGGATCCTGGGCTCCATCGTCTGGTCGCAACAATCGGGTAGAGAAAGGGGAAAAGGGGAAACAAGGCAACCGTGAGTGCTCATCCAAAGTACTCGCAAGCAAGGAGCTACACTACATATGCATGGGTATATGTGTAAAGGGCCATATCAGTGGACTGAACTGCAGAATGCCAGAATAAGAGGGGGATATCTAATCCTGTCGAAGACTACGCTTCTGGCAGCCTCCGTCTTGCAGCATATAGAAGAGAGTAGACTGAAGTCCTCCAAGTAGCATCGCATAGCATAATCCTACCCTGCGATCCCCTCCTCGATGCCCTGTTAGAGAGCGATCACCGGGTTGTATCTGGCACTTGGAAGGGTGTGTTTTATTAAGTATCCGATTCTAGTTGTCATAAGGTCAAGGTACAACTCCAAGTCGTCCTGTTACCGAAGATCACGGCTATTCCAATAGATTAACTTCCCTGTAGGGGTGCACCACATAACCCAACACGCTTGATCCCATTTGGCCGGACACACTTTCCTGGGTCATGCCCAGCCTCGAAAGATCAACACGTCGCAGCCCCACCTAGGCACAACAGAGAGGTCAACACGCCGGTCTAAACCTAAGCGCGCAGGGGTCTGGGCCCATCGCCCTGAGCACACCTGCACGTTGCATGGGAGGCCGGAAGTAGACCTAGCCTAGTGGCGTTCCAGTCCAATCCGGCACGCGCCGCTCAGTCGCTGACGTCACGAAGTGCTTCGGCTAATACCACGACGTCGAGTGCCCATAACTGCTCCCGCGTAGTTGGTTAGTGCGTATTGATCAACACCAGAACTCTATGGGTGTTCGATTCATCACAATGTAACTAGATTATTTACTCTAGTGCAAGTGGGAGACTGTTGGAAATATGCCCTAGAGGCAATAATAAAATGATTATTATTATATTTCCTTGTTCACGGTAATTGTCTATTGTTCATACTATAATTGTGTTATCCAGAAATCGTAATACATATGTGTGAATACATAGACCACAACATGTCCCTAGTGAGCCTCTAGTTGACTAGCTCGTTGATCAACATATAGTCATGGTTTCCTGACTATGGACATTGGATGTCATTGATAACGGGATCACATCATTAGGAGAATTATGTGATGGACAAGACCCAATAATAAGCATAGCACAAGATCGTGTAGTTCGTTTGCTAGAGCTTTTCTAATGTCAAGTATCATTTCCTTAGACCATGAGATCGTGTAACTCCCGGATGCCGTAGGAGCGCTTTGGGTGTACCAAACGTCACAACGTAACTGGGTGACTATAAAGGTATACTACAGGTATCCCCGAAAGTATCTGTTGAGTTGACACGGATCAAGACTGGGATTTGTCACTCCGTATGACGGAGAGGTATCTCTGGGCCCACTCGGTAATGCATCATCATAATGAGCTCAATGTGACCAAGTGTTTGGTCACGGGTTCATGCATTACGGTACGAGTAAAGTGACTTGCCGGTAACGAGATTGAACGAGGTATTGGGATACCGACGATCGAATCTCGGGCAAGTAACGTACCGATTGACAAAGGGAATTGTATACAGGATTGATTGAATCCTCGACTTCGTGGTTCATCCGATGAGATCATCGTGGAGCATGTGGGAGCCAACATGGGTATCCAGATCCCGCTGTTGGTTATTGACCGGAGAGTCGTCTCGGTCATGTCTTCATGTCTCCCGAACCCGTAGGGTCTACACACTTAAGGTTCGGTGACGCTAGGGTTGTAGAGATATGAATATGCAGTAATATGAAAGTTGTTCGGAGTCCCGGATGATATCCCGGACGTCACGAGGAGTTCCGGAATGGTCCGGAGGTGAAGAATTATATATAGGAAGTGCACTTTCGGCCATCGGGAAGGATTCGCAGTCACCGGTATTGTACCGGGACCACCGGATGGGTCCCGGGGGTCCACCGGGTGGGGCCACCCATCCCGGAGGGCCCCGTGGGCTGAAGTGGGGAGGAGAACCAGCCCCTAGTGGGCTGGTGCGCCCCCCTTGGGCCCCCTGCGCCTAGGGTTGGAAACCCTAGGGTGGGGGGGCGCCTCCACTTACCTTGGGGGGCAAGCCCCCCCCTTGGCCGCCGCCCCCCAAGGAGATCCCATCTCCTAGGGCCGGCACCCCCCAGGGGGCCTATATAAAGGGGGGGGAGGGAGGGCAGACACACCCAAGTCTTGGCGCCTCTCTCTCCCTGCTACACCTCTCCCTCTCGCAGATGCTCGGCGAAGCCCTGCTGCGATCACTGCTGCATCCACCACCACGCCGTCGTGCTGCTGGATCTTCATCAACCTCTCCCCCCCTTGCTGGATCAAGAAGGAGGAGACGTCTTCCGCTCCGTACGTGTGTTGAACGCGAAGGTGCCGTCCGTTCGGCACTTGGTCATCGGTGATTTGGATCACGGCGAGTACGACTCCATCATCCCCGTTCTCTTGAACGATTCCGCTCGCGATCTACAAGGGTATGTAGATGCACTCTCCTCTCGTTGCTAGTTGACTCCATAGATTGATCTTGGTGAAACGTAGGAAATTTTTTGTTTTCTGCAACATTCCCCAACACACCTGTCAGCGACTGAAAGGCAGGGGAACCTCTCCTCTCCATCATCTCCATTCCAAAACCACCATCTCGCCTCTCCCTCTTCTCTATTGCAAGACCACCATCTCTCCTCCCATCTTCCAAAGCTAGCACCGGACCACTCAGAAGGACATCTATGGAGGGGATGCAGCAGTGAATCTGGCAGATCGCCGACGGCGACCAGGCAAAGTTAGCCAGGTTAAAGGAGATCCTTACTTGGTTTGACAATGAGTGGGAGATTTCGAGGACGGTGAGGGACATGTGGCAATGTATGCGAAAGAGCGAGACGGCGGTGATGAGGGCGGCGATGTACTCCTCGGCGGCAGTCACGCCGCAGTCCTTCAAGTTCATCGAGTACCTCCTCTGGGCGATGGAGCAGACAGATTCGCCCGAGGCGAAAGTTGGGGAAGGTGGTGGGCGTATAGGTTGAAGGTCGAGCACCCAGAGGATAACAAATCGATCGAGTACGGTGTGCTGTTCATGAGGGTGCGGAGCCAGCCGGAGCCATGGGAGTGTTCGTTCTCCCACCGCAAGAGGAGTCCGGATGGCGCGACGTCGCTTCCCCGCCATTCTCCACGGCTCCCTCGACGCTCGCCTCGTTTCAACGACATCAGGAGGGTTTAAGGTAAGCTTCGCACTAACCTAATCTTCCATCTGCTCATGCTTACAATCAGTGTGGCAACTGATAAAAATCATGCTTACTATCAATCTCCGAGTACTACGCCAATCACCCTAAAATAGCTGTGGACCTTTGGGTCAAAGTTGTGACACTGTGTACAAATAAAGAAAAATAGATTGGTGCTTCTTTCAGAAAAGAGTGAAAACTGCCAATATAAGCTACTAGTATTTTTTTAAGTCTAAGCTACTAGTGTTTGGTTAGAGGATTTTCTGCCGAGAAAGATCCGTCCACAGTGAGCGCCACACATCCCACTGATGGTGGTGGATGCCAATGCTTAGATGGAGCAGGGTTGGTGTCGGTAATTTTTACTTGGCACCTAGCACTCTGCATATATGCCGGTTCCATCCGTACATTTGTGTAGTTCCACCAAAATGCAGCTGAATAACCCTGTTTGCACAGATAATGAAAAGGCGTGATTACATTATAGTGGCACTAGTTGATGAAACATACACTAATAAACAGAAGAAAATATTACATCATACTGGAAATCGACCCAAGTCTCCCCGATACACCTTGTGCCATTGATGAACATCAGTGTACAGTGGTAGTACAAGGAGCGGCCTTGAGACATTCAAATCTCTATTTTTGTGCAGATCAACTAAAATTAAGCACCCCAGTTTGCAGAAATGCATAAACATTAACAATGGGACTAGTTGATGAAACATACATTAACAAAGAGAAGCACTTTCTTTATCTACATTGGAAATGAAATGATAGAGAGGACACTCGCTCTATTTTAGCTGTATTATTACTTCATTTTATCAGTGACACTAGGGTCGAGCAGGTGGAAAACGAGGTGTACCGTGTGTCGCAAGGATGAAGGCCGGGGGTGCTTAGACTGGGATGCTGAAGCTGGCTCTTTCAGTCCCTATCTTCCCCCTTATGTTTCTGTGGTAGCATTTGGGTTGTAATCCAAACTTGGTCGAGCTGGTGCTGCGTCCCCCTACCTGCCTAGCTTATGTGGCGAACTTGTCTCCTGCTAGTACTCAGTCCGTTCTAGTAGTAGTTGCATAACTGCCTGTTTACACTCAGATGTTGTCGGATAATTGTTCTCTATGGTTGGGTTTCTTTAATGAAATCGGAGGGAACCCCCTCTTTCGATATAAAAAACAGTGGCACTAGCGGTGCCAAAACATTGCCTCAAATTAATAGTGCCACTAGATTAAGGTGGAAAATAATAAAATTACTGCTTTATCATGGCAGTGCCAAAACAGTAGCACAAGATTAGGATCAACATGCAGGATCTTCGGCAAACGGTCAGACCAAAAAGGAACATACCTCCCGATGGGAACCATATCTGCAGCCAACACCATCGTAGAAGGGATGAAACCAATCGCCAACATGGATGATTCAATTCATGGGACCTTTTGGTGCAGTTCACCTAAAATGAAGCAATGTCCCATGAGCTAGCAGCTTCTTCTTCTTCTTCTTCTTCTTCTTCTTCTTCTTCTAAGAAAAGGGCTCCAGCCCCAGTTGCATTTCCATCAGAAAACGAAACCCACAGAGTTTCTTCATTAGTTGCAATAAAATTGAGTAACATCAAGGTTGGTCGTGAAGCTCCTGGAGAGTAGGCGGACCAGGACAATTTCATCTCTAACGAAAAGAAGCAACTTATCTTAATGGGAAATTTAGCAGGACATGAAAAAAGTGACATTGATTCATATTACTGGAGGCATTACATTGAAAACAACATTGGTTTAACGTGTCCTTACTTTTAACAGTGCGACTGCTACATTTTACCAGTGGCATTACATAAGAGCGGTGTCGGTGTACAAAAAGAGGGGTACACATTTTGTACCCCTATAACTGTGCACAGGCAGTCAGAGCCGCACCCATGACCACACCAAGCAAGGCGAGGGAGGTGAGCCAGGGTAAGACCGAAGCTCGAGGGAACTGGAGCAACACCAAGGCCGGGACCATGAAGAGCCAAGGGACGAGGTGGGCTCCCCCGGCAAGATCCTTGCCGGGGCCGGCTTTAGCAGCCCCGACAAGACCCTTGCCGCGGCAACTCGCCCCACGCCTACGGAGCAAATCACCCTTGAGTCCACTGCCCCCATGGGGCAAGGATTCGGGAGACATCCCCGTGGTGGCATGCAGATCTTTGTGAAGACATTCAAGATCAGATACGCACTAAGAAGACGACGACCTTTGGCGAGATACCAGCCAAGGAAGACCACGAGACCCCCGGCAAGCGCCTTGCCGGGGACGACGACAGGCGCAGGGACAAGACCCTTGCCGGGGCCCGGCAAGGCCCTTGCCGAGGACATCCGCAGGGCCACCATCAGGCCCACGCCGACTAAACTTCACCGCCGTACGCATGCAGCTGCCGACCCAACCAGCTGGGCAAGCACCTACGTGGCGGCATGCAGATCTTCGTGAAGACCCACCACTGCGCCACCTCAGCTGCTTGCCTACCTACATCGCATCACAGGCATTGCTGGCCAGGGCGCGTGTCGACACAAGAAGGAGCGGCGACGGACGAGACGGATTTCTCCCCCGTCCCCGATAAAGCAAGGGCACCTAAGCGAGAAGCATTAAATGCACCTTGTCATGTAATGCGAGGGATAACCTCGCATCACTATACCCTTTCCACCTCCTGTGTGCCACTGTGGCGACCCCTTTTTCTATAAAAGGAGGCCCGAGGCGACCAGGAGAAGGATTCGCCTTTTTGGAGCTCCTAATGCCCCAGAGCTAGCTCAAGAACAGGAATATACATCCACCAAAGCAGGAGTAGGGTTTTACGCATCCTCGCGGCCCGAACCTGGATAAACAAATTGTGAACTATCTGTTTGATCCGCTCTTCTCACGACCCCACGCCCCGCTAACCGTAGTAGGGATTCTTGTGATCCCATAGGTGTCATTCCCACCGACATGTTTGGCGCGCCAGGTAGGGGGCGCAGTTGTGAGAATCGACTCTAGCATTTAGCCCAGCACTCCTTCATCTTCGTGGCTCTTGGAGAAGGAAGGAGGCCGGAAGATTAGCACTCGAGCGACTACAAACAGAAGCAAAGTTGCACTGAACCCTGATTTGTTTTATCCTTCTTATATGAAGTTATTCCCCCTCGGAGATGTCACATCTTTGTATGGGAAACCTGCGGGCCAGGGGGCTCTCCCACGATCGGCAACACCCTTGCCCTGTTTCGAGTCCGCTCAACAGCTCAAGCGGCTGCGTCGAGAATGGCAGAGTAGCCTTCCGCGACCAACAACGCTCTCGATTCTGACTCGAGTCAAGCTCGACAGTTCGAGCGGCCGCGTTCAGAACAGTAAGGTGGCTCGTCCCGCAACACGCATACTTGGCAGGCGCATGGGGATCCGTCCCCAAAATGCCGCTAGGGGCTTCCGCGCCGGCGAGCCTACTCAATCGACGTAGGGCGCACATACAAAGATAAATTGAACGGGGAAATAACGTGCATGAAAATTAAGAGTACTGCAAAAGTTATGTTACATCACATCATTGCTGCGGTTCTAACTAAAGATAAAATTTGTCTTGGTCGTGAACCTGCAGCGGCAATGAAGAACATGATGCCTAATCCCGGTGCTGGCCTTCCACCCTCTTGATTTCATCGATGCTGCTGATGATGGGCTTGATGCGCTCCTTGAGCACCGTGAGGTCAGTACCATCCGGCAAGCTATCCATTGCGGCTTCGAAGTCGAGGTCGATATTCCAGTACGCCATCTTGGTGAGGACCTTGGTCATGGCCCCCCGGCAAAGTCGCCAGGCCTCCCCGGCCAACGTGGCCGCTCTGCTGGAGTGAAGATAAGCCAAGGCTCCAAGGACGCCCTTGAAGAACTGGGTCAGCTTGGCGTTGATGGTCCCGCTGCGCTCAGGGGCATACCTCACGTTTGGCATCCCCATGGTGGCCAACTGCGAGGTGACCCTGCCAGCGATGTCCTCCAGATGGCTGATCCATCTGTTCTCGCCCGCCACATAATCCTGGTGGGAGGCGGCCTCGTTCGCCCGCAGCTGCTTCTCCTCCTCCAGGCTCCTGGTCAAAGTCTCCTCCCGAGCCCTGCTCTCCAACAACATCTTCTCGAGATTCTCCAGCTTTAGCTTGAGATCTCTGACAGAGTTTTGCGCTTCAGAGAGCTCCCCAGTCCTGCTGATGACCGCTCCTTGCGCCTCTACCAAGGCGCTGTTGAGCGTGCTCTTATCATTGGACAGCTTGAGGGCCTGCTCCTTCAGCTCGTCCCGCTCTACCTCCAACTCCTTTACCTTGTCGGCATGGGACAGAGCCTGGGCATCGAGTGCCTCTTTGTGCCTCTGCTCCAGCTCGCGAGTCCGTCGCACAACAAGGGCCTCGAGCTCCTCATCCTTGCCGCGGAGCGTTGCGGCAAGCTTCGCCTCACGCGCGGTGAGGTCCTCTTCCTGGGAATCCAATGCGGCCTGATGCTGGTTCCGCGCGGCCTCGGCCGTGGCAGCCAAGTTCGCCGCCTTTTCCTGGGCCTTCTCGATGTCAGCCATCTTCATGGTGAGCTCTACATTGCGTTTGGCCAATTCCTCCTGAAAGGCCCTCTGCTCCTCGCGAGTCTGGTGGAACCAGATCTGCGTCTCAGCAACGCACGTCTTGAAGTCCACCTCCACCTTGTCCACCGTTGCCGTCCTGGACTTAACCTTGCCAGACGAGCACGGTAGAGCGCTTGGAGTTTTCGGAAATTGGCCCCCATGGCGCGGAAAAGCTGCTCTTCTGGAGAACCATCGCCGCCAACGCTCGGTTCATCGACCACCTCAAGCCCGGTGGCGGCGAGCACCTCACCGTCGAAGACCTCCCCTTCGGCGGGCGCTCGAGAACTTGACACCCCCGGAAGATGGACGAGAAGATCGTCGCCCACCTTCAGATATCTACCGGGGCCCGAGGTTGTGGAGGAATGAGGCTGATCATCGACCACCTCTTCCTTGGCTGTGGCCTTGCCGGCCTCCCCGGCAGGCCCACCGCTGGCACCCTCGGCAGAAGCCTCACCGGTCGCCCCGGCGGCCCCTGCAGCAGCGTCCCCGGCAGCATCCTTGGCGGCCTCATCGGTGGCGACCTCGTCAGCATCTCTGGCGGCCTCCTCGGCGGCAATCCTGTCGGCCTCCATCGCGGCCTCCTCAGCAATGTTCCCAACAACAGTATCCACGTCCTCCATATCTACCGAAGGAGGGCCTGGGTAGTAATGGGAGCAATGAAGCCAAGAAAAAGAATGAGGGAAAAACAGAGACGAAGGATAGGAGACTCACCAGTGCCAGGCTGTGAAGCAGAAGTCCCCTCCCTGCCAGTCTTCGGCGCCGTGGCAGAGTCACCAGCGCCCAAGTTCCCCTCTTCCTCCATGGGTATGGGCTCGGTGCTTGACGCCCTTGCCGGGGACGCCCCTCGCGGTGGCGTAGTCGATGGGGGTGGTGTGTTGGGGGTAGCCCTCTGCGGCTCCTCCTGCTGCCGCTCCGCTCCTGCGAACCCGACAAGGTCAGCACCATAGCATCGAACTCTTACCACATGTCGATAAGAGGAGGGTGACGAACTTACGCTGGGGGCTGTGCTGGGGGCTGCTTGCCGGGCTGCTCAGCACCACCAGTGGCGACTTTGAAGCACTAGCCGGGGGCTGGCCGCCCGCCAAGGCCTTGTCTCTCTTTTCCCTCTGGGCCAACATCTCCGCGTCCCTGCAAAAGCAAAAATGGATCAAGATAGGTGGCATATTTCAGGAACGGAGATGGTAGTGAGAAACAGAGTACTTACTCATCATCCATCTCTTCCTCCACTGCTTCCCTCTTCCTTTTCGGGCTAAGAGGCCCGAGATAAAAAGTGACCCCCACGTCGACATATGGGTCGACGCCGGCCGGAGGAGGCGAAGAAGGCGGGGTTGGCGCACGCCTGGATGAGGAAGGGGCAGTTGTCTTCCTCCTCTCCGTGGCCTTCGTCAGCCTCTTCGCCGCCGTGGCCCTCGTGTGGCGCCCAGACCCCTCCAGGGTTAATTGAGGCCGCGCAGTCCTGCCGGGCCGGACCGGCTCGCCGGAGCCAGCTCGCCGCAGGACTCGCCCTCTTCCCGTGGCTGGCATCGGGCCCATGTCCTCGGCTTCCTCCTCCGACGACTCGTCGACCGCGTCTTCGACAAGCGGGGCCCCGGTGTCGGCATTGCTGACCTCCCCGGCGGCCACCGCCCATCGGGCGAGCTCCTCCTCCTCTGCGGCCGCCGCGGCCCTGTCCTCCACGCCACCGGCACTGCCGGCCTCCGCGGCAAGCTGTGCCTCCTTTGCCCTGGCGGCAATGTAGTCCAGTTCTACCTGACTGGTGTCCTGGACGAGCAGCCGCTCGGCGTCAACATTGACATACCCCTCATGGAGAGTATCAAGAATTCCTGCACTTGGGCATCATCTGGCGCGGCCCAGCTCTAGACAGGGCCGTGCATGTTGCAGTCCGGCATCATGGCAATGATGTCGGTCTGGCGCGAATTATTGCACAACGGGACCACTCCCGCTGGCAACTTGAACAAGGGCCCCCTGACGGTCTTGCCGGCCTTCGCCGCGGCTCTCCCAGCCTTGCCGGTCCGCTCAATCTCGCCATGATGGCCCACGTCGAGCTGGAAGAGTCGTTGGCAGAAGTGGGCATGCTGCATCACCGTGAAGTTGTGGTCAAGGCCGGGGCGAAGCCGCATGATATCTGCGGGGTTTGTGAAAAGCCAGGCCGGCCTCCCTTTGTTGTGCAGCGGAGCGATCCGGCGGCGGATAAAGTCCGCCCCGATCATCTCGAGGGTGAGCCCGGCCTCGGTGAGCCGAAGAATCCTCGTGGTGGCGACGGTAAGCTTCTCGTCGTCCGCATCGACATCACGCCAATCACTTCTGCCGATTGGCGGCGCCCGACGGACTTCGTAGAACGCCGGCGGGTCTTCTTCTTCAATCCAGCACCACCGACCCCGCCATTCTTCCCACCTCTCCTTCATGGCCCCCTCCGGGTACGCTCCCTTGGATTTCGGAATCCAGGTGATGCAACCAGAGATGGCACCCCCTGTTTGGATCCGAGGGAAGAAGTAATGGCGGAAAAGTGCCGTGTTGGGATGCACCCCAGCAAAGCCCTCACAAAGGTGCGCGAAAAGAGCCATGCACGCCACGACATTTGGAGTAAAATCCAAGAGATGGAAGCCGTAGGTATGCATGACGTCGCTGAAGAAACCAGAAAATGGGGGACAGAGGCCACAGGAGAAGTAATCAACGAAGAAGGGGTACCGATTTGGGCCGGCCTCAGCGTTGTTGGCAGGGATGACGCGCGTGGCCGGGTGCCCCGAATTCTCTCTCCCTGTCTTCAACCCCCACAGGGGCTTGAAGGAGGCCCGAAGCTCGTGTACGTCGACTGTCGAAGGGGAAAAGAAGGCAGATTGCGTCCGCTGCACTGCCAACGCACTCTCCGGCACCTCCACGGCTCCGACATCTTTGGCCCCTCCCTTGCCCTTGGTGGATTTAGGCGCCATGACGGCCAAGAGGAGCGAACAACAGGGGGCGCCGGGGACGCGACGACGACAGATGGTGGCGAAAGCTTAGAGAGGAAGGAAAGAGAAGCGGCGGTTCTGAGATTGGGAAAGGCGCAAGAGGGGAAGGCAAAGTGAGCAGCGCGCTCGCGGTTATTCCCTTTTATGGGGAAGGTGCGGGCCGCCTCCTTTTCTTCTCATTAACTACGACATGACGCACGCGTGCACAGAGCAACCCCACGCATGCCGCCCACGTCACGCCCACCTCCCCACGCCGCGCCACGCGCGCGAAGAATCTTACCGCAGTAAAAACCGCCCCGCCTGCCCACGCACCGTTTTTGGGCCTAGCCCAACAACACGTTGCGCTTATGTGTGGCCTAGGCCCGGGGGCTCCTGTCGGTGTACAAAAAGAGGGGTACACTTTTTGTACCCCTATAACTGTGCACGGGCAGTCAGAGCCGCGCCCACGACCACACCAAGCAAGGCAAGGGAGGTGAGCCAGGGTAAGACCGAAGCTCGAGGGAACTAGAGCAACGCCAGGACCACGACCACGAAGAGCCAAGGGACGAGGCGGGCTCCCCCGGCAAGATCCTTGCTGGGGCCGGCTTTAGCAGCCCCGGCAAGACCCTTGCCGCGGCAACTCGCCCCACGCCTACGGAGCAAATCACCCTTGAGTCCACTGCCCCCATGGGGCAAGGATTCGGGAGACATCCCTGTGGTGGCATGCAGATCTTTGTGAAGACATTCAAGATCAGATACGCACTAAGAAGACGACGACCTTTGGCAAGATACCAGCCAAGGAAGACCACGAGACCCCCGGCAAGCGCTTTGCCGGGGACGACGGCAGGCACCGCGACAAGACCCTTGCTGGGGCCCCGGCAAGGCCCTTGCCGAGGACATCCGGAGGGCCACCATCAGGCCCACGCCGACTAAACCTCCACCGCCGTACGCATGCAGTTGCCGACCCAACCAGCTGGGCAAGCACTTGCGTGGCCGCATGCAGATCTTCGTGAAGACCCACCATTGCGCCACCTCAGTTGCCTGCCTACCTACATGGCATCACATGCATCGCTGGCCAGGGCGCGTGTCGACACAAGAAGGAGCGGCGACGAACGAGACGGATTTCTCCCCCGTCCCCGATAAAGCAAGGACACCTAAGCGAGACGCATTAAATGCGCCTTGTCATGTAATGCGAGGGATAACCTCGCATCACTGTACCCTTTCCACCTCCTGTGTGCCACTGTGGCAACCCCTTTTTCTATAAAAGGAGGCCCGAGGCAACCAGGAGAAGGATTCGGCTTTTTGGAGCTCCTAACGCCCCAGAGCTTGCTCAAGAACAGGAATATACATCCACCAAAGCAGGAGTAGGGTTTTACGCATCCTCGCGGCCCGAACCTGGATAAACAAACTATGAACTATCTGTTTGATCCGCTCTTCTCACGACCCCGCGCCCCGCTAACCGTAGTAGGGATTCTTGTGATCCCATAGGTGTCGTTCCCACCGACAAGCGGCTCGGGGCAACAAACATCAGAAGAGGATATCTGGGTTGGTCCCATTTTTGTTCGGTATATTGCCACCTTATACTGTGTGAGGCTAGCAATCTAGTGCTGGACTTACTCTGTTGACTCGTCCCCCAGTCCCCACTTTCTTTCCTTTCTCAACCAATAGATCAGGTTTATATTGAGTTTGTACTGCGTTCCCTTTATTTCCCTATTAGACCTAGAGACCAGTTGGATAGCCAATCTCTGCTACTTTTCGCCCCCATTATTTCCTCTTTCGACCAAGTCCTAGATTCAGGTAACAAATCTTCCCCCACCCCCACCCCCTTTCTTCCTTGTTTGAACCAAGTACTACTAGATTCGAGTGCATGAACTAGTTTTAGCTCTTAACAGTAAAAAATTAGGTGGTTTTCGATCAGCCGATCGATCCTATCTACACGAGGGGGCCTGAGAAATAGTAAAAGATACAAATGCAGCGATGTCAGGAGCTCGGGAAGTAGAGCAAGGCCGGTTCCGAAGGAAGTTATACCTGAGGGTTGCCGGGATGTCGCTAGGTGGGCGGCGGGAGGCCGGATCTGCCCACACAACCGCAGCGAGGAAGAAGGGGTGGGAGGCCCTCCCTCGCCAGCGATGCTTGGGAGAGAACGGCAAGGCACGCTGATCGGGACGCGCCGACAGTGGGTAAGAGTCGTTGCCGAGGACAACCGCGTGAACGTTGCACCTTCTCACCTTCCCCGGCGGAGAGGATCCGGCTGGATCTATGACCAGTGGTGAGTAGAGAGAGAGTGTGTGTGGCCACCGTTGTCGTGTTTAGATCTGGAGAGGACGAGACAGTGTGAAGAGAGCAACACTAGCAAGCAAGCGCGGAGGCTCCTTCCTATATAGTGGAGTACTAGTTTTCTTTTTTCTACCGGCCGGAGCCGTCTTGACCTCGACAATGACTGTCGAGAAGTCTTCATGCACGTGCCCCGGAGGCACAATTGTCGTCATTTTGATTTGAAGCACCGGATTATAACATATAACACGAAAAAATGCCACATGAAAAGAAATCATAACCTCACTGCCCAAAGGAGACAAGATGAATCCCGACGGACAAACTAGACGAGGATCAAAGCTCAAATTAAAGATAAACCCATAGAAAAGGGGTCCGTCGATAGTAGTCTTCGTGCATGTGCCCCCAATGACTAGCCCAACTCAGTTGTCGCTGTTTAACCCTCGCAGTGATCCGAGCACATGACACCTAATTTTGCAAGATGACAAGAAACCTTTTTCTAGATTTCTCACCAGAACTACAACCATGTACAACATAGTGATACGTCTCCAACGTATCTATAATTTTTGATTGCTCCATGGTATATTATCTACTGTTTTGGACTATATTGGGCTTTATTTTCCACTTATATATTATTTTTGGGACTAACTTATTGATCGGAGGCCCAGCCCAGAATTGCTGTTTTTTTGCCTATTTCAGTGTTTCGAAGAAACAGAATATCAAACGGAGTCCAAACAGAAAAATCCTTTTTGGAACGTGATTTTCTTCCCGAATAAGATCCAGGAGATTTGGACCCTACGCCAAGGAAGCTCCGAGGAGGGCACGAGGTAGGGGGCGCGCCCTACACCCCAAGGCGCGCCCCCACCCTCGTGGGCCCACCGAAGCTCCACCAACATACTCCTTCCTCCTATATATACCCACGTACCCCCAAACGATCAGAACAGGAGCCAAAAACCTAATTCAACCGCCGCAACTTTCTGTATCCACGAGATCCCATCTTGGGGCCTGTTCCGGAGCTCCGCCGGAGAGGGCCGTCATCACGGAGGGCTTCTACATCATCATAGCCTCTCCGATGAAGTGTGAGTAGTTTACCTCAGACCTTCGGGTCCATAGTTATTAGCTAGATGGCTTCTTCTCTCTTTTTGGATCTCAATACAATGTTCTCCCCCTCTCTTGTGGAGATCTATTTGATGTAATCTTCTTCTTTTGCGGTGTGTTTGTTGAGACCGATGAATTGTGGGTTTATGATCAAGTCTATCTATGAAAAATATTTGAATCTTCTCTGAATTCTTTTATGTATGATTGGTTATCTTTGCAAGTCTCTTCGAATTATCCGTTTGGTTTGGCCAACTAGATTGGTAGTTCTTGCCATGGGAGAAGTGCTTAGCTTTGGGTTCGATCTTGCGGTGTCCTTTCCCAGTGACAGAAGGGGCATCAAGGCACGTATTGTATCGTTGCCATCGAGGATAACAAGATGGGGTTTATTTCATATTGCATGAATTTATCTCTCTACATCATGTCATCTTGCTTAAAGCGTTACTCTGTTTTTAACTTAATACTCTAGATGCATGCTGGATAGCGGTCGATGAGTGGAGTAATAGTAGTAGATGCAGAATCGTTTCGATCTACTTGTCATGGACGTGATGCCTATATACATGATCATGCCTAGATATTCTCATAACTATGCTCAATTCTGTCAATTGCTCAACAGTAATTTGTTCACCCACCATAGAAAACTTATGCTCTTGAGAGAAGCCACTAGTGAAACCTATGGCCCCCGGGTCTATTCTCACCATATCAGTCTCCATCACTTTAATCTTGCTTTGTTTTTACTTTTCCTTTTACTTTTCACTTTGCATCTTTATATCAAAAATACCAAAAATATTATCTCTATTAGATCTCACTCTCGTAAGAGATCGTGAAGGGATTGACAACCCCTAATCGCGTTGGTTGTGAGTTGCTATCGATTTGTGTAGGTACGAGGGACTTGAGCGTGGCCTCGTACTGGATTGATACCTTGGTTCTCAAAAACTGAGGGAAATACTTACGCTACTCTGCTGCATCATTCTCTCCTCTTCGGGGAAAACAAACACAAGCTCAAGAGGTAGCAAGAAGAATTTCTGGCGCCGTTGCCGGGGAGTCTACGCAGAAAGTCAACATACCAAGTACCCATCACAATCCCTATCTCCCGCATTACATTAGTTTCCATTTGCCTCTCGTTTTCCTCTCCCCCACTTCACCCTTGCCTTTTATTCGCCCTCTCTTTCCCAATCTCCTTCTCTTTCTCCTTTTCCGTCTGCCTTCCCGTTGCTATGGCCGAATCAAAAATAATAAAGGGTTCTTTCCAGGGTCTTACCTTGGATGACCCCTCTATCCTCTCTAAGCTCAAAAATAATGATGCTATTGAAAGACCCACCGGGGTTATCAATGAGAGTTTCAATGATCTTGATGAAGATGACTCTGGAACTTTTTGTTATTTAACTGATGAGTCTTTAAAAGATGCTTGGGATAGGTTATTGAGGATTAGGGCTAGCTACATACCACAATATCAAATTGAGGTTTACTTAAGAGGCTTCTATGTTGGATTACCTGCTTCTTTCAAAAAAGTTCTAGATTCTATTTTTGAAGATGGTTTTCTTGAAGGGGATGCTATAGATACCTATTAAAGAATGAAAACTATATTTGGGCACCCCATGAATGATAAAGTTGAATCTACCACCCTCTTATGCTTTTATCAAAACGAAATTATCAAAGAGATGAAATCTAGTATAGATGCAAATTTCCGTAATGTGCTCAATCTTACTTCATCCATTAATGGCCATGTGATTTCCCAAAATAGGAGGATAAATGCCATAGAAAGGTAATTTGCTCTTTTTTCTCCTACTGCCAAAGATGGCAATACCTAGATCTATCCTCGCTTTTATGCCTAGCTAGGGGCGTTAAACGATAGCGCTTGTTGGGAGGCAACCCAATTTTATTTTAGTTTTTTGTGTTTTCCTTCTGTTAGGGAATAAATAACCCATCTACCTTCTGTTTGGGTGTGGTTTTGTGTTTTAATTAGTGTTTGTGCCAAGCTAGACCTATTGGATCTTCTTGGATGATAGTTATTTGATCTTGCTGTAATTTCCAGAAACTTTGCATTCAGTGCCCGGATTATTAAAAATCATAAGAACGTGATAAAATACTGATTCCAATTTCTGATAATCGATAAACAAATTTTCTAGGTCTTCTAATTTTGTTAGATTGTTTGGAGTTCCAGAAGTTTGCGTTAGTTACAGATTACTACAGACTGTTCTGTTTTTGACAGATTCTGTTTTTCGTGTGTTGTTTGCTTATTTTGATGAATCTATGGTTAGTAAAATAGTTTATAATCCATAGAGAAGTTGGAATACAGTAGTTTTAACACCAAAATAAATAAAGAATGAGTTCATTACAGTACCTTGAAGTGGTTTTATGTTTTCTTTCTCTAACGGAGCTCACGAGATTTCTATTGAGTTTTGTGTTGTGAAGTTTTCAAGTTTTGGGTGAATTATTTTGATGGATTATGGAACAAGGAGTGGCAAGAGCCTAAGCTTGGGTATGCCCATGTCACCCCAAGGATAATCCAAGGACACCAAAAAGTCAAAGCTTGGGGATGCCCCGGAAGGCATCCCCTCTTTCGTCCACTTCCATCGGTAATTTACTTGGAGCTATATTTTTATTCATCAACATGATATGTGTTTTGCTTGGAGCGTCTGGTATTATTTGTGTCTTTGTTTGTTAGTGTGCCATAATCATCCTTGCTGTACACACCTTTGAGAGAGCCATATATGAATTAAAATTTGATAGAATACTCTATGTGCTTCACTTATATCTTTTGAGCTATGTAGTTTTGCTCTATGTGCTTCACTTATATCTTTCGAGCGTTATAATTTTGCTCTGCTTCACTTAGATCTTTTAGAGCACGGTGGTGGTTTGTTTTAAAGAAACTATTGATCTCTCATGCTTCACTTAAATTATTTTGAGTGTCGTAATAGCATGGTAAATTGCTTAATATTAATATGCTTGGTATTCATGATTCGTGGAATTTTCTTTTGAGTGCGTTGAATACTAAGAAAAGATTGAAGCATGATAATTGTTTTGAGATATGGAGATGATAATATTAGAGTCATGCTAGTGGAAGTAGTTGTGAATTTAAAGAATACTTGCGTTGAAGTTTGTGATTCCCGTAGCATGCACGTATGGTGAACCGTTATGTAACGAAGTCGGAGCATGAAGTGTTTATTGATTGTCCTCCTTATGAGTGGCGGTCGGGGATGAGCGATGGTCTTTTCCTACCAATCTATGCCCCTAGGAGCATGCGCGTAATAATTTGCTTTGATAACTTCTAAATTTTTGCAATAAGTCACTACTAGAAAAAGGGCTATAGGTGGGATTGACACTAATGGCGCACCAGATAGGTAGTGCGCCATTAGTATATACTAATGGCGCACCACAATCTGGTGCGCCATTAGTGTTGAAAATACTAATGGCGCACCTTGCCTAGGGTGCGCCATTAGTATCCTAATTTTTTTGAACTAGCGCGTCTGTCCAAACACACTAATGGCGCATCCTGGCACGACGCGCCATTACTAGTTGTAACTAGTAATGGCGCACTAGTACCAGAGTGCGCACTAATGCTGTTTTTTTAATTATATTTTTTATTCCTTTTGTTGGAAAACTACTAATGGCGCACTGTCCCACCGTGCGCCATTACTAGTTCAAACTACTAATGGCGCACCGTTGGAGAGTGCGCCATTAGTATGATTTTTTTTTCTTTTTTTTCGCAAAACTACTAATGGCGCATCAGATAGAGGTGCGCCATTAGTAACCTGGATTACTAATGGCGCATTTACTGCTGGTGCGCCATTAGTAAGTGGTCAGCAACAAGATATTTTGGGCAGCCTCTCCTACCCACATTCACTTTCTCCCCACTCCATTCTCTCCACCTTCTCCTTGTCTCGGGTGCCTCCTCTTTTTCACCTCATTTCCACCATAGATTCATTGAAATTAAGTGGTTAAATTACCTTGTTTTGATAGGTAAGTAAGGGGGGAAGCTATATTTATGTTGTTCTCCCTACAACAATTTGCACATGCAGTTTTTATGGCCTAGCTAGATCTATGTATGTTCATGGTGTTGCATATGTTTGTGGTGTTGCATATGTGTTTGTGTTTGGAGGTGTACCGGTATTTGAAATGCGATAGTTGCCAATATTTTGCCGGAATGTTGATTCATTTCCGTTTCGGCGATAATTTTGGCATTAAGCATTCTTTTTGGTCCTATTTTTAGGGAAAGTCATGCCAAATTTTTTCTTGGTTCTAAAATATCGTTTTGCTCTACCCCGCAGGCAACCATGGTCCGCACGATGACCGAAGGCATCGTGAATAGGTTTTTGAGGTCCGCGAAGGCCGAGATGCTTCAAAAGAATGAGACGGAGATAAGATGTCCGTGTCGAAGATGCAAGCTGGAGAGCCTTATTGCGGACCCGGATTCCGGGCAGGTGCGGGACCACCTGCTTTTGCGTGGTTTCATGGATGGCTATCGGTGGCAAGGTGATGAAGATGACTACGAAGTCGTCCATGGGGGCCGGGCAAGAAATGAGGAAGGGCAGCAAGGCAACCACCGCGTCTCGGGCGGGCGAGAAGGCGAAGAATCCCCAGGAGATGATCACGACGGTGATGCTGTACACAGTCATCATGTAGAAGATGCAGGACATGATGATGAGGAAGATGGCGCCGGAGCAGACGACGGGCATGATCATGAAGATGATGATGCCGGCGGAGCATACGACGGTGGACCATCGATGGGCTGGGTGCAGGACCCTTATATTCAAGAGCTGCTTCTCAAGCAGACGGATAACGCAAGAGCCGCTGCCCGAGAGAAAGCCAAGCTGGATCAACTTGAGTTAGACGTGGTTACTCCATTGTATGAAGGATGCAGGCCCGAGGATACCCGCCTGAAAGTAACGCTCATGGCTCTGGAGATGAAGGTAAAACACAAAATGACCGACGCATGCTTCGACGAGAACATGTCATTCTGGCACGAACGTCTTCCAAAGGGGAACAAGTGCCCGACCAGTTTGGAGGAGGCGAAGAAAATCGTGTGTCCTCTAGATTTACCGCACGTGAAATACCATGTCTGCATGAAAAATTGCATCATTTATCGGGACGAGCACGCGGAGTCTACCATATGTCCGGTGTGCGGCGTCACTCGATACAAGAAGAGGAAGGAAGCTCCTCGAAAAGTGGTGTGGTACTTTCCGATCACTCCTCGTCTGCAGCGGTATTTCGCGGATCCTAAGGTAGCAAAGCTCCTGCGTTGGCACGCGGATAGGGAGGAGAAGAAGCGAGAAGATGACGCAAATGATCCGGAGATAGATAAAAAAGACAAGATGCTGAGTCACCCTAAGGATGCGAGCCAGTGGCAAGCGTTGAATTTTGAATACCCAGAATTTGGGAAGGATCCAAGGAACATCGTGCTGGGCGCGAGCACCGATGGAGTCAATCCGTTTGGCAGCCAGAGAAGCACACATAGCACCTGGCCTGTGTTTATGTGGATGTACAACCTTCCCCCCTGGTTGTGCATGAAGAGGAAGTACATTCACATGAGTATGCTAATTGAAGGGCCGAAACAACCAGGGAATGACATCAATCTGTATCTGGGGCTGCTGAAGGAGGAGCTAGACACGCTGTGGAAAACGCCAGCCAATACGTGGGACGCCGCAGAGAAAGAATATTTCCCAATGAGAGCCGCACTGCTCACGACGGTGCACGACTATCTCGGTTACGGATATCTCACGGGGCAGGTAGTCCACGGATTTTCTGGATGCGTACGGTGCATGGATGACACAATGCAACGCCCTCAATGCGGCTATATCTCCCACGTGTCGAAGCACGACTTAGAGGCATAACCGCATTGAAAGCAATGTCGCAAGTGAGGTAATCTTCACACAACCCATGTAATACATAAGGGAAAGAGTTACATAGTTGGCTTACAATCGCCACTTCACACAATTACATGAATAAAACATTACACCAAAACAGTTACAATCAGGGCCCGACTACGGAGCCAAAAATAAAAGAAGAAACCCCAAAAGCGACAAAGGACCAAGATCGACCCCAACTGGGCTCCACTACTGATCGACTAGAACGAAACAACACAAAGGGTAAGATCTTCATCGAACTACTGCTTGAGCTCGGGTGCATCACCTGCACGGGCTCATCGGCACCTGCAAAACTGGTTTGAAAGTAACTGGTGAGTCACGAGGACTCAGCAATCTCACACCCGCGAGATCAAGACTATTTAAGCTTATAGGTAGGGTAAAAGGTATGAGGTGGAGCTGCAGTAAGCGACTAGCATGTATGGTGGCTAACATACGCAAAAGAGAGCGAGAAGAGAAGGCAAAGCACGGTCGAACAACTATGATCAAGAAGTGATCCTGAACTACTTACGTCAAGCATAACTCCAACAACCGTGTTCGCTTCCCGGACCCCGCCGAGAAGAGACCATCACGGTTACACACGCGGTTGGTGTATTTTAGTTAAGATCAACTTCGGGTTTTCTACAACCGGACATTAACAAATTCCCATCTGCCACATAACCGCGGGCACGGCTTTCGAAAGTTCAAAACCCTACAGGGGTGTCCCAACTTAGCCCATGATAAGCTCTCGCGATCAACGAAGGATATTCCTTCTCCCCGGGAAGACCCGATCAGCCTCGGAATCCCGGCTACAAGACATTTCGACAGCAATAAAACAAGTCCAGCAAAACCGCCCGATGCGCCGACATCCTGATAGGAGCTGCACATATCTCGTTCTCAGGGCAACACCGGATGAACACTCCGTACAGCTAAAACCAGCCCTCAAGTTTCCTTGAGGTGGCGCTGCAAAGGGCTCTAGTTCGGACCAACACTTAGACAAGCATTGGCCCGGGGGGCTAAATAAAGATGACCCTCGGGTTGATCAGACCCAAGAGAAAGGGGTAGGTGGTAGGCAAATGATAAAACCAATGTTGGGCTTGCTAGAAAAGTCTTATTCAAAGCGAACTGTCAAGGGGGTCCCATAAATCACCCGACCGCGTTAGGGACGCAAAATCCGGGAACATAACACCGATATGACGGAAACTAGGGCGGCAAGAGTGGAACAAAACACCAGGCATAAGGCCGAGCCTTCCACCCTTTACCAAGTATATAGATGCATTAATTAAATAAGATATATTGTGATATCCCAACAAGTGAACATGTTCAAACAAGGAACAACATCTCCATGTTCCAACAAGGAACAAACTTCATCTTCACCTGCAACTAACAACGCTATAAGAGGGGCTGAGCAAAGCGGTAACATAGCCAAACAATGGTTTGCTAGGACAAGGTGGGTTAGAGGCTTGGTTTAACAATATAGGAGGCATGACAAGCAAGTGGTAGGTATCGCAGCATAGGCATAGCAAAAGAGTGAGCAATCTAGCAAGCAAAGATAGAAGTGATTTCGAGGGTATGGTCATCTTGCCTGAGATCCCGCACGGAAGAAGAACGAGACCATGAAGAAGACAAACGGACGTAGACGAACGGGTCCTCACAAATGCGATGATAACGGAATCAACCCGAAGAAGCAACATCGGAAAGAAGCACACAACATAGTAAACAAACAACACATGAACATGGCATGATGCACAATCAAGTATGATGCATGTCCGGTTTAAATATGCATGGCATGGCAAAGTGCAACAAACAACACTACAAATTAACTGGAGCTCAATATGCAACGAGTTGCATATTGACGAAACACCACAACAATTATTTAGTTCTCTCTTGTTTATGCTACCCAACAATATTAAATGTTTATTAACATGGCAAGGGGTGAAGCACAACAAAACTACCTATCTAGGCAATTTAAATGAGGCCGGAACAACAAACAACAATTCCGGAAAACCCCTCACTTGCATATATTGAATTTGGTACTGTTCTGCCTAAAACATATTTTAAAGTTGTTAAACAGGAAAATAAAGTGCAACATGTTAAACTAGGCATTTTTTCTACCCCATTTACATATATAATTTATTTAAATCCGAGTTACGGTTAATTAGTTATGAATTAAATCATTTTAACATGGCATTTGAGCAAATTTAAACAAACAACATTTTAAACATTTCAAACATAGGTGAAAGTGGCATATTATTAAACTAGACAAAATTCTGAGCAAGTTTCATATATAAACCATTTTAATCCGATGCACGGTTCAAGAGTTATTATATGCATGAACATGGAGGGTTTTTCTGCAAATCTGTAATTCTCTGTTTAATAGACAAAATCGCAGACGGGAAAAA
This sequence comes from Aegilops umbellulata, assembly GCA_032464435.1. Lineage (NCBI taxonomy): Eukaryota > Viridiplantae > Streptophyta > Magnoliopsida > Poales > Poaceae > Aegilops > Aegilops umbellulata. The sequence goes on from CP136058.1 coordinate 68,985,535, forward strand.
AAACCTACACAGGGCCGAATCTGGCAGGCTGGCCCAACAGAAAAGAAACAGAGGAAGGGCGCTCGGGGGGCGGCCTCACCCAGTGGGCCTTGGCCCGTTGGTGCGGCCCACGCGGGCGCTGGCGCGGAGCTGGGCCGTGGGGAGGCTAGGCTGGGCCTTGGCGCGGTTGCGGCCCACGCGGCGGGTCAACGGCGCCGGTCGGGGTGGCTGGATCCCGATCCATGGCGGCGACGGCGCGGATGGCAGGGGCTCCGGCGAGGATGCAAGGACGGCGGGAAGGTCGCAGGAACATGGAGATGGCCGGATCCGATCGCTCCGGACCCGTTCCGCCCGGATCCGGCGGCAACTCGCGACGGGGCGGCGACGAGGGAGCTCCGGCGGCGGCGGCTCCTGCGGGGAAAAGAGGGAGAGAGGGAAAGCGTGAGAGAGAGACGACGGGAGAGAGAGGGAGCACGGCGGAGGAGCAGAGTGGCGGGGTCGGCCTGGGATGTCGCCGGCGGCGGGACTGCAAGGCGGCGAGGGAGGCAGCCGGCGGCGGGGAGGCCCCGGGAGGCGGGCGCCGGCGGGCAGAGCCGCGGGGCGAAGGCAGCGATGGAGAGGGCCTCGGGGCCCAGATCGGGGCCCGGGTGGGCCTGACGCGGGCTCACCGCGGGCCGCGGTGAAGAGGAGGGAGACAGGGGCGACGTGGAGGCCTGCGGGTGGCCAGGAGCGGCGGCGCATGGCTCAGGTGGCGGCGCGGCCAGTGGGGGCGCGCCACTTGGCGGCGGTGGCTTCGCCAGCGCGGAAAACGAGGCCGAGGTGGGAGGTGGCGGCGGCTGATGATTGGGAGGGCGCTGATTTCGAGGAGAAGGGAAGAGAAGGCCAAAAATGGAAGGGGGGCTTCCTTTTATAGGCAGAATTAGGGTTTGGGGGGGGGGGTTAGGAGGGGTTTTCGAGGCCTCCGATCGCGATCCGACGGATCCGATCGAGAGAGAGGGGTTAGGGGACCTAGGTGGACTGAGGAGAGGGGGTTTTCGGACTGTGCTAGAGTGGTTGGGCTGAGAGGAGAGGAGAGGAGAAGGGTGCAGCCCGGCAACTGTTTCCGGAGACCGAAAACGTCCGACGAAAGTACCGGCAACGGTACCGCTATATGTTTAACGGTTGAGCTATCAAACGGACTCCGAATGCGATGAAATTTGGCAGGCGGTCTGTCTACACTATAATAAGGCCGCTCGACAAGTTTCACCCCATTCCGAGAACATTTTTACGCCACTTATAAAATAATATTCGGACATGCCGCGGGCGCGTGCAAGTGTGGTTGGTCTCAGAACGGACAAGGGAGAGAACTCGGAGAACCCGGACGGATGCAAGTTTCGAAAATATGATGATGGAATGCGGATGATGGCATGGCAAGATGCGACACGCAAGCAAATGACATGGCAACAACGACGAATAACTGGAGGACACCTGGCGCATCAGATCCGGGGCGTTACAACACTCCACCACTACGAGAGGATCTCGTCCCGAGATCTAGAATGGCACCGGGGGAAAACGGAAGAGAAAGAGAAGAGGTAACGCTAAGTTGCTACTTTGACAAACGAGTGAAACCAATGAACCTTGAGAGGTTGAACAAATTGAAAGAACGAAAACAATGAAGATGAACAAAGTTGAAAACACTCCATTAGAAAACAGGAACAAGTGATAAGACGAGAATCAAGAGGTTTAGTGATAAGATAGATATTGAAACCACTCCGGTTAAAACAAGATAGGAAGGAATAAGAATGACATGATTTTGACAGCACTCCGACTGAAAATGGGAGAAAAACTTGATGAGATGAAAAGATATTGAAGAGATGATACAACACTTCGGTTAAAACGAGATGTACAAAGAACGATAATGATCAATTACGATAACGCTCCGGTTGGAAAATGGAAGGGATCGAATATGAACTTGAGAAGATGGGATGATACTTGACAAAATCGACAACACACTGCCTCAAAAACAATTAAAAGAATGGCACAAGGGGTAAGAAAGATTTCAGACAGCACTCCGGTTGAGAAGGGATGCAAAGCTTGATAAGATGATAGAACTTGAATGAAGGACACGACACTCCGGTTAAAATGGATAATGCAAGAAAAAGAACATGATCTTGACAAAACAAGATGATGGGTCGAAGAGAGCAACATCACAAAGCCTCCGGAAGAAGAAATAGAAGTTAGATCATTGGAATAAAGGAATGGAGAAGAAAATGACATCTTCTGCCACAAATGAACTTGAAAAGCATCCTTGCAAAGAAGAATTGAATGGAGTTGTTGGAGAATCAACAACGAAAAGAATAAGTTTGTAGTGGGCTTATGGAAACATCTCAAAATTATGAGGTGAGCTTCTGCCACCAACGGAAACAAACGATTGGATTGATAACAGCAAAGAGACGAGAAACTTATTTCACCGGGAGGATAAATGAAGAACTTGGATCATTTATAAGCACCATAAATAGCAACAATCGTTAGGGAAAGCTTTAGGTGAAATATAACCCAAGATAACTCCAATGAAGAGATTGATGGATTTAAAATACCTCATTCTTGACAACATGTGAGTCATGAGACGTGAACTCCAATAATCAAGAATGACATAATACCACCTCGAATGATACGGTTGAAAGGATTGCACTTCAAAATGCAAGATGAAGAATACTTGAGCTCCTCTGAAAAGAATCTCGATGAACACTTCGAGAAGGAATTAAATCCTTGATGAACCATCATGTAGAGCCTCCATGAAGAACTCCGGTAATAAAAGAATGATCACAAAGAAATGTAGGATGAAAAAAAATAAGATTGAAGCCTTGCAATGATTCAGATGGATCTTCGTGATGATGAGAGCTTGGAACTCCGGGAAAAGAAAAGATGAAACAATTGAAATCAAGAATTTGAAGAACCTCCGGAATAAGGAATAGAATTTACTCGATGAAACAAGAATAAGAATTACATTATGCTTATCCTTCACCAATTCAAATTGATGACAAACAATGGATTTGGCATACTACTTATTCCCATAGAAAAGATTAAGATAGATATGGCGCAAACTTCAGACGGTAATGATGGAACCACCGGTAGGATTGAAACAACGAATAGATTGATATGATAACAAAGAAAGAGAACTCTTGAACGAACCACCGTAAGAATTGAAACTGAACGAAGAAAAGATAAAGAAACACCGGGAAGAATTTGCAAATGAACGAAGATACTTGAGAGAATTTAGATACATGAGGACGAAGAGATCATGAACTGATTAGAGGATATTTGAACGATGCACCGGTAAGATTTGGAGAACGAGAGCTGAAAGCTGAGGGTGAATAATTCTGATATGATGGGCTGCGGAGAATCAAACTGAAAAGACTCCTGAATTGCTCCGGATGGGTGAAAATAATTTTCACAATCGAAAACAATTATGAGAGGATGGCAACAAGCTAGAACAATGAATCTTGAGTAGAATGGAGCAAGATTTAAGAGAAACTCTTCTTTGGTCTTCAAATGCTGAGAATGACGACGAGAAACACCAAGAATTTAGTTGAGACACTCCGGAATGAAAATTGGAAAAGTTGAACCAACGATGAAAGAATTTGATGCGATCTTGGAGAAGGAATATGACTGATGATAATTCATACTTACATCAAACTTTGAAAAGAATTTTAGAAGCTCCGGGAGAATTAGAAGAGTCAGGTAAGATCCTGGGAAAAGACCTGTGGGTTAGGGCCCACTCAAAAGATACACCGTTGAAGTGATTGCTTGAAAGGGATATTGCACCGGTTGAATTAAATGGCTTGAATGAGAAAACATCCTCAAAAGAACTTGAGTGAATTGAGAATGGAAACTTGAATCTTCTGAGATATCTTCTGCACTCCGGAACAAATGAATAGCGAGAAGTGAAATATTGTGAGGTGCACCGGTATGAGAAAACATTAGAAACGGGGAAAAGATGTGATCGATAAAGCTTGAATTGGAACCACCGGAGAAGAAAAGAATGACGAAAAATGAACTTGAAACTCCTGACCATCTTCATGATAATCACCGGATAAGAACATTAAGGAGAATAATGGATTGGCTTCACAAGAATAAAATGGATACTTGATTGAGAAATCTGAGTCCTTGAAGAAATAAGGGTGGGAGGGCGGGAAAACAACGACAACTTGGAACGGATGAAGCAAACACCGTTGCGACGAACTGATAATTTATTCGCAAGATCAATTATCATGAAGGATTGGTATCCACATAGGAATATGAGAACACCGTTTGGAAAAAGGTATGGATCAACACTTGACTTCGAAGCAACTCAAATACCACAAAACAAAACAAAGGATTTGGCTTGCAAAATAAGCCGGAAACAAACCTATGATAGATCCCATATCGTATCATGTGTCTGTTGGAAAGATATCCTAAGAGATACTTGAATTCCCACTTACAAACTCCCGAAACTTTCTGGTTATGCAATCAGGTGTTGGGGATACAGGGGAAGCATAATATCTCACCCAAACTAGCAAATCCTACAACCAGCTGTATCCATCCTTCAACACATAACCAAGAAACCTTCGGAAATCATCTACCTCAACCTTCGAAAAGCATCCATTATACGAGTCATGGCAATACTCCTGCACTCGCCACAGTACTGGGCTATCAGGGTTATCTCACCAACAACTGTACAAAAGAGATTTTCGATGTTGGCGTACTAAACTCAGGTATTCCAAAACCGCAACGATAATATTATGACGACAACACCTCGGAGCTCAACTCCCCGGGACACTGCCACAACCCCTAAATGTCAGGAGGCAACCAAGACAATGTTGTCATCATAAAACCATCGGAACGATTGTAATATACCCGCGTGATCCTAAATTTTTTTTAGTGAAATTTGAGAAGAGAAGAGTCAAAACTCTACGTCAGGATGCCTTACCAGAAGGTCGAAGGGACTGGGAAGTAAAAAGAATTCCTAAACTCTCCGATATATAATTCCTAAATGACTCAAAACATTTTTCTAGACACAACTCGGCCACTAAAAACGATCAATCAGTGGGGGCTCCTAAGGTCGGGGAAGGCTCTGATTACCAACTTGCAACGCCCTCAATGCGGCTATATCTCCCACGTGTCGAAGCACAACTTAGAGGCATAACCGCATTGAAAGCAATGTCGCAAGTGAGGTAATCTTCACACAACCCATGTAATACATAAGGGAAAGAGTTACATAGTTGGCTTACAATCGCCACTTCACACAATTACATGAATAAAACATTACACCAAAACAGTTACAATCAGGGCCCGACTACGGAGCCAAAAATAAAAGAAGAAACCCCAAAAGCGACAAAGGACCAAGATCGACCCCAACTGGGCTCCACTACTGATCGACTAGAACAAAACAACACAAAGGGTAAGATCTTCATCGAACTACTGCTTGAGCTCGGGTGCATCACCTGCACGGGCTCATCGGCACCTGCAAAACTGGTTTGAAAGTAACTGGTGAGTCACGAGGACTCAGCAATCTCACACCCGCGAGATCAAGACTATTTAAGCTTATAGGTAGGGTAAAAGGTATGAGGTGGAGCTGCAGCAAGCGACTAGCATGTATGGTGGCTAACATACGCAAAAGAGAGCGAGAAGAGAAGGCAAAGCACGGTCGAACAACTATGATCAAGAAGTGATCCTGAACTACTTACGTCAAGCATAACTCCAACAACCGTGTTCGCTTCCCGGACCCCGCCGAGAAGAGACCATCACGGTTACACACGCGGTTGGTGTATTTTAGTTAAGATCAACTTCGGGTTTTCTACAACCGGACATTAACAAATTCCCATCTGCCACATAACCACGGGCACGGCTTTCGAAAGTTCAAAACCCTGCAGGGGTGTCCCAACTTAGCCCATGATAAGCTCTCGCGATCAACGAAGGATATTCCTTCTCCCCGGGAAGACCCGATCAGCCTCGGAATCCCGGCTACAAGACATTTCGACAGCAATAAAACAAGTCCAGCAAAAACGCCCGATGCGCCGACATCCTGATAGGAGCTGCACATATCTCGTTCTCAGGGCAACACCGGATGAACACTCCGTACAGCTAAAACCAGCCCTCAAGTTTCCTTGAGGTGGCGCTGCAAAGGGCTCTAGTTCGGACCAACACTTAGACAAGCATTGGCCCGGGGGGCTAAATAAAGACGACCCTCGGGTTGATCAGACCCAAGAGAAAGGGGTAGGTGGTAGGCAAATGGTAAAACCAATGTTGGGCCTGCTGGAAAAGTCTTATTCAAAGCGAACTGTCAAGGGGGTCCCATAAATCACCCGACCGCGTTAGGGACGCAAAATCCGGGAACATAACACCGATATGACGGAAACTAGGGCGGCAAGAGTGGAACAAAACACCAGGCATAAGGCCGAGCCTTCCACCCTTTACCAAGTACATAGATGCATTAATTAAATAAGATATATTGTGATATCCCAACAAGTGAACATGTTCAAACAGGGAACAACATCTCCATGTTCCAACAAGGAACAAACTTCATCTTCACCTGCAACTAACAACGCTATAAGAGGGGCTGAGCAAAGCGGTAACATAGCCAAACAACGGTTTGCTAGGACAAGGTGGGTTAGAGGCTTGGTTTAACAATATAGGAGGCATGACAAGCAAGTGGTAGGTATTGCAGCATAGGCATAGCAAAAGAGCGAGCAATCTAGCAAGCAAAGATAGAAGTGATTTCGAGGGTATGGTCATCTTGCCTGAGATCCCGCACGGAAGAAGAACGAGACCATGAAGAAGACAAACGGACGTAGACGAACGGGTCCTCACAAATGCGATGATAACGGAATCAACCCGAAGAAGCAACACCGGAAAGAAGCACACACCATAGTAAACAAACAACACATGAACATGGCATGATGCACAATCAAGTATGATGCATGTCCGGTTTAAATATGCATGGCATGGCAAAGTGCAACAATCAACACTACAAATTAAGTGGAGCTCAATATGCAACGAGTTGCATATTGACGAAACACCACAACAATTATTTAGTTCTCTCTTGTTTATGCTACCCAACAATATTAAATGTTTATTAACATGGCAAGGGGTGAAGCACAACAAAACTACCTATCTAGGCAATTTAAATGAGGCCGGAACAACAAACAACAATTCCGGAAAACCCCTCACTTGCATATATTGAATTTGGTACTGTTCTGCCTAAAACATATTTTAAAGTTGTTAAATAGGAAAATAAAGTGCAACATGTTAAACTAGGCATTTTTTCTACCCCATTTACATATATAATTTATTTAAATCCGAGTTACGGTTAATTAGTTATGAATTAAATCATTTTAACATGGCATTTGAGCAAATTTAAACAAACAACATTTTAAACATTTCAAACATAGGTGAAAGTGGCATGTTATTAAACTAGACAAAATTCTGAGCAAGTTTCATATATAAACCATTTTAATCCGATGCACGGTTCAAGAGTTATTATATGCATGAACATGGAGGGTTTTTCTGCAAATCTGTAATTCTCTGTTTAATAGACAAAATCGCAGACGGGAAAAAAAACCTACACAGGGCCGAATCTGGCAGGCTGGCCCAACAGAAAAGAAACAGAGGAAGGGCGCTCGGGGGGGCGGCCTCACCCAGTGGGCCTTGGCCCGTTGGTGCGGCCCACGCGGGCGCTGGCGCGGAGCTGGGCCGTGGGGAGGCTAGGCTGGGCCTTGGCGCGGTTGCGGCCCACGCGGCAGGTCAACGGCGCCGGTCGGGGTGGCTGGATCCCGATCCATGGCGGCGACGGCGCGGATGGCAGGGGCTCCGGCGAGGATGCAAGGACGGCGGGAAGGTCGCAGGAACATGGAGATGGCCGGATCCGATCGCTCCGGACCCGTTCCGCCCGGATCCGGCGGCAACTCGCGACGGGGCGGCGACAAGGGAGCTCCGGCGGCGGCGGCTCCTGCGGGGAAAAGAGGGAGAGAGGGAAAGCATGAGAGAGAGACGACGGGAGAGAGAGGGAGCACGGCGGAGGAGCAGAGTGGCGGGGTCGGCCTGGGATGTCGTCGGCGGCGGGGCTGCAAGGCGGCGAGGGAGGCGGCGGCGGCGGGGAGGCGCCGGGAGGCGGGCGCCGGCGGGCAGAGCCGCGGGGCGAAGGCGGCGATGGAGAGGGCCTCGGGGCCCAGATCAGGGCCCGGGCGGGCCTGACGCGGGCTCACCGCGGGCCGCGGTGAAGAGGAGGGAGACAGGGGCGACGTGGAGGCCTGCGGGTGGCCAGGAGCGGCGGCGCAGGGCTCAGGTGGCGGCGCGGCCAGTGGGGGCGCGCCACTTGGCGGCGGTGGCTTCGCCGGCGCGGAAAACGAGGCCGAGGTGGGAGGTGGCGGCGGCTGATGATTGGGAGGGCGCTGATTTCGAGGAGGAGGGAAGAGAAGGCCAAAAATGGAAGGGGGGGCTTCCTTTTATAGGCAGAATTAGGGTTTGGGGGGGTTAGGAGGGGTTTTCGAGGCCTCCGATCACGATCCGACGGATCCGATCGAGAGAGAGGGGTTAGGGGACCTAGGTGGACTGAGGAGAGGGGGTTTTCGGACTGTGCTAGAGTGGTTGGGCTGAGAGGAGAGGAGAGGAGAAGAGTGCAGCCCGGCAACTGTTTCCGGAGACCGAAAACGTCCGACGAAAGTACCGGCAACGGTACCGCTATATGTTTAACGGTTGAGCTATCAAACGGACTCCGAATGCGATGAAATTTGGCAGGCGGTCTGTCTACACTATAATAAGGCTGCTCGACAAGTTTCACCCCATTCCGAGAACATTTTTACGCCACTTATAAAATAATATTCGGACATGCCGCGGGCGCGTGCAAGTGTGGTTGGTCTCAGAACGGACAAGGGAGAGAACTCGGAGAACCCGGACGGATGCAAGTTTCGAAAATATGATGATGCAATGCGGATGATGGCATGGCAAGATGCGACACGCAAGCAAATGACATGGCAACAACGACGAATAACTGGAGGACACCTGGCGCATCAGATCCGGGGCGTTACACACAACGTATCGCCAGCTAGATAGAGATCCCGGGTCTTCGAAAACCGTGTTCATGGGACATCGAAGGTGGCTTCGCGACGATGACCCATGGAGGAAACGCAAGGATCTGTTCGATGGTGAAACCGAACCCCGAAAACGCCCGTGTACGAGGAGCGGCGAGGAAATAGACAAGTTGTTGAAAAATTGGAAAGACTGCCCACTGCCGGGAAAGAAGCAAAAGGCGCCAGAGCCGGGAAAAAAGCGAAAGGCGCCAGAGCCGCTGCTGAAGGTATGGAAAACGAGGTCTGTTTTCTGGGACTTGCCGTACTGGAAGATCCACCGTGTGCCTCACAACCTTGATGTCATGCATATCACGAAGAACGTGTGCGAGAGTCTGCTTGGTACCCTGCTCAACATGCCAGAGAGGACCAAAGATGGGCCGAAAGCAAGGGCAGACTTGAAATCAATGGGCATCAGGCAGGAGCTTCACGCTATATATGATTATGATGATGATGATGATGATGAGGCGAAGCAGGACACAGAAAGTCGTCTCAAAGGCAAAAAGGCCAAGAAGACCGGAAATGACTACCCTCCCGCGTGCTTCACTCTAAGTGAGGAGGAGATCGAGCAGTTTTTCACCTGCCTCCTAGGAGTAAAACTTCCTTACGGTTACACGGGGAAGATAAGCAGATACCTAGACCCAGCGAAGCAGAAGTTCAGCGGGATGAAGTCTCACGACTGTCACGTGCTGATGACGCAGATACTTCCAGTTGCAATCCGTGGGATCATGGACGCGCACGTCCGTGAAACGCTATTTGGCCTATGCAACTTCTTCGACGTCATCTCTCGGAAGTCGATTGGCGTGAGGCAACTCAGAAGGCTACAGGAAGAGATCGTGGTGATACTATGCAAACTTGAGATGTACTTCCCGCCCGCATTCTTCGACGTTATGGTGCATCTGCTGGTCCATATAGTGGAGGATATCATCCAACTCGGGCCGATGTTCCTGCACAGCATGATGCCGTTCGAAAGGATGAATGGTGTCATCAAAGGATACGTTCGCAACATGTCACGTCCAGAGGGAAGCATAGCCAGGGGCTTTCTGACCGAAGAGTGCATCTCGTACTGCACGAATTATCTAGGCATCGAGAACCCCGTTGGTCTGCCCGTCAACAGGCACCTCGGCAGGCTCGCTGGATGGGGTCACCGTGAGGGTCGCCGCGAAATGCATGTCGACTTCGAGGGTCGACTCGCCGACTTTGAAAGAGCAAACCTAGTCGCGCTACAACACATAGACGTGGTCGATCCTTGGGTGGTAGAGCACAAAACCTTTATTAAGAAGACGTACAATGACCGAGGCCAACAGAGGACGGACGGAGATATACTCAAAGAGCACAACTCATGTTTCACGCGTTGGTTCAAGCAGAAGCTTCTGTCGTACCCTTTACATGAGGATTCTTCCGCGGAAGAACAACTCATATTCGCCTTGTCACAGGGCGCCGAGCACAACCTGATGACCTATGAGGCGTACGATATCAACGGCTACACATTCTACACCGAGGCCAAGGACATGAAGAGCGATGGTTATCAGAACTCCGGGGTAACGATGGAATCCTACACCGGTAACGACAAGGACAGATACTACGGCGACCCGAGGATCGAACATGACGACGATGATGAAGTAGCAGCATACACCACAAGAAGAAGCAGGACCACCCTACCTAAAGGACGTCCGTTCCATAGAAGAACTCCATTTGCAAAAAAGAAGGGCAAGAAGATTGTATTTAATTAAATCGTAGCCTTCATTTCTTGATTGTATTTCATGGGCACTTTTTGAACTATCATGAATGTTTTTAAATTTCATGGACACTCGATCTCGATCCCCCTCCATCTTGATCGCTATCCCACCTCGCCAGATCCGGTCCCACTCACCGCCGAGCACCCCCCCGTCCACCGGCCGCCGCCGCCGACCCCCCGCACCCTCGATTCCCCTACTCAACCGCCGCCGCCGACCCCCCGCACCCCCCTGCACCCTCCCTTGCTCCACCAGCATTACTGTTTGATGATATTTTAAAAAAAATTATTACAGTCTTATAAAAAATATTACTGTTATGGTTTAAACAAGTTTGAACATATTTAAACACAAGTAAGTATCAAACAACATTTTAAATGCATAAAAAAATTTGTGGAGCCTGGGAATCGAACCCAGGACCTCCTGGTGTGAGAACTGGCTGCTGACCAGTCGAGTTAGTAGAGGGAACTTGATGTGGATCAGGTTAGGTGGGAGATAACCTGTTGGCTCGAGCAGAAAAAAGAATACTAATGGCGCAACAGGGTGAGGTGCGCCATTAGTATGGATGTACTTATGGCGCACCGAGGTGTGGTGCGCCATTAGTATTGTGCCGCCCCCATCCATACTTCCTCCCGGGCCCACACCTATCCCCTCTCCCTCGCCCTCGCCCTCGCCCTCGCCCTCGATCCCCTTCCCCTCTCCTCTCCCGACGCCGCCGCCCCACCGCCTCGACGCTGTCCCGCCGCCTTGCCCCTGCGCCCATCGCCGGCGCCCCGTCGTCCCTGTCGCCAGTCTCCAACCACCGCCGCCTGAGGCCCCGACGTCGGCGCCGCTCTCCCCGTCGCCCCACCTCGTTGGACGCCATCGCCTTGCCGCCCACGACGCCGCCCCGACACCGGACGCCGCCCCGTCCACACCACCGTCGCCGGAGCACCACCACCACCCGGTCCTTGTCGCCTCCTCCCCTGCGTCGTCGTCGTCCCCGACATCCTCCCCGCGCCCCACTGCCCCCGTGAGCTCCCCCTCCTCCTCTCCCCCTCTTCCTGCATTGCGGTTGTGGATCTGACCGTGCCTTTCCCCCTCGACGCCAGGCAAGCAGAGGGGCTCCTCCTCCCCCTCGACGCCAGACAAGCAGAGGGGCTTCTCCTCCCCCTCGACGCCAGGCGCAAGCAGAGCGGCTCCTCCTCCCCTTCGACGCCAAGCAAGCAGAGCGGCTCCTCCTCTCCCTCGACGCCAAGCCAGGTGAGCTGCCCCATCCCCCCTCCTCCCCTTGTTGGGTTATTATGCTGTAGTGATGCATGGAACTTGAAACAATTTGCACGAGCAAGTCCATCCATGAATCCTGTCTACTTTCTCTATGCTTCTCTGAACATGCTCGCTATGACTTGATACAGCACCCGAAACATTGACAAATGTCGACTGCACTAGTTTCTACATACTCTGCAAATAGTCCCAACATTGATCGTGTGATCGTGTGGTTTTTTATCTGCCTGAACCTGAATTTTTAAAAACTACTAATACTACATTGAAACCTATACAGAATGCAGCAAAACATGTTTAAAGTTGTCCCATTTAACGAACAAATATAATTTTGGTCCTGCGCACCTCCAAATTTATTTCATAGCCTGATATTCCCCATTTTAGAAGCATGAGCTTACATTTCTTGAAGCCCGAGTATTCAGTTCAATAACTTAAAGCCCCAGTATTCAGTTGCTGGTCTATTTGAGCTAATTTTCTCTGACTTGTGGAGGCTCTAATCCTCAGGGATCATGGCTAAAATAATTTTCCATGCCTGATTAGTGATTATCTGAATCAGTTTGTAAACTGTAGAGGTGGTTAGGCTCTGGTTAAAAATAAAAACAATAATAGAAGTTTTGTATTTTCTAAGTAAAAAACCCCACATATGCACCAGGATGTGATGTGCATACTTGTGAAATTTCATTTATAATGCTATTATAGAATCATTTTCTTGCCATAACCCACAAATTCATATTCCTTTGTGAAATTTTACAGGCACATAGTACATAAACTCCTAGATATGTTTTTTTAAAATAGGCTCAGCCTAAGAGCATTTTATGTTACCAGATTGTGAAATGCAGTAAATTTAACCTGATGCCATAACCAGCACAGAGTAAGTGAGAGACGAACATGAGGCTGCACATTTTTGTACCAACAGTTGCACAAACTTGGGGCTGCACAAATTTGGTGCTGCACAAACTTGCTCCTAGGCCAAGAGAGAGATTGAAATTAAGTACTCCTAGGCCAAGAGAGAGATTATGTTAAAAATTCAGTTAAGCAGGCATGGTACTCTTATTTTGAAGTAAAAATTCAGTTTAAAAGTCAGTTAAAAGTCCAGTTTTAGAGCTTGGCTCCTGATCTGACTATAAAGTGTATTGCAAGCTTATTGCTAGCAAGTTTAAAATTAAGTAAACACATGATTCAGTGCACACTTGAATACACATGATCTGCTTGTGCTTGTGACTTACTTGGACACATGATTCTGACACACATGTATTCAGACACACATAGCAGGTCTGAAACCCCTAGGAAATCATTTGCATATTGTCAACCGAGTATTTGTCATTCTAAAGAAAAATGCACTGTATCATGTATTTGTCCATGGTTTATAGATGAAAATTAGTTATTTTGCACTAGAGAATATAGTTGTGTATACTGTAACCTTGTTTTAACTGCATCTTCGCACCTTTGAGTTTTCCATCTTCTGTTTCTGCCTTTCTGGTCTCTTGATGCACTTGCTGAAAAGTGGAGCAGAGCATTATTGAAGTAGTGATAAGTTTCCCACTTAACTGTTGAAGTGACAGAGATCATTCATACTTAACTGTTGAAGTGACAGAAATTTGCCATGGTGCATATAGTAAAAACGATGCCATGATCTATGAAATACATTTGTCATGCTCCATGAAAGTAAATTGTCATGGTCCAAATGTAGGAAAATTTTCAAGTAGTGTTTTGTTCTGTGTTTGAATAGGCAGTAAACTTTCTATTATTTCTGTGTTTGTACAGACTTGCTAACCTATTGATGATTTTTTGTTGGGTGACCTATTAGATCTGGAATGGAAGCTCACATAAGTTGAGCTGATTTTTGTCCATATGAAGGCAGAGGACCATATGGTCTGTGGCTGGGTTTTGTCTCCGACCATTGTGTCGTGATGAATTTGCAGGTACCCCGAGAGGCCCTTGAGTTTGCCAGAATGTCGATTAACTTCCGTTTCGGCAAATTCGGGTACTCCATATGTCCTATTTTCAGCAAAGGTCATGCTGAAATTTTCCGTGAATTTTAGCATGACTTTGCTAAAAATAGGACATATGGGGTACTTGTGACTAATGCATGGGCCGGGGTATCTTAGTAGTTAATTAAGTAGGATCAAGTGCCCCAGCGTACTTGTGACTAATGCATGGCTTTTAGGGTGCCTCAGTGTCGATAAAAACCGAAATGATGAAAGCTTAGGCTTTTAGGGTGCCTCGGCGTCGAAAAACCCTCAATGATAAAAGCATAGATTTTAGGATGCCTCGGTGTCGACAAACCCTAAATGATGAGACCATGATCTTGTTCCTTGACAATAACCAACTTTTTGACCAAACTTTGTTTCTATTTAGAGAGAAACATGGCCAACAACGATGAGGCCGGGGGTTCGGGCGGCAAGGCATTCTGGGAGCTGTCCCAGGAGATGGAGGAACAACCTCACTTGTATGAGGACGCCGCCTTCCCCACCGATCCTGAGACCACTGATGGTGCCGCCGAGGATGACCCCACTGATGCCACCACTGGTGGTGCCGCCGAGGATGCCACCACTGATGATGGCGGCGCACGCACAGATGGCAGCCAGAAGAGGCAACGGAAGGACCGGCGCCCGACCGTGCTCCGCACCCTCAAGGAGGAAGTTACTGAAGTGGACTCCGATGGGAATCCAACGGCGCCCGAACGAATAGTCAAGGGGTACTCGCTTCAGCTCGGGTGCATTCTCCGGAGCACCGTCTCGATCAACACCGAGAACCTGAGGCATCCTGACCGAGGGAATTTGCGCAACCTCCTCTTCATGAAGCTGCACGAACGATACAAGTTCCCCGCTGAATTTGAAAACACAAGCCTCAAAGGGAATAAAGTGAACAATGCTGCCCTCACGAAGATGAGCAAGGCCCTGTCTACTTGGAAAAGCAATGTGAAGAGAATGATCGAGAAAGGTGAGAGTTATGAGAAGATCAAGGAGAAAAATCCTTCGATCACCGAAGATGACTACAACGACTTCAAGATCAATTGCTCGAGCACCGCACACTCCCAATCAAGTCAGTGGGGGAAAGAAATGCGGGAGCTGAACTTAGGGGAACACACACTCGGTCCCGACGGTTATAGAGTGGCGGAGCCTATATGGGACAAGGAGGAGGCGGACCGTGCCGAGCAAGGCCTACCGCCCCTCTTCGATAAATACGGTGACAAGCAGACTAGGAACTATGTCAGGGCCCGGTACAAGAAGGACCCGAAAACAAAGGAGCTTACCACGGATCCGAAGACCAGGGCGCTTGAGCTTGTTCTGGTAAGGAATACACCCCCGCGTAATTAGCTCCATATGGTTGCATTCTAATTAATGAAGCCAAATTTCTAAATGGTTCACATTCCTTCCGCAGGCGACAGAAAGCAGTAGCGCGGGGTCGACTAAGAGCAACCCTTGGGACACCACTCTAAATAGGGCGTTGAATGTAATGAAGAACAAGGATAAGCTCAGTAAGCCGACATCAGCTGGTCGTGTGGCCGGCAAAGGCTTGTCGACAAAATGGGGGTCATACTATAACACTGGTGGGCGAAAGGAGAAAAAGACCAGCTCGGAAAGCCAGGCGCGCGAGGTTCAAGAACTCAAGGCACAGGTGGCGCGGATTCCGGAGATTGTCCAAGAGCAAGTGCAACAACAACTCGGAGCGACGATCACCGCCATTGTGCCTACCTTGATCCAGGGGTTGAGTGCGTGGATTGCGGGCGGCCAACAGGGGCCGCCCCCGATTCCTAGCTTCACGGCCAGCAACTCGCAGAACGCGATGGCGGGGCCATTGGTGTCTCCGACGCTGGCACGAGAGCTTAATGCACCCGGGTGTACGCCGGCCGGCACCTCTGCAGCAAGCGGCCCCTCCGTCAACTGCACGCCCGCCGTTGGCGGTGCCTCGACATCAGCCGAGCTCGACGCCATCATCACGGTAACTAATTAAGCCTCTCTCGGCCGAGGACTTCATCTCCTTGCCTTTGACTGGGCATCCCTGATGCCCTACATGTTTTCGCAGGGCGCCGTCGATGTTCTGTGCACTCTCCTGCACTTCGTGAAAAATGAGTTGGTCGATGTCGCCAAGGGCAAAATCGTTCAACCGGGCAACCCCTTGTTCCACGGTACCCAGATGCCACCCAACGTGTTTAGGGTTCAACTGGTTCGGGTGCTGCCAGGCTGCGATGAGTTGTTACCTCCGATTCGACCCGTCGGGGCCGACGATGATGACGTGATGACCCTCAACGCCTGCCTGAGCTGGCCCCTGCTTTGGCCAAAGAGCCAGATTCGTTTGGGGGCGGGGGACACCACCCCAAAGACAACACCGCCAGTCATGCCGGCGCCAAGTCGGCCCCATGGCAAGACCGCCGCAACGGTGCCGGACATCCATATGCCACTGGATCCAAACATGCATATGGCACAGGATCAGAACGACGACGACGACGATACATTTGCCAACGTTGATCGGTACTTTGCCGATCATGGGTACGATGGCGACTTCATGGGGCCTCCTTCTCAAGAACCCAACCCAACAAAAGACGTGCGCGATCTAGCTGGTACCACGGAGAAGCCAAGTTGCAACAGGCGTCGTCTGCCGTTCAGCTCTCAGGAGACGCCTCCAGCTGCCGACTTCACCGAGCCTCAGATAGGCGAGGTGCGAAATATTCTCAGCCCCAACACACTCAAGAAGGCGGTCTGTGAGCAGAACTCGGTCCCATTACAGGAGAAGAAGAAGGCACGTAAAAGAAAGACTAACAAGGGTGCGGGCCAGCCGGCACCGAGTATGATCCGTGCTCAGGACGGGCCACCTTCACCTGAGGATTTAATGAGGAGGGTGCATGTGGCGGGTAGGCCGATGCTACCGAGAAATATGCTCGATGTTGCAGCCGGTGCTATGCGGAGTCTGCATGACAGTGTTCTTTCTTTGGAGAAGCGGCGTCTCAGAGAGAAGGATGTGGCATACCCGGTTTTCGTGGCCAAGGTGCCAGAGGGCAAGGGCTTTGTGGATAACTACATCGGGGGTACGATCGTCCTGCGGTTTGATGACATCCATGCTATGTTGAACCTTCATCCGCTGCACTACACCTTCGTTCGGCTATTTTCGCTGAGTATGGAGATGCGGATCATTCACGAGAAGACCCCGGACATCGTGATAGTCGACCCCTTCTACATGCGTGCCAAGATCTTGGGCAACACTGGGGACCGGCAAGTCGCGAGTTCTTACCTCGAAGGCGTCATTCTGGCAAACACAGATAAGGATAACTTCCTCGTGCCTTACTTTCCCGAGTAAGTCCTCCCCTCAACCGCCCCGTAACATACGAATTCTTAGATTTCGATCGTTTTTCTTTTAACATTCCGTGTTTTCTGCAGTGACACACATTGCACGCTCATCCTCCTAAGCCCCAAATATTCCATGGCCACGTATTTCGACCCGGACCGTCAGTCGAACGTAGACTACACAAATGTCAAGAAGGTTCTTGATGATGTTCTCCCCGGCTACGCCCAATCTGGAGGCACCTTCAACAGGCCTATTCGTAAGTACGGCAAGCACGTGTTCTCCCACAATACGACGTTCTGCTGCGTCAAGCAGCCGCCTGGCGGTCAGAAGGGTGCCTACTACGCCATCCATCACATGCGGGCGATCGTACGGGACCATCATCAACTTCTGATACCGAGTAAACTCAAAGATTGTGCCGCGAGCGTGTCGGCAATCCAGGACGTGGACATCAGACAAGAATTCTTTCGCATCCAGTCGGAGTTTGCGGAAATCATCCATCAAGATGTCCTTTTTACCTCGGGGCAGTTCTACCTCAGAAATCAACCGTCCAACAATGAGATAGACGGAATGCTACAAATGCAGGCTGACAACGCCCGTAATTTCATGACTCCCACGATAGACGGCGGCTTCATCCATGCTCCGGTCCCTTGATTCGAGTCGAAAGCAGTGATGATGTGTCTAGTTCTGAAACATCGATTGGCTCATGTTGTAATTAAACTTTAATGAACTTGTAGTATGTCTCTTTGGTTTCGAGAGTCGTTCAACTTAGATGTAATTGATGCTATTAATGTCTTGCTTTTCTCTTCTGATCATTCTGTTGCATACTTATATATTGCTTATGTATTGTCTGTGAATTGGTACTAACGTTTCGTTTCGCTAGTGCATAGCGATGCCGTCGTATGTCGTGTACAAGGGTAAGGTTCCCGGAGTCTACAACGACTGGGAGGAGTGTCGGAGACAGGTTCACCGATTCAGCGGAAACAGTTACAAAGGGTACACCACTAGGGCCGAGGCCGAATCTAGATACGCCCGCTATCTAGCACGAGAGGGGAGGGAGCGTTGGAGGAACCGGATGAAGACGAGTTTCATCATGATGATGCTCATCGTGATGACCGCAGCTCTCTTCTATGTGATGGTAGTTTAGATGATCGATATCGACTTGTAATGTGAAGACAAACTCGCTACTCGCGGTCTCGAGACTTGTAATATAATGTTCTATCTTTGTTCGGTCTTTTCAATTCGGAGACTAATGTGATGAATTGTATTTGGAGACTAATATGATGAAATGTATTCAGAGACTAATCTTCTATTGTATTCGATGAATCTGTTGTTGATGTGTGCTGTCTATATTTTGTCCAATTATACAATTTGTAACCTGTGCAAAAAAACAGAAAATAATAATAATAAAAAAACCTAATATTCATACTAATGGCGCATCACATAACAGTGCGCCATTAGTATTCCAGAGGATACTAATGGCGCATCCTTAAGCAGTGCACCATTAGTATACTGAGGTTACTAATGGCGCATCACCCTGTGGTGCGCCATTAGTATACCAAAGCACCTGGCTATACATGGCCCTGGGAGGCATACTAATGGCGCACCATGTCCTATACTAATGGCGCACCAGTGGTGCGCCATTAGTATACCAGATACTAATGGCGCACCAGCGGTGCGCCATTAGTAAGTATTACTAATGGCGTGCTACTAATGGCGCACCACTAATGCGCCATTAAAGGCCAAATTAGGTGCGCCATTAGTAGCCCTTTTTCTAGTAGTGAGTATATGAGTTCTTTATGACTAATGTTGAGTCCATGGATTATATGCACTTTTTCCCATCCTTCCACCATTGCTAGCCTCTCCAATACCGCACACTTTTCGCCGGTATCATACACCCACCATATATCTTCCTCAAAACAGCCACCATACCTACCTATCATGGTATTTCCATAGCCATTCCGAGATATATTGCCATGCAACTTTCCACCGTTTCGTTTATTATGACACGCTCCATCATTGTCATATTGCTAGCATGATCATGTAGTTGACATCATATTTGTGGCAAAGCCACCATTCATAATTCTTTCATACATGTCACTCTTGATTCATTGCATATCCCGGTACCCCGCCGGAGGCATTCATATAGAGTCATATCTTGTTCTAAGTATCGAGTTGTAATTGTTGAGTTGTAAGAAAAATAAAAGTGTGATGATCATCATTTTTTAGAGCATTATCCCAAGTGAGGAAAGAATGATGGAGACTATGATTCCCCCACAAGTCGGGATGAGACTCCGGACGAAAAAAAAGAGGCCATAAAAAAAGAAGAAGAAAAGGCCCAAATAAAAAAATGGGAGAAAAAGAGAGAAGGGACAATGTTACTATCTTTTACCACACTTGTTCTTCAAAGTAGCACCAATATCTTCATGATAGAGAGTCTCCTATGTTGTCACTTTCATATACTAGTGGGAATTTTTCATTATAGAACTTGGCTTGTATATTCCAATGATGGGCTTCCTCAAAATGCCCTAGGTCTTCGTGAGCAAGCGAGTTGGATGCACACCCACTTAGTTTCTTTTGTTGAGCTTTCATGTACTTATAGCTCTATTGCATCCGTTGCATGGCAATCCCTACTCACTCACATTCATATCTATTAATGGGCATCTCCATAGCCCGTTGATACGCCTAGTTGATGTGAGACTATCTTCCCCTCCTTTTGTCTTCTCCACAACCACCGTTCTATTCCACATATAGTGCTATATCCATGGCTCACGCTCATGTATTGCGTGATGGTTGAAAAAGTTTTGAAAATATTAAAATATGAAACAATTGCTTGGCTTGTCATCGGGGTTGTGCATGATTTAAATACTTTGTGTGGTGAAGATGGAGCATAGCCAGACTATATGAATTTGTAGGGATAACTTTCTTTGGCCATGTTATTTTGAGAAGACATAATTGCTTTATTAGTATGCTTGAAGTGTTATTATTTTTATGTCAATATGAACTTTTGTCTTGAATCTTTCGAATATAAATATTCATACCACAATTAAGAAATTTTGCATTGAAATTATGCCAAGTAGCATTCCACATCAAACATTCTCTTTTTATCATTTACCTACTCGAGGACGAGCAAGAATTAAGCTTGGGGATGCGTGATACGTCCCCAACGTATCTATAATTTTTGATTGCTCCATGCTATATTATCTACTGTTTTGGACTATATTGGGCTTTATTTTTCAATTTTATATTATTTTTGGGACTAACCTATTAACCGGAGGCCCAGCCCAGAATTGCTGTTTTTTGCCTATTTCAGTGTTTCGAAGAAACACAATATCAAACGGAGTCCAAATAGAAAAATCCTTTTTGGAACGTGATTTTCTTCCCGAATAAGATCCAGGAGACTTGGACCCTACGCCAAGGAAGCTCCGAGGAGGTCACGAGGTAGGGGGGCGCGCCCTACACCCCCAGGCACGCCCCCACCCTCGTGGGCCCACCGAAGCTCCACCGACGTACTCCTTCCTCTTATATATACCCACGTACCCCCAAACGATCAGAACAGGAGCCAAAAACCTAATTCCACCGCCGCAACTTTCTGTATCCACGAGATCCCATCTTGGGGCCTATTCCGGAGCTCCGCCAGAGAGGGCCGTCATCACGGAGGGCTTCTAGATCATCATAGCCTCTCCGATGAAGTGTGAGTAGTTTACCTCAGACTTTCAGGTCCATAGTTATTATCTAGATGGCTTCTTCTCTCTTTTTGGATCTCAATACAATGTTCTCCCCCTCTCTTGTGGAGATCTATTTGATGTAATCTTCTTCTTTTGCGGTGTGTTTGTTGAGACCGATGAATTGTGGGTTTATGATCAAGTCTATCTATGAACAATATTTGAATCTTCTCTGAATTCTTTTATGTATGATTGGTTATCTTTGCAAGTCTCTTCGAATTATACGTTTGGTTTGGCCAACTAGATTGGTAGTTCTTGCCATGGGAGAAGTGCTTAGCTTTGGGTTCGATCTTGCGGTGTCCTTTCCCAGTGACAGAAGGGGTAGCAAGGCACGTATTGTATCGTTGCCATCGAGGATAACAAGATGGGGTTTATTTCATATTGCATGAATTTATCTCTCCACATCATGTCATCTTGCTTAGAGCGTTACTCTGTTTTTAACTTAATACTCTAGATGCATGCTGGATAGCGGTCGATGAGTGGAGTAATAGTAGTAGATGCAGAATCGTTTCGATCTACTTGTTACGGACGTGATGCCTATATACATGCTCATGCCTAGATATTCTCATAACTATGCTCAATTCTGTCAATTGCTCAACAGTAATTTTTTCACCCACCATAGAAAACTTATGCTCTTGAGAGAAGCCACTAGTGAAACCTATGGCCCCCGGGTCTATTCTCACCATATCAATCTCCATCACTTTAATCTTGCTTTGTTTTTACTTTGCCTTTTACTTTTCACTTTGCATCTTTATATCAAAAATACCAAAAATATTATCTCTATTAGATCTCACTCTCGTAAGAGACCGTGAAGGGATTGACAACCCCTAATCGCGTTGGTTGCGAGTTGCTATCGATTTGTGCAGGTACGAGGGACTTGAGCGTGGCCTCCTACTGGATTGATACCTTGGTTCTCAAAAACTAAGGGAAATACTTACGCTACTCTGCTGCATCATCCTCTCCTCTTCGGGGAAAACCAACGCAAGCTCAAGAGGTAGCACACAGCTTGCACGATATGTAGACGATAGCCAATCCAGGCGTGTCTGCTGGAGTCTGGTCACATGCATGGACGAATTGATCTTCCGTGTCTTGCAAGGATCGTCCAGGTACCAAGGTGGAGTATGTGCTTCTATTAACTCAGCCGACTTGCGGGGCTGGGGATTGTGCCTATGGTCGGTTCTCAATTGCAGTCCCACATGTGTGTGCAAACGCAATATGACGCGTGTTCCCTTTGGAGAGCGGCGTGCCAGACCGACCGACCATCTGTGGTGCGATGTCGGTGTCAAAACCGGCGGATCTCGGGTAGGGGGTCCCAAACTATGCGTCAAGGTCGGATGGTAACAGGATACAAGGGACACTTTATTTTACCCAGGTTCGGGCCCTCTCGATGGAGGTAAAACCCTACTCCTGCTAGATTAATATTGATGATATGGGTAGTACAAGAGTGGATCTACCACGAGATCAAGGAGGCTAAACCCTAGAAGCTAGCCTATGGTATGATTGTGTATGATGATGGTTGTCCTACGGACTACAACCCTCCGGTTTATATAGACACCGGATAGGGTTAGGGTTACACAGAGTCGGTTACAATGGTAGGAGATCTTGAATATCCGCACACCTAGCTTGCCTTCCACGCCAAGAAAGGATCCTTCCGGACACGGGACGAAGTCTTCAACTTTGTATCTTCATAGTCCTGGAGTCCGGCCGAAGGTATAGTTCGGCTATCCGAACATCCCCTAATCCAGGACTCCCTCAGTAGCCCCTGAACCAGGCTTCAATGACGACGAGTCCGGCGCGCAGATTGTCTTCGGCATTGCAAGGCGGGTTCCTCCTCCAAGTTCTTCAAGAAGATTATAAACACCACAAAATAGTGTCCGGCTCTGCAAAATAAGTTTCCACATATTGCCATACAGATAATAATATTAACACAAATCAAATCTGCTGACGTATCCCGCAGTGCGTCATAACACTGCGGCCAAGCCTTCTACATAAATTGTTTTCATTGTTCCACCTCAGCTCATTTAGCGAGGCGGTTTCCTTGGGACGTCTTGTCGAAGCAGAGATCATGTGCCCCCCTTTAGCGGGATTCTCATTAATACGGACGTGGGTAACCTAACCATGCCATTTACCGCGGCGTTTGGGAGGCAAGTGAGTTTTATTAGGTAGGTGAGGACGCCTAACCGTACCTGCTTATATAAAGGGATAAGGATTCACCTTTTCAACCTACACCTTCTTCCTCCTTTGCCAATCCATCTCTCGCGCACTCAAGCTCCAGCGCCCACGTCCGCTCTTCCTTCCTCAACCTTCTCCAACAATGTCCGGAGCGGGAGGCAAGTGGATGGTCTCCTCCGTTACGGAGGCTCAAGTAAAAAGGCTAAGGAAAGCCGGATACTTGTCCAAGGACATCCCGCATCGGCTTCCTGATAAGGGGCAGCTTCTTCCTACCCCAAGGCCCCATGAGAGGGTAGTTTTTCTTCCCCACTTCCTCCACGGACTGGGCTTTCCACTTCACCCATTTGTCCGGGGGCTCATGATCTACTACGGCCTGGATTTCCACGATCTGGCCCCGAACTTCGTTCTCAACATCTCGGCGTTTATCGTCGTGTGTGAGGCCTCTCTCCGCATCCGCCCCCACTTCGGCCTCTGGCTTAAGACCTTCAACGTCAAGCCCAAGGTGGTGTCCAGCACCCAGGCGGAGTGTGGAGGCGCTATGGTTGGCAAGATAGCCAACGTCCTCTGGTTCGATGGCTCCCTCGTGGAGTCCCTAAAGGGGTGGCAGGCTGGGTGGTTTTTCATCACCAAGCCCCGCGATCCAAAATGGGTCGCGGCCCCTGAGTTCAGATCCGGACCCCCCACGCGGCTCGTGTCCTGGAAGGAGACGGGCCTGTTGTGGGGCAACGAGGAAGAAGTGACTGGGTTGCAAACATGCATCCAGTCCCTGGTGGACAAGCCAATCCGGCTTGCCAATATAGTCCAGGTCATGCTCGTTTGCCTGATCCTCCCGTGCCAAGAACGGGATTTTACTTTGTGGGAATTCGACCCGGCGCAGCACCAAACCCTCAGTAGGCTATTCGACACGACGTATGAAGACGTCTGGAAGGTGCTGACCAAAGGCGCCGAGTCCCCCAAATCCGCCTCAGAGGATCGCGGATACAGCTCGCAGCGCATCGCTAGCGAGGTAAGCTATCTATACCTTTGACAGGTTCGTTAAGCTCGTCTACATAGATTAACTCTATGCGGGATCAAAACTCCCTTTACCTTTGATAGGCTTGGCAGGAGGTATCCAGACCAATTAGCTGTCTGGCTCCTCTGCCCGAAGACCCGGCCCCAGCTCTCTTGGTGAAGCTGATGGCTCCGGCACCTTATGTGGTGCCGGAGAGGAAGGCCAAGAAGAAGAAAACCACCGGGACTCGAAAAAGTTCCCGCAACATGGTGGTGTCGGACTCGTCATCTGACGAGTCCGCAACGCCCTCCTCTCGTGAGAACGAGGAGGAGGAACAAGGAAGCTCTCCCCTCCAGCGAGGGGAGCAAAGAAGAAGAAGGCCGCCCCAACGGGGGAGGCCGAGGGGTCAAGGAAAAGGAAGACCCCTCCGCCGGACTACTCCCACGACACCGAAGAGGGTGGAGAGGAGTGGCTGGACCGAACCAAGCGTCCGGCAACATCGTAAGTGTTTACATACCAGAGTGACTCATGATATTCTTTTAATGCGCGACTTTCCCTAATATCGAACGTAATTTATGCAGCCCGCGCCGGGCCGGACTCGACGATTCGTCGAGTGGCTTCCCGGATTCGTCGGACGTGAATTCTGTTTCGCCCGCGGTCTCCCCCTGCGGGGCGGACGACGCCGAAGTGGCGCCCCGCCAAGCTTCGGGGCAGGAGGAGATGGTCCTGGAGGAGCCACAAGGCAATCCTCCGGACCCCAGGAGTAAAGGGGATGAAACCCCCCAGGGCTCCAAGTCCGGCTTTGTGCCGGACACCGCACCGGACTCGACAGTACCGGTCCACGGTGGGCGAACTCCTTCCAAGAGGAGTAAGCCATCTGAGCCGGCGGCCTCCGTCCAACCGGAGGCACCGGACAATCTGCTGGAGGTGCTTAAGGGCGCCGCCATCGATGAGGAGCACCGTACTGTTATGAGTACGGTGATCCAAAGGGTTCAGTCCGCCAAGAGCGAACTGAATGAAGCTTGCGCTAGCCTTCTAACAGGCTTCGAGGTAAGTAAAAATATGTCAAATTATTTACCGCATAGACAGTAGCCCCTAATGCTCTGTTCGGTGTTCGGAAATAAAAGCCGGATAGAGGATCTAGTAATTTTCACACGAGTCTAACAAAAAGGTCAAATATGCGTATGCAGGCTTCGCTGCTGTCCACCGCCGCACTGACTGCGCAGGTGGATGTCCTTAAAAAGGACCTCGGGCGGACCGAGCAAGAGCTTGGCCTTGCCAAACGGCAGCTCGAGGAGAAGGAAGGTAAGAAATACCTAAAAAAGAATAAAGATGCCTATAGAGAGGCTTGATTGCAGAAAGAAATAACAGGATTGTACTGCTTATTGTAGGGGTCGCAACCGAGGTAGCAACCCTGAAGCAGGCGCTGGCAGAGGCCAAAAAGAAAACGGCCGAGGAGCGTGCCGAGCGAGAAAGGCTTGTGGTTCAGGTCGGCGAGGTGCAGCAAGAGCTACAAGCTCTCATGACAAAACATGAGGGTTTGGAGCTTGAGTAAAAAACGCAAGCATCCGAGCTCGCGTCGGCCATCAAGACTGTCAAGAATGCCAAGGCCGAAGCCCAAAAGGCCCTCCAAGAGTTGGAGGAGGTGAAAAAGATAGCAACGGGTAAGGCATTCTCAATGCAAACTAGGAATATAAAAGTAAACTACCTATTACTTACCCGAATCTGGAGTTCTCCAGGGGCGTTCGCCGATCTTCCCCGCAGCGTATCCGACGCCGCCGCGTTCTACCGAGCTGAAGAGGACAGCTCGACTGAGTGTGTGTTCTGGTCTCAGTTCTGAGGCCGGACACCCTGTGCCCTTAAGCGATCAGCTAAAACAGCTGGTCGAGCTCAACAAGGCGGCCGAACAGGCCATGAAGGGCTTACTAGTTCGGCTGTGGCCTAGAGAGGCCCTGCCTGGGAGCTATTTTGGGTTGGTGCGGCGGCTGGTGGAGGCCTGTCCACGGCTTGAGGTCATCAAGCGCTCTGTCTGCATTGAAGGTGCCCGGAGGGCCCTTGCCCGTGTAAGGGTACACTGGGGTAAGCTAGACGGAGAGAAGCTGGTGAAGGACGGGCCGCCGCAGGGGAAGGAGCATCGCAAGCCCGAGAACTACTACAAGGAAGTTCTTGCCGGAGCCCGCCTTGTCGCGGATGAATGTACTAAAGATGTAATATTTGAATGAACTCGCTCGTTTGTATCCTGTGCGCTGAAAACTTGTTCATATGCGCAAAGCAATGCTTATTGAATTTAAAATATTATTTTCTGTGCGGCCGTTTATCAAAAATTGAGAGATGGCCAGTCGTCGGCTTCTAGCCCCATGCCACTAGTGCTGGGGTGTTCGAGATAAACCTGAGGGCTCTTGTTCCCATAGTTGGGTCCTTCGAGGGAGGCGCTCAGCACAACGAACTAGGCAACCAGACTATAATGCTTGAACACTCTCACTTAGCCATAGAACGTTATAATTTTAAATTTCGGCGAAGCCCCTAGTTCGGAAGGCCGAATTCGAGGCACTATCCACGCCTTTGGCCGGACATAGCCAACTCCTCGCTCGAAGCGGCATAAGCCTTTAGGGATTCGAAAAACCTCTCGAACAGCGACCGGTCTCACGCCTTATCATGACAGTCTGTTTTAGCTTTCTCCACTGAGGTGCTCAACCCACCTGATCTGGGGCACAATCGCAGTGGTTCTCCTAGTGTTACCTTAGCCGATAGAGCGGAACGTAAGGTACCAAAACATAGGAGCCGGGAAAACCCAGCATGTGACCAAAATCATGACTCGGAGCCGATGCATATAGCGCTATAAGTTCGGGGTGCCGCACTTTGTGGAAGTGTGCGGACTTCTCACACCAGATAAAAGGGTAATGAAGCCCCTGGCATGGTTTGCCGTACCATGGTGTACGGGTGCGATCATGTTATGTAATAAACACATATATTCAAAGGGGACAATGCAGAAAATAGACAAAAAGCTATGCATTGTTTTATAAAGAGGCTATTTATCAAGGCCGAACGATACAAGTAGTGCGATAAGCAAAAAAGATATTAGACTATTTAACATATCCTGACCAGGCACAGGCCGCGGAATTTAGAAACAGATATATCGCTCGAAATAGAGACCACTTGAGAATTCCGGAATGCGGCGTAGCTTTGTCTGCTTTCCTGGATCTTGCATCGTCTGTGTGGCAACACTGCCGAGTAGGTATCCAGAGTATGGAGTCCTGAAAGTAAAAAAGAAAAAAAATCCGGCAGCCCCTAGTACGTTTGACGCCGTGTTGTAGGCATGCCGTTATTGTGCCCCTCACCCTGTGCCCATGGAATTTTAAGGGCGTAATTGTGTACTCGAGGTACTTGCTCCACTATGTTGCGATGGCTGGGGTCGGGGCCGTATTGCTACGCTTGCTCTGATCGTGCTAGGTGGTCTTGTTGCAGGTTACTCCGGGCGCGCTTTGCATTGTCCGTTTTTTAACGGCCGGACTGGAGAGTTGCCTTGCAAGGCTGCTTTGTACTTCCGCTGCGAGGGCCGCTGTGTGCTCTTCCGTACGGATGGAGCATTCTGTGTTTCCGCTGACCGTAATTACTCCTCGAGGGCCTGCCATCTTGAGCTTGAGATATGCGTAGTGCGGCACCGCATTGAATTTAGTGAATGCGGTTCGTCCGAGCAGGGCATGATAGCCACTGCGCAACGACACTATATCGAATATTAACTCTTTGCTTCGGAAGTTATCCGGAGATCCGAAGACCACATCAAGTGTTATCGAGCCTGTGCAATTGGCCTCTACACCTGGTATGACGCCTTTAAAGGTCGTCCTTGTGGGCTTGATCCTTGATGGATCTATGCCCATTTTCCGCACTATATCCTGATAAAGCAGGTTCAGGCTACTGCCGCCGTCCATAAGGACTCTTGTGAGATGAAATCCGTCCACGATTGGGTTGAGGACCAGTGCGGCAAAACCGCCGTGACGGATGCTAGTGGGGTGGTCCCTTCGATCAAAAGTGATCGGGCAGGAGGACCATGGGTTGAACTTTGGGGCGAC
This sequence comes from Aegilops umbellulata, assembly GCA_032464435.1. Lineage (NCBI taxonomy): Eukaryota > Viridiplantae > Streptophyta > Magnoliopsida > Poales > Poaceae > Aegilops > Aegilops umbellulata. The sequence goes on from CP136058.1 coordinate 69,013,831, forward strand.
TGACTCCATCGCGTATACGTCCCGTAGCGCACGCTTCCTCTCCCGCTTGGGAATGTGGGTCGCGTATATCATGTTCACCGTCCGCACTTGTGGGGGAAACCCTTTCTGTCCATTGTTGTTCGGCGGCCTGGGCTCCTCCTCGTCGTCGCTGTTCAGCCCCTTGTCCTTGTGTTCGGCTCTTAACTTGCCTGCCTGCTTGAACACCCAACAATCCCTGTTGGTGTGATTGGCTGGCCTTTTGGGGGTGCCGTGAATCTGGCACGAGCGATCGAGTATCCGGTCCAAACTGGACGGGCCCTGGGTATTCTTCTTAAATGGCTTTTTCCGCTGACCGGATTTATAGCCTCTGAATCCGGCATTGACTGCCGTATCCTCATTGCTGTCTCTGCTAACGCGGCGCTTTTGATTATTTCGACGTGACCTGCCACTTTTGTCCTTGGTATCCGAATTACCGGGCTTCTTCGATAAGTTGTTGCTGCGAGCCAGCCATCTATCTTCGCCCGCGCAAAAGCGGGTCATGAGTGTCGTGAGGGCTGCCATGGTTTTCGGCTTCTCCTGTCCCAGGTGCCGGGCAAGCCAGTCGTCACGGATGTTATGTTTGAAGGCTGCTAGGGCCTCTGCGTCCGGACAATCGACTATCTGATTTTTCTTTGTTAAGAACCGTGTCCAGAATTGCCTGGCCGATTCTTCTGGCTGCTGAATTATGTGGCTTAGGTCGTCGGCATCCGGTGGCCGCACATAGGTCCCCTGAAAGTTGTCGAGGAATGCGGCTTCCAGGTCCTCCCAAGAACCGATTGAGTCCGCTGGTAGGCTGTTAAGCCAGTGCCGGGCTGGTCCTTTAAGCTTGAGGGGTAGGTATTTGATGGCGTGCAGATCATCGCCACGTGCCATGTGGATGTGAAGGAGATAATCCTCAATCCATACTGCCGGATCTGTCGTACCATCGCACGACTCGATATTGACGGGTTTAAAACCCTCTGGGATTTTATGATCCATTACTTCGTTTGTGAAGCATAGTGGGTGTGCGGCGCCCCTGTACTGGGCTATGTCGCGACGCAGTTCGGAAGAGTTGTTCCTGCTGTGTTCGGCCCGGCCGGATTTATTGTGTCCGGAGTAACAATCATCACGTGTCGTCGGGCATCCGCGCGATCCATAGATCGACCTTGTTTGCTTTGCTTTGTCCTCCAGTACGTCTCGCAGGTCTGGCTCGTTTTCCCTTGCCTTATTCGAGCGGCACCGGGGCATGGCTTGCTGAGAGGCTCGACAGGCCTCTCTGTCGCGGCCACGGGGTGGCCGGTCTGCCATGTCATATGCTTCCCCCTCTGATTGGGGGAGCGGCCTGCGCTTAGGATAATTTTTGGAGGGGCGCACGAGTTCATACTCTTCGGCCGCAAGGACTTCCATCCATCTATCATCTAGCAGGTCTTGATCAGCTCTAAGCTGTTGCTGCTTTTTCTTTAGGCTGTTGGCCGTGGCTAGAAGCCTACGTTGAAAATGCTCTTGTTCGGCGGGGTCTGATGGTACGACGAATTCGTCGTTGTCGAGGCTTGCCTCGTCTTCGGAGGGAGGCATGTAGTTATCATCCTCAACCTCTTGCTCTGCCGCTCTCTCCTGAGGGCTGGCTTTTCCATCTTCCTGCGCCGAATCTTGCTGGTTCTGGTGTTCTTCGGCGCTGTCTGGGGTAGCATTATCTACCGTGCCAGAATCACCGTTTCCGCTGTGGCGGGATTTAGAGCGGCGCCGTTGGCGCCGTTGTTTTTGCGGTTTTTTCGAGTTGTTGTCTTCCGCTGTTCCATCGCCATACGCATCCTTTGGAGCATCCACCATGTATATGTCATATGACGAGGTGGCGGTCCAGCGCCCTACAGGTGCTGGTTCTTGTTCGTCTCCTCCTTCGTCGTCCATACCGTCGAAGTCTTCGGAGCCGAAGTCAAGCATGTCGGTTAAATTGTCGACAGTGGCTTTTAAGTGGGTGGTGGGTGGGCTTTGAATTTCGTCGTCGCCCGAATCCCAACCTCGCAGACCATAGTCCGGCCTGGGCTCTCCTAATAAAGAGAGAGACTTGAGGGAATTCAGGATATCACCGAAAGGTGAGCACTGAAAGATGTCCGCGGCGGTGAACTCCATTACGGGCGCCCAATCAGATTCGATCGGCGGGGGCGCGGAAGGCTCGGAGTTCGGAGAAGAGTCCGGCTCCTCGGAGTCCTGGGCCGTGCAGAGTACGGGGCTGGCGTTCGGCTCGATCGCCTTTGAGATCGCAGCCCCCGAGGTGACGTCCAACCGTTCATCCTCAGAGAACGCAGCTGGCTCCGAGTCAAAGATCGGGGCCGTAGCGTGTGCGGCCTCCAGGGTGCTATTCGGAGGTAGAGCTATATCATGCCCCTCGGAATAGCGCGGCGCGCTTGGCTGCGGCTCGAACCCGTCGAAGATCAAGTCTCCGCGGATATCAGCCGTGTAGTTTAAGATTCCAAACCTGACTTGATGGCCAGGGGCGTAGCTTTCGATCTGCTCCAGACGACCAAGCGAATTGGCCCGCAGAGCGAAGCCGCCGAAGACGAAGATTTGTCCGGGGAGGAAAGTCTCACCCTGGACCTCATCGTTGTTGATGATCAAAGGAGCCATCGGGCCTAAAAGCGACGTCACAGAGGAACTCTCAATGAAAGCACCAATGTCGGTGTCAAAACCGGCGGATCTCGGGTAGGGGGTCCCGAACTGTGCGTCAAGGTCGGATGGTAACAGGAGACAAGGGACACTTTATTTTACCCAGGTTCGGGCCCTCTCGATGGAGGTAAAACCCTACTCCTGCTAGATTAATATTAATGATATGGGTAGTACAAGAGTGGATCTACCACGAGATCAAGGAGGCTAAACCCTAGAAGCTAGCCTATGGTATGATTGTGTATGATGATGGTTGTCCTACGGACTACAACCCTCCGGTTTATATAGACACCGGATAGGGTTATGGTTACACAGAGTCGGTTACAATGGTAGGAGATCTTGAATATCCGCACACCTAGCTTGCCTTCCACGCCAAGAAAGGATCCTTCCGGACACGGGACGAAGTCTTCAACTTTGTATCTTCATAGTCCTGGAGTCCGGCTGAAGGTATAGTTCGGCTATCCGAACACCCCCTAATCCAGGACTCCCTCATGCAACGTGAACGCGACGGGCATGCTGTATACTCCGTACATGTGTACTGCCGTTTTCTTGAGGCTTTGCTCCGTGGCGCAATCCATGGATAAAAAATTAGTATACTTTACTATTTAAAAGTCGAGGGCAGAGCTTTACCCGTGCGGTAGGCGGGGCAGTTCCGCCTAGTCGGTTCGACAGAGACGCGAGAAGATGAGGGAGTAGGCTGCTGCAAACGTAGGGCTGTGTGATTTGACAGTGAGTTACTGCTGGACAGGTGGGGCCTGGTGATTTGACTTGCCATTATCATTTTAACTGCGGCGCTACGACTGGCTTGAGTCTCCCGATTCCTGACCACCTCCATATAGGTGCCTCTCCCGATGCTCCACCATGTAGAGGTTGGCTCTTGCTTGAGAGCCCACTCCTCCACTTTTTCCTTGCCTCTTTCCCCCACATATGCAAAAATGCCATGTAAAGCAGGCTTATAGCCCACTATTGTACTTGATCCTATAGGTGCTAAGCCTGCCACATATGCATAAAGTCTGATGTGGCAAGTTAATTAAGAAGATAGAGACTAGTTTGGTGACCCTAGGAAGAAACGGTGCTAAGCCACGTACCTAGATGAAGAAAACTTAGCAATAAAAACTAAGCACCTATGCATTGGGGACTTGAGTTGCTAAGCCATTTAATGCCCATAGCACCTCATCTAAGCACCATTTCATTGGAAGGGGTCACTTCTTGGCAAATGCAATAAATACTACGAAGAAAGAGATAGAGAGAAGTAAACAAAAAATACTCTTATAGACAACCTTATAGCTAACCTTGTTGTATGAGTGACTAAGTGATGACTAAGTATGACACACCAACATCAGATAGCCTAATGCACCGTGTTAAATCTCCAAGGGCGCGACCACGCGAGCGAGGCGACAGTCGTGGTAGGCACGACCATGATATGGGCTGCTGGCAGCCCTTCGATCTAAGATCGAACGGTCGCATGCTAAGTTGCTGAAAATATGCAGAATAACCATCCAGGATAGGATATTCACCCATAGGTCTAGAATCACGCCATGCAACCGTTCGATCTCAGATACAAGGGCTCTCAGAAGCCCGTATCATGGGAGAATGGAAAGCTTCGTATCACCTATAATTTTCCCGACGCTTGACATGACATCGAAAGCCATTTAATTGGGCGTCGAGTAGACATGACATCTAATTAGGCCCCCATAGTACTGTGCATGAATCCATTTATCCACCAGGCAAGCCACTGCCCTGCCATTCGCACACGCCCCCCACTCGACATTTTTACAATTGATAAACCGCTCCTAGTCGTCCCGTCCTTTCACATTACGGCAGTTCCACTAATACTAACCCTCCTCCCAAATCCATCGTGTCCCAAATCTCCATGATCAGCGGTGAGTACAAGGTTAGAACCATCCCCGACGATGAGTTTGACATCATCTACACCCGTTCTTCCGCAACGGTGAAAGAATGCCTTGCTCGCTTCAAACGCATGTTCGAAAACTCAAATGATGAGTGGTTTGCTGGGCTGATGTTGAGTACACCACAGTCCTGGGAAGCGAGAAGAAACTAAAGGAGGCAGAGAAGAAGAAGCCCGCCGTGATCCAGGTTTGCGTGCATGACTTATGCTTGGTCTACCACATATGCCAGGCCGACGTTGAGTGCGAGGAATTTAAGAAGTTCCTCAAGGGCGGCCGAGTCAAATGCATTACTGTAGACTTTAGGGACGACAAGGAAATACTGGGTCTAATAGGCCTCATTGTAGGCAACCCCTTCGACCTCCAGAAGGAAGGGCTGGTGCCCTCCCTTGATCAACCTTCAATGCTGACCCTGGCAGGAGCCATGATTCATCCTTCATATGGTAAACTAGAGAAACCTCCATACACGTTTCATTGTCATGCATGGCAGTGGAATGTACTAGGTATGGACCACATCCACTATGCTGCAATGGATGTCTACCTTTGTTTCAATATCTACAAGGGTTGGATGAAGAGCAAGAGCCAAGTGTGAGGTTCAAGCAAAGAAGTATCGCCCATGAGGAGGAGGTACAAGGACGAAGTCGAGGACGTGGACGAGGACTCCGAGTAAGGTGGCAGTGTCGTTGCTAATGGTGGTTCTAATGCAGTGTCTACCGGATTAGTTGCTTAGTTTAATTTCTAGTGTGCTTAGTTTTATTTGAGGGGTGTGTTGTGCTGAGCCCCCAGCAGAACTATGTTATGTTTCTTCTCGTTATATTTCATACATTTCATCTTTTAGTTGGTATAGTACTACCACTCGTTTCTTGACATTATATACGTACAATATATATGGCCAACATCATATAGCCAGCAGTTTAGTTGTCAAAGAATTTTAGGGTGCTTAGTTTTGTCAAAGAATTCCAGGGTGCTTAGTTTTATTTGAGGGGTGTGTTGTGCTGGACACCATTAACTTATCATTGTGAGAATCAACTTATTTTTGTCATGTAACATGGTCAACGGGGTTTGACATGAAAATAACAATGTTTAATGGCGTTTCTGAGCAAACATCTAACTTAATGATGGCATTTTTTAGATATCTAATTGCATTTTGAGCAGGCATCTCACGGATCGATGGCATTTTTTGAGTAGTTGTAACTTCTAGTGGCAAAACTAGTGGCATAAATAATAAGAATCCAAGAATTAAATAGGTCTAATTTCTTTATTTCTTTATACCTTTGTGTGCGAAACAATATACGCTGCCTACCGCCATATTTTCTTTACGGAGACAACATAGAACTATATGAGTGCCCTGTTAAATTTTGGAATTATACCGGATTCGTTTGGCCTTTTTATACATTAATTGAGTTTCTGGTCATTTAATGTGCATAATTCAAATTTGAACTACAAGCACAAGCTCCCGTGCACCAAAGTTGATTGAAAAATCACATGTGTGTCCTCGGATGAATTTCTAGGTCCCATGCAAGAAATGGGAATGAAATTCAAACATCTGGGCATCGTGGTTCGGCGGAGAACATTGAGAAGCTTGGTTTTAAAATTCTTGTAAATCCAAAACACGCCTGAAAATCATGAAACTTGGCATGGTGTCATGTCATGGTACTACCATGCTGTGGTAAAAAAATGCAGAATAGGAACGAGTTTTGGTATAAGTTTCTTGCAAACCGGAGCTTCTCTCAAGAAGGCTCGTGGTTTTGAGAGGGAACGTGTCACCTTTGTCTGCATAATTCAAATTTTAAATACAAGCACATGCTACAGTGCACCAAAGCTGGTTGAAAAATCACATGTGTGTCTTCGGGTAAATTTCTAGGTCCCATGCTAGAAATGGGAATGAAATTCAAACATCTGGGCGTCATGGCTCAGCTGGAAACATTGAGAAACTTGGTTTTTTAATTCCTGTAAATCTGAAACATGCATGAAAATCATGAAACATGGCTTGGTGCCATGACATGGCACCAACATGTTGTGGTAATTTTGTTGTCCGATTTGCGAAGGCGCACACATTAACAATCAACAAAGTCATTTTGGAACAAGTGTTGTCACGTTACAATCGGAAACACAAGTATTATTGAAACCGTGGGCGTTCTATTTACCATTTACGTGCCGCCACGCGTCCTTTTTTTATTAGCTAGGAGGCGCCGTGCAGGGTAGCTATTTGAGTACGGGAGGCGTGCGATCGGACCCCTGCGCATGCTTATCGGGATGAGAGCCCTTTGACCACCATCTGCCGTCCACCTCTGTCCCAAGGTACCATTAATGGAGCCCGAGCCTTTTTTAATGTCGTGGCAATTTCTCACTCGACTGAGATTTAAGAGAGAAAAAAATAAAATCTAAAAAGAAAATTTTGCACGGATCTTGATGTAAGATCCGACGGACCTGTATAGCATCTACTGCGACTTATAGCAAGACTGATGAATATATATAAGGACGACGAGAGTGGATAATAATTGTCTTACATAATTAGGAAGATAATTAAAAAGCCACATGCGGCTACGCCCGAAATACACAAGGGCAAAAGAAGAAGGAAGACGCATACAACGATCTGGCTCGCTGATATCTACTTTCTTTATGCGCTGCAGGTCATGGAGACTAGTTCTCGCGGCGGGCGATGATCTCTTTCATCAGTTTCATGTCCTTAATACGTTGCTTGGCAGCATCCATGGATTCCTCCACCAGCCTGTTGCGCTCGATGCGGAGCATGGCATTCTCGTCCATAAGTTTCTTGATAATGATGCCCGTCCTCTGCAACACGGCAGCGGTCTCCTCCTCCTGCTTCGCCCTTCCGGCGATCTTCGCCCTCAGCAGGTCGCGCTTGCCCCGGAGCTTCGCATTTCCCTCCCCGAGTTGCCGGATGACGTCGGTAGCCTCGTCCTGCATCCTCGCCCAGCCGGAGATCTGATCCATCTGGCTATGGACTATCGCATGCATGCGCCTGTAAGAGTCCTCTCCTGCCCACGAGAAATTTTCCCAGGCCGCCGTGGCGCGGTGGGACCTCCCTGCTGCTTCGGCGGCGCGACGAGACATCTCTGCTGCTTCCGCGGCGTGGCCGCACCAGTCTGCTACACCGACGGCACGCCGGGATCTCTGTGCTGCTACTGCTGCGCGGCTAGACATGTCGGCTACTTTCGCGGTGAGGCGGGACATCTCTTGTGCTTCCTCTTCCATGCTCACCTCTCCCTGGTGGAAATCTCTTGACCCAGAACTCACGCTGGCTATGGCTTGATTGTTTCTTGTGGATGAGGAGTTGAGGAGGAATGTGCAGTCATCTTAGCATAGTAGTATTTATAACCGAGTACTACTAATACGCTCCTAAGTAAACCGTTTAGGTTGTGATCGGTGTGAATAGGTTTGCAATTAAATATAGCGTGGTAGTAGTAGTAATTTGGAATGTGACGAGACGCACTCAAGATTTATTGGCGGTTCTAGTTTTGAAGTGCGGCACTATTCCCGGATGGCGTAACGTCGACACGTTTTCTTGGCCGTGGTGTAGCATATGCCATGGTACTACTAGTTCTTTTTCTACTGCTGTGTATGTGCAAAAACTGGCACCGTCGGATACATATCTTACACTTGGCGTTCGACAGGAATAGCCTCGTGGCGAGCTATAGACTAGTCTTTTTTCCAGACGCATTACACCTATCTCTCGGGACTTCTCGCACGCACCATCACTGCTCCCTAGACCGATGCCACCCACGTACAGTTGTACTCTGACAAGAGGTGCACGCACGCACTTGTCCTCTCTCACACACGCATCTGTAGCTACGAATTGTAGTGTTGTCAACCATCCAATTGGCTCTATCATAGGTTTCACGTTGCTCCTTGTTCTTGAGATGTAACATCCCAAATTTTCAATCTGGAATGTTATACATAGGTCATTCATGCATATGATATTTATTGCATTTTTTGTTTCGCGATCTTCGAAATCCTAAGCAACTCAAGGACCCGCGCAGAGAGTTGGGGATTTCCCATTTTTCATATTTGAATTTTATCAAATATTGAAACAAGGATCATTTTTGTTTTAATGATTTTTCTCTATGAAAATATTTCGAATTAAAATATATGAGAGGAGATAATATGACTTCTCCAAAATAAATGAAATATTGGAGGAAAATATTAAAATCAAATAAATGTTTTTATCTGGATTTTATTGCAATTTTATTCAAATTAGGAAAAAATACACGTTTTTCAAAATTGCATTATAGGCCCACAAATGTTTACCTTGTCCGGCATATTTTTAGAGGACATGGAAAATTTATTTCGGGATTTTTGGAGTCCGTTTAGTATTTCTTTTCTTTGTTTTTCTGCGTTAGGACTTATTTAAAAAAAGTCAACCGACCTAGCCGGGCCGTGCACGACTAGGACTTCGCCCGCCGGCCTTTATAAGATGAGGCCCGAGCCGCCCCCAAACCCTAGCCCAGCCGCACCTCAAGAACCGCGTCGCCGCTCGCCACCGCCGTCGCCGGAGCCGCCGCCGTTGACCGGTCGGTTTTCTTTAGGTTTTCTCAGTTTTTTTAGATCGGTTTTATTCCGATTTTCTGCAGTTTAGTTAAGTAGCGGACGTCCGTCCGTACGTTCATTTTAACGAACGCCGTTCTTCCATTTTTCACAGACAGCGAACGTTCGTTCGTTAGCCTGTTCGTCAGTTTTTCTTTTTCCAGGGTTTTTCCGCGATTATTTCTGATCGCGATTTCTGCCCTGATTTTCGTTTTAGTTTATATTTTCGATCGTTTATCGGAATCAGGCCATTCAAGCGCCTAGATCTTCCTCTCAAAGCCCTCTTTCTGTTTAACCAACTTGAACAAGATTTTGGTACTGTAAAAATTTAAGTTTAGTCTAGATTAGTAATCGGATCTTGTTTCTTTCGCAGTTTGAGTTTTGTTGCTCCGTTTGATTTGATTGTTGTTGCAAACTGGAGTTCTTCAGGTGAACTTTCTGGTTAGATCTTCTTATTTGAGCTTTACCCATGCATATTTGCTTGATTGCTCATGTATGCCATTTTTTATGTGTGATAGAATTCCTGAAGTGCGAAGCGTGCTACTACGAGTCTCTAGGTTTTGCGGATCATCAGCAAGGCAAGTAACACATTGATCATACTCTCTTCATACCCATTTTTTATGCATTAGTTACAATCCTCAAACATTGCATGATTAGGATGTGTTTAACTTGTGGGCTTGGGAAGTAGATGATGAGGTAGAGCCTATTGCCCTGTTTAATATCAAACCCTTGGAGTTACTTCTACGTTATGCTTATATTACCATGCTATGCGCGTAGACGTGGATTGGGTTTGAGAGTATCCATGACAGATGTGAGATTTCTAATTACTGGTTCAACTTAAGGTGGCAACTTTAATACACATCTGGGTGGATTGTTTGTTTTGGGCACCTGGGGAATTCAGTGTTGTCCTAGGATATCCCAGGGTTATACTATGCGATCATCCTACGGTCCGCCACCCAGGCTCAAAGGGATCATAAGATTATTCATGCTAGAAACTTTCGTGTGCAGCCACAAGCCATTAAGGGCTCTGGCATAGTTGAGTATGTTGTGTGACCTCTTTTAGTGGTGGGCTAGCAGATCTAGAGGGAAAGTAGGTGTAACTGTCCACCCAGAGTAAAGAGTTAATGCTTCTGAAAGACTGTGTCTCGGTCATCCTTTTATCAAACACCATGTAGTGCGAGAAATCCAACGGAGGCGATTGAGTCTTGTGGGGAAAAGTGTGCAAACCTCTGCAGAGTGTATAAACTAATCATGGTTAGCCGTGTCCCCGGTTATGGACATCTTGAGTATCTGGTACTTGAATTATTGATCCGATCTCATCACTCTAAATTAATTTTGGTGTTGTTAATGATTACTTTAATTGATATTGAGATGGGGGTACCATTCTCAATGTTTCAACCACCATGATAGTTAAATAAAATTATTGCTTTGTTGTAGGAAAAAAATGGCTTTACGCAAAAACCTTATAACCATAGAGCCTCCACCAGCCATATATGCATATAGTGATATAATTTATCTGTTCATTTGCTCTACTGTGTTATATTGCCAGCATATTCCATGTGCTGACCCATTTTCGGGCTGTAACGTATCATGTTGCAGACTTTTCGGACGAGGAATAAGGTTCGCTAGGCCGTTGTCATGCACTCAGCTATGCCGTTTGATGGACTCACTTTATCTTCCAAGTCTTTCGCTGTTATCGTTTTAGATGGCCTTAAGCCATATTTATTGTAATAAGTTCTCTTTGGAGACTATGGATACAATAAGTGTGTGATTGCTACTCTGTTGTAAATCCTTCGAGTACTATGTGTGTTAGCATTACTAATCTAGGGATGACAATGAAGCACAGAGACTTGACCGTCTCAGGTCGGGTCGCTACAAGATGGTATCAGAGCACACGCTGAATGTAGGACATGACCACTAAGAAAAGCCATAGATCACTCTTCTCTACTCATTTCTGGCTCCTCTCCATTTTCTACTCTTTAGGATGGCGGACTCAAGGAACAAGTTTGCACAAGCGGATGAAGACACCTCCTTTGGACGACACTTGAAGGAAGTCACTAGATACCTGAACATTGGAATACCAAGCTTCACTGGGACCTACAATGCCACATTACCAGAAGAGGAGCGCTGGATGATTCGAGTTCAAGTTCCAGGAAGGACATTCACGCCAGTCACGAAGCCCATAGAGTTTTCCTTTGATGCCCCAATCTGGAGTCTGGAAAAGAGCATGGCAGCCCACATCACCATGGGACGCATTGGCAAAGTTTACCACAAGGATCTCAAGGATACTATCTACCAGATATGTGGGCGCCGAGATGAGCAATGGGAGATAGTCAGCACCAGGAGGGACAGTTCCATTGCAGCATTCATCCAGGGGTTAAACCAGCACATTCAACGCCAGGAGAACTAGATGTGCGGAAGCATGATAGATTTGAAGAAGGCGATGACAAGGATCACCGAGTTAGAAGAGGAACTCAAGTCTACACACGATGGATATGAGGAGGAAATCGCAATACTATTGGAGAAGAATGGCGACCTGATAAAGAAGATCGGAGTATTCATGGGAGATCCCGCGCCAGGAGGAGAAGACGATGAACCCAAGGAGATTCGTTCCGAAGAATACATTATCATCGACGACACCGACTCCGACCCCGATGATAGTGATGATGATTATGAAGACGAAGCTAGAGCGGACATCATGGAGTCTTCCACCGATCAAAATTTCTATTAGACCACCATATAATCAGTAGTATTTCCCCCATGTAAATAGTATAGTCCGAGCACTGTAACGATAGTTAGATTGATTGTATGCCCTTGCTTGATTGATTGAGTGATATGGTTGTGTTTGTCTCATGTGCATATGAGTAGTGTTTTCTCACTAGACCTAATTTCTATTCTACTCTCTCCCCTCTAAACTCATCAGATGCCTCCGAGACGTGACACCGGATTTGTCTTCCCACTGGAGATCACCCAGTTGATCCAGCAGCAGAATGCCTTGATGCAGATATTAGTCCAAAACCAAGGCAACAACAACAACCCTCCTCCAGTTGACAACTTAGCCCATTTTCTAGGGTTACAGCCGCCGGTGTTTTCAGTAGCACTGAGCCAATAGTTGCGGATGACTGGCTACACAGGATTGGAAGGGAGTTGACCACCGCAGGTTGCACAGATGCTGAGAAGGTGCGTTTTGCCGCACATCAGTTGGATGGACCAGCAGCCTCATGGTGGGAGAATTACACAGCCACTTTTCCCATAGCCAATGTCACTTGGGATCAATTTCAGCAATCAATCCGCATAGCCCATGTCTCAACCGGAGCTATGAGCATGAAGAAGCATGAGTTTCACAACTTACGCCAGGGAAATCGTACTGTTGCTCAGTATGTAGATGAGTTTAGTAAGCTGTTTCACTATGCCCCTGATGATGTGGCCACAGATGCCGTGAAGCAGGAGAAGTTTATGGAAGGGCTGAATGATGAGATGAGCATGAAGTTGATGGTGGCAACATTTAACAACTAACAGGAGTTGGTAGAAAAGGCTCTTATGATGGAAGGGAAGCAGCAGCAGATTGAGAGACACATGAGGAAGTATGGACAAGGAAAGTATAATTCTGGAGCTCAGCACAAGCCTCGTTTCACCCCGAACTCGGGAGGACTTATCCATAACCATGGAAGCCACACCTACAAGGGAGGGAGCTCTCACAACCACAATGGCTCCAAGAATGGAAACGAGAATGGAGCAGGCAGCAATCAGAACCGCTCTAACCCAGCCACACCCGCCAAGAAGGATCAAAGTCACATTACCTGTTTCAAGTGCGGGAAGACTGGGCACTACACCAACGATTGTCCGGAATTGAAGAACGTTAATGGCAATGGAAGCGCTGGGAAGAAGCCCAACCCTTTCAACAGGGGACAAGTGAACCACCTGAACGTGGAGGAAGTTGAGGAGCAGCCAGATGCAGTTATCGGTAAGTTTTTGGTTAAGTCTTTTACGACAATCGTTCTTTTTGATACTGGTGCATCGCATTCATACATATCAAGGGTATTCGTGGATAAGTATGAGTTGCCCACTAAGGTACTTAGGACACCTATGTTAGTAAGTTCGCCAGGAGCAGAATATATGGCAAGACAAGGATGTTTTCAGATGCCATTGACATTGGAAACCATGTTTTTCCCTCCTACCTGATAATTTTGGAGTCACAAGGATTGGAGGTGATACTAGGAATGGATTGGCTATCGATGTATGGAGGAAACATTGATTGCGCGAGTAAGTCGATTTTTCTCACTACCCCGGAAGGAAAAAGGATCAAGTATGTATCCAGGCATGCGCCAAGGAGGACTCAAGTAAATTCTCTCACGGGAGTTGTTCAGGAGGAAGTGACGGTAGTAAAGGATTACCCATATGTATTTCCAGAGGAGTTACCAGGCATGCCGCCAGATCGAGACATGGCACCGGACCAATATCTAAGAGACCATACCGGATGCCCGCAAATGATCTGGAGGAGATTAAGAAGCAGATTAAGGAGTTGTTGGAGAAAGGTTACATTCGACGAAGTTCATCACCATGGGGAGCCCCAGTGCTCTTGGTCGAGAAGAAGGATGGATCGTTAAGGATGGTGGTTGATTATCGTGCATTGAATGAAGTAACAATCAAGAATAAGTACCCACTGTCGTGGTTCTAAGTCTGACAGTGATGTAGGGGGGTAGGTATGGAGAGGCAAGATCTTAGCTATGGAGTAGTTGTAAGCACACGAGGTTTACGAGTTCAGGCCCTTCTCAGAAGAAGTAATAGCCCTATGTCTCGGAGCCCGGAGGCGGTCGACTGGATTATGAGTGTGTAAATTACAGGGGTGCGAACCCTTTACACTGAGGAGTGGGTGGCTTATATAGAGTTCGCCAGACCCCTCCGGCCCTCAGTTATGCAGGGTTTAAAGTACATTAAGGTTGGGCGTTACTGGTAACTCCTCTAATAAAGTGCTATGATGAGCATAACAGCTACTCAATGACCGACCGTTAGCGTGCGGAGTGGCTTTAGGTCTCCTGGTCGTCGAGTGGTTGGATCTTGGTCGAGTGATTGCTTCATGGTCGAGTGTCTTCGAGTACGTCGAGTGGAACACCTCCAAGTCGATTGAAAGGTGATTTCTTCTAGGGATGTCCTTGGGTAGGGCAGTTAGGACAGGTCCATGACCCTACCCTAGGTACATGGCTTCATCATTAGCCCCCGAATGCATCGAGGTTTGAGTGGGGGAAGGAGTTGAGAATTCTTCCGACCCATTCTTCGTGCCATGAGTACATCTTGTTTCGGATCAATGAACATGGATGACGTCACCAACTTCTTTCTCAGTCACCTTGATCCATTCTCAGTTTTCTTTAGTCGAGTGAATCTCTTTACTTGTAGATTTCCGAGTGGTTGCGTGGAGGAGATCCTCCATCTGACGAGTTGTTTTGCTGCCCGCGGATTTCGCGGGATTCGAATTTCGGGAAGTGCGCGGGACGGGGGACGCCACAGTAATTGGATGGGATAGAACGGAGCCTCCTCGATCTCCACGCCACCTTTTTCTCCACGTATCGCGTACGCGGCCGTTGCGGGATTTGACAGGATCGCCTGGGCCTACATGTCAGTCACTCGGAAGAGACTCCATCTAAGCTGCCGGCCCAGGGCTCTTGAACAGTATGCCTTCACTTTTCCTCTTCCCTCTCGAATTCTTCCGCCGTCTTTGTTCTCGTCTGAGTGCTGCCGGCCTGTTCGAGCTTCATCCGAGGCGATGGTGAAGGAGAAGACAACGGCCCTGGAGCGTGCGAAGAAAGCGACGGCGCAGGCGAAGGCGAGGAAGTCCGGTCAGGGCGGATCTTCTTCGAGGTCCGCTCTGCCCTAGGATTGGATCCAGGGCGATTGGATGCCCTCGACGATTCAGCAAGATGACATCGAGGATCTGATTGATGGGGGATTCATTCCCCATGGATCTGCGCATCTCCCGGGGAACGAGATCGAACCCAGCCTCGCGAGGGTGAGTGCGTCCTCCTCACCACCCACATCGATCGCGGATTTTCTCTGCCTCCTCACTCTTTCTTCCGGAGTTTCTTGAACTTTTTCGGAGCGCAGCTCCATCACTTTACTCCAAATTTCATCGTGTACCTTGCCGCCTTTGTATCTTTGTGCAAGAATTTCTTGGGTTGTCGCCCCCATTGGGGCCTCTTCAAGCACATTTTCACTTGTCGTTCTCAGTCGGTTAAGAAAGCCAAGTCGAGTGACGAAAAGACGCAAGTGATTCAGATGTGCGGGGGTCTTGGGATCCAAATGAGAGGCAAAAGTTCTTTTCCAGCTTGACCTTTCCCGAGTCGGTCCGAGGGTGGCAGTCAACCTGGTTATACTGCAAAGACCAGGCGACCCCAGGACAGACGACTGGGCTTCCCCCTTTCTCCCTAAACCGAGCAGAAAAACTTTCCTCTCTGAAAGTTACGCCAGAAGAAAAGGCACAAGTCAAAGTGTTGGTCGGTCGAGTGGTTCAGCTTTTCCGTGATGGGGTGACTGGCATGGATTTATTAGAGGTCTTTCTCCGGAGGCGCATCCAGCCGCTCCAAGCTCATGACCATCCGATGTGGATGTATTCGGGCCTCGATGACACCACTCGGATTCATCCGGAGGAGGTCGACGACAAGACGTTGGAAGGGTGGCTGTCAAGTATCACAGGGAACAAGGACAACCCCCGAGGAGCCAGGAGGATTCCTCCACTCGACCAAACATACAAAGTAGACCAAGTCCGATTCTGCATCTCCGACTTTAACCTTGCTTTCTTCATTTTGTTCTCTTATCATCAGTCGATTGACTTTTGTCTTTTTTGTTGTCTTCCAGGCCATTACTGATATGTACTCGATGCCCAATGGAGCGCAAGAGCAGGCCGAGGAGGGGGAGGCGAGCGGAGGCGAAAGTGGAGAGGAGTGGCAATCTGATGGTGAAGGGGAGGGGGATGATGACGACTCCAGTGAAGAGGAGGAGGAAGAAGTCGATCCTCCCCGCACGGAAAGGCGATCCAAGCTCACACACGATCCTGTGCGCGAACGTGGTAAGGCGACTGTGCCTGTTGGGCAGTCGTCAAAACGCCCTTGGACGTCTTCCCCGGCGCCGACTGAAAAAGCTCCAAAGCATCCACGAGCGACACCGTCAAAGCCGCCGAAGGCCCTGCCCAGGATGAAGATGACGGTTCCCACCATTTCCGGGTAACAATAGAACTTGCTTTCTTTTGTTGAACATGGACGGACTCTTGGTCGACTCATTGAATAAACTGACTGGTTTTTGAAATTTGCAGTGCTGCTACCTCTGAGATCTCTGCCAAGAACGATGACCAGGAAATGGAAGATGTTGTTACCTCCAACCTTGGTATAATTTCTGATGTTTCGCTCTTAGTCGACTGACGGTCTCTTCCGGTTGATTGGATTTTCATCTTTAACTTTGGATTTTTCTTGTAGCTCCCCCTTATGTCATTGATCTCCCTGATGATGATGACGAAGTGCCGCTGAGGGCGAGGAAGAATAGGAAGGCGTCAACTGACAAGACCCCACAAACCGCATCAGTGCCTGAGGCAGTAGTTCAGGAGGGTGGTAATACCACTCGGACTTCTGTGTCCTTTGCTGTGCCTTTGACGAGTGTTCGGCCTTCACCGTCGACTGGTGATCCGCCCTCCCTTTTTGCCACACACCACGTCCCCGTGGATCAAGTGGGTGCTGCTAAGGAGGCTATACGCCAGGCGGGGATGATGATGGAGCAGCTGAAGGTGGTCCGGGAAGCCAACCAATCGGCCTATGATGCTAGTTCAGCCCTTCAAAGCAATGTCCAGGTTAGTCGACCATCGCTTGTTCTGTTAGGATATGCTATCTAAAGACTCTCTTTTCCGAAGATCTTTGTATCTGTACACCCACTGGGTGTGTTGACTGAATTTTTTGGACTAGTGGGGGCACGCTGAGTGCACCCACTGGGTGTAGTCCCCGAGACTACACTAGACTGCTGGCAGTCGACTGTAGTCTTTATATTGTGTTGCTTTACTTGAACTTCTTCACTCGGTCTGGTCAGGCCATGTCGAATGGAATCTTGGAACTAGTGGGGGCACGCTGAGAGCACCCACTAGACATGGTCGACTGTGGGCAGTCGACTTTTTTTTGGTCGAACCAGTGGGGGCACGCTGAGTGCACCCACTGGGTGTAGTCCCCGAGACTACTATCGAATATTTTTTATTCGGCTGTAGTCTTAGAAACGTCACGATTTTCTCTTAGTTGCTCGGAAGCAACCTACCTTTGACATCTGTCGACTGATTCTTCGCAGAAATCCTACGAGCTTGTGGCTCGCTATACTGAATTGGAAAACAAACAGATCCAGCTAAACCTTGACTTGAAGCTTGCCCAAGAGAACTTGCAGAAGGCGAGAGACGAAGCAAAAGGTATGGCTGGTGAGAATCTGACGACTGTCCTTTCTTTTCCGCCCATTCTTGATGTTGATCTCACTGTCATTTCGCAGATAAAATGGAGGAGGCTCTGAAGAAGAAGGACCATGACTTGCCGAAGCGCAGAAGGCGGCTTTGGACAAAATGAAGTTTGCGGAAGAAAAACTGGCTTCAGTCGGAAACCTTGAAGAGGAGAACTCCACACTGAAAGCCGCTCTCAACGCGGCCAATCAAGAGGTCAGCCGTCTGAAGAATGATAAGATAGCTCTGGGTGACAAGGCAAGTGAGCTGGTAGGAAGGAGGAACGATCTGGAGGCTTATCTTGGAGGGCTCGCCAAGAAGTTATTCCTCATGCTTGAGGGTAATCACTCCTACCCGACTGACTTGTTGTCATCAACCCAATGTAGAGCCACTGACTTATCTTTGAATTGTGTTTACAGAATTGCGCCAGAACTTCGAGGAGGAAACCAGTCGAGTGGAGACAAGTTTGGACCCCATTAATTCTCCGGTGAAGGATGAGGCTGCTATGAACGTGCTCCAACTGGAGTCTCGTGTTGCTGGTGTGGTTGACTACCTTGCTCGACTGAAGGTTGCGGCATCGCGGATCGACACGGCGCTCTGGCCTAGAACGACGCTTCAAAATGACCTCGAATCTCTAATGACTCGACTGAATGAAGTTCCAGGTCGAGTGCAGGAATGGAAGAAATCTTCTGCTAGGTGCGGCGCTGACGTCGCTCTGTCCTTGGTCCGTTTTCACTGCAAGGAGGCGCGAGAGGAAAAGCTGGCTGCTATCCAAGTTGCCAACACCAGGAAGCAAAACTTTCAGTCATTCATGGAGACCTTCATCGCTGCTGCCACTCGGATTGCTGACGGGATTGACTTGGACCAGTTTGTCGCACCCTCCAGTCCTCTGCCTGAGGAGTAAAAAACTTCTATGCTTAACCTTAAATTTGCCTCGGAATGCCGAGTGGATTTTGTAACCGTTAAACTCTTTCGGGCTGAATGCTCGAGTACTTTGATCTGTGGTCTGGGACCTTTAGGATTTATCTGAACTTGGTTTATCGTTGAATATCTTCATGAATTCTCTGTCGAGTGGAACTTGTTCTTCACTCGAGACAACTTTTGTATTTGTGGCGTAGCTCCGAAGAAGAAGGTAGCAGTTGACCTGCACCTCGTCATCCTTGCGGATTGGGATGTGTTTCATACTTAGGTGAGTACTGGACTGCAGCTAAGTCCCCGAGTGGGAGGGTCGCTCTCCACTCGGTAGGATTTTTTCAGACTTAGGCGAGTACTGGACTGCAGCTAAGCCCCCGAGTGGGAGGGTCTCTCTCCACTCGGTAGGATTTTTACAAACTTAGGCGAGTACTGGACTGCAGCTAAGCCTCCGAGTGGGAGGCTGGATCACCACTCGGTAGGATTTTTTCAAACTTAGGTGAGTACTGGACTGCAGCTAAGCCCCCGAGTGGGAGGGTCGCTCTCCACTCGGTAGAATTTTTTCAAACTTAGGCGAGTACTGGACTGCAGCTAAGCCCCCGAGTGGGAGGCTAGCTCAACACTCGGTAGGATTTTTTCAAACTTAGGCGAGTACTGGACTGCAGCTAAGCCCCCGAGTGGGAGGGTCGCTCTCCACTCGGTAGGATTTTTTCAAACTTAGGCGAGTACTTGACTACAGCTAAGCCCCCGAGTGGGAGGCTGGCTCACCACTCGGTAGGATTTTCAAACACTTAGGCGAGTACTGGACTGCAGCTAAGCCTCCGAGTGGGAGGCTGGATCACCACTCGGTAGGATTTTTTCAAACTTAGGCGAAACAGGTTCGCAGCTAAGCCCCCGAGTGGGAGGCTGGATCACCACTCGGTAGGATTTTTTCAAACTTAGGCGAAACTGGTTCGCAGCTAAGCCTCCGAGTGAGAGGCTGGATCACCACTCGGTAGGATTTTTTCAAACTTAGGCGAAACAGGTTCGCATCTAAGCCTCTGAGTGAGAGACTTGCTCACCACTCGGTAGGATTTTTTTTGCCAACTTAGGCGAAACGGATTCGCAGCTAAGCCACCCACTGGGGGATTTCTTACGCAAACAGAAGCAACAACAATCATTGGGAAAATTATAACACTCTTGTCTTTGATAAATAAACTACAGAAGTTTTTCTTATTACATCTCATCTGAGTGATAATTCAAGTGTAAAAGGGGCGGAGCAGCTCCGCATTCCAAGCTCGTGGCTCGTCAATCTGGCGATCGATGTTGTAAAGGTGGTACGCTCCATTGTGGAGGACTCTGGTGACGATGAAGGGACCTTCCCAAGTAGGAGCGAGCTTGTGTGGTTTCTGTTGATCCACTCGGAGGACCAAGTCTCCTTCTTGGATGGCTCGACTCTTCACATTTCTGGCATGGAATCGACGCAAGTCTTGCTGATAGATGGTTGATCGGATCATGACCATTTCTCTTTCTTCTTCCAGGAGGTCAACTGCGTCCTGTCGGGCTTGTTCTGCTTCATCTTCAGAGTAGAGCTCGACTTGGGGTGCATTGTGAAGCAGGTCACTCGGCAAAACTGCCTCAGCTCCGTAGACCAGAAAGAATGGGCTTCTTCCAGTCGACCGGTTCGGGGTGGTCCCCAATCCCCAAAGAACTGATGGAAGCTCATCGACCCATGCGCCTGCTTCGTGCTTGAGATTGCGCATCAGTCGGGGTTTCAGTCCTTTGAGAATCAGACCGTTTGCCCTTTCCTCTTGACCATTTGACTGGGGGTGAGCAACTGAAGCGTAGTCGACTCGTGTGCCTTGAGAGGCGCAAAAAGCTCTAAACTTGTCCGAATCAAAGTTTGACCCATTATCATGATGATGCTATGCGGAACTCCATATCTGAATATCAACTCTCTGATGAAACTGATAGCAGTGCAGGCATCGAGATTCTTGATAGGCTTAGCTTCAATCCATTTGGTAAACTTGTCGACTGTCACTAACACATGAGTGAATCCGCTCCTGCCTGTTCTCAGTGGTCCAACCATATCCAATCCCCAAACAGCGAAGGGCCAGACGAGTGGAATTGTCTTCAAGGCTGACGCGGGTTTGTGGGACATGTTGGAGTAGAACTGACATCCTTCGCATTTGTCGACTATCTGTTTCGCCATTTCATTTGCTCTTGGCCAGTAAAATCCCGCTCGGTATGATTTAGCCACAATGGTCCGAGAGCACGCATGATGACCACAGGTCCCCGAGTGGATATCATCAAGGATTAGCTGACCTTCTTCTGGTGTTATACACTTCTGGCTGACTCCAGTCGGGCTTTCTCTATACAACTGTCCCTTTATGACTGTAAAGGCCTTGGATCGACGGATGATCTGTTGAGCCTCTTCTTCGTCCTCTGGGAGTTCTTTCCTTAGTATGTACGCGATGTATGGCACCGTCTAGTCGGGAGTGATGACCAAGACTTCCATGGTCAGGTCGACCACTGCTGGAACTTCAACTTCAGTCGGATCCGTGGCACTTTTTGGCTGCGGGGCTTCTTCAGTGAATGGATCCTCTTGAACTGATGGCGTGTGGATGTGTTCCAAAAACACATTGCTGGGAATGGCTTCTCTCTTAGAACCTATTTTTGCCAAATCATCAGCTGCTTGATTTTTTCAGTCGAGGTATGTGATGAAGCTCTAACCCCTCGAATTTCTTCTCTAGCTTTCTCACTGCATTGCAATAACCAGTCATGGCTGGACTTATGACATCCCACTCCTTGATCACCTGATTAACCACCAAATCTGAGTCGCCATAGACCATGAGGCGACGGAAGCCGAGTGAAATGGCCATGCGCAAGCCATACAAAAGTGCTTCATATTCTGCTTCGTTATTAGAGGAATCAAAGTGAATCTGGAGAACATATCTGAGCTTATCTCCTCGGGAGGAAACCAATACTACCCCAGCACCGGAACCATTCAGCATCTTAGACCCATCGAAGAACATGGTCCAGTGCTCCGAGTGAACTTGAGTCGGTAGTTGCTGTTCAATCCACTCGGCGATGAAATCTGCTATTGCTTGGGACTTGATAGCCTTCTTTGCCTCAAACTTGATATCTAGGGGAAGGAGTTCAATCGCCCATTTTGCCACTCGACCAGTTGCATCTCTGTTGTGCAGAATCTCTGACAATGGAGCGTCGCAGACGACTGTAATGGAATGGTCAGAGAAGTAATGTGCAACCTTCTTCGTGGTCATATAAATCCCATATACAACCTTCTGGTAATGAGGATATCTTTGCTTTGATAGAGTCAAAACTTCAGAAACATAATATACTGGGCGCTGAACTTTGAAGGCTTTTCCTTCTTCTTCCCACTCGACCATAAGTACTGTACTGACGACTTGTCCCGTGGCTGCAATGTAAAGCAGCAAAGGCTCTTTGCTGATTGGGGCAGCAAGCACCGGCTGGGTGGAGAGCGGAGCTTTGAGCTCTGCAAACGCTGCATCAGCTTCCGGAGTCCACTCGAACTTGTCTGACTTCTTCATCAGTCGGTAAAGAGGCAATGCCTTTTCACCGAGACGAGAGATGAATCGACTTAAAGCGGCCAAGCAACCAGTAAGCTTCTGGACGTCGTGCACACGCACAGGACGTTTCATCCGAAGTATAGTACCGACTTTTTCTGGATTGGCGTTGATTCCCCGTTTGGAAACAAGAAAACAGAGTAGCTTTCCGCCAGGGACTCCGAATGTGCATTTTGATGGATTAAGCTTGATATCATACCTTTTGAGGTTGGCAAAGGTTTCAGCAAGGTCAGTCAGCAGGTTGGAACCCTTCCGTGACTTGACCATAATATCATCCATGTATGATTCCACATTCCGACGGATTTGAGTGAGCAAACACTTCTGAATCATCCTCATGAACGTGGCTCCGGCATTCTTGAGGCCGAATGGCATGGTAACATAATAGAAGCACCCGAATGGAGTGATGAAAGCTGTTTTGATCTCGTCGGGTCCATACAGACGGATCTGATGGTACCCGGAATAGGCGTCTAAAAAAGACAGTCGCTCACATCCCGCGGTCGAGTCGACTATCTGGTCAATGCGGGGGGAGAGGAAAATGATCTTTCGGGCAGGCCCGGTTGATATGTTTAAAGTCAATGCACATGCGAAGTGACTTGTCCTTCTTGGGGACCATGACAACGTTGGCGAGCCACTCGGAGTGGTAAATCTCTCGGATGAAATCCGCTGCTAAGAGCCGAGCCACCTCCTCACCTATAGCATTTCTCTTCTGGACGGCGGACCATTGGATATGTTCTTTGACAGGTTTCACTTTTGGTCGACTCGTAGGCGGTGCTCAGCCAGCCCCCTGGGAACACCCTACATGTCAGAAGGCTTCCATGCGAAGATGTCCCAGTTCTCACGGAGGAACTGGATGAACGCTTCTTCCTATTTGGAGTCAAGTGTTGTTGAGATATGAGTCGAAGCAGCATTGGGATCGGTCGGGTGAATGTGAACCGGCTTCGTTTCGCTAGACGACTGAAAAGCTGATTCCGTAGCGGGCTTCTTGGCTCGCAACAAATCACTCGGGTCCGCAGTCTTCTGGTACTCCTGCAGCTCTACCACTACCAGCTGGGCATTAGCGATCTTTGAGCCTTTCTGAAAACATTCTTCTGCCTTAAGTGATCACACCTTTGGGACCAGGCATCTTCAATTTGGGATACACATAAGATGGTCGAGCCATGAAGCGTGCATAAGCTGGCCTGCCCAAAATAGCGTGATAAGCACTCTGGAAGTCCACAACCTCGAACGTCAACATTTCTTTGCGGTAATTCTTGGAATCACCGAAAACCACATCGAGAGCAATTTGTCCGAGTGACTCAGCCTTCTTCCCAGGAATGACTCCATGGAAACTCATGTTGCTGGTACTAAGTCTGGGCATCGGAATGCTCATCCCTTTCAATGTCTCTGCATACAGTATGTTCAAACCACTGCCACCATCCATCAAGACTTTGGTCAGTCGAGTGCCTTCGACAACTGGGTCGACCACCAAAGGTTGCCTCCCAGGGGTGGCAATGTGTGTTGGGTGATCAGACTGGTCGAATGTGATGGCAGTCTGAGACCACTTCAAATAACTGGGTGTCGCCGGAGCTACCATATTCACCTCACGGTTGGTAACTTTTAGTCGACTTTTGCTTTCAACATCAGCAAAAATCATTAGGGTGGAATTGACCTGGGGGTATCCGTCATCAGTATCTTCCTTGTCCTCAACTTTGTCCGACTCCTCTTCCTTATCTTTGGGCTGTTTGCCCTGGAACTGCTGGATCAAGAGTCGGCACTGTCGAGTGGTATGTTTCGGGTAAATGAGTTTACCCTCTTCATCCTTGTTTGTGTGGATGTGACATGGCAAATCCAACACATCATTTCCGTCTTAGTCTTTAACTTTCTTGGGGTTCCAAGGCCCTTTGGGTTTCCCTTTAAACTTTCCTTGAGTTACAGCCAAGGTTTCCCCAGGAGCAGCTGGCTCGGCTTTCGGCTTCTGTTTCTGATTGGAATTTCCTCCTCCGATTTCTTGGGCGACTGACTTGAGCTTGCCACTCCGGAGTCGATCCTCATCTTCACCATTAGCGTGCTTGGTGGCAATCTCCATCATCCGATTCAGCGACACGTCTCCGGTTTGACTGAATTTCAGATTCAATTCGCTGTTCTTGATGCCTTCTTTGAAGGCACAGACTGCTTGGTGGTCAGTCACATTTTCTACCGTGTGATGCAGCGTGATCCATCTCTGGATGTAATCCCTCAAAGTTTCATTCAGTTTCTGTACACAAGACCACAGTTCTGTCAGCCCTGCCGGTCGCTTGCATGTTCCTTCAAATGTTGTGACAAACACTCGGGCGAGATCTTCCCAAGTGTAAATGCTGCTAGGTGCTAACTGATTCAGCCACGCTGTGGCCGAGCCCCCCAACATGAGAGGCAGGTGCTTCATGGCCACTTCATCATTGCCACCGTCAATCTGGACAGCCACTCGGTAGTCTTCAAGCCAAGTATCGGGCTTGGACTCACCAGTGAACTTAGTGACTCCAGTCGCCAACCTGAAGTTGGGAGGAATCGCTGCGGCCCTGATGGCTCTACTAAAGCACTCTGGCCTCGAAACATGCACTCTGCTGCTGGTAGGTGCATCTCTGTCGTGACCTTCTCGGTGAGCTCTGTTCTTGTCGACCAAACCTTGAACAAGAATGGATCTCGCATCAAAGCCATGTTCCCTGGGGTCGACTGGAATCCTTCGCCCAACACTATGAGGGCGCCTGTCATCCTGCTGTCGAGGCACGTACGATCCACTCCTCGGGGGAGGGGTGGGAACTCGACGTCGATTGTCACGATCGAATCGGTGACCATACTGCTCACGGTTCCGGTACTGATCACGCTAGTCCTCACGTCCCTCACGCCTCGAGGGCGATCTTGGGCTGTGAGCTGACTGGACTGTGTCTGCAGCAATGGATCTGCTGTGGATCCTGTTCCGCGACTGAGAAACAGCGGAATTCTGGTCTCCTCCTACCCGGAGTAACACTCTGATCTGCAGCAAGCCTCTGCCAGCCTCTGACTGGGAAGGCTGAATCGACTCTACTATACGGGCTGCAGCTGCTAAATTCTGAATCGGAGTTCGATATACCTGCGGGGGCGGAAAGAGCTGACGGCGCCTGGATTCTGGAACCCTTTGTCGTGCACGCTCGTCGAGTGCTTGCTGGAGGTTCTCCAGTCGACTGCGCTCAGCCAAGTTGGCCAGGCGCGCGTCCTCCAAGGCATGGGCCTTGGGGGTTTCTCCAACGATAGGAGTGTGCAGTGCATCCACGTTCTGGCGACAAAGTTCTTTTCGCTGTAGCGACGTGAGAGGCTCGGGGAGATATTCCTCATGGGGATGTGACGGGCCGCCTCCACCAGCGCCTCCGTCGGCGCGGGATAAACCGGGAGGGCCGCGCGGTCCATCGACCATCAGAACCTCCGCCGCCGGATCACTGCTATCGCACTCGGATGCGGTCTCTGCGGAGCCAGTCGAACAGGCCGTAGAGGATTCTTCGGGCTCGATCACCGCGACTTGAAGGGTGGCCGACTGGCATGCTACCGCGTGTCTCACCCACCGCTGGAGTCTCGACCGACCGGAGCGCTTGCACCGGCGGGAAACAGGGAGGGAGGACAATGCAGGGGCCGACCGATAATGGGTCGACGGTTGCCGCAAGAGGACGCCGCGGACACACGCGCGAAAGTGCGTTGCCCCGCGGACAGGAAGCGCGTCGACGTCGAGCGGAGCCTCCTGAAGCCAAGCGGAGTTGTCGGCGATGAACGTGAGCGCGCCGAGACGGATCTCGCGGCCCTCCACCAAAACTCCGCCAGAAACCATGATGATTTGGATCAGAAAAAATCGCAACTTCTCCAACAAGTCGCTAAGACACCTGCCCCAAGGTGGGCGCCAACTGTCGTGGTTCTAAGTCTAACAGTAATGTAGGAGGGTAGGTATGGAGAGGCAAGATCTTAGCTATGGAGTAGTTGTAATCACACGAGGTTTACGAGTTCAGGCCCTTCTCAGAAGAAGTAATAGCCCTACGTCTCGGAGCCCGGAGGCGGTCGACTGGATTATGAGTGTGTAAATTACAGGGGTGCGAACCCTTTACACTGAGGAGGGGGTGGCTTATATAGAGTTCGCCAGACCCCTCCGGCCCTCAGTTATGCAGGGTTTAAAGTACATTAAGGTTGGGCGTTACTGGTAACGCCTCTAATAAAGTGCTATGATGACCATAAAAGCTACTCAATGACCGACCGTTAGCGTGCGGAGTGGCTTTAGGTCTCCTGGTCGTCGAGTGGTTGGATCTTGGTCGAGTGATTGCTTCATGGTCGAGTATCTTTGAGTCCGTCGAGTGGA
Source organism: Aegilops umbellulata (assembly GCA_032464435.1). Classification (NCBI taxonomy): domain Eukaryota; kingdom Viridiplantae; phylum Streptophyta; class Magnoliopsida; order Poales; family Poaceae; genus Aegilops; species Aegilops umbellulata. The sequence continues at coordinate 69,040,225 of CP136058.1, forward strand.
ACACCTCCAAGTCGATTGAAAGGTGATTTCTTCTAGGGATGTCCTTGGGTAGGGCAGTTAGGACAGGTCCATGACCCTACCCTAGGTACATGGCTTCATCACCCACTGCCAATGATCAATGATTTGTTTGATCAGTTGCAAGGAGCTAAAGTGTTTTCGAAGATCGATCTGCGATCAGGATATCACCAGCTGAAGATTAGGGAAAAAGATATACCTAAAACAGCTTTTACCACAAGGTACGGGTTATACGTGTATACGGTTATGTCGTTTGGACTAACTAACGCCCTTGCCTATTTCATGAGTATGATGAACAAGGTGTTCATGGAGTTCTTATATAAGTTTGTCATGGTGTTCATTGATGATATCCTGGTATACTCAAAGAATGAAGAGGAACACAAGGAGCATTTGCGATTAGTTCTCGAAAAGCTCAGGGAACATCAGTTATATGCCAAGTTCAGCAAATGTGAGTTTTGTTTGAAGTAAGTTGGATTTCTTGGCCATGTTATATAAGGAGAAGGTATAGCAGTGGATCCTACCAAGGTTCAGTCAGTCACTGAGTGGTTGGCACCCACCTCAGTCGGAGAGATCCGCAGTTTTCTTGGACTCGCGGGATATTATTGGAGATTTATTGAGAATTTCTCCAAGATTGCGAAGCCTATGACGGCATTGTTGAAGAAGGACACCAAGTTCCATTGGACTGAAGAATGTGAAGCAAGTTTCCAGGAGTAGAAGAAACGTTTGACTACTGCCCCAGTGCTGATTCTGCCGGATATACGCAAGGATTTCCAGGTGTACTGCGATGCCTCTCGCTTAGGACTTGGAGGAGTACTTATGCAAGACGAAAGAGTTGTTTCATATGCCTCACGACAGCTTTGACTGCATGAGTTGAATTATGCCACGCATGATTTGGAGTTAGCAACTGTGGTGCATGCGATCAAGACCTGGAGACATTTTCTCATTGGAAACTGTTGCGATGTGTACACGAATCACAAGAGTTTGAAGTGCATCTTCACACAGAAGGAGCTAAACCTCAGGCAGAGGAGATGGTTGGATCTCATAAAGGATTATGATATGAAATTTCACTATCATCCAGGCAAGGCCAATGTTGTAGCAGACGCTTTGAGCCGGAAGAGTTATGTCAATACCCTCGTAAGCGGAGGAATGCCAAAGGAGTTGGTAGAAGATCTCAGGGAGCTAAGTTTGGAGATAATTCCTAGAGGTTTTATTGCAGCTATAGAAGTTCAGTCTACATTGTTGGGAAAGATTCGGGAAGCTCAGAAGGATGACAAGGAGATTGCCGAGATAAAGGGGAAGATGAGTGAAGGGAAAGCCAAGGGTTTTCGTGAGGATGAGCACGACACCTTATGGTTTGAGGAACGTGTATATGTGCCCAATAATGTAGAGATCAGGAAGTTGATACTAAAGGAAGCTCATGACTCGCCATACTCGATACACCCCGGAAACACCAAGATGTATTTGGATTTGAAGGAGCATTTCTGGTGGACTAGTATGAAGAAGGATATTGCCGAGTATGTAGCCATATGTGATGTATGTCACAGAGTGAAGGCAGAACATCAGAAGCCAGCAGGATTACTGCAGCCTATGCCGATACCCGAATGGAAGTGGGATAAGCTTGGCATGGATTTTATCACCGGATTGCCCAGGACCCGATCGGGATATGACTCTATCTGGGTAGTAGTGGATCGCTTGACCAAAGTAGCCCACTTTATCCCTGTGAAAACCACTTATACAAGTGCGAAGTTGACCAAGATATATATGACCAGGATAGTATGTCTGCACGGAGTTCCGAGGACCATCATATCAGATAGAGGAACACAGTTTACTTCAAAGTATTGGCACCAGCTACACCAGATTTTGGGAACCGGGCTAGAGTTCAGTACAACTTTTCACCCGCAGACAGATGGATAGACCGAGAGAGTCAATCCGATTCTAGAGGACATGCTGAGAGCTTGTGCGCTGGATTATGGATCTAGTTGGGATGACAACTTGCCTTACGCGGAGTTCTTGTACAACAATAGGTACCAGGCCAGTTTGAAGATGGCACCGTTTGAAGCCCTGTATGGAAGGAGGTGCAGAACACCGCTGATGTGGGATGAAGTTGGAGATCATCGGTTGTTTGGACCAGATTTGACTAAGGAGTCAGAAGAGAAGTTTAAGCTAATTCGAGATAGACTGAAGGTAGCTCAGTGCTGACAGAAGAGTTATGCATATTCAAAACGCAAGGAGGTAGTCTATGGAATCCGAGACAAAGCGTATCTGTGAGTGTCACCTCTTCGAGGAGTTAACGTTTTGGAGTTAAGGGAAAGTTAGCCCTGAGATTTGTAGGACCGTACCATGTTTTGGAACGTATGGGAGAGGTTGCCTGCAAGTTGGAATTACGCGAAGGACAGTCAGGAGTACATGATGTGTTTCACGTTTACCAGTTGAAGAAGTGACATGCAGAGATGGACGATATTCCTCTGAGAGATACAGTGCCCCGGGAAGCGATTCAGTTGGACAGTGATTTGACATCTGAGGAGAAACCTGTCAAGATTCTTGAGTTTGCCAGCCGGGTTACTCGCAGCAAGGTTATCAAGTTTTGCAAAGTTCAGTGGAGCCACCATACCGAGGATGAAGCCACCTGGGAATGAGAGGATGATCTACGCAAAGACCACCCACACCTATTCTCTCGCCAACCCGAATCTCGAGGGCGAGATTCATCTTAAGGGGGGTAGGTTTGTAACATCCCAAATTTTCAATTTGGAATGTTATACATAGATCATTCATGCATATCATATTTATTGCATTTTTCGTTTCGTGATCCTCGAAATCCTAACCAACTCAAGGACCCGCGGAGAGAGTTGGGGATTTCCCGATTTTCATATTTGAATTTTATCAAATATTGAAACAAGGATCATTTTGGTTTTAATGATTTTTCTCTCTGAAAATATTTTGAATTAAAATATATGAGAGGAGATAATATGAATTCTCCAAAATAAATGAAATATTGGAGGAAAAAAATTAAAATCAAATAAATGTTTTTATTTGGATTTTATTGCAATTTTATTCGAATTAGGGAAAATACGCGTTTTTCAAAATTACATTATAGGCCCAAATGAATGTTCACATTGTCCGGCATATTTTTACAGGACGGGGAAAATTTATTTCGGGATTTTTGGAGTCCGTTTAGTAGTTCTTTCCTTTGTTTTTCTGCATCAAGACTTATTTAAAAAAAACTCAACCGACTTAGCCGGGCCGTGCCCGACTAGGACTTCGCCTGCCGGCCCCAAACCCTAGCCCAGCCGCACCTCGAGAACTGCGCCGCCGCCGCCACCATCGCCGGTGCCGCCTGCCGCCACCGCCGCCGGAACCACTGCCGTTGACCGGTCGGTTTTCTTTAGGTTTTCTCGGTTTTTTTAGATCGGTTTTATTTCGGTTTTCTGTGGTTTAGTTAAGTAGCGGACGTCCGTCCGTACGTTCGTTATAACGAACGCCGTTCTTTCGTTTTTCACAGAGAGCGAACATTTGTTCGTTAGCCTGTTCGTCATTTTTTCTTTTTTCCAGGATTTTCCGTGATTATTTCTGATCGTGATTTCTGCCCTGATTTTCGTTTTAGTTTACTTTTTCGCTCATTTATCGGAATCAGGTGATTCAAGCGCCTAGATCTTCGTCTCGAAGCCCTCTTTCTGTTTAACCAACTTGAACAAGATTTTGGTACTGTAAAAATTTGACTTTAGTACAGATTAGTAATGGGATCTTGTTTCTTTTGCAGTTTGAATTTCGTTGCTCCGTTTGATTTGATTCTTTTTGCAAACCGAAGTTCTTCAGTTGAACTTTCTGGTTAGATCTTCTTATTTGACTTTTACCCGTGCATCTTTGCTTGATTTCTCATGTATGCTATTGTTTGTTTGCGATAGAATTCCCGGAGTGCGAAGCGGTGCTACTACGAGTCTCTAGGTTTTGCGGATCGTCAGCAAGGCAAGTAACACATTGATCATACTCTTTTCATACCCAGTTTTTATGCATTAGTTACAATCCTCAAACATTGCATGATTAGGATGTGTTTAACTTCTGGGTTTGGGAAGTAGATGATGAGGTAGAACCTATTGCCCTGTTTAATATGAAACCCTGGGAGTTACTTCTACGTTATTCTCATATTTCCATGCTATGCGCGTAGACGTGGATTGAGTTTGAGAGTATCCATGACAGATGTGAGATTGCTAATTACTGGTTCAACTTAAGGTGGAAACTTTAATACACATCTGGGTGGATTGTTTGTTTTGGGCACCTGGGGAATTCAGTGTTGTCCTAGGATATCCCGGGGTTATACTATGCGATGATCCTACGGTCCGCCACCCAGGCTCAAAGGGATCATAAGATTATTCATGCTAGAAACTTCCGTGTGCAGCCAGAAGCCATTATGGGCTCTGGCATAGTTGTGTATCTTGTGTGACCTCTTTTGGTGGTGGGCTGGCAGATGTAGAGGGAAATTAGGTGTAACTATCCACCCAGAGTAAAGAGTTAATGCTTCTGAAAGTCTGTGTCTCGGTCATCCGTTTCTCAAACACCATGTAGTCCGAGAAATCCAATGGAGGCGATCGAGTTTTGTGGGGAAAAGTGCGCAAACCTCTGCAGTGTGTATAAACTAATCATGGTTAGCCGTGTCCCCGGTTATGGACATCTTGAGTATCTGGTACTTGAATTAGTGATTTGATCTCATCACTCTAAATTAATTTTGTTGGGTTGTTAATGGTTACTTTAATTGGGATTGATATGGGGGTGCCATTCTCAATGTTTCAACCACCATGATAGTTAAATAAAATTTATTCCTTTGTTGTAGGAAAAATTGGCTTTACGCAAAAACCTTATAACCATAGAGCCTCCATCAGCCATATATGCATATAGTGATATCATTTATCTTTTCATTTGCTCTACTGTGTTATATTGCCAGCATATTCCATGTGCTGGCCCATTTTCGGGCTGTAACGTATCATGACTTTTCAGACGAGGAGTAAGGTTTGCTAGGCCGTTGTCATGCACTCAGCTATGCCGTTGGAGTTGATGGACTCACTTTATCTTCCAAGTCTTCCGTTGTTATCGTTGTAGATGGCCTTAAGCCATATTTATTGTAATAAGTTCTCTTTGGAGACTATCGATGTAATAAGTGTGTGATTGCTACTCTGTTGTAAATCCTTCGAGTACTGTGTGTGTCAGCGTTACCGATCCAGGGATGACACTCAAGCACAGAGACTTGACCGTCTGAGGTCGGGTCGCTACATGAGATTGAGATGTTTTAAATGTGGAGGCTAAGATGGAGGCGCGAGGTTTTCATTAATGTGCGGGTCGCACACGGCACCAACACGACACGAGCTTCGTCTGCCTGGTGCGCATGCAGTCGGGTGAGTTGTCCAAGTATAGACACAACCAAGCCCTCGTTGGTATCCGTGCCTCGACTTTGGCTGGTCATAGTGGAGAGTAACATAGACCAGTTACTAGTCTATGTTACTAGTACCTTCATAGTGGGTAGTGTCATATAGTATATACATAGTTTTGATCCATGGCACAATCCATCGATACTACTACTGTACAAATGTATACATTTTTCAAAAGGCTAGAGAGCGGGGCAGTCTAGCTTGGTCCTTTTCACGAGAGGCGAGGGCCTTTTTGATTTGATGGCTAATTACTGCTTGAAGGCGGGGCCTTGTGATTTGACTGCTCGTATAAATGTGATGACGACCTAAGGAGGAGCAAAGAACCGTGCGGTATACTCAAGTTTTCCACTGGAGTACGACGGAGGAGCACGAAACACGGCAGCCCAGTGCCATATCCTCTACTCTCTACTCTTATTATATATTACTAGCAAGAGGCATTGTTCTATTGGCGATAAAGAATGATCTAATTTGCTAGTCATCTCATTTTTAGCATTGTTCTATTCATGCCTCGCAGAGAAGGTGACACGTGCAGCGAAACACCCAAAGCAAAATAAGAAACACATGAGCAAAAGAAGAAGGAGGATTATCACCCCCAAAAAAGAAGGAAGACGCACACACAAGTCTGGGACGCTGCTCTCACTACATGAAGGGTTGCTGGCCGCGGAGTCGTAACTGCTTCTTCATCGCCTCCATGACCTCCATCTCCTTGCGCGTCTCCTCCGCCATCTTCATCATTGTTTCCATGACGTGGGATTTCTCGAGGCGAGCCTTCAACATCTGTTCCACGGCCGCATTACGTACCTTGACAGCAGCCGGGTGCTCGATGCGGAGCTTCGCCAACTCCTCCTTCTATTCCATGACGAGGGCCTGCAACATCTTCGTCAAGGAACTACTATTCTCATGCAGCTTCTTCCAGCCGGCGTTCTCCTCCTTCAGCAGGTCGAGCTCGTGGCAGATCTTCGCGTTGTCCTCCTGAAGTTGCAAGATTTTGCCGGCCGCCTTCTTCTCCGAGGCAATGCTCTTTTTCAGCAGCATCACCAAGCCGGCGGTCAACCCCCCCTGCTCATTGAGCTCAGCGGGCATGTCATTGATGCTCTCCTTCGGCAGCTCCACCAAGCCGTGGATGAACTCCTTCTGCTTATTGAAGTGCTTATTGAGCTGATTGGGCATGTTGTCGAGGGATAACGACTCTAGCACCACCAGCTCGGCATGTTCGCCTCCGTGTCTAGGGCGCTCCTGGGAGCCATCGCCTGCCCGTGAGAGATCTTTCGAGGTCTCTGCGTGGCGGCGAGCCCTCTCTTTTTTTTCCGCAGCCTTGGTTGCCGCTCCCTTGTTACGAGCAGTTCTCGACCTAGAGCTCTGCACACCGGCCATGGCAAGGACGGACGAAGAAGTAGGACTTATGAGGAGGAAGGTAGAGTAATTTTCGGTTAGGTAGTTCCCCTTTTTATAGCCTAAGTACTAGCACTAGTACTAAAACCTGCATAGTGGGAACACGTTCAGGTTTGGTACGTACTGGTAGGTGTGAGTAGGCTTGCACTTAATTGTAGCACTAGTACTTTCGAATGTGATGGGAACAAGGTTAAGTTTAATTGATGGTTTTTGGTTTCGAGGCCCGAAACGGCTCCCGATGAGTTTAGTGGAACATAAATTTCAAGTAGACTGCACTGCCCAGATGCGTAAATATTATGTTACTGTCAAAAATTGGCACAAAATACGAAGGAGACTAATGGAAGTACTACTAGCAACCCATGATTTAACTACTCGCATGCGTGCAGTGGAGTAGTAATGTCTTTCTTCCGCCCTCACGTCCACTCAATTTGCATGCACTGTATTAATTGACCATCAATGAATTGAAGGACTTTACACGCGTCAAATTATCACATGGGGTGGATCTTGGTATAAAATTGCATCCGCCCGTGTACCCTCGTGTGCGTGCGAGGGAATGAGTGTGTGTGTGGCGTGCGTGCACATCTTCGCTTTGTGCATGTACCGCCAGTGCGGCTCAGGGAGGACGAGTACATTCTTTTGGAACCAGCAGCATGTCACTTTGATCAATCCACACAAGGGCGACAACGCCTCCACATGTGCCATGTGCCCATGTGGCTTCATGAACTATAAGAGAGACACTGTGTACCGTGCCATTGTGTTCTGCACATACTCGAAGTACTAGTAAGGTACACGTGCATTGTACGCGTCAGATTTTGCAACCAAATTACGAATAAATACCACACTGTAGCATATAAGCTCTGAGTCATATATGCCTGATGTATACCTTCGTTTAATTCTTATAGTTCATCTCATTCAAAATCAATTAGTTTTTATAAAAAACCTAGGGCCTCTTTGATTCGTGGGATTCCCAAAATGCGGGAATAGGAAGAACATGGAAATAGAGTGGAATGTCATCTTGAATCCTACAGGATGGTACGAGTGTTTGATTGTGCATAGAAAAAACGCAGAATTCTTTCAAAGAGGTTTGAGTGGATGGGACGTTTCCTATGAAATATAGTGCAAATGAATCATATGGAAAAATTTCTATTGTTTACAATCCTACGAATCAAACAACCAAGATAGGAAAAATTCCTAAGGATTAGAATCCTCCAAAATTCCTTCGAGAATCCTTTGAATAAAAGAAGCCCTTAATCTATTTTATGATTCATAGAATTGTGCATTGTAAAGCATAAAGTAGAAACAAAGAATGGCAATTCAACTAGAAAAAAGTTTGGGCAGTTACGATACGGAACATTCTAGAACAAAGGAGAACCACCTTTGTTTTGAGATTTGTGCATTATGATTAAGTTCAACCATGGAGTCTGCTAGATTGTACATGTGGCAAAATCCGGTGGGGGGCTAGAAGATGGTGCGAGGGGCCGAGTGGAGGGAGACTATGAAGGAGTGCACAACTGCGAGATCGATATTTAGAGAGAGGGGGCGAGAACGTGCGCTGTTGTGCGCAGTGGCGGAGCCATGAAAAACGTCCCATGAGCTAGGGGCCCAGTATTGCTAATCCTTTAGGAGGAGGGCCAATTCATCAACTTAAACCATTTTTACCAGCAATTGCCTAATGATCACATTCATATTAGCCTCGATATATAGTGATGTTAGGGGGGGGGTTATATTACCCAGACAATGCTACCTGCTACCTGCTGAAGCAGACATCTTGCTGGATACAGAGAGCTCCTCAAAGGAGGATTCAGAGACCGATGACCAGTCCTATTTCCTCCCTGAGGTCTATGCTCAAACTTGGCAGGGTTATATTATCCATGTCATGCATGTTGTCTTGCATTGCTTAGTTTTTACATCATATATGGATTGCCATCTGCTTACTTGCTTACTATATAAATCATATATTTGAATTATATCATGCCATCATGTTTACATACACAACATCTATCTGAATTATGGCATGGCAACCCATTTAATAAAGACATCATATAGTTATATCATCTCATCCTGTTTAGTGTTTACAGTCATCATATTTTGAATTATGTCATTCTATCCGGGAATTATATCATGCTATCATGTTTCCATAGGCGGCATGTATGTGAATTATGGCATGCCAACCTATTTAATAAACACATTATATAGTTATATCATGTCATCATGTTTAAATAGTCATCATATTTAGAACTATGTCTTTCCATCTTTTTTAGTTAGTCATCATAATGTGAAATTGTATCATGCTATCATGTTTAGTTAGCCATCATATATGTGAAATTGTGTCATGCTATCCTATTTGGTTAGACAACATAAATGTGAATTATTTCATGCCCTATTTTATTCCCCACTATCCATTGCAACTATCTATCATACAATGTCTGTACATTCAATTACATTTCTTGTTTATCAGCTATTTGAATTTGATAGGGTGATGGCAGTATCTAAGGGAGTAACAACACGGTCTTCAGAAAAGATAGTGCTACCAGTTGATGCAGATAGAACCAAGGTTGTACTTGCCCAAGAACCAGCCCCACCACACATAACCCAGACTCTCGCAGATTGTACCCCTACCCAGTTGGACAGAGAACCAGCTACACCCCTTCTAACCCCAACCCTAGCAGATAGTAACCCAGTTCCAGTTGACACAACACCGTCTCCACCATAGAGCACCCAAACACGAGCAGTTAGTAAGAGAACTGCAGTGCCCAAAGCACGAGGACCACCACTCCGAATCCCAACTCAACGCTTAAAGGAGAAGAAGAATTGTTTTCAGGTCAGGTTCTGTAGCTATGGTTCATACTCCTTTGCTCTTGCATCACTGCATTTACTCAGACCAACTATTTTCAAATTTGAAGGATGGAATTGAAACTCCAATGGCGCAACAGGTATGTTTTAAACTTGTTTCTTCAACTGGTTTGTTGTTGTAACTTGCTCTATATTGACTTCAGTTTCAATTGAATAAACAGTTATGTTCTCATGTCATGCACATTACAAGTGTCTCTATAGTTTCCCACACTTATATTCTATCTATTCTGCTTTGTCTTGAACAAATATTATTTTAACTGTGTCTCTATCTTGATTTGGCAACAAAAACTAGAATGATATAGGCCATAAAGTGACCATGGTACATAGATATATGTTTGTTTCATGCTGTTATTCTGTGCACTTTACTACTGAACTGATTTACCAAAATGAGTTTCATATACAACATGGTAAACTTGTGATGTGTCTGCTTGTTTCTCTTTTAGAATGTGGACAAAATATTGGAGAACAGTACCCCGTTATGCAAGGGTGAAGGAAGTAATGCAGATAAGGTTCAAGATAGTGAGACATCCCTATTGATCTCCAAGAAAGCTGATAAAAACTACCTTGACGACAGTGAGAGAACCCAGAAGTCATGTCTTGATATAGTGTTCGAGTTACTAGCCACTACTGCTGGCACAAGCTCTTCAAACTCGCTGCCTGAATCAGTTCGTCTTCTTGAGTCTCAGCTTCAAGTTGAAAGACATCGATCAGATGTGTTGCGACAGGAAGCTGAAGGACTGAGGAAGTCCCTGCAGAATTCAAATGCATACTTTCTGGTGCAACAGCAAGCGCTGGAGGATTTAAGCGCCAAACAAGAGAAAGTTAATAAGCTTGCTAAGCATCTTGCCAGCATTATGGGTACCCAGGATATTGTTTCTTGAGATCTTCTGAAGTGGTTTCAGTCCTGGACATGATTTGCTGCGGCGTTTATTTGCACTCGTCGCCAACTTTGACAACTAGTGTATATGATATGCTGCTTTGTTCCCTATATTTGCACTGGTGGCGAACTTTGATGCCAAGTGGATGTAATATGTGTAATAGCCGTGATAGCCTAGCATACGTTGCTTGCTTATTTATTTCCTTGTTGTCTTGTTTATTTGTTTGCTTGTAGCCAATGATGTTGGGGATATTACTGCTGGGCATAAACTGGCCAGGAGAGGCCGGGTTATCCCCATAATGAGTTATTATATTTGAAGCTCATGAAGTCAAAGACGGTGGTGCTTTATGATGGCCCAGGGACCAAAGGCGGATTAAGGCCTGTAGACATAAATCGACATTGATATGTAAACTTGTGTTGTAAGATAGGAAGAGTAGAGACCGGGCTGGACACGTTTATGAGCCAGCCTCGGGATCCTGTAAACCGACGGGCGTCAACCCATGTATATAAGGGGACGATCCGGCGGTGGTTTAGGGAGAACGAAAACAAGAACTCAAGAGCCAGGCATAGCGGATTCGCTCCCTGGTCATCAAAACCCTAGCAATTCCACAACAACTGGATTAGGCTTTTACCTTCACCGCAAGGGGCCGAACCAGTATAAACTCTCTGCGTCTGAGGGAGTCCTTGTTGGAAATATGTCCTAGAGGCAATAATAAAAGCATTATTATTATATTTCCTTGTTCATGATAATTGTCTTTATTCGTGCTATAATTGTGTTATCCGGAAATCGTAATACATGTGTGAATAACAAGACAACAACATGTCCCTGGTAAGCCTCTAGTTGACTAGCTCGTTGATCGATAGATAGTCATGGTTTCCTGACTATGGACATTGGATGTCATTGATAACGAGATCACATCATTAGGAGAATGATGTGAGGGACGAGACCCAATCCGAAACATAGCATAAGATCACATAGTTCGTTTGCTGGAGTTTTCCAATGTCAAGTATCCTTTCCTTAGACCATGAGATCGTGTAACTCCCGGACACCGTAGGAGTGCTTTGGGTGTGCCAAACGTCACAACGTAACTAGGTGAATATAAATGTATACTACGGGTATCTCTGAAAGTGTCTGTTGGGTTGACACGGATCGAGACTGGGATTTGTCACTCCGCTTGACGGAGAGGTATCACCGGGCCCTCTCGGTAATGCATCATCATAATGAGCTCAATGTGATCAAAGTGTTTGATCACGGGATCATGCATTACGGTACGAGTAAAGTGACTTGCCAGTAACGAGATTGAACGAGGTATTGGGATACCGACGATCGAATCTCGGGCAAGTAAAATACCGATTGACAAAGGGAATCGTATACGGGATTAATTGAATCCTCGACATCGTGGTTCATTCGATGAGATCATCGTGGAGCATGTGGGAGCCAACATGGGTATCCAGATCCCGCTGTTGGTTATTGCCCGAGAGCCGTCTCGGTCATGTCTGCATGTCTCCCGAAGCCGTAGGGTCTACACACTTAAGGTTCGGTGACGCTAGGGTTGTGAAGATATGTATATGCAGTAACCCGAATGTTGTTCGGAGTCCCGGATGAGATCCCGGACATCACGAGGAGTTCCGGATTGGTCCAGAGGTGAAGAATTATATATAGGAAGTGCAGTTTCGGCCATCGGGAATGATCTGGGGGTCACCGGTATTGTACCGGGACCACCAGATGGGTCCCGGGGGTCCACCGGGTGGGGCCACCCATCCCGGAGGGCCCCATGGGCTGAAGTGGGAGGGGGGACCAGCCCTTTGTGGGATGGTGCGCCCCCCAAGGCCCACCCCCTGCGCCTAGGGTTGGAACCCTAGGGTGGGGGGGCGCCCACTTGCCTTGGGGGGCACTCCACCCCCCTTGGCCGCCGCCCCCTTGGGAGATTCAATCTCCCAGGGCCGGCGCCCCCCCAAGGGGCCTATATAAAGGGGGAGGGGAGGGGGGCAGTGGCACCCCTTTTCCCTGGCGCCTCCCTCTCCCTCTCCAACACCTCCTCCTCCTCCATAGAGCTCGGCGAAGCCCTGCCGGAGTACTGTAGCTCCACCATCACCACGCCGTCGTGCTGCTGCTGGAACCATCTTCCTCAACCTCTCCTTTGCCTTGCTGGATCAAGAAGAAGGAGACGTTACGCTGACCGTACGTGTGTTGAACGCGGATGTGCCGTCCGTTCAGTGCTAGGATCTCCGGTGATTTGGATCACGTCGTGTACGACTACCTCATCCCCGTTCGTTGAGCGCTTCCGCTCGCAATCTACAAAGTGGTATGTAGATGCAATCTCTCTCCCATGACTCGTTGCTTAGATGAACTCATAGATGGATCTTGGTGAAACCGTAGGAAAAATTTTAATTTTCTGCAACGTTCCCCAACAGTCCTGGATTAGGGGGTGTCCGGATGGCCGGACTATACCTTCAGCCGGACTCCTGGACTATGAAGATACAAGATTGAAGACTTCGTCCCGTGTCCGGAAGGGACTTTCCTTGGCGTGGAAGGCAAGCTTGGCGATGCGGATATTTAGATCTCCTACCATTGTAACCGACTTTGTGTAACCCTAACCCTCTCTGGTGTCTATATAAACCGGATGGCTTTAGTCCGTAGGACGATATACAACAATCATACTATAGGATAGTTTCTAGGGTTTAGCCTCCTTGATCTCGTGGTAGATCTACTCTTGTACTACCCATATCATCAATATTAATCAAGCAGGACGTAGGGTTTTACCTCCATCGAGAGGGCCCTAACCTGGGTAAAACTTCGTGTCCCTTGTCTCCTATTACCATCCGCCTAGACGCATAGTTCGGGACCCCCTACCCGAGATCCGCCGGTTTTGACACCGACATTGGTGCTTTCATTGAGAGCTCCTATGTGTCGTTGCTTTTAGGCCCGACGGCTCCTCCGATCATCAATAACGATGCAGTCCAGGGTGAGACTTTTCTCCCCGGATAGATCTTCGTCTTCGGCGGCTTCGCATTGCGGGCCAATTCGCTTGGCCATCTAGAGCAGATCAAAAGCTACGCCCCTGGCCATCAGGTCAGATTTGGAAGTTTAAACTACACGGCGGACGTCCGCGGGGACTTGATCTTCGACGGATTCGAGCCACAGCCGAGCGCGCCGCACTGTCGCGGTGGGCATGATCTAGCTCTGCCGCCGAACAGTGCCCTGGAGGCCGCACACGCATCGGTTCCGACCCTCGATTCGGAACCAACTGCGCCAATCAAGGATGAGTGGTTGGACGCCGCCTCGGGGGCTGCGATCCCAACGGCGATCGAGCTGGACACCAGCCCCGCACTCCGCAAGGACCGTAACTCCGAGTGGCCGGACTCCTACCCGGACTCCGAGCCCTCCACGCCCCTACCAATCGAATCCGATTGGGCGCCGATCATGGAGTTTACCGCCGCGGACATCTTTCAGCACCCGCCCTTTGGCGATATTATGAAGTCATTAAAGTCTCTCTCCTTATCAGGAGAGCCCTGGCCGGACTGTGGTCAGCAAGGTTGGGATACGGACGATGAAGAAATTCAAAGCCCACCCACCACCCACCTGGTAGCCACTGTCGATAATTTAAACGACGTGCTCAATTTTGACTCCGAAGACATCGGCGGTATGGACGACGATGCAGGAGACGCACGTGAACCAACGCCTATAGGGCATTGGACAACAACCTCATCTCATGATGTGTACATGGTTGATACACCTAAAGAAGGCGACAACGAGGAACACGGGGATGCAACGAGGGATCGATCTCTCGAAAAACAATCAAAGTGGCGGCGTAAACGCCGCTCCAAGCCCCACCTCGATAAAGACGACAACCATGAAGACCCATCCATAGAGCAGGATGAGCCGACGGACAACGAGCATGCCTTAGAGCAACAGTCCGAACAGGGCAACTCGGATAAAGAAACCGAACAACCCACCCCAAGCATAAACGGCATTCCGGACGACCTTACACCGATAAGCTCATGGAGCAGAAGAACCTCCACAAAAGGCTCGTTGCTACTACACGTGGCCTGAAAAAACAGAAGCGGAAGCTCGAAAGTGCGGAAGACACACTCAGAATCAAATGGAGCAAAATACTCAACACTGCAGACAAATACGGCGGCAGTCGCCGCACAAAAAGTTATCCGAAGCGAAAGCTACTACCGGAATTCGACGAGGAGGCCCTAGAGCCCCCACGGTCAAAAAGTAAGAAAGCCACCCGGTCGGATAGACGACCCCACGGCCAGCATAGAGCGGCAAGCGGCGCTGCACACAAGCCAGCACGCGATCCACTCAAGGATTCGCATCAAAAAGATGGCCAGTCAGATCTATTTATGGGCCAAGAAAGCAAGCTCTCATAAGCAATGCAACAAAACTAGTATCTGAACATCACGACACATCCCAATACAGGGGTGCCGCACACCCCCTATGTTTTACCGACGAGGTCCTGGATTATGAATTTCCAGCAGGATTTAAGCCCGTAAACATAGAGGCGTACGACGGAACAACAGACCCCGGAGTCTGGATTGAGAATTATATCCTCCACATACATATGGCCAGAGGAGATGACCTCCACGCCATAAAATCCTTACCCCTCAAGCTTAAAGGGCCAGCCCGGCATTGGCTCAAAAGCCTTCCTGAAAACACAATTGGAAGTTAGGAAGAGCTCGAGGACGCTTTCCGAGCAAATTTTCAAGGGACCTATGTCCGCCCTCCGGATGTAGACGATCTCAGTCACATAACTCAACAGCCCGGAGAGTCAGGTCGGCAATTCTGGAATAGATTTCTTACTAAAAAGAATCAAGTAGTCGACTGTCCGGACACCGAAGCCTTAGCAGCTTTTAAGCATAATGTCCGAGACGAATGGCTCGCCAGACACCTCGGCCAAGAAAAGCCAAGAACAATGGCCGCATTAACAAGCCTCATGACCCGCTTTTGCGCAGGAGAGGACAACTAGTTGGCAAGATGTAGCACCAGCGACCCAAGTACATCCGAAACTAGGGATGGAAACGGGAAACCGCGACACAACAAGGACCAGCGCCGGACTAAGGCAAACAGTCCGAAGAGCACGGCAGTCAATGCCGGATTCAAAAGCTCGCGACAGAATCAGAAAAAGCAGCCCCTCAAAGATAATAGGCATGAGCTGTCCAACTTAAAAAAATCTTAGACAAGATATGTCAGCTACATAGTACTCCTGGGAAGCCTGCAAACCATACCCACACAGATTGCTGGGTTTTTAAGCAATCCGGAAGACTCAACGCCGAACACAAGGGGCTCGACACACCAAGCGAAGACGATGACGAACCCCAAAAGCAGAGCACCAGGAAACAAAAGAATTTTCCACAAGAAGTAAAAAAAATAAACTTACTTCACATAAAAAAATGTGCGGCGCCCATAAAGGTACGCGCCATACGGCCTATCCCAAAGGAGTCCCGCCACTGGTTGTCAAAACCAATCATCTTCTATCATCGGGATTACTCTAGAAGTATCAGGAACGCAGGACGGACTGCCTTGGTACTCGATACAATAATTGGCGGACTCCAGTTTAGAAATGTCCTGATGGACGGCGGCAGCGGTCTAAACCTGATATATCAGGACACAATCCGCCACATGGGGATAGACCCAACAAGAATTCGCCACAGCAAAACCTCCTTTCAAGGGATAACGCCAGGTCCGGATACCCATTGCATGGGTTTTCCCCGATAACTTCCGCCGCGAAAAGCTAACTTTCCACATCATCCCATTCTCAAGTCGCTATCAAGCACCGCTGGGACGCGAAGCTTTCGCCCGCTTTAACGCAATACCGCATTACACATCTCTTACGCTCAAGATGCCTGGTCCACGAGGCATCATCTCACTAAAGGGAAACATCAAACGCGCCCCCCATGCATAGGATCGTGCGGCTGCCTTAACAGCCCCACAATAATACAGCTTCATCAGCCAAAAACATCCAAACAGGTCGTTAAGACCACGGACACGACTGGACGAGTCCGGCGTAAACATATCATTAATAAAGGCTTAATAGCCGTATACCCCTGCGCTAGGGGCTCCGCGCGTATACAATATGAGACAATCAAGCTCAATCTTACCCATTTCAATTTATACTTTGCTTATTTAGTATAACTTCTATTCGGCACGACCTTTTTTTTCAACTAAGTTCCTCTCTTTTACAGATGAACATCGTGCTGCGCCCGTCCAGGATACGGCACAACGGAGACACAGGCGCAGACGTGCAGTAGGGACCCGTTCCAAGGATTCTTTTTAGATTAAGACCCTGCGTAAACCTTTTTTACTGTCTCTTGTTGATACACGTCCTCCGGTTTTTCGTTATAATCAAGGAGGGGACTGGCGTCTTGGTATGTGGCCACGTCAGGAATTTTGCGCATACCTGGACACTAGGGGCTTATAACCAAGGGCGTTGTCCCGCCCGCACTCATAAAGACCGAATACCTTAGGGAGTGTTCGGCGTCGCGAGTTTGGCCTTATATGCATCAGCTCCGAATCATGTCTTTGGTCAAACGTTGGGTTGCCCGGCTCCTGTGTTTTGCGGCCTTATGTTCCGCACTATCGGCTAAGGCGGCACCAGGAGAACTACTGCGATTGTGCCCCGGTTCGGCCAGGCGAGCACCTCAGTAGAGAAAGCCAAAAACTGACTGTCATGATATAGCGTGAGACTGCTCAACCACTCGATGACTCACCGGAATCTATAGGATTGCTCCGCATTAACGAAGGGTCGTTTCCTGGCCAGGCACATATGCGCCCCGACTTCGGGCGAGTGTAGGCGCCACCAGGGGCTATCTAAGTAGCCTCACTGTCAAGCTCCTATGGCTAAGTGAAAGTGATAGAGCGTTATAGTCCGGTTGCCTAGCTCGCTGCGCTATCACCTCCTTTGTAGGACCAAGATGTTGGATCAAGTGTGAAAATGCGCCTTCTGCGAGCACCCCCACACTATTGCGTGGGGGCTGAAGCCGACGACTGCCATCTTTCAGATTATATATATATATCTTAAAACGGCTGCACAGGAGGTGTTTCAAATACTTGAAGGCACAAGTATAAAAGGCTTCTACAATTTATCAAAATATCGCTTTACAATAAAATATGCTATTAGAACATAGCATCCTTCGAGCACTGCGTCTCTATTACACGAGCGCCTTGAAGGACTTCCTGAAAATAGTGCTCGGAGGGTACTCGGCTTTTGTCCGAATCTCGGGATGCAACAACGGTGGTCTCCATCTCCGCCCAGTATGTCTTGACACGGGCAAGAGCCATCCGTGCGCCCTCTATGCATGCTGACCTCTTCATTGCATTGATACGCGACACCGCACCAAGGAATTGCTGCACCAAGCTGAAATAACTCTTCGGCTCCGATCTCTCCGGCCACAGATGACTCATGACGCACTTCATGGCGAGTCCAGACAATCTATTCAGCTTGGCCCATTCGGCCAGACAATCGGGCACTGACAGTGGACGCTCTGGATTGTGGAACTGCAACCAGAAGAGTTTCTCCACTTCGCGATCTTCTTGATCTCGAAAGTGTTCGGTCGCATTAGCAGCACTTGCCGCCAAATCCAGATAGGTGTCCGTCGCACTCCACAGCCGGTCCAACGGAGCATGCTTAGGATCACAAAACTTCCTCCGTAGCATAAAGGGCTTTCCAGCCGCGATCTCTCCGGCTTCACGAAGCTCCTCCTTCGCAGCTCTCATCGCAGAGCGAGCATCCTTGGCATCGGCAACGGCCTTCTCCAAGTCCGTCTGTTCCTCCCGATCTTCTTTTTCCAGAAGCCTGCAACGGTCAGCAGCGCTCTTCAGCTGCACGGCCATCTCGGCCATCTCTTTCCTGCTACGGCAATGAGCAGCCTGTTCGGCTCTCAGCTCTTCAAGGGCCTTCTTGGTAGCCGCATCACTTTTTCTGGCTTGTTCCTTGGCTCTCCATGGTAGCCGCACCATCTGCATCAAGCACACACAAGGTAAGATACTGGCATAGGCTCCTCTTACCAGGTGCCACTGGAGGGGTTACATACCTTGCGCCTCGTCAAGCCGCTTGTTAACAAGCATGATGTCGGCTTCTGCCACGTCAAGTTGCCGCTTTAGCTCGGCAAACCCATTAGTTCGGCTGGACGCCGGACAATTCGTCACCTACATACGAATACGGCATTTTAGACCTGGGGTTATGATCCTATGCGCGCCGTCAATTTTGACAACGCACAGAGTCTCAGGGGCTACTATGTGCACAGGGCGCATCTTGTTTATGCGCCACTGTTAAAAAAGGGCGCGTTATTCCGCGTACCTCAAAACCCGTCAGTAAACTTCTGACGGCCTTGTGCAATCCGCTTTCCGCGGACGAAACCCTTTCAATCACCGTGCCCATCAAGGTGCGATGCTCCTCTGAGATAGATGCTCGCCCTAGCAGATTCTTCAGCTCCTCCGACCGAGCACCGGACGGTGCCGGATTCGTGCTATGACCTTTCTCGAAGGACGGACGCGGAGAGCCTTGGGGGGCCATATGGCTGCCTTCCGGCCCCGCCGGATTCAGAGAAACCCTCCGCGACGATACCTCAGGGTCGCCCGCCTCTCTAGGAGGTTCGGCAGGGGGAGGCGTTCCGCACTCCATCATCTCCGGAAGAAGATCCCCCGAAGACGAGCTCTGCTGAGAAGGGCTGAGGTCCAAACTACAAGGTAAATTTTCGGTTACTCTTCTCAGATATAAAACAAGGATTCTTCTCAAAGGAAAAACCTCTCTCTACTTACGGCTCGGTGGAGGGCTGGCCCCCTTGAGGGCATAGTTCGGCCGATGTATCCCCCGACGCAGGACCCTCTAACGAAGATATCTTCCCCCGTTTTGAGGCCACGGTCTTCGGGTCTCCAGAGGCGGTCCTCTTCTTTCCTTGAGGAGTGGAATTTTCGATTCCTTCCCTCCAAACAGCCTCCTTCGAGGAGGCTGTAGTTTCCTTGTCCCCTCCCTTGCTTTCCTTCAAAGGCACAATCTTCAACATCCTGACCATCACGGGATCCAGCATGGTCTCGGGGAGGGAAGTCGGACACCTGATAAGCTTTGCTATTGCTATCCACTCCTGTTTAAAGAACAGTTCTTTAGAAGCAAGTTTCATGACAAATATACGGATAGCAAGTCCGGGCACAAGGCTACTTACTTTATTATCCGGGCGATTGCAGCTCAATCCTGCGTCCTCGGTCAAGTCCAGACACATCACTTGTGATCCGAAGAACAATTTATACAGCTCCACGGGCGTTGCGCCCATGAAATGCTGGAGAGCTCGCGGTCCCTCCGGATTAAACTCCCACAGGCGGAGGGAGCGACGTTTCCCGGGCAGAGTTCGGCGGATCAGCATGACCTGCGTCACTTTGACCAGGCTGAAGTCACTTTCTAAGAAATCCCTAATGCGGCCCTGCAACAAGGGCACGTCCTTGGATGACCCCCCAGTCAAGTCCTTTATTGACCCATGACGTTAGCTGTGGTGGGGGACCCGAACGAAAGGCAGATGGCGCCACCCACTTGGTGCCCCTGGGAGCGGTGATATAGAACCACTCTCGTTGCCATAAGTTGAACTCCTCTTGGAAAGAGCCCTCGAGCCATGGAGCACCAGCATTCTTGCTTATAACAGCGCCGCCGTACTCTGCTGCCGCCCCTCGATTATCTTCGGCATTACTTTAAAGGTCTTGAGCCATAGTCCGAAGTGGGGATTAATACAGAGGAAGGCTTCGCACACGACGATGAAAGAGGAAATGTGGAGGATGGACTCCGGAGCTAAGTCGTGAAATTCCAACCCGTAATAGAACATGAGCCCCCTCACGAAGGGGTCCGTTGGGAAGCCTAGCCCCTGAAGGAAGCGAGACATAAACACCACGCTCTCACCAGGCCCGGGAGTGGGAATGACCTGCCCTTGAGCAGGTAACCTATGCGAGATTTCGCCGGTCAAGAACCTGGCCTCTCTCAGCTTTAGCACGTCCTCCTTTGTAACGGAAGAGGGTGCCCATCGGCCTCGAAGGTCGGAACCGGATATTGTCGAAGATCCGAAGCGCGTGAAATCTGGAACCTTGGGTGTTGGAACTCGAGGCGAAGGGCGAACTCGTTTGAGATTGAAAAGAAGGAGCAAGGCCTTGGTCTCTTTATAAGAGGTGGAATACCAAGGGCCCTCCCCGTAACCGTTTGGGACTCGCCTTTAATCGAGAAAACATGCCAACGGGCACGATTGGGTTACCCACGTCCGTATTGATGAAAATCCCGTAAATGAGGGGACACGATCTCTGCTTTGACAAGACGTGCCAAGGAAACCGGCTCGCAAAACACGCTGAGGTGGAGGAGTAAAAATGATTCGAATAAAGACTTGGCCGTGGTGTGATGTCACGCTAAGGAATACGTCAGCAGATTAGATTTGTGTAAATATTATTCTCTCTATGGCAATATGTGGAAACTTATTTTGCAGAGTCGGACACTGTCTTTTGTGTTCAAAATCTTCTATGAAGTACTTGGAGGAGGAACCCGCCTTGCAATGCCGAAGACAATCTGCGCGCCGGACTCGTCGTCATTGAAGCCTGGTTCAGGGGCTACTGAGGGAGTCCTGGATTAGGGGGTGTCCGGATGGCCGGAATATACCTTCAGCCGGACTCCTGGACTATGAAGATACAAGATTCAAGACTTCGTCCCGTGTCCAGAAGGTACTTTCCTTGGCGTGGAAGGCAAGCTTGGCGATGTGGATATTTAGATCTCCTACCATTGTAACCAACTTTGTGTAACCCTAACCCTCTCCGGTGTCTATATAAACCGGAGGGCTTTAGTCCGTAGGATGATATACAACAATCATACCATAGGCTAGCTTCTAGGGTTTAGCCTCCTTGATCTCGTGGTAGATCTACTCTTGTACTACCCATATCATCAATATTAATCTAGCAGGAGTAGGGTTTTACCTCCATCGAGAGGGCCCGAACCTGGGTAAAATAAAGTGTCCCTTGTCTCCTGTTACCATCCGACCTTGACGCACAGATCGGGACCCCCTACCCGAGATCCGCCGGG
Organism: Aegilops umbellulata; assembly: GCA_032464435.1. Taxonomy (NCBI): domain Eukaryota; kingdom Viridiplantae; phylum Streptophyta; class Magnoliopsida; order Poales; family Poaceae; genus Aegilops; species Aegilops umbellulata. Next base: position 69,061,827 of record CP136058.1, read on the forward strand.
TTTGACACCGACATTGGTGCTTTCATTGAGAGTTCCTCTGTGTCGCCGCCTTTAGGCCCGATGGCTCCTTTAATCATCAACAACGATGAGGTCCAGGGTGAGACTTTTCTCCCCGGACAGATCTTCGTCTTCGGCGGCTTCGCTCTGCGGGCCAACTCGCTTGGTCATCTGGAGCAGATCGAGAGCTACGCCCCTGGCCATCAAGTCAGGTTTGGGAGCCTAAACTACACAGCAGATATCCGCGGAGACTTGATCTTCGACGGATTCGAGCCACAGCCAAGCGCGCTGCACTATCTCGAGGCGCATGATATAGCTCTGCCTCCGAACAGTGTCCTGGAGGCCGCATACGCTCCGGCCCCGATCCTCGATCCGGAGCCCGCTGCGTTCTTTGAGGATGAACGGTTGGACGTCACCTCGGGGGCTGCGATCTTAAAAGCCATTGAGCCAAACGCAAGCCCCGCACTCCGCATGGCACATGACTCCAAGGAGCCGGACTCTTCTCCGAACTCCGAACCTCCCGCGCCCCTGCCAATCGAATCAGATTGGGCGCCGGTAATGGAGTTCACCGCCGCGGACATCTTTCAGTATTCGCCTTTCGGTGATATTCTGAAATCTCTCAAGTCTCTCTCTTTTTCAGGAGAGCCCAGGCCGAACTGTGGCCTGTGAGGTTGGGATTCAGACGAAAAAGAAATTCAAAGCCCACCCACCACCCACTTAATAGCCACTGTCGACGATTTAACCGACATGCTCGATTTCGGCTCCGAAGACTTCGACGGTATGGACGACGAAGACGGAGACGAACGGAAACCAGCGCCCATAGGGCACTGGACCTCCACCCCACTTAATGACGTATTCATGGTGGATACACCTGAAAAAACTCACAATGAGGAAGAAGGGGGCGAAAAGAAGGGGAAACCCTCCGAAAAGCACTCAAAGCGGCGACGTAAACGCCGAGCAAAGCCCCGCCTCGATCAAGACCCAGCCATAGAGCAGGACGAGCCGGCAGATGACGAACTCATCCCAGAACAGCCGTCCGAATAGGGTAACACGGGCAGAGAGGACGAACAGTCCTCCCCCGGTCATAACAGAACTCCGGACGATACCATGCCGGATAAAATCATGGAGCAGAAGAATCTCCAAGAAAGGCTCGTCGCCACAGCACGAAGCCTGAAGAAGCAGAAGCAAAAGCTAAAGACGGCGGAAGATGCACTCAAAACAAGATGGAGCAAAGTAATCAAGACCGCAGACAAATACGGCGGCAGCCGCCGCACCAAAAGCTATCCGAAGAGAAAGCTACTGCCCGAATTCGACCAGGAGGCCCTAGAGCCCCCAAACTCGAAAAACAAAAAGGCTACACGGTCGAATAAATGACCTCTCGGCCACTACAATACGGCAAACGGCGCCGCACTCAATACGGCATGCGACACAATCAAGGACTCGCATCATGGCCCAGCCAGGTCCATTTACGGGCCAAGAAAGCAAGCTCTCACAAGCAATGCAAAAAATCCACCATCAGAATCCGTCACACCCAAATATAGGGGTGCCGCACACCCTCTATGTTTCACCGATGAGGTCCTGGAATATGAATTCCCAGAGGGATTTACACCCGTTAACATAGAGGCGTACGATGGAACAACAGACCCGGGAGTCTGGATCGAGGATTATATCCTCCACATACATATGGCTAGAGGAGATGATCTCCACGCCATAAAATATTTACCCCTTAAGCTTAAAGGGCCAGCCCGGCACTGGCTTAAAAGCCTTCCCGAAAACACAATTGGAAGTTGGGAAGAGCTCGAGGACGCTTTCCGAGCAAATTTTCAAGGGACCTACGTCCGTCCCCCGGACGCAGACGACCTCAGTCACATAACTCAGCAATCCGGAGAATCAGCTCGGTAGTTCTGGAACAGATTCCTCACTAAAAAGAACCAAATAGTGGATTGTCCGGACGCCGAAGCCCTAGCGGCTTTCAGGCACAATGTCCGAGACGAATGGCTCGCCAGACACCTCGGCCAGGAAAAGCCAAGAACAATGGCCGCACTCACAAGCCTCATGACCCGCTTTTGCGCAGGAGAGGACAGCTGGTTGGCACGATGCAGCCCCAGCGACCCAAGTACATCAGAAATCAGGGATGGAAACGGGAAAGCACGGCGAAACAAGGACCTTCGCCGAATCAAAAGAAAAAGTCCAAAGAGCACGACAGTCAATGCCGGATTCAAAGGCTCACGGCAAAATCAGACAAAATCACCCCCTCAGGATAATAGGGAAGATCCGTCCAGTCTAAAGAGAATCATGGACAGGATATGTCAGATACACAGTACTCCTGGAAAGCCTGCTAATCATACCCATAGAGACTGTTGGGTTTTCAAACAATCCGAAGGCTTAACGCCGAACACAAGGGGCTCGACACACCAAGTGAGGAAGAGGACGAACCCCAAAAGCAGAACACCAGGAAGCAAAAGAACTTCCCGCAAGAAGTCAAAACGGTGAACTCACTTCACATAACAAGGCATGAGGCACCCATAAAGGTCCGCACATTCAAGCCTATCCCTCAGGAGTCTGGCCACTGGTCACTAAAGCCAATCATTTTTGATCAGCTAGATTATTCTCGCAATATCAAACACACAGGCCGGACTGCCCTGATACTAAATCCAATAATAGACGGATTCCAGTTTACCAACGTCCTTATGGACGGTGGCAGTGGACTAAATCTGATATATCAGGATACAATTCACCGCATGGGCATAAACCCAGCACGAATCCGTCACAGTAAAACCTCCTTTCAAGGAGTAGCACCAGGCCCGGACACCCACTGTATGGGTTTTCTCCGGCTTGTGGTCATATTTGGCCCTGCCAATAATTTTCGTTGCGAAAAGCTTATCTTCCACATAGTCCCGTTTTCAAGTCGCTATCAAGCACTAATGGGACGCGGAGCTTTCGCTCGCTTTAACGCAATACCGCATTATGCATCCCTCACGCTAAAGATGCCCGGTCCTCGAGGCATCATCACTTTAAAGGGAGCATACTAAACTACATCTCCTCCAAACGGAGGATTGTGCGGCCGCTTAAACAGCCGCCCAACAAAATGGCCTCGCCAGCCAAAAGACTTTTTTGATGTAAGTCACAAAAGGCCGCGGACCCGGACTCAATGAGTTCGGCACAAGCCCATTTTCGTTATAGGCTTGGTACGCCTCACCAGGGGCTGTACGCAGAGACAATAAAACTCGACCGTATCTATTTCTCACTTCGCATTTTATTTATTATTCTTTTGATCCGCACGACCCATTTTTCAATTTAGTTCTTCCCTTTTACAGATGAACATCGTACGGCGCCCATCCAGGACACGGCACAGCGGAGACACAGGCGCAGACGTGCAGTAGGGACCCGCCCCAAAGGATTCTTCTTAGATTAAGACCCTGCGTAAACCTTTTTTACTGTCTCTTGCTGCTATACATCCCCTGGTTTACCTCACTATAACCATGGAGGAGACTGGCGTTTTGGCATGTGGCCACGCCAGAATTCTTGCTCGTACCTGGACACAAGGGGCTTTTTTCTTTTTCAAGGGTGTTGTTTCACACGCACCCACAAAGACCGAACACCTTAGGGAGTGTTCGGCGTCGCGAGTTTTGGCACTATATGCATCAGCTCCGAGTCATGATTTTGGTCACATGTTGGGTTGCCCGGCTCCTGAGTTCGGCCACCTTACGTTCCGTTCTGTCGGCTAAGGTTGTACCAGGAGAACTACTGCGATTGTGCCCCGGTTCGGCCGGGTGAGCACCTCAGTAGAGAAAGCCGAAAACCGACTATCATGATGTAGCGCGAGACTGGTCGCCACTCGATGACTTATAGGAATTTATCGAATTCCTCCATTTTGACGAAGGGCTGCTTCCCGGTCAGGCACATATGCGTCCCAAATTCGGGTAAACGCAGTCGCCATTAAAGGGCTACCTATAGAGTCCCACTGTCAAGCTGGCTAAGTGAAAGTGTTAAAGCATTATAGTCCGGTTGCCTAGCCCACGGCGCTATCACCTCCTTTGTAGGACCAAGACGTTGGGTTAAGTGTGAAAATGCGTTCTCCGCGCGCACCCCCGCACTATGTGCGTGGGGGCTGAAGCCAACGGTTGCAATCTTTCAGAATTTATATATTAAAACGGCCGCACAGGAGGTGTTATTAATACTTGAAGGCACAAGTCTAAATTACGCCATTACAATTTATAAAAATATTGATCTACGATTACATATGCTGTCATAAAATAGCATCTTTCGAACACTGCGTCTCTATTATACGAGCGCCCGCGAGGACTTCCTCAAAATAGTGCTCGGAAGGAATTCGGATTTTATACGAATCACAGGACGCAACAACGGTGGGTTCCATATCTGCCCAGTATGTCTTGACACGGGCAAGAGCCAGCCGCGCGCCCTCTATGCAAGCGGACCTATTTAGAGCTTCAATTCGAGGCACCACGTCAAGAAATTGCTGCACCAAACTGAAATAGCTTCTCGGCTTCGATCTCCCCGGACACAGGCGGTCCATGGCATACTTCATGGCGAGTCCGGACAACCTATTCAGCTCGGCCCGTTGGGCCAGGCTATCATCCACTGATAGTGGACGCTCTGGATTAGTGAACTACGACCAAAAGAGCTTTTCCACTTCATGATCTTTCTTATCTTGAAAGTACCTGGTCGCATCAGCGGCACTAGCCGACAAATGCAGATAGGTGTCCTCCACGCTCCACGCTCGGTCCAACGGGGCAAACTTCGGATCACAGAATTTTGTCCGCAGTAGGAAGGGCTTTCCATCCGCAATTAGTCCGGCTTGACGCAGCTCTTCCCTTGACGCTCTTATACCAGAGCGGGCGTCCTTGGCGTCGGCGACGGCCTTCTCTAAATCCGTCTGCCGGGCTCGACCTTCCTCTTCAAGAAGTTTGCAACGGTCAGTAGCACTTTTCAACTTCACGGCTATATCAGCCATCTCCTCCTTCCTTTGGCAATGGGAAGCCTGTTCGGCTTTTAGCTCTTCACGGGCTCTTCTGGCAGCCGCATCGCTTTTTCTGGCTTGTTCCTTTGCTTTGGCGAGCTCGGCCCTAAGTCCTTCTACGGCCGCCGCACCATCTGCATCAAGCATACACAAGGTAAGATATTGACATAAAGCTCCTCTTACTAACAATCGCCAAATAAACACAATACCTTGAGCATCATCAAGCCGCTTGTTAAAAAGCACGATGTCGGCTTCTGCCTCATCGAGTTGCCATTTCATTTCGGCAAAATCTCGAGTCCGGCTCGACTCCGGACAACCTGCCACCTACATACAAAGGTGCCACTTAAAGGACCTGGGATTAAGATCCTCTGCGCGCCACTAATCTTTGCGGCACACAGAGTCTCAGGGGCTACTATCTATACAGGGCGCATGTTATTATGCGCAATTAACACTAATGTTCGTTATTCAAAACGTACCTCGAGGCCCGCCAGTAAACTCTTGACGGTCTCGTTCAGTTCGCTTTCCGCGGATGAAATCTTTTCAATCACTGTGTGCATCAACACACGATGCTCCTCTGAAACAGAGGCTCGGCCCAGCAGAACCTTCAGCTCCTCCGACCGAACACCAGATGGTGCCGGACTCGTCCCATGGCCTTCTTCGGAGGCCGGACACGGAGAACCCCGGGGGTCCGCATGATCACCTTCTGCCTCTGGCAGATTTGGAGAAATCCTCTGCGACGACACTTCGGCGTCGCTCGCCTTGCTAGGCGATGAAGGAGGAGGCGTTCCGCTCTCCATCATCTCCGGAAGAAGATCCCCTGATGACGAGCTCTGCCGAGAAGGGTCGAGGTCCGAACTACAAGGTAAGGTTTCGGTTAAAACTTCTCGGATATAAATTAAGGATTTCTCTTAAAAGAATGACTCTCTTTCTACTTACGGCTCGTTGGAGGGCTGCTCCTTTTGAGGACTTAGTTAGGCCGAGGGGCTCCCCGGCGTCGGGTCCTCTGACGCGGATTCTTTCCCCCGCTTTGGAGCTATGGCTCCCGGGTCGTCAGAGGCGGCCCTTTTCTTCCCCTTTGGAGAGGAGTTGTCGATTCCCCCCTTTGGGATGGCCCCTTTCGAAGAGGCCACGGTTTCCTTGTCCGCCCCTTCATTTTCCTCCAGAGGCGCCACCTCCAACATCCTGACTAGCACATGATCTAGCCTGGTCTCGGGAAGGGGAGCCGGACACCGGACCAGCTTCGCCTTCGCTATCCACTCCTACGTAAAAAGGAGAAGTACTGTTAAAAAAATAAAGTCAATTGTACGGATAGAAGGTCCGGGCGCAAGGTCACCTACTTCTGTATCCGGGCGGTTGCGGCTTAAACCAGCATCCTCGGTCAAATCCGGACTCACTCCTTGTGGTCCGAAGAACAGTCTATACATCTCCGTAGGCGTCACACCCATGAAATTTCGGAGAACTCGCGGCCCCTCTGGGTTGAACTCCCACAAGCGAAGGGGGCGACGTTGGCCGGGCAGTGTCCGGCGAATCAGCATAACTTGTGTCACCTTGACCAGGTTGAGGTCTCCTTTTAGGAGATCCTTTATGCGGCCCTGCAACAGTGGAACGTCTTTGGGCAAGACCCGATCTAAGTCTGTGTTGATCCACGATGTTAAACGTGGTGGGGGGACCGAGCGAAAGGCGGGAGGCGCTGCCCAAGTGGTGCCCTGAGGAGAGGTGATGTAGAACCACTCCTGTTGCCATAAGCCGAGCTCCTCTTGAAAAGTGCCCTCGGGCCATGGAGCATCGGTATTCCTTTTTATAACAGCACCTCCGCACTCTACGTGACGCCCCTCGATTATCTTCGGTTCTACCTTGAAGGTCTTGAGCCATAATCCGAAGTGGGGAGTGATATGGAGGAACGCTTCACACACAACAATGAAGGAGGAGATATGGAGGATGGACTCTGGAGCTAGGTCATGGAATTCCAACCCATAATAAGACATCAGCCCCCTTACAAAAGGATCCGTTGGGAAGCCTAATCCCCGAAGGAAGTGGGAGATGAATACTACGCTCTCACCAGGCTGAGGGCTTGGGATCGCTTGTCCTTGAGCAGGCAACCTGTGCGGGATCTCGCTGGTCAGGAACCTAGCCTCCCTCAACCTTGATACGCCCTCCTCCGTAACGGAGGAGGGCATCCATTGGCCTTGAAGGTCGGAGCCAGACATTGTCGATGGTCCGGTGCGCCTAGAATCTAAAAGCCTGGGGTGTTGGAACTCGAGGCTATGGGCGAGATTGTTTTGAGAACACAAGAGGGGAGCAAGGTCTCGGTCTCTTTATAAGAGGCAGAATATCAAGAGCCCTCCCCGTAACCGTCTTGGACTAGCCTTTAATCAAGGCAGGACGTGCTTAACGGGCACGGTTGGGTTACCCACGTCCGTATTAATGAGAATCCCGTTAAAAGGGGCACACGATCTCTGCTTCGACAAAGACGTGCCAAGGAAACCGCCTCGTTGAACGTGCTGTGGTGGAACAACAAAAAATAATCCATACAGAAGGCTTGGTCGCAGTGTTATGACGCACTGCGGAATACGTCAGCAGATTTGATTTGTGTTTGTATTATTCTCTATATGGCAATACGTGGAAACTTGTTTTGCAGAGCCGGACACTATTTTTTGGTGTTTATTATCTTCTTGAAGAATTTGGAGGAGGAACCCTCCTTGCAATGCCGAAGACAATTTGCGCGCCGGACTCGTCGTCATTGAAGCCTGGTTCAGGGGCTACTGAGGGAGTCCTGGATTAGGGGGTGTTCGGATAGCCGAACTATATCTTCAGCCGGACTCCAGGACTATGAAGATACAAGATTGAAGACTTCGTTCCGTGTCCGGAAGGTTCTTTCCTTGGCGTGGAAGGCAAGCTAGGCGTGCGGATATTCAAGATCTCCTACCAATGTAACCGACTCTGTGTAACCCTAACCCTATCCGGTGCCTATATAAACCGGAGGGTTGTAGTCCGTAGGACGAACACATCGTAACCATCATCATACCCATAGGCTAGCTTCTAGGGTTTAGCCTCCTTGATCTCGTGGTAGATCTACTCTTGTACTACCCATATCATCAATATTAATCTAGCAGGAGTAGGGTTTTACCTCCATCGAGAGGGCCCGAACCTGGGTAAAATAAAGTGTCCCTTGTCTCCTGTTACCATCCGACCTTGACGCACAGATCGGGACCCCCTACCCGAGATCCGCCGGTTTTGACACCGACAGCGTGCCTTCGTGGGAGTCATCCATGAGGCGGAATATGAGGATAGACCGGCATCCGATGGTGAGACCGTTGTTTATTCTGATGACGAGTCATCGACCGGAGAGACTGAGTCAATGCACCACTTGCAAGATGGCCGGATTAAGGGTTGTTCTGATGGCGACAGTATTCCGGACCCCTTTGATCCGCCAAGGCAGGTCGCGATCTTCATGGCCGGTACACAGTCTGCGCTGCACTCTTCGACAGCAGCAGCTATGATTTCTGGATCAGTAGCGGCGACAGCAGCCGGGGTAGGAGGCCATGTGTGACCGCCGGCTCAGGTTTTGCCGACTTGTTTGATGCTTTGGCAGCGTTGCTAGCAGAAGTTAATCCGGCAAATCAGGAGGAGCATAACGTGGGAATTGCAAAGGTGAAAGATCAGATAACTCAAGACAAGGCCGATCTGGCAACTGAGATACCAGGATGGCCGCAGAGCGGGCCGAGTTGGAGGCACAGGCTTACCGGCTTATGTTGGACCAAAGCGCATCAAACGACATCATGAGGAGAAGGTACCGGTCTCATCTGCCTCCAGTTTATGAGGCCAGGAGCCTCTTTAATACCCCGGGAGCAGGAACCAGTAATCCGCTGGTGGTAAACCGGGCAGAGTCACCTGGAATGGGAGCATCGGTTCAGCCACACCCGATGGACCCGCCACGTCAGAATAATGTCTTGTCACAGCACGTCCCAACACCATCGGGTCATTACTCTAACCCGTTGGATAACATTGTCGCTGCCGCTTCATGATTGGCAGCTCTTCCGATCGAAGGCGAGTCCCGAGTAGCGGTTGAGACACAGCGGGCTAGGGAGCTCCTGACTCAGGAGCAGGCTTATTCATACAGCCGCGAAAGGATTCATTCTACTCCCCGCCCGAGCTGGAGTTATAGTAGGCATATGGATGAACCGGCCATGTCGAGCAGTGCGTGAAATCGTAATCTGTCCCGTGGCCATAACCCGGCGGGTGGCGGTGCTGATGCTCAGGATGTGGTGGATCATGCTAGGGCATGTCGAGAGGCCGAGTTAGCGGCGCAACATGAAGCCCGCCAACTTACTCCGATTCGTCCAACAACGTCGGTGGGACCAGGGGTTACCTCCAGTTCTTTGGGGGTACCGTGTCTTGTCCCAGCGCTGCGCAATGTACGGCTGCCCAAGGATTTCAAGGGCCCATGTAAGGTGCCGAATTACACTGCCGATTTATCCCCCGAGTCATGGGTTGAAAGCTATGAGATGGCAATGGAAATGCTGGATGTGGACGATGCGGTGTGTGCTAAATACTTTACCATGATGTTGGAGGGAACAACTCGCACATGGTTGAAAAACCTGCCAGCTAACTCCATTGGGTCATGGGCCGAGTTAAGGGCCCGGTTTATCTAGAATTTCAAGGATACGTGCAAGCAACCCATTTCAATTGTGGACTTAGCTGCCTGTGTCCAGGAGGAAGGAGAGTCAACAATCCGTTGGGTGCGCCGGGTTTCGGAGATTTTGCATTCATCATACCACATCAATGCTGATACAACAGTTTTAACGTTGGAAGGCAATTGCCGTTTTGCACCTCTGAAGTTGAAGTTGGGACGGCTCAAACGTCATTGCAATGACATGGGAACACTTATGGCAGCTCTGGTGAAATATGCCGACTCTGATAGTACCAAGGATCCCGAGTCTGATGATGACAAGACATGGAAGGGAAAGAAGAGTGGCAGCACCAAAGGGCAGCAGCATAAGCCGACGAGTCATGGAAATAGCGGTAATCGTAAAGCGGATAACAGTTTAGATATTTTGGCTAATACCAACGCGCAGGACAAAGGCCAGCGTCGTAAGGGTAAACCGCCCCCGCGTGGTGCAGGACCAATTCCCAATCCGGAGCGCCTGTCTTACCTGTTAAACCAGCCTTGCACAAAGCACGGGTCGCGGGATAAACCGGCCACGCACCTCTGGAAGGATTGTTATATTATGCAGGAGTTCAAAAATTCAGATTTTTTCGGTATGATCATGGACCGGGCGACGGTTTAGGCCCCGGATCTCATGGGTCGGGTTATGGTGGAGGCAGTTCCGGTTCAGGTTTTCACGGTAACCAGACCGGACATGGCAATCAGGGCAACCAAGGTGGTTATAATCATCAGGGCAATCAGCAGCAGCAGCAGTCAGGTTACCAGAGCAACCCGAAGCAGTTGAATAGTGGGCGGTATCATGTCTTCACCACTAGCCTGTGCAAGCGTGATCAGAAGCTTCATAAAAGGGCAGTGAACTCCATTGAACCGGCGGTGCCCCGTTACATGCGCTGGTCTGAACAGCCCATTGTGTGGAGTCGAGAGGATCATCCACCTCAGGTTGATAATCCGGGCCATCTGGCATTGGTGGTGGCGCCTCAGGTTGGAGGATATAAGTTCACCAAGGTACTCATGGATGGAGGGAGTAGTATCAATATCCTTTATTATGAAAACTTCCATCGCATGGGGTTAACAGATAAAAATCTTAAACCGTCCAACATGGTCTTCCATGGTGTGGTGCCTGGTAAATCGGTGTATCCAGTTGGTAAGATAGCTCTGGAGGTTGCTTTTGGAGCTGAGCATGATTCAACATCAGAGACATTGACTTTTGAAGTGGTGAAAATCAAGAGCTCGTAGCATGCCCTATTTGGACGGCCGGCTTATGCTAAGTTCATGGCAACGCCCTGTTATGTCTATCTGCAACTCAAGATGCCGGGTCATAAGGGGACCATCATGGTTTATGGAAGCTGTAAGGTCGCTTTGGAATGTGAAGAAGGTGATGCGGCATATGCTGAGTCGGTTTGTGCAACAGAGGAGTTGAAGTTCTACAAGGACAATGTTGATCCGGCGGATATGACTTCTTTGAAAAAGCCAACTACAGAGCATGATCCGTCCTTGAATTTTAAATCGGCTGATGACACTAAGCTGGTTGATTTTGTTCCTGGCGATTCGTCCAAGCAGTTTAGCATCAACGCTAACTTGGATCCGAAATAGGAAAGCGCGCTCATCGAGTTCATTCATGAGAATCGGGACATCTTTGCGTGGATGCCTTCTGACATGCCAGGTGTACCGAGAGAACTCGCTGAGCACACTCTTAATGTCGATCCCAAGTTTAAATCGGTCAAGCAGTTTCTTCGCCGGTTCAATGAAGAAAGACGCAAGGCAATTGGTGAGGTGGTAGCCAGGCTCTTGGCGGCTGGATTTATCGTTGAAGTATTTCATCGTGGAAGGTTGGCTAATCCGGTGCTGGTACTTAAGAAGAACGACACTTGGCGTATGTGTGTGGACTACATAGATTTGAACAAGGCTTGTCCGGCAGATCCTTTTGCTCTCCCTCATATTGATCAAACCATTGATGCTACGGCGGGTTGTGAGCGTTTGAGTTTTTTGGATGCATATTCTAGTTACCATCAGATCAAAAGGGCAGTTAAGGACCAGGAGAAGACAACTTTTATAACTCCTTTTGGAGCCTTCTGCTATGTATGTATGCCTTTTGGGCTCAAGAGTGCCCAGGCGACTTATCAGCGCTGTGTGCAGAATTGTCTTCATAATTAGATCGGCCGCAATGTTCATGCTTATGTGGATGATATTGTGGTGAAATCCAGAAAAGAGGAGACATTGATAGATGACTTGAAGGAGACCTTTCATAATCTCCGGGTTTATAAAATGATGCTTAATCTGGCCAAGGGTGTCTTTGGTGTACCGAAGAAAATCAAGGCCATAACTTCTTTGGCTAAACCGAAGTGTATCAATGATGTTCAACGCCTGGCAGGCCGGATTGCAGCCTTGAGCCGGTTAATCAGTCGCCTTGGGGAGAAGGCCATCCCTTTGTATCAGATGCTGAAGAAGACCAACGACTTCGTCTGGAGTGACGCCGCCAATGAAGCGTTTGAGGACCTAAACAGGAAATTATCCGAGCCGCCTGTCCTTGCTGCTCCTGTTGATAAAGAGCCCTTGCTGTTATATGTGGCTGCTAATGCCCGGGCGGTTAGCGTGGCTATTGTGGTGGAGCGCAAGGAGGCCGGAAAGGAGTATCCGATTCAACGAACGGTTTATTACATCAGTGAGGTACTTATTGAATCTGAGCCAGAAGCTGGTGTATGGAATTTTCATGGCGAGCCAGAAGCTTAAGCAATATTTCCAAGGTCATCCCATTACTATGGTCAGCTCTGCTCCTTTGGGGGATATAATCCAGAACAGAGAAGCAACTGGCTGGGTTGCCAAGTGGGCCATTGAGCTTGGACCTCACGGGTTAAAATATGTGCCTCGGACGGCAATCAAATCCCAAGCGTTGGTGGATTTCATCAATGACTAGACAAAGTTATAGGCGCCAGAAGAGAAGCCGGATCATACTTATTGGACTATTCATTTTGATGGGTCCAGGCAATTGGAGGGCTCGGGGGCTGGAGTCATATTAACTTCCCCGCGAGGTGATAAGTTTTGTTATGTTCTCCGTTTAATGCTCCCTTGCACTAACAATGCAGCTGAATATGAGGCTTTACTCCACGGTCTTCGGATGGCTAAGGAGATGAATTTAAGCCGGATTAAGTGCTTCGGAGACTCAGACCTGGTGGCTCAGCAAGTGTCTGGTACATGGGATTCCAAGGACCCACTCATGGCAGCATATCTTTGAGAGGTGGACACTGTTGCATGTCACTTCAAAGGTTATCAGGTTGATCATGTGGACTAGCTGAAGAATGAAGCGGCGGACGCTTTAAGCCGCTTGGGTTCCCGACGTAAACCGGTTCCACCCAATGTCTTCCTGGATGTGCTGCATAATCCGTCCATCAAGCTCCCTACAGAAGAGGATTTGGTTGTTCCTTATCCGGAGGCACAGTTGGTGGCGGCTCTTCATGTTATCCCGGATTGGACGGTTCCATATTTGGCGTATATGAACCGGGGCGAGTTACCGAAGGATGAAATTTCGGCCAGGCAGATAATCCGACGGTCCAAGTCCATGATTATTATCAATGGAGAGTTACATCATTGCAGTGTGACAGGGGTGTTTCAGCATTGTGTATCTCCTGAAGAAGGCCATGAAATTTTGCGTGAGATCCACGAAGGAGATTGTGGTCACCATGCCGGTTCAAAGTCTCTAGTAGCCAAGGCTTTTCGTCACGGTTTCTATTGGCTAATGGCTCATGCTGATGCTGAGGACTTGGTCAAAAGGTGTGATGGATGTCAAAAATTCTCACGACGCGCTCATGTACCGGCTCAAGAATTGAGGATGATTCCAATCACTTGGCCGTTTGCGACTTGGGGGCTAGATATGGTTGGGCCCTTTAAGAGATCCAAGGATAAGAAGACCCACCTGTTGATGGCAGTTGACAAGTTCACTAAGTGGGTCGAGGCAGATCCAGTCAGTAAGTGTGATGCAGCTACGGTGGTTCAATTCATCAAGAAGGTGGTTTTCCGGTTTGGCTTTCCACACAGCATTATAACTGATAATGGTACCAATCTGTCCAAAGGTGCTATGAAGGAGTTCTGTCAACATGAGCACATCCGGCTTGACGTATCATCAGTGGCTCACCCCCAGTCTAATGGTCAAGCGGAGAGAGCCAATCAAGAGTTCTTGAGAGGCATCAAGCCCCGGCTTATGGTTCCTTTGCAAGTAGGTCCACGCCCAATAGATCCACGGGTTGTTGGGTGGAGGAGTTACCTTCTGTGTTATGGAGCATCAATACCACGCCCAATAGATCCACGGGTTACACGCCTTTTTTTCATGGTTTATGGAGCAGAGGCGGTTCTCCCTAGTGACATCCGTCATGACTCGACTCGTGTAGCGGCTTATGTCGAAGCTGATAATGAGAAGGCACGACAGGAAGCACTTGACCTGTTACATGAGGAGCGTGACATTGCAGCAGCCCGTTCGGCGATTTATCAGCAAGATCTGCGTCGTTATCACAACCGCCGGGTTAGAACTAGAACTTTTTAAGAAGGCAATCTGGTGCTCCGACTCATCCAGGATCATACTGATATGCACAAGTTATCCCCGCCTTGGGAAGGGCCCTTTGTGGTTAGCAAGAATCTGCATAATGGGTCATACTACCTTGTAGATGTTCGAGAGCACAAAGACTCACGTAAATCGGAGGAGGAGACCCACCGGCCGTGGAATATCGCTCATCTTCAGCCTTATTATACTTGAGCCACAAGCTCTGCTTATGTACATAGTTATGACAATGTATATATTATGATCGATATAATAAACCGGAGCCTCAGCTAAAGTGGGGTATCTGTTGTTTTTACATCATGTGTGGTTACATGGGGGCTTCTGTTCATAAAGCAGCGTCCAATTTACCCCTTGATTCAGCTTATAAAGCCTTATATAAAAATCACTTGGGGGCTTGGTCGTATTCGAACCATAGCTACACCTCTTGATCGGCGCAAGGCCACCAGAAAATCACTTGGGGGCTTGGTCGTATTCGAACCATAGCTACACCTCTTGATCGGCTCAAGGCCAAAATAAAATTACTTAGGGGCCAAAGAGAGTGTTGCAAAAGCACAACTCAAACATAGGCACCCACTAGGCACAACTCAAAATATTGCGTGGGGATTCTTTGCTTCGCAATGAACAAAGAATCTACACTTGTAATAGACTATCAAGCCACGGCTTGGAAGCCTGGTGTATACACCTAAAACCCTGGGTTGGCCTGCCTTTTTAAGTAAGCCACTCCGTCCAGGTAAACCTGGTACGACCCGCCAAACTTTTGACAAGTCAATCTCATAGACCCTAAACTTGTCAAAGTTAAAACGACGATTGGTTAAAGATTGAGGTCCATCTTAAAAGGATTTGTAAAATGGTTTAACTCAGCGGCCTGGCAGCCCATGAAAAGCCTCGAATTTGGGGCGTGGCAGCCCATGAAAAGCCTCGACTACAAGTTTTCATATGCTTTTATTTGCCAAGTTTTTTCTCCTTTGATGAGATTTATAATGTTTTTGATAAACCGGCGTTCATTAACCTGGCTCGGCCTTCAAGTACAAGTTGTCAGTACATGATCACTTATAATCATGTGTTTCTTAACCAGGTATGGTTTTGACTACAAGTCGCCAGTATTATGTATGGTTAGTCCGGTTTTTATCACAAACCGGTACGGTCTTTTCATAAACCGGAACAATATGAAAGGAGTTATTATTACTCAAGATTGGGGGCATCACCCTCACTACAAAAGTTGGTCAACCAACATTGTGATTCAATGTCACATGTATCATTTATTTTCATATTTGATTATCGCCTTGGTTATAAACCCTGGCTATATATCTGGGTATCATGACCCGTCCGGCGGTAAACCACCAGGACACTTTTAAACTTTTTATATGCAGGAGCAGCTACGGATTATGAATGTCATATATCTTAAGCATGGCGGATTAACAAATAAACAGGCAAAATAAATATGCACGAAGGCATAATAGACCAAGTGTTTGAACTAGCCTATTACAAGGCGTTTCAGTGCCCAAAAGAATAATTGTTTTTTGGCAAGTGTTGCGGTTCCTAGAAGGCTAACCCGGCCTCCGGATCATGATTCGTCACCAGGTTGACTTGACGGCTGCAGATCATCTTGCACCGGTTCATCCTCCTCATCTCTACCCAGCGGCTGGAAGTCAATAGTTTCCTAGTTGATCCCAGTTAGGGCTTGGAACACAGCTTCGTCGCTTATAAGGGTGGACGGTTCAATGTCAGGGGCATAGGTGTGCTTACGAATTGGCGGGATCAGATTTTGAGCCTCAGGAGTTGGTGCAGCAACCCGTTTGTTGTTGACGTCATAACTTGCCTGGTAATGTGAAAGATCAGCTTCTTCAACCAATCGGCAAGCCAATTGACGTACTTCCCGGTTTATGGCTCGGAGGTCATCATTGCCAAATTCTGATCCATCTTCTTTTAAGCTCGGATAACCTTTACCCACATCCACCAGATCAAGATCAGGCACCCATGCTTTCGCCCGGGTTAGCGCGGTCAGAGCACTAGCCCTTGCAGCAGATCTTTTTAGCTCTTCTACCCGGGCAGGCAGCATTGACAACCTTTCTAAGGTCTCCTTGATAAGAGTGGGGGCGGCTTGTTGTGAGAAGCAGTGTAGATGATCCATTGTGCGCCGGTATATAATTGCTCTATCAGAGTATAGGCAGCCTTCAACTTCTTCTGCATGTCAGAACCTAGATGGGTAATGCGAGTCCCTGCATCATTACAAAACAACAGTAAACTGGCAATGTATGGGATGTTATGTTGAAAACTTAAAGTAAGAAGACTTACCAAATACAACAGTGGTCATAGCATTGATCTGCCGCTTTAGACCAGTCAGTTCTTCTGCCATCGGTTTGAGGGTTGCCTCAGCATCTTCGGCTCTTTTCTACAATGTGGATTTTTCTATGGCCCAATCCACCCGCTCCTTATTGAAACCATCCTTCAGCTTTTCTATGGCGGCTAAGGCAATGGTTAGCTCATCTTTTTCTTTGGAGGTTTCTGCTTGCTGGGACTTGATGTTTTCTTGCAAATTAGCGGTTTGAGCTTCCTTTTTGCTCAACTCAGCCTATAAGAGATACACATATCATGAGTTTGTAGTACATATTTGAAGTACCAAGCACATGACAAGTTATGCACCTGATACTTGGGGGCTAATGCCTATTTGCTCGTTATCAGAAATTTCTACAAGTCCCAAGCACAATACAAGTATTATTCTTGGCACTTGGGGGATAATGTATGATTGTTCAAAGTAACATTATGGATTTTCTTTTAAAAGTCCCGGTTTACCGTGAAAAGATAAATTAGCGAAAGATACAATATTACAATTCTAAAGTGCCGGTTCATCTTAAAAAGATAACCCGACCCTTGGAGGCTAAGCATGCGGAATTGTGATATTACAAAGTTTCGATTTAGATTAACATCATAAACTGAACCTTGGGGGCTACTGGAGTTGATATTCCAAATTGGACATAAGAGAGAAACAGTTATGTAGTTACCTCATATCGCTCCTTCATCATATTTACTAAACCGGCTTCATAGTCGCGGCTGGTGTACAGATGGTTCAAGAAGCCAGAGTGAATGTCTTGGGCGTTGAGATGGGCGTAGCTTGACAAATCTGTGTTCCATTTTCCTTTGCTCATAGCAGAAAGTTCATCCTTGGCACTATACTTGGATAAAGTGACAGGATTGCCAGGAGCAGTGTGGCCAAAGCCAGTAATCATAATGTCATCCTCCTTGTCATTAGCAGCGTTCACTGCAGTTGGCGGTTTATCAGTAGCCTTAGCTGGACTTGCCGGTTTATCGTCAGTTCGAATCGGGGTTGTCGATTTATCAGCATGTCCTGATGTATCAATTTTTGCTTGTTCAACAAAGAAGTCATGATCTTGTGGTGGCGGATCATCGAGCATGGCGTCAACATTTGTTGCCTCTGGATCGGGAGTTTTTTCTGGTTCAACAACTACATTATCATCAGCCCATTTGTTTAACCGGGCCTTCTTGCTGGGTCTAGGCTTGGCGCTAAGAACAAATATAAAGGTCAGTACATCAGGTGAACGTAAGGCATTAAGGGTAATTTTAAAGCATAACTCACCCAGGAACTGTCTTGAGGGGTGGAAGTTGTTTGGCCGATGACTCGCCTGAGGATGAGATAGGTGTTCCCTGATAATTTAAATCGGACGGATTAAGAGGTTGTTCGAAACAACCCGCCTTGGGGCAAGAAGCATGAGTAATATAAGAGACCTCTGATCGACGTTTCCGGACTGGAGTGTTTGGTAAACCGGCAGAGGTAACTACCTGGCCGCTATGCCGGGTTGTGCGGCGGGCTTCGTGTTGCTGCTTCTTCAAAAGAAAGTTTGGGTCCAAGTGAGCAAGGGGTGAGAAATTTTACTTTCCGGTTTTCTTGACGGATTGTCTGTGTTCGCAGAGGATCTGAACCGGAGGAAAGAATAATTACCTCTGCATCCTCAGCTTGGCTGCCTTCAGCGTCTTCCTGATAATAGTCATTGTCAATGAGGTGTATGAAAAAACAACCAAGGGAGTCAAGTTCTAGCTCTGAGTCCGGATTATCCAGGTCAGCATCAGCATTTGGTTCAGAAGACCCAGTGGTCCTCTTCTTGGTAGGTTTTTTAACAACCTTGGTCTTGGAGCGAGGTCTTTTGGCCGGTTTATCCTGTGGTTTCTTTTTCCAGAACGGATCATCACCCTGTCAGCTGGACAAAATTTTGAGAGAATATTTGAAAGGAGCAAATTAGAACAAAAAGTTATGTGATTCTTACAGTTGGCGGTTTGTTGGAAACGCAGAAAGGATTTAATCCGGTCTGGCTACAGACAGCCTCCGGTTCATTCAATATTTACTTGACAGCCTCAGTAACTTCAGCCTCTGTTAGCTGAATATCAACATGTTCTTGAGGGTATTTCAAACTACCTGTGTATTCACACATCAAACCGGGGCACTGACTTAAAGGTAGAACGCTCCAAGATATCCAGCATCGAACAAAGTCGACAGCTGTTAAACCGTTTGCCATAAAGGCTCTGAGCTTTGACAGTTGTGGTGCATAGTTGGACCGTTCCTTGGCAATCAGCCTCTGAGGAAATGGATGAGTATTGCTAAGCCGGTGAGGACGATAACCCGATAGAGGGTTTTCATCAGTTGGAGATGTGTCTTTGTAGTAAAACCATGTCTGATTCCAGTCCTTGGGTGGCTATGAAGCTTGGCGTGAGGGAAGCTGACATCTTTCCTCTTTTGAATTGCCATTCCACCAAGTTCGGTATTGGGACCATCTGTAAACTCAGTACGGCGGTTCAAGTAGAAAAAGTCTCTGAACAACTCAACTGTGGGCTCCTCTTGAAGATAGACCTCACAAAATACTTGGAAATCGCAAATATTGGACACAAACTTTGGTCCGATATCTTGAGGGTGGAGTTGGAAGCTGGCAAGTACATCTCAGAAAAAAATTTAACCGGGAGGGCTAAAGCCTCGACCCAGATGGTCAGCGAACACGACTACTTCTCCGTCCTTAGGTTCAGGAGGATTTTCTGGACCAGGGGCCCTCTAGTGGATGATTTCTTTCTTTGCTAAAGCGCCGGTTGCGACACATCTATCTAGTTGTTCTTCAGTAACCCAGGAAGGAACCCAGTTGCATTCGTAAACTTGTTTGGTCATTTCAATGGAAAGCTGAAACATGGTTATTGCCAGTTTAAGATTTATAATGGACAAGTATAAAGCGACGCAAGATAAGCAGAAGCAGAGGTATATGCATATTGTTAAACCAGAGTCTGATATTGCTAAAACGAAGTCTAACAATGGAGGAGAAGCAAAGATAAAGGCATCGGCGGTTTAAGAGGGGACTAATGGTACCTACCGGATTATCATTTTTCAAAGAGCTAAACCGCCTATATTGGTATGAAAGGTACAGATCTAAAATACCTAAGTAAGGGAAAAACAAGTTTCACAAATTGGTATGATAATTTCAGATCTGCGGTGCGACAGAAAACAAGAATATATTCAGACCTAAACTTCAGGTGCTTAAGCAGTTCATCAGGTTCAGATGAGTTTTTCTATATGAAGGGGATGCTCTAATGAGGAAAAAGGAGCTCTAACTACAAAGGCACCGGAAAATATCAGCTCTAACTTGCCATTTGCGCTACTGAGAAGAACAGGGAAGAACAACTCTAGAACTTCGAAGAACTCCGGTGAGTACTAACCCTAATGATAAGATCTAGGGTGGAAGGAGAGAAGGCTTACCAGTGTCAAAGGAACGACGGAGAGGCGTCACGGCTTTCTGGTACGATCAGGGTGATGCAGTGGCCGTTGTTGGGGCAGATGCGAAGGTCTACGGCGGCGGTAGAGCTCCAATGTTCGGGCGACGCGAGGAAGAGGACGATGTGTAGGGGCACGAAGGGAAAAAAATGAAAAGGACCCCTCGGCCTTATTTATAAGGTGAATGGATAAGTGACAGGCGCGAGAATCGAGGAGCCTAAAAGCGGGATATGTGACAGCTTTGTTGCCTCGATTGTTGGAGGCTCGTTAATGAAGGTGAGATATATGCAATCTTTAATAATAGGTGACATCATGGCGGTTTATCATGATCCTGGAAGATGATGTCATGGCGGTTTATGAGAACTACGTGAAGGTGCCGAAGAAGAAATTTTCCTAAGTATTGAAGATTGACATGAACCAGTTCAAATCAATCTGGGGCCTAATTTTAGGGATATTACTGCTGGGCATAAATCGGCCAGGAGAGGCCGGGTTATCCCCATAATGAGTTATTATATTTGAAGCCCATGAAGTCAAAGACGGTGGCGCTTTATGACGGCCCAGGGCCCAAAGGCGGATTAAGGCCTGTAGACATAAACCAACATTGATTTGTAAACTTGTGTTGTAAGACAGGAAGAGTAGAGACCGGGCCGGACACGTTTATGGGCCGGCCTCGGGATCCTGTAAACCGACAGGCGTCAACCCATGTATATAAGGGGACGACCCGGCGGCGGTTTAGGGAGAACAAAAAACAACAACACGAGAGCCAGGCATAGCGGATTCGCTCCCTGGTCATCGAAACCCAAGCAATTCCACAACAACTGGATTAGGCTTTTACCTTCACAACAAGGGGCCGAACCTGTATAAACTCTCTGTGTCCCTTGTCCACTTTAACCCCTTTAAGCTAACCCATCGCGATGGCTCCACGACTAAGTCCTTTCACTAGGACATCTGCCGTGACAAAATCACGACAAGTGTTGTTCTTTTTCCGCGGTTTGCTAGTGGCCGCAATAACCTTTTTTTCAAAACTAGGCCACAATAACCATGGGCTACATATTTACTGTAGTGACACTGGGCCTTCTACGGGCCGTAGAAACAATGGGCCTTCTACGGGTCATATCAT
This sequence comes from Aegilops umbellulata, assembly GCA_032464435.1. Taxonomy (NCBI): domain Eukaryota; kingdom Viridiplantae; phylum Streptophyta; class Magnoliopsida; order Poales; family Poaceae; genus Aegilops; species Aegilops umbellulata. The sequence continues at coordinate 69,082,904 of CP136058.1, forward strand.
CAATGGGCCTTCTACGGGCCGTATTATCAATGGGCCTTCTACGGGTCGTATGATCGATTGCCCAAACATGGGCTAATAACATACCACTTTATTGCCATAAATGGGCTAGATTTGGAATCGTCCGTTCATGGGCCGATCGTAATGGGCCGTCGTTAATCGGCCGTATTTGATGATGCTATGAAAACGGCCCAACGTATTAACGGGCCACAAACGGGTCGACTGTAAGCACGGGCTGAATTTGGCCCACAAGAAGAAAATGACAGTAACGGGTCATAAGTAACCGAATGCTGGAAATGAGCCCAAGAATAAATGGGCCTGAGAAGGCCGAAAGATAACATGGTCTGGAAACGGCCCAATGGAATAATGGGCCTTTAATGGGTATAAAGTGATACACTGTTCATTACGGGCCAGTTTTACCACGGGCGGTTAACGGGCCAAGTGTTACTAAGGGCCTCAGATGGGCCAAAAGACGTCATGGGCCATACATGGGCCGGAAGTTAAAACGGGCTAGAATTATATTGGACGGCCCAGATGATGCTACTGGGCCTAATTCGAATAGGCCGTAAACGGGCCCTGGGTTAGCGGGCTGTAAATGGGCTATATGTGAACAAGCCGTTAACAGGCTTGCCGTGGGCCGGCCCGCCACCTTTTGACCAAGTCAAACGGGCCGGCCTTTTCACAGGAATGGGCCTCTGTTGGGCCGTGCCATGTGTCGACGTATCGTAGGCGCTTTAGGTCCAATGAGTGGATGACATCTGTCTCAGCGGTGAGCCGACACGTGTTTCCTCCAGCCAATGATGATTTTGCACGTGGAATATCCCCATTGGTTGGGCCTGTTAATAACGGGTTATCGGATCCGAAACCGGACCTGATAGCTTAACGGCGTTCCGTTACGGTGGATGCCACGTGTCGGTCACCCTTGATGAAAGCACTTCTGTGACGTGCGATTTATCATCATGGAAGTGGACACTTCCGTGATGATAATTTTGGTAATGTCATGGAACACTTCTATGACAGCACAGGTATGACTATCTTGATTCTGTCATAAATTTGTCATGGATGTACATGCATGACAAAACACGCGACCTACTGTGACAAACACGTATCATCACGGAAGTGTATTTTTTTTGTAGTGACACGTGACAGTGCACCTAAATGGATTGCAAAAACACATGTGTCTCACTGGGTGCATGTTTACTCCCCGTGCAACAAATTTCAAACATTGAGAATCTTGATTTTTAAATTCTAGTACATCCAAAACTTATTTAAAGTTCATGAAATTTATTGTGTTGTCATATGGACACCAATACAAAGTGGCATTGTACTTTTTTATCAAATTTGAGACCAGTTTTAATGTAATCTTTATCTAATTATAGACGGGAGATTATTAACAATTGGGAACCAATATCCCAAACAGATTATTTATTCGAACCATGAGCGTTAGACCAACAATGGATACGTGACATGCTTCGGTTAAGCAATAAAGCGGCAACATTAATCATCCAAATAGAAAAACAATATGTGTGCCGCCGCACGACCCGTGAGGCATGCGAGGAGGCATGAGTTGATGGGACGCATGCGAGCAGTCCGCCGCGCAGGAAGACGGGAAGGCGTGCGTGCAGGTGTGTGAATTGACGGATGCGTGCTCGCTGTGCAGTGTCATCGGGAGGCGTGCGAGTAGCTGTGTGATACTTTGGGAGGCATGCCAGCAGTCCAGTGCGCAGGCTCACCGGGAGGCGAGCCATCGGTTTTACGCCACCCACTTCTCTCCCACAACTCCCACTACTCCATATTAACGGTGCACCTGAGCGGTCGCACCCCCATCCTCGCTACGCACATACAATCCTCTATCTCCGCTTGCAACCTCAATGCCGCTCTCAGTCCTCAAAGCCGTCAGTGTATGAGGGTGCCGCCGAAGCACTCCATCAGAGGGAGTGGCGATGTCGGGGCTGCTAAAGCACTAGAGCACGGTGTGGAGATGGAGACAGAGGTTGCCGTCACCGCCGATGAGTTATCGCTGCACCCTGACGTCATCGACGGCTCGAGCTTCCACAGCTGGAGGCGGAGTTCCACACCGACCCCGACGACCACTCCGGCTATGACTCCGACGACCACTCTGGCGACGACTCCGACAAGGCGGACAGTTGGTTAGTCATCTATACCCATTTATGTGTCAAATAGATCATAGGGCTTCTCTGGTTACTCCCGCCTCCCCCTTTTTGGAATAGAAATCATGTGGTTATGTTCTCCCAATCCGTGAAATCTGAGTATGTTTCGTTAGATCCGTGTAATGTATTGGTTGTTTGAATGGTACAGGTGATAAGTGATTAGTTGTTTCATCTTTGCAAATGATTTCTGCTAGTAATCCGAATAGGGTTAGTGTTCGTGCTAATAATTCCTAGCCAGGACTTGACAATTGATTTTGAATGACGTACATATGTTTGTGCCATTATTTTCTTCAAGACTGGTCTATACATAGACGACTGTGCTTAAAATCGAACCGTAATCTCTGAATATGTATAAATAAAAAGCCATAAATTCCTAATCCTACTTCACGGCATGTAATCAGTGATTTGATGTCAATTTTGTTTTACTATGTGTACAGGTGTTGTCTGACGATGTGGACATCGAGGATGAAGATGCCCAGAGGAGGTACAAGAGGCGATCCTGAGGGAGCTTTACGCGGGAATGCATAACAAGCATATTAGGACCTGGAACGACGGCTATGGATGCCTATTTTGCAACCACAAGATTCATGACGCGTATCTAAGTGTTCTTGCGCATGCAAGAGGATGGGCCGTTGGCTCCTTCAAGAAGAAGTATTCCCGAAGGGTGGCGCGTGGCACGTATGTCGAGTACCTGGAGAAGATTTAGGATCGTGCCGGCCGCATGTGAAATGAGATGTGGGATGGATCGAACTATGTACCCTTGAGTATGCTTAATGACGGTTGAACTATGTACTTATGGTTGAACTATGCTTATGTATGTGTACGCTTATTATCTATGTCTGAGTATGTTAAATATTTCGCCAAATTTTGATAAAAATTACAACGGGGGACCAATAAACCAGGACGGAGGTAGTACACCAATCACACACGGTTCCCAAAATTGGAACCATGTGCAATGACTATCATTTTTCCTGCTGCGTCAATCACACACAGTTCGCTGTAGCAAACCATCGCCCCCAAAATTCTTTGTGGGACAGAAAACCCTCACCACCCAATTCAAAAAAGAAGAAAAAAAAGAAAACCATCACCGTACCGTGGGTTCTTTCTCATGGACGACAAGGTAACTAATTTAACGATATATTATCTCATCCCTTATCCCAGTTCATCTGCCTCCTTTAATCACCCGGTAGAAATCGCCGTGAATTCATTTTTATTCGAGCTGATTTGAGGGTTTTCTTTCATTCATAGAATGTATAGTGCGCTGATACTTCAGGACTTGCTACCGCCGCCAGAGATTCCATCTCATCGTACCAGATAACTTGAGGACGCGCGCGGTATGTTCAATCTCACCCTAAATCGGTTGAGATGGCCTACTTTCCTGAACATATTCTAAATATTGCTACATTTGGATAAAAGGTGCCACATGCACCATATATGTCAAAGGGGATTTTTCCCCTCTTCTTTCTATATTAGGAAAATTAATGATGTATTGTTGTTTTGATTACTCTCATATTTCCATGTCATCATGTTTACCCTATCTGTTTAATTATAGACTTTTGTCCTTTGATTTCAATTGTTGTACAGTTCTTTCAATTTGGGCCCATATTTGCATGTTACCATATTTTCTTTAACAACCCTACCATTTTCTGCAGGACATCCCTCGCTACGCAACAGATTATGTAGTGCACAATTTTTCCCTTTACATACATCAAGGCTCCACGAATGACATACTGCACACAAACCATGGATTTACAATCGTTGCTACTATAAGACTTGATGAACATGGTGATTCCTATTTTGGCACTGGATTTTCGAATGAAATTGCAAAGTTTAATCAAGCTGGCACTAAAATTGCACTGCACATAGAAGGGCCTGGTCATGAGATATATGCTAACTTCCCTGACAAAATCATCTGTTCATACTTTCTTTGATGTAAGTTTTCTTTTCAACTATCTGCATATGTTGACTTACCCAGCAATGTCAAATGATTTGTGTAGTATTTAAGAAACCAATTATTATTCCCTTATCTTACTATATTCCTACCTAATAACTTCTAGTTACCAATACACTTTTCTATTGCCCTGTTTTAACTAAATATTCCATGTACTCACATTTCTATCAGAAAGTGCCGCTGACAAGGAGACTCCGGAGGTGGAGAACGGGGCTGCCAACAAGCGGAGGTGGGGCGAGCTAGAACCGCAAGCGACTCCAGCAGGCTAGACTTAATCAGCAGCCTCCCCGATGATATGTTGAGAGTCGTCATCTCCCTCCCTTAATGACGCGTCCACTCTTATTCTACCACGACTGAAGCACCTCGAGCTCGTCGTCGTCTGTCTCTCAGAGGGTGACATGGAGCACCTGCTCCATGGCTGTACTACACTCGAGTACCTTCGTCTTCAGGCGATCAATGGGTTGAGTACCTTCCACATCACCTCCATGACTCTCCAGACTATTTATGTGTGTTGCTGGTGCGGCGGGAAGACATCACAAAAGGTGGACCACGGTATGGTCATCCAGGACACACCTGCACTTGAGAGATTACTTGTAGTTGATCAAGAAGGCCCAACAAGAATCAATGTCATTTCTGCGCCGAAATTGATAGTCGTGGGCTACTCGTCTGACAAATACTCCGAACTTGTTATTGGATCCACACCCGTTCAGGTACAACAGCCGCCTTCTACCTCTCCTTCTACAAATTAACATTATTTCTAATTTTGAAGATGTTTGTTCGTCTGTCATTCAGAAAATGATTCCGACAAGCTTGACCCCGAAACTGCCCACAGTGAAGGTCTTGGCACTAGAATCTATCGGGCCCGACCTGGAGCAAGTTATCAGTTTCCTGAGATGCTTTCTGTGCCTGGAGAAGCTATATATCGAGGTGATGTTCCTTTCCTATTAAATGTTAACCATAAGGGAGTTCAATTTGTGACACCTTTTTCCAAGTTTACAACGACAATGTACTAAGATTTCTAAAGGTTCTTTTGGAGGATTTCAGTACATACATGCCCCCCCCCCCCCCATATTGGTTTCTTGGTCTATATGGTTACAATCAATAAGCATTTATCCTTTGGATTCATCTGTACTAGTTTTCTTAGGGAACTTTTCATCCACTCCAACCTCTTGTAAAGAAGGCTACATTTTTCTAGTATGTAATCAAATGCCCATGTTAATCATGTCAGATCGAAGATGGCATGTTAGTGCATTTTACAAATCCTGCAAACCAAATAGCTAGTCCTATTGTAATGTTCAAAACTGCATGTAGGCACGAACACATATTCTTCTTTTGCAGATACGATTAGGCCCAGTGGTGGATAATGTGATACAATATAACAATCACGTCGAATGCCTAGATCTGCATATCTTAGAAATTACTTTGAACTCCTACCGAGGGACCTTACCGGAGATTATATTCGCCAGGTTCTTCATGCTCAGAGCAAGGGTGCTGAAGGAAATGAGGTTTGTCCTACATTTATTTCATAAAAATGAATGGTCTGTTGATTAGCGCCGGCGCATGCGGCAGAATGGAGTAGGCTCCAAAAATGCTGAATTTCATTTTGGAACTTCAGATGACAGAGTAATCGGAAGTCATCGGGTCAACCCCATACATGACTTCTCATTGGTTGAACCCTTTGCAAAAATTGTGAGGTTTCGAAGCCAGACTTAGAAGCGGTGATATTAGTTTGAACCTCTCTGATATCCATGTTCAGCGCATCAGCGCGAGCGTTTGCAGCTGATGAGCTGAATTTCATTTCTAATATCAGTTTGGACCTTGTAATCTTCGAATTTGAGCCATATAACTCTGTATTTGAACCTTGTAACTTTTCGAGATTTTGTGGTTCAATAGCTGAAATGGCATCGTATGAGACTCGTATGTTGCTAGCACTATTTTGACCTGTCTTAGATTTTATTAACCATTCTCGAATCAGTTTACCTCTTCGATCTCACAGCACACGATCTGTATAGCTAACTCGACTGCGATCTTCGACATTATTTCACATAGTTGGTTTCTTCCATCGTGTGCACTGTAGAGCGCCGAATCAATTATCGCACTCGAGTGTCCACGCCTGGGGTGCGGTGTTGTCAAGCGTGCACTGGATTCTGGAATCCTCCTCTATGAACGCCGTGACAAGACGTGACGATTAGAGGCCGGCCGTCCCCCATTTATTACAGCGGCCATTTAACCTACCCTTGTGTTTCTTCAACCTTTTGATCGCGCCCCACCATTGCAAGAAGCACACCCACCACAAGAAATTCTTAGAGGGCATCCTGCGCGACTCCAATGGTGCTCCGAGCGGCTGCCGACAGTGAGCAACAGTTCACCATGCACGTCGCGGTGAACACCCACAGAAGGTTCATGGACCTCTCGGTGGTGTACACCAATGGCCCGGGTCTGGGCGGAGCACTCCGTCCACATCATGGAGTTGTTGCTTCCCAAGGGGAAGTACAAGGTGGTCGGGTTCGACCTCGAGTACACCCATGCTCGTGTCGGGTCTCGTCCCAAGGTCGTCATCGCCCAGATGTGCGTGCACCACCACGTCCTCGTCTACCACTACTGCCTGGCCACAAGGCCTTGCGAGCATTTCACCAGGTTTGTCAACAGCCCCCACTACATGTTCGCTACGGTGGACATCACCAATGATGTAAATGCGCTCAAGAGTTCGGGCATCGCCTGCCAGAATCTTGTCGACATCCAGGGCCAATACAAGATCTGGGGCAGCAAGGAGCATGATAAGGACTCACTGGTTCACCTCGCCGAGGCCATCATCGAACCCTAGTACAGAGAGGTGAAGGATTCATGCAACAAGGATAAGCGTGCCTGGCACTCAGCCTGGATGGAGAAACTCGAGAAAGCTCACGTCGTGTACGCGGCCAAGGAGGCGTACACGAGCTACGACATGTACCGGCGGATCGTTGACATGAGGAAGTCCCTCCTTCCCCAAAATGGCCAGGGATCCAGCCGGAAGCAGAGCAATGGCAAGCGTCGTCGCAACAATAAGTAGATAATTAGATCCTCGTTTCTCCTACTTTAGTATGCATGTAATTGCTTACTTTGGTGTGTGCAAATGTTATGTGTGTAGTCACTTGTGTAATTGTATGCTTAATTTGGTTATGCAATGTTGTCTTTTTAAGTATATATGTTGATGCTCTATAGACAGAGCGTAGATGGTGTGCGGACAAAGAAAATCACATCACACACGGACTAAACAATGGAACCCGTCGGTGATGTTTTCAGCAATCACTCACAATTGTATACCAGCAATCGTTTGCTCACAACACACACGGCTTGTTAGCAGTAATTGTTTGTATTCTTATCAGTCTTCCCACACGTTTCTGATTACAGGCCTATTTGCCTCGTATCACACACGTCTTGTTCATTTGAACCGTTTCTGTTCTCATGTCTCAACACAAACAGTTCATCCAAGTGAACCCCATGCCGTATATCGCACACACCTTGAATCTTGTTCACCATTTCTTTTGTCTTGCCTAATCACAAACGGTTCATTCGAGTGAACCGTATGATCTATGTCGGCGTTCTGGGAACGGGGGTCCCCAGACTTGCCTGCCTGCGGCCCGCGGCGTGGCTCAAAAGGGGGCCCAGCACGGTCCAGCTTCATCAACGCAGACCCAAGACCCTCGCGAGGGGCCAAGCCTTGCGGGGCGGACGACACGGAGCTTCCTCAGGCACAGCCTCATCAGGTTGGCTCGCGAGGAGGCGGAGAGATCAAGGCGGGGTACCTCACGAGGTGCCTGTGATGCAAGCCATGACGACCAAGGGCGCCAGGCGGGCGCCATCTCGCGCAGTGTCCTCCTTTCCTGTTTGGTGCAAAGGGAGCAAGCGCAGGTGAGAGCATCAAGCAAAGGCACCCGTTTCGGTGCAACGAGACCAAGACCAGCCCAACGGCAGGGAGGAAGTCATTGTGGAGCCCAAGCCAGCATCACCACCAGAGCCTTTGGCAGGCGAAGACCAACTTTAGTCAGGATAAGTGTACCAGATGTTCCCCTTCAAAATGGCCAATTGTTGGCGCCCTTCCCGCTCAATATTTGGGAAGAGGCCCAGGGCCTTTGCCTATAAATAGGACTAGCCACCCCAGGGTAGAGGGGGCAATGGATGAGAAGATCGAAGACAAAGAGAGAGAGAAGGGTGACTGAGCTCCTCCTAGCAGTTCATCGCCACGGCCAAGAATAGACCCTCGCGAGGCTGTTCTTCCTTGTATTGCTCATCATCATCAGCCCAAGAGGCAATCCACCACACCACAAACTGGAGTAGGGTATTACACCACAATGGTGGCCCGAACCAGTATAAACCCTGTGTCTCTTGTGCTATTCTTTCCATAGCTTAGATCTTAGCGAGGCGGTGGGGTATAGGTAGGTAGGAGGCGAAATCTCCGCGCGCACCCCAGTGTTCGAACTTCAAGTGTCTGCCGGAACCCGAAATACGACATTTGGCGCGCCAGGTAGGGGTGCGCCGGAATTCGTCTTCCACGGCCCCGTTCTCCTCCGACCATCGCGTCCATGTCTGACGCTCGCCGGGCCCGCGCCGAGCGCCGAGCCGCTCTCGCTTCCCGCGTCGGCCAGACGGCCCCTGTCGGCGGGCGTCCTCGCCGTTCCCCGTCGCCTGCCGTCAACGCCGCCACCGGCCTGGCGGGAACGAGCAGCAAGCGTCGTCTCAGCATCCGTCCATGCGGCAAGACGGCCGCACCGCTACTCCCTCGCTCACCCCAGCTGGCTCTTTGTCCCTGCGCGCTCCGCGCACCCATGGAGGCTCGAGCTGCGCTCATCGGAGCAAACGAGCTCCTGCGCTACCGTCCCGTCGACGACGTCTACGAAGAATGGCTCGACCGCGTCGCCGAGCTCGTCCGCGCCGCAGGGGGCTCTCCTGCGTCGTCCTTCCCACTGCACCGCACCCCGCCCTGCGCGGGCGACGAAGCTCCGGGGGCGCCCCAGCCGCCTCCTCCTCAAGAAGGCGCCCTGGCTCCAAGGCGCGTGGCCCCTGGGCGGAACCCGTTCCGTCAGGTGCCAGCGCAGCAAGAGCGGAGCTGCCAAGAAGTCCCTCGCCCGCAAGAAGCTGCCCGGGCGCTCCCTGCTCCAGCACGTCGCGGCTATGCTCCGGCTCCCGCGCGTCAAGACCCCGCGCTGCTCCCAGCTGTAGCGCATGGGGACCTTCAAGACCAAGCTCTCCGTCACCCAAGGCCTCCCGTTGGCCACGGCGGGCTGCCGTGCCTTCACCACCGAGCTACGCAGCGTCACGTGGCCCGACAAGTTCAAGCCGGACGTGCCTCCTCGTTACGACGGCACGGCCGACCCTGCGGAGTTCCTCCAGCTCTATGAGCTGGGCATCGAAGCTGCCAACGGAGACAAGATGGTCATGGCAAACTGGTTTCCCATGGCGCTCAAGGACGGGGCCCGCACCTGGCTCCTGAACCTGGCCCCAGTCACGATCTCCTCCTGGGACGAGATGCGCACCCGCTTCATCGCCAACTTCCAAGGTACTCGCGACCGGCCGCCCGCCGTGAGCGACATGCGCCGCATCAAGCAACAGCCCGGAGAGACCCTGCAAAAGTACATCCAGCGCTTCAACAACGCACGCCTCAAGATTCCCAAGGTGTCTGAGGAGGCCATCATCTCAGCCTTCTCCGACGGCGTGCGCGACGTCAAGATGAAGGAGGAGCTGGCGATGCATGAAGACCTGTGCACTTCCTTGAAGCTGTTCAACTTGGCGACCAAGTGCGCCAGGGTTGAGGAATGGCGTCTCTCCCTCCTCAAGATGCCTGCCGCAGACCCAGAAGAGAAGAATTCCAAGGCCAAGGATGTGAAGAACAAGGGGGCTGCCGTGCTCGCGGCAGAACCAGACACCAAGCGGGGCAGAGATCAGCCCGAATTTTCCAAGGGCAGTCGGTACTGTGTGTACCACGACCTCCACACCCACAACACCGGCGAATGTCAAGAGCTCCGAGCCGTGCGAGAAGGAAGGATCGGCCGTCTTCCCGACCGCGGTGACCGGGGCTATGGTCAAGGAGGAGGAAGGAACGCAGGATGCTGGGAAGACCGCGGCCCGCGCCAAGGGTGGAGCGATCGACCTCGCGAGGACCGCTGGCAAGACCCGCGTCGCGAGGGAGACTGGAGGGACCAGCCTCGTGAGGATCGCCCGCAAGGCAACGCAGGCCTCCTTCCACTGCCGCTGAGGGAGTCCTGGATAGGGGGTGTTCGGGTAGCCGGACTATACCTTCGCCGGACTCCTAGACTATGAAGATACAAGATTGAAGACTTCGTCCCGTGTCTGGATGGAACTTTCCTTGGTGTGGGAGGCAAGCTTGGCGATGCGGATATTCAGGATCTCCTACCATTGTAACCGACTCTGTGTAACCCTAACCCTATCCGGTGTCTATATAAACCGGAGGGTTGTAGTCCGTAGGACAATCAACTCCATACACAACAATCATACCATAGGCTAGCTTCTAGGGTTTAGCCTCCTTGATCTCGTGGTAGATCTACTCTTGTACTACCCATATCATCAATATTAATCAAGCAGGAGTAGGGTATTACCTCCATTGAGAGGGCCCGAACCTGGGTAAAAACATCGTGTCCCTTGTCTCCTGTTACCATCCGGCCTTGGCGCACAGTTCGGGACCCCCTACCCGAGATCTGCCGGTTTTGATACTGACATTGGTGCTTTCGTTGAGAGTTCCTCTGTGTCGTCGCCTTTAGGCCCGATGGCTCCCTTGATCATCAACAACGATGAGGTCCAGGGTGAGACTTTTCTCCTCGGACAGATCTTCGTCTTCGGCGGCTTCGCTCTACGTGCCAATTCGCTTGGCCATCTGGAGCAGATCGAAAGCTATGCCCCTGGCCGTCAAGTCAGGTTTGGAAGCTTAAACTACATGACCGATATCCGCGGAGACTTGATCTTCGACAGGTTCGAGCCACGGCCAAGCGCGCCGCACTATCTCGAGGGGCATGATCTAGCTCTGCCTCCGAACAGTGTCCTGGAGGCCGCACCCGCACCGGTTCCGACCCTTAACTCGGAGCCTATTGCGGCGATCGAGGATGAGCGGTTGCACGTCACTTCGGGGGCGGCGATCTCAAAGGCGATCGAGCCGAACGCCAGCCCCGCACTCTGCATGACCCATGACTCCGAGGGTCCGGACTCCTTCCCAGATTCCGAACCCCCCGCGCCCCTGCCAATCGAATCCGATTGGGCGCCAATAATGGAGTTCACCGCCGCGGACATCTTTCAGCACTCGCCTTTTGGTGACATCCTGAATTCTCTCAAGTCTCTCTCTTTATCAGGAGAGCCCTGGCCGGACTACGGTCAGCGAGGATCAGATACGGACGATGAAGAAATTAAAAGCCCACCCACCACCCACTTGGTAGCCACCGTCGACAACCTAAACGACGTGCTCAACTTCGACTCCGCAAACATTGACAGCATGGATGACGATGCAGGAGATACCGATGAACCAACGCCCATAGGGCATTGGACAGCCACCTCATCTCATGATGTGTACATGGTGGATACCCCTAAAGGAAGTGACAACGAGGAAAAAGGGGATGGAACGGGAGATCGACCCCCCGGAAAGCAATCAAAGCGTCGGCATAAACGCCGACCCAAGCCCCGCCTCGATAAAAACCCAGCCATAGAGCAGGACAAGCCGGTAGACGACGAGCAGGCCATAGAGCAACCGTCCGAACAGGGCAACACGGATAGAGAAACCGAAACGCCCTCCCCCGGCGAAAAAGGCATTCCGGACGACCTTACGCCGGAGAAATCCATGGAGCAGAAGAATCTCCACAAGAGGCTCGTTGCAACTGCACGCATCCTGAAAAAGCAGAAGCGGAAGCAAAAGACAGCGGAAGATGCACTCCGAATTAGATGGGGTAAAGTAATCAATACCACAGATAAATACGGCGATGGTCGCCGCACTAAAAGCTATCCGAAAAGAAAGCTACTGCCCGAATTCGACGAAGAGGCCCTAGAGCCCTCGCATTCAAAAAATAAGAAAGCCACACGGTCGGATAGACGACCCCATAAAGCGGGAAGTGGCGCCGCACTTAAATCGGTATGCAACCCACCTAAGGATTCGCATCATGGCCCATTTCGGTCCATTTATGGGCCAAGAAAGCAAGCTCTCGCAAGCAATGCAATAAAGCCATCGTCAGATTCCGGCACACCCAAATACAGGGGCGCCGCACACCCCCTATGTTTCACCGATGAGGTTCTAGACTATGAATTTCCAGAGGGATTCATACCCGTAAACATAGAGGCATATGATGGAAGAACAGACCCTGGAGTCTGGATCGAGGATTATATCCTCTAGATACATATGGCCAGAGGAGATGATCTCCACACCATAAAATATTTACCCCTTAAGCTTAAAGGGCCAGCCCGGCATTGGCTTAAAAGCCTTCCCGAAAACACAATTGGAAGTTGGGAAGAGCTCGAGGATGCTTTCCGAGCAAATTTTTAGGGGACCTATGTCCGCCCTCCGGATGCAGATGATCTTAGCCACATAACTCAACAGCCCGGAGAATCAGCTCGGCAGTTCTTGAATAGATTCCTCACTAAAAAGAATCAGATAGTCGACTGTCCGGACGCCGAAGCCTTAGCAGCTTTCAGGCATAACGTCCGAGACGAATGGCTCGCCAGACACCTCGGCCAAGAAAAGCCAAGAACAATGGCCGCACTAACAAGCCTCATGACCCGCTTTTGCGCAGGAGAGGACAGCTGGTTGGCAAGGTGCAGCCGCAGCGACCCAAGTACATCCGAAACCAGGGATAGAAACGGAAAACATCGATGCAACAAGGATCGTCGCCGGACTAAGGAAAAAAGTCCGAATAGCACGGCAGTCAATGCCGGATTCAAAGGCTCACGTCAAAATCAGACAAAACCACCCCTCCAGGATAACAGGGATGATCCATCCAATTTAAATCAAATCCTGGACAGGATATGTCAGATACACAGTACTCCCGGGAAGCCTACTAACCATACCCACAGAGATTGTTGGGTTTTCAAACAATCCGGCAGACTCAATGCCGAACACAAGGGGCTCGACACACCAAGCGAAGACGAGGACGAACCCCAAAAGCAGAGCACCAGGAAACAAAAGAACTTCCCACAAGAAGTAAAAACAGTGAACTTACTTCACATAACAAAACGTGCGGCGCCCATAAAGGTACGCATCACGAGACCTATCTCCAAAGAGTCCCGCCACTGGTTGTTAAAACCAATCATCTTCGATCAGCTAGATTATTCTAGAAATGTCAAGAATGCAGGCTGGACTGCCTTGATACTCGATCCAATAATTGGCGGACTCCAGTTTTCAAATGTCCTTATGGACGGAGGCAGTGGACTAAACCTGATATATCAGTATACAATCCATCACATGGGGATAAACCCAATAAGAATCCGCCGCAGCAAAACCTCATTTCCAAGAGTAGCACCTGGTCCGGACACCCATTGTATGGGTTTTCTCCGGCTCGAAGTTATATTCGGCTATGCCGATAACTTCCGTCGCGAAAAGCTAACTTTCCATGTCGTCCCGTTCTCAAGTCGCTATCAAGCACTACCGGGATGCGAAGCTTTCGCTCGCTTTAACGCAATACCCCATTATGCATCTCTCATGCTTAAGATGCCCGGTCCATGAGGCATCATCTCTTTGAAAGGGAAGCACTAAAGTGCACCTCCCCCAGGCGGAGGACCGTGCGGCCGCTTTGACAGCCCCACAGTAAAATGGCCTCACCAGCCAAAAAACTTCGAAATAGGTCATTAAAGACCACGAACGCGGATAGGCGAGTTCGGTACAAAATCATCACTAATGCAGGCTTAATGGCCATATACCCCTGCACTAGGGGCTACATGCAGAGACAATAAAGCTCAATTATATATTTTTTTACTTTATACTTTGTTTATTTAATCTTTTGTTCGGCACGACCCGTTTTCAACTTAGTTCCTCTCTTTTACAGATGAACGTCGTGCGGCGCCCGTCCAGGATACGGCACAACGGAGACACAGGCGCAGACGTGCAGTAGGGACCCGTCCTAAAGGATTCTTTTTAGATTAAGACCCTGCGTAAACCTTTTTTACTGTCTCTTGTTGCTACACATCCCCGGGTTTTTTCTAATATAACCAAGGAGGAGGCTGGCGTCTTGGCATGTGGCCACATCAGAATTTTTGCACGTACCTGGACACTAGGGACTTTTTTAACAAAGGGTGTTGTTTCGCCCGCACTCATAAAGACCGAACACCTTAGGGAGTGTTCGGCGTCGTGAGTTTTGGCATTATATGCATCGGCTCCGAATCATGTCTTTGGTCAAATGTTGGGTTGCCCGGCTCCTGAGTTCGGCTACCTTACGTTCCGCTCTATCGGGTAAGGTAGCACCAGGAGAACTACTGCGATTGTGCCCCGGTTCGGCCAGGCGAGCACCTCAGTAGAGAAAGCCGAAAACTGACTGTCATGATGTATCATGAGACTGGTCAGCCACTCGATGACCTATCGGAATCTATCGGATTCCTCTGCTTCAACGAAGGGCCGCTTCCCGGTCAGGCACATACACGCCCCGAACTCAGGCGAGCGCAGTCGCCACTAAGGGGCTACCTAAATAGTCCCACTGTCAAGCTCCTATGGCTAAGTGAAAGTGTTAAAGCATTATAGTCCGGTTGCCTGGCCCACTGCGCTATCACTTCCTTTGTAGGACCAAGACGTTGGGTTAAGTGTGAAAATGCGTCTTCTGCGAGCACCCCCGCACTATGTGCGTGGGGGCTGAAGCCAATGAGTGCCATCTTTCAGATTTTATATACATATCTTAAAACGGCCGCACAGGAGGTGTTCCCAATACTTGAAGGCACAAGTATAAAAAGGCCACTACAGTTTATCAAAACATTACTTTATCATTACATATGCTATCATAACATAGCATCTTTCGAGCACTGCGTCTCTATTACACGGGCGCCTTCAAGGACTTCCTGAAAATAGTGCTCGGAGGGTACTCGGCTTTTGTCCGAATCTCGGGACACAACAACAGTGGTCTCCATCTCTGCCCAGTATGTCTTGACACGGGCAAGAGCCATCCTTGCACCCTCTATGCATGTTGACCTCTTCATTGCATTTATACACGGCACCACGTCAAGGAATTGTTGCACCAAGCTGAAATAACTCTTCGGCTCCGATCTCCCCGGCCACAAATGACCCATGACGTACTTCATGGCGAGTCCGGACAACCTATTCAGTTCGGCCCATTGAGCCAAACGATCGTCCACTGCCAGTGGACGCTCTCGATTGTGAAATTGCGATCAGAAAAGCTTTTCCACTTCGCGATCTTTCTGATCTCGAAAGTGTTCGGTCGCATCAGCAACACTCGCTGCCAAATCCAGATAGGTATCCTCCACACTTCACATCCGGTCCAATGGAGCAAACTTCGGGTCGCAAAACTTTCTTCGCAGCATAAAGGGCTTTCTAGCCACAATCTGTTCGGCTTGACGCAGCTCCTCCTTCGCAGCTCTCATTGCAGAGCGCGCGTCCTTGGCATCGACAACGGCCTTCTCTAGGTCCATCTGTCTCGCCTGGTCTTCTTTCTCAAGAACTCTGCAACGGTCTGCAGTGCTCTTTAACTTTTCTGCCATCTCGGCAATCTCTTCCTTGCTTCGGCAATGAGCAGCCTGTTCGGCTCTTAGCTCTTCAAGGGCTTTCTTGGCAGCCGCATCACTTTTTCTGGCTTGATCTTTAGCTCGGGCAAGTTCTACCCTGAGACTCTCCACGGCGGCCGCACCATCTGCGTCAAGCACACACATCGTAAGATACTGGCATAAAACTCTTCTTACCTAATGCCGCCTGAGGAATTACATACCTTGAGCCTCATCAAGCCGCTTGTTGACAAGCGCGATGTCGGCATCTGCCACGTCTAGTTGCCGCTTTAGTTCGGCAAAATCATTAGTTCGGCTTGATTCCGGACAACCTGCCGCCTACATTCAAAGGCGACATCTTAGACCTGGGATTATGATCCTCCGCGTGCCGTCATTTCTTGACGATGCATAGAGTCTCAGGGGCTACTATCTACACAGGGCGCATCTTATTTATGCGCAACTAACAAAAGTGTACATTATCTAATGTACCTCAAAACCCGTCAGTAAACTTTTGACGGCCTCATGCAATCCGCTCTCTGCGGATGAGATCCTTTTGATCACCGTACCCATCAATGCACGGTGTTCTTCCGAGATAGAAGCTCGCCCCAGCAGAATCTTCAACTCCTCCGACCGAGCACCATACTGTGCCGGACTCGTCCTATGGCCTCTTTCGAAGGCCGGATGCGGAGAACCTCGGGGGGGGGGGGCATAGCCATCTTTTGTCCTTGCCGGATTCGGAGAAACCCTCCGCGACGACACCTCAGGATCGCCCGCCTCGCTAGGCGGCACGGTAGGGGGAGGCGTCCCGCTCTCCATCATCTCTGGAAGGAGATCCCCCGAAGACGAGCTCCGCTGAGAAGGGCTGAGGTCCGAGCTACAAGGTAAAATTTTGGTTAATCTTCTCAGATACAAAATTAAGGATTCCTCTCATCCCTCAAAAGGAAAATCTTTCTCTACTTACGGCTTGCTGGAGGGCTGATCCCTTTGAGGGCGCAGTTCAGCCGAGGAACTCCTCGACGCCGGACCCTCTGACGAGGATTTTTCCCCCCGCTTCGAGGCTATGGTCTCTGGGTCGTCAGAGGCGGCCCTTTTCTTCCCCTTAGGAGAGGAGTCGTCGGCTCCTCCCTTTAGAACAGCCTCCTTCGAGGAGGCCAGAGTTTCCTTGTCCTCCCCCTTACTTCCCTCCAAAGGCATTATTTTCAACATCCTGACGAGCACAGGATCCGGCCTGGTTTCGGGAAGGGGGGCCGGACACCTGATTAGCTTTGCCTTCACTATCCACTCCTGTTTAAAAGGACAGCTCTTTTAGGGGCAAGTTTATGACAATTATACGGATAGAAGGTCCGGGCACAAGGTTACTTACTTGAGTATCCGGGCGATTGCAGCTTAGGCCTGCGTCCTCGGTTAAATCCGGACACACTTCTTGTGATCCGAACAACAGTTTATACATCTCCACGGGCGTTGCGCCCATGAAATTCTGGAGAGCTCGCGGTCCCTCTGGATTGAAGTCCCACAGGCGAAGGGAGCGACGTTTGTCGGGCAATATTCAGTGAATCAGCATGACCTGCGTCACCTTGACCAGGCTGAGGTCTCCTTCCAAGAGATCCTTAATACGGCCCTGCAACAAAGGCACGTCATTAGGCAAACCCCAATCTACCCCTCTGTTGACCCATGACGCTAGCAGTGGTGGGGGACCCGAGCGAAAGGCAGAAGGCGCCATCCACTTGGTACCCCAGGGAGCGGTGATATAAAACCACTCTCGTTGCCACAAGCCTAGCTCCTCTTGAAAATAGCCCTCGGTCCATGGAGCATCGGCATTTTTGCTTATGACAGCGCCTCCGCACTCTGCGTGCCGTCCCTCGATCATCTTCGGCTCCACTTTGAAGGACTTGAGCCATAATCCGAAGTGAGGGGTAACACGGAGGAAAGCTTCACACACGACAATAAACGAGGAGATGTGGAGGATGGACTCCGGAGCTAAGTCATGGAATTCTAGCCCGTAATAAAACAACAGTCCCCTCACAAAGGGGTCCATTGGGAAGCCCAACCCCCGAAGGAAATGAGACATGAACACCACGCTCTCACTGGGCTGAGGACTGGGAATGACCTGCCCTTGAGCAGGCAACCTATGCGAAATTTCGCCGGTCAGGAACTTAGCCTCCCTCAACTTTAGTACGTCCTCCTCCGTGACGGAGGAAGGCGTCCATCGGCCTTGAAGGTCAGAACCGGACATTGTCTAAGGTCCGAAGCGCCTGGAATATTGAGCCTAGGGTGTTGGAACTCGAGGCGACGGGCGAACTTGCTTGAGATTGGAAAAAGGAGTAAGGCCTTGGTCTCTTTATAAGAGGTCGAATACCAAGAGCCCTCCCCGTAACCGTCTAGGACTCGCCTTTAATCGAGGAAATGTGCTAACGGGCATGGTTGGGTTATCCACGTCCGTATTGATGAGAATCCCATAAAAAGGGCACACGATCTCTGCTTTGACAAGACGTGCCAAGGAAACCGCCTCGCATAACATGCTGAGGTGGAAAAGTAAAAACGATTCGAGTAAAGGACTTGGCCGTAGTGTGATGACGCACTGCGGAATACGTCAGCAGATTTGATTTGTGTTAATATTATACTCTCTATGGCAATATGTGGAAACTTGTTTTGCAGAGCCGGACACTATTCTTGGTGTTTACAATCTTCTATGAAGGACTTGGAGGAGGAACCCACCTTGCAATGCCGAAGACAATCTGCGCGCTGGACTCGTCGTCATCGAAGCCTGGTTCAGGGGCTACTGAGGGAGTCCTGGATTAGGGGGTGTTCGGGTAGCCGGACTATACCTTCGTCGGACTCCTGGACTATGAAGATACAAGATTGAAGACTTCGTCCCGTGTCCGGATGGAACTTTCCTTGGCGTGGGAGGCAAGCTTGGCGATGCGGATATTCAGGATCTCCTACCATTGTAACCGACTCTGTGTAACCCTAACCCTATCCGGTGTCTATATAAACCGGAGGGTTGTAGTCCGTAGGACAATCAACTCCATACACAACAATCATACCATAGGCTAGCTTCTAGGGTTTAGCCTCCTTGATCTCGTGGTAGATCTACTCTTGTACTACCCATGTCATCAATATTAATCAAGCAGGAGTAGGGTATTACCTCCAACGAGAGGGCCCGAACCTGGGTAAAAACATCGTGTCCCTTGTCTCCTGTTACCATCCGGCCTTGACGCACAGTTCGGGACCCCCTACCCGAGATCCACCGGTTTTGACACCGACAGCCGCCGCAGCCAAGAAGAAACGAGGACCGCCATCAGGACGAGGGGGTTTGGGGCTTCCAGGAGCCGCGCGTGATCGCCTGCATCCTGGGCGGAGCTCAAGCCCCAGCCTCTCAGCGCATCTTCAAGCAGTTCGCCCGTGAAGTAAATGCAGTCCTCCCCAAGCTCGAAGCCACGCACCCTCTCAGGTGGTCGGCATGCGCCATCACGTTCAGCTCAGCGGATCAGCTCAAGTGTGCAGCCACAGCTGGAGTCCTCCCGATGCTTTGTTCCCCAATCATCAGCAACGTTGTGGTCACCAGGACCCTCATCGATGGCGGGGCAGGGCTCAACGTCCTGTCCGTGGAAACATTCAACAATCTCCAAGTTCCCTACAACCAGCTTCAGCCAACCAAGCCTTTCTCCGGAGTCACCGACGGCTCCACGGTCCCGATTGGGCAGGTCCGCCTCCCTGTCACCTTCGGGGCACGCGACAACTACCACACCGAGCTCATCGACTTCAACGTTGCTCACATTCGCCTGCCGTACAACACCATCCTTGGGTACCCAGCGCTGGCCAAGTTCATGGCCGTAACCCACCACGGCTACAACGTCCTCAAGATGCCAGGAAGTGGCGGAGTCATCACGGTGCCCTGTGAAGAAAGGACGCAGTGTGTTCCCTGGAACGAGCCTTTCAGGCCGCATCACTGGAAGACCCGGATCGCGGAAGCAGGAGGCTTCCCGAGACCACCCCCAAGAAGAAGAAGACATCATCCGGCCCGGTCCCTCAAGAGGCAGGCCCCTCAGGACCCGCGCCTGCCCAGGGGGAACCTCCTTCCATCGCATAGGAAAGCGCGCCCGGCGCCCTCCTCAGGCAGGGCTCGGGGGCTCTCCCCTGGAGGGCCACCGACCTGGCTAAGGTCACGAGGGAGGTGCTTGGGCACCACATGGAGGCGTGTTTCGAAGCACGTTTCCCTTAAGAAGGAGTAAGGCAAGGAGGGCCAAACCCTCAGCAGTTCGTCAGCAAGGCCATTCAGGAGCTACATGAGTCAAGAGTCATGAGAGGCGACCGCCGCCTACCAGCTGTGGCTCCCCATCGAGGCGAGGATGGTGGGCTGCGCGTCTGCATCAACATACCAGGGCTCAATCGAGTCGCCTCTCTGGAGCGCCTCTGGCCCTCGCGAGTGGGGCGCTGCGAAGGTCCACCCCATAGCTACGTTCGCATGCCTTACGGCTTGCCGAACGCGGCTGCCACGTACCAGCGCCTCATGAGGGGCATCATGGAGGCTCAAGAGGCCAGGCGTTCCGCAGCCCTGGCGGAGATGGAGATGGTCCGCGAGGAGCCACCAGCACCTTCGGAGCCTCCTAGGGCCCCTGGGCCCGGGGGATCGTGAGGATCGGCTTCCGCAGCCCACCGAGTCTGCTACACCAACACTCCTTCATCCTCAACATCATCAGGTGACATCTTTCAAGTTTCATTTCAAGCTGGGAGCGCCCCCAGGGCTGCATTATTCCCAGGCCACGTGGGTCCGTCCCTGCGGCATGTATCCCTTTCATTTCTTGTTGTTGGCTTACTTTGTTGGGGGTGCCCCTCGGGCTGCATCATCCCCAAGTCGCTCGGGTCAGACCCAGCGGCATGTATCCCTTTTGCGCTTATTTCCGGCTATGCGTTCAACCCACCATGCTTGATTATTTGATGTTGGTTCACGGCACCTCTTCTTCTCCATGCCGACCACTTGCACGTTAAAGGGGGGGTACCTGAGCATCGCGACTTAGGGCTCTTACTGGCTCTCCAGCCCTCACCCTCTGGCCTTGTCCACGGCATCGCGACCTGGCATACCAGCGACGGCTGAGACCAGCTCGAGGGCTGGGACCCGAGGACATAGAGTGCAGGCATCTAACCAAATTTGCAGGAACACATCACAAGATAAGGCCTAGTGCCAGGCGCAACCCGCCTAGAGGTAGGGACCCGTGAGTCCCGCGCTGGCTCACGGCTGCCCAGATACACCTCGTCAGGCCCTACCGTGCCAGCCACGTGTCAGGGCAGGGCTGTACACGCCCCGGGGGCTCCTCCCAGAGGGGATTCCCCTCCCACGTACCAGTGGAAGCACCATGCTCCACGCTGGCTGACGACACTGCCGAGGAGCGGCTATGCCCGTACACATACGGAAGCGCTATGCTCCGCGCTGGTGATAAACAACTGAGGGTGGCCCCCGGGCCGCATCAACCTCAGGGAGCCCAGAGCTCAGTGTCTAGCCTCATCGTAACGCCTTCCCTCGGGAGTGCCGCGCGAGGGGGCTGGGCACGGGGGCTGCGCTTGGGTCATGCCCAGACGCACGCCACCCAGCCAGGCCCCCCGGGCCTGGTCCGTCGCGCGTCTCTCCCCGAGCAGAGCCAAGGTACGAAGGACGTTTGAGCGTCAAGGGGGACACCTAAGCATCGCGAGTCAGGAGCCTAAGTGGTCACGTAGCCCCTCACTCCTTAGTTCTGAAAGGCTAACGGCGGTTGAGGTATGCGCGGGGGGACTCCTAAGCATCTCACCTCCCTACTTGCTGTTCGTGCGCCAAGGGGGACTCCTGAGCATCGCGACTTAGGAGCCTAACTTGTCACGTAGCCCCTCACTCCTTGGTCCCGTCCTGGTTTCCGGTCGGGGCTAACAGCGGCTGAGGTATGCGCGGGGCCGGGATCTGCCGGCGTAGAACATAAGCAAGTAGGAAGGAAAAGCGTAAATTTCAAGGAATTCAAAAGACAGCCTCCTTCACTCTCGTCCGCGCGAACCGCTTGCACGTTAAAGGGGGGTGCCTGAGCATCGCGACTCAGGGCTCCTACTGGCTCTCCAGCCCTCACCCTCTGGCCTTGTCCACAGCATCGCGACCTGGCATACCAGCAACGGCTGAGACCCGCTCGAGGGCGGGGACCCGAGGACGTAGAGCAGAAAGGGGAGCAAAGGCGAGAGGGGAGCGCCATCTTAAATTTCAAGGAGTTCAAAAGCAAATATTACAGTCCACACTGTTATCTCAATGCCAAACGCAAGTTTAAACGCCTCCCTGAGGCATGATACATGTGCGGGAATTGAAGGCAGGACAGGAGCCACAACGGAGTCACTTGTCGGCGGTGGAGCAGCGCAGAGTGGTTTCGCCTCATGGAGCAGCAGGGTCGGCAGCGCCTCGCTTCGGCTTGGTGCTGAAGGCCCGGAACTTCCCCAGCAGAGCCTCCGCGCGACCCTTCATGGCCTCGGCAGCGACAGCGGCACGCTCGCCGCTTGCTAGCTCCAGCAGGCTGTCGAGGTCGACGCTGGGATCGCGAAGGTAGATGTGGGTGAAGACCCGCGTCAGCGCTGCAGAAGACAGGACACGCGCCTCGGCCTCGGTCGTGGGGCCAAGGCCAAGGGCGACATCTTCAAGAGCGCGAACCAGGAAGGGAAGCAGCTTGGCGGGGCTGTCCTCGGTGCCAGCCAGCGGGCTCTCCAGGCCGCTGTCGTAAAGCGTCTTTAGCGAGGAGCGAGCCTTCTCCTCCATATCTGCAAAGGCCACACGGTCCTCGGCAAGAACCCGGGCCTTGTCGTCCAGCTCGACCTTCCTCGCCCCCAACTCCTGCTCCAGCGTGCCTAGGCGGTCACGGCGCTTCCTGAGCTTGGCCTCCAGGACCTTGACGGCCGCCTCGCGAGCCTTCACGCCTTCTTCCTGCTCTTGGCGAAGGCGGGCCTCCTTCGCGAGCTGGTCCCGCAGGCCATGGAGCTCGTCCTCCAGCACCTTGCAGCGACCACGAACGTCGACCGCCTCCCCCAGGGCTGCATCACGAGCGGCCTTCGCCTCAAGGACGGCCTGCCTCTCCTCATCGCAAGCCGTCGAGGCCTGGACCAGCGCCGCCCGAATCGAAGCGTCGGAGTGAATCCATCCTGAAGCCAGCTCCAGGCGCCCGGCCACCAAGCGAGGGTCGGCGCCAAGAAGATCCTGCCGGAGCCGGTCCAGCTCAGTAGCAACACGATCCAGAACGGCAGGAGGAGTCGGAGAGACAGCAGTTGGTGGAGTAGGAGGAGAAGGCGGTGGCTCGACCACAGCATCCTGAGGCGGAGCCTGCTGCGCCCCAACGGCTGTGGTGGCGGCAGCTGGCAAAGGCACCTCGGGAGTCGCTTGGGCCATGGGGGCTGAGCTCACCCCAGCCGGCTCAGCCAGGCCTCGCGATGACGACCGGGCAGGAGAGGCCCTGCGTCGCGGTCACCTTCCTTCGCGGGCAGAGGCGCTGCCCCGGATGGAACCTCAGGAGATCCCTTCGGCTTCTTTGCTGCGGGTGCCAGCCTATCCAAGAGATGCGGACGTCAAGCCTCAGCAGCAGAACAAGAAATAAAGACAGGAATCAAGCGCTTACGGGTCGTCGCCGGTGAGCTCAAGCTGCCTCCGGCCAAATTTGAAGCCCGAAAGCCGGCTGGAAGGGTCAACCTTGGGAAGCTCGGGAGCGAAAGGCGCGTCTGCGGTCCGCCTCGGGGCCGGGGCAGACCCGTGGGAGATCTCCCGCCGCCCTGCTCGTCATCATCCTCGTCGTCATCGCTCGGAGAGAGGCGGAGAACGCGGGACCTATGCCGGGAGAGGGGAGCCCTCGATTCTCCGTCAGTCGCCTCGGAGTCAGGCACTTTCTCCCGCTCCCCTCCTTCCTCCTCTTAGCTGGAGCCGATGGAGGACACGTCCACCGGTTCGTCAGGAGCTTCCGTGGGCACGGGCCCGTCCCCGTTGAAGACGGGCATGGACTCCACGACCTGCTCCCAGTCGTCGCGGAGGAACAAGGGCGTAGGAGCGCCCTCCAACTCGCCACATCGCCCAGACCAGAGATTGGAGGACCGCAGCCAGATCTTCGCCAGCCAAGGCCGCGGGGCTCGGATGGGGCCTCCACATCGGAAATGAGTACTGCCGAAGCGGAGCCAGCTGGTGCTCCAGGAATTCCCTCAGCAGCGACGCGCCGGTCAGCTTCGCCGCCGCCATGTTGGCCGGCCTCAGATCCGCGTCCATCTTCTCCAACACCAGCTTCGCGCGGGGGTCCGCGAGCTCCACTCGACCCCAATCGCTAGAGCTCGTGGGTTGCTCCGTGGGCAAGATCAGCCGAGGGTGGATGCGCCCAGTATCTGCCAAGACCCACTTGCTCCTGAAGCCCTCAATCCTTTTCCCGGGGCTCGAAATGGCAATGGTGCCACCGTACATGACGAAGCTCG
This sequence comes from Aegilops umbellulata, assembly GCA_032464435.1. NCBI lineage: Eukaryota > Viridiplantae > Streptophyta > Magnoliopsida > Poales > Poaceae > Aegilops > Aegilops umbellulata. The sequence continues at coordinate 69,107,135 of CP136058.1, forward strand.
CGCACGCGGAAGCAGGACCGCGAGTGGTACGGAGATAGAAGTAGTGGCGCAGCAAGGCCACTGAGGGTTGCACCCCTACGTGAGCCTCGCAGTAATAGGCGAAGATTGCCAGGAGAAGGACGGAGTTGGGGTGGAGATGCAGAGCCTGTAGCTTATAATGGCGGAGGACAGAGAAGAAGAACTCAGAGAAGGGAGGCACCAGGCCAGAAGCAATGGCGCTTACAAAGAGCGGATAGAAGGTGCTCCCTTGGCCCTCAGGGGTGGCAGAGCCGGCCTTGAACACCTTCGCCCCGTCGATGCCCTGCGCCGCCGCCATCCGGCGCAACCGGGCGAGGCTCCACTCCGACACGTTCGGTGACTCCAGGGCAGACGAGTACCAAGGTCCGGCCGGGGACTGACGAGGCGCCATGGCTTCCTAGGTCACGCGGTCGGAGTAGATCTGGAAATTTTGGAGGAAGGAAGGAGAGGCGCAAGAAAGGGGATCTGAGCAACAACCGGAGAAAGCGAAAAAAAGCAAAGCCTGGGCAGATGCCGCTCCTTTATCAACTCGCGCGGGTTCTGAGGTGCCCACGTCCAATCAACCGCCGTGCGGCGCCCAAGGCCGCAGGCTGTTAGGGACCGCGGCGCTTTTCCCTTGCCCTTTCGCCTCCCTGCACGGCCAAGTCCGGGCGCGCCTTGGGCCCGGGGGCTACTATCGGCGTTCTGGGAATGGGGGTCGCCAGACTTGCCTGCCTGCGGCCGCGGCGTGGCTCAAAGGGGGGCCCAGCACGGCCCAGCTTCATCAACACAGACCCAAGACCCTCGCGAGGGGCCAAGCCTCGCGGGGCGGACAACACGGAGCTTCCTCAGGAACGGCCTCATCAGGCTGGCTCGCGAGGAGGCGAAGAGATCAAGGCGGGGTACCTCACGAGGTGCCCGTGACGCAATCCATGACGACCAAGGGCGCCAGGCGGGCGCCAGCCCGCGCAGTGTCCTCCTTTCCTCTTTGGTGCAAAGGGAGCAAGCGCAGGCGAGAGCATCAAGCAAAGGCACCCGTTTCGGTGCAACGAGACCAAGACCAGCCCAACGGCAGGGAGGAAGTTATTGTGGAGCCCAAGCCAGCATCATCACCAGAGCCTTTGGCAGGCGAAGACCAACTTTAGTCAGGATAAGTGTACCAGATGTTACCCTTCAAAATGGCCAATTGTTGGCGCCCTTCCCGCTCAATATTTGGGAAGAGGCCCAGGGCCTTTGCCTATAAATAGTACTAGCCACCCCTAGGGTAGAGGGGGCAATGGATGAGAAGATCGGAGACAGAGAGAGAGAGAGAGAGAGAGAGAGAGAGAGAGAGAGAGAAGGGTGACTGAGCTCCTCCTAGCAGTTCATCGCCCCAGCCAAGAACAGACCCTCGCGAGGCCGTTCTTCCTTGTATGGCTCATCATCATCAGCCCAAGAGGCAATCCACCACACCACAAACTGGAGTAGAGTATTACACCACAATGGTGGCCCGAACCAGTATAAACCCTGTGTCTCTTGTGTTGTTCTTTCCATCGCTTAGATCTTAGCGAGGCGGTGGGGTACAGGTAGGTAGGAGGCGAAATCTCTGCGCGCACCCCAGTGTTCGAACTTCAAGGGTCTGCCGGAACCCGAAATCCGATAATGTACATCGCACACACACCTTCATCTGGTTGCCCGTTTATTTTGTTCCTCATCATCGCAAACGGTTAATTGAGCTGAACCGTATGCCCTGCATCGCACACGTAACTAAAATATGAGCCGTGTTTGATGCATCCTCCATCGCAAACGTTTTCCATCATTTCTGACGGTTTTCATACAGCACTCTTTGCAATTATTGCATGCCACACAGTTTCTCAAAGGGTCTCTGATCGTAGTGTCGCGTTAGCAGCATCCTGCAGTAGTTAAACATGATGAAACTTTGCAGTGTTATTTCAGTACCAGAAGGGACACTAGAAAGTTCGGGTGGAGGTCAGAGAGCGACGAGCTCACCCAGCATGCCCCAGGGGGGCACCCCCTGAGCTCGTGGGTCCCACACAACTCTGTTTGACCTAATTCCACCTTTATTAATTCTCAAATATTCCCAGACAAACAAAGTGCCACCCGAAACAATTTTTCTACCGCCGCAAGCTTTTGTTATTCCACGATCCCATTTGGAGGCCTTTTCCGGTACTCTGCCGGAGGGCGAATTGATCACGGAGGGCTTCTACATCAACCTTACTACCCTACCAATGATGTGTGAGTAGTGCACCACAGACCTACGGGGTCATAGCTAGTAGCTAGATGGCTTCTTCTCTCTCTTTGATCTTCAATACAATGTTTTCCTCGATCTTCTTGGATTTCTATCCGATGTAATCTTCTTTTGTTGCGCGTTTGTTCAATCCGATGAATTGTAGGTTTATGATCAGATTATTCATTGAAAGTAATTGAGTCTTTTCTGAACTTTATTATGCATGATTATTATAGCTTTATATTTATCTCCGATCTATCTGTTTGGTTAGGCCAACTAGATTGATTTATCTTCAGTGAGAGATGTGCTTCGTGACGGGTTCAATCTTGTGGTGTCCGAACCTCGTGACAGAATGGGTGGCGAGGCACGCATTGTATTGTTGCCAATAAGGGTAAAATGATGGAGTTTATTCTCATTGCTTGAGTTTACTTTGTCTACATCATGTCATCATACTTCATGCATTACTCTGTTTGTCATGAACTTAATACGTAGAGAGGGAGCAGGAGTAGCATTAGTAGCAAGCTTGTTATTGGTAGTAGTAGCAGTAGTAGCAGTAGTTGTAGTATTACAACAAAATAAAATGACATGGCGCTCCAAGCAAAACACATATCATGTGGTGAATAAAAATTCATATTGTTGTAATATCTATTGTATTCCAACTTGTCTATGGTTCATACCCTCCGATACTACTCATAGATTCATCAAAATAAGCAAACAACACATAGAAAATAGAATCTGTCAAAAACAGAACAGTCTGTAGTAATCTGTATCAAACGTATACTTCTGGAACTCAAACAATTCTAAAATAAATTGGTGGACCTGAGGAATTTGTCTAGTGGTCATCTGCAAAAAGAATCAACTAAATAGCACTCTCCAGTAAAAAAATTAGCTAATTTCGTGAGCGCTAAAGTTTCTGTTTTTTACACAAGATCATAAAGACTTCACCCAAGTCTTCCCAAAGGGTCTACTTGGCACAAACACTAATTAAAACATAAAACCACATCTAAACAGAAGCTAGATGGATTATTTATTCCTAAATAGAACCAAAAAGCAAGAAACTAAAATAAAATTGGGTTGCCTCCCAACAAGCGCTATCGTTTAACGCCTCTAGCTAGGCATGATGATTTCAATGATGCTCGGATAAAATATAAGAATTGAAACATAAAGAGAGCATCATGAAGAATATGACTAGCACATTTAAGTCTAACCCACTTCCTATGCATATGGATTTTGTGAGCAAACAACTTATGGGAACAATAATCAACTAGCATAGGAAGGCAAAACAAGCATAACTTCAAAACTTTAAGCACATAGAGAGGAAACTTGATATTATTGCAATTCCTACAAGCATATATTCCTTCCTCATAACAATTTTCAGCAGCATCATGAATGAATTCAACAATATAACCAGCACCTAAAGCATTCTTTTCATGATCTACAAGCATATAATTTTTATTACTCTCCACATAAGCAAAATTCTTCTCATTCGGGATAGTAGTGGGAGAAAGCTCAACAAAACAACTATCATGTGATTGAAAATTAAGATCAAGATGACAAGTTTCATGGTTATCATTGTTCTTTAAAGCATACGTGTCCTCACAATAATCATCATAAATAGGAGGCATGCTTTCATCATAATAAATTTGCACATCAAAACTTGGGGGACTAAAAATATCATCTTCATCAAACATAGCATCCCCAAGCTTGTGGCTTTGCATATCATTAGCATCATGGATATTCTTAGAATTCATACTAACAACATTGCAATCATGCTCATCATTCAAATATTTAGTGCCAAACATTCTAATGCATTCTTCCTCTAGCAACTGAGCACAATTATCGGAATCCCTATTTTCATGGAAGACATTAAAAAGATGAAGCAAATGAGGCACCCTCAATTCCATTTTTTGTAGTTTCCTTTTATAGACTAAACTAGTGATAAAACAAGAAACAAAAATATTCGATTGCAAGATCTAAAGATATACCTTCAAGCACTCACCTCCCTGGCAACGATGCCAGAAAAGAGCTTGATGTCTACTATGCAACCTTCTTCTTGTAGACGTTGTTGAGCCTCCAAGTGCAGAGGTTTGTAGGACAGTAGCAAATTTCCCTCAAGTGGATGACCTAAGGTTTATCAATCCGTGGGAGGCGTAGTTTGAAGATAGTCTCTCTCAAACAACCTTGCAACCAAATAACAAAGAGTCTCTTGTGTCCCCAACACACCCAATACAATGGTAAATTGTATAGGTGCACTTGTTCGGCGAAGAGATGGTGATACAAGTGCAATATGGATGGTAGATATAGGTTTTTGTAATCTGAATATATAAAAACAGCAAGGTAACTAATGATAAAAGTGAGCATAAACGGTATTGCAATGCTAGGAAACAAGTCCTAGGGTTCATACTTTCACTAGTGCAAGTTCTCTCAACAATAATAATGTAATTGAATCATATAACTATCCCTCAACATGCAACAAAGAGTCACTCCAAAGTCACTAATAGCAGAGAACAAACGAAGAGATTATGGTAGGGTACGAAACCACCTCAAAGTTATCCTTTATGATCGATCTATTCAAGAGTCCGTAGTAAAAAACATGAAGCTATTCTTTCCGTTCGAGCTATCATAGAGTTCGTACTAGAATAACACCTTAAGACACAAATCAACCAAAACCCTAATGTCACCTAGATACTCCAATGTCACCTGAAGTATCCGTGGGTATGATTATACGATATGCATCACACAATCTCAGATTCATCTATTCAAACCAACATAAAGTACTTCAAAGAGTGCTGAGGGAGTCCTGGATTAGAGGGTGTCCGGATAGCCGGATTATAACCTTTGGCCAGACTCTTGGACTATGAAGATACAAGATTGAAGACTTCGCCCCGTGTCCGGATGGGACTTTCCTTGGCGTGTAAGGCAAGCTTGGCAATATGGATATGTAGATCTCCTTCCATTGTAACCGACTATGTGTAACCCTAGCCCTCTCCGGTGTCTATATAAACCGGAGGGTTTTAGTCCATAGGACGAACAACAATCATACCATAGGCTAGCTTCTAGGGTTTAGCCTCTCTGATCTCATGGTAGATCCACTCTTGTACTACCCATATCATCAATATTAATCAAGCAGGAGTAGGGTTTTCCCTCCATCGAGAGGTCCCGAACCTGGGTAAAAACATCATGTCCCTTGTCTCCTGTTACCATCCGCCTAGACGCACAGTTCGGGACCCCCTACCCGAGATCCGCCGGTTTTGACACTGACATTGGTGCTTTCATTGAGAGTTCCTCTGTGTCGTTCTCATCAGGCTCGATGGCTCCTTCAATCATTGTTGGCGATGTAGTCCAGGGTGAGACTTTTCTCCCCGGACAGATCTTTGTATTCGACGTCTTTGCACTACGGGCCAATTTGTTTGGCCATCTGGAGCAGATTGAAAGCTACGCTCCTGGCCATCAGGTTAGATTTGGAAGTTGGAACTACACGGCTGACATCCGCGGAGACTTGATCTTCGACGGATTCGAGCCGCATCCGAGCGCGCCGCACTGTCACGATGGGCGTGATTTAGCTCTGCCGCTGAATAGTGCCCTGGAGGCCATACCCGCATCCGCTCCGACCCTTAGCTTGGAGCCGACTGCGTCGATCAAGGACGGGTGGCTAGACCCCACTGCGGGGCTGCAGTCTCAACGGCAATCGAGCCAAACACCAGCCTTATCCTCTGCGAAGCCCGTGACTCCAAAGTGTCGGACTCTTCTCCGGACTCCGAACCCTCCTCGCCCCTGCCAATCGAATCCGAGTGGGCGCCCATCATGGAATTCACCGCCGCAGATATCTTTCAGCACTCGCCCTTCAGCGACATTCTGAATTCACTAAGGTCTCTCTCTTTGTGAGGAGAGTCCTGGCTGGATTATGACCGGCAGGATTGGGATGCGGACGACGAAGAAATTCGACGCCCACCCACCACCCACTTTGTAGCCACTGTCGATGATCTAACCGACATGCTAGACTTCGACTCCGAAGACATCAACGGTATGGACGACGATGTAGGAGACGAACAGGAACCAGCGCCTATAGGGCACTGGAAAGCCACCTCGTCATATGACATATATATGGTGGACACACCCAAAGAAGGCAATGATGACGCAGGGGATGACCCCTCCAAAAAGCAACCTAAGCGCCGGCGTCAACGGCGCCGCTCTAAATTCCGCCAAAGCAAAAATGGTGATACCGGCATGGGAGATAATAACACCCCAGACAGTGCCGAAGACAACTCCTTCCAGCAAGATTCAGCACAGGAGGATGGGAAGCCAGCCCCCCTGAGAGAGCGGCAGACAGAGAGGAGGAGGATGACAATTACATGCCTCCCTTTGAAGACGAGGCAAGCCTCGGCGACGACGAATTTGTCGTGCCTGAGGATCCCTTCAAAGAAGAGCGCTTCAAGCGCAGGCTTATGTCCACGACGAATAGCCTTAAGAAAAAGCAGCAACAGCTTAGAGCTGATCAAGACTTGCTAGCCGACAGATGGACTGAAGTCCTTGCGGCCGAGGAATACGAACTCGAACGCCCCTCCAAGAGCTACCCAAAGCGCAGGTTGCTACCCCGATTAGAGGAGGAAGCACTTAAACCTACATCACCAGCACATGATGCGGCTGACCGGCCACCTCGCGACCACGACAGAGAGGCCTCCCGGCCCTCCACTCAAGCCGCACCCCGACGTCGCTCAAAAAATACCAAGACACGGGGAAACGTGCCAGACCTGCGAGATATGTTGGAGGACAAGGCAAGGCAAACAAGATCGATCTATGGATCGTGCGGGCGCCCCACGTCACGAGACGATAACCGTCACGTCGGATACAGTAAATCCGGCCGGGCCGAACACAGCAGACAAAGCTCATTTGAGCTATGTCGTGATATAGCCCAGTACAGAGGTGCCGCACACCCACTATGCTTCACAGATGAAGTAATGGATCATCAAATCCGAGAGGGTTTCAAACCCGTAAACATTGAATCATATGATGGCACAACAGATCCTGCGGTATGGATTGAGGACTATCTCCTTCATATCCACATGGCCTGTGGCGACGATCTACATGCCACCAAATACCTCCCACTCAAGCTTAAAGGACCAGCTCGGCATTGGCTTAACAGCTTGCCAGCAGAATCAATTGGTTGTTGGGAGGACCTGGAAGCCGCATTCCTCGACAATTTCCATGGCACCTATGTGCGACCACCAGACGCTGATGACCTGAGCCACATAATCCAGCAGCCAGAAGAATCTGCCAGACAATTCTTGACACAGTTTCTAACCAAGAAAAATCAAATCGTCGACTGTCCAGACGCAGAGGCCCTAGCAGCCTTCAAGCATAACATCCGTGACAAGTGGCTTGCCCGGCACCTTGGACAGGAAAAGCCGAAATCTATGGCAGCCCTCACGACACTCATGACCCGCTTTTGCGCGGGAGAACAAAGTTGGCTGGCTCATAGCAATAACATGACCAAGAGCCCTGGTAATTCGGACACCAAGGACAGCAATGGCACGTCGCGTCACAACAAGCACAAGCGCCGCATTAGTAGCGACAACGAAAAAGATACGGTAGTCAATGCCGGATTCAGAGGCTCTAAACCTGGTCAGCGGAAAAAGCCATTCAAAAGAAACACTCCGGGCCTGTCCAGTTTGGACCGTATACTCGATCGCTCGTGCCAGATACATGGCACCCCCGAAAAACCAGCCAATCACACCAACAGGGATTGTTGGGTGTTCAAGCAGGCCGGCAAGTTAAATGCCGAAAACAGAGACAAGGGGCTACATACCGACGACGAGGAGGAACACCGGCCGCCGAACAATAGTGGACAAAAGGGCTTCCCCCGCAAGTGCGGACGGTGAACATGATATACGCAACCCAAATCCCCAAGAGGGAACGGAAGCATGCGCTAAGGGACGTATGCGCGTTGGAGCCAGTCACCCCAAAGTTCAACCCGTGGTCCTCCTGCCCGATCACTTTCGATCGAAGGGACCACCCCAGTAGTATCCGCCATGGCGGATTCGCCGCATTGGTTCTCGACCCAATCATTGATGGATTTCACCTCACTCGAGTCCTTATGGACGGCGGCAGTAGCCTGAACCTGCTTTATCAGGAGATAGTGTGCAAAATGGGCATAGATCCCTCAAGGATCAAACCCACAAAGACTACCTTTAAAGGTGTCGTACTAGGTGTAGAGGCCCATTGCACGGGCTCAGTCACACTCGAAGTGGTCTTCGGATCCTCGGATAATTTCCGAAGCGAGGAGTTAATCTTCGATATAGTCCCGTTCTGCAGTGGCTATCACGCACTGCTCGGGCGAACCGCATTTGCAAAGTTCAATGCGGTGCCGCACTACGCATACCTCAAGCTCAAGATAGCAGGACCTCGAGGAGTCATTACGGTCAAAGGAAACACCGAACGCTCTCTCCGAACAGAGGAGCATACGGCGGCCCTCGCAGCAGAAGTACAAAGCAGCCTGTCATGGCAATTCTCCAGTCTGGCAATAAAACGTCCGGACACCGTCAAGCGCGCTCGGAGTAATCTACAACAAGACCGCCTGGCACGTTCCGAGCAAGCGTAGCAATGCGGCCCCAACCCCAGCCCTCGCGAAACTGCGAAATCAGTACTACGCATACATAATTACGCTCTGAAAATACCATGGGCACAGGGTAGGGGCATGACCACGGCACACCCCAATACACGGCTCAACCGCACTAGGGGTCGCCGATTCTATCACTTTTCTTACTTTCAGGACATTACTCTCTGGAAGACCTGTTCGGCGGTACAATCGCCGAACACACGATGCAACAATCAAGGAGGCAGAAAGCTACGTCGAATTACCAGGTGGTCTCTATAACGAGCTAAATACCTGTCTTACATAACGTCCCGCGGCCCGCCCTTGGAGGGGGACATGTCAAATAGTCCCATCTCTTGCTTATCGCACTATTTCTATCGTTCTACTTTTAGCGCAGCCTTTGGGAATAAACAATGCTTAGCTTCAGCTTATTATTGCATTCTCTATTCATTCCTTTTTCATATACATGTTCAGTTATGACATTTAGCACCCGTACACTTTGGTACGGCTAATACGCCAGGGGCTTAAGCACCCCATAATACGGCGTGAGAAGTCCGAACACTTACACAAGTGCGGCACCCCGAACTTATAGCATTATATGCATCAGCTCTGAATCATGTCTTGGGTCAATAGTTGGGTTTGCCCGGCTCCCATGTTTTGGTACCTTACGTTCCATTATATCGGCTAAGGTAGCGCTGGGAGAACTACTGCGATTGTGCCCCAGTTCAGCTGGGCTAAGCACCTCAGTAGAGAAAGCTAAAACTGGCTGCCATGATAGGGCGAGAGCTGGTCGCTGTTCGAGAGGTTTCGAATCCTTAAAGACTTATGCCGCTTAGAGCGAGGAGTCGGCTTTGTCCGGCCTAAGGCGTGTATAGCGCCCCGAACTCAGTCTTCCGAACACTAGGGGCTTCGCCGAAATTTAAAATTATAGAATTCTCTGGCTAAGTGAGAGTGATAACGCACTATAGTCCGATTGCCTTGTTCGCCGTGCTGAGCACCTCCCTCGAAGGACCCAATAATGGGAAAAAGAGTGCTTAGGTTTATCCCCGAACACCCCAACACTAGTGGCATGGGGGCAGAAGCCGACGACTCGCCATCTCTCAGATTTAAAAAACGGCCGCACAGAAGGTAATATTTTAAATCAAAACAAGCATTGCATAGCGCATATGAACAAGTTTTCAGCGCATAGGATAAAACAAACAACTTTACTGAAATATTACATCCTTGGAACATTCATTCGCCACAAGGCGGGCACCTTCAGGACGCCCTCGTAATACATCTCGGGGTGGCGATGCTCCTTGCCCGGTGGTGGCCCGTCCTTCACAAGCTTCTCAGCATCCATTTTGCCCCAATGCACTTTAGCACGGGCGATGCAAACGGAGCACTTGATGACTTCAAGCCGTGGACAGGCATCCACCAGCCGCCTCACCAGCCCGAAGTAGCTCCCAGGCATGGCCTCTCTGGGCCATAGCCGGACTATGAGACCCTTCATGGCCTGTTCGGCCACCTTATGGAGCTCGACCAGTTGCTTCAGCTGGTCGCTCAAGGGCACCGGGTGTCCGGTCTCAGCATACTGAGACCAGAACACCTTCTCTGTCGAGCTCCCCTCCTCGGCCCAGTAGAAGGCGGCAGCATCTGACACGCTGCGGGGCAATTCTGCGGATGCTCCTGGAGAGCTCCGGATTCGGGTAAGTAACAAGTAATTCACTTTCACGTGCTTGCTTTGCATAAAGAATGCCTTACCCACCGCTATCTTCTTCATCGCCTCAACTTCCTGGAGGGCTTTCTGGGCTTCGGCCTTGGTAGACATGGCGCTTTTGTGGGCTGTTGCGAGCTCGGACTCTCGCGTCCTTGAGTCAAGCTCCAAACTCTCCTGTTTTTCACGAGAGCCTGGAGCTCTTGTTGTACCTCGCCAACTCGCGCCTCATGCTTCTCCCGCTCAGTGCACTCCGTGGCCGCCTTCTTTTCGGCCTCGGAAAGTGCTTTCTTCAGGGTCGCCACCTCAGTCGTGGCCCCTAAGACACCAATAACGATCCGGTCATTTTTTGCAACTGCATCTTTTATATAATTACACAAGGCATTACGTACCTTGGCTCTCCTCGAGCTGCTTCTTGGCAAGGCCGAGCTCTTGCTCGGACCGCTCGAGGTTCTGCTTCAGCGTGTCCACCTTCGCAGTCAGTACGGCAGAGGCCAGCAGCGAAGTCTGCATACGCATATGGACATAATTATGTTAGACTCCTGCGAATATTATTAGATCCTCTATTCGGCTTTTCCTTGTGAACGCCAAACAGAGCATCAGGGGCTACTGTCTATGCGGTAATATTTTTATATATTCTCTACATACCTCAAAACCTGTTAACAGGCTGGCACAGGCTTCAGTCAGCCCGCTCTTGGCGTACTGAACCTTCTGGATCACCGGACTCATAATAGTGCGGTGCTCCTCATCGATGGAGGCGCCGTTAAGCACCTCCAACAAGTTATCTAGTGCCTCCAGCTGGACGGAGGTCACCGGCGCGGTAGGCTTGCCCTTCTTGGCAGGGGGCCGCCTGCCGGACTCTGGAACCGCTGAAGGTTCTAGTGCGGTGTTCGGCCCGGGGCCGGACTTGGAGCCCTTAGGAGCCTTGCTCCCTTTTTGTCTGCAGTCCGGAAGGTCGCCTTGCGGCGCCTCCAGGACCACCTCCCCTTGGCTTGGAAACTTTCGGGACAACACCTCGACATTGTCCGTAGGGTGAGGGGTGGAAGCGGTCAGAAGTGAAAAGCTATTCACATCCGACGAATCCAAGGAGCCGCTTGACGATACGTCGAGCCGGGCTCGGGCCGGACTACATGATTATATTCGGCGTTAGGGAAAGTTGTGCAATAAAGGAACACTATGAGTCACTCTGGTGTCCGAATACTTACGACTTCGCCAGGGGCTTGGCCCTGGGCGGCCACTCCTCCTTGCTGTTGGCGGCGTTGGCGGAGTAGTCTGGAGGAAGGGTCCTGCCCTTCTTGGACCCTCTGGCCTCCCCAGTTGGGACAACCTTCCTTTTCTTTTCTCCCCCTGCCGGGGAAGAAACCTCTCTTTCCTCCTCCTTGTCTTCATGGGAGGAGTGTGCCTCGGAGTCATCGGACGGTGAGTCCGACTCCACCGGGCGCCGGGAACTCTTCCGGGTTCCCGTGGCCTTCTTCTTGGCCTTCTTCTCCGGCACCACGTAAGGTGCCGGGACCAGCAGCTCCTCTAGGCGGGCGTCTGCAGGGTCTTCGGGCAAAGGAGCCGGACAGTTGATTTGTCTGGCCGTCCTCTGCCAGTCCTGTCAAAGGCATGGGGGCTTAGATCCCGCATAGAGTCAAACTATGAAAGACAAATATCCTGTAAGAGGCAAAACAGCTTACCGCGTTGGCTTAGCACCGCGCGCAGAATCCGCGATCCTCGATGGTGGAAGCAGGAGCCTCGGCGCCCTTGAAAAGCACCTTCCAGTCATCTTCGTACGTTGTGTCGAAGAGCCTGCTCAGGGTTCGGTGCTGGGCCGGGTCGAACTCCCATAAGCTGAAAGCCCGTAGTTGGCATGGGAGGATCCGGCGGATGAGCATGACCTGGACTACGTTGACGAGTTTGAGCTTCTTGCTCACCAGGTTTTGGACGCATGTTTGGAGTCCGGTCAGCTCTTCCGAACTACCCCATGGCAGGCCATTCTCTTTCCAGGTGGTGAGCCGCATAGGGGCTCCGGATCAAAACTCGGGGGCTGCGACCCATTTGGGGTCACGCGGCTCGGTGACGTAGAACCACCCCGATTGCCACCCCTTTATGGTCTCCACGAAGGAGCCCTTGAGCCATAGGACATTGGGCATCTTGCCCACCATGGCGCCTCTGCACTCCGCCTGGCGGCCGCCCACTACCTTCGGCTTGACATTGAAGGTATTCAGCCATAAGCCGAAGTGGGGCCGGATGCAGAGGAAGGCCTCGCACACGACGGTAAACGCCGAGATGTTGAGGATGAAGTTCGGGGCCAGATCATGGAAATTTAGGCCGTAGAAGAATATGAGCCCCCGGATGAATGAGTGGAGAGGGAATCCCAGTCCACGGAGGAAATGGGTAAGGAACACAACCCTCTCATGGGGTCTGGGGGTGGGGATGAGCTGCCCCTCATCTGGGAGTCGGTGTGCGATGTCGTCGGGCAGGTATCCGGCTCTCCTCAGCTTTTTGACATCTCCCTCCGTGACGGAGGAGACCATCCACTTGCCTCCCGCTCCAGACAGGGTTGGAGAAGGTTGAGGAAGAGAATGCGGACTTGGGCGCTGGAGCTCGAGTGTGCGAAAATGGATGAGCGAAGGAGGAAGAAGGCGTGGATGAAAAGGTGGATCCTTATCCCCTTATATGGGCGGACGAAACTATGCGTCCCCACCAGCCTAGTAAAACTCGCTTATCTCCCAAGCACCGTAATCAATGGCACGGTTGGGTTACCCACGCCCGTATTGATGAGAATCCCGGAATAAGGAGACACGATCTCTGCTTTGACAAGACGTGCTAAGGAAACCGCCTCGCAAAATGCGCTGAGGTGGGACGGTGAAAACAATTCGAATAAAGGCTTTGTTGTGGTGTGATGTCATGCTACAGAATACGTCAGCAGATTAGATTATTGTAAATATTATTCTCTCTACGGTGGTATGTGGAACTTATTTTGCAGAGCCGGACACTATCCTTGTGTTCAAAATCTTCTATGAAGTATTAGGAGGAGGAACCCGCCTTGCAATGCCGAAGACAATCTGCACGCCGGACTCGTCATCATTGAAGCCTGGTTCAGGGGCTACTGAGGGAGTCCTGGATTAGGGGGTATCCGGATAGCCGGACTATAACCTTTGGCCGGACTCTTGGACTATGAAGATACAAGATTGAAGACTTCGTCCCGTGTCCGGATGGGACTTTCCTTGGCGTGGAAGGCAAGCTTGGCAATACGGATATGTAGATCTCCTTCCATTGTAACCGACTCTGTGTAACCCTAGCCCTCTCCGGTGTCTATATAAACCGGAGGGTTTTAGTCCATAGGACGAACAACAATCATACCATAGGCTAGCTTCTAGGGTTTAGCCACTCTGATCTCATGGTAGATCCACTCTTGTACTACCCATATCATCAATATTAATCAAGCAGGAGTAGGGTTTTACCTCCATCGAGAGGGCCCGAACCTGGGTAAAAACATCGTGTCCCTTGTCTCCTGTTACCATCCGCCTAGATACACAGTTCGGGACCCCCTACCCGAGATCCGTCGGTTTTGACACTGACAAGTGCCCCAAAGTTTCTACCGGAGAGTCAATACGAAAACGTGTGCCAACCCTGCTACCTCTTGGGCACTGCGTTGGATTTCCCCGAAGAGGAGAGGATGATGCATCAAAGTAGCGTAAGTATTTCCCTCAGTTTTTGAGAACCAAGGTATCAGTCCAGTAGGACGCAACGCGCAAGTCCCTCGTACCTGCACAAAACAATAGCTCCTCGCAACCAATGCGATTAGGGGTTGTCAATCCCTTCACAGTCACTTACGAGAGTGAGATCTGATAGAGATGATAGATAATATTTTTGCTATTTTTGGTATAGAGATGCAAAGTGAAAAGTAAAAGGCAAAGTAAAAAAGCAAAGCAAGATTAAAGTGATGGAGATTGATATGAGGAGAATAGACCCGGGGGCCATAGGTTTCACTAGTGGCTTCTCTCAAGAGCATAAGTATTCTACGGTGGGTGAACAAATTACTGTTAAGCAATTGACAGAACTGAGCATAGTTATGAGAATATCTAGGTATGATCATGTATATAGGCATCACGTCCGAGACAATTAGACCGACTCCTGCCTGCATCTACTACTATTACTCCACTCATCGACGGCTATCCAGCATGCATCTAGAGTATTAAGTTAAAAACAGAGTAACGCCTTAAGCAAGATGACATCATGTAGAGGGATAGTTTCATGCAATATGATAAAAAAACCATCTTGTTATCCTCGATGGCAACAATACAATACGTGCCTTGCTGCCCCTTCTGTCGCTGGGAAAGGACACCGCAAGATTGAACCCAAAGCTAAGCACTTCTCCCATGGCAAGAAAAACCAATCTAGTAGGCCAAACCAAACTGATAGTTCGAAGAGACTTGCAAAGATAAGAGATCATACATAAAAGAATTCAGAGAAGATTCAAATATTATTCATACATAGACTTGATCATAAACCCACAATTCATCGGTCTCAACAAACACACCGCAAAAAGAAGATTACATCGAATAGATGTCCACGAGAGAGGGGGAGAACATTGTATTGAGATCCAAAAAGATAGAAGAAGCCATCTAGCTAATAACTATGGACCCGCAGGTCTGAGATGAACTACTCACACTTCATCGGAGATGCTAGGATGATGTAGAAGCCCTCCATGATGACGTCCCTCTCTGGTGGAGCTCCAGAACAGGCCCCAACATGGGATCTCATGGGTACAGAAGGTTGCGGCGGTGGAATTAGGTTTTTGGCTCCGTATCTGATTGTTTGGGGGTACATAGGTATATATAGGAGGAAGGAGTACGTCAGTGGAGCAACAGGGGGCCCATGAGGCAGGGGGCGCGCCCTAGGGGGCGCGCCCCCCACCCTCGTGACCGCCTCTGTTGTTCCTTGGAGTAGGGTCCAAGTCTCCTGGATCACGTTCGGTGAGAAAATCACGTTCCAGAAGGTTTCATTCCGTTTGGACTCCATTTGATATTCTGTTTCTTCGAAACTCTGAAATAGGCAAAAAACAACAATTCTGGGTTGGGCCTTCGGTTAATAGGTTAGTCCCAAAAATAATATAAAAGTGGAAAATAAAGCCCAATATAGTCCAAAACAGTAGATAATATAGCATGGAGCAATCAAAAATTATAGATACGTTGGAGACGTATCAGGCATCCTCGAGTAGGTAAATGATAAAAAGAGAATTTTTGATAAGGAGTGCTACTTGGCATAATTTCAATGCAAATCTTCTTAATTGTGGTATGAATATTCAGATTCGAAAGATTCAAGACAAAAGTTCATATTGACATAAAAATAATAATACTTCAAGCATACTAATAATGCAATTATGTGTTCTCAAAATAACATGGCCAAAGAAATTTATCCCTACAAAATCATATAGTCTGGCTATGCTCCATCTTCACCACACAAAGTATTTAAATCATGCACAACCCCGATGACAAGCCAAGCAATTGTTTCATACTTTAACATTTTCAAAACTTTTTCAATGTTCACGCAATACATGAGCGTGAGCCATGGATATAGCACTATATATGGAATAGAATGGTGGTTGTGGAGAAGACAAAAAGAGGGGAAGATAGTCTCACATCAACTAGGCGTATCAACGGGCTATGGAGATGCCCATTAATAGATATCAATGTGAGTGAGTAGGGATTGCCATGCAACGGATGCACTAGAGCTATAAGTATATGAAAGTTCAACAAAAGAAACTAAGTGTATGTGCATCCAACTTGCTTGCTCACGAAGACCTAGGGCATTTTGAGGAGGCCCATCATTGGAATATACAAGCCAAGTTCTATAATGAAAAATTCCCACTAGTATATGAAAGTGACAAAATGAGAGACTCTCTATCATGAAGATCATGGTGCTACTTTGAAGCACAAGTGTGGTAAAAGGATAGTAACATTGTCCCTTCTCTCTTTTTCTCTCATTTTTTTATTTGAGCCTTTTCTCTTTTTTATGGCCTCTTTTTTTCATCCGGAGTATCATCCCGACTTGTGGGGGAATCATAGTCTCCATCATCCTTTCCTCACTTGGGACAATACTCTAAAAAATGATGATCATCACACTTTTATTTTTCTTACAACTCAACAATTACAACTCGATACTTAGAACAAAGTATGACTCTATGTGAATGCCTCCGGCGGTGTACCGGGATGTGCAATGAATCAAGAGTGACATGTATGAAAGAATTATGAACGGTGGCTTTGCCACAAATACGATGTCAACTACATGATCATGCTAGCAATATGACAATGATGGAGCGTGTCATAATAAACGGAACGGTGGAAAGTTGCATGGCAATATATCTCGGAATGGCTATGGAAATGCCATGATAGGTAGGTATGGTGGTTGTTTTGAGGAAGATATATGGTGGGTGTATGATACCGGTGAAAAGTGCGCGGTATTAGAGAGGCTAGCAATGGTGGAAGGAATGGAAAAGTGTGTATAATCCATGGACTCAACATTAGTCATAAAGAACTCATATACTTATTGCAAAAATTTAGAAGTTATCAAAGAAAAGTATTATGCGCATGCTCCTAGGGGGATAGATTGGTAGGAAAAGACCATAGCTCGTCCCCGACTGCCACTCATAAGGAAGACAATCAATAAATAAATCATGTTCCGACTTCATCACATAACGGTTCACCATACGTGCATGCTACGGGATTCACAAACTTTAACGCAAGTATTCTTTAAATTCACAACTACTCAACTAGCATGACTCTAATATCACCATCTTCATATCTCAAAACAATTATCAAGCTCCAATCTTTTCTTAGTATTCAACGCACTCAAAAGAAAGTTTCACATATCTTGAATACCAAGCATATTAATATTAAGCAAATTACCATGCTATTAATGACTCTCAAGATGATCTAAGTGAAGCATGCACTACTAGGAAAAGGCATCTAGTGGCGCACCGGATTTGCCTTCTAATGGCGCACTGCTGGTGCGCCACTGGCATCACGCCATTAGAATTAAATTCTAATGGCGCACCACTGGTGCGCCATTAGTATCTGGTGTTATAATGGCGCACCACTGGTGCGCCATTAGAGTGCCTCCCAGGGGGCCATATGTACCCATGTGCTTTGGCACTCTAATGGCGCACCGGAAGCCAATGCGCCATTAGTGTGATGATCATAGTGCGCCATTAGTGTCTTGTGTGGTGCGCCATTAGTGTGAATATTAGGTTTTATTTTTTTTGCTTTTCTGATTTTTGCACAGGTTACAAAATATATTATGGGACAGAATATAGACAGCAGCACACAGCAACATCAGATTCATCAAATACAATAGTCTCCGAATACAATTCATCATATTAGTCTCCGAATTCAAAAGACCGGACAAAGATAAAACATTACAAGTCGCAAGACCGCGAGTATCGAGTTTGCCTTCACATTACAAGTCGATATCGATCATCTAAACTACCATCACATAGAAGAGAGCTGTGGTCATCACGATGAGCATCATCGCGATCAAACTGGTCTTCATCCGGTTCCTCCAACGCTCCCTCCTCTCTCCCGCTAGATAGCGGGCGTATCTAGATTCGGCCTCCGCCCTAGTGGTGTACCCTTTGTAACTGTTACCGCTGAAACGGTGAACCTGTCTCCGACACTCCTCCCAGTCATCGTAGACTCCGGGAACCTTACCCTTGTACACGACATATGACGGCATCTCTATGCACAAGCCAAACAACAGACAATACATAATTAAGCAATATGTAAGTATGCAACAAAAGGATCGGAAGAGAAAAATAAGACATTGATAGCACGATTCATGGTCGTACTAATAAATAGCATCGATTACATCTAAGTTGAACGACTGTCCAAACCAAAGAGACATACGAATTCATTAAAGTATAATTACAACATGAGCCAATCAATGTTTCAGAACTACACATCACTACTTTCGACTCGACTCATCGGACAGGAGCGTGGATGAAGCCGCCGTCTGTCGTGATGATCATGAAATCGCGGTCGTTGTCACCCTGCATTTGTAGCGTTCCATCTATCTCACTGTTGGACGGTTGATATCTGAGGAAGAACTGCCCCACGGTATGACGGACATCTTGATGGATGATGTCCGCAAACTCCGACTGGATGCGAAAGAATTCTTGTCTGAGGTCCGCGTCCTGGACTGCCGACAAGCTCGCGGCCCAATCTTTGAGATTATCTGGTAGCAGAAGGTGACGATGGTCCCTTACGATCGCCCGCATGTGATGGAGGGCGTAGTAGGCATCCTTCTGACCGCCAGGCGGCTGCTTGACGCAGCAGAACTTCGTATTGTGTGAGAACATGTGCTTGCCATACTTACGAACTGGCCTGGTGAAGGTGCCTCCAGATTTGGCGTAGCCGGGGAGAACATCATCAAGAACTTTCTTGACATTTGTGTAGTCTATCTTGGAGTTACGGTTCGGGTCGAAATACGTGGCCATGGAATATTTCAGGCTTAAGAGGATGAGTGTTCAATGTGTGTCACTGCACAGAACACGGAATGTTAGAAAAAAAGAATGATCGAAATCTAAGAAATCATATGTTACGGGGCGGTTAAGGGATGACTTACTCGGGAAAGTAAGCCACAAGGAAGTTATCCTTATCTGCGTTTGCCAGAATGACGCCTTCGAGGTGTGAAATCGCAACTTGGCGGTCCCCAGCGCTGCTCAAGTGCTTGGCACGCATGTAGAAGGGGTCGACTATCACGATGTCCGGGGTCTTGTCTCTAATGATCCGCATCTACATGCTCAGCGAAAACAGCTGAACGAAGGTGTAGTGCAGCGGATGAAGGTTAAACATAGCAAAGATGTCATCAAACCGCAGGACGATCGTACCCCCGATGTCTCCATCCACAAAGCCCTTGCTCTCTGGCACCTTGGCCACAAAAACCGGGTATGCCACATCCTTCTCTCTGAGACGCCGATTCTCCAAAGAAAGAACACTGTCGTGCAGACTCCGCATAGCACCGGTTGCAGCATTCAGCATATTTGGCGGTAGCATCGCCCTACCCGCCACATGCACCCTCCTTGAGATATCCTTAGGTGAAGGTGGCCCGTCCTGAGCATGGATCGAACTCGATGTCGGCTGGCTCGCACCGGCGCCCTTGTTAGTCTTTCGTTTCCGTCCCTTCTTCTTGATCTCCTGTAATGGGACCGAGTTCTGCTCACAGACCGCCTTCTTCAGCGTGTTGGGGCTGATAATATTTCGCGCCTCAGCTATCTGAGGCTCGGTGAAGGCGGGAGCTAGAGGCGTGTCCTGAGAACTGAACGCCAGACGACGCTTGTTGCAATTGGATTTCTCCGCTGTACCAGCTAGATCGCGGTGGTCTTGGTTGGGTTCTTGAGAAAGAGGCCCGCAGAACTCGTCAGCGTACCCATGTTCGGCAAAGTACCTATCAACTTTGGTAAATGTACCGTCGTCGTTGTCGTCGCCGTCCGGATCCTGTGCCATAGGGCTGTCTGGATCCTGTGCCATAGGGATGTCTGGCAGGTCCGGTAGCGTTGCGGCGTTCTTGCCATGGCTTGGCGCCGGCACGACTGGCGGTCTTGTCTGTGGGGTGGTGTCCCCCGCCCCCAAACGAATCTGGCTCTTCGGCCATAGCAGGGGCCAGTTTACGCAGGTGCCGAGGGTCATCTCATCTTCTTCGTTGGCCCCAGCGGGTCGAATCGGAGGTACCAGCTCGTCGCAGCCTGGCAGCACCCGGACCACTTCAACCCTATACATTGTGGGTGGCATCGGATTACCGTGGAACATGGGGTTGCCCGGTTGAACGATTCTGCCCTTGGCGACATCGACCAACTCGGCGCCCACGAAGTGCAGAAGAGTGCAAGGAACGTCGGCGGTGCCCTGCGAAAACATGTATAGGGCGTCAGGGATGCCCAGTCAAAGGCAAGGAGATGAAGTCATCGGCCGAGAGGCTTAGTTACCGTGATGCCGTCGAGCTCGGCTAATGTCGAGGCACCGCCAACGGCGGGCGTGCAACTGACGGAGGGGGCGCTTGCTGGCGAGGTGCCGACCGGCGTACACCCGGGTGCATTAAGCTCCAATGCCCATGCCGGCGCCGGAGACACGAATACCGCCTCCGCCGGAGACACCAATGGCGCCGCCGCCGGAGACACCAATGGTGCCGCCTGCGCGCTGTGCGAGTTGCTGGCCGTGAAGCTGGGAACCGGGGGAGGCCCCTTTTGGCCGCCCGCAATCCACGTCGTCGGCCCATGAATCAACGTAGGCACCATGGCGTTGAGCGTCGTTCCAAGTTGTTGTTGCACTTGCTCTTGGACAAGCTCCGGAATCCGCGCCACTTGTGCCTTGAGTTCTTCAACCTCGCGCGTCTGGCTTTCCGAGCTGGTCTTTTTCTCCTTCCGCACACCAGCGGTATAGTATGACCCCCATTTTGTGGACAAGCCTTTGCTGGCCACACGACCAGCTGACGTCGGCTTATTGAGCTTATCCTTGTTTTTCATTACGTTCAACGCCCTATTTAAAGGGGTGTCGAAAGGGGAGCTCTTAGACGACCCCGCGCTACTGCTTTCATTGTCCTGCGAAAGGAACGTGAACCATTTAGAAATATTGGGGATTAATTAGAGTGCAACCATATGGAGCTAATTACACAGGGGTGTATTCCTTACCAGAAGAAGCTCAAACGCCCTGGTCTTCGGATCCGTGGTAAGCTCCTTTGTTATCGGGTCCTCCTTGTACCGGGCCCTGACATAGTTCCTGGTCTGCTTGTCACCGCTGTATTTCTCGAAGCGGGGCGGTAGGCCTTGCTCGGCACGCTCCGCGTCCTCCTTGTCCCATATAGGCTCCGCCACTCTGTAACCGCCGGGACCAAGTTTGTGTTCCCCTAAGTTCAACTCCCGCATTTCTTTCCCCCACTGACTTGATTTGGAGGTTGCGGGGCTCTGGCACTTGATCTTGAACTCCTTGTACTCATCTTCGCTCATCAAAGGATATTTCGCCTTGATCTTGTCATAACTATCACCTTTATCAATCATTCTCTTCACCGCGCTTCTCCAAGTAGACAGGGCCATGCTCATCTTCGTGAGGGCGGCACTGTTCACTTTATTCCCTGAGAGACGTGTGTTTTCAAATTCGGCGGGGAACTTGTATCGTTCGTGCAGTTTTGTGAAGAGGAGGTTGCGCAAATTCCCTCGGTCCTTATGCCTAAGGTTCTCGGTGTTGATCGAGACGGTGCTCCGGAGAATGCACCCGAGCTGAACCGAGTACCCCTTGACTATATGTTTGGGCTTCGTTGGATTCCCGTCGGAGTCCACTTGAGTGAATTCCTCCTTGACGGTGTGGAGCGCATTCGGGCGCCGGTCCTTCCTTTGCTTCTTCGGTTGGCTGCCATCTGTGTGTGTGCCGCCATCATCAGTGGTGGCATCCTCGGCGGCACCATCAGTGGTGTCATCCCCGACGCCACTAGGGGTTGTGTAATCAGGATGGGTGTCTTCCGCGGCGTCATCATAGCGGTGAGGTTGTTCCTCCAGCTCTTGGGATAGCTCCCAGAATTGCTTGCCGCCCGAACCACCGGCCTCATCGTTGTGGGCCATGTTTTGCTCTAAATAGGAAAAAAGTTTGGTCAAAAGTTGGTTATTGTCAAGGAACAAGATCATGGTCTCATCATTTAGGGTTTGTTGACACCGAGGCACCCTAAAAGCCTATGCTTTCATCATTTAGGGTTTGTCGACGCCGAGGCACCCTAAAAGCCTAAGCGTACATCATTTAGGTTCTCATCGACACCGAGGCATCCGGGGCAGCCAAGTTAAGTTTTCGTCATTTAGGGTTTATCGATGCCGAGGCACCCTAGGTTGGGCCTAATCACTTGGCACTAATCACTTGGCTCTATTGCCACCTATGGTTTAATACAGCAAGAATAAAGGGGCAGTTGATCCTACTTAATTAAGTAGTAAGATACCCCGGCCCATGCATTAGTAGCAAGTACCTCATATGTCCGATTTTTAGCAAAGTCATGCTAAAATTCACGGAAAATTTCAGCATGACCTTTGCTGAAAATAGGACATATGGAGTACCCGAATTTGCCGGAACGGAAGTTAATCGACATTCCGGCAAACTCAAGGGCCTCTCGGGGTACCTGCAAAATCATCACGGCACGAAGGGCCTCTCAAGGGCCTCAAGCAGCAGCGGCGTCTCCCAGGACCCCATTTTTTTTGCTAAATTTCTTTGAGCAACAATCAGAGCAGAAAATTCAGCATATTTCTATACAACAGCACTGTAAAGATGAAGAACAGTTCTACAGCAGCCCATTTATATACAATAGCATCTTTGGTCATACCAATTTCTGAAACAATTCAAAGATGAAGAAATTAACTATGTATAGTTTATTCTTTTTGTACCAGGAACTATTTTAGTTTATTATTTATTGTACCAGGGAGGAATATAACAATCTTTTTTGGTATATATCCTAGTTATAATACTACAGGAAAGGAGGATCATCATACACATATATATGTGCATAAAAATCGTAAAAATTCAAAATCACTTGAAACCTGATCACTCGGACCACACCACATGCCACAGCATACATAGTACATAGAGTTGACAATTCAGTTGCAATCATGTAGTAATGGATTGTTCTACCTAGCAGGTTGTTGGAAATGGATTGTCCTACCTAGCAGGTTGTTGGAAATTCAGTTGCTTTTCTCATTAGGGCTGGCAACAAGACATGGTCAAATTTCAATTAAGATTATCTATTGGTTCAAGACTGGCAACAAGGCTTGTTCTACAAAATCAATTATCTATTGAGTAGTTCTTGTGCTCATCCAGTAGCAACATCTTTCATACATGATCAGTAGTCATGTACCAAATTTTTATTTAAACTGAATTTGCAAATCACCAAGAGCTCTACTAGTTTCAGACTAGATTTACACTAAATACACTAGAGTATTTGACCAGTAGTCAGTTACATTTACACTAGACTGAAGAAATTGCTGCATCACTAGACTGAAGAAAATGTGTTGCAGATTTTGATTTGCTTGCTGGTCTTCGGTTAACTCCATAAAAGAGTTTTGTACCGATTCAGTTAACTGACAGCAAGTAACAGCATGTTCTAACAGCAACAGTTTCATAGTACTACTCCAAAATCCTCCTAGTTGTAGCTCACCTAAATGGTTGAATTCAAAGAACTACAGTGGCCTTCAGTGATTGAGAGCTTAAAATTTCCAACAATCTGAACAAACAAAGTAAAAAAGGATCAGTATCTCATTTCAGCTGATTTATTCTTCATAAGCATAGGCTTTGTTTGTTGGAAACTAGCCTGTGAAACTGAAATTTAACAGTAAACTGAATTACTGTCATTTAACAGTAAACTGAATTTTAAACTGAGTACTGGAGTAAGCTTGCTGGAGTACAAATTTATGCATTAGTCCATATATTTTGAAATACCTACTGCTATGAGCTATGTCAACAGGGCTACTCCGGTGCACATCACTGCCCAGAGCAAACTGAAACCCACTCTTCTCTCTCTACCCAACGGGCTAATCTATATGAATGCAGTTTTATCAACGGGCCATATATCGATAAGAACGATTGTTGCTGCCTATGAAGCACAACACAGATGTATGGCATGAACAAATTCAATCTACAATGAGACTGAAGCATCTAGAAGATCAAAGTAATCATGTCAAATTGCAAAAAAAATCATTTGTTTAAGAATGTTTGGCACTTTAACTAGAATCATGCATTGGTGCAAAGTTGCTCCTGTACACTATAACATCTGAAAGATGGAGATCACATAGTTGCATCTAAAAGATGGGTTGGATCGAGGAAAAAAATGGGGGCGAGGGGGAAGATGGAATCGGGGGCTCTGTACCTGCGGCGGCTGCAGCTGGAGGACGGTGCCGTGGACGAACTCGAGGGCGGGGGCACCGGGTGCTCCTCTCGTTGATGGGGGAGGGGAGAGGCTAGAGGCAAACCCTAGCCGCCAAGCGCACGAGTGCTGCAGCTAGGTGGAGTAACCTCTGCCGGAGACGACGGAGTAGGTGGCCGACGTCGTGGTTGGTGAGGAGCAGGTGGCCGGCGTCGTGGTTGGTGAGGAGAGCGCGAGGAACAGCGCCCCGTCCGAGGAGGTGGTTGGTGCCTTGGCGGCCGGCGGCGGCGGAGGCCTGGAGGATGTGGAAGAAGGCGCAGACGGCGTGGAGGAGTCCGACGAGGGTCGGGGCGGCTGGGTTGGGGGCGCGGGGGCGCGGGGGCGGCGGGGGTGGAGTCCGGTGAGGGTTGGGGCGACGGCGTCGTGGGTCGGGGCGGCGCGCGGGTGGATCTGGTGGCGATGGAGAGAGGGTCGAAGGGGACCTGGTGAGAGAGAGGGAGGATAGCTAGGGGATGGTTCTAATGGCGCACCGTCCAGTCGTGCGCCATAAGTATGACTATTCTAATGGCGCACCACCCCTCGGTGCGCCATTAGATTTTTGTTTTAATCTAGCCCACTAACCATATCTACAACCTAACCCTATCTACAACAGAACCCACCCACTAGCCTGTCTGGTCAGCACGCAGCACACACACTAGGAGGTCCTGGGTTCGATTCCCAGGCTCCCCAATATTTTTTATGCATTTTAAATGTTGTTTTTATATTTATTTGTGTTTAAATATGTTCAAACTTGTTTAAATCATAACAGTAATATTTTTTATAAAAACAGTAATAATTTTTTTAAAAATATGTTCAAATTTGTTAGTTGAAAATATCATCAACGGCGGCGATGGAGCGGGGGAGGGTGCGGGGGGTGCCCATTGGCGGCGGTGGAGCGGGGGAGGGTGCGGGGGGCCGGGTGCTCGTCGGCAGCGGTGGAGCGGGGGAGGGTTGCGGTGGGTCGTCGGCGGTGGTGGAGCTAGCGGGGGAGGGTGCGGGTGGGATCGAGATGAGGGGGATCGAGATCGAGATGGAGGGGGAATCGAGATCGAGATGGAGGGGGATCGAGATCAAGTTTCCTCATGAATTCAAAAAGTGCCCATGAAATTTAAAAATATTCATGATATCAAAAAGTGCCCATGAAATACAATCGAGAAATTAAGACTACGATTTAAATACAATCGATCTTATCTAGCTATCTGTTCACAATCTTCTTGCCCTTCTATTTCGCAAATGGAGTTCTTCTGTGGAACGGACGTCCTTTAGGTAGGGTGGTCCTGCTTCTTCTTGTGGTGTGTGCTGCTACTTCATCGTCGTCGTCATGTTCGATCTTTGGGTCGTCGTACTTGTCGAAGTCTTGCTCATTGGCTACTCCATCCATTCCGATGATCTTCCTTTTGCCTCTCCTCACGACAACACGACTGGGCTTTGACGGGTCGGTAATGAAGAAGCATTGGTCCACTTGGGAAGCCAGTACCCATGGCTCATTTTTCGCGGTGACGTTTGCGCCCGCGGTCTTGGATTTGGCTTCGGGTATAACCATGGTGGTGAAATACCGGTCTTCTTTTAGGACGCTCTTGGCCCATCTGACACGGAACATCGGGACCTTCTCTCCAGCGTAGCTCAACTCCCAGATCTCCTCGAGCCTTCCGTAGTATCTGTCCTTGTCGTTACCGGTGTAGGATTCCATCGTTACCCCGGAGTTCTGATAACCATCGCTCTTCATGTCCTTGTCCTCGGTGTAGAATGTGTAGCCGTTGATATCGTACGCCTCATAGGTCATCAGGTTGTGCTCGGCGCCCTGTGACAAGGCGAATATGAGTTGTTCTTCCGCGGAAGAATCCTCATGTAAAGGGTATGACAGAAGCTTCTGCTTGAACCAACGCGTGAAACATGAGTTGTGCTCTTTGAGTATATCTCCGTCCGTCCTCTGTTGGCCTCGGTCATTGTACGTCTTCTTAATAAAGGTTTTGTGCTCTACCACCCAAGGATCGACCACGTCTATGTGTTGTAGCGCGACTAGGTTTGCTCTTTCAAAGTCGGTGAGTCGACCCTCGAAGTCGACATGCATTTCGCGGCGACCCTCACGGTGACCCCATCCAGCGATCCTGCCGAGGTGCCTGTTGACGGGCAGACCAACGGGGTTCTCGATGCCTAGATAATTCATGCAGTAGGAGATGCACTCTTCGGTCAGAAAGCCCCTGGCTATACTTCCCTCTGGACGTGACATGTTGCGAACGTATCCTTTGATGACACCATTCATCCTTTCGAACGGCATCATGTTGTGCAGGAACGTCCGCCCGAGTTGGATGATATCCTCCACTATATGGACCAGCAGATGCACCATAACGTCGAAGAATGCGGGCGGGAAGTACATCTCAAGCTCGCATAGTATCACCACGATCTCTTCCTGTAGCCTTCTGAGTTGCCTCACGCCAATCGACTTCTGAGAGATGACGTCGAAAAAGTTGCATAGGCCAAATAGCGTTTCACGGACGTGCGCGTCCATGATCCCACGGATTGCAACTGGAAGTATCTGCGTCATCAGCACGTGACAGTCGTGAGATTTCATCCCGCTGAACTTCTGCTTCGCTGGGTCTAGGTATCTGCTTATCTTCCCTGCGTAACCGTAAGGAATTTTTACTCCTAGGAGGCAGGTGAAAAACTGCTCGATCTCCTCCTGACTTAGAGTGAAGCACGCGGGAGGGTAGTCATTTCTGGTCTTCTTGGCCTTTTTGCCTTTGCGACGAATTTCCGTGTCCTGCTTCGCCTCATCATCATCATCATCATCATTAGCGTGAAGCTCCTGCCTGATGCCCATTGATTTCAAGTCTGCCCTTGCTTTCGGCCCATCTTTGGTCCTCTCTGGCATGTTGAGCAGGGTACCAAGCAGACTCTCGCACACGTTCTTCGTGATATGCATGACATCAAGGCTGTGAGGCACACGGTGGATCTTCCAGTACGGCAAGTCCCAGAAAACAGACCTCGTTTTCCATACCTTCAGCAGTGGCTCTGGCGCCTTTCGCTTCTTTCCCGGCAGTGGGCAGTCTTTCCAATTTTTCAACAGCTTGTCTATTTCCTCGCTGCTCCTCGTACACGGGCGTTTTCGGGGTTCGGTTTCACCATCGAACAGATCCTTGCGTTTCCTCCACGCGTCATCGTCGCGAAGCCACCTTCGATGTCCCATGAACACGGTTTTCGAAGACCCGGGATCTCTATCTAGCTGGCGATACGTTGTGTCATCCATGCACCTTACGCATCCAGAAAATCCGTGGACTACCTGCCCTGCGAGATATCCGTAACCGAGATAGTCGTGCACTGTCGTGAGCAGTGCAGCTCTCATAGGGAAATATTCTTTCTCTGCGGCGTCCCACGTATTGGCTGGCGTTTTCCACAGTGTGTCTAGCTCCTCCTTCAGCAGCCCTAGATACAGATTGATGTTGTTCCCTGGTTGTTTCGGCCCTTCAATTAGCATACTCATGTGAATGTACTTCCTCTTCATGCACAACCAGGGGGAAGGTTGTACATCCACACAAACACAGGCCAGGTGCTATGTGTGCTTCTCTGGCTGCCAAACGGATTGACTCCATCGGTGCTCGCGCCCAGCACGATGTTCCTTGGATCCTTCCCAAATTCTGGGTATTCGAAGTTCAACGCTTGCCACTGGCTCGCATCCTTAGGGTGACTCAGCATCTTGTCTTTTTTATTTATCTCCGGATCATTTCCGTCATCTTCCCGCTTCTTCTCCTCCGTATCCGCGTGCCAACGCAGGAGCTTTGATACCTTAGGGTCCGCGAAATACCGCTGCAGACGAGGAGTGATCGGAAAGTACCACACCGATTTTCGAGGAGCTTTCTTCCTCTTCTTGTATCGAGTGACGCCGCACACCGGACATATGGTAGACTCCGCGTGCTCGTCCCGATAAATGATACAATTGTTCATGCACACATGATATTTCACGTGCGGTAAATCCAGAGGACACACGATTTTCTTCGCCTCCTCGAAACTGGTCGGGCACTTGTTCCCCTTGGGAAGACGTTCGTGCCAGAATGACATGTTCTCGTCGAAGCACGCGTCGGTCATTTTGTGTTTTACCTTCATCTCCAGAGCCATGAGCGTTACTTTCAGACGGGTATCCTCGGGCCTGCATCCTTCATACAATGGAGTAACCGCGTCTATCTCCAGTTGATCCAGCTTGGCTTTCTCTCGGGCGGCAGCTCTTGCGTTATCCGTCTGCTTGAGAAGCAGCTCTTGAATATGAGGGTCCAGCACCCAGCCTCCATCGTCGTCTGCTCCGGCATCTTCATCTTCATGATCATGCCCTTCGTCTTGATCTTCCTCGTCATCATGTACGACATCTTCTACATGATGACTGTGTACAGCTTCACCACCGTGATCATGTCCTGGAGATTCTTCGTCTTCTCGCCCGCCCTCGCCGCGGTGGTACTTGTCTTATTTCCCTTCCTCATTTCTTGCCCGGACCCGGCCATGGACGACTTCATAGTCATCTTCATCACCTTGCCACCGATAGCCATCCATGAAACCACGCAAGAGCAGGTGGTCCCGCACCTGCCCGGAATCCGGGTCCGCAATAAGGCTCTTCAGCTTGCATCTTCGACACGGACATCTTATCTCCGTCTCATTCTTTTGAAGCATCTAGGCCTTCGTGGAGCTCAAAAACCTATTCATGATGCCTTCAGTCATCGTGCGGACCATGGTCGCCTGCGGGGTAGAGCAAAACGATATGTTAGAACCAAGAAAAAATTTGGCATGACCTTCCCTAAAAATAGGACCAAAAAGAATGCATAGTGCCAAAATTCTCGCCGAAATGGAAATGAATCAAATCATTCCGGCAAAATATTGGCAACTATCGCATTTCAAATACCGGTACCTTCAAACACAGACATATATGCAACACCACAAACACATGCAACACCACAAACATACATAGATCTAGCTAGGCCACAAAAAGTGCATGTGCACGTTGTTGGAGCGAGCTAGGGAGAAAAAAAGTAGATCTACATCATGAAGATAGCTTTCCCTTACTTACCTATCAAAAAAAGGTAATTTCACCACTTAATTTTGTTGAATTTATGGTGGAAATGAGGTGAGGAGGAGGAGATGGCCGAAAGCTTGGAGAAGGAGGTGGATGGAATGAAGTGGGGAAAGTGAGTGGGTAGGTGTGGGCTGTCCAAAATATCTTGTTGGGGTCCCAGGTTACTAATGGCGCACCACAAGCAAATGCGCCATTAGTAACCCTGGTTACTAATGGCGCACCAGCAGGTGGTGCGCCATTAGTAGTTTTGCAAAAAAGTAAAAAAAAAATATATATATATATATATATACTAATGGCGCATCTTCTCAGAGTGCGCCATTACTAGTTTAAACTAGTAATGGCGCACTGTGAGAAGATGCGCCATTAGTAGTTTTGCAAAAAAAAGAATAAAACAAAATTTGCAGTAATGGCGCACTGTCTGCTTGGTGCGCCATTAGTAGTTATAACTAGTAATGGCGCATTATGGACCAGATGCGCCATTAGTATGTATGGGAAAATGGAAAAAAAATAATTCATACTAGTGGCGCACCCTGTTTCCGGTGTGCCATTAGTGTCTTCCACACTAATGGCGTATCACCAACAGGTGCGCCATTAGTATATACTAGTGGCGCACTGCTTCCCTGGTGCGCCATTAGTATCACTCCTATCTATAGCCCTTTTCCTAGTAGTAATGAGAGATCAATAGTTTCTTTAAAACAAATCCACCACCGTGCTCTAAAAGATCTAAGTGAAGCACTAGAGCAAAAATTATAAGGCTCAAAAGATATAAGTGAAGCACATAGAGCAAAACTATCAAGCTCAAAAGATATAAGTGAAGCACATAGAGTATTCTATCAAATTCCAATTCATATATGGCTCTCTCAAAAGGTGTGTACAGCAAGGATGATTGTGGCACACTAACAAACAAACACACAAATAATACAAGACGCTCCAAGCAAAACACATATCATGTGGTGAATAAAAATATAGCTCCAAGTAAAATTACCGATGGAAGTAGACGAAAGAGGGGATGCCTTCCGGGGCATCCCCAAGCTTTGACTTTTTGGTTTCCTTGGATTATCTTGGGGGTGCCATGGGCATCCCCAAGATTAGGCTCTTGCCACTCCTTGTTCCATAATCCATCAAAAGAATTTACCCAAAACATGAAAACTTCACAACACAAAACTCAACAGAAATCTCGTGAGCTCCGTTAGAGAAAGAAAACAAAAGACTACTTCAAGGTATAGTAATTAACTCATTATTTATTTATAATGGTGTTAAACCTACTGTATTCCAACTTCTCTATGGATTATAAACTATTTTACTAGACATAGATTCATCAAAATAAGCAAACAACACACGAAAAACAGAATCTGTCAAAAACAGAACAGTCTTTAGTAATCTGTAACTAACGCAAACTTTTGGAACTCCAAAAAATCTACCAAAATAGGACTACCTATAAAATTTGTTAAATGATCAGCAGCAATTGGAATCAGTATTTTATAACGTTCTGGTGATTTTTAACAATTGTTTTCGTGAACAGAAAGATTCTGGAAATTACAGCAAGATCAAATAACTATCATCCAAGAAGATCCTATAGGTCTAACTTGGCACAAACACTAACTAAAACATAAAACAACATCTAAACAGAAGGTAGATGGATTATTTATTCCTAAACAGAAGAAAAAAACTAAAATAAAATTGGGTTGCCTCCCAACAAGTGCTATCGTTTAACGCCCCTAGCTAGGCATAAAAGCGAGGATAGCTCTAGGTAGTGCCGTAGTAATAAGATAGATCGGTGAAACTCATTTCGTATTCTCTACGTTCGGCATCAAGTTTCCTTTGAGTCAAGCAAAAGTAATCAAAAGGGCTAAATTTAATAGGACAAAAGTCCCCAAGATCAACTTTCGGAGGTATAGGTTCCTCCTTCAGCCCTTCATAATGCACAACCAATTCATCATTGTAAGCGTTCTTTTGATAGAACCTTGTGAGCCTAAACTCAAAAGAGTATCCTAACTCATTATTTCGAATAGCCAAATCATCATGAAGTTCAGAGATTCTATCAATTAAAATATTGGTTGGCACTTTTTTTCTAAGGTTTTCATTAAAAGCAACATAGTCAAGAGATTGAAAACGCATAATTTCTTCTTGATCAAAGAGGATAGATTCTATGGGAGGACGGCCAGCGTCCACCCTATAATGCGCAAAGATTTCTTTGGCTTCTTTTATTATAAATCTGAATTCATGAGCCAAAAAGATAGTAGCGGCACGCTTAACAGAGGAGTGTTCGATATTAGAAAATTCTAGGAAAATTCTTTGTATAGAAGGGTGCATATGCATAAATTTCCTTTCAAGTTCAACAATAAGCATGGCAATAGCGTCCGCAAGACTACTAGTTCTATGAAGAATAGAACCACCCATAGAGGGCAAAGCACCGGCACAAGTAAAGAAATCTTTAATAACTCCTTTTCCAATAATATTACCACTACCGATTCGAAATCTTTTTGTATGATAGGTAGGGGTTTCTTCAGCAGGAGCTTCAGAATTTTCTATGATATTACTATCGCCCATATCGGCGATAATTTCCCCAATTTCAGACATAACAACGAGCAAGCGAGAAAAAGGCAAAGGGGAAAAAGAGGAGGAGATTGGGAAGAGCGGACGAATAAAACGGCAAGGGTGAAGTGGGGGAGAGGAAAACGAGAGGCAAATGGCAACTAATGTAATGCGGGAGATAGGGATTGTGATGGGTACTTGGTATGTTGACTTTTGCGTAGACAACGGTGCTAGAAGTGGCTCATTGTTAGGAGTCCAAATCTTGACTTGCTCTTGCGTAAGCCTCCCCGGCAACGGCGCCAGAAATTCTTCTTGCTACCTCTTGAGCACTGCGTTGGATTTCCCCGAAGAGGAGAGGATGATGCAGCAAAGTAGCATAAGTATTTCCCTCAGTTTTTGAGAAACAAGGTATCAATCCAGTAGGAGGCTACGTGCAAGTCCCTCGTACCTGCACAAAACAATAGCTCCTCGCAACCAACGCGATTAGGGGTTGTCAATCCCTTCACGGTCACTTACGAGAGTGAGATCTGATAGAGATGATAGATAATATTTTGGTATTTTTGGTATAGAGATGCAAAGTGAAAAGTAAAAGGCAAAGTAAAAAAGCAAAACAAGATTAAAGTGATGGAGCTGATATGATGAGAATAGACCCGGGGGCCATAGGTTTCACTAGTGGATTCTCTCAAGAGCATAAGTATTCTACGGTGGGTGAACAAATTATTGTTGGGCAATTGATAGAATTGAGCATAGTTATGAGAATATCTAGGTATGATCATGTATATAGGCATCACATCCGAGACAAGTAGACCGACTCCGGCCTGCATCTACTACTATTACTCCACTCATCGACCGCTATCCAGCATGCATCTAGAGTATTAAGTTAAAAACAGAGTAATGCCTTAAGCAAGATGACATGATGTAGAGGGATAGTTTCATGCAATATGATAAAAAACCCATCTTGTTATCCTCGATGGCAACAATACAATACGTGCATTACTGCCCCTTCTGTCACTGGGAAAGGACACCGCAAGATTGAACCCAAAGCTAAGAACTTCTCCCATGGCAAGAAAAACCAATCTAGTAGGCCAAACCAAACTGATAGTTCGAAGAGACTTGCAAAGATAACCAATCATACATAAAAGAATTCAGAGAAGATTCAAATATTATTCATAGATAGACTTGATCATAAACCCACAATTCATCGGCGTCAACAAACACACCGCAAAAAGAAGATTACATCGAATAGATCTCCATGAGAGAGGGGGAGAACATTGTATTGAGATCCAAAAAGAGACAAGAAGCCATCTAGCTAATAACTATGGACCCGTAGGTCTGAGGTGAACTACTCACACTTCATCGGAGAGGCTAGGATGATGTAGAAGCCCTCCGTGATGACGGCCCTCTCTGGCGGAGCTCCGGAACAGGCCCCAAGATGGGATATCATGGGTACAGAAGGTTGCGGCAGTGGAATTAGGTTTTTGGCTCCATATCTGATCGTTTGGGGGTACATAGGTATATAAAGGAGGAAGGATGTGACGCCCCCGACTCAATCGTACACTAATCATGCACGCAAATGTGTGCGATCAAGATCAGGGACTCACGGGAAGATATCACAACACAACTCTACAAATAAAATAAGTCATACAAGCATCATAATACAAGCCAGGGGCCTCGAGGGCTCGAATACAAGTGCTCGATCATAGACGAGTCAGCGGAAGCAACAATATCTGAGTATAGACATAAGTTAAACAAGTTGCCTTAAGAAGGCTAGCACAAACTGGGATGCAGATCGAACGAGGCGCGGGCCTCCTGCCTGGGATCCTCCTAACTACTCCTGGTCGTCGTCAGCGGGCTGCACGTAGTAGTAGGCACCTCCTGTGTAGTAGGAGTCGTCGTCGATGGTGGCGTCTGGATCCGGGGCTCCATCGTCTGGTTGTAGCAATCGGGTAGAGAGATGGGGAAAGGGGAAACAAGGCAACCGTGAGTACTCATCCAAAGTACTCGCAAGCAAGGAGCTACACTACACATGCATGGATATATGTGTAAGGGGCCATATCAGTGGACTGAACTGCAGAATGCCAGAATAAGAGGGGGATAGCTAGTCTTATGGAAGACTACGCTTCTGATCGCCTCCGTCTTGCAGGAGGTAGAAGAGAGTAGACTGAAGTCCTCCAAGTAGCATCGCATAGCATAATCCTACCCGGCGATCCCCTCCTCGATGCCCTGTTAGAGAGCGATCACCGGGTTGTATCTGGCACTTGGAAGGGTGTGTTTTATTAAGAATCCAGTTCTAGTTGTCATAAGGTCAAGGTACAACTCCGGGTCGTCCTTTTACCGAGGGACACGGCTATTCGAATAGATAAACTTCCCTGCAGGGGTGCACCACATAACCCAACACGCTTGATCCCATTTGGCCGGACACACTTTCCTGGGTCATGCCCGGCCGCGGAAGATCAACACGTCGCAGACCCACCTAGGCACAACAGAGCGGTCAGCACGCCGGTCTAAACCTAAGCGCGCAGGGGTATGGGCCCATCGCCCTGAGCACACCTGCACGTTGCGAACGCGGCCGGAAGCAGACCTAGCCTAGTGGCGTTCCAGTCCAATCCAGCGCGCGCCACTCAGTCGCTGACGTCAAGAACTGCTTCGGCTGATACCACGACGCCGAGTGCCCATATCTTTCCCGCGTAGTTGGTTAGTGCGTATAGGCCAGTAGCCAGACTCATATCAAATACCCAGATCTCGTTAAGCGTGTTAAGTATCCGCGAACGCCGACAGGGCCAGGCTCACCTCTCACCCAGGTAGCCCCGAACTGCCCTACCGCTCCGCCACAAAGATCCACACAGAGGGCCGTCGGGACAAAGGTCCTTTCAGCCCCCAATCCGTGAATCACTCGCGGGTACTCCTCGAGCCAACCCGACTTTGGTCACCACATGTATCATGTTTAAAGTATAGTATATATCCATGATCACCTCCCGAGGTGATCACAGCCCAGTAGTATAGCATGGCAGACAGACAAGAGTGTAGGGCCACTGATGGAACACTAGCATCCTATACTAAGCAAGTAGGATTGCAGGTAAAGGTATCAACAGCAGTATCAAAGACAGTCTATGCATCAGGATAGGAATAACGAAAGCAGTAACATGCTACACTACTCTAATGCAAGTAGTATAGAGGAGAGTAGGCGATATCTGGTGATCAAGGGGGGGGGGCTTGCCTGGTTGCTCTGGCAAGAGAGAGGGGTCGTTGATGTAGTCGATCACAGGGGTACCGGCATCGGTCTCAGGGTCTACCGGAAAGAAGTAACGGAGGGGGAACACAATAAATAACAGAGCAATCAAATGTAACAAAAAGCAAGAAGCGGCAATACGTTGTGCTAGAAGTGACCTAACGTAGGGATAGGTGGTACCTGCGAAGGGGGGAAACATCCGGGAAAGTATCCCCGGGAAAGTATCCCCGGTGTTTCGCGTTTTCGGGCAGAGGAGACGGAGGGGGAAAGTTGCGAGTTGATATGTTAGGGGTGCGTGGCGGACGAACGGGCTGCGTATCCGGGTTCGTCTCGTCGTTCTGAGCAACTTTCATGTACAAAGTTTTCTCATCTGAGTTGCGGTTTATTTTATATGATTTTCTAAAAGTTTTACTGATTTCTGGATTTTCTGGATTAATATTAATTTCGAAATGTAAAAGGAAAATGGCTAGGTCCACTCGGTCCAGTACACACAATAGTGAACCAGAGGCTGATAGTGGGTCCTAGTTGACTGCCCAGTCAGCAGTCAACTATGGACGTTGACTAGTCAAACTGACCAGGGGGGCCACCTGTCATAGACAGAGCCTGTTTTACCAGAGTTTAACCTTTTAAATTAACTCAAACAAGTGGTGGGGCCCGACTGTCAATGAGAGATAAATTAAAAGAGGTTTATTTAGCCAACTAATTAATTAGCGGGGTGGCCCCATGTGTTAGTGGCTTATCAGGAGGGTTAATAGCACAATTAGCGCTAATGGCCTATTAGGCCGGTGATTAAACGCTGGTGGCCTCGAGCCATGGCGGAGGCACGCCAGATCACCGCTATGGGCGGCGACTCGAGTCGCGGAGGCTACCGGGGGCGAGCGCGCGCTCGCGCACTTCCAGAGGAAGCAGAGGGAGGCCGCGGGGTGAAGGGAGGAGGGCCATGGCGGAGCTGGGCGGCGCCGGCACGGCGGATGCGTGCAAGGACGCAAGGGAGGGCGCGGGCGAGCAGAGGCGGGCATGGCGGACAGGGTAGCGGCGCAGCAGGTGTGGCCGGGAACCGGCAGGTGGGGGGAGCGGTTCGAGCTGCGGACGGCGGCCGTCGCTGAAGAAACAGCAGGCACGGGCGGGCGGAGTCGGCAGAGCGATGCGGTGGTAGGGGCGCGGAGTCGTCGTGCTGAGCACGTTCGAGGCCCGGTCGGCGAGTGTGCAAGGCGACAGAGGGAAAGAAGAGGGAAGGCGGAGGCCGATGGCCTCACCGGCGTTGCAGGGGCACAGGGCGGCGAGGCTTGGTGACGTGAGTCGGGGAGGAAGACGAGGAAGGCGGCGACGAGGTGGAGGCGGTCCAGCGAGGTCCTCGGGCGGCGGAGTCGTTCCGAGCGGCGAGGGCGACTGTGTCGGGGGTGGGGCGTGCGCCCGACCCAGATCGGCGGGGAGGGGAGAAGGGGATCGTGGGGAGTGGGGGGGATAGGTTAGGGTTTGTTTCCATGGGGGGGTATGTGTAGGCCGGGGTTGGGCCGGCCTGGCTGGGAGATGGCCCAGTTGGGCCGGGGTCTTTTCTCTTTTCTGTTTTACTTTTTTTTATTTATTATTCTTTTACTGATTTCATTTGATTTCCCAATTTATTTTTGTTTGCAAAATATGTTATTAACATCCAAATTTGTATTACTAAATATACCTCTACCGCAATAACTTTGGCAGCTAAATAAAATAGTTTTTTAATTATTTATTATTTAAAAGTATTTAGATAATAGTTTTTGCTACTGTTTTATTAACATTTGAATATTTAAAAATTTTATTAAAGTGTGGTTTCTCCACCATAATTACCTATGCATTGTTTGTCACATTCAGCACATTTTGGTTTTAACATTTGAAAAAATTTATTGTTTAACTTGAATTTGAAATTTGGAATCCGAACGGGGTTGAATCATCGTGAGATTAACAACGGTAATTGAGGTGATGTGGCATTGTTAGCAGATATTACTGTAGCTTAAATATTCGGGCGTCACAAAGGAGTACGTCGATGGAGCAACAGGGGCCCACGAGGCCCTAGGGCGCGCCCCCACCCTCGTGACTGCCTCTGTTGTTCCTTGGAGTAGGGTCCAAGTCTCCTGGATCACGTTCGGTGAGAAAATCACGTTCCCGAAGGTTTCATTTCGTTTGGACTCCATTAGATATTCTGTTTCTTCGAAACTCTGAAATAGGCAAAAAAATAGCAATTCTGGGCTGGGCCTCCGGTTAATAGGTTAGTCCCAAAAATAATATAAGAGTGGATAATAAAGCCCAATATAGTCCAAAACAGTAGATAATATAGCATGGAGCAATCAAAAATTATAAATACGTTGGAGACGTATCAAACCCCTATGCATAGGTTCATGGGCGGAACCCGCAAGTTGATCACCAAAACATACATCAAGTGGATCACGTGATATCCCATTGTCACCATGGATAAGCATGGCAAGACATACATCAAGTGTTCTCAAATCCTTGAAAACTCAATCCGATAAGATAACTTCAAAGGGAAAACTCAATCCATAACAAGAGAGTAGAGGGGGAGAAACATCATAAGATCCAACTATAATAGCAAAGCTCGCGATACATCAAGATCGTACCACCTCAAGAACATGAGAGAGAGAGATCAAACACATAGCTACTAGTACATACCCTCAGCCCCGAGGGTGAACTACTCTCTCCTCGTCATGGAGAGCGACGGGATGATGAAGATGGCCACCGGTGAGGGATCCCCCATCCGGCAGGGTGCCAGAACAGGGTCCCGATTTGTTTTTGGTGGCTACAGAGGCTTGTGGCGGCGGAACTCCCGATCTATTCTGTTCCCCAATGGTTTTAGGGTATATGGATATATATAGGCGAAAGAAGTCGATCAGGGGAGCCACGAGGGGCCCACGAGGGTGGGGGCGTGCCCAGGGGGCAGGCGCGCCTCCCTGCCTCGTGGCCACCTCGTTGCTTCCCTGACATACACTCCAATTCTCCTGGATTTCTTCCGTTCCAAAAATAACTCTCCCGA
This sequence comes from Aegilops umbellulata, assembly GCA_032464435.1. Taxonomy (NCBI): domain Eukaryota; kingdom Viridiplantae; phylum Streptophyta; class Magnoliopsida; order Poales; family Poaceae; genus Aegilops; species Aegilops umbellulata. The sequence continues at coordinate 69,145,397 of CP136058.1, forward strand.
AGGTTTCATTCCGTTTGGACTCCGTTTGATATTCCTTTTCTTCGAAACACTGAAATAGGAAAGAAAACAGCAATTTGGGTTGGGCCTGCGGTTAATAGGTTAGTCCCAAAAATAATATAAAAGTGTATAAATAAGCCCATTAAACATCCAAAACAGAATATATAATAGCATGCAACAATCAAAAATTATAGATACGTTGGAGACGTATCAATTAGGTTTACCTTAATTCTTCTTTCGTAGTTGCGGATGCTTGCAAGAGGGGTTAACCATAAGTGCGATGCTTGTCCAAGGAAGGGTAGTAGCCAAGCACCGGTACACCCACATATCAAATTATCAAAGTAACGAACGCGAATCATATGAGCATGATGAAAACTAGCTTGGCGATAATTCTCGTGTGTCCTCGGGAGCGCTTTCCTTTATATAAGAGTTTGTCCAGGCTTGTCCTTTGCTACAAAAAGGATTGGGCCACCTTTTTGCACCTTGTTTACTTTTGTTACTTGTTACTCATTACAAATTACCTTATCACAAAACTATCTGTTACCGATAATTTCAGTGCTTGCAGAGAATACCTTACTGAAAACTACTTATCATTTCCTTCTGCTCCTCGTTGGGTTCGACACTCTTACTTATCGAAAGAACTATGATAGATCCCCTATACTTGTGGGTCATCAAGACTCTTTTCTGGCGCCATTACCGGGGAGTGAATGGCCTTTGGTTGGTGGAATTTGGTAAGGAAAATTTTATATAGTGTGCTGAAATTTACGGCCACTTGTTACTATGGAAAATAATCCTTTGAGGGGCTTGTTCGGGGTATCTTCACCCCGACCAGTAGAGCAAAGAGTTGCTCCTCAACCTAATGAACCTACTGAAAATGTTTACTTTGAAATTCCTTCGGGTATGATAGAGAAACTGCTAGCTAATCCTTTTATAGAAGATGGAACATTACACCATGATATGCACCTAATCTATGTGGATGAAGTTTGTGGATTATTTAAGCTTGCAGGTATGCCCGAGGATGTTATCAAGAAGAAGGTCTTCCCTTTATCCTTGAAGGGAAAGGCATTGACATGGTTTAGGCTATGTGATGATATTGGATCATGGAACTACAACCGATTGAAATTGGAATTTCATCAGACCTTTTATCCTATGCATCTAGTTCGTCGTGATCGTAATTATATATATAATTTTTGGCCTCGCGAAGGAGAAAGTATCGCTCAAGCTTGGGGGAGGCTTAAGTCAATGTTATATTCATGCCCCAATCATGAGCTCCCAAGAGAAATTATCATTCAAAAATTTTATGCTCGGCTTTCTCTCAATAATCGCTCCATGCTCGATACTTCTTGTACTGGTTCTTTTATGATGAAGACTATTGAATTCAGATGGGATTTATTGGAAAGAATTAAACGCAACTCTGAATATTGGGAACTCGATGAAGGTAAGGAGTCAGGTATAACACCTAAGTTTGGTTGTGTTAAATCTTTTATGGATACCGATGTTTTTCGTGAATTTAGCACTAAATATGGACTTGCCCCTGAGATAGTAGCTTCTTTCTGTGAATCATTTGCTACTCATGTTGATCTCCGTAAGGAGAAGTGGTTTAAATATCATCCTCCCATTGAAGTAAAAGTAGTTGAACCTATTAAAGTTGAAGAAAAGACTATCACTTATAATGTTGATCCTGTTGTTCCTACCGCTTATATTGAGAAACCACCTTTCCCTATTAGAGTAAAGGATCATGCTAAAGCTTCAACTATGGTTCATAAGAGTAATGCTAAGACATCTACACCCTCTGAGCAAATTAAAGTTGAACCTAGTATTGCTATGGTTAAGGATCCATTGGTCGATAATATTGATGGGCATGTTATTTATTTCTGTAATGAAGCTGCTAGAATTGCTAGACCCAATACTAAAAATAAACATAGACCTGTTGTAGGCATGCCTGTTGTTTCTGTTAAAATAGGAGGTCATTGTTATCATGGCTTATGTGATATGGGTGCCAATGCGAGTGCAATACCTCATTCCTTATACAAAGAAATTATGCATGATATTGCACCTCCTGAGATAGAAGATATTGATGTTACAATTAAGCTTGCCAATAGAGATACTATTTCACCAATTGGGATTGTTAGAGATATTGAAGTCTTGTGTGGGAAAGTTAAATATCCTATTGATTTTCTTGCTCTTGGTTCCCCACAAGATGACTTTTGTCCCATTATATTTGGTAGACCCTCCTTGAATACTGTTAATGCTAGGATAGACTGCGAGAAGGATATTGTTACTATTGGTTTAGGGGATATGTCTCATGATTTTAATTTTGCTAAATTACGTAGACAACCTCATGATAAAGAATTGCCTAGTAAAGATCAGATTATTGGTCTTGCTTCTATTGTTGTGTCTCCTAATGATCCTTTAAAGCAATATTTACTAGACCATGAAAATGATATGTTTATGAATAAAAGAAAAGAAATAGATGAAGTATTCTTTAAACATGGACCTATTTTGAAACACAACTTGCCTGTTGAAATTCTAGGGGATCCTCCTCCACTGAAGGGCGATCCCGTGTTTGAGCTTAAACCATTACCTGATACTCTTAAATATGCTTACCTTGATGAAAAGAAGATATATCCTGTTATTATTAGTGCTAACCTTTCAGAGCAGGAAGAAGAGAAATTATTGAAAACTCTGAAGAAGCACCGTGCTGCTATTGGATATACTATTGATGATCTTAAGGGCATTAGTCCCACTCTATGCCGGCACAAAATAAATTTAGAGAAATACGCTAAACCGGTTGTTGATCGTCAAGAATGGTTAAATCCTAAGATGAAATAAGTGGTAAGAAATGAAATACTAAAGCTTCTGGAGGCAGGTATAATTTATCCCGTTGTTGATAGTCAGTGGGTAAGTCTTGTCCATTGTGTCCCTAAGAAGGGAGGTATTACTATTGTTCCTAATGATAAAGATGAATTGATCCCACAAAGAATTGTTATAGGTTATAGAATGGTAATTGATTTTCACAAATTGAATGAAGCTACTATAAAAGATCATTACCCTTTACCTTTTATTGATCAAATGCTAGAATGTTTATCCAAACATACACATTTTTGCTTTCTAGACAGTTATTCTAGTTTCTCTAAAATACTTGTGTCAAAAGAGGATCAGGAAAAGACCACTTTTACTTGCCCTTTCGGTACCTTTGCTTATAGACGTATGCCTTTTGGTTTATGTAATGCACCTGCTACCTTTCAAAGATGTATGACTGCTATATTCTCTGACTTTTGTGAAAAGATTGTTGAGGTTTTCATGGATGATTTCTTCGTGTATGGAGCTTCTTTTGATGATTGCTTAAGCAACCTTGACCGAGTTTTGCAGAGATGTGAAGAAACTAATCTTGTCTTGAACTGGGAGAAGTGCCACTTTATGGTTAATGAAGGTATGGTCTTGGGGCATAAAATTTCTGAAAGAGGTATTGAAGTTGATAAAGCTAAAGTTGATGCTATTGAAAAGATGGCGTGTCCTAAGGACATTAAAGGTATAAGAAGTTTCATTGGTCATGCCGATTTTTATAGGAGGTTCATTAAAGACTACTCAAAATTTCTAGGCCTCTGACTAATCTCTTACAAAAAGATGTTCCTTTTGTCTTTAATTATGATTGTGTAGAAGCATTTGAAATACTTAAGAAAGCCTTGATTTCTGCACCTATTGTTCAGCCACCTGATTGGAATTCACCCTTCGAAATTATGTGTGATGCTAGTGATTATGCTGTAGGTGCTGTTCTAGGACAAAGAATTGATAAGACATTACATGTTATCCAATATGCTAGCAAAACTCTAGACAGTGCCCAGAGAAATTATGCTACAACTAAAAAAGAATTTTTAGCAGTTGTGTTTGCTTGTGATAAGTTCAGACCTTATATTGTTGATTCTAAAGTAATTATTCACACTGATCATGCGGCTACTAAATATCTTATGGAAAAGAAAGATGCCAAACCTAGACTTATTAGATGGGTTCTCTTGCTACAAGAATTTGATTTGCATATTATTGATAGAAAGGGAGTTGAGAACCCCGTTGCAGACAACTTGTCTAGGTTAGAGAATGTTCTTGATGACCCACTACCTATTGATGATAGCTTCCCTGATGAACAATTAGCTGTCATAAATGCTTCTCGTACTGCTCCATGGTATGCTGATTATGCCAATTACATTGTTGCTAAATTTATACCACCTAGTTTCATATACCAGCAAAAGAAAAAGTTTTTCTATGATTTAAGACATTACTTCTAGGATGACCCACACCTTTGTAAAGAAGGAGTAGATGGTCTAATTAGGCGTTGTGTACCTGAGCATGAACAGGAACAGATCCTACGCAAGTGTCACTCCGAGGCTTATGGAGGAGACCACGCTGGAGATAGAACTGCACATAAGGTATTGCAATCCGGTTTTTATTGGCCTACTCTTTCTAAAGATGCTCGTAAGTTTGCCTTGTCTTGTAATGAATGTCAAAGAATTGATAATATTAGTAGACGTCAAGAAATGCCTCTAAACTATTCACTTGTTATTGAACCATTTGATGTTTGGGGCTTTGATTATATGGGACCGTTTCCTTCCTCTCATGGGTATACACATATTTTAATTGATGTTGATTATGTTACTAATGTTGGGGAACGCAGTAATTTTAAAAAAAACCTACGCACACGCAAGATCTAGCATGGTGATGCATAGCAACGAGAGGGGAGAGTGTAGTCCACGTACCCTCATAGACCGTAAGCGGAAGCGTTATGACAACGCGGTTGAGGTAGTCGTACGTCTTCACGATCTGACTTATCCTAGTACCGAAAGTACGGCACCTCCGCGATCTGCACACATTCGGCTCGGTGACGTCCCATGAACTCTCGATCCAGCTGAGTGTCAACGGAGAGCTTTGTCAGCACGACAGCGTGATGACGGTGATGATGAATCTATCGGTGCAGGACTTCGCCTAAGCACTGCAACAATATGACCGAGGTGGATTATGGTGGAGGGGGCACTTCACACGGCTAAGAGATCAATGATCAACTTGTGTGTTTATGGGGTGCCCCCCTCCCCTATATAAAGGAGTGGAGGAGGGGGGAGAGCCAGCCCTCTATGGCGCGCCCTGGAGGAGTCCTACTCCCACCGGGAGCAGGATCCCCCCCTTCCCTAGTTGGACTAGGAGAGAAGGAAGGGGAGAGAGGGAGGAAGGAAAGGGGCGCCGCCCCCTTCCTAGTCCAAGTCGGACCAGAGGGGGAGGGGCGCGCGGCCTGCCCTGGCTGCCCCTCTCTCTCTCTCTCTCTCTCTCTCTACTAAAGCCCATTAGGGCCCATATACTCCCCGGGGGGTTCCGATAACCCCCCGTTACTCCGGTATATGCCCGAACTCACTCAGAACCATTCCAATGTCCAAACATAGTCATCCAATATATCGATCTTTATCTCTCGACCATTTTGATACTCCTCGTCATGTCCGTGATCATATCCAGGACTCCAAACTACCTTCGGTACATCAAAACACATAAACTCATAATACTGATCGTCACCGAACGTTAAGCGTGCGGACCCTGCAGGTTCGAGAACTATGTAGACATGACGAGACTCATATCCGGTCAATAACCAATAGTGGAACCTAGATGCTCATATTGGCTCCTACATATTCTACGAAGATCTTTTATCGGTCAAACCGCATAACAACATACGTTGTTCCCTTTGTCATCGGTATGTTACTTGCCCGAGATTCGATTGTCGGTATCTCAATACCTAGTTCCATCTCATTACCAGCAAGTCTCTTTACTCGTTCCGTAATGCATCATCCTGTAACTAACTCATTAGTCACAATGCTTGCAAGGCTTACAGTGATGTGCATTACCAAGAGGGCCCAGAGATACCTCTCCTACAATCGGAGTGACAAATCCTAATCTCGATCTATGCCAACTCAACAAACACCATCAGAGACACCTGTAGAGCATATTTATAGTCACCCAGTTACATTGTAACGTTTGATAGCACACTAAGTGTTCCTCCAGTATTCGGGAGTTGCATAACCTCATAGTCATAGGAACATGTATAAGTTATGAATAAAGCAATAGCAACAAAAACGATCATCGTGCTAAGCTAACGGATGGGTCAAGTCAATCACACCGTGCTAAGCAAACGATAATCAAATGATAACTCTTTGTCCATGGCTAGGAAACTTAACCATCTTTGATTAACGAGCTAGTCAAGTAGAGGCATACTAGTGACACTCTGTTTGTCTATATATTCACACATGTACTAAGTTTCCAGTTAATACAATTCTAGCATGAATAATAAACATTTATCATGATATAAGGAAATATAAATAACAACTTTATTATTGCCTCTAGGGCATATTTCCTTCAACTAAGTGGGTAGAAGCTATTCCAACTAGTAGTGCTGATCATAACACCTCTATTAAGATGCTTAATGAAGTTATTTTTCCGAGGTTTGGAGTCCCTAGATACTTAATGACTGATGGTGGTTCACATTTTATTCATGGTTCTTTTCGTAAAATGCTTGCTAAGTACGATTATTGCCTCTAGGGCATATTTCCTTCAGTCTCCAACATGCACTACAGTCAATAATCTAGATTACATTGTAATGATTCTAACACCCATGGAGTCTTGGTGCTGATCATGTTTTGCTCGTGAGAGAGGCTTAGTCAACGGGTCTTCAACATTCAGATTCATATGTACTTTGCAAATCTCTATGTCTCCCTCCTTGACTTGGTCGCAGATGGAATTGAAGCGTCTCTTGATGTGCTTGGTTCTCTTGTGAAATCTGGATTCCTTTGCCAAGGCAATTGCACTAGTATTGTCACAAAAAAAATTCATTGGACCTGATGCACTAGGTATGACACCTAGATCGGATATGAACTCCTTCATCCAGACTCCTTCATTTGCTACTTCCGAAGCAGCTATGTACTCCGCTTCACACGTAGATCCCGCCACGATGCTCTGCTTGGAACTGCACCAAGTGACAGATCCACCATTTAATAAAAATATGTATCCAGTCTATCACTTAGAGTCATCCGGATCAGTGTCAAAGCTTGCATCGACATAACCGTTTACGACGAGCTCTTTGTCACCTCCATAAATGAGAAGCATATCCTTAGTCCTTTACAGCTATTTCAGGATGTTCTTAACCGTTGTCCAGTAATCCACTCCTGGATTAATTTGGTACCTCCCTGCTAAACTAATAGCAAGGCACACATCAGGTATGGTACACAGCATTGCATACATGATAGAACCTATGGCTGAAGCATAGGGAATGACTTTCATTTTCTCTCTATCTTCTACAGTGGTCGGGCATTGAGTCTGACTCAACTTCACACCTTGTAACACAGGCAAGAAACCTTTCTTTGCTTGATCCATTTTGAACTTATTCAAAACTTTGTCAAGGTATGTGCTTTGTGAATGTCCAATTAAGCGTCTTGATCTATCTCTATAGATATTTATGCCCAATATATAAGCAGCTTCACCGAGGTCTTTCATTGAAAAATTCTTATTCAAGTATCCTTTTATGTTATTCAGAAATTCAGTATCATTTCCGATCAACAATATGTCATCCACATGTAATATCAGAAATGCTACAAAGCTCCCACTCACTTTCTTGTAAATACAGCTTCTCCAAAAGTCTGTATAAATCCATATGCTTTGATCACACTATCAAAGCATATATTCCAACTCCAAGGGCTTGCACCAGTCCATAAATGGATCGCTGGAGCTTGCACACTTTGTTAGCACCTTTTGGATCGACAAAACCTTCTGGTTGCATCATATACAACTCTTCTTTAATATATCCATTACGGAATGCAGTTTTTACATCCATTTGCCAAATTTCATAATCATGAAATGCGGCAATTGCTAACATGATTCAGACAGACTTAAGCATCGCTACGTGTGAGAAGGTCTCATCGTAGTCAACTCCTTGAACTTGTCGAAAACGTTTCGTAACAAGTCGAGCTTTGTAGACAGTAATATTACCGTCAGCGTCTGTCTTCTTCTTGAAGATCCATTTATTCTCTATGGCTTGCCAATCAACGGGCAAGTCAACCAAAGTCCAAACTTTGTTCTCATACATGGATCCCATCTCAGATTTCATGGCCTCAAGCTATTTTGCGGAATCTGGTCTCATCATCGCTTCCTCATAGTTCGTAGGTTCATCATGGTCAACTAACATGACTTACAGAATAGGATTACCGTACCACTCTGGTGCGGATCTTACTCTGGTTGACCTACGAGGTTCGGTAGTAACTTGATTAGAAGTTTCATGATTATCATCATTAGCTTCCTAACTTACTGGTGTAGGAATCACTGGAACTGATTTCTGTGATGAACTACTTTCCAATAAGGGAGCAGGTACTGTTACCTCATCAAGTTCTACTTTCCTCCTACTCACTTCTTTCGAGAGAAACTTCTTATCTAGAAAGGATCCATTCTTAGCAACAAATATCTTGCCTTCGGATCTATGATAGAAGGTGTACCCAACAGCCTCCTTTGGGTATCCTATGAACACACATTTCTCCGATTTGGGTTTTAGCTTATCAGCCCCAAACTTTAAGAAACGACAACTTGGGTTTCTTGCCAAACCACAGTTCATAAGGTGTCGTCTCAACGGATTTAGATGGTGCCCTATTTAACGTGAATGTAGCCTTATCTAAAGCATAACCCCAAAATGATAGCGGTAAATCAGTGAGAGACATCATAGATCGCACCATATCTAGTAAAGTACAATTATGATGTTCTGACACACCATTACGCTGTGGTGTTCCAGGTGGCGTGAGTTGCGAAACTATTCCGCATTTTTTCAAATGAAGACCAAACTCGTAACTCAAATATTCTCCTCCACGATCAGATCGTAGGAACTTTATTTTCTTGTTACGATGATGTTCCACTTCACTCTGAAATTCTTTGAACTTTTCAAATGTTTCAGACTTATGTTTCATCAAGTAGATATACCCATATCTGCTCAAATCATCTGTGAAGGTAAGAAAATAACGATACCCAACGTAAGCATCAACACTCATCGGACCGCATACATCAGTATGTATTATTTCCAATAAGTCCGTTGCTCACTCCATTGTTCCGGAGAACGGAGTCTTGTCATCTTGCCCATGAGGCATGGTTCGCAAGCATCAAGTGATTCCAAAAGCCCATCAGAATGGAGTTTGTTCATGCGCTTTACACCAATATGACCTAAACAGCAGTGCCACAAATAAGTTGCACTATCATTATTAAACTTATATCTTTTGGCTTCAATACTATGAACATGTGTATCACTACTATCAAGATTTAGTAAAAATAGACCACTCGTCAAGTGTGCATGACCATAAATGATATTATTCATATAAATAGAACAACCACTATTCTCTAATTTAAATGAATAACCGTCTCGCATCATACAAGATCTAGATATAATGTTCATGCTTAACGCTGGCACCAAATAACAATTATTCAGGTCTAAAACTAATCCTGAAGGTAGATGTAGAGGTAGCGTTCCGACGGCGATCACATCGACTTTGGAACCATTTCCCACGCGCATCGTCACCTCGTCCTTAGCCAATCTTCGCTTAATCCGTAGCCCCTGTTTCGAGTTGCAAATATTAGCAACAGAACCAGTATCAAATACCCAGGCGCTACTGCGAGCATTAGTAAGGTACACATCAATAAAATGTATATCACATATACCTTTCACTTTGCCATCCTTCTTCTCCGCCAAATACTTGGGGCGGTTCCGCTTCTAGTGATCAGTCCCTTTGCAGTAGAAGCACTCAGTCTTAGGCTTAGGTTCAAACTTGGGCTTCTTCACTTGAGCGGCAACTTGCTTGCCGTTCTTCTTGAAGTTCCCCTTCTTCCCTTTACCCTTTTTCTTGAAACTGGTGGACTTGTTGACCATCAACACTTGATGCTCCTTCTTGATTTCTACCTCCGCGGCTTTCAGCATTGCGAAGAGCTCGGGGATCGTCTTATCCACCCCTTGCATATTATAGTTCATCATGAAGCTCTTGTAGCTTGGTGGCAATGATTGAAGAACTCTGTCAATGACACTATCAACTGGAAGATTCACTCCCAGCTGAGTCAAGTGATTGTGGTACCCAGACATTCTGAGTATGTGCTCACTGACAGAACTATTCTCCTCCATTTTGCAGCTGTAGAACTTATTGGAGACTTCATATCTCTCAATCCGGGCATTTGCCTGAAATATTAACTTCAACTCCTGGGACATCTCATATGCTCCATGACGTTCAAAACGTTGTTGAAGTCCCGGTTCTAAGTCGTAAAGCATGGCACACTAAACTATCGAGTAGTCATCAGCTTTGCTCTGCCAGGTGTTCACAACATCTGGCGTTGCTCCTGCAGCGGGTTTGGCACCTCGCGGTGATTCCAGAATGTAATTCTTCTGTGCAGCAATGAAGGTAATCCTCAAGTTACGGACCCAGTCCGTGTAGTTGCTACCATCATCTTTCAACTTAGCTTTCTCTAGGAACGCATTAAAATTCAACGGAACAAAAACACGGGCCATCTATCTACAACAACATAGACTTGCAAAATACTACCAGGTACTAAGTTCATGATAAATTAAAGTTCAATTAATCATATTACTTAAGAACTCCCACTTAGATAGACATCCCTCTAATCATCTAAGTGATCACGTGATCCATATCAACTAAACCATGTCCGGTCATCACGTGAGATGGAGTAGTTTTCAATGGTGAACATCACTATGTTGATCATATCTACTATATGATTCATGCTTGACCTTTCGATCTTAGTGTTCAAAGGCCATATCTGCATATGCTAGGCTCGTCAAGTTTAACCCGAGTATTCTGCATGTGCAAAACTGGCTTGCACCCGTTGTGTGTGAACATAGAGCTTATCACACCCGATCATCACGTGGTGTCTCGGCACGACGAACTGTAGCAACGATGCATACTCAGGGAGAACACTTATACCTTGAAATTTAGTGAGAGGTCATCTTATAATGCTACCGTCGAACTAAGCAAAATAAGATGCATAAAGGATAAACATCACATGCAATCAATATAAGTGATATGATATGGCCATCATCATCTTGCGCCTTTGATCTCCATCTCCAAAGCACCATCATGATCACCATCATCACCGGCGTGACACCTTGATCTCCATCGTAGCATTGTTGTCGTCTCGCCCACTATTGCTTCTACGACTATTGCTACCGCTTAGTGATAAAGTAAAGCAATTACATGGCGATTACATCTCATACAATAAAGCGACAACCATATGGCTCCTGCCAGTTGCCGATAACTGTGTTACAAAACATGATCATCTCATACAATAAAATTTAGCATCATGTCTTGACCATATCACATCACAACATGCCCTGCAAAAACAAGTTATACGTCCTCTACTTTGTTGTTGCAAGTTTTACGTGGCTACTACGGGTTGAGCAAGAACCGTTCTTACCTACGCTTCAAATCCACAATGATTTTTTGTCAAGTGTGCTGTTTTAACCTTCAACAAGGACCGGGCGTAGTCACACTCGATTCAGCTAAAGTTGGAGAAACTGACACCCGCCAGCCACCTGTGTGCGAAGCACGTTGGTAGAACCAGTATCGCGTAAGTGTACGCGTAATGTCGGTCCGGGCCGCTTCATCCAACAATACCACCGAATCAAAGTATGACATGCTGGTAAGCAGTATGACTATTATCGCCCACAACTCTTTGTGTTCTACTCATGCATATAACATCTACGCATAGGCCTGGCTCGGATACCACTGTTGAGGAACGCAGTAATTTAAAAAAAAATCCTATGCACATGCAAGATCTAGCATGGTGATGCATAGCAACGAGAGGGGATAGTGTAGTCCACGTACCCTCATAGATCGTTAGCGGAAGCGTTATGACAACGCGGTTGATGTAGTCGTACGTCTTCATGATCCGACCGATCCTAGTACCGAAAGTACGACACCTCCGCGATCTGCACATGTTCGGCTCAGTGACGTCCCACGAGCTCTCGATCCAGCTGAGTGTCGAGGGAGAGATTCGTCAGCACGACGGCGTGATGACGGTGATCATGAAGCTACCGACGCAGGGCTTCGCCTAAGCACTACAATGATATGACCGAGGTCGATTATGGTGGAGGGGGGCACCGCACACGGCTAAGAGATCAATGATCAACTTGTGTGTCTATGGGGTGCCCCCTCCCCGTATATAAAGGAGTGGAGGGGGAGGGCCGGCACTCTATGGCGCGCCCTGGAGGAGTCCTACTCCCACCGGGACTAGGATTCCCCCCCCCCCTTCCCTAGTTGGTCTAGGAGAGAAAGAAGGGGGAGAGAGGGAGGAAGGAAAGGGGGCGCCCCCCCCCCTTCCTAGTCCAATTCGGACCAAAGGGGCTGGGGGCGCGCGGCCTTCCCTGGCTGCCCCTCTCTCTCTCCACTAAAGCCCATTAGGGCCCATATACTCCCTGGGGGGTTCCGGTAACCCCCCATTACTCCGGTATATGCCCGAACTCACTCGGAACCATTTCAATGTCCAAACATAGTCATCCAATATATCGATATTTATGTCTCGACCATTTCGATACTCCTCTTCATGTCCGTGATCATATCCGGGACTCCGAACTACCTTCGGTACATCAAAATACATAAACTCATAATACTGATCGTCACCGAACGTTAAGCGTGCGGACCCTACGGGTTCGAGAACTATGTAGACATGACCGAGACTCATCTCCGGTCAATAACCAATAGTGGAACCTGGATGCTCATATTGGCTCCTACATATTCTACGAAGATCTTTTATCGGTCAACACGCATAACAACATATGTTGTTCCCTTAGTCATCGGTATGTTACTTGCCCGAGATCCGATCGTCGGTATCTCAATACCTACTTCAATCTCGTTACCGGCAAGTCTCTTTACTCGTTCCATAATGCATCATCCCATAACTAACTCATTAGTCACAATGCTTGCAAGGCTTATAGTGATGTGCATTACCGAGAGGGCCTAGAGATACCTCTCCGACAATCGCAGTGACAAATCGTAATCATGATCTATGCTAAATCAACAAACACCATTGGAGACACCTGTAGAGCATCTTTATAGTCACCCGGTTACGTTGTGATGTTTGATGGCACACTAGGTGTTCCTCCGGTATTCAGGAGTTGCATAATCTCATAGTCATAGGAACATGTATAAGTTATGAAGAAAGCAATAGCAACAAACTAAATGATCATCGTGCTAAGCTAACGGATGGGTCAAGTCAATCACATCATTCTCTAATGATGTGATCCCGTTCATCAAATGACAACTCTTTGTCCATGGCTAGGAAACTTAACCATCTTTGATTAACGAGCTAGTCAAGTAGAGGCATACTAGTGACACTCTGTTTGTCTATATATTCACACATGTACTAAGTTTCCGGTTAATACAATTCTAGCATGAATAATAAACATTTATCATGGTATAAGGAAATATAAATAACAACTTTATTATTGCCTCTAGGGCATATTTCCTTTAACTAAGTGGGTAGAAGCTATTCCAACTAGTAGTGTTGATCATAACACCTCTATTAAGATGCTTAATGAAGTTATTTTTCCAAGGTTTGGAGTCCCTAGATACTTAATGACTGATGGTGGTTCACATTTTATTCATGGTTCTTTTCGTAAAATGCTTGCTAAGTATGATGTTAATCATAGAATTGCATCTCCATACCATCCATAATCTAGTGGTCAAGTAGAACTAAGTAATAGGAAGATTAAATTAATTTTGCAAAAGACTGATAATAGATCTAGAAAGAATTGGTCCAAAAAACTTGATGATGCATTATGGGCCTATAGAACTGCATATAAAAAGCCTATGGCTATGTCTCGTATAAAATGGTTTATGGAAAAGCATGTCACTTACCTCTCGAACTAGAACATAAGGCATATTGGGCCATTAAAGAGCTCAATTATGATTTCAAACTTGCCGGTGAGAAGAGACTATTTGACATTCGCTCACTTGATGAATGGAGAACCCAGGCCTATGAGAATGCCAAACTGTTTAAAGAAAAAGTTAAAATATGGCATGACAAAAGGATACAAAAGCGTGAGTTTAATGTAGGTGATTATGTTCTGCTATACAACTCGCGTTTAAGATTTTTTGCAGGAAAACTTCTCTCTAAATGGGAAGGTCCTTACGTTATCGAGTAGGTCTATCGTTCTGGTGCCATAAAAATCAATAACTTCGAAGGCACAAATCCAAAGGTGGTAAACGGTCAAAGAATCAAACATTATATCTCAGGTAATCCCATAAATGTTGAAACTAATGTTATTGAAACTGTAACCCCGGAGGAATACATAAGGGACACTTTCCAGAATGTTTCAGACTCCGAAAAGGAATAGGTATGTTGTACGGTAAGTGAACCGACTCCAAAACAGTTCTAATAGCAATTCTTCTCCGTTTTGGAATATTTAAGAAAATAGGAAATAATAAGTAGTCCGAGAAGGACACGAGGCGTCCACGTGGGTGGAGGGCGCGCCCTACCCCCTGGGCGCGCCCCCTGCCTCGTGGGCACCTCGTGTGCCCTCCGGACTCCGTTTTCTTGCACGATACTTCTTTTGGTCAGTAAAAAATTATTATATAATCTCCTGAAGGCTTTGACCATCGTACCATGCAAATATCCTCTGTTTTTGTTTTGAGTTGTTTTTCTAACAGATCTAGCTCACCATGACGTCTTCAAGCGCCCCCAAGGACAAGTTTTTCGAGAAGGTCATCAACCCCTACCTCGCGGAGGTGCTGCAACACCCTCAAACCATTGAGATGTGTGAGGGGGTGTTGCACATCCGTGATGTTGAGGGACCAAGGAGGACGGGAAGCGTGGAAACAAGACTCGAAGCAATGGAGCAACAAGTTTTCAAGTGCCAGGGGATGGTGGTGTTGGGGAACGTAGTAATTTCAAAAAAAATCCTACGCACACGCAAGATGATGGTGATGCATAGCAACGAGAGGGGAGAGTGTGTCCAAGTACCCTCGAAGACCGAAAGCGGAAGCGTTAGCACAACGCTGTTTATGTAGTCGTACGTCTTCATGATCCGACCAATCAAGTACAGAACGCACGTCACCTCCGAGTTCAACGCACGTTCAACTCGATGACGTCCCTCGAACTCCGATACAGTCGAGCTTTGAGGGCGAGTTCCGTCAGCACGACGGTGTGGTGACGATGATGATGAGGTTCTACCGACGCAGGGCTTCGCCTAAGCACCACTATGATATTATCGAGGTGGATTGTGGTGGAGGGGGGCACCGCACACGGCTAAGAGATCCAACGGATCAATTGTTGTGTGTCAAGGGGGTGCCTCCCTCCCCGTATATAAAGGAGGGGGAGGGGGCCGGCCACCCTTGGCGCGCCCCATGAGGAGTCCTACTCCCACCGGGAGTAGGACTCCTCCCTTCCCATGTTGGAGTAGGACAGGAGAGGGAAGGAGAAAAAGGCGGAAAGGAAAGGGGGGGCGCCGCCCTCCCTCCCTGTCCAATTCGTACTTGGGGGGAGGGGTGAGCGGCTGCCCATTGGCCGCCTCTCCTCTTCCACCACTTGGGCCCATGAGGCCCAATAACCTCCGGGGGGTTCCGGTAACCCCACGGCACTCTGCTATATATCGGATAACCCCCAAAACCATTTCGGTGTCCGAATATAGTCGTCCAATATATCAATCTTCATGTCTCGACCATTTCAAGACTCCTCGTCATGTCCGTGATCACATCCGGGACTCCAAACTACCTTCGGTACATCAAAATACATAAACTCATAATATAGCAGTCATCGAACTTTAAGCGTGTGGACCCTACGGGTTCAAGAACTATGTATACATGACCGAGACACGTCTCCGGTCAATAACCAATAGTGGAACCTGGATGCTCATATTGGCTCCCACATATTCTACGAAGATCTTTATCGGTGAAACCACATAACAACATACGTTGTTCCCTTTGTCATCGGTATGTTACTTGCCCGAGATTCGATCGTCGGTATATCAATACCTAGTTCAATCTTGTTACCGGCAAGTCTCTTTACTCGTTCAGTAATACATCATCCCGCAACTAACTCATTAGTTGCAAGGCTTATAATGATGTGCATTACCGAGTGGGCCCAGAGATACCTCTCCGGCAATCGGAGTGACAAATCCTAATCTCGAAATACGCCAACCAACAAGTAACTTCGGAGACACCTGTGGAGCACCTTTATAATCACCCAGTTACGTTGTGACGTTTGGTAGCACACAAAGTGTTCCTCCAGTAAACAGGAGTTGCATAATCTCATAGTCATAGGAACATGTATAAGTCATGAAGAAAGCAATAGCAACATACTAAACGATCAAGTGTTAAGCTAACGGAATGGGTCATGTCAATCACATCATTCTCCTAATGATGTGATCCCGTTAATAAAATGACAACTCTTTGTCTATGGCTAGGAAACATAACCATCTTTGATTAACGAGCTAGTCAAGTAGAGGCATACTAGTGACACTCTGTTTGTCTATGCATTCACACATGTATCATGTTTCCGGTTAATACAACTCTAGCATGAATTATAAACATTTTATCATGATATAATGAAATAAATAATAACTTTATTATTGCCTCTAGGGCATATTTCCTTCAATCTCCCACTTGCACTAGACTCAATAATCTAGATTACACAGTAATGATTCTAACACCCATGGAGCCTTGGTGCTGATCATGTTTTGCTCATGGAAGAGGCTGAGTCAACGGGTATGCAACATTCAGATCCGTATGTATCTTGCAAATCTCTATGTCTCCCACTTGGACTTGGTCCCGAATGGAACTGAAGCGTCTTTTGATGTGCTTGGTTCTCTTGTGAAATCTGGATTCCTTTGCCAAGGCAATTGCACCAGTATTGTCACAAAGATTTTCATTGGACCCGATGCACTAGGTATGACACCTAGATCGGATATGAACTCCTTCATCCAGACTCCTTCATTTGCTGCTTCCGAAGCAGTTATGTACTCCTCTTATGTAGATCCCGCTACGACGCTTTGTTTAGAACTACACCAACTGACAGCTCCACCGTTCAATAAAAACATGTATCCGGTTTGCGACTTAGAATCATCTGGATCAGTGTCAAAGCTTGCATCGACGTAACCACTTACGACGAGCTCTTTGTCACCTCCATAAAAGAGAAACATATCCTTCGTCCTTTTCAGGTATTTCAGGATGTTCTTGACCGTTGTCCAGTGATCCACTCATGTATTACTTTGGTACCTCCCTGCTAAACTAATAGCAAGGCACACATCAGGTCTGGTACACAACATTGCATACATGATAGAGCCTATGGCTGAAGCATAGGGAACATCTTTCATTTTCTCTCTATCTTCTGTAGTGGTCGGGCATTGAGTCTTACTCAACTTCACACCTTGTAACATAGGCAAGAACACTTTCTTTGCTTGATACATTTTGAACTTCTTCAAAACTTTGTCAAGGTATGTGCTTTGTGAAAGTCCAATTAAGCGTCTCGATCTATCTCTATAGATCTTGATGCCCAATATATAAGCAACTTTACCGAGGTAATTCATTGAAAAACTCTTATTCAGATATCCTTTTATGCTATCCAGAAATTCTATATCATTTCCAATCAACAATATGTCATTCACATATAATATCAGAAATGCTACAGAGCTCCCACTCACTTTCTTGTAAATACAGGCTTCTCCAAAAGTCTGTATAAAACCATATGCTTTGATCACACTATCAAAACGTTTATTCCAACTCTGAGAGGCTTGCACCAGTACATAAATGGATCGCTGGAGCTTGCACACTTTGTTAGCTCCCTTTGGATCGACAAAACCTTCCGGTTGCATCATATACAACTCTTAATCCAGAAATTCATTCAGGAATGCAGTTTTGACATCCATTTGCCAAATTTCATAATCATAAAATGCGGCAATTGCTAACATGATTCAGACAGACTAAAGCATCGCTACGAGTGAGAAGGTCTCATCGTAGTCAATCCCTTGAACTTGTCGAAAACCTTTTGCAACAAGTCGAGCTTTATAGACAGTAACATTACCGTCAGCGTCTGTCTTCTTCCTGAAGATCCATTTATTCTCGATGGCTTGCCGATCATCGGGCAAGTCAACCAAAGTCCACACTTTGTTCTCATACATGGATCCCATCTCAGATTTCATGGCCTCAAGCCATTTTGCAGAATCTAGGCTCACCATCGCTTCTTCATAGTTCGTAGGTTCGTCATGGTCTAGTAACATGACCTCCAGAACGAGATTACCGTACCACTCTGGTGCGGATCTTACTCTGGTTGACCTACGAGGTTCAGTAACAACTTGATCTGAAGTTTCATGATCATCATCATTAACTTCCTCACTAATTGGTGTAGACGTCACAGGAACCGGTTTCTGTGATGAACTACTTTCCAATAAGGGAGTAGGTACGGTTACCTTATCAAGTTCTACTTTCCTCCCACTCACTTCTTTCGAGAGAAACTCCTTCTCTAGAAAGGATCCATTCTTAGCAACGAATGTCTTGCCTTCGGATCTGTGATAGAAGGTGGACCCAACAGTTTCCTTTGGGTATCCTATGAAGACACATTTTCCGACTTGGGTTCGAGCTTATCAGGTTGAAGCTTTTTCACATAAGCATCACAGCCCCAAACTTTAAGAAACGACAAATTTGGTTTCTTGCCAAACCACAGTTCATAAGGCGTCGTCTCAACGGATTTTGATGGTGCCCTATTTAACGTGAATGCGGTCGTCTCTAAAGCATAACCCCAAAATGATAGCGGTAAATCAGTAAGAGACATCACAGATCGCACCATATCTAGTAAAGTACGATTACGACGTTCGGACACACCATTACGCTGTGGTGTTCCGGGTGGCGTGAGTTGAGAAACTATTCCGCATTGTTTCGAATGTAGACCAAACTCATAACTCAAATATTCTCCTCCACAATCAGATCATAGAAACTTTATTTTCTTGTTACGATGATTTTGAACTTCACTCTGAAATTCTTTGAACTTTTCAAATGTTTCAGACTTATGTTTCATTAAGTAGATATACCCATATCTGCTTAAATCATCTGTGAAGGTGAGAAAATAACGATACCCGCCGCGAGCCTCAACATTCATTGGACCACATACATCAGTATGTACGATCTCCAACAAATCAGTTGCTCGCTCCATAGTTCCGGAGAATGGCATTTTAGTCATCTTGCCCACGAGGCATGATTCGCAAGTACCAAGTGATTCATAATCAAGTGATTCCAAAAGTCCATCAGTATGGAGTTTCTTCATGCGCTTTACACCAATTTGACACAAACGGCAGTGCCACAAATAAGTTGCACTATCATTATCAACTCTGCATCTTTTGGCTTCAACATTATGAATATGTGTATCGCTACTATCGAGATTCATCAAGAATAGACCACTCTTCAAGGGTGCATGACCATAAAAGATATTACTCATATAAATAGAACAACCATTATTCTCTAATTTAAATGAATAACCGTCTCGCATCAAACAAGATCCAGATATACTGTTCATGCTCAACACTGGCACCAAATAACAATTATTTAGGTATAATACTAATCCCGAAGGTAGATGTAGAGGTAGTGTGCCGACGGCGATCACATCGACTTTGGAACCGTTTCCCACGCACATCGTCACCTGGTCCTTAGCGAGTGTCCGCTTAATCCGCATTCCCTGTTTCGAGTTGCAAATATTAGCAACAGAACCAGTATCAAATACCTAGGTGCTACTGTGAGCTCTGGTAAGGTACACATCAATAACATGTATATCAATATACCTTTGTTCACCATGCCATCCTTCTTATCCGCCAAATACTTGGGGCAGTTCCGCTTCCAGTGACCAGTCTGCTTGCAGTAGAAGCACTCAGTCTTAGGCTTAGGTACAGTCTTGGGTTTCTTCTCCTGAGCAGCAACTTGTTTGCTGTTCTTCTTGAAGTTCCCCTTCTTCTTCCCTTTGCCCTTTTTTCTTGAAACTGGTGGTCTTATTGACCATCAACGCTTGATGCTCTTTCTTGATTTCTACCTCCGCAGCCTTTAGCGTTGCGAAGAGCTCGGGAATCTTCTTATCCATCCCTTGCATGTTATAGTTCATCACGAAGCCCTTGTAGCTTGGTGGCAGTGATTGAAGAATTCTGTCAATGACGCTATCATCCGGAAGATTAACTCCCAGTTGAATCAAGTGATTGTTATACCCATACATTCTGAGTATATGCTCAGTGACAGAACTATTCTCCTCCATCTTGCAGCTATAGAACTTATTGGAGGCTTCATATCTCTCAATCCAGGCATTTGCTTGAAATATTAACTTCAACTCCTGGAACATCTCATATGCTCCATGACGTTCAAAATGTCGTTGAAGTCCCGGTTCTAAGCCGTAAAGCATGGCACACTGAACTATCGAGTAGTCGTCAGCTTTGCTCTGCCAGACGTTCATAACATCTGGTGTTGCTCCTCCAGCAGGTTTGGCACCTAGCAGTGCTTCCAGGACGTAATTCTTCTGTGCAGCAATGAGGATAATCCTCAAGTTATGGACCCAGTCCGTGTAATTGCTACCATCATCTTTCAACTTTGCTTTCTCAAGGAACGCATTAAAATTCAACGAAACAACAGCACGAGCCATCTATCTGCAACAAACATAGATATGCAAAATACTATCAGGTACTAAGTTCATGATAAATTTAAGTTCAATTAATCATATTACTTAAGAACTCGCACTTAGATAGACATCCCTCTAATCATCTAAGTGATCACGTGATCCAAATCAACTAAACCATAACCGATCATGACATGAAGTGGAGTAGTTTTCAATGGTGAACATCACTATGTTGATCATATCTAATATATGATTCACGCTCGACCTCTTGGTCTCAGTGTTCCGAGGCCATATCTGCATATGCTAGGCTCGTCAAGTTTAACCTGAGTATTCTGCGTGTGCAAAACTGGCTTGCACCCGTTGTAGATGGACGTATAGCTTACCACACCCGATCATCACGTGGTGTCTGAGCACGACGATCTTTGGCAACGGTGCATACTCAGGGAGAACACTTTTATCTTGAAATTTAGTGAGATATCATCTTATAATGCTACCGTCAATCAAAGCAAGATAAGATGCATAAAAGATAAACATCACATGCAATCAATATAAGTGATATGATATGGCCATCATCATCTTGTGCTTGTGATCTCCATCTCCGAAGCACCGTCATGATCACCATCGTCACCGGAGCGACACCTTGATCTCCATCGTAGCATCGTTGTCGTCTCGCCAACTATTGCTTCTATGACTATCGCTACCTCTTAGTGATAAAGTAAAGCAATTACATGGCGATTGCATTGCATACAATAAAGCGACAACCATATGGCTCCTGCCAGTTGCCGATAACTGTGTTACAAAACATGATCATCTCATACAATAAAATATAGCATCATGTCTTGACCATATCACATCACAACATGCCCTGCAAAAACAAGTTAGACGTCCTCTACTTTGTTGTTGCAAGTTTTACGTGGCTGCTACGGGCTGAGCAAGAACCGTTCTTACCTACGCATCAAAACCACAACGATAGTTCGTCAAGTTAGTGTTGTTTTAACCTTCTCAAGGACCTGGCGTAGCCACACTTGGTTCAACTAAAGTTGGAGAAACTGACACCCGCAAGCCACCTGTGTGCAAAGCACGTCGGTAGAACCAGTCTCGCGTAAGCATACGGGTAATGTCGGTCTGGGCCGCTTCATCCAACAATACCGCCGAACCAAAGTATGACATGCTGGTAAGCAGTATGACTTGTATCACCCACAACTCACTTGTGTTCTACTCGTGCATATAACATCATTGCATAAAAACAGGCTCGGATGCCACTGTTGGGGAACATAGTAATTTCAAAAAAACTCCTACGCACATGCAAGATCATGGTGATGCATAGCAACGAGAGGGGAGAGTGTGTCCACGTACCCTCGTAGACCGAAAGCGGAAGCGTTAGCACAACGCGGTTGATGTAGTCGTACATCTTCACGATCTGACCGATCAAGTACGAATGCACGACACCTCCGAGTTCAGCACACGTGCAGCTCGATGACGTCCCTCAAACTCTGATCCATCTGAGCTTTGAGGGAGAGTTCCATCAGCATGACGGCGTGGTGACGATGATGATGTTCTACCGACGCAGGGCTTCGCCTAAGCACCGCTACGATATTATCAAGGTGGATTGTGGTGGAGGGGGGAACCGCACATGGCTAAGAGATCCAAGGGATCAATTGTTGTGTCTCAAGGGGGTGCCTCCCTCCCCGTATATAAAGGAGTGGAGGAGGGGGAGGGGGGCGGCCACCCTTGGCGCGCCCCATGAGGAGTCCTACTCCCACCGGGAGTAGGACTCCCCCCTTCCATGTTGGAGTAGGAGAGGAGAGGGAAGGAGAGAGGGGGGAAGGAAAGGGGGGCACCCCCCCTCCTTGTCCAATTCGGGCTTGGGGGGAGGGGCGCGCGGCTGCCCCTTGGCCGCCTCTCCTCTTCCACCACTTGGGCCCATGAGGCCCGATAACCTCTGGGGGGTTCC
The DNA here is from genome assembly GCA_032464435.1 of Aegilops umbellulata. Lineage (NCBI taxonomy): Eukaryota > Viridiplantae > Streptophyta > Magnoliopsida > Poales > Poaceae > Aegilops > Aegilops umbellulata. The sequence goes on from CP136058.1 coordinate 69,167,985, forward strand.
GGTAACCCCCCGACACTCCGATATATATCCGATAACCCCCGAAACAATTCCGGTGTCCGAATATAGTCGTCCAATATATCAATATTCATGTCTCGACCATTTCAAGACTCCGCGTCATGTCTGTGATCACATCCGGGACTCCGAACTACCTTCGGTACTTCAAAATACATAAACTCATAATATAACCGTCATCGAACTTTAAGCGTGCGGACCCTACGGGTTCGAGAACTATGTAGACATGACCGATCACGTCTCCGGTCAATAACCAATAGCGGAACCTGGATGCTCATATTGGCTCCCACATATTCTACGAAGATCTTTATCGGTCAAACCACATAAGAACATATGTTGTTCCCTTTGTCATCGGTATGTTACTTGCCCGAGATTCGATCGTCGGTATCGCAATACCTAGTTCAATAGTGTTACCGGCAAGTCTCTTTACTCGTTTCGTAATACATCATCCTGCAACTAACTCATTAGTTGGAATGCTTGCAAGGCTTATAATGATGTGCATTACTGAGTGGGCCCAGAGATACCTCTCCGACAATGGGAGTGACAAATCCTAATCTCGAAATACGCCAACCCAACAAGTACCTTTGGAGACACCTATAGAGCACCTTTATAATCACCCAGTTACTTGTGACGTTTGGTAGCACACAAAGTGTTCCTCCGGTAAACGGGAGTTGCATAATCTCATAGTCATAGGAACATGTATAAGTCATGATGAAAGAAATAGCAACATACTAAACGATCAAGTGCTAAGCTAACGGAATGGGTCATGTCAATCACATCATTCTTCTAATGATGTGATCCCGTTAATCAAATGACAACTCTTTGTTTATGGATAGGAAACATAACCATCTTTAATTAACGAGCTAGTCAAGTAGAGGCATACTAGTGACACTCTGTTTGTCTATGTATTCACACATGTATCATGTTTTCGATTAATACAATTCTAGCATGAATAATAAACATTTTATCATGATATAAGGAAATTAATAATAACTTTATTATTGCCTCTATGGCATATTTCCTTCAGGTGGAACACGGACTCAACGCCAACCACATGATGATCGTGGAGTTCGCCAGCAACCACAAGCTGGATGCCAAGAACATTGGGGAGACCATCTTCAAGCTTCGCGAGAAAATCGAGCATCTCCAAGCCCAGATCTATGACGTGCATAACCAAAACTATGAGTATGAATATAGATTCAAGAAGATGAGTTTGGCTGTAGATTTGAGGATCCCGGAGACTCAATCATCCTTCTATGATGGTGAGCCTATGCCTTGGAAGATGGACGACAAGCCTACATCGTCAACAACTCAATCATCACCACCTTCGAAGAAAGAGACATAAATACATGGGTATGGGCACTCCCCTTGGCAACTACCAAGCTTGGGGGAGGTGCCCCGGTATTGTATCACCATCACACTTCTATCTGTGCCATTTTTCTTAGTTCGGTCCTTTTAGTAATATCTTGATTTAGTAGAATAAAGTTTTAGTGTGATCTAGTTTTGAGCTTTGCTTTATGATCCTTCTATGTAATCGAGTCCGTGAGCTATATATAATATATATTAGTTTTGAGTCGAGGGCTTTGCTGTCTTGCTATGATCTTGAGGGAATAAAAGAAAGAATGAAAAGAAATAAAAAGATCATATTGATCTTATGGAGAGTAATGACTTCACATATAAAGAGTATGATGAATAAAAGTTGTTGAGAGTTGACAAACATAGTTTTTGGTCATCGTTGCAATTAATAGGAAGTAATAAAGAAAGAGAGGTTTTCACATATAAATATACTATCTTGGACATATTTTATGATTGTGAGCACTCATTAAAATATGACATGCTAAAAAGTTGATGTTGGACAAGGAAGACAATGTAATGGGTTATGTTTTCTTACATCCGAAATAAATTATATTGTCATGGATCATCCAATATGTTGACCTTGCCTTTCCCCCTCATGCTAGCCAAATTCTTTGCACCAAGTAGAGATACTACTTGTGCTTCCAAATATCCTTAAACCCGGTTTTGCCATGAGAGTCCACCATATCTACCTATGGATTGAGTAAGATCCTTCAAGTAAGTTGCCATTGTTGCAAGCAATTAAAATTGCTCTCTAAATATGTATGATCTATTAGTGTGGAGAAAATAAGCTTTATATGAGCTTGTGATATGGAAGAAATAACATCGACGGACTGCATAATAAAGGTCACTATCACAAGTGGCAATATAAAGTGATGTTCTTTTGCATTAAGATTTTGTGCAACCAACCATAAAAGCACATGACAACCTCTGCTTCCCTCTGCGAAGGGTCTATCTTTTATTCTTGTCTTATACCTTATACAAGAGTCATGGTGATCTTCACCTTTCCTTTTTACATTTTATCCTTTGGCAAGCACTATGTGTTGGAAAGATCCTGATATATATAATTGGATGTGGGTTTTCATAAAGCATTATTGTTGACGTTACCCTTGAGGTAAAAGGTTGGGACACAAAACTATAAGCCCCTATCTTTCTCTGTGTCCGATTAAAACTTCATACCTATAAGTATTGCGTGAGTGTTAGCAATTGTGAAAGAATAAAAGATGGTTGAGTATGTGGACTTGCTGAAAAGCTCTTATATTGACTCTTTCCGATGTTATGATAAATTGCAATTGCTTCAATGACTGAGATTATAGTTTGTTAGTTTTCAATGAATTTTCTGATTCATACTTTACATTGTGAATAGATTATTACTTTAGCATAAGAAATCATGATGCCCTCATGTCCGTATTTTATTTTATCGACACCTCTATCTCTAAACATGTGGACATAATTTTCGATATCGGCTTCCGCTTGAGGACAAGCGAGGTCTAAGCTTGGGGGAGTTGATACGTCCATTTTGCATCATGCTTTTATATCGATATTTACTGCATTATGGGCTGTTATTACACATTATGTCATAATACTTATGCATTTTCTTTCTTATTTTACAAGGTTTACATGAAGAGGGAGAATGCCGGCAGCTGGAATTCTGGGCTGGAAAGGGAGCAAATATTAGAGACCTATTCTGCACAACTCCAAAAGTCCTGAAACTCCACGAAAGTCAGTTTTGGAATATATTAAAAATATCAAGCGAAGAAAGCACCAAAGGGGGCCACCCACCATCCACGATGATGGAGGGCGCGCCCCCCTGCCTCGTGGGCCACCTGGAAGCCCCCCGATACCCATCTTCTGGTATAAGGTGTCCTCTGCCCTAGAAAAAATCATAAGGAAGCTTTCGGGACGAAGCGCCGCCGTCACGAGACGGAACCTGGCGAAACCAATCTAGGCCTCCGGCGGAGCTGTTTTGCCGGGGAAACATCCCTCCGGGAGGGGGAAATCGTCACCATCGTCATCACCATTGATCCTCTCATCGGGAGGGGGTCAATCTCCATCAACATCTTCACCAGCACCATCTCCTCTCAAACCCTAGTTCATCTCTTGTATCCGATCTTTGTCTCAAAACCTCGGATTGGTACCTGTGGGTTGCTAGTAGTGTTGATTACTCCTTGTAGTTGATGCTAGTTGGTTTGTTCGGTGGAAGATCATATGTTCAGATCTTTTATGCATATTAATACCCCTCTGATTATGAACATGAATATGATTTGTTAGTAGTTACGTTTGTTCCTGGGAGAAGTCTTGCTATAAATAGTCATGTGAATTTGGTATTCGTTTGATATTTTGATGAGATGTATGTTGTTTTCCTCTAGGGGTGTTATGTGAACGTCGACTACATGACACTTCACCATTGTTTGGGCCTAGAGGAAGGCATTGGGAAGTAATAAGTAGATGATGGGTTGCTAGAGCGACAGAAGCTTAAACCCTAGTTTATGCGTTGCTTCGTAAGGGGCTGATTTGGATCCACATGTTTCATGCTATGGTTAGTTTCACCTTAATTCTTCTTTGATAGTTGCAGATGCTTGCGAGAGGGGTTAATCATAAGTGTGATGCTTATCCAAGGAAGGGCAGTAGCCAAGCACCGGTCCACTCACATATCAAATTATCGAAGTAACGAACGCGAATCATATGAGCATGATGAAAACTAGCTTGACGATAATTCCCATGTGTCCTCGGGAGCGCTTTCCTTTATATAAGAGTTTGTCCAGACTTGTCCTTTGCTACAAAAAGGATTGGACCACCGTGCTGCACCTTGTTTACTTTTGTTACTTGTTACTCGTTACAAACTACCTTATCACAAAACTATCTGTTACCGATAATTTCTGTGCTTGCAGAGAATACCTTACTGAAAACTGCTTATCATTTCCTTCTGCTCCTCGTTGGGTTCGACACTCTTACTTATCGAAAGGACTACGATAGATCCCCTATACTTGTGGGTCATCAGTGTTGTCGACGGCCATCCCAACACCGACTTGCAACAATTCTGCAGGCACCTCACGCTACTGCTTGCAGCACCCCCCACAGCCGTCGCCGATGACATCACAGCAGCAACATGCAACAACATCAGCACGGTGGCGCCTCACAAATCACTGTCTCGCATCATGGATAAAACACCCCCACATCGTCTTGTTTGCAACACAGATGCGATGAGCGACGCTGGATTTGCAAAACCGATCCCCAACTTGTAGCATCGTCGGTTGCAGTGGGATTGTATCCACGAAGCATGGGTGAGGTGGAGCTCACAGCACCATGTGCCGCCTTGCTGATGTTGTGACAACAACAAGATCCATTGGCGGTTGTTGTAGTCGCCCTCGCCCAGTTCACTTGGACGGCGATGCCACAACTCAATTGGGAGAGCTAGCTGAAAGCATTCCACTCGTGAGGAAAAATGCAAGGAAGAGGGAGAGGGCACGTGAGTGGGGCCCACTGAACGTGTGTCACTCACGCGGGGCGGTTGTTGACGCGAGAGTCTACCGCCGGTTGAAAGGAATCAATTTCCTTGTTTCATACCTTGCTTATTGGTTAGTTTTACATAACATTTTTGTTGTAATCTTATGTGTGCAAACATATTCTTCAAACATACTAAGACGATATTATTTTGCAGTTTTTTTATCTTGCTTTTCATTAGTATCTTATTAATCATTATTTCATATTAAATTTTGCCAAAAAAATAACTTAGATGATCTTTTAATAGTCATGGACATTTTTTGGATTTCCATCCCTTCATTAATACTCCCTCCGTACCATAATATAAGAACGTTTTTGACACTAATATAATGTTAAAAACGTTCTTATATTTTGGGACAGAGAGAGTACTTTATTAGAGTATTTACATAAAATTTATTTCTAAATATAAGTGCGATTCTATGGTAGACACTAATTCCCGGTGGTTGTCCAATATCCTTTCATTACATCCTGCCAGCCATAGTTACGTATACTCGATCATTTTGGCTCATGCTTCAACAAAATTTCTCTATAAATACACTGCGAAAGTTGACGCTACCTCAGAAGAGTACGAAACAAAAACATAAGCAATATATTGCACATTCAGAGGCGTACACATGGAGGCATCTAAGCTCGCCCTTTTGGTCGTGCTGGCAATGCCCAGAACTCGCCACACGACTACGTCGTCGCCCACAACGTCGCTCGCGCCGCCGTGGGCTTGGGCCCTGTGACCTGGGACGCATCCGCGGCGGCCTATGCGGCGAGCTACGCAAGGCAGCGCTCCGGCGATTGCAAGCTAGTGCACTCAAAGGCACCACAGTACGGGGAGAACCTGTTCTGGGGCTCCGGCAAGGACTGGACGGCGGCGCAGGCCGTGAAGATATGGGCCGACGAGAAGGCCAACTATAATTATGCCTCCAACAGTTGCGCCGCCGGTAAGCAGTGTGGGCACTACACGCAGATAGTGTGGCGCAACTCAACGCTTATCGGCTGCGCGCGTCTGCTCTGCGACCACAACGCCGGCGTGTTCATCACCTGCAATTACAGCCCTCCGGGCAACTACATTGGGCAGAGGCCATATTGACTCTCTTTTTTGCGGGGAAGAGGCCATATTGATTTAATTAGCAGCAAACAGATTTAGAACAGCATATCTTTTTCCTAATACTCTGCATGGGCTATCGTGCATGTATTTTGTATTGTGAGAATCATAAATATGTACTCCCTCTCTAAACTAATATGAAAAATCAATAAAATAGTTCATTAAAATAGATCCTTAAAGTAGTGAACTAAAATGTCTTACTCCACGGACCGCATGGGGACGTCCAAATTCTGGCCGCTTAGGGCCCTCTATTCTCCTTTCTCCTCACCGTCGCTGGGAAAAGCTTGGGTGGTGTTGGCGAGTATTTAACCAAAAACTATCACATTTGATGGAAACGTGACAAAAAACTACCACTTTACCATTTTGTGCGAAAAACTACCAAATTTGTCCTAAACCGTGGCAAAAAACTACCAAGTCGCGAAAGCGCTCGCTTCGGTCGCGCTAACCCCGAATCTGACCGGTTGGGCCCACGAATCAGTTGCCACGCTGGCGAACCGATGCCCGCCGCGCGTTGACGGCCGTTAACGGAGCGTCCGCGGTCGGAACAGCACCTGTCGGTCGGGTGCGGGTCAAGATCTGATCCGTTCCCCTCTCGCTTCACTCTCTCCCTCCTCTCCCTCTCTCTGAACTAGGTGGCGGCTGCCATGTCGTCGTTGATTCCGGAGGGTGGCGGCGGCGGCGACGCTGACGGCGGTGGCACAAGTTTGGACGCTGCGGGCTCAGTCGATAATTGGTTGGGGAGCACCAGTTTCTCGACGCATGCCGGCTCGCAGCAACCGGAGGCACCGCTTGCCCAGTCATCGCCAATGGGTTGCAGGTATGGAAATATCATCTGTTGGGCCTTTGATTAGCTGCTTCAATCTGGCAAATTAGTAAGATGTGGTTGTTTCTGTTTGTTGGACATGTGTAGTAAACTGTGTTGCACTTGTAGCTCAGTCAATTTCAATTCAATTCATAAGCACTTAGTTGTGCAGTTTGGCTAACCAGAAGTGGGAGCTATGGTTTCATTTAGAAGGAAGAAACCCTGTGAAAAGGGTATATATGAGTAAGATATTTCTTTTCTTACTCTACAATCACTCATTTCTAGTGAAGGGTATGGGGACAATGATTGCATGTACTATGTGAAGGAGGAGGAAATTGGATCTGAAAGAGTAAAGTATTTAGGTAATGAAGCTAGTGTTCATGAAATGTTGGAGTTTTTTCATCATGTCAAGCTAGTGAACATAAAGGTTGTGAGAAATGTTGAACCTGGAATTAGTACATAGGCTAATGAGAATTACATGAACACTCAAGAGAGCTGTTGTGTGAAAAAGGTTGTGGAGCAAACTGAGCTTCAGAATCAGATAGATGATAGAAAGGCTCAGCTTGAGAGGAGCAGGATTCAAAGAGAGGCAGATTTGAACCACTTTGAAAGAGACACTGAAGTGTCTGAATTTTGTTCTGAGGATTCAGTTCATTCAGATGGAAGTGCTGAAGTTGTTCAACAAATGAAAATAGAGTGTGCCTCTGTAGAGGATACAGCATTGCAAACTACTGCTATTGTGACACATGTGAAGAATCCCGGTCCAACTAGCAGATGTCACAATGAGGTAGAGAAAAAACGTTTTGAAAATTGGTTTCCTGAAGCAGATGAGTTTTGTTTTGCTGGTGATGCATTCATAAGTGATGAGGAAGAAGAAGATGAAGTTGAACTACCATACCTCATGAAGAAGCCAAAGACAAAGAGTAGTAAGAAAAAGATGAAGGAAAGGGTATATTTTGACCCCTCAATTCCCAATTCACATTACTCTTGTGCAAGAGCTTGTGTTTTGATACTGTTTACCAGTTCAGAGAAGCATTAAGAGATTTTTATATAAGGACTTTGAGGTCTTTTCACTACCACAGGAACACTCCAACAAGAATTATTGTTTGGTGTTCACAGAGAGAGCATGGATGTGAATTTTATATGTGTGCCTCCAGGATAGCTCATGGAAGAACATTTTGCATTAAGAAGTGTAACATGGAGCACACTTGTCCAGCATCAGCAGAGAACACAAAGGTTACTACTAAGTGGCTTTCCAAAGCAGTTGAGCCTTCTCTTAGAGCAGATCCTAGAGCACCTGTGGATTCACTTATTAAAAACAGCAAAGTCAAGTTTTCAGTTGATGTATCAAAGAGTGTGGCCTATAGAGCAAGGAGGAAGGCTATTAAGGTTGTACAAGGTGACCAGAAGGAGCAGTACTATAGACTGAGGGACTACCTACAAGCAGTTCTTGACACAAACCCTGGTAGCAAGTGTATAGTTACAACATTTGAGGACCCAGAAAACCCTGCCCCAACTCCTAGATTTAAGTACATGTTCTACTGCTTGCATGCATCAAAGCAAGGATTTCTTAATGGTTGTAGGCCCTTTATAGGTAAATCTATAACTGCATTTTGTTCAAAATATCTTGTTGTAAATTTATGGTAGCTAATTTGGGTATGGATGTAGGGCTTGATGGTTGCTTCATCAAGCTAACCACTGGACAGCAAATTCTTGCAGCCACAGGAAGAAATGGCAACAACAACATCTACCCCATAGCCTTTGGTGTGGTTGATAAGGAAGATTCAGAGAGTTGGACATGGTTCCTAACCCAGCTAAGATGTTGCATTGGAAGTGGAAGCAAATTTGGAACCTACACCATTATTTCTGACAGGCAAAAGGTATGCACCCTATCTTAGCCAGTAGTTCAGATATATATTGTTATTACTAGCTTTATTTCTTTTTGTTCATGACCATGGTTATTAATTTACAATCAGGGTCTTCTTAAGGCCATAAATGAGGTGTTCCCTGATTCCCCTCAGAGATACTGCCTCAGGCACATATATGCAAATTTTCAGTCAGCTGGTTTCAGAGGAGCAGAACTAAAGAAGCTAGTAGATCATGCTAGCTACTCATTCACCAAACATGGCCATGAATTAGCAATGGGAGAGCTTAAAGCAGAGTGTGAGGGTGCCTGGAAGTGGCTTAAAAAATTCCAAAGGAGACTTGGTGTAGGTTTGCAATGGATTACAATTGCAAAACTGATCTTGTTGTGAACAACCTTAGTGAGGTTTTCAACAAAATGATCCTTGATGTTAGGGCCAAACCAATTAGGAGTATGTTTGAAGGAATTAGGACTAAGGAGATGATCAAAAGGCAGAAGACTAGGCAAAAACAGAGAACAGCAGGTGGATGATCACACCCAACTATTCAGAGAAACTAGAGGAGAATAAGAAGTATGCCAAATTTTGTGAGGCACATAAGGCTGGTCCTGACATTTGGCAAGTGTCTAGTAAGGAAAATCAGTACTGTGTGAACCTAGCTACTAACTCATGTGACTGTAGAAGGTGGGACATGACAGGTGTGACATGCAGTCATGCAATAGCAGCAATGAGCAAGATTCACATGCACCCAGAGGACTATGTGCATGAATTTTTCAAAAAAGCACTATATATTGAAGTATACAAAGACATAGTGTACCCTATCCCTGGTCCAGAATTCTGGCCTGACACCCATACTCAGGATATTGAGCCCCCAGTGTTCAAAGAAAAACCAGGCAAGAAACAGACAGCTAGGAGAAAGGGCCGGTTTGAGGAGCCTGCACCAAAGGACACAAGCAGGACGTGAACAATTACATGCAGCAATTGTGGTCTACAAGGCCACAAATATACAAACTGTGGGAAAGCTCTAAAACCTAGTCTTGAGATGAGAAAGAACTTACACCAGGTCTTGAGATATACAAACCAATTACATTCTTTGTTTAATTATTTTAGGTGTGGTACATTTACTAACTGGTTCCTCTAAAAACTTAATTATGTCATGCAGGAGAATAGAGAAATTTTCAGGGGTTCCTCTAGTGCTACACACGTGCCTCCACAACCACCACATCAACACCAAACTTCACAGATGCCAGCCTCATCTGCTCCACCTCCTAAAGCAATGAGGAACAGAAAGACAACAACAACTAAGAGAGGTTCATCATCAACAGTATCAGCAGGAGCAGCCAGGTCTTCACCAGCACCTCCAAGAGGATCAGCATAAACAAGATCTCCAAGACCATTCAATGCACCAAGAACATCCACTGGAGAACCTGGGATATTAACAGGCAAGAGGAAGAGGAAACCTCCTGGGAAGTTTGCATCTTATTTCAATGCTAGTGGAAACCATTGAAACTATGTGCTGCTACTTGAAGTTTGTGTGCACCTATAAGTTTGTGTTCTACAACTTTATTTGGATTGTATGCAACTAAGTTTGTGGTTTACGGCCCTGTTTGGTTCAGCTTTTATCGACGGATTCCGCTGCCGTGCAGCAGAGTCTGAACCAAAGGGCGAACCCAGCAGAATCCGATTCTAGAAATCCGCTGCCAAAATCTGAACCAAAAGCGGAAGCAGCCCAGGACATGCTTTCCAAAATCTGATTCCGCTGCGGGCCAAAATCTGAAAAAGCTGTATCAGCTGGTTTGCCAAATGACCTACATCTTTTTCACATCAGATTTTCCACAGCTGTTTTTCCACAGCAGATTTTTCACAGCTGCTTTTAGAAACCCACAGTCGAACCAAACAGGGCCTACAACTTGATTTGGACTGTATGCTACTATGTGTGTGTTGTGCTACCTGAATGTTAAATGTATGGTACTGAATGTTTTAATTTGTTTTATTTGTTTTAATTTGCCATTTCGACAGTTCAGAAATGTTCATATTCAGGTGCATGTGTAGAAAAGTTTTTATTTGTTTTGTTTTTTTTAATTTGCCATATGTACAGTTTAGAAATGTCAATATGAAGCAGAAGTTACTGACATATTAATTTTAGAAAACCAAAAAAAATTGCACAAAAATTGTTTGGCCTGGGGCTCGAACCCAAGACCAGTGGGTAGTAACCATGCGTTCAATACCAATGGGATAGTGCTAGTGATCTTGTTTGAGTAGCATCCGCAATTTTAATTATATTTAGTTAGGCACGCACTATGTTGAGAGTACGTTGCGGCCGGCAGCGTGGTGAACGTGCATTTAGTATAACTCGTCGTTTCGGTTTCTCAGCCTTTAATACGTGTCCACCCACCGCTCTCTCCGCTCACTCGCCCACTCGCCGCCCGCACCGCCCACTCCACTTCCCCCTCTCTCATGTCGAAACCATCGCCGACAGCCACCCCCACCATCGTCGCCATGGACTGGTAGGTGGCCATCGAAGAGCTCGCTGGCAACAACCAGGAGTTGCGCACGCAGTACAGGGAGGTCGTCCGCTCGTTCCCCAGTCTGGCGATGCTGAGGAACCATACCCACGGCCTGGTGAAGGTGATGACAGCTGTTGAGAGGCAGCATGCCTTCCCTGTCGGTCGCACCGTCCTGCCGGCGACCATTCTCCTATGGGCAATGCGTGAGGTGCAGCGCTCCCCCGACCCCAGGTAGCGCGCCCGTTGGTGGATGTACCGCTCATCCACCACGCCGACGGCCACCGCGGATGACATCACCGACGCGTCCTTGCTCTCCCAGCCCCCATCAACAACGCCTACTGGGAGAGGCGCAATCCATGGGTCCTCGGGCCAGACGAGGACTCTGACGCCGAGTCCTCTGACGACTACTACTCTGACAATTCTGACGACTACTCCTCTGACGACGAGGTCGAGGAGGTCATCGTACTCTCCTCCGACTCCTCCGACGACGAGCCTAATGTGCAGCTCCTGGCGCCCGTCCTCGATGCCGTGGAGGGGCAGAAGAACAGCCCAATTGATGTGGATAAGCTGCCGGAGGTCGCCGACAACCCAGAGCTCGTCGTCGTGAAGCAAGAAGAGGAGGGCGACGGAGAAGATGTGGTGGAGCCAACGCCAGCCAAGAAGAAGAGGGCGACGGTGAACAACAATGACGTGCGGCACTCCCAACGCCTGAAGATGCTGAAGAAGGAGGAGTGACATGCTGTCTTTAGTTTCGTCAGTAGCAGAAAAAGTTCAGTTTCATCAATATGTTAGTATGCCAGCAGCATCAGTTCTATCTATGTCAGTTCTATCTATGTCAGACTATCTATGCAGGTACTATCTATGTATGCCAGCAGTATGAACTTGCTAACTATGTTCACTATCTACTTGCTATGTACCTGCTATCTATGTTCAGTTCTGCTTGCTATCTAATTGAAGTATATCACTACTGTCAGTGTTATCGTTCCCAAGTATGTCACTACTGTTAGTCAGCTAGGATATATATGCAGATATTGGCTACACATAATATATGCATAGTAAAACAGCCTCATCATAGATAAAAGTCTTAGTTACTTAACTTAGCATGAGTACTCACTTAGGATAGTAGGTCTTAACATAAAAGTCATTACATCGTAGATAAACCACCTGCTTCTTAAAGCATAACAGTTCCTCCCTCATACCATCTTGATTCAGGTTCTGAAAGCACATGAAACTTACCCAAAATATACACCTAACATGCATTACATTCCAAGGCCAGCTATATATATAGGCCTACTAATTACTTAACCAACACAGCAACCACTTCACTCATTCATTATTGTCTTGATCCTCTCTAGCTTATCTTTGCTGGCATGCCCCGCATTGAGCAGATCAGCAATAAGGTACTCCAGCTTCTTCTTCTCTTGCTTAAGTAGGTCCCTGTCCCCCTCCACTTCCTTCATGGCCTTCCTCATGTTCTGAATGATATCTGCTTGGCTTTGAAGAATGCACCTTTGCTCCTTGGCAAGCTTCAGCTTTTCCATACTTAACTCAATCTTTGTCTGATCCTCAAGTTGCTTCTTCTTCTCATTTAGTTCATTGATTGCATGGCTGGTATAGTCCATGTCATGAGACATCTTGCCATCTTGATAGTCAAAAAGCTTGGACACATCTTCCACCAACTGGCTGTAGTTTTTTTATAGGAACTCAATTTCCTTCTTTAACTTCCCCACCTCTTTCTCATGAGCTTGTTTTTCCTTCACCCTACCCAAGTTCTGCTCATGGTACATGTCCCAAATCCTTCCTAGGCGCCTTTGTAGAATCTCTGGCCAAGGACCATCTACCCACTCCACCACCCCACAGTTGACACCTTCATCCTACAGAAGCAATTCTTTAAAATTAGGCACAAAGCACCTTACTAACAAACTTAGTACATATAACTCAAGTCATTTAAGTGGAATCCTATGCTTACTTAAATGCTCTCTGAATTCACCTAACATAATTCTTTCAAACTAAGCACACATCACCTTATTTAGCAGCAGAGATAAATTCAGTTAACTTTGTTCTTTTCAGTTAACAGATATATTCAGTTAACAGCTAACAGAATTTCAATTAACATGTGTTCTCAGGTTCAGTCATTTATTTAATTCAGTTAGCTCAAGATCTACTATCACATATGTGCTGCACTTTTCAGTTTTAGTTCTAAACACAACACACATCTCTGCACAAATGAATACCTGTTGCACCAGCAAATCACATCTCCACCAGCAAAGCAAATAAGTGTTCAAGATTTAATACCTGGCTCACAGGACAACCGAGGAATTGTCTCCCTGTCAAAGCACCTTCAAAAGCTACCATCTTCTTTGGCCTCTGAAGATGCATCATGCACGTCAGCTCAGATTCAGTGTAAGAACCACAGAAAGATGGTTCCACCACACTGTCAGGGGTTTCCTGCAAAAGAAACTTTGAATCAAACCAAAAGCAACTTGAAATCTCCAATTTGGATGAACTAACCCTACTATGTTCCACCATTATGCACTTACAAAGAGCTGAGGATCCATTGAAACCATGCAGATGTCCTCGTCCGAGCTCTCCTCGTCATTCCAGGAGGGCATCCTCAAGTTCTACCGGCAGCAATGGCGGCGGTGGCGACGGCGATATGCTCAGAGCACCAGGGAGAGGGAGAGGATGAGGAGGAGTGAGCGAGCGAGGAGGAAGAGGATGAGCGAGTGGCTGAGGTTGCTTCCCACTTATTGGACCACCGACAGGCGCCGTTCCGACCGCGGACGCTCCGTTAACGCCCGTCAACGCGCGGCAGGCGTCGGTTCGCCAGCGTGGCAACTGATTCGTGGGCCTAACTGGTCAGTTTGGTGCTTAGCGCGAGCGAAGCGAGCAGTTTCACGGGTTGGTAGTTTTTTGCCACGGATTAAGACAAAAGTGGTAGTTTTCCGCAGAAAATCGTAGAGTGGTAGTTTTTCGTCACGTTTCCGTCGAATGCGGTAGTTTTTGATTAAATACTTGGTGTTGGCGGTGGTGTAGCCGTTTGGCGGCACAGTTCGTGAGGATCTGGAGGTCTTGAGGCTTGGCGGACGGTGGTGCTCCAGGGGCTACTTTCGCCAACGGGAGCAAGGGTCGGCGATGGCGTGAGGAGGCGCCACGACTCGCGGCAGTGCGGCAACAACGAGATGGTGCGGAGGTGCCACGTGCGCTTTGGGACGTGGCCAGTGGCTCTCGGGCTGTGGTGGATGTCTTTGGCGGACGGTGGTGAGGCTTCAGGGCTGCAATGGTGTAGTTGTTGCTTTGTGTGTTGTGGTGGAGCTCCGGAGACGAGGTGGAGTCGTCAGACTGAGGTTGTGTGTGCGGCGGGTGCCTAAACCGGCCTGATCTGGCCATGCAAGGCACCCGAGCAGGTGCGGGTGTGGTTATACCGGTGTCAGTGATGTTTGGCTCGTGTAGAGCTGCTTTGGAGGGAGCATGTTGGGATGTCGTCCGTGCATTTGTGGTGTGTGTGAAAGGATGCAGTGGTTGCGTCGAGTTGTGGGGGATCTTCCCGTGCTCGACGTGGTCATGTGGGTCTGCTCATGGGTAGCAAAGTGAGGTAGATGGCCTCGGGGTGGACTGACCATTCTTGAGCTCGCGCTAGAGGTAGGCGAGGCGGTTCCTGGTGAAAACCTGATTTGGCTGAGGCCATAGTCGATGACGACTACGCTCATGGGTGTAGTTACTTTCTTGAAGGGTTCGTCCCGGCGATCCTCTCATCTCCTCCGATCAGGGCAGCTCAGGGAGAAACCTCATATCCAAGGATCAGACGATGGCGGCGCTTCCGCATCCCTTTGTCTTTGGAACAGGCATCGACGGAAGGGACCAGTGCTTGATGGTGGTGGGTCGTGTGCGACTCGTGTGGCAACAATGGTCGTTGCAAGAGGAGCAAGGTCGCGACATGCCTTCCTCGTCGACAGTCTGGCATGTCTGTAGCATTGTGGGGCGATGTGGCGGTAACAACTCGTGTGATGGCAGGTCGGGCTATGTTGGTACAAGGCGTGCGTATTTCTCATGCTATGCTTGTTTCACATTCGGAGCTATCTGGTCCTCTTACGCAATGGGTCGACTATTTGGCATAAGCCGACAAGGTTCATGTGTCGTGTTCATTCGAAGAGCTCTTTGCAAGGCACTACAAAATTTGCTCTATTCAGGGAGAAAGCCTTGGTGACGAAACTGGAAACATCGCCAAATATCAACGGGTCTCAATGTCAGAGAAAATAATTTGAAATCTTCAATTTTTTCGAGATCTCATTTGCTTATATTAAAATTATTTGTGTGGGGCCAAAACACAAAATATATACTGGCAATTACACTTATCACCTCCGCTGTGTGGGGCCACTTGAAAAGTACAGAAATAACCCATTAGCGGAAATAAAAAATGTAGCCCATGGATTAGAGCAAAGGATTTGATGTGTTTGTCATGGTGACCACCCGAATACATAACGATGGCATGGTCATGGTCTGAACTAGATGAAATGGTAGTGATTCTCACGATTTAGATTGAAACTAGACTGGACATGAGAGGATTATGTGGACAACTTCATAAAACATAATGATAATACTTAATATCATTATAAGATATGTATAAGTTCATACATAATTATTATGCACATTTCTAAAACCTAACATAACTACTTGAACTTATCCATCGTCGTCGTTGCCGTCCTCCTTGTCGCCACCGTCCAAGTCGTCGCCCATTGTCATCCCAGTCATTGTCACTGTTGGCCCAGGCCTGACATCGAGTACTTTCTGGCAACGGCAACGACCGACGACGAACGACGACAGCGAACCAACACTGACAAACTCGACGAAGTGTTTTACGTCGATTCACACCGTAGTGCAAAGCTAGCTTGTACTAGCTAGGCTACTCCTCATTGATCTTTCCGCAAGCAACGCCAAAATCACACGTACGGACACGGCGGCCAGCCGGCCGGAGTCAAACGCACGCACAAGTATTTGATAGCCACAGGAACGTGTCGTTCTTGTTTTGCCTTTGTATTGCTTTTGGTCTCGATGGTTGTTTACAAGGGGTACGTGGATATATATACTACTCAGCCAAGCCAACTAGTACGAATCCTATTCCACGTCTAACACTAATCCTACACGGACACAATGCATACACATGTATACGTACAGGATGCGGACACGGGCGTTGGGTTTAATTCCAAGAATCACCCCCTAAACACGACGTCGTCACGTCACAGCTCAGACGCCGATCCTTCTTTGCATTTTCAAGAACTTCTCCCGATCCAAAGCCTTAGTCAGGATGTCTGCCAGCTGATCATCGGTGCGAATGTAGTTGACCTCCGTTTTACCTTCTTCTACGCCGTCTGTCATGTAGTGATACATCGTATCAATGTGCTTGCTCCTATCATGCCGCACTGGATCCTCACGTAGAAAAGTTATAGACTCACTGTCAACATTAAGCACCACTTGTTCCGGATCTTGATCCATGAGATCACTGTGTAGCCTCCCTAGCCACACACCTTGACACTCTGCTTCACTTGAAGTCGATGTCATCACTTTATGCTTTTGTGATAGCCAGCTTACTATGCTTTCTCCAAGAAAATAGTCACGTCCGAGGTACTCTTACGGTCGTCAACAATCCTTTCCTTGTCACTACCTCTATACCTGAGTAGTTTCACCATCTCCTTCTTGCTCAGCTCAAGACGAGGTTTCATTGAAGCGACAATGTGATTGCAATCTTTCATGCCATGGCTTTCAGGTATCCCGAGGTAGTAACTCAAAATACCAAGATCATCCATCTTGAAAAGCTCCTTCATTTGTAGCTTGAACTTTGCAATCACCTCTTCATCTACTCCAGTTATTAACAGGTCGTCAACGTAGATGCCAACTAATAGACGATCCCTTCCTTCACCTCTCTTGTACATCGCATGCTCTAGTGGGGCTTTCTCAAATCCAAGAGAAATCAATGCCTGATCAAGTTTGATGTTCCACTCACGAGGTCCTTGCCATAGCCCATACAAGATTTTATGTAACTTCAGTACCTTGTGCTCTTCTCCCTCTTTGATGAAACCCGGTGGTTGATTCACATACACATCTCCTTCTATCTCGCCGTTTAAAAACGCGGAGTTTACATCCATGTGATGTACTTTTCATGATTCCTGAGCCGCGAGAGTGATGAGTAATCTCACCAACTCCATCTTTGCAATGGGAATGAACACTTCTTCGAAATCCATACTTTCCTCTTGCACGCATCCTTTGGCCACTAGCCTCGCTTTGTGCTTCATGCACCCTTCAAAATCTTTCTTGACCTTGAATTCTCACTTGAGATCCATGACTTTTTCATTGTTGGGAAGATCCACAAGCTCCCATACTTTGTTGTCTCGGATCGACCCAAACCCTTTATCCATAGCATGACGCGAACATTCCTCCATATTTGCGTCTTCAAATTTTCTGGTTCCTTGATGTGCAAACGTCATTGCCTTTTACTATTCATCTTCACCGAATTTTGTTGAAGCGCTTCCTCTGAAGAGTTGTCCAACATGCGTCGTTCGTGTGTTGTCGAAAAAGACACACTTACTTCTAAACTTGCCAAAGTTCCATTTTCTGGCGATTCTGGCGATCCAAAACTTCTTCTCAGAGAGCCTACTACGGTGCAGGGGCTGCAATATTCTGGCCCGTCTCCAAAAGCTAGGCCTTGTGCAGCTCCCGTAGGTAGGCCTCCATGTGGAACCACCACTCCTGGCCCATGCATTTGGCCTCGACCACGTGGTGGTGAGCACCCACGCAGGAAGCTACTTGCGTTTGCCTCAAAAAAAAGCTACTTGCGTTCGCGTGGATCGTGCTACCACGCACGGGTGACGCGGTTGCTGCGGAACCTCCTGATAGAACGTCCCTTTCTTCAGGACACTGGCTTTGCTGCACCATGTCACTCCTTGTGGTTGTCGCCTGCTCATGCCTTCCTGGACAAGCGCCGCTTTCTTTCGGACGTTGGGCATGCTGCACGAGGCCACCGCTAGTCGCATGAGCTACAACATCCGACATGCCCGGGCTCATCTCGTTATCTTCTGACATGACACTCGCGCTCTCTACCACGCTGCCTGCTGCCATGTAGATGCCACCATCGTCAGGTCCGAGCGGAACTCGCCGCACATCTCGACTTGCCTTGTGATCTTTTGACACGACCACATCGAGACTCCTTGTGTCATGGACTTCTGACGCCACGCCTTCGCCTATCCTCGCAATTTCTGAACTGCTCTTTTGACCACAGCTGGCCTCTCTCTAAGGCGCCGCACAAAGACTGCTTCTCCATGGTCGCGCACACGCAGCTATCGCCGCATCCGCTCCAGCAAAGTTGGCACTTGCGTCCATAGCACTGACATAAGTGTCTGAATCACTCCCCGCATATGTAGCTTCGACATTGGTTTCTGAACCACGATCATGATGGCAAACTTTTTCTTCCATGAGCGCGACAATTTCTTTAGCCGGCGCTTGAAGAATTGGATCCTGGTTGTCCACGAGTTCACACATCAACACCATGTCACTTTCATCTCCTTGCTGGGCCATGAGCGCCTTCTGCTTTGGTGCTTCCACCCAGTCAGCCTTGAAGTGGCCGAGGAGGCCACAGTTATAACATCTCATTTTCCTGATGTCAAACTTTCTCCTCGGTGGTGGTGCAGCCTCATTGTCTGAGTCGTCGTCCGAGTCGGCGAAGTTCTTTCTTGCCGAACGCTGCTTCCCCTTCTTCTTGCTACTGCTTTTGGACCCGCCTTGGTTTTCAAGGGCGATCCACTAAGCCTTTGTGAGCATCACAAGCTCGTCGTTCCTCCCGTCTCCGAGACTGTACCGCATCCACTCGTCGTGAGCCGTCCGACAAGATCATCAATGGAAAGAGTCTCGAGATCGACGTATTGCTCGATCGCCGTGATAATTTGCAGGTACCGGGGAGGGGCCGCACACAAGAACCGACGGACAACCGAGGCCTCCGTGAGGTTTTCTCCAAGCGCGCGGATCCGATTGACGAGAGTAGCCACCCGTGAAGCGAACACATCCACGGACTCATCGTTGCCCATGACCAAAGTCTCGTAGTTTCTTAGGAGAGTTTGGAGATTAGCTTGCTTGACACGGGTGTGTCCCTCGAACATGAGCTTCAGCGTATCCCACACCTCCTTCGCTGTTGCTTTGGCGATTAGGTGCTGGAGGACATCCATCGGCATCACCGAGTAAATCGTCGACGCCGCCTGCCGATCCTTCCGGTGCTCGGCTCCCTCCTTCTTGAACGCGTCGCCTCCGGGATCCACCACGTCCCATAGCTCGTTGGCGCGGAGACCATACTCCATGAGGGCCTTTCAGACCCCGAAGTTCTCGCGATCAAACCGTGGATACGACGAACTCGCCGGAGCACCAATTACTTTAGCCGCACCGGAGTACTCCGCCAGCTGCTTGTTCTTCTCGTCGTCCACCATGATCCTCTGTTACTAGAAGATCAACCTTGCTCTGATACCAATTGTTGGCCCAGGCCTAACACCGAGTACTTTCCAGCAACGGCAACGACCAACGACGAACGACGAAGCGAACCAACACTGACAAACTCGACGAAGTGCTTTACGTCGATTCACACCGTAGTGCAAAGCTAGCTTGTACTAGCTAGGCTACTCCTGATTGATCTTTCCGCAAGCAACGCCAAAATCACACATACGCACACGGCGGCCAGCCGGCCGGAGTCAAACACACGCACAAGTATTTGATAGCCACAGGAACGTGTCGTTCATGTGTTGGCTTTGTATTGCTTTTGGTCTCGATGGTTGTTTACAAGGGGTACGTGGATATATATATATATATATATATATATATATATATATATATATATATATATATATAGATATATAGATATATAGATATATATATATACTACTCAGCCAAGCCAACTAGTACTAATCCTATTCCACGTCTAACACTAATCCTACATGGACACAATGCATACACATGTATATGTACAGGATGCGGACACGGACGTTGGGTTTAATTCCAACAGTCACTGTCCTCCTCGTCGGCCATCAACGCTTCATTTGTTTCCCTACATTCAACCCTTGTCTGGCGAATATTGTCTTCTGCATAGGACGTGGTCGTGGAAAGCTTGATGTCGGCCGCAATGACGGCCTCTTCGGCGGCTCGTTCTGCCTCGCAGATGGTTTGTTCGGCATGCGCCATCGCATTGGAGATCTTGCACACCACCTCGATCTCCGCTTCAGCGACGGCGCAGCGGAGCACCTATAATCTTGGCCCGAGTTCGTCAATCTCACGGTGCATGTCTACCACTTGGCAGCGGGCTGCCACCCGGAGCTCGTCGACTCGCTCCAAGAGACGGTCGTACTCATGGCCTACCTCACCTATCTGATGGAGGACCTTGACGGCGCGGTCCTCCTATGTGTCGCTGAGGCGCCGTTGCTGTGAGGCCCGTTCACGGTCATTGTCGCCCATCTCTTCGGCCATGGGTTTTCGCTTCCTCAATGATGAGCCAAGTGCATGACCCGACGTCATCGATGAGGAGGACAGATCAGATAGTATCGGCTGGTGCCAGGTTGGAGGCATTAGTGGGTTGGGTTTCGTCAGGCTTGATATTGGGTGGTCCTGGTGATCAATGTGGCATGTCGCCGGCCATGGAGATGTAGGGGCGGTAGGGGGCGTGCGCACCATTGTCGATGGAGGTACTGTGGATGGAACTGCTCCTTATATTCAGCGATTGCCTAGTGTGGACCGATGCGAACTTGAACCGGTGGAACGCAGTGGAGGTGGTTGACAAGGGATGCGAGGAGATAGACATAGGTGAGGTGTCCATCATCCATCCGACGGTCGAAAGGGTACTGAATTAGCTAATTCCTTAAATACACTTTACAATCACAGAAAATCAACACTCAATCGTATAGGGTGGATGGTAGTGCCACAAATGCTACAAACATAACCATCATGGTTTCAATACCCCATTGTGTCATGTTTTACACATTTTTATTTTTGATCAACTTTTTAATCTCACTGTTAATTAGTAAGATTTTTGTAACGTGAAAAATCAGTGGCACAATGCATGATCAACTTCACTGTTCTAACTAAATGTCAAAGTGTACCTTGTTTTTTATCATGTAGAGGTTCGTTTATTTTTCCTTCAAAGATGATGTGCATGCACCCATAACATGACAACATGGCACTACATGTACATTTTAGTAAAGGAAGAAATAAAGAAAAAACATGTTTACTCCCATTCTTCACTCTAGCACAATACTCTCATTCAACAAACAATGAATTTCATTCAGTCACGGTGTGACTTGCATTCATACGATTGAACAACAATATTTAAACTAAAAAAGTGATTGTTGCCGCGCTGACGTATGTGATCCATGAACATCCTCACACATGAACAACATGAACAATCACATATGTCGTCACCATCCCGCATGCAAAAGTATGATCTCAAAGTATGAAGTGACACTCGTCACCATAAACTTGAATTTGTAACCACTCGTTACACTTCACATGATCAACTTGCTTTCTTCAAGATACTTGCACGAACAAAATGTCTTTGCATTGCAAACCTATTGGGATCACCTTACATATGCGATGAACATCCTCATACATGACCAACATGAATAATCACCTATGGCAACACCTTCCCGCATACAAAGGCGTGTGATCTCAAAGTATGATGTGACACCCAGCACCGTAAACTTTAATTTGTTTACACTCATTACACTTCACATGATCAACTTGCTTTCTTCAAGATACTAGCACGAACAAAATATTTGTGCATTGCAAACTTATTGGGCTCACTATACATATGCGATGAACATCCTCTCACACATGACCAACATGAACAATCACCTATGTCGGCACCTTCCCACGTGCAAAGTAGGATCTCAAAGTATGAAGTGATACCCGACACCGTAAACTTGAATTTGTAACCACTCGTTACACTTCACATGATCAACTTGCTTTCTTAAAGATACTTGCATGAACAAAATGTTTGTGCATTGCAAACCTCAGCTTGCTTACAGGCTAAAATCCTCTAGTGTGATGTGCACAATGAATTGTTCTTAAAATCATCTCCGCTATGTGGTGTGCATCATGAATACAAAGTAAGGAGCGTGTTCAGATTCATACTTTCTGAAATCTTTCGAATGGTAGCACCTTGCCAAATGCAAAGTAGGATCTCAAAGTATGACGTGACAACCCGCACCTGGAACTTGAATTTGTAAACAGTCGTGACATTTCACATGATGAATGTATTCTTTCTTCAAGTTACATGCACAAACAAAATGATTATGCATTGCTAACCTGTTGGTCTCACCTTAAACAAGCAAGGAACTTGGTACTACTCTACTTGAACACATTATGTGAGGAACATGTTGTCACATGAACATACCTCAGATTTATACTTGCTTCCCCACTAAGCGTTCCCTCAAATTTTCCCTTCCCTCCACTCGTTTTTGAACACCCCACGCGCCCACCTAACCCCAACCCTCCTCACATTAATATCGCCTCTTTTTTCCACACTAACCACACACCTTCCAATAAAAGCAGACGCATCCTCCTATACCTCCCTCTTCCTCTCCCTCTCTCTTGCTCTCTCTTTGCATCTCTTTCTCTCTCTCTCTCTCTCTCTCTCTCTCTCTCTCTCTCTCTCTCTCTCTCTCTCTCTCTCTCTCTCTCTCTCTCTCTCTCTCTCTCTCTCTCTCTCTCTCTCTCTCTCTCCGCCTCCAGATCCTCCCTCCCTGTCTGTGGATCTCACTAGCTATGGCCACAAATCATTCGGTGAGGGAGGCATCACAACCGACGGCGTTCATCTTGGACCCATCCTCTCTACTCGTAAAAATACCCCAAGATCTCATCCTAATTGATGAATTCTATTTGCGGTGTTGTTTTTTATGAATAAAAAAAGTTAGGGTTCTTATTCTGGTTAACACCTGATGTCTTCTTATTCTGGTTAACACCGCATGTCATTCTAGCTATGGTTCTTTGAGTACGTCTTCCTCTAATTCGGTCGTATGCTCTCCCAAGATGCTTTTGTTCTGAACTAATCCATGTTGACAATATACCGGTTGCTAGTTTATTTCCTAGATATTAGAACATTTACGTGCATGTTTCATCGTTTTGGAATGCCCCGCAGAACTAAACCGAAACCTCCCCAAATCATGCCTATTATTTCAACAGCAGCCTCCCCCTCCTCGAAGAAAGAAGACGTCGCCTCCTATCTCTCCCTCTTCGCCTATAGATCTGATCCAGTCACAGCCGGTCGTTCTTGCCTCGCCACAACAAATCATTTGATTACCATGGAGGTGCACCCGACGACAACATTTCGCTCGGGCCCATCCACTTACATGGTATTTCTACCGCATTATCTCAATCCTAATCGGCATGTGCATCTACTTATTTTTCATCTGAAAGTTGTTGTTGTTGTTTTACAACATTTGGGGTCCTTATTCGGGCTAAGCATGCGGGTCAATCCAGCTAGGGTTCTTATTACTAGTTTATTTCCTTCATCTTAGGTTAAGTATGCGAATGTTTAATCATTATGGCACCAATATTTAAAATTATCATCGTCTCGTATTGTACCTACTTTCAGCAAGTCATAATCTTTACGCAAGAGATGCTGATATGTTACCAACGGAGTGGGAGAACATTAGTGAAGGCATGAAAAGAATAGCTTGTATCAAAATGAAGAGTTTTCTAACTCTGCACCTTGCTTTCTAGGTCGTCTCACAGTCCCTGTGTTCTCAGATATCACAGGTCATCTTCGCTGTCTAAACCATTAAGAAGACCCGATATACCATGACAGTGACACTGAAAGTGAACAAAAATATGCAGATCTGGCCACCACTATAGATGTAGAGGTCGTTGTTATTGCAAGCTCTGCAGTTATGGTTAGAATATGTTTAATTACTTGTTGTAACAATGCATACATAATGTAAATTGCATGCAGTCTAATGTCTTCAACTACATTATGGCATGAAAATTGTCATCATCAACTTGAAGTAGTGACTAAGGGTATACGGATGGTACATGAAGAGTTTGAAAAAACTCATGTCTCTAACTTCAGGTGCACCCCCAAGCTCAAGCACATCGAAGAGAAAGCGGGTTCAGCCTGTGAGTAGCTCAAATCTTTTCTGTAAACACTACCATAATTAGTAAGACTTACTTTCTTCACCCAACCACTGTATACTCTAGTAGATGCATGTACAATTTATAATTATTATATATGTTGTAACCTCTATAAATTTTGTTTGTAGGGAAACTTAGGATTCTCAAATAATGACAATATTGCAAGTGTTTGGCCCCAAAAACAGCAATCTGATGCTATCATCATTGCCCTGGCAGTGCAGCGAGAACAACCAGAAGGCGTGCAGCACGCCATGGTTAACAAGCACGATGAAATAGATGATATGAAGAAGGCCCTGGCATGGCAGTAGCTACAATTTCAAGTTTTTGCCAAGGCCCTGGAAGAGCGTGAGCTAGAACGTATAGCTGCGAAGCATCTCGTGACAAATATGCAACATTGCTAAGAATCCATGAAGATTACCCTTGCAAAGCACGAAAAAGTTCTAGAAGGTGTCAAAAAGGCCCTGCAAGAGCAACAGGCTGAAATTGAAAGTCTGAAATTGAGCATGTTATATCTGCATAACCGTCTTGAATCAATGGGCACTGCTCCTGTAGAGCAAATAAGAAGAACCTGACCTCGTCAAGAAAGCGAAGGAAGTGAAAACCCTGGATCTCGAAAAGAGGCTTGATGATATTGATGGATTGCTAAAGTTCATTGTTCGGACTACGGCGACACCCTCCAATGAGATGTGAGCAATGCAACTAAGTCATATGTTTCTAATTTTCATGTTGCAGCTATGGCCCATGGTTGGCTGTTGTAATGTCTTATATAGTCTGTTTCATAACTGTGAAGACTGTGGTTTATTAAAAGCAGTGACCGCTGAATTTGGATTAAAATTAAAATTTTGCATGAATTCATATTAAATTTATTTTAAAATTCAATATTTATCAAATGTGACCTCCAATTGCAATATAGTACAAATTGACCACGCCTAAATGCGGTGACGGTCA
Organism: Aegilops umbellulata; assembly: GCA_032464435.1. Lineage (NCBI taxonomy): Eukaryota > Viridiplantae > Streptophyta > Magnoliopsida > Poales > Poaceae > Aegilops > Aegilops umbellulata. The sequence goes on from CP136058.1 coordinate 69,193,221, forward strand.
TGAAAGGTGCCACAATCGTATAGTCCCACATGTAGGAAGCCACATCACCCACGTACGGATCCACCTGCCAGCATCCATGTCAGCACAACAATGGACCCACATGTCAGAACAGTTGATCGGTCAGACGACACATCTTCACCGGAAAAACAACGCCTGGTCCCACATATAAGCAACCACGTTAGCATATTTTGGGCCCATATGTCAGCAGCATAGACCGGTCAAAACTGACGCCGAGTTACTATTGACAGGACCATTGGCTATAAAACCCACGGGGGATCCACATGGAAGTAGCCACATCAGCAACTATTGGCCCCACCCGTCAAAATTTTTGACCGGTCAAACCCCGCGGACTAATCACCTGTGACGGGATTATCGTCACCAAAAAGATCTTAGGCAACAGTTTGGGCTATCGTAGGTGACATTCTTGGCCGTCAACGAAAACAACAATGGGTGACATTATCTGGCTCGCACCTGAAAGGCGTGCGTGACGAAAAAAGTGGTACCGTCAAAATTTTATTTCCCATGAAGGCATTTCGGTGATGGTGCGGTGATGGCCGGAGTCACGGGTGTAGTTTGCGTGACGAAAAAGGGTTATACGTGACACAAATAAAACGTCGCAAAATAGATCAAATTTTATACTGAGGCCAGAGTCGCTTGCTATGAGAGAAGTGATGATGATGATGTTGTGGGCAACCTCAAAGGTGTTTCTCTGCTTGACTGTGTATGTGGGTCTTATGGGTAGCCAGGTCGGCCAGGGTGACCTATCTCGTGGGCATGCCGTAATGGTTTTCGTCCAGTTTTGCAAATTAACTAGAAAACTCTCTTCTACCAGTTTAGTGAACAGAAGCCCTAAGAGACACAACTTTAACACTGTCGGCTTGATTGATCTTGGCACTCGCACAAAGAAATGTTGGACAGCTAAATGCCCATATCAAGCATGTTGTTGTCTTTATTTCTCTCTCAATCTGGTATCTATATCTCTATCTACTCTTAAAAAAGTAGTGTTCCTTTTCCTTCCGGCGGAACACTTCGTCAACCGATTTTCCTTCGTCCTATCATGTCTCTTCACTGATATATTTTTTTGGTTCGGTCAATTTTTTAGTCCCATCACATTTTTTTCGCGCCTTCCCAAAACGCTAATCAATCACCTACAAACACCACGGTAATTTTTGACTAAGTTTTAGGAAAACATAACCCCAATAACTATTGCGTAAATAATATGATAATATTCAACTACACACCTAACAAATTAGGTACAAACACTGTGGCAACTTGAATCTTGGGAATTTTTTTGGTGGAAAACATGCCCTTGGTAACTTCTACGCACCACAAAATTGATTATAGGTGGCCAACGGGTCGGCCCAGGCACTACACAGTCTGGCACCCGCCTAAATGGGCCTAGCCCAACAAGACCCGCAAAGTTCGGTTTTCTAAGCGGGCCATGCAGCACCAACACGTGGGCCTCACCTCGCGGGCCATGCAGCGCCGACACGTGGGCCTCACCTCGCGGGCCATGTAGCGTCGACGCGTGGGCCTCATCTCGCGACCCAGGCACAACACTGATGGCAGAATGGTGGTATTCTGTAGACCTAATAATTTACTTAGAAATACCATGGTAATTTTTGACGCGGGACAAAAATAGTAGTTGAAACATACCCAGTAACTTCAGCGTAAATACCATGATAAGTTACGCATTGCGGGAGTAATACTTTACATAGTCTAGGCATGGTAAGTTTGGCCTGAAAAAATTCGTCGAAACATACCAACATGGGATCTAGTTTTGAAAATCTCATCGCAACGATTTTTTCATGTGAAAACGAATTTCGAATCGGACCGCCCATTTGGGCTACAAAATATTTTAAAATTTGAATTTCCAAATAATCTTTGATTTTTTTTTGAGAGTACGTCAATGGCGTACCATATTTTTATAGAAGGCAGAAAGAAATATTTACAAGATACCAAGCCGAGATGCGAACATCTAGTTGGTAGGAACCCCACACCCACACCAACAAGAGTGCATTAAGTCACTCTCTCACAAAAGGATCTAAACCTCCTACACCAAAGCCAGCTATCCTCCAATCCTTCACCTCGGGTAACACCTGGTCAGCCAACTGCGGTGGTGACCTGTGTTCGTGCAGTCTATGAAACACCCTGGCGTTCCGTTGCTTCCACAACGACCAAGCGGTCGCAATCTCGAAGGAATCGAAACCACGCTTAATTTTGCCTGCGAAGTTTCTTCTCTTGTCGAGCCACCATTCTGTGAAAGAGTCTGTCTGAGTGGGCGGTAGAATGTTGATGTGCAAGGCCTTGAAGCACCTGTGCCAAACTTCTCGAGCGTACGAGCATTGGGTGAGGATATGGTCCACGTTATCTTCCTCCTGCAAGCATGTGTAGCAAGGAGAAGGATCGTCTTGTAGCCCGTGCCTTGCCCTCCGATCCGAAGTCCACAAATGATATTGCACGGTAAGCCAAGCGAAGATTTTGCAACGCAAAGGCGCCCAACTCCTCCAGATGCAGTCTGCCATTAGGGATCTAGTTATGCCCATGCATAGTCTTGAATAGGTTGACCTGGCCGTATAGGTGCCCTTGGCGTCTGCAGGCCAGTGGAACGTGTCCATTTGCTCCTCGTTTCTGTCCACTGTGGTGCTTTCATGGCAGAGGTTGGCTACTTGGATGTGAGTCGTGAAGGAGATTTCACCATGCACATCCTGTGCCCAAGCATTGTTGATGAGCGCCTGCTGCACCGTCCTAGTGTTACGAGCGCGGGTGCCGACCAGCTCAAAGATAGAGGGGGCGATCTCCTCAACCGTGAAACCATGTATCCATCGATCCTTCCAGAATAAGATCCTCTTTCCATTGCCAACCTCAATTTTCACCATGCTATTGAAAACCATCTCGGCCTCCTTGTCTTCAATCATCGGGATGCCTTGCCAAGGCCTGGTGTGGTCAACTCTACGCAACCACTCCTATCTAACACGTAACACCAACGCTTGCAACCTGAGGTTTTTTACTCCGAGTCCACCGAGGCAAGTGGGACAAGCTATTGTATCCCAAGCAACCAAGCATTGCCCTCCGTTGACCTTCTCCTTTCCTGCCCAGAAGAAAGAACGCATCCACTTTTCAATCTCCTCAGGGACCCATGAGCTGGTGGATTGGCCGAGCGGCAATCACCGTTTTGGCCAAGATGAGTCTACCCAATTTTTGAATAAGGCCTCTCTGCTAGGCGGACATCGATCCTCGCTTGATCCAGGAGCGGCTGCCAGTCCACACGATGTAGTTTCTTGATGGCAAGCGGGATGCCAAGGTAACGGCAAGGAAACTCTTTCAGCGGGCAGTGCAGAATGTCCACGATCCTCTGCCTATCTTCCTCCTCGCCCTTGATGAGAATGGCTGCCGATTTCCCATAATTGATTCTGAGCCCCGATGCAACCCCAAAGAGGCGAAGCACCTCTCTAACGCAGCACAAATCTTGCTCTGAGGGGTGGATGAACATTGCGATGTCGTCCGTGAAGATGGACAAGCGCTGCACCGAAGAGATGCCACGGAAAGAACTAAGGACTCCCACCTCGGTCGCTCTGGAGATAAGCTGAGTCAACGCATCCATGGCAATGACGAACAGCAAGGGGAAGGCCGGGTCACCTTGTCGTAGCCCTTTGGCATGGAAGATCGGTCGTCCAGGCACACCGTTGACAATAATTTTGGTGCTGGCAGTGCCCAAGATTGAGTCCATCCACTTTAACCATCTAGGTCCGAACCCCTTCGCCCTCAAAACTTCGAAAAGGAACTGCCATGAAAGCGAGTCGAAGGCTCGGGAAATATCTAGCTTGAGGAAAAGGCCTGGCTGTTTGGTGGAATGGATCTTGCGGCCGACTTGTGGAACAAGGAGGTAGTTATCATGGATGCATCTCTCTTTGATGAACGTGAACTGATTGATTGACACGATCTCCTACATCCTCCTTCGCGCGCGGTTGGCCAGAAGCTTAGAAAACAACTTGGAGAAGCTGTGGGGTAAGCTGATAGGCCTGAAATCTCCCACCTCTACCGCGTCGGCCTTCTTGGGCATCAAGACAATGTGTGCTCTGTTGAGTCTGCTGAAGCCACGATCATCTCCCACATAGAGCTTGAGCAGGGCCGCCATGATGTCATGCTTGATAATGGGCCATGCCTTGTGGTAGAAGATGCCAATGAACCCGTCGGGGCCCGGTGCACAATCAGGAGGGATTTCCTTAATAACCTCCCAGACCTCATCCTCGGTGAAAATGTTTTCCATCTCCGTTAGGTCAAACTGCTCTATCTCGAGCTCATGCAAGTCTAGGGAAAAGTCTCTAGCCTGCGCCGTTCCCAACAATTCATTGTATGATTGAAAGAACACCTCTTCTTTTCTCTGTTGATCAGTGATAATCTCTGAGTTGTGGTTTAGACGTGGGATGAAGTTCTTGGACAGTCTCCCGTTGGCCACGGCTTGGAACAGCTTTGTATTTGCGTCTCCTTCTTTCAACCATTTGATGCGAGATCGCTGTCTATCGATGGTCCTTTCCAGAGAAGCCAGCCCCAAGAGAGCTAGTTTCAGGGTTCTCCTGAGCCACAACTCAAGCTCCGAGAGCCTTCTCCTTTCTTGCACTTGGTCAAATCTAAAAATGACCCAGTTCGCCACTGCCATAAGCACCTTGATATTGCCCGTTTTGTGTTGTCCCCATGCTTGCAAGAAGGTCGCTGTGTTCCTGAAAAGAGCGTCCAATCTCTTGAATGGATCCACAATGGATTCGTCACACACCCATGCCTCACGCAATGCTTCATCAAACCCGGCCAATTTCGTCCAATAGATCTCGAAGCGAAAACTTTTTTTCAGGTAAAAATGTGTGCTCATCGATATGTGCAGAGGCACATGATCCGAGATGCTTGTCAACAAAGTTTGTAAAAGATGGTCAGGATAGGTCAACTCTCAGTCGATGAAAGCCAAAGCCCTGTCAATTTTGGTGAGCGTGGGGGCATCTCTCTCGTTGGACCAGGTATGCATGCGCCCGTGCATATACACTTCCTTCAGTTCCTGCACCTCCACAAAGGTCCGAAACTTGTTCATCATGCCGCGGTTGATGTTATTGTTATTCTTCTCACTCGCCCTAAGAATAATCTTTGTTGATATCAACACTTTCATATCACATTCATGCATGCATGCTCAAAGTAACTACGCTCAACGTTTTGCTCAGGAAGTGCAGCCCTGGTCGTTCGGGTCTCTTGCTATATACCGAACAATCGATAGTTATCACTGTCCAATAAGAAATGCATTGTGATAAAACTGCATCCCTTTAACGTCAGGAGCTTATACCTAATTCAAAACTGTCTTTTTATAACCGAAATTCAAAACTCCGTGTAGCTATTGCTATCTTCTTGCTCTTTTTTTTCAAGGTTACTGCCAGAACAAAGGCAGGAAGAGTTGGCCATCCTCTTTTGCTATCTTCTTGCTCTTTTTTTTCTTGAATGACTCGGACACATAAGATATTGGCATGTGGTTGGTACCGTTTGCAGGCCAACTGCAAAATACGCATGATGGATCCCAATAAAAATTGATGAACTTTATTTGCAAATCGATGAATTTTTTTCAAATCGAACGATTTTTTTCAAAATCTCTTGAACTTTTTTGAAGTTCAATGAACGTTTTCAATTTTTGTGAGGTTTTTCTTTTAAATTCGTCAACCTTTTTTAATTTCTGATTTACAAAAATACACATATTTTTTTAATAGTCAACAATCAACTGGTCAGACCGGTCAATTGGTGAACTTCTTTCTCAAATTAGTGAACTTGTTTAATTTAATAAACTATTTTGAATATGTGAGTTCAATTAAAATAGCGCGGCTACAATAGTTCTTAAAGTGTGTGCGCTGCATTCAATCTGCACCACTTGAATGGTACAGTGGTACAACACACTTTTTTCGGTGGTTTTTCGCGCTAGACATTCATGGGCTGGCCCACTAGGTTCTGCTGTGAGCGCCAGTTCGCTTCCGGCATGCTTAAAGCACGGAATAGGAGGTCCTGCGCCTATGTGGAAGCTCCTATCTGCCGCTTATTGCGGCAGACTGTCGGAGAAATGCAGAGGTGGGTCCGGCTCGGCCGACCCTCTAGCGAACGAGCAAAGGTGCCAGCGATCGACCAATATAGCAACTATAAATTCACAAAAATTAAAATTGAGCATTACCTAGGATCGAACACCAGACGTCCAGCAAAGAAGGATTTCGTGCTAACCACCGCCGATAATGAGAGGTAGTGATTATGTAGCACCAATACCAACGCAGATCCAGACGTTTCCTTTTTCTTTTTTCTTTTTGTGTTTTGGAATTTTTTGTTCCAATTTCCAAAAAATGTTTTCGAACCTTAAATTTGTTCGTAAGTTCAAAACACCATTCGTGCTTTCAATTTTCTTTGCACAATGCAAAAAATGATCATGTTAACAGAACTTGTTCGTATTTTACAAAAAAGTGTTCAAAAACTTCAGAAATTCTTTGCTTTTTGGGTAAATGTTCAGGATTTCAAAAAAAATATGCTTATCAAAATTCGTTTTTTAATTAATGTTTAAGGAAGCGTGAAGAATTTGCACTCACAACATTTTCTCAAAACTTGAACATTTTTTGAAATTATGAACATTTTGAAAGTACATGTACATTTTTAAAAGGGAACATTTTCTGAAACTCTAAAAAAATTGAAAACGCGATTTTTTTAAAAAATAACATTTTTAGAGACACCTGAAGAAATTTGAATAGGGGAACATTTATTTGAAATTTTGTGATTATTTTGAAAAATGCGAACAAGTTTTGGAAACGCAAACATTTTTTCAAAAATTGTACATCTTCTGAAACTCCCAAACAAATTTGAAACACCAACATTTTTTTAACCCCTCAGTAAATTAAAAACATGAACATTTTTGGAAATTGTAAACAATTATGAAATCCCCGAACATTTTTTACAAAACAACCAGAATTTTAGAATAAAAAATGAAACGAAAAAGTAAATGAAATATCTAAAATGAAAAAGTTGAGAATAAAGAACATGGAAAAATAAAAATAAAAAGAAATGGAAAAGGAAAAAAATCGGTTTTGGAACCTTCTAAAACCAAAAAAAACTGCTAGGAACTCGTAGAAGGTTGAAGGGGTGAACGGGGTGGCACAAGACATGGCTCTCTTGTCAACCCCCTTGCGATTGCTTGACAACTTGAGCCAACATGCGTCATATGGGTTTTTCGCGCTCCCCAATTTCTCGAAAAACCCTATTTGCCGCTCTCTGCGGCAAACGGTCGGGCTTCCGCACAGGGGCTATCGAGCGAGCGACGCGGGTGGGCTGGCCTGTTAAGCGTTCCACCTACACCGGTTTTCCCGGAGCAACTAGTTAACGAGCGCTCCTTCGGGACCATCGCAACGATCAGCGCCACTTGATGCGCTCTCAGTCATTCGCCACGTGTCGCGCTCTGGATACTTCCTTCGAATTTTGTTTTTTTATTTTTCCGCACGCGTTTTCGGCTTTATAAACGGGTTTTTCTTTCGGTTTTTTTTGACGTTTTGGTTTTCCCCCGGTCTTTCTTAGCTTTTCGATTAAAAAAAATCGAAAAAAAATTTGCACGAAAAAACATGTTTTCTTTTTTTTTTCCTTTCGCGAAAGTCACGGTTTTTCTTCCGCGAAAGGCACGGATGTACTTTAGCGAGAGTCGCGACCGAGCCTTTCAGAAACGAAAATAAAGGCGTTTTCTGTTTTTTTTCTTTCGCGAGAGTCATGGTTTTGCTTCCGCGAGAGGCACGGTTGCGCTTTCGCGAGAGTCACGGCCGTGCCTCTCGGAAAGGGAAAAACAAAACGTGTTTTCTGTTTTTTTTCGTGAGAGTCACGGTTTTGCTTCCGCGAGAGGCACGGTTGTGCTTACGCGAAAGTCACGGTCGTGCCTCTCGGAAAGGAAAAAAATACGCATTTTCTTTTTTTTTCTTTCGCGAGAGTCACGGTTTTGCTTTCGCGAGAGGCACGATTGTGCTTTCGCGAGAGTCACGGCCGTGCCTCTCGGAAACGGAAAAAAATGTGTTTTCTGTTTTTTTTTCTTACACGAGAGTCACGGTTTTGCTTCCACGAGAGGCACGGTTGTGATTTCGCGAGAGGCACGGGCGTGCCTCTTTCGGAAAGGGAAAAAACCGTGCTCCCGGTTCGGTTTTTTCGCCCGGTTTGTTTCATGAAAAAAGAAAGTTCGTCAAAACCTATTAACATGGGATCTAGTTTTGAAGATCTCGACGCGAGAAATCCAATGATGAAAACGGTTCAAGATTTGGACGCTCAGTTTAAGAGATAAAACGTTTTGAATAAACGGATCTACGAAAAAAGGGAAAAATCCTAGGTTGCGACAAGTGGCGCGCTGCATGTGCACCACTTGTCGCGACCTGGGAAAGTGGAGTGTTCTTTGCAACGAGTACTCCTATATTAGTGATTTCGCGATTTTGGTAACTTCTGTGACTGTTCCAAGCCGGGTTTTTTCCGGTTTTAGAAACCTTCTAGAAGGTTCCTTAACCGGTTTTTTATTTTTATATTACTTTTTCGTTTTTATTTTTTATTTTTCTTTCCTTTTTACTTTTTTCTGTCTTTTTTCTTTCTTCTTCCTCTTTTCCTTTTTTATTTTTTTCTTTTTTCAACGAATGTTTCCAGAAATTTGTCTAAAAAGTGAAATTTTCAGATTTTGTTCCTTTTTTCAAAAAATGTTCCGGCTTTCAAATTTTTGTTCATAAATTACATAAAATTTTATAATTTCAAAAATTATTCGCTTATTTTAAAAAAATTGTTCGTCTTTTTTAATTTTGTTCACAAACTAAAAAATGTTCGGTTTAAGAAGTATGTTCCCGCTTTCAAATTTTTTTCAAAAATTCTAAACATATTCATGTTTCAAAAAAATTCTTGCAAATTCAAAAAGTTTTCATGTATTTAAATTTTGTTCAGGAATTAGAAAATGCCCAAGAATTTGAAAAAATGTTCCCATTTTCTAAAATTGTTCAAAAAAACTCAAAAAAATATGCACGTTCTCATTCTCGACTTTCGAAATTGTTCAGTTTCAATTTTTTTCTTCACAAATTTCAGGAAATGTTCGGCCGGTTCAAAAGATGTTCCCGTTTTCAAAGAAAATTTGCAATTTTAAAAAATGTGCATGTTTTCATTCTTTCAGGATTTTCAAAATTGTTCTGTTTCAAACTTTTGTTCACAAATTTCAAAAAATGTTCGGGTGGTTCAAAACATGTTCCCATTTTAAAAAATTGTTCACCAATTTAAAAAAATTGCATGTTTACAATTTTTTTCAGGAGTTTTGAAATTGTTCGGTATCAAAATTTCAAAATATGTTCATGTTTTCTCATTTTTCAAAATATGTTCGCATTTTCAAATTGTGTCTTGGAATTTCAAAAAATGTTCTTGTTTCAAAACAATGTTCCTGATTTTTGCAAATATTTCAAAAAACAAATTTGCAAATCAGCAATTTGTTTATGTGTCACAGATCCCTTCGTTTTGTTTCAATAGAAAATGCTTAACGAAGCGTGAAGAATTTGCACTCACAACATTTTCTCAAAACTTGAACATTTTTTGAAATTATGAACATTTTGAAAGTACATGTACATTTTAAAAAGGGAACATTTTCTGAAACTCTAAAAAAATGGAGAACGCGAACAATTTTTTTAAAAAGAACATTTTTAGAGACACCTGAAGAAATTTGAATAGGGGAACATTTATTTGAAATTTTGTGATTATTTTGAAAAATGGGAACAAGTTTTGGAAACGAACATTTATTTGAATTCTCGCGACAATGGTATTTCTTTTTTAGCTACAGCGCACTTTCGTTCGTTATATTCGTGGGCCGGCCCAGTTGGACATCCGCTTGTGCGAAACCGCGCCTCTTAGCCGCAGCGAGCGGCGAATAGGATCTCCCAGGTGGCTCCTAACCGGCGCCTTCTGCGCTGGTTAGAAGAATGAGCGCTCACGTGCCTCCAGTAATGGGCTGGCCCAAGATAAAGAATGCGAGCGCTGGTTCGTTCCCTTGATCGCTCGTTCAAAAAACAAAAGGTGTTGCTTCGCTTCGTTTTTTTCTGGTTCGATCATTTTACTCAGTTTCGAATTGGCCGGTCGCTGTTGACGGCTGATCAGTTCAACATTGACCGTTGTCTTTTCAGAAAAGGTTCACAAAAAACGTGAATTTTTTCAAAAATCACGAACTAAAAAAAGGTTCTTGGAATCCAAAAAAGGTCAAATTTTTTTGCAAAATAAATCGCAAAAATTTAAAAAGTTCATGAATTTCAAAAAAGTTCATCTAAACTAAAAGAGTTCACCAATTTTTAATAAAAAATTCATCTAATTTGGGCAAAAAGTTCACCGACAATCAAAAAAAGTTCATTGGTTTTGAAAAAGGTTCACAAACTTGAGAAAAAGTTTATCGAACTTGAAAAAAAGTTCATTGAATTTGGAAAAAGTTCATCGACTACAAAAAAGAGTTCACCCAAATTTTTAAAAAGTTCATCGAAATTGAAAATAGTTCACCGGCTTTTGTAAAATGTCATCGAATTAGAAAAAAGTTCATTGAATTTGAGAAAAAGTTTGTCAATTTTTAAAAAATTTCATCGAATTTTAAAAAAAGTTCATAAATCCTGTGAACTTTTTATATCGAATTAGAAAAAGAAAAAAGAAGAATAAAAAAATAAAAAGAAGACTAAAAAATAAAAAGAATGAATAAAAAGAAAAAGGAAGAAATGAAAAGAAAAACGAAAAAAAAAGAAAAGGAAAAGAAAGAAAGAAAGAATAAAAGAGGAAAGAAGCTCTACGTAATCACAGAAGTCAAGTAGTGTGGGTGGCTAGCGAGTGCTGCGCTGTAATCACGTCGTGGGGTCGAATCCTTCTCAGCACGTTGTTTTTTGCATCATTTTACAAAAGAAAAAAAAATGAAAGATGGGCTGGCCCATCGCGGAGGAGGGGTGTGCTATAACGGGCGCTACGGGCGCCGTTTAGGGTTTGCCCAAATTTCTCGCTTTAAGCGAGCACAGGGATTAGCCTCGCGTAGGTAGGAGCTTAGATGGACCGGCCCACGCGCCAGCGACGCTACAGCCTGTTTTTCTAAATTTTTTTTATGTTTTCTGGTTCGTTTTTTGTTTTATTTTGTAATTTTGTTTATACTTTAAAATATTTAAAGTATATTTATTACAAAAAACTCTCAACGAAAAACTTTTTGAAAATATTAAATAAGTATTTGAAAAATGTGGAGCAAGTATTTGAAAAATGTTATCAAGCATTCAAAAAATGTTGAACAAGTAATTGAAAAAAATGTTGAACAAGTATTCAGAAAATGATAATTTAGCATTCATAGAAATGTTGATCAAGCATTCGAAAAATGTTGAACAAGTATTTGAGAAATGTTGAATTTTTTAAATTGTAAATCAAGCATTCTAAAAATATTGAACAAGTATTTGAAAATTGTAATCATTAACAAAAATTGAACAAGTATTTGAAAAGTGTTGAACAAGTATTTGGAAAATGTTAGTCAAGCATTTAACAAAATGTTGAACAAGTATTGAAAAATGTTACTCAAGCATTCAAAAAATGTTGAACATGTATTTGAAAAATGTTGAACAAGGTTGGCCCATCGCGGAGGAGGGGTGTGCTATAACGGGCGCTACGGGCGCCGTTTAGGGTTTGCCCAAATTTCTCGCTTTAAGCGAGCACAGGGATTAGCCTCGCGTAGGTAGGAGCTTAGATGGACCGGCCCACGCGCCAGCGACGCTACAGCCTGTTTTTCTAAAAAAAATTTATGTTTTCTGGTTCGTTTTTTGTTTTATTTTGTAATTTTGTTTATACTTTAAAATATTTAAAGTATATTTATTACAAAAAACTCTCAACGAAAATTTTTTTAAATTGTAAATCAAGCATTCTAAAAATATTGAACAAGTATTTGAAAATTGTAATCATTAACAAAAATTGAACAAGTATTTGAAAAGTGTTGAACAAGTATTTGGAAAATGTTAGTCAAGCATTTAACAAAATGTTGAACAAGTATTGAAAAATGTTACTCAAGCATTCAAAAAATGTTGAACATGTATTTGAAAAATGTTGAACAAGGTTTTGAAATAATATTAATCAAGCATTCGAAAATATTGAAGAACTATTTAAAAAATGTTGAACAAGTATTTGAAAAATGTGGATCATGTATATAAAAATGTAGAATAAGTGTTTGAAAAATGTTGAACAATTATTTAAAAAGTGTTGAACAAATATTTGAAAAAATGTTGATCATGTATATAAGACTGTAGAATGAACAAGGAAAAGAAATAAAGGAAGGCCGAAAAACAGAAACCAAACAAAAAATGGAGACGGAAAAGATTAACCCAAACAAAATGGAGAAGCAAAAATAAAATAAAAAAGAAGGAACAAAATAAAAAAGAAACAAAAGAAAATGAAAAAAGCGTTGAAAACAAGAAAGAAAAAATCAAAGAGAAAAAGAAGGAAAATATGTAAAACCCGACTCTTTCCCATAAAAAAGGTCATGCCTTACGTATTGTACGTGAACATGAACATAGCGCAGTGGTTAGAGATGTCGTACTGATTTTTAACTGTCTTATAACATTTTTTTGGGACGGAGGGAATATTAGAAAAATGTTTATCAAACATTTAAAAAATATTAAATGTGTACATAAAAAATGTTTCTCATGTAAAATAACAATGCATAAAAAAATATAGATACAATGTGTAAGATTATCATGTATACAGAAAAAAAATCTAATTAAGCATTTGGAAAAAAATGATAATCAAGTCTTTGCAAATGTTAAAACATACAATTTTAAAAAATGAAATGTGTATAAAAAATTGTCACATATGTACAAATATAATGTGTATGGAAAATGTTGGTCATGTATTAAAAAATGTTAAACATCTATTAAAAAAATGTTCCTGGTGTATACTCCCTCCGTCCGGAAATACTTGTCCAGAAAATAAATAAAATGGATGTATCTAAAACTAAAATATGTCTAGATACATCCATTCCTCCGACAAGTATTTCTGGACGGAGGGAGTAAAATACATATACAACGTATCTCAAATAAGAGTAGACATCAAAAAACATATACTTTAAAAAAGTTGATTCGGTAGTTAAAAAATGTTAAGCATGTATATAAAAATGTTTCTGAAATACGCGAAAAATATAAATTGTGTGTGAAAAATGTTAATTGCCATTAAAAAAATGGTAGCCATGTAATGAGAAATGTTGACCATGTATACAAGAAATGCTAAGGTTATATTTGAAAATTAGTTAAAACTGTATTGAAAAAATGTAACTGATATATACCAAAAATATACAATGATTACGAAAATAGTAGACATCAAAATATTAGTTTTGAAAAAATGCAATAATGTATTTCAAAAAAGATAAACTTGTATATAAAATATATTTCTGGTGTATAAAAAAAATGTTGAATGTATACTGGAAAAGGTTGACATGTGTTGAAAAAAAAAGACGATGAAAACCGATATTAAACAAAGAAACCGATGCAAAACTGTGGAACATAATGAAAAAAAGTACCAAAACACACACAAAAAATGAAAACCGAGTGAAAATAGTAAAGAAATCACACAAAAAAGAAGGAAAATAAATAACCTCTGAAAACCGTAAAGAAAAACTAAAAAATAAAAAGGCAAAGAAAACTGTAAATAAAAAACCTTGAGGTGACAGTAGCATAGGGCTCGCTATAATCAAGATATAGTCGCCGCGGGTCAAAGTAGTATGGGATTGTTTGGTCACTGCCCAGACCAAACCAACCGAGTCGAACAATAGGTAAAGCCTAGATGAAACAAAGTTGATTTAGCGACTTAGCACATTACATCCAATCTAAAAGCAGCCCAATAGAAAAACTGACTAAAACTATGGCTAAACCATTCCCAGGCTTACTCCTACCCAAGACACTTCACGCTACTTTAAACCTATTAAGGCGCGCTAGAATGGTGGCCAACTAGCTACGCCACGTGGCGCATGCTGGTTGGTCATGATGAAAAAGTTTTTATTTTTTTAGAGTTTTTTTAGTGGCAGTGAGATTTTTTTCCTTTTTCTTTTCGAGAAAAGCTTTTCTAGGCATTTTCTTTTTCTTTTTGAGATGGATGTATTGTCCACGTGACGCGAAAATGTTTTTATTTTAATTTTAAGATGAAGGTGAGGTGCGCACAACTTTCTCTGAAGTGGATCGCAATGGCGGGCCTCAACCACTTGTTTAATCAATGACACGGCTCTTGTCCTTATTCCCAAGGTTTTGAATCCAACTCAACTCAATTAGTTTTGTCCAGTTAGCTTATGCAATGTCATTTATGAAATTGCCTCCAAGGTTGTTGCAAATAACCTCAAGGTTTTGATGAATAATCAGCTTTTGTCTCGAGCACGTGTTGGAAATATGCCCTAGAGGCAATAATAAATTGATTATTATTATATTTCCTTGTTCATGATAATCGTTTATTATCCATGCTAGAATTGTATTGATAGGAAACTCAGATACATGTGTGGATACATAGACAACACCATGTCCCTAGTAAGCCTCTAGTTGACTAGCTCGTTGATCAATAGATGGTTACGGTTTCCTGACCATGGACATTGGATGTCATTGATAACGGGATCACATCATTAGAAGAATGATGTGATGGACAAGACCCAATCCTAAGCCTAGCACAAGATCATGTAGTTCGTATGCTAAAGCTTTTCTAATGTCAAGTATCGTTTCCTTAGACCATGAGATTGTGCAACTCCTGGATACCGTAGGAGTGCTTTGGGTGTGCCAAACGTCACAACGTAACTGGATGGCTATAAAGATGCACTACGGGTATCTCCGAAAGTGTCTGTTGGGTTGGCACGAATCGAGACTGGGATTTGTCACTCCGTGTGACGGAGAGGTATCTCTGGGCCCACTCGGTAGGACATCATCATAATGTGCACAATGTGATCAAGGAGTTGATTACAGGATGATGTGTTACGGAACGAGTAAAGAGACTTGCCGGTAACGAGATTGAACAAGGTATCGACATATCGACGATTGAATCTCGGGCAAGTACTATACCGCTAGACAAAGGGAATTGTATACGGGATTGATCGAATCCTCGACATCGTGGTTCATCCGATGAGATCATCGTGGAACATGTGGGAGCCAACATGGGTATCCAGATCCCGCTGTTGGTTATTGACCGGAGAACGTCTCGGTCATGTCTGCATGTCTCCCGATGACGCTAGGGTTATAAAGGAAGTTTGTATGTGGTTACCGAATGTTGTTCGGAGTCCCGGATGAGATCCCGGACGTCACGAGGAGTTCCGAAATGGTCCGGAGGTAAAGATTTATATATGGGAAGTCCTGTTTTGGTCACCGAAAGGGTTTCGGGTTTTATCGATAACGTACCGGGACCACCAGGAGGGTCCCGGGGGTCCACCAAGTGGGACCACCGGCCCCGGAGGGCTGCATGGGACACATGCGGGAGGGGACCAGCCCCAGGTGGGCTGGTGCGCCCCCCACAAGGGCCCAAGGTGCCTAGGGTTTGGGGGAACCCTAGAAGGGGGCGCCCCCTTGCCTTGGGGGGCAAGCCAACCCCTCCTGGCCGCCGCCCCTCCTCAGATGGGATCTGATGGGGCCGGCCCCCCCTCTCCCTTGCCCCTATATATATGAAGGGGGTGGGAGGGCAACCGCACCAATGGTGCTGGCGCAGCCCTTCCCCTCTCCCAAGTCCTTCTCCTCTCCCGCGATGCTTGGCGAAGCCCTGCAGGATTGCCACGCTCCTCCATCATCACCACGCCGTTGTGCTGCTGCTGGATGGAGTCTTCCTCAACCTCTTCCTCTCCCCTTGCTGGATCAAGGCATGGGAGACGTCACCGGGCTGTACGTGTGTTGAACGCGGAGGTGCTGTCCGTTCGGCACTAGGATCATCGGTGATTTGGATCACGACGAGTACGACTCCATCAACCCCGTTCACTTGAACACTTCCGCTTAGCGATCTACAAGGGTATGTAGATGCACTCTTCTTCCCCTCGTTGCTGGTTTCTCCATAGATAGATCTTGGTGACACGTAGGAAAATTTTGAATTTCTGCTACGTTCTCAAACAGCACGCTTATCACAGGTAACATAATTTGTGCCTATGAGTGTTTGCATTTTATGAAGAGAAGCAGGGCCAAGTCAAACTTTTTTGTGCTCTAAAGTTGGACATGATGAAATCATATGATAGGCTTGAGTGTCCATATCTACAAGCTATTATGGAGAAACTTGGTTTTGCCCAGGCTTGGGTAGACACAATTATGGGTATGGTTGTCTCATTTTTAGTTCTTTTCAATTGAGAGAAGCTTGAACAGTTCAAACCATCTAGAGTGATTAGACAGGGAGCTTGCATGAACACGCGTACGGGCCGAACCATCCACACAATTTCGGGCCTGTTATGAAACTCTTCAGCTTCTAAATACTCTCCAAATTCAGCTTCTGTTTGTAGCTTCTTGCTCCACGCAGCGAATCACGCCCGTTGATACATCTCCAACGTATCTATAATTTTTGATTACTCCATGCTATATTATCTTCTGTTTTGGATGATTATGGGCTTTATTATACACTTTTATATTATTTTTGGGACTAACCTATTGACCCAGAGCCCAGTGCCAGTTCCTGTTTTTTCCCTTGTTTCAGTGTTTCGAAGAAAAGGAATATCAAACGGACTCGAAACGGAATGAAACCAACTGGAGAATTTATTTTTGGAAGGAAAGCCACTGGAAAAACTTGAAGTGCACGTCAGGAAAGAAACGAGGGAGCCACGAGGCAGGGGGCGCGCCCTCCACCCTCGTGGGCCCCTCGTGGCTCCCTTGACGTACTTCTTTCACCTATATATACCCATATACCCTAAAACCTTCGAGGAACATAATAGATCTGGAGTTCTGCCGCCGCAAGCCTCTGTAGCCACCAGAAACCTCTCGGGACCCTGTTCCGGCACCCTGCCGGAGGGGGGAACCCTCACCGGTGGCCATCTTCATCATCCCGGCGCTCTCCATGACGAGGAGGGAGTAGTTCACCCTCGGGGCTGAGGGTATGTACCAGTAGCTATGTGTTTGATCTCTCTCTCTCGTGTTCTTGATTTGGCATGATCTTGATGTATCGCGAGCTTTGCTATTATAGTTGGATCTTATGTTGCTTCTCCCCCTCTACTCTCTTGTAATGGATTGAGTTTTCCCCTTGAAGTAATCTTATCGGATTGAGTCTTTAATGATTTGAGAACACTTGATGTATGTCTTGCCGTGCGTATCTGTGGTGACAATGGGATATCATGTGATTCACTTGATGTATGTTTTGGTGATCAACTTGCGGGTTCCGCCCATGAACTTATGCATAGGGGTTGGCACACGTTTTCGTCTTGATTCTCTTGTAGAAACTTTGGGGCACTCTTTGAGGTTCTATGTGTTGGTTGAATAGATGAATCTGATATTGTGTGATGCATATCGTATAATCATACCCACAGATACTTGAGGTGACATTGGAGTATCTAGGTGACATTAGGGTTTTGGTTGATTTGTGTCTTAAGCTGTTATTCTAGTACGAACTCTGGG
This sequence comes from Aegilops umbellulata, assembly GCA_032464435.1. Classification (NCBI taxonomy): domain Eukaryota; kingdom Viridiplantae; phylum Streptophyta; class Magnoliopsida; order Poales; family Poaceae; genus Aegilops; species Aegilops umbellulata. The sequence continues at coordinate 69,210,809 of CP136058.1, forward strand.
GCTGTTTGTGACACTTATAGGAATAGCCCAACGGATTGATTGGAAAGAATAACTTTGTGGTGGTTTCGTACCCTACCATAATCTCTTCGTTTGTTCTCCGCTATTAGTGACTTTGGAGTGACTCTTTGTTGCATGTTGAGGGATAGTTATATGATCCAACTATGTCATTATTGTTGAGAGAACTTGCACTAGTGAAAGTATGAACCCTAGGCCTTGTTTCCTAGCATTGCAATACCGTTTGCGCTCACTTTTACCGCTTGTTACCTTGCTGTTTTTATATTTTCAGATTACAGAAACCTATATCTACCATCCATATTGCACTTGTATCACCATCTGTTCGCCGAACTAGTGCACCTATACAATTTACCATTGTATTGGGTGTGTTGGGGACACAAGAGACTCTTTGTTATTTGGTTGCAGGGTTATTTGAGAGAGACCATCTTCAACCTACGCCTCCCATGGATTGATAAACCTTAGGTCATCCACTTGAGGGAAATTTGCTACTTTCCTACAAACCTCTGCACTTGGAGGCCCAACAACGTCTACAAGAAGAAGGTTGTGTAGTAGACATCAAGCTCTTTTCTGGCGCCGTTGCCGGGGAGGTGAGTGCTTGAAGGTATATCTTTAGATCTTGCAATCGAGTCTTTTTGTTTCTTGTTTTAGCACTAGTTAGTTTAGAAAAGAAAAATACAAAAAATGGAATTGAATTTACCACATACGCTCCATCTTTTTAGTATCTTTCGTGAGTATGATGGAAAAGAAAATTGTGCCAAAGTGTTAGAAGAAGAATGCTTTAAAATGTTTGGCACTAAATATTTGAATGATGAGCATGATTGCAATGTTGTTAGTATGAACTCCTTGAATATCCATAGTACTAATGATGATTGCACTAGTTATGATGAAAATGTCTCCTATAAACATGTCAATTTTTGTGGAGTGCATTGGGTTTGCAAGTACACACCAAATAGGGAAGATAGATATTGCAAGATGCATAAGTACTTGGAAACTAAATGGTTGCAAGAAAGGGTAGATGTGAGTGCTGAAAATTTAAAATATCTTTACCGTACTTGTGAACTTTGCAATGATCATGGTCATTTAAATATCAAGTGCAAATTGTTTCATGATCGAATCGTGTCCAAAAATTGTGATGATTTGATTTCCCTTGCACATCATAATGAACTTAGTTTGCTTTTGGGTTATGAAGAAATGAAACGTCAAACTAAGCATATTCCAGAATATAACCTTGAGAAATTCCTCGATATTGATCTAGAAGAAATTTATATGTATTGTGCGGTGAATTGCATTGAAAATCCTTATATTGCCAATTACATAAAGAAAAGAAAACAAACAGAAGATTAAGAGAATGCTAACGAAAGGGAAGAGACTTCCCAATATCCTCCTATTATTTCTTATGATGAATCAGGTAACGAGGAGGAGCCTTCTATTCCACCAATCTCATTAATAAGAAGCTCCAAAAAGAGGATTTAGCCCACACATGTGGTGAAGAAGAAGAAAAGAAAAAGGAAGAGAGGTAAAAAGATATCTCTCCCAGATAATGTTGCTCCTATTATTGTTGTGCCTCATGAAAATGAATCAAAAATAATTGTGGAAGATGATGCACTTGATGATGATCTCGTTATGCCTATTGCTTGTTGTGATGATTATGATTGGGAAGATAATGATACTTCTTATGATCTTGAAAATCTTTTTGGCACTTGCTTGAAACAATATGATAATTGCTATACTATTGGTGTTATCCATACTATTAATGATGAGAGTGATTATGCTTATGATATGAAAAGGCACAAGCTTGGGGAGGCTACGTTTAGTGAAGATGGTATTTTTAGTATCCCAAGTTTTGATATGAAAATTTATAATGATGATAGCATGCCTCCTACTTATGATGATTATGTTGATGAAAGTGAGTTTGGAAAAGAGTGTCAACTTTAGGAAGTAATGATCCCACTATTTTGGAGGATGTTGTATCTTATAATATTTATGAAAGTGGATTTGGAGAGCTCATGACTTTATTTAGTGATGTATCCACTATTTCGGAAGAGGTTTCAATTGATTATGATGAGAACAAAGTTGCTACTTATGATGATTATTGTGATGAAACTTATGCTATAAAAAGTAGTGATGATTATATTTATAAAACTTGTCATGATTATGATTACCCTTTTTCTGAACATTACACACTTAATGTTGAAACAATTTATAGTATGAGAGTCTCTTATGATACTCCCACTATTCCGAATGAGAAGAATTTTGCTTATGTGGAGAGTAATAAAATTCTGATGCTTGTAGATCATGAAAAGAATGCTTTAGATGATGGTTATATTGTTGAATTCATTCATGATGCTACTGAAAATTATTATGAGGGAGGAACATATGCTTGTAGGAATTGCAATAATATCAAGTTTCCTCTTTATGTGCTTAAAATCTTGAAGTTATGCTTGTTTTACCTTCCTATGCAAGTTGATACTTGTTCTCATAAGTTGTTTGCTCACAAAATACCTATGCATAGGAAGTGGGTTAGACTTAAATGTGCTAGTCATATTCTCCATGATTCTCTCTTTATGTTTCAATTCTTATCTTTTTGTGAGCATCATTGAAATCATCATGCCTAGCTAGGGGCGTTAAACGATAGCGCTTGTTGGGAGGCAACCCAATTTTATTTTAGTTTCTTGCTTTTTGGTTCTGCTTAGTAATAAATAATCCATCTAGCTTCTGTTTAGATGTGGTTTTGTGTTTTAATTAGTGTTTGTGCCAAGTAGAACCTTTGGGAGGACTTGTGTGAAGTCTTTATGATCATGCTGTAAAAAACAGAAACTTTAGCGCTCACGAGATTTGCTTGAACTTTTTACTGAAGAGTGCTATTTAGTTGATTCTTTTCGCAGATGATTACTAGAAAAATTCCTCAGGTCCACCAATTTATTTTAGAATTTTTGTAGTTCCATAAGTATACGTTTGATACAGGTTACTACAGACTGTTCTATTTTTGACTGATTTTGTTTTCATTGTGTTGCTTGCTTATTTTGATGAATCTATGACTAGTAAAATAGTTTATAAACCATAGAGAAGTTGGAATAAAGTAGGTTTAACATCAATATAAATAAAGAATGAGTTCATTACAGTACCTTGAAGTGGTGTTTTGTTTTCTTTAGCTAACGGAGCTTACGAGTTTTCTGTTAAGTTTTGTGTTGTGAAGTTTCCAAGTTTTGGGTAAAGATTCGATGGACTACGGAATAAGGAGTGTAAAGACCCTAATCTTGGGGATGCCCAAGGCACCCCAAGGTAATATTCAAGGACAACCAAGAGCCTAAGCTTGTGGATGCCCCGGAAGGCATCCCCTCTTTCGTCTTCGTTCATCGGTAACTTTGCTTGGAGCTATATTTTTATTCACCACATGATATGTGTTTTGCTTGGAGAATCGTTTTATTTTATTTAGATTTGCTTTATGTTACTTAGAATAAAGCTTTGCATATTTTATTTAAATAAAAATGTCAAGGATAGCCTTTACCATGCTGTAACGCCCCCGATTCAATCGTACACTAATCATGCACGCAAATGTGTACGATCAAGATCAGGGACTCACGGGAAGATATCACAACACAACTCTACAAATAAAATAAGTCATACAAGCATCATAATACAAGCCAGGGGCCTCGAGGGCTCGAATACAAGTGCTCGATCATAGACGAGTCAGCGGAAGCAACAATATCTGAGTACAGACATAAGTTAAACAAGTTTGCCTTAAGAAGGCTAGCACAAACTGGGATACAGATCGAAAGAGGCGCAGGCCTCCTGCCTGGGATCCTCCTAAACTACTCCTGGTCGTCGTCAGCGGGCTGCACGTAGTAGTAGGCACCTCTAGAGTAGTAGGAGTCGTCGTCGAAGGTGGCGTCTGGATCCTGGGCTCCAGCATCTGGTTGCGGCAACCGGGTAGAAGGGAAAGGGGGAAAAGGGGGAGAAAAGCAACCGTGAGTACTCATCCAAAGTACTCGCAAGCAAGGAGCTACACTACATATGCATGGATATATGTGTAAAGGGCCATATCAGTGGACTGAACTGCAGAATGCCAGAATAAGAGGGGGATAGCTAGCCTTATCGAAGACTACGCTTCTGGTCGCCTCCGTCTTGCAGCATATAGAAGAGAGTAGACTGAAGTCCTCCAAGTAGCATCGCATAGCATAATCCTACCCGGCAATCCCCTCCTCGATGCCCTGTTAGAGAGCGATCACCGGGTTGTATCTGGCACTTGGAAGGGTGTGTTTTATTAAGTATCTGGTTCTAGTTGTCATAAGGTCAAGGTACAACTCCGGGTCATCCTTTTACCGAGGGACACGACTATTCGAATAGATAAACTTCCCTGCAGGGGTGCACCACATAACCCAACACGCTTGATCCCATTTGGCCGGACACACTTTCCTGGGTCATGCCCGGCCTCGGAAGATCAACACGTCGCAGCCCCACCTAGGCACAACAGAGCGGTCAGCACGCCGGTCTAAACCTATGCGCGCAGGGGTCTGGGCCCATCGCCCTGAGCACACCTGCACGTTGCGTACGCGGCCGGAAGCAGATCTAGCCCCCTTAATACAAGTGCGAGCTTATGATCCAATGCGGCGCGCGCCACTCAGTCGCTGACGTCAAAAAGTGCTTCGGCTGATACCACGACGCCGAGTGCCCATATCTTTCCCGCGTAGTTGGTTAGTGCGTATAGACCAAATGGCCAGACTCAGATCAAATACCCAGATCTCGTTAAGCGTGTTAAGTATCCGCGAACGCCAACAGGGCCAGGCTCACCTCTCACTCAGGTAGCCCCGAACTGCCCTGCCGCTCCGCCTCAAAGATCCACTTGCGGGTACTCCTTGAGCCAACCCGACTTTGGTCACCACATGTATCATGTATATAGTATAGTATATATCTATGATCACCTCCCGAGGTGATCTCAGCCCAGTAGTATAGCATGGCAGACAGATAAGAGTGTAGGGCCACTGATGGAACACTAGCATCCTATACTAAGCAAGTAGGATTGCAGGTAAAGGTGTCAACAGCAGTATCAAAGACAGGCTATGCATCAGGATAGGAATAACGAAAGCAGTAACATGCTACACTACTCTAATGCAAGCAGTATAGAGGAGAGTAGGCGATATCTGGTGATCAAGGGGGGGGGGGGCTTGCCTGGTTGCTCAGACAAGAAGGAGGGGGTCGTCGATGTAGTCGATCACAGGGGTACCGGCATCGGTCTCAGGGTCTACCGGAAAGAAGTAACGGAGGGGGAACACAATATATAACAGAGCAATCAAATGTAACAAAAAGCAAGAAGCGGCAATACGCTGTGCTAGAAGTGACCTAACATAGGGATAGGTGATACCGGCGAAGGGGGGAAACATCCGGGAAAGTATCCCCGGTGTTTTGCGTTTTCGGGCAAAGGAGCCGGAGGGGCAAAATTGCGAGTTTGATGTGTTAGGGGTGCGTGACGCACGAACGGGCTGCGTATCCGGGTTCGTCTCGTCGTTCTGAGCAACTTTCATGTACAAAGTATTTCATCCGAGATACGGTTTAATTTATATTAATTTTCAAAGTTTTAAATGCTTTTTTCTAATTTCTGGATTTAATTTAATTCGAAATTAAAAGAATAAAATGCTACGGGTACCCAGAATTGTACCCAGTTGTTCAATACAAAGGCTGACTGTGGGCCCAGTTGACTTGGTCAACCAGCCTATCAGCAGAGGCTGACATGTGGGCCAGAGGGTCCAGTCAGCAGTTGACTAGGTCAACGCTGACTAGTCAAGTCTGACCGGTGGGGGGTCCATCTGTCATACTCTGAAGTTAATCTAAATTAGTTAGTTAAATTAATTAGCTAGGTGGGACCCCACTGTCGGTGTCATCTTTTAACTGAACCGTTATTAACAGACTTATTTAGTTATGAACTAATCTAATTAGCTAGTGGGCCCATAGGTCAGTGGTACACAGGGGGGTGATTTGGGGTTAGTGATGTTCCACATCAGCAGGGAAACGACGGCGAGGCGAAGCGCAATGGCGACGGTCGTGCGCTCGCCTCCGGTGACCGTTCGAGCGGCGGTTGACATGGATCGGACGAGGGCCTCGCCACACACCCACTGGATCTTCTAGCAGGAGCTGGGGACGGTCGGAATTGACTACCACGTCGGCGTCGAGTGGCGGCAGAGGCACGGTCTCATCGACAGGCGTCTACAGGGGACGTGGAAGAGAGGGAAGAGGCCAGGGGGAGCCGGACGCTCACATCGTTGCAGAGGAGAGCTCGGGGAGGCCGGAGGAACCCTGCCGGCGAGGTCCAGTGGCCAGTCGGGGAGGCGGGCGACGTCGTCCCCGGGCGGTGGCGTCGCCGGGGCACCGCGCAAGGCGCCCAGATCAGGAGCGGGGGCGAGGAGGAGACGAGGCAGTCCGGCATGGGGAGGAGACTGGGAGGCGACGACGGTGACGAGGTGGTCCGGCGAGGAAGCGGTCCGACGACGGGCGTTAAAGGCAACGGGGTCGAGCGGCGGGCGTCGATGGAGGGGTTCGTGCCGCAGGGGCGGCGCCGGTGGTGAAGCTGCCACCAGCACGGGGCCGTTAGCGGCGGCGGCCCGCGGGCGGTCGCCGGTGACGGCGGGACGACGGGGTAGGCAGCGGGGCGGGCACCTTGGCCGCGGGCGCGCGTCAGATCAATCGAGGAGCGGGAGGAGGGGATCGGGGCGAGTGGCGGGGTCGGGGCGTCGCCCGATCCAGATCCCGAATCGAGGGGAGGAGAGGAGCGAGGGGAGTGGGAGAGTGGGGCGTGGGGATCGTGTGTGGGGGAGTGGGTTAGGGTTTCCTGGGGTGGGGGGATATGGGAGGCCGGTTGGGCCAGGGAGGAGTTGGGCCGGATGGCCCAGTTGGCCTGGGGCTTTCCCTTTTTTTAAACCTTATTTTCTATTATAGTTTCTGTTTATTTGTTTTCTTTTATTTCTCATTTTAGTAAAATACTACAGTGGCACCAAAATAGAGGTTACAAACTAAGCCACAGCCACAAACCACTTAGCACCGAAACAAAATAGTTTTGAAATTGTTTAACATTTTGAAAGCATTTAAATTATTATTATTGTTACTATTTTATTCATTTTAGAGTGTTTAAACATTTTATAAAGGTTTAGTTTCTCTACCATAATTACCTATAAAATATTTGGTTCACTCCGAACATTTTAGTTTTAATATTTGAAAACTTTTATTGTTTGGTTGATTTTGAATTTGATTTTGAATCAGTTTCGAACTAACGCGAGATTAGCGACAGTAATCAAAGTGACGTGGCATCATTAGCAAAGAATTACTGTAGCTTAATTATCGGGGCGTCAAAAATCTCCTCCACTACAAGAAATCTCGTCCCGAGATTTAAGAGGGGGAGTAATGGGGAAAGGATTTGGTTACGATATTCTAACGGATCTTCTCGAAGAAGTTAATCCCTTTTGTTGATGTCTTCAATTATTTATTCCAATGCATCATGATAAACTTGTCATCATTTCTTCGGGAACTCCATCGTACTTACGAAAGGATAAAGGGCAGCTCAGCTACGACAGAATGGTTTTGAGGGAAACAATCTGGGGTTAACCCATGAATGAGTATAAGATTATCTCTCGAGTTAAACATATGAAATACATCGAGAGTAAGGTATGTAGGTACAATAAGAGGTTCCAAGCGGATAGATAGTTGCTCGAAGTCTGAACCAGAGTGAGAAAGGGGTTCAGAGTAGCGAGAGTAAGTATTGCGTCTGATACCAGAATAGATCACTAGGACGGTGGCCCGTGAATTGCATACGAGGCCACGTGCGAGGAATAACTTTGGGAATAGGGGGTGTACAGGATAGTCAGGTTTTCGATCCTGTGGAACTGTGGGTTATGGGCCCACCAGGTGGTTTTTTTAATAGGAGTAGTGACATCTTGCCCGGTCATGATAGCAAGGCATGTCAGAGAGTAGCATGTCAGTTACGTTGACAACAACATCGATACCAAGGGCGAGGGACGAAGTGAACCACTTTCCTGCTCGTTGAACGAGGCGGGCAAAGAGGCAAAGTTCTCATCCATCGGCGGTTACCGAAATGTCATCAACAATAAAAACAGGGTCTCACTGGCAGAGTTGTACACCGAGGTGTTTACCTAAGCAGTGAATTATTACTGCTTAGATTATATAGATCACAAGAAAGGTTAAACCAAACAACGGAAAGGAAATATGGTTATCAAATTACATAGAACAAAGGCAAGGAAAATGTGTTCAAACACATATTTCAGGGTTATATCCTTCCCAAGGATAAGCAGAGCATGATATCCATGACAGGTTATAATGCAGAAAACTCTTTAGGTAGGGGAGAGAATTTTCATGACATTATCCATACAACGGTGTTTGGATAATAGAGCAGGAAACATTTAGCATTGGGCTTCAAATGTTCTTGTTGAAAATCAGAGTACCATAGACATGCTTCGAGATAGCATTGACATGGTCATCCTGTGAAGATCAGACTTTGGAAACACAAAGGATCCACCAGGAATAACTTGTAGAATAAGTCTTACAATTTCCTCATGGAAGAATGGTTAACCTTGTTAAAAAGGAAACTATAATGATAGGTCCTCCAGCCGGGGGGGGGGGGGGTGCTAGGCATGACATCATGTTACCGGGTCATCACAGGACCAACATCATAAATCTCAGAAAGATGTCCCAACCATCATATCTGATCGAGATTCAGATCCGATTGGTGTCATGATACCCCAGACTCAGGGTGTTCGAGAGGAAAAGGTGCAACACAAATTGACGAGATGTCAATGTAAGATTCTCGAGAAATGAACTATGGCAGCGAGTTTCGAAACAAGAGTTCATCATGCCAAGAGAGGATGAGGAGGTGCCCATGGACTTGGTGATAATTCATCGAGATTTCCAGAAAGATGGATTTCCACAATTGCGTGAACACAAAGATATCATTTGTCAGATTAAATGACTTAATGATGTATGCTGGAGGAACACATACACAATTAAACATTGGTTGAAAGGTACACCCGAAATATGAGCTGGGTTGCACGACCAATGTCAGAATGGTGATGGTGAGAAGTATCACTATACCAAGAAATTTTTAAAAGGCTGGGCAATTCTCACAACCTTCTTGACATAAAAGATGGTAATACTCCAAGGTAGGGCATATCATAAGTCGGATAGCAAGGAACTCAAGGTACAACACAAAACTAGAACAAGTTTTGTGTTGCGGAAACGCAAGAATGTTGTCGATGATAACACAAATCATCGAGGGCAAGGATGGTATTTCTCATCATGAATTCCATTGGAAACCTAGGAGGAGTCAAAACGTTGATGATGATCACGACAATTTGTCGAGAGAATTTATGAAGATGTAATCAATTGGCGATGACATCAAGTCAAAGGAATGATGAAGCAAAAGGTTATTGAAACCATGGGTACGACACAAACTTGAAATCAAGTTTGTTGGTCAAGGAGAAATGGTATGACGAGGGAGATCAATGTAAGCTTAGCTCATCGTCGAAACTGGTGCTCCCGGAATAAGGACCAAGTAGCACAGTTTAAAATCAACAAGACAATGATATAGCCAAACAGGCTAGGAATGGCATGATCGGGTACAAACTCGTACTTATAGAAGCTTACTGAAGAGTTGTTGAACCATAGTGCGGACTCGGTTCAGTTATCGGTGTCGTTGAGTGTTTAATAACTCAGAGTCCGTGAAAAATTGGAATCAGTGGGAAGGTAGCACTTGATGAATAACTCATAAGAAGTTATGCAGTTCCATGATAACCTCGAGATACCAGGGGGTAATACTCGACGACAGATCAAAGTAGAGGTTTGACTGGGGTATTGCTCTATAGAAGACAAGTGTTTAAACTTGCACAGGAAATGGTATTTAAAGGAGAACATGGTCAGAACCATGATGGCAAAGGATCAATTCAACGATACCAAAGGATATTATATCAAGGAACTAGTTACCAGAAGTTTCCATGACAGGATCTACATCGTGTCCATGGGCATGAACACAAAGTTCAAGGTCGACTCCCACTTCTCCAATGCATAACCTTTCATTCACTTATCGCGTTCGAAGAAGTTGTAGTGTTGAAAATTTTATCTGGCAAAATACCAGAAGAGTATGACTCGTGAAAACTTTCGAGTTCACACATATTAGAAAAGGCATATGTCCAACCCATCGGGGCCTCTTAGGAACATATACCCTAGAAAAGTCAGAATGTGATAAAATGTTGAAACCTTTTGCATAAGAAGATCTGATAAAATTACTACAGTGGGAATTTCTTTCATAATTTTTGGAGTTAGGGAAGTATGATGAATCTTGCATTCTTTACAGACCGTACTATTTTGGCAGATTGCTGTTATGTTTGCATTGTTTGCATATGTTTGCTTGTTTAATGATTCTATTTGAGGATATGAGTATTAAATATGCAGAGGCATTTAGTATGCAATGTTGAATAATAATTTTATTGATTTTCTACAGTAGAAAATGATAAGGTTTTTGCATTGGTTTATACTAACCTACCTCACGAGTTCTTGTTGAGTTTGGTGTGGATGAAGCTTTTGAGATTTAGGAAGACCGTGATATGAGTGGAATTAAGGAGACACAAAATCTCAAGCTTGGGGATGCCCAAGGCATCCCTAGCTAATATTTCAAGAAGTCTCAATCATCTAAGCTTGGGGATGCCCCAGTTGGCATCCCACTTTTCTTCTTCAACAATTATCGGTTAGTATCAGTTGAACCTAAGTTTTTGCTTATTCACATGATGTGTGCTATCCTTGAAATGTTGTTTTATTTTGTTTTGCTTGCTGTTTGAATAAAATACCAAGATCTAAAATTCTTAAATGTTAGAGAGTCTTCACATAGTTGCATAATTATCCGACTACTCATTGATCTTCACTTATATCTTTCAGAGTAGTTTGTTGTTTGCTCTAGTGCTTCACCTATATCTTCTAGAGCACGGTGGTGGTTTTATTTTGAAGAAATAGATGGACTCTCATGCTTCACTTATATTATTTTGAGAGTCTTAAATATCATGGTAATTTGGTTAAATAATCCTAACATGCTTGGTATTCAAGATTAATAAAAACTTTCTTATGAGTGTATTGAATACTAAGAGAAGTTTGATGCTTGATAATTGTTTTGAGATATGGAGATGGTGATATTAGAGTTGTTCTAGTTGAGTAGTTGTGAATTTGAAAAATACTTGTGTTAAAGTTTGTGATTCCCGTAGCATGCATGTATGGTGAACCGTTATGTGATGAAGTCGGAGCATGATTTATTTATTGATTGTCTTCCTTATGAGTGGCGGTCGGGGACGAGCGATGGTCTTTTCCTTCCAATCTATCCCCCTAGGAGCATGCGCGTAATACTTTGCTTTGATAACTTGTAGATTTTTGTAATAAGTATATGAGTTCTTTATGACTAATGTTGAGTCCATGGATTATACACACTTTTCTTCCTTTCACCATTGCTAGCCTCTCTAATACCGCACACTTTTTGCCAGTATCATACACCCACCATATACTTTCCTCAAAACAGCCACCATACCTACCTATCATGGCATTTCCATAGCCATTTCGAGATATATTGCCATGCAACTTTCCAACATAGCGTTGTCATTCTGGTCGCGAACGTGTACGTACATATATACTGGTGGATGTAGAGGCGCGCACGTGTCGTAGTAGAGGCGCGCACGTAGCATGTACACGTACATACAGCGGCCAAGGTGCAAGAAAGAAAATACGGCCACATATGTGTACATACGGGCGGGGTCTCGAACGCCTACTCGCGCATACGTACGGTGAGGGCTCGTGTACATGGCTGGGTCGGAACGAAGAAACAGTGTCGTCGTCGTGTTCATGGGGAGGCAACGAAATGCGTCGTGTTCATGGGGAGGCAACGAAATGCGTCGTGTTCATCGGGAGGCAATGGAATGTGTCGTGTTCATCGGGAGGCAACGAAACGCATGGGAGCCAACCGGCTGGGTCGGAACAGAATGTGTGGTCGTGTTCATCGGGAGGGCTTGGACGGAACATGCGATAGAAACGAGGCCTGGCGTACCGCAGAACGGAGGAAACAGACCTCCTACGGTCGAAATGGGGGTCCTGTTGATCGGGAGGGGTGTGGCATACCGCAAAATGGAGGAAACGGGGGTCCTGTTGATCGGGAGGGGTGTGGCGTACCGCAAAACGGAGGAAACGGACCTCCTACGGTCGAAATGGGGGTCATGTTGATCGGGAGGGGTGTGGCGTACCGCGAAACGGACGAAACGGACCTTCTACGGTTGAAACGGGGGTCCTGTTCATCGGGAAGGGTGTGGCGTACCGCAAAACGGGACTCCACGTGATACTGTTCATCTCCACCGTCGACCTCCTCCAGCCTCCACTGGCTACCGTCGACCTCCTCCAGCCTCCACGGGCTCCTGTTCATCCAGCCTCCACCGCGCGCGACTCCACCGACTACTGTTCAACCACCCCTCCACCGTCTACTGTTCATCCAGCCCTCCACACCACGGGGTCCTGTTCAACCACCCCTCCACGGGCACCCCTCCACCGTCTACTGTTCATCCAGCCCTCCACACCACGGGGTCCTGTTCAACCACCCCTCCACGGGCACCCCTCCACCGTCTACTGTTCATCCAGCCCTCCACACCATGGGGTCCTATTCATCCAGAGGCAACGCCACCGCTCACTATTCATCCACCCCCCCGCAACGCTCACTGTTCATCCAATCGACCGGCTTCAGTTAGCAGCAGTAACGAAGGAATCGCTCGATCGGGTTCAGTTAACAGCCATCGATCGATCACTCAGGTACAATAACGCGTAGCCTGCAGTGCAATCGCTCGGGTTCAGTTAGAGCCCAACGCCTTGCTCGGGTTCAGTTAGAGCCAACGCCTCGCACACACGCGCGTACGTGTACGAGAGAAACGCGCATCGCTCGGCCCCCGACCTCCCACCGTAACCGGGAACTCGCCGAAATTTTCCTCCCCCTCGCTTCTACCATAGTTTTTTCCGTCATGGACGGCCCAAAGAATGTCATGCAGCTGCGTCTCCGGCCCGCCCAGGATGAAAAGCCCATTTTCTGTCATGTTTTTTTGTCATAGAAGTAGGAGCCCACCACATCTATGATGATACCGGGTTTTGTCACAATTATCATCATAGAAGTGTCATATGTATGATAGAAAAAAATTTCGTTCGGCCCAAAATGTCACGGATGTGTCTTTTTTTGTAGTGGATAGGCCCTCCTGGGACACAGACTGGGGCAAAATGAGCTCGTGTGCGATCGGGCGAGGCATCAAAACCCAATCATTTCCGTTTGTATGTACATCCCACACAGTGAATCCCATAAAACATTTCTGTTCGTATGTATATCACACACAGTCAATCCAAGGAATACATTTTCGTTCTTATGTACATCCCACACAGTCAATCCAGGGAAAACGTTTCCGTTCGTATGTTCATCCCACACAGTCAATCCAAGGAAAACGTTTCCGTTCGTATGTTCATCCCACACAGTTTTATGTATAGGCTCGTGTGTGAAAGGTGTAACTATCACACAGGCTCTACCTTGGTTAACTGTTTGCTTTTATCAACTACATCACACACGATTTGATGAAGAAAACTGTGAGGCATTGGCTATCCATCACAAGCGATTTTACTGCCAGAACCGTTTGCAAAGTATGATGAACCACAATATTTAAAGGCGGTAAAGGTGAAGAGACAAGTGTAAATCATTTTGACTGCCGATGGTGTTGAAGAAGCGGAATGCCCATAATGTGCCTTCCTGCATGCCATAGGCATGAACCACTTTTGTCCAACCCCTTGTGACGATCTCCCACCCATCCTTCACCGCCTTCACAAAGACTTCTAGAGCATTATCATGGTAGCATGAATTATATACTTTAACCTTAGTTGCCTCCACTCCAGTCATGTAGTTTGCAAGGTAATCATCAGAGTTTCAGAAACCACTGAAAAGAGAAAAATATTAGATACTGAGGTCTAATAGTGTAACTTGTTGTGGGCAGGGGAAAAGGCAACACATTACTTACCATCCTAAAGTTCACTGTTGTATTTGACAAAGTGTAAATAAAGATCTTAATTCCAATCACCCTTTCCTTTCACCTAACAATCTTTCTTAGTTTCCTCACTTGACGCTTGTTCATGAATATCCCATTGCCCCATACGCAAAAGGGATCAAAGCGTGGATCAGTACCGCTCATATATGTACCTACAAGCAACCAGTAAATGTTAGAAGCTAAACTGAGATTGCACAAATGATGTAAAATACAACTACCTATGTTCCTAAGTACAAGTATTTTTTAGAGATTTCAATATGAACTACATACGGATGTATATAGAATTATAGATATAGTTTAGATTAGAATCTAGATTCACTTGCTCCTTATGTAGTCTATATTGGAATCTCTAAAAAATACTTATACTTAGGAATAGATGGTGTACAAGACATGGGATGCAGCTAACCTCGACGGCAAACTACAACATCGCCCATTGTAGCCCTGTGTAAGTACATGGAAAGCCAATGTTAACTACAGCAGGGTTAACATCCATCAAAAATAGCAAATGGTAATAAAATGGCAGCATCTATAGTGATATCTTCATTGCGAAAGAGTAGCACGGTAGCAAAGGGACGGATTAGAAAATGGATACAGTTGTTAATTGCAACATGCTTAACAACATCCTAATTCATGTTTTGTAAGTTTGTAGCCATTGAAATACAACTCTTTAAAAATGAATACAACTGTTAATTGCAACAGGCTTAATGGCCATTGAAACCGGTACTAATAAAAATGCAATTGGCATAGTTAAACATCACAAGGCAGGTGCTGCCAGAGCAGGTAACGGCCTAGTTGTCTATAAAAAGGTAGGGAAAATAGCTAAAACGTGTTAGGCAAGTTTACTACAACATGCTTAATACATCGACCATACAAAAATAGCCATTCATTGCAATTGGTATTGGTAAGATTGAACTGGTGAGTACATACTTGGTAAGTCCTGAGAGGTAGTTGCTGGGGCACTTCATCTTGGCCAGAGCCCGCCCAAAGTCAGCGACGGCGGAGACGAGCTATTCCTCCGGGTCGAAGCATGGATCAGTGCCACTGACATGTGTACATACAAGCAACCATTAAGTGGTAGAATGATCTGAAATACCGTAAGACATGGGATGCAGCTGACCTCGACGGCAAACAACATCATCGGCCGTTATGACCCTGCGTAAGTACATGGACAGGCATGTTAAGTACAACAGGGTGAGCATCCACCAAAAATAGCAAATGGGAGGCATCTCTAGTATACCTTCATTGCGGAGAGTAGCATGGTAGCAAAGGGACAAATTAAAAAATGGATACAATTGTTAATTACAACAGGCTTAACAACATCCTAAGTCATGTTTTGTAAGTTTGTAGCCATTGAAATACAACTGTTTAAAAATGGATTCAACTGTTAATTGCAACAGGCTTAATAGCCATTGAAACCGGTACTGATAAAAATGCAATTGACATAGTTAAACATCACAAGGCAGGTGCTGCTAGAGCAGAGAATGGCCCAGATGTCTATAAAAAGGTAGGGAAAGTAGCTAAAACGTGTTAGGCATGTTTACTAGAACATGCTTAATACATCGAACGTGCAGAACATAGCCATTAATTGCAACTGGTATTGGTAAGATTGAACTGGTGAGTACATACTTGGTAAGTCCTGAGAGGTAGTTGCTGGGGCACTTCATCTTGGCTAGAGCCTGCCCAAAGTCAGCGATGGCGGAGATGAGCTGTTCCTCCGGGTCGAAGTGTGGATCAGTGCCACTGACATGTGTACCTACAGGCAACCAGTAAATGGTAGAAGTTAAACTGCAATTGCACAAATGATGTGAAATACTGTAAGACATGGGATGCAGCTAACCTCGACGGCAAACAACAACATCGGCCACTATGACCCTACGTAAGTACATGGACAAGCATGTTAAGTACAACAGGGTTAGCATCCACTAAAAATAGCAAATGAGCAGCATCTCTAGTGATATCCTGGGTCATGTATTGTAAGTTTGTTGCTGGTATTGGTGAAATTGAGATGAACACGATAATATTTGGACATCACACAGTGTGCAGCACTGAAATAAACAAGGCACCAACATGCTTAATACACCAACCGTACAAATCATAGTCGTTGCAAGTGGTATTGGTAAGATTTAGCTGGTCAGATCTTACCTGCTAAGTCCTGGGGGGTAGTCGCTGGGGCACTTCTTCTGGGCCAGAGCCTGCACCATGTCGTCGGCGGCGGAGGCGAGGTGTTCCTCCGGGTCAACACGCACAATGGCCATCGCGCCATGGACCGCCATCAGCTCCTGGCAGTGGGGATTTGGAGGCATGAGCATGTTTCGCAGGCGCCATTTAAGCAATCAGGCCGGGGTCATGATAGAGATCGGTGCGTTACCTGACTGGATCCGAGCAGAACGTAGATGTGGCTGAAGATGTGGTTGCGGCAGCGGTGGTTTGAGATGCCGGTAGGGGGAGGCGGGGGGGGGGGGGGATACTGAGGAAATTTGATGGGTGGGGATGTGGTTGGAGGAATAAATTCTGAAATCGCGTGCCTAATGAAACTTTCGCTGTGAAGCTTGAAACTTGGGCGGGGGAAACACACAACACAGACGAAGCGCGTAAAATACTCGTGTGCGAGAAAATAAAAAAATGGCAGAACCCGTCTCCAAAAAAATGTACACGTGTAGTTGATTTTTTCGGTCAATGGTACGCCTGGTTTATTAGGAAACATCGCACAGGTAACTGACTTATGGATCATTAATGCAAAAAAATGCAGACGGGTATGACATAGTAACCGTATTTTGCGATCTTCTAATGATTAACACAAAAAAGCACACGGGCACACATGCTAATCAACGCTCAAAGCCCTCAAAGGATGCTCTTACCGACAGTGTACATTAATAATACAAACTTAAAGTTCTACTGGTAATTTGCTCTAATACTACAAACTTAAACTACTTCTCACATGCTGCCATAGGGGCATGCTGGCGAGACGCCGACATTCTCCTTCCCGGCCTTGTAGGCGGCAGCCCACCGTGCTTCGATCTCCGCCAAGCTCTCCTCACCACGGCGTGCGGCCTCTTCTTTCTTGTGGCGGCGGGACTCTCTTTTCTTGATTGATTTCTGCCTTTTCCGCTCCTTCTGTGCGGCTTTGGTCGCCTCTAGATCCACCACCCATTCGGCCATGGCAGCCTCAAAGTTCGCCCATGTAACTGTGTGGCCGGCGGCGGCGACGAACTCGGTGCGGCGAGATGCCATCGCTTTCTTACCATGTCTGCAGTCGCGGGCGGCGAGGAACGTGGCGCGACGGGATGCCATCACTTCCTTACCAGTTACTGTGCGCTGCCATGCCATGGACGACGCCTTGAGAGAGCTCTGGGACGGAGGGAGACAGCCGTACAGTGCGGTGGTATTCAAGATCTCAATGACAAACGACAATAGAAATTTGGCTCCCCTTACAATTTTGCTCGTATATTATCGCACACGGTTCATCTTCATCGCTTCCGGAAACAGTGTGCACTGAGCCTATTGTGTGTTGAGTTATGATTGGCCGGAACCCCAGCCACGCGGATCGCGCGTGTGCACCGTAGGATGCGCCTCGATCGAACGGCAATCCACGTCCCTCACATCACACCGGTGCAGATGTAGCTGGATTGGATTTATATGCGCTAAATGCCTAGAAAATGCACATAATCCCCTAAATATGGTAAATGAGCCTGGAAAAAAGCCAAATTTGAACACGGTGATTTGCAGGGTGTATGTTCGTCGTAGAAAAAAAACTCCAGGGCAAAGAACGAAGAAAATTTGGATTCCCCTTCAATCTTGGTGATTTCCCTCTCGAAAGCATGGAACTTCTTTGGTGATGGTTCGATTTATGAAAGGCGTGCATGACGACATACGCCAAACCTTCTCAAATTATTATCAGGGCAAGGTGAGGTCATACCATGGCACACCATGCCAGGCGTCATGTTTTTCAAGCATTTTTTCATTTTTTTTCTATAGTTGAAAACCTAATAAACAAACGTTTGTGGTTGACTATTGCCACACATTTCATCGAAATATTTGTCCATTCCTTGTAAAAGGCATGAGAATTTACTAATGGCACGAGCTTGGTTTTCCAGGCCGTTCCTGTGCACCCTTTCATGCATCTATTGTTTCAACTTGAATTATGTGTATTAATGCCTAGGAAATGCACATAATCCCCTAAATATGGTAAATGAACCCGGAAAAGTGCCAAATTTGAACATGATTTGCAGGGTGTATGTTCATCATAGAAAAAAACTCGTGGACAAAGGACAAAGGAAATTTGGACCCCTTCAATCTTGGTGATTCCCCCCTCGAAACCATGAAACTTCCTTGGTGATGGTTTGATTTATGAAAGGCGCGCATCACGACATAAAGAAAACATTCTCCAATTTTTACCAGGGCACGGTGAGGCCATACCATGGAACCACGCCAGGCGTCATGTTTTCCAACCATTTATTTCATTTTTTGTATAGTTGTTAACCCAGTAAACGACGCGTTTGTGGTTGACTATTGCCACACATTTCCTTGAAATATCTGCCCATTCCTTGTAAAAGGCATGCGAATTTACTAAATAACACGAGCATGGTTTTTCAGACCGTTCTTGTGCACCTTTTCATGAACCGATTGTTTGAATTTGAATTATGTGCATTAATGCCTAGAAAATGCACATAATCCCATAAATATGGTAAATGAGCCTGGAAAAATGTCAGATTTGAGGCGGTATGTTGATCGTTGGAAAAAAAACTGAATGACAAACTAGGACGAAAATTTGGATTCCCCTTCAACCATGGTGATTTCCCTCTCGAAAGCATGGAGCTTCCTCGGTGATGGTTCGATTTATGAATGGCGTGCATGACGGTCATAATTGTTATTTGGTGCCAGCGTTAAGCATGAACATTACATCTGGATCTTGTTTGATGCGAGATGGTTATTCATTTAAATCAGAGAATAATGGTTGTTCTATTTATATGAGTAATATCTTTTATGGTCATGCACCCTTGATGATCTAGTTGAATCTCGATTGTAGTGATACACATATTCATAATATTGAAGCCAAAAGATACAAGTTTAATAATGATAGTGCAACTTATTTATGGCACCGCCGTTTAGGTCATATTGGTGTAAAGTGCATGAAGAAACTCCATGCTGATGGAATTTTGGAATCACTTTATTATGAATCACTTGATGCTTGCGAACCATGCCTCATGGGCAAGATGACTAAGACTCCGTTCTCCGGAACAATGGAGCGAGCCACAGACTTGTTGGAAATAATACATACTGATGTATGCGGTCCGATGAGTGTTGAGGCTCACGGCGGGTATCGCTATTTTCTGACCTTCACAGATGATTTGAGTAGATATGGGTATATCTACTTGATGAAATATAAGTCTGAAACATTTGAAAAGTTCAAAGAATTTCAGAGTGAAGTGGAAAATCATCGTAACAAGAAAATAAAGTTTCTACGATCTGATCGTGGAGGTGAATATTTGAGTGACGAGTTTGGTCTTCATTTGAAACAGTGCGGAATAGTTTCGCAACTCACGCCACTTGGAACACCACAGCGTAATGGTGTGTCTGAACGTCGTAACTACACTTTATTAGATATGGTGTGATCTATGATGTCTCTTACTGATTTACCGCTATCGTTTTGGGGTTATGCTTTAGAGATGGCTGCATTCACGTTAAATAGGGCACCATCTAAATCCGTTGGGACAACACAGTATGAACTGTGGTTTGGCAAGAAACCCAAGTTGTCGTTTCTTAAAGTTTGGGGCTATGATGCTTATGTGAAAAAGCTTCAACCTGATAAGCTCGAACCCAAATCGGAGAAATTTGTCTTCATAGGATACCCAAATGAGACAATTGGGTACACCTTCTATCACAAATCCAAAGGCAAGATATTCGTTGCTAAGAATGGATCCTTTCTAGAGAAGGAGTTTCTCTCGAAAGAAGTGAGTGGGAGGAAAGTAGAACTTGATGAGGTAATTGTACCTTCTCCCGAATTGGAAAGTAGTCCATCACAGAAATCAGTTTCAGTGATTCCTACACCAATTAGTGAGGAAGCCAATGATGACGATCATGAAACTTCATATCAAGTTACTACTAAACCTTGTAGGTCAACCAGAGTAAGATCCACACCAGAGTGGTGTGGTAATCCTGTTCTGGAGGTCATGTTACTTGACCATGACGAACCTATGAACTATGAGGAAGCGATGATGAGCCCAGATTCCGCGAGATGGCTTGAGGCCATCAAATCTGAGATGGGATCCATGTCTGAGAACAAAGTGTGGACTTTGGTTGACTTGCCCGATGATCGGCGAGCCATAGAGAGTAAATGGATCTTCAAGAAGAAGACTGACGTTGACGGTAATGTTACTGTTCACAAAGCTCGACTTGTTGCAAAAGGTTTTCAACAAGTTCAAGGATTTGACTACGATGAGACCTTCTCACCCGTAGCGATGCTTAAGTCTGTCCGAATCATGTTAGCAATTGCCGCATTTTATGATTATGAAATTAGGCAAATAGATGTCAAAACTGCATTCCTTAATGGATATCTTAAAGAAGAGTTGTATATGATGCAACCAGAAGGTTCTGTCTATCCTAAAGGTGCTAACAAAGTGTGCAAGCTCCAACGATCCATTTATGGACTGGTGCAAGCCTCTCGGAGTTGGAATGTACGCTTTGATAGTGTGATCAAAGCATATGGTTTTATATAGACTTTTGGAGAAGCCTGTATTTACAAGAAAGTGAGTGGGAGCTATGTAGCATTTCTGATATTATATGTGGATGCCATATTGTTGATCGGTAATGATACTGAATTTCTAAATAGCATAAGAGGATACTTGAATAAGATTTTTTCGATGAAAGACCTCGGTGAAGCTGCTTATATATTGGGCATCAAGATCTATAGAGATAGATCAAGATGCTTAATTGGACTTTCACAAAGCACATACTTTGATAAAGTTTTGAAGAAGTTCAAAATGGATCAGTCAAAGAAAGGGTTCTTGCCTGTGTTACAAGGTGTGAAGTTGAGTCAGACTCAATGTCCGACCACTCTAGAATATAGAGAGAAAATGAAAGTCATTCCCTATGCCTCAACCATAGGTTCTATCATGTATGCAATTTGTGTACCAGACCTGATGTGTGCCTTGCTATTAGTTTAGCAAGGAGGTACCAAAGTAATCCAGGAATGGATCACTGGACATCGGTCAAGAACATCCTAAAATACTTAAAAAGGACTAAGGATATGTTTCTCGTTTATGGAGGTGAAAAAGAGCTCGTCGTAAATGGTTACGTCGATGCAAGCTTTGACACTGATCCGGATGACTCTAAGTTGCAAACTGGATACGTATTTATATTGAATGGTGGAGCTGTCAGTTGGTGCAGTTCCAAGTAGAGCGTTGTGGCGGGATCTACGTGTGAAGCAGAGTACATAGCTGCTTCGGAAGCAACAAATGAAGGAGTATGGATGAAGGAGTTCATATCCGTTCTAGGTGTAATACCTAGTGCATCGGGTACAATGAATTTTTTTTGTGACAATACTGGAGCAATAGCTTTGGCGAACGAATCCAGATTTCACAAAAGAACCAAGCACATCAAGAGACGCTTCAATTTCATCCACGATCTAGTCAAGGAGGGAGACATATAAGTTTACAAAATACACACGGATCTGAATATTGCAGACCCGTTGACTAAGCCACTTACACGAGCAAAACATGATCAGCACCAAGACTCCATGGGTGTTAGAATCATTACTATGCAATCTAGATTATTGACTCTAGTGCAAGTGGGAGACTGAAGGAAATATGCCCTAGAAGCAATAATAAAGTTGTTATTTATATTTCCTTATATCATGATAAATGTTTATTATTCATGCTAGAATTGTATTAACCGGAAACTTAGTACATGTGTGAATACATAGACAAACAGAGTGTCCCTACTATGCCTCTACTTGACTAGCTCGTTAATCAAAGATGGTTAAGTTTCCTAGCGATAGACATGTGTTGTCATTTGATGAACGGGATCACATCATTAGAGAATGATGTGATGGACAAGACCCATCCGTTAGCTTAGCACAAATGATCGTTTGGTTTTATTGCTATTGCTTTCTCCATGACTTATACATATTCCTCTGACTATGAGATTATGCAACTCCTGAATACCGGAGGATCACCTTGTGTGTTATCAAACGTCACAACGTAACTGGGTGATTATAAAGATGCTCTACAGGTGTCTCCGATGGTGTTTGTTGAGTTGGCATAGATCGAGATTAGGATTTGTCACTCCAAGTATCAGAGAGATATCTCTGGGCCCTCTCGGTAATGCACATCACTATAAGCCTTGCAAGCAATGTCACTAATGAGTTAGTTATGGGATGACGCATTACGGAGCGAGTAAAGAGACTTGCCGGTAATGAGATTGAACTAGGTATGATGATACCGACGATCGAATCTCGGGAAAGTAACATAGAGATGACAAAGGGAACAACTTATGTTGTTATGCGGTTTGACCAATAAAGATCCTCATAGAATATGTAGGAGCCAATATGAGCATCCAGGTTCCGCTATTGGTTATTGACCAGAGATGTGTCTCGGTCATGTCTACATAGTTCTCGAACCCGTAGTTTGTTCGATGATGATTTGTATTATGAGTTATGTGATTTGATGACCGAAGTTTGTTCGGAGTCCCGGATGAGATCACGGACATGACGAGGAGTCTCGAAATTTTTGAGAGGTAAAGATTCATATATTGGAAGGTTACATTCAGACACTAGAATGGTTCGGGACATTTCGAATGAGTTTCGGAGTACCGGAACCCCCCCTCCCCGTGCGGGGGAAGTTAATGGGCCATCATGGGCCTTAGTGGAGAAGAGAGAGGGTCTGCCAGGAGGTGGCATGCGCCCCCCTTGCTTGTCCGAATTGGACAAGGGGTGGGGGCGACACCCCCCCTTTCCCTCTCCTACTCCTCCTCTCTTTCCCCCTTTGCTACTCCGGAAAAGGAAAGAGGAAGGGGAATCCTAGTTGGACTAGGGAGTCCTAGTAGGACTCCCCACACCTGGCGCGCCCCACTTGGGCCGGCCGCCTCTCCTCCCCCCTTATATACGTGGGAGGGGGGCACCCCAAAGGCACACCAAGTCTTCTCTTAGCCGTGTGCGGTGCCCCCCTCCACAGTTACACACCTCGGTCATATCATCGTAGTGCTTAGGCGAAGCCCTGCGCCGGTAACTTCATCATCACCATCGTCACGCCGTCATGCTGACGGAACCCTCCCTCATCCTCAACTGGATCAAGAGATTGAAGGACGTCATCGAGCTGAACGTGTGCTGAACACGGAGGTGCCGTACGTTCGGTGCTTGGATCGGTTGGATCACGAAGACGTTTGACTACATCAACCGCGTTATTAAACGCTTCCGCTTTCGGTCTACGAGGGTATGTGGACACACTCTCCCCGCTCGTTGCTCCTAGATAGATCTTGCGTGATCGTAGGTAATTTTTTTGAAATACTGCGTTCCCCAACATTGCCCAACAGTAATTTCTTTACCCATTGTATGTTATGCGTTTGAGAGAGAAGCCTCTAGTGAAAACTATGGCCCCGGGTCTACTTTTATCATATTATAAGAACCAAAAATACCTTGCTGCAATTTATTTGCTTTAATTTTGTTTTGTAATTTATCTATCTACCTATACAAGATTTAATCCTTGCAAGTAACGAGTTCAAGGGGATTCACAACCCTCTTGCCCATGTTGGGTGCAAGTATTTGCTTTTATGTGTTCACGTGTTGTTCACGAGGCATTGCATGATTCTTATATTGGTTCGATAAACCTTGGTTCTAACTAGGGGAAATACTTATCTCTACTATACTGGTTCTCCCCTCCTCTTCGGGGAAAATCCCAACGCAGCTCACAAGTAGCAATTACAGCAAATAGAGTGCAAGATTGAACATGCTCATACCCACGCTCGTACCGATGGCTCCAAGAGGTCCACCTGACCAACATTTCGACGCCAAATTCTCAACAAGGAGAGCACCATTCGCGAAACGGAGAACCATAACCATCTTCCAACCCTTGCCGCCGCCATTTCCAATGTCATCTCCATAGACACCACCACAGTCATCACCGCAGCCATCCATCTCCAAGTTAGTCATACTTTTAATCGATGTATAGCATCCGAAAAATATTGTAAGACATATATCAATCAATCATTCATCTTTATATGTGATCTTCAATGAGTTAATCTTGCGATCCGATCGCCATGTGTGAGTAATTTGGTAAGGTGATGAGTTGAGGCACCACCTTGCAACCCGATGTATTTGTGGAAGGGATCGTTGGACTGACTCTGTATATTTGACGTTATTTGTATGTGTCTGATTGCAACGGAATTGTCTCTTGCCTTGTTGTCGATCTAAGACCCTGTAGGTACCCAAGATCTTATAGATCGATGAAGGAGAAGGTAAAGAGAAAGGAGGACGCAGAATGCTATCCTGAACAGCAGTGAGAGAAGGGGTTAGTATGGTAGCGGAAAGCTATTCCTTGGGGATGAATGAGATGTAGTCATTAAACGCCCAATGCTTTTGTCTAAATATGTATTCTTAGACTACCCATAGTGGGAGTAACATAAGTGGTAGCATCACACATATCTAGACAAAATAGATGATGTGATAAGTAATTAATGAGGAAAGAGGGGCATGCGATAACATAATATGTTACTCACACTATGAGTAACATCACACATACCAAGACAAGATGAGTGTACATCCTAATAAATGAAGTGTTGCATGACACCACGCATATGTTACTCCTCACTATAGAGGTATATAGTAACATAGACTAGTAACATATGCATGTTACTAGTCTAAGTTACTCCCCGCTATGGGTAGTCTTAATAATCGAAATAACCCCAAGTGACGGTAAGGTCCATCGGTTGGACAATTGACTCTTGATGTGTTGGGTAACATAGTAGAAAACAAAAAAATCGGCCTATGGATCAAAATCCTAGGATCATTATGAAGATGCATACATGCTTAGAGCTTATCTTTGCCAATTTCAAGTTGCTGAGGAAAAAGAATTGGTGTAGATCATTCTTGAAGCCCGTGAACCATCCCACGAACAATGTCCCTCGAATAAAGATCGAAAGCACGATCTCTCTATGGACTGCACACATACAAGACCGGAGATCCGGTAACACTTCACCGTCCAGAGCTAGGCGTCGCCAGAGTACTAGAGGAGGGAGGAAGAGCATTGCAGCGTCTCTATACTTTTCTAGATAACTAGAGAACTTGAGAAAGAGGGGGCACATGGAACTTGAGAGACAACTTGTGTCTCATGGAGGGCGCTGAGCTCCTCTTGTTCACTGCGGTCGAACTGCGTCTCTCTCGGTCGCTTCATGTAGTGATTTTGTGCAAGAAGAAGGGGTCTAGTGCGTTGAATGGTCGCGGGGTTGGTCTTTTGTATCCAAATACGGGTGAGGTGATGACCGGCCGCTTGGGTCATGCATTCATGGCGACGGGGCAGGATAACGTGCTATGAAGAATGGGGGTAGCTACCTGGTAGGTATGCGGGGCAATCCCCGGTGAAATGGCCCTTGAAGGGCCTATTCTGATCTCCTCCCGCTCCACACTTCACAAAATTATGGAGCAGAGCCGAGCCGAACGATTTCGATGGAAGAAGCTAGCTTCGGGAAGCTCAGCCTCCCTCCCATGCAATTTTTCGAAGCAAGCTCAGCCGAGCTCCGCGTTTAACATAAGCTGGAGTTGCACCTATTTACGAGAGTTTGCCACCGCAAAAGAAAATGATTCACGTTGACTCCTCGACACAACCACTCTCGCCCACACGATCGAGCCCTCCCTCTCAATCGAACCGTTTTCTCTTGCTCGTTTGTGAACTGGGCTGCCTTTAGCCATCCCATTATGGCGCTAAGATAGGCCAGCCAACTATTTCAGCCCAAGCTAACGATGGTGAAGCCATCGATGTTGCCGAACGGGTGATGTCTACTAGGTAACCTTCTTCTTGTAGACGTTGTTGGGCCTCCAAGTGCAGAGGTTTGTAGGAAAGTAGCAAATTTCCCTCAAGTGGATGACCTAAGGTTTATCAATGCGTGGGAGACGTAGGTTGAAGATGGTCTCTCTCAAACAACCCTGCAACCAAATAACAAAGAGTCTCTAGTGTCCCCAACACACCCAATACAATGGTAAATTGTATAGGTGCAATAGTTCGGCGAAGAGATGGTGATACAAGTGCAATATGGATGGTAGATATAGGTTTTTGTAATCTGAAAATATAAAAACAGCAAGGTAACAAGCGGTAAAAGTAAGCGCAAACGGTATTGCAATGCTAGGAAACAAGGCCTAGGGTTCATACTTTCACTAGTGCAAGTTCTCTCAACAATAATAACATAGTTGGATCATATAACTATCCCTCAACATGCAACAAAGAGTCACTACAAAGTCACTAATAGTGGAGAACAAACGAAGAGATTATGGTAGGGTACGAAACCACCTCAAAGTTATTCTTTCCAATCAATCCGCTGGTCTATTCCTATAAGTGTCACAAACAGCCCTAGTGTTCGTACTAGAATAACACCTTAAGACACAAATCAACCAAAACCCTAATGTCACCTAGATACTCCAATGTCACCTCAAGTATCTGTGGGTATGATTATATGATATGCATCACACAATCTCAGATTCATCTACTCAACCAACACATAAAACCTCAAAGAGTGCCCCAAAGTTTCTACAGGAGAATCAAGACGAAAACGTGTGCCAACCCCTATGCATAAGTTCATGGGCGGAACCCGCAAGTTGATCACCAAAACACACATCAAGTGAATCACGTGATATATCATTGTCACCATAGATACGCACGGCAAGACATACATCAAGTGTTCTCAAATCATTAAAGACTCAATCCTATAAGATTACTTCAAGGGGAAAACTCAATCCATTACAAGAGAGTAGATGAGGAGAAGCAACATAAGATCCAACTATAATAGCAAAGCTCGTGATACATTAAGATCGTGCCAAATCAAGAACACGAGAGAGAGAGAGAGAGAGATCAAACACATAGCTACTGGTACATACCCTCAGCCCCGAGGGTGAACTACTCCATCCTCGTCATGTAGAGCGCCGGGATGATGAAGATGTCCACCGGCCGGGGTTCCCCCGTCTGACAGGGTGCCGGAACAGGGTCCCGAGAGGTTTTTGGTGGCTACAGAGGCTTGCGGCGGCGGAACTCCAGATCTATTCTGTTCCTCGAAGGTTTTAGGGTATATGGGTATATATAGGTGAAAGAAGTACATCAGGGAGCCATGAGAGGCCCATGAGGGTGGAGGGCGCCCCCCCCTGCCTCGTGGCTCCCTCGTTTCTTTCCTGACGTGCACTCCAAGTTTTTCCAGTAGCTTTCCTTCCAAAAATAACTTCTCCAGTTGGTTTCATTCCGTTTCGAGTCCATTTGATATTCCTTTTCTCCGAAACACTGAAACAAGGGAAAAAACAGGAACTGGCACTAGGCTCTGGGTCAATAGGTTAGTCCCAAAAATAATATAAAAGTGTATAATAAAGCCCATAATCATCCAAAATAGAAGATAATATAGCATGGAGCAATCAAATATTATAGATACGTTGGAGATGTATCAGCATCCCCAAGCTTAATTCCTGCAAGTCCTCGAGTAGGTAAATGATAGAAACAGAATTTTTGATGTGGAATGCTACTAGGCATAATTTGACTATAATTCTTCTTAATTGTGGTATAATATTCAGATCCAAAAGATTCAAGATAAAATTTCATATTGACATAAAAATAATAATACTTCAAGCATACTAACTAAGCAATTATGTCCTCTCAAAATAGCATGGCCTAAGAAATTCATCCATACAAAATCATATAGCCTGGCTATGCTCTATCTTCACCACACAAAGTATTTAAATCATGCACAACCCCGATGACAAGCCAAGCAATTGTTTCATACTTTTGACATTCTCAAAACTTTTTCAATGTTCACGCAATACATGAGCGTGAGCCATGGATATAGCACTATATGTGGAATAGAATGGTGGTTGTGGAGAAGACAAAAAGAGGGGTAGATAGTCTCACATCAACTAGGCGTATCAACGGGCTATGGAGATGCCCATCAATAGATATCAATGTGAGTGAGTAGGGATTGCCATGCAACGGATGCACTAGAGCTATAAGTATATGAAAGCTCAACATAAGAAACTAAGTGGGTGTGCATCCAACTCGCTTGCTCACGAAGACCTAGGGCATTTTGAGGAACCATCATTGGAATATACAAGTCAAGTTCTATAATGAAAAATTCCCAGTAGTATATGAAAGTGACAAAATGAGAGACTCTCTATCATGAAGATCGTGGTGCTACTTTGAAGCAAAAGTGTGGTATAAGGATAGTAGCATTGTCCCTTCTCTCTTTTTCTCTCATTTTTTTGTTTTTTTTGTTTGGGCCTTTTCTCTTTTTTTATGGCCTCTTTTGTTTCTCTCTTTTTTTCGTCCGGAGTCTCATCCCGACTTGTGCTGGAATCATAGTCTCCATCATCCTTTCCTCACTGGGACAATGCTCTAATAATGATGATCATCACACTTTTATTTACTTACAACTCAAGAATTACAACTCCATACTTAGAACAAAATATGACTCTATATGAATGCCTCCAGCGGTGTATCGGGATATGCAATGAATCAAGAGTGACATGTATGAAAGAATTATGAACGGTGGCTTTGCCACAAATACGATGTCAACTACATGATCATGCTAAGCAATATGACAATGATGGAGTGTGTCATAATAAACGGAATGGTGGAAAGTTGCATGGCAATATATCTCGGAATGGCTATGGAAATACCATGATAGGAAGGTATGGTGGCTGTTTTGAGGAAGGTATATGGTGGGTGTATGATACCGGCAAAAAGTGCGTGGTATTAGAGAGGCTAGCAATGGTGGAAGGAAGAAAAGTGCGTATAATCCATGGACTCAACATTAGTCATAAAGAACTCATATACTTATTGCAAAAATCTACAAGTTATCAAAGCAAAGTATTACGCGCATGCTCCTAGGGGGATAGATTGGTAGGAAAAGACCATCGCTCGTCCCCGACCGCCACTCATAAGGAAGACAATCAATAAATAAATCATGCTCCGACTTCATCACATAACGATTCACCATACGTGCATGCTACGGGAATCACAAACTTTAACACAAGTATTTATCAAATTCACAACTACTCAACTAGCACAACTCTAATATCACCATCTCCATATCTCAAAACAATTATCAAGCATCAAACTTCTCTTAGTATTCAATACACTCATAAGAAAGTTTTTACTAATCTTGAATACCAAGCATCTTAGGATTATTTAAGCAAACTACCATGCTATTTAAGACTCCCAAAATAATATAAGTGAAGCATGAGAGTCCCTCTATTTATTCAAAATAAAACCACCACCGTGCTCTAAAAGATATAGGTGAAGCACTAGAGCAAACAACAAACTACTCTGGAAGAAATAAGTGAAGATCAATGAGTAGTCAGATAATTAAGCAACTATGTGAAGACTCTCTAACATTTAAGAATTTCAGATCTTGGTATTTTATTCAAACAGCAAGCAAAACAAAATAAAACGACATTTCAAGGATTGCACACATCATGTGAATAAGCAAAAACTTAGGTTCAACCGATACTAACCGATAATTGTTGAAGAAGAAAGGTGGGATGCCAACCGGGGCATCCCCAAGCTTAGATGCTTGAGACTTCTTGAAATATTAGTTAGGGATGCCTTGGGCATCCCCAAGCTTGAGCTTTTGTGTCTCCTTAATTCCACTCATATCACGGTCTTCCTAAATCTCAAAAGCTTCATCCACACCAAACTGAACAAGAACTCATGAGATAGGTTAGTATAAACCAATGCAAAAACCTTATCATTTTCTACTGTAGCAAATCAATAAAATTATTATCCAACATTGCATACTAAATGCCTCTGCATATTTAATACTCCTATCCTCAAATACAATCATTAAACAAGGAAACATATCCAAACAATGCAAACATAACAGCAATCTGCCAAAATAGTACGGCCTGTAAAGAATGCAAGATTCATCATACTTCCCTAACTCCAAAAATTATGAAAGAAAATTCCCACTGTATTAAATTTATCCGAGCTTCTTATGCAAAAGGTTTCAACATTTTATCACATTCTGACTTTTCTAGGGAATTTTTGCAACAGCAGTAAACTTTCTGTTTTGAAACAGCAACTTGTATACTTGCAAAATAGGCATGGTAAAGGCTATCCTTGACATTTTTATTGAAATAAAAGATGCAAAGCATTATTCTAA
Source organism: Aegilops umbellulata (assembly GCA_032464435.1). NCBI lineage: Eukaryota > Viridiplantae > Streptophyta > Magnoliopsida > Poales > Poaceae > Aegilops > Aegilops umbellulata. The sequence goes on from CP136058.1 coordinate 69,241,255, forward strand.
GTAAAAGCAAGCAAAGCTAAAGAAAATAAAACGACGCTCCAAGCAAAACACATATCATGTGGTGAATAAAAATATAGCTCCAAGCAAAGTTACCGGTGAACGAAGACGAAAGAGGGGATGCCTTCCGGGGCATCCCCAAGCTTAGGCTCTTGGTTGTCCTTGAATATTATCTTGGGGTGCCTTGGGCATCCCCAAGATTAGGCTCTTGGTTGTCCTTGAATATTACCTTGGGGTGCCTTGGGCATCCCCAAGCTTAGGCTCTTGCCACTCCTTATTCCGTAGTCCATCGAATCTTTACCCAAAACTTGAAAACTTCACAACACAAAACTTAACAGAAAACTCGTAAGCTCCTTTAGCGAAAGAAAACAAAACACCACTTCAATGTACTGTAATGAACTCATTCTTTATTTATATTGGTGTTAAACCTACTGTATTCCAACTTCTCTATGGTTTATAAACTATTTTACTAGTCATAGATTCATCAAAATAAGCAAGCAACACAATGAAAACAGAATCTGTCAAAAATAGAACAGTCTGTAGTAATCTGTATCGAACATATACTTCTGGAACTATAAAAGTTCTAAAATAAATTTGTGGACCTGAGTAATTTGTCTAGTAATCATCTGCAACAAGAATCAACTAAATAGCTGTGACGCCCGGATAATTAAGCCACAGTAATTCCACGCTAATGATGCCACGTCACCTCGGTTACTGTTGTTAATCTTGCGTTAGTTCGAAACCGGTCCAAATTTAAATTTGAAAATCAAGTCAAACATTAAAAGTTTTGAAACACTAAAACTAAAATGTTCAAAATAGGACACACAAATCCTAAGTAATAATGGTGGAGAAACCACTTTTTCTATAAAAATTTAGGTGCATTTAAAATTAAAACAGTAGGTAAAACAAATAAATAAATGCCTTGGTATTTTATAAATACTAAACTATATTATTTGGGGGTTAAACCTTTTTTTGTGGTAGAGGTATAATTAGTGTTACTATTTAAGGTACAACTTTTATGTTTTATAAAACTAGAATAAAATAAAACAGTAAAAGAAAAATTTAGAAAAATACAAAAGAAAAAAAAGGGAAAAGAACCCCCCCCCCCCTGGGGCTCCGGCCCAGCAGGCCACCGGCCCAACTGGGCCACGACCTGCCAGGCCGGCCCAGCTTCCCCTTGGCCCAACCGGCCTCCCCATAACCCCCATCCCCGAAACCCTAACCCACTACCACCACGCACTCCCCCCCACGACTCGCTCACTTCCCCCCACTCCCTCGATCCAGATCGGGATCGGGCGACCACGCCCTTGCCCCCGACGCCTCCCATCGCCGCACCCACCGCGCCTCCATCCTCCTCCGTGACGCCACCTCGCCGGCGCAGCACCTCCCGGCCTCCTCCCCCTCCCTCGGCTGGATCTGGATCGGGGCAAACCCCCGATCCCGTCGCCCGTCGCCGCGACGACCTCGCCGCCCCGCGCCCGGAGAACGCCGCCTCACCAGAGCCCCTCCCCCGCCGGCCTGCTTCCCCGCCGCACGTCGTCCCCGGCATCCACCCCGAGCCCCGCTGCCCTGACCCTACTTCCCCCCTGTGAGCTCCCCCTCTCTCTCCCCGTGTCCCGCTCCCTGTCCCGACGCGCTCCAACCCCTCGTCGCACCGTGGCCGCGCTCGGGCGATCCCACCGGTTGCCTGGCCTCGCCGCCCACCGGCGCCCGCTCCTCCCTACCGCACGCGTCGCCCGTCCCGCTCGTGGTCATGCGCGCCCCCGCACAGCCCCGCGCCTCCCCTCCCGCTCGCCCGCGCCAAGGGCGCACCCCCTGGCCGCGGCCTATGCACGCACGTTCCGCCGTGCCCGTCGACTGCGACGATCGCAGCGGCCGTCGTGCCCGCCCGCCTTCGCATCGCCGATGCCGCCCCATTTCGGCTACCCTCGCCGCGGTCCCGGTCGTCGCCCGGTGCCGGTGCCCGTCTGTGCCGCTGGACCCTCTCCTGGGTCGGACGCCCGCAAGCCCGCGCGCCCGTTATGCCCCTGGGCCACTGACCAAAGGGCCCCACCCCACAGAATGATTAAAGAAAAGAGAAATTAAAAATAAATAAATAAATAAGAATGTTAATTAATTAATTAATTAACTAAATTAATCATGTTTAATTAAACTAATTAAACATTAGTTACCTAATCAACTAATTAAACTGATTAATAGGTTAATTAGGTTATTGTACCTATGACAAGCGGGACCCATGTCTACTGTTCATTATTTGACCAGTCAATGTTGACTTGGTCAAACTAGGTCTCTGGCCCCACCTGTTAGCCTAATGAGCATTCTGCTGGGTACACTTTGTGTACCCCTAGCAATTTAACAATTGTATTTTTGAATTAAATTAAATTCAGGAATTTTCAGAAAATGAATTAAATCTTTAAAAATTAATATAAAATAATTCGTAACTTGAATGAAAATACTTTGTACATGAAAGTTGCTCAGAACGACGAGACGAATCCGAATACACGGTCCGTTCGTCCGCTACACATCCCTAACATATCAAACTCGCAACTTTCCCCCTCCGCCCCCCCTGCCCGAAAACGCGGAACACCGGGAATACTTTCCCGGATGTTTCCCCCTTCACCAGTATCACTTACTACCGCGTTAGGTCACCTCTAGCACCGTGCATTGCCATGTTATACTTTGATTGCTCTGTTATTTATTGTGTTCCCCCTCCGTTACTTCTTTCCGGTAGACCCCGTGACAATGCTGATGCCCTTGTGGTCGACTACGTCACCGACGACCCCTCTCTCTTGCCAGAGCAACCAGGCAAGCCCCCCCTTGATCACCAGATATTGCCTACTCTGATCTATACTGCTTGCATTAGAGTAGTGTAGCATGTTACTGCTTTCGTTATTCCTATCCTGATGCATAGCCTGTTCTTGATACTTCTGTTGATACCTTTACCTGCAATCCTACTTGCTTAGTATAGGATGCTAGTGTTCCATCAGAGGCCCTACACTCTTGTCTGTCTGCCATGCTATACTACTGGGCTGTGATCACCTCGGGAGGTGATCATGGATATATACTATACTTTAAACATGATACATGTGGTGACCAAAGTCGGGTTGGCTCGAGGAGTACCCGCGAGTGGATCTTTGAGGCGGAGCGGCAGGGCAGTTCGGGGCTACCTGGGTGTGAGGTGAGCTTGGCCCTGTTGGCGTTCGCGGATACTTAACACGCTTAACGAGATCTGGGTATTTGATCTGAGTCTGGCCATTTGGTCTATACGCACTAACCAACTACGCGGGAAAGATATGGGCACCCGGCGTCGTGGTATCAGCCGAAGCACTTTTTGACATCAGCGACTGAGTGGCGCGCGCTGCATTGGATCGTAAGCTCGCACTTGTATTAAGGGGGCTAGATCTGCTTCCGGCCGCGTACGCAACGTGCAGGTGTGCTCAGGGCGACGGGCCCAGACCCCTGCGCGCATAGGTTTAGACCGGCGTGCTGACCGCTCTGTTGTGCCTAGGTGGGGCTGCGACGTGTTGATCTTCCGAGGCCGGGCATGACCCAGGAAAGTGTGTCCGGCCAAATGGGATCAAGTGTGTTGGGCTATGTGGTGCACCCCTGCAGGGAAGTTTATCTATTCGAATAGCCGTCTCCCTCGGTAAAAGGATGACCCGGAGTTGTACCTTGACCTTATGACAACTAGAACCGGATACTTAATAAAACACACCCTTCCAAGTGCCAGATACAACCCGGTGATCGCTCTCTAACAGGGCATCGAGGAGGGGATCGCCGGGTAGGATTATGCTATGCGATGCTACTTGGAGGACTTCAGTCTACTCTCTTCTATATGCTGAAAGACGGAGGCGACCAGAAGCGTAGTCTTCGATAAGACTAGCTATCCCCCTCTTATTCTGGCATTCTGCAGTTCAGTCCACTGATATGGCCCTTTACACATATATCCATGCATATGTAGTGTAGCTCCTTGCTTGCGAGTACTTTGGATGAGTACTCACGGTTGCTTTTCTCCCCCTTTTCCCCCCTTTCCCTTCTACCCGGTTGCCGCAACCAGACGATGGATCCCAGGATCCAGACGCCACCATCGACGACGACTCCTACTACTCTGGAGGTGCCTACTACTACGTGCAGCCCGCTGACGACGACCAGGAGTAGTTAGGAGGATCCCAGGCAGGAGGCCTGCGCCTCGTTCGATCTGTATCCCTGTTTGTGCTAGCCTTCTTAAGGCAAACTTGTTTAACTTATGTCTGTACTCAGATATTGTTGCTTCCGCTGACTCGTCTATGATCGAGCTCTTGTATTCGAGCCCTCGAGGCCCCTGGCTTGTATTATGAGGCTTGTATGACTTATTTTATTTGTAGAGTTGTGTTGTGATATCTTCCCGTGAGTCCCTGATCTTGATCGTACACATTTGCGTGCATGATTAGTGTACGATTGAATCGGGGGCGTCACAATAGCACTCTCCAGTAAAAAGTTGAAGCAAATCTCGTGAGAGCTAAAGTTTCTGTTTTTTACAGCATGATCATAAAGACTTCACCCAAGTCTTCCCAAAGGTTCTACCTGGCACAAACACTAATTAAAACACAAAACCACATCTAAACATAATCTAGATGGATTATTTATTACTAAACAGAACCAAAAAGCAATAAACTAAAATAAAATTGGGTTGCCTCCCAACAAGCGCTATCGTTTAATGCCCCTAGCCAGGCATGATGATTTCAATGATGCTCACAAAAAGATAAGAATTGAAACATAAAGAGAGCATTATGGAGAATATGACTAGCAAATTTAAGTCTAACCCACTTCCTATGCATAGGGATCTTGTGATCAAACAACTTATGGGAACACGAATCAACTTGCATAGGAAGGTAAAACAAGCATAACTTCAAGATTTTAAGCACATAGAGAGGGAACTTGATATTGTTGCAATTCCTACAAGCATATGTTCCTCCCTCATAATAATTTTGAGTAGAATCATCAATTAATTAAACAATATATCCATCACCTAAAGCATTCTTTTCATGATCTACAAGCATAGGAATTTCATTACTCACCACATAAGCAAAATTCTTCTCATTTGGAATAGTGGGAGTATCATAAGAGACTCACATACTATAAATTGTTTCCACATTAAATGAGTAATGTTCAGAAAAAGGGTAATCATAATCATGACAAGTTTTATAATTATAATCATCACTACTTTTTATAGCATAAGTTTCATCACAATAATCATCATAAGTAGCAACTTTGTTCTCATCATAATCAATTGAAAACTCTTCCGAAATAGTGGATACATCACTAAATAAATTCATGACCTCTCCAAATCCACTTTCATAAATATTATAAGATTCAACATCGTCCAAAATAGTGGGATCATTAATTCCTAAAGTTGACACTCTTCCAAACCCACTTTCATCAATATAATCATCATAAGTAGGAGGCATGCTATCATCATTATAAATTTGCATATCAACACTTGGGATACTAAAAATATCATCTTCATTAAACGTAGCCTCCCTAAGCTTGGGCTTTTTCATATCATAAGGATAATCACTCTCATCATTAATAGTATGGATAACACCAATAGTATAGCAATTATCATATTGTTTCAAGCAAGTGCCAAAAAGATTTTCAAGATCATAAGAAGTATCATTATCTTCCCAATCATAATCATCACAACAAGCAATAAGCATAATGAGATCATCATCAAGTGCATCATCTTCCACAATTATTTTTGATTCATTTCCATGAGGCACAACAATAATAGGTGCAACATTATTTTGGAGAGATGTCTTTTTACCTCTCTTACTTTTTCTATTCTTCTTCTTCACCACATGTGTGGGTTCAATCCTCTTTGGGGAGCTCCTTATTAATGAGATTGGTTGAATAGAAGGCTCCTCCTCGTTACCTGATTCATCATTAGAAATAATAGGAGGATATTGGGAAGTCTCTTCCCTTTCGTTAGCATTCTCTTCTTCTTATATTTGTTTTCTTTCTTTATGTAATTGGCAATATAATGATTTTCAATGCAATTCACCGCACAATACATATAAATTTCTTTTAGATCAATATCGAGGAATTTCTCAAGGTTATATTCTGGAATATGCTTAGTTTGATGTTTCATTTTTTCGTAGCCCAAAAGCAAACTAAGTTCATTATGATGTGCAAGGTAAATCAAGTCATCACAATTTTTGGACACGATTCGATAATGAAACAATTTGCACTTGATATTTAAATGACCATGATCATTGCAAAGTTCACAAGTACGGTAAAGATATTTTAAATTTTCAGCACTCATATCTAGCCTATCTTGCAACAATTTAGTACCCAAGTACATATGCCTCTCGCAATATCTATCTTCCCTATTTGGTGTGTACTTTCAAACCCAATGCACTCCACACAAATTGACATGTTTATAGGAGACATTTTCATCATAACTAGTGCAATCATCATTAGTACTATGGATATTCAAGGAGTTCGTACTAACAACATTCCAATCATGCTCATCATTCAAATATTTAGTGCCAAACATTTTTAAAGCATTCTTCTTCTAACACTTTGGCACAATTTTCTTTTCCATCATACTCATGAAAGATATTAAAAATATGAAGCGTATGTGGTAAACTCAATTCCATTTTTTTTGTAATTTTCTTTTATAAACTAACTAGTGCTAAAACAAGAAACAAAAGATTCAATTGCAAGATCTAAAGATATACCTTCAAGCACTCACCTCCCCGGCAACGGCGCCAGAAAAGAGCTTGATGTCTACTACGCAATCTTTGTCTTGTAGATGTTGTTGGGCCTCCAAGTGCATAGGTTTGTAGGAAAGTAGCAAATTTCCCTCAAGTGGATGACATAAGGTTTATCAATCCGTGGGAGGCGTAGGTTGAAGATGGTCTCTCTCAAACAACCCTGCAACCAAATAACAAAGAGTCTCTTGTGTCCCCAACACACCCAATACAATGGTAAATTGTATAGGTGCACTAGTTCGGCGAAGAGATGGTGATAAAGTGCAATATGGAGGGTAGACATAGGTTTTTGTAATCTGAAAATATAAAAACAGCAAGGTAACAAGCGGTAAAAGTGAGCGTAAACGGTATTGCAATGCTAGGAAACAAGGTCTAGGGTTCATACTTTCACTAGTGCAAGTTCTCTCAACAATAATAACATAGTTGGATCATATAACTATCCCTCAACATGCAACAAAGAGTCACTACAAAGTCACTAATAGTGGAGAACAAACGAAGAGATTATGGCAGGGTACGAAACTGCCTCGAAGTTGTTCTTTCCAATCAATCCGTTGGGCTATTCCTATAAGTGTCACAAACAGCCCTAGAGTTCGTACTAGAATAACACCTTAAGACACAAATCAACCAAAACCCTAATGTCACCTAGATACTCCAATGTCACCTCAAGTATCTGTGGGTATGATTATACGATATGCATCACACAATCTCAGATTCATTTATTCAACCAACACATAGTACCTCAAAGTGTGCCCCAAAGTTTCTACAGGAGAATCAAGACGAAAACGTGTGCCAACCCCTATGCATAAGTTCATGGGCGGAACCCGCAAGTTGATCACCAGAACATACATCAAGTGAATCACGTGATATCCCATTGTCACCGCAGATACGCACGGCAAGACGTACATCAAGTGTTCTCAAATCATTAAAGACTCAATCCGATAAGATTACTTCAAGGGGAAAACTCAATCCATTACAAGAGAGTAGAGGGGGAGAAGCAACAGAAGATCCAACTATAATAGCAAAGCTCGCGATACACCAATATCGTGCCAAATCAAGAACACGAGAGAGAGAGAGAGAGAGAGAGAGAGAGAGAGAGAGAGAGAGAGAGAGAGAGAGAGATCAAACACATAGCTACTGGTACATAGCCTCAGCGCCGAGGGTGAACTACTCCCTCCTCGTCATGGAGAGCGCCGAGATGATGAAGATGGCCAACGGTGAGGGCTCCCCCCTCCGGCAGGGTGCGGGAACAGGGTCCCGAGAGGTTTTTGGTGGCTACAGAAGCTTGCGGCGGAGGAACTCCAGATCTATTCTGTTCCTCGAAGGTTTTAGGGTATATGGGTATATATAGGTGAAAGAAGTACGTCAGTGGAGCCATGAGGGGCCCACGAGGGTGGAGGGCGCACCTTAGGGGGGTGGGCGCGCCCTCCTGCCTCGTGGCTCCCTCGTTTCTTTCCTGACGTGCACTCCAAGTTTTTCCAGTAGCTTTCCTTCCAAAAATAACTTCTCCAGTTGGTTTCATTCCGTTTCGAGTCCGTTTGATATTCCTTTTCTTCGAAACACTGAAACAAGGACAAAAAAATAGGAACTCACACTGGGCTCTGGGTCAATAGGTTAGTCCCAAAAATAATATGAAAGTGTATAATAAAGCCCATAATCATCCAAAACAGAAGATAGTATAGCATGGAGCAATCAAAAATTATAGATATGTTGGAGACGTGTCAGCATCCCCAAGCGTAATTCCTGCTCGTCCTTGAGTAGGTAAATGATAAAAAAAGAATTTTTGATGTGGAATGCTACTAGGCATAATTCCAATGTAATTCTTCTTAATTGTGGTATGAATATTCAGATCCGAAAGATTCAAGATAAAAGTTCATATTGACATAAAAATAATAATACTTCAAGCATACTAACTAAGCAATTATGTCCTCTCAAAATAGCATGGCCTAAGAAATTCATCCCTACAAAATCATATAGTCTGGCTATGCTCTATCTTCACCACACAAAGTATTTAAATCATGCACAACCCCGATGACAAGCCAAGCAATTGTTTCATACTTTTGACATTCTCAAAACTTTTTCAATGTTCACGCAATACATGAGCGTGAGCCATGGATATAACACTATATGTGGAATAGAATGGTGGTTGTGGAGAAGACAAAAAGAGGGGAAGATAGTCTCACATCAACTAGGTGTATCAACGGGCTATGGAGATGCCCATCAATAGATATCAATGTGAGTGAGTAGGGATTGCCATGCAACGGATGCACTAGAGCTATAAGTATATGAAAGCTCAACAAAAGAAACTAAGTGGGTGTGCATCCAACTCGCTTTCTCACGAATACCTAGGGCATTTTGAGGAAGCCCATCATTGGAATATACAAGCCAAGTTCTATAATGAAAAATTCCCACTAGTATATGAAAGTGACAAAATGAGAGACTCTCTATCATGAAGATCGTGGTGCTACTTTGAAGCACAAGTGTGGTATAAGGATAGTAGCATTGTCCCTTTTCTCTTTTTCTCTCATTTTTTTGTTTTTTTGTTTGGGCCTTTTCTCCTTTTTATGGCCTCTTTTTTTTCTCTCTTTTTTTTGTCCGGAGTCTCAGCCCGACTTGTGGGGGAATCATAGTCTCCATCATCCTTTCCTCACCGGACAATGCTCTAATAATGATGATCATCACACTTTTATTTACTTACAACTCAGGAATTACAACTCGATACTTAGAACAAAATATGACTCTATATGAATGCCTCCAGCGGTGTACCGGGATATGCAATGAATCAAGAGTGACATGTATGAAAGAATTATGAACGGTGGCTTTGCCACAAATACGATGCCAACTACATGATCATGCTAAGCAATATGACAATGATGGAGTGTGTCATAATAAGCGGAACGGTGGAAAGTCGTTTCACGGCAATATATCTCGGAATGGCTATGGAAATACCATGATAGGTAGGTATGGTGGCTGATTTGAGGAAGGTATATGGTGGGTGTATGATACCGGCGAAAAGTGCGTGGTATTAGAGAGGCTTGCAATGGTGGAAGGAAGAAAAGTGCGTATAATCCATGGACTCAACATTAGTCATAAAGAACTCATATACTTATTGCAAAAATCTACAAGTTATCAAAGCAAAGTATTACGCGCATGCTCCTAGGGGGATAGATTGGTAGGAAAAGACCATCGCTCGTCCCCGACCGCCACTCATAAGGAAGACAATCAATAAATAAATCATGCTCCGACTTCATCACATAACGGTTCACCATACATGCATGCTACGGGAATCACAAACTTTAACACAAGTATTTCTCAAATTCATAACCACTCAACTAGCACAACTCTAATATCACCATCTCCATATCTCAAAACAATTATCAAGCATCAAACTTCTCTTAGTATTCAATACACTCATAAGAAAGTATTTACTAATCTTGAATACCAAGCATATTAAGATTATTTAAGCAAATTACCATGCTATTTAAGACTCTCAAAATAATATAAGTGAAGCATGAGAGTCCATCTATTTCTTCAAAATAAAATCACCACCGTGCTCTAAAAGATATAGGTGAAGCACTAGAGCAAACAACAAACTACTCTGAAAGATATAAGTGAAGATCAATGAGTAGTCGAATAATTATGCAACTATGTGAAGACTCTCTAACATTTAAGAATTTCAGATCTTGGTGTTTTATTCAAACAGCAAGTAAAACAAAATAAAACGACATTTCAAGGATAGCACACATCATGTGAATAAGCAAAAACTTAGGTTCAACCGATACTAACTGATAATTGTTGAAGAAGAAAGGTGGGATGCCAACCGGGGCATCCCCAAGCTTAGATGCTTGAGACTTCTTGAAATATTAGCTAGGGATGCCTTGGGCATCCCCAAGCTTGAGCTTTTGTGTCTCCTTAATTCCACTCATATCATGGTCTTCCTAAATCTCAAAAGCTTCATCCACACCAAACTCAACAAGAACTCGTGAGATAGGTTAGTATAAACCAACGCAAAAACCTTATCATTTTCTTCTGTAGCAAATAAATAAAATTATTATTCAACATTGCATACTAAATTCCTCTGCATATTTAATACTCCTATCCTCAAATAGAATCATTAAATAAGCAAACATATGCAAACAATGCAAACATAATAGCAATCTGCCAAAACAGTACGGTCTGTAAAGAATGCAAGATTCATCATACTTACATAACTCCAAAAATTATTAAAGAAAATTACCACTGTATTAAATTTATCATAGCTTCTTATGCAAAAGGTTTCAACATTTTATCACATTCTGACTTTTCTAGGGAATGTTTGCAACAGCGGTAAACTTTCTGTTTTGAAACAGCAACATGTATACTTGCAAAATAGGCATGGTAAAGGCTATCCTTGACATTTTTATTGAAATAAAAGATGCAAAGCATTATTCTAAGTAAAAGCAAGCAAATCTAAAGAAAATAAAACGATGCTCCAAGCAAAACACATATCATGTGGTGAATAAAAATATAGCTCCAAGCAAAGTTACCGATGAACGAAGACGAAAGAGGGGATGCCTTCCGGGGCATCCCCAAACTTAGGCTCTTGGTTGTCCTTGAATATTACCTTGGGGTGCCTTGGGCATCCCCAATCTTAGGCTCTTGGTTGTCCTTGAATATTACCTTGGGGTGCATTGGGCATCCCCAAGCTTAGGCTCTTGCCACTCCTTTATTCCGTAGTCCATCGAATCTTTACCCAAAACTTGAAAACTTCACAACACAAAACTTAACAAAAAACTCGTAAGGTCCGTTAGCGAAAGAAAACAAAACACCACTTCAAGATACTATAATGAACTCATTTTTTATTTATATTGGTGTTAAACCTACTGCATTCCAACTTCTCTATTGTTTATAAACTATTTTACTAGCCATAGATTCATCAAAATAAGCAAGCAACACAATGAAAACAGAATCTGTCAATAATAGAACAGTCTGTAGTAATCTGTATCAAACGTATACTTATGGAACAACAAAAATTCTAAAATAAAATTCTTGACCTGAGGAATTTGTCTAGTAATCATCTGCAAAAAGAATCAACTAAATAGCACTCTCCAGTAAAAAGTTGAAACAAATCTCGTGAGCGCTAAAGTTTCTGTTTTTTACAGCATGATCATAAAGACTTCACCCAAGTCTTCCCAAAGGTTCTACTTGGCACAAACACTAATTAAAACACAAAACCACATCTAAAAAGAAGCTAGATGGATTACTTATTACTAAACAGAACCAAAAAGCAAGAAACTAAAGTAAAATTGGGTTGCCTCCCAACAAGCGCTATCGTTTAACGCCCCTAGCTAGGCATGATGGTTTCAATGATGCTCGCAAAAAGATAAGAATAGAAACATAAAGAGAGAATCATGGAGAATATGACTAGCACATTTAAGTATAACCCACTTCCTATGCATAGGGATTTTGTGAGCAAATAACATGGGAACAAGAATCAACTTGCATAGGAAGGTAAAACAAGCATAACTTCAAGATTTTAAGCACATAGAGAGGAAACTTGATATTATTGCAATTCCTACAAGCATATGTTCCTCCATCATAATAATTTTCAGTAGCATCATGAATGAATTCAACAATATAGCCTTCACCTAAAGCATTCTTTTCATGATCTACAAGCATAGGAATTTTATTACTCACCACATAAGCAAAATTCTTCTCATTCGGAATAGTGGGAGTATCATAAGAGACTCGCATACTATAAATTGTTTCCACATTAAATGAGTAATGTTCAGAAAAAGGGTAATCATAATCATGACAAGTTTTTAAAATATAATCATCACTACTTTTTATAGCATAAGTTTCATCACAATAATGATCATAAGTAGCAACTTTGTTCTCATCATAATCAATTGAAACCTCATCCGAAATAGTGGATACATCACTAAATAAAGTCATGACCTCTCCAAATCCACTTTCATAAATATTATAAGATTCAACATCGTCCAAAATAGTGGGATCATTAATTCCTAAAGTTGACACTCTTCCAAACCCACTTTCATCAATATTAATCATCATAAGTAGGAGGCGTGCTATCATCATTATAAATCTGCATATCAAAACTTGGGATACTAAAAATATCATCTTCATTAAACGTAGCCTCCCTAAGCTTGGGCCTTTTCATATCATAAGCATAATCACTCTCATCATTAATAGTATGGATAACACCAATAGTATAGCAATTATCATATCGTTTCAAGCAAGTGCCAAAAAGATTTTCAAGATCATAAGAAGTATCATTATCTTCCTAATCATAATCATCACAACAAGCAATAGGCATAACGAGATCATCATCAAGTGCATCATCTTCCACAATTATTTTTGATTCATTTTCATGAGGCACAACAATAATAGGAGCAACATTATTTGGGAGAGATATCTTTTTACCTCTCTTCCTTTTTTCTTTTCTTCTTCTTCACCACATGTGTGGGTTCAATCCTCCTTTTGGAGCTCCTTATTAATGAGATTGGTTGAATAGAAGGCTCCTTCTCGTTACCTGATTCATCATAAGAAATATTAGGAGGATATTGGGAAGTCTCTTCCCTTTCGTTAGCATTCTCTTCATCTTCTATTTGTTTTCTTTTCTTTATGTAATTGGCAATATAAGGATTTTCAATGCAATTCACCGCACAATACATATAAATTTCTTCTAGATCAATATCGAGGAATTTCTCAAGGTTACATTCTGGAATATGCTTAGTTTGATGATTCATTTCTTCATAACCCAAAAGCACACTAAGTTCATTATGATGTGCAAGGGAAATCAAATCATCACAATTTTTGGACACGATTCGATCATTGAACAATTTGCACTTGATATTTAAATGACCATGATCATTGAAAAGTTCACAAGTATGGTAAAGATATTTTAAATTTTCAGCACTCACATATAGCCTTTCTTGCAACTATTAAGTTTCCAAGTACTTATGCCTCTTGCAATATCTATCTTCCCTATTTGGTGTGTACTTGCAAACCCAATGCACACCACAAAAATTGACATGTTTATAGGAGACATTTTCATCATAACTAGTGCAATCATCATTAGTACTATGGATATTCAAGGAGCTCATACTAACAACATTGCAATCATGCTCATCATTCAAATATTTAGTGCCACACATTTTAAAGCATTCTTCTTCTAACACTTGGCACAATTTTCTTTTCCATCATACTCATGAAAGATATTAAAAAGATGAAGCGTATGTGGTAAACTCAATTCCATTTTTTTTGTAATTTTCTTTTATAAACTATCTAGTGCTAAAACAAGAAATAAAAAAATTCGATTGCAAGATCTAAAGATATACCTTCAAGCACTCACCTCCCCGGCAACGGCGCCAGAAAAGAGCTTGATGTCTACTACGCAACCTTCTTCTTGTAGACGTTGTTGGGCCTCCAAGTGCAGAGGCTTGTAGGAAAGTAGCAAATTTCCCTCAAGTGGATGACATAAGGTTTATCAATCCGTGGGAGGCGTAGGTTGGAGATGGTCTCTCTCAAACAACCCTGCAACCAAATAACAAAGAGTCTCTTGTGTCCCCAACACACCCAATACAATGGTAAATTGTATAGGTGCACTAGTTCGGCGAAGAGATGGTGATACAAGTGCTATATGGATGGTAGATATAGGTTTTTGTAATCTGAAAATATAAAAACAGCAAGGTAACAAGCGGTAAAAGTGAGCGTAAACGGTATTGCAATGCTAGGAAACAAGGCCTAGGGTTCATACTTTCACTAGTGCAAGTTCTCTCAACAATAATAACATAGTTGGATTATATAACTATCCCTGAACATGCAACAAAGAGTCACTCCAAAGTCACTAATAGCGGAGAACAAATGAAGAGATTATGGTAGGGTACGAAACTACCTCAAAGTTATTCTTTCCAATCAATCCGTTGGGCTATTCCTATAAGTGTCACAAACAGCCCTAGAGTTTTTACTAGAATAACACCTTAAGACACAAATAAACCAAAACCCTAATGTCACCTAGATACTCCAATGTCACCTCAAGTATCTGTGGGTATGATTATACGGTATGCATCACACAATCTCAGATTCATCTATTCAACCAAGACATAGAACCTCAAAGTGTGCCCCAAAGTTTCTACCGGAGAATCAAGACGAAAACATGTGCCAACCCCTATGCATAAGTTCATGGGCGGAACCCGCAAGTTGATCACCAAAACATACATCAAGTGAATCACGTGCTATCCCATTGTCACCACAGATACGCACGGCAAGACATACATCAAGTGTTCTCAAATCATTAAAGACTCAATCCGATAAGATTACTTCAAGGGGAAAACTCAATCCATTACAAGAGAGTAGAGGGGGAGAAGCAACATAAGATCCAACTATATATAGCAAAGCTCGCGATACATCAAGATCATGCCAAATCAAGAACACGAGAGAGAGAGAGAGAGAGAGAGAGAGAGAGAGAGAGAGAGAGAGAGAGAGAGACAGAGAGAGAGAGAGAGATCAAACACATAGCTACTGGTACATACCCTCAGCCCCGAGGGTGAACTACTCCTCCTCGTCATGGAGAGCGCCGGGATGATGAAGATGGCCACCGGTGAGGGTTCCCCCCTCCGGCAGGGTGCTGGAACAGGGTCTCGAGAGGTTTTTGGTGGCTACAGAGGCTTGCGGCGGCGGAAATCCAGATCTATTCTGTTCCTCGAAGGATTTAGAGTATATGGGTATATATAGGTGAAAGAAGTACGTCAGGGGAGCCACGAGGGGCCCACGAGGGTGGAGGGCGCGCCCCCTGCCTCATGGCTCCCTCGTTTCTTTCCTGACGTGCACTCCAAGTTTTTCCAGTAGCTTTCCTTCCAAAAATAACTTCTCCAGTTGGTGTCATTCCGTTTCGAGTCCGTTTGATATTCCTTTTCTTCGAAACACTGAAACAAGGGAAAAACAGAACTGACACTGGGCTCTGGGTCAATAGGTTAGTCCCAAATATAATATAAAAGTGTATAATAAAGCCCATAATCATCCAAAACAGAAGATAATATAGCATGAAGCAATCAAAAATTATAGATACGTTGGAGACGTATCAGCATCCCCAAGCTTAATTCCTGCTCGTCCTCGAGTAGGTAAATGATAAAAACAGAATTTCTGATGTGGAATGCTACTAGGCATAATTTCAATGTAATTCTTCTTAATTGTGGTATGAATATTCAGATCCGAAAGATTCAAGATAAAAGTTCATATTGACCAAAAATAATAATACTTCAAGCATAATAACTAAGCAATTATGTCCTCTCAAAATAGCATGGCCTAAGAAAGTTCAACCCTACAAAATCATATAGTCTGGCTATGCTCTATCTTCACCACACAAAGTATTTAAATCATGCACAACCCCGATGACAAGCCAAGCAATTGTTTCATACTTTTGACATTCTCAAAACTTTTTCAATGTTCACGCAATACATGAGCATGAGCCATGGATATAACACTATGTGTGGAATAGAATGGTGGTTGTGGAGAAGACAAAAAGAGGGGAAGATAGTCTCACATCAACTAGGTGTATCAACGGGCTATGGAGATGCCCATCAATAGATATCAATGTGAGTGAGTAGGGATTGCCATGCAACGGATGCACTAGAGCTATAAGTATATGAAAGCTCAACAAAAGAAAATAAGTGGGTGTGCATCCAACTCGCTTGCTCACGAAGACATAGGGCATTTTGAGGAAGCCCATCATTGGAATATACAAGCCAAGTTCTATAATGAAAAATTACCACTAGTCTATGAAAGTGACAAAATGAGAGACTCTCTATCATGAAGATCGTGGTGCTACTTTGAAGCAGAAGTGTGGTATAAGGATAGTAGCATTGTCCCTTCTCTCTTTTTCTCTCATCTTTTTTGTTTTTTTGTTTGGGCCTTTTCTCTTTTTTTATGGCCTCTTTTTTTTCTCTCTTTTTTTCGTCCGGAGTCTCATCTCGACTTGTGGGGCAATCATAGTCTCCATCATCCTTTCCTCACTTGGACAATGCTTTAATAATGATGGTCATCGCACTTTTATTTACTTACAACTCAAGAATTGCAACTCGATACTTAGAACAAAATATGACTCTATATGAATGCCTCCGGCGGTGTACCGGGATATGCAATGAATCAAGAGTGACATGTATGAAAGAATTATGAACGGTGGCTTTGCCACGAATACGATGTCAACTACATGATCATGCTAAGCAATATGACAATGATGGAGTGTGTCATAATAAACGGAACGGTGGAAAGTTGCATGGCAATATATCTCGGAATGGCTATGGAAATGCCATGATAGGTAGGTATGGTGGCTATTTTGAGGAAGGTATATGGTGGGTGTATGATACCGGCGAAAAGTGCGCGGTATTAGAGAGGCTAGCAACGGTGGAAGGAAGAAAAGTGCGTATAATCCATGGACTCAACATTAGTCATAAAGAACTCATATACTTATTGCAAAAATCTACAACTTATCAAAGCAAAGTATTACACGCATGCTCCTAGGGGGATAGATTGGTAGGAAAAGATCATCGCTCGTCCCCGACCGCCACTCATAAGGAAGACAATCAATAAATAAATCATGCACCGACTTCATCACATAACGGTTCACCATACGTGCAGGCTACGAGAATCACAAACTTTAACACAAGTATTTCTCAAATTCACAACTACTCAACTAGCACAACTCTAATATCACCATATCCATATCTCAAAACAATTATCAAGCATCAAACTTCTCTTAGTATTCAATACACTCATAAGAAAGTTTTTACTAATATTGAATACCAAGCATATTAGGATTATTTAAGAAAATTACCATGCTATTTAAGGCTCTCAAAATAATATAAGTGAAGAATTAGAGTACATCTATTTCTTCAAAATAAAACCACCACCGTGCTCTAAAATATATAGGTGAAGCACTAGAGCAAGCAACAAACTACTCTAAAAGATATAAGTGAAGATCAATGAGTAGTCGAATAATTATGCAACTATGTGAAGACTCTTTAACATTTAAGAATTTCAGATCTTGGTATTTTATTCAAACAGCAAACAAAACAAAATAAAACGACATTTCAAGGATAGCACATATCATGTGAATAAGCAAAAACTTAGGTTCAACCGATACTAACCGATAATTGTTGAAGTATAAAAGTGGGATGCCAACTGGGGCATCCCCAAGCTTAGATTCTTGAGACTTCTTGAAATATTAGCTAGGGATGCCTTGGGAATCCCCAAGCTTGATCTTTTGTGTCTCCTTAATTCCACTCATATCACAGTCTTCCTAAATCTCAAAAGCTTCGTCCACACCAAACTCAACAAGAACTCGTGAGATAGGTTAGTATAAAAACCAATGCAAAAACCTTATCATTTGTACTGTAGCAAATCAATAAAATAATTATTCAACATTGCATACTAAATGCCTCTTCATATTTAATACTCATATCCTCAAATAGAATCATTAAACAAGCAAACATATGCAAACAATGCAAACATAACAGCAATCTGCCAAAACAATACGGTCTGTAAAGAATGCAAGATTAATCATACTTCCCTACCTACAAAAGTTATGAAAGAAAATTCCCACTGTATTAAATTTATCAGAGCTTCTTATGCAAAAGGTTTCAACATTTTATCACATTTTGACTTTTCTAGGGAATGTTTTCAACAGCGGTAAACTTTCTGTTTTGAAACAGCAACATGTATACTTGCAAAATAGGCATGGTAAAGGCTATCCTTGACATTTTTATTGAAATAAAAGGTGCAAAGCATTATTCTAAGTAACAGCAAGCAAAGCGAAAGAAAATAAAATGATGATCCAAGCAAAACACATATCATGTGGTAAATAAAAATATAGCTCCAAGCAAAGTTACCAATGAACGAAGATGAAAGAGGGGATGCCTTCCGGGGCAGCCCCAAGCTTAGGGTCTTGGTTGTCCTTGAATATTACCTTGAGGTGCCTTGGGAATCCCCAAGCTTAGGCTCTTGGTTGTCCTTGAATATTACCTTAGGGTGCCTTGGGCATCCCCAAGCTTAGGCTCTTGCCACTCCTTATTCCGTAGTCCATCGAATCTTTACCCAAAACTTGAAAACTTCACAACACAAAACTTAACAGAAAACTTGTAAGCTCCGTTAGCGAAAGAAAACAAAACACCACGTCAAGGTACTGTAATGAACTCATTATTTATTTATATTGGTGTTAAACCTAATGTATTCCAACTTCTCTATGGTTTATAAACTATTTTACTAGCCAAAGATTCATCAAAATAAGCAAGCAACACAATGAAAAACGAATCTGTCAAAAACAGAATAGTCTGTAGTAATCTGTATCAAACGTATACTTCTGGAACTACAAAAATTCTAAAATAACTTGGTGGACCTGAGGAATTTGTCTAGTAATCATCTAAAAAAATAATCAACTAAATAGCACTCTCCAGTAAAAAGTTCTAGCTAATCTCGTGAGCGCTAAAGTTTCTGTTTTTTATAGCATGATCATAAAGACTTCACCCAAGTCTTCCCAAAGGTTCTACTTGGCACAAACACTAATTAAAACATAAAACCACATCTAAATATAAGCTATATTTATTATGTATTCATAATCAGAACCAAAAATCAAAAAACTACAATAAAATTGGGTTGCCTCCCAACAAGCGCTATCATTTAATGCCCCTAGCTAGGCATGATGATTTCAATGATGCTCACAGAAAGATAAGAATTGAAACATAAAGAGAGCGTCATGGAGAATATGACTAGCACATTTAATTCTAACCCACTTATTATGCATAGGGATTTTGTGAGCAAACAACTTATGGGAACAAGAATCAACTTGCATTGGAAGGTAAAACAAGCATAACTTCAAGATTTTAAGCACATAGAGAGGAAACTTGATATTATTGTATTCCTACAAGCATATGTTCCTCCCTCATAATAATTTTCAGTAGCATCATGAATGAATTCAACAATATAACCATCACCTAAAGCATTCTTTTCATGATCTACAAGCATAGGAATTTTATTACTCACCACATAAGCAAAATTCTTCTCATTCGGAATAGTGGGAGTATCATAAGAGACTCGCATACTATAAATTGTTTCCACATTAAATGAGTAACGTTCAGAAAAAGGGTAAATCATAATCATGAAAAGTTTTATAAATATAATCATCACTACTTTTTATAGCATAAGTTTCATCACAATAATCATCATAAGTAGCAACTTTGTTCTCATGATAATCAATTGAAAACTCTTCCGAAATAGTGGATACATAACTAAATAAAGTCATGACCTCTCCAAATCCACTTTCATAAATATTATAAGATTCAACATCCTCCAAAATAGTGGGATCATTAGTTCCTAATGTTGACACTCTTCCAAACCCACTTTCATAAATATAATCATCATAAGTAGGAGGCATGCTATCATCATTATAAATTTGCATATCATAACTTGGGATACTAAAAATATCATCTTCATTAAACATAGCCTCCCTAAGCTTGGGCCTTTTCATATCATAAGCATAATCACTCTCATCATTAATAGTATGGATAACACCGATAGTATAGCAATTATAATATTGTTTCAAGCAAGTGCCAAAAAGATTTTCAAGATCATAAGAAGTATCATTATCTTCCCAATCATAATCATCACAACAAGCAATAAGCATAACGAGATCATCATCAAGTGCATCATCTTCCACAATTATTTTTGATTCATTTTCATGAGGCACAACAATAATAGGAGCAACATTATTTGGGAGAGATATCTTTTTACCTCTCTTCCTTTTTCTTTTCTTCTTCTTCACCACATGTGTGGGTTCAATCCTCTTTTTGGAGCTCCTTATTAATGAGATTGGTTGAATAGAAGGCTCCTCCTCGTTACTTGATTCATCATAAGAAATAATAGGAGGATATTGTGAAGTCTCTTCACTTTCATTAGCATTCTCTTCATCTTCTATTTATTTTCTTTTTTTATGTAATTGGCAATATAATGATTTTCAATGCAATTCACCGCACAATACATATAAATTTCTTCTAGATCAATATCGAGGAATTTCTCAAGGTTATATTCTGGACTATGCTTAGTTTGATGTTTCATTTCTTCATAACCCAAAATCAAACTAAGTTCATTATGATGTGCAAGGGAAATCAAATCATCACAATTTTTGGACACGATTCGATCATGAAACAATTTGCACTTGATATTTAAATGACCATGATCATTGCAAAGTTCACAAGTACGGTAAAGATATTTTAAATTTTTAGCACTCACATCTAGCCTTTCTTGCAACCATTTAGTTTCCAAGTACTTATGCCTCTTGCAATATCTATCTTTCCTATTTGGTGTGTACTTGTAAACCCAATGCACTCCACAAAAATTGACATGTTTATAGGAGATATTTTCATCATAATTAGTGCAATCGTCATTAGTACTATGGATATTCAAGGAGTTCATACTAACAACATTGCAATCATGCTCATCATTCAAATATTTAGTGCCAAACATTTTAAAGCATTCTTCTTCTAACACTTTGGCACAATTTTCTTTTCCATCATACTCACGAAAGATATTAAAAAGATGAAGCGTATGTGGTAAACTCAATTCCATTTTTTTGTAATTTTCTTTTATAAACTAACTAGTGCTAAAACAAGAAACAAAAAGATTCGATTCCAAGATCTAATGATATACCTTCAAGCACTCACCTCCCCGACAACGGCGCCATAAAAGAGCTTGATGTCTACTAGGCAATCTTCTTCTTGTAGACGTTGTTGGGCCTCCAAGTGCAGAGGTTTGTAGGAAAGTAGCAAATTTCCCTCAAGTGGATGACATAAGGTTTATCAATCCGTGGGAGGCGTAGGTTGAAGATGGTCTCTCTCAAACAACCCTGCAACCAAATAACAAAGAGTCTCTTGTGTCCCCAACACACCCAATACAATGGTAAATTGTACAGGTGCACTAGTTCGGCAAAGATATGGTGATACAAGTGAAATATGGATGGTAGATATATGTTTTAATAAACTGAAAATATAAAAACAGCAAGGTAACAAGCGGTAAAAGTGAGCGTAAACGGTATTGCAATGCTAGGAAACAAGGCCTAGGGTTCATACTTTCACTAGTGCAAGTTCTCTCAACAATAATAACATAGTTGGATCATATAACTATCCCTCAACATGCAACAAAGAGTCACTCCGAAGTCACTAATAGTGGAGAACAAACGAAGAGATTATGGTAGGGTACGAAACCACCTCAAAGTTATTCTTTCCAATCAATCCGTTGGGCTATTCCTATAAGTGTCACAAACAGCCCTAGAGGTCGTACTAGAATAACACCTTAAGACACAAATCAACCAAAACCCCAATGTCACCTAGATACTCCAATGTCACCTCAAGTATCTGTGGGTATGATTATACGATATGCATCACACAATCTCATATTCATCTATTCAACCAAGACATAGAACCTCAAAGTGTGCCCCAAAGTTTCTACCGGAGAATCAAGACGAAAACGTGTGCCAACCCCTATGCATAAGTTCAAGGGCGGAACCCGCAAGTTGATCACCAAAACATACATCAAGTGAATCACGTGATATCCCATTGTCACCGCAGATACCTACGGCAAGACATACATCAAGTGTTCTCAAATCATTAAAGACTCAATCCGATAAGATTACTTCAAGGGGAAAACTCAATCCATTACAAGAGAGTAGAGGGGGAGAAGCAACATAAGATCCAACTATAATAGCAAAGCTCGTGATACATCAAGATCGTGCCAAATCAAGAACACGAGAGAGAGAGAGAGAGAGAGAGAGAGAGAGAGAGAGAGATCAAACACATAGCTACTGGTACATACCCTCAGTCCCAAGGGTGAACTAGTCCCTCCTCGTCATGGAGAGCGCCGGGATGATGAAGATGGCCACCGGTGAGGGTTCCCCCCTCCGGTAGGGTGCCGAAATAAGGTCCCGAGAGGTTTTTGGTGGCTACAAAGGCTTGCGGCGGCGGAACTCCAGATCTATTCTGTTCCTCGAAGGTGTTAGGGTATATGGGTATATATAGGTGAAAGAAGTACGTCAGGGGAGCCATGAGGGGCCCACAAGGGTCGAGGGTGCGCCCTAGGGGGGTGGGCGCGCCCCCCTGCCTCGTGGCTCACTCGTTTCTTTCCTGACGTGCACTCCAAGTTTTTCCAGTAGCTTTCCTTCCAAAAATAACTTCTCTAGTTGGTTTCATTCTGTTTCGAGTCCGTTTGATACTCCTTTTCTTCGAAACACTGAAACAAGGGAAAAAACAGGAACTGGCACTGGGCTTTGGGTCAATAGGTTAGTCCCAAAAATAATATAAAAGTGTATAATAAAGCCCATAATCATCCAAAATAGAAGATAATATAGCATGAAACAATCAAAAATTATAGATACGTTTGAGAGGTATCAGCATCCCCAATCTTAATTCCTGCTCGTCCTCGAGTAGGTAAATGATAAAAACAGAATTTTTGATGTGGAATGCTACTAGGAATAATTTCAATGTAATTCTTCTTAATTGTGGTATGAATATTCAGATCCGAAAGATTCAAGATAAAAGTTCATATTGACATAAAAATAATAATACTTCAAGTATACTAACTAAGAGATTATGTCCTCTCAAAATAGCATGGCCTAAGAAAGTTCAACCCTACAAAATCATATAGTCTTACTATGCTCTATCTTCACCACACAAAGTATTTAAATCATACACAACCCCTATGACAAGCCAAGCAATTGTTTCATACTTTTGGCATTCTCCAAACTTTTTCAATGTTCACGCAAAGAGGTTGTGGAGAAGATAAAAAGAGGGGAAGATAGTCTCACATCAACTAGGCGTATCAACGGGCTATGGAGATGCCCATCAATAGATATCAATGTGAGTGAGTAGGGATTGCTATGAAACGGATGCACTAGAGCTATAAGTATATGAAAGCTCAACAAAAGAAACTAAGTGGGTGTGCATCCAACTCGCTTGCTCACGAAGACCTGGCGCATTTTGAGGAAGCCCATCATTGGAATATACAAGCCAAGTTCTATAATGAAAAATTCCCACTAGTATATGAAAGTGACAAAATGGGAGACTCTCTATCTTGAAGATTGTGGTGCTACTTTGAAGCACAAGTGTGGTATAAGGATAGTAGCATTGTCCCTTCTCTCTTTTTCTCTCATTTTTTGTTTTTTTTGTTTGGGCCTTTTCTCTTTTTTTATGGCCTCTTTTTTTCTCTCTTTTTTTCGTCCGGAGTCTCATCCCGACTTGTGGGGGAATCATAGTCTCCATCATCCTTTCCTCACTGGGACAATGCTCTAATAATGATGATCATCACACTTTTATTTACTTACAACTCAAGAATTACAACTCGATACTTAGAACAAAATATGACTCTATATGAATGCCTCCGGCGGTGTACCGGGATATGCAATGAATCAAGAGTGATGTGTATGAAAGAATTATGAACGGTGGCTTTGCCACAAATACGATGTCAACTACATGATCATGCTAAGCAATATGACAATGGTGGAGTGTGTCATAATAAGGTCCCGACTATCAGGCACTTCCTTGCGTGCGAAGATGTAGCTGGTGGGTCCCAGCAGTCAGGGGGGCGAATCGTTTTTTTTTGCCCGGACACACTTCCTTGCGTGCGAAGATGTAGCTGGTGGGTCCCAGCAGTCAGGGGCGAACGTTTTTTTCGCGAAATATAGTGGCCTGTCCGGTGGGTCCCAGCTGTCAGGTGGAGGAATCATTATTTTCCGCGTAATAAGGATGCACTTCCTTGCTGCGGCCGTGGACCCAGCTGTTAGCCTCTCCACGTACAGTCCACGTCCGATGGAAGTCGTTCCTTGACCACGTTGACCACGCCGTGCCGAGAGCACCAGGGCGGTGGACTATGGCGAGGCCTAGGAAGGGGACGACGCGGAGCCGGGGAAGACGTGGCAGTGGAAGCCCGCGCGGAGAGGAGTACGAGGGTTCACTAGTTCGGCTGCGGTGTGAGGCAGTCGTCGCCGCAGGGCCTGGCCAGCGGTGGGAATAGTAGGGGGCGGTGAGGCCTCCGCGGCAGCACATCCGGCCACGGGAGGCAGGAGCATGCGGCACGATCGGCGCTGCTTTGGGCGGCTGGAGCAAGAAGACCAAAGGTTGAAGAAGCACTATGGCCGTTGGATGGACATCGTACGGTCACTGGAGCTAGAATCGTTTATATTGACTAAGTTGACAAAGCCCTCCATCCCCGTCAACTTTGTAGGCCCACAAGTCAGCCTCCCACCAAGGTGGGTCCCAGCTAGCAGGGGGTATTCATTTTTTTGTGCATAATAAGCAGACACTTCCGGTGGGTCCGAGCTGACAGCAGGGGGAACGTTTTTTCGCGAAATACGGTGGCCCGTCGGGTGGGTCCCAGCAGTCAGGGGCAAACGTTTTTTTCACGAAATACTGGTGGGCGTCAGGTGGGTCCCTACTGTCAGGTGGAGGAATAATTATTTTCCGCATAATAAGGAGGCACTTCCTTGTGGCTGCCGTGGACCCAGCTATCAGCCTCTCCACGTACAGTATTCTTCCGATGGAATTCGGTCGTTGACCACATTGACCACGCCGCGCCGAGAGCACCATGGCGGTGGATGATGGCGAGGCCTAGGAAGGGGACGACGCGGAGCCGGGAAAGACGCGGCAGTGGATGCCCACCCGGAGAGGGGTACGAGGTTTCACTGGTTCGGCTGCACTGCCGTCGCCGCATAATGACAGGGGGTGTGGGTGAGTGGAGTGGAGGGATGGCCTAGCCAGCGGTGGGAGTAGTATGGGGCTGTGAGGCCTCCGCGGCAGCATAGCCGACCACGGGAGGCAGGAGCAGGCGGCACGACCAGCGCTGCTTTGGGCGGCTGGAGCAAGAAGACCAGAGGTTGAAGAAGCACTACGGCTGTTGGATGGACATTGTACGGTCAGTCAAGGTAGAATCGTGCATATTGACGAAGTTCACAAAGCCCTTCGTCCCCGTCAACTTAGTAGGCCCACTATACTGGGTCCCAGCTAGCAGGGGGAGTATTCATTTTTTTGTGCGAAATAAGGAGGCCCTTCCTTGCGTGCGAAGATATAGCTGGTGGGTCCGAGCTATCAGCGGCGGTAACGTTTTTTCACGAAATACAGAGGCCCTTTCGGTGGGTCCCAGATGTCAGGTGGAGGAATCATTATTTTGCGCATAATAAGGAGGCATTTCCTTGCGTGCGGCTGTGGACCCATCTGTCAACCTCTCCACGTACAGTCCACTTCAGATGCATGTCGGTCGTTGACCACGTTGACCACGCCACACCGAGAGCACCAGGGCGGTGGACGACGGCGAGGCCTGGGAAGGGAACGACACGGAGGCAGGGAAGACTCGACAGTTGTTTTTGTTTCCCACGCGGAGGGGAGTATGACTATACGAGGGTTTACTGGTTCGTCTGCCGTCGCTGGAGAATAACAGCAGGTGTGGGTGAGTAGAGGGATGGCTAGGCCGGCGATGGGAGTACGGTGAGGCGGTGAGGCCTGCGCGGTAGCACAGCCGGCTGCGGGGAGGAGGGAGTAGGCAGTCCCGCCAGCGCTTGTTTGAGCGGCTGGAGCAGGAAGAGCAGAGATTGAAGAAGCACGACGGCCGTTTGATGGACATCCAACAGTATACAGGCCATCTGTGGAAAGTCTCAAATCTGTGGAAAACAACATATAGCCCATCTGCCATTATTTCAAATAATTTACAACCCATTTGCTAATTCTTATGGGATTTTTTGGAGCCCATATTCTTTTTGTTAGCATTACAGCCCATATTGTGGCCACGGTTAAAAAATTATACGAAATTTTGCATATGTCGGTGTGGTCTGAACTGTTTTTAATCCTGAAATTTCGAGTCACATTCAGACTGATTTTAAAAATAAATGTATATCAATATAAAATCAAATAAATTGTCCACGCATAAAAATCAATGCAATTTAAAATCTCGAAATGAAAAAAAGATATTTGAAACTAATTGCCCGTTTGATGTGTTTTAAAAATGTACAACCCATTTCTCATTACTGATAGGCCATTTTCTCGGTCAGCCGAATGAAGCTCTCCTCGTCTTGAAAGATTTGCAGCCCAACAGGCCTGATAAAGCGACTTACTTGACAAATCGCAAAAAAACTGGGCTAGCCATTTTTAGAAAGAAAGAAAACTACTCGGCTGGTCTGTGGTAAACATAAAAGAAAAGGCGGTCTAGACAGGCCAGAGTGTCCCACACAGCCCTGTTGACACCCTGCTTCCGTCTCAAAAACAAATTAGATAAATGCCACTCCGATTATGGCGATTCATAAAAATGCCACTGCAATTTCCAAACTTTGAAAAATGCCACTGCAATTTTTGCAAACTTTGAAAAATGCCACTGCAGTTTGCAAACTTTGAAAAACACCACTGCAGTTTGCAAACTTTGAAAAACGCCACTCCAGACTTCGAAAAATGCCACTAGAAATGGCATGAAATGGCATTTTTCAAAGTTTGGAAATTGCAGTGGCATTTATCAAATTAACCCAAAACAAAAATAACTGGGCGAGCTGCTGGGTCCCTGGTGTCAGCCGCTCGTTGTGCAATTCTCTCGTTTATTGACTACGTTGACAATGGCATGGGACCCAGATGTCAGAAATCCACTAGGTGGAGCCATTTTTTTATTGGCTTGAAATAAGGAGGCACTTGCTTGCGTACTGCCATGACCTTGGCGGGTCCCTCCTATCATCCTCTCCACGTACAATCATCTCCTGATTGTGTACGCGTCAACTTGCTAGGCCCACAAGTCAGCCTCTAAACCCGTGGAGGACAAATACAACCCATTTAAAAAAAATAACAGCCCATTCCATACGTTCAAACGGAAAGTTCAACATTCAGAGCAAAGTAACAGGTCTGATCCACATATAGAGTACTGAACTTCCACGTTGACAACCATCATAGCCAAGTTAACTATCTACTCCCACTAATACTCTAGTAGCGTACAAGTACTAACTTACTCTTAGCTAACTAGACGATGTCGGCCGCCATCTGTGGTACACGCTAAACACCGACACTGGCGTCGTGCGCCTCACCTCGGACTTGCAAGAGGTGCGATAGGGCGCGTTGCTCGCGCGCGTTGGCCCTTTCCATGCCGGCGTGGTCCACCGAAGCTTCGGCTTCCAAGCGGGAAACCTACTTGACGAGATGGTAATAAAAATCGGCGTCGCGAACGCGTGCGTGCCTGACAGCCTCCAGGGCTATTTGCCGGGTGCCGGCCTCCATGTAGTCGGCCCAGTTGCGGGCGCTCTGCTCGCGAGTCAGAGCGTCGGTGCGCTGCTGCTCCATGTCCTGTTGGCGGCGCAAATCGGTGATACGCTACTCCTCCGCCAGGCGGTCGCGCTCCAACAACTCCTGCTCCTCCGCCATGCAGTCGTGCTCCAATAACTCCTCGATCTTCGCATTGCCATCTAAAGACAGATAGAATGCCTCCTCCCTCCGTCTGCCTTCCGGTGAAAACCCGAACACTAGTTCCGGCGGTGACCGCCTCCGGCGTCGCCTATCACGGACGGGCGGGGGCATGGCGGCCGTGGCGAGCAATGTCGGGCCGGTGGGGGCTTATGAGGATATGGCGAGTTGGGTCACGGTGGCACTGGAGAAGGCCAGGACACAGTACTTATAGGCGGAAGGTAGCGCGATGGTCATCGGAATTCAATGCATAATGGCTTAGCGCGCCAGCTTGCCGTGGAAAACTAGGGAAACTGAAATTATGACAGTGTCGTCCCATCCCATCTGGGTCGCATGTCGGCATGGCGGTCAAACGAGTGCACCCGAATCATCTCCCTCATTGTCAATAATGATTCCACGGACTTAAAAAGCCCGCAACAATTAAAGCATATCTTTTTTCGCATTAGTTAGCTGCCTTAATTACGGCCGGCTGCATGCAGGCACTCAGAATCGCTCGCAGGCAGTACGCGAAGCAGCATGCAACAAGTCGCAGCCGAGGGCACGCATGCAGCCACTTAAATCGCTGGAACTAATTAGGCTTAAACTTCTGCATGCCGTTAATTATTGCCATGCCTTGGTCTTGCTGCTTTGCTCACGGGACTAATAAACCCGGACGGAGGGAGTACCTTGGTTGGTGAGAGGTTTGAATTAAGCCCTGCAAACCGGAAAGGAGGTACTAGTACGTGCGTGATCCGCTATTTATTCGTGTAGGATCGAGTAGGTCGTTTCTTGAATTGAGCCCTGCAAACCGGAAAGGAGGTAGTACGTGCGTGATCCGCTATTTATCCGTGTAGGATCGATAGTGTAGCTTGTCAGTTTCTTCAGAGGTAGGCATTTTTATCCGTGTAGGATCGATAGTGTAGCTTGTCAGTTTCTTCAGAGGTAGGCATTTTTATTCAAAAAACTGCCACTTCACATCTTGCGTCGCAAATAAAACTGCCAGGAGCACATTTGTAGGCTAGCTAGTGATCGATCAGTAACTTGTAAACACTGAGCAAACATAAATAACTACTTGTTAATGCATCTCAATGATTCACAGATCACATACAAATATGTAGCTCCAAAAGCAAAGATCAGCCACTTAGGATCTTGCGTCGCAATTAAAACTAACTAGTACGATTCCCATACATAAGATCAACATGTTAATGCATCTCAATGATTCACAGATCATATACAAATATGTAGCTCCAAAAGCAAAGATCTAGAAAAAACATCTGTTCTTCCTACTAACATGGATGCTTCTCTTGGCCAACATTCCGTACATACTGAAAGACAAATTTGTTTGTGAAGTCTACAATTCCTCTTGCGAACGTAAGTGGTTTCACCAACAGCTGGAACCATGAGAATGAACCACACATGATGGAGGAACATCCACTGCAATATGATTTGGTCTTCTCTCGATCACACCGCGAGACTATTTTCGGAATACAAACTTTAACTTAGGCAAAATGATGCCCATTGTATAATCAGACCAAAGCAATGAAGCACCTAGTGTTGGCCAATAAATAGTACAATACTACTTTTCTGCAGTCCATGAAGTGACTATCCAATCTTTCTGTGTCTATTTTCAAATGGCACTGCATGTAGTGACTATACTATTCTCTTGTGCAGTTCAACCAAAATTGCGGACACTTTGTTTGTTTGCCAAATAGCAACGGGCAGACATCTCTGTCTGCACAAATATCAAGCAGCTAGTAAACATATACCACACCTTGTATTTTTGGTTTAAACATGTCTCTTCCGCTTAGCATCTGTCATGTTCTGCACTGGACAATCTGATACAGTTATGTTTTGCCCTGGACAATTTCATACTGAATTGATTTGCTGGTTCAGAGCAGAAATATAGCGCCATGTTCGCAGTGATGGAAGAGGTGAAATCGATACAACCGAAATTGAGCATCCAATCATTGAATCCTGTCCTGCACCTCCAATGTAGGTCCACCCTGCCAATAAATTCACATGCAAACCACTAGTATTACTATCTAATGAAAGTACAAAAAGAGTAGCAAGATAGTAGCAAACCATGTACCTTCGTAATGAACAGCTCATAGTGCCACCAATTGGATATAAAGGTTTGGAAAAAAACATGCTCCTAATGTTGAACTAGTTGGACTTTTTGTGCAGTTCCACTAAAATTGAGCATCCCTGTTTGCATAGATATTGAAAGTGTGATTACTCTAAAAGTGGCACTAGTTGAAGCATAGACTCACAAATATAAGCATTCCAATTTATTAATGGGAAAAGGTAGCAAGACTGTTTCTAACCACCTGTTTGAAGGAATAAGTAAAGCAACAGCGGCTGATGTCAGGAAGGCATACATAGTTTTTTCCTGAAAAACTAAGCCATTCCTGACCTTTCCTCTTCTTTTAAGCAAATTTTATGCAGTTCTACTAAAATAAAATGCCATCACCGCCTTGACAATTCAGTGACACTGTACAAAAGGAAATGACTTAACATTGCATCATGATGTCAGATATGTAGTCGACAGGCATTAGAGACAAACATACAGACCTCCTCCGATAACATAATGAACATTAATTTTAACAAAGGTGTGACTAGCTTTACCGAGATAATTTGAGTGAACTCTACACCCTTTGTTCCTTAATATAAGACATTTTCGCGGTTCAATTTAAAGTACCCAAACGTCTAGTATTTAGAAAAACAAGTAGTAGTTTTCTTGAGCACATATCTGGGAAAGCTTGCCACACTTTATTTATGTCCATACGCTAATGCAACACCATTCGAATACTACAAATATACACTAATCCAGTGGCTAGTGCAATAGTAGAGTAGTTAGTTTATTACAGGGTACAGTACAATGGTTTTACTAAACAGATTTCAATAAACTCTAGCACTGGAAGGTTTCAATAAGAATTAACAATACAAAATGTAAAGGTAACAAGTTTCAACATTGGTATACTAGCTGTGCATGAGCATTAAGCCAAATACAAAAGTCTGAAGGTAAGTAGCATTATTAACTAATGACAGTATAAAAAATTGCAAACCATGTACCTCCAAGGTAAATATCATTTCGAACTCGGCGGGACCTTAAAAATTGCTATCCCAATCTTGATAATCGATCAAACATAAAAACTTGATCGAACGAATCAAGAGAACCACCGGAGGAGGAGGTGCCCACTCTTGACCTTTCCTCTTGTCTTCAAAATTGTCTGTGCAGTTTAACCAAAATAAAATGACATCAGCGCCTTGGCATTTTGGTGACACTGTACAAAAAAATTAACTTATCTCATGAAAGTGAGGTATGTAATCTATAAGCATTAACACTGCAAAAATCTGAAGGTAGTAACAAGTTTCATCATTGGTATACTGGCTGTGCAACAGCATTAGAATGCCTTAGCTGAAAAATCTTTAATACATCCACAATCAACAGCTAACCCTGAAATAATCCATTGACATTAAATGGCATTGCTTAAATTTATCGGTGGCATTAGATTGAGAGCGGCATTAGTTAAATGTGGCAACACTTTAGCAGTAGCATTGCTTGACTTGATTGCTGGTGTTATACTAATAGCAAAAAAAGTGGCAATAAGAGCATGGGAGTCCCATTCGGACAGTGGGCGCACCAGTACGATGTACCTCCACGAACGCAGAGTGGTGAGGGAGGTATGGTTGCCCAGAGCAACTAATATCCAGGCAGCATATGTGGATTACGTCCCATTTTTGTTCTCTTTAGCCACCTTTTTCCTATGCGAGGACAACAAACCGATCGACCTAGTCATTCTCTATTGCGTTGTCATGCCTTTCTACCCTTCTTCAACCAAGAGACACGAGACTCGTTCCTTAGCTACTGATTTTCCCCTTTTCAACCTAGATGCGGGTTCGATGCCTACTCTCTTGGACAGTACAGTCTCCCTTCCTTTCCTTATTCAACCCAGACATGGATTAGTCTGCATGAAGTAGGGTTTCCTTTAATAGTCCAAATTATGGTTTTCGTCTACGTGGCCAGCAGAGCAGAGGATAGCAAATTGGGAAGATGGTGGAGTGGAAAAAGATCCACATGCAACGACGTGGCAGATGGGGCAATAGAACAAGGTTATGGTTCGAAAATAGGTAGCATACCTGAGGGTTGGCAGGAAGTGGCTTCGCTCGTGGTCGTCGTCCTCCGCACACACTACAACAGCGAGCTTGGGGACGGAGGCCATCCCGCGCGGGCTCTAGGTCTGAGAGGACGGCCTTGTCGTTAGTGCGTGACCTCGCTCGCCGACGACGAGTGCGTCAACGCTGCACGTCCTTTTCTTCCCCGACGGATCTGTGACCACTGGTGAGGAGGGAGAGAGGGGCCGTCTTTTTTAGATCTGGAGAGAGGGTGGTAGTGTGAGAAGCAAGTGGGAAGCCCTTAGCAAGAAAGCGCTAAAGCTCCAGCCTATATATATTTTTTATACTACTAGTACTGGAGGTGGAGTAGTGGTAGAGTAGTTTATATTTTCTCTGCGTACAGTACCAGTTAGTCGTGCTTCAAAACTGATCGGCACGCCATTAAAAAATAAAGGTCGATAACTAATGCGGCACCTCGGGCCAACGCGGCCAGATCGCATTTTGCACGAGAAATTACACACCATGTTTCGTTGACGTGTGGTCCCGTTCCAACATATCAGTGAGATGATAACGAGTAGCAGGAGTATTTCCGAACGGACGTGTAGGCCGGGGTGCCTCTTCGCGAACTCGTGGCAAACTCGCAACCATCCACCGACTCTTCGCCTTTCCCTCTCGATTTGGAACTGCTGTCGCACGCTCTTCCTCTCCCTCCTCCATTTTCCTTCAGCCCTTCACCCTTTCTTCTGCCATTGTTCGATCGTCTTCTCCATGGAGGGAACAGGCCGGAAACGACCCCGTTATTCTTGCCCCGATCTGAAAGATGACGTGGTGGAGGAACTCATTGATCGGTGCGACATCATCACCTCGGCTAGCATGGCAGGTTCGTTCAAGCCCATTCTCGACTCAACTAATAACATCATTACAAGGAACCCAAGAGTCAAGGAGCGGTTTGATCTCCCCTATCTTCTTCGCCGTGACCCTGATGACTGGCGCCGGCACGACGGAGGCCTCGCCCTGTGCAAGTTGATGCCGCTTGATAATGATACGTATGGTGTTAAGATGCCATCGCTTGAGGGCAAGGCTTGGGCGGGCGCGGGTTGTTTACATTCGGTCCAACTGCGAGTGGGAACTTGTGAATGTGTACACTCGTGACCGGGTTCCACTTCCAAAAATCTCAGCAGACTGCCCAGAGGTTGAGCACACCGGTATTGTACGCACGTTCAAATACGATCATGGTGACTATCTTCTACGGAAGATAGCAATTTGTCGAGTTCCCAACCGCTCTTGGAATTACAACAACTATGAAGTTGTTGCTATCTTTGACAAGCTTGTTGCCGTCCTTGGTGGTTTGACTCGATGGATATTGCTCAAAAATCAGTTTCTGTACACGGATGAGTACTATGATGCAATTCAATACGAGGGCCTTGTGTTTGCTGCCACCACTCATGGCACTGTTTTTGCATGGGATCCTCGTAGCTTCGGTACGTTTGTCTTCCACCGTAATTATAATTGTTTCATCCACATGCATGCGGGTTAGCAAGTTTCCCTTTAGTAATTAACCTTCTTCTTGTGTTTCCAAGGTCCTGTGAACATCCCACCACCTATACTTGAAAAAATTTATAACCAAGGGGGAGATGACGATGGTGATGATCACGAGCATGAGGACGAGCATCGCCCATATACTCTGTGGCGCCTGGCAACTAATTCCGATGGATCACCTCTTCTTGTGTGTATACAGCCCACTGATGATGTTACTGCTAAGGAAGCAGGTGTAGTCTCCCATGGTCGCACTCTCCGGACCTATTCCAACACCCGTTGCATGGTATTCGGGATGGATACTAGTGTGCTAGCGCCAACTCCTTCTCCCTAGTACAGAATTGATAGTCTTGGAGAAAACTCGCTCTTCCTTGGACAAAACTATCCGATGAT
This sequence comes from Aegilops umbellulata, assembly GCA_032464435.1. Lineage (NCBI taxonomy): Eukaryota > Viridiplantae > Streptophyta > Magnoliopsida > Poales > Poaceae > Aegilops > Aegilops umbellulata. The sequence continues at coordinate 69,275,489 of CP136058.1, forward strand.
GGTGAAAGGCGATCCAGCTGCTGTTGACACAACGTTACAAGTACCGTTTATGAGAAGCAACTGTGTCTATACCTCGGACATTTGGGTGGTTCCCTACACTGGTACTGATATAGTAGGCCGCTTCAGCCTGGATGATCAGTCCTGCGTTGGTCTCCAGATCGACAATGGATGGCCCATCCCAGAGAATCACTTGTGGTTCAAAGCAAGCGTTTCCAACGCCGAGGAATGGTTGAGTTGAAGTTCATTTCATTGCTTGTTATTTGTTGTGTGGTGAAAACTTTAGTATTTATAATGTATCCTCGTTGTCGATGTGGGTTGATGACCTGTTGTATGTAATAAAATGATATGCCTGTGATAAACTTACTAAGTTTATGAAGGGCTTTCGAGTCGCTTCTCTGAGTGAGTGGTGCGACGAGGCAAAAAAATATTTTCCGAATACATAATTGTACGTGCATTGCAACAGGTTATCGGATGAGGCCAATCAACAATAGTTGTACACTATTTGTACTAGCTTCACATGCTTCGCGCGTCGGGCGGGTGTTTTTACTGTAGCCATATGTTAATGTGTTCGCTGTATGTAACCAGCACCTGTGACACCCCAAAATATTAACTTTGTTTGTTAATTAAAATTTTACCAGGAAATTTAAAACTTTTATTTTCTGGACTCCCTTTTTATTTTTGAACCTTTTTCTCCCTTGTCATTATGGAGTTTTTCCACAAAATGAAAACTTTTCAATTATGTTATTGGACTTGTTTAGCCTCTCAAGAAAAACTTTTCTTTCATTAGTAGAACTAATTACAAAATTAATTTGCTTGATCTTTATTTTCTTGAAAATGGGTTTTTCAAGGTTTTATGGCCATATTTGAAGTACAACCATTTGATAAATTCACTTAAAATTTCAACCAAAATTTGGTGATGTCATGTGATGTTATTAAATCACTTTTATGCAAAAATATCTTTATTCTTGAAATAATTTGAGCTCTACACCCAATTTTCTTCTCTGGTCCAGTGGGCAATTTCGCACTACAACCCATTTAAATACTTCTTTCTAGCCCCCACCAAAATTATGGGATGGTAGTAGTAGCTTATGATTCAACTTTATGTAAAAACCCACTGATGTTATTTGAAAAATAGGAGTGTATCAACCTCATTTTCATTCTGGTCCAACTTGATGGTTTGTACAACAACCATATTTTTGCTTACTCTTTGGCTCTTGATTCCTTTTCCTACTTGTAGTCCTCCCTACTAAACCCCTAAGTCCAAGAGCATGCACCCATTGGATCACTTTTGGTTCATGGAATAATGCCATTCATCTCCTGTCCAGAATTGAGGTTTTGCAAAACTTGCACTAACAAGTTTGTGCTTTTCACAAACTAACCTCACCACCCTCTTTTTCACCTAATGAGACCACCATCTGGAGATTTCGGCCCCTCCAAGAATAGCCTAGGTGCCTGTGGCATTTAGTCAAACACCTGGAATGCATGGACAGAACTGGCATGAGTTTTTGTTTGCTTTGTGAACTTGGTCTCCTGACCTAACCACCTTGTCCCTTGATCTCCCCTCTATCAATAGCCTAGTCCTGTTGCTTGCCAACCCCGCCCAAGCGCTCTGGAGTGCCATGGCATTTCGCCGAGCAGCTGATGGGCGTGCACTGGGCGCGCCCAGAGCGCGCCAACTGCAGCCGCGCACCCAAGCCGCCGCGTCGCGCGCCCCTGGCTTGGCCCGCACTGCAGAACCTCGCCACGCACTCCCCTCCTCGCCACAACACGCCAGCCCACCCTGGCACCCTACAGCGCCACTGCCAGAGCACTTTTGGCGGCCCGCCGGCGTCCGCAGTGCGCCTCTGCCACGGGCAGCGCCGCCCGAACCGCCAGCTCTCGCCACCTGCCCCTTGGAGCCGCGCAAGCTTATCCCCAAGCGTGTATGCTAGCTCTTGTCGCCGCCACGTCTCCCTAGCTACAGAATGGCGGTCGCCGGCGTTCTTATCCTTGGCCATCGTCGGAACCGCCCCCGACCGCCTATATAAGGGACCCCGAGCCCCTATGAGCATGCACGCAACCTCAGTCCACTCCTCCAGTTCCCCCCATGGCAGCCAATCGACCCGAGGAGGTCGTCTTCTTCCTCTCCCGCAACTCCTGCCGCCGTTACTACCCCGGCCATGCCGGCGCAACCAGAGCCTCTCCGGTCCTCCCAACGCCACCAATCGACTCCAATCCATCTTGCGGAGCCGCCCAGACCCCCAGCTGCGACGGAGGGCCACCGGAGCCACAAAACCACTTTGCTCCCGAAACCACCGGCCGCCGCGAAGCTCGTTGATGGCGATTCCCTCCATCTCCGACGACTCCACAACCACCGGAAGGACCGCCCTCGATCCGTGGATCCATCCCTGCCCTCAACACCCCGCAAGGACTCGCCGTTCGCCGGCGACCCTCGCCGGAGTTCCGCCCCGCTCGGGCAAAGAGAAAGGAGGGGAGGGAAGACTAGTCAAACCTGACCAGTGGGCCAGGCGGGCCCACTGTCAGTGACACCGCGCGCGTCCACGCTGGATAAGTGGAGGCGTAATTTCAAAATACGCCTTCGACGCGGTCAGTTCGAAACGTTTTTCTTTTTCTGTTTAATTATTTAAAAACAAATTTTGACCAGAACTTTGACTGGTTATATCTTTTTAAGTATAACTCCAAATGAGTTGATTCTTTTTCCTACATCTCTCAAATTCTGTCTTGTTTATTTTAAGATTTATTTGAAAATTTTCCGAACAACTTTTTTGTACTGTTTTTGAAATATGTGTTATTTGCATATTTTTGAAAATAGGATTTTTGAAGAGAAGAAAGCTTTCAAAAGATTTGGAGTGCACCCTGCCCTTCCACACCTTGAAGGCAAGCATCTTGAACCCTGGAATAATATTTTTGATGTGTTGGTTGACACGTTTATAACACCACCTCGTTTCGGGGAACTCGTTATTTTATGTGGTGATACGATCATTTGCATGAATGCATATCAGTGTTTTCCTTGCTGTTGGAAATGAATGTACTTGTGATGGTAATCATCCTCATGTGCCTTGCATGCATGCCGGAAAGGAATCCGGGAAAGCCTCTGCCTTGGGTAGGCGTGAGCTTGTCGCCGGTCTCCGTCGGGACGGTTATCTCCGGTATGGCATAGTAAGGTATAATGTGCGGTGATTTTGTTGGTTGAAATATATTTGATGTACATGTCATGCAGGGAATTTGTAAGCCTCCTGAGTCGATCATAGATCGAGTCTTGTTCCGGTAACCCCCATGCTTGTTTCGTACTACCACTTTTCCCTGCCAAGGGTAGGGTACGGTTCAGTAAGTTGTCAACCCCTTTCCTAGCACACACCGTACAGAGAGGCCATGGTGGAAGATACCGGAGGCATCCGGTAGGCATGCCACCTGACCCGGGGGCATGGGCGTTTCGGTTGTAGCCGAAGGGGTAGCTCCCCTAGTTTGCGCGCGGTATAAATTTTGTGATCCCATGCTACGTCGAGGTTGTAGCCTCCCCACTTAGAGTTTTGCTTAACGGGTGTCGTGGGTGATTTCCAGACGCCGGTAAGTTAGGCTGGTGTGTGCCGATAGGTGTGTTTTCAATTAAAAGACCGTAGATGGAATTAGTCCCGATGGACTAAACGAATCCATTACTAGTGGGTAAAGAGTACACCCTCTGCAAAGTTTAAAGCTATTCGAATAGCCGTGTCCATGGTTAAGGATTACAGTCTGGGATGGGTCAAGTGTCGGTCTTAGTGTCGGTCTTCGGAGGAGAAACTACTAGACCCGAATATTGATTATGACTTGTGATATATGATGGTTATGGTTATTATCATTATGGACTAACCGTTTGCATTGTTTGAAATCAGGAATATCCCTGGGACGGTACCACCTCCTGGATATTCACTATGATTATGTTATCTTACAATCCCTTTCTGTGGTGTCGCTCAGACGCCCGACTGTGGCATGTTTGTTATTTCCATTTTATACAAGCCCTATCTGTGGTGTCGCTTAGACGCCCGACTGTGGCATGCTTGTTATCTTATTTACCTTACAAGCCCTTTCCGTGGTGTCGCTCAGACGCCAGACTGTGGCATGTTTGTTATTTCCCTTTTATACAAGCCCTTTCTGTGGTGTCGCTTAGACGCCCGACTGTGGCATGCTTGTTATCTTATTTACCTTACAAGCCCTTTCTGTGGTGTCGCTCAGACGCCCGACTATGGCATGTTTGTTATTTCCCTTTTATACAAGCCCTTTCTGTGGTGTCGCTTAGACGCCCGACTGTGGCATGCTTGTTATCTTATTTACCTTACAAGCCCTTTCTGTGGTGTCGCTTAGACGCCCGACTGTGGCATGCTTGTTATCTTATTTACCTTACAAGCCCTTTCTGTGGTGTCGCTTAGACGCCCGACTATGACATGCTTGTTATCTTATTTACTTTACAAGCCCTTTCTATGGTGTCGCTTAGACGCCCGACTGTGGCATGCTTGTTATTTAATTACCTTATAAGCCCTTTATGTGGTGTCGCTAAGACGCCCGACTGAGGCATGCTCATTTTACTATCCTTTCGAGACGTCGCTTCAGACATCCGATCGGTGCATTTTATTACTATTCTGTCATTGCATATTCCTGTTGCATAAATAACCTGCTTGCATGCATCAAGATTTTATTTTATGATTGACGATGTGATCATAGAATATTTCCATGCATGTTGATCATTTATATTATACCTGTATTCTTAATGTTTGCGAGTACATTCAAAGTACTCACTGGCTTGTCCCTGGCTATTGTCTTGGCCAGATTTCTTGCCCGGAGAGGAGCGACGTGATGACAGCCTCGGAACCTAAGCAACGGTGATAGCAGACTCGCGAAGATAGGAGTTAACCTGGTCAGCTGTTCCTGTGGGAAATGGGGTCCCATAGACCGTGGTGATCCACAAACCGCTTCCTCCCTCAACCACTAGAAACCATTTGATGTACCCATAGGACACAATGGTCTTGTACTACATATTTTGTACTTTTGCTTGGAATTTCTGTAACAAGTTGGTGCCTCATCAGCTAACAGTAATCCTGGGGCTGGTGAGCACAACGGCCCTTTTTCTGGAAATTAAAGCCCGGAAAACCGGTCGTGACAGCACCTCGAATCCTCGATACTAGTACTATATAGTAGGAGTAGTAGGGTGGAATGGGCCAGAACAAGCATTCACGTCTAGGAGTACGGCACACGCCACCACCACGACATCCATCTGACACCATATTATTTCTTGGAGTCCGTGCTAGAGCAATCTCTTCAACCTCGTCGTTTCTCTAACTTCAGCCATCGGGCGGCGGGCGAGGTGGGGATTTGCTGATAGTCGGTTTTGCTTAACTGCGGTCCCACTTGTAAGGCCAACTCCAACGCACGACCCCAAACGGACCTCCGTTTTGCACGAACTCCAACGATAATTTTGACTAGAAAAGCAAGACCAAAGAAAACAAGAACCACAAGAATACATTTTACTACTCCTGTAAGTTGGATTAGTGCCTTCTTGATGCATTCATTGTTGATCTGCGGAGGCTCGATCTTGCGTGCTTCTTTCTTCTTCGAGTGTAAAGAAGTAGACGTTGCTTCCTCGCATCTAGTCTCATGTCTAGACTCTATTCTAGTAGGAGTATCAACAAGTGCACTAACCTCATCTCTAGCCTCTGTGCTAGCTAAAAGTGATAGAACATCTACTAAATTACGCTCTGTCAATATATGGATGTACTCTTCTTCCCAATACAAAAACTTGCATCCATTCTACTCCCTCCGTTGCACAATACATGCCTTCTATTTGTCAAAATATATATGTATCTAGACATGTTTTAGTATATAGGTACATCCATTTTTGGACAAATGGAAGTCAAGTATTTTGGAACGGAGGGAGTACACAATAAAAAATTTAAGTTAGCACAACTAGTCTAATCCGAGAGCACAACCGAAGATTTGGTCGGGTTCTTCCTCCTTTTGCCGACACGTGGGACATCCAGCATCCAGGTCGTGTCATGAAAGAAATTAGAGTGGTAGTTGAAGCCACGAGATGTGCATCTTGGGTTAAACTGTAAATAGAATCTTACTACTCTTGAGTAACTCCAAAAGCAGCCATCGAAGATCTTTATTGGATTTGTTTTTTGTCACCAGCACGTCGAGGTGAAAGATGTGCAGGTTCAGTGGGTCCTCTTGCATTTTCACTAACATGTGGGGCCGCATGTGAGAAAATAGATGATGGGTTCCGTGCGTCCGCTGGCTGGCTGAGAAGAGAGATAGAGGAGGGCTGAGCACGGACTGCAGGAAATTGTTCTACGTACCTCGATATAGGCTCGATATAGTGGGGTGGCATGGGCCATAAATAGCATTCACGTCTAGCACTACGACACACGCCACCCACACGAGTCCCATCTGACACCAATTTTCTTGGAGTCCGTGCTACAGCCATCTCTTCTCCCTCCTGTTTTCTCAGCCATCGCGCGGTGGGCGGGGTAGGGTTTGCCGATAGTCGGTTTGCTCAACTGCGGTCCCACTTGTAAGCGAAAATGCAACACCGCACGCATTCCCGCTTGAGCGACGTGCCGGACCAACCGTGTGGGGGTGCGACGCGAACACGGCAGGCTTTTCCTTTTGAACTCGTAACTTGTAAAATTTGGTTCTGCTCCATGGCGCGACCGATAGATAGAAAATAACGAATTTGCCTAGAGTAATGAGAAGTTTGGTTCTGGCGCCGTTCATGCATGGAGTACGTACGAAAATTATGAAGTTGATGCGAAAGGTAAGATAATTACTGTAGTATCATATACTACTACATGGATTTGACGGAAAGATAAAAATACATACGGATCCATCAACGACATCCTCATGCCCTAGTGCGCCGGGTCACCAACCGACGTGTGAGGAGCAGCGGCGTTGGTGGCGAGCTCAACGTGCTTCTGAACAATGTCGTCCAAGGTTGCCCTGCGGTCCAAGAAGGCCAGCGTCCTATCGTCCTCCTCTTGCATGTAGTAGTCCTTGTGGACGATTTGCGCGTAGACATGGGTGATTATGTCGATGGTGTCTTGCTGCGCCAGGAGCTGCGCGGCGAGCGTGACCTCGAGGTGGACATTCTCCGGCGCGACGGCGGGCAGTCGCAGGGCCACCAGTGCGTCGAAGAGGTTGTCACCATAGTGGCCATTGAGGGTGGTGGGAATCGCAGTGGACGCGTTGGCTGGAGGCTTATGTCAAAGTCGTCCGCAAGCTTCTTGACGACGGTGAACTTGTCGAGGAAACCGACGAGGACGTCGTCGAACAAGGAGACGAAGTTGTCGTCCAAGCGGCCCCTCGCCCTGGCGGCCTCAAGCAATACTATTCGGAGACGTTCCTCGGTGCCGGGCCGCAGGCCGGCGTCGTGGACCATCTGGCACAACCGGCTGATGCTCGCGCTCATCGCCTCCATGGGTCTAGCTTAGCTTCTAGTCAACTGATCTTGCGATTCGAGTGATCACTCTTGCCCTTGGTAGCGTGCGTAGGTGTGTAGGATTTCGTAGTACTCCTCGGCCCTCTACTGCACCTGCCTTTGGATGTATGATAGGTGGGCCAGCCACCCCCTGGGCCCACGTGTCATTCACCCAAAGGGAGTTGTCGTAAGACAATGAAGGTGCGTCCCCCTCTGTGCTGGTGTAGTATAGTCATCTCACCGGACCTCTAGTTGGGGCCAAATGAGAGAAGTTTGATGTTTACTGGTTTATTGGTCCCCTTCGCATTTTGCGCCAAGTTTTGACCTTTGATTTAACTAATAAAATGTTAATGCATGTAAACAGAAATGTTGTGTAAGTCACCTTACGAAAACCAAATAATCCCAAAATACTTAGGCATGGTGCATTAACTCCCTCCTTGTTTCTTATTTCGTGATATATCAACCAATGAGAGATGTGGGCCGTGCATGCTTTCAATGACTTGAGACTACCAAACATGACATGCAGTGTTTAGTTCATTGCATGTAATCCTATTAGTACTCTAGTTAGCAAAAAACATTAAGTTCTCTCGCCGATAGGAATAAAACACCATGTATTTATTTACAGAGGGAGTAGTACATTTTTTGTAACATGCATTACTAGATATTGCTAGTCAAATACTAAAATCCAGATGGACGTGGTAGTACTCCTAAATCCAGACGGTGGTGCTACTAGTACTAGTAGTAGTACTATCAATGTAGTAGGAGGAGTACTAGCACTGTACTACCCGTTGGTCAAATTATTACGTGTTGCTCCTCACAGTGAAGTGACAAGACCCTGCGACAGAGATGACACCTGAGTATAGGCGCCGTGTTCGGCATACCATAGTCAGCCTCACCGTCTGCAGTCACTATCATCATGGCTGTAGAGCTAGCCTGCTTACAACTAGCCCCGTTCGACATAATTTCCCGTGCGTAGATGCCCGTGCATTGCACGGAACACCAAGATTGGGGGTGGACGGCTCCGGCAGCGGCCATCACGCCAGATTTTTCCACGACCTTCTAGATGTGGTGGGGAGGAGATAAGGCTGATTGTGAGAGACAAGGAGATGTTTGTAAATAGGGAACAAGTGCAGGCATCTTTTTGCAAAAATGGAGAAGCTTGGTTTGTATGCGTCAGATCTAGATCCGACGGCTATTGGTGAAAGATGGGAGGCACAACATCATCACCAACTCAGGACCTGTTTGATTCGCAGGATTTTGAAAATGCAGGAATAGGACACGGCAATATTACAAGTTTCAAACTGATATTACAAATGTTAGGAGTAATGTTGCATCTACGAAGAGGGAATTACTAGGAAGTTTACGTAAGAACTTTCGTTACTTTAGGTGGATGCAGCATTATCGTACAAACTAAAATCCACTGCCCTGACAAGTCACTAATGGGCAAATAAGTTTTCGAGTCTCTAGCCACTTGATGTTTCAAAAACAAATTCAGCTTCTGCGGAGACTTTGGAATTTAGGCTTAGACGCTTGCGGTAATCAGCACGGCATTCATTGTTGCGCCAGAGAACGCCAAACCTCATTACCTTGAGCACACTTGCCTCCAGAACAAAGAACCTGGCCAATTTAATCTCAGATGTGCTGCCTCGATAGTCGATCAAATCAGTTTCTGTAAGATGGAGATCAAGGCATTCGATGAGATTGTTATAGTGCAGCACATTTTTCACTTTCGGGTCTTTTTTATCTGCAAAAGAAGAGAACATATTAGAGCAGCTGGCTGCATAAGATTGATGTGTCATCAAGAGGTACCAATATCATTCGCTCATACGATAGGGTTGGCTGGCTAGTGATATTTTTTCACTCTCTCTCTCTCTCTCTCTCTCTCTCTCTCTCTCTCTCTCTCTCTCTCTCTCTCTCTCTCTCTCTTTCTGTTTCCTCTCATTTAACTAGGAGCACGTGAAGAGCATGGGCATTTGTTGCCTTCCACTATGTGGCCGATGCCATATTTCGCAAAAGTATGCCACATAATACGCATGGATGTCAAATCAAAAGATTTTGGCACCGCTCTCGCGATGTGAGAGAGTTGGCACCGCTGTGCACACAGACCCACATGTATAAACAAATAAATCAAACCAACTACACCAGCCTCTCACTCTCCCAAACAAGTGTTTTTTATTGCCTGAGTCCTTTCTCTCTCCCACACAGTGTTTTTTCATTGCGTGTGTTAATTTGGCACCGGAGCAAAGTAGGTGATCCAGATTGGGGCACCAGGTGAGCAATGGAGGGGCAGCGATGCCAAATGCATCACAAGTGAATTTGGCACATGTTTTGGCCGACATAGCCCACTTTTGTACTCCCTCCATCCCAAAATTCTTGTCTTAAATTTGTCTAAATACGGATGTATCTAGTTACATTTTAGTGTTAGATACATCTGTATCTAAACAAATGTAAGACAACAATTTCGGGACGGAGGGAATACTACCTCGTATTTAGTATAAAATTTTGACCATAGATTTACCTAAGAAAATGCCAATGCATGTCACTAAAAATTACACCATTTGAAATTATGTTCAAATACAAATCCAACGATATAGTTCTTAGTGACATGCATTGACATTTTGTCAGTTGCATCTATGGTCAAATTTTGATACTACAAAATTGGAAGAGTAAACCAGGATGGAGGTAGTACTTACTCTTAGGGTAACCATAGAGTTACTGGAGTAGTCTAAGTTACTTTCCACTATGACTAGCCTAGGCTACTATTGTAGTACAGCATAAAAACGATGTAGGTGATCACGTGAGAAAAAAATACTAAAAACATTTCTTTCGATGCAGTGCGTAGATGCAGTTTTGAACACTACACTTGTCATCGTAATTTGGGAAAATTACGAAAAAATTGAGCAACGTTGTGATTACCGTTTACTTATAGGAAAGAAGTTTCACCTCGATGAGTAGCTTCTCCGTGCACGGAAAGCATGTAAGGAATCCAACAACTTGATCCAGATTGGGGCCGATAGATTTTAGTGCTAAGATCTTCACTGTGCGCATGGACTGGGTCAAGCTTGTGGGAATCATTTTCTAGAAGACGGTCGTAAATACATCAAGAAGAAATTTTAAAATGTGAATTTCAAGAAGACGGAGAAGAAGATGAGTGTTGTACCTGAACGATTACGGATCCAACAAAGAGTTCGAAGAATTTGGCAGACGAGTACACCAACGCTGTCAATTTGGGCACGTCAATGACCCTGGTTTTTGTTGGACCTTCTAGATCTGATACAAGCAATCTCTCAAGGAAAGGCGCATTCTCAATGACCATAATGTGGAACAACTGGAGTGATCTCTTCCCAATTGATGTCTTGTTGCGGGGCCAGCAAGACACATAAATCCATCGGAGATTCGTCGAGGCGATGTGGGGGCTAATGAACCCGTGGATCTGCTCAAGACGAAGGTACTCGAGCGCAGTACAGCTGCGGAGTAGGTGCTCCATAGCCTTCTTCGAGATGACAACGTCAAAGAGGTTGAGCTGCTTGAGTTGAGGGAGAAGAAGGGAGGGTGCGGCATTAATCTGGGGAAGATAGCAGGAGCTGCAGCTGGCGCGGCGCAGCGTTGGCGTGAGGCAGAGCGCGGACGGCGGCAGAGAGCGACATTGTCCAGCTTCAAAGCTGAGCTCCTCGAGCTGATCTAGGGCGGGGGATAAGAACCACTCGTCGAACTTGGGTTGGACCTTGCAGTTGGTACTAAACATGCGGATGTCAAGGCGTCTGGCTTGCCCAGGGTGTGATGAAAGGATCTTGGAGACTGCGGCCATGCGTTTGCAATCCCCGTCGCAGAGGCAGCTGTCGACGGTGAGGTTGAGGGGGACGCAGCGCCAGAGGGGGCGCCACCGCCGGGAGAGCGGGGCGGTCCGCATGGCAGATTTTGTGGGGAGGAGGCCGATGATGACGAGCAGCATGTCATCGGGGAGGCTGCTGATGAAGTCCAGGCTCGCCTTATGCGGTTTTGGCTCGAGCCGCCTCCGCTTGTTGGCTGCCTCGCCATCCATCTCAACCGGCGGCGGCGCCGGTGTACACGTGTGTTGGTGTGTGTTGTGTGCTGGGTGTGCGCGAGTGCGTCCTTCTGTGCATGCCGCCACGCAGTGGTGAGTTTTGCGCGAGTGCGTCCTTTGCGCACAAGAAGTTTGTCCTCAACGCGCCCTCAATTTACTAGTGTGCGGGGTGCTACCCCGAGTGGTTTCAACTTTGTTTACTTCACCGCGTGTCAGATGGGCCTCTAGTTTACTTATTTTCACCCACTGCCACATGGTCCAACACACGAAGATACAGAACACGAGCTGAGAAGGCAGCATGTGGATTGGTTGACCGGTCAACTAAACAATATACAGAGCTATACGCTGACACAGTGAGCGTATAATCCATCGGTATAGAGAGTTCGAGTGAGAGGGGAGGCCCGTGAGAGATAGCAGAGAGAGAGAGAGAGAGAGAGAGAGAGAGAGAGAGAGAGAGAGAGAGAGAGAGAGAGAGAGAGAAAGAGCTACTCCCTCCGTTCGAATTTTAGTTCCAACCTTTTTTTAAGTCAAACTTTTGAAACTTTGACCAAGTTTATAAACAAATTACTTATATCTACAATACCAAAGATAAATGATAGTATGAAGTAAGTACATGTTGTGATGAATCTAATGATCGTTCCAGATGTAAATGTTTTTTCTCCACATATACCTGGTCAAACTTTTCTGAGGTTTGACTTTTCAAAACATCCATATGCTTATGGACGTGACAGAGTCCCTAACTATATATATATATATAGAGAGAGAGAGTGTGTGTGTGACGCCCCCGATTCAATCGTACACTAATCATGCACGCAAGTGTGTACGATCAAGATCAGGGACTCACGAGAAGATACCACAACACAACTCTACAAATAAAATAAGTCATACAAGCATCATAATACAAGCCAGGGGCCTCGAGGGCTCGAATACAAGTGCTCGATCATAGACGAGTCAGCGGAAGCAACAATATCCGAGTATATACATAATTTAACAAATCTGCCATAAGATGGCTAGCACAAACGGGGATACAGATCGAACGAGGCACAGGCCTCCTGCCTGGGATCCTCCTAACTACTCCTGGTCGTCATCAGCGGGCTGCACGTAGTAGTAGGCTCCTCCAGAGTAGTAGGAGTCGTCGTCGAAGGTGGCGTCTGGATCCTGGGCTCCATCGTCTGGTTGCAGCAATCGGGTAGAGAGATGGGGAAAAGGGAAACAAAGCAACCATGAGTACTCATCCAAAGTACTCGCAAGCAAGGAGCTACACTACATATGCATGGATATATGTGTAAAGGGCCATATCAGTGGACTGAACTGCAGAATGCCAGATTAAGAGGGGGATATCTAATCCTGTCGAAGACTACTCTTCTGGCAGCCTCCGTCTTGCAGCATATAGAAGAGAGTATACTGAAGTCCTCCAAGTAGCATCGCATAGCATAATCCTACCCGGCGATCCCCTCCTCGATGCCCTGTTAGAGAGCGACCACCGGGTTGTATCTGGCACTTGGAAGGGTGTGTTTTATTAAGTATCTGGTTCTAGTTGTCATAAGGTCAAGGTACAACTCCTGGTCGTCCTTTTACCGAGGGACACGGCTATTCGAATAGATTAACTTCCCTGCTGGGGTGCACCACATAACCCAACACGCTTGATCCCATTTGGCCAGACACACTTTCCTGGGTCATGCCCGGCCTCGGAAGATCAACATGTCGCAGCCCTACCTAGGCACAACAGAGAGGTCAGCACGCCGGTCTAAACCTAAGCGCGCAGGGGTCTGGGCCCATCGCCCTGAGCACACCTGCACGTTGCGTGGGCGGCCAGAAGCAGACCTAGCCTAGTGGTGTTCCAGTAAAATCCGGTGCGCGCCGCTCAGTCGCTGACGCCACGAAGGCTTCAGCTGATACCACGATGCCGAGTGCCCATATCTTTCCCGCGCAGTTGCTTAGTGCGTATAGGCCAGTAGCCAGACTCAGATCAAATACCCAGATCTCGTTAAGCGTGTTAAGTATCCGCGAACGCCGACAGGGCCAGGCCCACCTCTCACCCAGGTAGCCTCAAACTGCCCTGCCGCTCCGCCACAAAGATCCACACAGAGGGCCGTCGGGACAATGGTCCTTTCAGCCCCCAATCCGTGAATCACTCGCGGGTACTCCTCGAGCCAACCCGACTTTGGTCACCACATGTATCATGTATAAAGTAGCATATACCCGTGATCAACTCCCGAGTGATCACGGCCCGATAGTATAGCACAGCAGACGGACAAGAATGTAGGGCCATTGATGGAAACTAGCATCCTATACTCAGCAGGTAGGATTGCAGGTAAAGGTAACAACAGTAGTAACAAGGACAGGCTATGCATCAGGATAGGAATAACGGAAAGCAGTAACATGATACACTACTCTAATGCAAGCACTATAGAGAAGAGTAGGCGATATCTGGTGATCAAGGGGGGGGGGGCTTGCCTGGTTGCTGTGGCAAGAGAGAGGGGTCGTCAACTCCGTAGTCGTACTGGGTAGCAGCGGCGTCGGTCTCGGTGTCTAGCGAGAGAAGAGGGGGAGAAACAATGAATACAATGCAAACAGATGCATAGCGATGCATGTCATGACAAGTATCGGTGCTAGGGGTACCCTAACGCGGTATGAGGTGATACCGACGAAGGGGGGTAGCAGCCGGGAAAGTATCCCCGGGTTTCTGCGTTTTCGGGCAGAGGAGCCGGAGGGGGAAAGTTGCGAGTTCGATATGTTAGGGGTGTGTGGCGGACGAGTGGGCTGCGTATCCGGATTCGTCTCGTCGTTTTGAGCAACTTTCATGTAGAAAGTATTTTCATCCGAGTTATGGATTAAAAGATATGATTTTCTAGAGATTTAAATCATTTTTTTGATTTTAATTACTTATTTAATTCCAACATTATCCAAAACAGTGAATGATGACGTCAGCATGACATCAGAGTGATGTCAGCAGGTCAATTGGTCAGTTGACCAGTCAAACCAGACAGGTGGGTCCAGTGGGACCCACATGTCATTGACAGGGTACTAACAGGGGGGTTTTAGACTAATTAAATAGGTTAAATAAGGGTGGGGCCCAGTAGTCAGTGAGAGATTAGTGTATTAATTAGCTAAACTATTTAATTAACCAATTATTCTTTTTATTTATTTCGTTTATTGAAGTGGGGCCTATAGGTCAGTGAGATAGGGGCGGCCCAGTCAGCCGTTGACCCAGCCAACAGGTCAACAGGGGGCCCTGGGCCCACCAGTCAGTGGCCCAGGTGGTGGGACCCGCGGTGCCAGGTCAGCAGGGCCGGCTCTCGCCGCCGGCGACCAAAGGCACGGCGCAGACCCGCTGGAGTTCGCCGGAAATTGCCCACAGGGCATGGATCCGTGCGCGCCTGGGCTCGTTCGAACGAGCGCGCAGAGGCGCATCTAGCTGGGGCGGTGGCGTGGCCGGAGAAGGGCCGCAGCGCCACCGGTGACGAGCGGGGCGGACGCCGGCATTCGGTCGCGAGAGGGGAACGGCGCTGCGGCACGGCAGTAAGTACCCAAAACGGCCAGGAGGCCTCTACGGGCGCGTGTGAGCACGACACGCATGAGCCCGGGACCAAATGGTCACCAGACGCCTGCCGGCAACGAGCGCGTGCGGCGACGCGTTCGGGCGTGCACCGAGCTAGGGGCTAGCGGCCACGGAGCAGCGCGCGAGCGGGCGCGTTGGGTTCCTGGGGGCACCAGGAACAAGATGCCGTGCTCAGGCGAGCACGACGGAGAGTACGGCCACGGCGGTGAGGCGTTCCGCGGCGACGGGCTCTCTGCAACAGCGACGAGCTAGCTACTGCATGAGCTAGGGGAGCTAGAGGGCGGAGAAGGGAGGAAGCTCACCTAGCAGCACGCACGGTGGCCGGTGAAAGGTTTAGTAGCTGCAGGGGCGCGGCCGGAGTCGGTGAAGAACGGCGGCGGAGTTTGTCGGGGCAGAGGAGGAAGACGGCAGCGTCGGGGCATTGCGGTGGCTCCGGTCTCCAACGGGTTGCACTAGACGAAGGAGCGGACGACGGCGGTCCTTGGAGACACCATGGGGTGGCGAGGTGGGCTCGGTGGCTGTGGCTAGGCTGGAGCCATGGCGTCGGTGGTGCTCGGATGCGGAGGGGAACAAGGGGGAGAGGCGCGGTGGATCTGAGGGGGGGGCGCAGGACCCGAGGCGAGGGTGGGGGCGAGTGGGAGGAGAGACCGAGGGGGCGTGGCGACCTTATCCCCTCGTCTCGTCACCGGCGAGGGGGGGTTCGGCTGGGACGCGCCCTGTTCCGACCCGGGTCGGGGGAACAGGGGAAGGGGACGCGGTGCGGGAGCTGGGCCGGCTGTGGGCCAGGGGGCATGGGCTGTGGCCGTGCGGGGGTTGGGTTGCCTGGTCCAGGGGCTTCTCCCCTTTTTTTTTGTTATTGCAATTTCCTTCTTTTAGTTATTTTCCCTTTTTGTTTTATTTAGTTTTAGGGCATTTAGGCATTTTGTAAAATTGTGTCCTCTACACCATAAATACCAGTGCAATATTTGGCATCCACCGAATATTTTTGTTTTAATATTTGAAAACTTTTGTCACTTGACTTATTTAGGATTTGGATTCGAAACGGTTTGAACTAACGAAGGCTTAGCAACAGTAATCCAAAGATGCCATGGCATCATTAGTAGAGTTTTACTGTAGCCTAATTATCCGGGCGTTACAGAGAGAGAGAGTGTGAAAAAAGTGTGTGTGCATGTGTGAAAGAGACATGGACAACACACGATAAAAGTAGAGAAAAAGCGTGCCTGTCTTATGCAAACATATCACACATGCATCTTCGACAACGGAGGCAAGGTGAGGTGATAGTGTGTGGTTTTTTGGAACCGAGAAAGCAAGACCCCTAGCACGTGGCCAAGAGGGGTCTGACAAACAAGGGAGAGAGGTCGAGAGAGACGTACGTAGAAAATGCAGACATGGGAAGGAGAGAGTGTATGTTTGTCATAGAGAGATCCCCTGGAGATCGTGATGGGACTACATGGGTGGGAGATCGAGTGACAAGGTGTGTGCGCGATAGAAGATGCCCCGAGAGATATCGAGATAGACGTATGGATGGAAGGAGACAATACGTGTGTTCCTGATGGCTAGTATGAAATAATAATACTTAGGAGGGGGGGAGTGCTTGCGCCTATGATGGAGTGAGGGATTATGGTACTAGGGGGGTGAGTGTCACATGGAGAGAGAACAAGGGCGGAGAGTGTTGGATGGGTCTATATGTATAGCGTGAGCGAGACATGTGTATGTGTGAACCAGGGAGATATAAGGCCAATTTGGCGTGCGTACTGAGCATCTTTTGCCTGGCCTGGGGTTGTGGCTGGATTTCATGCATGCTTGTTTGGTTGCTACCCTGTGAAAAAGAAAGCCCGCCTGGCCTGGGTTCCCTTGCACTTTAATTAGCCTGGCTGAACTCCAGACACTGCAAGTAGCCTGGCCCAGGCGACCGATTTCGAACGCCTGGCCGTGCCTGGTCGTGTGGCCACGAGTCTAACAGCAACATGGATGGATATTAGCATTAAATAATGGATGCATGGATTGATTGATGGGACGTTGATGCTTTGCCTGGCCCAGGCATGAACCAAACGCTTCAGCACCACACAAGCCTGGCCAGGCAGAAATATTTTACATCTCACGTCCACACCAGGCAGTACCGGCCATCAAGGCGTGAGGGTCAGGTCACGAACCAAACTGACCAATAAAGTTTGAGAGAGATTGAGGAGCCCCGATAAGGCTGAGTGGTGCGTCAGATAGCTGAGAGGGGGAAAGAGATATTCCATCCGCTCGATAATGCAGTGCATGTAAATTTTTTAGAAGTCAAACTTTGGAAACTTTGATCAGGTTTACGCAAATGTTATTTATATCTACAATACCAAAGATACATCATACAAAACTACATCGCATGGTGAATCTAATGGTATATGTTTGTCGTACTAGATGTAATTCTTTTTCTCCACGTACATGGTCAAACTTTGTGATGTTTGACTTTTCAATAAATCTATATGCTATGGACCGAGGAGAGTGCCTCAGTCGAGACAGATCAAGTGCGTGTGAAGGAGAATGAGTAAGTGTGCAAAAAGAGTATGTGTGTGAAAGAGAAAGTGACAACAAACGATAAATTAGAGAGAGAGGGTGTGTGTGTGTTTTCGTTTCTTATGCGAACATATCACGCATGCATCTCCGAGATGGAAAAGCGAGGCGAGGAGATACACGAAGATAGCTAGTGTGTGATTGTTTGCAACGGAGAGAGACACCCCTGTAGCACATGTCCAATAGAGGTCTGGCCAACAAGGAACAAAGGTCGAGAGGGACACATGGATGGCATGGACGCATGGGGAGGAAGAGAGGGTGTGTTTGTGATAGAGAGATCCTGTCGAGATCGTGAGGGGACTATATGGGTGGGAGATCGAGGGAGTGCGTGCGCGATAGAAAGATGCCCCGAGAGAAATCGAGATAGACCATGCACATGTTTGTGATGGAGACTAAGATTAGCTAGTCATATACATATAGGGGGGACTGCGTGTGCCTACAATTGAGTGAGAGACCATCATACTTGGCTAGCTAGGCATGAGATTTTGTGTGTGCGGGTGTGAGATGGAGAGAGAATGAGGGAGAGAGATAGAGTTTTAGATGGGCCTATCGAGTGCGAATGAGATATGCATGTGTATGTGTGACCCAGGTGGATGGGGAGTTTGAGAGAGGGGGGAAGAGCTCCGAGACGACATAGTGATGCCTGAGAGAGTTACGGGCAAAGAGCCAAGGAATTTGTGTGCGTACGATGAGTGCACCCAAGATATCTAGCTTGGACTAGCTAGAGTAGCATACATAGTGTGCGAGAGAGACCTATAGATGGTGTATATGTGCATGCGAACTAGAAAGACCCCCCCACACACACACACACAAAGAGAGAGAGAGAGAGAGAGAGAGAGAGAGAGATGGAGAGAGATGGAGAGAAAGGGAGAGGGACCAACAAGGTTTTTGTGTCGGATGCGTGCGACGGAATTGAAGATTGTCGGAGAGAGAAAGAGAGAGAGAGAGAGAGAGAGAGAGAGAGAGAGAGAGAGAGAGAGAGAGAGAGAGAGAGAGATAATAGGAGTCCGGGAGAGGGGGAGGTCGCGTTTTATGCATCAAAGACTGATATAAACCATGTTTCGATATAAACTTGCATTCAAATATTTAAAATGGAGAACATGTTGTCTGCAATCCACACATGAACGGATATATGCGTATATCAAACAAGTTCATTAATTTGACTTTCAACATGTTCATGGAGTACTATAATACTGTACAACATGCTACTCGGTTGAGGTGTTCAATTTTGGATTTAGTTCACTATTTTGACCTACTGAACAAGCTATTTCATTGAATCGAGATATTTCATTTTGGGTTTGATTCGCGTTTTTGAGTGGGTCAACTATTTGTCATATAGTAAATCGCTAGCAATGAGCATGTAAAAACACATTACTCCTGAGCATCATCTCTCCATCTAAAAAAGAAGTGGCAAGCTAGTATTTCAAAATTTGATCCGAATCGACTTGGTAAGGTAGACGTTAATGCTCGTTCTCCCAAAGTTTGAACGAACCGTTAAACATCCTCTCTGCTCGGTGGAATTTGCCCGAGCAAATAAATGGGAGACGCGAAATTACCGTCCTATGTGGGACACGCATCAATTGGCCTGTTGTACATCGAGGGTAGGTTCGTAACATCATCCAAGCGCGCCTTCTCCTCGGCCGAAATGACATGTGCCGAATAATTCATAAACCATGGTCAGCAAAACACACTCTCCTCGTCCGAAATAGCTCGCGCCCACTATTTTAAAACACGCACTCCTCGCCCGAAATCGCTCGCGCCCACTATAGTTCAAAACAAGCCCTCCTCGCCCGAAATTGCTCCCGCCCACTATTTGGGGAGAAGCAAAGTTACTCTACTATCCCCGACCCTCCGTACACAGACCCAAGCCGAGAAGCCTATAGGCAAGGGTAGAACTGTAACTCCCCCTCACATTTAAGACAAATGTGTCCGTAAGACATGGTTCCACTCCCCTCCCAATCCCCCCCCCCCCCCGCCCGCCCCCATTCATACCTCGTGGGCGCCAAATCACCTTCTCCCCGGGTAGCTCCCTTCTCCCGAGCCGCAAAACCTCAGCCCCACCTCCATGGCGCCCCCCACCGCACCAATTTCACAGCCGCCCTCCTCCCTAATGCTGGAGACGCTGTCCATTTGCCGTCGTGCACTGGGCCGTGTGCCTCTTACTCCGTGCTGCTGGTGCTGCCTCGACGACGGCCGCGTGAACCGTACCGGAGCTGATTCACCCCCGCCGTTGTTCACGGCGCCGGAGCCGCTCCAACTTCGGATCCGTCCAGAGTCCTGGCGCTGCTTCCGTGTAGCCGTCGACCGTCGCGACATCGCTCTTTCCCTGCTGTAGGTCGCCACGGCAACCGCGCCGGCCTCACCGACTCGGCAGTTGGACCTGCCTACTTCACCATGCCGCCAGATAGGTCGCACCCTCATCTCAAACCACTTTATTTAGGCATCAGCTGTCTGAATTTTTTTCTGGGCCAATCGATTCCCAATGGGAAGCAGCACCCCTCGAGGCAGGGGAGCTCCTAGGCTGCTGGTTGGCTGGTGATGTCTACTACACAACCTTCTTCTTGTAGACGTTGTTGGGCCTACAAGTGCACAGGTTTGTAGGACAGTAGCAAATTTCCCGCAAGTGGATGACATAAGGTTTATCAATCCGTGGGAGGCGTAGGATGAAGATGGTCTCTCTCAAGCAACCCTGCAACCAAATAACAAAGAGTCTCTTGTGTCCCCAACACACCCAATACAATGGTAAATTGTATAGGTGCACTAGTTCGGCGAAGAGATGGTGATACAAGTGCAATATGGATGGTAGATATAGGTTTTTGTAAACTGAAAATATAAAACCAACAAGGTAACAAGCGGTAAAAGTGAGCGTAAACGGTATTGCAATGATAGGAAACAAGGCCTAGGGTTCATACTTTCACTAGTGTAAGTTCCCTCAACAATACTAACATAATTGGATCACATAACTATCCCTCAACAGGCAACAAAGAGTCACTAATAGCGGAGAACAAACGAAGAGATTATGGTAGGGTACGAAAGCACATCAAAGTTATTCTTTCCAATCAATATGTTGGGCTATTCCTATAAGTGTCACAAACAACCCTAGAGTTCGTACTAGAATAACACCTTAAGACACAAATCAACCAAAACCCTAATGTCACCTAGATACTCCAATGTCACCTCAAGTATCCGTGGGTATGATTATACGATATGCATCACACAATCTCAATTCATCTACTCAACCAACACAAAGAAACTCAAAGAGTGCCCAAAGTTTCTACCGGAGAATCACGACAAAAACATGTGCCAACTCCTATGCATAGGTTCATGGGCGGAACCCGCAAGTTGGTCACCAACACATACATCAAGTGGCACATGATATCCCATTGTCACCACAGATATTCACGGCAAGACATACATCAAGTGTTCTCAAATCTTTAAAGACTCAATCCGATAAGATAACTTCAAAGGGAAAAATCAATCCATTACAAGAGAGAAGAGGGGGAGAAGAAACATAAGATCCAACTATAATAGCAAAGCTCGCGATACATCAAGATCGTGCCAAATCAAGAACATGAGAGAGAGAGAGAGAGCTCAAACACATAGCTACTGGTACATACCCTCAGCCCCGAGGGTGAACTACTCCCTCCTCGTCATGGAGAACGCCGGGATGATGAAGATGGCCACCGGTGAGGGTTCCCCCCTCCGGCAGGGTGCCGGAACAGGGTCCCGAGAGGTTTTTGGTGGCTACAGAGGCTTGCGGTGGCGGAACTCCAGATCTAATCTTTGTTCTGGAAGTTTTAGGGTACGACGGTATATATGGGTGAAAGAGGTACGTCGGGGGAGCCACGGGGGCTCCACGAGGCAGGGGGCGCGCCCTAGGGGGTGGGCGCGCCCCCACCCTCGTGGACAGCTCCCGTATCTTCAGACGTGCACTCCAAGTTCCTTGGGTCTTATCCGGTGAGAAAATCACGTTCCAAAAAGGATTTTTCTGTTTGGACTCCGTTTGATATTCATTTTCCTCGAAACACTGAAATAGGCATAAAACAACAAATCTGGGTTGGGCCTCCGGTTAATAGGTTAGTCCCAAAAGTAATATAAAAGTGGATAATAAAGCCCAATATTGCCCAAAACAGTAAATAGTATAGCATGGAGCAATCAAAAATTATAGATACGTTGGAGACTTATCAAGCATCCCCAAGCTTAATTCCTGCTCGTCCTCGAGTGGGTAAATGATAAGAAAGATAATTTTTGATGTGGAATGCTAGTTGGCATAATTTCAATGTAATTCTTCTTACTTGTGATATGAATATTCAGATCTGAAAGATTCAAGACAAAATTTCATATTGACATAAAAGTAATAATACTTCAAGCATACTAATAAAGCAATTATGTCTTCTCAAAATAACATGGCCAAAGAAAGTTCATCCCTACAAAATCATATAGTTTGGTCATGCTCCGTCTTCGTCACACAAGAATGCTCTCATCGTGCACAACCCCGATGACAAGCCAAGCAATTGTTTCATACTTTAGTAATCTCAAACTTATAAACCTTTACGCAATACATGAGCGCGAGCCATGGATATAGCACTATGGGTGGAATAGAATATGATGATGGGGGTTATGTGGAGAAGACAAAAAAGTAGAAAGTATCACATCAACGAGGCTAATCAATGGGCCATGGAGATGCCCATCGATTGATGTTAATGCGAGGAGTAGGGATTGCCATGCAACGGATGCACTAGATCTATAAATGTATGAAAGCTCAACAAAAGAAACTAAGTGGGTGTGCATCCAACTTGCTTGCTCACGAAGACCTAGGGCACTTGAGGAGGCCCATAGTTGGAATATACAAGCCAAGTTCTATAATTAAAGATTTCCACTAGTATATGAAAGTGATAAGTCATGAGACTCTCTATATGAAGAACATGGTGCTACTTTGAAGCACAATATATGAGACTCGCTATAACATAGTGCTACTTTGAAGCACAAGTGTGGAAAAAGGATAGTAGCATTACCCCTTTTTATTTTCTTTTTTTGGGCCTTCTTTTCTTTTTTGGCCTTTCTCTTTTTTTGGGACAATGCTCTATTGAATGATGATCATCACACTTCTATTTATTTACAACTCAATGATTACAACTCGATACTAGAACAAAGTATGACTCTATATGGATGCCTCCGGCGGTGTACCGGGATATGCAATGAATCAAGAGTGACAAGTATGAAAAAATTATGAACGGTGGCTTTGCCACAAATACTATGTCAACTACATGATCATGCTAAGCAATATGACAATGATGAATGTGTCATGATAAACTGGATGGTGGAAAGTTGCATGGCAATATATCTCGGAATGGCTATGGAAATGCCATAATAGGTAGGTATGGTGGCTGTTTTGAGGAAGATATAAGGAGGTTTATGTGTGAAAGAGCATATCATATCACGGGGTTTGGATGCACCGGCGAAGTTTGCACCAACTCTCAATGTGAGAAAGGGCAATGCACTGTACTGAAGAGGCTAGCAATGATGGAAGGGTGAGAGTGCGTATAATCCATGGACTCAACATTATTCATAAAGAACTCATATACTTATTGAAAAAATCTACAAGCCATCAAAAACCAAAGTATTACGTGCATGCTCCTAGGGGGATAGATTGGTAGGAAAAGACCATCACTCGTCCCCGACCGCCACTCATAAGGAGGACAATCAAATAACACCTCATGTTTCAAATTTGTTACATAACATTTACCATACGTGCATGCTATGGGACTTGCAAACTTCAACACAAGCATTTCTCAAATTCACAACTACTCAACTAGCACGACTTTAATATTACTACCTCCATATCTCAAAACAATCATCAAGCATCAAACTTCTCTTAGTATCCAACACACTCATAAGAATTCTTACGAATCTTTTATGCTTAGCATATTAGAATTAAGCACATTACCATGCTATTTAAGACTCTCAAAAAAAAGTGAAGCATGAGAATTCATCTATAAAACTACCACCATGCTCTAAAAGATATAAGTGAAGCACTAGAGCAAACGACAAACTACTCCGAAAGATATAAGCGAAGATCAATGAGTAGTCGAATAATTATGCAACTATGTGAAGACTCTCCCATTTAATAATTTCAGATCTTGGTATTTTATTCAAACATCAAGCAAAGCTAAAGAAAACGACATTTCAAGGATAACACACATCATGTGAAGAAGCAAAAACTTAGGTTCAACCGATACTAACCGATAATTGTTGAAGAAGAAAGGTGGGATGCCTACCGGGGCATCCCCAAGCTTAGATTCTTGAGACTTCTTGAGATATTATCTTGGGGTGCCTTGGGCATCCCCAAGCTTGAGCTTTTGTGTCTCCTTAATTCCTCTCATATCATGGTTTCCTAAATCTCAAAAGCTTCCTCCACACCAAACTCAACAAGAACTCGTGAGATAGGTTAGTATAAACCAATGCAAAACCTTATCATTTTCTACAGCAACAAATCATTAAAATTATTATTCATCATTGCGTACTAAATGCCTCTGCATATTTAATACTCCTATCATCAAATAGAATAATTAAACAAGCAAACATATGCAAACAATGCAAACATAACATCAATCTGCCAAAACAGTACAGTCTGTAAAGAATGCAAAATTCATCATATTTCCCTAACTCCAAAAGTTATAAAAGAAAATCCCCACTGTAGTAAATTTATCAGATCTTATTATGCAAAAGGTTTCAACATTTTATCACATTCTGACTTTTCTAGGGAATTTTTGCAACAGCGGTAAACTTTCTGTTTTCAAACAGCAACATGCATACTTGCAAAATAAGCATGGCAAAAGCTATCCTTGACACTTTTATTGAAACTAGAGATGCAAAAAACTATTCTAAATGACAGAAAGCAAAAACTAACAAAAGTAGATGACGCTCCAAGCAAAACACTTATCATGTGGCAAATAAAAATATATCTCCAAGTAAAGTTACCGATGAATGAAGACGAAAGAGGGGATGCCTTCCGGGGCATCCCCAAGCTTAGACGCTTGGTTATCCTTGAATATTACCTTGGGGTGCCTTGGGCATCCCCAAGCTTAGGCTCTTGCCACTCCTTATTCCATAGTCCATCGAATCTTTACCCAAAACTTGAAAACTTCACAACACAAAACTTAACAAAAAACTCATGAGCTCCGTTAGCGAAAGAAAACAAAAAACCACTTCATGGTACTGTAATGAACTCATTATTTATTTATAATGGTGTTAAACCTACTGTATTCCAGATTCTCTATGGTTTATAAACTATTTTACTAGCCATAGATTCATCAAAATAAGCAAACAACACACGAAAAACAGAATCTGTCAAAAACAGAACAGTCTGTAGTAATATGTAACTAACGCAAACTTCTGGAACTCCAAAAATTCTAAAATAAGTTTGTGGACCTGAGGAATTTGTCTAGTAATCATCTAAAAAAATAATCAACTAAATATCACTCTCCAGTAAAAAGTTCTAGCTAATCTCGTGAGCGCTAAAGTTTCTGTTTTTTACAGCATGATCATAAAGACTTCACCCAAGTCTTCCCAAAGGTTCTACTTGGCACAAACACTAATTAAAACATAAAACCACATCTAAATAGAAGCTATATTTATTATTTATTCATAATCAGAACCAAAAATCAAAAAACTACAATAAAATTGGGTTGCCTCACAACAAGCGCTATCATTTAACGCCCCTAGCTAGGCATGATGATTTCAATGATGCTCACAAAAAGATAAGAATTGAAACATAAAGAGAGCATCATGAAGAATATGGCTATCACATTTACGTCTAACCCACTTCCTATGCATAGGGATTTTGTGAGCAAACAACTTATGGGAACAATAATCAACTTGCATAGGAAGGTAAAACAAGCATAACTTCAAGATTTTAAGCACATAGAGAGGAAACTTGATATTATTGCAATAAGTAGAAGCATATGATCCTCTCTCATAATAATTTCAGTAGCATCATGAATGAATTCAACAATATAACCAGCACCTAAAGCATCCTTTTCATGATCTACGAGCATAGAAAATTTACCACTCTCCACATAAGCAAAACTCAACAAAATAACTATCATGTGATTGAAAATTAAGATCAAGATGACAAGTTTCATGGTTATCATTATTCTTTAAAGAATACATGTCATCACAATAATCATCATAGATAGGAGGCATGCTTTCATCATAGTAAATTTTCTGATCAAAGCTTGGGGGACAAAAAATATGATCTTCATCAAACATAGCTTCCCCAGGCTTGTCGCTTTGCATATTATTAGCATCATGGATATACAAGGAATTCATACTAACAACATTGCAATCATGCTCATCATTCAAATATTTAGTGCCAAACATTTTAGAGATTTCTTCTTCTAGCACTTGAGCACAATTATCCTTTCCATCATACTCACGAATGATATTAAAAAGATGAAGCGTGTGAGACAAACTTAACTCCATTTTTTTGGTAGTTTTATTTTATAAACTAACTAGTGCTAAAACAAGAAACAAAAAGATTCGATTGCAAGAACTAAAGATATACCTTCACTTACCTAGCCTCCCCGGCAACGGCGCCAAAAAAGTGCTTGATGTCTACTACACAACCTTCTTCTTGTAGACGTTGTTGGGCCTGCAAGTGCACAGGTTTGTAGGACAATAGCAAATATCCCTCAAGTGGATGGCCTAAGGTTTATCAATCCGTGGGAGGCATAGGATGAAGATGGTCTCTCTCAAGCAACCCTGCAACCAAATAACAAAGAGTCTCTTATGTCCCCAACACACCCAATACAATGGTAAATTGTATAGGTGCACTAGTTCGGCGAAGAGATGGTGATACAAGTGCAATATGGATGGTAGATATAGGTTTTTGTAAACTGAAAATATAAAAACAACAAGGTAACAATCGGTAAAAATGAGCGTAAATGGTATTGCAATGATAGGAAACAAGGCCTAGGGTTCATACTTTCACTAGTGTAAGTTCCCTCAACAATACTAACATAATTGGATTACATAACTATCCCACAACATGCAACAAAGAGTCACTCCAAAGTCACTAATAGCGGAGAACAAACGAAGAGATTATGGTAGGGTATGAAACCACCTCAAAGTTATTCTTTCCAATCAATCCGTTGGGCTATTCCTATAAGTGTCACAAACAGCCCTAGAGTTTGTACTAGAATAACACCTTAAGACACAAATCAACCAAAACCCTAATGTCACCTAGATACTCCAATGTCACCTCAAGTATCCGTGGGTATGATTATACAATATGCATCACACAATCTCAATTCATCTACTCAACCAACACAAAGAACCTCAATGAGTGCCCAAAGTTTCTACCGGAGAATCACGACGAAAACGTGTGCCAACTCCTATGCATAGGTTCATGGGCGGAACCCGCAAGTTGGTCACCAAAACATACATCAAGTGGCACATGATATCCCATTGTCACCACAGATATTCATGGCAAGACATACATCAAGTGTTCTCAAATCTTTAAAGACTCAATCCGATAAGATAACTTCAAAGGGAAAACTCAATCCATTACAAGAGAGAAGAGGGGAAGAAGAAACATAAGATCCAACTATAATAGCAAAGCTCGCTATACATCAAGATCGTGCCAAATCAAGAACACGAGAGAGAGAGAGAGACCAAACACATAGCTACTGGTACATACCCTCAGCCCCGAGGGTGAACTACTCCCTCCTCGTCATGGAGAACGCCGGGATGATGAAGATGGCCACCGGTGAGGGTTCCCCCCCTCCGGCAGGGTGCCGGAACAGGGTCCCGAGAGGTTTTTGGTGGCTACAGAGGCTTGCGGCGGCGGAACTCCAGATCTAATCTCTATTCTGGAAGTTTTAGGGTACGATGGTATATATGGGTGAAAGAGGTACGTCGGGGGAGCCACGGGGGCCCCACGAGGTAGGGGGGTGCGCCCCAGGGGGGTGGGCACGCCCCCCACCCTCATGGGCAGCTCCCGTATCTTCTGACGTGCACTCCAAGTTCCTTGGGTCTTATCCGGTGAGAAAATCACGTTCCAAAAAGGATTTTTGTGTTTGGACTCCGTTTGATATTCCTTTCCCTCGAAACACTGAAATAGGCATAAAATAGCAAATCTGGGTTGGGCCTCCGGTTAATAGGTTAGTCCCAAAAATAATATAAAAGTGGATAATAAAGCCCAATATTGCCCAAAACAGTAAATAATATAGCATGGAGCAATCAAAAATTATAGATACGTTGGAGACGTATCAGCTGGTGTCTAACGTAAGGGTGCGGGGTAGCAAGTTCGCCGCGGAAGCATCTCTTAGATGGCTATCTTTTAGAGTTGCGTGGGTTGAAGGTACTGCCGCCGCCGGATCTGGATGACGGGGAGTCTTTGTGGATTGGCCCGGGGGCGGCGCAACCACGGCAGTGCGGTGGGGCGGGGAGCGGGGTTTTGGCCGAGGCCACAGACGGCGGAGGCAGGCTACTCTGCCATTGGTCGCTGGCTCTTCAGGGAAGATTCCGAACAGTGTCAGCCGGGAGGCACAAGACGGCCAGCCATCCGGCGTAGATCGGACAGTACCAAAATAAAATAAAATCGTGTGACCCCAATTTAGTCTTCAGTCAACAGACGTGTGACCACTCTCGTACCTTGCTGTTGATCTCTTAGTGTATTTCTTCAGATCAAAGAGATATGTTGTTCTTAACATTATGCCTTATCTGCATCTTCAGACACACCGTCTTCCGACTCACCGTAGCTGCTCCAACAAGGGAAGCATACACCAGAAGGGAGCTATAGTCCCCACTCAACAGTTCCCTGCATCGAATGCGCGTGCCCAACATGGATAGCCACAACAACTGCAGGGCCATCGACAAGTCAGCACATGATGCTCACTCCTATGGATGGCAGCCAGATAGGTTGTACCCTCATCTTACTTGTGTGCAACATTTATGGCTTTGTTATTCATCTAAGCATGGAAAATAGATCATCACATTTCACTATATATTCATGCTGATCTCTTACGGGCCTTGTTCAGGAGTTAACGTTGTTCCATAGTTCAGCTAAGATACTTGTTCTTTAGGTAACGTTGTTCCATAGTTATCATCCATCAGCCAATGCTATCCCACAGGCTGGTGATTATAGTATTATACCACTTCTAGTATTACCTATGTTGTTCTTTAATACTTCTGTGTGCCATCTAGTTAATCTCGAGTACAAACGATACATATTCCGTAGCTTTCATCTGTGTTCTCCCTTTAGTTTATGAGACCTGTTGCCGCTAGTTAACCCCAGTCCTACTATTTATGTCGTCTCCTACAGGCACTCATTGTATAAATCTAACTACTAGTTGTCTTCCATGCATGTCAGATATAATTGCACACACTGATATATCCACAAGAACCTCACGGAGCAATGTAAAGGCCAATAAACTTGATGTCAATGATACCCAATATGATGGAACATGTAAAGGCGGTTCTTCAGAAGACTTGAAGAAAGATGATGAATCCTCTTCACCCCACAAGGTCCTTGCTCTAACTTGGCCTGTGATATGGGTACAACATTCATATATTGTCCCGGAGTGTATCTACTCTGTTGCAATGCCATGTGCTTAGCATGCTGATCATGCATGTAAATATGTCATGCCTTCCTGTTTTTCAGTACCTATTCCATTCATGATAACATGTTTTCAAATTCAAGTACTGTCATTCTACTCTATCGCAATGCCATCTGCTTAATTTGGACATCATGCTTTTGAATATCGTATGCATTGTTATTCATCAGTATGTACTTCATCTGTATGTACTTCATCTGTCTACCATACCATGTTTTTTACATTCAAGTGTTGTTCTAGTGCTCTGTTGCAATGCCATCTTATTTTCCCAATCATACATGTGTATGTTGCCTTAGTTATTTATGTACGTATTCCGCTAGCATACAGTTTTACATTCAACTAGTTTTTTTTGTTGTGTTGTCCTGTTGTATCCCTGGCTCTTACACCATACTCCCTCCGTACGGATTACATGTTGCCGAAATGGATAAAAAAGGATGTATCTAGAACTGAAATACGCCTAGACCCATCCATTTTTTCCGGATGGAGGGAATACATGTCAATATGTCATGCCTTTCTATTCTTCAGTACCTATTCCATCTCTCTGTTGTCGCATGTTTTATAATTAAAGCACCATTCTTCTATACAAGGCATGCAAGGGGAAGACGACTATGTTAGAATCTGAAGGGTTACAAACAAGGCCTTTGCAAAAGATCCAAATGCCAGGAGATAATAAACCAACTCCAGTTTTTATAGATATTGCTCCAGCACAGAGAAACCCAACTCCTACTGATAATAAGCAGATTCCAGTGGCCAAAGAACTAGTCCGCTCCAGTCCAGCAAAAATATGTCAACTCAATTCTAAGAAGCGTGTGCATATCCTTGCATCATGAAATTTTATAGCATGCTGATCATATTTTCTACATGTTTTTTACCCATCTCTCTTTTAGAAAATAAGCTTAACAGATAGAAGAATTTCTGCAATGGTATCGTTTATGAGGAAAGATTCTTGCAGGAATTCTTTGTGCTCCAATGTAGATGTAAGTACCTGTTGTATATCACTATATTTTTACATCAGCAGTATTTTGTTAATCGGCGTGAATCCAACCTTTATCTGATCTAAATTTAGTTTTAGCAAAATGTATGATTAAAGGCCATAATGTTGATTTTTGCAAGGAAAACTGCCTGGTAGTTTTGCATCCTGAGCTGCATGAGTGTACTATCTCATATCAGTGGGTTTGAATACTTTGGTTCCGCAGTGGGGTTTTCAGTGTTTTTTTAGTGTGTTGTCCTGTCGTATCCCTAGCTCTTACATCATACTCCCTCCGTCCAGATTAAATGTCGCAGAAATGGATAAAACCGGATGTATCTAGGACTGAAATACGCCTATACCCATCCATTTATTTCCTGATGGAGGGAATACATGTCAATATGTCATGCCTTTCTATTCTTCAGTACCTATTCCATCTCTGATGTAGCATGTTTTATAACTGAATCACCATTCTTCCATATAAGGCATGCAAGGGGAAGACGACTATGTTAGAATCTGAAGGGTTACAAACCAGGTCTTTGCAAAAGATCCAAATGCCATGAGATAATAAACCAACTCCATTTTTCATAGATACTGCTCCAGCACACAGAAACCCAACTCCCACTGATAATAAGCAGATTCCAGTGGCCAAAGAACTAGTCCGCTCCAGTCCAGCAAAATAATGTCAACTCCATTCTAAGAAGCGTGTGCGTATCCTCGCATCATGAAATTTTATAGCATTCTGATCATATTTTCTACATGTTTCTTACCCATCTCTCTTTTAGAAAATAAGGTTAAACGATACAAGACTTCCTCCATTGGGATCGTATTCGAGGAAAATATCTTGCGGGAATTCTCTGTGCTCCAATGCTGATGTAAGTACCTGTTGTATTCACTATATTTTTACATCAGCATGTATTTTGTTAATCGATGTGAATCTAACCTTCATCTGATCTAAAATAAGTTGTAGCAAAATGTTAAAGGCACCAATGTTGATTTTTGTAAGGGAAACTCCTGGTAGTTTTGCATACTGAGCTGCATGAATGTACTATCTCATATCACGCACATTACTGAATTGTAGTGCTTCTCTGGTTGCCCATTCATTCATTGTGTCAATGTTGCTTTCGTATTACCTTACCTGGCTGATGATAGATGTGCCATATTGTGTTAATTTGGTGTAGGCTAGTTGCCCAAACGTTCGTTGTGTCAATGTTTCTTTCCTATTATCTGACTTGGCCAATGATAGCAATGCTAGTGTGTTAATTTATTGCAGGTTGCTGAAGATAAGAAGACAAACTCTGAAAAGGGCAAGGCAACCCCATTGTTTCTTTCCAGAAAATCTAGGCCAGGTAATATGGCAATAACTCATGATTAATCTAATTGGTTCCCGTCCTAATTTATGTTATGATGCAGTGGTTGAGACACTCTCCACTATCAATAATACAAGCCTGCCAAAATCGCCATCTGAATCTGTTTAGTATCCTCTGTCTCGAATGCAACGGAATAAATGTATGTTTGTGAACCAATTAATGGCTGAAGCAATGATGGAAATGGTGGATGAATCAGAGGTGCAGAGTCGTGCGACACAACAACTGATCAATGTTTTCAGAGACAGTGTAGAAAAGTAGCAAGAACTTGCCCACATGCTTATGGGCGTCATCTGTGCTGAGGTTGCAGATTGTGACGTTGTAGATGGTTAGGTTCTGCTCATTTATTTGCACTGGCATCAATCTTTGATTGCCCAGTGGATGTAATTTCCTGTAATATATGTTGGATGTGCAACGTTATTCCCTGTATGTCGTACCTTTGCTTGATCGGTGTTGGTCCTGTGCATAATTGCTCATCGTAATGGGCTCGAATTATCTAATTTGTCCTAAAGACATGAACGACCTTTAGTGGGACCATGAAAGTGCAACTATCCCTAGGTGGTTTTGGTAATTCATAACAACATATAGCTCATTGAGCTAATGATATTCCAAGATAACTATTTCAGGAAAGCTCAACGATTGGCATGGCATGAATGGTGAAAGTGGAACCCTCAAAATACTAAGGACAAAGGATTGGCTCAAGCTCAAAAGCTCAAGACTCTTCATTTTACATTTTAGTGATCCAAGATCACATTGAGTCCATAGGAAAAGCCAATACTATCAAGGAGGGATGAGGTGTTGCTTAATGAGCTCTTTGCCTTATGTGCTTAATGATATGCTCCAAAATCCTCAACTACTTTCCCATATCCACATATGACCTAAACCCTAAGCCAAACTCGGTCATACCGATTCTTTCTATCCGGCGCCATCGAGTCTTCATATGTCATAAGCCACTGCCAAAACCCTAGCAAATCGGTTTCACCGATAGGGATCTCGGTCTCACCGAGATGGGATTGCAATCTCTCTGTTTCCTTTTCGTAACTTTTCGGTCTCACCGAAAGAGCGGATTGGTCCCACCGAGATTGCAATGCAAACTCTCTGTTTCCCTTTTGTAACTTTTCGGTCTCACCGAAAGAGCAAATCGGTCCCACCGAGTTTGCCTGACCAACTCTCTGGTTAGCTAATTACCAAATCGGTCTCACCGAGTTTGTGTAATCGGTCTCACCGAGATTACGTTATGCCCAAACCCTAACCATATCGGTCCTACCGAGATGCATGTCAGTCCCACCGAAAAACTCTAACGGTCACTAGGTTTACCTTTTTGGTCCGACCGAGTTTGTTGATTCGGTCCCACCGAGATTGGTAAATTGTGTGTAACGGTTGGATTTTAAGTGGAGGCTATATATACCCCTCCACCTCCTCTTCATTCGTGGAGAGAGCCATCAGAACACATCTACACTTCCAGCTCATATGTTCTGAGAGCGAACCACCTACTCATGTGTTGAGACCAAGATATTCCATTCCTACCATATGAATCTTGATCTCTAGCCTTCCCCAAGTTGCTTTCCACTCAAATCTTCTTTCCACCAAATCCAAATCCTGTGAGAGAGAGTTGAGTGTTGGGGAGACTATCATTTGAAGCACAAGAGCAAGGAGTTCATCATCAACACGCCATTTGTTACTTCTTGAGAGTGGTGTCTCCTAGATTGGCTAGGTGTCACTTGGGAGCCTCCGACAAGATTGTGGAGTTGAACCAAGGAGTTTGTAAGGGCAAGGAGATCGCCTACTTCGTGAAGATCTACCGCTAGTGAGGCAAGTCCTTCGTGGGCGATGGCCATGGTGGGATAGACAAGGTTGCTACTTCGTGGACCCTTCGTGGGTGGAGCCCTTCGTGGACTCGCGCAACCGTTACCCTTCGTGGGTTGAAGTCTCCACTAACGTGGATGTAGGATAGCACCACCTATCCGAACCACGGAAAAACATCCGTGTCTCCAACAGCATTTGAATTCTCCAAACCCTTCCCTTTACATTCTTGCAAATTGCATGCTTTACTTTCCGCTGCCTATATACTCTTTGCATGCTTGCTTGAATTGTGTGATGATTGCTTGACTAGTCCTAAAGTTGCTAAAATCTACCAAGAACTAAAATTGGGAAAAGGTTAAGTTTTTATTTGGTCAAGTAGTCTAATCACCCCCCTCTAGACATACTTCCGATCCTACAAGTGGTATCAGAGCTTTGGTCTCCATTTGCTTTGATTTCCATAGCTTTTGGTGGTCATAGCCTTGGTTTCACAACCTAGGAGAATATGGCGTCTAGTGAGGGAAATTATCACCGTAGAGGTCCTTGCTTTGATGGTACTAACTTTGCTAGTTGGAAGCATAAAATGAAAATGCATATTCTTGGACATAACCCAGCCGTTTGGGCTATTGTGTGTGTTGGCTTGCAAGGTGACTTCTTCGACGGGAAAGAACCAAACCGTGAAGCTACCGCGGATGAGTTGAAGATGCTACAATACAACGCTCAAGCTTGTGATATTCTCTTCAATGGATTGTGTGTTGGGGAACGTTGCAGAAAATTAAAATTTTTCCTACAGTTTCACCAAGATCCATCTATGAGTTCATCTAAGCAACGAGTCATGGGAGAGAGATTGCATCTACATACCACTTTGTAGATCGCGAGCGGAAGCATTCAACGAACGGGGATGAGGTAGTCGTACACGACGTGATCCAAATCACCGGAGATCCTAGCACCGAACGGACGGCACCTCCGCATTCAACACACGTACAGTCAGCGTAACGTCTCCTTCTTCTTGATCCAGCAAGGAAAAGGAGAGGTTGGGGAAGATGGCTCCAGCAGCAGCACGACGGCGTGGTGATGGTGGAGCTACAGTACTCCGGCAGGGCTTCGCCGAGCTCTACGGAGGAGGAGGAGGTGTTGGAGAGGGAGAGGGAGGCGCCAAGGACCAGGGTGCGGCTGCCCCCTCCCCCCCTTTATATAGCCCCCTAGGGGGGGCGCCGGCCCTAGGAGATGCAATCTCCTAGGGGGGGCGGCGGCCAAGGGGTGGGGGGCTTGCCCCCCAAGCAAGGGGGCGCCCCCCCTTTAGGGTTTCCCCACCCTAGGCGCATGGGCCTCTTGGGGCTGGTTCCCCTTGGCCCATGTAGGCCAAGGCGCACCCCCTAGAGCCCATGTGGCCCCCCGAGGCAGGTGGCCCCACCCGGTGGACCCCCCGGGACCCTCCGGTGCTCCCGGTACAATACCGATAACCCCGAAACTTGTCCCGATGGCCAAAACAGCACTTCCTATATATAATTCTTTACCTCCGGACCATTCCGAAACTCCTCGTGACGTCCGGGATCTCACCCGGGACTCCGAACAACATTCGGGTTACTGCAGATACATATCTTCACAACCCTAGCGTCACCGAACCTTAAGTGTGTAGACCCTACGGGTTCGGGAGACATGCAGACATGACCGAGTTGGCTCTCGGGCAATAACCAACAGCGGGATCTGGATACCCATGTTGTCTCCCACATGCTCCATGATGATCTCATCGGATGAACCACGATGTCGAGGATTCAATTAATCCCGTATACGATTCCCTTTGTCAATCGGTATTTTACTTGCCCGAGATTCGATCGTCGGTATCCCAATACCTCGTTCAATCTCGTTACCGGCAAGTCACTTTACTCGTACCGTAATGCATGATCCCGTGATCAAACACTTTGATCACATTGAGCTCATTATGATGATGCATTACCGAGAGGGCCCGGTGATACCTCTCCGTCAAGCAGAGTGACAAATCCCAGTCTCGATCCGTGTCAACCCAACAGATACTTTCGGAGATACCCGTAGTATACCTTTATAGTCACCCAGTTACGTTGTGACGTTTGGCACACCCAAAGCACTCCTACGGTATCCGGAAGTTACAGGATCTCATGGTCTAAGGAAAGGATACTTGACATTGGAAAACTCTAGCAAACGAACTATGCGATCTTATGCTATGTTTAGGATTGGGTCTCGTCCATCACATCATTCTCCTAATGATGTGATCTCGTTATCAATGACATCCAATGTCCATAGTCAGGAAACCATGACTATCTGTCGATCAACGAGCTAGTCAACTAGAGGCTTACTAGGGACATATTGTTGTCTGTTATTCACACATGTATTACGATTTCCGGATAACACAATTATAGCACGAATAAAGACAATTATCATGAACAAGGAAATATAATAATAATGCTTTTATTATTGCCTCTAGGGCATATTTCCAACAGTCTCCCACTTGCACTAGAGTCAATAATCTAGTTACATTGTGATGAATCGAAGACCCATAGAGTTCTGGTGCTGATCATGGTTTGCCTTAGGGAGATGTTTAGTCAACGGATCTGCGACATTCAGATCTGTGTGCACTTTACAAATTTCTATGTCTCCATCTTGAACATTTTCACGAATGGAGTTGAAGCGACGCTTGATGTGCCTGGTCTTCTTGTGAAACCTGGGCTCCTTGGCAAGTGCAATAGCTCCAGTGTTGTCACAGAAGAGTTTGATTGGCCCCGACGCATTGGGTATGACTCCGAGGTCGGTGATGAACTCCTTCACCCAAATTGCTTCATGTGCTGCCTCAGAGGCTGCCATGTATTCCGCTTCACATGTAGATCCCGCCACGACGCTCTCCTTGCAACTGCACCAGCTTACTGCCCCACCATTCAAAATATACACGTATCCGGTTTGTGACTTAGAGTCATCCAGATCTGTGTCGAAGCTAGCGTCAACGTAACCCTTTACGACGAGCTCTTCGTCACCTCCATAAACGAGAAACATTTCCTTAGTCCTTTTCAGGTACTTCAGGATATTCTTGACCGCTGTCCAGTGTTCCTTGCCGGGATTACTTTGGTACCTTCCTACCAAACTTACGGCAAGGTTTACATCAGGTCTGGTACATAGCATGGCATACATAATAGACCCTATGGCTGAGGCATAGGGGATGACACTCATCTCTTCTATATCTTCGGCCGTGGTCGGACATTGAGCTGAGCTCAATTTCACACCTTGTAACACAGGTAAGAACCCCTTCTTAGATTGATCCATATTGAACTTCTTCAATATCTTATCAAGGTATGTGCTCTGTGAAAGACCTATGAGGCGTCTTGATCTATCTCTATATATCTTGATGCCTAATATATAAGCAGCTTCTCCAAGGTCCTTCATTGAAAAACTCTTATTCAAGTAGGCCTTAATGCTATCCAAGAGTTCTATATCATTTCCCATCAAAAGTATGTCATCTACATATAGTATGAGAAATGCTACAGAGCTCCCACTCACTTTCTTGTAAACGCAGGCTTCTCCATAAGTCTGCGTAAACCCAAACGCTTTGATCATCTCATCAAAGCGAATGTTCCAACTCCAAGATGCTTGCACCAGCCCATAAATCGAGCGTTGGAGCTTGCTCACCTTGTCAGCATTCTTAGGATCGACAAAACCTTCCGTCTGCATCATATACAATTCTTCCTTAAGGAAACCATCAAGGAATGCCGTTTTGACGTCCATTTGCCATATTTCATAATCGTAGAATGCGGCAATTGCTAACATGATTCGGACGGACTTCAGCTTCGCTACCGGTGAGAAAGTCTCATCGTAGTCAATTCCTTGAACTTGTCGATAACCCTTAGCGACAAGCCGAGCTTTATAGATGGTCACATTACCATTCGCGTCTGTCTTCTTCTTAAAGATCCATTTATTTTCTATGGCTCGCCGCTCAACGGGCAAGTCAGTCAAAGTCCGTACTTCGTTTTCATACATGGATCCTATCTCGGATTTCATGGCTTCTAGCCATTTGTCGGAATCCGGGCCCGCCATTGCTTCCTCATAGTTCGAAGGTTCACCGTTGTCTAACAACATGATTTCCAAGACAGGGTTGCCGTACCACTCTGGTGCGGAACGTGTCCTTGTGGATCTTCGAATTTCAGTAGGAGCTTGATTAGAAGTATCTTGATCATCATCATTAATTTCCTCTCTAGTCGGTGGAGGCACCTCAGGAACGTTTCTTTGAGTTTCGCCATTTTCCGGTTCAAGAGGTAACACTTCATCAAGTTCTACTATCCTCCCACTTACTTCTTTCGAGAGAAACTCTTTCTCTAGAAAGGATCCATTCTTGGCAACAAAGATCTTGCCTTCGGATCTGAGGTAGAAGGTATACCCAATAGTTTCTTTAGGGTATCCTATGAAGACGCATTTTTCCGACTTGGGTTCGAGCTTTTCAGGTTGAAGTTTCTTGACATAAGCATCACATCCCCAAACTTTTAGAAACAACAGCTTAGGTTTCTTCCCAAACCATAATTCATACGGTGTCGTCTCAACGGATTTCGACGGATCCCTATTTAAAGTGAATGCGGCAGTCTCTAAAGCATAGCCCCAAAAAGATAGCAGTAAATCGGTAAGAGACATCATAGATCGCACCATATCTAATAGAGTGCGATTACGACGTTCGGACACACCATTACGCTAAGGTGTTCCAGGCGGCGTGAGTTGTGAAACTATTCCACATTTTCTTAAGTGTGTGCCAAATTCGTGACTCAAGTATTCTCCTCCATGATCTGATCGTAGAAACTTGATCTTTCTATCACGTTGATTTTCAACCTCACTCTGAAATTCTTTGAACTTTTCAAAGGTCTCAGACTTGTGTTTCATTAAGTAGATATACCCATATCTACTCAAGTCATCAGTGAGGGTGAGAACATAACGATAGCCATCGCGAGCCTCAACACTCATTGGACCGCACACATCGGTATGTATGATTTCCAATAAGTTGGTTGCTTGCTCCATTGTTCCTGAGAACGGAGTCTTGGTCATTTTACCCATGAGGCATGGTTCGCACGTGTCAAATGATTCATAATCAAGAGACTCTAAAAGTCCATCTGCATGGAGCTTCTTCATGCGTTTGACACCTATGTGACCAAGGCGGCAGTGCCACAAATATGTGGGACTATTGTTATCAACTTTAACTATTTTGGTATTCACACTATGAATATGTGTATCATCACGTACGAGATTCATTAAGAATAAACCATTAACCATCGGAGCATGACCATAAAACATATCTCTCATATAAATAGAACAACCATTATTCTCGGATTTAAATGAGTAGCCATCTCGAATTAAACGAGATCCAGACACAATGTTCATGCTCAAACTTGGCACTAAATAACAATTATTGAGGTTTAAAACTAATCCCGTAGGTAAATGTAGAGGTAGCGTGCCGACGGCGATCACATCGACCTTGGAACCATTCCCGACGCGCATCGTCACCTCGTCCTTTGCCAGTCTCCGTTTATTCCGCAGCTCCTGCTTTGAGTTACAAATGTGAGCAACTGCACCGGTATCAAATACCCAAGAGCTACTACGAGTACTGGTAAGGTACACATCAATTACATGTATATCACATATACCTTTTGTTTTGCCGGCCTTCTTGTCCGCTAAGTATTTGGGGCAGTTCCGCTTCCAGTGACCACTTCCCTTGCAATAAAAACACTCAGTCTCGGGCTTGGGTCCATTCTTTGGCTTCTTCCCGGCAACTTGCTTACCGGGCGCGACAACTTCCTTGCCGTCCTTCTTGAAGTTCTTTTTACCCTTGCCCTTCTTGAACTTAGTGGTTTTATTCACCATCAACACTTGATGTTCCTTCTTGATTTCTACCTCTGCTGATTTCAGCATAGCATATACCTCAGGAATGGTCTTTACCATCCCCTGCATGTTGTAGTTCATCACAAAGCTCTTGTAGCTAGGTGGAAGCGACTGGAGGATTCTGTCAATGACCGCTTCATCCGGGAGATTAACTTCCAGTTGAGTCAAGCGGTTGTGCAACCCAGACATCTTGAGTATGTGTTCACTGACAGAGCTATTTTCCTCCATCTTACAGCTAAAGAATTTGTCGGAGACTTCATATCTCTCGACCCGGGCATGAGCTTGGAAAACCATTTTCAGCTCTTCGAACATCTCATATGCTCCATGTCTCTCAAAACGCTTTTGGAGCCCCGGCTCTAAGCTGTAAAGCATGCCGCACTGAACGAGGGAGTAATCATCGGAACGTGACTGCCAAGCGTTCATAACGTCTTGTTCTGCAGGGAGAACAGGTGCGTCACCCAGCGGTGCTCGTAGGACATAATATTTCTTGGCAGCTATGAGGATGATCCTCAGGTTCCGGACCCAGTCCGTATAGTTGCTGCCATCGTCTTTCATCTTGGATTTCTCTAGGAACGCGTTGAAGTTGAGGACTACGTTGGCCATTTGATCTACAAGACATATTGTAAATATTTTAGACTAAGTTCATGATAATAAAGTTCATTTAATCAAATTATTTAATGAACTCCCACTTAGACGGACATCCCTCTTCTAGTCATCTAAGTATAACATGATCCGAGTCAACTAGGCCGTGT
Source organism: Aegilops umbellulata (assembly GCA_032464435.1). Lineage (NCBI taxonomy): Eukaryota > Viridiplantae > Streptophyta > Magnoliopsida > Poales > Poaceae > Aegilops > Aegilops umbellulata. Next base: position 69,315,486 of record CP136058.1, read on the forward strand.
CCGATCATCATGTGAGACGGACTAGTCAACATCGGTGAACATCTTCATGTTGATCGTATCTTCTATACGACTCATGCTCGACCTTTCGGTCTTCTGTGTTCCGAGGCCATGTCTGTACATGATAGGCTCGTCAAGTCAACCTAAGTGTTTGCCTGTGTAAATCTGTCTTACACCCGTTGTATGTGAACGTTAGAATCTATCACACCCGATCATCACGTGGTGCTTCGAAACAACGAACTGTCGCAACGGTGCACAGTTAGGGGGAACACTTCTTGAAATTATCATGAGGGATCATCTTATTTACTACCGTCGTTCTAAGTAAACAAGATGCAAAACATGATAAACATCACATGCAATCAAATAATAAACGTGACATGATATGGCCAATATCACATAGCTCCTTTGATCTCCATCTTGGGGCTCCATGATCATCTTGTCACCGGCTTGACACCATGATCTCCATCATCATGATCTCCATCATCGTGTCTCCATGAAGTTGCTCGCCAACTATTACTTCTACTACTATGGCTAACGCGTTTAGAAATAAACTAAAGTAATTTACATGGCGTTTCTCAATGACACGCAGGTCATACAAAAAATAAAGACAACTCCTATGGCTCCTGCCGGTTGTCATACTCATTGACATGCAAGTCGTGATTCCTATTACAATAGCATGAACATCTCATACATCACATATAGATCATTCATCATTCATCACAACTTTGGCCATATCATATCACAAAGCACTTGCTGCAAAAACAAGTTAGACGTCCTCTAATTGTTGTTGCAAGTTTTACGTGGCTGAATTAGGGTTCTAGCAAGAACGTTTTCTTACCTACGTGAAAGCCACAACGTGATTTGTCAACTTCTATTTACCCTTCATAAGGACCCTTTTCATCGAATCCGCTCCAACTAAAGTGGGAGAGACACACACCCGCCAGCCACCTTATGAAACTAGTGCATGTTAGTCGGTGGAACCGGTCTCACGTAACTGTACGTGTAAGGTTGGTCCAGGCCGCTTCATCCCACAATACCGCTGAAGCAAGATAAGACTAGTAGCGGCAAGAAAAGTTGACAACATCTACGCCCACAACAAATTGTGTTCTACTCGTGCAATAGAGAACTACGCATAGACCTAGCTCATGATGCCACTGTTGGGGAACGTTGCAGAAAATTAAAATTTTTCCTACGGTTTCACCAAGATCCATATATGAGTTCATCTAAGCAACGAGTCATGGGAGAGAGATTGCATCTACATACCACTTTGTAGATCGCGAGCGGAAGCGTTCAACGAACGGGGATGAGGTAGTCGTACACGACGTGATCCAAATCACCGGAGATCCTAGCACCGAACAGACGGCACCTCCGCGTTCAACACACGTACAGTCAGCGTAACGTCTCATTCTTCTTGATCCAGCAAGGCAAAGGAGAGGTTGGGGAAGATGGCTCCAGCAGCAGCACGACGGCATGGTGATGGTGGAGCTACAGTACTCCGGCAGGGCTTCGCCGAGCTCTACGGAGGAGGAGGAGGTGTTGGAGAGGAAGAGGGAGGCGCCAAGGACCAGGGTGCGGCTGCCCCCTCCCCCCCTTATATAGCCCCCTAGGGGGGCGCCGGCCCTAGGAGATGCAATCTCCTAGGGGGGCGGCGGCCAAGGGGTGGGGGGCTTGCCCCCCAAGCAAGGGGGCGCCCCCCCTTTAGGGTTTCCCCACCCTAGGCGCATGGGCCTCTTGGGGCTGGTTCCCCTTGGCCCATGTAGGCCAAGGCTGTGACGCCCCCGATTCAATCGTACACTAATCATGCACGCATATGTGTACGATCAAGATCAGGGACTGACGGGAAGATATCACAACACAACTCTACAAATAAAATAAGTCATACAAGCATCATAATACAAGCCAGGGGCCTCGAGGGCTCGAATACAAGTGCTCAATCATAGACGAGTCAGCGGAAGCAACAATATCTGAGTACAGACATAAGTTAAACAAGTTTGCCATAAGATGGCTAGCACAAACTGGGATACAGATCGAAAGAGGCGCAGGCCTCCTGCCTGGGATCCTCCTAAACTACTCTTGGTCGTCGTCAGCGGGCTGCACGTAGTAGGCACCTCCAGTGTAGTAGAAGTCGTCGTCGACGGTGGCGTCTGGCTCCTGGACTCCAACGTCTGGTCGCAGCAATCGGATAGAGAAAAGGGGAAAAGGGGGAACAAGGCAACTGTGAGTACTCATCCAAAGTACTCGCAAGCAAGGAGCTACACTACATATGCATGGGTATATGTGTAAAGGGCCATATCAGTGGACTGAACTGCAGAATGCCAGAATAAGAGGGGGATAGCTAATCCTGTCGAAGACTACGCTTCTGGCAGCCTCCGTCTTACAGCATATAGAAGAGAGTAGACTGAAGTCCTCCAAGTAGCGTCGTATAGCATAATCCTACCCGGCGATCCCCTCCTCGATGCCCTGTTAGAGAGCGATCACCGGGTTGTATCTGGTACTTGGAAGGGTGTGTTTTATTAAGTATCCGGTTCTAGTTGTCATAAGGTCAAGGTACAACTCCGGGTCGTCCTTTTACCGAGGGACACGGCTATTCGAATAGATAAACTTCCCTGCAGGGGTGCACCACATAGCCCAACACGCTTGATCCCATTTGGCCGGACACACTTGCCGGGGTCATGCCCGGCCGCGGAAGATCAACACGTCGCAGCCCCACCTAGACCAACAGAGAGGTCAGCACGCCGGTCTAAACCTAAGCGCGCAGGGGTCTGGGCCCATCGCCCTGAGCACACCTGCACGTTGCGAACGCGGCCGGAAGCAGATCTAGCCCCCTTAATACAAGAGCGAGCTTACGATCCAATGCGGCACGCGCCACTCAGTCGCTGACGTCACGAAGGCTTCGGCTGATACCACAACGTCGGGATACCCATAACTACTCCCGCTTAGATGGTTAGTGCGTATAGACCAAATGGCCAGACTCAGATCAAATACCCAGATCTCGTTAAGCGTGTTAAGTAACCGCGAACGCCGACAAGGGCCAGGCCCACCTCTCTCCTAGGTGGTCTGAACTTGCCATGTCGCTCCGCCACAAAGTAACAGTCGGGGGCCGTCGGGAACCCAGGCCCACCTCTACCGGGATGGAGCCACCTGCCCCTTCAGCCCCCATCTCCGAACAGTATCACATGTAATGTAACAGTGTATAGTATATAGTATATGCCCGTGATCACCCCCGAGTGATCACGACCCGATAGTATAGCATGGCACACGAACAAGAGTGTAGGGGCACTGATGGAACACTAGCATCCTATACTAAGCAGTATGATTGCAGGTAAAGGTATCAACAGCAGTATCAAAGACAGGCTATGCATCAGGATAGGAATAACGAAAGCAGTAACATGCTACACTACTCTAATGCAAGCAGTAAGAGCAGAGTAGGCGATATCTGGTGATCAAGGGGGGGGGGGCTTGCCTGGTTGCTCAGACAAGAAGGAGGGTCGTCGGTGACGTAGTTGATCACAGCGGCATCAGCGGCAGTCTCGGGGTCTACCGGAGAGAAGAGGGGAGAAGAAATAGTAAATACATAGCAGCAAGTGCATAACAGGTCAACAGGCAGAGCTAGACGTGTTCTAACGCGGTGGTACATGTTACCGGCGAAGGGGGATAACATCCGGGAATGTTTCCCCAGGTTTAGCATTTTCGGACAGACGAACCGGAGGGGAAAAGTTCCATGTTTGCTATGCTAGGAGTGTGTGGCGGACGAACGGAGGGTGTAACAGGATTCGTCTCGTCGTTCTGAGAACCTTTCATGTAGAAAGTATTTTAATCCGAGTTACGGATTAAAAGATATGATTTTTTTAAAGATTTTATTAATTTTTGGAATTTAATTAATTATTTAAATTAATTCGAAAATATATTTATGACATCAGCATGAGGTCATGCTGACGTCAGCAGTCCACAGAGTTGACTGGTCAACCTGACCAGTGGGACCCACTGGTCAGTGACACATTTTAATTAGTCATCTAATTTAACCTAATTAGTATTAATTAGGAGGGGGCCACTGTCATTGAGAATTAATTAATTGACTAACAGTTTAGTTAGTTTAGTTATTTAATTAGTTTAATTAATCAAAATTAGTTAAGTTAATTATTTCTTTAATTAATTAATTAATCAATTAATTATTATTTTGTATAAGTTCTGTGGGGGGGGGGGTTGGGGCCCCACATGTCATAGGCAAGGGGGGCCATAGCGGGTGTGGGCTACGGGCACAGGGAGTTCGGGCGCACGGGCGCAGCCACGATGACGCACCCGGTGGGGCGAGCGGGCGCCGATGGGGTCGGGGAGAGGGGCGGCCAGCGCCGGCGAGCGGCGGGCCCGGCAGGAACGGCAGCAGGCAGCGGGGCGCGCGCGGCCAATGGCCAGCGGCGACGCCAGGAGAGGGGCGAGGCCATGGCCGAGGTGGCCGGAGCAGGGAAGATGAGGGCGCAAGGCGTGGCCGGAGGCCACGGTGCCGGCCGGAGCGGCGACCGCCGCGGCGGGAGGCGGCACGGGGACGTGGGGACAGGGGACGAAGGAGCGGCGTCTTCGGGCGAGGCGAGCGCAAAGTGGCCCGGCCGGACGGAGAGCCGCGCTCGGCCAGGGCGCGACCCGGCCGCGGTGAGCGCGTGAGACAGAGGAGGGGAGGAGGAGTCGTGGCTCACCGCGGGATGCAGGGATCGGGGCATTGGGGCGCAGGGAGGAGGACGGTGACGCGCGTCGGAGAGGAGGCAGTCCGGTGGGGGAGCGCCGGCGACGGGCGGCGGGCACGAGCGGCGCGGCGACGTGGTTCCGGCGAGGGGGACCCCAAGCGGTTGTGGCGTCGGGACCGAGTCCCAACTCTAGATCGAGGGCGGCGCGTGGACGGGCACCGGGGCAACTCGGGGTGAGGCGAGGAGGCGTCCGGCATGGGAAGGGTGGTGACGGACGACGCCGGCGACGCGGGATCTAGCTCCCCCCGCCTCGATCCAGGCGAGGGAGAGAGGGGAAGGTGGGAGGAGCGATTGGGGGGGAAGTGGACGAGTGGGGTGGCGGCTAGGGTTGCGGGGGAAATAAAGAGGGGAGTGGGGTTGGCCGGTTGGGCCGGCCCGTTCGGGCGGCGGAGGCCAGCTGGGCCACTTGGCCCAGCGGGGGGGGTGTCTGTTGTTTTTGTTTTATTTTGTTTTCCTTTCATTTGTTTCTTTTTATTTTTTTATTTTCCTTTCTGTTTTATTCAATTAAAAATATTTATGCATTTTCTAAAAATGTGTTTACTTCACCGTAATTATCTGTGCAATATTTGACACGGTCCGAACATTTTTGTTTTAAAGTTTGAAAACTTTGTTTGTTTGCCAAAAATTCAAATTTGAATTTGAATCGTTTTGAACTAACGCGAGATTAGCGACAGTAATGGAGTTGACAAGGCGTCATTAGCAGAGGTTACTGTAGCTTGATTATCCGGGCGTCACAATTCTCCTCCACTACAAGAAATCTCGTCCCGAGATTTAAGAGGTAGTGAAAAGGGGAAAAGGTTTGGTAACGATTCTAGCGGGTCTTCTCATTCTGGCTTGCTCTTCTCGAAGAGACCGGTCCAATACATTAATGTCTTCAATCCTCTGCTTCGGGTCATCCTGAGGAAGTCGGCATCCTTTCTTCGGGATCTTCATCGTAATTACGAATAGGTAACGGGGCAGGTCGGCAACGACAGAATGTTATAAGGGTTATAATTTGGGATTAACCCATGAATGAGCATATGAGTACCTCTCGAGTTGAACATTTAAAAGACATCGAGAGTAAAGTTGGGAGGTACAATAAGAAGTTTCAAGCAACCAGGCAATCGTTCAATGCCTAGTCAGAAGGTGAAAGTGGTTTCAAAGCAACGGGATAATTAATGTGTCCGATGCCAGAATTGATGATCTCATCGAAAAGGTGGCACATGAATTACATACGAGTCCACGCGGGAGGAATAACTTTGGAAACTGGGGTGCGCTGGAGAGTCAGGTTTCGATCCTGTGGAACTGTGGGTTATGGGCCCACCATGTTTTTTTAAAATAGGAGCAGTGACATCTTGCACGGTCACGATAGCAAGGCGTGTCAGAGGGTAGCCTGTCATTTACGTCGACAACAACATCGATACCAAGGGCGAGGGACGAAGAGAACCATTTTCCTGCTCGTCGCAACGAGGCGGACCAATAGGCAAAGTTCTCGTCCATCGGTGGTTACCGAAATGTCATCAACAAAAGTAACAGGGTCTTACTGACAGGATTGTACACGAGGGGTTTACATAAGCAGGGAATTAATACTGCTTAGACCTTAATGATCACCAGAAAGGTTAAACCAAATAATAGCAAGGAAAATATGATTATCAGATATCTCAGGGGTATATCCTTCCCACGGACAAGTAGGGCATGATATCCATGCCAGGATATAAGGTAGAAAACTCTTTAGTTAAGGGGAGAGAAATTTCATGACATTACCCATATCTCTGTGTTTGGATAATTGAGCGGGAAACATTTAGCATTGGGCTTCAAATTTTCTTGTTGAAAATCGGAGTACCATAGACATGCTTCGAGATAGCATTGACAAGGTCATCAGGTGAAGATCAGACTTTGGAAACACAAAGGATCCATCAGGAATAACTTGTAGAATAAGTCTTACACTTTCCTCATGGAAGAATGATAACCTTGCTGAAAAGGAATCTATAACAATAGGGCCTCCGGCCAGGTGTGCTAGGCATGACATCACCTTACCGGGTCATATGAGGACCAATGTTATAACTTTTGGAAATATGTTCCAACCATCATATTTGGCTGAGATTCAGATCTGATTGGTGTCAGGATAACTCAGACTCGGGATGCCTGAGAAGAAAGGTGCAACACAAATTGCCGAGAGGACATTATAAGATTCTCAGGAATTGAACTATGGAAGCGAGTTCCGAAACAAGAGTTCATCATTAAATCAAGGAGAGGTGAGGAGGTGGCTGATTGACTCAGCGACAATCCATTGAGATTTTCAAAAGATGGATTTCCACAATTATGTGAACAAGGAGATAGCTTTTGTCGGTCCAAATGATATAATGAGGTATGCTCGAAGAAACATACACGATTAAACATTGGTTGACGGTGCACCCGAATACAGACTTAGGTAGCACAAACAATATTAGAATGGTGATTTGATAACCAATAGTCTAAGAATGAAATGTTGACCATTAACTTCAAAGCAATAAGGTTGCTAGAAGTTCTTTTTTTAAATTATTAGTCCATCTGTCGGTATTCCTGTTAGGAGCAACACGGGGACCAAGAAAGGAATGGTGATGGTGGAGTATCACCTATATCAAGAATTCTCCAGAGGTGGTGAAATTCTCACAACCTTCTTGATATATAAGATGGTAATACTCCAAGGTAGGACATAAGACAAGTTGGATTGCCAGGAACTCAAGGTATAACACAAAACAAGAACAAGTTTTGTGTTGGAGGGAATGCACGAATGTTTTCGATGTTAATACCAATCATCGAGAGGAAGGGATGGTATTTCCCATCATGAATTCGATTTACACTTGGAAGAAGGCATATCATTGCTGATGATGATCACGACACTTTTGTTGAGAGATTTCATTAAGATGTAATCGATCGGCGATGACATCAAGTCAAAGGAATGATGGAGCGAAAGGTTATTGAAACCACTAGTACAATACAAACTTGAAATCAAAGATTGTTGTTCAAGGCAAAATGATATATGCCAATGACGATCGCCGTAAGCTTAGCTCATCGTCAAAAGTTGTGCTCCGGGAATAAGGACCAGGTAGCACAGTTAAAATTTAGAACGCTAATGATATAGTCGATCAGGCTTGGGATGACTGGAAGGATTATTAAACTCGTAAGCAACGAAAACTACTTAGAGTTATTGAATCAGAGTGCGGACTTGATTCACTTATTGGTGCTCTCGGTTGACGTCAACCCAAAACCCAGAAAAATAGGAATTGGTGAGAAATAACAGTTGATGAAGAACCCATGAGAAGTTATGCAGTTTCATGATAATCTTGAGATACCAGGGGGTAATACTTGACGGTAGATCAATGTAAATGTTGGACTGGTGTATTGATCCACAGAAGACAAGTGCTTTAACTTGTCCGAGAAATGGTATTTAAAGGAGAACATGGTCGGAACCACGATTGCAAAAGACCAGATCCCGGATATAATATGAGCTTATACCAAAGGAATAATTAATTTAAGAGAAGCTTTAATGATAAGATTTACATTGTGTCCATGGGCATGAACGCAAAGTTCAAGGTCGACTCCCACTTCTCCAAAGCACAACCTTACATCCACTTCTCGTTTTGATAAAGGCATTAATGTTGAATATTGTACCTGGTGCAATACCAGATAAATATGCCCTGTGAAATCTTTCGGGTTTGCACAGATTAGGGAAGGCATTGGTTCAACCCATCGGCGCTTCTTAGGAACATATTACCCAAGCTTCAAGAGTAGATATCACCAGCTCGAAAACAGGGCATGGTTGGCCAAGTGGATGATACAATTTACCAAGGGCATTTTGTATCAGGTAAAGAACTCACAAGAATTTTGGTTGTGAAGGAGATTGTCGGAAAATAACCCGGCAATGGGTACGACGGTCCACAACGGGGCTGATGTGAGTATCGGTACTCAATCTAAGGAAGAAGGAATGCCAAGGCATCGGATTATGGAAACAACTGACTAATTCAAAGCTTAATGCTAAGAAATTTTATGATTTCCAAATCAAGGGATCAGAAGCAATCGTGCGGATCGAAAATGAATAAGTTCAATAGACTTGGAAACACAAACGATCAAGGCATTGATTGGTCAAGATCCAGCTCATATCCAAATGACGTCTGAGCCGGAAGGATGAACCCTAGGATTCGACTAAGGAATGCGAGCATCCTCAACATAATGAATCAACGGACTTAAAACGATAAAGGCAAGGGAGGCCAATAAGATTACGAAACTTATGGGATTATCCATAATGCCAGCAAGCGAGAATTTCAAGAGCAATAGGCTGCTCGGGATTTTCGGAAGATCGAATGATATTTTGAAGTCTTTGGCGTAACACATGATCAACGTGAATGAGAGGATACTCGGTAAGTGCGAGAATTATCCGTAGGGGTATTCAGGTGACAAAGTACAGCAAAGCAGTAAGCTCAAAGGATTCTCGAAACAACATAGAGTATTTCGGGACATCTTGTAATACCAAGATTGACGAGGAATGATTGTATGAATGGCATGTGTATGCAGTTTTCATAGGGGTTGACGGTGGAAGGAAATCGCAAATGCGATGTCACAAAGACTCGAGAGAACATCGTAGAGTAACTTCGGAATCTTCTAGTGCATCAGGCGATCATCTGGAGTGAGGGGCTCTCCGGGAGAAAGTACTTTCGAGAACCTAAAGTTAGTTTTGTATTTAGCAAAATCATTTAACCCGAATAGAAGAGATATCAGAATCCTAGAGTATAGGTCGAGGAATAAAAGATCCTACTACCACCCAATGGCGACGTGGGCCCGTAAGGCACACAGCCATGTTAGTAAAAGTTTTTGCAATGTCTAGACTCGACTTCGGCCAAGGAGTGTGGAAGGGGGATTCCTACAGGCAGTCGGCTCTGATACCAACTTGTGACGCCCCTGATTCAATCGTACACTAATCATGCACGCAAATGTGTACGATCAAGATCAGGGACTCACGGGAAGATATCACAACACAACTCTACAAATAAAATAAGTCATACAAGCATCATAATACAAGCCAGGGGCCTCGAGGGCTCGAATACAAGTGCTCCATCATAGATGAGTCAGCGGAAGCAATAATATCTGAGTACATACATAAGTTAAACAAGTTTGCCATAAGATGGCTAGCACAAACTGGGATACAGATCGAAAGAGGCGCAGGCCTCCTGCCTGGGATCCTCCTAAACTACTATTGGTCGTCGTTAGCGGGCTGCACGTAGTAGGCACCTCCAGTGTAGTAGAAGTCGTCGTCGATGGTGGCGTCTGGCTCCTGGACTCCAACGTCTGGTCGCAGCAATCGGATAGAGAAAAGGGGAAAAGGGGGAACAAGGCAACCGTGAGTACTCATCCAAAGTACTCGCAAGCAAGGAGCTACACTACATATGCATGGGTATATGTGTAAAGGGCCATATCAGTGGACTGAACTGCAGAATGCCAGAATAAGAGGGGGATAGCTAATCCTGTCGAAGACTATGCTTCTGGCAGCCTCCGTCTTACAGCATATAGAAGAGAGTAGACTGAAGTCCTCCAAGTAGCGTCGTATAGCATAATCCTACCCGGCGATCCCCTCCTCGATGCCCTGTTAGAGAGCGATCACCGGGTTGTATCTGGTACTTGGAAGGGTGTGTTTTATTAAGTATCCGGTTCTAGTTGTCATAAGGTCAAGGTACAACTCCGGGTCGTCCTTTTACCAAGGGACACGGCTATTCGAATAGATAAACTTCCCTGCAGGGGTGCACCACATAGCCCAACACGCTTGATCCCATTTGGCCGGACACACTTTCCGGGGTCATGCCCGGCCGCGGAAGATCAACACGTCGCAGCCCCACCTAGACCAACAGAGAGGTCAGCTCGCCGGTCTAAACCTAAGCGCGCAGGGGTCTGGGCCCATCGCCCTGAGCACACCTGCACGTTGCGAACACGGCCGGAAGCAGATCTAGCCCCCTTAATACAAGAGCGAGCTTACGATCCAATGCGGCGCGCGCCACTCAGTCGCTGACGTCATGAAGGCTTCGGCTGATACCACGACGTCGGGATACCCATAACTACTCCCGCGTAGATGGTTAGTGCGTATAGACCAAATGGCCAGACTCAGATCAAATACCCAGATCTCGTTAAGCGTGTTAAGTAACCGTGAACGCTGACAAGGGACAGGCCCACCTCTCTCCTAGGTGGTCTGAACCTGCCCTGTCGCTCCGCCACAAAGTAACAGTCGGGGGCCGTCGGGAACCCAGGCCCACCTCTACCGGGATGGAGCCACCTGCCCCTTCAGCCCCCATCTCCGAACAGTATCACATGTAATGTAACAGTGTATAGTATATAGTATATGCCCGTGATCACCCCCGAGTGATCACGGCCCGATAGTATAGCATGGCAGACGAACAAGAGTGTAGGGGCACTGATGGAACACTAGCATCCTATACTAAGCAGTCGGATTGCAGGTAAAGGTATCAACAGCAGTATCAAAGACAGGCTATGCATCAGGATAGGAATAACAAAAGCAGTAACATGCTACACTACTCTAATGCAAGCAGTAAGAGCAGAGTAGGCGATATCTGGTGATCAAGGGGGGGGGCTTGCCTGGTTGCTCAGACAAGAAGGAGGGTCGTCGGTGACGTAGTTGATCACAGCGGCATCAGCGGCAGTCTCGGGGTCTACCGGAGAGAAGAGGGGAGAAGAAATAGTAAATACGTAGCAGCAAGTGCATAACAGGTCTACAGGCAGAGCTAGACGTGTTCTAACGCGGTGCTACACGTTACCGGCGAAGGGGGATAACATCCGGGAATGTTTCCCCAGGTTTAGCATTTTCGGACAGACGAACCGGAGGGGAAAAGTTCCATGTTTGCTATGCTAGGAGTGTGTGGCGGACGAACGGAGGGTGTAACCGGATTCGTCTCGTCGTTCTGAGCAACTTTCATGTAGAAAGTATTTTAATCCGAGTTACGGATTAAAAGATAGGATTTTTGTAAAGATTTTATTAATTTTTGGAATTTAATTAATTATTTAAATTAATTCGAAAATATATTTATGACATCAGCATGAGGTCATGCTGACGTCAGCAGTCCATAGAGTTGACTGGTCAACCTGACCAGTGGGACCCACTGGTCAGTGACACATTTTAATTAGTCATCTAATTTAACCTAATTAGTATTAATTAGGAGGGGGCCACTGTCATTGAGAATTAATTAATTGACTAACAGTTTAGTTAGTTTAGTTATTTGATTAGTTTAATCAATCAAAATTAGTTAAGTTAATTATTTCTTTAATTAATTAATTAATTAATTAATTATTATTTTGTATAAGTTCTATGGGGGGTTGGGGCCCCACATGTCATAGGCAAGGGGGGCCATAGCGGGTGTGGGCTACGGGCACAGGGAGTTCAGGCGCACGGGCGCAGCCACGATGACGCACCCGATGGGGCCCGCGGGCGCCGATGGGGTCGGGGAGAGGGGCGGCCAGCGCCGGCGAGCGGCGGGCCCGGCAGGAACGGCAGCAGGCAGCAGGGCGCGCGCGGCCAATGGCCAGCGGCGACGCCAGGAGAGGGGCAGGGCCATGGCCGAGGTGGCCGGAGCAGGGAAGGTGAGGGCGCAAGGCGTGGCCGGAGGCCACGGAGCCGGCCGGAGCGGCGATCGCCGCGGCGGGAGGCGGCACGGGGACGTGGGGACAGGGGACGAAGGAGCGGCGTCTTCGGGCGAGGCGAGCGCAAAGTGGCCCGGGCGGACGGAGCGCCGCGCTCGGCCAGGGAGCGACCCGGCCGCGGTGAGCGCGTGAGACAGAGGAGGGGAGGAGGAGTCGGGGCTCACTGCGGGATGCAGGGATCGGGGCATTGGGGCGCGGGGAGGAGGACGGTGACGCACGTCGGAGAGAAGGCAGTCCGGTGGGGGAGCGCCGGCGACGGGCGGCGGGGATGAGCGGCGCGGCGACGTGGTTCCGGCGAGGGGGACCCCAAGCGGTTGTGGCGTCGGGACCGAGTCCCAACTCCAGATCGAGGGCGGCGCGTGGACGGGCACCGGGGCAACTCGGGGTGAGGCGAGGAGGCGTCCGGCGAGGGAGGGGTGGTGACGGGCGACGCCGGCGACGCGGGATCTAGCTCCCCCCGCCTCGATCCAGGCGAGGGAGAGAGGGGAAGGTGGGAGGAGCGAGTGGGGGGGAAGTGGACGAGTGGGGTGGCGGCTAGGGTTGCGGGGGGAATAAAGAGGGGAGTGGGGTTGGCCGGTTGGGCCGGCCCGTTCGGGCGGCGGAGGCCAGCTGGGCCACTTGGCCTAGCGGGGGGGTGTCTGTTGTTTTTGTTTTATTTTGTTTTCCTTTCATTTGTTTCTTTTTATTTATTTATTTTCCTTTCTGTTTTATTCCATTCAAAATATTTATGCATTTTCTAAAAATGTGTTTACTTCACCGTAATTATCTGTGCAATATTTGACACGGTCCGAACATTTTTGTTTTAAAGTTTGAAAACTTTGTTTGTTTGCCAAAAATTCCAATTTGAATTCGAATCGTTTTGAACTAACGCGAGATTAGCGACAGTAATGGAGTTGACAAGGCGTCATTAGCAGAGGTTACTGTAGCTTGATTATCCAGGCGTCACAATTCTCCTCCACTACAAGAAATCTCGTCCCGAGATTTAAGAGGTAGTGAAAAGGGGAAAAGGTTTGGTAACGATTCTAGCGGGTCTTCTCATTCTGGCTTGCTCTTCTCGAAGAGACCGGTCCAATACATTAATGTCTTCAATCCTCTGCTTCGGGTCATCCTGAGGAAGTCGGCATCCTTTCTTCGGGATCTTCATCGTAATTACGAATAGGTAACGGGGCAGGTCGGCAACGACAGAATGTTATAAGGGTTATAATTTGGGATTAACCCATGAATGAGCATATGAGTACCTCTCGAGTTGAACATTTGAAAGACATCGAGAGTAAAGTTGGGAGGTACAATAAGAAGTTTCAAGCAACCAGGCAATCGTTCAATGCCTAGTCAGAAGGTGAAAGTGGTTTCAAAGCAACGGGATAATTAATGTGTCCGATGCCAGAATTGATGATCTCATCGAAAAGGTGGCTCATGAATTACATACGAGTCCACGCGGGAGGAATTACTTTGGAAACTGGGGTGCGCAGGAGAGTCAGGTTTCGATCCTGTGGAACTGTGGGTTATGGGCCCACCATGTTTTTTTTAAATAGGAGCAGTGACATCTTGCACGGTCACGATAGCAAGGCGTGTCAGAGGGTAGCCTGTCATTTACGTCGACAACAACATTGATACCAAGGGCGAGGGACGAAGAGAACCATTTTCTTGCTCGTCGCAACGAGGCGGACCAATAGGCAAAGTTCTCGTCCATCGGTGGTTACCGAAATGTCATCAACAAAAGTAACAGGGTCTTACTGACAGGATTGTACACGAGGGTTTACATAAGCAGGGAATTGATACTGCTTAGACCTTAATGATCACTAGAAAGGTTAAACCAAATAATAGCAAGGAAAATATGATTATCAGATATCTCAGGGGTATATCCTTCCCACGGACAAGTAGGGCATGATATCCATGCCAGGATATAAGGTAGAAAACTCTTTAGTTAAGGGGAGAGAAATTTCATGACATTACCCATACAGCTGTGTTTGGATAATTGAGCAGGAAACATTTAGCATTGGGCTTCAAATTTTCTTGTTGAAAATCGGAGTACCATAGACATGCTTCGAGATAGCATTGACAAGGTCATTAGGTGAAGATCAGACTTTGGAAACACAAAGGATCCATCAGGAATAACTTGTAGAATAAGTCTTACACTTTCCTCATGGAAGAATGATAACCTTGCTGAAAAGGAATCTATAACAATAGGGCCTCCGGCCAGGTGTGCTAGGCATGACATCACCTTACCGGGTCATATGAGGACCAATGTTATAACTTTTGGAAATATGTTCCAACCATCATATCTGGCTGAGATTCAGATCTGATTGGTGTCAGGATAACTCAGACACGGGATTCCTGAGAAGAAAGGTGCAACACAAATTGCCGAGAGGACATTATAAGATTCTCAGGAATTGAACTATGGAAGCGAGTTCCGAAACAAGAGTTCATCATTAAATCAAGGAGAGGTGAGGAGGTGGCTGATTGACTCAGCGACAATCCATTGAGATTTTCAAAAGATGGATTTCCACAATTATGTGAACAAGGAGATAGCTTTTGTCGGTCCAAATGATATAATGAGGTATGCTCGAAGAAACATACATGATTAAACATTGGTTGACGGTGCACCCGAATACAGACTTAGGTAGCACAAACAATATTAGAATGGTGATTTGATAACCAATAGTCTAAGAATGAAATGTTGACCATTAACTTCAAAGCAATAAGGTTGCTAGAAGTTCTTTTTTTAAATTATTAGTCCATCTGTCGGTATTCCTGTTAGGAGCAACACGGGGACCAAGAAAGGAATGGTGATGGTGGAGTATCACCTATATCAAGAATTCTCCAGAGGTGGTGAAATTCTCACAACCTTCTTGATATATAAGATGGTAATACTCCAAGGTAGGACATAAGACAAGTTGGATTGCCAGGAACTCAAGGTATAACACAAAACAAGAACAAGTTTTGTGTTGGAGGGAATGCACGAATGTTTTCGATGTTAATACCAATCATCGAGAGGAAGGGATGGTATTTCCCATCATGAATTCGATTTACACTTGGAAGAAGGCATATCATTGCTGATGATGATCACGACACTTTTGTTGAGAGATTTCATTAAGATGTAATCGATCGGCGATGACATCAAGTCAAAGGAATGATGGAGCGAAAGGTTATTGAAACCACTAGTACAATACAAACTTGAAATCAAAGATTGTTGTTCAAGGCGAAATGATATATGCCAAGGACGATCGCCGTAAGCTTAGCTCATCATCAAAAGTTGTGCTCCGGGAATAAGGACCAGGTAGCACAGTTAAAATTTAGCACGATAATGATATAGTCGATCAGGCTTGGGATGACTGGAAGGATTATTAAACTCGTAAGCAACGAAAACTACTTAGAGTTATTGAATCAGAGTGCGGACTTGATTCACTTATTGGTGCTCTCGGTTGACATCAACCCAAAACCCAGAAAAAATGGAATTGGTGAGAAATAACAGTTGATGAAGAACCCATAAGAAGTTATGAAGTTTCATGATAATCTCGAGATACCAGGGGGTAATACTTGACGGTAGATCAATGTAAATGTTGGACTGGTGTATTGATCCACAGAAGACAAGTGCTTTAACTTGTCTGAGAAATGGTATTTAAAGGAGAACATGGTTGGAACCACGATTGCAAAAGACCAGATCCCGGATATAATATGAGCTTATACCAAAGGAATAATTAATTTAAGAGAAGCTTTAATGATAAGATTTACATTGTGTCCATGGGCATGAACGCAAAGTTCAAGGTCGACTCCCACTTCTCCAAAGCACAACCTTACATCCACTTCTCGTTTTGATAAAGGCATTAATGTTGAATATTGTACCTGGTGCAATACCAGATAAATATGCCCTGTGAAATCTTTCGGGTTTGCACAGATTAGGGAAGGCATTGGTTCAACCCATCAGGGCTTCTTAGGAACATATTCCCCAAGCTTCAAGAGTAGATATCACCAGCTCGAAAACAGGGCATGGTTGGCCAAGTGGATGATACAATTTACCAAGGGCATTATGTATCAGGTAAAGAACTCACAAGAATTTTGGTTGTGAAGGACATTGTCGGAAAATAACCCGGCAATGGGTACGGCGGTCCACAACGGGGCTGATGTGAGTATCGGTACTCAATCTAAGGAAGAAGGAATGCCAAGGCATCGGATTATGGAAACAACTGACTAATTCAAAGCTTAATGCTAAGAAATTTTATGATTTCCAAATCAAGGGATCAGAAGCAATCGTGCGGATCGAAAATGAATAAGTTCAATAGACTTGGAAACACAAACGATCAAGGCATTGATTGGTCAAGATCCAGCTCATATCCAAATGACGTCTGAGCCGGAAGGATGAACCCTAGGATTCGACTAAGGAATGCGAGCATCCTCAACATAATGAATCAACGGACTTAAAACGATAAAGGCAAGGGAGGCCAATAAGATTACGAAACTTATGGGATTATCCATAATGCCAGCAAGCGAGAATTTCAAGAGCAATAGGCTGCTCGGGATTTTCGGAAGATCGAATGATATTTTGAAGTCTTTGGCGTAACACATGATCAACGGGAATGAGCGGATACTCGATAAGTGCGAGAATTATCCGTAGGGGTATTCAGGTGACAAAGTATAGCAAAGCAGTAAGCTCAAAGGATTCTCGAAACAACATAGAGTATTTTGGGACATCTTGTAATAACAAGATTGACGAGGAATGATTGTATGAATGGCAAGTGTATGCCGTTTTCATAGGGGTTGACGGTGGAAGGAAATCGCAAATGCGATGTCACAAAGACTCGAGAGAACATCATAGAGTAACTTCGGAATCTTCTAGTGCATCAGGCAATCATCTGGAGTGAGGGGCTCTCCGAGAGAAAGTACTTTCGAGAACCTAAAGTTAGTTTTGTTTTTAGCAAAATCATTTAACCCGAATAGAAGAGATATCAGAATCCCAGAGTATAGGTCGAGGAATAAAAGATCCTACTACCACCCAATGGTGACGTGGGCCCGTAAGGCAAACAGCCATGTTAGTAAAAGTTTTTGCAATGTCTAGACTCGACTTCGGCCTAGGAGTGTGGAAGGGGGATTCCTACAGGCAGTCGGCTCTGATACCAACTTGTGACGCCCCCGATTCAATCGTACACTAATCATGCACGCAAATGTGTACGATCAAGATCAGGGACTCACGGGAAGATATCACAACACAACTCTACAAATAAAATAAGTCATACAAGCATCATAATACAAGCCAGGGGCCTCGAGGGCTCGAATACAAGTGCTCAATCATAGACGAGTCAGCGGAAGCAACAATATCTGAGTACAGACATAAGTTAAACAAGTTTGCCATAAGATGGCTAGCACAAACTGGGATACAGATCGAAAGAGGCACAGGCCTCCTGCCTGGGATCCTCCTAAACTACTCTTGGTCGTCGTCGGCGGGCTGCACATAGTAGGCACCTCCAGTGTAGTAGAAGTCGTCGTCGACGGTGGCGTCTGGCTCCTGGACTCCAACGTCTGGTCGCAGCAATCGGATAGAGAAAAGGGGAAAAGGGGGAACAAGGCAACCGTGAGTACTCATCCAAAGTACTCGCAAGCAAGGAGCTACACTACATATGCATGGGTATATGTGTAAAGGGCCATATCAGTGGACTGAACTGCAGAATGCCAGAATAAGAGGGGGATAGCTAATCCTGTCGAAGACTACGCTTCTGGCAGCCTCCGTCTTACAGCATATAGAAGAGAGTAGACTGAAGTCCTCCAAGTAGCGTCGTATAGCATAATCCTACCCGGCGATCCCCTCCTCGATGCCCTGTTAGAGAGCGATCACCGGGTTGTATCTGGTACTTGGAAGGGTGTGTTTTATTAAGTATCCGGTTCTAGTTGCCATAAGGTCAAGGTACAACTCCGGGTCGTCCTTTTACCGAGGGACACGGCTATTCGAATAGATAAACTTCCCTGCAGGGGTGCACCACATAGCCCAACACGCTTGATCCCATTTGGCCGGACACACTTTCCGGGGTCATGCCCAGCCGCGGAAGATCAACACGTCGCAGCCCCACCTAGACCAACAGAGAGGTCAGCACGCCGGTCTAAACCTAAGCGCGCAGGGGTCTGGGCCCATCGCCCTGAGCACACCTGCACGTTGCGAACACGGCCGGAAGCAGATCTAGCCCCCTTAATACAAGAGCGAGCTTACGATCCAATGCGGCGCGCGCCACTCAGTCGCTGACGTCACGAAGGCTTCGGCTGATACCATGACGTCGGGATACCCATAACTACTCCCGCGTAGATGGTTAGTGCATATAGACCAAATGGCCAGACTCAGATCAAATACCCAGATCTCGTTAAGCGTGTTAAGTAACCGCGAACGCCGACAAGGGCCAGGCCCACCTCTCTCCTAGGTGGTCTGAACCTGCCCTGTCGCTCCGCCACAAAGTAACAGTCGGGGGCCGTCGGGAACCCAGGCCCACCTCTACCGGGATGGAGCCACCTGCCCCTTCAGCCCCCATCTCCGAACAGTATCACATGTAATGTAACAGTGTATAGTATATAGTATATGCCCGTGATCACCCCCGAGTGATCACGGCCCGATAGTATAGCATGGCAGACGAACAAGAGTGTAGGGGCACTGATGGAACACTAGCATCCTATACTAAGCAGTAGGATTGCAGGTAAAGGTATCAACAGCAGTATCAAAGACAGGCAATGCATCAGGATAGGAATAACAAAAGCAGTAGCATGCTACACTACTCTAATGCAAGTAGTAAGAGAAGAGTAGGCGATATCTGGTGATCAAGGGGGGGGCTTGCCTGGTTGCTCAGACAAGGAGGGTCGTCGGTGACGTAGTTGATCACAGCGGCATCAGCGGCAGTCTCGGGGTCTACCGGAGAGAAGAGGGGAGAAGAAATAGTAAATACGTAGCAGCAAGTGCATAACAGGTCAACAGGCAGAGCTAGACGTGTTCTAATGCGGTGCTACACGTTACCGGCGAAGGGGGATAACATCCGGGAATGTTTCCCCAGGTTTAGCATTTTCGGACAAACGAACCGGAGGGGAAAGTTCCATGTTTGCTATGCTAGGAGTGTGTGGCGGACGAACGGAGGGTGTAACCGGATTCGTCTCGTCGTTCTGAGCAACTTTCATGTAGAAAGTATTTTAATCCGAGTTACGGATTAAAAGATATGATTTTTTTAAAGATTTTATTAATTTTTGGAATTCAATTAATTATTTAAATTAATTCGAAAATATATTTATGACATCAGCATGAGGTCATGCTGACGTCAGCAGTCCACAGAGTTGACTGGTCAACCTGACCAGTGGGACCCACTGGTCAGTGACACATTTTAATTAGTCATCTAATTTAACCTAATTAGTATTAATTAGGAGGGGGCCACTGTCATTGAGAATTAATTAATTGACTAACAGTTTAGTTAGTTTAGTTATTTGATTAGTTTAATTAATCAAAATTAGTTAAGTTAATTATTTCTTTAATTAATTAATTAATCAATTAATTATTATTTTGTATAAGTTCTGTGGGGGGGGGGGTTGGGGGCCCACATGTCATAGGCAAGGGGGGCCATAGCGGGTGTGGGCTACGGGCACAGGGAGTTCGGGCGCACGGGCGCAGCCACGATGACGCACCCGGTGGGGCGCGCGGGTGCCGATGGGGTCGGGGAGAGGGGCGGCCAGCGCCGGCGAGCGGCGGGCCCGGCAGGAACGGCAGCAGGCAGCGGGGCGCGCGCGGCCAATGGCCAGCGGCGACGCCAGGAGAGGGGCGAGGCCATGGCCGAGGTGGCCGGAGCAGGGAAGGTGAGGGTGCAAGGCGTGGCCGGAGGCCACGGTGCCGGCCGGAGCGGCGACCGCCGCGGCGGGAGGCGGCACGGGGACATGGGGACAGGGGACGAAGGAGCGGCGTCTTCGGGCGAGGCGAGCGCAAAGTGGCCCGGCCGGACGGAGCGCCGCGCTCGGCCAGGGCGCGACCCGGCAGCGGTGAGCGCGTGAGACAGAGGAGGGGAGGAGGAGTCGGGGCTCACTGCGGGATGCAGGGATCGGGGCATTGGGGCGCGGGGAGGAGGACGGTGACGCGCGTTGGAGAGGAGGCAGTCCGGTGGGGGAGCGCCGGTGACGGGCGGCGGGGACGAGCGGCGCGGCGACGTGGTTCCGGCGAGGGGGACCCCAAGCGGTTGTGGCGTCGGGACCGAGTCCCAACTCCAGATCGAGGGCGGCGCGTGGACGGGCACCGGGGCAACTCGGGGTGAGGCGAGGAGGCGTCCGGCGAGGGAGGGGTGGTGACGGGCGACGCCGGCGACGCGGGATCTAGCTCCCCCCGCCTCGATCCAGGCGAGGGAGAGAGGGGAAGGTGGGAGGAGCGAGTGGGGGGGAGGTGGACGAGTGGGGTGGCGGCTAGGGTTGCGGGGGGAATAAAGAGGGGAGTGGGGTTGGCCGGTTGGGCCGGCCCGTTCGGGCGGCGGAGGCCAGCTGGGCCACTTGGCCCAGCGGGGGGGGTGTCTGTTGTTTTTGTTTTATTTTGTTTTCCTTTCATTTGTTTCTTTTTATTTATTTATTTTCCTTTCTGTTTTATTCAATTCAAAATATTTATGCATTTTCTAAAAATGTGTTTACTTCACCGTAATTATCTGTGCAATATTTGACACGGTCCGAACATTTTCGTTTTAAAGTTTGAAAACTTTGTTTGTTTGCCAAAAATTCAAATTTGAATTCGAATCGTTTTGAACTAACGCGAGATTACCGACAGTAATGGAGTTGACAAGGCGTCATTAGCAGAGGTTACTGTAGCTTTATTATCCGGGCATCACAAAGGCGCACCCCCTAGAGCCCATGTGGCCCCCCGAGGCAGGTGGCCCCACCCGGTGGATCCCCCGGGACCCTCCGGTGGTCCCGGTACAATACCGATAACCCCGAAACTTGTCCCGATGGCCAAAACAGCACTTCCTATATATAATTCTTTACCTCCGGACCATTCCGAAAATCCTCATGACGTCCGGGATCTCATCCGGGACTCCGAACAACATTCGGGTTACTGCATATACATATCTTCACAACCCTAGCGTCACCGAACCTTAAGTGTGTAGACCCTACGGGTTCAGGAGACATGCAGACATGACCGAGACGGCTCTCGGGCAATAACCAATAGCGGGATCTGGATACCCATGTTGGCTCCCACATGCTCCACGATGATCTCATCGGATGAACCACGATGTCGAGGATTCAATTAATCCCGTATACGATTCCCTTTGTCAATCGGTATTTTACTTGCCCGAGATTCGATCGTCGGTATCCCAATACCTCGTTCAATCTCGTTACCGGCAAGTCACTTTACTCGTACCGTAATGCATGATCCCGTGATCAAACACTTTGATCACATTGAGCTCATTATGATGATGCATTACCGAGAGGGCCCGGTGATACCTCTCCGTCAAGCGGAGTGACAAATCCCAGTCTCGATCCGTGTCAACCCAACAGATACTTTCGGAGATACCCGTAGTATACCTTTATAGTCACCCAGTTACGTTGTGACGTTTGGCACACCCAAAGCACTCCTACGGTATCCGGAAGTTACACGATCTCATGGTCTAAGGAAAGGATACTTGACATTGGAAAACTCTAGCAAACGAACTATGTGATCTTATGCTATGTTTAGGATTGGGTATCGTCCATCACATCATTCTCCTAATGATGTGATCTCGTTATCAATGACATCCAATGTCCATAGTCAGGAAACCATGACTATCTGTCGATCAACGAGCTAGTCAACTAGAGGCTTACTAGGGACATATTGTTGTCTGTTATTCACACATGTATTACGATTTCCGGATAACACAATTATAGCACGAATAAAGACAATTATCATGAACAAGGAAATATAATAATAATGCTTTTATTATTGCCTCTAGGGCATATTTCCAACATTGTGCCCCGAAGAATTCAACAATATCAGCCGTCTTGAGAATGCAAAGGAAATTTGGGATACTTTGATTGATATGCACGAGGGTACCAACTCCGTCAAGGAATCCAAATTGGATGTGCTTCAAAGTCAAATTGACAAGTTCAAAATGAAGGATGGTGAAGGTGTCGCTGAAATGTACTCTAGGCTTGCTCTCATCACAAATGAGATTGCCGGCGTAGGGAGTGAAGAGATGACCGACAGATTCGTCATCAAGAAGATCCTAAGAGCCTTGGATGGAAAATATGATACCGTGTGCACATTGATCCAAATGATGCCCAATTACAAAGATCTCAAGCCAACGGAAGTCATTGGAAGAATTGTTGCTCATGAGATGTCACTCAAGGATAAAGAGGAACTTCACAACAAATCAAGTGGTGCTTACAAAGCCTCATGTGAAGCCCCCACATCATCAAGTGAGAAACAAAACTTCAATGAAGAACTGAGCTTAATGGTGAAGAACTTCAACAAGTTCTACAAGAGTAGAAGCAAAGATAGAAGCTCCAGGTCAAGGTCCTACAATGACAAAAGATCTTCTAGTCGAGAGCGAAACTGCTACAATTGTGGAAGACCCGGACACTATTCCAATGAGTGTACGGCTCCCTACAAAAGAAGAGAAGCTTCTCCAAAAAGAAGAAGCAAAAGAGAGGAATCACCATCACGAGAGAGAAGGAGTAGAGATGATCATTATGAACGAAGATACTCACGGAGAAGCAAGGATTCGGAAAGGAAGGAAAAATCATCAAGGAGCTACACAAAACAAATACATCAAGCTCATGTTGGTGAATGGGTATCCGGCTCCGACTCCGACAACCACTCCGAGAGAAGTTATCACTCCGACTCCGAATATACTCAAGATGAAGGTGTTGCCGGTCTAGCACTTGTGTCAACCAACTCCTACGACATATTTGATTCACCAAATGAAGGAATTGGAAGATGTTTCATGGCCAAAGGTCCTAAGGTAACTCATCCTGAGTATGTAGATTTTAATAGTGATGAAGATGACTTGTTAGGCGATGATGATTTACTTGTTGACAACTCTGAAAGGATCGATATAGTTGACTAGAGGGGGGGCGAATAGGCAACTAACAATTTTTAGCTTTTCTTTAACAATTTAAACTTTGCATCAAAGTAAGTTGTCTAAAAATGTAACTAGGTGGACAACCTATATGATGCAACAACAACAAACATACAAGCAAGCAAGAGATAGAACACAATTAAGCTTGCACAAGTAAAGGGATGAGATAACCAAGAGTGGAGCCGGTGGAGACGAGGATGTGTTACCGAAGTTCCTTCCCTTTGAGGGGAAGTACGTCTCCGTTGGAGCGGTGTGGAGGCACAATGCTCCCCAAGAAGCCACTAGGGCCACCGGATTCTCCTCACGCCCTCACACAATGCGAGATGTCGTGATTCCACTATTGGTGCCCTTGGAGGCGGCGACCGAACCTTTACAAACAAGGTTGGGGCAATCTCCACAACTTAATTGGAGGCTCCCAACGACACCACGAAGCTTCACCACAATGGATATGGCTTCGCGGTGACCTCAACCGTCTAGGGTGCTCAAACACCCAAGAGTAACAAGATCCGCAAGGATTAGTGGGGGGAATCAAATTTCTCTTGGTGGAAGTGTAGATCGGGGCCTTCTCAACCACTCCCGAGCAAATCAACAAGTTTGATTGGCTAGGGAGTGAGATCGGGCGAAAATGGAGCTTAGAGCAACAATGGAGCTTGGGGATAGAAGAGTTAGTCAACTAGAGGTAGGAGACGACCCTTTTATAGTGGTGGACGAAATCCAACCGTTATCCACTTAACCAGCTCGCGACGCGCGGTACTACCGCAAGGCTGCGCGGTACTACCGTGGAAGGAAGCACGGTACTACCGCGGCAGCTGCGATGGCCAGAGCAGACCTGACAGGGGCAGTACTACCGCGGGCGCGGTACTACCGCACACCCTTGCGGTACTACCGCAAGGCAGGGGTGCCCTAGCCAAGGAAGGGCACGGAAGAATAAAATTACATCCGTGCCTACTTCCGCTGGAAAAACATCGGTGCAAAAGTCCGGCACGGTACTACCGCACCAAAGGGACGGTACTACCGCTGGTGGCGCGGATGTAAAAAAATTACATCCGCTCTTACTACCGCAAGATAGCGGTACGCACGGTACTACCGCGAACCGCGGCGCGGTACTACCGCGGTGGTGCGGATGTAAAAAAGATACATCCGCCCCTACTACCGCAGATCTGCGGTACTAGCCCTGGGTGCCACAGTAGTACAGCTCCAGGGGAGCGGTACTACTGTGGCAGCCTGCGGTACTACCGCGCCTGAAGCACGGTACTACCGCAGGTGCCTGCGGTACTACCGCTCCGAGGAGCAGTACTACCGCAAGCACCAGAACAGCCACGACAATTGCACCGAGGAATCAACGGGAGGAGCTCCAAAGGAAATGGAAAGGTGAAGACAAAGAAGGGATCGTGTACGTGATGATTCCACCCAAACCTTTCCGACGCGGACCCCCTCTTAATAGTACGGCTTTCCTACGACTCAAATCCACCAAAAAGAAACGTAGAAAAACGCCGTCTTCAATAGTCTTCGAGGGGCGACAACCGTTGCGTACCTAGTGATAGAATATCTGAAAAATCCAAGTAAGATGGTTAGTCCGCAAATGCATTGTTATCAATCACCAAAACACCTTAGGGATAAATATGCCCTTACAATCTCCCCCTTTTTGGTGGATTGATGACAATACGGGATTTGCACAAAGGAAAATAATATAAAGCAAACACAAACCCCTCCTCTCTAAAATATAGACAGGATCCCCCTAGATGTGTGCAATCTAGATGGTTGCTTTGGACTGCATAGCACACACACTAGGATCAACACTCCCCCTATATTTTAGAGACAAGGCATAACAGACAAAGATAGTGCTAATAATATAACTAAGGACATAACAGAAGGTAGCACAATATAACTTAAGCTCGCGAGATAGGGTAGAGTGCATATGTCTTACACCATATGGAATAAGTCTCAAACCGAACCAAACGAAGCGACAAATGAAACGAGGTTCCAACGAAACGAGACAAACACACCAAACGCAGCAACAAAAGCAAATCCCTACACTCTCTCCCCCTTTGGCATCAAGACGCCAAAAAGGGCAGAGATGACACCTACACACACACGGCGTGGCTCAGGCGGAGAAGTCATCCCCAGCGCCCCTCGTCAGACTTGGCGGCGGGGATCTCCTCCTCAACGTCCTCGTCAGAATCAGACCACTTGAGTCCCTGCTTCTCCATCCATTCTGCCTCCGGGGTGATGTCCCTCTCAGAACCACTCGAGTGATCCTCTCCAAAGACCCTCAGAATGTGTCGGTCACGGCGACGAGCTTCCTTAGAGGCCACGTGAGTCCTGTACTGCCCCTTTGCCTGCATACAGAAGAGAGTCTTCATCTTGGACTTCAGCTTCTTGGCCCACGAGGGCTCAGACGAACTCTGGGAGAACCTAGCAGCACGGCCCTGAGCAACATCCTCTCCCCAACCCTCCTCCTCACCAACAGTCCTCCGGGCGGCAGACGCTTCAGCACGAGTCGCAGTGTTGGCCCACTGAGTCTTGACACGGAGACTGATTGATTCATGGCGAATCCAGTTAGGTGCAAGGAACTCCTCAGTAGGGTACATCTGCTCCCAAGACTTGGAGATCAACAGAAACAGGTAGGGCCCATAGATAGGCACCTTACGGTTGAACATCGCAAACCGAAGCTCATGCCACATAATGTGTGAAACATCCAGAGGCTGAGTCTGAGAAACCCGTGCCTCCTCGCACATGAGCATCATATCCACCATGTAAGCATGCACCTTGTCCTTGTCACCGATGCGAGGGAAGAGCGAGTTGCGGAAGATGTGGTACATGATATCCAGAAAGGGGTTCAGAACCCAAGTAGACTTGCCACTGGCGAGAACCTTCTCAACATAGAACTTCTGAAGCAGATTCTTGTTAGCAGAGGTGGAGTTGGCATGGGGACGGACGCCGACTGGATTCTCGAGCCCATCGTCAGGAATCTGCAATATGTCCATGAACCCCTTCCAGGTGGTGGTCAGCTGACGACCGTTGGACATCCACGTCATCCTCCGCTCCTCCCCAGGGTGAAAGAACACAGAGGCAAAGAACTGACAGATGAGCTCGGGGTCAAAGTCCAGATGGAAGGAGATGACCTGCTCAATCCCAAACTGCTCCACCAGGTCTAGAGCTTCTCCAAAGTAGCCACGGAACTTGTCCTTCCTCATGTGATCCATGTCAATCCACTTGACTTCCACATAGGTGTTCTGCTTGTTCTTGATGACATCCAGATAAGTGAGCATCTGCGTCTTGTTCCAGAACAGCTCGCAACCTCTGATGGTAGCACGAGGGGTCACATAAGGATTGAGCTGACGGAGACGCACATACTCCGCAAGAGGCATCTCATCCATGCCCTTGGCTGGTTCCTTGAACTTGGAAGCGGAGGTCTTGAAATTGCGCTTGGGGGCATTGGAGCCTTCTGCAGCTTCACCAGGATTGCGCAGACGTTTGGAGCCGGTGTCGCGACTGGGATTGGATCGCCGAGAGCCACTGCCTGAGACACAAAAACGCAAAACACACGCGACAAACAAAAGGATCAATGCAAAGACCACAACAAAGCCAAGAACAAAAGTAGGCAACACAGTTGATAGCTGCCGCGGGAGGAAATGGATCCAAACGGTAGTACGGCCAAAGGTGCGGTACTAAAAAATTAGTACTGCTCCCAGTCGCGGTAGTACCGTACATGGGCACGGTAGTACCATACCCTTGTACAGTAGTACCGCGTTTGGGAGTAGTAGTATAAATTTTAGTTCCGCAAGAAGCACGGTAGTACCGCGCTGCAAAGCTGTAGTACCGCAGGAGCGGTAGTACCACTCGGAAGTGCGGTAGTACCGGGCGGTCATCAGATCTGAGCAGTTCAAATCTAAAAAAAAGGCCGCGAAACAAAGGCGGTACGACGGTTGATCAAATCCATCACAAGACAGCTTAGCAAGTGTATTACCTACGCAACACGACTCCCCTAGAACCTACTCTTGCACAGATTTCGCCTAAAACCTCAAGAACAAGATGCATCTCCCCAAACACCTAGAAATCAAAAAGCAACCAAGAAAGAGAGGGATTTGGGGAAAAACCTTCGTCCATGGCAAGAGGAGATGGTGGGGAACGATCCCACTGGGCGGAATCCGAGGGGAGTGGCCGGAGACGGAGATCCGGCGAGGACCTCCGGCGCCGTTCTGGAGCGAGAGAGAGAGGCGTGGGGAGAGAGAGACACTGAATGGGTATGGGGAGTTGGAACTCCCCTGCCCGAGTCATAACTCCCCGCGACCACACGCGGCGCGGTAGTACCGCAAGGGTCATCGCGGTAGTACCGTGAAAGCGGTAGTACCGCTCTTTTGGGCGGCAGAAAAAAAATTACTGCCGCGCACATGCGGTAGTACCGCGCTTGTCATTGCGGTAGTACCGTTCTGGCGGTAGTACCGCTCGTAAGGGCGGCGGTAAAAAATTACTGCCGCGCTATCGCGGTCGTACCAAACCCTCTCAAGGCTCAGGAAGTTGCCCAAACACAAAAAAAATGGTCATTGCACGAGAACACGCTTACACAAACAAGGACACCCAGACAAAACACAAAATGAACCACGGAACACCACCTCTCCAGAGAGAGGGCGGTGGCCGGAGCCACCTATGCTTGAGTTAGTTGGTATGGCACCGCGAAGAATTATCCTTGGGCCCATGACCAAAACTCCTCTTTGAAACACAAGTACCATAAAAAATGGCGAATGTGAAAGAGTGAATTGATTTATGCATAATGGGGGGAGGGAAAGCTCATTGAGAGAACAACACTCCCCCTATGTCCATGCCTACATCTAAACAAGATAACAAGTTGAGTATGGTAGGGTGTGCACGAGCTCAAGCAACATTGCTCGAGTCAATGATATTTAGCTCATGCCTTAACTCGCGAAATCTTGCTTCATCCAAAGGCTTCGTGAAAATGTCTGCAAGGTTATCATGAGTGTTGATGTATTTGAGCTCGATCTCTCCTTGCCTAATGTGATCCCGGATGAAGTGATACCGAATCTCAATATGCTTCGTCTTGAAATGTTGCACCGGGTTGAGGGAAATCTTGATGGCACTTTCATTATCACACCAAAGAGGCACTTTGTCACACATGACACCGTAATCCTTTAAAGTTTGCCTCATCCATAAGAGTTGTGCACAACAACTACCGGCCGCCACATACTCCGCTTCGGTGGACGAGAGAGACACACAACTTTGCTTCTTGGAAGACCAACTTACCAAAGAGCAACCAAGGAATTGGCATCCTCCGGAAGTGGACTTCCTATCCACTTTGTCTCCCGCCCAATCGGAATCCGAGTACCCAACAAGCTTGAAGTTTGCTCCTCTGGGATACCATAAGCCAAAGTTTGGGGTATGAGCCAAATATTGAAAGATTCGCTTGACCGCCACATAGTGGCTTTCCTTAGGTGCGGCTTGAAACCGTGCACAAATTCCCACACTCAACATGATATCCGGTCTAGATGCACAAAGGTAAAGCAAGGATCCAATCATGGAACGGTATACCTTTTGATCCACCGCTTTACCATTGGGATCAATGTCAAGTTGGCACTTAGTGGGCATTGGAGTGGAAGCCGGCTTGACATCACTTAGCTTGAACCTCTTAAGCATGTCTTGAGTGTATTTGGCTTGGTTGATGAAGGTTCCCTCTTTTCTTTGCTTCACTTCGAAACCTAGAAAGAACTTCAACTCTCCCATGGAAGACATCTTAAACATTGAGGTCATTAGTGCGGCAAATTCATCATTGAAGGCTTTGTTAGGGGAACCAAAAATAATGTCATCAACATATAGTTGGCATACAAACAACTCCCCTTTGACCTTCTTAGTAAAAAGAGTGGGGTCGATGAGCCCAACTTCAAATCCACGATCTTGTAGCAACTCGGTAAGGTGGTCATACCACGCACGTGGGGCTTGTTTAAGGCCATAGAGTGCCTTATCGAGTTGATACACATGATCGGGAAAGTAGGGATCCTCGAACCCGGGGGGTTGCTTGACATAAACCAACTCATTAATGGAACCATTAAGAAATGCACTCTTCACATCCATTTGGTGCAACTTAAAGTTATGATGGGAAGCATAAGCAATAAGCATGCGAATGGACTCAAGGCGAGCAACGGAAGCAAAGGTTTCACCGTAGTCGATACCCTCGACTTGGGAGTAGCCTTGAGCTACCAAGCGGGCCTTGTTCCGGATGATGATTCCATGAGCATCTTGCTTGTTCTTGAAGATCCACTTGGTTCCAATGACATTGTGGTTACCCGTGGGTCTTGGCACTAATCTCCACACCTTGTTGTACTCGAAGTTATTGAGCTCTTCATGCATGGCATTAAGCCAATCCGGATCTTCGAGTGCTTCATATACCTTTTTGGGCTCAACACAAGAGACAAACGCGTGATGTTCACAATAGTTTGCCAATTGTCTACGAGTGCTTACCCCTCTTTGAATGCTTCCAAGAACATTATTCATGAGATGACCCTTAGTGGAGAGCTTGGAAGCAATCTTGGCGGCACGACGCTCCAATTCCTCCTCAGTGGTGAAACGAGGAGCGGTCACTTGGTCATCTTGAGCGTCGTCATGAGCTTGTTCTTGATCTTGAACTTGCTCGAGGAGGGGAACTTGACCTTGAGCATCACTTGGTGTGTCAACACTGTATTGAGAATGATCTTGCTCTTGGTCTTGTTCATGAGGTTGAGGGCCTTCACTTTGTTCTTCGGAAGCGTGTGGGCCTTGGGTTGGTGATGGCTCCACTTGGGTGGAGCATTGTCCTTCTCCTCCGGCCACAAGGGGTTCCTCAATGGGTAGGATAAAACCAACACCCATTCTTCTTATGGCTTGAGGAGGAATTTCATCACCTACATCACAAGTACCACTTTGCTCCACTTGGGAGCCGTTATTCTCATCAAACTCCACGTTACACGTCTCCTCAATAAGTCCCGTGGATTTATTGAGGACACGGTAAGCATGAGAGTTTGTAGCATAACCAACAAATATGCCCTCATGATCTCTAGCCTCAAATTTAGACAACCGAACACCTTTCTTGAGAATGAAACACTTACACCCGAACACCCGAAAGTACTTGAGGTTGGGCTTGTTACCGGTAAGTATCTCATATGGAGTCTTGTTCAAGCCCTTGCGGAGGTAGAGCCGATTGGATGCATGACATGCGGTGTTGATGGCTTCGGCCAAAAGTTGTACGAAGACTTGAACTCCGCCATCATGGTCCTTGCCGCATCCATCAACGTCCGGTTCTTCCTCTCTGCAACACCGTTCTGTTGAGGGGTGTATGGTGCGAATATTGATGCTTGATCCCCTCATCACTAAGAAACTCGTCCAAGGTGTAGTTCTTGAACTCGGTGCCGTTGTCACTTCTTATAGTCAAGATCTTTGCATTGTGTTGACGTTGAGCTTCATTTGCAAAGTCAATGACGGTTTGTTGGGTCTCACTCTTCCTCTTGAAGAAATACACCCAAGTATATCTTGAGTAGTCATCCACAATCACCAAGCAATACTTCCTACCCCCAAGACTATCAAAGGATGGAGGCCCAAAGAGATCCATGTGAAGGAGCTCCAACGGCCTCTTTGAGTAAATGATAGTCGTGGGAGGGTGAGCCTTCTCATGTAGCTTTCCTTCGATACAGGCACTGCAAGCACGATCTTTAGCAAAACTAACATTTGTTAGTCCACGGACATGGTCCCCCTTGAGAAGACTTTGCAAAGATCTCATATTGACATGGGCTAATCGGCGATGCCAAAGCCATCCCACATCAACTTTAGCCATTAGGCATGTCGCGGTCTTAGTGGGTCGCTCTGAAAAGTTAATCACATAAAGACCGTTCTCGACATGCCCAACAAAAGCTACTTTAAGAGTCTTGCTCCACAAGAGGGCCACGGTATCAATATCAAAGAAGGTGGCGAAGCCCATGATTGCAAGTTGACGAACGGAAAGTAAATTGTATGCAAGGGACTCTACAAGCATGACTTTCTCGATCGTGAGATCGTGAGAAATGACAACCTTGCCGAGTCCCAATACCTTAGAGGACGAGGCATCATCCCACTCGACATTGGTGGGCATAGATGGAATCTTGTGCACGTCCACCACCAAGTCCTTGCTTCCGGTCATATGATTTGTAGCTCCACTATCGAGCAACCATGAACCTCCACCAGAAGCAAACTCCTACAAGAGATCAATGCTTGGTTTTAGGTACCCATTTTGTAATGGGTCCTTTGATGTTAGTAACAAGGGTCTTAGGAACCCAAATAGACCATTCAATGTAATCATAAGGAGAACCAACAAATTTGGCATAGACATGCCCATCACTAGCACGGCATAAGACATAAGAAGGATTAAAGTCGTCGGCTTTGTTTGGAGGGGCGGCCTTGCCCTTCTTGACACCGCCACCCTTTGCATCGTTCTTCTTCTCCTTGGGTGCACCCTCTCCTTCCTTCACAAAGGTTTGCTTGAGAGGGGGAGGTCGTTTGGTCTTGTCATTCTTCTTCTTGTTCTTAGGCTTGGGCGCGTACCCAATCCCTTCCTTGGCCACAACTTCCTTTTGACTATTCAAAAGGTCGTTGAGGTTCTTCTCACCTTGTATGCATGACACAAGACCTTTCTCAAGTTGCTCCTTCAATTTAGCATTCTCCTCAACAAGATGCACATGCTCACAACAAGGGTTAGTAGCATTTGCATTATCAATCAACAACATATGAGGAAAAGTGGCTTTCTCCTTGGTTAGCTTCACTTGGAGTTGATCATGAGACTCTTTGAGGCTAGCATGAGCACCCTTCAAGACTTTGTGAGCCTTGTCTAGAATGTCAAGCTCCTCTTTGAGTCTAGCAAGATCAACCCCAAGCTTTGCCTTCTCGGAGCTTGGCACACGAGACACAACAAGAGCATGATCAAGATCTTTCTTTAATTTAGCATGATCATCGTTGTATGACTCCTCAAGAGCCAAACGAAGACCACGGTCTTCCTCAAGAGCATTGGAAAGATCCGAAATCTCATCGGCATAGTCACGACTATGTTCTTCCATCTTAGAGATGGTATTTTCGTGAGCCTCGATCATGTCATTGGCTTCACCAAGTTGTTCCAAGAGAGCAACAAAGTGCTTCTTGGACTTGCCCTTAAGTTTACCCATAAAGGTCTCAAACTCATTCTCCTCCACATTAGTCCCCTCATGTTCATCAATGCAATCCGTCGACGAAGGATGATTAATGATGGTAGTTTTGATGTTGGGGGTTACCTTGTTGGTGGCTTTTGCCATGAGGCACTTGGCGGTGATGCTCTCATTGGGGGAGTCGAAGAGTGACACCCGAGGAGTCGAGGCAATGGCCACGGAGGCCATGGCCACCGTGTCACCACCTTCATCATCATCATCATCCTCATTGTACTCTTCTTGTACCACCAACGCCTTGTGGGGAGACTTCTTGGTGATGTTGTTCTTGTTGGGGAAAGACTTGGCCTTGTCCTTTCGAATGAGCTTGCCACTGTTGTCTTCCCTCTTCTCATACGGGCACTCCGCAACAAAGTGACTAACGTTGCCACAATTGAAGCAAGTCCTCACTCGTTGCTTGCCCTTTGTGCCACTTGAGTTGTTCTTGTTGAAGTTGGGCCTTGAGTTCTTCTTGCTCCAAAATTGCCTTGAAGCAAGGGCCATGTGTTCATGATATTCATACTTCGTGTCTTCGAGGTTGCTCTCCTCTTCTTCCTCCTCATCCTCTTCCTCCATACTAACCTTGGCTTTTAGAGCAAGGTTGGGTCTCTTTCCTCGTTGTGAGCGAAGAACCGCATTGTCGGCGGTCTTGTCCAAGATACTCATAGCAACGAACTCATCCAACACATCATTTGAGGATAGTGTGTGGAAGTCCGGCCTTTGACGAATGACGGAGGACATGGCTTTGTGGTAGGGCATCATCGCCTTGAGGAATTTGCGCTTGATCCAATTGTCATCCGTGTCCTTGCTTCCATGATCTCGGAGAGAGACCGCGAGCTTGGTTACCCTCCGAAAGAGCTCACGAGGTTCTTCATCTTCTTTCATAGCAAACTCATCGGCTTCATCTTGTACCACTTCATAGTTGGAGCGTTGAATGCTTGCGCTTCCCCGATATAGGGAGACCACTTTGAGCCAAGCATCTTTGGCCAATGAGTAGGGCCGGAGATGAGGAAGATCTTCGGGTGGGATAGCTTCTTGAATGATGAAGAGAGCATTCTCATTGAATTGATGGTCCACGACTTCTCTTGGAGTGAAGTTGCTCCGGTCATGCGGGTAAAAACCTTCTTCAATAATTCTCCAAAGGTTAGTGTTCACATGATTTAAATGGCGCTTAAAACAATAAATCCAAGAATCAAAATCCTCCTTCTTATCAATCTTGGGAGGAGGACCGGCATGATTCAAGTGAGTGGAAGGAAGTGGTCCACCATAGATGGATGGAGGTTCCACATGAGCATAGATGCCGGTTCCACTTTTACCACTTGAAGGAAGGGCTTTATCGCTAGTAGCTTCCCCCTTGTTGGAGGTAGCATCCGTCACCTTGTTGGCGAGATCACCCACTTCCAACGGTGCGGTGGAAAGTTTAAGCTCTTTTAAGAAATCCTTAAACATGCCTTTGACCTCGGCCGTCATAGAGTCTCTCAATGTGTCCAAAGCCACATTGAACTCCTCACGAGATACCGAGGTAGCCCCAACTCCCGAAGACGAGCTCGGATTCGCACCGGGGTGCTCTCCCACATCGTCTTCGACGTCAACCATACTCTTTGGACGGAAAAGTCCTTAAAAAGAGACGAGGCTCTGATACCAATTGAAAGGATCGATATAGTTGACTAGAGGGGGGGTGAATAGGCAACTAACAATTTTTAGCTTTTCTTTAACAATTTAAACTTTGCATCAAAGTAAGTTGTCTAAAAATGTAACTAGGTGGACAACCTATATGATGCAACAACAACAAACATACAAGCAAGCAAGAGATAGAACACAATTAAGCTTGCACAAGTAAAGGGATGAGATAACCAAGAGTGGAGCCGGTGGAGACGAGGATGTGTTACCGAAGTTCCTTCCCTTTGAGGGGAAGTACGTCTCCGTTGGAGCGGTGTGGAGGCACAATGCTCCCCAAGAAGCCACTAGGGCCACCGTATTCTCCTCACGCCCTCACACAATGCGAGATGTCGTGATTCCACTATTGGTCCCCTTGGAGGCGGCGACCGAACCTTTACAAACAAGGTTTGGGCAATCTCCACAACTTAATTGGAGGCTCCCAACGACACCACGAAGCTTCACCACAATGGATATGGCTTCGCGGTGACCTCAACCGTCTAGGGTGCTCAAACACCCAAGAGTAACAAGATCCGCAAGGATTAGTGGGGGGAATCAAATTTCTCTTGGTGGAAGTGTAGATCGGGGCCTTCTCAACCACTCCCGAGCAAATCAACAAGTTTGATTGGCTAGGGAGTGAGATCGGGCGAAAATGGAGCTTAGAGCAACAATGGAGCTTGGGGATAGAAGAGTTAGTCAACTAGAGGTAGGAGACGACCCTTTTATAGTGGTGGACGAAATCCAACCGTTATCCACTTAACCAGCTCGCGACGCGCGGTACTACCGCTCCGGGGACGCAGTACTACCACAAGGCTGCGCGGTACTACCGTGGAAGGAAGCACGGTACTACCGCGGCAGCTGCGATGGCCAGAGCAGACCTGACAGGGGCAGTACTACCGCGGGCGCGGTACTACCGCACACCCTTGCGGTACTACCGCAAGGCAGGGGTGCCCTAGCCAAGGAAGGGCACGGAAGAATAAAATTACATCCGTGCCTACTTCCGCTGGAAAAACATCGGTGCAAAAGTCCGGCACGGTACTACCGCACCAAAGGGACGGTACTACGGCGGGTGGCGCGGATGTAAAAAAATTGCATCCGCTCTTACTACCGCAAGACAGCGGTACGCACGGTACTACCGCGAACCGCGGCGCGGTACTACCGCGGTGGTGCGGATGTAAAAAAGATACATCCGCCCCTACTACCGCAGATCTGCGGTACTAGCCCTGGGTGACACAGTAGTACAGCTCCAGGGGAGCGGTACTACTGTGGCAGCCTGCGGTACTACCGCGCCTGAAGCACGGTACTACCGCAGGTGCCTGCGGTACTACCGCTCCGAGGAGCAGTACTACCGCAAGCACCAGAACAGCCACGACAATTGCACCGAGGAATCAACGGGAGGAGCTCCAAAGGAAATGGAAAGGTGAAGACAAAGAAGGGATCGTGTACATGATGATTCCACCCAAACCTTTCCGACGCGGACCCCCTCTTAATAGTACGGCTTTCCTACGACTCAAATCCACCAAAAAGAAACATAGAAAAACTCCGTCTTCAATAGTCTTCGAGGGGCGATAACCGTTGCGTACCTAGTGATAGAATATCTGAAAAATCCAAGTAAGACGGTTAGTCCGCAAATGCATTGTCATCAATCACCAAAACACCTTAGGGATAAATATGCCCTTACAAACTCTAGTGATGAATCCTATGATGAAACGTCAATTAATCATGCTAAAACGAATGACAATGATAAGGAGAAAATTGAGGCTCTAACTGAAGAACTAAACACTCTTAAGTTAGCTCATGAAACTATCTTCGAAGATCATCGAGAACTTTTAAGGGCTCATGAGAAGTTACGCTTTGAAAAGCTCAATCTTGAGCAAGAGCATGAGCTTTTAAAGGAAATCAATGATGATCTCCACAAGAAAAGTTCTTCTTACATTGCCAAACGTTTACTCTTATCCACTTACATGCCTCAAGTCAAGTCTAGTAACAAGAACAAGAAAGATTCTTCTTCTAGTAGTAACAATGATCATGTTAAATCCAATATTGTTGCTTCTAGTAGTTCTCTTGATTCCACTAATAATTCTCTTAGCCAAGTTACACTTGAGCAAGAAAATAGCATATTGAAGGAAATCATAGAGAAAGGAGTGTACAAAAGCCTTGCCGGAAGTAAGCAATTCGAGGAGATTGTACGCAAGCAAGGAAGGCACCGGAAGAATCAAGGTGTTGGTTTTGAACGAAAGTTCAATGCCAATGGAGTTGAGTGGGAAGAATATCAATACCCCAAGACAAAGTTTGTTCCTCAACAAGAGAAGTATGACCCAACTTGTTTCAAGGGGACACAAACTCAAGATGATCTTCCACCACAAGACTACAAGCAAAAAGGCAAGGACAAGCTTCAAGAGGAAATAGATGCATTTGAAGAAGCTCCTAAGACCTTAGTCAAGTGGATTCCCAAGACTACTTCAAGTTCCACTTCATCAAGTACGACTACAACTCCAAGGATTCCCATCAAGATGGTGTGGATCCAAAAGAAGAAGAACTAGAGAGTTCTTGAGGGTGACTCCGCCAACAAACTTCACTCTTATCATTTTGGCAAGAACAAGTGCAATCAACTTCCACATCTTGCACTAGTTCAAGGAGTCACAAACCCTCTTGTTGGTAAGTCAAGGGACAAGGTAACCTAAAAGCTTTCATAGACATCATCTTGTATGTGCATCACTCTATGTCTATGGATATACTTGCTTGTTCCTTGTGGGACTAACCCATGTAGGTATTGAAAGTGCAATTCACTCAAAAGGATAGCTCCAAGTGATCTACATCAACATTGAGCATCCACATCTTCAACATCTACATGAAGTCATCATTGACAAAACCCAAGGTTAGTTCATCCCTCTTCGGGGGGATATCACATCTAGGGGGAGCTTTAATCTAAGACTTGAGCTAAAGCGACTCTAATGATGTGAACACAACAATGCTTTATGTAAAAGTGGTAACCCCACTTGAGCTTAAACGATGAGTATGACCTATGATCAAATGTTCTCATTTGACTCCTAAGTCAATATACGCATATATAGATGACCTAGTCATCGCAAATTGCTTGATAGATGCTAGAATTGGATGTGCATGTTTTGTCACATATTTCAATTGCCATTTTATTGTGTGAGCATGTTGGTTGCATATTTTACTCATTCGAGGACATCCACTTGTTGTTTTGATTGTTTGGTTTTATTGTTCTTTTGCCAAGTGGATGGACAAGAATGCCTAAGAACCCCCTCTAGTTATCTATGCTTTTCTCGTCTCAAACTCTATTCATGCTACATCACAAAATTGATCAAGTCAGATTCGAACCACTCTTTGTGAGGAGCACTCGGAGTCCCCGATTCGTCATAGACTTAAACTTCCAAAACCTCTTTGTGATTTTCGGTCTGACCGATATCCCACTTTCGGTCCTACCGAGATCATCAAGTTGATCAAAGTTTTTAATCTCGGTGCAACCGATTTGAACTATTCGGTCACACCAAGTTACAATAACTGTACACAGTTTTGCATCTCGGTGCCACCGAGTTGTTCCACTCGGTCACACCGACAGGGTCGGGCTATATATAGACACGGGCAAAATTTTGGAAATTTCTCCGAACCTCTTCGCCCGCGTCATAGCTCGCTCTGCCGACGTGGTCTCCGGATCGTCTCCTCGCCGCCAGCAGCCTCCAGTCGCTGGTCTCCATCACCGTCAACGGGAATCAACCCCGCCGTTGCCGCCGTAGCGAGTCTCCGCCAAACTAGGGTACGGACTCGATCTTTGTGCTATTCCCCAATCCGATTCCTAGCACATTGTGATCATAATGATTCTTGCCACGATTGATAAACTTCTATCCAGTCAAAGAACTCGTAGATTAGTTTTGATTCGAAAATTTTAGGGTTAGGTTTCCGCCGAAACCATCTCGGACCCACCGAGTTGAAAAACTCGGTCCCACCGATTTGGCCTATGCCATTGCACAAGTGAAACTCGGTCTGACCGAGTGTAACTAATCGGTGTGACCGATTTTTGAACTTTGTGAAACCCTAGCAGTCTCGGTGCCACTGAACTGTGACTCGGTCTGACCGAGTTCACTAGTTTAGGTTCCAAAACTGCTTCGGTATCACCGAGTTTAAACATTGGTAGATCCGAGATGCTTTCTGTGGGAAACTAAAACTAAGTTTTTGAATCATTCTTTTTGAAAAAATCTCTACATTTTGTGATGCTCATCCACTCTACCTCATCTATAAACTATTCACAGGGGTCAGCAGTCAGCAGTCAGCTTGTTCATCATGTCAGATCAAAGTGATAGTCAGAATCAGTCAGAGCAGCTTGTGCACATGAGTGAGGGCACTAGTCCCTCCAGTTCCTCAGATGATGGCAGCAGGAGCACCCCTAGCAATCTGCCAAAAGCTGCCACAAGACAGAGAAAGAAGAGAACTTCGGACTCAAAGGATGAAGATTATGTGGCAGAGGAAGAGGCAACTTCCAAGAGAGTTGTGCTGAAGAAAGAATATGGCTCAGCTGCAGCCATCAAGCCAGGCTTAAAGGTCAAAAGGCCAGCAGGCAGGCAGCCCATGCCAAAGGCCAGAGCCTCAACAAAGATTCCTGAGAAGCCTGCACCCAAAGAGCCAGTTGCAGCTAAAACAAAGAAAGAAAGGAAAAGAGGCAGATGGTGCAAGAAAGTAGATCCCATGGCTGAATTTGAACAACATTCTTCTGATGAAGAAGAAGAAGAAGAGGAAGGTGCTGCACCAGCACCTAAGGCACCCAAGTTGATGGGTGATGCCATTAGATCAGGAGCAGCTGCATCTAAGCCAAAGGAAGCCCCCAAGTCTGCTTCCAAGGCCAAGCCATCTCCAAAGACAAAACCAAAGAGGAATACTAGGAGCATCCCAGCTGCTGAGAAAAACAAGGCCCCAGTGCCTGAACCTGCAGAAGAAGAGGAAGGCCAAGTGCTGAGAAAATTGAAGCCCAAGATCCCAGACCACAATGATGCTCATCCTGTGGCTGAGGATATGAAAATCAGGAGAGACTCTGGATTGAGAAAATGGAGAGCAGAGGATCCCTATGCTACCAGGAGAAGGACTGCTGTAGACTACAGGTTCCATACTAAGGAACAGCAGGACTTCTATGAAACAGTCTTGTTAGACAAGAAGCCCATTGTATGTGACATGAGATGGGTCGATTGGCAATACATCAAGGACAACGAAGAGCACTACCCTGGAGTGTAGGACAGCTTTAAGGCGTGTGGAGTAGCAGACTTTGTTGGGCAAAAGCTCACAAAGTGGAATGAGGAACTTATCATGCAGTTCTACTCCACATCACACTTTTACCCAGATGGAAAGATCACATGGATGTCTGAAGGTACAAGGTACCACTCAACTGTTGAGGAATGGGCAAAGTTGATCAATGCCCCAGAGGAAAATGAAGATGACTTGGATGTCTATTCCAAGAAGAAGATGGACCAAAACTCCATGATCAACATGTACAAAGAGATCCCTGACAAGGCACTTGAAACTTTCAAGTATGGATCTGTACACTATCTTCTGTCAGGATTGCCAACCATCAATTGGATCTTAAGGCACACTCTGTTGCCCAAGTCAGGTGATCACAAGATGATCAGAGGTCATGCAATCAATTTGCTTCATATCTTTGATGTGCCTCAGAAGTTCAAAGTCATGAGCCTTATGATAGAAACAATCAAGAGGACTGCAGCAGACCAGAAGAGGAGCTGTGGATATGCCCCTCAAATCCAGGAACTGATCAACTCCAAGATGGGCACTGGCATATATCTTTTGGATAAGGAACATCTGCCTATTCATCCTGATTTTGAAGACAATGAGGTTGTGATGAACAAAGATGAACCATCTTCAGCCCATGCACAAGCACAGAAGGAGAAGGCAAGGAAGGAGAAAGCTGCAAGGATGCCAACTCAAGAGGAGGCATCTGAATACTTCTTGAAAACCAAGCAAGAGCAGCTTAGTTACCTGATTGCATCCACCATGTGGATTGAGAAAGGTTTGGCCAACCTAACTCAGAACCAGGCAAGCTTAGAGAGAATCGTAGAACAGAAGTTCTATGACTTGAATATCAAGGTGACAGAGATTCAGACTGCAGTGGAGCAACTCCAAGATGACATGCAGGAGAGGAGAGGGAAGACAACCACAGATGCATTTGCCAGAGTGCCACGAGGTCCAAGGTCGTCTGCAGTGCCAGTTCCTGACACAAGAGCAACCGCCTCAGCACCAGCCGCAGCACCAACCCAACCTGCTCCAGCATCCACTTCAGCTCCAACTCCAACAGCATCTACGGAAGCCTTCGTCCTTGGAGTGATCCAGACTCCACCACCACCTGAAGATCAAGCCTGAGTGTCGATCTAGCACTATGCATTTTCTAGGAACTTTTTGGTAACTTGTTGCCAAAGGGGGAGAAAAAATGTATAGATCATAGGCTTCGAGAGAGAGTGTTGCTTTTATTCTCTCTTGCTTTTATTTAGTGGTCCTTAAAACTTTGTTTGCTTTTGGTTGAGATACTTTGATATGCTTGTGAGACATTGATGATCATGTGTTTGATCATAAGCTACACTTATGCATGCTTTATATATCTTATCTATCTTATGTGATCATTCACTTTGCCTTGGTGATGAGTGCATGTATTTCATTATTAATCATTTTGAGCGCTCCACCAAGATGTATGTGACATGGAAGAGTAACCCATAATTCTAACTTCTTGTGCATTTGCAATCCAAAGCAAATTTTAAATATGCACAAATTTAGGGGGAGCTCTTACTTATCACATACTTCTCAAAGTGACGATGTAATTCATTCTTATTATCATTTGTCGAAGCTTTGATCTATATGTTGTCATCAATTACCAAAAAGGGGGAGATTGAAAGTGCAACTATCCCTAGGTGGTTTTGGTAATTCATAACAACATATAGCTCATTGAGCTAATGATATTCCAAGATAACTATTTTAGGAAAGCTCAATGATTGGCATGGCATGAATGGTGAAAGTGGAACCCTCAAAATACTAAGGACAAAGGATTGGCTCAAGCTCAAAAGCTCAAGACTCTTCATTTTACATTTTAGTGATCCAAGATCACATTGAGTCCATAGGAAAAGCCAATACTATCAAGGAGGGATGAGGTGTTGCTTAATGAGCTCTTTGCCTTATGTGCTTAATGATATGCTCCAAAATCCTCAACTACTTTCCCATATCCACATATGACCTAAACCCTAAGCCAAACTCGGTCATACCGATTCTTTCTATCCGGCGCCACCGAGTCTTCATATGTCATAATCCACTGCCAAAACCCTAGCAAATCGGTTTCACCGATAGGGATCTCGGTCTCACCAAGATGGGATTGCAATCTCTCTGCTTCCTTTTTGTAACTTTTCGGTCTCACCGAAAGAGCGGATCGGTCCCACCGAGATTGCAATGCAAACTCTCTGTTTCCCTTTTGTAACTTTTTGGTCTCACCAAAAGAGCAAATCGGTCCCACCGAGTTTGCCTGACCAACTCTCTGGTTAGCTAATTACCAAATCGGTCTCACCGAGTTTGTGTAATCGGTCTCACCGAGATTACGTTATGCCCAAACCCTAACCATATCGGTCCTACCGAGATGCATGTCGGTCCCACCGGAAAACTCTAGCGGGCACTAGGTTTACCTTTTCGGTCCGACCGAGTTTGTTGATTCGGTCCCACCGATATAGGTAAATTGTGTGTAACGGTTGGATTTTAAGTGGAGGCTATATATACCCCTCCACCTCCTCTTCATTCGTGGAGAGAGCCATCAGAACACATCTACACTTCCAACTCATATGTTGTGAGAGAGAACCACCTACTCATGTGTTGAGACCAAGATATTCCATTCCTACCATATGAATCTTGATCTCTAGCCTTCCCCAAGTTTCTTTCCACTCAAATCTTCTTTCCACCAAATCCAAATCCTGTGAGAGAGAGTTGAGTGTTGGGGAGACTATCATTTGAAGCACAAGAGCAAGGAGTTCATCATCAACACACCATTTGTTACTTCTTGGAGAGTGGTGTATCCTAGATTGGCTAGGTGTCACTTGGGAGCCTCCGACAAGATTGTGGAGTTGAACCAAGGAGTTTGTAAGGGCAAGCAGATCGCCTACTTCGTGAAGATATACCGCTAGTGAGGCAAGTCCTTCGTGGGCGATGGCCATGGTGGGATAGACAAGGTTGCTACTTCGTGGACCCTTCGTGGGTGGAGCCCTCCGTGGACTCGCGCAACTGTTACCCTTCGTGGGTTGAAGTCTCCACTAACGTGGATGTAGGATAGCACCACCTATCCGAACCACGGGAAAAACATCTGTGTCTCCAATAGCGTTTGAATTCTCCAAACCCTTCCCTTTACATTCTTGCAAATTGCATGCTTTACTTTCCGCTGCCTATATACTCTTTGCATGCTTGCTTGAATTGTGTGATGATTGCTTGACTAGTCCTAAAGTTGCTAAAATCTGCCAAGAACTAAAATTGGGAAAAGGTTAAGTTTTTATTTGGTCAAGTAGTCTAATCACCCCCCCTCTAGACATACTTCCGATCCTACAGACCATTAAGTTAATGGGCCGTTACTAGGCCGAAAGTTAATGGTCGGCCCTCGTACATCCCGGGTCATTAACAGGCCGACATGGAAGCGGGCAACAGGTGGCCCCAATTTATTTCACGGCCCGTTAACAGGCAGTTACTAAGTTTGGGCTACATATGGCCCAACTATATTGTAGGCCTTTAGCAGGCCGAAAGAGACAGCGGGCTTGTACTGGATCATGAAGAGCATGGGCCGCTAAGAGGCCGAAAGTCAGGTCGTATTGTAAACGGCCCAACTGTGTCGTGGGCCTTTAGCAGGCCGAAAGAGAAACCGGGCTGGTATTGGACCATGAAGGGCACGGGCCGTTAAAAGGCCAAAACTAAGGTCCGACTACAAATGGACCAACTCATTTATGGTCTGTTAACAAGCCGAAAGACACACAGGGCCGGGAATTGGCCCAACACTTAAATGGGTCGCTAAAAGCCAAAACTCAGGTCCGACTACAAATGGCCCAACTGATTTATGGGCCGTCAACAGGCTGAAAGTGACACCGGGCCAGAAATTGTCCCAACACTTAAATGGGCCACTAAAAGGCCGAAACTCAGGTCCGACTACAAATGGCCCATCAGATTTATGGGCTGTCAACAGGCTGAAAGACACACCGGGCCAGAAATTAGCCCAATATTTAAATGGGTCGCTAAAAAGCCAAAAGATGTACATCCTGAAAATTGGCCCATCCATTAAATGGGCCGTTAACATGCCAAAATCTCA
Source organism: Aegilops umbellulata (assembly GCA_032464435.1). Taxonomy (NCBI): domain Eukaryota; kingdom Viridiplantae; phylum Streptophyta; class Magnoliopsida; order Poales; family Poaceae; genus Aegilops; species Aegilops umbellulata. Next base: position 69,359,113 of record CP136058.1, read on the forward strand.
TGAGGCCGATATTGAGCCCAAATATATAGCGGGCTGTTAACGGGCTCGAACTGACGATGGGCTGCAATGGTGTCAAATCTTTAATGGGCCGTTGACGGGCTAAATTGGCACATCTCGTATGGGCCGTGGGCTTAAATGGACCTGACACAAGTAGGCCTTATATGGACCGGCTTGCTAATTTTTACTGGGCCGGCCTTTTTCACCGAAATGGGCCACTGTTGGGCCGTGCCACGTGTTAACCTATCATAGGCGCTTCCTGTCCAATGAGTGGATGACATATGTCCCAACGGTGAGGCAACATGTGTTTCCTGCGGCCAATGATGATTTTACATGTGGAAATCCCCATTGGTCCGGGCTGTTAACGGGTTATCGGATCCAAAACCGGACCCGATAGCTTAACGACGTTCCGTTACGGTGGATGCCACGTGTCGGTCACCCTTGACGAAAGCACTTCTGTGACGCGCGATTTATTGTCATGAAAGTGGACACTTCCGAGATGATAATTTTGGTAATGTCATGGAACACTTGTACGACAGCACACGTATGACTATCTTGATTCTATCATAAAATCGTCATGGATGTACATGCATGACAAAAAACGCGACCTACTGTGACAAACACGTATTATCACGGAAGTGTATTTTTTTGTAGTGATCCCCGACGGTTTGTGGGTCGTGTGGGAAGGACCCCCCCTATCGCCCACACTCACTTGGCGACGGTTCCAAATGCCGTCGCGGAAAGTGGTTAAAAACCGTTTGTATAGCACTTCGCTGTACCAGTGTTACAACTCGATAAAACTGAAAATATGACTCTGTATGATGCCTCTAGTAGTGTACCAGGATGTGCAATGATCAAGTGTAACATGTATAATAATGATGAACGGTGGCTGTGTTGGGGAACGCAGTAATTTCAAAAAAAATCCTACGCACACGCAAGATCATGGTGATGCATAGAGCGTTGTCTACGTACCCTCGTAGACCAAAAGAGGAAGCGTTATGACAATGCGGTTGATGTAGTCGTACGTCTTCACGATCCGACCGATCCTAGTACCGAAAGTATGGCACCTCCGCGATCTGCACACGTTCAGCTCGGTGAAGTCCCATGAACTCTTGATCCAGCTGAGTGTCGAGGGAGAGCTTCGTCAGCACGACGGCGTGATGACGGTGATGATGATGCTACCGGCGCAGGGCTTTGCCTAAGCACTGCAACGATATGACCGAGGTGGATTATGGTGGAGGGGGCACCGCACACGGCTAAGAGATCAATGATCAACTTGTGTGTCTATGGGGTGCCCCCTCCCCCGTATATAAAGGAGTGGAGGAGGGGGGAGGGCCGGCCCTCTATGGCGCGCCCTGGAGGAGTCCTACTCCCACAGGGAGTAGGATTCCCCCCTTCCCTAGTTGGACTAGGAGAGAAGGAAGGGGGAGAGAGGGAGGCAGGAAAGGGGGGCGCCGCCCCCCTTCCTAGTCCAATTCGGACCAGAGGGGGAGGCGGCGCACAGCCTGCCCTGGCTGCCCCTCTCTCTCTCCACTAAGGCCCATTAGGGCCCATATACTCCCTGGGGGGTTTCGGTAACCCCCCGGTACTCCGGTATATGTTCGAACTCACTCGGAACCATTCTGATGTCCAAACATAGGCTTCCAATATATCGATCTTCATGTCTCGACCATTTCGAGACTCCTCGTCATGCCCGTGATCACATCCGAGACTCCGAACAACCTTCGTTCATCAAAACACATAAACTCATAATACTGATCGTCACCGAACATTAAGCGTGCGGACCCTACGGGTTCGAGAACTGTGTAGACATGACCGAGACTCATCTCCTGTCAATAACCAATAGCGGAACCTGGATGTTCATATTGGCTCCCACATATTCTACAAAGATCTTTATCGGTCAAACCGCATAACAACATACGTTGTTCCCTTTGTCATCGGTATGTTACTTGCCCGAGATTCGATCGTCGGTATCTCAATACCTAGTTCAATCTCGTTACCGGCAAGTCTCTTTAATCGTTCCGTAATGCATCATCCCGCAACTAACTCATTAGTCACATTGCTTGCAAGGCTTATAGTGATGTGCATTACCGAGAGGGCCCAGAGATACCTCTCCGATACACGGAGTAATCTCAATCTATGCCAACTCAACAAACACCATCGGAGACACCTGTACCATCTTTATAATCACCCAGTTGCGTTGTGACGTTTGATAGCACACAAGGTGTTCCTCCGGTATTCGGGAGTTGCATAATCTCATAGTCTGAGGAACATGTATAAGTCATGAACAAAGCAGTAGTAATGAAACTATAACGATCATAATGCTAAGCTAACGAATGGGTCATGTCCATCACATATCATTCTCCTAATGATGTGATCCCGATCATCAAATGACAACATATGTCTATGGTTAGGAAACATAACCATCTTTGATAAACGATCTAGTCAAGTAGAGGCATACTAGGGACACTTTGTTTTGTCTATGTATTCACACATGTATTAAATTTCTGGTTAATACAATTCTAGCATGAATAATAAACATTTATCATGAAATAAGGAAATAAATAATAACTTTATTATTTCCTCTAGGGCATATTTCCCTCAGTCTCCCACTTGCACTAGAGTCAATAATCTAGTTCACATAGCCATGTGATTTAACACCAATAGTTCACATCACCATGTGATTAACACCCATAGTTCACATCGCCATGTGACCAACACTCAAAGGGTTTACTAGAGTCAGTAATCTTAGTTCACATCGCCATGTGATTAACACCCAAAGAGTACTAAGGTGTGATCATGTTTTGCTTGTGAGAGAAGCTTAGTCAACGGGTCTACCATATTCACATTCGTATGTATTTTGCAAATTTCTATGTCAACAATGCTCTGCACGGAGCTACTCTAGCTAATTGCTCCCACTTTCAATATGTATCCAGATTGAGACTTAGAGTCATCTGGATCAGTGTCAAGACTTGCATCGATGTGACCCTTTACGACGAACCTTTTGTCACCTCCATAATCGAGAAACATATCCTTATTCCACTAAGGATAATTTTGACCGATGTCCAGTGATCTACTCCTAGATCACTATTGTACTCCCTTGCCAAACTCAGTGTAGGGTATACAATATATGTGGTACACAGCATGGCATACTTTATAGAACCTATGGCTAAGGCATAGGGAATGACTTACATTCTCTTTCTATCTCCTGCCGTGGTCGGGCTTTGAGTCTTACTCAATTTCACACCTTGCAATACAGGCAAGAACTCCTTCTTTGACTGTTCCATTTTGAACTACTTCAAAAAAATTTCAAGGTATGTACTCATAGAAAAAACTTATCAAGCGTCTTGATCTATCTCTATAGATCTTCATGCTCAGTATGTAAGCAGCTTCATCGAGGTCTTTCTTTGAAAAAATCCTTTCAAACACTCCTTTTATGCTTTCCAGAAAATTCTACATCATTTCTGATCAACATTATGTCATTCACATATACTTATCAGAAAGTTTGTAGTGCTCCCACTCACTTTCTTGTAAATACAGGCTTCATCGCAAGTTTGTATAAAACAATATGCTTTGACCAACTCATCAAAGCGTATATTCCAACTCTGAGATGCTTCGCACCAGTCCATGGATGGATTGCTGGAGCTTGCACATTTTGTTAGCACCTTTAGGATCGACAAAACCTTATGATTGCGTCATATACAACTCTTCTTTAAGAAATCCATTAACGAATGTAGTTTTGACATCCATTTCCTAGATTTCATAAAATGTGGCAATTTTCTAACATGATTCGGACAGACTTAAGCATCGCTACGAGTGAGAAAATCTCATCGTAGTCAACACCTTGAACTTTGTCAAAAACCTTTTTCGACAAGTCTAGCTTTGTAGATAGTAACACTACTATCAGCGTCTATCTTCCTCTTGAAGATCCATTGTGACGCCCCCCATTCAATCGTACACTAATCATACACGCAAATGTGTACGATCAAGATCAAGGACTCACGGGAAGATATCACAACACAACTCTAGACGCAAATTAAAATAATGCAAGCTTTATATTACAAGCGAGGGGCCTCGAGGGCTCAAATACATAAGCTCGAACACACAAGAGTCGGCGGAAGCAACAATATCTGAGTACAGACATAAGTTAGACAAGTTTGCCTTAAGAAGGCCAGCACAAAAGCATCTACGATCGAAGAGGCAAGGCCTCCTGCCTGGGAGCCTCCTAACTACTCCTGGTAGTCGGCGGTCTCCACATAGTAGTAGGCATCAACGGTGGCATCTGGCTCCTGGGCTCCGACATCTGGTTGCATCAACCGAAAAAGGGGGGAAAGGGGGAGCAAAGCAACAGTGAGTACTCATCCAAAGTACTCGCAAGCAAGGCTCTACACTACATATGCAACATTATCAAAGGAAGGTTGTATATGTGGAGTGGGCTGCAGAAATGCCAGAATAGAGGGGAGAGCCAAGTCCTATCGAAGACTAGCATCTTCTGGAAACCATCATCTTGCAGCAACAGGAGGGAGTAGAGTAGCATAAAGTAAAGTAGTAGTAGTAGTAGTAGTAGTAGTAGTAGTAGTAGTAGTAGTAGTAGTAGTAGTAGTAGTAGTAGTAGTAGTAGTAGTAGTAGTAGTAGTAGTAGTAGTAGTAGTAGTAGTAGTAGTAGTAGTAGTAGTAGTAGTAGTAGTGTTATCAACCTCGGCCAGATATCCTTTCTCGACTCCCTACGAGAAAGTAATCCCAGAGCCATACTATACATCCCTCATCACAATCCAATTCTCATCACAAGTATCCAGTTCTAGTTGTATCGATCGGGATACAACTCCAAGTGTCCGTTACCGTAGGACAGGCTATCGATAGATGTTTTCTTCCCTGCATGGGTGCACCAACTTACCCACCATGCTCGATTAACTCCGGCCGGACACACTTTCCTGGGTCATGCCCGGCCTCGGCCAAACAATACACCACAACCCGACCTAGGCTTAATAGAGAGGTCAGCACGCCGGACTAAACCTATGCCCTCAGGGGTCATGGGCCATCGCCCCGAGAACTCCTGCATGTTGCGAACGCGGCCGGTGAGCAGACCTAGCTACATCCTTAAAAAAGGCAGGTGCTTACCAGTCCAACCCGGTGCTCGCCACTCAGTCGCTGACGTCTATTAAGCTTCAGCTGATGCATACGACGCAGAACGCCCATACTATGCCCACGTGATGGTTAGTGCTATCAGGCCAGAGGCCCCTCGGATCAAATATCCAAATCGTAGTGGATTAGGAACGCGCGGTAACAAGCAGAGACTCACGAAAGATGTGACCCCGTCGCCCCGTCTCAAGGACTTGCGACAAGGGCTAAGAATGCCCGGCCACGCCTCGTAATTATCTCGCGGGCACCCTCCAGGTCAATCCGACTCCACATCACTCGCAATTAAGCTCGCGCGGGTACCCCTCAGGGCTGACCCATCTTTCCAAGTAACACTAGTAAAGTCCAAGTATCCGTGTGTACAAACATCAAGGGGAAAACCCGAGGAATCACCCCCGGTGAATTCCACTCGATGTAATCATCAAGGTGAACGTAAGAGGAAGCACCCCCGAGGTTCACACTTGAGGGGTTGCACGACAGAGTCGTATCGGAAGTGGTTAAGGCGGAATCACCCTCGATGACCACGACCGAATAGCTACACTACAGGGTTAACATCAGAAGTGCTATAGAGGGCTCACCCTCGGCACTCGATAGTAACCAAGTGGTGTCGAGCAACTAAGGGAAAAGTGATGTGCGGTGCCGGGGCCTGGTCTTCGATCCCGTTGATCGGGTCTTCAATGATGAAGCAGGGGCAACAAGGATAAGGTGGGGATCGCTGATGGATCACTAACCAACCTATACTAAGCAGTTTAGGATAAGCAGGTAGGTAACAGTAGGCAGGTTACAAAAGCAGGCTATGCATCAGAATAGGAGCAAACAATAACAGTAGCAAAATCTAATGCAAGCATGAGAGAATGGAATGGGCGATATCGGGATGATCAAAAGGGGGGCTTGCCTGGTTCCTCTGGCAAGGAGGGGTCATCGTCGACGTAGGCAATCACAGGGGCGGCATCGGTCTCGGGGTCTACCGAAGAGAAGAGGGGGAAGAAATAGTAAATATAAAGCAAACATAGCATCGCAAACCAAGACATGATGATAAACAGAACTAGGTCGACCTAACGTAGTACTATACATTGCAGACGGAGGGGATAAACATCCGAGGATGAATTCCCGGCGTTAGGCGGATTCCGGAGAGAGGAAAATAGGGGGAAAGTTCCATGCTCAACATGCTAGGGGCATGTGACAGATGAACGGACCGCGTATTCGGATTCATTGGTTTTTTCTGAGCAACTTTCATATAGAAAACATTTTCATCCGAGCTATGGTTTATTTTCTATGAATTTTCAAAGTTTCTAGCACTTTATGGATTTATATAAGTTAACAGCAATTTCCAGAAATGGAATATGATGTCAGCATGATGTCAGGGTGATGTAAGCAGTCATCTGACCCGCTAACTAGTCAAACTGACCAGCAGGTTCCACATGTCATAGACAGTGGCCTTAACAGAGTTAGTTTCAATTAATCTAACTAATTAGATAACGTGGGCCCACGGTCAGTGAGTAATTAGTTTAAACTTAGTTAAATTAACTAATTTAATTAGTGTTAGGGGCGAGGCCCACCAGTCAATGACTGATAGTCGCCCAGTCAGCGAGGTTGACTGGGTCAACTTGGTCAGGGGACGAGCGGGGGCCACTGGGGCCACCGGTCAGTGACCCAGGGTGGTGGCCCCGGGCGGCCACGTCAGCGGTGGCGGTGGCGCGCCAGCGACGGATATTACAATGGCGGCGACGCGCCGGAGTCAGCCGGAAAAAGGCCACAAAGGGCCTCCAGGCCGGCGGTTTGGACCTACTAGTGCATGCTGGCGTCGCGCACGCGATGGTGAGGACGGCCGGCGCCGGGGACGGTCGAAGCATCGCCGACGTCGAGGTTTGCCGTCGCCGGAGTTGGGCGAGGATGGAGTCGGCAACAAGGGGGCACGAACGGAGGCGCGGGTGGGATCTTTCGAACTTCGGGTCGACGCCGCGTCAAGTGGTGGTATTAGGCGATGCTGGGGAGGCTCGAGCTGGCTGGAGTAGTGACGGGTAGTGGCGGTGGCGCTCGGGCCCCATTCGTATCGCGGCGGGAGCGACCTAGGGGTGCTGTAAGGGGCTGCAGCTTGGTGCTGCACGTCTCCTGGAGCACTCCAGTGACTTGCGCTGGGGCTCAGAAGCGCGTACAGCGCGCGGGCGGCGGCCATGGCGGGCGGCGGAGCTCACCTCCGCGGGGACGGCGACGGAGCGCGCTAGAGCGTGAAAGAGAGGGAGGGAGCGACACGGAGGCTCACCTAGCGGGCACACGGTGGCCCCATGAACGCTTAGGAGCAGCAGAAGCAGCGAAGCAGGGCGACGGTGCTCGTCGGAGCCGAGGACGATGACTTGGTCGGGGCGATGCTGTAGCGGGCTTCGGCTCGAGCGGGTGGTCCGGGTCACAGTAGTGGACGTCGACGGCATGTCTGAACACGGTGGCTCGTCGAGGAGGGGCTGGTGGCTACGTGGGCGAGCAAGCGGAGGCGACGGCAGTGGCAACCATGGCGGAGAGGGAGAGAGGCGTGGAGTGGGGGAGGGATCGAGGCGCGCGCGTAGCGGCCTATCCCCTCGCAGACGATGGCGTGTGGGTTCGGCGGGGCTACGCCCCTGTTCCGACCCCGGTCAGGGGAGCAGGGAAGGGGACGGGCAGGGGGATCTGGGCTAGCTCGGGTGGGTTAGGTGGGCCGGCCTAGGTGGGTTAGGTCCAGGGGGTTGTTGTCTCTCTCTCACTTCTGTTTTCTCTAATAGTTTTCTTTTCCTTTTAAACTTTCTGTTTTCCAAAACTTTTCAGAACCAAAACAGTTTTATAAATTATAAAACTTACACCTAAAATATCATCATGTTTTAGGCTACTGCCACAATTAGTATAGCACTTAAATAAAATAGGTTAGCATTTTTACAAATTAAAAAGCATTTAAACAAATGTTATAAGCACTATTTTAGCTTATTTAGTGCACTTAAACACTTTGTGAAAATGTTGGTTCACTACCAATATTAGTTATGGGATTATTTGGCACTAGATGAACATTTTAGATTTCATGTCTGACAAATATGATTTTTTTAACTTTAGATTGGATTTGAATTTGAATGGTGATTTGGATCAAGTGAAGATTAGCAACAGTAATGTGATGACATGGCACCATTAACAGGGGATTACTGTAGCATGACACTGGGGGTGTTACATCCATTTATTTTCTATGGCTTGCCGATCATCGGGCAAGTCAACCAAAGTCCACACTTTGTTCTCAAACATGGATCCCATCTCAGATTTCATGGCCTCAAGACATTTCGCGGAATCTGGGCTCATCATCGCTTTCTCATAGTTCGTAGGTTTGTCATGGTCAAGTAACATGAACTCCAGAATAGGATTACCGTACCACTCTGGTGCGGAACGTACTTTGGTTGACCTACGAGGTTCGGTATTAACTTGATCCGAAGCTTCATGATCATCATCATTAACTTCCTCACTAATTGGTGTAAGCATCAGTTGAACTAATTTCAGTGAAGAAATACTTTCCAATTCGGGAGAAGGTACAATTACCTCATCAAGTTCTACCTTCCTCCCACTCACTTCTTTCGAGAGAAACTCCTTCTCCAGAAAGGATCCATTCTTAGCAACAAAGATCCTTCTCCAGAACGGATTCTTAGTCATCTTGCCCATGAGGCATGGTTCGCAAGCATCAAATGATTCATAATCAAGTGATTCCAAAAGTCCATCGGCATGGAGTTTCTTCATGCGCTTTACACCAATATGACCTAAACGAACGTGCCACAAATAAGTTGCACTATCATTATTAACTTTGCATCTTTTGGCTTCAATATTTATGAATATGTGTATCACTACGATCGAGATTCAATAAACCATTTACATTGAGTGTATGACCATAAAAAGGTTTTTATTCATGTAAATAGAACAACAATTATTCTTTGACTTAAATGAATAACCGTATTGCAATAAACATGATCCAATCATATTCATGCTTAACGCAAACACCAAATAACATTTATTTTAGGTTCAACACTAATATCGAAGGTAAAAGGAGTGTGCGATGGTGATCTTATCAACCTTGGAATTATTTCCAACACACATCGTCACCTCGCCCTTAACTAGTCTCTGTTTATTTTGCAACTCCCGTTTCGAGTTACTACTCTCAGCAACTGAACTAATATCAAATACCAAGGGGTTGCTATAAACACTAGTAAAGTACACATCAATAACATGTATATCAAATATACCTTTATTTATTTTGCCATCCTTCTTATCCGCCAAGTATCTAGGGGCAGTTCCACTTCCAGTGACCATTTCCTTGCAGTAGAAGCACTCAGTTTCAGGCTTGAGTCTAGCTTTGGGTTTCTTCACGGGAGTGACAACTTGTTTGTCATTCTTCTTGAAGTTCCCTTTCTATTCTTTTGCCCCTTTTCTTGAAACTAGTAGTCTTGTAAACCATCAACACTTGATGCTCTTTCTTGATTTCTACCTTCGCCAATTTCAACATCGCGAAGAGCTCGGGAATTACTTTCGTCATCCCTTGCATATTATAGTTCATCACAAAGTTCTAGTAACTTGGTGATAGTGACTAGAGAACTTTGTCAATTACTATCTTATCTAGAAGATTAACTCCCACCTGATTCAATCAATTGTAGTACCCAGACAATCTGAGCACATGCTCACTGGTTGAGCCATTCTCCTCCATTTTGTAGGCAAAGTACTGGCAGAGGTCTCATACCTCTCGACACGGGCATGAGTATGAAATACCAATTTCAACTCTTGGAACATCTTATATGCTCGATGGCGTTCAAAACATTTTTGAAGTCCCAGTTCTAAGCCATAAAGCATGGTGCACGAAACTATCAAGTAATCATCATATCGAGCTTTGTCAAGCGTTCATAACGTCTGTATCTGCTCCTGCAATAGGTTTGTCATCTAGCGGTGCATCAAGGACATAATTCTTTTGTGCAGCAATGAGGATAATCCTCAGATCACGGACCAAGTCCGCATCATTGCTACTATCATCTTTCAACTTAGTTTTCTCTAGGAACATATCATAAATACAATGGGGAAGCTATTTGCGAGCTATTGATCTACAACACAGATATGCAAATACTATCAGGACTAAGTTCATGATAAATTTAAGTTCAATTAATCATATTACTTAAGAACTCCCACTTACATAACTCGAGTCATCTAAATGATCACGTGATCCATATCAACTAAACCATGTCCGATCATCACGTGAGATGGAGTAGTTTTCAATGGTGAACATCACTATGTTGATCATATCTACTATATGATTCACACTCGACCTTTCGGTCTCAGTGTTCCGAGGCCATATCTGCATATGCTAGGCTCGTCAAGTTTAACCCGAGTATTCTGCGCGTGCAAAACTGGCTTGCACCCGTTGTATGTGAACGTAGAGCTTATCACACCTGATCATCACGTGGTGTCTCGGCACGACGAACTTTCGCAACGGTGCATACTCAGGGAGAACACTTGTACCTTGAAATTTAGTGAGAGGTCATCTTATAATGCTACCGTCGAACTAAGCAAAATAAGATGCATAAAAGATAAACATCACATGCAATCAATATAAGTGAGATGATATGGCCATCATCATCTTGTGCCTTTGATCTCCATCTCCAAAGCACCATCATGATCACCATCGTCATCGGCTTGACACCTTGATCTCCATCGAAGCATCATTGTCATCTCGCCAACTATTGCTTCTACGACTATCGCTACCGCTTAGTGATAAAGTAAATCAATTACATGGTGATTGCATTTCATACAATAAAGCGACAACCATATGGCTCCTGCCAGTTGCGATAACTTTGTTACAAAACATGATCATCTCATACAATAAAATTTAGCATCATGTCTTGACCATATCAGATCACAACATGCCCTGCAAAAACAAGTCAGACGTCCTCTACTTTGTTGTTGCAAGTTTTATGTGGCAGCTACGGGCTGAGCAAGAACCGTTCTTACCTACGGATCAAAACCACAACGATTTTTCGTCAAGTATGTGATATTTTAACCTTCAACAAGGACCGGGCGTAGCCACACTCGATTCAACTAAAGTTGGAGAAACTGACACCCGCCAGCCACCTGTGTGCGAAGCACGTCGGTAGAACCAGTCTCGTGTAAGCGTACACGTAATGGCGGTCCAGGCCGCTTCATCCAACAATACCGCCGAATCAAAGTATGACATGCTGGTAAGCAGTATGACTATTATCGCCCACAACTCACTTGTGTTCTACTCGTGCATATAACATCTACGCATAGACCTGGCTCGGATGCCACTGTTGGGGAACGCAGTAATTTCAAAAAAAATTCCTATGCACACGCAAGATCATGGTGATGCATAGCAACGAGAGGGGAGAGTGTTGTCCACGTACCCTCGTAGACCGAAAGCGGAAGCATTATGACAACGCGGTTGATGCAGTCGTACGTCTTCATGATCCGATCGATCCTGGTACCGAAAGTACGGCACCTCCGCGATCTGCACACGTTCAGCTCGGTGACGTCCCATGAACTCTTAATCCAGCTGAGTGTCGAGGGAGATCTTCGTCAGCACAACGGCGTGATGACGGTGATGATGATGCTACCGGCGCAGGGCTTCGCCTAAGCACTGCAACAATATGACCGAGGTGCATTATGGTGGAGGGGGCACCGCACACGGCTAAGAGATCAATAATCAACTTGTGTGTCTATGGGGTGCCCCCTCCCCTGTATATAAAGGAGTAGAGGAGGGGGAGGGCCGGCCCTCTATGGCGCACCCTGGAGGAGTCCAACTCCCACCGGGAGTAGGATCCCCCCCCCTTCCCTAGTTGGACTAGGAGAGAAAGAAGGGGGAGAGAGGAGGAAGGAAAGGGGGGTGCCGCCCCCCTTCCTAGTCCAATTCGGACCAGAGGGGGAGGGGGTGCACGGCCTGCCCTGGCTGGCCCTCTCTCTCTCCACTAAGGCCCATTAGGGCCCATATACTCCTCGAGGGGTTCCGGTAACCCCCCGGTACTCCCGTATATGTCCGAACTCACTCGAAACCATTCCGATGTCCAAACATAGGCTTCCAATATATCAGTATTTATGTCTCAACCATTTCGAGACTGCTCGTCATGCCCGTGATCACATCCGGGACTCCGAACAACCTCCAGTTCATCAAAATACATAAACTCATAATACCGATTGTCACCGAATTTAAGCGTGCGGACCCTACGGGTTCGAGAACTATGTAGACATGACCGAGACTCATCTCCTGTCAATAATCAATAGCGTAATCTAGATGTTCATATTGGCTCCCACATATTCTACGAAGATCTTTATCGGTCAAACCGCATAACAACATACGTTGTTCCCTTTGTCATCGGTATGTTACTTGCCCGAGATTCGATCGTCGGTATCTCAATACCTAGTTCAAGCTCATTACCGGCAAGTCTCTTTACTCGTTCCGTAATGCATCATCCCGCAACTAACTCATTAGTCACATTGCTTGCAAGGCTTATAGTGATGTGCATTACCGAGAGGCCCAGAGATACCTCTCCGATACACGGAGTGACAAATCCTAATCTCGATCTATGCCAACTCAACAAACACCATCGGAGACACCTGTAGAGCATCTTTATAATCACCCATTTACGTTGTGACGTTTGATAGCACACAAGGTGTTCCTCCGGTATTCAGGAGTTGCATAATCTCATAGTCTGAGAAACATGTATAAGTCATGAAGAAAGCAGTAGTAATGAAACTGTAATGATCATAATGCTAAGCTAATGAATGGGTCTTGTCCATCACATCATTCTCCTAATGATGTGATCCCGTTCATCAAATGACAACACATGTCTATGGTTAGGAAACATAACCATCTATGATAAATGAGCTAGTCAAGTAGAGGCATACTACGGACACTTTGTTTTGTCTATGTATTCACACATGTAGTAAGTTTCCGGTTAATACAATTCTAGCATGAATAATAAACATTTATCATGAAATAAGGAAATAAATAATAATTTTATTATTGCCTCTAGGGCATATTTCCTTCAGGCTGTGCCACAAATATCATGTCAGCTCTATATGATCATGCAAAGCAATATGACGATGAACACACATGTCATGAAAATGGAACAGTGGAAGTTGCATGAAATATATCCCGGAATGGCTATGAAAATGCCATAATAGGTAGGTATGGTGGTTGTTTTGAGGAAGATATAAGGAGGCTTATGTGTGATAGAGCATATCATATCACAGGGTTTGGATGCACGGCAAAGTTTGCATCGGCCCTTGAGGTAAGAAAGGGCAATGCATGGTACCGAAGAGGCTAGGAAATTGCGGAAGGATAAGAGTGCATATAATCCATGGACTCACATTAGTCATAAAGAACTCACATACTTATTGTGAAAGCCTATTAGCCCTCGAAGCAAAGTACTACTCGCATGCCCATGGGGAATTGGTTTGTAGGAGTTAACCATCGCGTGCATCTGATTATAACATCATCAAGGATTTCAGTTAGAAATACAAATGCTCAAACCTCCCCACTATGGCATGACCAACACTTAGATAAGAAGTTAATAACAAGCTTTAATTGCGACACTTCTACTAACCAATGATCATGAACATATATCCTTTCATATTACGACATCAATATCATTAAACCATAAGTTTCATATTTAGTGATCTACATGAAAGTTTTTATTATATCCCCCTTGAATACCTATCCTTTATGGACTAGACTTATAACCCATGCAAATTTCCATTAATATTTATTAGACTCCCAAAAAGATTTAAGTGAACCATGAGAGTGCAACTATTTCTATAAAATATAAACACCGTTGTGCTAAAAATATATAAGTGAAGCACTAGAGCAACTGTCTAGCTCAAAAGATATAAGCGAAGCACATAGAGTATTCTAAAAAATCACTAATAAATGCATGTCCCTCTCAAAAGGTGTGTCCAACAACAATGATTGTGGCAAACTAAAAAGCAAGAAAAGCAAAGACTATAATACAAGACACTCCAAGCAAAACTCATATCATGTGATGAATAAAAAAGTAGCTTCAAGTAACATATCGATTGATTGTAGACGAAAGAGGGGATGCCATTCGGGGCATCCCCAAGATTAGACGCTTGGGTCTTCCTTGAATATTACCTTGGGGTGCCTTGGGAATCCCCAAGCTTAGGGTCCTGCCGCTCCTTATTCCTTCATCCATCATAATCTCACTCAAAACTTGAAAACTTCAGCACACAAAACTCAACAGAAACCTCGTGAGATCTGTTAGTATAATAAACAAATTATAAACTTTAGGTACTGTTATGAACTCATTCATATTTTATTCTTGTATAATAGCTACTGTATTCTAACTTCTCCATGACTTATAACCCCTGATATAATCCATAGCATCATCAAAACAAGCGAACTATGCAATAGAAAACAGAATCTGTCTAAAATAGAATAGTCTGTAATTATCTGAATAAAATTCATACTTCTGTAACTCCAAAAATTCTAAAAAATTAGGACAACATGGAAAGTTTGTATATCAATCATGTGTAAAAAATTCAGATCAAATCACATTCGAGTGAATCTGAGTAATTACTGGACTGAGAGCAAAAGTTTTTGTTTTTTCACATAATCAAGTAAACTATCAACCAAATCATCCCAAAGGCTTTACTTGGCACAAACACTAATTGAAACATAAAAACACAATTATAACAATAGCAATAATTGTGTCAACACAGCAAAACAGAAGTAAAAGAAAAAATTTAAAATAACTATAGGGTTGCCTCCCAACAAGCGCTATTGTTTTACGCCCCTAGCTAGGCGTAAGGCATTGTTTCAAGTATTGTCATCCTTAGTTTTCACCACCTTAGATGGGCTTTTCTCAAAGCCCGGAAGTTCCTTACGCTTCCGATTATTTCAGAAAATGAAGCAATGTTATTATTTAAGGTATCAATCCTCTTGTTGCAAATGGTAAGAAGGGAATTCATGTGATTGAGAATTGCACTAAGGGTTTTGAGTGGTTCATTAGACTTTTGCAACTCAACCAAATTTTTATGCATATCCCCTAGTTTTTCTAAGGTTTTGATTCCTTCCTGAGTATAATTGAATCCCTTTTGTGAGGTGGAGTTCCCACTATTCCCTCTATTATTTCATAAGTAGTATTATCATCACTTTCAATAAAAATCCCTTTAGCGGAAAAATCCAGAAGCTGGCTATTAGTCATAGTGAGCCCCACATAAAAGTTTCAAAGAAAAATTTCTATATCACCCTTTATGGTACATATACAATAAGATTATGTTATTCTATACCAATAATCTTTTAGATTTTCTCCTTGTTTCTGTTTGAAGTAAAGAACTACAAAATCTGGAGATAGAGAAGGAATAATAGACAAAGCGACAAAGCACGCAAATGAGCAAAGCAACAAAGATATTTTTGTGTTTTTGATTTTTATGAGAAGTGGGGGAGATGGAAAAGAGAGGCAAATAAAAGTAGAGCAAGTAATTTATAGTTTGAGTGAAGGTACTTGATAGGTTTTGATGATTTCTCCCTGGCAATGGCGCCAAAAATTCTTCCTGCTATCAGAGCTGCATTGGGAGTTTCCCCGAAGAGGAGGGGAGAAGCACTACAATAGAGATAAGTATTTCCCTTAGTGAGAACCAAGGTTTATCGAACAAATAGGAGAATCACGCAAAGCCTCATGAATAGCACATGCACACACAAAAGCAAATTCTTGCACCCAATGCGGGCAAGAGGGTTTTCAATCCCCTTGAACTCGTTGGTTGCAAGGATTAAATCTTGTATAGGTAGATAGATAAATTGCAAAACAACATAAAAGTAAATAAATTGCAGCAAGGTATTTTTGGTTTTTTATAATGTGATAAAAGTAGACCCGGGGGCCATAGTTTGCACTACAGGATTCTCTCTCAAACACATAGCATACGATGGTTAAACAAATTACTATTGGGCAATTAATAAAAAAACACATAGTTATGACGTATTCATGACAATAATCATGTATATAGGCATCACACCCGAGATAAGTAGACCGATCCTGCCTGCATCTACTACTATTAATCCACCAATCGACCACTATCCAGCATGCATCTTGTCAGGACCCCGATTCTAAGTCACATCGATCTAGCCGGTAACACCTCATATCACTTTGCGGCCTCACGCACGGTATTCCCACGGGTGTCGCCTTACCATGGACCGGGACCGTTTGCGCCTTTTGGCTCACGTATATGATAGTGTCGCTAGCATCCATAGGACAGAGAACCCGGGCCGACATGACTAGTCGTGAACCCAAAGTGGCACTAACTTACGGGGACAGGCATACATGAATCAACATCGAGCATGTCGGTCAGCGGCGTGTGAATTCGGGCTGTAGCACTGGGCTAACAGGACTCTGGGAACCCGGGCTGTAGCAGGCTAGGCAGGACTTAGGATGTCACCGTGTGACATTTCCCCGAAGCGACAGACACAGGAACGATGTGAATCACATGCCGGCCAGTCAAGTGTTCCGAAGCAGTAGTGCTAGGCTAGCACGACTCCGGTGAACCGGGCTGTAGCGGACTATATGGCTCATGGAAGCACAAGACTACATTTCCCCATAAGAGAGGCTACCAAGGATAAACAACTAGGTTGTCGGATCCCACACATACCAAGCATTTCAATCATACACACAATATGCTCGATATGTGTAAATACAACATGGCATCACAACATAACTCTACGACTCAAGGTATTTATTCATTAGGCTCCGAGGAGCCAAGTATTACAATCATGGTCTCATGACCCAACATACAAAGCATACAAGTAAAAGCACATGCGGAAGCTTAACATGTCTGAGTACAGACATCTATAAATGGAAAAGGCTGAGAAGCCTGACTGTCTACCAGATCCTGCCGAAGGCACAAGATCGTAGCTGAGGTATCAAGCTAAACGTCGAAGTCCACATGGAACTACTAGCGAGACTGACGTCTCTCTGCAAAACATAAAATAGGCAAACATGAGTACAAATGTACCCAGCAAGACTTACATCAGAACTAGCTACATATGCATCAGTATCAACAAAGGGGGTGGTGGAGTATAACTGCAGCAAGCCAGCTTTGACTAGGTGGCTATCCTGAACTACGACTGCAAGTAACTCTTTTGAGGTGGCGCACACGAGTCCACATATTCACCATATCAATACACCACTATGGATCCGCTCCCGTCTACCTACGAGAACGCCATCCATAGCATTCACGCTTATCTTGCGAGTTTTAGAGTATCGGCTTTCACTTGTCTATGAACTATACAGGCAACCCAGAAGTCCTTTACCGCGGACACGGATATTCGAATAGATGATGTTAACCCTGCAGGGGTGTACTTCTTCACACACGCTCTCGCCACTTACCACCATGTACACATTGTGTATCTCGGGAAACTTCAAGCGGAAGCCTGGCGAGGGAGTCGGCCACGACCTGACTAACCACACAAGTCTCTAGTCCAGGTTTATCGCCTATTCGGGTTCCATCCGCAAGGAGATCCGGCCGGGGTGTCGCTCACGGCCCCAAACGATGTGTGCAGGGTTCCCAAGCCCACATCGACGGGTGGATCTACGCTTGGTACACCGTGCCATGGTGCCTAGTCTGTCCCAAGCCCACCTGTACCGGGTACCACTTGGTAGACTACTAACACTACCTACGAACACCAGAAACTAGTTGCAACTCCTGGACAGAGATCGAGGCGATTAATAAGCCGAGAGGGGTCGAGTTACCGGAACCCAATGTGTGGTAGTAACTGTTTCATGGATCACAAACACAGAACTCAGTTCCTGAGGACGGTTTCAATGAGACAACCCACCATGTACTCCTACATGGCCTCTCATCGCTACCTTTACCAAATCGTGTTCACACACTTAGCTCTCAACAGTAGGACATGTTCACAACTTCCTAATTCATCCCCGATGAATCAGACCTAACACAACTCTAAGCAATAGCAGGCATGACAAACAAGCATGAATGAGTAGGCACATCAGGGCTCAAACAACTCCTACTCATGCTAGTGGGTTTCATCTATTTATTGTGGCAATGACAGGTCATGCCGAGGAAAGGGGTTCAACTACCGCAACATGTAACAGTTGAATCGTTGTTGTCCTAATGTAGTACAAGAGAGCAGGAGCGAGAGAGTGGGATTGTATCGGAATGAACAAGGGGGTTTTGCTTGCCTGGCACTTCTGAAGATAGTATAGTTCTTCATCGGTGTCATCGATCACATCGTTGGACCCACGTCTATCGAGAGGGAACAAATACCGGCAACAGAGAAGGAAAACACAATCAATGCAATGCACAATATGATGCATGATCATGACATGTCAATATGTCGTGTTTTGAGCTAATGCAACTCGCAGCATGTTAAATGGAGTTGGTTTGAACCCTAGGTTCAAATTCAAGCTCCATATGTGAGAGTTTAAATTCCATTTATATGATTTGGCCTAAACAGCAGCCATAAATTTTTCTAACATGCATGAAACTAGTACAGATGGATAGATTGGATTTTTCTGATCATTTTTCATATATAATTTATTTCATTCTGAGCTATAGATTAATTTCTATGATTTTTTGAAGTTTACACTATTTTCTGGAATTTCCTATATAAGAATAAATCTAGAAACGGATTTACTGCGTCAGCCTGGCATCAGTGTGACGTCAGCAATCAACAGGGGCTGGTCTAGGTTAAACCTGACCAGTGGGGTCCACTGGTCAGTGACCCAGTGCATCCTAGGGTCAATGACAGGTGGGTCCGGTCAACAGACACGTCAGCACAGTCAACTCTGACTTGTGGGGCCACTGTGATTAGTTAAAACTAATCAGAAACTAAACTATGGTTAATTAAGGCGTGGGGCCCATATGTAAGTGGGTCAGGGGGTTAATTTGCAGGGTCATTAGTGGCTAATGATGGGCCACGTCGACATCGTCAGAGTTCGGCCGGCGGCGACCAAAACCGACGACGAAGACGCTGCGGGAAGGCGCTACAGGGGACAGTTTCGAGCATGGTTTGCGGCTATGTGTTGCTAGCAGTGTGGTGCGTCCGGTGCTGGCCACGTGGTGTGCTGGGGGTGTGTGTAGCAGCGGCGGCGACGAGTCGGGCGGCCGCTGGAGTTCGGGCATCCATGCTTTAGGCATTACGGGGCACGGAGGGTGCGACCGATGGGCTCTACGGGTTGTTGGGATCACCAGGAATACGCAGAGGCAACGAGCGCAGGTGGAGGAGCTCGGGAGCACAAAGCTCACCGTCCATGGCGGCGGCCGAAGCTCGGGTTCGTGGTGACAACAACCAGCGAAAGGGGAAGGAGGGGGTGAGCAACGGGGAAGGATCAGGAGCTCACAGCGAATCCAGAAAAGGCAACGGCGAGGTCGGGGAGGGTCTGGAGCTCGGAATCCACGGCAAGGTTGCCGGCGGCCGGAGGTTGAAGATGAGGTCAGGGATGACGTTGAAGGGCGCTTCCGCTCGCGTGGCTTGGTGGAGACGGCGTAGAGGTCAACAGCGGAGCTTCTTGGCGCGTCGGGGAGGCGTGTGGAGGCCGGTGGCCGTGGTGGTGCTCGTCGGCGCGCCGCGAGGCGCTCGGTGGCTGCGCGCGCGAACACTAGGGAGAGAGAGAGGAACCAGGGAGAGAGGGGAAGAGGCAGAGGGGTCCGTGGCAGCTCCGTGACACGACTAGAGAGCTGGGGAGGCAAGCAGGCTGCTGTCGGCGTGGCGCGCTCGCGCGGGGGCGTGCTCCGCTTCTCCTCTGCCTTCTGGCAAGAGGAGGGGGATGACTGGCAGCGGTGGTGGGATGGGCAGCTCCTGGGCTGCACAGTGCTGGGCCGGCTGGGCACCAGGTAAGCCCAGGTGAGGTTTCTCTCCTCTCTGCCTTTCTGTTTTTGTTTTCTATTTTCTTTGTATGTTTTGATTTAGTAAAAATACTAAACCATTTGATAAAATGCTGAAAATAATTGTGGGCACTTGTTAAATTATTTCCAACAGCCCTCGAGTACTTTCAGAATTATTTGGACATGTAAAAATATTTATAGTATCTTAATGTCCAAATGCAAATATTTAGGGATTAATTCAATAATCCAGAAATGACCTAGAAATATGTTCATCATTTTTGCCAGAGGTTCTAGACCAATTCAAAAGTGATGAACTTTTCCAAAGGCATTTTGGGTTCATTGAAAATGATTTTTATGTGAACCTAGTTGGATTCATTTGTGCTAGGGTTTGGATCAATCCCCATTTCAAGTTTAAATGCAATTTAAACATGATGCAACACATTACTAGCTAGCCCAGAGCATACCAGAACTAGGGATGTGACAACTCACCCCCACTAAACAAGAATCTCGTCCCGAGATTCAAGACGTGAGGTAAGAAGACACTAGGGACACAAAGCTAACACGACCTTCACGATCCGATTGTCCTTCTCGAAGATGTTGATTTATTGCTTCAAATTGATCTTGATGTCTTTGCTTTTGAGATCATCACCCAACACAAGGACAGAAGAGTGAGATAACTCTACAAGGATGGATCACCTCGAAGATCGAGCTATTCACAATGATCGTTTGAAGGGGTTCGGGGAAATGGCATACTAAGTTCGGAACGGAAACTATGGTTATAGAACAACTCGGCAAACGGGAGGCACATTCCAATTGATACCGAGGATATAACCTAGTGACTGAGTGTGCTCTCAAGAACTTGAGCATTTCCATAGTCATCAAGGTTTTACCAACATTCGTGCCGAGGATCCCGGCACACATCTTACTACCATGATGAATAGTGATGGACAACGCAGGTGCAAAGGAAGACAACACTTTCTCAGAGTTCACCTTAGCAAGGCCAAGGGAACGAAATATGGATGATCGACCGAGAGACATTTAGCACTCCGCTTCTAATGTTCTCCTTGATGTACTAGGTACCACGGTCAATGCTTAAAAGCATCAACATGGCCATCAAGTAAAGGTCGGACTTCGGGAGCACAAAAATCCATAAGGAACAACTTGTGGAATAAGTCATACCAAATCCTCATGGAGAAGATGGTCGAATTGCTTGTTCAAGATACTAAAATAATAGATCTTCCGGCTAGGTGTGTCGGCCAGAACATCAACCTCGTCGGGACCTACATCATAGATCTTGGAAATGTTCCAGTCATCATATCCGCCTGAGATTCAGATCTGGCTGGTAACAGGATTTTTCAGACAACATGTCTAGAAAAGAAAGGTTGCAACACAAGTCGATGAGATAACATTGCGAGACTCTCAGGAGATGAACTACGATATCAAGCTCCAAAACATGAGCTGGTTCTGCTACACACATGTGAACACACTGTCCCAGACGAGCATGACCACGTAGAAGTCTTATAATAAAACACTATCGAGTTCAGGTGGGGAACCATCACCGAGGATATCGAAATCCTTCTATAAGCCCAGGTTAGCTCTTAAGAAGGAGCTTCTTTTCCCTAAACAGATCAACCAGTGGCTTGGTGTGCTAGGGAATACATACGAAATGAAGATGATCAGTCTATCAAACCATAGAATACTTCGCACATGCATGACTGACTTGGGATGATTCCAGAGGAAGCAAAAAAAAACTTTCTCGAATTCACGGCGGCAACTTGCATCGATTGCACGTGAACTTAGAGGAAGTCGCTACTTTCATCCAAACATATGCTTCATGAACGGAACATGAAGACATTGTTTACAAAGTTTCCAACACTAGCTTAATGTTTAACACGAATCATGGGGGAGACAAGATGCTGCTGATGGGCTCAACAGCAACTCATTGGAATTTCCATATCACTGGACTTCCACCATCATGTGAACACGGTGATAGCATTGGTCAGACCAAAAGATATAATGATGTATGCTCGAGGAAACAACCACGAGTAAGACAACATTACGAATATCGTTGGTTCTGATTTGATTTGAGGATAGCCCATACTCGAATCAAAGATTGGATAAGCCGATAGATTCAACAACCGATCATGAGGCACAATCGATGAAGATATCATCTCTCTTCAACATACGCACACACACAAGGATATCCCTTAGAAATGAACTAAGTCAGACAAGCTTTTATCTTCCAACTCTCCAAGTTGTTGTCTAGCTCAACCAACTAGCTCAGGGATATCCAACACAGATTCTTGGAGAAGGGGTGGTTTATAAGAAAACCAACTTGATTGCGAGCTCAACATAACGGTCAGGGAACAGCCTGGTGATACTTCCGAGAAGATATTCAGAAAATCATGAACCACTGATATGTTATTAAGCTCAAGAACAATCTTGCTCTTCAAGGCAAGACGACATGATCATAAGAGCAAGGGATTCAATCCTAACTCAAAGATCGAAGAGTGCACCAGAAATAAGGACTAGGTAGCATGATCAATCTTAGGATGATAATTTAATAACCAACACGCTAAGAATGAGATTAATGTCCATTAACTACCAAGCAACACGGTTGCTAGGAGTATTGATTTCACACATCATGGTTCACTTGTCGGCATTCCGGTTGCAACAACACAAAGACCGAGGAATGAAGAACGATGGCAAGGAGTATCACTTCATCAAGAGTTCATAAGAGGTGGTGCAATTCTCATGACATTCCTGACGTAAAGAGGGCAACACTCTAAGGTAGAACAGAAAAAAAGCTGGATTGGCATTTTGATCTGCGGGATACAACTACTTTGGCCCAATCCTAGAAATGGATAATGTACTGGAGCTTGTTTCTCCTGGTCATTCTGAAATAGAATGTCTTGACAAACCACAAGGGTAGAAGGCATCGATGAACACAGATGCACAAATAATCTTGACTATCAATTGATAGACGAAGGCTGGAATACAGCTGAAGAAGGACAACTCAAAGGAACATGTAACTTTCCGAGTTATGGATGCATGGATTAGCATGTCAAGCAAAGTTCAACATGTTTCTTCTGGATAACCCATGCAGAAGGGTAGGATTGGTAGAGTCACAACATAACAGAGAACCTCATCAAGAGCACTCTTGTTGTGGTTTTTTGGTTCAAAAGAACTTCTGCCATAAGCAGTTCATGGTATTTGTAAGAATGATATACCACGTACCTCGAGGACTATCGCAAAGGTTGCTAATATCCTAAAGGAACTAGGAACACTATGAACATGAAGTACGTAGGGTGAATCTCGGGTTCAGTAACCCGGGAGTAGAATACCTACTACTAAGTAGCATCACGGGATGCTTTCGAGAATGATGGCCAGATGTTGGGGAACATTGCAGAAAATTAAAAAATTTCCTACGGTTTCACCAAGATCCATCTATGAGTTCATCTAGAAACGAGTATTCAGATTAGATAGCATCTACATACCACTTTGTAGATCGCAACGGAAGCGTTCGAGTGAACGTGGATGAGGTAGTCGTACTCGCCGTGATCCAATTCACCGATGATCTAGTGCCGAACGGACGGCACCTCCGCGTTCAACACACGTACGGAAAGCGTGACGTCTCCTCCTTCTTGATCCAGCAAGGGGGAAGGAGAGATTGATGAAGATCCAGCAGCACGACGGCGTGGTGGTGGATGCAGCAGAACTCCGGCAGGGCTTCACTAAGCAACTACGGGAGGAGGAGGAGGTGTTGCAGGGAGAGGGAGGCGCCTGGGCAATGGGTGGTCAGCCCCCCCTCCCCTCCCCCTTTATATAACCCCTAGGGGGGCGCCGGCCCTAGGATATGGAATCTCCTAGGGGGGGCGGCGGCCAGGGAAGGGGGGCTTGCCCCCAAGCAAGGGGGGCGCCCCCTTTAGGGTTTTCCCTCCCCCCCAAACCCTAGGCGCATGGGCCCTTGGGGGGGGAGGCGCACCAGCCCACTATGGGCTGGTTCCCTCACTCATACAGCCCACGGGGCCCTCCGGGATAGGTGGCCCCACCCGGTGGACCCCCCGGGACCCTCCGGTGGTCCCGGTACAATACCGATAACCCCGAAACTTGTCCCGATGTCCGTATGATGACTTTCCATATATAAATCTTTACCTCCGGACCATTCCGAAACTCCTCGTGATGTCCGGGATCTCATCCGGGACTCCGAACAACATTCGGGTTACTGCATATACATATCTTCACAACCCTAGCGTCACCGAACCTTAAGTGTGTAGACCCTACGGGTTCGGGAGACATGCAGACATGACCGAGACGGCTCTCGGGCAATAACCAACAGCGGGATCTGGATACCCATGTTGGCTCCCACATGCTCCACGATGATCTCATCGGATGAACCACGATGTCAAGGATTCAATTAATCCCGTATACGATTCCCTTTGTCAATCGGTATTTTACTTGCCCGAGATTCGATCGTCGGTATCCCAATACCTCGTTCAATCTCGTTACCGGCAAGTCACTTTTCTCGTACCGTAATGCATGATCCCGTGATCAAACACTTTGATCACCTTGAGCTCATTATGATGATGCATTACCGAGAGGGCCCGGTGATACCTCTCCGTCAAGCGGAGTGACAAATCCCAGTCTTGATCCATGTCAACCCAACAGACACTTTCAGAGATACCCGTAGTATACCTTTATAGTCACCCAGTTACGTTGTGATGTTTGGCACACCCAAAGCACTCCTACGGTATCCGGGAGTTACACGATCTCATGGTCTAAGGAAAGGATACTTGACATTGGAAAACTCTAGCAAACGAATTATGCGATCTTATGCTATGTTTAGGATTGGGTCTTGTACATCGCATCATTCTCCTAATGATGTGATCTCGTTATCGATGACATCCAATGTCCATAGTCAGGAAACCATGACTATCTGTCGATCAACGAGCTAGTCAACTAGAGGCTCACTAGGGACATATTGTTGTCTGTTATTCACACATGTATTACGATTTCCGGATAACACAATTATAGCACGAATAAAGACAATTATCATGAATAAGGAAATATAATAATAATGCTTTTATTATTGCCTCTAGGGCATATTTCCAACACCAGAATCATCACATTGGGGATACAAAGCATTGCTAGATTACTAAGTGGTTCTCTAAGACACCTAGGGTCATAATAATAGCACCAACATATATACTGAGGCAGTGGAGTACCTCAACACACCGGTTAGTGTGGTTAATTTGGCCCAAAGGGACAGCGGGAATGGAAATAATGGATTTGCAAGTGCATCAGACTAAGTAGAAACCTGGGATGACTCAGACAGCATAACGGCTGTAAATGCTCAAAAATATTTAAGACATCCTGTAAAATGGTGGCATAACCACTCAACATCACAATATCAGGGTTCTGGTTCAACTGACATCATACTAAAAGTAGTAGAAACTGAACAAGGCTTGAATCCAACAATCCTATAAGTCTACGAATTAGTAACACGTGATCCTGATAGAAAGATGAGAAGCCTAGTTCTTAATCCCCGTAGAAGATAAGAGGGTGACTCAGATCACAAGGGCATAGGGTAAAGGAGTAAAAAGAGCCTTACGTTCCCATCCACAATCAATTCCCTCATATAACTAAAGCATTTCTAGACTCAACTTCGACCAGTTTGGCTTGGTAATCCTACACGCAGTCAGGCTATGATACCAACGCTGTCAGGACCCCGATTCTAAGTCACATCGATCTAGCCGGTAACACCTCATATCACTTTGCGGCCTCACGCATGGTATTCCCACGGGTGTCGCCTTACCATGGCCCGGGACCGTTTGCGCCTTTTGGCTCACGTATATGATAGTGTCGCTAGCATCCATAGGACAGAGAACCCGGGCCAACATGACTAGTCGTGAACCCAAAGTGGCACTAACTTACGGGGACAGGCATACATGAATCAACATCGAGCATGTCGGTCAGCAGCGTGTGAATTCGGGCTGTAGCACTGGGCTAACAGGACTCCGGGAACCCGGGCTGTAGCAGGCTAGGCAGGACTCTGGATGTCACCGCGTGACATTTCCCCGAAGGGACAGACACAGGAACGATGTGAATCACATGCCAGCCAGTCAAGTGTTCTGAAGCAGTAGTGCTAGGCTAGCAGGACTCCGGTGAACTGGGCTGTAGCGGACTACTATGGCTCATGGAAGCACAAGACTACATTTCCCTATAAGAGAGGCTACCAAGGATAAACAACTAGGTTGTCGGATCCCACACATACCAAGCATTTCAATCATACACACAATATGCTCGATATGTGTAAATACAACATGGCATCACAACATAACTCTACGACTCAAGGTATTTATTCATTAGGCTCCGAGGAGCCAAGTATTACAATCATGGTCTCATGACCCAACATACAAAGCATACAAGTAAAAGCACATGGGGAAGCTTAACATGTCTGAGTACAGACATCTATAAATGGAAAAGGCTGAGAAGCCTGACTATCTACCAGATCCTGCCGAGGGCACAAGATCGTAGCTGAGGTATCAAGCTAAACGTCGAAGTCCACACGGAACTACTAGCGAGACTGACGTCTATCTGCAAAACACAAAATAGGCAAACATGAGTACAAATGTACCCAGCAAGACTTACATCAGAACTAGCTACATATGCATCAGTATCAACAAAGGGGGTGGTGGAGTTTAACTGCAGCAAGCCAGCTTTGGCTCGGTGGCTATCCTGAACTACGACTGCAAGTAACTCTTTTGAGGTGGCGCACACGAGTCCACATATTCACCATATCAATACACCACTATGGATCCGCTCCCGTCTACCTACGAGAACGCCATCCATAGCACTCACGCTTATCTTGCGAGTTTTAGAGTATCCACTTTCACTTGTCTATGAACTGTAGAGGCAACCCAGAAGTCCTTTACCGCGGACACGGCTATTCGAATAGATGATGTTAACCCTGCAGGGGTGTACTTCTTCACACATGCTCTCGCTACTCACCACCATGTACACATCGTGTATCTCGGCAACCTTCAAGCGGAAGCCTAGCGAGGGAGTCGGCCACGACCTGACTAACCACACAAGTATCTAGTCCAGGTTTATCGCCTATTCGGGTTCCATCCGCAAGGAGATCCGGCCAGGGTGTTGCTCACGGCCCCAAACGATGTGTGCGAGGTTCCCAAGCCCACCTCGACGGGTGGATCTACGCTTGGTACAACGTGCCACGGTGCCTAGTCTGTCCCAAGCCCACCTGTACCGGGTACCACTTGGTAGACTACTAACACTACCTACAAACACCAGAAACTAGTTGCAACTCCTGGATAGAGATCGAGGCAATTAATAAGCCGAGAGGGGTCGAGTTACCGGAACCCAATGTGTGGTAGTAACTGTTTCATGGATTACAAACACAGAACTCAGTTCCTGAGGACGGTTTCAATGAGACAACCCACCATGTACTCCTACATGGCCTCTCATCGCTACCTTTACCAAATCGTGTTCACACACTTAGCTCTCAACAGTAGGACATGTTCACAACTTCCTAATTCATCCCCGATGAATCAGACCTAACACAACTCTAAGCAATAGCAGGCATGACAAACAAGCATGAATGAGTAGGCACATCAGGGCTCAAACAACTCCTACTCATGCTAGTGGGTTTCATCTATTTACTGTGGCAATGACAGGTCATGCAGAGGAAAGGGGTTCAACTACCGCAACATGTAACAGTTGAATCGCTGTTGTCCTAATGCAGTAAAAGAGAGCAGGAGCGAGAGAGTGGGATTGTATCGGAATGAACAAGGGGGTTTTGCTTGCCTGGCACTTCTGAAGATAGTATAGTTCTTCATCGGTGTCATCGATCACATCGTTGGAACCACGTCTATCGAGAGGGAACAAATCCCGGCAACAGAGAAGGAAAACACAATCAATGCAATGCACAATATGATGCATGATCATGACATGTCAATATGTTGTGTTTTGAGCTAATGCAACTAGCAACATGTTAAATGGAGTTGGTTTGAACCCTAGGTTCAAATTCAAGCTCCATATGTGAGAGTTTAAATTCCATTTATATGATTTGGCCTAAACAGCAGCCATAAATTGTTCTAACATGCATGAACCAGTACAGATGGATATATTGGATTTTTCTGATCATTTTTCATATATAATTTATTTCATTCTGAGCTATAAATTAATTTCTATGATTTTTTGAAGTTTACACTATTTTCTGAAATTTCCTATATCTATACTACTATTAAAAAAAAACATATTTATCGCTAAGTGTACCCAGCCTTAGGCACACATATCAACACAAACCAATTACATCCACACGATCAGCGCCATTTAATTAATCTAACCGTTCAGATTATATACTAACCCTTGTCAAAACTGCCTTTAGCAATTTTTCGGGCGGACGAAAACTCTGCCGAAACGTTCCCGTCCCGCATCCCGTTCGTATCCTACAAACTAGGAAACAAACACTGCATGGAGAATAAATTAGACGTTTGAAAAAGAGAAAGTAAATAACTGACATGCATGGGGAGGAGCAAATCGGTGGAAGCTTACCACGCGGGACATGCATGCGGAAGAGCAATCGCATGCATGAGATAGTTACTGCTTCCGCTAATCAAGGTAAAAAACGAAGAAAATAAAGCAAGACCATATTGGATATTCCTCCCAAAAATCCTTCTAAAACGATTCCGCAAATTAATACGAACAAAGGCGTGGCCCAGCGGCTCTTCACGTCGCTCACCGGCGCAGCGAACATGCTCGCCACCGACGACCACACATGCCGCGGGCGGGAGCCTGGACCGCTTGGGCTACCGGCACGCCTTCTCAACATGGTATTCCACGGCCGACGCCATCAAAAGCGATCTCTTCATCCAATTGGACAAGAATCTCTCCGCCCCTGCTGAGGGCATCTTCAAGCTGCTCGGACATGCGTGTGATGCCTTCTCCTCCTCCGACCCCTATGCCGCCGCCGCCGTCTCCCAACGTGCAGGATTGGTTCCGATCAGACCACCCGGTGAAAAGAAGTGTAGGTCTCGCTCAGCCGGCGCGCAAGCAGAGGAACCTGGATGGTCAGACGAACTCAGACCACCGCCGGAATCACCATAAACGTAGGTGAGTACGACCCCTTCCAGGGCACTGGGAATTTTTCCTCGAGGACAGGAGGCTCGCCAGGTCACCGGGTTGATGTCGTCAAAGACGGATACAACACCTTCAGGCTATACTCTTCCAGTCTTCCTCTTCATCTTCTCCACCATTGCACTGGAATCCTACCCAGCTACACTCACGTGTCCCCTGCGGCCCCGCCTCCATGTCTCAATATGCATGCATCTTGTCGACTCAATCCCCTCTTATATTATTTAAATCTCCTTCACGTTTGAGACAGGAACTGCAATTACTTTAGCTAGTGGGATCTATGATGTGAGGGAATGGACATCCATAGGGCACAGGTGAGTCCCCTGGGTGCTCTTTGTATTACTATTCTTATTTTTCTGTTGGTTCTAATCTTCTTGATCCTTTTTGCATGACAGTACCCTGCATGTTTCTGCTACTGTACTATCTATTGGCACCATGTCTGACATTTGTTGTCTTTTTGCACATCAGGTTTCTGTGTTTTGTTTTTCGCAAAAAAAAAGGTTTCTGTGTTTTGTGTTTTTGTCGAAACTGCTATGACCAATAAAAGGTGAAGTGTTTAAATTTCAGGGGTTTGGTGTGCTACTATGAAGTTGTAACATTTCTTACCCCTAGCTATTTACATGTTCTTTCATACTACTCTCTTTCAACATAGCATATTTAGACCCCTAGCTAACTTTTAATCTTTGATAACCCACTAGAATGCACTGATGTATATGAACTTGAATCATGTTTCATTCTCCTACTGTTACTTTACATGAAAAATATGCTCCTACATGTGAAAGAGCTTAGACCCTTTCAATTGTTGCACGCTACTTATCTATACCTTGCAGCTAATTTTTCAGACGTGCGTACACGTGCAATAAAATCATATGAGTTGAAGTACTATAAAATCATATGAGTTGAATTTCCCAGACGTGCGTTGCACGTGCGAGCTTACTAGTAAGAATAAATCCAGAAAAGGATTTACTGCGTCAGCCTGGCGTCAGTGTGACGTCAGCAAGTCAACAGGGGCTGGTCCGAGTCAAACCTGAACAGTGGGGTCCACTGGTCAGTGACCCAGTGCATCCTAGGGTCAATGACAGGTGGGTCCGGTCAACAGACACATCAGCACAGTCAACTCTGACTTGTGGGGCCACTGTGATTAGTTAAAACTAATCAGAAACTAAACTATGGTTAATTAAGGCGTGGGGCCCATATGTAAGTGGGTCAGGGGGTTAATTAGCAGGGTCATTAGTGGCTAATGATGGGCCACGTCGACATCGCCGGAGTTAGGCAGGCCGCGACCAAAACCGACGACGGAGACGCTGCGGGAAGGCGCTACAGGGGACGGTTTCGAGCGCGGTTTGCGGCTATGGGTTGCTGGCAGTGCGACGCGTCCGGTGCTGGCCGCATGGTGTGCTGGGGGTGTGTGTAGCAGCGGCGGCGACGAGTCGGGCGGCCGCCGGAGTTCGGGCATCCATGCTTTAGGCGTTACGGGGCACGGAGGGCGCGACCGATGGGCTCTACGGGTTGCTGGGATCACCAGGAATACGCAGAGGCAACGAGCACAGGTGGAGGAGCTCGGGAGCACGAAGCTCATCGTCCATGGCGGCGGCCGAAGCTCGGGTTCGTGGTGATGGCAACCAGCGAAAGGGGAAGGAGGGGGGTGAGCAACGGGGAAGGATAAGGAGCTCACAACGAATCCAAAAAAGGCATCGGCGAGGTCGGGGAGGGTCTGGAGCTCGCGAATCCACGGCGAGGTTGCCGGCGGCCGAAGGTTGAAGATGAGGTCAGGGATGACGCTGAAGGGCGCTTCCGCTCGCGTGGCTTGGTGGAGATGGCGTAGAGGTCAACAGCGGAGCTTCTTGGCGCGTCGGGGAGGCGTGTGGAGGCCGGTGGCCGTGGTGGTGCTCGTCGGCGCGCCGCGAGGCGCTCGGTGGCTGCGCGCGCGAACACTAGGGAGAGAGAGAGGAACCAGGGAGAGAGGGGAAGAGGCAGAGGGGTCCGTGGCAGCTCCGCGACGCGACTAGAGAGCTGGGGAGGCAGGCAGGCTGCTGTCGGCATGGCGTGCTCGCGCGGGGGCGTGCTCCGCTTCTCCTCTGCCTTCTGGCAAGAGGAGGGGGATGACTGGCAGCGGTGGTGGGCTGGGCCAGCTCCTGGGCTGCACAGTGCTGGGCCGGCTGGGCGCCAAGTAAGCCCAGGTGAGGGTTCTCTCCTCTCTGCCTTTCTGTTTTTGTTTTCTATTTTCTTTGTATGTTTTGATTTAGTAAAAATACTAAACCATTTGATAAAATGCTGAAAATAATTGTGGGCACTTGTTAAATTATTTCCAACAGCCCTCAAGTACTTTCAGAATTATTTGGACATGTAAAAATATTTATAGTATCTTAATGTCCAAATGCAAATATGTAGGCATTAATTCAATAATCCAGAAATTACCTAGAAATATGTTCATCATTTTTGCCAGAGGTTCTAGACCAATTCAAAAGTGATGAGCTTTTCCAAAGGCATTTTGGGTTCATTGAAAATGATTTTTATTTGAACCTAGTTAGATTCATTTGTGCTAGGGTTTGGATCAATCCCCATTTCAAGTTTAAATGCAATTTAAACATGATGCAACACATTACTAGCTAGCCCAGAGCATACCAGAACTAGGGATGTGACACATCCATGGTATTAAGTTCATGAAAAATATTGTAACGCCTTAAGCAAGATGACATGATGTAGACAAAGTAAACCCAATCAATATGAATAAACCCATCGTTTTACTCTTAATAGCAAAAATACAATACGTGCCTCATTACTCCTTCTGTCACTGCGTGTGGACACCGCAAGATTGAACCCATTACAAAGCACCTCTCCCACTAAAGATAAATCAGTCTAGTTGGCCAAACCAAACGGATAGATCAGAGAGAAATACAAACCTATAAAAATCATGCATAATAAAGTTCAGAAAAAATACTCAATTTATTTCAATGAATAATTTGATCATAAGCCACAATTCATCGTATCCCAACAAACACATCGCAAAAAATATTAAATCGGATAGAACTCCAAGAAGATCGAGGAGAACATGGTATTAAAGATCAAAGAGAGAGAAGAAGCCATCTAGCTACTAGCTATGGACCCGTAGGTCTATGGTGAGCTACTCACGCATCATCAAAAGGCAGCAAGGATGGTGTAGAAGCCCTCCTTGATCGGTTCCCTCTTCAACAATGTACCGAAAAGGCCTCCAGGTGGGATCACGGAAGAACAGAAGTTTGCGGCGGCGAAAAAAGTGTTTTGGGGGGCTCTGTGTTGGTTTGAGAATATATGTGGATTTATAGGCTTGGAATTAGGTCAATCTGAGTTGTGTGGGCCCACGAGCTCAGGGGGCACGCCTTGTGAGCTCGTGGCTCTCTCGTAGCTTTTCTGGCCTCCTCCCAAACCTTATAGGGTCTCTTCGGTCCATAAAAAATTATCGTAAAGTTTCATTGCGTTTTGACTTTGTTTGGTACAGTTTTTCTGAAAAGCCAAATAAGCAAAAAAGAGGAACTGCCACTAGGTTTATAGGTTAGTCCCAAAAAGGTATAAAATAACATATAAATGAATACAAAACATGAAAATATAATAGTATGAAACAGTCAAAAAATATAAGTACATTGGAGACGTATGAGTGCTCCACCTCCAATTGCCTTCTCTTCCACCAAACCTCATGTGTTCCTCGTGTGTGATGTTTCTTTATTTTGTGTGATGTTTCTTTTCAAGTTTGGGCCCTTTTCCCGTGGAAACATATTAAACAAAGGATTTTGCAATATCTCGCATTCATTAGTCATAAGTGACAATACCTGAGTGATTTTCTCAAAAATTCTGGAATAAGTTAAAACAACAATGTGATGAGCACAAAAATATCACTCATCATTTAGTTGCACATTTAGGGCACTCCTACTGCTCTACCGTGTGCTCTATCTAAAGCATGCCACCTAGGCAAAAATGTGACGTGACACCCTATTTAGTAGTAAAGGGAGTTTTATGATATCATAATGTAGGTATAACTCTTAGCACCAAATAGTCAACTAATGCTTGTGTTACGTTCAGTTTGTGAAGTGAAACACAACAAATATATCTTACATGTATTAATTTAAATAGAAATAGTCCATGATGTCCCTACAGTTTAAAATGGAGTTAGGGCATCTCCAACGCGAACCCTCAAATCACCCGCATCCGTCCAGACCGCACGACCCAGATGTTTTGCCATTTAGTGTGGCCCTGTATCCGTCCGTGGCCCGGTTTGGCCGTCATTTTTTCTACAATTTGGAGGCAAACTCGGGGGAGGGGGGGGGCTTTGCGGGAGTTCGTACACTAGCCATGCAGGACTCCAACACCCCCAAGCCTACTGAAATCCCTCTCTCGATCCCCTTTTCTTCCAGTCCACCCCTGCACCCTTCCTTTCATCGGCACCCTCGTTGTTCGTCGCCAGTGATGTACCTCTCCGTCCGTCGCCTAGATGTCCGTAGACCCCACCCACAAGACTGCCGACCTTGGACTATGCCGTTGTTTTTCGATGAATCCCTCCATAGCCAGGTACCCACCACATCCTACCGTCGCTGTCCATGGCGGAGACCGCGCCCGACAGGTCCTATATAAAAATAGGAATCCATTCCCATAAATAAAAAGGGTTCAAAGTATTTTTTTAATAAAATTCCTATCTTCTAAAATTCATATAAAATTCCTACAAACCAAGCAGCTAAAAAATAGGGTGCACACACTTGTACATGTTACGGAAAATGGACTTGGACCAGAAAAAAGTTTGCACATTATTTCACGCACACCAAAGACAAACCAATCACGTAAGTGTTCAAACTCTCCTAATTGGTACTCCTCCATTCCAAATTACTTGTCGCACGTATGGATATATCTAGATATATTTTAATTCTACATACATCCATTTCAGCGACGAGTAATTTGAAATGGAAGAGGGAGAGAGCTCTTATATTCTGGGTGAGAGGGGTACTAATTTTCTTATACTTATGTTTTATTTTACAATAGAAAGGGTATTTTTGATGATTTTCTGTGGCCGGGCAAAGTTATTAGCTTGCATCTTTATTCAAAGCATGAAATTTCTTTTGAGTTGTTTCAATTTCAAAGCATAAATTGAAATTGTCAAACTACATCTTTGTATTCAACTAAAAAAAATACGTCTTGCACTTCAAAAATGAAGCTAGTAAATCTCATCGAACCACGGTAATTTGCACAGCAGTGACATTATTTATTCCATGCAAAAAAAAGTGACATTTATTTATTATCTTCGATGTCCGCGTCTGATACGAACCGCACAGTGAAAAGATGCTCTCACCGACCCCTGTCGTTGACGTCGCTGACCCCGGCAACAGCGACTCGCCCCACCCAAAGCAACGATCCCAGCCGTCCATTACGCCATCGACGTCCCAGATCCACGACCCCGACCCAACATTTTCGGTTCCACCCTCGAACTCCCACAAATTTGCACATCGTGCCCTCCGCCCTGCGCTCTCGCTACAAGACTCGCCTCTCCTCGCTCCTCCCTTCTCCTCTCCCTCCTCTTCTTCTTCCTCATCCCCTCTCTGCTCCACTCCGGGAACGCGGCGACGGGAGGATGGGGCACGCCCTCGCGTAGAGCCTCGCGGCGCAGGTGAGCTCACTCCCGCGCTCTTTTTCGGTGCCGATTCGTCGTGGTTTGGCCGGTGCTTTCCCGGGACATCTGCCCGGCGGCGCCATGCGGGTTCCTCCCCGCGTTCTCGGTGCACACCCGCGCCATGAATCCGTTCTTGGCCCCGCCCGCCGAGACCCGTCGCTTCTGCGGTCGATCCGGCTCCCGGATGGTTTCCCGAGTCCCCAAAATTTGGTGTCTTGCGACGAAAATTCCAAACCGTCCGAGCATTTCACGGAGATCTATCTCTGTACTGATTTGTATCCTCCTTCTCTCAGGTCAGTGAGGTCTGCAAGAATCTGAGCTGCTTGCCAAGACTGTAAAAAGAAGAGTTCTACAAGAACGAGAAGAAAGGATTATATATATTTACTTCTCAATTGGTTTTTCTTGGGCCATGGAGGAGGTGGAGGTGGCCAACAGCGCGGCGGTGGAGAGCTGCCACAAGTTGCTGGCCTTGCTCTCCCAGCAGCAGGACCCAGCCCTTCTCAGGAGCATAGCTTCAGAGACGGGTGAGGCCTGTGCCAAGTTCAGGAAGGTGGTCTCCCTCCTCAACAATGGTGGCGGCGGCAGGGGAGGGCATGCTAGAGGCAGGTTCTCCAGGAGAAGGAAGCCCGTGGGGTTCTTGAGCCAGAAAGGCTTCTTGGAGAGCAGCAGCAACACCCCATTGGGGGTGCTCATGTCCGGGAGTGCAGCCACTCCATCCCCATCTGCTGGTTCGGCAGGGCAACTGCGGCACCAGGTCGGCGCGCCGCCGCCGCCCCCACGCAGCCTCGATTTGGTCAGCTCAAGCAGCAAGAGCGCCCACCAGTTTGGCCCTCCGAAGATGGTCCAGCCATTGTCTGTGCAGTTCCAGTTTGGTGCCACTGCACATAGGTACCCATTCCAGCAGCAGCAGCAGAATTTACAGGCCCAGATGTTCAAGAGGAGCAACAGTGGGATCAGCCTGAAGTTTGATAGCCCCAGTGGCGGCACTGGGACAATCTCATCGCCGAGGTCTTTCATGTCCTCCCTGAGCATGGATGGCAGTGTAGCTAGCTTGGATGGAAAGCCGCCTATGCGATTGCTCGGCGGCCCGGCTGCGAGCGACCCACTGAATGTGCGCCAATGCGCGCCTAAGCGGCGGTGTACGGGCAGGGGTGAGGATGGCAGCGGCAAGTGCACCACAGGTGGCAAATGTCATTGCTCAAAAAGAAGGTATAACTATGCTGCTGTGATTCTTTTATAAGGGTTGGGAATTATGGTCTTGACCTGATTGATGATTTACTTTTTTGCAGGAAATTACGGATTAAGAGGTCGATTAAAGTGCCCGCCATCAGCAACAAAATATCTGATATACCTCCGGATGAATACTCATGGCGGAAATATGGGCAGAAGCCGATTAAGGGTTCCCCTCATCCGAGGTATGAAAGAAAAGAAAATACCAATTATCTGCTTAAAATATGTGGATTATCACTTAAAAAAGGACATTGGTCAAAATAACACTTGAATGTATATCGAATCATTTGCAGTCATGATATTATTATTCCCCATGTTGTACCATGAAAGATGGCATATCTGCATCCATCAGGCATTCATTGTGTTGCTTTACCTGTGGAATAATTATTTGTGGATCCCCCACTCAACTCACCCTTTTCCTAGCACCAAGTTTCTTCTACAGCTAAGACGTGTTGACACCTTAGTTGCTAGAACAATTAATTATATAGTGGATCATGTTGGTCTGTGTGAAAAAAGAGATCAGTCATAGGGACCTGAAGTAGTTAACTTGTTAATGGAACTCGCATTTCATTGACATGCTTATCTATCCACATTCTAATGCTGATTGCTCCTGTTTGCCCACCTCACATCTTAAGCTTTAATGCCTGCCCTTAATGGTAGGAAAATGTAGCTATATCATGAAAGCAAGCACATGCTGCTCAATGTGGACTGCTGACTGTTCCTCTTTCCAAATATTTCTTGTCTCCACAGAAGACTAACTCTGGCCGTTCACTTGAACCAAATGCAGGGGCTACTATAAATGCAGCACCGTCAGGGGCTGCCCGGCGAGGAAGCACGTCGAGCGGTGCGTGGACGAGCCGGCGATGCTCATCGTGACATACGAAGGCGAGCACAGCCATAACCGGCTGCCAACACAATCTGCCCAGACCTAGACGACAACCGGCCGATCGCTTCGCCGCCCCTTTCAATCCATGAACGCGAGGCCCGGGCCTTTGTTTGAAGATACGGCCGAACCGTTCGTGTGAAAGTGAAACTAGGTCTCACGGATCTCGAAAGTAGGAGCAACAAACAACATTGAGGCCATCCACCTGGGAATCTAATGAGCTGCCTAGTGGCCCTTCCTTCCCCCAGCTACATGCTGTTAGGGTTTCGGCGTCCAGAGTGGGGGCATGCCCAAGCTGTTCTTGCCCTCCTCTGCTTTGAGTTGTGACTTATGACACATCAAATCAAACTGAGAGATGACATGGAGGGAAGAACATGCATATGCTGGTAGATAGTGACAGGTGGGGTCTCCCTCAACAAGGGGGAGGGAGTGTGTTTGAAAGAGTTGAAAGGGAGATTTGAAGAAAGGAGGCGAGCAAGGAGCTCTGTGTAAAGCTTGGAAAAGGATTGGCAGGGTTGGCTTTTAGCGTGCACAAGTTTACTTGCGATGACTGGCCTCTGTCTCTGTGTGTTGCTTTTGCTTTATTGAAAGATGGGATTTGTTTTCTCTTTTGGCAGAAGAATTGTTCCAGGATTAAAGGTGGTGGTGCTGTTGACAAACTGACACATTAGGAGGACCATGTGTTTTCTTAACAGGTGTAAGAAGTTGCTGTGATTTCTCAGTCATGCTTCAACTTCAGTGTGAAGCTTTCCATGCTAGCAGTAGTGACTTTGACATAAGTTGTACCATCATGGATGGGGTTCATAAGAGCTCTCTCTCTAGTTATTAAAATTCTAAGTACATTTGCATTACATGTACTCCCCAAGAAAATTGTTTCTGTTATAAAAATCTAAGCGCAATTGCTCAGGAAAATTCAAGATGAACTATGCCATACAATAATGCTTTATCAGTGCTCCCAAATCCTAACGAGAGGTTGACAATTGAACACGCCACATGATGCTTGCTTACTGAAGATGGGGTCTTCCTGCCTGATGCAATCATGGAATGCTAGGTATTAGCAGTATCTGGTGGCCTTGTGGGGCAAAGGATCTAGCAAAGCAGCACCTAGCTAGTACGTACTGTATTATTGAGGTGGGTGCTGAGATGGACAAAAATGGCTCACCAACCGGTGGTTTATTGCATGGTCAACTACATTGAGATGGTCTACAAACAACTATCCATGAGTACAGACACCCTTAATTAAGGGAAAAGATCTAGCTAGCTAGCTAGTTTTTTTTTTTTTGCGAGAAGAAAAGATCTAGGACGATTTCATTTGGTAAGGGAAACATGCATTTCTTCAAGCATGGGATTAGGCAAACATAGTACTGCTACTTTGTGTGTGTGTGTGTGTGTGTGTGGAGGTCAAGGGGAAGGTTTAGCTTCAAGCAAGGGCTTAGCCGGCCTGCATATTCTGACTTGCAAGCAAGGATACATATACACGCAAATTCGATATGGGACTTGGGTCAGGATCATATATAGTCCAGGAATCAATTTGAAAAGACATTTGCCTCATCGATTAATTGTTAAATAAAAAGAATTGCTC
This sequence comes from Aegilops umbellulata, assembly GCA_032464435.1. Taxonomy (NCBI): domain Eukaryota; kingdom Viridiplantae; phylum Streptophyta; class Magnoliopsida; order Poales; family Poaceae; genus Aegilops; species Aegilops umbellulata. The sequence goes on from CP136058.1 coordinate 69,397,576, forward strand.
AATTAATTAACGAAAAATCAGCCAAAAACTGATACAAACTGGCCACACTCAATGTAGTCCAGAGATCTTCGCTATTACTGTATCTATCGTTGCTGTCAGAGCCTCTGTTGGATCCTCGAACAGCCCAGCTAAATTCGATGTTTGACATAAAGCCTTTTTTTGACACCTACTACATGCATGCCTGCACTTTTTGTTGAATACAGTAACCTCATCATCAGCTAAGCTAAGGTAAGCATGCAAAATGAATGCACCTCCCGTGGTCGACAACACGCACTTAACAAAAATGAAAAACGGCGGTCGACAACTTTGCTACCAATTTTTCCCCTAGAAAGAAAAAGCTTTGCTAATGATATATGCACGGAAATGCTAAAAATCTGATGTCAGATTCTTTTAGGTATGAAAAATTGGACGTTTTTCATGCCCGTTTATATTGTCGCAAGGATAGCAAATGCAGTTGGCGAGCACGGCAGTTTTTTGGCAAAAAGAGAATGAGCTGAGAATTTGCCATGCTCGCCCACTAAACTTGTCATCCTCAACAAAACATAACTTGTCATGAAAAACGATTGATTTGTCATGTCTAAAAATCCGACATTTGCTAGATATTCAGGTGCTATCATCCTTTTGAGGTGCACCTGTTGTTCCTCCATTCCCCGTGAACCTGACAAACGGTCGACGGCAGCCATCTTTAGTCTGCCGTGCAAGTAAGTGCAACTAGGATGTACGATAGTCCTAGCACTACGATATACTTGTATACAAGGAACAATATATATGTATAGTCCAGGGTAGGGTTTTGCACTTTGCTTTGGACTTGAGTCAAGACTCAAGACGTGCCGCCGGCGTCCAGATGGCCAAGCAAGTCAAGAAGTATTGCGTGCAAGCTTGTAGAAGTAGAAGATAGATGAGAACAACCCCATATGTGCACGGACGCAACATATATGTGGAGTGCCAAATTAGCTAGCATGGTGCCCATGGTCCCGTGCTGATGATCCATCCAGGCAATATAAATTGTTTGTTTGATATAGAGTAGTACTATACGTAAGTCTCAGCCGACGGCAACTTAAGTGCGGGCCGCGGCCGCCGACGTCTCTGACCACGAAGCTAGCAAAGGGCTCCTGATGCGTTGCACGGACAAGAAACTTGATGGCGGCAGCGAGGCTCCATCTACCGCTGAAGAGGATGTCGAACTGCCTGCATTGCATGCCCAGATGCCGAGTGTCTCTGAGACTTATTTCCCTTGTTTTGCACCGGATGGTTTGTGTCGTTTCGTTATACTACCTCCATCCAGAATTAGTGCAACATCATGATAGATGTTAGACTGATCGATGGAAGCGTTCCTATTCTCCAGGGGGAGAGTCGCGTTGCTATATATTGATGTGGACAGAAAGCCTGTCGTGGATTACTAGGCAGGACGATCGCTAGGATTCATCCCGTTACATCTGTCATGGAGAACAAGAGAACGAGATAGAGAGGGATACGGGATAGAGGGAGAGATAGTTGAGATTACATGGCGTATAGCTTTCAAACTTCTAACACCCTTACTTAATCTAAACTATCCTATATTATCCTATATTGAGATTTCTCTTGAACTCTTCAAAAGGCTTAACTGACAAAGCTTTAGTGAACCCATCTGCTACCTGATCCTTGGATGGAATGAACCTTACGTCCAACTTCTTCTCTGCTACTCTTTCTCGTATAAAATAAAAATCAATTTTAAGATGTTTAGTTCTGCCATGAAAAACTGGATTAGCTGAGAAATAGGTGGCCCCCAAGTTGTCACACCACAAACATGGAATACGACGTTGCTTGATTCCCAACTCATCAAGTAATTATTCCATCCAAATGATCTTAGTAGTAGCATTTGCCAATGACTTGTACTCAACTTCTGTACTTGATCTTGACACTATAGCTTGTTTCCTGGCACTCCAAGAAGTAAGGTTTGAACCAAAGAACATTGCAAATCCTCCAGTTGACTTTCTGTCATCACTACATCCTACCCAGTCAGCATCAGAAAAAGCACTAACCAGTGAAGAATTAGAGCGTTTGAACTGAAGTCCCAAACTCACAGTATGATTAATGTATCATACAATCCTTTTGACAACTGTCCAATGGGTGGAAGTAGGAGTATGCAGATATTGACAAACCTTGTTCACAACAAATGATATGTCTGTCCGTGTCAAAGTCAAGTACTGTAGAGCTCCAATAGTACTCCTATATTTCGTGCTTTCCTCTTCCTCAAGTGATTCTCCTTCGTGCGCTGAAAGTTGTTCTGAAGAAGACAAAGGTGTGGGCGAAGGCTTGCAGTCCTTCATTCCCATACGAGTTAGAAGTTCAGTGGCATATTTTTCCTGACTCAACATTATGCCATCTTGAATCTTCTTAACTTCAATACCAAGGAATAAGTGCAAATCACCAAGATCCTTCAAGCAAATTCTGAACTTAAATCATGCAAGAGACATTTGTAACGCCCTCGATGCGGCTATATCTCCCACGTGTCGAAGCACGACTTAGAGGCATAACCGCATTGAAAGCAATGTCGCAAGTGAGGTAATCTTCACACAACCCATGTAATACATAAGGGAAAGAGATACATAGTTGGCTTACAATCGCCACTTCACACAGTACATGAGTAAAGCATTACATCATATATATACAATCAAGGTCCGACTACGGAACCAAAATAAAAGAAGACTACCCCAAATGCTACACAGATCCCCGATCGTCCCAACTGGGCTCCACTACTGATCAACTGAAATGAAACAACACAATGAACAAGATCTTCATCGAGCTCCTCCTTGAGCTCGGGTGCGTCACCTGCACGGGTTCGTCGGCACCTGCAAACTGGTTTTGGAAGTATCTGTGAGTCACGGGGACTCAGCAATCTCACACCCGCGAGATCAAGACTATTTAAGCTTAAAGGTAGGGCAGGGTAGTGAGGTGGAGCTGCAGCAAGCGACTAGCATATCTGGTGTCTAACATACGCAAATGAGAGCGAGAAGAGAAGGCAAAAGCACGGTCGAACAACTATGATCAATAAGTGACCCTAGAACAACCTACCTCAAGCATAACACCAACACCGTGTTCACTTCCCGGACTCCGCCGAGAAGAGACCATCACGGTTACACACGCGGTTGATGTATTTTAATTAAGATCAACTTCAGGTTTTCTACAACCGGACATTAACAAATTCCCATCTGCCACATAACCGCGGGCATGGCTTTCGAAAGTTCAAACCCTGCAGGGGTGTCCCAACTTAGCCCATGATAAGATCTCGCGATCAACGAAGGATATTCCTTCTCCCCGGGAAGACCCGATCAGTCTCGGAATCCCGGCTACAAGACATTTCGACAATAATAAAACAAGACCAGCAAAGTCGCCCGATGCGCCGACATCCTGATAGGAGCTGCACATATCTCGTTCTCAGGGCAACACCGGATAAGCGAAGCGTACAGGTACCAACATAACCCAAGTTGCCAAGAGACGGTCCTGCACGGTGCTCTAGTTTGGACCAACACTTAGACAAGCATTGGCCCGGGGGGCTAAATAAAGATGACCCTCGGGCTGGCCGACCCAAGGGAAAGGGATAGGTGGTAGGCAAATGGTAAAACCAATGTTGGGCCTTGCTGGAGGAGTCTTATTCAAAGTGAACTGTCAAGGGGGTCCCATAAATCACCCGACCGCGTTAGGGACGCAAAATCCGGGAACATAACATCGGTATGACGGAAACTAGGGCGGCAAGAGTGGAACAAAACACCAGGCATAAGGCCGAGCCTTCCACCCTTTTCCAAGTGTATAGATGCATTAATAATATAAAAGGTATTGTGATATCCCAACAAGTAAACATGTTCCAATCAAGGAACAACATCTCCATGTTCCAACACAGAACAAACTTCATCTTCACCTGCAACTAACAACGCTATAAGAGGGGCTGAGCAAAGCGGTAACATAGCCAAACAACGGTTTGCTAGGAAAGGATGGTTAGAGGCTTGACATGGCAATATGGGAGGCATGATAAGCAAGTGGTAGGTATCGCAGCATAGGCATAGCAAAAGAGCGAGCAACTAGCAAGCAAAGATAGAAGTGATTTCGAGGGTATGGTCATCTTGCCTGAAATCCCGCAAGGAAGAAGAACGAGTCCATGAAGGAGACAAACGGACGAAGTCGAACGAATCCTCACAACTCCGGAACGAAACCGAAGCTAACGAGAGAAGCAACCCGGAAAGAAGCAAACAACATAGTAAACAACCATCACATAAACATGGCATGATGCACAACCAAGTATGATGCATGTCCGGTTTAAATAAGCATGGCATGGCAAAGTGCAACAAGCAATACTACAAGTTAAGTGGAGCTCAATATGCAACGGGTTGCATATTGGAGAAACACCACATCAATTATTTAGTTCTCTCTCGATTATGTACCCAACAATATTAAATGTTATTAAACATGGCAAGGGGTGAAGCATATGAAAACTACCTATTTAGGCAAGTTTAAATGAGGCCGGAACAACAAACAACAAGTCCGGAAAATCCTCATGAGCATATTTTAGATTTGGTACTGTTCTGCCCTAAAACATATTTTAATTTAATTAAACAGTAAAGCAAAGTGCACCATGTTAAACTACGCATTTTTCCACCCCATTTACATACAAAGTTTATTAAATTCCAAGTTACGGTTAATTAGTTATGAAATAAAGCATTTTAGCATGGCATTTAAGCAAATTTAAACAAACAACATTTTAAACATTTTAATTGTTGTTATCATGATGCGGATGACATATGCAAGTTTTAAGCAATTTTATGAAAATGTTGACAAGAGCATTATGAAGCATTTGTCGTCGTGGCAGAAACGAAAAAGGGTGCCACGGCAACGACAACGGAAATGGTGCCACGGCAACATTCCGGTTCCAATAACTCGATTGAGATGTCGGTGCAAAAGAAAGTGTGCGGATGTGTGGAACACGCAAGAGATGGGGAGTGATCCCGGATACCGGGTGTCCCACATGACGGTGGCATGGCAAACGAGGAACGTGTAAAGACAAATCGAGCACGGTGCAAGCACGAGCATCTCATACATCACACATGCATTCGTTGACGAGTGGTCGTCTCGGGGTTATACCTTCGAAGCGTGCGTTATCGGAGTGGATCGAGTTCGGTGGTAGGGGTACACTTGTCGAAGGGGAAGTAGTTGTTCACGGGTCGTCGTGGGAAGTAGAGGAAGTAGTCGTTCAAGCGACCGATGGTAACGGTACTCGGTCGTTTCGAAGAGGTACTTGGGGTCATTTGAACTTGCCGATCTCGTCATCTCGAAGGGGTACTTGACATTCTTAGCGATTCCGAAGACGAGGTAGAGGTACACTTGTTGTAGGGGTACTTGTCGGATCCACGGCAACGGTAGAGGTACATCTTGTAGTGGAACTTGGTGCATCCAAGGTCTTCGGGGTAGTGGTACGCATTCTGTCGGCGAACGTGGGTGTCGTGGTACTTGGCGAAACGAGGGGTGCACCGGGCCTTGGCGTGCAGAAGACACTTGGAACAGAGAAGCCATCGGGCTGCTGTTCATTGGAAACGAGATGAACCAGGGGGGTCAAAGCAGCAGCGGGGCAAGCACTGGTCCAGTGGGCCGCGGGGGTCGCCGGGAACCCAGTGGAGCAACGGCAACAGCAAACGGAGCGGTGGCACCATGGATGGAGCTTGTAGCTCAGGCAGGGAGGTGGAAGTGTAGACGGTGCCGACGGCAGCAAATGTGCAAGAGGCGGAGCAAGGCGCCCGATGGAGGAAACTGGCGGCGCCGAGCAGAGGCTTGGGCGGAGCTCGTGCGCGAGGGTCCTGGTGACGCGGTCGCCGGCGACGGTGGAGGCGCTGCTCGGGGACGAACGAGCAAAGGAGGGGAAAACAAGGAGGGGAAGAGTCTGGCTGTGGTTGGTGGATCGGGAGGGGATGGATCCCAAGGAAGAGGATCGGTGGTGGCTGGTTGGCTCGGTGTGGACTCCGAGGAGGATTTGGACAGGGGGTGGCGGCGGAATCGTGAGGAACGCAGGGGCCGCGGGCGGCTGCGTGCCTGCGGGAGCGAAGCGATGGATGCGGTGGAGAAGCTGCGGGCCAGCACGGTGGCCTCCATGGTCGGCGGTCGTGCAGGTCGCGCAAGGCGAAGGGACGCCGCGGGAGGCAGCGGCGAGCTTGAGGGCCGGCGGCACGCGTGGAGGAAGAGGAGCCCGGGCGCGGAGCTGACGAAGGAGGGCCAAGGGAGGTCACAGGGGGCTCGCCGGTGCGAGATCCGGGCAGCAGAGGGAGGAGGTGGCGGCGCTAGGTGGAATGAGGGGAAGGGGAGATCGAACGAGGCACGCGCTCGCTGTCTCCTGGTGGCGCGAGGGGAAACGAGAGGGAGAGATCGAGAGGAGGGGGTCGGGCTAGGGTTTAGGTAGGCGCTAGAGTTGGGCCTTGGCTGGATCTTGGGCCGGCCGGCCTGAGGCTGCAGCTGGGCTTGCTCCTCTCTCCCTCTTATTCACATACTTTCTTTAACAGAAAAGAAAATAGAGAGAAGAAAAGAAAGAGAGGGTTAGGGAAAGAAGTTGGACATGGGGATTATTTTCCCGGACTCACAAAAATGCGCTTGTCCCAAGAAAATAGAAGTGAGCATGATTGTAAGATTTAAATTCAAAGTCATTTGAATTTAATTCAAAAGGTTTGAACAAAGACTAGGATTTAGAAGTGTTCAAAAATGTTGAGAATTTAGGAGGAGCCTCGATAAAAGAGATAAAGAATTCTGGACAAGATTGAAGGTCAAACTCGAAGAGGAATAGCCATGGGAATTATTTTTGCAGGTGTGTGATGGTTAATTCCAAAAGAATGGAATATTTATTATAGCTCTCTAAATATCGAGAGGATATGTTGTAAAGAGAATCACCATGTGAATTCCCTCGATTTAAATGGATCGAAGATCCATACAATTTATTTAGAAGTTTTAAAAATTAAAGACATGCTGACATGATGACATGATGCAATACAAAAAAATAAAAAGACAGGCACAAGTGAAACACACGACGAAACCCGGAATATATGGAAGTCTTCTGGAGCGTCGGTCTCGGGGCGTTACAACATTAGTGCCATTTTCTGAGGAGCTTGCAACTATGATGTCAGCAACAAAAATGAGCACAAACATGACAGTATTTGCCTTATTATAAATGAAGAGAGATGTATCAACCTTGGATGCAACAAAACCAGGATGCTTCAATTGTGAGCTTAGCCTTGAGAACCATGCTCTAGGAGACTGTTTCAGGCCATAAAGAGCTTTATCAAGTTTGCAAACATAGTGAGGTGTTTGTTTATTTTCATACCATGATGGTTGTCTCATATAGACCTCCTCTTCCAGAACACCATGCAAAAACGTGTTCTGAACATGTAGCTGTCTAAGGCTCCATCCTTTGGATATAGCAATAGCTAGCACAAGTCTGATGGTAGCAACTTTCACAACGAGACTAAAGGTGTCCTCATAATTAGTACCATAACGTTGCTTGAAACCTTTTGCAACCAGACGTGCCTTGTACCTATCAATGGAGCCATCTGCTTTTTCTTTTGATTCTGTAAACCCATTTGCAATCAATAATATTTTAACCTCTTTGACTTGGTACCAAGTGCCATGTTTTATTCCTCATGAGTGCACCATGTTCTTCATCCATAGCCCTTTTCCACTTAGGATCTCCAAGCGCATGACTCAACCTTGTTGGTTCACCTGAAATACATAGCATGCCATACGGGATAGTACCATATGTTCTTACTTTGGGATTTCTAATACCTTTTTGTAATCGAGTCATAATCCTTGAAGTGGTGACAGGTGAAGGAAATATACCCTAGAGGCAATAATAAAGTTGTTATTATATTTCCTTATATCATGATAAATGTTTATTATTCATGCTAGAATTGTATTAACCGGAAACTTAGTACATGTGTGGATACATAGACAAACAGAGTGTCCCTAGTATGCCTCTACTTGACTAGCTCGTTAATCAAAGATGGTTAAGTTTCCTAGCCATAGACATGTGTTGTCTTTTTATCCTTAGTAGAAATGATACATACGTGTCGGTTCCCCTTCTGTCACTGGGATCGAGCACCGTAAGATCGAACCCATTACCGGGCACCTCTTCCCATTGCAAGATAAATAGATCAAGTTGGCCAAACAAAACCCAAATATCAGAGAAGAAATACGAGGCTATAAGAGATCATGCATATAAAAGATCAAAGAGACTTAAATAACTTTTACGGATATAAAAAGATATAACTGATCATAAACTCGAAGTTCATCAGATCCCAACAAACACACCGCAAAAAGGGTTACATCATATGGATCTCCAAGAGACCATTGTATTGAGAATTCAGCAAGAGAGAGAAAGCCATCTAGCCACTAACTATGGACCCGAAGGTCTACAAAGGACTACTCACGCATCATCGGAGAGGCACCAATGGAATTGGTGAACCCCTCCGTGATGGCGTCTAGATTGGATTTGGTGGTTCTGGACTCTCTGATGGTTGGATGAACATTTCGTCGACTCCCCTGGGGTTCTTGTATTTTTGGAGTATTTATAGAGCAAAGAGGCGGTCCGGGGGGGCACCCGAGGTGGGCACAATCCACCAGGGCATGCCCTGGTGGGTTGTGCCCCCCTCGGGGCACCCCCCCAGATGCAACCAGGGCCCATTGTCTTCCTTCTGGCCCATAAAAAATCATTGTGAAATTTCGTGGCATTTGGACTCCGTTTGATATTGATTTCCTGCGATATAAAAAACATGGAAAAAACAGCAACTGGCACTTGGCACTATGTTAATAGGTTAGTACCAAAAAATGATATAAAATGATTATAAAACATCCAAGATTGATAATAAAACAGCATGGAAGAATAAAAAATTATAGATACATTAGAGACGTATCAGCATCCCCAAGCTTAACTCCTACTCGTCCTCGAGTAGCTAATTGATAAAAACAGAATTTTTGATGTGGAGTGTTGTTCATCAAGTCATATCATATTCTTTTCTTTATAGCATGGACATTTGTACTTTTATATGATTCAAAGCAATAGTCAAGTTTTGACATAATAATTTAGATACTCAAGCATATCAACAAGCAACCATGTCTTTCACAATATTAATGCTAAAACAAGTTATCCCTAGCCCATCATGCTCAAACATTGATCCATTCATGAAACACACTCGAATATTAACTACACCCTATACTTGAGCACGATCATATTGCCTCCTAGTTGGTGCTTTTTATGAGAGAAGATGGAGACTCAAATTTCAGAATAAAAATTACATAAAGTAAAAGAAAGGCCCTTCGTAGAGGGAAGTAGGGATTTATAGAGGTGCTAGAGCTCAAAGCAGGAAATTAGAGATAAAAACATTTTGGGAGGTGTATCCATCCCACCAACGAAAACGACTTAGAGTTCCTAACACTTTCCATGCTAGATATGCCATAGGCGGTTCCCAAACAGAAAATAAAGTTTATTCTTTTTTCCACCATTCTTTCACTTTCCATGGCTAATTGTATCCACGGGTGCCCTCCATACCAACACTTTCCAAGGAATTTATGATTTGACAACATAAAGTAAATTCATTTTTTGCATTTCAGGACTGGGCATCCCTAAGACCTTTGCCTTACTCTCATGCAATGACAAGTGAATAAACACTCATCTTGAGAATAACACATCTAGCATGGAAAATATTAGCCACCCATTACCGTTCCGCGAGCGAAACAAACACACAAAAGAGAAGTTTATTTTGAAAATTAGAGATGGCACACGCAAATTTGCTTAGAACGGCAAAAGAATACCGCATATAGGTAGGTATAGTGGACTCATGTGGCAAAATTGGTTATTTAAAGGATTTTAGATGCACAAGTAGATGTCATACTTAGTGCAAAATGAAGGCTAGCAAAAGATTCGGAAGCGACCAACCAAGAAACGAATAATCTCATAAGCAAGAATTAAGCATAATTAACACCGAATAATGCACCACAAGTAGGATAAAATTTTCATTGCATGATTATTGACTTTCGTGCATGCATAGGGAATCACAAACCTTAACACCAATATTCTTACTAGAGCACAATTACTCATCAACATAACTCACATATCACATCATCATATCCCAAAACTATTACTAAAAATCAAGCTTATTTTTTCCAATGATCTTCATGACATTTTTTTACTTTATCCTTCTTGGATATCTATCACTTTGGGACTAATTTTCATGTGTTGCTTTTCATAAGCTCAAACAAATATAAGTGAAGATCATGAGCATAACAAATTTTCTTTCTCTCAAAATAATTTAAGTGAAGCAAGAGAGAATTTATTTAAAAAGTTTCTTACTCTCAAATAAATCTAAGTGAAGCAAGAGAGCATTTCTTAAAAAATAACCAAGCACACTATGCTCAAAAAGATATAAGTGAAGCACTAGAGCAAGTCCTAGCTCATAAAAGATTTAAGTGAAGCATAGAGAGCAATTCTAACAAGTCATGGTATAATTTTGGCTCTCACAAAAAGGTGTGTCCAGCAAGGATTGATGACTTAAAACACAAAATAAAACAAGCAAAGACACATATCATACAAGACGCTCCAAGCAAAACACATATCATGTGACGAATAAAAATATAGCCTCGAGTAAAATACCGATAGTTGTTGGAAGAAAGCGGGGATGCCACTCGGGGGCATCCCCAAGCTTAGTTGGTTGCTCATTATTGGATAATAGCTTGGGATTCCGGGCCATACCCAAGCTTAGGCTCTTACATCCTTCCTTCATCCATTGTAAGATAACCAAAAACTTGAAAACTTCAATCACACAAAACTCAACAAAACCATCGTGAGATCCGTTAGTGTAAGAAAAATAAACCACTACTATAAGTGTTTTATCAAACCAATTCTTATTTTGTTTTTGTATTATATCTAATGTATTCCTACTTTTATATGGCAAAAACTCATCAAAGAAAACCATAGAGCCATCAAAATAAGCACACAACACAAAGAAAACAGAATCTGTCAAAACAGAACAGTCTGTAGCAATCTGATTTAAACGAATACTTCTGGAACTCCAAAAATTCTACCAAAATAGGAAGACCAGGCCAATTTGTATATTAATCTTCTGAAAAAATAATCAGGGAAAAATCTCTTTCTTAATAAAAATGAGAATTAATTTCGTGGGCACAAAGTTTCTGTCTTTTTCAGCAAGGTCAAACAACTATCACCCAAGAAGATCCTATTGGTTCTACTTGGCACAAACACTAATTAAACATAAAAAACACAATCACAACAATAGCATAAGTGTGCTAACACTCAAGAACAGAAAGAAAAAAGCAAAAATAAATTTTATTCATTGGGTTGCGTCCCAACAAGCGCTATAGTTTTACGCCCCTAGCTAGGCATAATATTTCAACGATGCTCACGCAACAGATAATAATCGGAACACAAAGAGAGCATCGTGAAACATGTGACCAACACATTTACGTCTAACATACTTCCTATGCATAGGAATTTTATAGGAAAACAAATTATCAAGACAAGAAACATCTAGCATATGCAAAGGAGAGGAATAAAACATTGGCAATCTCAACACAATGAGAGGAAATTTAATAACATGAAAATTTCTACAACCATATTTTCCTCTCTCATAATAATTATATGTAGGATCATAATCAAATTCAATATTATAACTATCATACAAAATTTTCTCTTCATGACTCACATGCATGCAAAGTTGACACTCTTCCAAAATAATGGGATTATCATCAAATAAATTCATGACCTCTCCAAACCCACTTTCATAAAAAAATTCATAAGATTGAACACTCTCAAAATATGTGTGATTATTTTTAGCTAAAGTTGACACTCTTCCAAACCCACTTTCAATATTATCGCAAACATATTCATCATGAGGCTTAAATAAATTTTCAAGATCATAAGAAGCATTATCACCCCAATCATGATCACTGCAATAAGTGGCGGACATGACAAAACAAGCATCCCCAAGCTTGGGGTTTTGCATATTATTAGCACAATTGACATTAATAGAATTTATAGTAAAATTATTGCAATCATGTTTTTCATTCAAGGAGCTATCATGAATCACTTCATAAATTTCTTCATCACAATTTTCAGATTCACGATTCTCAAGCAAAACTTCGTAAAGATAATCTAGTGCACTCAACTCACTAGCAATTGGTTCATCATGATTGGATCTTTTAAAAAGATTAGCAAGTGGATGGGGATCAATATCAATAGATTTTTATCAAGCAAAGATGCAAGCATATAAAGGCATATGGCAACACAAGCAAACATGAGATCTGATGAGAAAAAGGGCAAACGAAAAAGAGGGCGAATAAAACGGCAATTTTTTGTGAAGTGGGGGAGAGGAAAACGAGATGCAAATGGAAAATAGTGTAAATTGCGAGGGGATGAGATTTGTGATTAGGAACCTGGTTATGTTGAAGATCCTCCCCGGCAACGGCGCCAGAAATTCTCCTTGATGGTAGCTGCAACTACGTCGGTATTTCCCCGGAGAGGGAGGGATGATGTAGCACATCGACGGTAGGTATTTCCCTTAGTTATGAAACCAAGGTATCGAACCAGTAGGAAGACCAAGCAACACAACGTAAACAGCACCTGCACACAAACAACAACACCTCGCAACCCGACAAGTTAAAGGGGTTGTCCCTTTCGGGGTACGACGCCTCAAGATAGGCAAGCGGACGTGAGGTAAACTATAGTAGATTGATAGATCGAACGCCAAATAAAATAAATAAATATAAAACACAGTAAGGTATTTTTGTATTTTTTGGTCCAATAGATCTGAATAAAAATGCAAAGGAAAAATAGATCGCAAGGCAAATATATGAGGAAGAAGACCCGGGGGCCGTAGGTTTCACTAGTGGCTTCTCTCAAGAAAAATAGCAAATAGTGGGTAAACAAATTACAATTGGGCAATTGATAGAACTTCAAATAATTATTATGATATCCAGGCAATGATCATTACATAGGCATCACATCCAAGATTAGTAGACCGACTCCTGCCTGCATCTACTACTATTACTCCACACATCAACCGCTATCCAGCATGCATCTAGTGTATTAAGTTCATGGGAAACGGAGTAATGCAATAAGAACAATGACATGATGTAGACAAGATCCGTTTGTCTATATGGCGGTAGATATAGATCTCATATTTTTATCCTTAGTAGCAATGATACATACGTGTCGGTTCCCCTTCTGTCACTGGGATCGAGCACCGTAAGATCGAACCCACTACCGGGCACCTCTTCCCATTGCAAGATAAATAGATCAAGTTGGCCAAACAAAACCCGAACATCGGAGAAGAAATACGAGGCTATAAGAGATCATGCATATAAGAGATCAAAGAAACTCAAATAACTTTCATGGATATAAAAAGATATAACTGATCATAAACTCGAAGTTCATCAGATCCCAACAAACACACCACAAAAAGAGTTACATCATATGGTTCTCCAAGAGACCATTGCATTGAGAATTCAGCGAGAGAGAGAGAGAGAGAGAGAGAGAGAGAGAGAGAGAGAGAGAGAGAGAGAGAGAGAGAGAGAAAGCCATCTAGCTACTAACTACGGACCCGAAGGTCTACAAAGGACTACTCGCGCATCATCGAAGAGGCACCAATGGAAGTGGTGAACCCCTCCGTGATGGTGTCTAGATTGGATCTGGTGGTTCTGGACTCTGTGGCGGCTGGATGAATATTTCGTCGACTCCCCTAGGGTTCTGGTATTTTTGGGGTATTTATAGAGCAAAGAGGCGGTCCGGGCGGCACGTGAGGTGGGAACAACCCACCAGGGCGCGCCTGGGCCTCCTGACACGCCTTGGTGGGTTGTGCCCCCCTCGAGGCACCCCCCAGGTGCAACCAGGGCCCATTGCCTTCCTTCTGGCCCATAAAAAATTATCGTGAAGTTTCGTGGCATTTGGACTCCGTTTGATATTGATTTCCTGCGATGCAAAAAACATGGAAAAAACATCAACTAGCACTTGGCACCACGTTAATAGGTTAGTACCCAAAAATGATATAAAATGATTATAAAACATCCAAGATTGATAATAAAACAACATGGAACAATCAAAAATTATAGATACGTTGGAGACGTATCAGGAGGGGGGCGCCCCCCTTTCCTTCTACCTCTCTCTCCCTTCCCCTTTTCCCTCTCTGGTGGAAGGAAGGAGGGGGGCCGAATCCTACTTGGACTAGGAGTCCAAGTAGGACTCCTCCCTTGGCACACCCCCTCTAGGGCCGTCCTCCTCCTCCCCCCTTTATATACGTCGGAGGGGGCATCCCAAAGGCACACCAAGTCTTCTCTTAGCCGTGTGCGGTGCCCCCTCCACATTTACACACCTCGGTCATATCGTCGTAGTGCTTAGGCGAAGCCGTGCACCGGTAACTTCATCATCACCGTCGCCACACCGTCGTGCTGACGGAACTCTCCCTCGTCCTCAACTGGATCAAGAGTTCGAGGGATGTCATCGAGCTAAACGTGTGCTGATCATGGAGGTGCCGTACATTCGGTACTTGGATCGGTTGGATCGCGAAGACGTTCGACTACATTAACCGCGTTAATAAACGCTTCCACTTTCAGTCTACGAGGGTACGTGGACACACTCTCCCCGCTCGTTGCTATGCATCTTGTAGATGGATCTTGCGTGATCGTAGGTAAATTTTTTGAAATACTGCGTTCCCCAAGAGTAGCATCCGAGCCAGGTCTATGGGTAGATGTTATATGCACGAGTAGAACACAAAGAATTGTGGGTGATAATAGTCATACTGCTTACCAGCAACGTCTTACTTTGATTTGGCGGTATTGTTGGATGAAGCGGCCCGATCCGACATTACATGACCGCATTCATGAGACTGGTTATACCGACGTGCTTCGCACACAGGTGGCTAGCAGGTGTCTGTTTCTCCAGCTTTAGTTGAATCAAGTTTGACTACGCCCGGTCCTTGTTGAAGGTTAAAACAACACACTTGATGAAAAATCGTTGTGGTTTGATGCGTAGGTAAGAACGGTTCTTGCTAGAAGCCCGTAGTAGCCACGTAAAACTTGCAACAACAAAGTAGAGGACGTCTAACTTGTTTTTGCAAGGCTTGTTGTGATGTGATATGGGCAAGACGTGATGATATATAAATTGTTGTATGAGATGATCCTGTTTTGTAACAGTTGTCGGCAACTGGCAGGAGCCATATGGTTGTCGCTTTATTGTATGAAATGCAATCGCCATGTAATTGCCTTACTTTATCACTAAGCGGCAGCGATAGTCGTAGAAGCAACAGTTGGCGAGAGAACAACGATGCTACGATGGAGATCAAGGTGTCAAGCCGGTGATGATGGTGATCATGACGGTGCTTTGGAGATGGAGATCAAAGGCACAAGATGATGATGGCCATATCATATCACTTATATTGATTGCATGTGATGTTTATCCTTTATGCATCTTATTTTGCTTAGTACGGCGGTAGCATTATAAGATGATCTCTCACTGAATTTCAAGGTATAAGTGTTCTCCCTGATTATGCACCGTCGCTACAGTTCGTCGTGCCGAGACACCACGTGATGATCGGGTGTGATAAGCACTAAGTTCACATACAACGGGTGCAAGCTAGTTTTGCACACGCAGAATACTCGGGTTAAACTTGATGAGCCTAGCATATGTAGATATGGCCTCGGAACACTAAGACCAAAAGGTCGAGCGTGAATCATATAGTAGATATGATCAACATAGTGATGTTCACCATTGAAAACTACTCCATCTCACGTGATGATCGGACAAGGTTTAGCTGATATGGATCACGTGATCATTTAGATGACTAGAGGGATGTCTATCTAAGTGGGAGTTCTTAAGTAATATGATTAATTGAACTTTAATTTATCATGAACTTAGTACCTGATAGTATTTTGCATGTCTATGTTGTTGTAGATAAATGGCTCGTGCTACTGTTCCTTTGAATTTTAATGCGTTCCTAGAGAAAGCTAAGTTGAAAGATGATGGCAGCAACTACACGGACTGGGTCCGTAACTTGAGGATTATCCTCATTGCTGCACAACAGAATTACGTCCTGGAAGCACCGCTGGGTGCCAAACCCGCTACAGGAGCAACTCCGGACGTTATCAACGTCTGATAGAGCAAAGCTGATGACTACTCGATAGTTTAGTGTGCCATGCTTTACGGCTTAGAACCGGGACTTCAAAGTCGTTTTGAACGTCATGGAGCATATGAGATGTTCCAGGATTTGAAGTTAATATTTCAAGCAAATGCCCGGATTGAGAGATATGAAGTCTCCAATAAGTTCTATAGCTGCAAAATGGAGGGGAATAGTTCTGTCAGTGAACATATACTCAGAATGTCTGGCTACCACAATCACTTGACTCAACTGGGAGTTAATCTTCCTGTTGATAGTGTCATTGACAGAGTTCTTCAATCACTACCACCAAGCTACAAAATCTTTGTGATGAACTATAATATGCAAGGGATGGATAAGACAATTCCCGAGCTCTTCACGATGCTATAGGCTGCGGAGGTAGAAATCAAGAAGGAGCATCAAGTGTTGATGGTTAACAAGACCACTAGTTTCAAGAAGAAGGGCAAAGGGAAGAGGGGGAACTTCAAGAAGAACGACAAGTAAGTTGCTGCTCAAGCGAAGAAGCCCAAGTCTGGACCTAAGCCTGAGACTGAATGCTTCTACTACAAAGGGACTGGTCACTAGAAGCGGAACTGCCCCAAGTATTTGGCGGATAAGAAGGATGGCAAAGTGAAAGGTATATTTGATATACATGTTATTGATGACCCACAAGTATAGGGGATCTATTGTATTCCTTTCGATAAGTAAGAGTATCGAACCCCGAGGAGCAGAAGGAAATGATAAGCGGTTTTCAGCAAGGTATTCTCTGCAAGTACTGAAATAAGTGGTAACAAATAATTTTGTGATAAGATAAATTGTAACGAGCAACAAGTAACAAAAGTAAATAAAGTGCAGCAAGGTGGACCAATCCTTTTTTTAGCAAAGGACAAGCCTGGACAAACTCTTATATAGAGAAAAGCGCTCCCGAGGACACATGGGAATATCGTCAAGCTAGTTTCATCACATTCATATGATTCGCGTTCGGTACTTTGATAATTTGATATGTGGGTGGACCAGTGCTTGGGTGCTGTTTTAAGCCATGATAACAATGATCCCCTATTTTATCAGAAATAAAAGGCATGCCTACCACAGGTCTATGTTTATTTTTAGCACAAGATTTGGCAATTCTAGCAGTTTCACCGCAGAAATAAATAACATGCCCATCAATATTATCAGCCAAGAGATCTTTAGCAATAGCAATATTAGGTTCAACCTTAACTTGCTCAGGGGGTGTATAACTTCTAATATTGCTTTTACGAACCACAGTTGAAGCTTTAGCATGATCCTTTATCCTAACAGGGAAAGGTGGTTTCTCAATATAAGAAGTAGGAACAACAGGATCATTATAAGTGACAGTCTTTTCTTCAACTTTAATAGGTGCAGCTACTTTTACTTCTATGGGAGGATGATATTTAAACCACTTCTCCTTGGGGAGATCAACATAAGTAGCAAAAGATTCACAGAAAGAAGCTACTATCTCAGAGTCAAGTCCATATTTAGTGCTAAATTTACGGAAAACATCGGTATCCATAGAAGATTTAACACAATCAAACTTAGGTGTCGTATGAGACTCCTTACCTTCGTCGAGATCCCAATCTTCAGAGTTGAGTTTAATTCTATCCAATAAATTCCATTTGAATTCAATAGTCTTCATTGTAAAAGAGCCAGCACAAGAAGTATCGAGCATGGTGTGATTGTTATCAGAAAGCCGAGCATAAAAACTTTGAAGAATTACTTCTCTTCGGAGCTCATGATTGGGGCATGAATATAACATTGATTTAAGCCTCCCCCAAGCTTGAGCGATTCTTTCTCATTCGCGAGGCCAAAAATTATATATATAATTGCGATCACGATGAACAAGATGCATAGGATAAAACTTCTAATGAAATTCCAATTTCAATCGTTTGTAGTTCCATGACCCCGTATCATCACATAGCCTATACCATGTCAATGCATCTCCCTCCAAAGATAAAGGGAATACCTTCTTCTTAACAACGTCATTGGGTATATCTGCAAGCTTAAATAATCCATAAACTTCATCCACATAGATTAGATGCTCATCAGGATGCTTTGTTCCATCTCCTGCAAAAGGATTAGCTAGCAGTTTTTCTAACATACCCGAAGGAACTTCAAAGGGAACATTTTCATTTTCAATAGGTTCAGTAGGTTGAGGAGCAACTCTTTGCTCCACTGGTCGGGGTGAAGATACCCCGAACAAGCCCCTCAGAGGATTACTTTCTATAGTAACAACTCACAGTAAATTTCAGCACACTATATAAATATTTCCTTACCAAATTCCACCTACCAAAGGCGCTTCACTCCCCAGCAACGGCGCCAGAAAAAAGTCTTGATGACCCACAAGTATAGGGGATCTATCGTAGTCCTTTCGATAAGTAAGAGTGTCGAACCCAACGAGGAGCGGAAGGAAATGATAAGCGGTTTTCAGCAAGGTATTCTCTGCAAGTACTGAAATAAGTGGTAACAGATAGTTTTGTGATAAGATAAATTGTATCGTGCAACAAGTAACAAAAGTAAATAAAGTGCAGCAAGGTGGCGCAATCCTTTTTGTAGCAAAGGACAAGCCTGGACAAACTCTTATATAGAGAAAAGCGCTCCCGAGGACACATGGGAATATCGTCAAGCTAGTTTTCATCACATTATATGATTCGCGTTCGGTACTTTGATAACTTGATATGTGGGTGGACCGGTGCTTGGGTGTTGTTCTTACTTGAACAAGCATCCCACTTATGATTAACCTCTATTGCAAGCATCTGCAACTACAACAAAAGTATTAAGGTAAACCTAACCATAGCATGAAACATATGGATCCAAATCAGCCTCTTAAGAAGCAACGCATAAACTAGGGTTTAAGATTCTGTCACTCTAGCAACCCATCATCTACTTATTACTTCCCAATGCCATCCTCTAGGCCCAAATAATGGTGAAGTGTTATGTAGTCGACGTTCACATAACACCACTAGAGGATAGACAACATACATCTCATCAAAATATCAAACGAATACCAAATTCACATGACTACTAATAGCAAGACTTCTCCCATGTCCTCAGGAACAAACGTAACTACTCACAAAGCATATTCATGTTCATAATCAGAGGGGTATTAATATGCATAAAGGATCTGAACATATGATCTTCCACCAAATAAACCAACTAGCATCAACTACAAGGAGTAATTAACACTACTAGCAACCTACTAGCACCAATCCCAGACTTAGAGACAAGAATTGGATACAAGAGATGAACTAGGGTTTTGAGAGGAGATGGTGCTGGTGAATATGTTGATGGAGATTGCCCTCTCCTGATGAGAGGAGCGTTGGTGATGATGATGGCGATGATTTCCCCCTCCCAGAGGGAAGTGTCCCCGGCAGAACAGCTCTGCCGGAGCCCTAGATTGGTTCTGCCAAGGTTCCGCCTCATGGCGGCGGAGTCTCATCCCGAAAGGTTGCTTATGATTTTTCCCTGGACGAAAGACTTCATATAGCAGAAGATGGCCACCGGAGAGCCAACAGGGGGCCCACGAGGCAGGGGGGCGCGCCCTGGGGGTAGGGCGCCCCCACCCTCGTGGGCAGGTGGTGGCCCTCCTGACGTATTTCTTCCGCTCAGTATTTTTTATATATTCTAAAATTGACTTCCGTGGAGTTTCAGGAATTTTGGAGTTGTGCAGAATAGGTCTCTAATATTTGCTCCTTTTCCAGCCCAGAATTCCAGCTGACGGCATTCTCCCTCCTTATGTAAACCTTGTAAAATAAGAGAGAATTGGCATAAGTATTGTGACATGATGTGTAATAACAGCCCATAAAGAAATAAATGTCGATATAAAAGCATGATGCAAAATGGACGTATTAGTTATTGATGTGTACCTTACTAATGCTCGTAGTAGCGCCTGGGTATTTGATATTGGTTCTGTTGCTCATATTTGCAACTCGAAACAGGGGTTACAGATTAAGCGAAGATTTGCTAAGGACGAGGTGACAATGCGCGTGGGAAATGGTTCCAAAGTCGATGTGATCGCTGTCAGCACACTACCTCTACATCTACCTTCGGGATTAGTTTTAGACCTGAATAATTGTTATTTGGTGCAAGTGTTAAGCATGAACATTATATCTGGATCTTGTTTGATGCGAGACGGTTATTCATTTAAATCAAAGAATAATGGTTGTTCTATTTATATGAGTAATATATTTTATGGTCATGCACCCTTGATGAGTGGTCTATTTTTATTGAATCTCGATAGTAGTGATACACATATTCATAGTATTGAAGCCAAAAGATACAAGTTTAATAATGATAGTGTAACTTATTTGTGGCACTGCCGTTTAGGTCATATTGGTGTAAAGCGCATGAAGAAACTCCATGCTGATGGGCTTTTGGAACCACTTGATTATGAATCACTTGATGCTTGCGAACCATGCCTCGTGGGCAAGATGACTAAGACTCCGTTCTCTGGAACAATGGAGCGAGCAACAGACTTATTGGAAATAATACATACTGATGTATGCGGCCCAATGAGTGTTGATGCTCGCGGCGGGTATCGTTATTTTCTGACCTTGATAGATGATTTAAGCAGATACGGGTATATCTACTTGATGAAACATAAGTCTGAAACATTTGAAAAGTTCAAAGAATTTCAGAGTGAAGTGGAAAATCATCGTAACAAGAAAATAAAGTTTCTACGATCTGATCATGGAGGTGAATATTTGAGTTATGAGTTTGGTCTTCATTTGAAACAATGCGGAATAGTTTCGCAACTCACGCCACCTGGAACACCACTGCGTAATGGTGTGTCCAAACGTCGTAACCGCACTTTATTAGATATGGTGCGATCTATGATGTCTCTTACTGATTTATCGCTATCGTTTTGGAGTTATGCTTTAGAGATGACTGCATTCACGTTAAATAGGGCACCATCTAAATCTATTGAGGCGACACCATATGAACTGTGGTTTGGCAAGAAACCTAAGTTGTCGTTTCTTAAAGTTCGAGGCTGCGATGCTTATGTGAAAAAGCTTCAACCTGATAAGCTCGAACCCAAATCGGAGAAATGTGTCTTCATAGGATACCCAAAGGAAACTATTGGGTACACCTTCTATCACAGATCCGAAGGCAAGATATTCGTTGCTAAGAACGGATCCTTTCTAGAGAAGGAGTTTCTCTTGAAAGAAGTGAGTGGGAGGAAAGTAGAACTTGATGAGGTAATTGTACCTTCTCTCGAATCAGGAAGTAGTCCATCACAGAAATTAGTTCCAGTGATTCCTACACCAATTAGTGAGGAAGCTAATGATGATGATCATGAAACTTCGGATCAAGTTACTACTGAACCTTGTAGGTCAACCAGAGTAAGATCCGCACCAGAGTGGTATGGTAATCCTGTTCTGGAAGTCATGTTACTTGACCATGACGAACCTACGAACTATGAGGAAGCGATGATGAGCCCATATTCCGCGAAATGGCTTGAGGCCATGAAATCTGAGATGGGATCCATGTATGCGAACAAAGTGTGGACTTTGGTTGACTTGCCCGATGATCGGCAAGCCATAGAGAATAAATGGATCTTCAAAAGGAAGACTGGCGCTGACGGTAATGTTACTGTCTACAAAGTTCGACTTGTTGCGAAAGGTTTTCGACAAGTTCAAGGAGTTGACTACGATGAGACTTTCTCACCCATAGCCATTCTTAAGTCTGTCCGAATCATGTTAGCAATTGCCGCATTTTATGATTATGAAATTTTGCAAATGGATGTCAAAACTGCATTCATTAATGGATATCTTAAAGAAGAGTTGTATATGATGCAACCAGAAGGTTTTGTCAATCCAAAAGGTGCTAACAAAGTGTGCAAGCTCCAGCGATCCATTTATGGACTAGTGCAAGCCTCTCGGAGTTGGAATATACGCTTTGATAGTGTGATCAAAGCATATGGATTTATGCAGACTTTTGGAGAAGCCTGTATTTACAAGAAAGTGAGTGGGAGCTCTGTAGAATTTCTGATATTATATGTGGATGACATATTTTTGATTGGAAATGATACTGAATTTCTGAATAGCATAAAAGGATACTTGAATAAGAATTTTTCAATGAAAGACCTCGGTGAAGCTGCTTACATATTGGGCATCAAGATCTATAGATAAAGATCAAGATGCTTAATTGGACTTTCACAAAGCACATACCTTGATAAAGTTTTGAAGAAGTTCAAAATGGATTAGTCAAAGAAAGGGTTCTTGCCTGTGTTACAAGGTGTGAAGTTGAGTCAGACTCAATGCCCGACTAGTGCAGAAGATAGAGAGAAAATGAAAGTCATTTCCTATGCCTCAGCCATAGGTTCTATCATGTATGCAATGTTGTGTACCAAACCTGATGTGTGCCTTGCTATTAGTTTAGCAGGGAGGTACCAAAGTAATCCAGGAGTGGATTACTGGACAACGGTCAAGAACATCATGAAATACCTGAAAAGGACTGATACGTCTCCATCGTATCTACTTTTCCAAACACTTTTGCCCTTGTTTTGGACTCTAACTTGCATGATTTGAATGGAACTAACCCGGACTGACGCTGTTTTCAGCAGAATTGCCATGGTGTTATTTTTGTGCAGAAATAAAAGTTCTCGGAATGACCTGAAACTTCACGGAGAATATTTTTGGAATTAATAAAAAAATACTGGCGAAAGAATCAAGGCCAGGGGGCCCACACCCTGTCCACGAGGGTGGGGGCGCGCCTACCACCCTGGGCGCGCCCCCTGCCTCGTGGGCCCCCTGGTGCTCCACCGACCTCAACTCCAACTCTATATATTCACGTTCGGGTAGAAAAAAAATCAGAGAGAAGGATTCATCGCATTTTACGATACAGAGCCGCCACCAAGCCCTAATCTCTCTCGGGAGGGCTGATCCGGAGTCCGTTCAGGGCTCTGGAGAGGGGAATCCGTCGCCATCATCATCATCAACCTTCCTCCAACACCAATTTCATGATGCTCACCATCGTGCGTGAGTAATTCCATCGTAGGCTTGCTGGACGGTGATGGGTTGGATGAGATTTACCAAGTAATCGAGTTAGTTTTGTTAGGGTTTGATCCCTAGTATCCACTATGTTCTGAGATTGATGTTGCTATAACTTTGCTATGCTTAAGGCTTGTTACTAGGGCCCGAGTGCCATGATTTCAGATCTGAACCTATTATGTTTTCATGAATATATGTGAGTTCTTGATCCTATCTTGCAAGTCTATAGTCACCTACTATGTGTTATGATCCGGCAACCCCAAAGTGACAATAATTGGGACCACTCCCGGCGATGACCGTAGTTTGAGGAGTTCATGTATTCACTAAGTGTTAATGCTTTGGTCCGGTACTCTATTAAAAGGAGGCCTTAATATCCCTTAGTTTCCAATAGGACCCCGCTGCCACGAGAGGGTAGGACAAAAGGTGTCATGCAAGTCCTTTTCCACAAGCACGTATGACTATAATTGGAATACATGCCTACATTACATTGATGAATTGGAGCTAGTTCTATGTCACCCTATGTTATAACTATTGCATGAGGAATCTCATCCAGCATAATTCTCCATCACCGATCCAATTCCTACGAGCTTTTCACATATTGCTCTTTGCTTAGTTACTTTTCCGTTGCCACTGTTACAATTACTACAAAACTACTACTGTTACTTTTATCACCGTTACCGTTACTTCCATACTACTTTGCTACTAAATACTTTGCTGCAGATATTAAGTTATCCAGGTGTGGTTGAATTGACAACTCAACTGGTAATACTTGAGATTATTCTTTGGCTCCCCTTGTGTCGAATCAATAAATTTGGGTTGAATACTCTACCCTCGAAAACTGTTGCAATCCCCTATACTTGTGGGTTATCAAGACTATTTTCTGGCACCGTTGTCGGGGAGCATAGCTCTACTCTTTGAGTCACTTGCTATTTATATCTGCTGGTCACTATGAGGAACTTGAAAGACGAAAGAACTAAGATTTTTCCCGCAACTACGAGGGGAGGTAAGGAACTGTCGTCTAGCTCTGCACTTGATTCACCTTATTTTTTGAGTAAGCTTGCGACGCCTAAACCTGCTTCTGCTATTGATTCTGATATGTCGCATGTTATTGATGATGCCACTTCTGCTATGCATGATACTTATGATGAAACTACTTCTATGCTTGATACTATTGTGCCATTAGGTGAATTTCTTGATGAACAACTTGCTAGGGCTAGAGAGAATGAAATTATTGAAACTGGTAATATTGATGAAAGTGATAATGAAGACTCTCCCCCTAGATATGAATTGCCTATTGTGCCTTAGGGTTATCTTATGGATGAAGAAACTGCTAGAGACTTTCTTGCTTGCAATGATAGAAATGATCTTAAGAAATTATTAGTTAAGCTGAAAGAATTTTTTTTTTGAATGCTAGAATGAAATATGACCCTGCTTTTGCTACTTCACCTATCTGTGTTACTGATAAGGATTATGATTTCTCTATTGATCCTGAGATAATTACTTTGGTTGAATCTGATCCTTTTTATGGATATGAATCTGAAACTGTCGTGGCACATCTTACTAAATTAAATGATATAGCCCCCCTATTCACTAATGATGAGAAAACTTGCTACTACTATATCCTTAAGTTATTTCCATTCTCATTAAAGGGTGATGCTAAAACATGGTTCAATTCTCTTGATCCTGGTTGTGTGCGTAGTCCCCAGGATATGATTTATTACTTCTCTGCTAAATATTTCCCCGCTCATAAGAAACAAGCTGCTTTAAGGGAAATATATAATTTTGTGCAAATTAAAGAAGAGAGTCTCCCACAAGCTTGGGGGAGGCTTCTCCAATTACTTAATGCTTTGCCTGATCATCCTCTCAAGAAAAATGAAATACTTGATATCTTTTATAATGGACTAACCGATGCTTCCAGAGACCACCTGGATAGTTGTGCTGGTTGTGTTTTCAGGGAAAGAACAGTTGATCAAGATGAATTGCTATTGAATAATATGTTGACTAATGAAAATAATTGGACACTTCCTGAACCAACTCCTAAGCCAACTCCAAAGAAAAGGGGTATTCTATTTCTCAGTCCTGAAGATATGCAAGAGGCAAAGAAATCTATGAAAGAAAAGGGTATTAAAGCTGATGATGTTAAGAATTTACCTCCTATTGAAGAAATACATGGTCTTAATTTGCCGCCTGTTGAAGAAATACATGGTCTTGATAACTTGACACAGGTAGTAAAGGTAAATTCTCTCTATAGATTTGATGAAGGTGATATTCCTCGTTATAAGTCTGCTAGCCAATGCTTAGATGAGTTTGATAATTTTATTGTTAAACAAGAAAACTTTAATGCTTATGTTGGTAGACAATTGAAACAAAATGCTTATATGATTGAGCACTTGAGTGATTATATGTCTAGAGTTAAAGGTGAACTTAAACTCATTAGTAAACATGCTTCTATGGTTACCACTTAAGTAGAACAAGTGCTTAAAGCTCAGAATGATTTGCTCAATGAATTAAATAATAAGAAGAATGATAATGTTGTTAGAGTTATGGCTAGAGGGGGTAAAATGACTCAGGAACCTTTGTATCCTGAGGGCCATCCCAAGAGAATTGAGCAAGATTCTCAGAGAACTAATGTCGATGCACCTAGTCCTTCTAAGAAGAAGAAAAAGAAAAATGATAGGACTTTGCATGCTTCTAGTGAATCTGTTATAGACACACCTGAGAATCCCAATGATATTTCTATTTCTGATGCTGAAACATAATCTGGTGATGAATCAACCTAGTGATAATATTAGTGATGATGTTCATGTTGATGCTCAACCTAGCAATAACAATGATGTAGAGATTGAACCAGTTGTTGATCTTGATAACCCACAATCAAATAATCAATGTTATGATAAGAGAGACTTTGTTGCTAGGAAGCACGGTAAAGAAAGAGAACCATGGGTTTAGAAACCCATTCCTTTTCCTCCCAAACCATCCAAGAAAAAGGATGATGAGGATTTTGAGCGCTTTGCTGAAATGATTAGACCTATGTTTTTGCGTATGCATTTGACTGATATGCTTAAAATGAATTCTTATGCCAAGTACATGAAAGATATTGTTACAAATAAAAGAAAGATACCGGAAGCTGAAATTTCCACCATGCTTGCTAATTATACTTTTAAGGATGGAATACCTAAGAAACTAGGAGATCTAGGAGTACCAACTATACCATGCTCCATTAAGAGAAACTATGTTAGAACTGCTTTATGTGATCTTGGAGCCGGTGTTAGCGTTATGCCTCTCTATTTATATCGTAGACTTGATTTGAATAAGTTGACACCTACTGAAATATCTTTGCAAATGGTTGATAGATCAACTGCTATACCTGTCGGTATTTGTGAGGATGTGCCTGTTGTGGTTGCAAATGTTACTATTTTAACGGACTTTGTTATTCTTGATATTCCCGAGGACGGTAGTATGTCGATTATCCTTGGTAGACCCTTTTTGAATACTGCAGGGGCTGTTATTGATTGCAACAAAGGCAATGTCACTTTTCATGTTAATGGTAATGAGCATACGGTACACTTTCCGAGGAAACAACCTCAAGTCCACAGTATCAATTCTAATGGAAAATTTTCATCGATTATAATTGGAGGTTTTGGATTTCCTCTTCCTAAAGAAGAAATATGATATTCTTATTGTTGGGGATGTGCATATCCCCGTTGAGGTAACCTAGTGTTATTCGAAATTTCTCCGGTTCCATATTATTTGAAATGAGTTTGTTAACAAGACTTGATCAACCTTGTTAGTGGATTCCTTTTGATGAGCATGAGATGGATGAAGTTAGAAAGCACAACCTTTTGTACCCTCCTTTTACTTTCTGTTATTTAGATTAAATAAAGCAAAAAAGTATTTTCTGTCTGTTTTCTGAATTATCCATGCAATAAAAAATACCCCAAAAATAAAAGTTCTCCAAATGCCCTGAAAATGAAATATGATTTTTTTCTAGAATATTTGAGAATATCTGGCACTAAGAACACATCAGGGGGAGCAAGCACCTGGCCAGGAGGGTCCAGGGCACGCCCCCCTGCCTCGTGGACCCCTGGTGGCCCCCCTCCACTTATTCCAGCCACCACACACTCCTTCCTCCCCAAAAAATCACTAACCAGCTCAAGCACGAGTTCTAGCTCATCTTGCTGCAATTTTTGATCTACTTGCTCAAAGCTCCACTCGCAAAACTGCTTTGGGGGAGTGTTCTTCGGTATGTGACTCCTCCAATGGTCCAATTAGTTTTTGTTCTAGTGCTTTATTCATTGCAAATTTTTGCTGCCTAGGTGACCCTGTTCTTGAGCTTGCATGTCAAATTTATATGGTCCCAAGTAGTTCTATTGCATGATATAGTCTCTAGGCACTTGAGGGAGTAGTTGCTATCAATCTTGTTGAGTTTGGTTCACTTTTATTTTAAGTTACTAAAAAATTTAGAAAATGGTGAAGAGATTTTTTAGGGGCTTCACGAGCCGAAGCTCGAAGGATAAGCAAAGTGAAGAGGATAAGAGGCCCAAATATAATCTCCCTCGCACCGCGGAAGTTTGGCCGTGTGAGTGGCCTTGTGATGAGTTCTTCACAGCAGTCGGGATTCATGATGATTTTTATTATTTGGTTGGGAATGCGGGTATCTCCTACTCACTAATATTTTTGTGCAAATTTTTCATTTCCATGCTAGGAGGTCACCACCTTCGGTTGATTTTTATTTATATGATGAGTTTAAGGAGATGTCACTATTTGATTTCTGTCGGGTCTGTAAGATACCCTTTACGGGCAGCATAGAGGAACCACATTGTAATGATGTGGAAGGGTTTATTGATATGATTGCTGTAGGGGAAACGAGGAAGGTTTCCGATGCAAGAATTACTAGCATACACTTTCCTGTTCTGTGTTACTTTGCAATATTTGCTAGTAGATATTTAATTGGTCGCGGAAACTGTGGAAACCTTAGTGCCCCTGATATTGTTATTTTGTGTCATGCCTTGTTTCATGATAACACTTTTAGTCTAGGCGCTATTATTGCCAAGCGGTTAAATCTGAACCACACGAAGGGTCCCATCTTGGGAGGTATCTTCACCTCGCGCCTCGCTGCACACTTTAACATACCTATTAGGCATTATGAGAAAGAATAAAAGTTGTTGCCTCCTGTTTTTCTAGACTATAAGAGTATGGTAGCACATGATTTTATTATTAAGAATGAGAAAAAGATGCTAGACTATAGACTGATATTTGATAAAAATCACTTTGAGACTATTACTTTGCCTACTCCTTCTTTGTTTAACTTGTCTTCAGGCAAGTATCTTGTTCTGCCGGAGGCATTTCATGCCTAGCAGAACCTCACACCAGCTCCAGAGCCAGAGCCGGAGCCACAACCTGATCCTCCCCATCAGTCTGTTTATCAGTGGGATCCGGAGGAGATCGCCCATCAGTGGCACCTCGAGGTTCCATCATAGTACGACCCCAGCTACAACTTTGATCCATGGGAATAGACAAACTTAGGCCAAAAGCCTAAGCTTGGGGGAGTACATATTTCTCACCGACATTACATTCATGTTCACACACTCATTCTAGTTGTCGGTGCTCATACTTTTTCATTGTAATATCCATGCTAGTTTATTTTCCTTTTTTATGCTTTCTTCTTGTGTGTTTGATAAACCTTAAGAAAAACAAAAAAAATAGTTGCAGCTTTTAGCTAGTTTACTTTCCATGCGTGTAGTAGTAATAATTAAAAAGAAAACCCAAAAAGATTTCTCGATCTTCTTTTTACTTGTTGGGATCTCCCCCGTGTTAATATTGTTATTTCTTTTCTTTGGGGGTCGAGAGGAGAAGACCATAATGAAAATGTTGAAGTGGCTCTTATATGCATTATTGTTGATTTAACAAAGAGCCCATATTACCTTGTCTTCTCCTTTGTATCAAATGTCTGCAGATTCCAGCTTAGTCCAATGCACGTGCACTATTATTATTATCCACACCGTTCGGTCGTGCAAGTGAAAGGCAATAATGACGATATATGATGGACTGATTGAGATGAGAGAAGCTGGTATGAACTCGACCTCTCTTGTTTTTTGTAAATATGATTAGTTCATCGTTCCTGATTCAGCCAATTATGAATGAAACATGTTTGCAATGACAATTAGAGATTATAGTTGCTTATGTCATGCTTGATTAGCTAAGAGTTTATAATGGTTTACCTTGCGTGCCAACATGCTATTAAAATGGTTGTGATGTGGTATGATGGGGTGGTATCCTCCTTTGAATGATTCGAGTGACTTGACTTGGCACATGTTCACACATGTAGTTGAAACAAAATCAACATAGCCTTCACGACATTTATGTTCATGGTGGATTATATCCTACTCATGCTTGCACTCAATGTTTATTAATTTTAATGCATGTTCATGACTGTTGCCGCTCTCTAGTTGGTCGCTTCCCAGTCTTTTTCTAGCCTTCACTTGTACTAAACGGGAACACTGCTTGTGCATCCACTTCCATAAACCCCAAAGTTATTCCATATGAGTCCACTATACCTTCCTATATGCGGTATCTACATGTCGTTCCAAGTAAATTTGTATGTGCCAAACTCTAAACCTTCAAATGAAATTTTGTTTTGTATGCTCGAATAGCTCATGTATCAACTAGGGTTGTCTGTATCTTCCATGCTAAGCGGGTTATTCTAAAGAGGAGTGGAGTCCGCTCCTCACTCACGAGAAAATGGCTGGTCACCGGGATGCCCAGTCCCATGCTCTAAGCAAATCAAATCGAAATAATTGCAAAAAAAACTCCCCCAGGACTGTTGCTAGTTGGAGGCACTCGTTGTTTCGAGCCAGCCATGGATTGATGCTTGTTGGTGGTGGGGGGTATAAACTTTACCATTCTGTTTGGGAACCGCCTATAATGTGTGTAGCATGGAAGATATCGAGATCTCTTAGTTGTTATGTTGACAATGAAGGTATGCCGCTCAAAATATTATTCATCTCTGCTTTAAAATCGAGCTTTGGCACCTCTACAAATCCCAGCTTCCCTCTACGAAGGGCCTATCTATTTACTTTTATGTTGAGTCATCACCCTCTTATTAAAAAGCACCAGCTGGAGAGCACCGCTGTCATTTGCATCCATTACTATTAGTTTATATTGGGTATGAC
The DNA here is from genome assembly GCA_032464435.1 of Aegilops umbellulata. Lineage (NCBI taxonomy): Eukaryota > Viridiplantae > Streptophyta > Magnoliopsida > Poales > Poaceae > Aegilops > Aegilops umbellulata. The sequence goes on from CP136058.1 coordinate 69,427,921, forward strand.
TATGACTGGATCTCTTTTACCATGAATTACAATGTTTAGTCAGTCCTTGATCTTCAGAGGTGCTCTGCATTTATGTTTTGCGGTCTCAGAAAGGGCTAGCGAGATACCATCTTGTTATATCTTATTATGATTAGATTTATTATTATTGCTCGCTATTTGATTATGCCATTGATACAAGTAAACATGAGACCTAAATGTTATTGTGAATATGGTTAGTTCATAATCTTTGCTGAAAGCTTGAATGCTGCTTTACATATTTACAACAACAAGAGCAAACAAAGTTTGTAAAAGTTTTTCTTTATCACTTTCAGTTTATCAACTGAATTGCTTGAGGACAAGCAAAGGTTTAAGCTTGGGGGAGTTGATACGTCTCCATCGTATCTACTTTTCCAAACACTTTTGACCTTGGTTTGGACTCTAACTTGCATGATTTGAATGGAACTAACCAGGACTAACGTTGTTTTCAGCAGAATTGCCATGGTGTTATTTTGTGCAAAAATAAAAGTTCTCGGAATGACCTGAAACTTCACGGAGAATATTTTTGGAATTAATAAAAAATACTGGCGAAAGAATCAAGGCCAGGGGCCCACACCCTGTCCACGAGGGTGGGGGCGCGCCTACCCCCTGGGCGCACCCCCTGCCTCATGGGCCCCCTGGTGCTCCACCGACATCAACTCCAACTCTATATATTCACGTTCAGGGAGAAAAAAAATCAGAGAGAAGGATTCATCATGTTTTACGATACGGAGCCGCCGCCAAGCCCTAATCTCTCTCGGGAGGGCTGATCTGGAGTCCGTTCGGGGCTCCAGAGAGGGGAATCCGTCGCCATCGTCATCATCAACCTTCCTGAATCACCAATTTCATGATGCTCACCACCGTGCGTGAGTAATTCCATCGTAAGCTTGCTGGACGGTGATGGCTTGGATGAGATTTACCATGTAATCGAGTTAGTTTTGTTAGGGTTTGATCCCTAGTATCCACTATGTTCTAAGATTGATGTTTCTATGACTTTGCTATGCTTAATGCTTGTCACTAGGGCCCGAGTGCCATGATTTCAGATCTGAACCTATTATGTTTTCATGAATATATGTGAGTTCTTGATCCTATCTTGCAAGTCTATAGTCACCTACTATGTGTTATGATCCGGCAACCCCGAAGTGACAATAATCGGGACCACTCCCGGTGATGACCGTAGTTTGAGGAGTTCATGTATTCACTAAGTGTTAATGCTTTGGTCCGGTACTCTATTAAAAGGAGGCCTTAATATCCCTTAGTTCCAATAGGACCCCGCTGCCACGGGAGGGTAGGACAAAAGATGTCATGCAAGTTCTTTTCATTAAGTTCGGAATACATGCCTACATTACATTGATGAATTAGAGCTAGTTCTGTGTCACCCTATGTTGTAACTATTGCATGAGGAATCGCATCCGGCATAATTCTCCATCATCGATCCAATGCCTACGAGCTTTTCACATATTGCTATTTGCTTAGTTACTTCTCCGTTGCCACTGTTACAATTACAACAAAACTACTGTTGTTACTTTTATCACCGTTACCGCTACTTCCATACTACTTTGCTACTAAATACTTTGTTGTAGATATTAAGTTATCCAGGTGTGGTTGAATTGACAACTCAACTGCTAATACTTGAGAATATTCTTTGGCTCCCCTTGTGTCGAATCAATAAATTTGGGTTGAATACTCTACCCTCGAAAAATGTTGCGATCCCCTATACTTGTAGGTTATCAAGGACTAAGGATATGTTTCTCGTTTATGGAGGTTACAAAGAGCTCGTCGTAAATGGTTACGTCGATGCAAGCTTTGACACTGATCCAGATGACTCTAAGTCACAAACCGGATACGTATTTATATTGAATGGTGGAGCTGTTAGTTGGTGCAGTTCCAAGCAGAGCGTCGTGGCGGGATCTACGTGTGAAGTGGAATACATAGCTGCTTCGTAAGTAGCAAATGAAGGAGTCTGGATGAAGAAGTTCATATCCGATCTAGGTGTCATACCTAGTGCATCGGGTCCAATGAAAATCTTCTGTGACAATACTGGTGCAATTGCCTTGGCAAAGGAATCCAGATTTCACAAGAGAACCAAGCACATCAAAAGAAGCTTCAATTCCATCCGCGATCAAGTCAAGGAGGGAGACATAGAGATTTGCAAGATACATACGGATCTGAATGTTGCAGACCCGTTGACTAAGCCTCTCTCACGAGCAAAACATGATTAGCACCACTACTCCATGGGTGTTAGAATCATTACTATGTAATCTAGGTTATTGACTCTAGTGCAAGTGGGAGACTGGAGGAAATATACCCTAGAGGCAATAATAAACTTGTTATTTATATTTCCTTATATCATGATAAATGTTTATTATTCATGCTAGAATTGTATTAACAGGAAACTTAGTACATGTGTGGCTACATAGACAAACAGAGTGTCCCTAGTATGCCTCTACTTGACTAGCTCATTAATCAAAGAAGGTTAAGTTTCCTAGCCATAGACATGTGTTGTCATTTGATGAACGGGATCACATCATTAGAGAATGATGTGATGTACAAGACCCATCCGTTAGCTTAGCATGACGATCATTTAGTTTTTCTGCTATTGTTTTCTTCATGACTTATACATGTTCCTCGAACTATGAGATTATGCAACTCCCGAGTACCGGAGGAACACCTTGTGTGTTATCAAACGTCACAACGTAATTGGGTGATTATAAAGATGCTCTACAGGTGTCTCCGATGGTGTTTGCTGAGTTGGCATAGATCGAGACTAGGATTTGTCACTCCGAGTATCGGAGAGGTATCTCTGGGCCCTCTCGGTAATGCACATCACTATGAGCCTTGCAAGCAATGTGACTAATGAGTTAGTCACGGGATGATGCATTATGGAACGAGTAAAGAGACTTGCCGGTAACGAGATTGAACTAGGTATGAGGATAATGACGATCGGATCTCGGGCAAGTAACATACCGATGAGAAAGGGAACAACGTATGTTGTTATGCGGTTTGACCAATAAAGATCTTCATAGAATATGTAGGAGACAATATGAGCATCCAGGTTCCGCTATTGGTTATTGACCGAAGATGTTTCTCAGTCATGGCTACATAGTTCTCGAACCCGTAGGGTCCGCACGCTTAACGTTCGATGACGATTTGTATTATGAGTTTTGTGTTTTGATGAACCGAAGTTTGTTCGGAGTCCCGGATAAGATCACGGACATGACGAGGAGTCTCGAAATGGTCGAGAGGTAAAGATTCATATATTGGAAGGTTGCATTCGGACATCAGAATGGTTCCGAGTGATTCGGGCATTTATCCGGAGTACCGGGGGGTTACCGGAACCCCCCGGGGGGAAGATTGGGCCTACATGGGCCATAGGGAAGAGGGGAGGCAGCCCACAAGGGGCAGCCACGCCCCTCCCTATAGGGGGTCCGAATGGGATTAGGGAGGGCCCCCCCTTTCCTTCTCCCTCCCTCTCACTTCCCCTTTTCCCTCTCCGGTAGAAGGAAGGAGGGGGGGTCGAATCCTACTTGGACTAGGAGTCCAAGTAGGACTCCCCCCTTGGCGCGCCCCCTCTAGGGCCGGCCTTCTCCTGCTCCCCCCTTTCTATACGTGGGAGGGGGGCACCCCAAAGGCACACCAAGTCTTCTCTTAGCCGTGTGTGGTGCCCCCCTCCACAGTTACACACCTTGGTCATATCGTCGTAGTGCTTAGGCGAAGCCCTGCACCGGTAACTTCATCATCACCATCGCCACGCCATCTGCTGGAGGAAATCTCCCTCGGCCTCAACTGGATCAAGAGTTCAAGGGACGTCATCGAGCTGAACGTGTGCTGATCGCGGAGGTGCCATACGTTCTGTACTTGGATCGGTTGGATCGCGAAGACGTTCGACTACATCAACCGCATTACTAAATGCTTCCTCTTTCGGTCTACGAGGGTACGTGGACACACTCTCCCCGCTCGTTGATATGCATCTCCTAGATGGATCTTGCGTGATCGTAGGTAAATTCTTTGAAATACTATGTTCCCCAACAACAGGTTGTGGTTGTAGTTGCACATAAGACTCCTCAATGGGACCACCCGCAGAGGATCCAGAAGATCCTTCCAAATCTACAGATTGAGAGGGCACAGATGATCCTATGGCCAATGGTGTGGTCGAACCTGGAGTGAAACCTTTCGCAGAAGATCCCAAAATTGATGTCGTTGTCGACTGCATTCGCGTGGTCTGCGCACTCCCACTCCCGCATGATGACGCGATGCTCATGGAGTGGCCCGCCGTTTGGCCTGACACGGCATGATCCACTCGACCGGGATGTCGCACCGGCGTGCGACCCAAAACGGATCCACGCGCGTGATCCAAGACCGGCTGACGCACTAGCGTGGCAGGCACAGCCAGATCTTCTTCGGGTTCCGTCGGTTCCTCCTTCTCCATTGGCATGAAATAATAGATCATTTTGAGCCAAATTTTCATGATTTTGGTCATTTTCTCTGCCGTTTTCTCTAGGTACCTGCACAGGCATAATACTAGGAACAAGCAGAATATTGTCAGATTGGTTAGTACAATTGTTATCACCCCCCTTGATCAAAATCCAGAAGAAGAAGAATTTCTTTTCGAAGGAGGGCTTCGGCATTTGGATGAAGAGACTCGAAAGGGAAAACTAATTCGTCAAAGAAAACATCTCTAGATATATAGACCCTGCTAGTGGAAACATCAAGGCATTTAACTCCTTTTTGCATTGGCTAACAATGATAGTCCTACTTCAATAACATGACGGTGCTTTCATTCAGCGGAACCGTTCCGTTGGTGAGCATGTGGACAGAAAACTCACAATGACATCAATGTACTATAGTGCTCCCCTGTCTTTGCCAAGCTTGTTGAAGGTCATGCTCCTTCGGTGAACTTCGGGGTCAATGGACGGCACTACAACAAGGGATACTACCTAGCAGATGGCATCTATCCGAGATGGTCCATATTTGTGAAGACTATCTCGAGCCCTGTGCCAGGAGGCAAGAACTCCCACTTTGCCAAGTGTCAGGAGGCTTGCAGGAAGGATGTCGAGTGGGCATTTGATGTGCTCCAATCTCGATTTGCTGTTGTCCGATACCCTACTCAGACCTGGTCGAAAGATCAAATGTGAAAAATCGTGACTTGCTGTGTCATCTTGCATAACATGATCATTGAGAGCGAGTAGGAAGAGCCAGTGTTTGACACTGAACCATATTACAGGTAGGGTCCTCTTGCCCAAGTTGATCACCAGCTATCGGCAACCTGGACTGCCTTTCTCAATATGCGTTAGAAGATCCAAGACCCATAGGTGCATCAACAACTGCAGCAGGATCTGGTGGAGCACCTATGGAGGCTCAAGGGCAACGCCTAGCTCGAGTGAGATGAAATATGAGTTTTTATTTGTTGAATTATATAATTTGTATTGAAATATTTGTTGAACTATTTGATTCTATTGATTTTCTGTGATGGACTATGTGATAAAAAATAATTTTCTGTTGAATTTGCGCCGAAATATGGGCCAAAATTGGTCAATTTGTGTCGATAGTGGGCCAATTTCTGCCGAAAGCAGGCTGAAAAATGAACCAATTTGCGTCAAAAATGGGCCAAAATCGACGCCTGGGGGTGGCGGCTAGGAACCCGATCGGCACACGCCGATTTTCAAGCCGGCGCGCCCTAGGCGACACTATTTCAAGCCCTTGGGGCGCTGAATGGCTGAAGATGCTCTTAACCTTTTGTTTTATTTTTTGAGTTTCGTGACGGGTTAACCTGGGACCGTTTGTACGTGTGTGAGAGTTGGGCTTAAAAAACCCTGAAAAAAAGTTGGGCTTAAATATCTAGTAGTAACTTGGAGAGGACTGGGCATCTGGGAACATATCACGAAGTGAAAACGGAGGAAGCAAGGGCGATGTTAGCAACCTATAGTACTGTATTTCCTCAACTAGCAACCATTCAGAGATTACAAGTTACTCGTGGAGGAATTGGAAGCTATCTAATGGAGTTCATGAAGAAGACAGGGGAGGAAGACGAGTAGTAGAGGAAACAGGAAGAGAGGAAACGCACGCTTCGCCCCGTCAAAGGCCGAAGTCTATCCATCCAAGCCACCTTTGTTGTTGCCACTTCTGAAGTGGGGCGTGTTCTGATCTCCTCCAACTTCACAAAACTTCACAAATCCAGCTTCCGTAGCCAGCTTCTTGCTTCACCTGGCGATGTTGTTGCCACTTCTGAAGTGGGGCATGTTCTGATCTCCTCCAACTTCACAAAATTTCACAAATCCAGCTTCCGTAGCCAGCTTCTTGCTTCACCTGGCGATTCCCAAGTGTTCGGTGTCGAGCGTAGCTTCTCGCATCGCTAAAGCCCAGCTGGGAGGCTGTTGGGCCTGGTTGGGCGCCAGATTGGGCCGTTGGAGGCAGCCCAGAGAGCCTCTGTCCTGATTTGATCGAGAGAGAATGACTAGCGATATGTTTGGGCAACGCACCGATTCGATTACATTCACTTGGCGGTGGCACTTCCAATGTAATATTGGCTAACTCCAGCTTTTCGCATCGGTGGAGCTGGACCGACCCTGCTTCGTGTTTTTGTATTGCGCTCGATGGTAGCTTCCTGAAGCTAGCTTCTCGGTGATATTTCGTTCGGCACGAATCTGCTTCAGGATTTTGTGGAGTGTGGAGCAGGAGGAGATCAGAACACGCGTAGTGTCTGCTTCCCATTCCTCTGAGTTGCCCAAGCCCAAGTAGAAGGTCGCTGACAGGTGGACTACCTCTCTTCTTCCTCTCTTCTTCTCCAAAAAAAAAACCTATCTTCTTCCTCTCTGATTCTTGTGCTTGTTCTTGAGGCTGTACTGAATTCTCCCCTACCTAGTAATAATACTACAGCGTGTGGTGTGAGCCTCTCCTGTGAGTACAAATCTTGTTCATTGTGTTGGTCTGTTACAGCGTATGTAGTGATTTGTGTGGTCCTGTCACCAACAAGGATGATTGTTTCGCTGGTAACACAACAAAGGGGTGGTGGCGCAGTTGGCTAGCGCGTAGGTCTCATAGCTAAAACGTGAGTCATCCTGAGATCGAGAGTTCGAGCCTCTCTCCCCCCACCTTCAAAAACACCATCGTTGTGATGAAAACGCTCATTGGCAACTTGGGTCGCCGCAGATATCTGAATATCAGATAAATACGAGCAAGTCTGAACCTGGTGTTTCTTTTTTTCTTTTTTCCACCGGGAATTTGGCAAAGAGACGGCAGAGGATTTCTCACACTTGTACTATGTGGTTATTAGTTATTGACATGTGCTTGACATTTTTCAATTACAGATTATTTGCTGGAATCGTTGCTTCATCTGGACCAGAATTGGTCGCTTACAACGCAACAGCCAGATGACAAGGTTAAAATTCAGATCAATTGCAAGCCGAATCGAAGGCAACACCCTTGGAGCAAAATTCTTTTCTCGACGCGACATGAGAAAAGGAGAAACTGAAAACTGAACCAGCATGAATTTGCAGTCAAGCTAAATCATTTCTTATTCAGCAGAGAGAGACAGAAGAGTAGGAGTTGACCAGCTAGATCAGCCTCCAGTCTTCTCCAATCCTTCCTACCTACACATTACATCCTTATTACAAACAGATCAAGCAAGCAACCATGGAGATCGATCTACACATAACAGTAACAACAGCCTTTCTACAAAGACTTGAAACATCACCACGAGATTAATGGATCTACAGGGAGGCTAACCTTCAAGTCAGCTTCCATTTTCACTTCTTCCCCGTGGCAGCAGCAGACTGAAGGCCGCTCCAGTCGATCCCGCCCGCGATCCGCAGCGCTCTCTCCCGCCAATCTTCTGTCGTGTTCTTCGATTCTCTGATCAGAACATGTCACAGCAGACACACTGGTCACTTAGATGTAGCAGCACTCACTCTGATGTTAAAACAAAAAATAAACAGACAGAAAAAGGATGAACATAGTATATAGCTTACCTTTCTTGGGTCAATTTTTCCATGTCTCGCCACGTTAGTCTCGGGCCTTCATCCAAGCCCTCGCACACCAATTCACCATTCTCATCAGTGTAACAGAGGATGCCCATGTTTTTGTCTTCGTAGACCTGAGAAAACAAAAATATGGTGTTTCCTTCAGATTACCAAAAACAGCGGTGTTACATGCTAACATAGTTACATCATCACCATTATATTTGACATGTCATAGCTTTTGGCAAGAACAGGTACCTTGTTCACCTTGCAGGTGAAGCTGACTGAACTAGAAACTCGCCTTGATTCGGAACTGGAGCAGCCATCCATGGAAGCTCTTGCGCAAATCTTCCTCCTTGGGACTATGATTGAAGCAGTAGAAGAGTAGCACCTCAAGGCAGCCATGGATGAGCGTTGAGGCGTGGAACCACACAACTACTGATCATGGAGTACATGTCATGTAAATGGCCATTAGTGGGATAGTGGTGAATGCAGTTTTAAATAGGGATGTTAGGTCAACCAAGCTGTGGCAAAGCAGATGATTGGGTGTGCTGTTAAGATTAAGTTCAGCTGATTACCTTTTAAATTGGCAGGCAAATTCGTTTTCTAACTCTTGTACTAGCATTATTGGGTAAAATATTCAGGTCATGACTCATGACAATGACTTCCAAATTGCTTCCCACCAAGTTTCCCCACCTCGGTTTTTACAGCACACCGAATAGGATTTTAAATTGAAAAGTTTATTTTTGTGCAATGGATAAGTTTTAGATTAACTTCAGAATGATACAAAGGAAAAACTCAATTGTTCCAGCCATAAATCATGTAACTGACGGTTACAAAGCTCATGTTTTTTCTGTCCGGACTTGAAAAGTTGTGCTACAGATAAAATAAGCTGGCAACTTTTAATCGCGAAATTCTTCCATGAAAGTTTCATGGAACGCCTTAAAGCGATTGATGATTAGTTGTATTTTCTCCTCCTGTTGCAGGATTGTGCATCTGAAATGCCATGTGCCAGGTACCTTCATTCAGAGTATAAACACAGAAACGAACATGATATTAGAATAGCAACACGAAAATCTCTCTGTAATAATCTTGAATAAAAAGGATAAAATATAAGTTCCTAACTTTGTTTCACGTCTAGTCAGTTCCAAAGACAACTATATCAAATTAAATAAGTGCATCACACTCACTTGTCCAAACACAGAGCCAGGTAAGACGACGATGCCAGTGTTTTCAAGAAGGCGGAGAGCATAGAACACATCTGGCTTGGTGTTCATTGCCTCAGCAGCCGCGATTGCCCTTTTAGGCAGCCGAACAGATGGGAATACAAACATTGCCCCTTCAGCCTTGCTGCAAGTCAGGCCTTCCAGGCTGTTGAATGCCTGCACCATGGCCTAAACAAAACAAGTCCAACAATGTGACATTTGGAGATAATGATATTTTTGCACGTAAAATGAAGATAACCATGGAAGTGGATGTGACAAAAGGGAACCTCTGCACATCGGGATAATGATAACATAATGCGATCTCTTTCTTCCCAGTAAGAGGTGTATGACTCATCTCCAACCTGACAAAAGGGAGGCTTACTAAAACGTATATAGAAATGCAAAGGCAAGATGAGATGCATATTTACTGACCTTTGGTGGGTTCATGACTAGGCTCACGAGGACCTGGCCGGCTAAGTTGGAGCATGAGCTTAGGGATGCCACTTTGTATACTTGTTTCCGAACTTCAGAATTGAAGCCAGTGACCTCCATGTAACCCCCTCTTCTCCCACATTCTCCATAGTATCCTGATGGAGAACACGATGCTTCTAACAAATATCAATCCATTCGATGGAGAATTTGTGGTGTATGTATGACACTTCACCCCCGGTAGTTCAGAACTTCAGATTATTTGGAACTTTGGAAATAGGAACAGATGATGATACGCCACACTTGGTTTGATATACAAGAAATACAGTATGCAAGACACTCCTTATTAAGCAAAGGGAGGAGAAGACAGTGCCTAGAAAGCCAATAGACAAAGAGTACATGGCGTGCTAGATGGAGAAAAAAGTCATTAGAATAACATTACCAAGTAACGGGTTCAAATTCGAATAAACAAATCACTACATTGCCAATGTTCGAGAAAAAAATAGTCATTACATTAGTATGATTCTATTCGATTAACATAACCAATATGCAAATCTGCTTTTGCAAGAACTTCCTTGTGTTGGCTTTACTCGATGAGTTGAAAGTCCAATGTTTAAAGAAATCTTTCTCATGAGTGCACCTAACAACATACTTCCCCTTCTCATTTTTATAGGAAGTAACAAGAGAGCCGCGTATAACTGAGAATAAACATGGATAAAAGGAAGAACTAGATGTCATATACCATTAGAAACTGAATGGAATGATATCAAAGAAATATCTTCTTCACCAAAACCCATGGACCGTGCTATCTTCTTGAAAGAGATAAATTTCTTTTCATCTGTGTAAACATTTTCTTGGTAAACCTACCAGTAAGTTCAAGAAAAGATACAGCGGGTTACATACACAAAATTCAAGGAAATTATATAGATTCTTATAAAGAAAGATACAAAAACCTCACCTCATCTGCTAGAAGAACAAGGTTTTCATTCCTGCAGAATTCCACTATTTCACACTGGTTTTCCTTCACAAGAACCTATGTACAACTTAACCACATTAAGACCTGTACAAGAATATATGAATTACACAAGTCGATGATCAGTAAACACACCTGCCCAGTAGGATTGCCTGGATTTACAACCACAAGTCCCCTAACAGTGATGCCTTCAGATCGGGCACCATCCAGCTGCTTCTTCAGGTCCGAAATACTCACGGCCCAACCTCCTGATTCGTCAAGGTAATATGGTACCTGAGAAAGCAGATATCATCTTGTTTACTGCAGATTGACAACCAGTAAAATCGAGTTGATGTGGATTCAGTTCGATCCAGTAATGCAGTACATACAAGAGTTGCACCACACAGAGCCATTGAGCTTGTATACAGGAAGTGTGATGGAATCGGGCAAAGGATGCCATCTTTTTCATCTCGTATCAATAGGTGCATTACCATATGAACCTGTTTGTAAATCAAACAAACAACTCGATTGTCAAGAATCATATCTGAAAAGAAGGAAAGGGGGAGATAAAAATAACTGTCATCTTGGATGTTTAGTGACATTGCTCCTGTTATCATGGCATATTAGGTGGTTTAAGTCAATCATATATTAGTGATAAGAACGAGGTTTGTACAAAAATATGCTAATTACTAAAGTGCAAAAGGAACTTCCACAAAGTAGTTTGACAGCGTATGAGATATATCATATAACATTGTCAGGATGCCCAGCAGTAGCAGAGGATCACAATATCTCCAACTATTATTCAGAGTGTTATATGCACAAGATGGTGGATGAAGGAATTGCTCCGCATATGGTGGATCAAATAGTACCGGCGCGGCTGCTCCATCTGTCAGGAAAATGTCCTCTGCATTGCATGGGAAAGCATCGCGAGTGGCTATTCCCACCGCAATTGCATTCCGCAACCCTTCGGTACCCTAGAGGTGAAAACGGTCAGGCTTAACAAAAGCTCATTTCTGCATTTGTCAAAAGAGGTTCAGGGTTCCTGATCTTGCCTGACAGTGGCTGTATCCTCCCATTGCTCTCCCAGGAATGAGGTCTAGAATCTCCCTTGCCCTTGTTATCGCATCAGAACTGCAACAGCAACAATCGAGTTGAGCTATCTCGCTTATGAGTCTGAATGCATCTTGCTCATATGATGTGTGTTCTGTGATGTTATTACCTGAATATGGAACTAGTTACACTGCAGTCTAGAAGATGCGGGTAATCACACAAGGCAAGAACCTGGAAGACAAGAAAGCATCAGAGCATGAAGAAACGAGATTGTTAATAAAAGAGTTCATATGGAACAAATGACCCACCTCACGGAAAAACTTAATCGGCTGTTGTCCGAGGTAATGTGGATTGCTAAGGTTGCAATAGATTATCTACCAGAAGAAATGGCAAAATTAACCACAGTAAAAAAACATTGACAGAAGTAAATGTGGCAAGGCTCTGAATTTGGGGAAAGTTTTAGTGGAAGATGATATTCAATTGTTTTTCAGTAATGCGATGAGATTCACTGGAAAGTACCTCATCGAAAGGGTATAAACCTGGATTTGTTTCTAGCTCTTTTTGCATGCGCTGGACACCAAGAAAAAGAAGAGAAGATCACTTAATTTTGCATGATGTGCCAAGCTCAAGTTACATGCAATTTCAAGCCTGTAGACAAGTTTGCAACAATAGGTGCAAAATGGTAGTGGCAAAAAATGTATGATTGCATTCTGGTGGATCTCACCCAATCCATGGACAGTGATAAAGTGAATCAAGACAGTGAAAGGAAAGAGACATGGAGCTGTAGCTAATGAGGCTTGCTACCCTCTCGTAACACCACAGCATGTCAACCTGTCTGTCAAGCTTCTCCTCTTCCAATAAGCGTTTACTTTTACCAAACCAATCAATCGCTAAACTTGTGGGGCAATGTTGCTGTTTCTTGATGTCCCAAAATGAGATTGGGGTCGTTTGGAACAAAAACCATTTTTGGATAAATTAAAAAGTTCATGCCCAAAGTGCAAATATCTGGACTGAGTACTGGTTCTGTCTCATGTACGGCCACTCAGCTCAGACACATAAACCGTAGTACACCAGCTTCCGTTTCTTAAATCTCTTGGAAACTAATTGGGGATGGTGGTACCTGCGCCCGGCGGGCGACGGCGCCCCCGAGGTGATCCGCGAGCGCCAGCACCTGCAGAACCAACCAACCACCAGCATTGGACTTGGAAACGCATGTGGATCGGACGGCGGCAGAGACCTACTGCTACCTTTGGGTTCAGAGAGTCGACGGTGAGGGCGCGCGCGGAGGCGGGAGACATCGTCGCCGAGACCCGGGCAACGACGGCGGACGGGGGAGAGCGGTGGAAACGGGCGGCGGCCTGGGAATAGAGCACGGGGGGAGTGGGAAGCAGCTCAGTCAGTCGGTCGGTCGATCACGGGGGTGGCAGGTCTGTTTGGTTGGCTGGCCAACCCAGAGTCCAAAGTTGCTTCACGTGTTACGTACAGGCCGCCGCCACCTCGGGAGTCGGGACGTGCCAATAAATCGAGGCTTTTGGACAAAAGAAAATCCAGGCTTTTGACCAACTCGATGGTAAGAAATCCTGGCACCTAGAAATTCATTTTTGTACAATAGAACCTTTTCACATTCTTAAGTGAAAGCACACAATATGCCCTGTGACTCGGTAAAATTACCGCGAAACCGCCATCGGAGCGGATCCAACGGCTCAGCTCGCTACTTAATAGCTGAAAGGAGGGGCCCCCAACCGTCGGATGCGTTCATTTACCGTTACTGTGAGTAGCCTTCTCTCACTTTTACCGCCAACGTCGGGAGTTAAACTGAGACTTAAATAAGCCAGAATGTGGCTAGGGTTCTATTTTACCGATTCCCCTATTCTGCCGTGATGGATAGACTCATTACATTTCATACTTGCATCTTAAGTCAGCTTTGATTTGGCCTTGCTACTAGCATACACTTGTCCAATTTGCATAGTTCATACACTTCACATATCCATATCTTACAAGGATTTGACATTCCTTTATTTAAAAGAAAAAGGATTCGGCATTCCCTCATTGTCGTCGGCCACCTCCATACACTGCCTGCCCACGACCTACCCCTATAGCAGCCGTCATCCCCTTGTCATCGCCACTGCCGTCACATCCCCGTCTTCGCGTAAGAGCTCGATATCCATGTTCTCTTTGGCGTGCTCGACAGCGACCCTCCCGTGGGGCCGCGGTCTTGATCTCTTCATTGAGGTCTTGTGAAAGTGAGGCTCCATTAGGTCGAGTGTGTCTAAAGCTACAAACGAACTCTGTCTGCATAAATCGAAGAAGCCAACCCACACAACGTCGCAACGGCTACCCAAACAATCTAGCACAAAATGGATGTCGAATGTAAAAACAGCGTCTCACAAAGCGCCCCTAAAATTGCCACCTATACACCCAATGTCAACAAACCATGGCAATCGCACCCGCATAGAGGGCAAAGCAAAAGGCGGGCTCACCAGGTCGAGCGGCCACCAACAAGGGGCAAAAAATGGGCACACCAAAGACGCGGACATGGCGGCGGCGCACTTCCTTGAGACACAGCCACAACAGTCAGTCATAGCTCATGGACTAGCTGACCTCCCCAAATCGCCTCCCTCTTGTGAAAGCCGATGCGCTCACCACTCCCTAAAATTGCCTACCCCCGTGATAGTTTAGAGCCTCACCGCATCCCCAAATGCCCTCCCCTCTCTCCATAGCTTAGGCTGTAGCGGCGACAAGAAGACGCAACAAACCGACATGTGGACATAGAGGCTGACCAACATCTATTCCTAAGAAGCATAGAGCTTTTAGGGATATCCCAACACCTATTCTTGGATATAACATTATCTGTATTGACAGTTTGACATGTCTAATCCGCTTTATTATTCGTATGATGCACATGGATACCCCTTTTGTTGCTATAATATATCAACAATGTCTTGTATGCTCCAATCCATTCAAGTAGAACTTAGGAACACCAAAAGCTCGAGGCAAAGTATGGAGAGTATCATAACAGATTTAATAGCAAACTTTTTTTTTGAAACGGGGGCAAAAGCTTTGCCTCATCCATTAAATAAGAGGGAATATAGTTTGTTACAAGCAACCCGATTACACGACATGGGAATTACTCTCGCAATATTATTGACCCTAGTTTTTTTGCACCGGCGATGATTCAGAGGCTGGCCTTGGTCGTGATGGAGGCAAGCAATGCAGTCGGTGGCGCGCTCTTCTACTTGAACACTCTCGCGTTTCGCTCGTTCCAAATAGTCCATGAGACAAGCACGGTGAGGGATGCCTTGGCTTGTCTGAATGGTGTGGCGCTGTCGCAAGTACTTGCCCACCAAGCCTCAACCGTGTCGAACAAGGGCCAAGTGTTTGTGTCGAGCCCAAGAATGTGGTATTTGTCAGTGACCAAAGACCATAGCCTTCTCGTGTAGCAGCACTTGTAGAGGAGGTGAGTCCCGCTTTCTTGCACCCTCATGCAAAGAGGACACATGTCACAATTTGACCATCCACGCTTTGCCAATCTATCAGCCGTCCAAATTCTATCTTGAAGAGCTAACCAAGCAAAGAACTTGACTTTTGGAGGAGCCCAAGCCTTCCAAATCATTTTATTCATGGGTGAGAGAACCATCCCTAAGAACTGTGCTCACCGTTGCAATGTAAATATTAGCTATACATGAAGGCAGCTAATACTAAATGCAAAAGAAGGAATAAAACAGCACAAGCTTGCCATCAGAAAACCTCAGTGCAAAGGCGGGCTATTGCCACATATAACGGGCCCCACTGGAAAAAAAAGGGCCTCGCTCTGGCGATAGCCTAGGCGATTCGCTGGTGCCGCCCATGGCGGCGATGGTGCCGGACCTGGCGCTGGGCTTGCCCCAGCGGGAGGATCGGTGGAAGGGGGGTGGCTACTCCGGCGAGGAGTGGAGCACCTTACGACGGCGGGGGATGGAAATCCTGCGCCGTGCGCGAGATCCAAAGAGGTGCTTGAGGCAGATGCGGGTTAAAGTAGATCAGTTCATCAATTCGGAGCTGGGCAAGGAAGATTTCAAGGGGGGTTTGAAGGAGAATAAGGGAACAACGACGGGGCCAACACTCCCGACCCCAAATTCCGCCAAAATAGTTACTGGTTCGGTGAGTAAAGGAGATAATTTGGCAGTTTCGCATAAAATTGATTGTCTGGTGAATCCATCTAGGGAGGAGTTGCAATTTCAGATTGATTTGAGCTTTAACTCCGGTGATTCCGGGGCAAAATTTGGGGGAGGAGAGGAGTATTTCAAGGGTGGGAATCAGCGGAGGCAATATCAATTTTTTGGGTTACTGCTGGTGTCTTCGGTGCCTCTTGTTTGCTCTGTTTCTCTGTGTCAGGGGAAGATGGCGTCGAGCACTGAGATGGGCAGGGGTCAGGAGGGAGCGGCGGCTCCTTCCATGCCTGCTGCGAACGCTACTGCTCCCCTCTCGATCATTGGTGTTGTCTCTTCGGACGGTACCAAGGTCTGTGAGGCAAGGGGAGAGGAGCTGCCTTCTTCAGCAATCGCCGAGGCTGCCCCAGGAACCCCTCTGATGGAGAAGGGGAAATCTACGGTGGGCGGGCCGTCGGGCTTGGCTCTGACCGTCACGCCGAATGCCGCCTTCAGGTTCACTGCGGCGGCGGCGCCTCCCCCGCTCCGGAGGAGCGGAAAGAGCAAGGCGGCCATGGTCTCGAGGATGGACGACAAGCTGATCGTCATCGACATGGAAGCGGCGCTGCGTGCGGTGGCGGGCAAACTTGTGGTCGCCCGGGTTCTCTCGCCATACCCGGTCGACCCCAAGGCGGTCGTCAACGAGCTTCGGGGGCCATGGCGGCTTCGAGGAGAGGCCGTGGCACAACGCGTCACGAGCGTCGACCGCCGCTTCGTCATCACCTTCACGGAGGGTGGGGATCGACATCACGTTCTGCACGCTGGGCCATGGCATTTCAGAAATGATGCTGTCATCCTAGCAGCTTTCGACGGAGACGGCAATCCGGCCGACGTGCGCCTCGATTCCATCAAGCTATGGGCGCAAATCTAGGGCCTTCCAGTACCGATCAAGACGGTGGAGATGGGCTACATCCTGGGCGGCAAGCTTGGAAAGGTCCTCGCGGTGGCACACCGAAACAAAAAGATCGTCGACGAGCATCTCTGAGTCTGGGTCGAGCATCTCGTCGAAGAGCCCCTGAGAAAGACCATCGACACGACCCCGGTTGGCAGTAAAGTAGAGATCCTATATGATGTTAAGTATGAAAAATTGCCAAATTTTTGCTTTTGTTGTGGCTTGTTGGGGCATTCTACTGCCAGATTTTGTAACATCCCTAAGGAACTTCGGAAGGCTGAGTTCTCCAACGACATCAAGGCGCCGGCCTTCTGGAGCACCATGCAAGCTTCGGGCGGCCCTGGTCGGCGGCACCTCAGCTTAGGAGGTCGCTGGGACGACCGGGATCTTCAGGACAACGACAACCCAGAGCTAGTCAAGCTGCCGGAAAAGGAAGTCACTGCCGTGGCTATGGCGGTACAGAAGCTGTCGGTGGCGGCCTCGCCCTTGCTGGCTCCGACGTGTTGGGGAACGTAGCAGAAATTCAAAAAATTTCTTACGTGTCACCAAGATCTATCTATGGAGAGACCAGCAACGAGGGGAAGGAGAGTGCATCTACATACCCTTGTAGATCGCTAAGCGGAAGTGTTCAAGTGAACGGGGTTGATGGAGTCGTACTCGTCGTGATCCAAATCACCGATGACCAAGTGCCGAACGGACGGCACCTCCGCGTTCAACACACGTACAGCCCGGTGACGTCTCCCATGCCTTGATCCAGCAAGGAGAGAGGGAGAGGTTGAGGAAGACTCCGTCCAGCAGCAGCACAACGGCGTGGTGGTGGTGGAGGAGCGTGGCAATCCTGCAGGGCTTCGCCAAGCACTGCAGGAGAGGAGAAGGACTTGGGAGAGGGGGAGGGCTGCGCCAGCACATTGGTGCGGTTGCCCTCCCACCCCCTTCATATATATAGGGGCAAGGGAGAGGGGGGCCGGTCCCCTCAGATCCCATCTGAGGAGGGGCGGCGGCCAGGAGGGGTTGGCTTGCCCCCCAAGGCAAGGGGGGGCGCCCCCTTCTAGGGTTCCCCCAAACCCTAGGCGCCTTGGGCCCTTGTGGGGGGGCGCACCAGCCCACCTGGGGCTGGTCCCCTCCCACATGTGGCCCATGCAGCCCTCCGGGGCCGGTGGTCCCACTTGGTGGACCCCCGGGACCCTCCTGGTGGTCCCGGTACGTTACCGATAAAACCCGAAACTCTTTCGGTGACCAAAACAGGACTTCCCATATATAAATCTTTACCTCCGGACCATTCCGGAACTCCTCGTGACGTCCGGGATCTCATCCGGGACTCCGAACAACATTCGGTAACCACATACAAACTTCCTTTATAACCCTAGCGTCATCGAACCTTAAGTGTGTAGACCCTACGGGTTTGGGAGACATGCAGACATGACCGAGACGTTCTCCGGTCAATAACCAACAGCGGGATCTGGATACCCATGTTGGCTCCCACATGTTCCACGATGATTTCATCGGATGAACCACGATGTCGAGGATTCGATCAATCCCGTATACAATTCCCTTTGTCTAGCGCTATTGTACTTGCCCGAGATTCGATCGTCGGTATCCCGATACCTTGTTCAATCTCGTTATCGGCAAGTCTCTTTACTCGTTCCGTAACACATCATCCCGTAATCAACTCCTTGATCACATTGTGCACATTATGATGATGTCCTACCGAGTGGGCCCAGAGATACCTCTCCGTCACACGGAGTGACAAATCCCAGTCTCGATTCGTGCCAACCCAACAGACACTTTCAGAGATACCTGTAGTGTACCTTTATAGCCACCCAGTTACGTTGTGACGTTTGGCACACCCAAAGCACTCCTACGGTATCCGGGAGTTGCACAATCTCATGGTCTAAGGAAACGATACTTGACATTAGAAAAGCTTTAGCATACGAACTACATGATCTTGTGCTAGGCTTAGGATTGGGTCTTGTCCATCACATCATTCTTCTAATGATGTGATCCCGTTATCAATGACATCCAATGTCCATGGTCAGGAAACCGTAACTATCTATTGATCAACGAGCTAGTCAACTAGAGGCTTACTAGGGACATGATGTTGTCTATGTATCCACACATGTATCTGAGTTTCCTATCAATACAATTCTAGCATGGATAATAAACGATTATCATGAACAAAGAAATATAATAATAACCTATTTATTATTGCCTCTAGGGCATATTTCCAACAGTCTCCCACTTGCACTAGAGTCAATAATCCAGTTCACATCGCTATGTGATTAACATTCAAGGTCACATCCCCATGTGACTAACACCCAAGAGTTTACTAGAGTCAATAATCTAGTTCACATTACCATGTGATTAACACTCAATGAGTTCTGGGTTTGATCATGTTATGCTTGTGAGAGATGTTATAGTCAACGGGTCTGAACCTTTCAGATCCGTGTGTGCTTTATAAATCTCTATGTCATCTCCTAGATGCAGTTACCACGCTCTATTTGGAGCTATTCCAAATAACTGTTCTACTATACGAATCCAATTTACTACTTAGAATAATCTGGATTAGTGTCAAAGTTTGCATCGGCGTAACCCTTTACGACGAACTCTTTTTCCACCTCCATAATTGAGAAAATTCCTTAGTCCACTAGTTACTAAGGATAACCTTGACCGTTGTCCTGTGATCCATTTCTAGATCACACTTGTACCCCTTGACTGACTCATGGTTTGGCACACTTCAGGTGCGGTACATAACATTGCATACTTTAGAGCCTACGACTAAAGCATAGGGGACGACCTTCGTCCTTTCTCTCTATTCTGCCGTGGTCATGTCTTGAGTCTTGCTCAATACTCACACCTTGTGACACAGCCGAGAACTCCTTCTTTGCTGATCTATTTTGAACTCCTTCAAAATCTTGTCATGGTACGTGTTCGTTTGAAAGTACTATTAAGCGATTTTGATCTATCCTTATAGATCTTGATGCTCAATGTTCAAGTAGCTTAATTCAGGTTTTCCATTGAAAAACACTTTTCAAATAACCCTATATGCTTTCCAGAAATTCTACATCATTTCTGATCAACAATATGTCAACAACATATACTCATCAGAAATTCTATAGTGCTCCCACTCACTTCTTTGGAAATACAAGTTTCCCATAAACTTTGTATAAACCCAAAATATTTGATCATCTCATCAAAGTGTACATTCCAACTCCGAGATGCTTACTCCAGTCCTTAGAAGGATTGCTGGGGCTTTGCATACTTGTTAGCATCTTTCAGGATTGACAAAAACTTCTGGTTGTATCACATACAACCTTTCCTCAAGAACAAGGAAACAATATTTTGACATCCTATCTGCACAATTTCATAAATAATGCAGTAATCGCTAACATAATTCCAACAGACTCTTAGCATCGCTACGAGTGAGAAAGTCTCATCGTAGTCAACTCCTTGAACTTGTCGGGAAACATCTTAATGACAAGTCGAGCTTTCTCAATGGTGACATTTACCATCATTGTCCGTCTTCCTTTTAAAATCCATCTGTACTCAACAGCCTTACGGCCATCGAGCCATTCTGCCAAAGTCTACACTTTGTTTTCATACATGGATCCTCTCTCGGATTTTATGGCCTCGAGCTATTCATCGGAATCCGTGCCCACCATCGCTTCTCCACAGCTCGTAGGTTCATTGTTGTCTAGCAACATGACTTCCAAGACAGGATTACGTACCACTCTGAAGTAGTATGCATCCTTGTCGTCCTACGAGGTTTGGGAGTGACTTGATCCGAAGTCTCATGATCATTATCATAAGCTTCCACTTCAATTGGTGTAGGTGCCATAGGAACAACTCATGTGCCCTGCTACACTAGTTGAAGTGACGGTTCAATAACCTCATCAAGTCTCCACCATCCTCCCACTCAATTCTTTCAAGAGAAACTTTTCCTCGAGAAAGGACCCGATTTGAGAAACAATCCCTATTGCTTTCGGATCTGAGACAGGAGGTATACCCAACTGTTTTGGGTGTCCTATGAAGATGCAGTTATCCGCTTTGGGTTCGATCTTATCAGCCTGAAACTTTTTCATATAAGCGTCGCAGCCCCAAACTTTTAAGAAATGACAGCTTAGGTTTCTCTAAACCATAGTTCATACGGTGTCATCTCATCGGAATTACGTGGTGCCCTATTTAAAGTGAGTGCGGTTGTCTCCAATGCCTAACCCATGAACGATAGTGGTAATTCGATAAGAGACGTCATCATATCCAATAGTTATGATGTTCGGACACACCATCACTCTATGGTGTTCCAGGCGGTACTAGTCGTGAAACAATTTCCACAGTGCCAAACTCGTAACTCAGATATTCATTTCTGTGATCATATCATAGACATTTTATCCTCTTGTCACGAAGATCTTCAACTTCATTCTGAAATTACTTGAACCATTCAATAATTCAGACTTGTGTTTCATCAAGCAAATATACTCAGTATCTACTCAAATCATCTGTGAAGTAAGAGCATAATGATATCCTCTGCGTGCCTTAGCACCTATTGGACTGCACACATCAAAATGTGTTACTTCCAACAAGTTGCTTTCTTGTTCCATTTTACTGAAACCGAAGCTTTCAGTCATCTTGCCCATGTGGTATGATTTGCATGTCTCAAGTGATTCAAAATCAAGTGAGTCCAAACGGTCCATCTGCATGGAGTTTCTTCATGCGTATATACCAATAGACATGGTTCACATGTCTCAATCCTTTTCAAAAATGAGTGAGTCCAAAGATCCATCAACATGGAGCTTCTTCATGCGTTTTATACCAATATGACTTACATGGCAGTGCCACAAGTAGGTGGTACTATCATTACTATCTTATATCTTTTGGTATGAACATGTGTATCACTATGATCGAGATTCAATAAACCATTCATTTTAGGTGCAAGACCATTGAAGGTATTATTCAAATAAATAGAGCAACCATTATTCTCCTTAAATGAATAACCGTATTGCGATAGACATAATCCAATCATGTCTATGCTCAACGCAAACACCAAATAATAATTATTTAGGTTTAACACCAATCTCGATGGTAGAGGGAGCGTGTGATGCTTGATCATATCAACCTTGGAAACACTTCCAACACATCTCGTCAGCTCACCTTTAGCTAGTCTCGGTTTATTCCATAGCTCTTATTTCGAGTTACTAACACTTAACAACCGAACCGGTATCTAATACACTGGTGCTACTAGGAGTACTAGTAAAGTACACATTAACATAACGTATATCCAATATACTTCTATCGACAGCCTTCTCATCTACCAAGTATCTAGGGTAATTCTGCTCCAGTAGCTGTTCCCCTCATTACAGAAGCACTTAGTCTCGGGTTTGGGTTCAACCTTGGGTTTCTCCACTAGAGCAGCAGCTGATTTGCCGTTTCATAAAGGATCCCTTCTTGCCCTTGCCCTTCTTGAAACTAGTGGTTTTTAACTAACCATCAACAATTGATGCTCCTACTTGACTTCTACTTTCGCGGTGTCAAGCATCGCGAATATCTCAAGGATCATCATATCTATCCCTGATATGTTATAGTTCATCACGAAGCTCTAGCAGCTTGGTGGCAATGACTTTGGAGAAACATCACTATCTTATTTGGAAGATCAACTCCCACTCGATTCAAGTGATTGTTGTACTCAGACAATTTGAGCACAAGCTCAACGATTGAGCTTTTCTCCCTTAGTTTGCAGGCCAAGAAAATCGTCGGAGGTCTTATACCTCTTGACGTGGGCACGGACCTGAAATCCCAATTTCAGCCCTCGAAACATCTCATATGTTCCGTGATATTTCAAAAATGTCTTCGGTGCCTCAATTCTAAACCATTCAACATTATCGAACTATCACGTAGTTATCTAAACGTGTATGTCCGATGTTCGCAACATCCACGAACGACGTTTGGGGTTCAGCACACTGAGCGGTGCATTAAGGACATAAGCCTTCTACTGTCCGCATAATTGCTACTGTCAACTTTCAACTATATTTTCTCTAGGAACGTATCTAACTTAGTAGAACTAAAGCGCGAGCTTACGACATAATTTTCAAAGATCTTTTGACTATGTTCAGGATAATTAAGTTCATCTTATGAACTCCCACTCAGATAGACATCCCTCTAGTCATCCAAGTGATTACATGATCCGAGTCAACTAGGCCGTGTCCGATCATCACGTGAGACGGACTAGTCAACGTCGGTGAACATCTTCATGTTGATCGTATCTACCATACGACTCATGCTCGACCTTTCGGTCTTCTGTGTTCCGAGGCCATGTCTGTACATGCTAGGCTCGTCAAGTCAACCTAAGTGTTTGCATGTGTTCTGAGGCCATGTCTGTACATGCTAGGCTCGTCAACACCCGTTGTATTCGAACGTAAGAATCTATCACACCCGATCATCACGTGGTGCTTCGAAACGACGAACTTTCGCAACGGTGCACAGTTAGGGGGAACACTTTCTTGAAATTTTAATGAGGGATCATCTTATTTACTACCGTCGTTCTAAGCAAATAAGATGTATAAACATGATAAATAGTGACATGATATGGCCATCATCACTTTGCTCCTTTTGATCTCCATCTTCGGGGCTCCATGATCATCGTCGTCACCGGCATGACACCATGATCTCCATCATCATGATCTCCATCATCGTGTCTTCATGAAGTTGTCTCGCCACCTATTACTTCTACTACTACAGCTAACGGTTAGCAATAAAGTAAAGTAATTACATGACGTTTACGTTTGACACGCAGGTCATAAATAAATTAAAGACAACTCCTATCGCTCCTGCCGGTTGTCATACTCATCGACATGCAAGTCGTGATTCCTATTACAAGAACATGATCGTCTCATACATCACATATATCATACATCACATCCTTTGGCCATATCACATCACATGGCATACCCTGCAAAAACAAGTTAGACGTCCTCTAATTGTTGTTTGCATGTTTTACGTGGCTGCTATGGGTTTCTAGCAAGAACGTTTCTTACCTACGCAAAACCACAACGTGATATGTCAATTGCTATTTACCCTTCATAAGGACCCTTTTCATCGAATCCGATCCGACTAAAGTGGGAGAGACTGGCACCCGCTAGCCACCTTATGCAACTAGTGCATGTCAGTCGGTGGAACCTGTCTCACGTAAGTGTACGTGTAAGGTCGGTCCGGGCCGCTTCATCCCACAATGCCGCCGAATCAAGATTGACTAGTAACGGTAAGCATATTGAACAAAATAAACGCCCACAACTACTTTGTGTTCTACTCGTGCAAAGAATCTACGCAATAGACCTAGCTCATGATGCCACTGTTAGGGAACGTAGCAGAAATTCAAAAATTTTCTTACGTGTCACCAAGATCTATCTATGGAGAGACCAGCAACGAGGGGAAGGAGAGTGCATCTACATACCCTTGTAGATCGCTAAGCGGAAGCGTTCAAGTGAACGGGGTTGATGGAGTCCTACTCGTCGTGATCCAAATCACCGATGACCAAGTGCCGAACGGACGGCACCTCCGCGTTCAACACACGTACAGCCCGGTGACGTCTCCCATGCCTTGATCCAGCAAGGAGAGAGGGAGAGGTTGAGGAAGACTCCGTCCAGCAGCAGCACAACGGCGTGGTGGTGGTGGAGGAGCGTGGCAATCCTGCAGGGCTTCGCCAAGCACCACGGGAGAGGAGAAGGACTTGGGAGAGGGGGAGGGCTGCGCCAGCACATTGGTGCGGTTGCCCTCCCACCCCCTTCATATATATAGGGACAAGGGAGAGGGGGGCCGGCCCCCTCAGATCCCATCTGAGGAGGGGCGGCGGCCAGGAGGGGTTGGCTTGCCCCCCAAGGCAAGGGGGGCGCCCCCTTCTAGGGTTCCCCCAAACCCTAGGCGCCTTGGGCCCTTGTGGGGGGGGGGGCGCACCAGCCCACCTGGGGCTGGTCCCCTCCCACATGTGGCCCATGCAGCCCTCCGGGGCCGGTGGTCCCACTTGGTGGACCCCCGGGACCCTCCTGGTGGTCCCGGTACGTTACCGATAAAACCCAAAACTCTTTCGGTGACCAAAACAGGACTTCCCATATATAAATCTTTACCTCCGGACCATTCCGGAACTCCTCGTGACGTCCGGGATCTCATCCGGGACTCCGAACAACATTCGGTAACCACATACAAACTTCCTTTATAACCCTAGCGTCATCGAACCTTAAGTGTGTAGACCCTACGGGTTCGGGAGACATGCAGACATGACCGAGACGTTCTCCGGTCAATAACCAACAGCTGGATCTGGATACCCATGTTGGCTCCCACATGTTCCACGATGATTTCATCGGATGAACCACGATGTCGAGGATTCGATCAATCCCGTATACAATTCCCTTTTTCTAGCGGTATTGTACTTGCCCGAGATTCGATCGTCGGTATCCCGATACCTTGTTCAATCTCGTTATTGGCAAGTCTCTTTACTCGTTCCGTAGCACATCATCCCGTAATCAACTCCTTGATCACATTGTGCACATTATGATGATGTCCTACCGAGTGGGCCCAGAGATACCTCTCCGTCACACGGAGTGACAAATCCCAGTCTCGATTCGTGCCAACCCAACAGACACTTTCAGAGATACCTGTAGTGTACCTTTATAGCCACCCATTTACGTTGTGACGTTTGGCACACCCAAAGCACTCCTACGGTATCCGGGAGTTGCACAATCTCATGGTCTAAGGAAACGATACTTGACATTAGAAAAGCTTTAGCATACGAACTACATGATCTTGTGCTAGGCTTAGGATTGGGTCTTGTCCATCACATCATTCTCCTAATGATGTGATCCCGTTATCAACGACATCCAATGTCCATGGTCAGGAAACCGTAACCATCTATTGATCAACGAGCTAGTCAACTAGAGGCTTACTAGGGACATGGTGTTGTCTATGTATCCACACATGTATCTGAGTTTCCTATCAATACAATTCTAGCATGGATAATAAACGATTATCATGAACAAAGAAATATAATAATAACCTATTTATTATTGCCTCTAGGGCATATTTCCAACACGACGACGGGCGGTCAAGAAGGCAGTAGCATGGAAGACTCCTCTCAAGCTGGTCAAGAAGATGAGTGTGTACTGGGGTCAGGGGCCGTCCAGGTGGGGCGGCTCACGCTGACTGATCCCAGTACAGCAGCTGGCAAGTTCGCTTCTGCTGGGACGCAGCCGGAAGCGTGTCCGGTTGTACTGCTGGGCGGAGGTGCTCTACCTCCGGTTGCGGCAAAGGTGTTGTCGGCTGGTGGTGGATCTACAGGCGTCCCTGCTAGTTTGGCTGGGAGTGCTTCCCGGCTGGACGTTGATGAAAATGGAGCTGAATCAAAATGGGGCCGCTGGAAAAGAGTGTACAGGGAGGAGCAAGTGGAGCGTGCTGCTGTTCATGATGTGTGTGCCAAGCATGTCCAGTTTGGGGTTCCCACTCCCCCAAATAGTGGCAGCGAGTTATCTAGTCGAAAGGTTGCCTTTGCTGCCATCCTAGAGAGTACTGCAGGAAGTAAGAGGTGTCGTTCTGAAGACCAAGGTTTAGTTTTTACTATGAATAGCAATAGCTCTGAGAGTTTAGAGTACAAGAGTGAAAATGACATCTATGTAACTTGTAAAAGAGTGTGTGGTGAGAGGGTTGAGGCTGTAGTAGGTGGAGATGGGGCTATGGTTCATGTAACTAAAGAGATAGATGGGGGAGAGGAAGATCTTCAGGGGAGGAGGAGAGAATCTGTAGGAGAGGAAAAACAGGAAGGTGGCACTCCTAAGGAAGCAACCGGCCCTGGGGCTGCCAGTCAACTGACGGGCGCGTTTGATGACGCTCGTCAGGAGCCATGAAAATGCTTAGTTGGAACTGTCGAGGGCTGGGACAACCTTGTACGGTTCAGGAGCTTGTGTGTCTGACTAAGACGCACCATCCCAATGTTATCTTTCTTTCTGAAACTAGGAAAAATAAAGAGTATGTTGAGTTTTTGCGGTACCGGTTGGGTATGACTAATGTGTTTACTGTTTCTGGCCATGGTAAAGGTGGAGGTTTAGCCGTGTTCTGGGGTGAAACATATTCTTGTGAACTGAACAAATATGGTGAACATTTTGTGGACATGTACGTCAACAAGGGTGATGGTACAAAGTGGAGGTGCACTTTTATTTATGGAGAGCCTAAGGCGAGCCAGATGTATGTTATGTGGGATCTTTTAAGGCGGATTAAACCTCTTGGTGTTGGTCTGTGGTTTATGCTGGGGGATTTTAACAAAGCTATGTGGCAAAATGAACATTTCTCTCGACATAAGAGATCTCCTAGACTCATGGCTGATTTTCGTGAAGTCCTGTCGGAGTGCAATTTATTTGATTTGGGTTTTCAAGGTGCTTCGTGGACTTATAATAATATGCAGGAGGGCAACAAGAATGTTAAGGTACGTCTTGACCGTGCAGTGGCATGTCCTCGTTGGTCTTCTATTTTCCCTCAATGTAAGGTCTCCCATATTATTAGCTCCAGATCTGATCATTGTCCCATTTTAATTGAGTTGATGGGTAATGCTCGTGAGGGGAGGTTGGCTAGAGAGTTGAAATATGAATCCTACTGGGAGAGGGAAGGTCGTGTTTTGGATGAACAGATTAAGGATTGTTGGAATAGAGGATCAAATATTAAGGATCTGAAAGATGTTGCCAATAATTTAGAAAAATTAATGAAATCTCTTCATGGTTGGAGTAGGGTGCATATTGGGTATCTACCTAAGAAACTTGAATGGGCTCGTAAGAGGCTTGGCATTTTGTTAAATAAAACTAATCATTCTGCTGTGTTGGAAAGGAAGAATATTCTAGGGGAGATGGATGAACTTCTTATCAGGGAAGAGATACTATGGAAGCAGAGATCTCGCCTGGATAAGATTAAAGGGGGAGATCGCAATACAAAATATTTTCAGCGAAAAGCTTCCTGGAGAGCAAAAAAATATTCTATTTCGGCTCTGAGGAAGGATGATGGTTGTCTCACGGAAAATTTGGAGGAAATGAAAGGTATCACAAACTCGTTTTTTAAACAACTTTATTCTTGTGATGCTTCGGTCGATCCATCCAACATTATTTCATTAGTCAAGCCCCGTGTGACCGATGACATGAATTATGACTTATGCAAACCTTTTACTGAAAAAGAAATAAGTGATGCCCTTTTTCAAATGGGACCGTTAAAAGCGCCAGGGCAAGATGGCTTTCCTGCAAGGTTTTTTCAGCGGAATTGGGGCCTAATCAAAGATGATATTGTCAAGGCTGTGCAACAATTTTTTAATTCTGGAATTATGCCTGATGGTATTAATAATACTACTATTGCTCTCATCCCCAAGATCAAGAATCCTCAAACAATCAAAGATTTCAGGCCGATCAGTTTGTGCAATGTTATCTACAAGATTATCTCCAAGTGTCTTGTTAACAGGTTGCGCCCGCTCCTCGATGGTATGATTTCCCCTACTCAAAGTGCATTTATTTCGGGAAGGTTAATTTCTGATAATGCTCTTATAGCCTTTGAATGTATGCATTCGTTAAGTACGCTTAAGGATTTAAGAGGGGAATATTGTGCTTATAAGTTGGACCTAGCCAAAGCCTATGACCGTGTGGATTGGCAATTTTTGCAAAGTGTGATGGGGGCATTGGGTTTTGCGCCGCAATGGATTAAATTGGTTATGACATGTGTTACTTCGGTGAAATTTGCGGTGCGCTTTAATGGTCAATTGTTGCAGTCTTTCTCACCTTCTCAGGGGCTCAGGCAGGGAGATCCTTTATCTCCCTATTTGTTCTTATTTGTGGCAGAGGCGCTTTCTTTGTTGCTCAATGACGCATGTGCTAGGGGAGTTCTCCAGGAATTCAAATTGACTAGACGAGCGCCTGGTATTTCTCACTTGCTATTTGCAGATGATAGTCTGCTATTCTTTAAGGGTTCTTTTGATCAAGCTTTAGCAATTAAAAATATTCTAACGGTGTATGAGAAGGGAACTGGACAGATGTTAAGCCCTGATAAATGTTCCATAATGTTTGGGAAAAATTGCAGCTTGGAGAAACAAGTGACTATCATGGTTATTTTAAAAATTACTGTGGAGGGGTTCGAGGATAAATATCTTGGATTACCAGTACCAGAGGGTAGAATGAAGGCCGGTATGTTTCAGTATACTAAAGATAAGTTTTTGAAAAGACTTTCACTGGATTGAAAAATATGCTTCTTGTGGAGTCAAGGAAGATTTAATCAAAACAATAATTCAGGCTCTTCCTGTGTACACTATGGGGATTTTCAAATTTCCAGTTTTCCTTTGTGAGGAGTTATCCCATATTATAAGGAACTTTTGGTGGGGAGACGAAGAAGAAAGAAGAAAAACGCATTGGTTGGCGTGGGACAAACTAACAAGACCTAAAGGTAAGGGTGGAATGGGTTTCCGTGATCTCAGGCTTTTTAATCAAGCTCTTCTGGCTAAACAGGCATGGCGGTTATTGGTTTACCCGGATTCGCTATGTGCGAAATTGATGAAGGCAAAGTATTACCCCGAGGGACATATTCTTGATACGGTGTTTCCGCATGCTAGTTCTGTGACTTGGCAAGGTATTTCACATGGTCTGGAACTTCTTAAGAAGGGGGTCATTTGGCGGGTATGTGAAGGATCTAGTATTAATATATGGAGGGATAATTGGATACCTAGGAGGCATGGCCTAAAAATCTCAGCTAGAAGGCATATTACCAGGTTAAAATTGGTTTCTGACTTATTCATGAGTGGGTGTAAGTGTTGGGATGAAAACTTGATCAAGTATCTATTCTATCCACATGATGCGGAGGAAATTCTTAAGATTCGTATTCAGGCCTCTAGGGATGGGGATTTTGTTGCGTGGCACTATGAGAAGAATGGTATTTTTTCTGTTAAAAGTGCGTACAATTTTGCGCTTAATTTGAAGGATAGCCAGGATCATGGTGGCCAATCTAGTGGCGAACCAGAGGGGGTAAAAGGGATTTGGGAGATAATATGGAAGGCTAATATACCTCAGAAAATCAAGATTTTTGCGTGGCGAGCTGCTACCAATAGCTTGGCGGTCCAAATGAATAGAGTTAAGCACCATCAGACTGATTCAGGGATGTGCTCTATTTGTGGGGATGAAGATGAAGACATCTTTCATGCTCTGGTGAGGTGTTCTAAAGCTCGTGCTCTTTGAATGGCCATGAGAGAGCGGTGGAATATTCCGGATGAAGAGTTCTTCAAGTGCACGGGACCAGATTGGTTATTGATTTTACTAGCGCAACTGGGTTTGCGGCAGAGGGAGCAAATCATGTTTCTTTTCTGGCGAGCATGGCATTTGAGAAACGATTTAATTTTTGGGAACGGGAAAGAATCCGTTAATGCCTCTGCACATTTTGTGGATAATTTCTGGACCACCTTCACGTCTAGTCATGACAACGCTAAGTTGGACGTTAGCAACAAAGGCAAGGAGAAGGTGAGTGGAGTTGTAGAGGATTTTGCACCGTTAAAAGATCATGTGGTCTGGACTCCTCCCCCTAATGATCATATCAAGATCAATGTTGACGCCAGTTTTGTGGAGAGTACTAATGCAGCCAGTGTGGGGGTCGTAGCTCGTAATTCTTCTGGAGATATTATTGTTTCTTCATGGGACTTTATTGATCGGTGTTCCACTATGAATGAAGCTGAGCTCCGCGCCTGCCTCGCAGGACTTTATATAGGTATCACTCTTCCCCAATCTATTATTTTAGAGACTGATTGTGCTTTCGTACATTCGGTTCTTGCAAATGAGAAGATTGACAGGTCCCCCGGCTGATTTGATGGATGAGGCTCTGAGTATATCTAGGATGATCCAAAATTTTCATATTGCAAAGATAAGTCGAACTGCCAATGGGGTGGCACATGAGATTGCAAAGTTTAGCTTTAGTTCTATGTCTGATGGGATTCTTTTTAATTCTGTTTCGCCCTCCGTGGTGTATGCTGTAATGAATGATTGTAAGAACCTTTCATTGGATTAATTAATATATGGGGTGTTTTTTCAAAAAAAAAAAACCTCAGTGCAGTGCAGTTGGTCAAGGCAAGTCGCAACAAATTAGCCGATCATGTCAGTTAGTAGTCGTATCCAACTCAATATGGGAATGGGCCGACCCGGACCTGGCCCTGTGGACATACGTGAGGCCATGGGTCGGCCCATTTCATCATAAATTTATGGCCTCATTGGCCCGTGGGTACAGGAGGCCGACACAAAATTCAGCGACTTCATACTTATTGTCCTGAAATGTCTCAAAAAAAAAACTTATTGTCCTGAAAAAAATGCCTATGGTACACCACCAAGTAGCAAGAAAGGAGTGGTCTTTACCAGCACCCAAAAAATTTCATGTCTGCAGTCTACAAGATTGACAAAAACTCCTAAACATATACGACCGAAACTACTGCAGAACCAACACTGAAACTACTACAGAATCTGCACTGAAGCTATAGTAGTCTCACCTGTACGTACTGAAACTCCAACTGGATTTTTTTTTGAAACGGAGAAAAATTGCCTCATCTATTAATTAAGCCAAAGAGAATTGTCCTGTTAATTACGGAAAACCGGGCGAAAACCGAAATAACAAGGGTCAAGCCCATACCCATAGACTGAAACACACAGGGCAAAGCCCACCCTTATCAACGACATGTCGACCTACGGCCATACAACACAGCACCGACTCTGACAGAGAACTCAGAAGAACGAAACCAGGCACGGCTGGCGCCACGGAAGATCGCCGAAAGGGCCGCCTGTAGCCAGTCATCGTACACCACAGGGCCCCGCCGCCGCAGCTTCGACTCCACAGCAACAAACAAACCGAGGCAATACCGTGGGCACGCCGGAGAAGAGCCGACTATCGCAACCACTGTCGCGTCGCCGACATCGCTCCCACCATCATCGTTGCCATAGAAGTTTGGTCGCCACCGTGATTCTCTCGGGGCCGCCGCCCCGACATCCACCGCTCCGTCGCGCCCAGCGCAATCAACCGGCACCACCTTCCGGGGCCGCCGCCCCGACATACCACCGCTCCCATCGAGCAGCAACGCCGCACAACCCAGCTACCCGCAACCCCCGCTGCTCAGGGCAACTGCTCGCAGACCACAAACGTCGCACCACATCCGGGGCCGCCACCCCGACGTACAGTCAGACCGCCCCCTCTGGAGCGCGTCGACCGGACCGACAAGCCTGCCACCCAAGTGATCCAAGATTGCCACCCAAGCGAAGGCCGAGCCGCCGCCCCGCCCCATGGAGCCGCCCCGCGCATCACTTTCCGAGGCCGCCGCCTCGGCGCACATCAGCCGTCCGGGGCCGCTGCCCCGGCATCCACCAACCCGGGCGTAGGAGAAAATCAGACGCACCAAGCACAAGCTAACTCTCCCAAGCAACGCCCCCAAGGGGGAAACGACGAAGACGCCGCCGTCGCCCGCTCCGGAAATATCTGGAGCTTAGGTTTTCACCCGGAAAGGCCGAGCCCCATGTAGAATAATGTGAGTTCCACAACGACGCCTCCAAGGAGGGGACGACGCCCAAAAGCACCGCCGTCGACGGCACCGACAAAGTCGGGTCAAGGCTTTCGCCCGGAACACACACATCCCAATGGAGGCCTGCAGATCTGATCCACCCAAAAGCGTGGAGATCGTTCGAGCCGTTCCTGCTGCGCCTTGCACTCTCCAACGTCGACCACCAAGCTTCACCGCGCAGCACCAACATCAACAGCACCTCAAGCCGCGAATGAGGAGCGAGCGCACACGCCACCACGGCCAAAACGCCATGGCACCCAGCCCGGGGCCGCCGCCCCGGCTTCCTCCTCGCCCCTGCTCCGCACCTCCCCGCTAGAGCACCACCAGGCCACACCCACACCTGCCATGCCCGCGCCGCACCGGACCAGATCGGACGAAGCCCGGAGCACCGCCCCACAGCGCCAGGGCCGCCGCCGCAGGCCGGCCCCACCAGATCCGGGCGCGAGGGCCCCGGATCCGCCGCCCCCGCCGGAGGAGAGGAGCTCCAGCCCGCCGGCGACGAGTCCGGGCACGACGACCACGCGCCGACGCCGCACGAGGCAGCCACGGGCCGCCTGCCCCTCGGGAAGAAGCCCCGCCGCCGCCGCTGCCACACGGGCTTTGCCCGGCGGCGCATCACGGCGGCGGCGAGGGGAGGGGGAGACGATGGAGGGAGCGCGGTCGGCAGAGGTTTCCGTCGCCGCCCATGTCGCTCGTGCGGAGCGACGCGGGGGCCTTTTTTTTGTCTCGAAACTCCAACTGGATTTACACTGAATACTATAGTAGTTTATAGAATCGACTACACTGAAACTCCTACTACAGAATCTACACATATACGCATCGACCAAGAACCAAAGCAGGACGAGCAGTATGATCTGTGCTTGGCTTGCAGTTGCGCTGGGA
The DNA here is from genome assembly GCA_032464435.1 of Aegilops umbellulata. NCBI lineage: Eukaryota > Viridiplantae > Streptophyta > Magnoliopsida > Poales > Poaceae > Aegilops > Aegilops umbellulata. The sequence continues at coordinate 69,461,065 of CP136058.1, forward strand.
AGGGGAGGAGGCCGGCAAGAGTGAGCACAATCCAGAGATCGGGAGGGCCAGCGACCCAGCGTGTGGCGAGCTGCACAAGTTGGAGAGGAACAGGACGGCTACCAGGATGGCGAGCTCGACGACGACAGGTCGTCGACGAATGGGAGGCGCACCAGGAGGGGGATGAACGACGGCAGCGGTAGAGATAGTCGGGGCGGCCGGCGGAGGCAGAGATGCTTGGGGCGACTAGGACTGGTTCTAAACATCAGGTCGCACGGTGCCGGCTCCATTGCCCCGTATATCACATAAGGCCAACCCATTTGGCCCAGACTTTTTGGGCCGGGTCAGTGACCCAGCAGGCTGACCCGGCCCATTCCCATCTTGATATCCAACTAAGGACATATGCATGCGTTGAATATTTGATACAAAAGAAGTGATGATAGGATGAATAAGATCAAAACAATGCAACATATATGATGTCATTCCAAAGATACATATTTGATGTCATCGCTTACTTCTACAGGACCAACGTTGTTCAGTTAAACTCCACTCTACACCAATAAGAAACATGAATGTACAGTCAAAAAACAGTTGAGACCACTCATCATGATCAGTGGTGGAAATGGCTACACTGCCTACCTACAGCCAAGATAAGTTTAATGTACATGAACACTTTGCTCCAGGTAACATGCCATTGGTGTGTGTTAGCTTCAATATGACATGACAACACCTCAAGCAAGCTCTGGCAGGGCAGGGTGAGAGAAAATTAGATAAGAAGGAAATGGGACAAACATAGACAATAATTCACACATCAATTTGTTTGCTATTCACATTAAACCAGCGATGAACACTAACAATTAGACTTCACATGACAGTACGTAGACAGGAAAGCATTTTGTTATGGTGTATCTGTGGTTAAAGCATGTTTTGGGTGCACAGGGAAACCAGTCAGGTGAGGGATTGAGCTTCTGGAAGAAGACTTGCTTACTGAAGAATCAAGCAATATCTAGAGTACTAATTTCTCGCAATACTACATAATGCAACTGAAACTATGGACAGAATAACATGGTCATGTATACCAACAGCAAAAAAGAACAGCAGGTTAATGATAGCAAAAAGGAAAATGAGATGCAGACGATGGCATAAGATTGGCAAAAAAATTACCTTGCCCGCAACCCATCCCTGTGGACCAGTTTGTTTTGTTACCAGAACCAGCTTAGGCCTTTTAGCTACAGACGAATCAGTACAAACACATCTACAACCAACTCGAAGCAATAACTTTGACTAAAATGATCAATTGTAGAATTACATGTCACTAGAAATCCAATTAATGCAAGTTCAAATGGAAAGGCATATTCATTCAGAACCAAAACATTACAAAAGAAAATGATTGATCTTCATGTGTATGGATAGTTGTATATCACAGAATTAGCCTTGGTAGCACGCATTTCTAGTTTAATACGTTAATCCATGCAAGATGTGATAAGGATTATGCATAAAGGTAGATTTGCTAAGCATAAATTCTCTGCAACACATCTCAACAAATACTTTGGAACGGAATATCCTCAACCCATTGCTACAACATGAATCTGCATGTAATATATTGTGAACTATCTCTTACAAAGACATACCTGCAAGGCCTTCAGCTTCCTCAGCCTTAACAATATGGAACACCACCCAGCAGTACACTTTTGAAAGTTCCAATCCATGCAAGGATTTGGCTTTTCACAACTGTCCGCAATGGTGTCATCATTTAAACACGATTGAACTATGACCAACAAGCTACGATACATACATACACTGGGGATGGAAGCCTGCATATTACAATAAATACTGGGAGCCCACTGCCCGGCCAAACCATCTGATGACATAATAACTAAAAAGGCTACACAAGTATTTTTGTGCAGAATACTAAGCAAAAAGTGTTGCCTTATCTCAGTTAATAACACATTATTTAGAGAAAAAGAACTATTTCTTAGAAGTCAAAATGTTTGCACAAATCCCTATGCTCAAAAGTCATTATAATTACAGGAGCAACTATAGCAGTGACATAACTCATGACTGTTTGCAGAAATATGATGTGGTGGCTGTTGTGTGATTTACACCCATAAGCAATAGTATTTTTGGCACACAAAATATGATACAAACCAGTTGTATGAATTGCCAGGAATGAAGCTACAATTATAGCAACCACATCCCGCATTACCACACCATCACCATCACCAAACCAAACATATGTTTCTACCAGCCTAACCTGGATTAAGCAGGAACTCACAGTAGTAATAGATTAAAAAAGGAATAGTGTACAACTTTACAACACTGGCATTTGAGAGGATACAATATACAACATTAACAGTTTGTTTTGTCGTATACAGTGAAAAGTACAAACATGTGAAGTCTGAACAGTGTGAGGTTCTGAAATGAGCTTTCACAAGTATAGTACTATATTTTAACAACTGTATTGCCTTTGAGTTGCCCCTTTCTGGAGCTAAACTGTGCAACCTTTGTCAGAAAACAACAGCCAGCTAACAATTTATCTTAGCTGTCACGCAGGGAAGAAGGAACTCAGCCGTTGATCCTGGTATAACAAAAGTGAATGATAAGAATTGAGTACCAATGGGTCTCTACAGTCCTACAATATATCCAGTCCTAATTCAGCATATTGCATCTAACCTTTGCATGCAATAAGTGCCAAATAATCCATACTTCTACAAAAGGTATTCAGAAGAATCCATGGTATTTTTAGTTGAGTTAGCAACAATCCAAGACCACGAATGAATTTGAATAATCAATAATTTACATGTGTGCTTCCCTAGGTTCCTAATACAGAAGAAAAAAAATTACTCCTTCCGTTCCTAAATATTTGTCTTTTTAGAGATTTCAAATGGACTACCACATACGGATGTATATAGACATATTTTAGAGTGTAGATTCACTCATTTTGCTCCGTATGTAGTCACTTGTTGAAATCTCTAGAAAGACAAATATTTAGGAACGGAGGGAGTATAACTTTAGTTTAACAGGGGAGCAGCATTTGCTTGTGCCAGAATTAAAAAACTGCAGCTCCAATATAGCACCATAAGCTTAAGAAACGCGACAGAAACTAGAAGATCCTAGGTAGTCTACAAAACATTGTTCTTGTTTAAACACCAAGAAAAATAGCAGTTACAAGTATTACTAATCCTTTCTTTCATCGAAGGTAAAAGAAGGCTTAGAGCATACCTCAGCCACCGATATGTATCATAGGTCTATTTGCTGTCTTCGCAATATCAAACATCCCGGCATGTTTAGCTTTTTTCCTTTTAACCTGCCCACATGGAAGTGGCTATTGAGAATCACATCTTTGGTTAGTAAATAGACATAACGGGATTCCCCTAACGAATACTAACGAACACTAATGCTTGGTCACTGGCATTTATTACTAGTTTACCACCAGGAGCATATATTGCTACTTTGCTGTTTTTAATAATGACACTTCACTTTCAGAAAACCAGATATGGATGGGTATTTTTTTTGGGTAAAAAACACAAAAAAGAGCTTCTCTATGATATTTATTTCTCATGGAGGAATTTTTTTGTCAAATTATTCAGAATGTGATGTTAAAAACGGTAAAGCTGTTGCCTTGTGACCATGAGGTCATGGGTTCAAGTCCTGAAAACAGCCTCTTGCAGAAATGTAGGGAAAGGCTGCGTACTATTTTGGTCGGACCCTTCCCCGGACCCTGCGCAAGCGGGAGCTACGTGGACCGGGCTGCCCTTTTTTTTATGTTAAAAACAGTCCGAGATTATATTACAGATCCGAGATTCTGGAACTTGTTAAAACCAGTGCTTGTTTGGTCCGAGATAATATTTTTTCCTAAGAAAAGCAAACTTCTAACTTTCAATTTTGTTGGCGTGCAATGGAACAGTGCATTTAAGGAACAAACAAAACTAAGAAACTTTTCGGTCTTTTGCTTCAAGGAAATGAGTGGTCAAATCGCCTATGTAAATCCCGCATTTGACAAATAGAAAAAAAAAGGAAACACATAATTCTTTCATATAAAAGATGGCAACCAAGTAAATTCTCCACATACCGCAGCACTAATTATTTCCTTCAGTCCAGCATCATCAATACCAGAATGAATAGGCTCTCTCAAGCTCACCTGCAGAAGTCAGGACACTAGCATTTATTTCAATTTTATTTTCTGCAGAAGATCCATTTTCCTCTGTTCATTATAGTCAATACATATACAGAAAACATAACTGCAGAGAAAGAACGAATTTCAGAAATATACACATGGTGGAATAAAAGGACTTCTGGAATGCAAGTACATCGAACGAATGAGACTTGTAAGTTGTAACAACACATAAACCTAGCGTTTGTAGCATAGCGTATACCATAGTCCTAACTTCTTTCACTCTCATACCTAAGACACATCATACTTGATCTTTGACAAAGTGAACTTCAAAAGCAAGAAAAAGAAACAAGCACATGAGTAAGGTCACTCAAATCTCCCATTTACATCATGTTTAAATCAAATGACCTTTGTATACAGAAGAAAGTTATCATGCTTAAAATGTCAGAAACGTCTTTCATTCTCCTAGGAATCCCTTATTACCCTAGGTTAGAAAAATATTAACGATTGCATAAAAAGGGAAACTGTAATACATCTATAAAATTGGATGATCACACATTGACACTGATTAAGCTCTGCATATTTTTATTAAAAACCAGTAATGCAACATTATGGACAGTTAAATATTGGTTGCTTATGGGATCAGGAACACTAAACAATTTCTCAGAATTAAATTGAATACATCATTTTCAATACGAGATGGGTCCGAAACAAGGAAGGCAAATTGTCATCACAACTTCCTAAAACTTGGATGGCCTTAATACCATTTTAATTTGATCCTGCAACCAGCACAATTCAAGGAAAGCAATGTGAAGCATTAATACTGGTTTAGTGCTGTAACCAGTACAATTCCAGAAAAGTACAGTGATCAGGAACTATTTGGCGTACTGACCTAATTAATTGTTAAGCCTGTTCCTTAAACCCCGAAAGAGTAATGCTATTACCACTCTTGAGTGAAAATTCCAAGAAAAAACATATCCATAGAGAAGATGCACATGGCAATAAAAGCAAAATCATTGACAAAGCAAGCAGATGAACATACCTCTGAGGGGCCAAATAAGCACACTTTAAAGTTGCCATCAGCCAATAATCGCAATCTATTGCAACCAGCACAAAAATGCTCTGTCATTGATGTAATAAATGAAATTGTTCCAACATGCCCATCAATCTTGAAATTCTTTGCGGTGTCTGAAGGATGATCTTGAAGTCTCTCTACACCTTTGAAACGTTGACGCTGATACATGGGCGCACATAAAGTAAATTATTTGTAGCTTACATAAATATACAGCACAAAAAATGCATATTGGAGGATGAATGTAATGGTACCAGAGGAAGTTAACTTCAAACACGATACTTACCACTTTATCTAGTATCTCTGCATAAGGGACCAGCTTCTTGACATTCCAAACATTACCATCAAATGGCATAAACTCAATAAATCGAACATTAATAGGCTTGTGTCTAGTCAATTCAACAAAATCGCAGATTTCATCATCATTCGTTCCACGCATGATAACACAGTTAATCTGGCAGCAGAAAAAGGATGACGGGAAATATGTCAACAAATTATGTATGGTATGAAGTGAATATATCTTTAATTTTAGAAATGATATCCGGAAACAAAGGACTGAAATAATTTAGCATGCAAAAAAACTGCATACCTTGACGGGGTCGTATCCAAGTTGTACGGCAGTATCTATTGATTCCATGACCTTCGAGTGCCCTTTACGCCTAGTCATGAATTCAAACTTTGCAGGAATCAATGTGTCCAGGCTAATATTTAAAGCGTTAAGACCACATTCTTTCAGTCTCGGGAGCTTCTTGGAAAGAACAATCCCATTTGTGGTCATCGCAAGAGTTTTCAGCCCCTTGAGGCCAGTAAGATGCAAGCAAATATCTTCAAGGTCTTTTCTAACGGTTGGTTCTCCACCAGTTAACCTGATCTTGTCCACACCAGAAGTAACAAAAAGATTGGCAATTCGGATTATCTCATCATGTGACAGAAGCTCTGACTTTGGTGTGAGCTCGACTCCTTCGGCAGGCATGCAGTACTGACATCTCAGGTTACAGCGCTCGGTCAAGGAGATCCTCAAGTAGTTGTGGAACCTCCCGAAGGAATCAACAAGCATATCCGATGAGGGTGTTTCCACTGGTTGCACTTCTGGCTTTGTAGCACAGCAAGTCGAATATGCATTGGAGCACCTGTGGCTGTAGGTTACCCTGGTTGAAACGGAAGTGCTGGTCAGACTTCGGAGTCCTACCCTCATAGCATCAACCTGCAAAATTTTGGCGAATGTGTTACACAGAAGCATCGAAGCTGGTACAGAAAAAAGGCTTGATTTTTCTCGACGAATCCACCGACGAAGGGGGAAAAAGCTCCACAAGGTTAGTCTAGGCAATTTGATCATATCGAAAACTGCTAACTCGTCTACAAATCGAAATTGAAAAAAAAAATCCGCATAATTCAGCAAAATGGGGGGATAGATAGACCGCGTGTCTGGGAGCAGGCACCTGGCGGTCGGGGACGTTGAGGCGGCGGAGCTGGTGGTGTGACCATTTCGCGGCGACGGGAGAGGAGAGGGGGCGGGGGGCGGGAGCAGCAGCCGGCGGCGGGGCGGTGGGGGAGCAGCTCGAGGTCGTCGCCGGCGAGCTCCATGGGTCCCTCTCCTCCGTCACGGCTCCGCGGGAGACGGGGAGGCGGGAGACGGGCGGGGAGGTCGGAGGGGGGAGGCAGGCAGGCCGCCGGGAGGCGGAGAGGAGGCGGCGGCGGAGAGAGGAGGTCACATGGGAGGCGGCGGGCTGCATCGAGGAGGTGGGGGAGGCGATTGACCGGTGGGGTCAAAGTGGAGTGTACGGCCCTGGACTCGGAGGCTGGAGTGAGCTGGTCGTTGATCGCTACCCATATTCCAATGAAAGGAACAGGATTGATTTGATTTTATTTGATTATACTCCAACCAATCAATCAAGCAGGCAAATGGGAATCGAAGACGAACTCAACATCTGATGGAACACGGGGGGGAGTACGTATGAGATGATGCACGTAACGCTTGCGGAGCTGGTGAGCTATACCTGGCCATCTGCCGGGCCGGGTCTATCAAAGCCCGAGGCAGAAAACCAACGGTCGAGCCTGTTTTTTGGCCCAAGCCTGGCCCAAAAGTGATAAAGCCCGGCGGACCTCGGGCCGGGCCCCTTCAATAAATTGTGAAAATGACGGGTTTGGGCCAGGCCCGGGTGCAGCGTCGGGTCGGGCTGCTCATGGCCAGGACTACGGTGAGCTGACCAATGGCTATGGAAGATTTCTTACTGACTGTTTTACAGGGTGACGTGGCTTTCTTTGGTTGGATGAGAGGGCTCACAAGGAAATGTAATGAGGGAGCATCTCTTTTTCTTTTTCTTTTTTGCGGAATAAAAACTTTTATTACTCAATCAAAAGTGTCTTTACAATCATGAGCTGCAATTTCCATGACCTCCGGTGCCCTTGATCCAAGCCAGCTCATGGTTCTATCACCAAATCTAGCAAAGTTCGCCAGAGAAACACTAGCTCTATTTTGAGTCAGTAGGCCATGAGTAATACAAAAATTACATCTGCTGAGGGGCTGCTTGACTTCACGCACTTGGTAGGCGTATATAGATGTATCCTCTTCCTTGCTCTGGATCATCTTCATTGCACTAGTCGAACCAATCTCGATCGGTATAGGAAGATTATTTCTTTGTGTAGCACTAGAAAGGCCCTCCTTTTTTTGCGGGTAACTCTTATATTACTCAAATCACATTTGTGCGTACAATCAATTTTGGCTAGCTCTAAAAAATCTATCGGGCCAGAACCAACCCAGGTCATCATTCTGCCCTCTACTCTACCAAATTTAGCTAAGCTATCACCAACCTTATTGTGATTGCGATTAACATGAGTAACACACGACTCACGAAGAGATATAAGGTGCCTAGTTTCTCTAACTATAGAAGAATAAATCGATCTATCAAGAACTGAAGCTTGAATCAACTTGACAGCAACGACAGAGTCCATTTCAATTATAATTGGCAAGTCACTCCTCTGAATGGCAAAGGACAGTCCTTCCATGCAAGCACAAAGTTCAACTTCAAGGGCTTTCCGGCAAGAGAAGAGTTGTCTACATGCTGAGTAAATAATGCGACCTCTATCATCTCGCAGCACCATACCAGCTCCAACCGTGCCATCCTCTAAAAATGAACCATCGGTATTTAGTTTCACCCATCCTGGCGTTGGTGGACACCACACGGGAGGGGGAACTACATCCTTCCTCACATGTGGGTTTGTCAAGGTTGTATCATATGTCACTCGGGACTTCCCTTTAATCGGGTCAGAAGTGAGATCAATCTTTAAACCTACCAAGGAGTCTATGTAGCTTACCAAAAATATTTTAGAAGCTTGCATGGGGGGAGCAGGTTTGTGGTGCACTACTTCATTGTGAATGTGCCAAATTCTCCAGAAGGTCATGAGAACCATGCATCGTTCAATTTTTGATAGTGGAACAAGCAAGTTCAGCATCCATACTTTCCCACAGTTCTGAATGGAAGCAATATCAGGGATGTTCCAGACATTCGACATAGTTGCCCACAACTCACGAGCATAAGTACAACGACAAAGGGGGTGGAAATTGTCCTCGGCCTCCATGGCACAAATTGGGCATATATGATCTATCTCCAATCCTCTATTGTGCTTCTTTTGCCAAGTTGGCAAGGCATTCGTTGTGGTCTTACATGCAAAGTTTCGGACTGAGGGTGGGACGTTGCTCGACCAGATCACTTTCCAACAGGGACGTGACCCCCCCCCCCGCCCCACCCCCCGGCCTAGAACTTGATCATGCGGCAGTGTCCCTGTGAGCTTCATTGAAAGCAAGTTGAGCACTCTTCACTGTAAACAATCCATACTACCCAGGTCCCCATGCTAGCGTGTCATCCTCCAATCGTGGTGGGGCTCGAATTTTCATAATCTCAGTAACATCAGTCGGGACACAATATTCCTGTAGCAACCCAACATTCCAAGACCCGTTGTCATTCAGCAGATCAGACACAAACCTTATACGACATCTTCCCTGCAACGTAATGGGTTTATATGAGTAAGGACGGGAATCCAGTTATCTCTCCAGACTCGAATACTTTTGCCATTCCCAACTCTCCATACCAAGTTCTTCAAGAGTTCAAGCCCGTAGCTAATCGCCCGCCAAGATGATGAAGCATTCCCGGTAACATACTGTATCTCCGAGCTTTCCTTCAGGGTAGTACTTAGCTTTGAGTACTTGTGCGCATAAACTTTCCGACCTCGTGATCAACTGCCAAGCTTGTCGCGCTAGTAGTGCTTGGTTAAACATACGAAAGTCACAAAATCCAGCACCACCTCTATCCTTTGGTTGCAACAAATCATCCCATTCTCGCCAATGAACTTTCCATTTACCTTTTGATGAGCCCCAATAGAAACTCCACACCATCCTAGTGAGCTCATCACAAACAGAGAAGGTAGTTTAAACACGCCATAATGTATGTTGGTAATGCTTGTGCTACAGAAATAATGAGTCTCTCTACCAGGCTGGGCAAGGTGTCCATCCCCCCACTGTATAAGACATTTTGTCAAGCTCATCTGTAAATTCTGAAACCCTCCTTGCAGGCACATAACTCTGCTTCTAGAGCATCGCGCCATGAGTAAAGCTTCCTGCATGAAGAAAAATAATGACACCTGCTTCATTCCTGAGGATCATGCCTACAGCCGCTCCTTTGTCCACGCCATATGATCCAACATAATTTAACTTAACCCACTGTAACACCCCTAATGTCATGCTACAGTAACCCTATCTAATTTAAGCTAATCATTTTTTCCAAACGGTGCTTAATCAACTTTGTTCAATATCCCATTTGAAATTCCAGTCATTTCAAATTCAAGTGAAGTTTGAAGTTGCTCAAAAGTTGTTGGAAAAATGTTCATCATTTGTCAAAAATTCCATAACAATTATTTGTTAAGGAACACAACATCACTTTTGCGCAAAGATGAGCATTAGCAATTATAACAGCACAAATTCAGCATTTTTAAATGCTATCCTATTTATGAAAAATATCAAATAGAAGTCTGCAAAATATTGGTGGCACCGTCTATAATCACCAGGGATTTAATGGGACTCCTCCCAAATTTTTCCTAAGTGAAATAGTTGACCAAATAATTCTCTTTCTCTCTCTGTTAATAAATAAAAGCTAAAACAGAAAGAAGAAATAGACAAGGCCTAAACGCTACTGTGGGGCTAGGCCTCTAGTTCTACAGTGCAGCCCAACCCACCGGGGCTGGCCTTTCCCTTACCTCCCGCCAGCTAAAGAGAGAGGCCGAAGGCCATGGCCAGTGCCCGACCCCCCTTCGCCACTGTAGTTCCCCCCAGATGGATAAGAGGAACCCCCTGTTCCTTTTCGCTCCCTCCCCGAACCCTAGATCCATTAGCTACCTTCTCCTCGCTCCCCTCCTCGATCTGGACCCCACGTCCGAAACCACCATAGCCGTGCCGTCGACGTTCTCGCAGTCGGCGTCATCCCCAAGCCCCGCGAGGATGCCCAAGGGACACGCGCCATCGTCCTCGGCCTCGCCATAGCAGGAGCCGCCGCGGATCATCGCCGAGCCGTCCCCTTCGTCGGTCTTCTTCAAATCCAGCCTCTGCGCATCGCCGTTCACTTGGCTCCACCCCGACCCCTTCCGGCCGTTCCGAGCTCACCACCAGCACCCCTCCTGGTGAGCCACGTCGTTCCCCCCTGTTTCCTCGTTGGTTCCATCATCGCCCGTCGCCACCACCACCGAGCCGTGCTCCGTGGAGTTCGCGCGTGCTGCGTAGTCCTGCTGCCGCTGCGCCCGCCATCGCCTGCATCCGCCCCGGCACGCCCGGCGCCCGATGTCCCGCGCGCTGACCCGCGCCCGGCCATGCCCTGCGTCGCCCGCGGCTGCTGCCCTCCCGCGTGCCGCTCGCCGTCGTTCCAGCCCCGTCGAAGCCCACCGCTGCCTACTCGAACGGTGACGCCGTCGTCCACTTGCGGGCCACCCGGCGACCTCCCGTTCGCCCCTCCAAACGCGCGCAAGCGCCAGCTGCCCTTGGGACCAAGCGGCGCGCCCAGCCGCCGTTGCTGCTCGCTGGCCCCGCCGTCGGCGCTCGCCACTCCGGCCCCTGCCTCGAGCAAGCGCAGGCAAGCAGCCCCCCCTCGGTCGTCTCTATCCCTGCCAGATCGGGCTAGCCCTGGCTAACCGAGGATTAGTTTAGGACTAATTCCCCACTAATGGCGCACTGGCATGTGGGCCCCTCACCACTATTTAGCATAAATAATTCTTAAAATAAAATTAGTTTACCCTGTGACACTGACATGTGGGTCCTCCCCTAAATAAAACAACTTAGTTAAAATTTAAACAAATGCTAGTCAATGACACCTGGACCCCACCTGCCCTTTGACAGGTCAACTTTGACCTTTGACCCGTTGACTTAGCACACCCCTGGGCCCCACAATCATAGACCTAGGCTAGTCCACTTGTGGGTATAAAAAGTATTCTGCCGTATTTAATATTTTCGAATTTAATTAATTCCAGAAAATTGTTTAAACTTTGGAAATTCATAGAAATTAAACCATAGCTCCGATGAAAATGTTTTCTACATGAAAGTTGCTCAGAAAATTCCAATGAATCCGAATACACGGTCCGTCACCTGTCACATGCCTCTAGCATGCTGAACATGGAACATTCCCCCTCCGGTCATCTGTCTGACACAGGTCCGGAACCGGGAATACATTCCCGGTCGAATTCTCCCCTTCACCTTTATCGTGTAGCCATACGTTAGGTCACACCCGGCACAACATATTGCCACGTTATGCTTTGTGATGCTATGTTTGCTTTATATTTACTGTATTCTTCCCCCTCTTCTCTCCGGTAGACCCCGAGACCGATGTTGCCCCTGTGATCGACTACGTCGACGACGACCCTTCTTCCCTTTCAACAGAGCTTCTAGGCAAGCCCCCCCCTTTGATCATCCCGACATCGCCCATTCCATTATCTCGTGCTTGCATTAGATTTTGCTACTGTTATTGTTTGCTCCTATTCTGATGCATAGCCTGTTTATTGTAACATGTTGTTGTTACCTACCTGCTTATCCTAAACTGTTTAGCATAGGTTGGGTAGAAACCCATCAGAGACCCCCACTTTGTCCCAACTGCCCCGCTGGATTATCAGAAGACCCGATCAACGGGATCGAAGACCAGGCCCCGGCACCGCACATCACTTTCCCCTTAGTTGCTCGACACTACTGGGTTACTATCGAGTGCCGAGGGTGTGACCTCTACAGCACTTCTGATGTTAATCCTGTAGTGTAGCTATTCGGTCGTGGTCATCGAGGGTGATTCTGCCTTAACCACTTCCGATACGACTCTGTCGTTCAACTCCTCAAGTGTGAACCTCGGGGGTGGTTCCTCTTACGTTCACCTTGATGATTACATCGAGTGGAATTCACCGCGGGTGATTCCTCGGGTTTTACCCTTGATGTTTGGACACACGGATACTTGGACTTTACCACTGTTACTTGGAAAAGCGGGTCGACCCTAAGGGGTACCCGCGAGTGATGTGGAGACGGGTTGACCTGGAGGGTGCCCGTGAGATAATTACGAGGCGTGGCCGGGCATTCCTAGCCCTTGCCACAAGTCCTCGAGACGGGGCAACGGGGTCACAACTTTCGTGAGTCTCTGCTTGTTACCGCGCGTTCCTAATTCACTATGATTTGGATATTTGATCCGAGGGGCCTCTGGCCTGATAGCACTAACCATCACGTGGGCATAGTATGGGTGTTCTGCGTCGTATAAATCAGCCGAAGCTTAATAGACGTCGGCGACTTAGCGGCGCGCGCCGGGTTGGACTGCTAAGCACCTGCCTTTTTAAAGGAGGTAGCTAGGTCTGCTCACCGGCCGCGTTCGCAACGTGTAGGAGTTCCCGGGGCGATGGCCCATGACCCCTGGGGGCATAGATTTAGTCCGGCGTGCTGGCCTCTCTATCAAGCCTAGGTCGGGTTGCGGCGTATTGTTTGGCCGAGGTCAGGCATGACCCAGGAAAGTGTGTCCGGCCGGAGTTAATCGAGCGTGGTGGGTAAGTTGGTGCACCCCTACAGGGAAGAAAACATCTATCGATAGTCTGTCCTACGGTAACGGACACTTGGAGTTGTATCCCGATCGATACAACTAGAACAGGATACTTGAGATGAGACTTGGATACGAGGTGATAAATGGATCTGGGATTGCTTTCTCGCAGGGAGTCGAGAAAGGATCTCTGGCCGAGGTTGATAACACTTCTACTACTTTACTTTATGCTACTCTACTCCCTCATGTTGCTGCAAGGTGGTGGTTTCCAGAAGATGCTAGTCTTTGATAGGCTAGGCTTTCCCCTTCCCTTCTGGCATTCTGCAGTCCAGTTCACAGATATAGCCCATTTCTTTGATACCGATGCATATGTAGTGTAGATCCTTGCTTGCGAGTACTTTGGATGAGTACTCACGGTTGCTTTGCTCCCCCTTTTCCCCTTTCTTCTTCTTTCTGGTTGATGCAACCAGATGTCGGAGCCCAGGAGCCAGATGCCACCGTCGATGCCTACTACTGCATGGAGACCGCCGACGACCAGGAGTAGTTAGGAGGCTCCCAGGCAGGAGGCCTTGCCTTTTCGATCGTTGCTACTTTTGTGCTAGCCTTCTTAAGGCAAACTTGTCTAACTTATGTCTATACTCAGATATTGTTGCTTCCGCTGACTCTTGTGTATTCGAGCTTATGTATTCGAGCCCTCGAGGCCCCTGGCTTGTAATATAAAGCTTGTATTATTTTAATTTGTGTCTAGAGTTGTGTTGTGATATCTTCCCGTGAGTCCTTGATCTTGATCGTACACATTTGCGTGTATGATTAGTGTACGATTGAATCAAGGGCGTCACACCCACCCTATCGCTGGCGGCAACCACCTAGGAGCAGCGTCCACAGATGGACTATTGTTGTTTCTGGTGGCTGGATCAAACATGATTACCGTCTTCCCTTTGCATGAATCAGCCCGCAGGTTCAATTTAAGGCCAATTATCATGTCCAAGTAGCTCTGACGGAACCGAGCCGAGACATCAAGTGGCGGAGCAGGTTTATTATGCACCACTTCGTTTCAAATGAACCATATCCTCCACACTGTCATTAGAAGCATACATCTTGCAACACGATCCAATGGCTCTAGAGCCTGGGGTAGCCATTCTTTCCCTGTCTCCTTATCCAACTGCATACCCGGCAAGTTCCATATAGTGGCCATCTTTGCTGCCGGCCGCCTGGACATACCAGGAAAGGATGATAGTTGTCCTCAACTTCCCTTGCACATAAAGGGCACTCACCAGAAATCTCAAGCCCTATTCTATTTTTATTCTGCCAAGTAGGCAGAAAGTTTGTTGCCAATCGCCAAGCAAAGTTCTCACTCTCGGGGGATATCACATGACCAAGTGATATAGCAACAGCACCCCTGTGGGCTTCCTCGAATGCCAAATCGTACACACTTTTTTACAAAAAATTGCCCTAGTTTTCCTAGACTCCACGCCAACACATCCTCTGATCTTGGTGTCGCACAGATCTTCATGATTTCAGACACATCGACCATTGCAAAGTGCATCTCCAATAGCTGAAAAAAAACTCCCCCAGTAAATAGATGGTGGGGTAACATGTTCTTTCGCCCCCACCCCCACCCTAAGATAGATGGTGGGGTAGCCCTCCAGCGAGCTCCTTCCTTTCCTCGGCCTCCCTCCGGCGATGCTCAAAATCGATTGACCGAAATTGCAAGTCAGTCAACTGGCATCTAGCCATTGTGATAAATTGAGGGCTTACAAAACAAAAATAAAATAAAAAGTGAGATTAGCCCTATAAACCGGAAGGGAGGTACGCAGTATTAGTCTATGTTGTTACCATCATATTGGGTAGTAACATATGTGTGGTATCGTGCGAGCCTTCATTTATTTAAATGTAGGCTTATTTTGTTTTGGAGTGCGTTATTTTATGGTAACATATTATGTTACCACAAACACCAGTTATCCAACGGTAATGATGGTGTTTGTTATGTGCCTATTCGGCAGTTGTCCGGTGACCATTTGCAGTGGAGCACTCACATGGCAGTATAGGGGGTCATATTGATAGAGGGCCAACTCCCCCTCCATTTAGGGGAAGATGAGATGTTTATTGGAGCAATAATTTATTGAAGAAGGGTAACTCTTGAAGTGGTTTTTTTTCTCAACGCCTCTAATACCAAGAAATTGTTGGGGAAAGGGGAGAATCTACAACCAGACCCCCACTTTATCCCTCTAGGTTCGGGCGAACAACCCGAATAGCGTCTGGATAGAAGAAAAAAAGTAATTCAGTTGGATCCCTGATGTCTACTACACAACCTTCTTCTTGTAGACGTTGTTGGGCCTCCAAGTGCAGAGGTTTGTAGGACAGTAGCAAATTTGCCTCAAGTGGATGACCTAAGGTTTATCAATCCGTGGGAGGCGTAGGATGAAGATGGTCTCTCTCAAACAACCCTGCAACCAAATAACAAAGAGTCTCTTGTGTCCCCAACACACCCAATACAACGGTAAATTGTATAGGTGCACTAGTTTGGCGAAGAGATGGTGATACAAGTCCAATATGGATCGTAGATATAGGTTTTTGTAATATGAAAATATAAAAACAGCAAGGTAGCAAGTGGTAAAAGTGAGCATAAACGGTATTGCAATGCTAGAAAACCAAGCCTAGGGTTTATACTTTCACTAGTGCAAGTTCTCTCAACAATAATAACATAATTGGATCATATAACTATCCCTCAACATGCAACAAAGAGTCACTCCGAAGTCACTAATAGTGGAGAACAAACGAAGAGATTATTGCAGGGTACAAAACCACCTCAAAGTTATCCTTTCTGATCAATCTATTCAAAAGTCCGTAGTAAAATAACATGAAGCTATTCTTTCCGTTCGATCTATCATAGAGTTCGTACTAGAATAACACCTTAAGACACAAATCAACCAAAACCCTAATGTCACCTAGATACTCCAATGTCACCTCAAGTATCCGCGGGTATGATTATATGATATGCATCACACAATCTCAGATTCATCTATTCAAACCAACACAAAGTACTTCAAAGAGTGCCCCAAAGTTTCTACCAGAGAGTCAAGACGAAAACGTGTGCCAACCCCTACGCATAAGTTCACGGGGTCACGAAATTCGCAAGTTAATCACCAAAACATACATCAAGTGGATCAGATATCCCATTGTCACCATAGATAAGCACATGCAAGACATACATCAAGTGTTCTCAAATCCTTAAAGACTCAATCCGATAAGATAACTTCAAAGGGAAAACTCAATCCATTACAAGAGAGGAGAGGGGGAGAAACATCATAAGATCCAACTATAATAGCAAAGCTCGCGATACATCAAGATCGTGCCGAATCAAGAACACGAGAGAGAGAGAGAGAGAGAGAGAGAGAGAGATCAAACACATAGCTACTGGTACATACCCTCAGCCCCGGGGGTGAACTACTCCCTCCTCGTCATGGAGAACACCGGGATGATGAAGATGGCCACCGGTGACGGATCACCCCTCTAGCAGGGTGCCGAAATAGGGTCCCGATTGGTTTTTGGTGGCTATAGAGGCTTGCGGCGGCGGAATATCGATCTAGGTTATGTTTTGGGGGTTTCTGTATATATAAGAGGTTTTGGCGCCGAGAACAAGTCAGGGGGGGTCTCCGAGGCGGCCATGAGGTAGGGGGCGCGCCCCCTCCCTCGTGGGTGCCTCAGGACTCTTCTGGCACATCTCCGATACTCCGTGGGCTTCTTCTGGTCCAAAAATAATCTCCGTCAATTTTCAGGTCAATTGGACTCCGTTTGGTTTTCCTTTTCTGCGATACTCAAAAACAAGGAAAAAACAGAAACTAGCACTGGGCTCTAGGTTAATAGGTTAGTCCCAAAAATCATATAAAATAACATATAAATGCATATAAAACATCCTTGAAGGATAATATAATAGCATGGAACAATCAAAAATTATAGATATGTTGGAGACGTATCAAGCATCCCCAAGCTTAATTCCTGTCCGTCCTCGAGTAGGTAAATGATAAAAACAGAATTTTTGATGTGGAATGCTACCTAACATAATTTTCAATGTAATTTTGTTTATTGTGGCATGAATGTTCAGATCCAAAAGATTCAAGACAAAAGTTTAATATTGACATAAAAATAATAATACTTCAAGCATACTAACAAAGCAATTATGTCTTTTCAAAATAACATGGCAAAAGAAAGCTCATCCCTACAAAATCATATAGTTTGGTCATGCTTCATTTTTGTCACACAAAAATGCTCTCATCATGCGCAACCCCGATGATAAGCCAAGCAATTGTTTCATACTTTAGTATTTCTCAAACCTTTTCAACTTTCACGCAATACATGAGCGTGGGCCATGGACATAGCACTATGGGTGAAATAGAATATAATGATGGGGGTTGTGTGGAGAAGACAAAAAGGAGAAAGTCTCACATTGACACAGCTAATCAACAAGCTAGGGAGATGCCCATCAATTGATGTCAATGCAAGGAGTAGGGATTGCCATGCAACGGATGCACTAGAGCTACAAAGCTCAACAAAAGAAACTAAGTGGGTGTGCATCCAACTTGCTTGCTCACGAAGACCTAGGGCATTTGAGGAAGCCCATTGTTGGAATATACAAGCCAAATTCTATAATGAAAAATTCCCACTAGTATATGAAAGTGACAATATAAGAGACTCTCTATCATGAAGATCATGGTGCTACTTTGAAGCACAAGTGTGGAAAAAGGATAGTAGCATTGTCCCTTCTTCTTTTTTTGGGCCTTCCCTTTTTTATTTGGCCTTTATTTTTTTTATTTTTTTATTTGGCCTTTCCTTTTTTGGCCTTTCTCATTTTCTTTTTTTCATGGGACAATGCTCTATTAATGATGATCATCACACTTCTATTTATTTACAACTCAATGATTACAACTCGATACTAGAACAAAATATGACTCTATATGTGTGCCTTCGGCGGTGTACCGGGATGAGCAATGAATCAAGAGTGACATGTATGAAAAATTATGCATGGTGGCCTTGCCACAAATACGATGTCAACTACATGATCATGCAAGGCAATATGACAACGATGAAGTGTGTCATAATAAACGGAACGGTGGAAAGTTGCATGGCAATATATCTCGGAATGGCTATGGAAATGCCATGATAGGTAGGTATGGTGGCTATTCTGAAGAAGATATAAGGGGGTTTATGTGTGATAGTGCGTATCATATCACAGGGTTTGGATGCACCAACGAAGTTTGCACCAACTCTCAAGGTGAGAAAGGGCAATGCACGGTACCGAAGATGCTAGCAATGATGGAAGGGTGAGAGTGCGTATAATCCATGGACTCAACATTAGTCATAAGAACTCACATACTTGTTGCAAAAATCTACAAGTCATCAAAAACCAAGCACTACGCGCATGCTCCTAGGGGGATAGATTGGTAGGAAAAGACCATCGCTCGTCCCTGACCGCCACTCATAAGGATGACAATCAAAGAACACCTCATGTTTCAAATTTGTTACACAACGGTTACCATACGTGCATGCTACAGGACTTGCAAACTCTAACACAAGTATTTCTCAAATTCACAATTACTCAACTAGCACAACTTTAATATCACCATCTTAATATCTGAAAACAATCATGAAGTACCAAACTTCTCATAGTATTCAATGCACTCTATATGAAAGTTTTTATTATACCCATCTTGGATGCCCATCATATTAGGACTAATTTCATAACCAAAGCAAATTACCATGCTGTTTAGGACTCTCGAAATAATATAAGTGAAGCATGAGAGATCAACAATTTCTTCAAAATAAAACTACCGCCATGCTCTAGGAAGATATAAGTGAAGCACTAGAGCAAATGACAAACTACTCCAAAAGATATAAGTGAAGATCAATGAGTAGTTGAATAATTATGTAACTATGTGAAGACTCTATAACATTTAAGAATTTCAGATCTTGGTAATTTATTCAAACATCAAGCAAAACAAAAGAAAATAAAATGACTCTCCAAGCAAAACAATATCATGTGGTGAATAAAAATATAGCTCCAAGTGAAGTTACCGATGAACGGAGACGAAAGAGGGGATGCCTTCCGGGGCATACGCAAGCTTAGGCTCTTGGTTGTCTTTGAATATTACCTTGTGGTGCCTTGGGAATCCCCAAGCTTAGTCTCGTGCCACTCCTTATTCCATAGTCCATCGAATCTTTACCCAAAACTTGAAAACTTCACAACACAAAACTCAACAGAAAACTCGTAAGCTCTGTTAGTATAAGAAAATAAATCACCACTTAGGCACTGTTGTGAACTCATTATAAATTCATATTGGTGTAATATCTATTGTATTACAACTTCTCTATGGTTCATACCCTCCGATACTACTCATAGATTCATCAAAATAAGCAAACAACACATAGAAAACAGAATCTGTCAAAAACAGAACAATCTGTACTAATCTGTATCAAACGTATACTTCTGGAACTCCAAAAATTATGAAATATATTGGTGGACGTGAGGAATTTATCTATTGATCATCTTCAAAAATAATCAACCTAAAATCACTCTCCAGTAAAAAATGGCAGCTAATCTCGTGAGCGCAAAAGTTTCTGTTTTTTACAGCAAGATCGCATAGACTTCACCCAAGTCTTCCCAAAGGTTCTACTTTGCACAAACACTAATTAAAATATAAAACCACATCTGAACAGAGGCTAGATGAATTATTTATTACTAAATAGGAGCAAAAGCAAAGAACAAAAAATAAAATTGGGTTGCCTCCCAACAAGCGCTATTGTTTAACGCCCCTAGCTAGGCATGATGATTTCAATGATGCTCACATAAAAGATAAGAATTGAAACATAAAGAGAGCATCATGAAGAATATGACTAGCACATATAAGTCTAACCCACTTCCTATGCATAGGGATTTTGTGAACAAACAACTTATGGGAACAATAATCAACTAGCATAGGAAGACAAAACAAGCATAACTTCAAGATTTTCAACACATAGAGAGGAAACTTGATATTATTGCAATTCCTACAAGCATATATTCCTCCCTCATAGTAATTTTCAGTAGCATTATGAGTGAATTCAACAGTATAACCATCACATAAAACATTCTTTTAATGATCTACAAGCATAGAAAATTTAGTACTCTCCACATAAGCAAAATTCTTCTCATTCGGAATAGTGGGAGTATCATAAGAAACTCGAATACTATAAATTGTTTCCACATTAAAAGAGTAATGTTTAGAAAAAGGGTAATCATAATCATGACAAGTTTTATAAATATAATCCTCACTACTTTTTATAGCATAAGTGTCATCACAATAATCATCATAAATAGGAGGCATGCTATCATCATAATAAATTTGCTCATCAAAACTTAGGAGGCTAAAAATATCATCTTCGTTGAACATAGCATCCCCATGCTTGGGACAAACATTAATTGCAGCAAATATATTCTCAAACATGTCATTCTCATCAAACATATCATCCCCAAGCTTGGGCCTTTTCATATCATAAGCATAATCACTCTCATCATTAATAGTATGGATAGCACAAATAGTATAGCAATTATCATCATCACAATGAGTAATAGGAGCAACATCATTTGGGAGGGTTACCTTTCTACCTTTGCTTCTCCGTCTTTTATTTTTCTTCTTCACATCATGTGTGGGTTTAACCCTCTTTTTTGAGCTCCTTATTAATGAGATTGGTTGAATAGAAAGCTCCTCCTCGTTACCTGATTCATCATAAGAAATAATAGGAGGATATTGGGAAGTCTCTTCCCTTTCATTAGTATTCTCTTCATATTCTATTTGTTTTCTTTTCTTTATGTAATTGGCAATATAAGGATTTTTAATGCAATTCACCGCACAATACATAAAAATTTCTTCTAGATCAAAATCAAGAACTTTATCAAGGACAAATTCTGGCATATCCTTAGTTATACATTTCATTTCTTCATAACCCAAAAGCAAACTAAGTTCATTATGATGTGCAAGGGAAATCAAGTCGTCACAATTTTTGGACACGATACAATCATGAAACAATTTGCATTGGATATTTAAATGACCATGTTCATTGCAAAGTTCACAAGGACGATTAAGAAAATTTAAATTTTCAGCACAAACATCTAGCCTTTCTTGTAACCATTTGGTTTCTAAATACATATGCCTCTTGCAACATCTATCCTCCCTATTTGGTGTGTACTTGCAAACTCTATGCACTCCACAAAAATTGACATGCTTATAAGAGATGTTTTCATCATGACTAGTGCAATCATCATTAGTACTATGGATATTCAAAGAGTTCGTACTAACAACATTGCAATCATGCTCATCATTCAAATATTTAGTGCCAAACATTTTAATGCTTTCTTCTTATAACATTTTGGCACAATTATCGGAATCCTTATTTTCATGAAAGATATTAAAAAGATGAAGCATATGAGGAAACCTTAATTCCATATTTTTGTAGTTTTCTTTTACAAACTAAACTAGTGATAAAACAAGAAACTAAAAGATTCGATTGCAAGATCTAAAGATATACCTTCAAGCACTCACCTCTCCGGCAATGGCGCTAGAAACTACTTGATGTCTACTACACAACCTTCTTCTTATAGACGTTGTTGGGCCTCCAAGTGTAGAGGTTTGTAGGACAGTAGCAAATTTTCCTCAAGTGGATGACCTAAGGTTTATCAATCCATGGGAGGCGTAGGATGAATATGGTCTCTCTCAAATAACCCTGCAACCAAGTAACAAAGAGTCTCTTGTGTTCCCAACACACCCAATACAATGGTAAATTGTATAGGTGCACTAGTTCGGCGAAGAGATGGTGATACAAGTGCAATATGGATGGTAGATATAGGTTTTTGTAATCTGAAAATATAAAAACAGCAAGCTAGCAAGTGGTAAAAGTGAGCTTAAACGGTATTGCAATGCTAGGAAACAAAGCCTAGGGTTCATACTTTCACTAGTGCAAGTTCTCTCAACAATGATAACATAATTGGATCATATAACTATCCCTCAACATGCAACAAAGAGTCACTCCAGAGTCACTAATAGCGGAGAACAAACGAAGAGATTATTGTAGGGTACAAAACCACCTCAAAGTTATCCTTTCTGATCAATCTATTCAAGAGTCCATAGTAAAATAACACGAAGCTATTCTTTCCGTTCGATCTATCATAGAGTTCGTACTAGAATAACACCTTAAGACACAAATCAACCAAAACCCTAATGTCACCTAGATACTCCAATGTCACCTCAAGTATCCGCGGGTATGATTATACGATATGCATCACACAATCTCAGATTCATCTATTCAAACCAACACAAAGTACTTCAAAGAGTGCCCCAAAGTTTCTACCGGAGAGTCAAGACGAAAATGTGTGCCAACCCCTATGCATAAGTTCACGGGGTCACGAAATTCGCAAGTTGATCACCAAAACATACATCAAGTGGATCACGTGATATCCCATTGTCACCACAGATAAGCACATGCAAGACATACATCAAGTGTTCTCAAATCCTTAAAGACTCAATCCGATAAGATAACTTCAAAGGGAAAACTCAATCCATTACAAGAGAGGAGAGGGGGAGAAACATCATAAGATCCAACTATAATAGCAAAGCTCGCGATACATCAAGATCGTGCCGAATCAAGAGCACGAGAGAGAGAGAGAGAGAGAGAGAGAGAGAGAGAGATCAAACACATAGCTACTGATACATACCCTCAGCCCCGAGGGTGAACTACTCCATCCTCGTCATGGAGAACGCCCGGATGATGAAGTTGACCACCGGTGACGGATCCCCCCTTCGGCAGGGTGCCGGAACAGGGTCCCAATTGGTTTTTGGTGGCTATAGAGGCTTGCGGCGGCGAAACTCCCGATCTAGGTTATGTTCTGGGGTTTCTGTATATATAAGATGTTTTGGCGCCGGGAACAAGTCAGGGGGGTCTCCGAGGCGGCCACGAGGTAGGGGGTGCACCCAGCGGGTAGGGCGCGCCCCTATCCTCGTGGGTGCCTCGGGACTCTTCTGGCCCATCTCCTATACTCCGTGGGCTTCTTCTGGTCCAAAAATAATCTCCATCAATTTTCAGGTCAACTGGACTCCGTTTGGTTTTCTTTTTGTGCGATACTCAAAAACAAGGAAAAAACAAAAACTAGCACTGGGCTCTAGGTTAATAGGTTAGTCCCAAAAATCATATAAAATAGCATATAAATGCATATAATACATCCTAGAAGGATAATATAATAGCATGGAACAATAAAAAATTATAGATACATTGGAGACGTATCAATCCCCTACAAATTATCCTTGTATGTTCGGGTTGTGAACCCTCATATCCAACCCATATATGGAGAGTATGGGCGTCCAGGCATGTCTGGGCAGTCCATCACGTGGGATTTAGCCCACACATACCACTTTCTCTCTATTTAGTCTTTGTCTTGAGAGAAGAGCTACATGCAGTGTTCCTATTGGGCGTGAAGTGGAGGAGTACATGGGCTTGGCATCTAGAAGGAAACGGTTTGCGTATACATCATTGATTTCAATCCAACGGAGTTCAAATATGGCGACTGGATCTGAAGGAGAAATCAACACTGGAAGAAACTTTGGAGTTGTTAAAATATGTGTTGAATATTATGTGTACGAGTTGTGCTATGTTGGACTTGCAATTAGCGAAGGGTTAGATGTTTGAGTCAGACACGTGTAACCCGGGCCTATTGTATAAAGGCACCGCGTAGTAGCCAAATAGACTAGACATAAGTTGTAGGCTAAAATAGAGATCATGAGAGGGACGGCCCAGATGCCCGTGGCAGGTGTAAGTGCTAAAACTGACAGATATTGGGTAGGGGGTCCCAAACTTGGTGAACTGAGCTAGATGGTAACACGAGAAGTAGGGACAAAATGTTTTACCCAGGTTCGGGGCCCTCTTGATGATGTAAAACTCTATGTCCTACTTCTTATATATTGATTGTATGGGGTACAGAGTACAACATGATCTACCTCGAGATTGTATGAAGATGTTCTAAGCTCTAAAACTTGCGATCGTGCCTCTATAGACTAAACCCCACGGCTTATATAGATGCCGGAGGTATTTAGGGTTTACAAATGGTTGGTTGCTATCTTGGGAAAGGCATGCCGATCCTTTAGATACATCATGAAGTGCACGCCAAGTTTTCGGAGATCTTCACTTGGATGACGGTGAGGGTATCAACATAGTCAGGACCCATTCGACCATTGGTGGGTCCTCGGCTCGGCCCATGGGCGATGGGACGTCATGATGTGCACCCCCTAATCCTAGACACTGTCGACAGGGGTGGCCGGGCCAACCGTGGCGCGACAGCTAGAGCACTATCTGGTGGCCTTGGAGGGCTTATCGCTGATCTATATCATGTGACTGGTACATGAGGAGGTGCATCGGTGAAAGCACAAGTGCTCCCTGGGTGATTTTGGTAATTAATGTCAACATATCTCTTGTTGGACTAATACTTTTATCTAGTATATTTCAGATGAGTTCAACAGTGGAGTGGCGTGGACAAGAGGATGTGGAACCCCTTCAAGATGCTAAGGACAAAGGATTGGATCAAGATCTAAAGCTCAAGACTCTACATTTTCATATTAGTGATCCAAGATCACATTGAGTCCATAGGAAAAGCCAATACTATTAAAAGGGGATGAGGTGTTGCTTAATGGCTTGCTTGCTCAAAGTGCTTAGTGATATGCTGCCCTCAACCACTTTCTCATATCCAAAACCAAAAGTCAAACTCGGCCCTACTTATTTGATCTATCCGGCGCCACCGAGTTCATTTGACATAGCCACTGCCAGAAACCCTAGTCACTTCGGTCTCACCGATGGGATCTCGGTCTCACCGAGATGAGCTTGCAAATTCTCTGTTTCCTATTGCACTTATTTTGGTCTCACCGAGATAAGCAATCGGTCCCACCGAGTTTGCTTGACCAACTCTCTGGTTAGCTTATTACCAAATCGGTCCCACCAAGTTTGTGTAATCGGTCAAACCGAGATGAGGTTTTACGCTAACCCTAGCACATCGGTCCCACCGAGTTGACATGTCGGTCCCACCGAAAAGGCTAACGTTCACATTTTGAACTGAATCGGTCTGACCGAGTTTTATGGTTCGGTCCCACCGAGTTTGGTGAATTGTGTGTAATGGTTAGATTTTGTGTGGATGCTATATATACCCCTCCACCCACTCTTCAGTCATGGAGAGAGCCATCAGAATGTGCCTACACTTCCAGCATACATTTTCTGAGAGAGAACCACCTACTCATGTGTTGAGACCAAGATACTCCATTCAAACCACAAGAATCTTGATCTCTAGCCTTCCCAAGTTGCTTCCCACTCAAATCATCTTTCCACCAAATCCAAATCCGTGAGAGAGAGTTGAGTGTTGGGGAGACTATCATTTGAAGCACAAGAGTAAGGAGTTCATCACCAACACACCATCCATTACCTTTTGGAAAGTGGTGTCTCCTAGATTGGTTAGGTGTCACTTGGGAGCCCCCATCACGATTGTGGAGTTGAACCAAGAAGTTTGTAAGGGCAAGGAGATCGCCTACTTCGAGAAGATCTACCCTAGTGAGGCAAGTCAGTCGTGGGCGATGACCATGATGGGATAGACAAGGTTGCTTCTTCGTGGACCCTTCATGGGTGGATCCCTCCGTGGACTCGCGCAACCGTTACCCTCCGTGGGTTGAAGTCTCCATCAACGTGGATGTACGATAGCACTGATAATCCCCAAGTGCAGGGAATCATCGTAGCAATTTCCAAAGGTGGAAGTGATAAGTATGGAGTGTCGAACCCACAAGGAGCTAAAGGTAAGATCAATATTCTCTCAAGCCCTATCTGCCACTGATACGACTCTACGTACACCGAACGTTTGCTTCCAACTAGAAACGAGAAATTAAACTACGTTGTGGGTATGAAGAGGATAACTTTGTATGATACCGGAGAGCTAAAATATAAAAGTAGGTGATGTTATCATTAAGTTAGAATATATTACTAAATATTATAAATAGCGAGTGTGTAATAATGGTGGATCGGTGTGCGGAATTGTCCTAGGCAATTGTTAACAAGATCGATAGTCGTCATTGCAATTTCATATGAGGGAGAGGCATAAGCTAACATACTTTCTCTACTTGGATCATATGCACTTATGATTGGAACTCTAGCAAGCATCCGCAACTACTAAAGATCATTAAGGTAAAACCCAACCATAGCATTAAAGCATCAATTCCTCTTTATTCCCATACGCAACAATCCCTCTTACTCGGGTTTGTGTTTCAGTCACTCACCAACCCACTATAAGCGAATCATGAACGTATTGCAACACCCTACAGCGGGAATCCCTCACGCTTGCGCGACACGGAGGGCACCATAGGACAACACCAAAATAAAACATACAACTCGTACTAATCTAGATCATCAATCAACCCAAGGACAAAAGATATCTACTCAAACATCATAAGATGGCAACACATGCAGACTAAGGCATAGCCTAGTGGTGGGAAGGGGTTGATGCCTTCCCACCCACCCAGGTTCAAGGCATGGTACTTGCAATTTGGGTTTGTTGCACCAATTATACTGTAGGGGGTTCCCTTACAGTCTTTCTGTCAAAAAAAAAGATGGCAACACATCATTGGATCATAATATGTAGCATAAAGCACCATGTTCAAGTAGGGATTACAGCGGGGTGCGGGAGAGTGGACCGCGTAAAAGAGATGAGGTTGGTGATGATGATGGTGATGTTGATGAAGACGATCACCGCGGCGATGATTCCCCTCCCGATGGCACTCCGATGCCACCAAGAGAGAGGAGGATAGGTTCTCCCCCTTGTGCTTCCTCCTCCATGGCCTCCACCTTCTGGTCCTTGGCCTTCATGATGATGATGGCCCCTCCGGGATACTCCTCCATGGCCATCGGTGATGATGGCCCCCTCTGGCAGGGTGCCAGAGAGGGCCTAGATTGCTTTCTCGTAGCCACAGAGGCTTGCGGCGGCAGAACTCCCGATCTAGGTTAATTTTCCGAGGTTTCTGTATTTATAGGAATTTGTGGCATCGGTCTCACGTCAAGGAGGTACCCGAGGTGTCCACGAGGCAGGCCCACGCGCCTGGGGGGGGTGGGTGGGTGGGTGGGTGCGCCCCCACCCTCATGGGCACCCCAGGACTCTCCTGGCCCAACTCTTTTACTCCGAGGTCTTCTTTTGGTCCATAAAAAAACATCAAAAATTGGCTCGTCAATTGGACTCATTTGCTATTCCTTTTCTGCAAAACTCAAAAACAAGGAGAAAACAGAAACTGGCACTGGGCTCTAGGTTAATAGGTTAGTCCCAAAAATCATATAAAATAGCATATAAGTGCATATAAAACATCTAAGATGGATAATATAATAGCATGAATACTTCATAAATTATAGATACGTTGGAGACGTATCAGCATCCCCAAGCTTAATTCATGCTCGTCCTCGAGTAGGTAAATGATAAAAGAAATAATTTATGAAGTGTAAATGCTAGCAGGTGCACCAGTTTGATCAATGATAATTTCAATCACATTTTCTAGCATCATTATATGTCATAACAGTATCTCATCGCATAAAACTTTTAATGATCAAGTAACAAGCCATTCACATGTTAAAGTATAGATCATAAACTTTCTTGAAAACTAACAAACAACGTCCTTAGTCATCAAACAATTGCAGCTCATCTTATTTTCAGGAAGAGTCTATGTCAGAGCTTTGATTTAGCAAACTCCACATACTGAACTATCATTTAGTATTTCACAATTGCTAACACTCACGCGATATTTATGGGTTCAAAGTTTTAATCAAACACAGAGAAAGATAGGGGCTTATAGATTCGCCTCCCAACCTTTTACCTCAAGGGTAATGTCAACAATAATAGTTCATGATGCCTTACATCCAATTGGATATATATATATATATATATATATATATATATATATATATATATATATATATATATATATATCAGAATCTTTCCAACACAAGGTGCTTGCCAAAGGATAAAATGTAAAAAGGAAAGGTGAAAATCACCATGTGTCGGGGGTTGGGTGCGACATATGCTAAAGGATGGCTTATCATGGTGGGAGCGAGTAGAACGTCGCCGGTGCCCGGAAGCGGGATGAGGCGTAGACATGAACGCCGACATACTTTACCCAGGTTCGGGGCTCTCCTAGGAGATAATACCCCTAGTCCTGCTCTACGGGGTCTCCGCATGATCACTAAGACAAACTGAATACAAGGTTGCTCCTCGAGCTGTATGCTAGAGGTAGGAGAAGGCAAGGCCAGCTCTCTCCCTCTCTATATGATCTGGTCTAGTTCTAATGGGTTGGAACCCTTTGCATGGGTGCCCTAGGGGGTTTATATAGGCCTACCCCCCAGGGGTACAAAGGTAACATGACTGGGCGCAGGCCCAGCCATCAGTCTCTTCGGCCACTGGCTTCTCCGCCGACTGTTGGGCCCCGCCGACTGGTGGGCCCCGTCGACTGGTCTGGTACGAAGCCGGCAGGCTGTGCCCGTCGCTTTGCGGGTCTTGCCGGCTGCTGATTACTGTAGCCGTGCCTCTAATGACGCATGCTTGGTCATGGGGTCGTGGCTACAGCCCCGCCGCCTGGCGGGCGATTACTATAGCCACTCCCCGTCTCGTCTGGTTAATGGCGCGTGGGACCCGTGGGAGGAGCATGCCGACTCCCGGGGCCCGGCTTCCATCAGGTCCGACTGGTAGCGCTCTGGCCGTCTTCTAGACCCTCGCTGACTGGTAGGGCCCATCATCCCTGGGCCGTACTGTCAGACCGTCGTGGGTGCAGGACTCCGCCTACTGGTGCTGATGTCAGGGATGGCATGGCAACAGTGGCGCACCGGACGGAGATCTCCGTTGGTACTGCGCACTGTGGCCGAGCCATCCCCTGGAGTGGGCTTCACTTTTGCCACTCCCCGTCCCATCCTCCTTGATGAGGGCACGGGCTTCATTGGTGCCGTGGGCTGACTCCCCATGGCCGGCTTCCCTGGAAGCCGCCAGGCAGGAGTCGGCTTGTCTTGACCTCGCCTTCTGGACTCGGCCGCCTACGGGCAGCCGACTGTTTCCCCGGCTGGCTTCCAGAAGGCGGCTCTTCACCTTGGGGCCTTGAGGGGCGCAGTCAGCCCCGATGTCTTGAAAGGTTCTGGGCGTCGGGTTAGCCTACCCGCGGCCCATTACTCCGACAGTAGTCCCCGAAGCTGGTGAGGCGCCGCGGACGGTCAGCCGAGGAGCCTCAGCAGTTTCTTCCTCCGAGTGCTTGAGGTGAAACCTTGTTTGACTTCTGCTAGGCCAACTGGTAGGAGTCAGACTTGCCCAATTCTGACTTGCCCAAAGTTTTCAAACGCCTCGGCGGGATCCAAGTGGCGTGCTAGCTAAGCTTCCAGGCCGCCGCCCGTTTCGGGCCTGTCACGTGGTAACAAGCGGCCGGGCCAGCCTGCCCACCCACGCGCGCGACCGGACATGCCTACAGGCGGGGCCCGCCACTACCACGCCTCGGCGCGCGAGCGGATCTGCTGTGGCCGTGGCGGACGGTTGAGGTTCCCGCGGAGTTACTGCATGCAGTAACTTTGCGCAATAAACGTGGAAGGGGCGTGGGGTAGTGAGCGCAGTAAATTCCATGGCCGCCCCCTCGGCTTCGCAACCCACCGGTCTATAAGTAGGGGGAGGAGAGGGAGCGGCAGAGCACGCGCGCCCCTCCTCCCCACTGCTTCTTCTTCTTCCTCCTCTCGTCGCTGCACCCCAAGCTGTGTCAAGCGCTGCAGTGGTCTGTTCCCGATGAGTTCTTCTTCCGTCGCCGCGCCCCCCTCGGCGCACTCGGTCCACAATGATCACATCGATTTCCTCCGCAAGACACGGCGGCTACCTGGCAAGGACTTTGTGAGGGTCCGCCTCGCGCCGAAGAAGGAGATCTCGCCGGCGCCGCAGGAAGGCGAGCGGGTCGTCTTCCGCTTGCACTGCCTATGAGGCCTAGGCCTGCCAGCGAGCAGCTTCTTCCACGCCTTCCTCGAATTCTACGGCCTCCAGCCGCACCACCTCACGCCCAACACGGTGGTGCTGCTGTCCGCCTTCGTCGCCTTGTGCGAAGGCTTCCTCGACGTCCTCCCCACCATCGAGCTCTGGGGGGAGTTCTTCTTCTCCAAGCTCGGCACCCAAGCCGCAGGCGTGCTGGCTCAGTGCGGCGCATTCATCGCCGTGCGGAGGTTGGGGGCCGGCAACCCGTTTCCCCCCATCAAGCTGATAAAGTTGGTGAAGATGTGGCAGCGGTCATACTTCTATGTGAAGAGCGTCTTCGCGGAGGGCGACTGGGTCAATCTGCCAGCCTACGTAGCCGGCCCGCCGACTGGGAGGCAGCCCAACTGGTTGTATCGGGCCCGGACGCTGACGCCCGTAGGAGCCAGCGCCGTCGCGCGACTCCGAGTGCTGACGTAGTCGGAGGGCCTGACCGGGCCGGATTTGCTGGCTGCCTTCGTGGCGCGCCGAGTTCTCCCACTCCAAGGTCGCCCCCACATGATTTGTCAGATGAGCGGGCATCGCGACCCGAGTCGGATGTGTACCAAGGAGATGCCTCGCGAGGAGGTAGCCTACATGGTGAATTACCTTGCGGACTGCAAGCTCTTGGAAGAGTGGCAGTTCGGCAAGGAGCCATATTCGGGCGCCAACCCTCCGCCCGTGGTGAGTTGTTTTCTTTTTCTCTTTTTCTTTGACTTCCTTGCCGCCGAGTCCGTCTTGTCCAACCTGACTAATCGGCTTTGGTCAGAACCCCCCTCCATCTAGCAGCCGGCACCGCGGGGCTGGCCCGTGAATACCTCCCCGACCGGGCGGAGAGCGACGTTGATGACCCCGAATTGGGGCGGCGGCCTTGGAGGACGACACCGAGGGAGGAGGCGGCGAAGTGGGCGGCCCGAGGCTTGGGGCCAGTCTCGAGGACTGGTCCGACAATGACGCGGAGGAAGTCGTCCCACGCCACCAGCCAGGAGATGGCCAGCCCGGCACGAGCTCTTCTGCCGCGTCAGGCGCCCAAGGCGGCGCGAAGAAGCACAGGGCCGCGCCGAGCATGTTCGGTAGTCGGCCGAAGAAACCCAAGGGCTCGGCCGTGGCGACCAAGCAGGACGAGGCGGCCGCAAAGGCCAACCGCTTCTGCAAGGAGGTAAAGAAGCCGCCGCTGGTCTCCGCGTAAGTGCTCCTTCCTTTCGCCTTCATTTTTTCTTTGTTGGTCTTGTCTGAGTTTCTGCTTGTTTTCCCTTGGACTAGGGCTCCCCTCTCTCTTGATAAGGTCGCTGCCGCCTCCGTCGTGGGGTCTGCAGAGACTTCTACCACCACTTGACGGATCGACCCCGCCGTCGATCTCCGGGAGGCGAGGGAGCAAAACGCGTGAGAGGTGCGCGAGGAGCGGGATGCCGCCCGCCTGGAGAAGGCGGAGGCTGAGAAAGCAGAGGCCACCGTCAAGAAGAAACTGGCGGAGGTTGAGGCCGCCGATGCGGCAAAGAAGCAGGCTGAAGAAGCCGTGTACCGCCAATCGGCGGTTTTTGTCACTCCACTAAACTCCGCGCCGCCGCCCCCGGAGTTCACAGGGCAGACTGGGGAAGCCGGCGGCGAGAACCCGGTCATGGAGAGGGACGGCAGTGATGCCTCCATGCCGGATGTGATTGTGCCGCCACCGCCACCGTCTGGAAGCGCACAAGGCGAGCAGCCCGCAGACCCACCTGTGCCGCCGACTAAAGACGAGGTGGTGGCGGGCCTAATCCTCCAGGTCGGCACGCCGATGCGTCGCCGTCTTGCGAAGGCAGCTTTGGCGCTGCGCCCTTTGGAAACCGACACCGTGAGCTCCACGATTCCGGACGCTGAGGCGACGAGCGCCGCACCCACTGGGTGGGTGCGGGGAGGCGGGACAGGCCCGTTGAACCGAACGCTTTTGGACGTCCAGGCCAAGATCCGAGCCGAGGGTGATGCCATCAAGGAGTGCACCAAGGCGCATCTGGCATCGCGAGTAGCCATCCGGGTACGTTTCCTCCTTCTTCGTTTCTGTTTCTTGTTCTTCTTCGTGGGGGCGCGCCAGCGCACCCACTGGGTGTAGTCCCCAAATTTCGGGCTGGCTGCTGAGCAGGCGGCTCGGAATTCTAATCGGCGAGTTCCAAGTACTAACATTTGTCTGAAATTTTTGTCCCAAGACTACCACAATCTTCGCGTGACCACCTTCAATGCCAACGTCGAGGAGCTGGCCAAGTGGACTGCCGACTTGTCGGAAAGCCGGAGTGAGTTTTCTTCCTTCTCTGCGGGGGCGCGTTGGCGCACCTGCGGGCTGTAGTCCCCAAGATTCGGGCCGACTACTGAGCAGTCGGGCCAGATCTCCCCGGCGACTATTCTTCCTTGTTGACGACTGATGCCTTTTTTCTTCTTCTGCAGAGGCCAACGCCACCCTGCAGCAGCAGCTGGGTGAGGCCAACACGGTGCTACGCGCCAAGGAGGAGGAGTGCAACAAGCTGGCCGCGGAGCGCGATCTGCTGGTCACGTAGCTGGAAGAGCAGAAGGAGCTGCTCAAGAAGACCCAGGAGGAGGCGGAGGACAAGGAGACCGCCCTCCTTGCCGAATTCGTGTGTGAGCGCTCCTCCTGGACCGACAAGGTGGCGCTGCTGGCCTCCGGCTTCCACGAGATCGAGGATTTGGTCGATGGTGAGTCCTTCTTATTTTCCTCTTTGAGTTGCCGGCTGCCAGTCGAGCCGACTTCTAGTTTTTTGACTTGTTCTTCGTTCTTTTGTCTTGGCAGACTTCTTCCCCGGCCACTCGAACGCTGCAAAACAAGCCATTGAAGCATACCGTGAAGGGCGGACGACGGACGGCGCTAAGATCGCCGCCGACGCCCCCCGAACCCTCGACGAGCAGATTCTGAGCATCGAGGCCCGTCTTCGGCCGGCACACCGGATGTTGCGCCGGCTTCAACGTGTCGGCGCCCAGGCGGTCGCCGCCTTGTGGCCGGACATGCAGGCACCACGCACCCCCATTCGGACTGCCGACTGGCTGGAGGTAGCGGCTGGCCACCTGGAGGCCTGGAAGGGCTCTTCGGCCAGGGCTGGAGCGCGCTGGGCCTTAGAGTTGATCAAGGCGTGGTACCCTGGGGTGAGTCTAGCCCAGCTAGCCATGTTCCGGCTAGAAGCTCAGGTGGAGTTGGCGGTCGTGGAAGATGATCTCATCAAGCGCGCGGCGTCGATCGCCGAGTACACCGATACCAGCGTCTTCGTCCCAGAGCGGGCTGAGAATGGCGACGAGGCGCCGCCGGAGTGGTTCGGGTTGAACCCGGACGATGGCGAGGACTCGGCGGAGGTGATTGCCTCCATTGGCGAGGAAGAAGGCGAGGCGGAGGAAGGAGGCGAAGAGGAGGTGCCAGAGGTCGGAGCGGATAGCCAACCCCAGCTCGACCGCGCCTCTAGCAACAAGCCGCGCCCAACCGAGCTAGCTGCTGCCAGAGGCGACCAAGCGGAGACCGACCAGCCAGCCGCTCCGGCAACTGGCGCCGCCGACTCCTCCGATCCTCCGAACCCATCTGCTGCCTCCTAGGCTTGCCACTTTATCTTAGTTTTTATCTGCTAAAAAGTCTCGATGAACTTGTTAATTTGCACAATTCTACCCGTGGGGTGTATTTTGAACTTCTATTTGAAGATTCGGCCAAGGGCCTTTGCTATGTAAATATATTCCGAGTTCTATCTCTTCTTGCCTCTCGCTCTTTGGCTTTTTCCTTTGCCGCCTTCCCTTGGTTGCTGTCTTGCCAGCTGGAAAGCTGCTCTACGGACTGCTGCTGGGTTAAGTACTTAGCTACTTTGGGAAGGCAAGTACTTAGCCGTTTAGAGTTTTTTTAGCAAGTTGAGTAGAAACAGCGAGCCGACTGCTCAAGAGTCGGTTGTAAAAGGCTGGAAGCCGGCTTAAACTATGTACACGCTTTGAGTCCTTAGCCATTTTTCATGTGGACACCCATTCTACCTTACTCCTGCCCACCAGACAGTCGCTCTGTGATCTGCGGCTTCTGACAGGAGACGGTTTAAGTGCCGCACACTACTTGTCCGGCTGCATGAAGCATTTCATAGTACAAGACGGCAAGTCCCCGGGCCGACTAGTTGAACCCGGTGTCAAGCGGCATAACAAAGAATAACATACTCATAGGCATAATTCTTATCATATAGATAAAAGAGGGCAGTCCCCGAGCTCTTCTCGGGAGGCCCGAAGTCTTTGTACTTAATACAAAAGGTAGCGTGGTACATACTGCATTAACTGTAAAATCTTCGCAGGAGGTTTGCATTCCATGGCCGCTCCGTCTCTTTGCCGGAGTCGTCCCTCTTGCGTGCTCGGGGCTTCTGAGCGTCGATCAGGTAGTAGGAGTCGTTGCCTAGCACTTTGCTAATGATGAAGGGGCCTTCCCAAGGCGCTGAGAGCTTGTGCTGACCGGCTGCTCGCTGGATCAGCCGGAGCACAAGGTCTCCTTGTTGGAAGATCTCGGCCTGACCTTCCGGTTGTAGTATCAGCGCAGGCTCTGCTGGTAGATGCCGGACCGACTGAGTGCCAACAGCCGGCCCTCTTCCAGCAGATTGACGCCGTCTTGACGTGCTTCTTCTGCCTCTTCTTCGGTGTACATGGTGACTCGAGGGGAGACGAATTCTATGTCCGTTGGGATGACGACTTCGGCACCGTAGACAAGGAAGAAGGGAGTGAAGCCGGTTGACTTGTTTGGAGTTGTGCGCAGGCTCTAGAGGACGGCCGGCATCTCGTCGAGCCAGCAGCCGGCCGAACGCTCCAGAGGCTCGACGAGTCGAGGTTGCCGGACAGGATGAGGCCGTTTGCTCGCTCTACCTGGCCGTTTGACTGCGGGTGGGCAACGGATGCTAAGTCCAGTCGGATGCCCTGCGTCACGCAGAAACGGGCCAAGGCACCTTTGGCGAAGTTTGTGCTGTTGTCGGTGATGATGCTGTGTGGTATGCCGTACCGAATTGTGATGTCGGAGATGAAAGTCATAGCAGTCGGAACATTCAGCTTCTTGATTGGCTTTGCTTCTATCCACTTGGTGAACTTGTCCACCGCGACAAGTAAGTGAGTCAGGCCACCTCGTGCCGTCTTGAATGGTCCCACCATGTCCAGTCCCCAAACAGCAAAGGGCCTGGCAATGGGAATAGTCTTGAGTGCAAAAGCCGGCTGATGCGGCTTGGAGCGGAACTTCTGGCACCCTTTGCATTTTTGGACCAGATCCTTGGCGTCTTCAAGAGCAGTCGGTCAGAAGAAACCATGGCGGAAGGCTTTGGCGACGAGTGCTCTTGAAGCCGCGTGGTGGCCACACTCGCCTTGATGGATGTCTTTGAGAATCGCTTGGCCTTACTCTGGCTCCACGCCGTGCTGGTAGACACCAGTGACACTACGCCTCACGAGCTCTCTGTTGACTATGGTGTAGGCTGCTGCCCGACGTTGCACTTGCCGGGCCGAGATCTCATCAGGTTGCAGCTCTTTGTTCACCAGGAAACTGAGGATGGGCTGGGCCCATGAAGGTGCTGTGACTTCTGCAACTGTCAGGACTACAACTTAGACAAGGGTGGCTGGGCCGGGAGGCGGCGGGTTGGAGTCGGCAGCCGCTTGCTGTGTCGATGAAGTCCCCGGGCCGATTGGTGCAGTCCCCGGGCCGAGTTATGAAGTCCCCGGGCTAGTTGCTGCAGTCCCCGGGCCGGGTGCGACTGCTGCAATCCCCGGGCCGTGTGTTAGAACCCCCGTGCCGGCTGACTGGGCTCTTAAGTCGGATCCGACTGCTTCAGGAGGAGCCGACACGAAGATAGAATCTGACTTTGGTGATGGCTTGACAGACGGTTTGAGAAGGCGCGACTTCGGTTGGTATTGCTTGACGGGTGGAGACGATTCGTGCCAGGGCGTCTGCTTGGTCGTTGTCGTCCTTGGTACATGGAGAAACTCGCATCCCTCAAAATATCCGCTGAGTTGCTGTACGAGGAAGTGGTAGCTCGCCATGTTTGCATCTTTGGCGTCCCAGTCGCCTGACGACTGTTGGACCACCAAGTCGGAGTCACCATAGCACAGGATCCGGTGAATGCCGAGCTCTTTGGCAAGCCGAAGCCCGTGAATGAGTCCTCGTATTCGGCGACGTTGTTGGAGGTGGCAAAATGGACTTTCAGCACATATTTGAGCTTGTCGCCTTTGGGAGAGGTGAGGACAATGCCGGCTCCCAAGCCGGTGCGCATCTTGGAGCCATCGAAATGCATCTGCCAATGGGTGGAGTCGGGCGCTGGCGGCAAGTACTGGGTCTCGGCGCAGTCGACGAGGAAGTCGGCCAGCGCTTGTGACTTGATGGCGGTGCGAGGCTGGTAGTAGATGGTGTAGGGGGCCAAATCTATGTCCCATTTAGCCACCCGGCCCAAAGCATCTCGGCTTCCAATGATCTCGGCCAGTGGAGCTGTGCAGACCACAGTGATTGGGTGCTCTTGAAAGTACGACCTCAATTTCTTGGTGTTAAAGTGCACGCCATAACACATCTTCTGGTAGTGGGGGTAGTTTTGCTTGGAGGTCGACAGTACTTCACTCAGATAATATACCGGTCTCTGGACTGATAGTGCCCTGCCTTCCTCCTTGCGCTCTACCACGATAACTGTGCTGACTACACTACAAAAAACACACATCCGTGACATTTTGGGCCGAACAAAATTTTTTTGTCATACATATGACACTTCTATGACGATAATTGTGACAAAACCCGGTATCATCATAGATGTGGTGGGCTCCTACTTCTATGACAAAAAATCATGACAGAAAATGGGCTTTTCATCCTGGGCGGGCCGGAGACACAGCTGCATGACATTCTTTGGGCCGTCCATGACGGAAAAAACCGTGGTAGAAGCGAGGGGGAGGAAAATTTCGGGGAGTTCCCGGTTACGGTGGGAGGTCGAGGGCCGAGCGATGCGCGTTTCTCTCGTACACGTACGCGCGTGTGTGCGAGGCGTTGGCTCTAATTGAACCCGAGCGAGGTGTTGGGCTCTAACTGAACCCGAGCGATTGCACTGCAGGCTACGTGTTACTGAACCCAAGCGATCGATCGATGGCTGTTAACTGAACCCGATCGAGCGATTCCTTCGCTACTACTGCTAACTGAAGCCGATTGATGGGATGAACTGTGAGCATTGCGGGGGGGGGGGGGGGGGTTGGATGAACAGTTCCCGGTGGCGTTGCCTCTGGATGAACAGGACCCCATGGTGTGGTGGAGGGCTGGATGAACAGTAGACGGTGGAGGGGTGCCCGTGGAGGGGTGGATGAACAGGACCCCGTGGTGTGGAGGGCTTGATGAACAGTAGACGATGGAGGGGTGGTTGAACATGACCCCGTGGTGTGGAGGGCTGGATGAATAGTATACGGTGGAGGGGTGCCCGTGGAGGGGTGGTTGAACAGGACCCCGTGGTGTGGATGGCTGGATGAACAGTAGACGGTGGAGGGGTGCCCGTGGAGGGGTGGTTGAACAGGACCCCGTGGTGTGGAGGGCTGGATGAACAGTAGATGGTGGAGGGGTGGTTGAATAGTAGCCGGTGGAGTAGCGCGCGGTGGAGGCTGGATGAACAGGAGCACGTGGAGGCTGGAGGAGGTCGACGGTGGATGAATAGTAGCTCGTGGAGGCTGGAGGGGGTCGACGGTGGAGATGAACAGTATCCCGTGGACTCCCGTTTTGCGGTATGCCACACCCCTCCCGATGAACAGGACCCCCGTTTCGACCGTAGCGCTCCAACACAAGTCCGTTTCCTCCGTTTTGCGGTACGCCACACCCCTCCTGATCAACAGGACCCCCGTTTCGACCGTAGGAGGTCCGTTTCCTCCATTTTCCGGTACGCCAGACCCCTCCCGATGAACAGGATCCCGTTTCGAACGTGGCCGGTCGAACACAAGGCCGTTTCCTCCGTTCTGCGATACGCCAGGCCTCGTTTCCATCGCCTGTTCCATCCAAGCCCTCCCGTTGAACACGACACATTCCGTTGCCTCCCGATGAACACGACGCATTCCGTTGCCTCCCCATGAACACGACGCATTCCGTTGCCTCCCCATGAACACGACGACGATGCTGTTTCTCCGTTCCAACCCAGCCATGTCAATGAGCCCTCGCCGTACGTATGCGCGAGTAGGCGTTCGAGACCCCACCCGTATGTACACATACGTGGCCGTATTTTCTTTCTTGCACCCTGGCCGCCTCTACTACGACATGTGCGCACCTCTACACCACCAGTATATATGTATGTACACGTTCGCGACCAGAATGACAACGCTACGTACGCGTCGACCAGGTGGGTCCCGACTGTCAGGCACTTCCTTGCGTGCGAAGATGTAGCTGGTGGGTCCCAGCAGTCATGGGCAAACGTTTTTTCACGAAATGCGGTGGCCCGTCCGGTGGGTCCCCATTGTCAGGTGGAGGAATAATTATTTTGCACGTAGTAAGGAGGCACTTCCTTGCTGTGGCCGTGGACCCAGCTGTCAGCCTCTCCATGTATAGTCCACGTCCGATGGAAGCCGTTCCTTGACCACGTTGACCACGCCGCGCCGAGAGCACCAGGGCGGTGGACGACGGCGAGGCCTAGGAAGGGGACGACGGGGAGCCAGGAAAGACGCGGCAGCGGAAGCCCGCGCGGAGAGGAGTACGAGGGTTCACTGGTTTGGCTGTGGTGTGAGGCTGCCGTCGCCGCAGGGCCTGGCCAGCGATGGGAATAGTAGGGGGCGGTGAGGCCTCCGCGGCAGCATAGCCGGCCACGGGAGGCAGGAGCATTTGACACGACCGGTGCTGCTTTGGGCGGCTGGAGCAAGAAGACCAGAGGTTGAAGAAGCACTACAGTCGTTGGATGGACATTGTACGGTCACTGGAGCTAGAATCGTTCATATTGACTAAAGTTGACAAAGGCCCCCATCCCAATCAACTTAGTAGGCCCACAAGTCAGCCTCCCACCATGGTGGGTCCCAGGTAGCAGGGGGAGTATTCATTTTTTGTGCGTAATAAGGAGGCACTTCCGGTGGGGCCGAGCTGACAGCATGGGGAACGTTTTTTTCGTGAAATACGTTGGCCTGTCCGGTGGGTCCGAGCAGTCAGGGGGAAACGTTTTTTTTTGCAAAATAAGGTGGCCCGTCTGGTGGGTCCCTGCTGTAAGGTGGAGGAATAATTATTTTGCGCGTAATAAGCAGGCACTTCCTTGCGGCCGCATGGACCCAGCTGTCAGCCTCTCCACGTACAGTACTCTTCTGATGGAAGTCGGTCGTTGACCACGTTGACCACGCCGTGCCGAGAGCACCAGGGCGGTGGTCTGGACGACGGCGAGGCCTAGGAAGGGGGTGACGCGGAGCCGGGGAAGACGCAGCAGTGGAAGCCCGCGCGGAGAGGAGCACAAGGGTTCACTGGTTCGGCTGCGGTGTGAGGCTACCGTCGCCGCAGAATAACAGGGGGTGTGGGTGAGTGGAGGGATGGCCTGACCAGCGGTGGGAGTAGTATGGGGGCGATGAGGCCTCCGCGGCAGCACAACCGGCAACGGGAGGTAGGAGCAGGCGGCACGACCGGCGCTGCTTTGGGCGGCTGGACCAAGAAGACCAGAGGTTGAAGAAGCACTAAAGCCGTTGGATGGACATTGTACGGTCACTGAAGCTAGAAACGTTTATTATTGACTAAGTTGACAAAGCCCTTGGTACGCTCCAACTTAGTAGGCCCACAGGTCAGCCTCCGAAACGGTGCGCCCCAGATGTCAGGGGGAGGAATCATTTTTTGGGCGGCCGAAGCTAAGAATATCCGAGATTGAAGAAGAAGCACAACATCCCTTGGATAGACATCCAACGGCCACTGCTGCTAGAACCGTGTGTTGACTATAATAAGTTGGCAAAGCCTTGCATACGCGTCAACTTATTTTTTTAGGGGACGCGTCACTTAGTAGGCCCACAAGTGTGTGGCAGAGAACTTATAGCCCATTTACATTTTGTAAGAATGTACAACCCATTTTGGAATTCTAATGGAATTTACAACAACCCATTTATAGTTTGTTAAAAGTACAACCCATTTTCTAGCTAGGACAATGATTAATAATTTCAACCAACCGTTGAAGACAGAATTCAATAAAATTTCCCACATTTTGATGGGCTCCGAAATATATTTATCCCAAAATTTCTAGTCAGATTAGATATAAATTTGTATTACGTAAAAATCCAATGAAACATTGCGCGTGCAACAATGAAAATTTAAGATTTTCAAAATCCATAAATAATATTTTATAAACTAATTTCGTGTTTGGTGCATTTTTTTATAGTTACTGTCAAGTTTTTATAATTACATCCCATTTATTATTTTTAAAGCCCATTTTCCTGTTAAGCCTAATGCATCCCTCCTAGGAAAGATTTGCAGCCCAGCAGGACGGAGAATAACAAGTTGACCTTGCCTGGGTATTCCTCAAAAAGACGTATAGCTGGGCTAGCCATTTTCATCTTGAAAAAAATTAGTATCTGGGCTGGATATCTGGCCTGGGCTAGACGGGCCATAGCCCGCCCAGTTAATACCCTGCTCTCCTCTGAACAACAACGAAATCATCGCCAAGAAAAACTCTGCAGTTCTCATGCCTCAAAAACACAAATACTGCTCGAGCTGCTTGGTCCCAGCTGTCGGACGCACCTTGTGCAATTCTATCATTTATATTGACTACATAGGTTGACAATGGTGTGGGACCGTGATGTCAGGAAACCAGGAGAAAGCAAAAAATATATAGTTGTACATAATAAGTAGGCACTTGCGTACGTACGGCTATGGCCCTTGTCGATGTCAAAACCGGCAGATCTCGGGTAGGGGGTCCCGAACTATGCGTCTAGGCGGATGGTAACAGGAGACGAGGGACACAATGTTTTACCCAGGTTCGGGCCCTCTTGATGGAGGTAAAACCCTACGTCCTGCTTGATTAATATTGATGATATGGGTAGTACAAGAGTAGATCTACCACGAGATCAAGGAGGTTAAACCCTAGAAGCTAGCCTATGGTATGATTGTTGTATGTTGGAGTTGTTGTCCTACGGACTAAAACCCTCTGGTTTATATAGACACCGGATAGGGTTAGGGTTACACAAAGTCGTTTACAAGGGTAGGAGATCTAAATATCCGCATCGCCAAGCTTGCCTTCCATGCCAAGGAAAGTCCCTTCCGGACACGGAACGAAGTCTTCAATCTTGTATCTTCATAGTCCTGAAGTCCGGCTGAAGGTATAGTTCGGATGGCCAAACAGCCCCTAATCCCGGACTCCCTCAGTAGCCCCTGAACCAGGCTTCAATGACGACGAGTCCGGCGCGCAGATTGTCTTCGGCATTGCAAGGCGGGTTCCTCCTCCAAGCTCTTCATAAAAGATTGTAAACATCAAGAGTAGTGTCCGGCTCTGCAAAATAAGTTTCCACATATTGCCATAGAGAGAATAATATTAACACAAATCTAATCTGGTGATGTATTCCATAGCGTGACATCACCCAACCGCACCATTTATCACGGCGCTTGGGAGGCAAGCGAGTTTTACTAGGCTGATGGGGACACGCAGCCGCATCCGCCCATATAAGGGGATATGGATCCACCTTTTTACCTACGCCTTCTTCCTCCTTTGCCTATCCATCTTCTGCACACCCGAGCTCCAGCGCCCAAGCCCGCATTCCCACCTCAACCTTCTCCAGCAATGTCCGGAGCGGGAGGCAAGTGGATGGTCTCCTCCGTCACGGAGGGCCATGTCAAAAAGCTGAGGAAGGCCGGATACTTGTCCGAAGACATCGCGCACCGGCTTCCCGAGGAGGGGCAGCTTCTCCCCACCCCAAGGCCCCATGAGAGGGTAGTATTCCTTCCCCACTTCCTCCGCGGACTGGGTTTTCCACTCCACCCATTTGTCCGGGGGCTCATGTTCTACTACGACCTGGATTTCCACGATCTGGCCCCGAACTTCGTCCTCAACATCTCGGTGTTTATCGTCGTGTGCGAGGCTTTCCTCCGCATCCGCCCCCATTTCGGCCTCTGGCTCAAGACCTTCAACGTCAAGCCCAAGGTGGTGTGCGGCTGCCAGGCGGAGTGCGGAGGCGCCATGGCGGGCAAGACGGCCAACGTCCTTTGGCTCGAGGGCTCCTTCGTGGAGACCCTGATGGGGTGGCAATCCGGGTGGTTTTACATCATCGAGCCACGCGATCCGAAGTGGATCGCAGCCCCTGAGTTCCGATCCGGACCCCCCACGCGGCTTATGTCCTGGAAAGAGACGGGCCTGTCGTGGGGTGACGAAAAAGAGGTGACTGGACTGCAGACGTGCATCCAGTCCCTGGTGAACAAGCCGATCAAGCTTGTTAATGTAGTCCAGGTTATGCTCGTCCGCCGGATCCTCCCGTGTCAACAACGGGACTTTAACCTGTGGGAGTTCGACCCGGCGCAGCACCAAACCCTTAACATGCTCTTTGATACGACGTATGAAGACGTCTGGAGGGTGCTAACCAAAGGCGCCGAGGCTCCCGCATCCGCTTCCGAGGACCACGGATACAGCTCGCAGCGTCACGCTAGCGAGGTAAGCTACTTTCACCTTTTACAAGATGTTTAAGTTTTTCCATAGTTTGACTCTATGCGGGATCTAAACTCCCTCACCTTTGATAGGCATGGCAGGCGAAGTCCGGACCGATTAACTGTCTGACTCCCTTGCCCGAAGACCCAGCCCCTGCTCGCTTAGCGAAGCTGCTGGCTCCGGCACCTTATGTGGTGCCGGAGAAGAAGGCCAAGAAGAAGAAGGCCACGTGGACTCGAAAGTGTGCCCGACATATGGTGGTGTCGGACTTGTCATACGACGAATCCGAGACGCACTCCTCCCGTGAAGACGAGGAGGAGGAGGAAGAGACCTCTCCCCCTCCAGTGGGGGGAGGAAAGAAGAGGAAGGCGCCCCAACTGGGAGGCTGAAGGGTCCAAGAAGGGGAAAACCCTTCCGCCGGACTACTCCACTGACGCCGACGAAGGCGAAGAGGAGTGGACACAAAGGGCCAGGCGCCCGGCGGGATCATACGTATTCAGATACTAGATTAACTCATAATATCCCTATCGTTTGCACAGATCTTCCCTAATGTCGAATGTAATCATGCAGGCCGCCCCGGGTCGGACTCGACGAGTCACCGAGCGGCTCCCTGGATTCATCGGTCGTGAACTCAGTTCCGCTCGCTCTCCCCCCGCACTGTGGACGACGCCAAAGTGGCGTCGCGACAAGCTCCGGGGCAAGAGGAGGTGGTCCTGGAGGAGTAGCGAGGCGACCTCCCGGACCCCAGGAGTAAAGGGGACAAGACCCCCCAGGGCTCCAAGTCCGGCT
This sequence comes from Aegilops umbellulata, assembly GCA_032464435.1. Lineage (NCBI taxonomy): Eukaryota > Viridiplantae > Streptophyta > Magnoliopsida > Poales > Poaceae > Aegilops > Aegilops umbellulata. The sequence continues at coordinate 69,504,674 of CP136058.1, forward strand.
TTGAGCCGGACACCATGCCGAAATCCTCAACAGTTCCGGACCACGGTAGGCGAACTCCTTCTAAGAGGAGCAAGCCTTCTGAGCCGGCGGCCTCCGTCCAACCGAAGGTGCCGGACAATCTGCTGGAGGTGCTTAACGGCACCTCCATCGACGAGGAGCACCGTACTATTATGAGTACGGTGATCCAGAAGGTTCAGTCCGCCAAGGGCGGACTGACTGAAGCTTGCGCTAGCCTTTTAACAGGCTTCGAGGTAAGTAAAAATATGTAAAAATATTACCGCATAGACAGTAGCCCCTGATGCTCTGTTTGGCGTTCGGAAAGAAAAGCCGGATAGAGGATCAAATGATTTCGCAGGAGTCTAATAAAAAATGAGTCAATATGCGTATGCAGGCTTCGCTGCTTGCTACCGCCGCACTGACTGCGGAGGTAGGTACCCTGAAGCAGGGACTCGAGCGGTCCGAGCAAGAGCTCGGCTTTGCCAAGCGGCAGCTCGAGGAGAAAGAAGGTAAGAGATACCTTATAGAAAAATATATATAAAAAGATGCAATTGCAAAAAATTTACAGGATTATGCTACTTGTTGCAGGGGCCACAACTGAGGTGGCAACCCTCAAGCAGGCGCTGTCCGAGGCCAAGAAGAGAGCGGCCTCAGAGCACAATGAGCGGGAGAAATTTGAGGCGCAGGTCGGCGAGGCGCAGCAAGAGCTTCAGGCTCTCATGAAAAAACATGAGAGTTTGGAGCTTGACTCTAAAACGCGAGCGTCCGAGCTCGCCGCGGCCGTCAAGACTGCCGAGTCTGCCAAGGCCGAAGCCCAGAAGGCCCTCCAGGAGTTGGAGGAGGTGAAAAAGATAGCGGCGGGTAAGGCATTCTTTATGCAAAGCAGACATATAAAAGTAAACTACTTGTTACTTACCCGAATCCGGAGTTCTCCACGGGCATTCGTAGATCTTCCCCGCAGCATATCCGATGCCGCCGCATTCTACCGAGCCAAAGAGGGCAGCTCGACGGAGAAGGTGTTCTGGTCTCAGTACGCTGAGGCCGGACACCCTGTTCCCTTGAGCGACCAGCTGAAGCAGCTGATCGAGCTCCACAAGGCGGCCGAACAGGCCATGAAGGGCTTCATAGTTCGGTTGCGGCCTGGAGAGGCCCTGCCTGGGAGCTACTTCGGACTGGTGTGGCGGCTGGTGGAGGCCTGTCCAAGGCTCGAGGTCATCAAGCGTTGTGTCTGCATCGAAGGTGCCCGTAGGGCCCTTGCCCGTGCGAAGGTGCATTGAGGTAAGCTGGACGGTGAGAAGCTTGTGAGGGACGGGCCGCCGCCAGGGAAGGAGCATCGCAAGCCCGAGAACCATTACAAGGATGTTCTCGCTGGTGCCCGCCTTATGGCGGATGAATGTACCAAGGATGTAATTTTTGAATGAACTCGCTCGTGTTTATCCTGTGCGCTGAAAAACTTGTTCATATGCGCTAAGCAATGCTTGTTGAATTTAAAATATTATTTTCTGTGCGGCTGTTTATCAAAAAATTGAGAGATGGCCAGTCGTCGGCTTCCGCCCCCATGCCACTAGTGCTAGGGTGTTCGGGATAAACCTGAGCGCTCTTTTTGCCATGTTTGGGTCCTTCGAGGGAGGCGCTTAGCACAACGAACAAGGCAATCGGACTATAATGCTTGAACACTCTCACTTAGCCATAGAACTTTATAATTTTAAATTTTGGCGAAGCCCCCAGTATTCGGAAGACCGAGTTCGGGGCGCTATCCACGCCTTGGCCGGACACAATCCGGCTCTTCGCTCTAAGCGACATAGGTCTTTAGGGACCCGAAAAACCTCTCGAACAGCGACCGGTCTCTCGCCTTATCATGACAGTCAGTTTTAGCTTTCTCTACTGAGGTGCTCCGCCCAGCTCAACTGGGGCACAATCGCAGTAGTTCTCCTAGTGCTACCTTAGCCGATATAGCGGAACATAAGGCACCAAAACATAGGAGCCGGGCAAACCCCACTATTGACCCAAATCATGATTCGGAGCCGATGCATATAGTGCTATAAGTTCGGGGTGCCGCACTTATGAAGTGTTCGGACTTCTTACACCATATTAAGGGGTACTGAAGCCCCTGGCGTATTTGTCGTACCACAGTGTACGGGTGCCACATGTCATTAATGAACATATATATAAAAAGAGGAAAATGCAAAAAATAGACAAAAGCTATGCATTGTTTTATAGAAAGGATGCTATCTAAGCAGAGCGATACAAATAGTGTGATAAGCAAAAGAGATTGGACTATTTAACATGTCCTGGCCAGGGGCAAGCCGCGGAATTGTATTCAAAACAGGTATACTGCTCATAATAGAGACCACCTGGGAGTTCCATAATGCGGCATGGCTTGTCTTCTTTCCTGGATCTTGTATCGTTTGTGCGGCAGTTGAATTGCCGAACAAGTTGTCCGAAGTGTGGAGTCCTGAAAGTAAGAGAAAATTTTAAAAAGAATTCGGCAGCCCCTAGTACGGTTTAGGCCATGTTTTGGGCGTGCCGTGATGGTGCCCCTCCCCTTATGCCCATGGTATTTCAAGAGCGTAGTTATGTACACGAAGCACTGGTTTTGCTATATCGCGAGGGCTAGGGTTGGGGCTGCATTGCTACGCTAGCTCGGAACATGCCAGGCGGTCTTGTTGTAGGTTACTCCGGGCGCGCTTGACAATGTTCGGCTTTTTAAGGGCCGGACTGGAGAACTGCCTAGAGAGGCTGCTTTGTACTTCTGCTGCGAGCGCTGTCGTGTGCTCCTCCGTTCGGAGGGAGCGTTCGGTGTTTCCGTTGACCGTGATTACTCCTCGAGGGCCTGGCATCTTGAGCTTGAGGTATGCATAGTGCGGTACTGCATTGAACTTTGCGAATGCGGTTCGCCCGAGCAGTGCGTGATAGCCACTGCGGAACAGGACTATGTCGAAGATTAACTCCTCGCTTCGGAAATTATCCGGGGATCCGAAGACCACTTCAAGTGTAACTGAGCCTGTATAGTTGGCTTCTACACCTGGTATGACGCCTTTAAAGGTCGTTTTGGTGGGCTTGATCCTCGAGGGATCTATGCCCATTTTCCGCACCTTATCCTGGTAAAGCAGGTTCAGGCTGCTGCCGCCGTCCATGAGGACTCTTGTGAGATGAAATCTGTCGATAATTGGGTCAAGAACCAATGCAGCAAACCCGCCATGACGGATGCTAGTGGGATGGTGTAACACCCCGGATGTAACTTGCCATATTTGTAACTCCAACTCTTGCCATTTTCGGCAATGTGATATGATATTCCCTCCGTGGTTGGGTTTTCCTTCATTTTGCATTTTGTTCTTGTCATGCATTTCATATCATGTCATCATGTGCATCGCATTCGCATACGTGTTCGTTTCATGAATCCGAGCATTTTCCCCGTTGTCCGTTTTGCAATCCGGCGCTCCTATGTTCCCCGGCGTCCCCTTTTACCTTTTTCCGTGAGCGGGTATTAAACTTTCTCGGAATGGACCGACGTTTGTCAAGCGGCCTTGGTATAGCACCGGTAGACAGCCTGCAAGTTCCGGGTCATTCGGAGGTTGTTTGATACTCCAACGGTTAACCGGGTAACCAACTTGTAACGCCCTCGATGCGGCTATATCTCCCACGTGTCGAAGCACGACTTAGAGGCATAACCGCATTGAAAGCAATGTCACAAGTGAGGTAATCTTCACACAACCCATGTAATACATAAGGGAAAGAGATACATAGTTGGCTTACAGTCGCCACTTCACACAATACATAAATAAACATTCATCATCCAGATTACACTCAAGGTCCGACTATGGAACCAAAATGAAAGAAGACTACCCCAAATGCTACACAGATCCCCGAATCATCCCAACTGGGCTCCACTACTGATCATCAGGAAAAGACACATAGTAACGACCACGTTCCTCGTCGAACTCCCACTTGAGCTCGGTTGCATCATCTGCACTGGCATCGTTGGCACCTGCAACTGTTTTGGTAGAATCTGTGAGTCACGGGGACTCAGCAATCTCACACCCGCGAGATCAAGAATATTTAAGCTTAAAGGTAGGATAGGGTTGTGAGGTGGAGCTACGGCAAGCGACTAGCATATATGGTGGCTAACAACGCAAAAGAGAGCGGGAAGAGAAGAAAGCACGGTCGGGAAGCTAGAAGTGATCAAGAAGTGATCCTAGAACAACCTACGTCAGACATAACTCCAACACCGTGTTCACTTCCCGGACTCCGCCGAGAAGAGACCATCACGGTTACACACGCGGTTGATGTGTTTTAATTAAGGTCAACTTCGGGTTTTCTACAACCGGACATTAACAAATTCCCATCTGCCTCATAACCGCGGGCACGGCTTTCGAAAGATAATACCCTGCAGGGGTGTCCCAACTTAGCCCATTATAAGCTCTCACGGTCAACGAAGGATAATCCTTCTACCGGGAAGACCCGATCAGTCTCGGAATCCCGGACTACAAGACATCTCGATAGTAATAAAACAAGACCAGCAAAGCCGCCCGATTGTGCCGACAAATCCTGATAGGAGCTGCACATATCTCGGTCTCAGGGCACATCCGGATAAGCTAAGCGTACAGGTACCAACATAACCCAAGTTGCCAAGGGACGGTCCCGCACGGTGCTCTAGTTTGGACCAGCACTCAGAGGAGCACTGGCCCGGGGTTTAAAATAAAGATGACCCTCGGGCTCGTGAAAACCCGGGGGAAAAAGGCTTAGGTGGCAAATGGTAAAACCAAAGTTGGGCCTTGCTGGAGGAGTCTTATTCAAAGCGAACTGTCAAGGGGGTCCCATAAATCACCCAACCGTGTAAGGGACGCAAAATCAAGGAACATAACACCGGTATGACGGAAACTAGGGTGGCAAGAGTGGAACAAAACACCAGGCATAAGGCCGAGCCTTCCACCCTTTACCAAGTATATAGATGCATTAATTAAATAAGAGATATTGTGATATCCCAACATAATCATGTTCCAACATGGAACAAACTTCATCTTCACCTGCAACTAGCAACGCTATAAGAGGGGCTGAGCAAAGCGGTAACATAGCCAATCAACGGTTTGCTAGGAAGGATGGTTAGAGGTTTGACATGGCAATATGGGTGGCAAGATATAGCAAGTGGTAGGTATCGCAGCATAGGCATAGCAAAAGAGCAAGCATCTAGCAAGCAAAGATTGAAGTGATTTCGAGGGTATGGTCATCTTGCCTGCAAGGTTCTCAGAGTTGTCGAAAGCTTGATCCTCGAAAGCGTTCTCAACAGGTTCCTCGTTCACGTACTCATCTCCCGGCTCTACCCAAGACAAGAACACAAGTAAAGGAACAACTATCAACCACGATGCAATGCGCAATCAACATGATGCAAAACATGGCATGATATGCGAGATGTGATATGCAATGCATATGCGTGCTTTGGAAGGAAAAAGATGAACAAGGCATAATCTTGGCAAACCAAGTATGCCACTGGAAAGGAGAGGTGATTTCGGTTGAAATCGATATAAAGATCACCGGAATCGGATGCACGGTTTGCAAATGACAAGCAAAACAAGAATGACATATTTCTGCGTTTAACAGCATGATGCCACTTAGCATGCAACAAGAAATTAAGCTACTGCACCCAGACGTACCAGCAAAGCATATGGCAGTGATATACTCAAGATTCTTGACAAAAGATAAACACTGAGCTACGGCTAAATCACAACACAACAGGTTCAAACAAGCATGGCAAAAGTGCAAAACATATCAGCTTCACAGACTTAGTGAAATCAACATGCCAGAAATTAACGTCAGGATGACATGTTTAGAGCAAGTAAACAACCTGCTACAGGAACAGGACATAGCAAAATATGGCATGGCATGAATCTACTCAAAGCCTAGAACAAAAGTCCCTTACTGACCATTAGACAAAAAGGACCAGAAAATATAATAGCACCCATGTCAATTAAGCAAGTTTCGTTACAGTTTTCAGACTTAGCAGAAAACTGGACATATCAAAAACAGATAACAAGTAGGCATGTTTACGAGCTCGATGCACTCACTACAGAGCTTTGCATGGTAAACTAAGCATACAAACATCAAGAAGACATGGCATAGAAACTATACATGGCAAGAGCAACATCATAGCATGTAAGGATCAACTACAACAAGCTTGGCAAAATCGAATAACATGTAAACAATCTGCCAGGAAACATTCTATAGCAAAAGTAGAGCTCGATTGACTCAAGCTATGGCACTCTATAATTACAAACAAAGACATGGATGGATAGAGAAAATCCATATTTTCAAAACACCCTTACTAATCATGCTCAAAAGAGGCATAGATCTCTCTGAAACAACATGAACACATGGCATAAAAATAACAGCAGGAAATAACTTGGTGAAATTACTAAGTCTTTTAAATCAGCAACATTATGATCCCTAGTTTGCATGCTTGTGCTAGTCACCACAAAGATCACAAAAATACATGGCATACACCCCTGGAAATATAGCATGGCATATTACAAAACACATGTAGGACTCAACTTCATAGGGTGCACACATCAATCATGGCAAAAATGACAAAAGTGCATCTACTGAAACAGATCTGAAACTAACATCACATAGCCCTCTTCTAACAGCATTTCGGGCATCAATATGAACTCAAATGAAAATGATGCAATGATATGAAATGATTTACTCATCGAGGCGAACAATTTGACATATTACACGCATGAAACGGAGTAGTATGCAGGGAGTTATGGCCCGATGAACATGGCATATAATGCAAAATATTACGGGACTTGGACGAAAAAACCACCTCGCGAAAAAGTCAACGGGCCGGATCTAGCCGGCGCCTCGTCGGATCTGGCCGGCAGGGCGGCAGCGGGGCCGGGCGGCGATGGCGCGCGGGAGGCGCCGGGGCGTGGCGGAGGCGCGCGGAGGAGGCGGCCGGCGCGGAGCCGCGGCGGCGAGGTCGGACGGCGGCGGGGAGGAGCAGGCGGCGGCGGAGCGGCGGGGCGGCGAACTCCGGGCGGCGGCAGCGAGGCGGCGAGCGGCGGCTCAGGGCGGCGGGGCGCGCGGGCGAGCCGGGCGGGGAGGCGCGCGCGCGGGCGGCGGCGGACGGGCCGCGGGGGCCCGCGGCGGGTCGAGCGGGCCGGCGCGGTTGGTGGAGGCGGCGGCGACACGTGGCGCGCGGTGAGTGGCCGCGGGCGGCGGCGGGATTTCGTCCGGCTCGGGCCGGACGTATCCGGCGGCGCGGAGGGGAGCGGGGCTAGGTTTAGGGTAGGAATGATCCACAAATTTCGGGAGGAGGGTATATTTATAGGTAGGAGGGGCTAGGAGGCTCCAAATTGAGCACAATTTTCGCCCACACGATCGTGATCGAACGGCGATGGACATGGGAGTGACTTAGGTGGGTTATTGGGATGATTTGAAGGGGTTTTGGGCTGCAACCCACAAGAGGCCTTCGCGGTTACCCGGTTAACCGTTGGAGTATCAAACAACCTCCGAATGACCCGAAACTTGATAGGCGGTCTACCGGTGCTATACCAAGGCCGCTTGACAAACCTTGGTCCATTCCGAGAAAGTTTAATACCCGCTCACGGAAAAAGGTAAAAGGGGACGCCGGGGAACATAGGAGCGCCGGATTGCAAAACGGACAACGGGGAAAATGCTCGGATTCATGAAACGAACACGTATGCGAATGCGATGCACATGATGACATGATATGAAATGCATGACAAGAACAAAATGCAAAATGAAGGAAAACCCAACCACGGAGGGAATATCATATCACATTGCCGAAAATGGCAAGAGTTGGAGTTACAAATATGGCAAGTTACATCCGGGGTGTTACAACACTCCACCACTACGAGAGGATCTCGTCCCGAGATCTAGGACTGAAAGAACTCCGGATATTCGGAACAGAGGTGGTCCTCGCGCTCCCAGGTGGCTTCTCGGTCTAAATGGTGAGACCACTTCACTTTCAGGAATTTGATAGACTTGTTGCGAGTCTTGCGCTCAGTTTCTTCAAGAATAGCAACGGGATGCTCATGATAGGACAAATCTTCTTGAAGATCAATCTCTTCGAAGTTGATGGTGCGCTCAGGCATCTTGAAGCACTTGCGAAGCTGTGACACGTGGAACACATCGTGCACATTTGCAAAGTTGGGGGGAAGCTCAAGTTGATAGGCGAGATCGCCTCGTTTGCCGTGAATCTTGAAAGGACCCACGTATCTAGGGGCAAGTTTCCCTTTGATACCGAAGCGACGAGTGCCTTTCATTGGAGAGACGTGGAGGTAGACATGGTCTCCGATCTCGAAAGCCAAATCAGGGTGTTTGCTATCGTAATAGCTCTTCTGGCGCGATTGAGCGGCTTTGAGATTCTCACGAATGACTTTACACATATCTTCAGCCTCTGTGATCAAATCGTTGCCAAGAAGTTGGCGTTCGCCCGTCTCAGACCAATTGAGAGGAGTACGACACTTTCTGCCATAGAGAATCTTGAATGGGGCCTTGCCCGAGCTCGCTTGAAAGCTGTTGTTGTAAGAGAACTCAGCATATGGAAGACAATCCTCCCACTTCATGCTGAAAGAGATGACACAAGCCCTGAGCATATATTCAAGAATTTGGTTAACACGCTCGACTTGTCCACTAGTTTGAGGATGGAAAGCTGTGCTGAAGCGAATGTTTGTGCCCATGGCCTTCTGAAAAGAATACCAAAACTTGGAGGTGAAGATGCTGCCACGGTCTGAAGAAATCAATTGTGGAATGCCATGCAAGGAGACAATTCTGGAGGTGTAGAGCTCTGCCAGCTGCGCTGCTGTGATAGACTCTTTGATAGGAAGAAAATGAGCCACTTTGATGAGCTTGTCGATGACAACGAAGATAGCATCATTTCCACGCTTGGACTTAGGAAAACCAGTCACGAAGTCCATTTCGATATGATCAAACTTCCATTCTGGAATAACAAGAGGTTGGAGTAGACCAGCTGGTCGTTGGTGTTCTGCTTTCACCCTTCGACAGACATCACATTCATTCACGAATTGAGCAATCTCTCGCTTCATTCGAGTCCACCAATACGACTGCTTGAGGTCATGGTACATCTTTGTACTTCCAGGATGAATGGATAGGAGTGAATTGTGCGCCTCATTCATAATGACTTTCCGTAGATCACCCTTTGGAACCACAATCCGGTCCTCGAAGAAAAGAGTATCTCTGTCATCAACGCGATAGCACTTGTATTTGGAAATGCCCTTGACAATACCACGTTTCACCTTCTTCACCATGGTATCCAGCAGTTGTGCCTCACGAATTTGATCTTCCAAAGTAGGAGAGACTATGAGGTTGGCAAGAAAACCTTGAGGAACAACTTGGAGATTCAACTTGCGGAAAGCTTCACAAAGATCCGGTTGAAAGGGCTTGAGGATTAAGCTGTTGCAATAAGCCTTCCTGCTCAATGCATCTGCAATCACATTAGCCTTGCCTGGAGTATATTCAATACTCGGATTATACTCTTGAATCATTTCGACCCATCGAGTTCGTCTGAGGTTGAGGTTGGGCTGAGTGAAGATGTACCATGGGTTATGCCTCTAAATCATTTCGATCCGTCGATAATTGGGTCAAGAACCAATGCAGCAAACCCGCCATGACGGATGCTAGTGGGATGGTCCCTTCGATCAAAGGTGATTGGGCAGGAGGACCATGGGTTGAACTTTGGAGCGACTGGCTCCAGCGCATATACGTCTCGTAGCGCACGCTTCCGCTCCCTCTTGGGAATGTGGGTTGCGTATATCATGTTCACCGTCCGCACTTGTGGGGGAAAACCCTTCTGTCCACTGCTGTTCGGCGGCCTGGGCTCCTCCACGTCATCGCTATGCAGCCCCTTGTCTCTGTTTTTGGCTCTTAACTTGCCTGCCTGCTTGAACACCCAACAATCCCTGTTGGTGTGATTTGCTGGCTTTTCGGGGGTGCCATGTATCTGGCACAAGCGGTCGAGTATTCGGTCCAAACTGGACGGGCCCTGAGTATTTCTTTTGAATGGCTTTTTCCGCTGACCGGATTTGTAGCCTCGGAATCCGGCATTTACTGCCATATCCTCGTTGCTATCGCTGTTAACGCGGCGCTTTTGTAACGCCCTCGATGCGGCTATATCTCCCACGTGTCGAGGCACGACTTAGAGGCATAACCGCATTGAAAGCAATGTCGCAAGTGAGGTAATCTTCACACAATCCATGTAATAAATAAGGGGAAAGATACATAGTTGGCTTACAGTCGCCACTTCACACAATACATAAATAAACATCCATCATACAAATTACACTCAAGGTCCTACTACGGTACCAAAATGAAAGAAGACTACCCCAAATGCTACATAGATCCCCGGATCACCCCAACTAGGCTCCCCTACTGATCATCTGGAAAAGAAACATAGTAACGGCCACGTTCCTCGTCGAACTCCCAAGTGAGCTCGGACGTGTCATCTGCACTAGCATCGTTGGTACCTGCAACTGTTCTGATAATATCTGTGAGTCACGGGGACTCAGCAATCTCACACCCGCGAGATCAAGACTATTTAAGCTTATAGGTAGGAAAGGATAGTGAGGTGGAGCTGCAGCAAGCGACTAGCATATATGGTGGCTACAACGCAAAAGAGAGCGAGAAGAGAAGGCAAAGCACGGTCGTGAAGTTAGAAGTGATCAAGAAGTGATCCTGGAACGACCTACGTCAAACATTACTCCAACACCGTGTTCACTTCCCGGACCCCGCCGAGAAGAGACCATCACGGTTACACACGCGGTTGATGTGTTTTAGTTAAAGTCAACTTCGGGTTTTCTACAACCGGACATCAACAAATTCCCATCTGCCTCATAACCGCGGGCACGGCTTTCGAAAGATAATACCCTGCAGGGGTGTCCCAACTTAGCCCATTATAAGCTCTCACGATCAACGAAGTATATTCCTTCTACCAGGAAGACCCGATCAATCTCGGAATCCCGGACTACAAAACATTTCGACAGCAATAAAACAAGTCCAGCAAAGCCTCCCAGATGTGCCGACAAATCCCGATAGGAGCTGCACATATCTCGTTCTCAGGGCACACCAGATGAGCCAGATGTCGGGTTGGCATAGACCCTGGTTGCCCAAGGGGCGCCGGACATCGCTCGGTTTGGACCAGCAATCGAAGGAGAACTGGCCCGGGGGTTTAAAATAAAGATGACCCTTGAGTCTGCAGAACCCAAGGGAAAAAGGCTTAGGTGGCAAATGGTAAAACCAATGTTGGGCCTTGCTGGAAAAGTCTTATTCAAAGCAAACTGTCAAGGGGGTCCCATAAATCACCCAACCGTGTAAGGAACGCAAAATCCGGGAACATAACACTGGTATGACGGAAACTAGGGTGGCAAGAGTGGAACAAAACACCAGGCATAAGGCCGAGCCTTCCACCCTTTACCAAGTATATAGATGCATTAATTAAATAAGAGGTATTGTGATATCCCAACAAGAAAAACATGTTCCAACAAGGAACAACAAGTCCATGTTCCAACAAGGAACAAACTTCGTCTTCACCTGCAACTAGCAACGCTATAAGAAGAGCTGAGCAAAGCGGTAACATAGCCAAACAACGGTTTGATAGGACATGGATGGTTAGGGGCTGGCATGGCAATATGGGTGGCATGATATAGCAAGTGGTAGGTATCGCAGCATAGGCATAGCAAAAGAGCGAGCATCTAGCAAGCAAAGATAGAAGTGATTTCGAGGGTATGGTCATCTTGCCTGCAAGGTTCTCAGAGTTGTCGAAAGCTTGGTCCTCGAAGGCGTTCTCAATAGGTTCCTCATACACGTACTCGTCTCCCGGCTCTACCCAAAGCAAGAACACAAGCAAAGAGGACAAATATCAATCACGATGCAATGCGCAAGCAACATGATGCAAAACATGACATGATATGCGAGATGTGATATGCAATGCATATGCATGCTCCGGAAGGACAAAGATGAACAAGGCATAATCTTGGCAAACCAAGTATGCCACTGGATAGGTGAGGTGATTTCGGTTGAAATCGATATAAAGATCACCGGAATCGGATGCACGGTTTGCAAATGACAAGCAAAACAAGAATGACAATAATCTGCCATTAACAGCATGATGCTACTTAGCAAGCAACAAGTAATTAAGCTACTGCATCCAAACATATCAACAAAGCATATGAAAGCAATCTACTCAAGATGCTCGACAAAAGATGAACACTGAGCTACGGCTAAATCACCTCACAACAGGTTCAAACAAGCATGGCAACAGTGCAAAAGATAACAGGTTCTCAGACTTAGTGAAAATAACAACATAGCAGAAATTAACATCAGGATGACATGTTCAAAGCAATGAAACAACATGCTACAAGATAAGGACATAGCAAAGTAAGGCATGACATGAATCTACTCAAATCACTTGACAAAAGTCCCTTACTGACCATAAGCCAAAAAGGATCAGAAAATATGATTACACCCATGTCAATTAAGCAAGTTTCGTTACAGGTTTCAGACTTAGCAGAAAACTGGACATGTCAAAAGCAGATAACGAGTAGGCATGTTCGTGAGCTCGATGCACTCACTACAGAGCATTGCATGATAAACTAAGCATACATACATCAAGAAGACATGGCATAGAAACTATAAATGGAAAGAACAACATCAAAGCATGTAAGGATCAACTACACCAAGCTTGGCAAAATCGAATAACATGTAAACAATCTGCCAGCAACATTTTGAAGCAAAAGTAGAGCTCGATTGACCCAAGCTATGGCACTCCATAATTACAAACAAAGGCATGGATGGATAGAGAAAATACTCAAGTTAGAAACATCCTTACTGATCATGCTCAAAATATTCATATATCTCTCGGAAACAACATGAATACATGGCATGAAAATAACAGCAGTCAGGGACTTGGTGAAATTACTAAGTCTCTGAAATCAGCAACATCAAGTGCCCTAGTTTGCATGCTTGTGCTAGTCACCACAAAGATCAAAAAAATACATGGCATAATTCTATAGAAAGGTAACATTGCATATTACAAAACTCATGTAGGACTCAACTTCATAGGAGGTACAGATCAATCATGGCAAAAATGACAAAAGTGCATGGTCAGATGAGATCCAGCAACTAACATCACATAGCCCTCTTCTAACAGCATTTCGGGCATCAAGACGACCTCAAATTAAAATGATGCAATGGAGTGAAATAATTTACTCTTCGAGGCAAACAATACGACATATTATACGCACGAAACGGGGCTACGGATGCAAAGTTACGGCATGATGAACAAGGCATGATAATGTGAAATTTGAGGGACTTAGAGAAAAAGAGGGGGGGCGAAGTCAACCCTAGTCGCCGGATCTGGATCGGGCTTCGGCGACTCCGGCGGAGGAAGGCGGCGACGGCGAGGCGGGGAGGCGGCGCAGGGGCGCCAGAGGCGGCGGGGGCCGGGCGCGAGGTCGGCGGGGTCGGCGCCGGAGTTGGCGGCGGCGGCGGCGGAGGAGCGCCGGCGCGGGGAGAGGTGCACGCGGGCGGGCACCCGCGGGGCGGTGGCGGCGGCAGCCCGGGCCGGGGGGGCCGCGGACGGGCCCGGCGGGCCCGCGGGTTCGGCGAAGTGGGCGCGGGCTGGGCGGCGAACCAGAAGGCGCCACATGGCGGCGACGGCGCGGGTCGGACACGTCCGGCCCGGCGGATTTCGTCCGGCGGCGCGGGGAAGAAATGGACTAGGGTTAGGGTAGGAATCATCCGCAAATGGAGGAGGGGGAGGCCTTTTTATAGGTAGGAGGAGCTAGGAGGCTCCAAATGGAGAGCGGTTTTCGGCCACGCGATCGTGATCGAACGGCGGAGGACATGTGAGTGTCTTAGATGGGTTATTGGGCTGTTTTGAAGGGGTGTTGGGCTGCAACACACACGAGGCCTTCACGGTTACCCGGTTAACCGTTGGAGTACCAAACGACCTCCGATTGACCCGAAACTTGACAGGCGGTCTACCGGTGCTATACCGAGGCCGCTTGACAAACCTCGGTCCAATCCGAGAAAGTTTAATACCCGCTCACGAAGAAATGTAAAAGGGGACGCCGGGGGACATAGGAGCGCCGGATTGGAAAACGGACAACGGGGAAAATGCTCGGATTCATGAGACGAACACGTATAGGAATGCGATGCACATGATGACATGATATGAAATGCATGACATGGACAAAATGCAAAACGAAGGGAAACCCAACCACGGAGGAAATATCATAACACATAGCCGAAAAAGGCAAGAGTTGGATTACAAATATGGCAAGTTACATCCGGGGCATTACAACTTTTGCTTGTTCCGGCGCGACCTGCCGCTTTTGTCCTTGGTATCCGAATTACCGAGGTTCTTGGTTAAGTTGCTGCTGCGAGCTAGCCAGCTGTCTTCTCCCGTGCAAAAGCGGGTCATGAGTGTCGTGAGGGCTGCCATAGATTTCGGCTTTTCCTGTCCCAGGTGCCGGGCAAGCCACTCGTCGCGGATATTATGCTTGAAGGCGGCTAGGGCCTCCGCGTTCGGACAATCGACTATTTGATTTTTCTTTGTTAGGAACCGTGTCCAGAATTGCCTAGCCGATTCCTCTGGCTGCTGGATTATGTGGCTTAGGTCATCGGCGTCCGGTGGTCGCACATAAGTGCCCTGGAAGCTGTCAAGGAATGCGGCTTCCAGGTCCTCCCAAGTATCGATTGAGTCTGCTGGCAAGCTGTTGAGCCAATGTCGGGCCGGTCCCTTAAGTTTGAGTGGGAGGTATTTGATGGCATGTAGATCATCACCGCGGGCCATGTGGATATGAAGGAGATAATCCTCGATCCATACTGCAGGATGTGTTGTGCCATCGTATGATTCGATGTTTACGGGTTTGAAGCCCTCAGGGATTTTATGATCCATTACTTCATCTGTGAAGCATAGTGGGTGTGCGGCGCCTCTGTACTAGGCTATATCACGACGCAACTCAAAGGAGCTTTGTCCATTGTGTTCGGCCCGGCCGGATTTATTGTATCCGGAGTGACGATCGTCGTCACGTGCCGTGGGGCGCTCGCGCGATCCGTAGATCGATCTTGTTTGCCTTGCCTTGTCCTCCAGTATATCTCACAGGTCTGGCACGTTTTCCCGTGCCTTAGCATGTTTTGAGCGGCGTCGGGGCATGGCTTGAGTGGAGGGCTTAGAGGCCTCTCTGTCGCGGCCACGAGGTGGCCGGTCGGCCATGTCATGCGCTGGTGATGTAGGTGCTTCCTCCTCTAATCGGGGTAGCAGCCTGCGCTTTGGGTAACGCTTGGAGGGGCGTTCGAGTTCATACTCTTTGGCCGCAAGGACTTCAGTCCATCTGTCAGCTAGCAAATCTTGATCAGTTCTAAGCTGTTGCTGCTTTTTTTTAGGCTGCAATCCGGGGTAGTATTATCTCCCGTGCCGGAATCACCGTTTTTGCTTTGGCGGGATTTAGAGCGGCGCCGCTGACGCCGACGCTTTGGTTGTTTCTTGGAGGTGTCATCCTCCGCTGCTCCGTCGCCATCTCCATCTTTTGGAGTATCCACCATATATATATCATATGACGAGGTGGCCTTCCAGCGCCCTACAGGTGCTGGTTCCTGTTCGTCTCCTGCATCGTCGTCCATACCGTCGATGTCTTCGGAGTCGAAGTCAAGCATGTCAGTTAAATCGTCGACAGTGGCTACAAAGTGGGTGGTGGGTGGGCTTTGATTTTCTTCATCGTCCATATCCCATCCTTGCTGACCATAGTCCGGCCAGGGATCTCCTGAGAAAGAGAGAGACTTTAGTGAGTTCAGGATGTCGCCGTAGGGCGAGTGCTGAAAGATGTCCGCGGCGGTGAACTCCATGATCGGCGCCCAATCGGGTTCGATCGGCAGGGGCGCGGGAGGTTTGGAGACCGGAGAGGAATCCGGATCCTCGGAGTCACGGGTCATGCAGAGTGCGGGGCTGGTGTTCGGCTCGGTCACCTTTGAGATCGCAGCCCCTGAGGTGGCGTCCAACCGCTCATCCTCGATCGGCGCGGCAGGCTCCGAATTAAGGGTCGGAACCAACGCGAGTGCGGCCTCCAGGACACTGTTCGGCGACCGAGCTAGATCACGCCCATCGAGACAGTGCAGCGCGCTTGGTTGTGGCTCAAATCCGTCGAAGATCAAGTCCTCGCGGATGTCAGCCGTGTAGTTCAAACTTCCAAACCTGACCTGAGGGCCAGGGGCGTAGCTTTCGATCTGCTCCAGGCGGCCAAACGAATTGGCCCGCAGTGCGAAGCCGCCAAAGACGAAGATCTGTCCGGGGAGAAAAGTCTCACCCTGGACCGCATCGTCGTTGATGATCAAAGGAGCCATCGGGCCTAAAAGTGATGACACAGAGGAACTTTCAATGAAAGCACCAATGTCGGTGTCAAAACCGTCGGATCTCGGGTAGGGGGTCCCGAACTATGCGTCTAGGCGGATGGTAACAGGAGACAAGGGACACGAAGTTTACCCAGGTTCGGGCCCTCTTGATGGAGGTAAAACCCTACGTCCTGCTTGATTAATATTGATGATATGGGTAGTACAAGAGTAGATCTACCACGAGGTCAGAGAGGCTAAACCCTAGAAGCTAGCCTATGGTATGATTGTTGTATGATGGAGTTGTTCTACGGACTAAAACCCTCCGGTTTATATAGACATCGGATAGGGTTAGGGTTACACAAAGTCGGTTACAAGGGTAGGAGATCCAAATATCCGCATCGCCAAGCTTGCCTTCCACGCCAAGGAAAGTCCCTTCCGGACACGGGATGAAGTCTTCAATCTTGTATCTTCATAGTCCTGGAGTCCGCTGAAGGTATAGTTCGGATTGCCGAACACCCCCTAATCCCGGACTCCCTCAGCCCTAGTGGGTCCCTAGTGTCATCCAGTCAAAATAAAGTTATCTCCTGAATCCTCATGTTCGTTGACGATGTTAACAATGCTCGGCGCCATGGCGAGCACAACAACTCGAAGGACAACGAAGAGGGCCTCGCGGGCCCTACGGATGGTCTGATACAGCACCCGCTACTCATTCAGGAAGCCAGGATCATCGCACACCTATGAGCACCTTCGAGAAACTGAGACGGCATGAAACAATAAGGCCGCGCTTGGTAGCTCTGGTTTATTTCAAACCTGTATTAACATACAAGTGTAATTTACTCATCATCGAAAACAACGCGTAAACTACAGGCGTAATGAAACCAAGGGCCCGAGGTCTGTAAGTAAAACCGGCGGGTTACGCGTGTAATTTGAGAGACCAGTGTATATTTTACGAGCACTGCTATATGGACGACATTACCAGACGATACATGCACGACGTGCGTATCATGCCATCCATGGGCAAGGCTGAAACAACAGCTAACGGCTGGATTAGCAATCGTCCGAGTATCGTTCAGCGTTTTTATCGTGTGTCAAGTACTTCCGATATTTTACTAGTCGAAATCGACCAACCAAGCGCCTTCGCCCGACACCATCTGCTTTAATTTACAAGCGTCAGTTTTACAAGTGGTTTTGGTTGGAAAACGACGGTCCAATCACGGCCAAATATCATGAGTTGGTCGGAAGATCATATGGTTTCATGTCTAACCTACCCGACTTGTCTTATAGGCTATGAATGAAACATCAGACGATGAACTTCTTAAGCACGGAAACAACAGAAGAGGATGATCTTCTTAACAAGCAAATCACTGGCATTAGATCGACATGCAAAACAATACGAAGCATTATTCTCGGGAGGCACGGTGAACAGCTCGTGAGGCCACATGCCACAACATTCGAAGCTCAAAACACAAGGCCTGGTGTCGGTGTCAAAACCGGCGGATCTCGGGTAGGGGGTCCCGAACTGTGTGTCTAGGCCGGATGGTAACAGGAGACAAGGCACACGAAGTTTACCCAGGTTCGGGCCCTCTCGATGGAGGTAAAACCCTACGTCCTGCTTGATTAATATTGATGATATGGGTAGTACAAGAGTAGATCTACCATGAGGTCAGAGAGGCTAAACCCTAGAAGCTAGCCTATGGTATGATTGTTGTATGATGGAGTTGTTCTACGGACTAAAACCCTCCGGTTTATATAGACACCGGATAGGGTTAGGGTTACACAAAGTCGGTTACAATGGTAGAAGATCTTGAATATCCGCATCGCCAAGCTTGCCTTCCACGCCAAGGAAAGTCCCATCTGGACACGGGACGAAGTCTTCAATCTTGTATCTTCATAGTCCAGGAGTCCGGCTGAAGGTATAGTTCGGCTATCCGAACACCCCCTAATCCAGAACTCCCTCAGTAGCCCCCGAACCAGGCTTCAATGATGACGGGTCCGGCGCGCAGATTGTCTTCGGCATTGCAAGGCGGGTTCTTCTCCAAATTCTGTGTACCTGCCGAAATAATGTCCGATTTTTGTAATGTAGCGCTCCTCGGCTTCCACGCCCAATAATGGCCGTTTTCCACGTGTCAAACGAATGCAAAAAGTCGGGGTGTTATTACATCCACACCCCTAGCCGTATAAACGAGCCGCCTATTTAACGGGATGGGGATTCAGATCCAAACCACACCTTCTCCTCCCCGCGAGTAATCATCAGAGCGCCCCCAGCAAAGGTCCATTCCAACATGGCCAGCCGTCGCAGCTCCTCTTCTTGCCCTTCCAGTCCTAGACCTGGAGACTGGGAGAGGTGCTCCATCTCGCACAATGAGTTAGTGTCGCTTCAGGCCAAGGGATTTCTCCCTCAGGCCTATATGGTCCCAGTCCGAGCCGGACTCGCCACCTATAATGGCGGAAAACAAGCGGAGAGCACCCCCAATCCTTCCAAAGGAGAGCGGGTGTGCCTTGTCCCTTATCTAATAAGGGGACTAGGATTTCCAATTGATCCATTTCTCGGTGGGCTTCTGGAGTTCTACGACCTCCAGCTGCACAATCTCACGTCCGCCTCTATATTTCGTATCGCGGGCTTCGTTGCCCTTTGCGAGCTATTCCTAGGCATCGAGGCTCATTTCGCGCTGTGGAAGAGGATATTCTGCCTGGTGCCCCGTTCTCAAGAGGGGTCTATATATCAAGTGGGCGGAGCCGAAGTGTGGCACATCGTCGGGACCGGATACCTATCCGGAACCCCAAAAAAGGCGTCCGGGGAGTGGCCTTCGGAATGGTTTTATATAGACGATGTCCCGCTACCGGATCCTATCCGGGTCGGTCTCCCCGAGTTCAACAGTGCTCCATTAAAGAAATGCTTAAGCTGGCGTCCGCGGAGCTCTCAAAGGGAAAGTGACAGGGAAGTCCTTTACCTGATGGGCTGGATAAGACTATTGGCTCATTCCGGACTAACCATGATTGGAGTCATTGCCGCATGCATTATGCAGGGGGTGCAGCCGCTTCAATATAGAGGCCACCCCATGTGGGATTTCAACGGGGAGGACGATGCCACCCGCTACGGTCGTAAGGGGCCGGCCTCGGCTGCCGCTCTAGTAAAGATCTTATCCTCTTTGTACAAGGGAGAAGAGGAGGAATTCCTCCGCGTCGACCCGCAGGGTGGATTTACTTTGTATAACCCTCCGAGTTGGGTAAGTGGACGATTTTGCTCGCCCATCCGCTTTATACTCCCATGATTAAATATGTAGTCTAACGACTTTGATGCAGGAACTGGGCCAGGACGTAAAGGATATAAGCAGCCGTCCTCCACAGCCCGAGGATCCAGAATGGTCCCTCGATCCGGACTCTGAAGAGGATCCGGACATATCGGTGGAGCTAATTGACGGGGTGTTTCATCAGCTAAGCAAGGATAATACCTTGGTGGCCATTACGGCCGATTACCCAGGGTTAATCCCGGCCTCCCAGGTGACAGAGACCTAAGCCTCATTCCCTTGAGAAGGATTCCATTCTCACGCATTTTAGTTTTTCTGACGACAACCGTGTTTTGCAGGGAAGGTTTCCGAGGCGGGAGGCCGAACCTGCGGCGGATAGCCAACGAGGGGCCGCAGGGCCCCGTGGGGCAAAAAGAAATGTAGTCCGGACTGAGACACCGGTGCAAAGGTATAGCGCACCATCTATTTCTCTGGTGTTATCCCTTCAGGGCATACTAACTCTCGTGCTCTCTTTTGGACGAAGAGACCTCGCCGGACTATATCCGGGGAGGTTGCCAATCGCGCCTCCACCGGCCAGGCTCCAACGCCTGTCCCGGAAGCGGCGGCAAACACAAGGCGCGCACCGAACGCTCCTCCGATAGAGGATGCGGACAGGCTGTCTGCCACCAATTCCGAAGTGGAGAGTGCCATGAACCACAGGCGTCGCCGGACAGTTCTCCGCGATGCTTGTTTCTCCCAAGAGGCATTGAATGCCTTCAATTCGGGAGATGCGTACCTCCGTGCCGCTCAAAATCGTTGAGCCAGAGCCACAGAGTAATATGTAAAAGACATACGGGTAAGAAATTTTTGGTAAATACATGTATATACCAGTAGCCCCGAGACTTGAAACAGTTGGAACAACTGATTTAAGGATCATTTGTTATGCAGGTTCTTACAGAAAAGAATACCCTACTGTCCCAGGAGCTGGAAGAGTGCAAAGCCCAACTTGAGGCTGCACGAGCCGCGACAGGGGATCCCAAAGAGACCCCCTCTGGTAATCCATGCTTCGGAAGATAAATATGTTGCGAAGTGCGGCGTGGGTGCAAATATGACAAAGAAAATTGCAGATGGCGCCGGATTAAATCCGGACAAGCAACAACTCCTACGCCAGCTGAAGGCTAGTGAGAGCATGCTGACAAGGGTGAGGCGGGAGAAGAACGATCTCCAAGATGCCAACACCCAGCTGGGCGTTGAACTGAAGGATGTTCGGGCCCAGCTGTCGGACTCCACTAAGGAGAATCAACGGCTTCACCGCGGCATATATAGTAAGTGCTTAAACGAACTTTGTAAAGGGAGTTCGCGGGGAAGTCGACTAACAGAGTTATGTCTGTAGGTATGCTAACAGGTCATCCTGCAGAGGAGATGCCTGGTTCAACGAATGACCTTCTTCCCGAGCTCTCGCAACTGCACGAGCGAGTTCGGCAGGCGATGCAGGGCGTTGCCCAAGCCTTATGGCCATCCCTCCCCAGGCTTGAGGGCCTTGGAGAGCTTGCGGAGAAGCTGAAGGGAGCGCGGCGGCGCTTCCGGTTGTGGAAGATTTCGGCCTGCCGCCAAGGTGCTAGGGAGGCCTGGGCCATGGTGAAGACGCGGTACACAAAGGCTGACCCAAACCACATGGCCAAGGTCGGACCTGTGGGGCCTGATGGGAAGGAGATCCCTGTAAGCTTAGCATACGGCCAAGTAGAATTGGCCGCAAAGTATTCCCAGCAGGACTGTAAATTAGACAGCCTGTTAGATGGTATAGAAGAGGAATACAATCAGTCAGAGTGACTATGTAATTTTTAATTGACATGTGTAATGCCTTCTAGCCGGATTGTAGATCGTTTGTCATTGCCGAACTTTTCGCTTCGACCTCGGGACCTGACGGTCCGGAGTGTGTCCGAATACCCTACCGGTTATATACGAACCGGGGTATGCAAGGAGACCAGGCATAGGGGTCATTAGTGCTTTATCAGACAAGTGCCCAACTAGTTATGTTATATTACATGGTTAGTAAGAAACATCTTCCAGAGAGAATAGTTCCGTTAGGGGTTCCTTTCTCTGGGAGGCATGCCCTAAAGTGCATGTCCGGACTGCAAATGCAGGAAAATCATCTGGGGGCATGTGTATAAATAAGTAAAAAAGGTCATCTTTTAGTTCACCGACCGAATATTCCCTTAAGAATGCTAGCTTTCGGCTTCACCCAGTCTGAGGTACACATCCGGCTGATTCGGCAGTAACAATCGCAGAGATGCTCCCTTTACCGCCTAGCCGAACAATCGGGAACGTAGGGGTAAGCACAGGAGCCAGGCAACCCAGCTTGGCCAAAACTTAAGTCATATCGATGCATATAATGGTGAAGAAAAGGTACATGCGGAAGTTTGACGCATGTGTTGGGCGTGAAGCCCGTATAAATAAGCTTCTGTTTTGAAGAAGCCCCCAGGTTTAATGAGCGCGGGTAGCGCGTTGCTTGATGAGCCTTTAAGGGCTATAAGAGAAAAGAGGGGAAGGAGAGAAATGTAAGACAGAGAATATAAAAAATGGACAGAGGAAGGAGACAAACACAAAGTCCGGCGCTAGGCATAGAATCTTCGGAGACGGGCGGCGTTCCATGGGTTCGGCTCGAGTCGGTTATTCGACGCATCTCGCAGGCGATACGCTCCCAGTCAGGACTTGGTCGATTATGAAGGGACCTTCCCACTTGGGCTTGATTTTGTCCTTTTTCTTATCCGGCAGGCGTAGAGCTAGTTCGCCAACATTGTAATTTTTGGCCCGTACTTCTCTGCTTTGATATCTTCGAGCCTGCTGTTGAAAAAATGCGGAACGGGCTTTTGCCACGTCACGCTCCTCCTCCAAAGCGTCCAAGTTGTCCTGTCGATCGAGCTCGGCTTCTCTTTCTTCGTACATGCGCACTCAAGGTGAGTCATGAATTATGTCGCAAGGCAGAACTGCCTCTGCACCGTACACCATAAAGAATGGTGTGTATCCGGTGGTGCGATTCGGCGTGGTCGGTAGCCCCCAGAGTACGGAGTCGAGCTCCTCTACCCAGTGCGTGTTAGATTCCTTGAGGGACCGCACTAGTCTGGGTTTAATGCCACTCATGATAAGACCATTTGCACGCTCGGCCTGGCCGTTAGTTTGTGGGTGATAGACAGAAGCATAATCGAGCTTGATGCCCATGTTTTTGCACCAGAGTTTTACCTCGTCGGCAGTAAAATTTGTGCCGTTATCAGTGATGATGCTGTGGGGGACGCCGTAACGGTGTACAACCCCGGATATGAAGTCTATCACAGGTCCGTATTCGGCCGTGTTAATAGGCTTGGCTTCTATCTATTTGGTGAATTTATCCACCATGACCAGTAAGTATTTTTTCTTGTGGGTTCCGCCTTTAAGGGGTCCAACCATGTCAAGCCCCCAGACCACGAAAGGCCAAGTTATGGGGATAGTTCGGAGGGCGGTGGGTGGCATATGGCTTTGGTTTGCAAAAAGCTGGCAACCGACGCATCGTTGGACCAAGTCCTGAGCGTCGGCCCGGGCTGTCGGCCAGTAAAAGCCTGTACGGAAAGCCTTGCTTACAAGGGACCGAGCTACAGCGTGGTGGCCACCGAGTCCGGCGTGAATTTCAGCCAGCAGGTTCCGCCCTTCCTCTTCGGAGATGCACCTTTGAAGGACTCCGGTAGTGCTTTTCTTATAAAGCTCTCCCTCGTGGACTTTATAGGCTTTAGCTCGCCGCACTATGCAGCGTGCCTCGTTTTGGTCCTCTGGGAGTTCCTGCCTAGTAAGGTAGGCTAGGAATGGTTCTGTCCACGGGGCGATGACCGCCATTATTACGTGGGCTGAAGGTGTAATCTCCGTGGCAGAGCCTCCAATTATGTCAGATTGTTCGGCGTCGAGTGGTGCGGGTAGGTCCGGGCTGTTATTTGCGGGTTCCCCCTCCCATGCTACGAATGGCTTGAACAGTCTTTCTAAAAAGATGTTGAGGGGGGACTGCATCGCGTTTTGCTCCAATGCGTGCCAAGACATCCGCTGCCTGATTGTTTTCTCGGGCTATATGATGAAACTCCAACCCTTCAAACCGAGCTGACATTTTTATGACGGCGTTGCGGTAAGCTGCCATTTTTGGATCCTTGGCGTCGAAGTCTCCATTTATTTGGGATATCGCGAGGTTCGAATCCCCGCGTACCTCTAGGCGCTGAATGCCCATGGATACTGCCATCCGGAGACCGTGAAGGAGGGCCTCATATTCGGCTGCATTGTTGGAGTCCGTGTACATGATCTGGAGCACATATTGAACTGTGTCTCCTGTGGGGGACGTCAAGACGACGCCAGCCCCTAATCTGGCCAACATTTTGGAGCCGTCGAAATGCATGATCCAGTTGGAATATGTGCCGTACTCTTTAGGGAGCTCGGCCTCCGTCCATTCTGTGATGAAGTCGGCCGAAACTTGCGATTTAATAGCTCACCGTGGCTTATAGATTATATCGAACGGGAGGAGCTCAATGGCCCATTTTGCGATCCGACCCGTTGCGTCGCGGTTGTTGATAATATCGTTGAGTGGTACTTCCGAGGCTACTGTTATCGAACACTCTTGAAAGTAGTGTCGTAGCTTCCGGGATGCCATGAATACAGCGTATGCAATCTTTTGATAATGCGGGTACCGTGATTTGCATGGAGTGAGGACAGTGGACACGTAGTAGACCGGCCTTTGAAGGGGGAATTTGTGTCCGTCCGTTTCCCGCTCGACGACGAGCACTGTGCTGACAACTTGATGGGTTGCTGCAATGTACAATAGCATTGGTTCGAAAGTTTGGCGCGGCCAGGACTGGGTTTGTTGCCAATATGGCTTTTATTTCATCGAGTCCGGCCGTGGCAGCATCCGTCCACTCGAAGTGTTCGGTGCGCCGAAGGAGGCGATAAAGGGGCAGTGCCTTTTCTCCTAAGCGGGAGATAAAGCGGCTTAAAGCCGCCACGCATCCGGTTAATTTTTGTATTTGTTTGAGGTCCTTTGGGATATCCAATTGCGACAAGGCTCAGATGTTAGCTGGATTTACTTCAATTCCTCTACCGGATACAATGAATCCCAAGAGCTTTCCGGCTGGAACGCCGAAAATGCATTTTTCTGGGCTGAGCTTGATGTCGTATTTTCGGAGGTTATCGAATGTTAGCCTCAAGTCGTCTACTAGAGATTCGACATGTCTTGTTTTGATGACCACATCATCCACGTACACCTCCACTGTCTTGCCGATCTGGTTTGCCAGACATGTCTGAATCATGCGCTGATAAGTTGCGCCGGCGTTTTTCAGCCCGAAGGGCATTGTGTTGAAGCAGAATGGGTTGTATGGTGTGATGAATGCCGTTGCGGCTTGGTCTGATTCCGCCATCTTTATTTGATGGTAACCGGAGTATGCATCGAGGAAACACAACGAATCGTGTCCTGCGGTGGCATCGATAATTTGATCGATACGGGGGAGGGGGAAGGGATCCTTGGGGCAAGCCTTGTTAAGGTCTTTAAAATCAACACACAGGCGCCAGGATTTGTCCTTTTTTGGTACCATCACCAGGTTTGCTAGCCAGTCCGGATGTTTTATGTCTCTAATGAATTCGGCCTCAAATAGCTTGGCTAGCTCCTCCCCCATGGCCTGTCTTTTGGGTTCGGAAAAACGCCGAAGGGCTTGTTTGACAGGTCTGAATCCTTTTAGGATATTTAAGCTGTGTTCGGCCAGCCTGCGTGGGATTCCTGGCATGTCTGAAGGGTGCCAGGCGAAGATGTCCCAATTTTCGCGTAGAAATTCTCGCAGTGCAGCGTCCACATCAGGGTTTAATCGTGCCCCGATGGAAGCTATTTTATTAGGGTCTGTTGGATGGACCTGGAATTTGACTATTTCGTCCGCTGGTTTGAAGGATGTGGACTTGGATCTCTTGTCGAGTATCACATCATCCCTATTAACCGTGGAGCGCAGCGCAGTCAGTTCCTCAGCCGCTAAGGCTTCGGATAGTGCCTCAAGGGCCAATGCGTCTGTCTTGTTTTCGGCGCGGAGCGCTATGTCCGGATCACTAGCGAGAGTGATAATTCCGTTCGGCCTGGGCATCTTGAGCTTCATGTACCCGTAATGGGGTATTGCTTGGAAGATTGTAAATGATTCCCGCCCTAGTAGGGCGTGATATCCACTACTGAACGGGGCCACCTGAAACGTGACCTCTTCGGACCTGTAATTATCCGGCGTGCCGAACACCACATCTAGTGTGATTTTTCCTATGCAGCGCGCTTCTCGACTAGGGATTATTCCTCTAAAGGTTGTGCTGCTTCGCTCGATGCGGTTCCAGTCTAATCCCATTTTTTGAAGGGTTTCCTCGTAAATGAGGTTCAATCCGCTGCCTCCATCCATGAGTACCTTGGTGAGGCGAAAGCTGTCCACTATTGGACTGAGGACCAACGCGGCTGGTGCTCGGGCTGTTCGGAATTTAGGTTCATCGCTTGCGTTGAAGGTAATAGCTATGTCGCTCCATGGGTTTATTGTTGCTACTTGATAGACTTCGGCAAGGCTGCGGAGTGTTCTTTTTCGCATATTATTTGATGCGAAAGTCTCGAAGACTGTGAGAACGGTACTGGTGTCCCCGGGATGGCTTTCTGCGGCCTCCATAATTAAGAGGCCCTCGCCAATTTTGGCCACCTGCCGGAGTATCCAACATGATCTAAGGCTGTGAGTTGGTGTGGCGTCCTCTGTACTATGAATTTTACAGGGTCCATCAAGCCATCTTTCCAGTACGGTTCCATGCTCTGTAGAGGATTTTGGTTTTTTGGTGTTTAACCCGGGTGTCTTACGATGATGCACCCTCTTAGTTCGGACGAGATTGCTATTCAGGGCCGGATTATCCCAAAATTTTATTTTGGTTTTCCAGGCGCTTTCCATCGCACAGTACTTTTGTACTATGGATGCCAAGTCAGTGAAGCGTGTGATATCACGACGACTTATGGCGTTAAGTATTCCCTCGTCCGTGCAATTACTGCAGAAGATTGAGATTGCGTCTCCCTCGCAACAGTCCTTTATCCTATTCATAACCAGGAGGAATCTGGCCCAGTAATGATGTACTGTTTCCTCGGGCTTTTGCCTGATTTGGGAGAGATCTCTTATGTTTGGGTGGGCGGGTGGAGTTGAATCTGAAACCTCACCCAATCTAAGATTCAGAGGCCGAAGAGCTTCCGAACTCTGAAGTTCGGATTCTTGGATGTTGTCCAATGAGTCTAGCCCGTTGCCTGATTCTATGCTCAGGTCTTGAGTTAGATCCTCCCCTCCGCGGGTATCCGGCTTGGAGGGGTCGGGAATTCTGACGTAGCTAGTCCTTAAAATAGATGAAGGGTCGCCGCACTGCGCCTCTACCACGGCAACGTGGTGGGTGACTTGGGGAGAGTTAATTTCTCTTAGATCGGGTTTAATCCCAACCTGGTTGTAATCCGTGGCGACCCCCAGGGCGGCGATGCGATCCAAGAGCTCGTTTACGGAAGTGAGATCCATCGGATCTAGCTGTTCGACAAGTTCCGAGCTGACATGAAGGTTGCTTTTGATGACCCGAGAGGTCACCGTCGGAGCAACGGCTGAACAGGCGGTCATGAGGAAACCACCTAGCCGGAGAGTTTGGCTGACAGCCAAGGCTCCCTTAACAACGGCGCCGTCTTTAAAGACGGGAGGAGGCATCCTTCCTGATTGCGACGGCACAGAGGAACTCTCAATGAAAGCACCAATGTCGGTGTCAAAACCGGCGGATCTCGGGTAGGGGGTCCCGAGTTGTGCGTCTAGGCCGGATGGTAACAGGAGACAAGGGACACGAAGTTTACCCAGGTTCGGGGCCTCTCGATGGAGGTAAAACCCTACGTCCTGCTTGATTAATATTGATGATATGGGTAGTACAAGAGTAGATCTACCACGAGATCAGAGAGGCTAAACCCTAGAAGCTAGCCTATGGTATGATTGTTGTATGATGGAGTTGTTCTACGGACTAAAACCCTCCGGTTTATATAGACACCAGATAGGGTTAGGGTTACAAAAAATCGGTTACAATGGTAGGAGATCTTGAATATCCGCATCACCAAGCTTGCCTTCCACGCCAAGGAAAGTCCCATCCGGACACGGGACGAAGTCTTCAATCTTGTATCTTCATAGTCCAGGAGTCCGACTGAAGGTATAGTTCGGCTATCCGAACACCCCCTAATCCAGGACTCCCTCACCTGGCATTACATAGACAACATTCAGAACAAACTCTTAACACATGAATATCTCAGCAGAGTAACTATTTACTTCTGAACTGAACACAGTAATAGGAAAAAACACTCGACGCTGCTCACAGCAAGGGCGTCCCACTCAAAAATATCAAATGCATGTCTTCTGGCTAACATCAATGAGCAAATTTTGACAAGGTTTTCCAATTCCAATATATTAAACTAACGTCTTCTTTCTAACATCAATGATTAAACTTTGACAAGCTTTTCCCATTCAAAATATATAATGCCTATGATCGTGGAGTCATGTCGCTTCTTGCTAACATCAATGATTAAACTTTGACAAGCTTTTCCCATTCAAAATATGTAATGCCTATGATCGTGGAGTCCTGTCGCTTGTTGTACTTGTTTTGGCACTTCTTGCCCAGGGCACTCCACGTGTTGTTAAATTGCCAATGGTCTGTGCAGACTAGTCATGACACCGGTGTCTAA
Source organism: Aegilops umbellulata (assembly GCA_032464435.1). NCBI lineage: Eukaryota > Viridiplantae > Streptophyta > Magnoliopsida > Poales > Poaceae > Aegilops > Aegilops umbellulata. The sequence goes on from CP136058.1 coordinate 69,533,012, forward strand.
TATTTATGGCACCGGCTGTAGCAATGGAGGGATTCAGTGCCAAACTAAGAAAAGGTGAAATTGGCACCTCTTTTGGCCTACATAGTGGAAGGCCTAATACTCTGTAAAGCTTCTCGGTCATTCCTTCTGTAATGTAGCGCAAACAATGACTGCTTCTTTCTGCAAAGTGGAACGACCAACTGGACCCAGTAATGCAGCAGTTTGCCTTGGACACATTGGCTCCTTTTGTGTAGTTGAACTAAAATCGAAGTTGGAATAAAACCGAGCTTTAATTTTGATATCCCTGTAAGCAACTAAAGGTATAAGGGAAACAATTACTGAGAAATAACGGTTGATGACTTGTACTCCCATAAGAAAAACATCTACTGATCTACCTTATCTTAATGGGAAACAAAGCAGGAGAGTAGCAATTCTCAATCAGTGTGATTCATTCGTATTAACTAAGACATTATCTTAACAATGCCTTGTTTCAAGATGTATAAAGAACGAAAAAGCAGAAAAGTATCATTCCTAAAACAATGCGACTGATTCATTTTAACAGAGACATTATCTTAACAATACCTTGGTTAAACATGTAGAAAGAACTACAAAGCAGGATAGTACCATTTGTAAAACACTATAAGTCTGTAACTGATATATAATAACAGAGACATTATCTGAACAATACATTTCTTAAACATGTACTCTGGCCGATCCCTAATAGAAATGGTACTCCTGCCGATCCCTAACAAGTGTTTGCAGTTTTGAACTAAGATTCAGTAGTTAATTCGGAGGAAGGTCAGTACTGACCATTCAAGACCAAGATTTGAAACAACTCGTGAGGAAGATCTCAAAGAGATCTCAACACATATATGGAAATCCGGTCTCATTTTGTGCAGTTCCACCAAAATTAAGCGAAGCAAAATATCGCAATAGCAACAAGTTGAAAAGATATCCCTGTTTTAACAGAGGCAAAAAAGGAATCAATTACTCGCCAGTAAAGGAGGATGAAACATGCGGCCACAAAAATGGTAATCCCGCCAATCCCTAACAAGTGCTGCGGTTTTGAACTAAGATTCAGTAGTTAATTAATTCTGAGAGTGGCATTGCTTAATTTTACCAGCGACATTAGATTAACGAAAAGCATAAACAGTTGCAGGGTAGAGTGGGCGCAACAATAGTATGTGCTTCCATCTACTTATAAAGGGGGTGATGCAGAGTTTGTTGTAACAAAGCAACAAGCATCATGTCTGGGTTGGTTCCATTTTTTTTCACTACTTAATGGGAAAAGACAGCAATACAATAGCTTCAATTCAACATTTATTTAAAACAGTACCAATACAAGTAGCACAACATCTCAAGGCACACTGCACAATCATGTGGATGATGCCTGTACTGACCTTTCATGAGACCAACAAAGATAAAATACGAATCTGCCAACACGAATAGGAAATCCAATCTCGTTTTGTGCTGTTGCACTGAAATCAAGCAAAGTGTTTCGCGTAGCGAAGCAAAATGTCACAATAGCAACAAGTTGAATAGATATCCCTGTATAAATAGAGGCAAAAAAGGAATCAATTACTAGCTAATAAAGGAGGATGAAACATGCGGCCACAAAAATGGTAATCCCGCCAATCCCTAACAAGTGCTGCGGTTTTGAACTAAGATTCAGTAGTTAATTAATTCTGAGAGTGGCATTGCTTAATTTTACCAGCGACATTAGATTAACGAAAAACATAAACAGTTGCAGGGTAGAGTGGGCGCAACAATAGTATGTGCTTCCATCTACTTATAAAGGGGGTGATGTAGAGTTTGTTGTAACAAAGCAACAAGCATCATGTCTGGGTTGGTTCCATTTTTTTTCACTACTTAATGGGAAAAGACAGCAATACAATAGCTTCAATTCAACATTTATTTAAAACAGTACCAATACAAGTAGCACAACATCTCAAGGCACACTGCACAATCATGTGGATGATGCCTGTACTGACCTTTCATGAGACCAACAAAGATAAAATACGAATCTGCCAACACGAATAGGAAATCCAATCTCGTTTTGTGCTGTTGCACTGAAATCAAGCAAAGTGTTTCGCGTAGCGAAGCAAAATGTCACAATAGCAACAAGTTGAATAGATATCCCTGTATAAATAGAGGCAAAAAAGGAATCAATTACTAGCTAATAAAGGAGGATGAAACATGCGGCCACAAAAATGGTAATCCCGCCAATCCCTAACAAGTGTTGCAGTTTTGAAATAAGATTCAGTAGTTAATTCTGAGAGTGGCATCAATTACTGGCTTATAAAGGGGGTGATGCTGAATTTGTTGTAACAAAGCAACAAGCATCATGTCTGGGTTGGTCCCATTTTTGTTCACTACTTAATGGGAAAAGACAGCAATATAATAGCTTCAATTCAACATTTATTTAAAACAGTACCAATACAAGTAGCACAACATCTCAAAGCACACTGCACAATCATGTGGATGAAGGCTTGTACTGACCTTTCATGAGACAAACAAGATAAAATACGCATCTGCCAACACGAATAGGAAATCCAATCTCGTTTTGTGCAGTTGCATTGAAATCAAGCAAAGTGTTTCGCGTAGCGAAGCAAAATGTCGCAATAGCAACAAGTTGAATAGATATCCCTGTATAAACAGAGGCAAAAAAGCAATTACTGGCTAATAAAGGAGGATGAAACATGCGGCCACAAAAATGGTAATCCCGCCAATCCCTAACAAGTGTTGCAGTTCTGAAATAAGATTCAGTAGTTAATTCTGAGAGTGGCATCAATTAATGGCTTATAAAGGGGGTGATGCTGAATTTGTTGTAACAAAGCAACAAGCATCATGTCTGGGTTGGTCCCATTTTTTTTGCACTACTTAATGGGAAAAGACAACAATACAATAGCTCCAATTCATCATTTATTTAAAACAGTACCAATACAAGTAGCACAGCATCTCAAAGCACACTGCACAATCATGTGGACGAAGGCTTGTACTGACCTTTCATGAGACAACCAACATAAAATACGAATCTACCAACATGAATAGGAAATCCAATCAAGTTTTGTGCAGTTGCACTGAAATCAAGCAAAGTTGCCGGTGTGACATTTAAGTTTTTATAGCAACAAGTTGAATAGATATCCCTGTTTTAAGAGGCAAAAAAGAAAACAATTACTGGCCGATAAAGGAGGATGAAACATGCGGCCACAAAAAGAAGCATCTACCTTATCTTGATGGAAAACAAAGTATAGGACAGTAGCATTTCTAAAACGGTTGCATTGATTCGTATTAACAGAGAAATTCTTTTCAAACAGATCAGTAGTTAATTCTGAGATTAACAACAGCAAAATAGCTGCATGGGACATGCCAGCACCATGTGCGTCCACACATATAAATGGGTGATGCAGAGTATGTAGCCAAGTAGCATATATGCGCTGGTCCATATTTGTTCTCTTTGAACCTTCTTCCTATCTGAGGGCAGCAAATCTAGTTGTGCACAAACTACCCGACCCCCCAGTTTCTTTCCCTTTTCAACAAAGAGATTGGTTCCTTACAGATGTGTGTACTGGGTTACCCCCTTTTTCCCTTTTCGACCTACAAAGCGGCTGGATAGCCAGTCTATACTACTTTCCGCCCCTCCTTTCCTCATTGAACCACGTCCTAGATTCTTGCTCCAGCCCACCGCACCCTTCTTTCCTCTTTGAACCAAGACCTAGATTCGACTACAGATCGAAAAAGATCCACATGCAGCTAGAGCAACGACGGTTTCAAAGAAACTTATACCTTAGGGTCGTCGGGATGTGGCAAGGCGTGCAACGGGAGGCCGGATCTGCCCACACTACGTACGGCAGCAAGGAAGAAGGGGTCGGTGGCCCTCCCACACAGGCGCTGGGTGAAAGAGAACAGCGCATCCGACAGTGGATTGCCTCCCTCGTCGAAGGCGATAGAGTGAATGCTGCACCTCCTCCCCTTCCCGATGCGACGGGATACGGATGCCTCCTTCACCAGCTTTGAGGGGGGAGAGAGAGACAAGAGGCCAATGCAGTCTTGTTTAGCTCTGGTGAAGAGAGGGTGAGAGACTGTGAATATAGCAAACCCTAGCAAATGAACGCTGAGCCTCCAGCATGTAACATATATGTAGTGCGGCGAGCGTGTGGAGAGTGCAAACCCTAGCGAACAAGCGTTGAGGCTCCCTCTTATATATATACTACTGTAGTACGGACTGAGCTCCGGTGCCTTCACTGCACCTGCTTTTGGCTGTATGACCGGTGAGCCAGCCACATTTTGGGCCCACCTATCATAAATCAAAGGCAGGTGCACTAAGTCAATGAAGCTGCGTCCATATAGTACTCTCGTGTATACGACTAATATATACTCCTTTCCGGTTTATAGGGCTTATATCAAAATTTTAGGTTTTCCATTTTATAAGGCTCAATTTGGTTGTTTCCCATCACATGTTCAAATTCCAAGGTGCATTAAATCATTGCATGCAAGTATTAAGAGAAAATTGACCAATGCATGTAATTTATGCACGCATGCATTGCAATTAATGCATTGGTAAACATACTTTTTTGAGGAAAACAAGAGCATTAATTGGGTGCTTTTGCAAACTACAAAAAGTATTCCACCACTCACCATCTACCTTGGTTGGTGAGATTTTTGAATTGAGCCTTATAAACCGGAAAAACAGCTTTGTGCATAACAAGCAAAGAGCACTGATGGAAGACAACTTATTTTTCATCGAAAATCGATCAACTTCACCAGCCGACGCAACCATGAGCATCGATAGGTCATCATGGTGATGCATCATCCATTTGGCATCAAGTTTGGGTGAGGCACCTAAGAAGTTCGACAAATCCTCACTATGGTCTGTTTCTTCTCAGTAATCAAGCTCGAGGAAGGAAGAACCACGTGGCAGAGGACAGTGAGGCGGAACAACAATGGCCATCCAATTTTGTGCAGTTCCACTAAAATTGAGGAAGACATGCCCGGGTATGGAGACACGCATCGCTGTTTCCAAAAATATAAAAAAGGGTCAGCAACGACATCTCAATTGTCAATAAGAATTAATGAAAAGTACACCAACAAACAGAAGCATCATAATTATCTTGATGAGAACTAAACCAAGATACCCGAGAAAAAAGCATTTCTTCATTTAACCAGTGATAGTACTACCACCATATGGACAATGACCGCACAACCACCATGTACTTTTTGTCGAAACAACATGTATACCTCCACCGAGGCATAAATCAGGACAACTTTTTGAGTGGCATTTCCTCTATAATAGTAGTACTAGTAGGTGATGTTGGACCAGCCGACGAACCCTAGCTACTATGCATGGGGAGCTGGGGAGTAGTCGCATAGAAGAAAACCCGCACGCAGCAACCTGGGGAGCTGGACCAGTACAAGAAGTTATACCTCAGGTGGGCGAGATGTCGTTTAGGCGGGCGGGCGGGATCTGCCCACACGACGGCAGCGAACAAGGGCGCGGAGGATCTTCGTCCGCGCCAGCGCCGGCTCCGAGAGGACGGTGCGCATCGGCTTCCTCCGTCACCGACGGCGACAACGTCAACGCTGCACCTCCTCAACTGTCGCAGCGGACGGGATTCGACCGGATCTGTGACCACCGGTGAGGAGAGAGATAGAGTGGACACTGTCATCTTGTTTTGATATGGAGAGGGTGAGAGGGCGAGATGCGAGAAACTCTACCAAACAAGAGGCTATAATGGAGTAAAAAAATCTTTCCATACCAGTGGTTTTAAATAGAATACGCGCGTTCCCGGAAAAAAGAAACGAAAACTGGCGGGCAATTTTTTAAGGGTCTGTCTAGGACACATGTAGATGTGACATAGTTATGTCACATATAAGTTGATGTCCACTCTGTTTGTGGTCTTTTCCTAGTTTTTTTGTTTCTTGTTGCTACATTATATACTTGTGGGAGCTTAGATGTGATATCCTTAAATAACATCTAGATGTGAATTAGACAAACTGATTTTCTAACGTACCAAGAAAGAAAACTCGATCAAAAACACGCCCCCGCTTCCAGGTCGCGAGAGTCGTCGCGCACACACACATAGACATAGACATGCATAACCGTGTTTACGTAAAATTCCATTTCCATCTCCATCTCCAATCATATTTGTCCAACTGGCACATTATTTACGTTGTTAATTATATACGCAGCAATATTAATGTACAACATCTCTTGTTTGCGCATGTCCGGACCGCTGCCACGGCCGGTCCTGACCAACCCGAACCCTCTTCATTACCCGCGCGTGCTTCCCGCCCGAAACGTTAGTGCCGCATTCATGCCCGGCCAGAGCGGACGCGGCCTCTCACTGGCGCCGGCATTGAAGCGGCGCGCCGGCCGAGAGACGTCGCTTGCGCCGCTTCCGGGTGCACGCGGCTACTACGTGTTCAAAGGTCGCAATAGCTGGCTACAACATGCATGTAAAAAGTTCTTGAGAGTCCGTGCTACAGCTAGCTGTCCTCCCCCAACTCGTCAATCTCTTCAAGTAGTGCTAGTACTCCATGGCGCGATCCATCGACAAGCAGGCGGGAAAGTTATGGTATACTACTCGGTTTGCGGTGAGTGGCATGCCGAGCGACCGTGTGGGGTCGAGCCGTGGAGGAGGGTGAGACACGAACACGACATACGTGATTTAAAGGTTGGTTTTGCTCGATGGCGTGATCCAACGAAACAAAACGTTGGTTTCTCTCTGTTTCCATTTTTTCTCCGGAAAAACGGAAACTTTTCCACTCCATTTTCATTCCTATTCCAAGGTTGCCCTGTTACAACATTCCATCAAATACAAAGGAAAACTAACACGCATGCTGATGCATCTCAATGATTCACAGATCATAGCCAATATTTACTTCACAACTAAAGGAAAAAGTTGTGAGAGCGTGTACGATAGAAAAACTACTGATGGGGTCACTACGACTTAAACACTAAACCCTAAACATGATTTAATTTCCTGGCCAGGTAGAACCTGTCGAAGGAAAGACGGCTGGCACCCTCGGATCATACGATGCTTTTGTGCAGTTCCACTAAAATCGACCTGAGCATCCCTGATGGCAAAGATATTGAAGAAGTGTGATTAGAATAATAGTACTGGCACTAGTTCATGAGACATAAACTCATCACAAGTAGAAGCCGGTAGAAGTAGAGAAAGATCGACATGGAGATGGAGCTACGGCAGTGGAGCAAGCCGGCTCCAAAAGGAAGATGGACTACCTAGGACGTCGGGCTGTAGCTAGAAGGGCGGTTGGGACGCGACATCGGCCCATACCGCGGTGACCCCCGATTGGGACGCACCGACTGTGGGTTTTCTCCCTCGCCGATGTCGACCGCGTCTACGCAGAACATTGTTCCCTTCCCCCAGCTGCGGGATCAGGCCTGTCGTTCTATGCTTGTGAATGAAGGAAATATGCCCTAGAGGCAATAATAAAGTTATTATTTATTTCCTTATTTCATGATAAATGTTTATTATTCATGCTAGAATTGTATTAACCAGAAACATAATACATGTGTGAATACATAGACAAACAGAGTGTCACTAGTATGCCTCTACTTGACTAGCTCGTTAATCAAAGATGGTTGAGTTTCCTAGCCATGGACATGAGTTGTCATTTGATTAACGGGATCACATCATTAGGACAATGATGTGATTGACATTACCCATTCCATTAGCTTAGCACCCGATCGTTTAGTATGTTGCTATTGCTTTCTTCATGACTTATACATGTTCCTATGGCTATGAGATTATGCAACTCCCGTTTGCTGGAGGAACACTTTGTGTGCTACCAAATGTCATAACGTAACTGGGTGATTATAAAGGAGCTCTACAGGTGTCTCCGAAGGTACATGTTGGGTTGGCGTATTTCGAGATTAGGATTTGTCACTCCGATTGTCGGAGAGGTATCTTTGGGCCCTCTCGGTAATGCACATCACTTAAGCCTTGCAAGCAATGCAACTAATGAGTTATTTGCGAGATGATGTAATACGGAACGAGTAAAAAGACTTGCCGGTAACTAGATTGAACTAGGTATTGAGATACCGACGATCGAATCTCGGGCAAGTAACATACCGATGACAAAGGGAATAACGTATGTTGTTATGCGGTCTGACCGATAAAGATCTTCGCAGAATATGTAGGAGCCAATATGAGCATCCAGGTTCCGCTATTGGTTATTGACCGGAGACGTGTCTCGGTCATGTCTACATTGTTCTCAAACCCGTAGGGTCCGCACGCTTAACATTGCGATGACAGTTTTATTATGAGTTTATATGTTTTGATGTACCGAAGGTTGTTCGGAGTCTCGGATGTGATCACGGACATGACGAGGAGTCTCGAAATGGTCGAGACATAAAGATTGATATATTGGACAACTATATTCGGACAAAAGAATGGTTCCGGAGGTTATCGGATATAGAAAGGAGTACCGGGGGGTTACCAGAACCCCCTGGGGGGTTAATGGGCCACATGGGCCCAAAGTGGAGCAGAGGAGGGGTGACCAGGGCAGGCCGCGCGCCCCTCCCCCTCTAGTCCGAATTGGACAAGGAGGGGGCGGCGCCCCCCCTTTCCTTCCTCTCCTCTCTCCCTTCCTTCCCCCTCTCCTAGTTGGACAAGGAAAGGAGGGAGTCCTACTCCCGGTAGGAGTAGGACACCTCCCTGGCACACCTCCTCCTGGCCGGTCACCCCCTCCCCCTTGCTCCTTTATATACGAGGGCAGGGGGGCACCTCTAGACACAACAATTGATCCTTGAGATCTATTAGCCGTGTGTGGTGCCCCTCTCCACCATAATCCTCGATAATATTGTAGCGGTGCTTAGGCGAAGCCCTGCGACGGTAGAACATCAAGATCGTCACCACGCCGTCATGCTGACGGAACTCATCCCCGACACTTTGCTGGATCGGAGTCCGGGGATCGTCATCGAGCTGAACGTGTGCAAGAACTCGGAGGTGCCGTAGTTTCGGTGCTTGATCGGTCGGGCCGTGAAGACGTACGACTACATCAACCGCGTTGTTATAACGCTTCCGCTTTCGGTCTACGAGGGTACATGGACAACACTCTCCCCTCTCGTTGCTATGCATCACCATGATCTTGCGTGTGCGTAGGATTTTTTTTAGATTACTACGTTCCCCAACAGTGGCATCCGAGCCAGGTTTTATGTGTTGATGTTATATGCACGAGTAGAACACAAATGAGTTGTGGGCGATATAAGTCATACTGCTTACCAGCATGTCATGCTTTGGTTCGGCGGTATTGTTGGATGAAGCGGCCCGGACCGACATTACGCGTACGCTTACGCGAGACTGGTTCTACCGACGTGCTTTGCACACAGGTGGCTGGCGGGTGTCAGTTTCTCCAACTTTAGTTGAACCAAGTGTGGCTATGCCCGGTCCTTGCGAAGGTTAAAACAACACCAACTTGACAAACTATCGTTGTGGTTTTGATGCGTAGGTAAGATTGGTTCTTGCTAAGCCCGTAGCAGGTACGTAAAACTTGCAACAACAAAGTAGAGGACGTCTAACTTGTTTTTGCAGGGCATGTTGTGATGTGATATGGTCAAGACATGATGCTAAATTTTATTGTATGAGATGATCATGTTTTGTAACCGAGTTATCGGCAACTGGCAGGAGCCATATGGTTGTCGCTTTATTGTATGCAATGCAATCGCCCTGTAATGCTTTACTTTATCACTAAGCGGTAGCGATAGTCGTAGAAGCATAAGTTTGGCAAGACGACAACGATACTACGATGGAGATCAAGGTGTCGCGCAGGTGACGATGGTGATCATAACGGTGCTTCGGAGATGGAGATCGCAAGCACAAGATGATGATGGCCATATCATATCACTTATATTGATTGCATGTGATGTTTATCTTTTATGCATCTTATCTTGCTTTGATTGACGGTAGCATTATAAGATGATCTCTCACTAAATTTCAAGATAAAAGTGTCCTCCCTGAGTATGCACCGTTGCCAAAGTTCGTCGTGCCCAGACACCACGTGATGATCGGTGTGATAAGCTCTACGTCCATCTACAACGGGTGCAAGCCAGTTTTGCACACGCAGAATACTCAGGTTAAACTTGACGAGCCTAGCATATGCAGATATGGCCTCGGAACACTGAGACCGAAAGGTCAAGCGTGAATCATATAGTAGATATGATCAACATAGTGATGTTCACCATTGGAAGCTACTCCATTTCACGTGATGATCGGTTGTGGTTTAGTTGATTTGGATCACGTGATCACTTAGAGGATTAGAGAGATGTCTTTCTAAGTGGGAGTTCTTAAGTAATATGATTAATTGAACTTAAATTTATCATGAACTTAGTACCTGATAGTATCTTGCTTGTTTATGTTTGATTGTAGATAGATGGCCCGTGCTGTTGTTCCGTTGAATTTTAATGCGTTCCTTGAGAAAGCAAAGTTGAAAGATGATGGTAGCAATTACACGGACTGGGTCTGTAACTTGAGGATTATCCTCATTGCTGCATAGAAGAATTACGTCCTGGAAGCACCGCTGGGTGCCAGGCCTGCTGCAGATGCAACTGACGACGTTAAGAACGTCTGGCAGAGCAAAGCTGATGACTACTCGATAGTTCAATGTGCCATGCTTTACGGCTTAGAACCGGGTCTTCAACAACGTTTTGAACGTCATGGAGCATATGAGATGTGCCAGGAGTTGAAGTTAATATTTCAAGCAAATGCCCGGATTGAGAGATATGAAGTCTCCAATAATTTCTATAGCTGCAAGATGGAGGAGAACAGTTCTGTCAGTGAGCATATACTCAAAATGTCTGGGTATAATAATCACTTGATTCAACTGGGAGTTAATCTTCCGGATGATTACGTCATTGACAGAATTCTCCAATCATTGCCACCAAGCTACAATAGCTTCGTGACGAACTATAATATGCAAGGGATGGACAAAACAATTCCTGAGCTCTTCGCAATGCTAAAGGCTGCGGAGGTAGAAATCAAGAAGGAGCATCAAGTGTTGATGGTCAACAAGACCACTAGTTTCAAGAAAAAGGGCAAAGGGAAGAAGAAGGGGAACTTCAAGAAGAACAGCAAGCAAGTTGCTGCTCAGGAGAAGAAACCCAAATCTGGACCTAAGCCTGAAACTGAGTGCTTCTATTGCAAGCAGGCTGGTCACTGGAAGCGGAACTGCCCCAAGTATTTGGCGGATAAGAAGGATGGCAAGGTGAACAAAGGTACATGTGATATACATGTTATTGATGTGTACCTTACTAGAGCTCGCGGTAGCACCTGGGTATTTGATATTGGTTCTATTGCTAATATTTGCAACTCGAAACAGGGACTACAGATTAAACGAACACTGGCGAAGGAAGAGGTGACGATGCGCGTGGGAAATGGTTCCAAAGTCGATGTGATCGCGGTCGGCATGCTACCTCTACATCTACCATCGGGATTAGTATTAGACCTAAATAATTGTTATTTGGTGCCAGTGTTGAGCATGAACATTATATCTGGATCTTGTTTGATGCGAGACGGTTATTCATTTAAATCAGAGAATAATGGTTGTTCTATTTATATGAGTAACATCTTTTATGGTCATGCACCCTTAAAGAGTGGTCTATTTTTGATGAATCTCGATAGTAGTGATACACATATTCATAATGTTGAAACCAAAAGATGCAGAGTTGATAATGATAGTGCAACTTATTTGTGGCACTGCCGTTTAGGTCATATCGTTATAAAGCGCATGAAGAAACTCCATACTGATGGACTTTTGGAACCTCTTGATTATGAATCACTTGGTACTTGCTAACCGTGCCTCATGGGCAAGATGACTAAAACGCCGTTCTCCAGTACTATGGAGAGAGCAATAGATTTGTTGGAAATCGTACATACAGATGTATGTGGTCCAATGAATGTTGAAGCTCGTGGCGGATATCGTTATTTTCTAACCTTCACAGATGATTTAAGCAGATATGGGTATATCTACTTAATGAAACATAAGTCTGAAACATTTGAAAAGTTCAAAGAATTTCAGAGTGAAGTTGAAAATTATCGTAACAAGAAAATAAAGTTTCTATGATCTGATCGTGGAGGAGAATATTTGAGTTACGAGTTTGGTCTACATTTGAAACAATGCGGAATAGTTTCGCAACTCACGCCACCCGGAACACCACAGTGCAATGGTGTGTCCGAACGTCGTAATCGTACTTTACTGAATATGGTGCGACCTATGATGTCTCTTACAGATTTACCGCTATCGTTTTGGGGTTATGCTTTAGAGACGGCCGCATTCATGTTAAATAGGGCACCATCGAAATCCGTTGAGACAACGCCTTATGAACTATGGTTTGGCAAGAAACCAAAGTTATCGTTTCTCAAAGTTTGGGGTTGCGATGCTTATGTGAATAAACTTCAACCTGATAAGCTCGAACCCAAATCGGAGAAATGTGTCTTCATAGGATACCCAAAGGAGACTGTTGGGTACACCTTCTATCACAGATCCGAAGGCAAAACATTCGTTGCTAAGAATGGATCCTTTCTAGAGAAGGAGTTTCTCTCGAAAGAAGTGATTGGGAGGAAAGTAGAACTTGATGAGGTAACTATACCTACTCCCTTATTGGAAAGTAGTACATCACAGAAACCGGTTTCTGTGACATCTACACCAATTAGCGAGGAAGCTAATGATGATGATCATGAAACTTCAGATCAGGTTACTACCGAACTTCGTAGATCAACCAGTAAGATCCGCACCAGAGTGGTACAGTAATCCTGTTCTAGAAGTCATGCTACTAGATCATGGTGAACCTACGAACTATGAAGAAGCGATGGTGAGCCCAAATTCCGCAAAATGGCTTGAAGCCATGAAATCTGAGATGGGATCCATGTATGAGAACAAAGTGTGGACTTTGGTTGACTTGCCCAATGATCGGCAAGCAATTGAGAATAAATGGATCTTCAAGAAGAAGACTGACGCTGACGGTAATGTTACTGTCTACAAAGCTCGACTTGTCGCAAAAGGTTTTCGACAAGTTCAAGGGATTGACTACGATGAGACCTTCTCACCCGTAGCGATGCTAAAGTCTGTCTGAATCATGTTAGCAATTGCCGCATTTTATGATTATGAAATTTGGCAGATGGATGTCAAAACTGCATTCCAGAATGGATTTCTGGAAGAAGAGTTGTATATGATGCAACCGGAAGGTTTTGTCGATCCAAAGGGAGCTAACAAAGTGTGCAAGATCCAGCGAACCATTTATGGACTGGTGCAAGCCTCTCGGAGTTGGAATAAACGCTTTGATAGTGTGACCAAAGCATTTGGTTTTATACAGACTTTTGGAGAAGCCTGTATTTACAAGAAAGTGAGTGGGAGCTCTGTAGCATTTCTAATATTATATGTAGATGACATATTACTGATTGGAAATGATATAGAATTTCTGGATAGCATAAAGGGATACTTGAAGAAAAGTTTTTCAATGAAAGACCTCGGTGAAGCTGCTTACATATTAGGCATTAAGATCTATAGATATAGATCAAGATGCTTAATTGGACTTTCACAAAGCACATACCTTGACAAAGTTTTGAAGAAGTTCAAAATGGATCAAGCAAAGAAAGGATTCTTGCCTGTGTTACAAGGTGTGAAATTGAGTAAGACTCAATGCCCGACCACTGCAGAAGATAGAGAAAAGATGAAAGAAGTTCCCTATGCTTCAGCCATAGGCTCTATCATGTATGCAATGTTGTGTACCAGACCTGATGTGTGCCTTGCTATAAGTCTAGCAGGGAGGTACCAAAGTAATCCAGGAGTGGATCACTGGACATCGGTCAAGAACATCCTGAAATACCTGAAAAGGACTAAGGATATGTTTCTCGTATATGGAGGTGACAAAGAGCTCATCGTAAATGGTTACATTGATGCAAGCTTTGACACTGATCCGGACGATTCTAAATCGCAAACCGGATACGTGTATACATTAAACGGTGGAGCTGTCAGTTGGTGCAGTTCTAAACAAAGCGTCATGGCGGGATCTACATGTGATGCGGAGTACATAGCTACTTCGGAAGCAGCAAACGAAGGAGTCTGGATGAAGGAGTTCATATCCGATCTAGGTGTCATACCTAGTTCATCGGGTCCAATGAAAATCTTTTGTGACAATACTGGTGCAATTGCTTTGGCAAAGGAATCCAGATTTCACAAGAGAACCAAGCACATCAAGACATGCTTCAATTCCATCCGTATCTAGTCCAGGTGGGAGACATAGAGATTTGCAAGGTACATATGGATCTGAATGTAGCAGACCCATTGACTAAGCCTCTTCCACGAGCTAAACATGATCAACACCAAAGCTCCATGGGTGTTAGAATCATTACTGTGTAATCTAGATTATTGACTCTAGTGCAAGTGGGAGACTGAAGGAAATATGCCCTAGAGGCAATAATAAAGTTATTATTTATTTCCTTATTTCATGATAAATGTTTATTATTCATGCTAGAATTGTATTAACCGGAAACATAATACATGTGTGAATACATAGACAAACAGAGTGTCACTAGTATGCCTCTACTTGACTAGCTTGTTAATCAAAGATGGTTGAGTTTCCTAGCCATGGACATGAGTTGTCATTTGATTAACGGGATCACATCATTAGGAGAATGATGTGATTGACATGACCCATTCCATTAGCTTAGCACTCGATCGTTTAGTATGTTGCTATTGCTTTCTTCGTGACTTTTACATGTTCCTATGACTATGAGATTATGCAACTCCCGTTTGCCAGAGGAACACTTTGTGTGCTACCAAACGTCACAACGTAACTGGGTGATTATAAAGGAGCTCTACAGGTGTCTCCGAAGTTATATGTTGGGTTGGCGTATTTCGAGATTAGGATTTGTCACTCCGATTGTCGGAGAGGTATCTCTGGGCCCTCTCGGTAATGCACATCACTTAAGCCTTGCAAGCAATGCAACTAATGAGTTAGTTGCGAGATGATGTATTACAGAACGAGTAAAGAGACTTGCCGGTAACGAGATTGAACTAGGTATTGAGATACCGACAATCGAATCTCGGGCAAGTAACATACTGATGACAAAGGGAACAACGTATGTTGTTATGCGGTCTGACCGATAAAGATCTTCGTAGAATATGTAGGAGCCAATATGAGCATCCAGGTTCCGCTATTGGTTATTGACCGGAGACGTGTCTCGGTCATGTCTACATTGTTCTCGAACCCGTAGGGTCCGCACGCTTAACGTTACGATGACAGTTTTATTATGAGTTTATATGTTTTGATGTACCGAAGGTTGTTCGGAGTCCCGGATGTGATCACGGACATGACGAGGAGTCTCGAAATGGACAACTATATTCAGACAAAGGAATGGTTCCGGAGGTTATCGGATATAGAACGGAGTACCGGGGGGTTACCGGAACCCCCCGGGGGGTTAATGGGCCTCATTGGCCCAAAGTGGAGCAGAGGAGGGGCGGCCAGGGCAGGCCGCGCGCCCCCTCCCCCTCTAGTCCGAATTGGACAAGGAGGGGGGGCGGCGCCCCCCTTTCCTTCCTCTCCTCTCTCCCTTCCTTCCCCCTGTCCTAGTTGGAAAAGGAAAGGAGGGAGTCCTACTCCCGGTAGGAGTAGGACTGTTAGTGTCAAAACCGGCGGATCTTAGGTAGGGGGTCCCGAACTGTGCGTCAAGGCCGGATGGTAACAGGAGACGAGGGACACGATGTCTTTACCCAGGTTCGGGCCCTCTCGATGGAGGTAATACCCTACTCCTGCTTGATTAATATTGATGATATGGGTAGTACAAGAGTAGATCTACCACGAGATCAAGGAGGCTAAACCCTAGAAGCTAGCCTATGGTATGATTGTTGTGTATGGAGTTGATTGTCCTACAGACTACAACCCTCCGGTTTATATAGACACCGGATAGGGTTAGGGTTACACAGAGTCGGTTACAATGGTAGGAGATCTTGAATATCCGCATCGCCAAGCTTGCCTTCCACGCCAAGGAAAGTTCCATCCGGACACGGGACGAAGTCTTCAATCTTGTATCTTCATAGTCCAGGAGTCCGGCGAAGGTATAGTCCGGCTACCCGAACACCCCCTAATCCAGGACTCCCTCAGTAGCCCCTGAACCAGGCTTCAATGACGACGAGTCCGACGCGCAGATTGTCTTCGGCATTGCAAGGCGGGTTCCTCCTCCAAGTCCTTAATAGAAGATTGTAAATACCCAGAATAGTGTCCGGCTCTGCAAAATAAATTTCCACATATTGCCATAGAGAGAATAATATTAACACGAATCAAATCTGCTGACGCATTCCGTAGTGCATCATCACACTACGGCCAAGTCCTTTACGAATCGTTTTTACTTTTCCACCTCAACACGTTTTGCGAGGCGGTTTCCTTGGCACGTCTTGTCAAAGCAGAGATCGTGTGCCCTTTTTATGGGATTCTCATCAATACGGACGTGGGTAACCTAACAGCGCCATTTACCACGGCGCTTGGGAGGCAAGCGAGTTTTATTAGGCAGGTGGGGACGCATAACCGCATCCGCCCATATAAGGGGATAAGGATCCACCTTTTTTACCTACGCCTTCTTCCTCCTTTGTCTATCCATCTCCTGCGCACTCGAGCTCCAGCGCCCAAGCCCGCTCTTCCCACCTCAACCTTCTCTAGCAATGTCCGGAGCGGGAGGCAAGTGGATGGTCTCCTCCGTCACGGAGGTCCAAGTGAAAAAGTTAAGGAAGGCCGGATACCTGTCCAAGGACATCCCGCACCGGCTTCCCGAGGAAGGGCAGCTTCTCCCCACCCCAACGCCCCATGAGAGGGTAGTGTTCCTTCCCCACTTCCTCCGCGGATTAGGTTTTCCACTTCACCCATTCGTCCGAGGGCTCATGTTCTACTACGGCCTGGATTTCCACGATCTGGCCCCTAACTTCATCCTCAACATCTTGGCGTTTATCGTCATGTGTGAGGCCTTCCTCCGCGTCCGCCCCCATTTCGGCCTCTGGCTCAAGACCTTCAACGTCAAGCCCAAGGTGGTGCGCGGCAGCCAGGCGGAGTGCGGAGGCGCCATGGCGGGCAAGATGGCCAACGTCCTATGGTTCGAGGGCTCCTTCGTGGAGACCCTAAAGGGGTGGCAAGCCGGGTGGTTTTACATCACCGAGCCATGCGATCCGAAATGGATCACAACCCCCGAGTTCCGATCCGGACCCCCCACGCGGCTTATGTCCTGGAAAGAGACGGGCCTGTCGTGGGGTAACGAAGAAGAGGTGACCGGACTGAAGACATGCATCCAATCCCTGGTAAACAAGCCAATCAGGCTTGTCAATGTAGTCCAGGTCATGCTCATTCGCCGAATCCTCCCGTGTCAACAACGGGACTTTACTCTGTGGGAGTTCGACCCAGCGCAGCACCGAGCCCTTAACAGGCTCTTCAACATGACGTATGAAGACGTCTGGAAGGTGCTAATCAAAGGCGCCGAGGCTCCCGCATCCGCTTCTAAGGACTGCGGATATAGCTCGCAGCGTCACGCTGGCGAGGTAAGCTATTTTCACCTTTTACAGGATGTTAAGTTCTTTCATAGTTTGACTCTATGCGGGATCTAAACTCCCTTACCTTTGACAGGCTTGGCAGGCGATATCCGGACCGAGTAACTGTCTTGCTCCCTTGCCCAAAGACCCAGCCCCTGCTCTCCTAGAGAAGCTGCTGGCTCCGACGCCTTATGTGGTGCCGGAGAAGAAGGCCAAGAAGAAGAAGGCCACGGGGACTCGAAAGAGTGCCCGCAATATGGCGGTGTCGGACTCGTCATCTAATGAGTCCGAGACGCTCTTCACTTGTGAGAACGAGGAGGAAGAAGAAACCTCTCCCCCTCCAGCGGAGGGAGAAGAGAAGAGGAAGGACGCCCCAACGGGGGAGGCCTAGGGGTCTAGGAAAAGGAAGACCCCTCCGCCGGACTACTCCCTCGACGCCGAAGAGGACGAAGAGGAGTGGCCGAACAGGGCCAAGCGTCCGGCGAAATCGTAAGTATTCGGATACCAGAGTGACTCATGATATTCCTAGGTCGTTCAGCTTTCCATAATGCCGAACATAATTGTGCAGCCCGCCCCGGGCCGAACTCGACGATTCGTCGAGCGGCTCCCTGGATTCATCGGACGTGAACTTAGTACCGCCCGCTGTCTCCCCCAACACTGCAGACGACGCCGAAGTGGCGTCGTAACGAGCTCCGGGGCAGGAGGAGGTGGTCCTGGAGGAGCTGAAAGGCGACCTCCCGGACCCCAGGAATAAAGGGGACAAGACCTCCCAGGGCTCCGAGTCCGGCTTTGTGCCGGACGCCGCGCTGGACTCTTCAGCAGTTCTGGTCCGCGGTAGGCGAACTCCTTCCAAGAGGAGCAAGCCTTCTGAGCCGGCGGCCTCCGTCCAACCGGAGGTGCCGGACAATCTGCTGGAGGTGCTTGACGGCGCCTCCATCGACGAGGAGCACCGTACTATTATGAGTACGGTGACCCAGAGGGTTTAGTCCGCCAAGAGCGGAATGACTGAAGCTTGCGCTAGCCTTCTGACAGGCTTCGAGGTAAGCAAAAATATATCAAAATATTACCACATAGACAGTAGCCCCTGATGCTCTGTTTGGCGTTCGGAAAGAAAAGCCGAATAGAGGATCTACTAAATTTCGCAGGAGTCTAACAAAAAGGAGTCAATATGCGTATGCAGGCTTCGCTGCTATCCACCGCCGCACTGACTGCGGAGGTGGGTGTCCTGAAACAGGACCTCGGGCGGACCGAGCAAGAGCTCGGCCTTGCCAAGCGGCAGCTCGAGGAAAAAGAAGGTAAGAAATACCTTGCAGAAAAAGTGCCTATAAAAAGGCGTGATTGCAAAAAGTAACAGGATTGTACTGCTTATTCTAGGGGCCACGACTGAGGTGGCGACCCTCAAGCAGGCGCTGTCTGAGGCCGAAAAGAAAACGGCCGCGGAGCGCATCGAGCGAGAGAGACTTGGGGCCCAGGTCGGCGAGGTGCAGCAAGAGCTTCAGGCTCTCATGAAAAAACATGAGAGTTTGGAGCTTGAGTCAAAGGCGCAAGCATCCGAGCTTGCGTCGGCCCTTGAGACCGCCAAGTCTGCCAAGGCCGAAGCCCAAAAGGCTCTCCAAGAGTTGGAGGAGATGAGGAAAATAGCAGCAGGTAAGGCATTCTTTATGCAAAGCAGAAATATAAAAGTAAACTACTTGTTACTTACCCGAATCCGGAGTTCTCCAGGGGTATTCGTAGATCTTCCCCGCAGCGTATCCGACGCCGCCGCATTCTACCGAGCTGAAGAGGGCAGCTCGACGGAGAAGGTGTTCTGGTCTCAGTATTCTGAGGCCGGACACCCTGTGCCCTTGAGCGACCAGCTGAAACAGCTGGTCGAGCTCCACAAGGCGGCCGAACAGGCCATGAAGGGCTTCATAGTTCGACTGTGGCCCGGAGAGGCCCTGCCTGGGAGCTATTTCGGGCTGGTGCAGCGGCTGGTGGAGGCTTGTCCAAGGCTCGAGGTCATCAAGCGCTCCGTCTGCATTGAAGGTGCCCGGAGGGCCCTTGCCCATGCAAAGGTGCACTGGGGTAAGCTAGACGGTGAGAAGCTTGTGAGGGACGGTCCGCCGCCGGGGAAGGAGCATCGCAAGCCCGAGAACTACTACAAGGATGTTCTTGCAGGTGCCCGCCTTGTGGCGGATGAATGTACCAAGGATGTAATCTTTGAATGAACTCGCTCGTGTTTATCCTGTGCGCTGAAAACTTGTTCATATGCGCTAAGCAATGCTTATTGAATTTAAAATATTATTTTTTGTGCGGCCGTTTATCAAAAATTGAGAGATGGCCAGTCGTCGGCTTCTGCCCCCGTGCCACTAGTGCTGGGGTGTTCAGGATAAACCTGAGCACTCTTTTTCCCATGGTTGGGTCCTTCGAGGGAGGCGCTCAGCACAACGAACCAGGCAATCAGACTATAATGCTTGAACACTCTCACTTCGCCATAGAACTTTATAATTTTAAATTTCGGCGAAGCCCCTAGTTCGGAAGACCGAGTTCGGGGCGCTATCCACGCCTTGGCCGGACGAAGCCAGCTCCTCGCTCGAAGCGGCATAAGTCTTTAGGGACTCGAAAAACCTCTCGAACAGCGACCGGTCTCTCGCCTCATCATGACAGTCAATTTTAGCTTTCTCCACTGAGGTGCTTAACCCAGCTGAACCGGGGCACAATCGCAGTGGTTCTCCTAGTGCTACCTTAGCCGATATAGCGGAACGTAAGGCACCAAAACATAGGAGCCGGGAAAACCCAACTATTGACCCAAATCATGATTCGGAGCCGATGCATATAGTGCTATAAGTTCGGGGTGCCGCACTTGTGAAAGTGTACGGACTTATCACACCATAATGAGGGGTACTGAAGCCCCTGGCGTGTTTGCCGTACCATGGTGTACGGGTGCAATCATGTTATTTAATAAACAGATATATGAAAATAGGATAATGCAAAAAATAGACAAAAAGCTATGCATTGTTTATAGAGCGGCTATTTATCAAAGCCGGACGATACAAGTAGTGCGATAAACAAAAAGATATTGGACTATTTAACATGTCCTGACCAGGGGCAGGCCGCGGAATTGTATTTAAAACAGGTATACTGCTCGTAACAGAGACCACCTGGGAGTTCCATAATGCGGCATGGCTTGTCTGCCTCCCTGGATCTTGCATCGTTTGTGCGACGATCGAGTTGCCGAACAGGTCGTCCGAAGTGTGGAGTCCTGAAAGTAAGAAAAAAGGAATCCGGCAGACCCTAGTACGTTTTAAGGCCTATTTTGGGTGTGCCGTTTTTGTGCCCCTTCCCTTGTGCCCATGGTATTTCAAGGGCGTAGTTATGTACGCGAGGTACTGGTTTCGCTATGTCGCGAGGGCTGGGGTTGGGGCCGCATTGCTACGCCTGCTCGGAACGTGCCAGGTGGTCTTATTGTAGGTTACTCCGGGCGCGCTTGGCAGTGTCTGGCTTTTTAACCGCCGTACTGGAGAGTTGCCTAAGAAGGCTGCTTTGTACTTCCGCTGCGAGAGCCGCCGTGTGCTCCTCCGTACAGAGGGAGCGTTCGGTGTTTCCATTGACCGTGATTACTCCTCGAGGGCCTGGCATCTTGAGCTTGAGATATGCGTAGTGCGGCACCGCATTGAACTTTGCGAATGCGGTTCGTCCGAGCAGGGCGTGATAGCCACTGCGAAACGGGACTATATCGAAGATTAACTCTTCGCTTCGGAAATTGTCCGGGGATCCGAAGACCACGTCAAGTGTTACTGAGCCTGTACAGTTGGCTTCTACACCTGGTATAATGCCTTTAAAGGTCGTTTTTGTGGGCTTAATCCTTGAGGGATCTATGCCCATTTTTCACACTGTATCCTGGTAAAGCAGGTTCAGGCTACCGCCGCCGTCCATGAGGACTCTTGTGAGATGAAATCCGTCGATGATTGGGTCGAGAACCAATGCGGCGAAGCCGCCATGACGGATGCTAGTGGGATGGTCCCTTCGATCAAAGGTGATCGGGCAGGAGGACCATGGGTTGAACTTTGGGGCGACTGGCTCCATCGCGTATACGTCCCGTAGTGCACGCTTCCGCTCCCTCTTGGGAATGTGGGTTGTGTATATCATGTTCACCGTCCGCACTTGTGAGGGAAAGCCCTTTTGTCCCTTGTTGTTCGGCGGCCTGGACTCCTCCTCGTCGTCGCTATGCAGCCCCTTGTCTTTGTTTTCGGCTCTTAACTTGCCTGCCTGCTTGAATACCCAACAATCCCTGTTGGTGTGATTGGCTGGCCTTTCGGTGGTGCCATGTATCTGGCACAAGCGGTCGAGTATTCGGTCCAAACTGGACGGGCCCTGAGTATTCTTTTTGAATGGCTTTTTCCACTGACCGGATTTATAGCCTCTGAGTCCGGCATTAACTGTCGTATCTTCATTAATGTTGCTGCTAACGCGGCGTTTTTGCTTATTCCGACGTGTCCTGCCACTTTTGTCCTTGGTATCCGAATTACCAGGGTTCTTAGCTAAGTTATTGCTGCGAGCTAGCCAGCTATCTTCTCCCGCACAAAAGCGGGTCATGAGTGTCGTGAGGGCTGCCATAGATTTCGGCTTTTCCTGTCCTAGGTGCCGGGCAAGCCACTCGTCGCGGATGTTATGTTTGAAGGCTGCTAGGGCCTCTGCGTCCAGACAGTCGACTATCTGGTTTTTCTCTGTTAGGAACCGTGTCCAGAATTGTCTGGCCGATTCCTCTAGCTGCTGAATTATGTGGCTTAAGCCGTCGGCATCCGGTGGTCGCACGTAAGTGCCCTGGAAGTTGTCGAGGAATGCGGCCTCCAGGTCCTCCCAAGAACCGATTGAGTCTGCTGGCAAGCTGTTAAGCCAATGCCGGGCCGGTCCTTTAAGTTTGAGCGGGAGGTATTTGATGGCGTGTAGATCATCCCCACGTGCCATGTGGATGTGAAGGAGATAATCCTCAATCCATACCGCCGGATCTATTGTGCCATCGTATGATTCAATGTTAACGGGTTTGAAACCCTTCGGGATTTTATGATCCATTACTTCATCCGTGAAGCATAGTGGGTGTGCGGCGCCCCTGTACTGGGCTATATCACGACGCAGCTCAGAAGAGCTATGTCTGTTGTGTTCGGCCCGGCCGGATTCGTTGTATCCGGAGTGAAGATCATCGTCACGTGTCGCAGGGCACCTGCGCGATCCGTAGATCGATCTTGTTTGTCTTGCCTTATCCTCCAGTACGTCTCACAGGTCTGGCGTGTTTTCCCGTGCCTTAGTTGAGCGGCGTCGGGGCATGGCTTGGGTGGAGGGCCGAGAGGCCTCTCTGTCGCGGCCGCGAGGTGGCTGGTCTGCCATGTCATGCGCTGGTGATGTAGGCGCTTCCTCCTCTGATCGGGGTAGCGGCCTGCGCTTTGGGTAACTCTTGGAGGGGCGTTCGAGTTCATACTCTTCGGCCGCAAGGACTTCAGTCCATCTATCAGCTAGCAAATCTTGGTCAGCTCTAAGTTGTTGCTGCTTTTTCTTGAGGTTGTTTGCCGTGGCTAAAAGCCTGCGTTTGAAACACTCTTGTTTGGCGAGGTCTGATGGTACGACGAATTCATCGTCATCGAGGCTTGCCTCGTCTTCGGAGGGAGGCATATAGTTATCATCCTCAACCTCTCGGTCTGCCGCTCTCTCATGAGGGCTGGCTTCTCCATCTTCCTGCGCCGAATCTTGATGGGGTGGGTGTTCTTCGATACTATCCGGGGTAGTATTATCTCCCGTGCCGGAATCACCGTTTTTGCTTTGGCGGGATTTAGAGCGGCGCCGCTGACGCTGGCGCTTTGGCTGTTTCTTGGAGGGGTCGTCCCCTGCTGTTCCATCGCCATCTCCGTCTTTTGGAGTGTCCACCATATATATGTCATATGACGAAGTGGCCTTCCAGCGCCATATAGGTGCTGGTTCCTGTTCGTCTCCTACATCATCGTCCATACCGTCGATGTCTTCGGAGCCGAAGTCGAGCATGTCGGTTAAGTCGTCGACAGTGGCTACAAAGTGGGTGGTGGGTGGGCTTTGAATTTCTTCATCGTCCGTATCCCATCCTCGCTGACCGTAGTCCGGCCAGGGCTCTCCTGTTAAAGAGAGAGTCTTGAGAGAATTCAGGATGTCGCCAAAAGGCGGGTGCTGAAAGATGTCCGCGATGGTGAACTCCATTATCGGCGCCCAATCGGATTCGATTGGCAGGGGCGCGGGGGGTTCGGAGTCCGGGGAGGAGTCCGGACCCTCGGAGTCACGGGTCATGCAGAGTGCGGGGCTGGCGTTCGGCTCGATCGCCTTTGAGATCCCAGCCTCCAAGGTGATGTCCAACCGCTCATCCTCGATCGGCGCAATAGGCTACGAGTTAAGGGTTGGAACCGGTGCGGGTGCGGCCTCCGGGACACTGTTCGGAGGCAGAGCTAGATCATGCCCCTCGAGATAGTGCGGCGCGCTTGGCCGTGGCTTGAATCCGTCGAAGATCAAGTCTCCGCGGATATCAGTCGTGTAGTTTAAGCTTCCAAACCTGACTTGATGGCCAGGGTTGTAGCTTTCGATCTGCTCCAGGTGGCCAAGCGAATTGGCCCGCAGAGCGAAGCCGCCAAAGACGAAGATCTGTCCGGGGAGAAAAGTCTCACCATGGACCTCATCGTTGTTGATGATCAAAGGAGCCATCGGGCCTAAAGGCGACGACACAGAGGAACTCTTAATGAAAGCACCAATGTCGGTGTCAAAACCGGCGGATCTCGGGTAGGGGGTCCCGAACTGTGCGTCAAGGCCGGATGGTAACAGGAGATGAGGGACATGATGTTTTTACCCAGGTTCGGGCCCTCTCGATGGAGGTAATACCCTACTCCTGCTTGATTAATATTGATGATATGGGTAGTACAAGAGTAGATCTACCACGAGATCAAGGAGGCTAAACCCTAGAAGCTAGCCTATGGTATGACCGTTGTGTATGGAGTTGATTGTCCTACGGACTACAACCCTCCGGTTTATATAGACACCGGATAGGGTTAGGGTTACACAGAGTCGGTTACAATGGTAGGAGATCTTGAATATCCGCATCGCCAAGCTTGCCTTCCATGCCAAGGAAAGTTCCATCCGGACACGGGACGAAGTCTTCAATCTTGTATCTTCATAGTCCAGGAGTCCGCGAAGGTATAGTCCGGCTACCCGAACACCCCCTAATCCAGGACTCCCTCAAGGACTCCTCCCTGGCGTGCCTCCTCCTAGCCGGCCGCCCCCTCCCCCTTGCTCCTTTATATACGGGGGCAGGGGGGCACCTCTAGACACAACAATTGATCCTTGAGATCTATTAGCCGTGTGCCGTTCCCCTATCCACCATAATCCTCGATAATATTGTAGCGGTGCTTAGGCGAAGCCCTGCGACGGTAGAACATCAAGATCGTCACCACGCCGTCATGCTGAAGGAACTCATCCCCGACACTTTGCTGGATCGGAGTCCGGGGATCGTCATCGAGCTGAATGTGTGCAAGAACTCGGAGGTGCCGTTGTTTCGGTGCTTGATCGGTCAGGCCGTGAAGACGTACGACTACATCAACCGCGTTGTTATAACGCTTCCGCTTTCGGTCTACGAGGGTACGTGGACAACACTCTCCCCTCTCGTTGTTATGCATCACCATGATCTTGTGTGTGCGTAGGAAATGTTTTGAAATTACTACGTTCCCCAACAGAAGAGAGCAACCTAAGCAAGCAGGCTTGTAGCTTAGGCTCCTGCTAGTGTATATATGGTGGTTTTGTTTTTCTCTCCATATCAACCATTTTATATTGCGTACGTGTCATTCAAGAGTGAAATGATGGTTGCTTCTTCCGACTAACTTACTGTGTGATTTGACTGCTCCTTAGTGGCCCCTACACGTACTCCCCCTACGTGTATGCAACAGTCACACGTACACATGGACGCAAAAGCGCGCACGACGCCCTAATGCATGCATGTCCGAGCACACGACGGAACACACACGGTCACGCTCAAGTGCTCAACCTACACGTGCATGCACACACATACTCAGTCAGGGTGAGCTAGTGACCGTATGAACACAGGAAAATATATATATTGAGCGCAATGAGCGTATTATGAAGTCCACTGACCGTATTTTTACAAATGTACAGTGACAGACAGTGTATTTTTCTCGTTTGAAATTAAGCCATGTTAACTGGAGAGGAGGCAGCATGGACTAGCATTACTTTGTTGTGTCCCGTCAACTTGCCGAACGAGGAGAAGGTTGTAGGACGGGAGAAGATTGCGCGCGGTGGCTCGCAGGACAAGGAGAAACTTTTGACTAATGCAAGCTCTCCCTCGCTCAGGCGATGGATGTGCAACAGTTAATTCGGTGTCAGATTGCCAGAAGCATACACTATACTACTAGTGCTATTATTGTTCGACTTCCCGAACAGCCAAGCGCAGAGTTTACTAGTACTACTACTATAGTCCATAAAGGTACGTATTATACTAGTACTAGGAACCGGATGGAGGAGCGTCTGCACTCTTATTATAATTTTAAAATGTGATAAAGCAATCTTCAACACATTTGGTTCTCTTCGAGGGTTCTCGCATGTGATAATGGAAGTTGATTGCATGGAACACTCACCACAATTCTCGCTTAATTCTGGCTCATATCCTGTTACAAATAGTAGTGCTTAGTAATATTTCCTCTTTTTTTGTTATTCAGCATGTAAACAGGTCAGCAAACCTTGCGGCGCATCTTCATGCGAACCGTGCTTGCTGCACTTTGAATGTGGCCGAGAGCTGGCTTGATGAAACACCTCGCTTTCTACTTCTTTTTTTGCGGGGTACCTCGCTTCCTAGTGACCAGTGTCTTGGCTGATCGTCCTAAGAATGCTTATATATGAATAAAGCTCTCTCATTTACCCGCAAAAAAGATTAAGCCATATTAACCGGAAAGGAGGGAGTATGGACTAGCACTACTTTTTGGTGTGTCCCGTCAACTCGCAGAACGAGGAGAAGCTTGCAGGACAAGGTGAAGCTCGCTTACGCCTTTTGACTAATGCAACCTACCCTCGGTGGACATGCATCAGTCCATTCGGTGTCAGATTGTCAGAGGCATACACTGTAGTACCCAACATGCGGAGTACCATCATTGTTCGACTTCACGAAGGGGCGAAGAGCCAAGCGCAGTAGTACGTGTACTCTACTTGGTTTTGCACCTTCATACTACTCCACCCTCCGTCACAGTTTACAGGGGCGCTTCATTATGATGCATTTCTCTCAATGCATTTCCACCACCAGAGAGACTTTAGACGTGTTTGGTTTAATGCTCAATTAATTAGGGCGTGGTGACCGCAATCAAGTCCACAATTTTCTCTCCATGTACTGTACTACTACGGAGTGCATGCATGTGTGTACCCGGGGTGGAAGCACTGCATGCATGTGTGTACGCATTATTCCCTCTAGTAATAGACGTCGTGCTATAACTATCAATGCTATTTTTCAGGCCGATCGCTAGTCGCCTTGGTCCCACAGATTTTTTTTCTTTTTTCTGAAGCGCGCTGTATAAACAGTGACGGATGGAATAGTATGAGCGGATTCAAAGAAGAGCGTATTGATGGTTGCTTCTTCAGAGCAACTTACAGTGGGAAAGGTGGGGCTTATGATTTGACTGCTCATTACTCACTATTAATTCGGCGCAACGACCGGGCTGAGTCTCCCATGCGGTTGTGCACTACCCCCTTGGTTCTTAAATATACTCCGGAGTATTTGTCTTTCTAGAGATTTCAACGAGTGACTACTCAAATATTTGTCTTTTTAGAGATTTCAAATGGGCTGGCACATACAGATGTATATAGACATATTTTAGAGTGTAGATTCACTCATTTTGCTCCGTATGTAGTCACTTGTTGAAATCTCTGTTAAGACGAATAGAATATTTAGGAACGGAGAGAGTACACATATGAAGCAAAATGAGTGAATCTACACTCTAAAATATGCCTGTCTGAAATTTGTAAAAAGACAAATATTTAGGAACGAAGGAGTATAATTTTGTGCATGGCACATGGACCCGGATGATGAAGAGGCTTCTGGCAATGCTATCAAGCTTCCATCATTTGTTTACATAATTGAGGTACTATACAAATAATTGTCCAGCGACATGAAATTGTACAATGGTGTGAGCTTTCAGCTTTTGTTTCGCGTGTCTTGCCATCGATGCTCTTTCGGAAACAATAAAAAACTAACTTCCTTGCTAATGCATGTCAATTATTAGCATATCAGAGCTAATAATTACATCACACAACTGAAGACAAAGTTGTGAGAAGGTGTTAAATTAAAATTAATCCATGCTTTCATTGGCAGCAACATCCCCCCAGCTCTGTCTAAATCAACAAGGCATGTTGGGAAAAAAGTAGTTGTCTGGAGCATGCAACATTCCGATCATTTTGTGCAGTTCCACTAAAATAGAGCTGAGCATCCCTGTTCCAAAGATATCAAGTGTGATTACGATAATAGAGGACTGCTGATGAAACAATAAACACACAAATAGAAGCTGGTCACCTTTGCAGTCTCTCTTAAGACTAACTAGTTAGAGAAGATTAGGCTCGGAGTTGGATGAGGAGGATAGAGCAAAACCAATCTCCCTTTGTGCAGTCGCACTGAAATGTAGAGACGTTGCCCGTGTGACATTTTAGTACAACTGCACAAAACACTCTTAATAAAAAAGTGATTTGTGTAGTTCACCAAAAGGTCGCAATAGCAACGAGGTGAAATGGATAGCCCTGTTTGCAAAAAAGAGGTAGAAAGGAAACAATTACTGGCCAATAACAGTTGATGACACATGCGACGACAAAAAAGAAGCATATTCCTTGTCCTAAGGGAAGATAACAACACGGTTGTGTTTGTCTAAAACGGTGTGAGGACGAGAATGCAATATGGAAAGTACGCCGGACGAGCTACGTTTAGGGCAAAGAACTATGGAAGATCCACATGCAGCGACGTGGGAAAACGGGCAGTGGAGCAAGGCCGGAGGGGATACCTGGAGGTCGTCGAGATGTAACTAGGTGAGCGGCGGCGGGTGGAATCTGCGAGCAGGTGGCGTAGGCCCTGCCGCGCCGGAGCTTGGTCAAAGAGAACGACGTGTACCGCAGATCAGGACGTGCTGCCTCGGCGCCGTCGAATGGAGAAACGATGCACTTCCTCCCTTTCCCCCGGCGGACGGGATGCGGCCGGATCAGTGACCAACGGTGAGAGAGAGAGAGAGAGAGGCCACCGCACTCCCTTTCCCCCGGCGGACGGAATGCGGCCGGATCAGTGACCAACGGTGTGAGAGAGAGAGAGAGAGAGAGAGAGAGAGAGAGAGAGAGAGAGAGAGAGGCCACCGCACTCCCTTTCCCCCGGCGGACGGGATGCGGCCGGATCAATGACCAACGGTGAGAGAGAGAGAGAGAGAGAGAGGCCACTGGAGCCTTGTGTGAGATACTCTGAAGAGCGGACTACCTTTTCCTCCATAAAAATCGTTTTATATTCTGTGTACGTGCCATTGAGCGCTATAACTTTATTTAAAAATAACGCGGCAATGCGTCAAGTTGAACTTTGCTTCGTGCACGCGTGGTACATGACCTCCCTAGGTAAACAACCGCTACAGGCGTTCAAATTAGCACGTGGGCTGCCATTTCGTAAAGAAATGAGCTCCACCGTGTACCCGCGCGGGTGTGGCTGGGCACGAAGCGTGAGTATGTGCACGGTGCACCTATTCTCTTCTTGTATACGTACACCACCTACGTGGGGTTGTGTGAGAGAGATACAAACCTAGAGAGATATAGTGTGTGGGTTCTTGACAATTTTTTTTGTGGGGGGGAGGGGGCGGTCAATCAAAAAATTTAACATATGCAATGTGTGTGAAATAGAGTCCTGGATATAACATATATATAGAGGGGGCGATCCACGAGAATAGAGTGGAGGTATCATCGGCTTGAGGTGTCCATAGAATCGAAGAGAGGGATGATGATGTGTGTGTGTGTGCGCGCGCGAGATCGATAAAGAGTGCCATCGAATTCGTGTGTGCCCACGTCAAAGATATAGAGTGGCTGGCCTACTGGAACGTGAGATGGGACATGTGCAGTCTGTCTCTGTGGCATGGATACCTACCTGCAGCGCTCGACTATAGGTGTGTGGTGAGGGAAGAGGGAGGCCCAATTAACTATAGAGGTACAATGGCAGGTATATGTGTGGAGGAGGAGAGAGGCCTACCTCATGTATTAAGGAGATCGATCTGCCTCATGTATTAAGGGAGATCGATCGGCATCCATGCATATGTGCAGGAGATGAATAAGGTTGGGAGAGAGACAAAGCTAGAGTGTTGGAGGGGGTGGTAGTGGAGTTGCTTCTAACAAATGGTGGGATAGGCTTGCTAGACAAACGGAGGGCACGCCCACAATATCAATAATAGAGGAGATGGCTGCTTGTTCTCTGTGCACGTGCGTGTGAGAGACGGGTCAGGAGGCATGCACGAATGATGAGGGGAGACGATGTGGCCGTGGTAAGCAGACGTAACTACATAGGAAGATCAATCGCCCTTTGTAAGAGAAAGGAGAGACATAACTTGTGAGGTACGTCGATCGATGGGGGGTAGTTAAAGTCGATCTAGGTATATATTGGGAGATCGATCGGTATACATGCATGTGTGTTTTAGAAGCAAATGAGGCATGAGGAGAAGGATAGAGAGAGGGGGATGCATGTAGGAGGTGGTACGAGAGGCATACTATATCGAGGGGGAGGAGTGTGCGAGTACGAGAACGATGAAAAGAGTGGTGGGATTGAGGCATGGACGGTGACAAGAGAAGAGGGGAAGCTTGTGTTTGTGCTAGGCACACCTGGCTAGAGAGGCATATCGATCGATGTGTGCCGGAAAGAAGGAGCTGGGGGGCCTACACACACCGTGGGTGAACGACCTAAAGTGAAAAGACGAATTTGCGCGATGGAGCTAGAGAATGCTGAGGGAGGGTGAGAGGGATGCGCGCGTGTGCATGCACAAGAGAAAGTTAGTGCTAGCTACAAAGATAAGAGGGTTGTGTGGGTGTAAAAGACAAATAGAGATCATATATACTTCATAATAAAAAGCAAATTCGGATATTTGAAGAATTTATCATAGTGTTTCAAACCGACGGATGGGTGAATATATATAACGGTGATACACATGGTGTGGTTATGAACATGGTATACTACATTTAATATACTTTATCTCTACTCTTATAAAAAACGGAGTTGTTGATGATGGTGTGCCTGCCATCCTGCATTATAGGCCGTCTGATTTATATCTGGTGGATAGCAAGGAAACTACGATGGTTGAAGTTGGCAACAATCATGATTGTAGATTCTTATTGAAATAGAGAAACGAATTCAAATTTAGTTCGAATTGCAGCGGTAGTATAGACATTTGGAATGCACTAAAATGTTGGTATGAGTAGGTTACATGCATTATACAGCAAGCGAAAAAATTTAATCGGACATAACATGGATTCATACTCCCTCCTTCCATCTATATAGGGCGTAATGAGATTTTTAAGACCGCCTTTGACTATTGACAAGATTAATAGTACATGACATGCACAATGTGAAAATTATATCATTGAAAGAACCTTTCACAGACGAATTTAACGGTGTGCTTTGTGTAAGTTGCATGTCATATATCATTGCTCTAATATTTGTTCAAAGTTAGCATCCAAAAGCGCATTAGGCCCTATATAGATGGAAGGAGGGAGTAGCTTTGAATAGCATTTGTATAGTAAAACGGGGCAAGACTCTCTCTTTGTGTGGTGTGAATAGTTTTATTTTTTTCGTTTTCTTTTTGGTTGAGGGAAGTGTGAATTGATTTGGTACGTACAAGTACAATATTACGACACGTTAGGCTTGTCCCTAAAATTCAACCCGCGTCTTGTTATATCCCGAAAATTCAGATATCGTGCTCCCAAAACTGGCGCCTTCACAACCCGCGCCTTGCTATCCCGAAATTACAACGCGCGCGAAAACTCCCTCTAGCTGCCAAATCCCGACACACGAAATCCCCCTTCTAACCCTGAGCCGAAAGCGCCGCTAGTTCAAATCGGTGGGAGGGTAGTTTTGTAACACACCCTACATTTTGGACAAGCGCGTTTCTAAGTCATGCTTCACCCCCTCCCATCACCCCCTTTTCGCATTCGAAATCCCAGGCCGCCATAACCTCTCCGCTCCAGCCACGAAACCCCACCCTCCTCCGTCCGCCACGTCACCGCTGCCCAGCCGGAACCTCTTCCCCGACGACGTCGTCCATCGCAATAGCTTGATGTCCCTCGTCCACCTCCCCGGATGAGGATCCGTCGTCCATCTTGCCGTCCCGCCGGTTCAGTCGCCCCGTCCTCCACCTCCAAGGAGCTGCTCCGACGATCGCCTCGTCTATCGCGGCTACTCCATCCCCACAGCGCAGCCTTAACCTGCTCCACCGGAACCGCATCATCCTCACCGACTCCTGAACGAAGCCGAGACCTACTCGGCGCCACCAAAGAGGTTGTACACTCATCGCATCGCACCTTCTCCTTAACTCGACCTCCCGGCGCTGACGGTGCTCCATCCCGCACCCCCATGGAGCGGCTACCTTGAAGCCGGCGCCGCGGGTGACATCTCTACGGTGGCTCCCCCCCCCCAGCGCGAGGCCCCTTCGGTGGTGGCGTCCATACCAGCCGGATCTGCTGCTGCTGCTCCGGCTCTCGCTCAATCGCTCGCTCGCCTAGCTGCTGCTGCTACTCTCCCCCTCGCTCGTGCTGCTGCTCTGCTCCGATTAAGCCACACTTCAGTCGACTGAATCGACTTTTGGGTCAGTCGATTTTCAGGGGTTGGGGGGGCTCGCCGGAGTTAAGGAAGAACCACCCGTAGCGGGGACGGGGGCTCGCCGGAGAGGTACCCCACTATCTATCTTAGGGTTTAGGGTGGGGGCGGGGGGCCTAGAGGGCTGGCTGGGGCGGCGGTGGCGAGTTGTTTCGGGGCGGCGAGGCGGCGCTGGGGCCGACGGTTCGGCCGGTGGTGGCTGGCGACTCAGGGGGGTGCAGGTTGAAGATGAACTGCAGGCCCTCCCTAAACTACATGTCAAGTGCCTCTCTGCTACCATTGCGTTCAGTTTCGACAGTAGCATTCAGATTCCACAGTAAATTTCAGTTTCGACAGTTAAGTTCAGAGTCAACAGTTTTTACCTCATCTGTTGTAGTCAGGTGGTTTTTGGTGATGTTAATTTTACATCCATTTTACATCATCTATTGGAGATGCTATTAGAATCCCACTTGATATGGACGATGTCTATCTTGTGCTGCTTCAGCCTTGACGTCTTACGGCTCACCGGAGCTGCTCCAACGACAGAACGATCCATCACAACAGAGCAGTGCCCTGGATGCCGTCTACAGATTCCTCAGATCTTCCTCCACACCTCCGACAGCCACCTCTGCCTCAACTGCTTCAGCGACCAACCCAATGATGCTGAGGTCGACACGGCTACGGCAAAGAGGTTGTACACTTGTTGCATCACTTATTACTATACATTCACGTCGATCCATTAGGGCTATTTTGGTTCAACAGAAAAACATCGATCCACTGGTTGTTACCATCACTCTAAATTTCTGCATGCTCTCCTTACATAATCTCACCATATTTTTTCGTATGCATGTCAGATATTGTACACAGTCATGTTGAACATGTAGAGAAAAAGAGAAGAGTTTTGCGCGGCAATACAATGTCATGCAGACATCGCTCCATGGTGGGTTCAATGGCAAACCCTCCCCACCCCTCTCCAGATTGTAATCCAGAGGAAGATATATGTTCTGAGGCAGATTCGGACACCGCTGACCACTCCTATTTACCCCCCAAGGTGTTTGCTCTACCTTGGCATGATGATGTTAGTCATATCATGCATATGTTGCCTTGCAGTGCCTACTTTTGACATCATATATGTCATCTGCTTAGTTTAGACATGTTTTGTAATGCCACCTATTTGGTTTCTATATCATATATGGGAATTATGCAGTCTCATGTCTTTTAGCCAGCCATAATATATGTGAAATGTGCAATGCCATCCTGTTTAACCAGGCATCATATATTTGAATGATATCTTGCCCATCCTTTTCTTCATTACATTTCCATTTGTCGACAATGTTTGTACATTAAACTACTCTTCCTATGAATCAGCCATTTGGGTGGGAGATGGAAAAATCTGGAGTGAAAACAAGGCCTTCAGAGCAGACAGTGCTACCTGTCGAAGCAGATCTCTTGTTGGGTCCCGATAGCTCCTCAGAGATGGATTCAGAGGCAGATGACCAGTCCTATTCCCCCACTGAGGTGTATGCTCTAACTTGGCACGGTTATACTGCTCATATGATGCATACGGTGTCTTGCATTGCATAGTTTAGATATCATATACACAATATTCAACACCATGTTCTTAGTTCAGACATCATACTGAATGCCCTCTATTTAGCATACAGATCACATATGTGAACTAAATGATGCGATCCTGATTACTTAGATAACATGTAGGTAAATTATGTCATGCGATCCTGTTTAGTTATTCATCATATCTTTGAATTATGTTATGCTATGCTATCCAGTTTAGATAGACATCATATATGTGAAATTATGTCATGCTATCCGTTTTAGTTAAACAATATACATGTCAACTATTTTATGCCCTCTTTTTCCACACTATCTATTGCATCTGTCTCTCATACAATGTCTGTACATTCAACTATGTTTCATGTTTATCAGCCATTTGAATTGGAGCGGGTGATGTCAGTATCTAGCAGACTAAAAACGCGGTCTTCAAATAAAGCAGTGCTACCTCTTGGTGGAGATAGCACCCCGGTTGTACATGCACAAGAATCAGCCCTACCCCACATAACCCAAACTCTCGCAGATTGTACCCCTACTACGATGGACAGAGAACCAGCTTCACCCAATCTAACCCCAACCCCAGCCGATAGTAACCCAGTTCCTGTTGACACAGCACCATCTCCACCACAGAGCTCCCAAACAAGAGCAGTTAGTAAGGCAGCTACAGTGCCCAGAGGGCCAGTACTATCACGGCGAACCCCAACTCCACCAGTTAGTACGCCTATTCCTGTGGAGGAAGCACAACCAGCTAGTCGTAGTTTAGCATCTATCACATTTGATGTTGTTAAATCGTATGTGCGTATCTTCCCATCTTGGAAATATTATACTGAAGATGAAGGAAAATGCCAGTTGCAGGTGTTTGTCCAGGAGTTATGTGTAAGTAATGTTATTCATGGCAATTACTTTGCTTCCTTCCATACATCCTACCTCCATGATGGTTATAATACAGCAAATTTTCCCATTTTTCTCTATAGAGAAGGACCGATTTGGAAACTCAGGATGAGGTAACCTGTGCTAATACCTCTGCTATCTTCAAGAGTGCTTGGTGGCAGTATCGGAATTACCCGAAGAAAACATACTTCACCGGCAAAGAAACCCATCAAATCCCCTTACGTTCTCCTGAGACACATTTACTGGACGATGACTGGGAACGCCTTGTTCTGTACTGGTCCCGAACCAAGAATGTGGTAAGGTCTATGATCTCATTTTCTATTTTTAAGTATTATATTCTTGCGTCTTACTATACTTTGTTCATGTAGAACAAGTGCCTAAACCTAAAGAACAACTATTCTAATTTAAGATTCCATTGCTACCATAGGACATAGATATATGTTTGTTTGATGCTTTTATTATGTACTAGTACTTGGCAATAGAAGACTTGGTAGTTTAATCATGTCCACCTTACTAATGAACGCGTTCACCGAAATGAGTTTCATATACTAGTACATGCTAAACTTGTTATGTCTCTGCTTGCTTCTTCTTTTAGAATGCTGACAGAATATTGGGGAAGAGTGCCTTATTAAGCAACGGTAAAGGAAGTAATGCAGATAAGGTTCAGGATAGTGACACATCCTGACTTGGTTTAGTGTTGGAGTTACTGGCCACTACCGCTTGCATGAGTTATTCAAACTCACTGTCTGAATCAGTTCGGTTTCTTGAGTCTCAACTACAAGTTGAAAGACATCGATCAGCTGTGCTGCGACAAGAGGCGGAAGGACTGCGGAAGTCCCTGGAGCATTAAGATGCATACTTTCTGGTGCAACAGCAAGCGTTGGAGGATTTTAGCACCAAACAGGACAAAGCTAATCAGCTTCCTAAGCTTATTGCCAGCATGGTGGATACCCAGGATAACGTTTCTTGAGCTCTTCTGAAGTTGTTTCAGTTATGCTCTTGTTTTGCTGCCGTGTTTATTTGCACTGGTGGCCAATTTGACGGCCAGTGTATATGATATGCTGCTTGTTCCCTATATTTGCACTGGTGGCGAACTTTGATGCCCAGTGGATGTAATATGTGTAATAGCCGTGATAGCCTAGCATTAGTTGCTTGCTTATTTATTTCCTTGTTGTCTTATTTATTTGTTTGCTTGCAGTCATTGCAGTTCTTTTTCCGCGGTTAACTAGTGGCTGCAATAACCTATTTTTTAAAACTAGGCCACAATAACCATGGGCTAATATTTACTGTAGTGACACTGGGCCTCCTACGGGCCGTAGAAACAGTGGGCCTTCTACGGGCCGTAGAAACAGTAGGCCTTCTACGGGCCGTAAAAACAATGGGCCTTCTATGGGCCGTATCATCAATGGGACTTATACGGGCCGTATGATCGATTGGCCAAACATGGGCCAATAACATGCCGCATTATGGCCGTAAATGGGCTAGAGTTGGAATCGTCCGTTCATGGGCCGACCATAACGGGCCATCTTTAATAGGCCGTATTTGATGATGCTATGAAAACGGCCCAACGAATTAACGGACCACAAATGGGCCGACTGTAACCGTGGGCTGAATTTGGCCCACAAGCAGAAAATGACAGTAACAGGCCATAAGTAAACGAATGCTGGAAATGAGCCCAAGAATAAATGGGCTCTGAGAAGGCCGAAAGATAACATGGGCTGGAAACGGCCCAACGGAACAACGGGCCGTTAATGGGTATAAAGTGATACACTATTCATTACGGGCCAGTTTCACCACGGGCCGTTAATGGGTGTAAAGTGATACACTGTTCATTACAGGCCAGTTTCACCACGGGCCGTTAGTAGGCCAAGAGTTACATAGGGCCTCATATGGGCCGAAAGACGTCATGGGCCATACATGGGCCAGAAGTGAAAACGGACTGGAATCATATTGGATGGCCCAGATGACTCTACTGGGCCTAATTCGGATAGGCGTAATGGGCCTTGGGTTAGCGGGCTGTAAATGGGCTATACGCGAACATGCCGTTAACAGGTTTTCCATGGGCCGGCCCGCCACCTTTTGACCAAGTCAAACGGGCCGGCCTTTTCACAGGAATGGGCCTCTGTTGGGCCGTGCCATGTGTCGACGTATCATAGGCACCTATCTGACCCACTGACGAGCTGAAACGTGTTTCGTCCGTGCCGGGGGATTCTGGCTCCTCGAGCACCTATGGGGACGGAGCCCCTTCTCGGTTCGGCGGGGGCGGAGGTCGCGCGAAGAGCGGATCGAGGCGAGGCACACGAGGGGTTTTTACCCAGCTTCGGAGCTCTCCGGAGAGATAATACTCCTACTGCTGCTTTGTGGATTGTATTGAGTTCTTGCTCGGGAGCGCTGAGTGCTACAGTACACTCAAGCAGCTAACGAGACCGAGCGTCCTTCTGTTCGTCCTCTGAGAGATCGTTCTCCCAGGTCCCATCCTCCCCTACGTTGTGCATGGGCCTTCTTTTATATGTTCAAGGGGTCTCCAACAGGTGGCAACGTAGGTAAGGGCAAAAATGGAAAGATGTTGTGGTAGGTACAGCTACCTACACAGTGTATCATACCTAACCCTGACGGCAGGGGACAAAGGCATTAAATGCATATCTACATCGCCCAGACGGTGCAGAAAAGGGACCGTCAGGTGCGCCACCGTTCGCCACGATGGCGATCTTGTCAGCGCCGCATGCCACAGTGTACCTCTGGCTGCACAGCCTCCCGCCACGTACGCCTGGAAGGGTCCCAGAGCGACACGTAGGTGGGTGTGCTGGAGCGCTGGTACAGAATGGTTGCTTGCCGCGGCAAGCGCTTTGCCGCGGTAGTTGTCTTGTCGCGTCCGGAAGCTTGTCGCTCGCCAGGTTCTGCCGGGACGCGTGGCGCGTCGCGGCAAGTTCCTTGAGATGCCTTGGTTGGCCTTCCCGGCAAGCTCCTCTTGCCGGGGTCTTGCGCCCTTGGCTCAAACACTTTGTTCTTGAATGGCTTCAAAGGATCCACGGAGGACCTTGGCGGTCACCCGGCAAGCCTTGTCGCGGGACGCTGCGACTGCCCGTGCACAAGTTCGGGATACTGGGGTACCCCTACTCTAGTACACCGACAGGAGCCCCCGGGCCTGGGCCATACACGGTGCCGAGCGCTGTTGGGCCAGGCCCAAAACAGGGCACGGGCACGCGCGACCTGGGTCACGTCGCACCTTGCTCCGTATCCACCGCGCCCTCCCCGAACGGCACGCGTCGATTGCGGCGTCGTGGGAGAGGTCGTGGGTGGTTCTTTTATTCGGAAAAGGCGAAACGTCCGCCCCCTCCCTCCTTATAAGCAGGGGGAACAGGGGCAGTTCGCCCATCTGCCCGTTGCTATTCTTTCCTCGAGAATCTCCGCCACTCCCCTTCTTCCCCAAAGCCAAAGGAGAGCAGTGCCCCGCCCCCATCGCCACCAGCACCACCAACGCCGCCGTCCTCCCTCTCCATTTCCGCTATGGCTCCGAAAGCCGAGAAGGCGAAGTCGGCCGAGGCGCAGCGGCTTGCGGCGCTGCGAAAGGAGCGGGCAATCTTCCCTCCGAGGCTTGAGGCGGCAGAGCTGAAGGAGGACTTCTACCTCTTCTGGTCGACGGGGACGCGAGCGCATCCGCGCACGAAGGTACTCCCAGCCACTGCTTGGGATAAGTATCCCACTGGGTATCCCTTCTTTGCCTTGTTCTTCTACTGTGGGCTCTGCCCGCCCTTTTCTGAATTCTTTTGCGACGTCATGAACACCTATGGGCTCCACCTTCTTGATTTCACCCCCAATGTTGTCCTGACCATGGCAGTTTTCGCACATCTCTGCGAAAACTTTGTCGGGATCCATCCAAATGTAGCTCTTTTCCGCCATTTCTTTTCGCCTCGGGTTGAGAAAGGAGAGCCTTTATCCGGCGGAATCGCCTGGATCTCGAAGGCTGGCAAGAAGGATGCTTATCTGGAGGGAGAGTTCCGCAGCAAGTGGGAAGAGTGGAGGGCGGACTGGTGTCTGATTGTCGAGGAGAACCCGCAGCCGTTTACTGCTCTGCGCGAAACCCCAGTAGTGCGCGGCGGTGATTGGAGTAGCCTGGCCCCAGAAGACGACAGACTGAAGATTGCCGTCACCCGGATCCTACGCCTCAGGCTTGTCGGGCTTACTGTAGGAGCGGTTGGCGCAGATTTCCTCCGCCGCCGCATCGCCCCCCTGCAGGAGAGGAGGAGACCTGCCTGGGAGTTCCAGAATGCGGCGGATATCATGAGGTTGTGGCCGGGCCTCAACTTTAACTTCACTGTCATGGAGATCAACGCGATGCTCCAGGAGTTGTTCAAGCACGACCCACAGCATCCCAAAGTGTTCAGGTTGACGAGGGGCGTCGTTCCGCTGTGCAACAACTCCGCGCTCGACCGCATCCATGCAATAATGCCGCTGTGCGACTCGCATGGAATTGATCCAGCCTGGATAGAGCCTGCGGATGATGTCGTGCGGGCGTTCTTCGACAACTTGATAGAAGTCCCGGTCGACGCCGACGAGAAAAGGGGCCTCACCCGGGACACCACCGACGATGAGCTCAAGCGCATCGCCACCAGGATGGAAGAGGCGGCGGCAGCCGCCGCTGCGGGCGAGTTTGGGTTCACCATGGAGGAGGCAGAGGCAACAGAGGCGGCAAGCCTTGCCGACTGAGAGGAGCTTGCCGGCGAGAAGAGGTCTGCCAAGCATGACGTCGGGCCGAGCGGGCCCGCCGAGGATACGAGCGGCTCGTTGGAGATCGGCTCCTCTTCTTCTTCGTCTTCGGACAGCTTGCCGCAAGCAGAGCCCCTGACTCCACAAACAGAGCCCCCAGCTTCACAAGCAGAGCCCCCAGCTTCACAAGCAGAGCCCCCGGCTCTACCAAGAAGGCATCTTCGCAAGGCCGGGGACGTAGCGGAGCGGCGGGCGAGTCAACCCCCGCCGCGCCGCACGACACGCTCCACCGCGGCAAGTTCTGTTGCCGCGGAAACACCTCACGCTGCAGCGGCAACTGGGGCGGGGTCCTCTCGGCCTACCGCTCCAGTTCCCGCCAAGCGGCCAAGGGATCCTACCCCTCCGCCTCCTCGCGCCAGAGGTGGGCCAGGCTTTGACTTCTCCGTGCTCAGCTCCGACGAGGAAGAAGAAGAGTAAGATTCTTGTTGTACTTGCATGTCTTGTCTTGTATCTCATTTGCTTTACTCTAAACTTATTCCTTTTTAGGACGCTGGCCCAGAGAATGGCAAAGAGAGCCAAGGTCCCGGTGATTGTCATCGAGGATGATCCCACCGTGGCAGCAGGGGGTGCGCCCGAGACAAACTTGCCGGACCCGACGGCTGTTCTTCAGAGCAGCCCCCAGCGCAGCCCCCAGCGTAAGTATATGGTTTACTTCCAGCTGTTAGGCGCGCATGGATACTCTTTGCTTGCTGATATCTGACCGTTGGCTTGTGTAGGAGCAGAGCAGCCCCACCAGGAGCGCCCGGAGGCCACCCCTGACATGCCACCTGCTTCGACTATGCCGCCAAGGGAGAGTTCTCCAGCAAGGGAGAATCCTCCGACAAGGGAGAGCTCCCCGACAAGGGAGAAGTCTCCGACGAGGGAGAGCTCCCCGGCAAGGGAGAAGTCTCCGGCAAGGGACAGTACCATCGACCCCCCGGCAGCGGAGATCCCAACTACCGAGCCTGGTACAGGTACTCCTTGCTTCTAAACTTCCCTTGGGTTCTTCTTTTTGGATATTTGCTTGACTTTGCTTCCTTTTCCGGCCGTCAGATCCATCCACTGTGGAGCCGATGGAGACCGAGGTTGTTATTGATGATGCCGCTGCCACCGAAGAAACGGCCGGTGCTGATGATCCCGCCGGCGAAGAGGCCGCCAAGGCTGCCGCCGCAGCAGCTGACGAGGGGTCTGGCGATCGTACTGACGACCCCGGGGCCGCAGGAGCGACAGGCGCTACACCGACCGCCGATCCTCCCGCCGCTGCCGCAGCGTCAGGCTCCGAAGAACCCTAGCCAGGCGTCTACTTGAAGGCTGGCGCTGGCATCTTCATCAACCTCCCCTAGGCGTCAACGTCCAGGGCGCCAGTCGAAGGAGAAAGCTTCGACGTGGAGGTGCTTGCCTCTGCTGGGCTGACGCTGGTCGACGCACCGAGCAGCAACAGCGACGAGCCCGAAGAGGAGCGACTGCTGCGGAAGCTGGTGTCGCTCTATCGCGCCCGCCAGGCCAAACTGGAGTCCCGCGAAGCGCTTGTCGCGAAGGCGGGGGTGGACGTGGAGAAGCACGCGGAGGAGCTCCGAGGCCTCAACCAGGCAGCTCTCCAGTCACTGGCGGTGGAGCGGGTGCAGCTCGATGAGGCGCAGAAGGCTTTCATCCTCGAGAAGGCAGAGGTTGCAGAGCAACAGCGGCTTGCCGCCGAGGAGTTATCTGCGCGGGACGGTGAGTTGGTGCAGCTGAAGGCCAGCCTAGACAGCCACGAAGAGGAGCTTGCTGCGCGCGAGCAAGCACTCAGCGGAGGCCTTAAGGAAGCAAAGGACGCTGCCGCGGCTGCCGAGGCCGCCAAGAAGGAGCTGGAGGCGAAAGTGGCGCAGCTGGATACTGATCTCAAGGCGAGCGGCGAAGCGCTTGCCGCACTCAAGCATGAGCGCGAGAAGGACGCCTACACCTTTGGCAAACTGCAGGGTCGTCTCGCCGAGAAGGTCAAGGAGCTTGACGCCGCCAAGGACTCCAACGTTGATCTTGAGCTGAAGCTGGCTGCTTTGACCAAGATGCTGGACGGCGCCAGGGAGCAGGAGGCGGCCTTGAGGAAGGAGATCGAGGCCGACAAGGCGCTGCTGGAGAACATCGCCGCCACCCAGAACGAGTTCAGGGGAACTGTGGAGCGGTGGACGGAGGGCCTTGTGAATGCTGCCGCAGACATCGACAAGGAGTTGGAGCTGCTGGGGGTGGGGGATCTCGGGTATTCCTCTGACGAGAGCCTCCCATCTAGCGCCAAGCTCACCTTGTTCTTCAAAGGCGTGGCGACGGCCCTCCAGCAACTCCGGGAGAGGATCCCAAAGCAGCTGGCCGACGAGTCGCGCGAGATCTGCACGGGAGCTCTCAAAAAGGTGCTGATGAAGGTGGCCTTCCGCAACCCGGGTCTCCGCCTCACTAACATCCTCAGGTCCCTGCCGCCGGAAGCTGATCTGGAGGAGCTCGAGACCCTCGTCGCACCCATTGTGGACAAGGTGAGCGGGATCAAGAGGGTTGAGGGCGACCGCGCTGACTAGGCCGCCTATTTCCTTCTTTTCTTGTCGCTGCTGGTCATGTTCTGAAAACAGTCTATTAGAGCCGCGACAAGTTATCTTGTAATATAACTCTGTTTCAGGTCATGATTGCAATGTTATTCCCTTTACTTGATTCCTTCCTTTGTATGTTTTTGCCCTACGCTTTTAGGGAACTTGCCGGCGTGGGCACCTTTGCCGCGAGTGCTGAGTGTGGGACGTCAGCAGCCTGCTGGCGGTGTCGTTACCGACAAGAAACCTTGTCGTGACTAGTCGCAGCTCGCTTAAGTTGCTGAGCAAACTCGAAACAAAGTAAGGGCGCGACTCCAGTCGCAGCACACTTAAACTGTTGAGCGAACTCGAAACAAAGTAAGGGCGCAACTAGCCACGAGCTGGTTCCTCCGCGCACAGGTTTTCCATACAAAGCATGGTCGTTCAAGGGAGATAACTTAAAAAAATCTGATTGCTCAAACTTTGGCAACTTAGCTTGTCTGTTGTTTGCTCTCCGGCAAGACGAAACTTTCTTGAACTCGCCTGGTTCACACCATTATCTTCTCCTCCCCCCCCCCCCCCGGCAAACTTGTGGGCGAGAGGAAACTTCCTTTCCTTAAGAAAAGAGAGAAGAGAAAACAATTATATGGAGCCTTATGGCTCGTTATTGCTTACCGGGGTTTGGCGCTGCACAAAGTGTCAGATAACTCATGCAAACAATAAAAAGCATGAAATCAACAAGGTGTGCGGAGCACGTGAGCTTTATTTATGCACGGGGTCTGCGCCTGACTTTGTACAAAGGATCACATGCAACAGCGGCAAGACTTGTACAAAAGGGTGGTTGCCGGACAGGGTCCGACAACCGCGCCTCACGGGTAAAACTTACGAAGATGCTCGATGTTCCAGGAGTTGCTCACCGGAAAGCCATCTTTGGTCTCCAGGCGGACAGCGTCGGGCCTAGTGACTCGTTTCACCCGGTAAGGGCCTTCCCACTTCAGCGTCAACTTGTTGGAATTCTTGGCGGAATGAACGCGCCGAAGAACAAGGTCGCCTTCCTCGAGACTTCGGGCTTTAACTTTGCGGCTATGGTAGCGGCGCAAAGCTTGCTGGTATCGAGCAGCTCGTACAGCAGCCTGAAGACGGTCTTCCTCAAGGAGCAGCGCGTCATCTTGTCGCAGCTGCTCTTGCTCAAGCTCATCATAAGCGAGCACTCGAGGTGACCCGTATACGAGTTCCGTGGGGATAACTGCCTCCGCTCCATAGACTAGAGCGAAAGGTGTCTGGCGTTAGAGGGAAGTCTAGGAGCAGTTGGGCTCGCGCCAAAGCTTCTGCTGGAGTGGCGGGTAGAGGTGGCGAACGGTGCGAGGAGCGGGATATGCTCGGACTTCCAACGATGTTAGAAGGAGCAGTATTCCGTCCAGGCGACCGTGCCTCGCTCGCGCCAGCACATTGGCGTGCATGTTGGCCTTGAGCATCCCGGGATCCGCCAGCTCAATTTGGGTCCAGCGAGCGTATGGTACCGTGAGTACCACGACGCTGCCGGTCCTGCGCCTCTTGAGAGGGGCGCGGTGCGTCTACGGATGCCCGGTCGTCGTGGGAGCCGGTTGCGCCGCTGACGGGCAGCGCAGTCTTGTCCTTGGACTTGGTGACACCGTGGGCTCCCTCGTCGACGCCCGTTCTGCCGCCGGCGCCTTCCCCACCAGCCGTTTGCTCCGGCGGCGGTGAATTCGACGCGGACGGAGCAGCCGCTTCCAAAGCCTTCTTCTTCGGCGACATGTCGATGAAGTCGATGAAGATTTAGCTCGCATGAACGCCGGATCAGGTTCACACAACCTCGACGCCCCCTACCTGGCGCGCCAAAGATGCCGGGGGATTCTGGCTCCTCGAGCACCTATGGGGACGGAGCCGCTCCTCGGTTCGGCGGGGGGCGGAGGTCGCGCGAAGAGCGGATCGAGGCGAGGCACACGAGGGGTTTTTACCCAGCTTCGGAGCTCTCCGGAGAGATAATACTCCTACTGCTGCTTTGTGGATTGTATTGAGTTCTTGCTCGGGAGCGCTGAGTGCTACAGTACACTCAAGCAGCTAACGAGACCGAGCGTCCTTCTGTTCGTCCTCTGAGAGATCGTTCTCCCGGGTCCCCTCCTCCCCTACGTTGTGCATGGGCCTCCTTTTATATGTTCAAGGGGTCTCCAACAGGTGGCAACGTAGGTAAGGGCAAAAATGGAAAGATGTTGTGGTAGGTACAGCTACCTACACAGTGTATCATACCTAACCCTGACGGCAGGGGACAAAGGCATTAAATGCCTATCTACGTCGCCCAGACGGTGCAGAAAAGGGACCGTCAGGTGCGCCACCGTTCGCCACGATGGCGATCTTGTCAGCGCCGCATGCCACGGTGTACCTCTGGCTGCACAGCCTCCCGCCACGTACGCCTGGAAGGGTCCCAGAGCGACACATAGGTGGGTGTGCTGGAGCGCAGGTACAGAGTGGTTGCTTGCCGCGGCAAGCGCTTTGCCGCGGTAGTTGTCTTGTCGCGTCCGGAAGCTTGTCGCTCGCCGGGTCCTGCCGGGACGCGTGGCGCGTCGCGGCAAGTTCCTTGAGATGCCTTGGTTGGCCTTCCCGGCAAGCTCCTCTTGCCGGGGTCTTGTGCCCTTGGCTCAAACACTTTGTTCTTGAATGGCTTCAAAGGATCCACGGAGGACCTTGGCGGTCACCCGGCAAGCCTTGCCGCGGGACGCTGCGACTGCCCGTGCACAATTTCAGGATACTGGGGTACCCCTACTCTAGTACACCGACAGTCCGGCCAATAAGAATTTTACACGTGGAAATTTCCCATTGGTCGAGG
Source organism: Aegilops umbellulata (assembly GCA_032464435.1). Taxonomy (NCBI): domain Eukaryota; kingdom Viridiplantae; phylum Streptophyta; class Magnoliopsida; order Poales; family Poaceae; genus Aegilops; species Aegilops umbellulata. The sequence goes on from CP136058.1 coordinate 69,577,938, forward strand.
TTGTTAACGGGTTATCGGATCCAAAACCCGACCCGATAGCTTAACGGCGTTCCGTTATAGTGGATGCCATGTGTTGGTCACCCTTGACGAAAGCACTTCTGTGACGCACGATTTATTGTCATGAAAGTGGACACTTTCGTGATGATAATTTTGGTAATGTCATGGAACACTTCTACGACAGCACAGGTATGACTATCTTGATTCTGTCATAAATTTGTCATGGATGTACATGCATGACAAAAAAAGCGACCTACTGTGACAAACACGTATCATCACAGAAGTGTATTTTTTGTAGTGCTACTCGGCTGGTGGCGGCGATGTATAGGAGCATGGGCTCCTTAGGAGTCGGAGCCACCAGGACAGGTGGAGTAGTCAACATCTTCTTCAACTAGAGAAAGGCTTCGCCCGCCTTGTGATTCCACTCGAAAAAAGTGGTCTTCTTCATGAGTTGGTATAAGGGGAGAGCCTTCTCGCCCAGCCGACTGATGAATCGGCTGATGGATGCCAAACAATCGGTGAACTTCTGTACGTCCAGCAGTCGGCTGGGTACTTCCATCCTCTCAATAGCCTTGACACAGGGTTGCACTCAATGCCGCGTTCAGAGACTAGGAAGCTAAGAAGCTGGCCGGCTGGTACTCCGAAGACGCATTTCTCTGGGTTAAGCTTGATTTGAAATCGGCGCAAGTTCTCAAAGGTCTCCTTGAGGTCTTCCAGCAGTGTTCCACGCTTCTCCGTCTTCACCACCACGTCGTCCACGTAAACGTGGGCATTTCTGCCGAGTTGCTTGAGGAGGCACTTCTGCATGCAACGTTGGAAGGTGGCGCCGACATTCCTCAAGCCGAACGTCATGGTCAAGTAGTAGAAGGCTCCAAACGGCGTGATGAAGGCGGTCTTTAGTCTGTCGGCTGGGTTCAACTTGATCTGGTGATATCCTGAATATGCATCTAAGAAACTCAACAGCTTGCATCCGGCTGTGGAGTCTATCACTTGGTCGATCCTTGGCAAAGTGAACGGGTCCTTAGGGCATGCTTTGTTGAGGCTAGTGTAGTCAATACACATTCGCCACTGCTTGTTCTTCTTCAATACCAGGACCAGGTTGGCTAGCCACTCCGGAAAGAACACTTCCATGATGAAGCCGGCTGCCAGCAGCCAGGCTATCTCTTCTCCAACAACTCTTCTCTTCTCTTCTGACAGGCGGCGCAAGGGCTGCCTAACTAGCTTGGCATCAGACAGGACATGTAATTTGTGCTCGGCGAAATCCGTCAGGACACCTGGCATGTCTTTGGGGGACCATGCGAAGATGTCCCGATTCTCAAGGAGGAAATCGACGAGCTCGCCTTCCTATTTGTTGTCAAGGTTTGCACCTATGACAGCGTACCTCTCTGGATGTTCTGGGTCCAAGGGTATCTTCTTTGTTTCTTTGGCCGGCTTGAACGAGCCCTCAGCTTCTGACTCCTTGGGGTCGGACGACATCTCTGGCTACTTGCTTGCCATCGCCACAACCTTGTCAAGGAGCCGCTTCTCAGCTGCGATCACGAGGGACTCGGCCAATCGGCTGCTCTCTGCTGTGCAGGCGGACGACTTCTTGTAGTCGCTTGCTATGGTCAGAATCCCCTTGGAACTCGGCATCTTCATCTTGAGGTAGGCATAATGGGGGACAACCATGAACTTGGCCAGGGCAGGCCGGCCAAGTAACGCATGATATGGGCTCTCAAGGTCCACCACTTCAAACCATACTGAATCTTGGCGGAAATGATCTTTTTCTCCAAAGAGGACGTCTATCAGAATCTTTTTTTTTGACTATTTACTATAGAGCAACAGCCCCACAGTCCTTTTATTCCAGAAATTTTTGCCCAGGCCTGTTTAAATTCGCTCCCACCGGGAGTCGAACCCAGGACCTGAGGTGCTACTAAGGACACTGCAACCAGTAGGCTACAAGCCAGTTCACCGTCTATCAGAATCTTGCCGATTGGTGAGCAGGAAAGGCCAGGAACTATGCCATGGAATACTGTTCGGCTGGACTGAAGCTGCCTCGGTCTGATTCCTAATTTCTCCATGGTATCCTTGTACAGGATGTTGATGTTGCTGCTGCCGTCTATCAGGACTCGGGTGAAACGAGCAGCTCGCTTGTCCGTGGCAAAGGTGGCGTCCAAAACCAAGGCATAGGAGCCAGGTTTGGGCATTACTTCCGGGTGGTCAGCTCTGCTCCAGCTGATGGGCTTCTCAGACCAATGCATGAACTCTGGTGTCTCTGATGCTACTGCATTCACTTATTGCTGGTGCAGCCGACTGCTGCGGCGATCATCGGCCATACTGGTGAAGGTGGCATAGGCTCCATGCTCTTCTGGGTACTCGTCTTGTATCGCGCCGACTGTTCTGATAGCCGGCTGCTGGGGTGGAGGGGGAGGCGGCTGCCCAACAGGCGGGGGAGGCACGAGGCCGTCTCCCTTGGCGATCCTGGTGAGCCAGTGGCACTTCCGAGTGGTGTGGTTGGACGGCTTCGCACCACTATGGAATTTGCAGAGAGCATCCAAAGTCTGCTCATATGAGAAAGCCGGCAACCAGTTGGGCTTGCCGCCCTTCTGACGCTTGGGCGGAGGCCGCCCTTCCGGCTATTGGCCTTCGACTGTTGCCACCTGCCGGCTAGTGGAAGTCGGCTGCATGGCCTTGCGCTTGTGGTCGTTCCGTTGTTGTCGCCGACTGGTGTCACTAGCCAGGGTTCGGGGAGCCTGGGGAGCCACTTTGCCAGACGCACAACTTGGATTTCTGCCTTCATGGAGGAGTCGGCCGTGGCTTATTTGTCTGCTATGATCAGCAGCTCGTCGAGGGTCTCTGGTTCGTCGCAGAGGAGCTTGTGCTTGAGGAGGGTGCCCTCTTGGCACCCGGCGGTGAAGTATTCGATGTCCTACACCTCGTGCACGCCCTCGCAGGAGTTCCGGAGCTCGGCCCACTGCGTGAGGTAGTCGCGAGTTGACTCGTTGGGGCCTTGCATGCACAAGGAAAGCTGGCGATTTTTGGGAGGCCGCTTGTACGTGCTGGTGAAGTTGCGGACGAAGGCATCGATGAAGTCGACCCAACTGTTGATGCTGCGGGGCTTCAAGCTGTTCAGCCAAGTCCGGGCCGTGCCTTGGAGCATGAGCGGAACGTACTTCACGGCAACACGTTTGTTGCCGTTTGCTATGCTGACGGCAGTGGAGTAGTCAACCAGCCAATCTTCCGGCTTCACGGAGCCGGTGTATTTGGGCATGTCTCTTGGGAGCGTGAAACCTCTGGGGAAAGGCTCGTCGCGAATGCGGGGGCCGAAACACGGCGGACCCAACTCATCTTCTTCTTCAAGCACCAGAGATTGGTGGAGACGGTCGATCCGGTGGCGAGCGTCATTCTCTCCGACTCCCTCTCGGCGGCCAAGGGGGTCACCGAGTGTTGGGTGATCCACAGGCGGCGGGGAGACTCGCCTTTCCCTACGAGGTGGAGGAGGCGGACAGTCATCCCGTCGTTCCACTGCTCTAGGGCGACCGTCTTGGTTGCGCTCTACGGTGATGCGAGTCCGACTGCGGCTAGCAGCCGGCTCCTTGTCTTTTCTTCCGTGGACGCCACCAGTCGGCGTCCGAGATGTCGCGCCTTGGTCTCGGCGGGGAGGCAGGTCGTTGTTCCGCCGATGTGGCGCATATGTGCAGCCGGCCTCGTTCTGCTCGGCAGCCGCATCGTGGAGCCGCTGGACGCGCTCAGTCATCAGGCGACGCTCTTCGCCCTCGAACTTGTCCAGCTCGTCCACCGCCGCCTGGGCGGCTCGGATGTTCTCCGCAGGCGTGGCGTAAACGGGGCGATCCGCCCCGAACAGGTTGGCGATGGCCACGCCGCGCTGCCGGACCACGCCAAGGCGGCTAGGCCCAGCTAGAGCCGGCGTGCCGCCCACAACGCGGTCCATCTCGCGCTGGTAGGCCTCTGATAGGCGTCTCATGCTGGCCAGCTTCTTGGCGCCTTCAACTAGCTGAAGGCAGCGCGCCTCCAGCGTCTCGGCGTTGGCGTCTTCGGGAATGGGCGCTGCCAGGTCTTGCAGCGCCGCGTCGAGCGGGTCACGAGTGCCTCCACCGGAGTGCTCGCCATGATCAATGACAAGCACCTCTGTGACGGTGCTCCCGCCGCTCTCCACGCAAGGGAGCGGCTCGTCATAGACCACCACGTTGGTGGGGAATGCATCGAGCGACGCGGTGTCGGAGTCGACCAACATCGGGTCGGTGGAGCCTACGGACTCCAAGTCCACAGCTGGCTCGCTGGCGACGTGGAGTTGATCGAGGAGGCCCGTGAGGAGGCTCTCGGGGCCGCTTGTGCCCGCGTCGGATATGGGCTCGTCGGAGAGGCGGACCTCGCAACAAGATCGGCGAGCCAACTGGCCGCGGAGGCGATTTCTGCGCCATGCAGCGCGTCGGTGCAGACTCCGTTTTGCGTGTCGGGCTGGCTGCGCTCGCCAAGGAGGAAAAGGGTTCCCATCCAGAACAGGTCTCCGGACGACGGTGCACCTCGCCCCACGGTGGGTGCCAAATGTCGGGGGTTGGGTGCGACATATGCCAAAGGATGGCTTATCATGGTGGGAGCGAGTAGAACGTCGCCGGTGCCCGGAAGCGGGATGAGGCGTAGACACGAACGCCGGCGTACTTTACCCAGGTTCGGGGCTCTCCTAGGAGATAATACCCCTAGTCCCGCTCTGCGAGGTCTCCGCATGATCACTAAGACAAAGTGAATACAAGGTTGCTCCTCGAGCTGTATGCTAGAGGTAGGAGAAGGCAAGGCCAGCTCTCTCACTCTCTATATGATCTGGTCTAGTTCTAATGGGTTGGAACCCTTTGCATGGGTGCCCTGGGGGTTTATATAGGCCTACCCCCCAGGGGTACAAAGGTAACATGACTGGGCGCGGGCCCAGCCGTCAGTCTCTTCGGCCACCGGCTTCTCCGCCGACTGTTGGGGCCCGCTGACTGGTGGGCCCCGCCTACTAGTCTGGTACGGAGCCGACAGGCCGTGCCCGCTGCTTGCGGGTCTTGCCGGCTGCTGATTACTGTAGTCGTGCCTCTAATGACGCAGGCTTGGTCATGGGGTCGTGGCTACAGCACCGCCGCCTGGCGGGCGATTACTGTAGCCACTCCCCGTCTCGTCTGGTTAATGGCGCATGGGACCCGTGGGAGGAGCATGCCGACTCCCGGGGGCCGGCTTCCATCAGGTCCGACTGGTAGCGCTCTGGCCGTCTTCTAGACCCTCGCTGACTGGTAGGGCCCATCATCCCTGGGCCGTACTGTCAGGCCGTCGTGCAGGACTCCGCCTACTGGTGCTGATGTCAGGGATGGCATGGCAACAGTGCCGCACCGGACGGAGATCTCCGTTGGTACGGCGCACTGTGGCCGAGCCATCCCCTGGAGTGGGCTTCACTATTGCCACTCCCCGTCCCATCCTCCTTGATGAGGGCATGGGCTTCATTAGTGTCGTGGGCCGACTCCCCATGGCCGGCTTCCCTGGGAGCCCCCAGGCAGGAGTCGGCTTGTCTTGACCTCGCCTTCTGGACTCGGCCGCCTACGGGCAGCCGGCTGTTTCTCCGGCCGGCTTTCAGAAGGCGGCTCTTCACCTTGGGGCCTTGTGGGCGCAGTCAGCCCCGATGTCTTGAAAGGTTCTGGGCCTCGGGTTAGCCTACCCGTGGCCAATTACTCCGACACCATGACTCTTGCATAAGGTTGAGAGATAAAAGTAAAAGATAGTCCCTTCGCAGAGGGAAGCAGAGGTTGTCATGCGCTTTCAGGGTTGGATGCACAAAATCTTAATGCGAAAGAATGTCACTTTATATTGCCACTTGTGATATGGACCTTTATTATGCAGTCTGTCGCTTTTATTTCTTCCACATCACAATATCGTATAAAGCTTATTTCCTCCACACTAGTCAATCATACATATTTAGAGGGCAATTTTTATTGCTTGCACCGATGACAACTTACTTGAAGGATCTTACTCAATCCATAGGTAGGTATGGTGGACTCTCATGGCAAAACTTGGTTTAAGGATATTTGGAAGCACAAGTAGTATCTCTACTTAGTGCAAAGAATTTGGCTAGCATGAGGGGGAAAGGCAAGCTGAACGTGTTGGGCGATCCATGACAGTATACTTTATTTCAGATATAAGAAAACATAACCCATTATGTTGTCTTCCTTGTCCAACATCAACCTTTTAGCATGTCATATTTTAATGAGTGCTCACCATTACAAAAGATGTCCAAGATAGTATATTTATATGTGAAATCCCCATCCCTTCAATATTCTTTCATGAATTGTTCAAGTGACCAATTCTACGTTTGCTAACTTTCAATAAGTTTACTACCTATACTTATTATGTGTGAAGTCATTACTCCCCATGTTATAAGCATATGAAACATATATAAATTCAGATTTATGACATTCAATTTATTCAACCGTTTACTCATAGGATATACATGAAGAACATGAGTAAATGACAAACTACTCCAAAAGATATGAGTGAAGAACACTGAGTAGTCAAATAATTAACTAGCCATGGGAGGATTATTTTTCATTCGATATTTCAGATCCAATGATTTTATTCAAACAGCAAGTAAAATTGAAAATACGCTCCAAGCAAAACACATATCATGTGACGAATAAAAATATAGCTCCAAGTAAGGTATACCGATAGTTTTGAAGACGAAAGAGGGGATGCCTCCCGGGGCATCCCCAAGCTTAGGCGCTTGAGTCTTCCTTGAATATTACCTTGGGGTGCCTTGGGCATCCCCAAGCTTAGGGTCTTTCCACTCCTTATTCTCCTCATATCGACATCTCACCCAAAGCTTGAAAACTTCAATCACACAAAACTTAACCAAACTTCGTGAGATAGGTTAGTATGATAAAGAGTAAACCATTCACTTTGGTACTGTCAAAGACAAGGTTCATAGTTTTTCTCACACAATTCCTACTGTACCTTATCATTTCTACAATTTATATTGAGAAATATAAGTCATAGAAACTAGAAACCAAGCAAACTACGTAATGAAAACAGAATCTGTCAGAAACAGGACAGTCTGTAATGATCTGAACATAAACCATACTTCTGCTACTCCAAAAATTATGAGATAAATTGGTGGACGTGAGGAATTTGTCTATTAATCTTATGCAAAAATAATCAACTAAAAATCTCTCTTCTGTAAAAAATGACAGCTAATCTCGTGAGCACAAAGTTTCTATTTTTTACAGCAAGATCACATTGACTTTCTCCCAAGTCTTCCCAAAGGTCTTACTTGGCACTTTATTGAAACAAAAGCTATAGAACATGATTAATAAAGTAGCTTAATCATGTAAACACGCAAAAACAGTAAGGGTAAATATTGGGTTGTCTCCCAACAAGCGCTTTTCTTTAATGCCTTTTAGCTAGGCATGATGATTTCAGTGATGCTCACATAATAGACAAGAATCGAAACACAAAGATAGCATCTTGAAGAATATGACTAGCACATTTAAATCTAACCCACTTCCTATGCCTAGGGATTTTGTGAGCACACAACTTATGGGAGCAAGAATCAACTAGAATAGGAAGGCAAAACAAGTATAACTTCAAAACTTTAAGCACATAGAGAGAAAACTTGATATTATTGCAACTCCTACAAGCATGTATTCCTCCCTCATAATAATTTTCAGTAGCATCATGGATAGCAAATTTGTTCTCATACTCAATTGGAACCTCTTCCGAAATAGTGGAATCATTACTAGCTAAAGTTGACACTCTTCCAAATCCACTTTAAATGATGGTATTATTCATACTCCAAAAGATATAAGTGAAGTTCATGGAGCATTCTATAATTAATATAGACTAACCAATATCCAAGCTCAAAATGTATAAGTGAAGCACATGAAGCATTCTATAAAACCGTACTCAAAAGATTTAAGTGAAGCACAAAGAGAAATTCTATAAGATCATACTTAAAAGATTTAAGTGAAGCACATGAAGTATTCTATAAATCAATGAAGGGCTATCTCATGCTAGCATGGTTCTTAAAGTAAAAAAAACACCAAGGACACAAATCATGTGAACAAAGCAAAAACCGAGGTATACCGATATTTGTTGAAGAAGAAAGATGGGATGCCAACCGGGGCATCCCCAAGCTTAGATGCTTGAGTATCCTTTGAAATATTTACTTGGGGTGCCTTGGGCATCCCCAAGCTTGAACTCTTGCCTCTCTTTATTCTTCTCATATTGATAGCTCCTCGACCTTCGAACACTTCATCCACACAAAACTTTAACAAAAACTTTGTGAGATCCGTTAGTGTAATAAAGCAAACTACCACTTTAAGGTACTGTAATGAACTCATTCTTTATTTAAATTGGTGTTAAACATACTTTATTCCAACTTCTATATGGTACATACCCCCCGATACTAGCCATAGATTCATCAAAACAAGCAAACAACACGCGAAAAATAGAATCTGTCAAAAACAGGACAGTCTGTAGTAATATGGAAGTTTGGTAAACTTCTATAACTCCTAAAATTATGAACTAAATTTTAAAATTTGAAAATTTTGTACAGAAGTAATGTGCAAAAAGTTTCGGACCCATTTGACTTTTCAGTAAAAAATGTAAATTCACGCACTACAGCCAAAGTTTCTGTTTTTGTTCTGCACATAGTAAACAAGCAATCTAATCATCCTAAAACCAAAGCTTGGCACATTATTTTTATAATACAATGGATATGTACAAGGGGATAATTACATACATAGAAACTTCCATGAAAAATTATACATTGTTTCCATGAGCATGAACACAAGTGCTCAAGGTCGACCCTCACTTCTTCAATGCATAACTTTCCAATCACTTTTCTTTTTGAAAAACTTCTTAGGCATGAGAGGCAAGTAATTTTTTTTGTATTTTCATTCTTTTAATTTTTTTTGTATGTTTCACCCACAACTAAATAGAAACAAAAAGGAAAAACAAATCTACTTAGTGAAGAAAGCAAACAAGCACACACGAGAATATCAACCCCACGCTATTGCTCCCCGGCAACGGCGCCAGAAAAGAGCTTGATAATCCCCAAGTGCAGGGAATCATCATAGCAATTTCCAAAGGTGGAAGTGGTAAGTATGGAGTGTCGAACCCACAAGGAGCTAAAGGTAAGATCAATATTCTCTCAAGACCTATCTGCCACTGATACGACTCTACGTACACCGAACGTTTGCTTCCAACTAGAAATGAGAAATAAAACTACGTTGTGGGTATGAAGAGGATAACTTTGTATGATATCGGAGAGCTAAAATATAAAAGTAGGTGTTGTTATCATAAAGTTAGATTATATTACTAAATATTATAAATAGCGAGTGTGAAATAATGGTGGATCGGTGTGCGGAATTGTCCTAGGCAATTGTTAACAAGACCGATAGTCGTCATTGCAATTTCATATGAGGGAGAGGCATAAGCTAACATACTCTACTTGGATCTTATGCACTTATGATTGGAACTCTAGCAAGCATCCGCAACTACTAAAGATCATTAAGGTAAAACCCAACCATAGCATTAAAGCATCAAGTCCTCTTTATTACCATACGCAACAATCCCTCTTACTCGGGTTTGTGTTTCAGTCACTCACCAACCCACTATAAGCGAATCATGAACGTATTGCAACACCCTACAGTGGGAATCCCTCATGCTTGTGCGACACGGAGGGCACCATAGGACAGCACCAAAATAAAACATACAACTCGTACCAATCTAGATCATCAATCAACCCAAGGACAAAAGATATCTACTCAAAACATCATAAGATGGCAACACATCATTGGATCATAATATGTAGCATAAAGCACCATGTTCAAGTAGGGATTACAACGGGGTGCAGGAGAGTGGACCGCATAAAAGAGATGAGGTTGGTGATGATGATGGTGATGTTGATGAAGACGATCACCGCGGCGACAATTCCCCTCCCGATGGCACTCCGGTGCCACCAAGAGAGAGGAGGAGACGCTCTCCCCTTGTGCTTCCTCCTCCATGGCCTCCACCCTCTGGTCCTTGGCCTTCATGATGATGATGGCCCCTCCGGGATACTCCTCCATGGCCACCGGTGATGATGGCCCCCTCCGGCAGGGTGCCAGAGAGGTCCTAGATTGATTTCTCGTGGCCACAGAGGCTTGCGGCGGCGGAACTCCCGATCTAGGTTAATTTTCCGAGGTTTCTGTATTTATAGGAATTTTTGGCGTCGGTCTCACGTCAAGGAGGTGCCCGAGGTGTCCACGAGGCAGGCCCACGCGCCTAGGGGGGTGGGGGCGCCCCCCACCCTCGTGGGCACCCCGGGACTCTCCTGGCCCAACTCTTTTTACTCCGAGGTCTTCTTTTGGTCCATAAAAAATCATCAAAAATTGGCTCTTCAATTGGACTCCGTTTGGTATTCCTTTTCTGCAAAACTCAAAAACAAGGAGAAAACAGAAACTGGCACTGGGCTCTAGGTTAATAGGTTAGTCCCAAAAATCATATAAAATAGCATATAAATGCATATAAAACATCTAAGATGGATAATATAATAGCATGAATACTTCATAAATTATAGATACGTTGGAGACGTATCAAGCACCACCTATCGGAACCACACCAAAAATCTCTGTGTCTCCAATTGCGTTTGCTCACTCCAATCCCATCCCTTTACATTTTTGCAACTTGCATGCTTTACTTTCCGCTGCTCATATACTCTTGCCATGCTTGCTTGAAATGTATTGTGAATATTTAAACTTGTGCTAAAACTCCATCTTAACTTGAAGAAATTAAAAACCGCTACTTTGCTTTGTTGAGGGTCTAATCACCCCCTCGAGACACCTCTTCTCGATCCTTTCAATTGGTATCAGAGCCTTGGTCTCCATTCCTTTGGTTTAATTACCATTGGAGGAAGATGGATGAGTCTACGTTGGGGAGTCTTAGACATAGAGTGCCTATACTTGATGGAGAGTACTTTCATGACTGGAAAAATGAGATGCTTGTGATTTTTAATAAATATCATTTGAACAAGTACATTACTAGCCCTTGTGCACCTCATGTTGATCATTTGCATCCTACCCTTGATGAGTCTATTGACATGATCGGTAACCTTAGAACTGTTAATCTTATCACTAGAGGTTTTCCTAGAAACTTGATTGGTTGCTTTCCTACTATTGATTGTGCCTACACTATATGGAGATTTCTTGAGGAACGATTTCCAAACTATTCCTTGAAAAACTTAGATGAGATTCTTCATAAGTCTATTGCTTTGACTAAGATGAGTCCTAATGATCCTAAGTATGGTGATTGTTTGTTTGAGCTTCGTGACCTTATGCGTGCCAAAGGATATGTTGGAATAATTAGCAATATCATCTCCGAAGTCATTAGAATCCATAAAGATGCACATTGTCATGGTCATAAATCTAATGAATCACTCTCTCTAGGAATTGATCCATTACAAGATGATGTTGAACACGGATACTATGATGAGGATGATGATAGTGACTTCGATCTCGATGAGTCTATGAGACACTTTGGCCTTATGGCTAATCTTTGCTACATGGCTGGAGGAAAGGAATGGGTCCTTGATAGTGGATGTACTGATCATATGACCAAAGACAAGGATATGTTTCGTGAGCTTGCTGAAAACGACGGCCCTCAAAAGTATGTCACTTTTGGTGATAACTCAAAGGGTAAGGTGGTTGGCCTTGGTAAGGTCGCCATCTCACATGATAGCTCCATACAAAATGTTATGCTCGTTGAATCTCTTGGCTATAATCTACTTTCCGTATCTAGACTTGCTGACTTTGGTTTCAATGTCCTATTTACTGAAGTAGATTGCCAAGTGTTTCGTAGAGATAATCATAATATGGTCTTTACTGGTATACGTAGAGGTGATCTATACATTGTTGATTTCACTAAAAAGGCAACCTAGAACTTGCTTTATTGCTAAATCCTCTAAAGGTTGGTTGTGGCATAGAAGGCTAGGTCATGTGGGCATGCGAAATCTTGATAAGCTTATTAAAGGTAATCATATCCTTGGAGTGAAAGATGTTATATTTGACAAGGATAGATTGTGCAGTGCTTGTCAAGCAGGAAAACAAGTTGGAGGAAGCCACCCCGTTAAGAACATCATGACCACGAGAAGACTGCTCGAGCTACTTCATATGGATCTCTTTGGTCCCAATGCCTACAAAGTCTCGGTGGAAACTCATCTGGTCTAGTCATAGTCGATGATTTTTCAAGATTTACATGGGTGTTCTTTCTTGACGATAAATCGCAGGTCCAAAAGATCTTCAAGAATTTCGCTAGGAAGGCCCAAAATCAATTTGAAGTAAAGATCAAGAAGGTTCGCGGCGACAATAGAACGGAGTTCAAGAACGCAAATGTGGATACCTTTCTTGACGAAGAAGGGATTTAACATGAGTTCTCGGCTATGTACACACCTCAACAAAATGGAGTTGTTGAGGGGAAGAACCGGACTCTTATTGAGATGGCGAGAACGATGCTTGATGAGTACAAGACTCCAAATTAAACACTTTTGGGCGGAAGCGGTTGAGACAGCTTGTCATGCAACAAATCGCTTGTGTCTTCACAAGCTACTCGGCAAGACGACATACGAGCTTCTCACCGGTAACAAAACCCAAGTTGGATACTTTTGAGTATTCAGCTCAAAGTGCTATATTCTTGATAAGCATCGTCGTTCTAAATTTTCTCCTAAATCTCATGAAGGTTTCCTACTTGGTTATGGGTCAAACTCTCACACTTACCGTGTCTACAACAGCTCCACCCGAAAGGTTGAAGAGATGGTAGATGTGAAGTTTTATGAATCTAACGGCTCGCAAGTAGAGCAAATGCCAATTGATGTAGGAGACAAAGACCCTTCAGAAGGAATCCAAGACTTGTCTATTCGCAAGATTCGTCCAACGGAGGTGAAGGAGAGTACCTTGTCTGTCCAAGTGGAAGCTTCTACGTCACGACAAGGTGAACCAAGAATTGACACGGAAGCATCCATGAGTGGGACACACCAAGATGAAGAAAACGAGGAAGTACGCCAAGATGAATCTCATCAACCTCCTTCTCCACCACGACAAGAGAACGACAACGTCTACAATGAAGAAAACCAAGAAGGAGGACAAGAGATGATGAAGAAGATGTTCCACCCCGACCCAAGCAAAAGCTCTCACGAGTTCGAGCAAGAGTCTCAAGAGACCATACCGTCGAACAAATCTTCAATGATATCCAAACCGGGAGAATCACTCGCTCTAAAACTCGTTTGGCTAATTTTTGTGAGCATTATTCATTCATCTCTAGCATTGAACCTATGAAGGTTGAAGAAGCATTGGAAGATCCGGATTGGATAAATGCCATGCATGAAGAGCTACACAACTTTGAGAGAAACTGTGGACATTGGTCGAGAAGCCCGACAACAACCACAACATCATTGGTACCAAATGGGTGTTTCACAACAAGCAAGACGAAGATGGACAAGTTGTTCATAACAAAGCATGTCTCGTCGCCCAAGGCTACACTCAAGTTGAAGGTATGGACTATGGTGAGACATATGCCCCCGTTGCTAGACTTGAGTCCATCCGCATCTTACTTGCCTATGCTAATCACCATGATATTACTTTGTATCAAATGGACATTAAAAGTTCATTTCTAAATGGTGAAATTGAGGAGGAAGTCTATGTTAAACAACCTCCCGGCTTTGTCAATCGTAAGAAACCCGACCATGTTTACAAACTTCACAAAGCTCTTTATGGTCTTAAACAAGCTCATAGAGCGTGGTATAAATGCTTGACCAAGTTCCTTATTGAAAAAGGCTTTGAGATAGGAAAGATAGATTCTACTCTTTTTACTAAAAGGGTTAATGGTGAATTATTTGTGTGCCAAATTTATTTTGATGATATCATATTTGGTTCGACTAACCCTCATTTTAGTGAAAAGTTTAGGAAGCTAATGTCGAACAAGTTTGAGATGTCTATGATGAGTGAACTCAAGTTCTTTCTTGGTTTCCAAATCAAGCAAACAAAGGAAGGCACCTTTGTTTCTCAAACAAAGTACACCAAGGAATTATTCAAGAAGTTCAACATGCAAGAAAGCAAAGGTATGAAAACACCCATGCCTACTAGTGGACATCTTGACTCGACCAAGGATGGCAAAACAGTTGACCAAAAGGTTTACCGCTCTATGATTGGTTCATTGTTATATTGTGACACCCCAGATTCAATCATACACTAATCATGCACGCAAACGTGTACGATCAAGATCAGGGACTGACGGGAAGATATCACAACACAACTCTAAAACATAAATAAGTCATACAAGCATCATAATACAAGCCAGGGCCCTCGAGGGCTTGAATACAAGTGCTCGATCATAGACGAGTCAGCGAAAGCAACAATATCTGAGTACAGACATAAGTTAAACAAGTTTGCATTAAGAAGGCTAGCACAAACTGGGATATAGATCAAAAGAGGCGCAGGTCTCCTGCCTGGGATCCTCCTAACTACTCCTGGTCGTCGTCAACGGGCTGCACATAGTAGTAGGCACCTCCGGTGTAGTAGGAGTCATCGTCGACGGTGGCGTCTGGCTTCTGGGCTCCAACATCTGGTTGCGACAACCAGGAAGAAGGCAAAAGGGAGGAAAAGGGGGAGCGAAGCAACCGTGAGTACTCATCCAAAGTACTCGCAAGCAAGGATCTACACTACATATGTATGGGTATATGTGTAAAGGGGCAATATCGATGGACTGAATTGTAGAATGCCATAATAAGAGGGGGATAGCTAGTCCTGTCGAAGACTATGCTTCTGGCCACCTCCATCTTGCAGCATATAGAAGAGAGTAGATGGTAAGTTCACCAAGTAGCACCGCATAGCATAATCCTACCCGATGATCCTCTCCTCGTCGACCTATGAGAGAGCGATCACCGGGTTGTATCTGGCACTTGGAAGGGTGTGTTTTATTAAGTATCCGGTTCTAGTTGTCATAAGGTCAAGGTACAACTCCAAGTCGTCCTGTTACCGAAGATCACGGCTATTCGAATAGATAAACTTCCCTACAGGGGTGCACCACATTACCAGACACGCTCGATCCCTTTGGCCGGACACTCTTTCCTAGGTCATGCCCGGCCTCGGAAGATCAACACGTCGCAACCCTACCTAGGCTCAACAGAGAGGTCAGCATGCTGGTCTAAATCCTATGGTGCAGGGGTCTGGGCCCATCGCCCATTGCACACCTGCATGTTGCGCGGGCGGCCGAAAGCAAACCTAGCCTAGCAGGTGCTCCAGTCCAATCCGGCGCGCGCCGCTCAGTCGCTGACATTAAAAAAAGCTTCGGCCGATACCACGACGCCGGTTGCCCATATCTTGTCCCATGTGGCGGTTAGTGCGTGTAAGGTCAACGACCCAACTCAGATCAAATACCAAGATCTCGTTAAGCGTGTTATTATGAAGTAACCGCAGATGCCGACCAAGGCCAGGCCCACCTCTCTCCTAGGTGGTCTCAACCTGCCCTATCGCTCCGCCACAAAGATCTACTCGCGGGTACTCATACGAGCCGACCCGTCTTTAGTCACCACATGTATCATACATGTATATAAGTATATACCCGTGATCACCTCCCGAGTGATCACGGCCCGATAGTATAGCAAGGCAGACAAACAAGAATGAAGGGCCACAGATGGAATACTAGCATCCTATACTAAGCATGTAGGATTGCAGGTAAAGGTAACAACAGTAGTAGCAAGGACAGGCTATGCAGCAGAATAGGATTAACAGAAAGCAGTAACATGCTACACTACTCTAATGCAAGCAGTATAGAGAAGAATAGGCGATATTCGGTGATCAAGGGGGGGCTAGCCTGGAAGCTCAGCCGAGAAGGAGGGGTCGTCATCACCGTAGTCGTACTGGGTAGTAGCGGCGTCGGTCTCGGTGTCTAGCGAGAGAAGAGGGGGAAGAAATAACAAATACAATGCAAACAAATGCATGACGATGCATGACATGACAAAGCGTGATGTTAGATGTGCCCAATCGCGGTAGTAGGTGATACCGGCGCAGGGGGGAAACATCCGGGAAAGTATTCCCGGTGTTTCGCGTTTTCGGACAGATGAACCGGAGGGGGAAAGTTGCGAGTTTGCTATGCTAGGGATGAGTGGCGGACGAACAGGCCGCGTATTCTAAATCGTCTCGTCGTTGTGAGCAACTTTCATGTACAAAGTATTTTGATCCAAGCTACTATTTATTTTATATGATTTTCTAAAGTTTAAAAATCATTTTTAGAATTTATCTAATTAATTTAATCCAACATTATCCAGAATAGTGTTTGCTGACGTCATCATGATGCCAGCTTGACGTCAGCAGTCAACAGAGGTGTTGACTGGTCAAACTGGCATGTGGGGCCCAGTGGGACCCATGTGTCATGCACAGTTAGGTTGATTAGGGTTTAGGTTAAACTAATTATTTTTTAATTAAACTAACTAGTTAATTAGATTAATTAAGCAGGATTAATTAACTTAATTAATTTAGTTAATTAATTATTTAATTAAATTTATTATTATTATTTATTAAAAAATTCTCTTTTTACAAAAACGTTCTAGGGCGCTGGGTCCCCATTTGTCATAGGCCCCTGGGGCCTAACGAGCGCGGGCGAACGGGTTACGGGACGGGCGGCGCCAGGCGCCCGACGGGGCAGCCCCGGGCACGCGGGCGACGACCGCTCGGGAGCGACGCGGTGAGGCCACCACGGCTGGGCGGGGCAAGGGGCGGGAGCAGCGCGCCGGAGCGCCGGAGATGGCCGCGGGCGTGGTGTCTTCGCTGGCGCAGGGGGGTGCAGGAGCGGGGCGAGGTCGACGCCGGCGGTGGGGAGAAGGCGAGGCGATGCAAGGGCGCGCGCCCGGCGAAGCAGCGGCGGTGCGCGCGGGGTGGCTCGTCGGAGCCGCCGGGACCAGCGCGGGCGGCCGGGCACAGTGGGGCACCGGCGGCCGGGGCTAGCAGCGAAGCAGCAGCTCGCAGCAGCAGTTAAAAGCAGCAGGAGGAGGAGGAACGGCAGCAGTGCAGCCGCAAGCAAGCAGCAGGAGCAGATGCCACGGGAGCAGGGGCACGGCCCAGCGAACATGCGCGCGAGGGGGGCGAGCAGCGACGGGAGCGGGGCCGCGGCGAGCGACGCAGGAGGAAGCGGACGGCGCGGCGGTTGGTGCGAGCGCATGCGCGAGGCGGCGGCGAGCACGGCGAGGCAGCGAGCGGCACGGGGCGCAGTTGCAGTAGGGGAAGCGGGGTGCCGCAAGTGCGAGCGCGGGGCAGAGGAGAGGGGGGGAGGGAGGTGCGGTCCTCACGGCGGGTTTGTAGGGTTCGGGGCAACAGTGCTCGGGGAGGAAGACGAAGATGACGCACTCAGGAGAGGCAGTCCGGCGGGGATGAGTCGAGGAGGTAGGCCGGCGTGGTAGCTCCGCGAGGTGGCTCCGGTGAGGGTGAGGCCGGGGAAGCGATCCGGCGAAGTCCGATGGCGTCGTGGCGGCTCGGGTCGGGGGCGACGGTTGCCCCGATCCAGATCCGTTCGTGGGGGGGGGGGGGGGGGGAGGAGCGAGGAGATCATGCGGGTGGGGGGAGGAGTGGACCGAGAGGGGATTAGTGGGGATCGGGCAGAGGCGTTTTGTGCGTCGCGCGCGCGTGTGTGTGTGTGGCGGCGCACGTGAGGGAAAGAAGGGAGCGAGAGGTGAGGGACTAGGGTTAGAGCGAGGGTGGTTGGGCTTTCGGCCGGCCATGCTGGCTTGTTGGGTCGGCTGGTCCAATTGGACCAGGGGGTGGGAGTTTTATCCTTTTCATTTTTGTTTTTCTTTTATTTTTTAATTTCCTTTCTGTTTATTTCATCTTTCAAGTTGTTTTAGTTTTGTAAAACATATAGTTAGCACCTAAATTAGCAATAGTAGTTATACCACTGTCACAATTATTTTTGTAGTTATAAAAAGTAGTTTATAAATTAATCATCTAAGAGACGTTTAAATAATTGTTTCAGCTACTGTTTTACTTATCTTAGAGCATTTAAACATTTTAAAAAAGTGTGGTTTCTCCACCATAATTACCTATGCATTATTTGGCACAACCCGAACATTTTAGTTTTAATGCTTGAAAACTTTTATTGTTTGCATTTAATTAAATTTTGGATTTGTTTCGGTTTTGAACTATCGAGAGTTTATCAACGGTAACCGAGGTGATGTGCATCATTAGCGTAGGTTTACTGTAGCATAATTATCCGGGCGTCACAATTCTCCTCCGCTACAAGAGATCTCGTCCCGAGATTTAAGAGGGTAGTAAGTGGAAGAATAGGTTAGGAAATTTTAACGATTCTTCTCGGTCTTGGCTGCTCTTCTCAAAGAGATTGACCCATTACATTGATGTCTTCATTCCACTACTTCAGGTCATCATTATGAAGTCATCATCCTTTCTTCGGGGGTTCCATCGTACTTACGAATAGGTAACGGGGCAGATCAGCAACGACAGAATGCTATAAGGGTGATAATCTGGGATTAACCCATGAATGAGCATGTGAGTACCTCTCGAATTGAACAAATAAAACACATCAAGAGTAAAATTCGAAGGTACAATAAGAAGTTTCAAGCAGTCAGGCAATCGTTCAATGCCTAGACAGAAGGTGAAATGGTTTCAGGGCAACGTGAATAAGTATTGCATCTGAAAACAGAATAGATCACTAGGAATGTAGCTCGTGAATTGCATACGAAGACAAGCGCGAGGAATAACTTTGGCAACAAGGGTGCACAGGAGAGTCAGGTCTCGATCCTGTGGAACTGTGGGTTATGGGCCCACCATGTGGGTTAAAAGTAGGAAGGGTGGTGACATCTTGCACGATCATGTAAGCAAGGCATGTCAGAGGATAGTCTGTCGGTTATGTCGGCAACAACATCAGTACCAAGGGCGAGGGACGAAGAGAACCATTTTCCTGCTCATTGAACGAGGCAGACCAATAGGCAAAGTTCTCGTCCATCGGCGGTTACCGGAGTGTCATCAACAGTAGAAATAGGGTCTCACTGACAGAGTTGTACACCAAGGTGTTTACACAAGCAGTGAATTATTACTGCTTAGATTATATAGATCACAAGAAAGTTCAAACAAACCAATGGAAAGGAAAATGTGATCATCAGGTTATACAGAACAATGGAAAGGGAAAATGTGTTTAAACACATACTTCAGGGGTATATCCTTCCCAAGGACAAGCAGAGCATGATATGCATGACAGGATACAATGTAGAAAACCCTTTAGGTAACGGGAGAGAAATTTCATGACATTACCCATGCAACGTTGTTTGGATAATTGAGCAAGAAACATTTAGCATTGTGCTTCAAATGTTCTTTTTGAAAATCGAAGTACCACAGACATGCTTCGAGATATCATTGACATGGTCTTCAAGCAAAGGTCAGACTTTGGATACTCAATGGATTCATCAGGAACAACTTATAGAATAAGTCTTTCAATTTCCTCATGGAAGAATGGTTAACATTGCTAAAAGGAAGAACTATAACAATAGGCCCTCCAGCCAGGTGTGCTAGGCATGCCATCACCTTACTGGGTCATATAAAGACCAATGTTATAATTCTTGGAAAATGCGTCCCAACCATCATATCTGACCAGGATTCATATCTGATTGGTGTTAGGATATCTCAGACTCAGGATGCCTGATAAGAAGAGGTGCAACACAATTGACGAGATGACATTATATGATTCTCGGGAAATGAACTATGGAAGCGAGTTCCGAAACCAGAGTTCATTAGTAAACCAAGGAGAGGACGAGGAGGTGGCTGATGAACTCAACGACAATTCAACGAGATTTCCAAAAGATGGATTTCCACAATTATGTGAACAAGCAGATAACATTTGTCAGATCAATGATATGATGAGGTATACTCGAGGAAAAGATACTCGAATTGAACACTGGCTGACAGGTGCGCCCGAAGTATGGGCATAGATAGCCTGATCAATTGTTAGAATGGTGATCCAATAAGCGATAGTCTAAGAATGAACTATCAACCATTAGCTTCAAAGCAACAGGGTTGCTAGAAGTACAGAATCCAAGCAGCACCATTCACTTGTTGGTGTCCCGGTTAGAATCAACACAGGGACCAAGAAAGAATGGTGATAGTGTGAAGTGCCATAATACCAAGAATTATTTAAGAGGTGGAGCAATTCTCACAACATCCTTGATAAAAAAGATGATATAATCCAAGGTAGATCATAACATAAGCTGGATAGCAAGGAGCTCCATAACATGAACAAGTTTGTATCGGAGGGAAGGCATTAATGTTGTCGATGATAATACAAATCCTCGAGTGGCAAGGATGGTATTTCTCATCAAGAATTCGATTGGTATCCTGGAAGGAGTCAGAATGTTGATGATGTTCACGACACAATTTTCGAGAGATTTCATGAAGGTGTAATTTGGAACCATGGGTACATCACAAACTCGGAATCAAGATTGTTGTTCAAGGCGAAACGATATGACGAGGAAAGTCGACGTAAGATTAGCTCATCATCGAAAATTGTGCTCCGGGAAGAATAACCAGGTAGCACAGTTAAAACTTGCACGATAATGATATAGCCGATCAGGCTAGGAATGACTTGATGAGTTATTAAACTCATAAGCAACAAAAATTACTTACAATTATTGAATCGGAGTGCGGAATCGATTCACTATTCGGCGTTCTCGAGTGACTATTATCTCAGAACCCGGGGGATAATTGGAATCGGTGAGAAATAATACTTGAAGAACTCATAAGAAGTAATACGGTTCTATGATATTATCGAGATACCACGGGGTAATACTCGAAGGCAGATCATAATAGAGGTTGGACGGGTGCATTGGTCTGCAGAGGACAAGTGGTTTAACTTGCACGAGAAATGGTATTTAAAGGAAAGCATGGTCGGAACCATGATTGCAAAAGCCCAGATCCCATATATAAGATGAACTTATACCCAGGGAATAATTAATTTAAGAGAAGCTTTAATGATAAGATCTACATCGTGTCCATGGGCATGAACACAAAGTTCAAGGTCGACTCCCACTTCTTTAATGCATAACCTTCCATTCACTTCTCATGTTTCAAAAATGACATTAGTTGCTGAAAGTTTTACCTGGTGCAATACCAGCTAAGTATGACCCGTGAAATCTTTCAGGTTCACACAAATTAGGGAAGGCGTTGGTTCAACCCATCGGGGCATCTTAGGAACATATACCACAAACTTCATAGTAAACATCATCAACTCGAGAGCAGAGCATGGTTTACCAAAACAGAGGATACAATTTACCAAAGGCATTATGTATCAGGGAAGGAACTTCTCGAGGTTTTTGTATACGAAGGACACTATCGGATGATATTTCAACAAAGGATCCGACGGTCCATAGCGAAGCTGATGTGAGTATCGGCACACAACCAGAGGAAGAAATAATGCAAATGCATTGGATTATAGAAGCAACTGGCTAATTCAAAGCTCACATGTAAAGGAATTATGATTTCCAAATCAAAGGATCAGAAGCAAACGCTCTGATTAAGGATGGATAAGTTGAGTAAGCTTAGGGGTACAATCGACAACAATTTGATTGGTCGAGATTCAGCCCATGTTTAAAATGACGTCTGAGCCGAAAGGATGAATTCTAGGATCTGATTGAGGATTGCAAGCATTCGCAACATTTTGAATCAACGGACTCAAAATGATAATGACAAGGTATGCCAATATGATTACGAGACCTATGGGATTAACCATAATGCAAGCAAGAATCTCAAGAGCAAAAGGCTGCTTGGGACTTTCGGAAGTTCAAATAGCATTTCGAAGATTTTTGTTAATTAGTTGAATCAACTGGGGATGATCGGATACTCGATAAGTGCGAGAACTTATTCGTAGGGGTATTCAGGTGGCAAAGAACTGCAAGGCAGTAGGCACAAAGTATTCCTGGGGTATCTTGCAATAACAAGATCGATTGGGAATAAAGTAAGAATGACAGGTGTAAGTATTTATCCATAGGGAAGTTTCGGTGGTAGGGAATTGCAAAAGCGACAGGCACAAGGTCTCGAGAGAATATCAGAGAGTATCTTCAAATTCTTCTGGTGCACGGAGCAATCATCTGGAGTGAGGGGTTCTCCGGGAGGAAGTAGTAACAAGATCCTAAAGTTAGATTTTAGTAATTTCATTAAACCCGAATAGAAGAGAGTTCAGAGTCCCGGAGTAAAGGTCGAGGAGTAAAAGATCCTAGTACCACCCAATGGCGACGTGGGACCTTAAGACAAACATCCATGTTAGTAAAAAAATTGCAACGTTTAGACTCGACTTCGGCCAAGGAGTGTGGAAGGGGGATTCCTACAGGCAGTCGGCTCTGATACCAACTTGTGATGCCCCCGATTCAATCGTACACTAATCATGCACGCAAACGTGTACGATCAAGATCAGGGACTCACAGGAAGATATCACAACACAACTCTAAAACATAAATAAGTCATGCAAGCATCATAATACAAGCCAGGGGCCTCGAGGGCTCGAATACAAGTGCTCGATCATAGACGAGTCAGCGAAAGCAACAATATCTGAGTACAAACATAAGTTAAACAAGTTTGCCTTAAGAAGGCTAGCACAAACTGGGATACAGATTGAAAGAGGTGCATGTCTCCTGCCTGGGATCCTCCTAACTACTCCTGGTCGTCGTCAGCGGGTTGCACGTAGTAGTAGGCACCTCCGGTGTAGTAGGAGTCGTCGTTGACGGTGGTGTCTGGCAACTGGGCTCCAACATCTGGTTGCGACAACCAGGAAGAAGGGAAAAGGGGGGAAAAGGGGGACCAAAGCAACCGTGAGTACTCATCCAAAGTACTCGCAAGAAAGGATCTACACTACATATGTATGGGTATATGTGTAAAGGGGCAATATCGATGGACTGAACTGTAGAATGCCAGAATAAGAGGGGGATAGCTAGTCCTGTTAAAGACTACGCTTCTGGCCACCTCCATCTTGCAGCATGTAGAAGAGAGTAGATGGTAAGTTCACCAAGTAGCACCGCATAGCATAATCCTACCCGACAATCCTCTCCTCGTCGACCTGTGAGAGAGCGATCACCGGGTCGTATCTGGCACTTGGAAGGGTGTGTTTTATTAAGTATCTGGTTCTAATTGTCATAAGGTCAAGGTACAACTCCAAGTCGTCCTGTTACCGAAGACCACGACTATTCGAATAGATAAACTTCCCAGCAGGGGTGCACCACACCCGACACGCTCGATCCCCATTGGCCGGACACACTTTCCTGGGTCATGCCCGGCCTCGGAAGATCAACACGTCGCAGCCCTACCTAGGCTCAACAGAGAGGTCAGCACACCGGTCTAAATCCTATGGCGCAGGGGTCTGGGACCATCGCCCATTGCACACCTGCATGTTGCGAGGGCGGCCGAAAGCAGACCTAGCCTAGCGGGCATTCCAGTCCAATCTGGCGTGCGCTGCTCAGTCGCTAACTTCAAAAGGAGCTTCGGTTGATACCACGACGCCGGTTGCCCATATCTTGTCCCACGTGGCGGTTAGTGCGTATAAGGTCAACGACCCAACTCAGATCAAATACCAAGATCTCGTTAAGCGTATTATTATGAAGTAACCGCAGATGCCGACCAAGGCCAGGCCACCTCTCTCCTAGGTGGTCTCAACCTACCCTGTCGCTCCGCCACAAAGATCCACTCGCGGGTACTCCTACGAGCCGACCCGTCTTTAGTCGCCACAGGTATCATACATGCATATAAGTATATACCCGTGATCACCTTCCGAGTGATCACGGCCCAATAGTATAGCAAGGCAGACGAACAAGAATGAAGGGCCACAGATGGAATACTAGCATCCTATACTAAGCATGTAGGATTGCAGATAAAGGTAACAACAGTAGTAGCAAGGACAGGCTATGCAGCAGAATAGGATTAACGGAAAGCAGTAACATGCTACACTACTCTAATGCAAGCAGTATAAAGAAGAATAGGCGATATTTGGTTATCAAGGGGTGGGGGGCCTTGCCTGGAAGCTCAGCCGAGAAGGAGGGGTCGTCATCACCATAGTCGTACTGGGTAGCAGCAGTGTCGGTCTCGGTGTCTAGCGAGAGAAGAGGGGGAAGGAATAATAAATACTATGCAAACAAATGCATGACGATGCATGGCATGACAAAGCGCGATGCTAGGTGTCCCCAATCGCGGTAGTAGGTGATACCGGCGAAGGGGGGAAACATCCGGGAAAGTATTCCCGGTGTTTCACGTTTTCGGATAGATGAACCAGAGGGGGAAAATTACGAATTTGCTATGCTAGGGTTGAGTGGCGGACGAATAGGCTGCGTATTCGAAATCGTCTCATCGTTCTGAGCAACTTTCATGTACAAAGTATTTTGATCCGAGCTACGGTTTATTTTATATGATTTTCTAAAGTTTAAAAATCATTTTTAGAAATTATCTAATTAATTTAATCCAACATTATCCAGAATAGTGTTTGCTGACGTCATCATGACATCAGCATGACGTCAGCAGTCAACAGAGGTGTTGACTGGTCAAACTAACGTGTGGGCCCAGTGGGACCCACCTGTCATACACTGTTAGGTTGATTAGGGTTTAGGTTAAACTAATTACTGCTTAATTAAACTAACTAGTTAATTAGATTAATTAAATATGATTAATTAACTTAATTATTTAATTAAATTTATTATTATTTAAAATTTTCTTTTTTTACAAAAACGTTCTAGGGTGATGGGGCCCCGTTTGTCATAGGCCCCTGGGGCCTAACAGGCGCGGGCGAACGGGTTACGGGGCGAGCGGCGCCAGGCGCCCGACAGGGCAGACCCGGGCACGCGGGGAACGGCCGCTGGGGCGCGACGCGGTGAGGCCACCGCGACTAGGTGGGGCAAGGGGCAGGAGCAGAGCGCCGGAGATGGCCGCGGGCGTGGCGTCTTCGCTGGCGCAGGGGCGTGCAGGAGCGGGGCGAGGTCGAAGCCGGCGGTGGGGCGAAGGCGAGGCGATGCAAGTGCGTGCGCCCGGCGGAGCAGCGGCGGTGCGCGCGGGGTGGCTCGTCGGAGCCGCCGGGAGCAGCGGCGGGCGGCCGGGCACAGCGGGGCGCCGACGGCCAGGGCTAGCAGCGAAGCAGCAGCGCGCAGCAGCAGGAGGAGGAACGGCAGCAGCGCAGCCGCAAGCAAGCAGCAGGAGCTGTTGCCACGGGAGCAGGGGCACGACACAGCGAACATGCGCGCGAGAGGGGGCAAGCAGCGACGGGAGCGGGGCCGTGGCGAGCGGCGCAGGAGGAAGAGGACGGCGCGACGGTTGGTGCGAGCGCGTGCGCGAGGCGGCGGCGAGCACGGCGAGGCGGCGAGCGGCACGGGGCGCAGCTGCAGCTGCAGTAGGGGAAGCGGGGCGCCGCAAGCGCGAGCACGGGGCAGAGGAGAGGGGGGAGGGAGGTGCGGTCCTCGTGGCGGGTTTGTAGGGTTCGGGGCAACGGTGCTCGGGGAGGAAGACGAAGGCGACACACGCAGGGGAGGCAGTCCGGTGGGGATGAGTCGAGGAGGCAGGCCGGCGTGGTAGCTCCGCGAGGTGGCTCCGGTGAGGGTGAGGCCCGGGAAGCGGTCCGGTGAAGTCCGGTGGCGTCGTGGCGGCTCGGGTCTGGGGCGACAGTTGCCCCGATCCAGATCCGTTCGTGGGGGGGAGGAGCGAGGAGATCATGCGGGTGGGGGAAGGAATGGACCAAGAGGGGGGTTAGTGGGGGTCGGGCAGAGGCGTTTTGTGTGTCGCGCGCGTGTGTGTGTGTGGTGGAGCACGTGAGGGAAAGAAGGGAGCGAGAGGTGAGGGCTAGGGTTAGAGCGGGGGTGGCTGGGCTTTCGGCCGGCCATGCTGGCTTGTTGGGTCGGCTGGTCCAATTGGATCAGGGGTGGGAGATTTATCCTTTTCATTTTTTTCTTTTATTTTTTCAATTTCCTTTTTGTTTATTTAATCTTTCAAATTGTTTTAGTTTTGTAAAACATATAGTTAGCACCTAAATTAGCAATAGTAGTTATACCACTGCCACAATTATTTTTGTAGTTATAAAAAGTAGTTTATAAATTAATCATTTAAGAGACGTTTAAATAATTGTTTCAGCTACTGTTTTACTTATCTTACAGCATTTAAACATTTTATAAAAGTGTGGTTTCTCCACCATAATTACCTATGCATTATTTGGCACAACCCGAACATTTTAGTTTTAATGCTTGAAAACTTTTATTGTTTGCCTTTAATTAAATTTTGGATTTGTTTCGGTTTTGAACTATCGAGAGTTTATCAACGGTAACGGAGGTGATGTGCATCATTAGCGTAGGTTTACTATAGCATAATTATCCGGGCATCACATGTATCTATGTGCCTCCCGTCCCGATATTATGCTAAGTGTGTGCATGTGTGCACGATATTAAGCGGCCCCCAAAGAATGTCATCTTAAGGCTGTGAAAAGGATAGTGAGATACTTAATTCACACACCAAATTTTGGCATTTGGTATCCTAAGAGGTCCTCTTTTGATCTTGTTGGCTACTCCGACTCGGACTATGCCGGTGACAAGGTTGATAGAAGTCCACTTCGGGTATTTGTCAATTCCTTGGTAGATCTCTTGTGTCTTGGTCCTCCAAGAAACAAAACTCGGTATCCTTATCCACCGCCGAAGCGGAATACATTGCCGCCAGTTCATGTTGTGCTCAATTACTTTGGATGACCCAAACTCTTAAGTATTATGGGATCAATGTGAAACATGTTCCTTTGCTTTGTGACAATGAAAGTGCTATTAAGATTGCTCACAATCCCGTGCAACATTCTCGAACTAAGCATATTGAAGTTCGTCATCATTTCATTCAAGATCATGTTGCTAAAGGTGATATTGATCTTAAGCATGTTCGTACCGATAAGCAATTGGCGGATATATTCACCAAACCGCTTGATGAGAAAGTATTTTGCCGTTTGAGAGGTGAATTGAACATCATTGATGCTTCAAACTTGGAGTAGAAACTCCATGTGGATACATGCAAGGCATGAGCCTTTGACCAATCCTTGATATTTCTCTTATAATGATGAACTTATGTCTTGGATATATTTGTACCCTTGCATGCTATCTAACCCTTGTAGGAACTTGGATGAATCTAAATCTATGATATTGCAACTCACTCACATCTTGAGCAATCTCTACATCACCAATTCGCTACACCATGGTGGTTGAAGACAAGGAAGCATGAAACTCTTCAGCATATCCTTTGACAAATTCTATATATCAAATTTCATTTGGTATCAAATTTCATGATTGTCATTTTGGATACACAAGTGTTATTCCTTGCAAGACTAACCCATGTAGGTAGATGAACTCAAACTACAAGAGGTGCTCCAAACCAATGATGCGTTACATCAACCTTGAATCCCACACAAGTTCAACTACATGACCAAGATCAACACCACCACCCAAGGTATGATATTCCATCTTAGAGAAGCTTTACCCCAAGTTATGGGTCAAAGTAGCTCAACAAGATGCGAATACATCAAAATGCTTAAACAAAAAATGGTAACCCCATTTTGAGCTTAAACGATGAGTATGACTTATGATCAAGTGTTCTCACTTGACTCCTCAGTCAATATACTCTAACATAGGTGAATTTGTCGCCGACCAATTCTAGATGAAGTTCTCTAGTGTTTCTCTGTGTTCTTGCATTTGTCTCTTGCATATTTGTCCCCCTTCCTTATTCAAAAGAAAAACTTTATCTAGATTTCTTTTCTTTTCTTTTCTTTGTTATGTTCTGCATTCCCTGCATCCAATTCATTGCAAATCCTTCAGTTAATTCCTTGCAAATATTTGTGAGATCTTATTTGCCTAGTGAGCTGAGGTGACAAATATTCTCTCTGTGTTGAACTCGGCCACACCGGTCTGTTTCTTTCGGTCAAACCGAACCATTTTGGTGCCACCAAAGAAAAGAACTCGGTGCTACCGATTTCAATGCTGAGAAAACAATTTGCCATTTGTTCTTGCATATTTGTTCTAGTGGAGTGCTCCACTCAATGATTCTTGTCCTCTACCTGCATCATATTCTACATGCTGCTTTGTTATGTGACTCAAGGACCAAACCTATTTTGACTCACACTCCAGAAGATCCCTTCTTGGAAATTGATGTCAAAGGGGGAGAGAGAGCTCACATCAAAGTTTAATCACATCCAAAGGGGGAGAGAGATAATCACATCAAAGGGAGAAAGACCCCAGATGCTTGGTATTCAAGAGGAGAGAAGTCACATGTCTTTAAGAGGGGAAAGACATGTTAGTTTGTGTTATGATTTGTTTTTTTTGTGCTCTGATTTGACTTGCTTTGATTTTCTTCTCCCTATATTCTCCCATTATCCAACATAAGATTCAGGGGGAGAAAGATATCTAAGGGAAGAAAATATTTGAATTCATTGCACATCTTTTGCCTTTGGGGACATGTCTATATCAAATAGAGTACCTAGTACTCACTCTCTACATGTCTTCCCAATCTTGGTACTCTTGTTGTTTGCAGCTCTTGCTCTGTCTAGTAGATGTTTCTGTCTTGATGTGGAGCGAACCTCGTGACGAGGGTCGGTCCGTTGTTGGCCCGATCATTCACGGCACAAAAATCCATCGCAGCAAGAACTCGTCGCAGGTTTACGAAGATGCTTGCAAATCCCGCGGAAACAACACGCCAACCCCTCAATTCAAAGGAATAACGTGGACGAACCGTATAGGCTCAGCTTATAATCCCCTACGCGTCGCGTCGCAGGAACTCACACGCCAACAGAGATTTTTGACAAGGTTTCTCTAAACTCGATAATGGCCGACGGCCCAAAAACACACACGTGTTTAATTCATCTCAAAATAACATTCCTCTTACATGCACACGTACTCAGCTTTATAATAGTTGACCCTTCTAACTTGACTCACAAGAAGAAAATCAAAATTTGACCCTATCTTTAACTCACGGCTGAAAAAGAACAATAGAAAAAAACAACCTAAATACTAACTGACTCAGACTTGGTCTCCAGAAAATGTGCTACGCCTAATTTTTTTTTGGTGGGCCCCAGCCAACTTCCTTCAATGACCTCAAATCCCACGGTGAATAAATCCTCACTGCATTTTCCTTGCGTGGTAAGAAGAGAAACAAGCTCCGAAATATTGTCTTGATTGCTTGTCGTTTGAACAAGAGATATTGTGTTGTCCACATGAAGTAGCAAGAATCTTGCGTATATCTTCTCTTGTTAATAGAAACCGAACACAACAAGCATTGGCCTAATTCTTCATGCACGTATAGATTGCTTCTAATTAATTGCTGGCTGGACCCACTTGCATGCATGTGTTTCGCTTGATTATCTGATGCATACGATGGTAGCACGCCTCTGTACTTTGGCCAAGACTCAAATGAATACACCTTTTGTACAGCCGTGACATGTTCACGCATGAGACCTATTAATTCATCTTCATCGTTGTATGGTAATTGCCAAAACCTTGGAGCTGCCGCATCCGTATCATCATCAAGTATGCTAGCAGTAGACTTGGCCTTATCATCCTCTCTCCCTTCATGCGAAACCGTCCTCGGTTTCGAGTCAGTCTCTATACTAACATTGTAGTCTGCAGATTGAACGTGCACCGAAATTTTCTCAGCTACTTTGGCCTCGTTTTTCGCTTCTTGCTCCTTCACCCTTTGAAGTCGTTCTTTCCTCCAAGTCCTGAACAGTTTCTTCTCCATGGCCATGAGAACATATTTTGGATCCCGTTCGACAGTGTACGTGTTGGCGAGATAGTCATGTGTAGCCTTGTTTTTCTTGTACCATGGCTCTCCCAACAGCATATGACACGAAATCATCAGCACCGGAATTACATCACACAAAACCTCACAAGAAAATTTGCCAACTGAAAACAGTACCATAGTTTGGTGCGTGATGTCGAGCTTGTCATAACACCTCTTTAGTGAGTACGGTCGTGGATGTGGTGTCATCAATAGTTGCAGCTTCTCCACCATGTTGACGCCGACAGCGTTGATCAAACTATCGTGGTCGATCGTCATGGCGCAAACTTTCTCTCCCACTTTACAATAGGTATGAAAAAGTTCAGCACCATAACCCTTCTCCTCCAATAAAAAATCGCCGGAGAACCTCCAGTAGCTCCTTGGTAACGGCGCGCCAGCCGTCTCCTCCGAAGTGCCGTGAGAAACGCCGGTCTTTGATACCACTTGATGAGGAGCGAACCTCGATACGAGGGTCGGTCCGTTGTTGGCCCGATCTTTCACGGCACAAAAATCCATCGCAGCAAGAACTCATCGCAGGTTTACGAAGATGCTTGCAAATCCCGCGGAAACAACACGCCAACCCCTCAATTCAAAGGAATAACGTGGACGAACCGTATAGGCTCAGCTTGTAATCCCCTACGCGTCGCGTCGCAGGAACTCACACGCCAACAGAGATTTTTGACAAGGTTTCTCTAAACTCGATAATGGCCGACGGCCCAAAAACACACACATGTTTAATTCATCTCAAAATAACATTCCTATTACATGCACACGTACTCAGCTTTATAATAGCTGACCCTTCTAACTTGACTCACAAGAAGAAAATCAAAATTTGACCCTATCTTTAACTCACGGCTGAAAAAGAACAATAGAAAAAAAAACAACCTAAATACTAACTGACTCAGACTTGGTCTCCAGAAAATGTGCTACGCCTGATTTGTTTTGGTGGGCCCCAGCCAACTTCCTTCAATGACCTCAAATCCTACGGTGAATAAATCCTCACTATATTTTCCTTGCGTGGTAAGAAGAGAAACAAGCTCCGAAATATTGTCTTGATTGCTTGTCGTTTGAACAAGAGATATTGTGCTGTCCACGTGAAGTAGCAAGAATCTTGCGTATATCTTCTTTTGTTAATAGAAACCGAACACAACAAGCATTGGCCTAATTCTTCATGCACGTATAGATTGCTTCTAATTAATTGCTGGCTGGACCCACTTGCATGCATGTGTTTCGCTTGATTATCTGATGCATACGATGGTAGCACGCCTCTGTACTTTGGCCAAGACTCAAACGAATACACCTTTTGTACAGCCATGACATGTTCACGCATGAGACCTATTAATTCATCTTCATCGTTGTATGGTAATTGCCAAAACCTTGGAGCTGCCGCATCCGTATCATCATCAAGTATGCTAGCAGTAGACTTGGCCTTATCATGTGTTATCTAACCTTGTTTACTCAGGTTCATCTCTTCCTAAGCCTGTTCAAGACCACAAGGTAAGTATATGCATCACACTCATGTGCATGATGGTCTCTTGCTGATGTACATATTGTTTGCAATAGGGACTCATGAACATGAAGTCACATTTTATATATTCACATCATTTACTCTGATGCATATAGCCAAGATACATGTAACACATTGCTTGCTCTGTCATGCTTATGCAGTCACATGCTCTTACATTCCATATTTACATGATTGCATACATGTAGGGGGGAGCCTATGCATGTTACATGTCCTTCCAAACCTTTACTTGATATTCTCTATATCTCTATCTAAAGCTTTGATGTATGTTGTCATCAATTACCAAAAAGGGGGAGATTGAAAGCACAAGTGCTCCCTGGGTGATTTTGGTAATTAATGTCAACATATCTCTTGTTGGACTAATACTTTTGTAGGATCGGAAGTATGTCTAGAGGGGGGTGATTAGACTACTTGACCAAATAAAAACTTAACCTTTTCCCAATTTTAGTTCTTGGCAGATTTTAGCTATTTTAGGACAAGTCAAGCAATCATCACACAATTCAAGCAAGCATGTAAAGAGTATATAGGCAGCGGAAAGTAAAGCATGCAACTTGCAAGAATGTTAAGGGAAGGGTTTGGAGAATTCAAACGCTATTGGAGACACGGATGTTTTTCCCGTGGTTCGGATAGGTGGTGCTATCCTACATCCACGTTAGTGGAGACTTCAACCCACGAAGGGTAACGGTTGCGCGAGTCCACGGAGGGCTCCACCCACGAAGGGTCCACGAAGAAGCAACCTTGTCTATCCCACCATGGCCATCGCCCACGAAGGACTTGCCTCACTAGCGGTAGATCTTCACGAAGTAGGCGATCTCCTTGCCCTTACAAACTCCTTGGTTCAACTCCACAATCTTGTCGGAGGCTCCCAAGTGACACCTAGCCAATCTAGGAGACACCACTCTCCAAGAAGTAACAAATGGTGTGTTGATGATGAACTCCTTGCTCTTGTGCTTCAAATGATAGTCTCCCCAACACTCAACTCTCTCTCACAGGATTTGGATTTGATGGAAAGAAGATTTGAGTGGAAAGCAACTTGGGAAAGGCTAGAGATCAAGATTCATATGGTAGGAATGGAATATCTTGGTCTCAACACATGAGTAGGTGGTTCTCTCTCAGAACATATGAGTTGGAAGTGTAGGTGTGTTCTGATGGCTCTCTCCACGAATGAAGAGGAGGTGGAGGGATATATATAGCCTCCACTTAAAATCCAACCGTTACACACAATCTACCAATCTCGGTGGGACCGAATCAACAAACTCGGTCGGACCGAAATGGTAAACCTAGTGACCGTTAGAGATTTTCGGTGGGACTGACATGCACCTCGGTAGGACTGACATGCATCTCGGTAGGACCGATATGGTTAGGGTTTGGGCATAACGTAATCTCGGTGAGACCGATTACACAAACTCGGTGAGACCGATTTGGTAATTAGCTAACCAGAGAGTTGGTCAGGCAAACTCGGTGGGACCGATTTGCTCTTTCAGTGAGACCGAAAAGTTACAAAAGGGAAACAGAGAGTTTGCATTGCAATCTCGGTGGGACCGATCCGCTCTTTCAGTGAGACCAAAAAGTTACGAAAAGGAAACATAGAGGTTGCAATCCCATCTCGGTAAGACCGAGATCCCTATCGGTAGAACCGATTTGCTAGGGTTTGGCAGTGGCTTATGACATATGAGAAACTCGGTGGCGCCGGATAGAAAGAATCGGTAGGACCGAGTTTGGCTTAGGGTTTAGGTCATATGTGGATATGGGAAAGTAGTTGAGGATTTTGGAGCATATCATTAAGCACATAAGGCAAAGAGCTCATTAAGCAACACCTCATCCCTCCTTGATAGTATTGGCTTTTCCTATAGACTCAATGTGATCTTGGATCACTAAAATGTAAAATGAAGAGTCTTGAGCATTTGAGCTTGAGCCAATCCTTTGTCCTTAGCATTTTGAGGGTTCCACTTTCACCATCCATGCCATGCCAATCATTGAGCTTTCCTGAAATAATTGTCTTGGAATTGCATTAGCTCAATGAGCTATATGTTGTTATAGATTACCAAAACCACCTAGGGATAGTTGCACTTTCAATCTCCCCCTTTTTGGTAATTGATGACAACATATAGATCAAAGCTTCGACAAATGATAATAAGAATGAGTTACATCGTCGCTTTGAGAAGTATGTGATAAGTAAGAGCTCCCCCTAAATTTGTGCATATTTAAAATTTGCTTTGGACTGCAAATGCACAAAGATTTAGAGTCATGGGTTACTCTTCCATGTCACATACATCTTGTTGGAGCGCTCAAAATGATAAATAATTAAATACATGCACTCATCACCAAGGTAAAGGTGAATGACCACATAAGATAGATAAGATATATCAAGCATGCATAAATGTAGCTTATGATCAAACACATGATCATCAATGTCTCACAAAGCATATCAAAGTATCTCAACCAAAAGCAAATAATGTACCAAAGACCACCAAATAAAACAAGAGAGAAAAACAACACTCTCTCTCTCAAAGCCTATGATCTATACATCTTCTCCCCCTTTGGCAACAAGTTACCAAAAAGTTCCTAGAAAATGCATAGTGCTATATCGACACTCAGGCTTGATCTTCAGGAGGTGGTGGAGTCCGGATTACTCCAAGGACGAAGGCTTCTGTTGATGCTGATGGAGTTGGAGCTGAAGTGGATGCTAGAGCAGGTTGGGTTGATGCTGCGGGTGGAGCTGAGGCGGTTGCTCTTGTGTCAGGAACTGGCACTGCACTGGACCTCTGAGCTCGTGGAACTCTAGCAAATGCATCTGTAGTTGTCTTCCCTCTCCTCTCCTACATGTCATCCTGGAGCTGCTCCACTGCTGTCTGTATCTCTGTCACCTTGATATCCAAGTCATAGAACTTCTGTTCTACGATCCTCTCTAAGCTCGCCTGGTTCTGAGTTAGGTTGGCCAAACCTTTCTCAATGCGCAGGGTGGATGCAATCAGGTAACTCAGCTGCTCTTGCTTGGTCTTCAAGAAGTATTCTGATGCCTCCTCTTGAGTTGGCATCCTAGCAGCTTTCTCCTTTCTAGCCATCTCCTTTTGTGCTTGGGCATGGGCTGAAGATGGTTCATCCATGTTCATCAGAACTTCATTGTCTTCAAACTCAGGATGAATAGGAAGATGTTCCTTATCCAAAAGATATATGCCAGTGCCCATCTTGGAGTTGATCAGTTCTTGGATCGAGGAGCATATCCACAGCTTCTCTTCTGGTCTGCTGTTGTCCTCTTGATTGTCTCTATCATCAGGCTCATGACCTTGAACTTCTGAGGCACATCAAAGATATGAAGCAGGTTGATAGCATGGCATCTGACCATCTTGTGATCTCCAGACTTTGGTAGCAGAGTGTGCCTTAAGATCCAGTTGATTGTTGGCAATCCTGACAGAAGATAATGTACAGATCCATACTTGAAAGTTTCAAGTGCCTTATCAGGGATCTCCTTGTACATGTTGATCATTGAGTTGTGGTCCATCTTCTTCTTGGAATAGACATCCAAGTCATCTTCACTTTCTTCTGGGGCATTGATCAGTTGAGCCCATTCTGCAACAGTTAATTGGTACCTCGTACCTTCAGACATCCAGACAATCCTCCCATCGGGGTAAAAGTGTGCTGTGGAGTAGAACTGCATGATAAGTTCCTCGTTCCACTTTGTGAGCTTTTGCCCAACAAAGTCTGCTACTCCACAAGCCTTGAAGCTGTCCTGCACTCCTGGGAAGTGCTCTTCATTGTCCTTTATGTATTGCCAATCGACCCATTTCATGTCACAGACAATTGGCTTCTTGTCTAACAGGATTGTCTCATAGAAGTCCTACAGTTCCTTAGTGTGGAACCTGTAGTCTACAACAGTTCTTCTCCTGGTAGCATAGGGATCTTCTGCTCTCCATTTTCTCAATCCAGAGTCTCTCCTGATATTCATATCCTCAGCCACAGGATGAGCATCATTGTGGTCTGGGATCTTGGGCTTCAATTTCCTCAAAACTTGTCCTTCTTCTTCTTCAGCAACATCAGGCACTGGGGCCTTGTTCTTCTCAGCAGCTGGAATATTTCTTGTATTCCTCTTGGGTTTTTGCTTTGGAGCTGTCTTAGGGGCTTCCTTGGGCTTGGATGCAGCTGCCCCTGATCTAATGGCATCACCCATCAGCTTGGGTGCCTTGGGTGCTGGTGCAGCACCTTCCTCTTCCTCTTCTTCTTCATCAGAATCTTTCCTCACAGAGGGCTTGCCAATGACTCTGGCAATGGTTGTTCTTGCTCTCTTCTTTTTCTTGCCCTGGCCAATATCTTCTCCTTCAGATTCCATAGTGAACTTCATTGTTTCCTCAAGCACATCCTTCCTAGGCTTAGAGGTTGGAACTCTTCTAGCAGGTGCTTTCTTGTGCATTCTTGGTTTTGTGGCTGCAGCTGAGCCATACTCTTTCTTCAGCACAACTCTCTTGGAGGTTGTCTCCTCCTCTGCCACATAGTCTTCATCTTCTGAATCTGAAGTTCTTTTCTTTCTTTGCCTGGTGGCAGCCTTTGGCAGATTGCTTGGAGTGCTCCTGCTGCCATCATCTGAGGAACTTGAGGGACTAGTGCCCTCACTCATATGCACAAGCTGCTCTGACTGATTCTGACTGTCACTCTGGTCTGACATGTTGAACAAGCTGACTGCTGACTGCTGACCCTGTGAACAGTTTATAGATGAGGTAGAATGGATGAGCATCACAAAAAGCAGAGATTTTTGCAAAAGAATGATTCAAAAACTTTATTTTAGTTTCCCACAGAAAGCATTTCGGATCTACCAATTTCTAAACTCGGTGATACTGAAGCAGCATTTGGAACCTAAACTAGTGATCTCGGTCAGACCGAGTCACAGTTCGGTGGCACCGAGACTGCTAGGGTTTCACAAAGTTCAAAAATCGGTCACACCGATTAGTTACACTCGGTCAGACCGAGTTTCACTTGTGCAATGGCATAGGCCAAATCGGTGGGACCGAGTTTTTCAACTCGGTGGGTCCGAGATGGTTTCGGCGGAAACCTAACCCTAAATTTTTCGAATCAAACCTAATATACGAGTTCTTTGACTGGATAGAAGTTTATCAAACGTGGCAAGAATCATTATGATCACAATGTGCTAGGAATCGGATTGGGAATAGCACAAAGATCAAGTCCATACCCTAGTTCGGCGGAGACTCGCTACGGCGGCAACGGCGGAGGTGATTTCTGTTGACGGCGACGGAGACCAGCGACTGGAGGCTGCTGGCGGCGAGAAGACGATCCGGAGACCACGTCGGCAGAGCGAGCTATGGCGCGGGAGAAGGGGTTCGGAGAAATTTCCAAATTTTTGCCCGTGTCTATATATAGCCCGACCCTGTCGGTGTGACCGAGTGGAACGACTTGGTAGCACCGAGATGCAAAACTGTATACAGTTATTGTAACTCGGTGTGACCTAATAGTTCAAGTCGGTTGCACCGAGATTGAAAACATAGATCAACTTGATGATCTCGGTAGGACCGAAAGTGGGGTATCGGTCAGACCAAGAATCACAAAGAGGTTTTGGAAGTTTAAGTCTATGACGAATCGGGGACTCCGAGTGCTCCTCACACAGAGTGGTTCGAATTTGACTTGATCAATTTTGTGATGTAGCATGAATAGTGTTTGAGACGAGAAAAGCATAGATAGCTAGAGGAGGTTCTTAGGCATTCTTGTCCATCCACTTGGCAAAAGAAAAGATAAAGCCAAACAATCAAAACAACAAGTGGATGTCCTCGAATGAGTAAAATATGCAACCAGCATGCTCACACAATAAAATGGCAATAGAAATATGTGACAAAGCATGCACAATCAATTCTAGCATCTATCAAGCAATTGGCGATGACTAGGTCATCTATATATGAGTATATTGACTTAGGAGTCAAATGAGAACATTTGATCATAGGTCATACTCATCGTTTAAGCTCAAGTGGGTTACCACTTTTACATAAAGCATTGTTGTGTTCACATCATTAGAGTTGCTTTAGCTCAAGTCTTAGAGCAAAGCTCCCCCTAGATGTGATATCCCCCCTTAAGAGGGATGAACTAACCTTGGGTTTTGTCGATGATGACTTCATGTAGATGTTGATGATGTGGATGCTCAATATTGATGTAGATCACTTGGAGCTATCCTTTTGAGTGAATTGCACTTTCAATACCTACATGGGTTAGTCCCACAAGGAACAAGCAAGTATATCCATAGACACAGAGTGATGCACATACAAGAAGATGTCTATGAAAGCGTTTAGATTACCTTGTCCCTTGACTTACCAACAAGAGGGTTTGTGACTCCTTGAACTAGTGCAAGATGTGGAAGTTGATTGCACTTGTTCTTGCCAAAATGATAAGAGTGAAGTATGTTGGTGGAGTCACCCTCAAGAACTCTCTAGTTCTTCTTCTTTTGGATCCACACCATCTTGATGGGAATCCTTGGAGTTGTAGTCGTACTTGATGAAGTGGAGCTTGAAGTAGTCTTGGGAATCCACTTGACTAAGGTCTTAGG
The DNA here is from genome assembly GCA_032464435.1 of Aegilops umbellulata. Lineage (NCBI taxonomy): Eukaryota > Viridiplantae > Streptophyta > Magnoliopsida > Poales > Poaceae > Aegilops > Aegilops umbellulata. The sequence goes on from CP136058.1 coordinate 69,615,802, forward strand.
AGCTTCTTCAAATGCATCTATTTCCTCTTGAAGCTTGTCCTTGCCTTTTTGCTTGTAGTCTTGTGGTGAAAGATCATCTTGAGTTCGTGTCCCCTTGAAAGAAGTTGGATCATACTTCTCTTGTTGAGGAACAAACTTTGTCTTGGGGTATTGATCTTCTTCCCACTCAACTCCATTGGCATTGAACTTTCGTTTAAAACCAACACCTTGATTCTTCCGGTGCCTTCCTTGCTTGCGTACAATCTCCTCGAATTGCTTACTTCCGGCAAGGCTTTTGTACACTCCTTTCTCTATGATTTCCTTCAATATGCTATTTTCTTGCTCAAGTGTAACTTGGCTAAGAGAATCATTAGTGGAATCAAGAGAACTACTAGAAGCAACAATATTGGATTTAACGTGATCATTGTTACTACTAGAGGAAGAATCTTTCTTGTTTTTGTTACTAGACTTGACTTGAGGCATGTAAGTGGATAAGAGTAAACGTTTGGCAATGTAAGAAGAACTTTTCTTGCGGAGATCATCATTGATTGCCTTTAAAAGCTCATGCTCTTGCTCAAGATTGAGCTTTTCAAAGCGTAACTTCTCATGAGCCCTTAATAGTTATCGATGATCTTCGAAGATAGTTTCATGAGCTAACTTAAGAGTGTTTAGTTCTTTAGTTAAAGCCTCAATTTTCTCCTTATCATTGTCATTCGTTTTAGCATGATTAATTGACATTTCATCATAGGATTCATCACTAGAGTTGTCAACAAGTAAATCATCATCGCCTAACAAGTCATGTTCATCACTATTAAAATCAACATACTCAGGGTGAGTTACCTTAGGACCTTTGGCCATGAAGCATCTTCCAATTCCTTCATTGGGTGAATCAAATATGTCATAGGAGTTGGTTGACACAAGTGCTAGTCCGGCAACACCTTCATCTTGAGTATATTCGGAGTCGGAGTGATAACTTCTCTCGGAGTGGTTGTCGGAGTCGAAGCCGGATACCCATTCACCAACATGAGCTTGATGTCTTCGTTTTGTGTAGCTCCTTGATGATTTTTCCTTCCTTTCCGAATCCTTGCTTCTCCGTGAGTGTCTTCGTTCATAACGATCATCTCTACTCCTTCTCTCTCGTGATGGTGATTCCTCTCTTTTGCTTCTTCTTTTTGGAGAATCTTCTCTTCTTTTGTAGGGAGCCGTACACTCATTGGAATAGTGTCCGGGTCTTCCACAATTGTAGCAGTTTCGCTCTCGACTAGAAGATCTTTTGTCATTGTCGGACCTTGACTTGGAGCTTCTATCTTTGCTTCTACTCTTGTAGAACTTGTTGAAGTTCTTCACCATTAAGCTCAGTTCTTCATTGAAGTTTTGTTTCTCACTTGATGATGTGGGGGCTTCACATGAGGCTTTATAAGCACCACTTGATTTGTTGTGAAGTTCCTCTTTGTCCTTGAGCGACATCTCATGAGCAACAATTCTTCCAATGACTTTCGTTGGCTTGAGATTTTTGTAATTGGGCATCATTTGGATCATGTACACACGGTATCATATTTTCCATCCAAGGCTCTTAGGATCTTCTTGATGATGAATCTGTCGGTCATCTCTTCACTCCCTAAGCCGGCAATCTCATTTGTGATGAGAGCAAGCCTAGAGTACATTTCAGCGACACCTTCACCATCCTTCATTTTGAACTTGTCAAGTTGACTTTGAAGCACATCCAATTTAGATTCCTTGACGGAGTCGGTACCTTCGTGCATATCAATCAAAGTATCCCAAATTTCCTTTGCATTCTCAAGACGGCTGATTTTGTTGAATTCTTCGGGGCACAGTCCGTTGAAGAGAATATCACAAGCTTGAGCGTTGTATTGTAGCATCTTCAACTCATCCGCGGTAGCTTCACGGTTTGGTTCTTTCCCTTCGAAGAAGTCACCTTGCAAACCAACACACACAATCGCCCAAACGGCAGGGTTACGTCCAAGAATATGCATTTTCATTTTATGCTTCCAACTAGCAAAGTTAGTGCCATCAAAGTAAGGACCTCTACGGTGATAATTTCCCTCACTAGACGCCATACTCTCCTAGGTTGTGAAACCAAGGCTATGACCACCAAAAGCTATGGGAATCAAAGCGAATGGAGACCAAGGCTCTGATACCACTTGTAGGATCGGAAGTATGTCTAGAGGGGGGGTGATTAGACTACTTGACCAAATAAAAACTTAACCTTTTCCCAATTTTAGTTCTTGGCAGATTTTAGCTATTTTAGGACAAGTCAAGCAATCATCACACAATTCAAGCAAGCATGCAAAGAGTATATAGGCAGCGGAAAGTAAAGCATGCAACTTGCAAGAATGTTAAGGGAAGGGTTTGGAGAATTCAAACGCTATTGGAGACACGGATGTTTTTCCCGTGGTTCGGATAGGTGGTGCTATCCTACATCCACGTTAGTGGAGACTTCAACCCACGAAGGGTAACGGTTGCGCGAGTCCACGGAGGGCTCCACCCACGAAGGGTCCACGAAGAAGCAACCTTGTCTATTCCACCATGGCCATCGCCCACGAAGGACTTGCCTCACTAGCGGTAGATCTTCACGAAGTAGGCGATCTCCTTGCCCTTACAAACTCCTTGGTTCAACTCCACAATCTTGTCGGAGGCTCCCAAGTGACACCTAGCCAATCTAGGAGACACCACTCTCCAAGAAGTAACAAATGGTGTGTTGATGATGAACTCCTTGCTCTTGTGCTTCAAATGATAGTCTCCCCAACACTCAACTCTCTCTCACAGGATTTGGATTTGATGGAAAGAAGATTTGAGTGGAAAGCAACTTGGGAAAGGCTAGAGATCAAGATTCATATGGTAGGAATGGAATATCTTGGTCTCAACACATGAGTAGGTGGTTCTCTCTCAGAGCATATGAGTTGGAAGTGTAGGTGTGTTCTGATGGCTCTCTCCACGAATGAAGAGGAGGTGGAGGGGTATATATAGCCTCCACTTAAAATCCAACCGTTACACACAATCTACCAATCTCGGTGGGACCAAATCAACAAACTCGGTCGGACCGAAATGGTAAACCTAGTGACCGTTAGAGATTTTCGGTGGGACTGACATGCATCTCGGTAGGACTGACATGCATCTCGGTAGGACCGATATGGTTAGGGTTTGGGCATAACATAATCTCGGTGAGACCGATTACACAAACTCGGTGAGACCGATTTGGTAATTAGCTAACCAGAGAGTTGGTCAGGCAAACTCGGTGGGACCGATTTGCTCTTTCAGTGAGACCGAAAAGTTACAAAAGGGAAACAGAGAGTTTGCATTGCAATCTCGGTGGGACCGATCCGCTCTTTCGGTGAGACCGAAAAGTTACGAAAAGGAAACATAGAGGTTGCAATCCCATCTCGGTGAGACCGAGATCCCTATCGGTAGAACCGATTTGCTAGGGTTTGGCAGTGGCTTATGACATATGAGAAACTCGGTGGCGTCGGATAGAAAGAATCGGTAGGACTGAGTTTGGCTTAGAGTTTAGGTCATATGTGGATATGGGAAAGTAGTTGAGGATTTTGGAGCATATCATTAAGCACATAAGGCAAAGAGCTCATTAAGCAACACCTCATCCCTCCTTAATAGTATTGGCTTTTCCTATAGACTCAATGTGATCTTGGATCACTAAAATGTAAAATGAAGAGTCTTGAGCATTTGAGCTTGAGCCAATCCTTTGTCCTTAGCATTTTGAGGGTTCCACTTTCACCATCCATGTCATGCCAATCATTGAGCTTTCCTGAAATAATTGTCTTGGAATTGCATTAGCTCAATGAGCTATATGTTGTTATAGATTACCAAAACCACCTAGGGATAGTTGCACTTTCAACTTTTATCTAGTATATTTCAGATGAGTTCAACAGTGGAGTGGCGTGGACAAGAGGATGTGGAACCCCTTCAAGATGCTAAGGACAAAGTATTGGCTCAAGATCTAAAGATCAAGACTCTGCATTTTCATTTTAGTGATCCAAGATCACATTGAGTCCATAGGAAAAGCCAATACTATTAAAAGGGGACGAGGTGTTGCTTAATGGCTTGCTTGCTCAAAGTGCTTAGTGATATGCTCCAAAGCCCTCAACCACTTTCTCATACCCACATATGTCCAAAACCAAAAGTCAAACTCGGCCCTACCGATTTGATCTATTCGGCGCCACCGAGTTCATTTGACATAGACACTGCCAGAAACCCTAGTCACTTCGATCTCACCGATGGGATCTCGGTCTCACCGAGATGGGCTTGCAAACTCTTTGTTTCCTATTGCACTTATTTCGGTCTCACCGAGATATGCAATCGGTCCCATCGAGTTTGCTTGACCTACTCTCTGGTTCGCTTATTACCAAAATTGGTCCCACCGAGTTTGTGTAATTGGTCAAACCGAGATGAGGTTTTACGCTAACCCTAGCACATCGGTCCCACCAAGTTGACATGTCGGTCCCACCGAAAAGCCTAACGTTCACATTTTGAACTGAATTGGTGTGACCGAGTTTTATGATTCGGTCCCACCGAGTTTGGTGAATTGTGTGTAACGGTTAGATTTTGTGTGGAGGCTATATATACCCCTCCACCCACTCTTCATTCATGGAGAGAGCCATCAGAACATGCCTACACTTCCAGCATACATTTTCTGAGAGAGAACCACATACTCATGTGTTGAGACCAATATATTCCATTCGAACCACAAGAATCTTGATCTCTAGCCTTCCCAAGTTGTTTTCCACTCAAATCATCTTTCCACCAAATCCAAATCCGTAAGAGAGAGTTGAGTGTTGGGGAGACTATCATTTGAAGCACAAGAGCAAGGAGTTCATCATCAACACACCATCTATTATCTTTTGGAGAGTGGTGTCTCCTAGATTGGTTAGGTGTCACTTGGGAGCCACTGTCAAGATTGTGGAGTTGAACAGAGGAGTTTGTAAGGGTAAGGAGATCGCCTACTTCGTGAAGATCTACCCTAGTGAGGCAAGTCCTTCGTGGGCGATGGCCATGATGGGATAGACAAGGTTGCTTCTTCGTGGACCCTTCGTGGGTGGAGCCCTCCATGGATTCGCGCAACCGTTAACCGTCGTGGGTTGAAGTCTCCATCAACGTGGATGTACGATAGCACCACCTATCAAAACCATGCCAAAAATCTCCGTGTCTCCAATTGCTTTTGCTCACTTCAATCCCATCCCTTTACATTTTTGCAACTTGCATGCTTTACTTTCCGCTGCTCATATACTCTTGCCATGCTTGCTTGAAATGTATTGTGAATATTTAAACTTGTGCTAAAACTCAACCTTAACTTGAAGAAATTAAAAACTACTACTTTTCTTTGTTGAGAGTCTAATCACCCCCCCCCCTCTAGACACCTCTTCTCGATCCTTTCAATCGGTAATCATGCCCTGGAAATATAGCCATGTTGGTGAACCTCGTTAACAAACCTTGGTGTCGTGCTCTTACTTGTCCTCATCGGTTCAACGATGGCCTCCGATTAGTAGCAGGAGTCTCGACGCTACACCAAGGTAAAAACCTTCTGGTGAAGAGACATTAATGTTTTTGTTTCATGCAAAGAAAGTGCTGAGAGATCGACATACTGAGAATATAGCTTTCTATGAAGGTTTTGGGGTTTAGAAATCTCGCATATTCTGGCAGGAGACTAAGATGAAATCAGGGGTTACGACCGTTGAGGTGTAAACCGGACAACACACCCGTCCGCGGACAGGGGAGCCAGTCCGCAGACACGGCGGTCTTCGAAAGCTAGCCGCATACATTTTAAACCGGGTTTCGACTATCCGGACGAATTTCATCAAGCACGTTGGAATTCATCAAAGTTTGGATAAAAAATAGCACAAAACATTCAAAATAGCGCGCAAATATGTCTAGTACAATAATAATTCTAATTCATCCGGATGTTCAGCAAGTCTTTCATGGATAGATCAAATTCAACGATGCTAGCTCCAGTTCTGGCACATCCCGTCCCACACATAATGTCCCTTGAGCTTCGTCCAACAGTGCATGTGTGTGGAGCAACAATGAGTGATTGAATAAATCAACCAACATGTAGAGTAAGAAGAAGCAAAACCTACGATCTTCATGGTTGCCGCGTGCAATGTCCACATTGCCTCCAAGTGATCAATCGCGCCACAATACTTTCTGACAGAGTTCTTGATCGTGTACCACCAATACGCTAACGACTTCACATTGCGTCCATGGATGATGTGCATGTCGTAGGGCGCAAAGTGCTTTCCCGCATGAAACGAACCATGCACGCGCTGCCAAAAGAGCCCCCTTCTGCTCTTGCCTACAAAATCCGCAGATATGGCCAACCACGCATTGCACCACAACTATTCATCCATGGTCGAGTGCCCTGCCATCCTTCTTACTCTAAAAAACGACATGAAGTTCGAAAACCTGTAGAGCGTGGTGTCTAACATGGACATCGTTGACCGAGGGGAAGGGTACTTGGCTGCGGACGGACCGTGGGTGGACGACGCCGTACTGCAGGCAAGCGAGTGCCTGGGTGGCGGCTGCGGACGTCCGACAATGCCTGGGTGGCGGTACAACGGCAACAGCGAAGGAGGGCATGGATGCAAAGAAGGGGGCAAGGGCGGAATGGAAGAGAATGAGACCGGGAAGGGGATTTGAGTGGGCCAAGGTGTCAAGAGTCCTACGTGACGGTTGTCTAGACTCCTATGAAGCTCCTCCCCAAGTTTGCTTCCAATTTGTCGGGGAGAACACGTCTAACCGCACAGTCCTGACAGTTTGGGGGTCGACGTTGGAGATGACTTAAGATACCATAGCTACATTCGGTTTCATGGGTTGGAGATTTTATCGAAGGAGTGGAGAGAATACCATGTAATACCATCTCTTATGCTCCCACGATACCAATTTCAAAAAGTGAAATTTAAATGTTTCAAAAAGTTCAAAAACAATTTGTGTATGTTCACAACACATGTCTCTACAATCCTTGAAAAATTCAGATCAAAATTCGAAGTACACATAGATAAACAAAAGAAGACAAATTCAACATAATAGTGTCAGTAAAGTTAAAATCATGAACAGTATAGATAGTTAAACTACGGGAGAGAAGCATCTTTGCGCTTGAAACTAGCAATTCACTCAAAGTTTCCAAACAAAAGCCATAGTTGTCAAATGCACGCCCCCAGGTTGGTTCCATTGCCGTCAAAGCCCTTGTTGAAGGGCATGCCAACAACCGTCAAAGCCCTTGTTAGAGGTCTTGATTGCTTACCAACAACCGTTTCTTCCCCTTACCATATGGGTGATGGACCATTAGGTAGAGTATTAAGTATGAAAGAGCCCGTAGATTACTGATCAAGTTTACAGCACCAAAAGGTAACTAAACAGCACTTCAGAGAACAGCTGTGCTCCACAGTTTACACCACCGAAAGTTTGGAAATCCTAATAATGGTCTCACGTGCTCAACAGATTAACAGGCCAAACAACAAAAACCGAATTCATCACTACATCCTAGTGTTTCATGTCCAGCTAGTACCCGTAGTTCGGAGGGTAGTGTGCCCCATAGCCTCCTCCATTGTGAGGGGTAGGACCTGCGCCGCCTGGAGGGGTTGCATACAACGGTCCTCCATACGGCGGGTATGAGTTGTAGCCCGAGTCAACTGGTTGGGAGGGAGGAGCGGGGCCTGGTGGAGGAACTTGGGGAGAAGCTTCGGCCATGAAATTCTGCAACAAGAGGATGGTGATCAATTTAATAGAAGACGGAAGAACTGCAAAGCGCAAATGACAAGCTACAATATATGATATGATTTTATGGCTATAATGACATTATTGTAGCTTCTGAAATTGTAATTTGAACCTTGGAAAATAAGCATCCAGCCATCTAAACACACTGATAGAATAATCAAGGAGCCATCATAAGGCTTTTTCCTCTTGAAGTTGTGCAACATCTTCCATGTACTCCCCCCGTATCACAATACAAGACGTTTTTGCAAGCTATGTTAGCTTGCAAAAACATCTTATATTATGGGACGGAGGAAGTACATCTTAAGTTGGTTAAATGTATATGGTCAAACTTAGATCTCGCGATGCGCGGGCGCACTACATTGTGGAATGGAGGTAGTACTTTGTAATATATATAATAACAATACTGAGGCTAGGAAATAGGATCCTCACCCACATGCAAATTTTAGCCTAAATGCAGACGATGAATGCATGGGAAATTGATGCATTCTAAAGAGGACAAATGAAAATACCTTGATCAGCTGCTGAGCAGTTTGAACTTGTGATGCACTTCCTGCGATCTCGACCGTCATCTCCCCAGGAACGCCTTCTTGAATACTTATTGTCGCACCACTATGCTTGCGGATATAGCTAATATTGGCACCAGCAGACCCAATCACAGCATCAGCATAGGAAAGAGGAACTTGCATTTTTTGTGAAATCTGTCAATAAACCAAACAATTTTTTGGAAAAGGCAGTGTAAGCAATAAATTTATAGGCATAAAAGAAGACATCATGTTCATAATGGTCAAATTTAAAGCAACTAACTTGAGAAGACCCATGCGATAGGTGTTGATTCCCTGAGGTAGGAGCAGCAGTTGGATTTGCATCACGTCCATATGAAGAAATCCCATAGTGGGGTTGCTTTTCCACATGGTGCACATCAGGAGGAGGATAATAGTTGTCTTGTGGCCGTGGAGGCATAAAATGTGGATTCCCACCATAACCTGGGCCACTGGGAGGAATGTTTGGTGGATGACTCCAGGGCGGAGGAGGACCCCACTGCTGAGGAGCAGGCATAGGTTGCTCTCTGGGCGCACTGTGCACTTTCATCTGTCAAGAAGGACAAGGTTTATTGGATACTTCTTTCAAGCAAACAATTCACTGCATAATAGAAATCACTTACCTGCATTTCGAATAAAGGGAGAACACTACGGTCAACAAGAAATTTTCTCAAATGGCTTGCAATCAGTTCCACTGCTTTGTGAACATCATGAGGTTCACCTTGTATCTCGACAACTCTGTCATCATTTAATGCTACAGGTGGCACATTCTCTGAAGGAAAAAATAGTAAATGGGCATCAGGTGGGAGTACATGCAAAACTAAGCCTAATGAAATTTCAGTATAGTTGATTAGCAATGATCTAGCAAACCAAGGAAAAATGTACAGAAACAAGCTGCAACAATCACCCCATCAAGCCAGGGGGGGAGGCACATGCTAGGTACATTCTAGCATAGCAACACAACAAAGCCTTTAGTCCCAAACAAGTTGGGGTAGGCTAGAGGTGAAAACCATAAGATCTCGCGACCAACTCATGATTCTTGCACATGGATAGCAAGCTTCCACGCACCCCTGTCCATGGCTAGTTCTTTGGTGATACTCCAGTCCTTCAGAACTCTCTTGCATGTATCGTAAAACTCAGATTCTAACATCTACCAGCCAGCAGAATTGAATTCTTAAAGGACAGGCTTTTGTCATGTGTGTGCATGAATTCCATATTTAAAAAATGCTTTTAGCAAGTAAATAACCAATACACGAAGAAATGGTTGATTATACAAAGTATGTTAATCAAAAATCATAAGCACCACTAGCATATGGTACACTGTACGTGCACAATCAGTCACGAAAAGCTACGAAATAATTTGGAAGTACACATGGTTCCCACAACGGGTGCCTATGTCATGATCCATACAGAAAAGGATAACAATGCACATGAATCATATCATCTTATCAGTTAAGTGACACAAGTTCAGTGACACACACTGCATATGGCATGCCAGTAAACCACAAAAGAAAAATCACAGATCTATCCTTGGCTAGCTGAAGACAAGTGAGGAGCTACGAAACTTGGTATCAAGAGAAGAAGAGGTTTTATCATACTATACTACAACAATATAGGGGAAACATGAATCTTACCAAGAATGCGGAGAGCACACTTTGAAGCATCCTGTATTGATTTAATGGTTGCTCCTTGCTTGCCAATCAGGCTGCCAGCTTGGGAAGCTGGCACAAGTAGCCGTGTTGGCCCTGCAGGACCAGCACCTCGCTGAGCCTGGTCGGTTTCACTGTCTAAACCATCTGTTATTCTATTATGTACTCTGAGCAAACCATCAATGGCTGGAGGAACCAGTGCATCTGGCTCATCCTTTGCTGAAATCATTACCTTTAAACAGGAAAACAGTGTCTAGATGTCAGCAAGGAGGCACACAAACATGTTCCACAAGGATGGATAATACAGGAAAGCAATAATTAGTAGCAATATGCATAAGCATTGAGGAGACACAATATGGCATTGCAAGGATAAGCATATATTTCCATCCTGCATTAGTTGGATGATGGAATGACCAAAATGCTTACACTACACCTACTACTACCCCAGGGCCAAAATAATCAAAATGCTGCATGTTGCTAAACAAACTGAAGGGCATCACATTTGTACACCTCCCACATCTGATTCAGCCTAGGCAAGAACAGCTTATGTTCAGCTGGGCAGATTTTAGAATATCAACTATTTTAGCACAATTTATCCAATATGTGTTAATTAGGGCATTTTTGGTTCATTCCTGCGCTGCACTGTGGAATGCAATAGTATTTACTCTTTCTGGTAACATTTATATTACATCTCTCAAAGAATAAAAAGAAGTGAAATAAAACTGCCAATTAAAGTAATCAGAATGCCAAACTATGTGTTCCCATTGTGATTGCATAACTTCAGAGTTGTAAATAAGATCATGACATCTGATGCTGAAGTGGTTATACACAGCCCTCTGGAGCAATATACATTATAAGCACAGAAATTTTCCATCCAACTTGATATACTTGCTCATCATTCAAGTAATAATATTATTATTTTGGACTGTGAATGCTGCTTCAGTTAGTACGAATTCCTAAAATATTAAGTGCTAAGAAAGTGTTATAAACGGCATCTTTACTTGCTGTTGAAGGGCATGCACTTGTATATTTTGACTGAAGATCTAGTATTTAATGAAATGGTTAGGATTAAGCTTTTTCATACTATTTTAGCCCTGTAAATTTTGCAACTGATTTCCTTTTGGCCAAAAAATCAAACGGGTCATGGAATTACCAGCCAATATGTGGAGCTTCTTGACAGGGATCTTCATCCAATACTCAAAAGACTTAAAATCGTATTTGCAGCAGATGAGCACAAAACTGAATCTGGTAACCATGACTGTTCGTCTATTTTGGATACAAAATGGGATATGACTTGAGGCCTTAGACTGCAGTGAGAACCTGCAAAGATTAGTTTCTTACTGTTATCGTCACCATTAAGTTTTCTACTTAATGTCACTCTATGGATAGTTTGCTTCTTTTGGGTTTTACAGGTTCCATACTTGTGCAGAAACTTCTATGAATAGTAGCATAAATATCAATGTCTTGTGTTGTCCTGTTATAATCATTTTTTATTTGCATTACAAATATCAATATTTACAATTATAATTGATCAGCTCTTTTTGTAGCAAGAACTCCAAAATTATCCACAAGGTTCATGAATAAATTTGGAAGCTTGCTAGGATTTTGACAATTATACATAATGTTCTTAAGTTGGCTGATAGCAGTACTCCTACCATATGATCAATCATTTTATTCTAGAAGAAATATTTCAGAGTGCAGCAATTACTTTATATCCATGTAAAAACCTGAAATTATCAATAGCTGCTTCCTGACTAAATTAAGTCTTAGTTAGGACTTCACTTAACTAGTCAAACCAATATCAAAATATTGGCTTGCTCCTTGCTGGTTGCTGCAACAAAGGCATACAGCCATTCCATATAAGCAGGTGGTTTATATTGCATTGTTTTTTATGAACCATACGGAATGTAAAAAGTATTTTTGTTATTATATCTTTGATGATCCAATCTTCCAAATTGTAAACCTTCAGTCGGATTTAGCAGGGATAGTGATCATAGTTAAATGGAGCACTATTAAGCCCCAGATTCATGAGTCTTAACTATTTTTGAAACATTCAGAAGCATCTGAAACAAACTGCCTCTTTGGAACTCGAGGACACTAAGCATCCCTATTTGAGCAATTGGGTCCTAATAAGAGCAAAATCAATCTGCAACTACAAATGTACATTAATACGGCATTGTACAGCATAAAATTGAGAAACCAGTTGATCTTTTCATATCTATGATTTTTTAAGTGCGAGACTTACTAAGGCCTTCCGTTCATGGTTTATAGAGCGGTAAAGCAACATAACCCGAGCACCACCCGCTCTAACGCTTAAGTGACGCCTAAGCGCCTAAAGTGGGCAAATATCTAAGGCGCTGCTAGGGCGCCTTGTCGCTTAAGCGACGCTTAAGCGTCTGAAGCGGGACGCTTTATAGACAATGCTTCCGTTGCCAATTACTATAGGCATCTACAAGTAAACTATAGCACATCAAGACGATAACAACAACAACAACAACAACAACAACAACAAAGCCTTTCGTCCCAAACAAGTTGGGGTAAGCTAGATGTGAAACCCACAAGATCTCGCAACCAACTCATGGTTCTGGCACATGGATAGCAAGCTTCCACACACCCCTTTCTATGGCTAGTTCTTTGGTGATACTCCAATCCTTCAGGTCTCTCTTAACGGACTCCCCCCATGTAGAATTCGGTCTACCCCGACCTCTCTTGACATTATCTGCACGCCTTAGCTGTCCGTTATGCACTGAGCTTCTGGAGGCCTGCGCTGAATATGCCCAAACCATCTCAGACGATGTTGGACAAGCTTCTCTTCAATTGGTGCTACCCCAACTCCATCCCATATATCATCATTCCAGACTCGATCGTGTGGCCACACATCCATCTCAACATGCGCATCTCCGCCACACCTAACTGTTGAACATGTCAGCTTTTAGTCGGCCAACACTCAGCGCCATACAACATTGCAGGTCAAACCTATAGAACTTGCCTTTTAGCTTTTGTGGCACTCTCTTGTCACAGAGAATGCCAGAAGCTTGATGCACTTCATCCAACCGGCTTTGATTTGATGGTTAACATCTTCATCAATACCCGCATCCTTCTACAGAATTGACCCCAAATATCAAAAGGTGTCCTTCTGAGGCACCACCTGCCCATCAAGGCTAAATTCCTCCTCGCGTTTAGTAGTGCTGAAACCACACCCCATGTACTCGGTTTTAGTTATACTAAGCCTAAAACCTTTCAATTCCAAGGTTTGTCTCCATCACTCTAACTTCCTATTGACCCCCATCTAACTATCGTCAACTAGCACCACATCATCGATAATTGTAAGGTGCTGTACAGTCCTATAGCTACCATATAGTTGTAAGGCTTGCTAGCACATCGATCCTTCAAGACAGCCACAAAAACAGATCGCCATTATACAACGAACCCATATACCTCTGCATCGTTCTATTAAAGCAACTATAGAACAAAACAAATACTGATATGGGCAACAGATCAACCTTGGCTTTCACATGTACTCAGGATGCCTAGAAGGCACAGACCTACAACACTACTGAAAACTGTGATAATAACAATCCAAGATGGTACAAGAGAATGAAGAACTCACAGCTCTTTCTGGAACACCTGGAGGGCCATCAAGAATCTTTATGCGGGCTTTGGATTCATCACACATTCTTTTGATAAACTCCCCTTTGCGACCAATGAGAGCACCCACCTTTTGGGCAGAAACCAGTACACGGAACACACTTTCTCCAGGCCACCCAGGCCATTTGTCTTCCGTCTCCACATTGGCCAGTTGCTCTGCCTCAGCTGGCTCTTCAAGTGAACGGATAGCCTGGTCCTCGCTATTCTGATCCCCCATATCCTCATCTTTCACAGTCACCTGCGCTTCATCGCTCGGGTTCCCAGATTCTTCGTTGTTTGTGCCTTTGGGTTCCTCATCAGATGTATTTTCCGCTTCTTCCTTGATCTGCTCTGGCACATCACTCTCAGGATTGGCTTGTTCCTCAATGCTAGCATCGGCTTGCTCACCGCTGGTAGGATTAGGGATCTCGCTCATCTCATGCTCCGTAACAGCAGGAATCTCGGCAGGCCCATCCATATTCTCTGCAACACACAACAAAAAACCACTGTCAACCACAGCCGGCATAAACTCTCTGCACATACTCTAGATGCGCTAGCCACAGCATCACCAAAACCTTGGGCGCGCCAGAGCATGCACGGTGAAACCACTACAAAAAACCAACCAGATGTTGCTCTAGACCTCACTAAACACACAGGCCGCGGATCCACAGGCAAACCCTAAGCGTCGGTCGCCAAGGAGCGACGTGGAGGGCGCACGGCCTCCGAACCCTAAATCCGGAGCACTGGAGCCCGCGTGCGCGCCACCAATCACCGAACCGCGCGTCTGCATCCAGAGTAAGCCACCACACAAGGCTACAGCCGCCAGCCAGCTATTCACCTACGCTCGACCGCGCGAGCAAGCTACAGGGTTACGGGTGGCAGAGCGCGAGCGAGAGAGAGAGGGAGAGAGTGCAGAGCGTGAACCTTGTACGGACGTAGAGGCAGGCCTCGCCGGAGAGGAAGCACGGCCGCCGCCGCCGGAGTGGTGGGGGCGAGGGTTTTGACGGGAGCGAAGGAGCACGGGGGAGGGGAAGGGTGAGGATTTGGGTCGCGAGCGGGTTGTGTGCTCGTGCGCTTGCCGTTTTCGACATAGCTATATACTGGCTGCGGCGGCCCTGCAGGCCGGGCCCAAACGAGTCCCTGGGCCTTGTCTCGTGGGCCGGGCCGGGCCGGGTGGGAGGTGGGCCCACGGAGCCAGTAGTGCCCGAGTTGTTTAGTTCGTTCGTTTGTTTCGTGGTGGACTCGTGAGTCATGTCGTCTTCCTCGCCACCACACCACACCACACCACTGCAGTGCCGTCGCGTCATCTCCCACCTCCCCCATCGAGCCAGCGGGAGCAGCAGCTGCGTGCGGAACCAACCATGCTCCCCTTCTTCCTCTCCCTCCTTCTCCTCGCCGGCGCCGCGGCGGTGGGCCAGGGACACGACGACGCGGCGGCGCGGCGGACGATGGAGGAGTTCGCCGGCTTCCCCGCCTCCGACGACGGCGAGGGCGGCCGCGCCTCCCCCTTGCGCGTCGACTCCGACAGCCTCCAGCGCCAGGTACACGGCGCCGTCCCATGCTCCTCCTCCTCCCCCCTTGCGCTGCTTTCCCGTCCCTCGCGCCGGCCAGGCCGCCGGTGACCGCGGACGTGGCGCGCGCAGTACTAGTGAACTGTGATCCGCGCGCGGACACCTTCTAATTGGTGCGGATGATATGTTGGGGTTGGCAATGTGGTGGTGATGGTTTTTATCCTCCTCCGCTTTGGTTGCGCAGATTGATGAACTGGCCTCGTTCTCCGACTCGCCGGCGCCGTCGGTGACGCGTGTTCTGTACAGCGACAAGGATGTGCAAGCTCGAAGGTGAGGATACCGCAGGCAGTTAAAATTTCCCGCGCCCCTGACTCGTGAGGGTTAGCTATGTTCCCTGGTCAGGAGAGTCAGCGAGTAGTTGCAATTAAAATAGCTTCGTTCGCCTTTACTCTGATTGCCTCCAGTTTTCTTGGAG
Source organism: Aegilops umbellulata (assembly GCA_032464435.1). Classification (NCBI taxonomy): domain Eukaryota; kingdom Viridiplantae; phylum Streptophyta; class Magnoliopsida; order Poales; family Poaceae; genus Aegilops; species Aegilops umbellulata. Next base: position 69,631,325 of record CP136058.1, read on the forward strand.
TCAAATTGGCTTGTTATTCATTTCAAACTCGACAGAAATTTATTTCATTGACATATAATTAATTGATCACTCTGGATTATTATGTTCTGAATTTACGTTGCTTCTGGTTTCACAGACTGACCGTCAAATTTTGAGTGGTTCTGTGCAAAGTTAAAAAAAAACGCTAGGCATTAATTGTGAGTTTTTGCCACTGCCTTGTGCTTTTCTGACCAAAGGGCATGCTTAAGCGCACATTAAGCGCAATTAACGGCTAGGCATTTTGCTATCGCCTAGAGCCTAGGCGTGCCTTTTGTAACTATGGTTGTGTGTGAAGTCTACATGCTGCTGTTGGCCTGTGACAGCGTGCATTTCTGCCTAGTAGCTACCCTATGCTGATCATTGACCTCTTCTCTTAATGCATATATAGGTATATTAAAGGGATAATGAAACAGCTTGGCCTCTCTGTTCGCAAAGATGCCGTTGGCAACATATTTGGCCGCTGGTGAGTTGGTATTTGATACCTCTGGGATTCTGTTGTTTGTTTATGTATCTGAATTTGAAAGTTGTTAGCAATGGACAATTGCAAATGATTCTTTCGCCAATCGGCTTTGAATTTATATGATTTGTATGGTTGGAGTAATAGCTTTACCATGCAGCTCTTTCTTTTGTTTTTTTGCTCGAGTTGCCGAACTGATACTTTATTGGCATGATAGGAATGACCGCATCTGATAATGTGCCAATTATGAAACTACTTTTATTACTGTTCTTGTTCCCAGTTTGGATTTACTTGAGGTGCTGAAACTCTCGACATTGGACTTGATATGTACAAAAGGAACATATTTCTGCTGGCTAATTGTGTTTCACATTGTAACCGTGTGTTTGTTTCTACAGGGTGGGTTCTGAGGCAGAACTAGGAGCAGTTGCAACTGGTTCTCATGTTGATGCCATTCCATTTTCAGGCAAATATGATGGGGTCGTTGGTGTTCTGGGTGCTCTTGAGGCAATCAGTGTGCTACAACGGTACGGATTCTGTCTACTAATTTTTTTCATCATTTTTTGAACATAAATTTCATTTTCCCTTTTTTTGGATTGATATTAGGCCATTGTACATGTTATTTACCTTTTTTTATTCAAAGTGTCAGATGGTTAAACTGCACTTGAGACCACATAAGGCTATACAAATATTAGATTTAGTTATACTTTCATATTGAAGAAAACCTGGCATTTTTTTTCAATGTTGTCACACCCTCAGAGACATGACTCCAGACTAATATAAATGTGAACTCCATTGTGATTTTCATCTTCAGAAAAACCTTACTTGCTTGGCCTGCATGTGTCATACAGGTCTGGTTTCCAGCCAAAAAGATCCTTGGAGGTTATTATGTTTACATCAGAGGAGCCTACACGATTTGGAATTAGCTGCTTGGGAAGGTTCACCCTCATTTACCACAAGTTACATGTTATTCTAAGAAATGCTATCAATTCTGCATGAGCTAATTGTCGCTTGGTCTTAGTTTGTCGGTTCTCATATGTGCACTCTTTGAAAATGTGCAGCCGCTTAATGGCAGGGAGCGAGGAACTAGTTCAATCACTAAAAAGGACAGTTGACAACCACAATGTATCATTTGTTGACGCTGCTGACTCTGCTGGCTACAAGATACACCCAGACGATCTACATAATGTGTTTTTGAACCAAGATGCATATTTTGCTTTTATAGAGTTGCACATTGAACAGGGCCCCATTTTGGAAAAAGAAGGTCGGATTTGTTTTAGTTGTATCAGTACGAATGTGGTTCGAAACATCTCTTACTCACGTCTGTTCTTATGAACAGGCATCCCAATTGGCATTGTAACTGCCATTGCTGCTCCTGCAAGTATTAAGGTGGAATTTGAAGGGAATGGGGGTCATGCTGGAGCAGTGCTAATGCCCGCAAGGTTAGCATCCATTTTTTGGCGTTACAGTTGAAGGGTCTCCACATATATGTATGGTAAAGAGCCGAAGCAGTGTTTTGCAGAAATGATGCTGGATTGGCGGCAGCTGAGCTGGCATTAGCAGTTGAGAAACATGTTTTGGAATCAGGATCGATAGATACAGTTGGAACAGTTGGTATGTTTGATAAGTTGGCTTTTATTTTCTAAGTCATGTGTAGTAGTACTAGCTCATGCATGTGCTACCAACTTATGTGTTCCTCTACAAAATTATTTGCAGTTGCGCGAAGCATGTTTTGAATCCGGTGAATAGGATGCTTAGCCTGCATTTCCAAAATTATATTCATTTTAAGCCCTCTATGGATTGTAGGATTCCAATCCGTATAATTTTTTCCGATGGATTGCCTTTGGATCAAAGGAATGGTGCTAGCAATTCCTATGGATTTGATCCTATGCCTCAATTCCATAAGAATTTGAACATCCACCCGAACCTCATTTTAAGATTTAATCACGTAGGATCAAGTCAATTTTCATGGGTTTCATCCAAATGACTATTCTGCAGTTTTTCTGTGTTGTGCAATCCTCTGTTTTGCACCAGCAAACGTATCAAATTTCTGTGGTTTTCCTATTCCTATGTTTCCTATATCTGTATTGAACCTTCCTTTGATCATTTCTTTGTTCAACTGTTGAAATAAATGCACATCTGACGAAATGCATCAAATGCAGAATATGTATCCATATTTAGCTAAGCCATGAGACTTAACAACTTGAAAACATGAAAAGTATTTTGATGTTCTTTTTGAGAAAAAATAATTTCATGCTTAAATAAAAGGAGTAGTGAGCATGGTTTGTAGTTATCTGTTGTAGACTAGGTGCTCAGTTATATATTCGAATGTTCTTTTCATTGTGAAAGTGGTTATGCAGCTACTGGTCAACCAACATCTTAAGAAGATGGTCAAGGAAGGCTTGCCCACATTATATTTTTCTAACAAATTATTCTCATATAGGTATTCTGCAGCTACATCCCGGAGCTATCAATAGCATCCCAAGTAAATCACACCTAGAAATTGGTAGGAGCCTGTAACTTCCGCTACAACTATTGTTTTTCCTAAGGGGAAATGTTTTTTTTTTCAACCAGTAAATCCAAAATATCATATGTACAGATGTAAGAGATATTGATGAGAAAAGAAGGAATGATGTCATTGAGAAGGTTCACAAATCTGCCATTGACATATCAAAGATCCGTGGAGTAGAACTATCGGAATTCAAGATCATCAACCAGGATCCGCCTGCTCTGTCTGACAAATCAGTCATAAACGCAATGGAATTTGCTGCAAAACAGCTGGGCCTAGAATACAAATTGATGATAAGCAGAGCTTATCACGATTCACTCTTCATGGCCAGGTGAAGTACCAGGCCCCAACAGAGATTTTCTCATTTAGCAATATTTGCAACGTGGTGCTTTACTTCATTTCTAGTATCATTTTAGCGCATTCATTGTGAGTGCTCTCGAGTAACACATGCACCTGTCTTTGCTCTGCAGAATATCACCAATGGGTATGATCTTCATTCCCTGTTACAAAGGTTTGTACTCCGCTCCTCCATAACGCTATCATATCTTTTGTCAAAATGAAGATGCTGCAATGTCCGAGATGATATAAAATCCGATACCAGTTCGGAAGTATATGCCATATGTTTTTTATAGTATAGATCCTGGTGGATATTGAAAAGTCAGGGAATTGCTTCTGTGTTTGGTGGAGACTTAGTGATGTGATGTTCAAGTTTATAATGCACGAAGTAAAACTAACAAACGACTACAACATGGCTGCTGAATTCATCCTTCTTTTCTGAACGGTGCCTAACATATCTTTCTGGCTGCAGGATACAGCCACAAGCCCGAAGAGTATGCGTCGCCGGAGGACATGGCAAATGGAGTTCAGATGCTAGCCTTGACAATGGCCAAACTGTCGCTGGAGTGAGCATGGCTTCAGGAGAAATCAAGAGGGACTATAATGGTCAAATTTGGGATGTGATAACATGTGCCATTGATTATGCACGTGAAACCACTTAAGGTCAAAAGCATGTCTCATTATGAAACCATTTTTTAGCTGTTCTCTGGGGATTTTATCCAGAAGAAAGGGCCTCTCTGATTCACATGACTCGAAAAACATAGTAATAAGAAAACATAATAATTCCATCCCCATGTTGAATCACATGGGAATGGGAAATACGTGAAGGTGTAATAGAAGGTCTCTGGTTGCAGCATGGTATGAACTTTACTGAAGGATTAATTGCTTGTCACGGGAACACGCTAAATTCAGGAACCCCTTTGGCTAAAATGATTTTCATAGGAAATTTTAAGGACCGGATTTCATTAATAATTTTCCTCGGTGTGTTGTTTGGTTTGTAGGATTGACTTCTACAGATTTTATTTTTTCTCTAATAAAAGAAGATTCATGTGCATTATATTCCATTCACTATTGACATAGACCTTTTGTTTTCTCCTATGATTCAATCATTGATGTCCCTATGATGTAATCGAACATATTTTGATGCAAATTATATCAGGTAGGAACCAAGTAGACGTGGCTCCTGCGGGGTTTTCTTTTCCCGTCCTAGTGTTTACAACTGTTACGGTGATTGGCGATTTTAGGGGCCGTCCATACCCTATAATCTGACGGTAATAAAATTAGAGTTACAAAGAGTTACGAGAGTGGAATTACATGAAATTACAAAGTAATGGTGGGACCAGTACCAAAATTAGGTGGGATATTCTTTTTATGTTTTATAAAAGGGTATGTCCGTTATTTTTACCACGGTCAGGGCCTTCCGCGTGAGGTTAACACGTCATTCCTGATCCAAATCTCAAAGTACCTCCTAATGTTCCTAAATACTCCCTCCATTTCTTTATCTAAGGTGTATTATTTTTAGCACGTTAATCAAGGCACATAATTATGGACTATTTAGGATGAAATTACCCTTGTCTAATTCATAGATTAGTGGCAAGTAAATCATTTAGGCTAGGAAAGGAAGAGACACGCACAATAAAGAGAGAGATAGTTTCCTTTTCTTTCTCTACAAGAAGAGATACATGCAATCAGGGGAGAGATACTTTGGAGAGATACTTTCCTATTTCTGAAGGGCCAAGATCGGAATTACAAGGAATTAGAACAAATGCACCTTACATTGTGGAATTTTATCAAAAAACAAATACACCTTATATAAAGGAACGGAGGCCCTCCATTTCTTTATGTAAGGTGTATTATTTTTGGCATGGTGACCAAGGCACGCAACTATAGACAATTTAAGACGAAATTACCCTTGTCTAATTCATTGATCAGCGGCAAGTAAATCAGAGATAATTTCCTTTTTTTTTCTCTACAAAAAGAGATACATGCAATCAGGTGAGAGATACTTCCCTATTTCTGGAGGGCCAGAAACGGAATTACAAGGAATTAGTAAAAAGTACACCTTACATTGTGGAATTTTATCAAAAAACAAATGCACCTAATATAAAGGAACGGAGGGAGTAAATCCTAATGTATCATCGGATACAGCCGTAGAGTCCGATCTCTGCCGCCGTTGACGACTTCCCTGGCGACCTGCTCGTCGTCCCTCGCGAAAGCGGCCGCATCGGGTACCCCACCACCACACGACCTGCTCGCCGTCCCTCGTGGAAGAGGCGGTCGCCGGACATGCCGCAGGGTTCCCCTCCCACCGTAACCTGCTTGCCGTACCTCGAGGAAGCGGCGGCTGCCGGGCACGCCACCGTGGTCGCCACCCAGTCACACACCACTGAGATGACCGGGCCTTAATGTTTGCCGAGTCCTTTATGATGGAATCCGAAGCATGATTGTCGCTTCGGGGGCTATGCTTGCTTTGGTGATTCCTTGACCATGTTTAATGGGGATTCCTCGTTTGTTCTCTGCTTCAAAACGATCGAGCTTCAGAGCAGCCAAGAAGATGAGATAGTAAACCAATATGCACAGAAGAACTCAAAGAATAGGCATAGTATAGAGAGAGTTACTTTCAGAACTGAAATACTATGTAATGCTGCACTCATGACAGTGAGAATATTTTCCCCAGTTCCATTACCATCTTGATCATGTCATTCATCCAGCAAATTACAAGTTGTTTAATGTTACTGTTTGGGGTTCTTTCGCTTGTGAATTTCTATAGTAGCTGAAATAGTATGATTGTGGATAATACTTCTTTAACAATTCAACGGATATAAGTTCACTCAAGTATACTTGTGCACTGGAGTATCCAGCTGAATCGATCTCCAGAAGTCGTTGCACTGGATCTTCAGTACTTGCTTCTTCCATGTGCACTCAAGTATCCAACTCAACTGATTCAAGTTCATGGACAATTAAACGGTATAAAAAATTAACCAGGTGTACGTTTCTTCTTTTCTTTTCATCCCATATATAAGGTTATCAGTCTTAGAGCATCTCTAGAAGACCCTGTAAATCTTGCAAACCCGCATAAGTCCGGTGAGCATACGGGCTCGGTCCAATTTTCTGGCCAGAACAGAGCCCGTATACTCGTCCGGCCCGTAATTGTTTTTACCGCGGCCCGCAAACCGCCCAGCAGAAGCGGTATATCTACGGGTTTGCGGCGGGGGGGGGGGGGGGGGTGATATGGTTCGAAACCCTATCCCTCCGCCACCGCGTTCCACCGCGATTCCCAACTGCCCCCTCGCATTTCTCGCTGCCGGCGAGCCCGCAACCGCCTACCCGCCTCGAAACGCATGTGGAGCTCCGGCGGTCGCCGTGACCCCGAGCACGAGCGTCGTGCCCGCTAGGCCGACGCAAGGAAGCGCGGGCCAAGAAGTGGACGAACTGGGGCCTCTCGCCGCCGTCGAGGTTCCTCCGTCGCGAGACAAAGGAGTACAACCGTCAGCAGGTCACGGGGTCCTCCGCCGCGGAATCGAGATCTGCCGCGCGGCGAGCTCTTCCTCTTCCGGCGAGAGGCTTCTCCCCGTGAAGAGGGAGTGGTCGGAGGAGCCGCAGGAGCCCGAGGAGATTGTGCCCCGCGGCGTCGACGGGCCCGAGGACTTCATCACCGATGTGGACACGACCGCGGCCGCCATTGCCGAACGCAGCTTGCGCGAGGAGGTGGAGCACCGGCGCCACGACGAGGAGCTCGAAGCCCTCATGCTCCAGCAGGTGACCGCGGAGTGGGCTTCTCGATCACCGTCTGTTTAATGCAGGACAGCTGGACGGATGGGCATGCAACTAGCTTCAATGCAGTAGGAAGTCGCCCTGTCACCCAATCCGGTCGCCTTACTATAAGCTTGCATTGAACGTTGCATGGAGAGTGAGCGAGTAGGCACGACGAGGGCTAGCATGCCCCTTTAGTGTCCAGCATGCTGCAGAGCGGTCGCATCCGCCCTAGACTGGCATGAATGCAGTGCCTCTTCCTGGAAGGACCGTTAGAGCGATTGCACGGGAGATGTTTCTGAGTGGGACTGCTTGTCGGACAAGTAGGCGGGTGGACGACTTAAGAGTGTTCTTTTGGTTGGCTTGCTTGATCCAAAGTGACCCGTAATGGTGTTGGTGGCCCAGATGATATAGAGGGGCACAGGATGATGGTATTGATGGACTCAGGCGACTAAGATTAGTACTTGTGATCTTGAACGGCTCATAGTAATCTTATTTTTTTGGCCCGGACGATCATGAATGACAAGAAGTTGTATTGGTGGACCCGAACAACTAAGATTGGTGCTTGTGAGACCTGACAACCCATAGTGATTCATAGTGGTATGTGTGGGCCCTCACGACACAGAGTGATTCGTAGTGATATTTGTGAGCCCAAGACAACCCTGAGATGTTTGTTGGATCGGATGATCCAGAGTGACTAGTAGTTGTATTGGTGGACCTGAACGACTAGGATTGGTGCTTGTGAGCCAGGTCGGCCCATAGTGATTCATAGTGGTATGTGTGGGCCTTGATGACGGTGTCTTGAATTAGGGGATACTAACCTAGTCGGCCCATCTCCTCGGGCTGAGCAGGCGGGCCATCATTCGTGTGATCAAGATGGACTCCGGAGACCGTATGCTGGAGGCGTGATCAAGACTACCATTACCGAATACTTGACGTCTACTCCAAGATTTCTCCTGCCGCCTTGTTCCTAGATACCGACCTTGTAACCCTAGATACTCTCCCTAGCATGTATATAAGCCATGGGGTTTAGCCCGTAGACGGGACATCAACGCAGTATCATTCTCCTAGCCCTAGAGTTAGACCACAACTTATGATCTCGAGGTAGATCAACTCTGTACTTGATACATCTCCATTA